>JARCGZ010000002.1:27395000-29895000 GCA_029784005.1 Lenwebbia sp. NSW1173648
AAAAGAGACACGTAACAACATGATCGTCCCTCTTCACAAACGGAGCTCAAGACCCAACTCAGCAGAAGGCCAGAGAAAATGAAAAACAAAAGCAGATACAAGCAAACAGAAAACAAAACTCAAACAAGAGAAAAAAAAAGAGAGAAGAATCAGAAAGCCACAAGAAAGGATCAGCTTTTTTCTGTGTGATTTTCCTTTCTGGGTCTGAGAAAGAAATCTCTAGGCAAGATCAAGAAAAAGAAACCTGAGATGGGCTCGAGATGGAGGCTTCCGAAAAACAAGAGAATCCCAAACAGGAGGAACCCTTTCAGCTGAACTGTAGAAACAGATAGAGAGAGAGAGAGAGAGAGAGAGAGAAAAGAAGGAACAGAAAGAGGCCAAGGTGGATAGGATGGGCATGTGAATGTAATGAATAGGGGCAAAATGTGACATAAGCTGGTAAAGCACACGCAAAAAGGTAATCAAAAGTGCTGACAGAGATGAAAAGTAGAGAAATTTAATGTTATCAAAGGGAAAAAGTGCAGGCTTGGTGGGGACCCACTGTCGATCCCCATCACCATTAGTGAAAGGCAGAAAAAGTTAGGCCCTTTCCTTTTCCTCCTCGGTCCCTCCTATAAAAGCTCATCTATCTCCTTGTTTTTATTGTTTTGCCTTTGTTTTATTGTTTTTCCTTAATTAATTCAGCTTTGCTAATCTGCTACTTGTTGTCAACTCAAACACGACAGACACACTTGACTCTCTCTCTCTCTCTCTCTCTCTCTCTACTGAGCTACACCTGTACCTGCGATCCAACACTTTGTGTCTGGCTTTTACTCGTGCTTTTTCTTTTTGCTGGGATTTCGCCTTTTGATGCTTTGGCGGCAATCAACAGGTACACCTTTTGTACTGCACTCCCCTCATTAATTTTCTCCTTACTCCTCTTCACCTCCATTTTCTTTTTCTTTCTTTCTTTCTTTCTTTCTTTCTAGCTATTTTATGAAAAAATCCGGGCGATGAGGATTTTTGCTGAAAACTCTGCAAGAATTTAAAAGAATTTTGTGAGATGAAGGAGGAATGAAATTTCAATTTTTGGTTAGTATCCCTTATTTTCTTTGGTACAAATAAAAAAGGGGTTATGAAAGTTTTTTTTTGTTTTTTGGTCGAAGGATTACGAAAGTTCGATTGTTTACTTTCAAGTGAAGTTAAAGCTATAAGCTATTTCAGGGACTTTCATTAGCAACATGGAATAGGGTCTTGAAGAAAAGATGACGTGTCCCTATATTATAAAGCATAAATCCTATTATTATTATTATTATTATTATCTGCGGCAGCGATTTAATAAAGTTGCACTTTTATGGTCAAATTCATTTGGATTGGAATAAAGTTGAACTGGGCCAAGGCCAAGATGCTGATTGAGTTTATGGGTATCTCTGGTCATTGTCATGCCAGTGCTCAAGTAGGGAACTTGCACTTTTATGAGCCTCTGTGGCAAGTAATCCAATTATGATGCTTTGACTGCTTACTGCATAATGGGCATCTTGTTCTTAACAACAAAATGTACACTACGTAAAAGTGCAAGCTGATGAAACAATTTGACGAAAGATAAAAAGGAATTTCTCGGCCGAGTTGATTTGATTTGGAATCATTTGGAGACCCAAGCTGGTTAGGGGGAAAAGTATTAAAAAAAGTCTTAAACCTATTATATTAGTGCTATTTCAATCCTAAACGTTTTGTATTTATGCCAATTTTGATCGGAAATCGCTAACGTGGACGTCGGTTGTCTCACGTGGCATGGCCAGCGCTGACATGAACATTTTTATATATATTTTAATGATTTTTTTATTTTTCCTTTTATTTTTCTCTTTCTTTTCTGAAAAAAAGTGTACAGAAAAGAAAAATAAGGGAAAAAACATTAAAAATATCTAAAAAGTATTAAAAGATGTCATTGTTAGCGCCAGCCGTGCCACGTAGGACAACCGGCTTCTACATCAGCGATTTCCTGCCAAAATTAGTCGGATGGACTTAATTGATACAAATGCAAAATATTTAGGACTGAATTGACATCAATACAATATGTTTAGTACTTTTTTGACAATTTTCCCTCGTTAGGAATATAAACCCAATTAGAAGTGAAAGTGATTGTCCTATCATGTCATCTTGTTCGTATTGATTATTCGGATCATTTCATAGCGTCTCTAAAATGATCCGTGGTAATTGTAAATTGTTTTTGTTCAAAGGCATGACAGCGTACCAACTTTTGTTGGTTTCGAATTAACCATGTACTGTCGTGTCGATAGTAGATTTCTCTAGGCAAATTTATCATGTTAGGAACTGCGCCCTAACTTTGGCCTGGCCACTACGAAAACAAGAGGTAGTAAAACAGCGATTAACCTAAAGCCAAAATTTTTCTGAATAAGCATCTTGTCGAGATTTATCATGGCGAGTATATTAGCACCATTGTTTTGCAATTAGCATGAGAGAGAGAGAGATGCACCACTTAAACCACTTAGATAGTAAGTTGTACATGCGTGCGAGAACAAAACACAAAGCTGGACTCAGAAGCACAACACGTAGAGTTTGCTAAAAGTGAAATTGTGCAGAATCACTCAACCGATCAAACCTGATCATGTGACTCAAGATGTGGAGCCAACCTGATGAGGTTCAACATCATGCACTTTTTAGCACGGCTTGGCCTGGACAAACAATGAGGAGACTCTCTCTCTCTCTCTCTCTCTCTCTCTCTCTCTCTCTCTCTCTGAAGGTAGAACCCTTCTCTTGTCGGCCAAAGAAGTTTAGCTCTTTTCGCGAGCGGTACGAGCTTTAGGTTCTGCAGTTGTCGCGTTTGGCTCCTTACTGTTCTGGCTCGCTACCAAGGGATCCTTCAAAGGAGCCAAATGAAGCAATTCGAAATGTTTTGTCTCACTTTGAAGTATCAAAAGGGGGCAACAAAGGACAATAAAAGATGTCTGTGCAGCGTAGTAAGAAGTGCGCGTGAAGCCCGACTACCGGGTGGGAAGTAGGAGGATCGTTTCCATTAGGGCCCGAACCACACTAATCTTCTCATAGTTCAGGCCGTTGAGACAAAAAGCTATAGCTATGGCAAATGTTCTCTTACAACAAAAGGGTATAGGATCGGTGTCGAAAATGTCAAGATCCATCAACTGTCTCAAGTATATTCAAAGGTTAATGCCATGCATTTGCTATACGCTGCAGAAATTTTTTTAAAAGCCTTTAGTTCGACATTATGCAAAATGTATCGTTAAGTAATCATCATACAGCAGATGCATAAAGTGACGAGTCAGATACCGAACCATAGCCATCACAAATATTAGGTACTCAACCATATAGGGCACGCCACGGCTCTTCTCCATCCCTTGATGTCTTTGAAGGATTGCTCCACAGAACCTTGTCACGGGAAAAGCACAACCCCACATTGTTTGCCAAGAGCTCTCCCATGGCGTGAAGTGTCTAGAAAAGGACAGCAATCAAATAAAAATAGACTGTTAATAGCTAATAACTCCAAGAGGAAGGGGGGACCATGGCGTTCCCATGAATGTTAAGTACTTACATTCTCACTTTCAATGCAAATGATAATGATGGTGATACTAAGAATCAAGATAAGATTTCCAAACTATTTAAAAGTCTAGAAGATTAGTACCTCAACAGCATCTGTCGATCCTTTCTCAGAAAATCTTTCACCTACCCTTCCAACTAGAATAACAGTTGGCAACTTTAAGACACGTACAAGGTGAAGAAAGCAAGCTAAAGGTTCATAATGGATCTCCATGGGTGATGGTGGCTTCTGGGTTTGGGCCATGATAGCACGAGTGACGTCTGTTTCTCTCCCTATTTGCAGGCGGTAAAGACATATTCTTCTGCTGTCCATGGGCAAACTTCTTTTCTCCCACTTGAGGTTTGATGATGATGAAATAAAGGGAACTAGAAGAGTAGGCATCGTTTCGGATGTTTCATCCATTATTTGTGCCAAAACTTCATTAAGTGCGCAAGCTAATACAGGCGGCTTGTAACTTTGCATTTGCAGCACGGACACCTTAACACGGAAAACGAAAATTAGAAAACGAAAACAGAAGAATGTTTTGATAAAAAAGAGAAAAGAATTAAGTACACCACACAAAATATTGCATAAAGAAGACGGGGTACAGAATAAGAATCAGACTAAGACGGTTAAACAAAGTTCACGTCAGTGTACTGTCTGTCTGGACATCAGAAACCGAAGTAAGCACAACGAAAGTATTATCACAGCCATTTCCTTGAAGAAAATCTGCCCATTTCCCTGATATAACCTCATCACCTCCAAACAGAATTTCATTCAATGACAGGTTATTACAAAAAATTTCTACAGCGGTAATTGCATAAGAGAAATTTGCAATTTGAGATTTTTGTAGTTTTGGCATTGCGCTAAAGGTTTTTCACCAGATATACCAAACGTAAGACAAAGTGCTCATCTTCCTTCATGAAATGGTGATACTAGGGAAACCCAAATTCATTACTCAAGGGTAGAAACAGACAAACCATAAGACATGCACTGTAAACCTGCCCATAACATCAATATACGAATGTTCCCTTTGCAGATGCTCATATACTCTGCCACAAAAAGTAGTTCTTAATAGGTACTAATTATATTGGATCCAACCAGTTTCCGTACTTTAATGTGACACCCAGCAGAAAGACACTAAATTACACTTTTAGTTAGGTACATTATGATAGAGGCGATTGTGGGAAGGCTGCTGCTTCCAAATCAAGCACAAAAATTAACCAGGTCATCCATGGGACTGACTACCAAGTGGAATCAATTTCTGCTCATTGTCATATCTGGTCGCCAGGAAACTCGAGCAATCATAGAAACTAGAAAGGAACTTTACATATTACAATCACTCAAGAATTAAACTCCAGAGAACGGCGGAATACAAAAGCTCTTGCCCGTCAAAATTCAGCCTCAAGTGCATAAAATCATGAACTATCAAATTCCCTCAAACAGTTACCACACGTGAAGATTACTAGCTTGGCATCTAATGTACCCATGCAAATGCCATTGCAGTCCTCAAGATGAGGACTCCCACTACCTTGATTTTAGAGCAAATTAACCTTTAAATGAAGCGGGAGACGCTTCAATGAGGCTTTGGTCTGACCACAGTTCATCCATTCTCATAGTTTGCATTGCCACTGCAAACAAATCTCCATTTTGTTCAATATTGACGATGTTATCATGCATCTAAATCATCAACCCTCATAAATCAGCCAAAAGTGTAAGCTAACACAATTTCTTTCTGCCAACTCCCAAATCAAGCCGCATGCAATCTCCACTATCCCAAACACAATAACCATCTTACCATAATCGGACATCTTCAACCAAACAACGTGATCAACCCATCTATCGATCAGTAAAACTTCACTTCGCAGTTACTGCGCACAACGTACATGCACATAGCCAGAGAAACCGCGCGATACCTGATATACGCCACGGTCATCGACGAAGTGAACAACTTCCCCGCGAGCTCCGCGGTCTCCGATGCCGTAACGCTCCAACGGGAGCACAAAGGAGTCCTCTCTGCAGCGGAAATGACAATCAATTGAGAAAACTCACGATCGAAAATGCGGAACCGATTCGCAACAAAAATGTTAACTGGAGTCATGAAATCCCAAGCAAACACGAGAATCGACGAGGAGATGCTCACAGACGGCGAAGATTGGAGCTCGGGTCTGGTTGGAGAGCGTCGGCGAATGCTGGACCGAGTCCATCCTGGTCCTTGAACAGGAAAATCACCTTCGGAGCTACTTTCATGTCTCAATCGATGGATTGCGTAGCTCTATGCTTGGCCTTGTCTCTTCCTTTGTTCCTCCCTCGTCCTCCTTCCTCCTTCTTCTTCCTCAATCGAGACAGAGAGAGAGAGGCTGAACGGAACGGGCAAAACGCGCTCTTCTCGAGAGTCTGAGACCAAGCAGCGAGAATGTCGAACTTTGATCGGCGAACAAGCAACGAGAAACGGGTCGGATAGACTCGAGTTTTGACATGGGTCACGAAACGGGTCGAGTGTTGCTCCGCCAAGCCCCCTAATGGGCCAATCCCAAGCCCAATGACACCAATGGTCCATTCTTGGCCCCATAGATATTGGGTTGGGCCATAAGCTTTTTTTTCCTTTTTTAATTACAGCAATAATTGGTTGGCTTAATTGATTCAGCAACAAGAACTCAATCAAACCATAAGGAAATTGGAATTCAGCACTATATGGCGATTGCCATGATCATCAAGAAAGAAGATGGAGATGCCATAAGAAATCTTTCTTCCCATATACTTTTTCATCGGTAACAAAATCTACGATTACGAACCTTTACACGACTATAAATGTATTTCACAAATTCACAGCATCGAAACGAACCGGCGTGTTCATTTCGCCTCCCGTCCGAAAGAATAGAGATCGTCAGGAAATGCGTCACTGTCTCTGGTCTCACTCGATTTTCCACGCGTACAAGAAGAGGCAAAAATCCGGCGCGGTCGAGCCATTGCGCGCTGAGTAGTATCTGCTGGCTGTGCTGCTGTCGCTGTTGGCCCCGCGGCTGCTCCCATCCTTGTCGCTCTCTGCCTCGACCAGCCCGGGCTTGAAGATGAACAGCCCGTGGCCGGTGCCGGGGCTCTTGAACATCCAGTCATGGACATCCCAGAACACCTGCACAGGTTGCTTGTTCACCAAGATGTTCTGGTTCCCCCTGAACTTCCAATCCAAGTTTCTCACATGAATCACCACAACCCCATCGATGTTGATCCACATCTCCGGTTCCCTGTGCCCAAAAGTCGTGCTCTCCACCGTGATTTCGTGCTCTTTCGTCCTCTCGTCGAACCGGGCCCTCGTCGCGAACATTTTCTTGCCAAACACGTTCTCTTTCTTGTAGAACAAGACAGCATCCACAAGGGCAGGCCTGGATTTGGTCCTCTTGTAGGCCTTCTTCTTGTAATCCCCCAGCAGCAGGACCACCTCCTCGTCCGAGACGAGGGCCACGTAGTAGTCCGTACAGGGCTCAGGGCTCCCTGAGAACTTGGCCGACCGGAGGTCCCAGTACACGTCCACCCGGTTCGACTCGACCTCGAAGGACTTGTACCCCTTCTTGCTCCAGAAGTGCCAGGGCTTGAGGTCGATCTTGCACGTGTAGTGGAAGTCGCCCTTCAGGCTGTCCACCGTGATGCTGAGGGAGTGGTTCATCAGGTTCTTGCACCATATGATGGTGACGTTGTGCCAGTACCCAGCGATGTTGGCCTGGTACGCCAGCGTCACCGTGCTCTGGGCGGTCTTGACCGTGACCGGGTCGTCGGTTATCCTCTCCGCCAGAGGTGGCGCTTGGCTCGGCAGCGACGTCGCCCTATATGAATGGTCGAACGACATCGCTCATATGTATCCCCTCTTGTTACGCAAGGCCTTCTCTCGCAAACGTGCCGAGTCTAAATCTCAGGACTTTGACGGATAACGAGAAACAAATTGCGCGAGGGGGCATCTGACACGTACATATATCCTCTATGAATCACAAGAAGAGCTGCAGAAACACACGCATCGAATAGCCGGATAGAATCTCTATCATTTTCGCAATCGAAAAGCCGGCGATGCGATAATGCACGGAAGCCCACCGAACAAGAAGGCCAAATCAAGAAGCGGGTATGATGAGAAATGCTGAAAACTGGATCATGGAAGAAGGAAAAGAAACGAATTTTCCCAGGAAACTGAAGAAAGAAAGAGAAAAGGGAAAATGGAAGAGAATGGAGGAGGGAGAAACGAGAAGAACAGGTGTTTTCTTCGAGGAAAAATCTCCATCCTGAGGTTATGAGCTGTGTGAGGTGTCCGAAACCACGGGGGATAACATTCACTCCAGAATTTTTACATCTGTTGAGTGTTTTTTTGCTATTTTTTCTCATTTCTGTCTCTGCCTGAAAATGACCACGTGGCATTCCCTGGTTGGACGGTATCAGATTATATATATATATATATATATATATATATATAGAGAGAGAGAGAGAGAGAGAGATCTTTTTCGTGTTTTTCCTATAAAATCTTAGGAAAACTGAAGTTCTCTCGTTCAGACATTTGGTAAAAATGATGACTTTTACATTGGTCGAAAACTTCGCTTCAAGAATTAATGGGGAATGTTTCTTTATTTAATAGGATTTTGTGTTAGTTGATTTGCTGTAAATGGCTACAGAATTGATTTTTTTTTTTTTTTCATAAGTAGTATTCATTTCATGATATATTTCTAAAATCAGTTAGGAATAACAGTCAGGGTATTGCTCTTTGACCAATTTTCTGCATAATTCGCTTGTGTCTACATGTGTATGTAATGCTAATTCTTATGCTGGTGGTGATTGTAATTTGTATCTAGCCGCTTAGGTAAGTGTAGGGATGTGCAAAAGAAATGGGAACTGTTGTATCGCCCAGAACCGGACTGAACCGGCCGGTTCTGGGCAGTTCTCATGGGGACCGTTCTGATTTGAGGTTCAAACATATTGGAACCGGTGAGTTTGGAACTGTCCATCCGGACTGGACCGGTACATACATACATATTAATTTTTTATGTTAAAAATTTCAGAAACCCTAATTGCAATCTCATTCAGACGGTCTCCTCTTTCACGTTCTCTCAACTTGACCGAGAAACATATGCATGAAATTGGATCCATCCCGATGGGCGTTAATGCTTGCATGCTTTGGTTGGCCGAGAAGCATTTGTAGTTGATACGCTCATGCTGAGATTTGATGAGATTCTGTGGTTGTATGTAAAAATGGTTTGGTAGTGAGGAAAATAAGACTAAAATTTATGGACGATAGTTGACTCACTAGTTGATTAATATAGTTGCGTCTTGAAACATTTATGTGTGCAAACAGATGTGGGCAGAGAATAGTACACTTTTAGACGTGACCGGTTTCATGAACCCACCCAGGAATCGGACCGGACCGGCGGTCGAACATGGATAAAAGTTTTAAGTTTTTGTGTTTCGTGCTTTATAATTTGTATCCATCTAAAACATTATGAACAAGATATAGATTAAACTAAATATATGTATCCATAGATAAATTAATATCGTTTCTAGATTTCTTATGAAAACACTTAGATTCAAAATTGCAGGAATATTTATCATACAACCATAAATGAGGTTTTACTTTTACTATTATAGATATGACAAGCTAAAATATAATTCAATGTAACTATCGTAATATTAACAAAGACCAAAAATGTAAAAAGGCAATTAAAAAAATAGCATACATTTTCTTGATTTAATAAACGTATTGAAGTAAAAGGATATTCTAAAATTTAGTCAATAGTGAATACTTGTGAATAGTGCCAAACGACTAATTTGATTTTTTTTATGGAAAGTTGAGGAACTTTTAAATTGAAGAAATTAAAAGTTTAAAAAGACTCGACCGCACATTCCTCAAGAGTTTTTGGATTAGATTTCACGTTTTTCATGAATTCAGAGACCTGTGGTGACTTCCTTTATTTGATCAAAGTAAACCGAATATGACATTAAACGAATTAAAATTTCAAGATGGATAGCTTAGAAACTTCAGCGGCAATACATTGGCTGGATTAGTCAATCACGTTTTCCATGACTTGTATGCTTTGATTGATTTTTCCATTTTGAAGTGGCTGCCCAAATTAGGAAGACAAAAGAGAAAATAATTTTCTTCTCGAAAGTCAGAGAGAGGGAGACAGAGAAATGATGGCGGCGGCTAACCGGTGGAATTGCAATTTGCCCCCCAAATTTCTTGGGATTGTGACAAGCCGCCCTATGACGTTTTGATTTTACGATTTGCCCCCCTCTCAACTTTTCGAAATTGATCGCGATGTGCCCCCTAACATCAGCTCCATCCAAAAATTTGTCACATATTTGACCGCGCGATCTTCGGTATGGGCATTGGCTGAAGGCAGAGGCTAGAGAGTTCAGCCCCATTTGGAATCTTTTTTAAGAAGATAAAGCGGAGGATAGCGGAGTGAAGGAAATTATACCTGAAACTCCAGAAGTCTTGAACCAGATGGAGATTTTTCAGCAAGCTCCCCCCATTCCCAACCGTTTGGAAAGACCTGAAAAGAGGAAGGAAATGGAAAGAGATGATTCATGCGGCAAACAAGGCACTTCTAGTTCTCCTTGTCCGTTATTAACCTGGCCAGATAAGGGGAAAACTACTCTAATCTAGAAAGGAGGTGCTACTTCAGAAACATCCCAGAAAAAAGAAGTAAAAATAGCAAAGCAATCTATCAAAAAATAGAAGAGATATTGCCCATATGGATCCGAGAAGATTACTCAGGAACTGCTTGACGAAACTCAACTCTTAGAAACCCCTGTCTAAATCATGAAAGGAGAGGGTGATTGGGCTTTGGTGGCTAGCCCTAATAGGCCACCAGGGTACCAATGAAAATCCTAAGATGGAATTGTCAGTGGCTAGGCAATCCCCTGACAATCTAGGAACTAAGAGCCGTAGTGGCTCGTGATAAGCCCAGTGTAGTTTTCTTGATGGAAAGGAAGAATAAGGAACCAATGGTGATCAGGCTAAAGAAAAGATTGAAATTCCATTTTCATTTTTTTGTGAACCCAATTGGGACTGCAGGGGGGCTTACTCTTTTTTGGAATGATGATGTTTCACTATCAATAGACTCTTACTCTGCTGAGTTTATTAATGCCACATGTAGATGGGAGAGAGATAGGACAGTTATGAGAATTACTCTAGTGCATGCTTCTAGAAAAGAATGCTGTTATGGAATGAACTGAGGTATATTCACTCTCACAACTCTCTTCCCTGGATTTGCCTTGGCAACTTTAATGAAATTCTATACCATTGGGAGAAAGTTGGTAGGAGAATGGCGGAAAACTAGCGGATGGTGGCATTTCGGGAAGTCATTTATGATTGCTCTATGATGGATTTGGAGGGCAAAGGATGTGCCTTCACTTGGGCTAATAATCGCGAGGGAGATAATTTTGTCAAAGAAAGACTTGACCGAGCCTTGTGTAATGCGGAATGACTTGGCATGAAGAAAGCCTACGATAGAATTGAATGGGACTTCTTGGAGGCTTGTTTATTGAAGACAGGCTTTTGTAGGAAGTGGGTTTCGTGGATAATGCAATGTGTGACCACCATCTCTTTTAGTGTGAAATTCAATGGGGAACCTTTGCCTTATTTCCAACCCTCGAGAGGAATTCGCCAAGGTGACCCTATTTCCCCTTACCTATTCATACTTGTTGCAAATATTTTGCCTCTCCTTATGAAAAAAGCAACTGAAGAGGGGAGAATAAAAGGCATTAAATTGAATAGAAATTGCCCAAGGCTCTCTCACCTGTTGTTCGCGGATGATTCAATCTTCTTCTTGGATGGAAAGGTAAGTTAATGCCAGAATCTAGCTGATATTTTGAATCAATATTGCGTTGCTACTGGTCAGGCAATCAACTTGAATAAATCAGGAATCTTCTTCAATTCAGGTTGCCCTCTGAACCTGAGAAGAAATATGGCCCAGGAGTTGAGAGTCCCGGAAATTGATAAAAACAGGAAAATACCTGAGCATTCCCTCAGACTGGGGAACCTCAAAAAAACAAATGTTTGCTTGGATACTGGCCAGAGTGAATATGAAGCTAGAAGGGTGGAAGGAAAAGTTGATATCTAAAGCTGGGAAGGAGATTCTCTTGAAAGCGGTAGTTCAAGCGTTACAGCAATATGCAGTGTCAATTTTTAAAATTCCTATATCCATTTGTAAAGCCATTGAGCAAAAGATTGCATCTTTTTGGTGGAAGAATAATGACTCGAAAGCTGGAATACATTGGAAAAGCTGGAATGTGCTAAAAATGAGGAAGGGCAATGGGGGAATGGGTTTCAAAGACCTTATTACCTTCAATAGGGCTATGTTGGGCAAACAGGCTTGGAGAATGACAGAAAATCCTTCAACACTATGGAATCAGCTCTTTAAGGGGCTCTATTTCCCCCATACAGACTTCTGGCATGCAAAAAAGGGTCATCGATCATCTTGGGGATGGCAAAGCTTACTAATTGGAAGGGATGTTATATCGGATTTAGTTTTGTGGTCAGTGGGCAATGGAGAATCGATTAGAATCCGTGAAGACAAATGGCTAAAGCTAGGCACAATTACAGGTCCAGCTAACCGAGAAGACCCTTAGCGTGTTGCCAAGTTAATTGATAGGCACAGTGCCTCATAGAAGGAAGAAAGCCTTCAAAACTTATTTGAAGAAAGAATTGTCAATGAAATATTGGCTATTCTCCTCCCATCAACAGTAGAGAAAGATAGAATGGTATGGACGGCAGCAAAGTCAGGCAATTATTTTGTTAAAAGTGGGTATAACCTACTCAGGAAAGAGGGCAGCAACTTCACTCAGTTACATGCATCATCATCGCACCAAAAGCCTAAAGCTTCATGGTGTAAAGTCTGGAACTTAAAGACCCTTCCCAAAATCAAAGTTTTCATGTGGAATCTTTGCCAAAATGCCCTACCCACGAAGGAAAACTTGTTCAGACGAAGAGTCGTACCTGATTCGATATGCCCATTGTGTAAAACAAGCCCAAAAACAGCAGGACATTTGTTCCTGCTCTGCCCTTGGACAACTGAAGCCTAGTCAGACCAACATCTACGTATACAGATACAGAGCATAGGTCTTACCAGTATGGATCGGTGGTTTTTAGGCTACAAGTGCGAACTCCCTCGTACACCCACCCTCGAACTAGTAGCCGAAGTGCTCTGGTTCATCTGGAAAGCAAGGAATGGGGCCATATTCCGAGCTAGACCACTAGACCCGCAAGGAGTTGTAATCGAAGCGCTTGCAATGCATGAAAATTTTCAAAGTTGGAGTAGGAATCAGAACAAAAATACAGTAAGAGTTCGAGACTTACCCTTGAAGTGGTTTCCGCACTTGCTTCCTTACCTCAAATTTGGTTGACCCATTGTCCCATAGGCCAAAATAAAGCTGCAGACTGGGTCGTTAAGGCTTTGCTTCGTTAGTCTCTTCCTCGTAATTGGGTTTCAAGTCCCCCTCAATCTCTTTTGGATGTTCTTTGTTCTGAAGCCCATTTGGGTTGTCTTTCCACATTATCTACTTGAAATGACATGAGGCTGTGCTCGACCAAAAAAAAGAAAGAAAGAATGTACGTGGTTAGCTGTGGAAGGCAAATTGGTCATATATCATCTACATACGCGAGGAGAAAAAAAATAGAGGAACCACTAAAAATGTATTTAGGAACTACGACTATGTTTGTTTCACGGAAAATAAACAATTTGAAAAAAATTTCCCTAAAAATGATCGTTCGTATCGGTCGCAAAATTGAATGAACAAAAATATTCACATCGTCCACAAAAATATTTAGACATAAATTGTTGTCGACAATGAAAATATTTTCATCGACTAATTATTTCAAGCAATACAAGCGTTTATTTCTAGGATATTACTTTTCAAATTATTCATTTTTCACGGAACAAACGGAGCCTAAATGTTGATATGCATTTGACGTTAATTCCGGTCGAATTCTCGACGAAACTTTAGTCGCACACTCTCACGTGCAATATATTCTGAACCGTTCTTCTACTTTTTTTCATTGTATGTACTCATATGATGAATCTGTCCTCAATAATCCGTGATAGTGCCGTCACGTGATTGGAGCTCCAAGCAAAATTTGATCGAAATCAAAGCCAGGGGATACGATGCAACCGATTCCTAAACTTCACGGGACATAATGCAAAACCGAAGTGTTCTTAGGGGGTGTAATTTGGAACAATCCTAAAAACTTGGGAGTCAATATGCAATTTGCCCCTATACCCTTAATTCGAGGATTGATCATAGAAGTTTCACTCGAACTCTATTGCTTACTAGTCACTAGTCAATGACTTTGGTTGTTTTCAATTTGGGGAACCCTTTTTGTTTTTAAGAGGAGGCCTCTCTATTGAACTTCAATTATGAGAGAAAAAAATAAAATGATGGATTGGGACTAATCACATTTTTTTAATGGGTCGACAATAGATCTTGTCGTCTTCAATTATTGAGCTAACGCTATGAGATGCGCAAAGATTACGCTACTTCACTTTATAATTAATCCTTTGACTAGCTCCATGTTTGAATGGTAACTTTGGCTACCAAGTTGTATAATTAACAACAATAATAATGGTTGGGGAGAGAGATTTTTTTATTTTTTAAAATCATTAGAGTAAGTTCGTCTCCACCCTCCTCGGATATTTTTCGCAAAGTTCTTCAAAAATTTAAAATTTCCCCAAATTCCTAAAGGAGCAAGCACCATGAAGGTAATATGACGAGGGGGAAAGCGGCAGTAGCTTTATTTTTGAGAAATCGTGAATTGATTCCAAATCGTGATTGTTTTGAGATTGAGAAGAACAACAACAAAATGAAACCCTCTTTCGATTCGAAATCGACCCGTTTTACTTGTCGGTTCCACTCCAGGAATTTGATCCGTGGCATTGGTGGGCGAGGACAAGGACCGGATCGAGGTGATCGGAGATAGGGTCAATGCGGTCAAGCTCGCCACTTCGCTTAGGAAGAAAGTCGAGTTCGCAGAGATAGTGTCCACGAGCGAGGTCGACGCGAAAGACTAGAAAGAAAGGGAGAGCAAAGACAAGCCTTGCGCAGCGACAGCGGCCCAGCCCGTCGTATGGTCTTACAAATCATCTACGTCCCACACTACAATGAACCATGGGGTCGGCCCCAGTAGGATCAACCAGTAATATTTGGACATTAAACCATACCATCTTATAAGGTCAATAGACGAAGGCATAAGCTGAAAATATATAATAACACTCTCCCTTACCTGTAAGCTAGACCGTGGGCTAGGACTAAGTGTGGAAATTGAGGGCGATCAGTTCCTGGGTGGGCTAGTTTCCCAGCCTAGGACTGATAATCGACCCTATAAGTTTGTATTGGGAACCACACCGATTGGTTTTGGAACTATTTATGAACCAACCAGTCTTTTTTATTTATGGAAAAAATCACACCTTATAATAAAAATCTACAAATTGTAACATTTCATTATAAAAATAAATGTTGGTCAAGTGGTTATGGTATTGTTTCTTCACGGTGAAGATTGTGGTTCGGTTTTTGTTCGGTGCGAAAGTATATCTTTTCTAAAAGTAACTTCAAAAATGGTTATCGGGAACCAAACCGGAATTGGTTTGGACCAGTTCTCGAGTAACCGAGAATCAAACCGATCCTAGAGCTGTTTTAGGTTTGCGGTACTGTTCACAAGAACCGGGCCTTAAATGGTCAATCCAAGCCGGTTAGATCCGCTTCAATTATTGAGTTAATTCCACTACTTTGGTTCGAATTCCCTTTCCTCTTTTTGGGTTGTTAGCACTCCTTAACCTTTTTGGGACCTTTTGTATTTGTATGGCCTTTTATCGGACTTTTTATTTAAGAAGTCTTGAATTTCTATGAATATCGAGCAATTTTTCAACCCCAATATATATATATACACACACACACTACTTTGGGATATATAAGTGAAAATGTTTGCCTCGCTTGATTCTTTAACCATTATATCTAATTAAAAATCATTTGCCTCCGATCCAATTTTAAGGATCGATGACATGAAACCAGCTATATGTGTGTCATCATTCTATTATTATTGAACAGGGACAGACTATTTCCTTAGCATGATAATTTCAATGATGAAAAATATATGGATTATTACATCAATACTTTTCTTTTATTTTTTATACATTTGTTCTAATGTCTCGACACATAAACTCCATAACTTTGGACTTCCAAGTATAGATTTCAATCTAACGATTATTCCGACATTTCCCTTGATAGATTAATTTTTTGATCGGATTACCCATTTTGTTTTTTTTATCTTCTTCTTTTTATCTTTTTATCTTTTTGTGCCAATTCATGTGCAGGAGTTACTTGCTAAATGGAACATATGTTCGGAAGTGTATATGAAGAAGGAGAACCACCCATTTTCCACACTGGAGTCTGCAAAGACAGACTCAACGCCGGGCTTCTTCCTCAACTTGATCGAGCTCAACCCTACGACGATTGTGCCAATTTGACCTTAAACATTTTAACTATGTCGATTTAGTCCTAAATCTTTTGACGATTTCTCAATTTAGTCCTAAATCTTTTAATAATTCACCAATGTAGTCATTCTGGCCAACTATCCAAATAGAATGTTTAGAACTGAATTGACAAAATTTCAAAAGGTTTAGGACTAAATTGACTAAATTGAAAAGTTTAGAAATAAATTGGCATATAGTGAAAAGAGGACTAAATTGGGCGCCGTATGATAGGTTTAGGACTTTTTGAACAATTGCCCCCGCTTCTACATCTGTTGTCCCCATGGAGCTCATGTTTACTTCCTCCTGCCCAGAGTCGCAATGATCCTCGAGCACCTCTCCGACCCGATCCTTGGCAACAAGGCCATGCTGCAAAGAGTCCCGCGATTATGTCCGCACCATCTCCCACAGAAAACACATTGCTTCGTGGTTGAGAGAGTTTTGGAAAGTTGGGTCCATAAATTTTTTGTTCTAATATGCTTCTTTGTCTACTTATAAAAAGGAAAAAAAAAACCAATATCCCATGCAACATGGTAATATTATGGATGACCATATCGAAGTCAACGAGAAAACTAAGCAAGTCTTTTTTTTTTATTGCACTAAATGTAATTTCTTCTCCAAAAAGGCAATGTGGGGGGATGTTTCCGAAGTCTATGCACCATGTGAGACACGCATGTACAAGTACACCTTCAATCCATAAACTAATGATTTCCGATGTGAAATCCCAGGTTTTTTTATTCCCTTTTCATCCCATAATTCAGCACATGAAAATTTTAATGATTACTTTAGGGTCTTGGATCTGAGCAAGTTCTTAAACTATTTCGTCTGAACTCTGGGATGTAAAATTCGAAGGAATGCCCTGAGAGGAAGAGAAAAAAATATTTTCTCTTAACTTAATGGGGTGACGATGGGGAAGGTAGACTCTATGGGAATGAGCTGTAAATTACGTGTATGAGTTGTAATTTTCTAAATTAGAGGTTATGCCTTATTAGGAATCTTTCTTTCCTCTGTATATATATATATTGGTCATTGTAATAGATATAAAAGAAAATATATGGAAATTTGAGGAAAATATTTTTCCTCTAACACCCTCTGCGTTAACAAACTCCATGTCAACTTTCTATGTGAAATCTAAGTTTTTTATGCCCCTTTTGCCCCATAATTCAGCACACAAAAAGTTTAATAATTACTGTTGGGTGTGCTCGTGTCTTTTGAATTCCTAGCAACCATCTTTTTTCCCTTGTCTTGTTCTGCCTGTCTATCGTGGCCGAACTTAAGAAATTGGAGGCCACCACCTTTCCAAGAGGGAGCTCAGAAATTTCACTTGGCTGGATTGATCCAATCACGAGTTCATTAGTCAATTCTAGGAGCTTTTAATTGTATGCTTTTTTGGTTAGTGTGAAAAGGATCGCATGGTACGCTGGAGGATTTCATTTTTTATGAATGACTAAAGAGACTCGATGAATGAATTCCTTAAAAAAAAAAAAAAATTTATGAATAACTAAGGAGACTTAAACTTCAACCAAGAGCTTAGCCATCTAGATACTCTCATTTCTCCTAAACAATTAGAAATTGGCTATGCCCTCGATCGGAGAAAATTTCTTCCAATCAGTTTTTGATTGGTATAGCCACCCGTGACTTTAAGATACTCGAAAATACAATTAACAAAAAATAAAAATAAAAAAGAGAAAAAACAAACAAACATGGGGGCTTACCGTTAAGACCGTTGACACGGTGGTAAAGGAGTCACTCGTCTTCTACAAAGTCACGGGTTTGATTCACGTCGCGAGGAAAATACACCCCAAAGAGATCATATCAT
This sequence comes from Lenwebbia sp. NSW1173648, assembly GCA_029784005.1. NCBI lineage: Eukaryota > Viridiplantae > Streptophyta > Magnoliopsida > Myrtales > Myrtaceae > Lenwebbia > Lenwebbia sp. NSW1173648. Next base: position 27,412,849 of record JARCGZ010000002.1, read on the forward strand.
TAGGTTTTAATCACACGAGTACGTCGGCAAAATAAGGTCGGAAAAGATGAGTCTTTCGCCTTTTCTACATTCTGGAGACACTCATCGTGCATAGACTAACATGTGTTAATTATGGAGAGAAGTATCAAAAAAGTCATAAACATAACATATTGGTACCAATTCAGTCCTAAACATTTTCATATTAGTACCAATTCAGTCTATTCGGCCAATTTAGGTCGAAAATTGGTAACGTGAAAACTAACCGTCCTACGAGGTAAAGCCGACACTGATGTGGATATTTTGTAATAATTTGTTAATAAATTTGGATTGAGCATGAACTTTCCCTTGATGTTCTCTCAACGGTCCTTTCCACGTCCTATTATTTTTTGTAGTGGGTCGTCCACTCGCCCCTATTGACTCCTAATTCTCAAGAGAGAGAGGGAGAGAGAGAGGGGGAGGGAGGGAGGGAGGGATGGAGGTGGTGGTGATGACAATGATCATCGGAGACTTTGGTTGTTAAGAGTCAATTTGGGGAAACTTTTTCGTTCGGAAGATTTTCCCTATTAAACTTCAAAATATTGTACGGTTATCAATTCCGTTCCAAACTTTTTTACTTTGTCGGTTTAGTCCTAAAAATTTTGCGAGGAATTTCATTGTAACCCTCCTGGTAAATTTCACCGACCGGCGGTTCCGGTTCCAATTTAGGGGGAACTGGAACTGAGCCCTTAAGTGGCAGTTCCGGTTCCGGTTTCGATTTTGAACCGCCGGTTTCGGACCCTATTCCGTTTCAAAACCAAAAATGGAACCTCTGATTTCAGTTACGATTTTTGAGTTTAAAAATTAAATTGTAATGAATTTGTAATAAAATTATAATCAAATTATCAAATAATGAATTATGAAATAAAAGAAAATAATGAATTATGAAATTATGAAATATAAATTGTAATCAAATTTGGAGGAAAAAGGGAGGGGAAGGGGGCTTGAACTTAATGAATTATCATTAAGCGCCTACATATCTTCTTAGGGATAGAAGAATCAAAGTCTGTGTAGTTCTCTTACCTTTGATAACCTCATATTTACATCATCCTCAATCGTCGCTACACGTTTTGGTACCGGTGGCAGTGGTATCTCTATCATCAAAGAATTCGGTTTCATTATTGCGATCTATCTCTTGTTGTCTATATTGAGCCTTTGTCCAATCATCAACACAAGTTTGAGCCTCCACCGAATCGGAAGCTAATCTTGAACGTCGTTCATCCAAAATATTGCCTCTAGCGTTAAATGCTTGTTCTACCACAACTATCGAACAAGGAGTTGCTAAAATTTATTTTGCAATTAGAGCAAGAATTGAGTATTGGGTAGAATGCCTTTTCCACCAATCTAATATTGTGAAATCTGTGCTGCCTTCAGATTCATCAAACTCAAAAGAAACGGTTAGATAGCTCTCTATTTCAGAATTACTTTCTATTGCTCCCTTTTGCTTTTTTTGCCTATGCAACAGAAATTGGTACCCTCTACTAATTTTACCTATGTTCCCACTTTGTATGTCACTAGATTGAGAAGATCCAATATCACCTAGATTATATGTACTACAAAATTCATTATATAATTCTATTATTGCGTTTTTAACCCTTGTTTGTATAGTTCTAATATTTACCTCATCAATTAAATGTAAACATTCATAATACGTATTCAAATAATCACATAAACCATCTAATTTACAACGTGGATAAAAAACACAAGCAACTAAATAAATAATAGGAATTTTCCTATAATAATGTAGCCATTTTGTTCGCATTGTTATAATAGTGTCACTTAATTTATCATAATTTTCATTTTCTTCAAAAACTCCAACAATATTAATACATTCTATTAAAAATAAATACGTAGTAGGATAATAAACACCGGACAAAGTATAAGTTGCATCATTAAAAACTTTTAAAATATCTAAATTTTTTTTTGCAAATATCTCATTCTTGTGGGTATAAATTAATTTGAGTTATATTATCTGAAATAAATGCACATAATAAATTTTTATATGCAAAAGATTCATCAAGCAACTCGTAAGTAGAATTCCAACGATTTGAAACATCTCTTGAAAATCTTTTTGATTTTTTTCCATTTGCTCTACAAAATTTTAACGATTCTTTCATTTTTTTGGGAATGTTTCCATAAAAATTGAATTTCTATTTTTATTGGGTCGAGAAAAATATCAAGATTTTTTAAACCATCTTGTACACATAAATTTAAAACATGACAGGCACATCTAACGTGAAAAAATTATCCACCAAAAACGGGTTTACAAATCTTTTCTAGTTCAACAATTGAAGCGGTATTTGCCGTGGCATTATCAAAATCAATTGAAAATTTTTTATTAAGCAAATAATATTCTTCTAAAATTTTCCTAATTAATTTATAAATATTATTTACCGTATGCCTATCATCAAAAACTCTAAATGCAATAACTCCTTTTTGAATATTCGAATCGTCATCTATCTAATGACATGTTATACCCATATAAGAATGAACTTGCCAATGATCACTCTAAATATCGCTACCTATATGCACACGTCCATTAAAATTCATAAAAAAAAATTGTAAATCTTTTTTTCCTTTTTTATAAAAATCTTTAATTATGCGTTTAAATCTATTTCTAGGAACATGTTTTGCTTGTGGAACACATGCATTTTTTATAAATTGATTAAAATCAAATCTTTCACCAAAAGTAAATGATAAATGTTCAACGGAAATAAATTTACCTAATTCTTCTTTATAATTTTTTCATTATAACGAAATAAAGGAGGAGTATTAGGATTGACGTAGTTGCTTGGTGTCAATTCCAGCTTCGGTTGGATGTTTCGCCTTAAGATACCATTTAAATGTTTCATATCCGGCTCCACCGATATATTTGTATTTTACCGAACAATGTTTACAAACTACATCATACATTTTTGGAGCTATATCAAATCTTATAATCTTCGTGAAGTGGTCCCATACGTCGGATGTAAACTCCCGCTCCCTCCTTTGTTGTTGACATTTCTTCGATACCGATAGGAGGATGAACACTCTCTTGCGTTTGGACTTGCTCCATATTATGAATAATGTTGATTTCATCATCTACATCAACTTCGACTCCCCAATCTTCATAATCACAGGGACTAGTGTCGCGACCTAAAAATAAAAAATTTCAGGTTAATGGATTATTATGTTAATTAAATTAACTAACATAACTCGGACTCTCCCAAGTCGTACCAAATCGCAACTTAAGGTTCAATATTTGACATACAAATGATTTAACATGGAGTCGCCACTAATCATTTACGGTAGGCTGATTAGACACCTAAATAAAGTATTAGGAGAAATACTTTATTCCTACGAACCAGAGATCAATGAATTCGGGGACTTGGTTACACTAATATTTCTATTAATGCCCTTTCAGTACCCATTTCATGAAATTATCTAAGTTGGCAACATTCGAGGATTCTGATTTAAAGTTCCAAAGGTTTAATTATTTTTTATTTTATTTTAGGCAACAAATCAAAACACATCCAAATATAATGCATGATCCTTTTGAAAATATTTTTCGATTCGAATTAGATGACGAATTGGATCAAGGAATCAAATCTAATGGTTAAGATTAGATATCTCGATCCCCGCGCGATCGAAACAAATCTCAAGGTCGAGATTAGTCCGACTCTGCGCGTTGTCGGTAGGGAATCACCCCTTTAAATTTGACGCAATTTTTTAATCTATAAAATATGCTGACAATATCAATAAAATTCGAATAGGCAATTATCACATATTGCAATATCTGTAAATAAATTTTTTGCCTAACCGAAATATCATCCGAAATCCATATCATTCGAAATAAGAAACAAGTCTTGAGCGAGTTGAGATTATACCTTATCTTCCGAAGATTGCTTTTCCTTTTCGAACGACCAAGTTTGGACCGATCCGCCGGGTGTTCCTTGGGGACAACTCGCGTGAGTGAGGACTGATTTGCTAATTTGACAAGATTGTGAAATTCGCACCTCACGTAACCTTGTTGATCGGGTTTTTCTCGGTAAGACACGTTAGAATGAGGTTCGGCCGACGAGGAAGGCTCGCAGATCACCGGTGATAGTTGCGGGCAGCTTCAAGTGACAACACCAAGTTGGTTCTGCTTGGCTCTTTTGGGGGGAAGCAAGTCTCCGATTGACAGCTGGAGAGGGAAACGCTGTGCAGCAGGGATCAATCAATGCAGCTACTGTTCTCAGTCAACCGGTGCAAGGGCTTGGACGGTGCAGCAGCTTGGACTCAGTCAACTAGTGCAGGGACAGCAACTACGGTATCTCCAATCCAATGGCAGCCACGTACAAAGATCAAAACAGTCCAATGGAGAGCAGAAATCTCCGACGCCAGCGATTGATATTTTTAGGGGACTGAGCAAGGAATGCGCAAGTCCGTTGAAGTGCAGCTGTGTACCGTTGAGTGACACGGCGAATTGGGGGCTGCGGTGGCTGTGGACGGCGGTGATGAGTGATTGCCAAAAGGAAGGCTCTCGGAAGATGAAGTCTCGACCCAAGCTCCTTTCTCTCTTTTTCGCCTGAATTTTTTAGCCTCTCTGCACTCTTTTTTTTTTTACCACACACCCTCTCTTTCTGATCAAAACTCTCTGAACGTCCCCCCTCACGTTTACTTTCTCAGTACACGTCCTCTGAGATTATGAATCTGCCTCCCCTTTTTATGCAAAGATGAGATCCACTCATGGAAGGAGTTTCTTTTTTCGTTTTCGACTGATCATGCATATCTCTTTATTGATTGACTTCCCTTTACTCCAACCAAATATCTTTTTTGATTGACTGAACCTGCCCACATTTCTTTCTCCATTCTCGCGTCTTTCAATTCCTTGATTGAGAAAGATACTCCAAACATGCTGAGTATAATTTGCTTGGTGCCAGAAAATCATGCCTCAATTCCTTCCTCTTAATGCTGATCGAATTTCGCTCAATTTTTGGCCTGGTGCATTGCTTTTGTCATTTAACGAATGAGGAAATCCACTCTCAGAATCATGGCTGATCTCCTTCATTTCCGTGCAGGAGAAGATTGGGCCTTAAGAATTAAATTTTTGCACAATTCCCTTTATTTCCACTTTTGACCGTGAAAATATTCTCCCCACACACAACCCAGCCATGTCCTTTTCATGACCTAGATGATAAAATACGGACTATGGTTAATACGAGCAAAAACTCAATGTGATTCTCGATTTAGACCGATTTTCAATTTACTAAGTCTTAGAAATCACACATTTAAGTCCGTCCACCGTTGGTCCAAAGAAAATGCAATGCATCACGCGAAAAAAAAATTAATATGAATGCTCGATTATTTTTTGTAGGAATTAAAATTTAACTCCTGATTTTTATGCAAAATAATTAAATGACTAAAAATGATAGTCAAAATTTAGGTGTCAACAACTAGGAGGATAAACGGATTCCCCCTCCTTGCTCTTGCCTTTGCCACTAGTTCTACTTTCACTTGTCATTTTTTTTATATAGAAAAAATATATGGTATAATGCAAAAAATATAGGGTATGAAAAAAGAATTTGAAATAGGAAATTATTAAAGGAGATAATAAATAAAGAAAATAAGGAATTAGAGAACGTAATTGAAGAAAATAAAATAATAAATTGGATATTGTGAATAATTGAGAGTCAGAGAGAATTTGAGAGAATTGAGATGAATAGAGAATTTGTGTGAAAAAAAATGAGAGATGGTAAGGGGTATTTATAGCATAGGTTAGAAATTAGTAAAGAAAAAAGAAAAAAAAATAGGTGACCGTTAACGGTCACCAGAAAGAACCGTTGCAGCGCTCTTTCTTTCTTTTCTTTTCTTTTTTAATTTTTTTAATTCCCATTTTTTCACCTGTTCAGAACCGGCCCGAAACCAGGCCCAGTTCAAGGTTTGAAGAAACCAGAACCGAGCCCTTATGCCACGTGCCGGTTTCGGGTTGGAACCGCGGGCTCGGTCAATGGGCCAGTTCCGGGTTTGACCTGGGCTGGTTCCGAGTTCGACACGGTCCATGGTCATGACTTACCACCTGCCCTTTTCTAGACCGGTTTTGTTCCACAAAACTGTTGACCTTAATCAACCACCTTGGCCTTACACACGACTCCATTAAGTTGACTTTTCAAAGTCTCGGTGCTAGTTGCATATTGTTTGCTTTTTGCTTGGTGGGAAACGAATCCCGTGGCACGTGGGAGGATTTCATTTTCATGACTAAACAGACTTAAACTTCAACCAAGAGCTGTGTCCTCGACCGGAGAAAATTTCTTTCTAATCAATTTGTGATTGGTATAGCCACACATGACCCTGATATGCCCCACGTACGATATATATAAAACAAAAAAGATTCAAAAAGTGGGCTCGCCACCGAGAAGATCGACCTAGTGATAAAGGAGTCGCTTGTCTTTTACGAGGTCGCGTATCACGAGTTCGATCCGTGTTGCCTAACCGCGGCATATCAAGTGTGGACAGATCTTCTGACTACTAGTATCTTCGTTGGGCTGTGACGACGGATGCGGTAACCTCGGGCTCGGGTTGCGAAAGTAGGTGATGCATTTGTCGTGCGTAAAAAGAATAACAAGTCACCAGCCGTCACCATCACTATCTCATGTAACCAAATTTAGTTGCACAAGAAGGAAAGCTAAAGAATCAAAATAGTAAAAAAAAAAAACGAGTTGGGAGGCAAAACGCTAGCATAGGTAATATTTACCCCACACTAATGTTTGGCAAAAGACATTACGCTCAAATTTGAATCGGGAAGATGTGAATGCTACCTTTTTTTTTCTTTTCTCTAGCTCACTAAGAAACAATTAAGTTGGTAAACCAGTGATTGAACCTGGTTTGAATCGGTCATTACATTGGATCGAGCATGAAGTTTCCCTTGCTTTTCTCTTTAATGGTCCTTCCCTTGTCCTATTGTACTTTCTAGTAGCTCGTCTGCTCCCGCGATTGACTCCACAATCTCAAATCACAGAGAGAGAAAGTGATGATGGCGGTGATGACGATGATTATTGGAGACTTTGGCTGGTAAGAGCCAAGTAGAACCGACACGCAATACACAACACGACATAACACGCCAACACATTATTTCTTAAAAAAAAGATAATTTCGACACGTTGTATATTAAATATGGGTTGAGCCATAAATAGTCCAATCCAAATTCACTCATATACCCGTTTATGACCCATTTATTGCAATGTAAATTCCTCGACCCATACCTAACTCATACCTGATCCAACTCATATTGCTAAAATACTTACATATTTAATCCAATTTAGGAAAACTTGATTCTTATAAATTTTTGAGAGAATTATATTGCTAAAACACGGTGGATAATTTTTATTATTTAAAAAAAGGATGAATACTTTATTTTTTATTTTTCTTTCCCTTTCCCTTTTCTTTTCCTTTTTGTTTTTCTTTTTTTCTTTTCCATTTTTTCTTTTTTTTTCCTTTTAAGTCCGACGAGGGCTATCGGCTGACCCTCGTCGACCACAGGCGAGGGCCACTTGACCCTCGCCAACCACAAGCAAGGGTCGACGACCCTCGCCAGTCACTAGGCGAGGGCTACGAAGCCCACCGCCCACCCCCACTGACTTCGTAGGACAAAAAAAGTAAAAGAAAGAAAGAAAGAAAAAAGACGAGATAAAATAATAAAAACTGTTAAAGAGTTGTAAATGGGTTTAAAAACATCTCATTGACTTCACTCAAGTAATAACCTTGACAAGCTAAATGAGTTTAAAGACCAACCTATTTACAAATCACATATAATTAGGCTTACAATTCCAACCCAATAAACAATTCATTTATTAGAACTTTTTTTTTGGTCGGTTATTTATTAAAACTTGAGTAACCCATGTGTGACACATTTCATTGAATATGGATTTTTAACCCATTTTGACACCTCCAGGTTGGACATAAAAATCATATACTTAGTCAATTTTTTTTTTATTAACTCCATTGTGTGAATGGTACTTTTCTACCAAGTCCTATACTCAACACTTTAATAATCTCTGAAGCATATGTCATCAATTATGTAAGGCATATAGATGGTGGGGGCAGAGAGGGGACATAATGAATTTAACCAAAAATAACAAGAATGGAGCCAAAATCCAAAGACTTAATTTTCCACAAGTTTGACTTCTGACTGCTACATGACATGCCCGGCCTTTGTCTATTTAAGTCATCGGCTCTTCTTCCAAGGAGATACTAAAATAGAGGGTGGTACCTCACTTCTCCTTCAGCCCTCCCTCCCACAACTTCTCAATTTTATTCGAGCAAATTTAAGATTTTCGAAGTTCCCCAAGTTCCTAATCGAAGCAAGCACCATGACGGTAATAAATTGATGAGAAAATCACGAGTTTGATTAGTCGAATTCACATTCTTGATTTTCTCTTCGCTTTTTTAATTTTCTTTTTGCAGCAAAAGGTGGTGATTAAGGTGTTTATAAACAACCACGCCTCGAGATTTTATTGTTTCAGCCCCAAAAGATCTCACTCCAAAGCTTTGAGACTTGCGGCTGGCTTTCCAGGTGATTTGTTTTTACCTGTTTCGAGATTGAGAACAGCCGAGGACAAATAAGAAGTAAAAAACCCACCTTTTGATGCGAAACTGAGCAGTTTTCGAGGTTAAATTTCTCTCTAGGAGTTCAATCCGTGGCGCTGGTGGGTGACCGGGACCGGATCGAGGTGACCGGAGAGATTGACGTGGTCAACCTCGCCACTCTGCTCCGGAAGAAAGTTGGGTTCGCGGAGATAGTGTCCGTGGGTGAGGCCAAGAAAGAAGGCAAGGACAAGCCTGGCGTGCAGCCCGTCGTCTGGCCGTATCCGCGCCAGGAAATCGTCTATGCCCGGGATCCATACCCCGAACCCTGGTGCTGGCCTCTGTAGGATCGACAAAGATCAACAACGATGACGACGATCTCATATAAATGTACAACATCAACGTGAGAGCTTATTTACACGAGCAGTTTTGAGATGTGAATCGAATCCATGGCCGATTTTCACCGAGATTGAACTTTGTATCGTGCTATCGCCAAGGCTATTCTCTGATTTTGACTACATGGGGTCTCCAAGATTGAGATTACTAAAACCATGACCAATATTTTTATGAGAAAATTGTCCAAAAAGTTCTAAGCCTATCGCACTTTGGCCAATTTAGTTCTAAACTTTTCAAATTTAACAATTGAGTTCTAAACATTTTCACATTTTACTAATTGAGTTTATCCAACCAATTTTAGTAGGAAAACGCTGATGTAGACGCCAGTATTGTCACGAATAATGGCTAGAACTGACGTAGACAAAACTTTTATAATTTCTTAAATTATGAATTTTTGAGTCTTTTATAATTTATACTTTGACTTTTCTTTTTTCTTTTTCTTTCTTTCTTTTCCTTTTTCTTTCTACCAAGTCTGGCAAGGGTCAATGGTTAGAGGCGAGGGCTGGTGACCCTCGCAGGGCTTGGAAGGAAAAGAAAAAGAAAAATAAAGAATATATATATATTTTAAAATTATTATCTATGTCAGCATCGGTCATGCCATGTGGGACAGCCAACGTGCATGTCGGCGATTTCTAATTAAAATTTACCGGATGGACTTAATTGGCAAAGCGTCAAAATGTTTAGAACTTTTCTCTAGTCACACACTATAGGCTCGGCATCAACAATACAACAGTATTTCTTAACACAAATGGAGCAAAGAAACCCTAATCGATTGGAGGAAACGAGTGACAATTTGAAGAAGGTTCTCAACGAACGAAACCGATCAACTCGTAACCCTCGGTCTCACGAACAAGATATCAAAAAATTGAGCCAATTCCGAAGTTGAATTTTCAAACGAACAAGATATCAAAAAATTGAGCCAATTCCGAAGTTGAATTTTCAAAGGAAGCCGCACCCTCTTTTTTTTTCTTATCGTGCGTTGCTCTCAGTTGGCCGAGAGCTCTCTCTATCTCCTCTCTCACTTGTCCACAACGAGAAGCCCCCTTTTCTTTCTTCTTTCTGCTTTTTCGCTTTTCTTCTTTTCTTTATTTTTTGGGTGGCACTTTTTTCACTCCTCTTTTGGCAATGACACTCCCTTTTTCTTGTGCTTTGACCATAATATCCCTTGTATGGCCCACCACTCTACAAAATTGATCCTTTTTTATTTAGCTAACTCTTCTTATTTTTTGACCAACAAAAAATCTCTTCTTATTTTGTTTCTTTTCTTTTTTGTCCTTGCGGGTTCTTCCTTCTTCTTCTTTTTCTTTTTTTGCACGTCTTTCACGTCTCAGTTCTAAGCTCTTGCAAATGTCTCTCTGTTTTCTCTCTTGCAAGCCATTCTCTTCTTTTTACACACCCCTAACAGTGACGCCTTTGTGGCTAGAGGAGAGAGAGAAATGCAACTCTTTTATTTAGTCTCTCTCCCTCTGCTGAAAGAATTCTTATTTTCTGGAAAAACAAAAATAATTTTCTTTTAAGAGCAACTACCGAAAAACACACTTTAAACCATTTAACTCCTGCAAAGAGGATGAAAATGGATGATAAATGTGCTTCATGTGATTCAGCCACAAGTCGATACAAATCTATAAAAAAAAAAAAAGAAGCTCCGGGTGTTTTTACAATTGCAATGTTACTTAATCTACTCCATTCTAAATCTATGTTTTGCTGCATTGAGGAAATTCAAGCGGCCAAAAACTTCATAGTTCTCCGTTATTGAAGCATAAGAGACCTCGTTAGGGGCGGCTACTCTGTTTAAGCTCTGCTCCAAAACCCAAATCCCAAGAAAAAATCAATATAAATAGAGTACTACTTAGACTAAGACACTTGCTTGGCTGCAGCAATGACCGCCTTCGCAGTAATGCCAAATTCCAATAGCCTTAACTTTGCTTCCAACGATCTTCTCCCAACCAAAAGTCATTCCATCTTTGATACTAACTACAGCTGATCCAATAGTAAGGCAACAAACTCTCCTTATACTCGGGAGGTTGCTCTTAAAAAATAAAAAGAGTTAGACCAAACAAAAAATAGGATCACTTTTAGAGTGGTGGGCTACACAAGGAATAATACGGTTAAAACACAAGAAAAATGAGTGTTTTAGCCAAAAAAGGAGTGGAAAAAGCACAATCCTATTTTTTTTAGCTTCCTTTTTTTTTTTAAAGTTAGCTGGGCCCCACAAAGAGGCGGGACCCCAAGTAGCCGGTGGAGATGCACCATTATCGAACTGTCTTTAGTGCCGGTGGTTGCCGTTAGGGGTGTCAATGGGCCGGGTCGGGCCGGGTCTCGTATAGACCCGACCCGACCCGAAACCAAACAGCGCCAAGCTCGGCTCGGGCCGGGCCGGCCCAATACCCGAATCATATACGTCCAAGATATTCAGGTCGGGCATCCTTTTTTTTTTTTTTTTGAATCAAGCTCCAAAATCCCCCAAACAGATGTTAATCAAAAGCACGACCGAGGAAAAATGCTTGTGCACTCTCCTATGTTAATCAAAACATGGTCATCCCACAAACATATGTTACCCTATAATCACACCACAAGATGGTGCTAGCTAAGTCCTACTACCAGAGCAAAGATCTGCTGCTAGAACAACAAGAAGAACGCAGAAGTTGAAGTGAAAAATCTTTCACCGTCTAACATGAACCTTCCTTTGAGGATATCAGCTTCTATCTTGTGCCATTGATCCCGATACACATCCAGCGCATGTATTTCGGCAGAGCAATAGCCATCTTTCACTGCACCAAACAAGAACAGCCATGGATTATGGTGCAAGCCTTCTCGTCTCATCTGAAGGAAGCACGAAGTAGAAGTCAAGTTTCTCCATTTCTTGCACACAAGGCGTGCATTCATGAGGCTGGTTAGTGGCAGCCTCACCAAGCACATCTCTAGAATATCATCTGGAAGAAAAATGTGCATTCTGCTGTTATAGGTTGATTCTTCAAGTTCTAAATCCTTTCTGGTATTTTTCTTCCAAAATCTCTCTTTTACTCCATATGAGAAGCAGTCCACTCCAGTTTCTTCGGTACCGCATGTGGTACCATATCCTCTGCCTTCTTCACTGGCACTCGACCTTCTCCTACTACTTGGGTCCCCATATGTTGGTATGAGATCACCACGGGCATTAATAAAAAATGACAACAACAGGTCAAATTCTTCATCCTTTCATAGCTAATTTTGATTTTTTGTTATTTTTTTTGTTTTGTCCCGGCAACTAGATGACCTCATTAATTGCTGCCCATGAAAAACATTTGAATTTCAACACAAATCAAGAAGAGGAAGTGCAGGAACAAACTTTCCACAAATACCACCAAAAACCAGATCCGCAGATCCATCCGAACAAAGCTACGAATCAAACCCAACTCACATGGAGAGCATTCGAATCCACCCTAACATGTCCAAATCAAAAAGTTACGGTGACGAGCAACGATAACCCAAGAACAGGTGTGAAAAGGAGGAGGAGGAGGTGAGGAGTCATTTTAGAGCAGCGATGCTGCGTCGCTTTACTAATTCCACTCCGACCCACCCAACTTTTGTTTGGATTTAGTAAAGCTCGAGGTTAAAGATTGACACACACTCTCTCTCTCTCTTTCTCGCTCTCTCTCTCTGAAAACTTTCCCATTTAAGAACTCCCACACACCCACATCCCACCTTCTCTGTCTCTCCCAAAAGCAAGAGCCCTCGAGCTGAAGCCCACCATTCCCCATTTCTGATGGAAGCTTTTCATCATCTCCTGATGCTCCCCAGGGATTTCGCCATCTGGGTTTCTCGAGCAACGTAGCAGCAATGGCGGAATCTCCCACCAATTAATGGAAGACGCGATCTTGTCTGGGAGGTCGGAGCAGTTGGTGTAGAGCTTGTTGGTGAACTTATGAGAGGTGCAGGTGAGGGAGAGGGGCAGAGGGAGGATGAGGAGAGCGAGGAGCGAGAGGCAGAGGAGGAGAGAGAGAGAGACGCCATTGTTGTTGCAGAGAGCAAGCTGAGAGAGAGAGGAAACAGATTCGGGGATGAATGGGGGATTAGTGCCGGTCCATTACTGAAACAGTACCGGTTCGATTTTAGAACAATAGCCGTACTGTACTGAAACAGTATCAAGGTCGGGCCCAAAAATTCTCTAAATTTTCGGGCCGGCGCGAGCCTTTTTTGACGCCCTAGTTGCCTTGCCGTGCCACCGTCACTTGCCAACTTTTTTCTATAATTTGCTTATGTTGCAAAAACAGGTGCTACGTTTACTAGGCACAAAAAAAATAATATGCAGCCGTGTACTCATGACACAATGATTGAACCTAGTTTGAATCAGTCATAACTTATGAACTGTCCCTCGACTTTCTCTTAACGGTCCTTGCCTTGTCCTATCATTCCCTTCTCGTAGGTCGTCTGTCTGCTCCAAAGTCCACGCCCTTTGACTTCCCATTTGAGGGTTGACTTCTGACTACTACTATCTGCCCAGCCTTTGTTTTGAGTTGTGGAAGTTTCTTCCGAGGAGAGGCTATAACTAGAGAGTTTTGTCCCTCCGTTCCTCTTCATCCTCCTCCAATATTTTCTCCAAATTCTTCCACGTCATGTGGCCGTACGTCGGCGGAGTCCCGCGCCGCGAGATCGCCTATGTCGTGGACCCGTACCATCGTTATAGCGAGCCCTCGTGCTCGATCATGTAGGATTGGCGATGATGGCTTATATGAACGTACACCCTCGATGGTTTTTTTATTTATTTATTTATGAAATTCTTCTACAAGTTATTTTCCAATCACAGGTTTACACCAAGGTTCTGCTTTGAGTTCTTATCTTTTTGCCTTAATCATGGATGAGCTAACAAAAGATATCCAAGATTAGGTGCCGTGGTGTATGCTATTTGCAGATGATATTGTGCTTATTGATGAGACCATGGCTGGGGTTAGCGCTAAATTAGAATTATAGAGAAGTACGTTGGAATCTAAAGGATTTACGTTAAGTCGAAGTAAAACTGAATACATGAAGTGTGAGTTCGCCACGGCAAGAGGAGGAGATCAAGAATCCATGAATATGCTCGGACAGGAGGTATCCAAGAAAGATGCTTTTAGATATCTGGGATCAATATTGCAAAAGGAGGGAGAGATTGATGAGGATATATATCATAGAATCAGAGCAAGTTGGATGAAATGGCGCAGTGCATCAGGGTTTTTGTGTGATCGCAAAATCCCTCTTAGGCTAAAAGGAAAATTTTATAAAACAACAGTAAGGCCTGCAATGCTATACGGAGCTGAATGTTGGCCAACACAGAAGCAACATGAGCATAAAATGGGAGTAGCGAAAATGAGGATGTTGAGGTGAATGTGTGGTCATATAAGGATGGATAAGATAAGAAATGAAGATATTGGACGAAAAGTTGGAGTAGTACCGGTGGCAGAAAAGATGAGAGAACATAGATTGAGATGGTTTGGGCATATTCTTCGAAGATCCTTAGATGCTTCGGTAAGAACGGAAGTTTGTTACCAAGAGCATGACATGAAGAAAGGAAGGGGTCGGCCGAAACTTACTTGTGGGAAAGTAGTAAAATAAGATTTAATGAAGTAGGAATTGGATTGGCGTACGGTTTGTCTTAGGACGGAATGGAGGAAAGCTATTAGCATTGTGGAGAGGCAGATCTCCTATGTTCCAAACTGTCCTTTTTAGTCCTTATAAATAAATAAATAAATATATTTATTTATTTATATTTTTAAGGGTTCATCGACCGCCAATAAGGAGGATTCTCCTCCTCCTGATAAATTTTTCTTATGTTACTTTCTGAAGTTACTTCAAGAAAATGGATTATTAATATTTCTATACAAATTGACAAAGAATTTATTTTAAATACGACAAACACAAGAGCAGATTTAAATTGTATACGAGAAGGTTTAATCCCTACCAAATATTTTGAAAAAACAACCAAATCTTTAAAAACTGCTTCAGGAAATAAGCTTAATATCAAATATAAATTACCAGAAGCTTCCATAATAAAAGAAAAGGTTTCTTTGAAAACATCGTTTCTTTTGGTCAAAAATTTAAAACAGTGCGTCATTCTAGGAACACCTTTTATATCTTTAATACAACCTTTTAAAGTTTCTGAAGAAGGTATTGAAACCAAAGTTCTTGGTAAAAAGATAATTTTTAATTTTATTTAAAAACCCCAAATAAGAAATTTAAATATTTTGCAAGAACATTCCATAGCAGAAGTAAACTGCTTAATACAAAATAAAGAAAACCATCTTTCATTTTTAAAGGAAGACTTAGAGTATAAAAGAATTGAACAAAATTTGTCCAATCCCGATACTCTCAAGAAAATTAAATCCACAGAATCCTTTATAAAAGAAAATATTTGTTCCACTTTTCCTAATGCTTTCTGGTCCAGAAAAAAGTACATAATTGAACTGCCTTATGAATCTGATTTTTCTAAAAAGAATATTCCAACTAAGGCTAGGCCAACGCAAATGAATCATGAAATCCTTGATTTCTGCCAAAAAGAAATTCAAGATCTTCTTGATAAAAATTTAATAAGAAAAAGTCAATCTCCTTGGAATTGTTCTACTTTCTATGTCAACAAAAATGCTGAACTTGAAAGAGGAGTTCTCAGGTTAGTAATTAATTACAAACCTTTGAACGCCGCTTTAAAATGGATAAGATACCCAATTCCTAATAAAAAAGATCTTCTTAATAGGTTACATAATTCAAAGATCTTTTCTAAGTTCGACATGAAATCTGGGTTTTGGCAAATCCAGATTGCTGAAAAAGATAGGTATAAGACTGCATTCACTGTTCCCTTTGGACAGTATGAATGGAATGTTATGCCGTTCGATTTAAAGAATGCCCCTTCAGAATTTCAAAGAATCATGAATGACATTCTTAATATTTACTCTGATTTTATAATAACATATATAGATGATGTGCTTGTATATTTTCCAAATATACACTCCCATTTTAAACATTTAAATGTCTTTTTCAAAACTATCAAAAACAGTGGTCTAGCACTATCTCCCTCCAAGGTAGTGTTATATCAAACCAAAATAAGATTTCTAGGACATCACATACATCTTGGAACTATCTTCCCAATTGAAAGGTCTATTCAGTTTCCAGATATATTCCTAGATGAATTGAGAGACAAAACCAAATTACAAAGGTTTTTGGGAAGCCTCAATTATGTGATTGATTTTATACCAGAAATCAATAAAATTTGCAAACCGTTACATCAGAGATTAAAGAAGAATCCACCTCCATGGACTTCTTTACATACTGATATGGTCAAAAGAATAAAAGTTTTTGTTAAAGAAATTCCTTGTTTACACTTGGCCGACCCATCCGCTTTCAAAATAGTTGAAACAGATGCTTCGGAAATAGGGTATGGAGGAATTTTAAAACAAAGAAAAAATGACAAGGAGCAAGTTGTTCAATTCATTGCAAAACACTGGAATGAAACGCAACAAAACTACTCCACCATTAAAAAAGAAATACTTTCTATTGTACTTTCTATATCCAAATTTCAAGGTGATCTTTTGAACCAATTTTTTTTTTATTAAGGATTGATTGCAAATCTGCAAAAGATATCCTCCAAAAAGATATTTTGAATATTGCTTCTAAGCAGATTTTTGCCAGATGGCAAGCAATACTTTCTGTCTTCGATTTTGATATTGAATTTATTAATGGCAATTTAAATTCTCTTTCGAATTTTCTCACCAGATAATTTTTACAGGGAAAACAACCACAACCATGCCTCCTAAAAAAGACAAAGGAAAAGCAAAAGCCGACCCTCAGATTGGGAAACTGACTCCCATCAAGAGCTGGCTTGAGGCAACCCAGCAATCCCCAAAGCCTCTTTCTATAACTCCTTCTAAGGTTGTTGACAACCTATCATCATCTTCTCCCCCAAAAGTCTCAAAAGAAAATATACTTTCTATGATTCCAAAAGAAACCTTGGAGCTCCTACTACAATAGGCTTTAAACAAACAAATTTCTATCCCTGAGGAGGTTCGATCACCCTCACCAATAAAAAGAATTTCTAACGAGGTGGTCATTTCTGCAACCCCTCCACCAAAACCCTTATTTTTAAAAGAAAAATCAAAATTTCTACCAAAGCAGAACTACCAAAATATTCACACTGTTGAAAAATGTTTCTATCATGATAATCCAAATATTTTTGCTAGAAATATGTTTGGAGAAAATTGGTTTTATACTTTGCATGATCTAGCCAAACCACTCGGATTCTATGAATCTATTTTATTCGAAATAGGTTCCATAGAATTCAAACACTTTTCTGGGGCTACAAATGTTGACAATATCAACTATTTTACGGCTCATATAAAATGGATCATGCATCCTTCTAAATGGGATTCTTCTCCTAGGACTCCCAAAAGTTTTAAAGCGAGACTAACCCAGTCTCTTTTCCATAGGACCAACTTCACATATTTTGATTACCAGCAAGCCTGATGGAATGCCTTCTACCACCAAAATGTCAACTTCACCCACACATGGCTTTTCTATTTTGACCAAGCAATGAACATGAACCAAATTCCTTTCTGGTTTAACAGATGGTGGGAACACTTCGGACCAAACCCAGAAATTCTCCCCCAATCTGCCAAAACAAGCTACCAATTATTTTTGAAAAATTTCAGGCCACAGAAAAATGAGGAATCTTTTCCTCTTTCACTATCATATTTTCTACACTTTCAAGTTTCTTGGGTTTCAGCCTGGGAATTCGATTATACCAGATCTTCTTCTGATCCCAAAATTTTAGTCTTAATCTGAAAATACAAGATAAATGGTGGGATGGTGCTAAGTTTCTAGACAAAATTTCTGCAGAATCGGTCTCAGAATGGTTAAAAACAAAAGATGGATCGAATGCTACTCCTTTTCTACATAGCAGGTCTATAGCTGTCTTAAAGCTGGCTTCTTTCCAAAATGAAGAGCATTTCTATGATCTTTTGAAACAGGCTATAGCTGATTATGAAGAATATAAAAGTAAAAGTTCCTCCTAATCTCTTGGCAGTCTCCAATCCAATGAAGATGACTTCTACGGCATCGATTTGGGAGCTGCCAGTCCCAGATGAATCCAAGACTACCCTCCAAGAAGTAGTTAGATTTTGTCAGGAATTTCTAAGCATTTTTTAAGAACACTATACACTGTAGCAAATTTTTACTATTCACTGTAGCGGCTTTTCTGACATGTTACTGTTTCTACAGTCAAAACCTCTCTTTAAATACCCCTTTCGCCTTCAATTAGAGAGGGGGAGCATTTTGGAGATTCATTTCTCAGTTTCTCAAAAAAAAAAAAAAAAAAAACACACACACACACACACTCTCTCTCTCTCTCTCTCTTCCTCTTTAGATCTACCCTCTCGAAGATCTGGAAGACCGTTTCAAAGCCAAAACCTTTGAAGTCTCCATACACTCATCCTTTCTAATCCACAATCCCTTTGTGTTTCATATACACCAACCCTTTTGAAGCCACACACACACCTTCTTGGATCTTATCCTCCAGTAAGTTTCTAAGATCCAAAAGCTCCTATTTCTACCCAGAACTTCCCTGTTCACCTTTGATATTCCAGATCTATTCATGGTCTGCGAATCTCAAAGTTTTGAAAGTTTTTTGCACTTGTAATCTTTCTATTTTGTTGTAAACTTTCCATAAAAAGTTCATGGATAGTTTATCTTTCTGTATTCTCCTTCTCGTCTTTCTATACATAAGTTTCGTAATTTATATTACTTTGAATGCTCGCACTTTTATATAGATCTTTACTCCAGAATCGGAAGGCTCTGCCTCCTGTTAGCGGTTTGATCTTTTCTGTTCTTTAAATTTCTGCAATTTAATTTCTATACCACGCAATCGGAAGGCCGTGCCTCCTGCCGGTGGTCTGCATCTTTATGTTTTCTGTGTTGTTTCTTAGTATACATTTTCTGCTTTATATAATTGAACTTGTGACTGATTTTATTGATTATTTTGATTATTATTTAGATATTTCTGTAACTGAACTCTTCCCTTCTTACTTTAATAAGAGAAGACGTTTATGATCCGTTCTTTGTTGTATATCTTATTTATAAGTATAAGAATCTTAATTTTTATTTTTATAAATCTAGCAGAACTTTTGAGTTATTATTTCATATTACTACCCACATACTCTAAAAGGAAACAAGACCAGTTTAAAAGAAAATGATTTCCTTAATTTCTAAATCAATTAACTCATCCTCCATCTCTTTAGATTTTATTAAAGCTTTCTATAAGTTACTTCTTCATCTCCTTCCAGTCTCCTCAGATCCTGCGTGCCATATATATATATATATATATAAAGATTCAAATTTTTTAAATTATTGTCTATGCCAGCATCGGTCATGCCATGTGGGACAACTGACGTCCACGTCAGCAATTTTTAATTAAAATTTATCGGATGGACTCAATTGGCAAAGCGTCATAATGTTTAGGACTCATGTGGCCAAACAGCACTAGGTTTTAGACAATTTTTCTTACTTTTATACATCTGTTGCAAGGGAAGATTAATGACGAAGCCACCAAATATAATGCGAAGTGTATCGTTGACTTGATGTCTAAGGTGTTCTCAATATTTCTTGAACTTAGTTAGCTCGATTTAGTTGAATTAATTTATTTATATAACCGTGCTACCAAAGTCAATATGAATTTCGGGCAATCATGAAAACAGACAACAGGCTTGCTTTCTAGTCCTAGTTCGATCGCAAAATGATCAAAATTCCCACAAAACAAATTTTTGTCAAGCCGAATTTTACAAGATACTCGTGTATCTTGGGCTTGAAATATTAGTGAGCCGATCTCGAATAATTCTCGAGCTGAGCCTCAATTACTCGTGTCGTGTCGTGGGTCGTTTGGCTTGGTTTTGAAGTGGTCGCCAAAATAAGAAAGACAAAAGGAATTTTCTTCTCAAAATCATAATGGGAGTAGCATGCGTTGGTATTGATTGTGCTTTTGATATGAATTTTCTTTTCTTTCTGTGGATAATATTCATCTTTTCCTTTCGATACAAAATCTTTTATAGCACAATTATTTATATGCTATAAATCCTCTTATTAACTTTTGCTAAAATGTTCATAACCTCAAAATATATCCAAATAATGATGATAATATAGAAACATACACACACCATACGAGTCAAGATAAGATTTGGTCCTCCAACTTATTAATGTTTCTCCGTATCTCGTCATTCAACTCATTTTATTGCAATGAAGCTATTTAGATTGGTTGGTGATATTAAATCAAACTCCAACAAATTGTACATGGGAGAGAACCTACTAACCACACCGTCATGGTTACCTCGACAATGGCCGTTCACACTCGCTGTAGGATGGCGGGCCGACTAGGTTTAGCGGCCGTCACCCCGATTTCGGCGAGGTAAGAATCGCTTCGTTTTCCATGTTGCTGCAGTAGAAATGGCATGGGTGGCAACCGTTGCTTACTTGGTGAAGGTGGTGTTGGGGTGAACCGAGCAACAATTCACCAAGAACTAACCCAATCCAAGGATAATTTTTTTTTCCCAATACCAAATCGACCAGAATCCGTTTAACCCCAGCAATAACCGGCTTCAACCTCAAAATATGTGATTGTAATGTTGAATTGATAAGGAGACAAAGACAAAACAACACCGAGATTTCACGTAAAAAAACTATTGAGGGAAGAATCACGGACGGCTCAAAACTTCCACTAATCATCAAGAACAGTAGAATACACAAAGGGATTCTTCTCTAGTCACACACTAGAGGCTCAGCATCAATAATACAACAGTATTTCTTAACACAAATGGAGCAAAGAAACCCCAACCGATTAGAGGAAACACGTGACAATATGAAGAAGGTTCTCACAAACGAAACCGATCAACTCGTAACCCTCGGTCTCTTGCCAACTTTTTCTTTAATTTGCTTATGTTGCAAAAACAGGTGCTACGTTTACCATGCATAAAAAGAATAATAGAAAGCTTGAGGATCAAATTACATAAATAAAACAAGTTAGAGGACAAGATCCGTGAGTATAGTTTTATAATATGCAGCCGTGTACTCGTGACAATATAATTTCATTTCAAAATGGAAAACCGTCATAGTTCCGATATTGACCTCACGAATGTATAGTTTTAGAGACATCGTTCACGGTCAACGCTCTTATTTGTACCGGGAAAATGTGAATGCTCTTCTAAGGAACAATTAAGGCAACAAACACAATGATTGAACCTAGTTTGAATCAGTCATAACTTATGAACTTCCCCTTGACTTTCTCTTAACGGTCCTTGCCTTGTCCTATCATTCCCTTCTCGTTGGTCGTCTGTCTGCTCCACAGAGGGTTGACTTCTGACTACTACTATCTGCCCAGCCCTTGTTTTAAGTTGTTGAAGTTTCTTCCGAGGAGAGGCTATAAATAGTGAGTTTTGTCCCTCCGTTCCTCTTCATCCTCCTCCAATATTTTCTCCAAATTCTTCCAACAAACTGAAGAAATTTAAAGTTGCTTGAATTCCTAACGAAAGCAAGCACCATGAAGGTACTATGATGAGAAAAATCGCGACTTAATTCACCTTATGTCGCATGGTTTTTTGCCTTCTCGATTTTGTTTTTGATCTTGATTTCTTTCTGCAGCAGAAGGTAGTGATTAGGGTGAGCATGAACGACTCCAGCTCGAGATTTATTTGTTTCAGGCCCCTAAGTTCCCGCTGCAAAGCTATGAGAGTTGCGACCGGCTTTGAAGGTGGTTGTTAGATTCTTATATGTCTCGATGACCATTTAGTTGTGTCGTCTGTAAATCATCCTAGGTAGATGAGGTTGAGTGACGGGTTCTAAATCGATCCATTTTCTTTGTTGGTTCGACTCCAGGAGTTCAATCCGCAGCGCTGGTGGGAGACGACAAGGACCGGATCGAGGTGGTAGGAGAAAGGCTCGACGCAGTCAAGCTCACCACCTTGCTCAGGAAGAACGTCGGGCCAGCGGAGATAGTGACCGTGAGCGAGGCCGACGCGAAAGAAAAGAAAGAAAGCGAGAGCAAGGACGAGGCGGCGCAGGAGACCGTCATGTGGCCATACATTGGCAGCGGAGTCCCGCACCGCACCTACGTCGTGGACCCATACCAGCGTTACAGCGAGCCCTCATGCTCAATCATGTAGGATCGGTGATGATGGCTTATATGAACGTACACCCTCAATGGTTTTTTTTCTTTCTTTTTTTGATGAAATTCTTCTCCACAAACAGTTTTGAGAAATGAATAAGATCGATTTGCCCAATCGATGTTCCTTAAAAAAAAAACAGCGTTACTGGCCAATCCATGATTGACCTCGGTTTGAATCAGTGACTGATAACCTTTTATGCAAGAATCTTCACCTCGTCGTCTCCTGTAGCGGCTCTTGCCTTGTCCTCGTACGTTCCTTCCCCGTAGGTGGTCGTTTCGCCTCACCCACGTTGCATTCTCTCCTCATGTTCCAAAGAAAACCAAAGAGACAAGCGGCGACGATGACCACGACGACGACGAACGACTACCATAACACAGAGCACAGAAGTTTCACTCATTCACCACAAGGAAAAAAGGGTGAATCTGGACAGTTTCCAAGGGTTAAACGTCGATGTCTGATAGTGATTTCTAGCTGCCGGCAATTTTTACAGAACCCTGGTAAACCCCATTCAAAAACCGAAGTAAACAATAAAGGCAAGCAAGAAACTGTTATATTTTGACTTTTAAATTAAAGATAAAGGTAGTTTGGACTATGCACTTTTGTTTTAGGGTTTTTTTTTTAGAGGGGGGCTATAAAAGGGATATGTTGCATATTACATTGCAACGCTTGCTTTCGCTTCTACCCCGAGCTTTTCACTTCTGCCCTGAAACCCTTTATTTTTTCACTTCTTCTTGTTAGATCTTTAGATTTTTTATTGTACGCTTGTACTCGTTATTGAAGATAGTGAAACCCCTCTCTCTCCCCGTGATTTTTCCCATTTTAGGTTTTCCACGTATATCGTGTCTCGTGCGTATTTATTTTACTTTCATCCTTCGCTATTTCGCGCTTGAATTCGCACATCTCTTGGCATTTTTCCACAACAAATTGGTATCAGAGCGAAGGAATTTCGGTCTTTTTTGTTCGAGATGGCATCTATCAAGTTCGAAGTGGTACCCTTCGATGGCCAAAACAGTTTTGGGCTATGGAGGATCAAGATGAAGGCTTTGTTGTTTCGGGAAGGTTCGGTTAGAGTTTTGGATGGGAATTACCCCGACAATATGACTACGGCAGAAATTGAGGAGATGGAAGAGAAAGCGCACAGCACCATCCAATTATCATTGTCCGACAAGGTGCTTCGTGAGGTCGCTGATGAAGAAACGGCTTCAGGATTGTGGCAAAAGGTAGAAAGTCTCTACATGAAGAAATCTCTTACGACGAGATTATTTTTTAAGCATCGTCTTTACACGTTAAAGATGCAAGAAGGTACTCACATCAAAGAACATCTAGATGAATTTAATAAAATCGTAATGGATATGAAAATCTAAATTTGAAGTTAGATGATGAAGATCAAGCCCTAATTGTGTTATGCTCGCTACCGAGCTCGTATGAGAATTTTGTGAATTCTATGTTGTATGGAAGAGAATCCATAACTCTTGAGGATGTGAAGGCCTCGCTGAATTCTGTGGAGATGCGTACAAAGTTGCATGGGAGTAGTAGTGCAAATAAAGCCGATGGCTTAGTTGTTATGGGAAGGTCCAATCATCGGGATAGACACAGTAATAGTAAAGGGCGCTCGAAGTCTAGGTCAGGCCAGGACAAGAGAAAAGTTGAGTGTTACTGTTGTCACAAGTTCGGACACTATAAAAATGAGTGTCCTTTGCTCAAGGCTAAGGGAAAAAAGTCAATGAAGAGTTCTGATTCGGCTAGTCTGGTGAAGGATAATGAGTTTGCTAATGAAGACAATGTTCTTACTGTTTTGTCTTCAGATTGTTGTGTAGACGATGAATGGATTTTGGATTCAGCATGGTCATACCATATGTGCCCAAATAGAGATTGGTTCCACACATATGAGAGAGTCACTGGTGGTTCAGTTTTGATGGGGCAACAATGCAATTTGTAGGATTATGGGTATTGGTACTATTCGGATCAAATGTCATGACAATATAGTAAGAACTTTGAGAGATGTTAGGCACATCCCAGATTTGAAGAAGAACCTTATTTCTTTGAGCCGCTTGGATTTCATTGGATGCATGTATACTAGTGGAGGTGGAGTTTTGAAAATTTCAAAAGGCTCCTTGATTGTGATGAGAGGTAACAAGAAGAATGGTCTTTACGTTCTGCAGGAAAGTACCGTTGTGGGTTCTTTAAATATATCATCCTCTTCAGATTCTAATAAATCAAGGTTGTGGCATATGCGGCTGGGCCACATGAGCGAAAGAGAAATGACTATATTGAGTAAGCGTGGTTTACTCTGTGGGGAACATACAATCCCACTTGACTTTTATGAGTATTGTGTTTACGGGAAACAACGCAGAATTATTTTCAGTACTGGGGTGCACTCAACGAAGGGCATAGTTGACTATATTCACTCTGATTTGTGGGGACCTACACAGGTTACATCTAAAGGTGGTGCAGCTTATCTTCTGACATTTATTAATGACTTTTTGAGCAAAGTCTGGGTTTATTTCTTGAAGCATAAAAGTGGCATTTTTGATACGTTCAAGAAGTGAAAGATGTTGATTGAAAATCAAACTAGCAAGAAGATAAAGCGTTTCAGAACAGACAATGGTTTTGAATTTTGGGGATGTGATTTTAACAAGTACTGTGAAGATTCAGGGCTTGTTCGACATCGAACAGTCATGTATACACCTCAACAAAATGGGGTGGCGGAGTGCATGAACCAAACACTTTTAGAGAGAACTAGATGTATGCTTTCTAATGCTGAACTTGATAAAAAATTTTGGGCCGAAGCCGTGAACACGGCATGTTATTTGGTGAATCGTTCTCATTCGACCGCAATTGAATGTAAGACTCCAAATGAGGTATGGTCTGGTAAACCTTCTGATTATTCTGTTTTGAAAGTATTTAGATGTCTCACTTATTATCATGTAAAAGATGGTAAGCTTGAACCTAGAGCCAAGAAAGGTATTTTCGTTGGTTATGTAGATGGTGTTAAGGGATATAGATTGTGGTGTTCTGACCCTCATTCATCAAAGTTTATAATCAGTAGGGATATTACTTTTGATGAAAATTCTATGCTTGATCAGAAAAAAGTTGTTGAGTCTATAGATATTCAGGAAGAGAATGTAGCGAAAAAGGTGGAGTTTAGTGTAGAGCATCCACGAAGAACCTCTGAATATGTTCCTATTTAGTCAAAAAGTGACAGTGAGCAACAAGACTCAGATTCGATTAAAGATGAAGTAGAAGAAGTTGAACAACCTCAAATTTTGGCTGCAGGGATAGCTAAAAGGCAAATTAAGCCTCCTCAGAGGTATGATTTCGCTGATTTAGTAGCATATGCTTTTTCAGTTGCTGAAGAGCTTGGTATTAAAGAACCTTCTAAATTCCGTGAAACTACTATTTGTTCTAAATCTGAGAAGTGGCTTGTTGCGATGAATGAAGAGATAGAGTCACTTCATAAGAACCAAACTTGGGATCTTGTGAAATTGCCTAAGGGCAAAAGAGCTGTTGGATGCAAGTGGATCTTCAAAGGAAAGGAGGAAATTCCAAGGGTTGAAGATGAAGATTCAAGGCACGTTTGGTAGCGAAGGGCTTTAGTTAGAAGGAAGGGATCGACTTCAATGAAGTGTTCTCTCTAGTTGTGAAACATAGTTCCATTCGTGTGTGGCTCACGTTAGTGGCCCTTTATGATCTAGAACTTGAGCAACTTGATGTCAAGACAGCTTTTCTGCATGGCGAGCTTGAGGAGACAATCTATATGTCTCAACCCGAGGGATTTTTTGTTGAGGGTAAGGAAGATCACATTTGCGGGTTGAAACGCTCCTTGTATGGTCTCAAGCAATCTTCACGTCAATGGTACAAGAGGTTTGATAGCTTTATGTTAAGTCATGGTTACTCGCGAAGTACGCATGACAATTGTGTGTACTATAAGAGATTGCGTGATGGTTCTTTTATTTATTTGCTATTGTATGTGGATGACATGCTTATTGCAGCAAAGGGCATGTCAGAGATACAATTGTTAAAGAGGCAACTTAGCAGAGAATTTGAGATGAAGGATCTTGGAGCTGCTAAGAAAATTCTAGGTATGGAGATTCGCAAAGATAGACAGGTTGGGAAGTTATACCTTTCGCAGAAGGGGTATATTGAGAAAGTGCTTGAATGTTACGGCATGAAGAATGCTAAACCGGTAAGTATTCCTTTGGCGTCCCATTTTAGACTTTATGCTTCTTTGTCGCCTAAAACCAAAGAAGAGGAAGATGAGATGTCTCGAGTTTCATATTATAATGATGTGGGTAGTCTTATAAATGTTATGGGATGCACTCGTCTAGACATTTCCTAAGCAGTTAGTGTTGTGAGCAGGTATATGAAAAATCCGGGTAAAGCTTACTGGCAAGCAGAGAAGTGGATTCTTCGGTATATCCGGGGTACCTCAGATGTTGGTTTGGTCTTTGATAGAGGTTGTGATATAGGGCATTCAATTGTTGGCTTCGTTGATTCTGACTATGCAGGTGATCTCGATAAAAGGAGATTTTTGATAGGTTATGTTTTTACTTTTGGTGGTTCAGTGGTTAGTTGGAGAGCAACTTTGCAGGGCACGATTGCTGTATCTATCACCAAAGTAGAGTACATGGCAGCAACGGAATCAGCAAAGGAAGCTCTTTGGTTGAAGCATTTGGTTACAGAGCTTGAGGTAAAGCAGGAGGGAACCTCCGTTATCTTTTGCGATAACCAAAGTGCGATCCAGTTGACCAAGAACGCGATGTATCATGAGAGAACGAAACATATCGATATTCATTATCACTTTGTACGTGATGAGGTTGCTAAGGGTACAGTAATAGTGAAGAAAATACCTACAACGGATAATCCAGCAAATATGTTGACTAAACCAATTCCTTTGACCAAGTTCAAGCATTATTTGGACTTGGTTGGCATTTTCTCCATTTGAGTTACTTATACGGAGTTGGTGACGTTTCATCCCTTGTTTCCTATATCGAGTACACTTACGTAGGCTTAGGGGTGTGCGCTGTCGATTCCGCCATTTGGGGGGTGGCTTTGTGTGGTCACTCTTGGTGGTGAGGGAGAGATGTCTTCTAGCTTTTGGTAAACGCTCTTTTGGAGATTTGAAGTCAATGTGGAGATTTGTTATATTTTGACTTTCAAATTAAAGATAAGGGTAGTTTGGACCATGTACTTTTATTTTAGGGTATTTTTTTAGAGGGGGCTATAAAGGGATATGTTCGCTTCTGCCTCGAGCTTTTCACTTCTGCCCGAAACCCTTTATTTTTTCACTTCTTCTTGTTAGATCTTTAGATCTTTGATTGTACGCTTGTACTCATTATTGAAGATAGTGAAATCCCTCTCTCTCCCCGTGGTTTTTCCCGTTTTGGGTTTCCAACTATATCGTGTCTCGAGTGTTTTTATTTTACTTTCATCCTTCTCTTTTTCGCGCTTGAATTCGCACATCTCTTGGTGTTTTTCCGCAACAGAAATAATGTAAAGAAAAGGGTTTTCCACAAAGAAAATAATCCAGACAAGCGTGTGTAAAGGGAACACAACAAAACATGCGACGAGACAGGAGGAAGAGGTAAGAAGCAGAAAGAAAGGGCGAGAACATCAGATGATGTACAGGGGAAGTATTAACTGCAGAATCCAACAAGTGAGGAGGGGGAGAAGATGATGAGATGGTGGCGTTGGGTTATTACGTATTAGGGCCTGCATGACTCCTCTGATGCCAACTAAAGAAAGAATTCGAACATCTCCCTTCTTTGGTCAACCAGTTGGAACCACCTCCTTAAATGGAATTCAGTGCTGAGGTTGATGTCTTGTATTCTGTTATCTAAGAGATTATGAGGCGGTTTCGAAAGGCCCCCTGACGACTGGACAGCACGATTTATATGGGAAAGTTAAATATTTTAGGCTATGTGGGCAATTTTATAATTTGTGCCATGTAGGGTTTCGCTATATGTATTTAGGGCGAAACAGGTCTCTATGGTAGAGAGAGAAGGTGAGAAAAGCGGCTGTACACTTTTCTACGTTATTAGTGAAACAGATCTCATCTCCCCGTGGACGTAGGTAGGTGGAACATCTCCCCTGCTGAACCACGTAAATTCTTGTGTTGTGCGAATTTCCATTACTTTCTTGCATCGTTGATAAGATCGAATTTAGATATTCGACAATTGGTATCAGAGCTTGGTTCGGCAAGCTATCAAGATGGCAGGAAAGGGTTCGAGTGTCAAGTACGACATCGAGAGGTTTAATGGAAAGAACAACTTCACTCTCTAGCGACGAAGAATGACGGATCTTCTGATTCAGCAGGGCCTGTCGAAAGTACTGCTGGGGAAAGGGAAGAAACCAGAAACGAGTGATGAAGATTGGGTAAAGATGGAGGAAAGGGCGGTAAGCGCCATTCGATTGAACCTATTTGATGAGGTTCTGCAGTATGTGGTGGATCTCAAGTCGGCTCCGCAGGTGTGGACGAAACTTGAGAGCATCTATATGACCAAGTCCCTAACGAACAAACTACTTTTGAAAAAACAGTTATACTCTCTACATATGGAGGAAGGCTCAGATCTGTTAGAACATATCAACACGTTCAATCGGATTCTGAGTAAACTTGCAAGTCTAGAGGTTTCAATGGAAGATGAAGACAAAGCCCTATTACTGCTATCGTCGCTACCAGCATCTTATGATCATCTGGTGACGACACTCTTGTATGGAAAGGAGACGCTTGAGATAGATGAGGTCACTGCTGCCCTATTATCTAATGATACGAGAAAGAGGGTTAACAGTGCTACGGCACAGGGTGAGGGTCTCATCGGAAAAGTCAAGGAGCAGGAACGGGGAAGAACAATCCAGCGGGGATCCGGGAATAAGGGTCGATCGAAATCAAGAGGGGGTAAAACGAAACTCCCTTGTTATTATTGCAAGAAGGAAGGCCATCTGAAAAGAAACTGTTATAAGAGAAAGGAAGACTTGAAGAATCACAAGAAAACTTCTAATCAAGCAAGTGTGGCTGATAGCTCAGACGGTGATGATGGAGATCTTCTCTCTATATCATCAGGTAAGAATCAGTTCGTTGATTCATGGATTTTAGACTCTAGATGCTCTTATCACATGTGCCCGAATAGGAATTGGTTTGATTCATACCGGTCATACAGTGGCGGATCTGTTCTAATGGGGGATGATGCGGTTTGCAAAACCATTGGAATAGGGACTATTAAAATCAGAATGTTTGATGGTATAGTCAGAACTTTGGTGGATGTAAGGCACGTTCCAGATCTAAAGAAAAATTTGATATCTTTGGGTGCGCTTGATGTGAATGGCTGTAAGTACGTAGCAACAAGTGGAGTTCTCAAAGTCATCAAGGGAGCTATGGTTGTCATGAAAGGAGAGTTGACTGGAAGTTTATACAGGCTCATAGGGAGTACAGTAACAGGTGGAGCATCCGTGACTACAGCTGCAGAGTCCGATACAGATGACACTCATCTGTGGCATATGCTGTTAGGGCATATGGGTGAAAGGGGTATGATGGAGCTTCATAAAAGGAAGCTGTTAAAAGGTGTGAAAAGCTGCAAATTGAACTTCTGCAAATACTGCATTTTCGGGAAACAGAGCAGAGTTAGTTTCAGAACTGGAAAGCATACGAGCAAGGATGTACTTGATTATGTACATAGCGATGTATAGGGTCCTGCACCGATCAAATCAAAAGGTGGAGCCGAATATTTTGTGACGTTCGTTGATGATTACTCAAGGAACGTCTGGGTCTACTTCATGAAGCAGAAAAACGAAGTCTTCTCCAAATTCAAAGAGTGGAAGGCTGAAGTAGAAAGGCAGACAGGAAAGAAGCTAAAGTGCTTGAGAACGGATAATGGAGGGGAATACAAGTACACACCATTCCTGGAACTATGTAGAGCTGAAGGGATCACACGTCACTTCACAACACCAGATACACCACAATAAAACGGTGTAGCTGAGAGGATGAACAGGACACTTTTGGAAAGGGCTCGGAGTATGAGGCTGAATGCAGGGTTGAGTAAAAGTTTCTGGGCAGAAGCAGTTAATATGGCATGCTATCTCATTAACAGGTCTCCATCTACAGTCATTGAATGCAGAGTTCCTAAGGAGGTATGGATAGGTAATTCGATTGACTATTCTGGTTTGAGAGCATTTGGTTGTCCAGCCTATGTTCATGTACAAAGTGGACATCGTTCCAAGTTAGACTCAAAGTCTAAGCAGTGCATCTTTCTTGGCTATGAGAAAGGTGTGAAAGGATTCAAGCTATGGGATCCTAATGCACGGAAGACCGTGGTTAGCAGGGACGTTGTCTTTAATGATTCTGACATGGTGAAGGCAAATAACAGTTCACATGCAGATGGCAGAAGTGAAGAAGGATCTACTGTGCAGGTGGAGTCAGGTAAACCAGAAATAGCGAGAGGAAGGAAATCATCTAGTAACTCACCAGAATCACAGGAGACAGTAGAAGATACCTACACCATCGCAGAAGGTAGAGAAAAACGTACTCACAAAGCACCTATGAGATACGGGTTTGAGGATATAGTTGCTTATGCCCTCACAGTAGGTACAGGCGATCCATCTTCCTATCAGGATGCGATATCTGATGCTGATAGTGATAAATGGATGTAAGCTATGATGGAAGAAATGGAATCCTTACAGAAAAACAGGACTTGAAAGATTGTGGAGAAACCTAAAGGGCAAAAGATTATTGGGTGTAAATGGATCTTTCGCAAGAAAGAGGCAGTGTCTGAGAATGAGCAGGTAAGGTACAAGGCTAGACTTGTAGCTAAAGGGTATGCACAGAAGGAAGGGGTAGATTATAATGAAATATTCTCTCCAATAGTAAAGCACACTTCCATTCGGGTTCTACTTGCCTTGGTAGCCATGTTTGATTTTGAGCTGGAGCAACTTGATGTGAAGACGGCATTTCTTCATGGAGACTTGGAGGAACAGATTTGATGGAGCAACCTGATGGGTTCAAGTGCCAGGAAAGGAAGATCAAGTTTGTCTGCTTAAGAAGTCACTTTATGGCCTTAAGCAATCTCCGAGATAGTGGTACAAGCGCTTTGACTCTTTTATGGTGCAAATTGGCTATTCGAGAAGTGAGTATGATTGCTGTGTTTATTTTAAAGTGTCAGATGATAATTCGATTATTCTTTTGATGCTTTATGTTGATGACATGCTCATTGCTGCTAAGGATATGCATGATATTGTCTCTTTAAAGTCCTTGTTGAATAATGAGTTTGAGATGAAGGATCTTGGTGTTGCTAAGAGAATCCTTGGTATGGAAATTCATAGAGATAGAAGTGCAGGTAAACTCTAGGTATCTCAAAAGAGGTATGTTGAAAAGGTGCTTGAGCGTTTCAACATGAATAAGGCTAAACCAGTAAGGACACCATTAGCTAGCCACTTCAGGTTATTTGAACAGTAATGCCCCACAAAACATGAGGAGATTGAGGAGATGTCTCGAGTTCCCTATGCTAGCGCAGTTGGGAGTCTCATGTATGCTATGGTGTGTAGTAGGCCAGATTTATCTCATGCAGTCAGTGTTGTCAGCAGATACATGAGTAATCCAGGGAAGGAGCATTGGAATGCAGTCAAGTGGATCTTTAGATATTTGAGCGGGACTGCAGATTTGGGTATTATGTTCAGTCGCGACGGCGATTCGAAGGAGCTAGCGGGATATGTTGATTCAGACTTTGCTGGTGACCTAGACAGGAGGAGGTCTACTACAGGATATGTCTTTACATTAGCTGGTGGACCTATCTCATGGAGGGCGATGCTCCAATCCACAATTGCATTGTCTACTACAGAGGCAGAGTACATGGCAGCTATAGAAGCTACTAAGGAAGGGCTCTGGTTGACTGGGTTGGTTCGTGAGTTGGGTTTAGAGCAAGGAGGTGCGGTGTTACACTGTGACAGTCAGAGTGCCATACATCTCGCCAAGAATCAAGTATTTCATGCAAGAACAAAGCATATAGATGTGAGGTTTCACAAAATCAAGGAGCTTGTGTCAGATGGCAGCATTCACTTGAGGAAGATTCACATAAATAGAAATCCTGCAGATTGTTTTACCAAGCCAGTCACTGTTGAGAAGTTTGAGTCATGTTTGGGCTCAATTAATATAACTCGCTGTTGAAGGTGAGGGATGCACTCAATGAGTGTGGGAGTGTACCTCTTATGGAGGTACGGGGATGAAGACATCTATATTTTCATATTCTTTCACAGGTGGCTTTACAGAATCCAAGCCAAGGTGGAGATTGTTGAGATTGATATCTTGTATTCTGTTATCTAAGAGATTATGAGGCCCTTCCGAAAGGCCCCCTGACGATTGGACAGCACGATTTATATGGGAAAGTTAAATATTTTAGGCTATGTGGGCAATTTTGTAATTTGTGCCATGTAGGGTTCCGCTATATGTATTTAGGGCGAAACAGGTCTCTATGGTAGAGAGAGAATGTGAGAAGAGCGGCTGTACACTTTTCTAAGTTATTAGTGAAACAGATCTCATCTCCCCGTGGACGTAGGTAGGCGGAACATCTCCCCTGCTGAACCACGTAAATTCTTGTGTTGTGCGAATTTCCATTACTTTCTTGCATCGTTGATAAGATCGAATTTAGATATTCGACATTTAGGGAGCCAGGAAGATCAGATTCATATGCACCACCACTTCATCATCCTCTCTCTCTCTCTCTCTCTCTCTCTCTCTCTTTCTCTCTCTCTCTCTCTCAAAAAAATAATACGGCGGATCGAATCTACGTATCGGATCGTACCATGCCTAGCTTAGCTTGGGCATCTAGCCCCTCGAACGAGACACACAAAACACTTCAGCACAATAACTGGTTTCGGCCTACCATGGCCTCATGTTAAGAACGGCATTAGCTCCCGACGAATTTGCGAGCTTCTCAGAGTCATAATCTCTGTTTGTGCAACTTTAAAATAAGATATAAAAAATATCCGGTTTTATTATTGCGATTCACCAAACAGTAGATAAGATATAGCAAAATCATTGGATTTCATATCATATCCTATCCTGACTAGAAATTTAGACGATCAAACGCAGCTAGCGTATTGCTCTTTGACCTATTTTTTGCATAATTCGCTAGTGTCGACATGTGTACATAATGCTAATTCTTATGCTGGTGGTGATTGTAATTTGTATCTGGCTGCTTAGGTAAGTGTAGGGGTGTGCAAAAGAATCGAGAACCGTCTGTATAACCAAGATTCGGACCAAACCGGTCGATTTTGGGCGGTTCCTATGGGGACCGGTCCGGTTTCCGGTTCAAACATATTGGAACCAATGAGTACTGGTCTGATTCCCAGTTCTAGGTTTAAAATCGCCCACCCAGACCACCCGTACCGGACCGGTACATACATACACACATATTAAATTTTTCTGTTAAAAATTTCAAAAACCCTAATTGCAATCTCATTCGGACGGTCTCCTCTTTCACGCTCTCTCAACTTGGCCGAGAAACATCTGCATGAAATTGGATCCATCCTGATGGGCGTTAATGCTTGTATGCTTTGGTTGGCCGAGAAGCGTTTGTAGTTGATACGCTCATGCTGAGATTTGATGAGATTCTGTGTTTGTATGTAAAAATGATTTGGTAGTGGGGAAAATAAGACTAAAATTTATGAACGACAGTTGACTCACTAGTTGATCAATATATTTGGGTCTTGAAACATTTATGTGTGCAAACGGATGTGGGCAGAGGATGGTACAATTTTAGACGTGCCCAGTTTCATGGACCCACTTAGGAACCGGACCGGACCGACGGTCGAACATGGATACAAGTTTTAAGTTTTTGTGTTTCGTGCTTTATAATTTGTATCCATCTAAAACATTATGAACAAGATATAGATTAAACTAAATATATGTATCCATAGATAAATTAATATCGTTTCTAGATTTCTTATGAAAACACTTAGATTCAAAATAGCAGGAATATTTATCGGATACAATTCTAAATGAGGTTTTACTTTTGCCAGTATAGATATGACAAGCTAAAATATAATTCAATGTGACTATCGTAATATTAACAAAGACCAAAAAGGTAAAAAGGTAATTAAAAAAAAATAGCATACCTTTTGTTGATTTAGGAAACGAAGTAAAAAGGTATTCTAAAATTTAGTCAATAGTGAATATTTGTGAACAGTACCAAACGACTAATTTGATTTTTTTTATGGGAAGTGGAGGAACTTTTGGATTGAAGAAATTAAAAGTTTGAAGACTCCGACTGCACATTTTGCATGAATTCTGAGACCTGTGGTGGTGGCCAATTAAAAGATAACAAAAGAGTAAATAATTTTCTTCTCCAAAGTCAGAGGGAGGGAAACAGAGAAATGATGGTGGCGGCTAACCGGTGGAACACTTTTCGAAATTGATCGCGACGTGCCCCCTAACATCGGCTCCATCCAAAATTTTGTCACATATTTGACTGCACGAATGCAAATTATTCATTTTTTCACTGATCAAACGGAGCCTATATGTTGATATGCATTTGACGTTAATTCCGGTCGAATTCTCAATGGTACTTTAGTCGCACGCTCTCTCACGTGCAATATATTCTGAACCGTTCTTCTACTTTTTCATTGTATGTACTTATATGACGAATCTACCCTCAATAATCCGTGATAGTGCCGTCATGTGATTGAAGCTCCAAGCAAAATTTGATCGAAATCAAAGCCATGGGATACGATGCAACCGATTCCTGAACTTCACGGGACATATTGCAAAATCGAAGTGTTCCGAGCGGGTGTAATTTGGAAAAATCTAAAAACTTGGGAGTCAACATGCAATTTACCCCTATACCCTTAATTCGAGGATTGATCATAGAAGTTTCACTCGAACTCTATTACTTACTAGTCAATGACTTTGGTTGTTTTCAATTTTGGGAACCCTTTTTGTTTTTTAAGAGGAGGCCTCTCTATTGAACTTCAATTAGTGAGAGAAAAAAATAAAATGATGGATTGGGACTAATCACATTTTTTTAATGGGTCGACAATAGATCTTGTTGTATAATTAACAACAATAATAATGGTTGGGGAGAGAGGTTTTTTTTTTTTTTTTTTTAAA
Organism: Lenwebbia sp. NSW1173648; assembly: GCA_029784005.1. NCBI lineage: Eukaryota > Viridiplantae > Streptophyta > Magnoliopsida > Myrtales > Myrtaceae > Lenwebbia > Lenwebbia sp. NSW1173648. Next base: position 27,448,048 of record JARCGZ010000002.1, read on the forward strand.
TCATTGAGTAAGTTCGTCTCCACCCTCGGATACTTTTCTCAAAGTTCTTCAAAAATTGAATTTAAAATTTCCCCAAATTCCTAAAGCAGCAAGCACCATGAAGGTAATATATATATATAATTTCCCCAAATTCCTAAAGCAGCAAGCACCATGAATATATATATATATATATATATATATATATATATATACGAAAAAGCATCTTGCTTTCATTCATAATTAAAAACGATAACATTAGGGTCCCCACAATCTAAGCATAACAAAGAAAAGAGGAAGGGAGGCGGCTTAACAAGCCACTTCGGGTTGAGGGAATTAGTGCGGTGGGCCTTGGCCACCCAGTCGGCGACTTGATTTGCGGATCTCGGTCAATGGGCTAGAGAGACTCGGTCCAGCTGGTGGAGCAAAGCCTTGCAGTCGTTAATAATGGAATGCACTTGCCATGGGCTTTCTTCTTGGCCCAGAATCCAAGCCGGTTAGATCCGCTTCAATTATTGAGCTAATTCCACTACTTTGGTTCGAATTCCCTTTCCTCTTTTTGGGTTGTTAGCACCCCCCAACCTTTTTGGGACCTTTTGTATTTGTATGGCCTTTTATCGGACTTTTTATTTAAGAAGTCTTGAATTTCTATGAATATCGAGCAATTTATCAACCCCCTAAAAAAAAATATATATCCACTACTTTGGGATATATAAGTGAAAATGTTTGCCTCGCTTGATTCTTTAACCATTATATCTAATTAAAAATCATTTGCCTCCGATCCAATTTTAAGGATCGATGACATGAAACTAGCTATGTGTGTGTCATCATTCTATTATTATTGAACAGGGACAGACTATTTCATTAGCATGATAATTTCAATGATGAAAAATATATGGATTAACATCAATACTTTTCTTTTCTTTTTTTATACATTCGTTCTAATATCTCGACACATAAATTCCATAACTTTGGACTACCAAGTATAGATTTCAATCTAACGATTATTCTGACATTTCCCTTGATAGATTAATTTTTTGATCGGATTACCCGTTTTGTTTTTTTATCTTCTTTTTTTCTTTTTGTGCCAATTCATGTGCAGGAGTTACTTGCTAATGGAACATATGTTCATAAGTGTATATGAAGAAGGAGAACCGCTGGTTTTCCACACTAGAGTCTGCGAAGACAGACTCAACGCCGGGCTTCTTCCTCAACTTGATCGAGCTCAACCCTACGACGATTGTGCCAATTTGATCTTAAACATTTTAACTATGTCAATTTAGTCCTAAACATTTTGATGATTTGCCAATTTAGTCCTAAATCTTTTAAAAATTCGCTCCTTCTGGCCAACTATCCAAATAAAAGGTTTAGAACTGAATTGATAAAATTTCAAAAGTTTTAGGACTAAATTGACGCAATTGAAAATTTTAGAAATAAATTGGCATATAGTGAAAAGATGACTAAATTGGCCGCCGTACAATAGGTTTAGGACTTTTTGAACAATTACCCCAGTTTCTGCATCTGTTGTCCCCATGGAGCTCATGTTTACTTCCTCCTGCCAGAGTTGCGATGATCCTCGGGCACCTCTCCGACCCGATCCTCGGCAACAAGGCCATGCTGCAAAGAGTCCTGCGATTATGTCCGCACCATCTCCCACAGAAAACACATTGCTTCGTGGTTGAGAGAGTTTTGGAAAGTTGGGTCCATAAATTTTTTGTTCTAATATGCTTCTTTGTCTACTTATAAAAAGGAAAGAAAAAAAAAAACCAATATCCCATGCAACATGGTAATATGATGGATGACCATATCGAAGTGAACGAGAAAACTAAGCAAGTCTTTTTTTTTTATTGCACTGAATGTATTTTCTTCTCCAAAAAGGCAATGTGGGGGGATGTTTTCGTTCGGAAGATTTTCCCAATTAAACTTCAAAATATTATACGGATGTCAATTCAGTTCCAAATTTTTTAACTTTGTCAATTTAGTCCTAAAAAATTTGCGCGGAATTTCACTGTAGCCCTCCTGGTGAAAATCGCCAAAGTGTTGGTCCAGTCATCGCTGGTCGTCCTACAGGGTGCACCACCCCGTTAGGAATCAATTGACAAAATTAAAAAGTTTAGGACCGAATTGACATTCGTATAGTAAAGTTAGGACTAATTGAGTAATTTCCCCTTTTTTCTCATATGGAAGGCCTTTCTATCGAACTTCAAATAGTGACAAAAATGATGGAATGAACTAATCACGTCTCTTAATCGGTCAAGTTTCAATAGATTTTTTGATCTGTTTTTTTTTACATTTATTTATTATTTTCAATTTGGTTTTTTTTTTATGTTGCAGCAAAGGGTCATGATCAAGGTGTAGATGAACGACCACGTCTCGAGATTTTATTGTTGCGGTCCCCCCCATCCCTCACTCCAAATCTCTGAAACTCGCGGGTGGCTTTCGAGGAGTCCAATCCATGGCGCTGGTGGGTGACCTGGACCGGATCGAGGTGACCGGGGATGTCGATGCGGTCGACCTCGTTGCTTTGCTCAGGAAGAAAGTCGGGGTCGCGGAGATAGCGTCCGTGAGCAGCGAAGACTATCCTGGGGAAACCGCTCTGCCCGTCGTCGTGTCGCCATACCCGCGCGTGGAAATAGTCTACGTTAGGGATCCATACTCTGAACCCTGGCGTTGGCCCCTCTAGGATCAACGAAGATATCCATCGCTTCTTTACTCGAGAACTTTTGTGATCGTGCTATGTCCGAGGCTAGTCCTCCCTGATTTTGACTAGCTAGAATCTCGGCGATAGAGATTTCTGAAATCGTGACTTCCACTGTTTTTACATCCATTGTGATGGTAGATTAGTGACGAGGTACCAAAAATGTGAAGTGTGTTTTGATGGGGAGCCTAATGAGGGAATTATTGTACAAGGAGTTCTAAATCTATGTTCAATTCAGTTGTAAATTTTTTAATTTGTCAATTTAATCTTAAACCTTTTGAAGATTTTTCAATGTGATGACGTGGTCGACTAGTCAGTGATGGCCATCTACATGGCACGGCCAGCACTCACGTGGACGATTTTTACCCTTTTTTTGAACTTTTTTTTTTACTTTTGTTTTCTTTCTCCTTTTATTTCCTTTTAGCCTGTGGCCGATCTCCGTGATGGCCGGCGACCGGCGACCAGCCATGCTCAAGATGTTATCTCTAGTTTTATCTTAGTTTTAGTTCATCATATCGCTTGTTCTTTTCCTATCCGAATGGCCACAAAATCCGAAACCACTCTTAAAAGAGCCGAAGATTCAATGCTTCGGCGAAAGATCATTCCTAGACCATTTCCGGTGAAATAGGTGCCATGAGACTAAATAACTTTCTACGATCGCCTACTTAATATAATCGGGAATCTAGCACACACCGAAATCCAACACTGCGTGCAAAGCGGTGAGTTACGTGTTTGGCAATTTGTTATTTGATCGTCGTTTGATATGTTCCGATTTATTTAAATGGCCAATTACAGTCTCCAACATCGCTCTTATCAATGTATTGTTTTGGTGTACTGATCGTACCACATCTAATATTCCTCTAGAATATTTTTAGGTCTACTAGGAATACGAAAGAGATTTAACAACAGGGCACTATTTCAAGGACGAAGTATGGAAAAACATATTCTTTTTTTATTTATTTATAATTGACAGGTTCTCCTCTGGGATTGGATGATTTCTTCAAGATTCTGAATATATTTAATTTTCCATCTTCCTTAAGAAGAATATAATATGATTATAAAAATATTAATCCGTACAAGAATGTTTGACTTTTCAAAGTCTCGGTCGTCTCGTAATATGCCCACCTGCCCTTTTCTAGACAGGTTTTGTTCCACAAAACTGTTAACCTTAATCAACCACCTTCGCCTTACACACGACTCGATTAAGTTGACTTTTCAAAGTCTCGGTGATAGTTGCATATTGTTTGCTTTTTGCTTGGCGCGAAACGAATCCCGTGGCACGTGGGAGGATTTGATTTTCATGACTAAACAGACTTAAACTTCAGCCAAGATCTGTGTCCCCGTTCGGAGAAAATTTCTTTCTAATCAATTTGAGATTGGTATAGCCACACATGACCCTGATATGCCCCACGTACGATAAAAAAAAAAAAAGAATCAAAAAGTGTGCTCGCCACCGAGAAGATCGACCTAGTGGTAAAGGAGTCGCCCGTCTTTTATGAGGTCGCCTGTCACGAGTTCGATCCGTGTTGCCTAACCGCGGCATATCAAGTGTGGACAGACCTTTTGACTATTAGTATCTTCGTTGGGCTGTGACGGCGGATGCGGCAACCTCGGGCTCGGGTTGTGAAAGTAGGTGCTGCATTTGTCGTGAGTAAAAGAAAAACAAGTCACAGGTCACCGGCCGTCACCATCACTCTTTCATGTAACCAAATTTAGTTGCACAAGAAGGAAAGCTAAAGGATCAAAATAGTAAAAACAAACGAGTTAGAAGGCAAAACGCTGGCATATGTAATATTCACCCCACACTAATGTTAGGCCAAAGACATTATCGACGGTTGAACGCTCAAATTTGAATCGGGAAGATGTGAATGCTACCTTTTTTTTCTTTTCTCTAGCTCTAAGAAACAATTAAGTTGGCAAACCAGTGATTGAACCTGGTTTGAATCGGTCATTACTTTGGACTGAGCACGAAGTTTCCCTTGATTTTCTCTTTAATGGTCGTTCCCTCGTCCTATTATACTTTCTAGTAGCGCGTCCGCTAATGCAAGTGTCTCCACATTGTCAAGTCAGAGAGAGTGCGATGATGGCGGTGATGACGATGATTATTGGAGACTTTGGCCTGTAAGAGCTAAGTAGCATCGACACGCGACGCGACACGACACGTCGACACGTCATTTCTTTATAATAAAAAAAAGAGAATTCCGATACGTTGAAACACATTGTATATTAAATGTGGGTTGAGCCATAAATAGTCTAACCCAAATTCACTCATATACCCGTTTATGACCCATTTATTGCAATGTAAATTCCTCGATCCATACCTAACTCACACCCGATCCGACTCATATTGCTAAAATACTTACATATTTAATCCAATTTAGGAAAACTTGTTTCTTATAAATTTTTGAACGAATCATATTGCTAAAACACGGTGGACAATTTTTATTATTTAAAAAAAGATGAATACTTTATTTTTTTATTTTTCTTTCCATTTCCTTTTTCTTTCCCTTTTTCTTTTTCTTTTTTTCTTTTCCATTGTTTCTTTTTTTTTTCCTTTTAAGTCCAACGAGGGCTATCGGCTGACCCTCGTCGACCACAGGCGAGGGCCACCTGACCCTTGCCAACCACAAGCAAGGGTCAACGACCCTCGCCGGTCACTGGGCGAGGGGTACGAAGCCCACCGCCGACCCCCACCGACTTCGTAGGAACAAAAAAAGTAAAAGAAAGAAAGAAAGAAAAAAGACAAGATAAAATAATAAAAACTGTTAAAGAGTTGTAAATGGGTTTAAAAACATCTCATTGACTTCACTCAAGTAATAACCTTGACAAGCTAAATGAGTTTAAAGACCAACCTATTTACGGTTCACATATAATTAGGCTTACAATTCCAACCCATTAACAATTCATTTATTTAAACTTTTTTTTTTGGTCGGTTATTTATTAAAACTTGAGTAACCCATATGTGACACATTTCATTGAATATGGATTTTTAACCCATTTTGACACCTCCAGGTTGGACATAAAAATCATATACTTAGTCTTTTTTTTTTAATTAACTCCATTGTGTGAATGGTATTTTTCTACCAAGTCCTATACTCAACAGTTTAATAATCTCTGAAGCATATGTCATCAATTATGTAAGGCATATAGATGGTGGGGCAGAGAGGGGACATAATGAATTTAACCAAAAATAACAAGAATGGAGCCAAAATCCAAAGACCTAACGTTCCACAAGTTTGACTTCTGACTCCTACATGACATGCCTAGCCTTTTCGTATTTAAGTCATCGACTCTTCTTCCAAGGAGATGCTAGAAATAGAGAGCGGTACCTCACTTCTCCTTCAGCCCTCCCTCCCACAACTTCTCAATTTTATTCGAGCAAATTGAAGATTTTCGAAGTTCCCCAAGTTCCTAATCGAAGCAAGCACCATGACGGTAATAAATTGATGAGAAAATCATGAGTTTGATTAGTCGAATTCACATTATTGATTTTTCCTTCGCTTTTTTAATTTTCTTTTTGCAGCAAAAAGTGGTGATTAAGGTGTCTATAAACAACCACGCCTCGAGATTTTATTGTTTCAGCCCCCAAAGATCTCACTCCAAAGCTTTGAGACTTGCGGCTGGCTTTCCAGGTGATTTGTTTTTACCTGTTTCGAGATTGAGAACAATCGAGGAAAAATAAGAAGTAAAAAACCCACCTTTTGATGCGAAACTAAGCCATTTTCGTGGTTAAATTTCTCTCCAGGAGTTCAATCCGTGGAGCTGGTGCGTGACCAGGACCAGATCGAGGTGACCGGAGAGATCGACGCAGTCAACCTCGCCACTCTGCTCCGGAAGAAAGTTGGGTTCGCGGAGATAGTGTCCGTGGGTGAGGCCGAGGAAGAAGGCAAGGACAAGCCTGGCGCGCAGCCCGTCGTCTGGCCGTATCCGCGCCAGGAAATCGTCTACGTCCGCGATCCATACCCCGAACCCTGGTGCTGGCCTCTGTAGGATCGACAAAGATCAACAACGACGACGACGATCTCATTTTAGTGTACAACATCAATGTGATGAGCTTATTTACACGAGCAGTTTTGAGATGTGAATCGAATCCACGGCCGATTTTCACCGAGATTGAACTTTGTATCGTGCTATCGCCAAGGCTATTCTCTGATTTTGACTACGTGGGGTCTCCAAGATTGAGATTACTAAAACCATGACCAATATTTTTATGAGAAAATTGTCCAAAAAGTTCTAAATCTATTGCACTTTGGCCAATTCAGTCCTAAACTTTTCAAATTTAACAATTGAGTTCTAAACTTTTTCACATTTTATCAATTGAGTCTATCCAGCCAATTTTAGTAGGAAAACGCTGATGTAAACGCCGGTATTGTCACGAAGAATGGCTAGAACTGACGTAGACAAAACTTTTATAATTTCTTAAATTATGAATTTTTGAGTCTTTTATAATTTATACTTTGTCTTTTCTTTTTTCTTTTCCTTTTTCTTTCTACCAAGTCTGGCAAGGGTCAATGGTCAGAGGCGAGGGCTGGTGACCCTCGCACGGCTTGGAAGGAAAAGAAAAAAAGAAAGAAAGAACATATATATTTTTTAAATTATTATCTATGTCAGCATCGGTCATGCCATGTGGGACAGCCGACGTCCACGTCAGTAATTTTTAATTAAAATTTATCGGATGAACTCAATTGGCAAAGCGTCATAATGTTTAGGACTCATGTGGCCAAACAGCACTAGGTTTTAGACAATTTTTCTTACTTTTATACATCTGTTGCAAGGGAAGATTAATGACGAAGCCACCAAATATAATGCGAAGTGTATCGTTGACTTGGTGTCTAAGGTGGTCTCAATATTTCTTGAACTTAGTTAGCTCGATTTAGTTGAATTAATTTATTTATATAACCGTGCTACCAAAGTCAATATGAATTTCGGGCAATTAGGAAAACAGACAACAGGCTTGCTTTCTAGTCCTAGTTCGATCGCAAAATGATCAAAATTCCCACAAAACAAATTTTTGTCAAGCTGAATTTTACAAGATACTCGTGTATCTTGGGCTTGAAATATTAGTGAGCCGATCTCAAATAATTCTCGAGCTGAGTCTCTCGTGTCGTGTTGTGGGTCGTTTGGCTCAGTTTTATCCGAACAACTTATAGGTTTTGAAGTGGCAGCCAAAATAAGAAATATATATATATATATATATTGTTGACACCAAATAATAATGAGTTACCGAAGTGACTTTAGTATCACCATATCCCGAAAATCGGTAAATCGGGAACAGTAAGCTACTCCGAGAAGTTCGGTAAATTGTTTATAACGTACCGAAATGTCCAGAAGTCTAAACCCGATATTCGGGAAGTAAGAGAATAGGGTCATTGATTTTCAAAATTCGGTAAGATTCTGGACATACCGAAACTGTAAAGAGTCAGCAGTAAGAGGAGTGCGAAGTCGAAAGAAACCGCAGGATGGCCGAACTTGCCATGTCAGCAAGAGGTTACGAGCAAGAAATCCAGATACTGGGTGCGAACAGTTCACGGCAGTTAGTGGAAAAGGTTCAAATTCGAAGCCATATTGACAATTGAAGATCAAGTTTTGGCGGATAAAACATGGGCAAATGGGAAGTTATTAAAGGCGCCAAGATTCAAAGTTTGAAAGCAAGAAAATAACCGACGGACGGTTATGGAAAGCTGAAGAATAACAAATACTCGAAAGAGAAAAAAAAGAAAGACAGATCAACACACATCCAAAAGAACTCAAGTTTTTTCTGAACTTTAACTTCCCAGTACTCTCCTTTCCAGTATTTAGAGTTTCTGCTATTCCAGTTTATTGTCAAGCTTTCTACTGCTTTCATAGGAGTATTGTAACGTAGCCTGAACCTTTGTTGATCTCAAATCCATATTCGATCCATTGATTTCCTACCCATTTCATTTCTATCTATGTTACTTCGTGTTCTTACTAAAATTTCCCTTCGAGAGTTGAGCCACAGAACCCTCTTAATAAAAATCGAAGACTGAATTTCGGTGAAAGATATTCCTTGTTGCAAAAACGAGCGAACATCTTTTTGGCACGCCTGGTGGGACTTGTGTGGTAAGATTAGGAGAAATGGTGAGAACCAGAAGTCAATCAGATGGAGTACCAGTTGGTAATATCAACAACCCAAATGATGGAGCACGATCTGAGAATTCGGCTGCTAATGAAGAAGTGCCCCATCACAATGCTGATATTCCTCGGCAACTAAACGAAGAACAAACCCACACGTTGGCACCCGACAACACCTTGATAGCCACGATGAGGAGAATGTTTGAAGAGCAGCAGAATGAGCTCACCAACCATATGGTGCGTCATGTCACGGATGTGATAAAGCCTATGATGATTAACGCCATAAACAAGGTAATATCGCGTCCTAGTTCATCTTCTCAAGTTCCTCCTTTTTGTGCAAATCCTCCAGGTACAATACCATTTCTATCAGCATCGGGATATCCCAATGTTGGGTATAATGGTAGTGGAGGAACGAAACTGCAACCTCCAATAAAAATTTTACCGAGGCCGGAGAATCCTACGACAGCGAACCTAGTGAATGGTGTGAGTGGTTATAATTTCCCTCAAGTTGGCCCCACTGATGCTAACGTGATCAATCCCATGGTCACGAATCTACCACCAGTATGAAATATACCTCCACCAGTGAACGTGCCTAATATTGATCCTATGAGGCCGCCTGCAGCTCAACCATATCCACATGTGGTGGAAAACCCTCTCTACAGGCCGCCACCCATTAACTTCAATATGGATCAACAAGGCATGAACAGACCTCAGCAGGTTGACCCTAGGGGGTAGGATCCTTGGTTGGGCCAGCAGAATTTAAGGCCATGGAACCCAAATAGAGTTGCAGAGTTAGTAATGCAACAATTGGGAGCAGAGAGAGGCACACCAAGACCTGTATACAGGAAGCCACATCCTGATTGGGTTGACAACATCCCATATCCAAGGGGTTTTAAAATGCCAGAATTTGTTGTATTCACAGGTGAGGAAGATTAGTCAACTGTGGAGCATATAGGTCGTTTTTTAGCACAATGCGGAGAGGCTGGAACAAATGAATATTTAAGGCTAAGGCTATTCCCATTGTCGTTGTCAAATACAACATTTACTTGGTATACAAATTTGCCAGCAAATTCTATTCAGACATGGGTTGAGATGGAGAGATAGTTTCATTCTCAGTTTTACCGATCGGTACCAGACGTAATAGTAGCCGACTTGGCTAGAATGTACCAGTATGGCACTGAAACAGTAGATCAATTTATTGCTCGTTTCAAGAAGTCCAGGAATCGGTGTTTGACTTCTCTCACCGAGAAAGAATTTACCGATTTAGCATTCAATGGGTTGAAATTCAACCTCAAAGAAAAATTTGAGGGACAAGCTTTTGATGATCTCTTCCAATTAAATGCTCGGGTTTCTAAGTACGAACATCTGTTGAAGGATAAGGATAAAAAGCCGATAAAGGATAATCGGCAGACAATAGCATTGGCTGAAAGTACCGAATACGGTGACTTGACTGAAGAAGAGAATGAGATAGCGGTAGCAACTATGGTATTCGAAAAACCATATATATGCCCAGCTCTGAGACCAGCAAGAGTAAAAGATGTGTCCAAGTTTAAAGCTAAGGAAACGAGTAATTATTCTTTTGATATCTATAAGTTGGATGAGATATTTGACTTATTGCTGAAAGATAGAATGATTAAATTGGCTGAGAGACAGGTGATTTGGTCTAAGGAAGAAACTACAGATAAAAGGTATTGCAAATGGCATCATTCCAAGACCCATGATATGGTAAATTGTATTGTTTTTAGAAAGAGAATCCAGGAAGCGATTCGCCAAGGCAAGATTAAGTTCGCTGAAGACAAAGGCAAGGCTCCAATGGAGGTAGACACAGATCCTTTTCCGAAGATGATCAGTATGGTTAATGTGCATGAATCTACAAAATATGATAATAGACAACTGTGCACCCGTTGTCATCAAGAATTAAGTTATCAGGATCGGGAAGTTTTCAAGTTCCAGTACATGAGGGGAACAAGAGGAAGACACAGATTGGGATCATTTGTCCGTCGAGAAGGTAGACCACAGATAAGGTCTGAGATCACAGTAACTGCAAATGTTTCGGCACAATCAAAAAGTCAAGAAGCTCAGTCAAGGTAGCCAGCACAAATGCCTGAGAAGCAGAAGTTATGTTCCGATTCACTGAGACAAGTTCTTCCAACTCAGGAGGTTGAAACACGAGTTCACAAGGAGAAGGAAGCCCCACAAAAGCCTGAAAAGAAGAAGAGTTTATGGCAGTGATATAAGGAAGTGGATCCTAAAGTAGGATTGCTTGAAGAACCTAGTGGGAAATTTGATTACGTGATGTACTATGGAGACACGAAGGATTACTTACCCCCGTCATTACCAGTTGAACCGACTGGTTGGGGAGATGAATTTGATGATCCACCACCATCAATTTCCCAGGAAGTTCAGAAGAAAGACAATTAAGGTTCCACACTCCTCCTGAAGGAAAATGGTTTGTAACTAAACCGTCGGGGCAAGCATCTTACGGAACTGCTAAAAGACGTTTTCAGCGAATGAAAAGCAGACAGAGGGATTTCGAAAATCGTCGAGACAGAGGAATGCCATCACAGATTCCTCCATTCAGATCTTTTAGTACGAGGGGAAATTGGGTTTGGAAAAAAAAAACCATGATAATAAAGAACTTGTTAAACTAGAGAAAAATTCTGTATATGATTCGGGAAGTAGTTCTCACCACGAAGTGAAAAAGGGAAAAGAGGTTCAACAGGTTTCCCAAACAATTAACTTTGGGCAATTCCAGGTAGCTCTTAATCTGAGGCATTAAGTCAAGATAGAACAAAAGAATCTGAATCTCAAGATGGCAAGAGTTGCCGAGCTGGTCACTCCAAAATGCCGAAAGAGAATCGTTCGCCAATGAGGATCAACATGGTTCATGCTAAGCTTCCAGCTGAATATGGAGCTTGTTTAGTGGTAGAAGAATAACTCGAGCATATCTCAGAGAAGGAGATAGCAATGGCAGAATTCGAATTCTCTGATAGAGAAGTGATAAGGTTTGACAAAGTACCTTCAGACAAAGCTAAGCATTTAAGGTCCTCGGTTATTTCAGGTAGAATCAATGGTCAAGCTGTCGGTAAGATCTTTGTAGATGCGGGAGCTACCTTGAATCTCATATCTTATAAGTACTTCAAGAAATTGGGAAAAGGTGATGATGACATAATTCCGTCGAATGTTCAGCTGTTTGATTTCCTAGGAGAAGTTACCGAAGTCAAAGGGGCAGTTGTGCTTAACCTAACCGTAGGATCCAAGACATCAAGGACGACTTTCTTCGTGATAGAGTCTGATGGTTCGTATAATTTGTTGCTTGGAAGAGATTGGATACACTCTAATCAATGTGTACCTTCTACTCTTCATCAGGTTCTGGCATTTTGGAATGGTAAGGGAGTAAAGTACATTGAGGCTGATTCGGGATTTGTTTCAATAGGGTGGACCGATATTCATCAAGAGCATCAAGATTATTTACATGGAGATCATGTTATCGGAACACCAAAAGCAGATTCACGATCCTACGCTTATTGCCGCTTTGGGAATATGAAAACTGAATGGATTCCCAAGTCTAGCTTGGCATTAGAAGAATTACATACTCTTTATGGAAAGCGAGCCCTCATTGCAAGAAGTTTGTGAAAGGTATTTCGCATACCTGGCGGAGATGACCCAGTAGAGCGCTGAAATTTCAGATTGTATTGATGAATGGGAAGAGTCACCAATCAAGGAAGACAGGAGGTCAACAGAAGCTCAAGACCCATTGTTAGAAGTTGATATAGGAGAACATGGGTGTTTTCGTCCAGTATATGTGAGTGCGTTTCTGCAAGGGAGCATGAAGGAAGATTTAGTCAACCTGATCAAAGAGTACAAAGATTGCTTCGCATGGGATTACCATGAAATGCCTAGTTTGTCAAGAGATATTGTAGAGCATCGCCTTCCTATCAAGAAAGGATTTCGTCCACATAAACAGTTAGCAAGAAGGTTTGCTCCAGACGTAGTTGATAAAGTCAAGAAAGAAATTGAAAGGTTGCTGAAGGCGAAATTCATTGAGACAGCCAGGTATGTAGAGTGGCTTTCGAATATTGTTCCTGTGAAGAAAAAGAATGGAAAATTGAGAGTTTGTATTGATTTTCGGGATCTCAATAATGCCATTCCAAAAGACGAGTATCAGATGCCGATGGCAGACATGTTAGTAGATTCAGCATCGGGAAATGAGATGTTATCTCCAATGGATTGTCATTCGGGTTATAACAAGATATTTATTGCTAAAGAAGATGTCTCGAAAATAGCATTCAGATGTCCTGGTGCTATTGGTACTTTTCAATGGGTAGACATGCCTTTTGGATTGAAAAATGCAGGAGCTACATACCAGCAAGCAATGAATTTCATCTTTCATGACATGATCGGTAAATTCTTGGAAGTTTATATTGATGATGTGGTGGTTAAATTAAATCAGGAAGAGCATTTGGATTATCTTGAGCAAGCTTTTGTTAGGATGAGGAAATACAAATTGAAGATGAATCCAGCTAAATGTGCCTTTGGAGTGCGAGCAGGGAATTTCTTGGGATTCTTAGTTAATCAGAGGGGAATTGAGATTGACAGGAATAAGGCAAAGGCTATCATAGAACTTTCTCATCCTACATCAAAGAAGCAATTGCAGATGGTACTCGGGAAAATTAATTTTCTCAGAAGATTCATTGCCAATTTATCTGGGAAGATAGAACCAATGACACAGTTCTTGCGTCTTAAAAATCAGGAGGAGTTTATATGGGGAGATAAACAGCAAAAGGCGTTTGATGCAGTCAAAGTTTATCTAACAAATCCTCCTGTATTGATGCCGCCAAAAGCAGGCAGGCCACTAAGGTTGTACTTATCCACTACCGATTCAACTATCGGGAGTATGCTGGCACAAGAGAATGAAAATGGAAAAGAGCAAGCGGTATACTATTTAAGTAGAATGTTGACTGATGTTGAAAAAAGATATACCGCAATCGAAAAATTATGTCTTTGTACTTTTCTTGTATGAAGTTAAGACATTATTTGTTGCCAGCTACAGTACATGTACTCGGTAAGAATGATGTGATAAAATATATGTTGTCACGGCATGTTATAAAAGGGCGTATAGCCAAGTGGACATTTATCTTGTCTGAATTTGATTTGGCATACGTACCAATAAAAGCAGTTAAAGGTCAGGCCGTTGCTGACTTTCTTACCGAATACCCATGCTTGCCAATGGAAGAAAATGAATAGAATTTCAGTCAAGTTGTACCATGGACTATGTATTTTGATGGATCATGCGCTAAGAGTATGGCTGGAGCCGGATTGATGATAATTTCTCCCACCGGAGAGCTTACAAAGGTGTGTTTGTAAGTTAGCTTTTGAGTGCTCAAACAATCAAGCCGAATATGAAGCACTGATTATCGGCTTAGGAATACTGATTGAGTTAGAAGCACAGTTCATCAAGATATTTGGTGATTCACAACTAGTGATTAAGCAGTTAAAAGGGGAATATCAGTGCTTGAATGAAAATTTGATTGGCTATTACTATCTAGCCAAGAAGCTGTTGGAACAATTTAGGGAGTATGACATAGTCCATGTCAAGAGAGAAACCAATTACGAAGCCAACGAATTAGCACAGGTGGCTTCTGGTTATAAAATATCAAAAGAGTTGGCAAATATTGCAACTATTATCACATTATCGGTACTTTCTATTGAACAAAGAGAGATATCGATAGCGGTCAGTGAGGTAGTCCGAGAAACGGATTGGAGACAGCTTATCATGGAATACTTGAAAAATCCTGATTTAAGAGATCAAAAGCTGAGAAGACAAGCTCAGAAGTACGTAATATTAGGGAAAGAGTCATACCGAAAATCTTCAGATGGGTTACTATTGCGATGTCTTGATAAGGATAATGCGAAACTGGTTATGGCAGAAGCACATGAAGGCATATGTGGAGCACATCAACCTGGAATTAAGATGAGATGGCTTTTGAAAAGGTACGGATATTTCTGGCCAACAATGATGTAGAATTGCATTGAATATGCCAAAGCATGCATTTCATGTCAAAAGCATGGACCTTTGCAACATGCGCCTGCTGTAGAACTTCATTCTATTATAAAGCCATGGCCATTTAGAGGTTGGGCGATGGATATAATAGGTAAGATCTATCCACCTTCCTCTCATAAGCATAGTTTCATCTTGCTGGCTACGGACTACTTTACGAAATGGGTGGAAGCAATTCCATACAAGAGCATTAGTCAGAAGACGGTGATTAAATTTATTGAGGAAAGTATAATTCACCGATTTGGCTTGCCTGAGTCAATCACTGCGGATCAAGGGACATGTTTACTGGAAGCGAAGTTATGGAATTTGTGCAATCAAGAGGAATTAAGATGCTACATTCCACACCATATTATCCTCAAGCAAATGGACAAGCTGAAGCTACTAATAAGGTCGTGATTGGATTGATTAAGAAGCATTTGGAAGAAAATCCAAGAGAATGGGATAACTTACTATCGGTAGTGTTGTGGGCGTACCGAACATCACGAAGATCAAGTACAGGCGTCAGTCCATATATGCTGACATATGGACAAGAGGCGGTGTTACCGATGGAGATAACTGTGCAGTCATTACTAGTACAACTGCAAAGTGAAATGTTGCCGGAAGATTGCAAAGACTGGATGCATATAAATTTGGATGAATTAGACGAAGTCCGGGCAGCTGCTTTGGATCAGTTGGTCGTACAAAAGAAAAGAGTAGCCAGAGCTTTTAACAAGAAAGTTAAGATCAAGCAATTTGCTGTCGAGGATTTAGTATGGAAAGCAATTTTGCCGTTCAACCTCAAAGACAGGGAATTCGACAAGTGGTCAGCAAATTGGGAAGGCCCATATCTAGTTACCGAAATATTCAATGGAAATGCATACAGATTGATAGATGTCAATGGAAAAGAATTATCTCGCTCTATAAATGGGAAATTCTTAAAGAAATATTCTCCATTAATCTGGGAAACACAAGGAAATTGATTTATTCACTAGAAGCGAAAATACATTCTGATCTTGGTTACAAAGGTTTTCAGATCTTTAACAAGTTTGAGGTTCTGGGCTACAAGTTTGGAATGTAATGTGAGATCATGGTGGAGTTCGGATTGCTGCTCTTTGAGATATTCTATGCGATGAGAATGGAAGCGGACAACTTCAAGTTTCTCCCAAGTTTCCTGTAACAATTGTCTGTACCTGTCTGAAGAAGCTTCGACCATGGATCTAACACGGAAAATTTCATCTTTAATTACCCTACGTTCCGCACGGTTATGATTGGAAAAGAAATTGAAAAGCCGACGTGTCATCTCAACATCTTCTCTGGCATGGAAGCAAGAGTCCTGAACTTGAGCATATGCTTCCTTGGAGTCTCACAATCGGGAAAATTCTTCCACAATTTGGAGCTTAAGAGCCTCAGCTTCCACAATGATAGGTTCAAGGTTCCAAATTTCCTTCACATTGTGCTCAAATTCGTCTAAGCTGGCACGGAATAAGGAGCACAGTTCCCACACTAAGTCTAAGAAATCAGAATCTGCAGTTAGGAATACCTTGGACCTGAAAATGTCCGTCAGTTCGGTAATTTCTAACCTATGCTTGTGATTTAGTAACAAAGTATGGTGTTCTTGGGATAGCAGTTCATGTAGCCGTCTCCACAAGGATCGATCATCTGTAGGCAATTGAATAAAAGAGTTGTCCATGGTTAAAAGAGATGAAGAACAGTTGTTAAAGCTGGGATCAGGGTACATTTAGCAGAAAGTTTACCTTCACGTTGGCCATTACAACGTCTATATGATTGGGACCAAAGAGACAGCTGAGATGAAGAACCATGCAAAGACATCATGAGCAAGATTGCAAATATACATGATGAATTGTGCAGCTTGGGCAGTTATAAAGATAAAGGATATAGAGCAGATCATGGGTAGTGGCATGCCAGAGCTTTTCCCGGATAATTAAAAGAAGTGAAAGAACGTGGCCCATAAGTGGAAGAAGACGGTTACCAACATTGCCGCCAAAAAATTCTTTTGCAAGAGAAAGTATGCAAAAGGTTAGTTATTCGACTATCTCGTTGATTCTATTAAAGAAGCTGTAACATTGAGAATATTAAGCAGTTGAAATCAACGAAACATGATATCGAAAAGCCTTATTATCGGTATCTTTGTTAGTCATTGAGGATTATCAGGAAGCCTTACTATCGGGATCTTTGTTAGTAATTGAGGATTATCGGGAAGCCTTATCATCGGGTTCTTTGTTAGTCATTGAGGATTATCGGGAAGCCTTATTATCGGGATCTTTGTTAGTCATTGAGGATTATCGGGAAGCCTTATCATCGGGTTCTTTGCTAGTCATTGACGATTATCGGGATCGTTGTTAGTCGTTGAAGATTATAAAGGAGCAGATGTTAAAATTTGGCAAGTAGAGCAAAAGAACATTTGAATTAGAGGGAACAAGATTTTCATTTCCATTTCTTCAACAGAATCTTGGCTTCATTTACAAAAGAGCGGAGCTCAAATTCTAAATTAAAATTTTGTTCCATGAGCTCCGCCCTCTGCTTCTCGCAAGTCTTGACTGATCCACAGGTAGAATCGTATTCTTTCCTCAACTTCCGACACTTCTCCAGCTTTCGTCTGACTGATGGACAAAGATGACGCATCTTCGCTTCTTGCTCCACCATTTGGACCTCTACCTTCTTCAGTTCTACCTCAAGCTCTGCTCTCCTCTCTGCTAAGCGATGAAGTTTGCTTTCTTCAGCTTTATAACTATCATAAAACAAGCGAGTATCTTCGCATTTGCGGGTTATTTCATCTTGAATGGCTTGACCTCACTGTTCTCCAAAGAAGAGATGTGGAAGACGATCGGTGTTAATCCTAATGGTGTCCACAGCATCCACAAAACCAACGGCGAAGATATCACTCTTGTCTTGGAAGTCTGGGGAGAGCATAAAAGAAGGATTACCAGAGCACACCTCCTGAAAAAGAGTTCTTGCTTGCTTCTCTCTATCAGAATCGGTGATCAACTTCCCGTAGCCAGACTCTAATAAGCTAAGAAGTTCAATCCATTTAGCCTTGGCCACATCCTTAGAGACTTCAGAAAATGATGTCGGGTCTATGGATTTTGGAGGACACTCAGCAGCAGAGGAACCAGAGAGATCTGTGAGCAACATACTTTCCACTTCAGCTTTCTCCTCAATGGATAAAAGCGTTATTTCAGCTAAGACAGAAGGAGATTGGAAAGAAGATGAGCTTGCCACAAAGATTCCCTGAAGAGACAGAGTGATAGTTGAAGGTTGAACAAGAGGAAAAGGTATATTGGTTGATGGACCTTCAAGAAATTCCCCATCGGGAATCAAAATTCTTTTTGATGCAGATGAAGGCTCATCAATACCTGTAAACATAGCTATGAGTGTTAAAACAATAGTGTAAGGAGCATTCATCATTCGGTAAGAAGAATCTGAAGACAAGACTTACCGATAAAGGTTGGAGATTTCCCAGTTAGAGGTGGAGATTGGTCATCAGCTAATTCCTTTTCCTTAAGTCTCGAAGTCTGGACTTGTGTTGATGCGATAGGAAGTTCTGTCGAAGGAGCAGGAAGCACCAATGCAGAGTCAAGGATTGCTATATCATCAGAAAGAGCATTGACAGAGGGGGAAGAAAGCAAAGCCGCTTTCGATCTGTATATCTTAAGAGTCTTCCCTGAGTTATATTTAAAAGAAGGAAAGCACAGATCAATATCGGCAAATATGTTTATGATTAGCAAAACTTGACTATCAAAGTTACCTTTTGGTGTATGCGGCTTTATCATGGCACGAAGTGTTGGACTGATAGATTGGCTCCTTGGTGAAGAGCTTTCAAGAGATGGTGATAAAGACCGATCGGTCGCTCTTTCTGTTACAGGCTTTTTCGACGCCTTTTCTGGAGCAGGCAATTCTGAGATTTTTCTCTTTCTTCCCGCTGTGAAGGAAAACAGTTAGACACAACCAAATACCGAATGAAGACATACATTGAAAGAAGGAGAGCAAACCAACCTTTAACAGGCTTTGTCGGTTCAGTGGGAGGTATGTCTTCACCTTCGGTTGATTGAGGAAGTGCAAGAGTAGCCGTCTCCTTTATTTTCAAAAGAATCATGTCCAACGGCTCTGAGAATACAAACTTCCGATAATTCTTCCACCATAAGTTGAAGTCTTCTGAAGAGCGATCAGTATCTGCAACAAACTCGGTAACACGGAACAGTCGGTATATGTCCCGAATCAGTTTGTTCAATTCACTGAAGTTTTGGTCGTCACCCAACTTGCAGAATACTTTGTTGGTGAAAGAAAAGGAAAAAGTATAGAGATCCGGGATAGGAATCCAGTGAATCAACCCAAATTGTCTAGCACAATACTAGGGGAAGTAGATTTCAAAACCGGCAACGAATCTACCCTTTGTTGAGAACCTAATAGGGAGGTCAACGGAGGTTAGAACGATTTTCCAAAAATCACTCTTATTTTTCTGAAAAGAAGGAAGAGATGAGCTAAATTGGGGAGTGAGAAAAGGAGAAAAAGAGAATTGTTTCCCTTTGATTGAAAAAAGTTGGGAAATAAAGAACCGAAAATAAGATAATTGTCCCTCAAAAACAGGAACCAACTCGTGGCTTAAAGCTCGGCAGACAGGATTATTCGGGATCGAAGCGGAAGGAGGCTGCGAAACTCGATCCTTGAAAAACCAAGAAGGAAAATAGAAGGCTGCCTAGGCTTGGAGAATCCAGAGAGGACCACCATAGACTCCACCAATTTCATCTGAAGCAATGGAGGAAGCAGAGTGGGCTAAGCCTCGGTACAATAAAGCTAAAATGGTTTTTCCTAAAGCCAGCTGAGTTCCCGAAGATAAGGCGGAAGCTATAGCAACGAAGTCCTTGGAAACTCGCACAATAGGGTGACAGAAAAGGAATTTACAAAGCCAGTATAGGAGGAAAGCGGCGTGTTCCTCGTCGGTAACTTCACATTCTTTCCTAAAATACTTACCGATAAAAGCCCCGTAGGCTAATTCGGAATCAGATAACTTACCGAGCCCTTGGTAAGAATCTGAAGACAGAGTAGATGGGTCTGCGCCTAAAGGACTAAGACCAGTGAGGCAGTAGATATCTAGCAAAGTTACCGACATTGGGGAAAAAGGGAAAAAGAAGCAGTTGGTCGAAGACGACCAAAAGCAAGACAGAGCACTGATTAACCCATGGTTCAGATGATAATCAAAGCAGCAGAGACGTAGGGCATTATGAATGAGGAGCTCATCCCAAAGAGAGCCCTTAGAAGGAAGAAGTCGGAGATACCATCGGTAAAAATTTGGCTCAAAATCAGAAAAAGCCCTAAGACGAGAAGGACGAGAAGGACGAGAGTGCCAGTTGTAAGCCAGAACAGAAGAGTAGTGGATTGGAAGTACCTCGGTTAGATGGCGAGGGAAGAAGTCAGAGAGATTTGCAGGAATCGAAAACTGATTGTAAACGGCAGGGCCAAGGATATAAGAATCGTCGAAATCGTTCTGCACCGAGAATAGATGCCGTTCATCGTTGAAATCATCAGAGTCTCTGAACCTATGATAACGTTCTAGGGCATTGGAGGCGAGAAAGGAGGAAGCTTAAGCCTTGGGAGCCATGGTATTTGACCAAGTACAGGGAAAAGTCACGAAGAAACGAAGAGAAAAAAGGGTAAGAGAATAACAAAGAAGATGAGTTTTTGGAAAAGCACGTTTGAAGGTGAGAGATCAGATTATGTAGGGACATCTGATATATATATATATATATATATATAAAGTTGATACGAGGAGGAGCTGAAAAGGCAAGCGCGCAAAACGAGGCGGCAAAATGGCGCTGGAAGCAAAAAGTAAGTGTCTTGTCATTTTTGGCATTTAAAAGAATTAAAATCCTTTTAATTCTTTTAAAAGGGGGCATCTGTGACACCAAATAATAATGAGTTACCGAAGTGACTTTAGTATCACCATATCCCGAAAATCGGTAAATCAGGAACAGTAAGCTACTCCAAGAAGTTCATTAAATTATCTGTAACGTACCGAAATGTCCAGAAGTCTAAACCCGATATTCGGGAAATAAGAGAATATGGTCATTGATTTTCAAAATTCGGTAAGATTCTGTACATACCGAACCTTAAAGAGTCAGCAGTAAGAGGAGTGCGAAGTCGAAAGAAACTGCAGGATGGCCGAACTTGCCATGTCAGCAAGAGGTTACGAGCAAGAAATCCGGATAATGGGTGCGAATAGTTCACGGCAGTTATTGGAAAAGGTTCAAATTCGAAGCCATATTGACAGTTGAAGATCAAGTTTTGGCGGATAAAACGTGGGCAAATGGGAAGTTATTAAAGGCGCCAAGATTCAAAGTTTGAAAGCAAGAAAATAACCGACGGACGGTTATGGAAAGCTGAAGAATAACAAATACTCGAAAGAGAAGAAAAAGAAAGACAGATCAACACACATCCAAAAGAACTTAAGTTTTTTCTGCACTTTAACTTCCCAGTACTCTCCTTTCCAGCATTTAGAGTTTCTGCTATTCCAGTTTATTGTCAAGCTTTATACTGCTTTCATAAGAGTATTGTAACGTAGCCCGAACCTTTGTTGATCTCAAATCCATATTCGATCCATTGATTTCCTACCCATTTCATTTCTATCTGTGTTACTTCGTGTTCTTACTAAAATTTCCCTTCGAGAGTTGGGCCACAGAACCCTCTTAATAAAAATCGAAGACTGAATTTCGGTGAAAGATATTCCTTGTTGCAAAAACGAGCGAATATATATATATAGCATGAGTTGGTATTGATTGTGCTTTTGATATGAATTTTCTTTTCTTTCTGTGGATAATATTCATATTTTCCTTTCGATACAAAATCTTTTATAGCACAATTATTTATATGCTATAAATCCTCTTATTAACTTTTGCTAAAATTTTCATAACCTCAAAATATATCCAAATAATGATGATAATATAGTAACATACACACACCATACGAGTCGAGATAAGATTTGGTCCTCTAACTTATTAATGTTTCTCCATATCTCGTCATTCAACTCATTTTATTGCAATGAAGCTATTCAGATTGGTTGGTGATATTAAATCGAACTCCGTCAAATTGTACATGGGAGAGAACCTACTAACCACACCCTCATGGTTACCTCGGCAATGGCCGTTCGCCCTCGCTGTAGGACGGCAGGTCGACTAGGTTTAGCGGTCCTCACCCCGATTTTGGCAAGGCAAGAATCGCTTCTTCTGCCATATTGCTGCAGTAGAACTGGCATGGGTGGCAACCGTTGCTTACTTGGTGAAGGTGGTGTTGGGATGAACCGAGCAACAATTCACCAAGAACTAACTCATTCCAAGGATAATTTTTTTTCCCAATACCAACTCGACCAGAATCCATTTAACCCCAGCAATAACCGGGTACAACCTCAAAATATGTGATTGTAATACTGAATCGATAAGGAGATAAAGACAAAACGACACCGAGATTTCACGTAGGAAAACCATTGAGTGAAGAATCACGGACGGCTCAAAACTTCCACTAATCACCAATGATAGTAGAATACACAAATGGATTCTTCTCTAGTCATACACTAGAGGCTCCGCATCAACAATATAACAGTATTTCTTAACACAAATGGAGCAAAGAAACCCTAATCGATTGGAGGAAACGAGTGACAATTTGAAGAAGGTTCTCAACGAACGAAACCGATCAACTCGTAACCCTCGGTCTCACGAACAAGATATCAAAAAA
This sequence comes from Lenwebbia sp. NSW1173648, assembly GCA_029784005.1. Classification (NCBI taxonomy): domain Eukaryota; kingdom Viridiplantae; phylum Streptophyta; class Magnoliopsida; order Myrtales; family Myrtaceae; genus Lenwebbia; species Lenwebbia sp. NSW1173648. The sequence goes on from JARCGZ010000002.1 coordinate 27,470,598, forward strand.
TTGAGCCAATTCCGAAGTTGAATTTTCAAAGGAAGCCACGCCCTCTTTTTTATTATTATTATCGTGTGTTGCTCTCAGTTGGCCGAGAGCTCTCTCTATCTCCTCTCTCACTTGTCCACAACGAGAAGCCCCTTTTCTTTCTTCTTTCTGGTTTTTCTCTTTTCTTCTTTTCTTTATTTTTTGGGTGGCACTTTTTCCACTCCTCTTTTGGCTATGACACTCCCTTTTTCTTGTGCTTTGACCATAATATCCCTTGTGTGGCCCACCACTCTACAAAATTGATCCTTTTTTATTTAGCTAACTCTTTTTATTTTTTGACCAACAAAAAATCTCTTCGTATTTTGTTTCTTTTCTTTTTTGTCCTTGCGAGTTCTTCCTTCTTCTTCTTTTTTTGCATGCCTTTCAAGTCTCAGTTCTAAGCTCTTGCAAATGTCTCTTTGTTTTCTCTCTTGCAAGCCATTCTCTTCTTTTTACACACCCCTAACAGTGACGCCTTTGTGGCTAGAGGAGAGAGAGAAATGCAACTCTTTTATTTAGTCTCTCTCCCTCTGCCGAAAGAATTCTTATTTTCTGGAAAAACAAAAATAATTTTCTTTTAGGAGCAACAACCGAAAAACACACTTTAAACCATTTAACTCCTGCAAAGAGGATGAAAATGGATGATAAATATGCTTCATGTGATTCAGCCACAAGTCGATACAAATCTAAAAAAAAAAAAAGAAGCTCCGGTTGTTTTTACAATTGCAATGTTACTTAATCTACTCCATTCTAAATCTATGTTTTGCTGCATTGAGGAAATTCAAGCGGCCAAAAACTTCATAGTTCTCCGTTATTGAAGCATAAGAGACCTCATTAGGGGCGGCTACTCTGTTTAAGCTCTGCTCCAAAACCCAAATCCCAAGAAAAAATCAATATAAATAGAGTACTACTTAGACTAAGACACTTGCTTGGCTGCAGCAATGGCCGCCTTCGCAGTAATGCCAAATTCCCATAGCCTTAACTTTGCTTCCAACAATCTTCTCCCAACCAAAAGTCATTCCATCTTTGATACTAACTACAGCTGATCCAATAGTAAGGCAACAAACTCTCCTTATACTCGGGAGGTTGCTCGTCAAAAAGTTCCCAAGAAATCAAGGACACAACCCTCACAGCCTTGCCTTCCCTCCGGAGCTTATCCGCTACTTCCACGAGAACTCATACGTCAAAAGGTCGAAAGAAAGAAAGAAAGAAAGAAAAAAGGAAAGTAAGATCCGCAAGAAAAAAATAAAAGAAGAAACAAAATAAAAAGAGTTAGACCAAACAAAAAATAGGATCACTTTTAGAGTGGTGGGCTACACAAGGAATAATACGGTTAAAACACAAGAAAAATGAGTGTTTTAGCCAAAAAAAGAGTGGAAAAAGCACAACCCTATTTTTTTTAGCTTCCTTTTTTTTTTAAAGTTAGCTGGGCCCCACAAAGAGGCGGGACCCCAAGTAGCCGGTGGAGATGCACCATTATCGAACTGTCTTTAGTGCCGGTGGTTGCCGTTAGGGGTGTCAATGGGCCGGGTCGGGCCAGGTCTCGTATAGACCCGACCCGACCCGAAACCAAATAGCGCCAAGCTCGGCTCGGGCTGGGCCGGCCCAATACCCGAATCATATACGTCCAAGATATTCAGGTCGGGCATCATTTTTTTTTTTTTTTTTTGAATCAAGCTCCAAAATCCCCCAAACAGATGTTAATCAAAAGCACGACCGAGGAAAAATGCTTGTGCACTCTCCTATGTTAATCAAAACATGGTCATCCCACAAACATATGTTACCCTATAATCACACCACAAGATGGTGCTAGCTAAGTCCTACTACCAGAGCAAAGATCTGCTGCTAGAACAACAAGAAGAACGCAGAAGTTGAAGTGAAAAATCTTTCACCGTCTAACGCGAACCTTCCTTTGAGGATATCAGCTTCTATCTTGTGCCATTGATCCTGATACACATCCAGCGCATGTATTTCGGCAGAGCAATAGCCATCTTTCACTGCACCAAACAAGAACAGCCATGGATTATGGTGCAAGCCTTCTCGTCTCATCTGAAGGAAGCACGAAGTAGAAGTCAAGTTTCTCCATTTCTTGCACACAAGGCGTGCATTCATGAGGCTGGTTAGTGGCAGCCTCACCAAGCACATCTCTAGAATATCATCTGGAAGAAAAATGTGCATTCTGCTGTTATAGGTTGATTCTTCAAGTTCTAAATCCTTTCTGGTATTTTTCTTCCAAAATCTCTCTTTTACTCCATATGAGAAGCAGTCCACTCCAGTTTCTTCGGTATCTCATGTGGTACCATATCCTCTGCCTTCTTCACTGGCACTCGACCTTCTCCTACTACTTGGGTCCCCTTATGTTGGTATGAGATCACCACGGGCATTAATAAAAAATGACAACAACAGGTCAAATTCTTCATCCTTTCATAGCTAATTTTGATTTTTTGTTATTTTTTTTGTTTTGTCCCAGCAACTAGATGACCTCATTAATTGCTGCCCATGAAAAACATTTGAATTTCAACACAAATCAAGAAGAGGAAGTGCAGGAACAAACTTTCCACAAATACCACCAAAAACCAGATCCGCAGATCCATCCGAACAAAGCTACGAATCAAACCCAACTCACATGGAGAGCATTCGAATCCACCCTAACATGTCCAAATCAAAAAGTTACGGTGACGAGCAACGATAACCCAAAATAAGAAATTTAAATATTTTGCAAGAACATTCCATAGCAGAAGTAAACTGCTTAATACAAAATAAAGAAAACCATCTTTCATTTTTAAAGGAAGACTTAGAGTATAAAAGAATTGAACAAAATTTGTCCAATCCCGATACTCTCAAGAAAATTAAATCCACAGAATCCTTTATAAAAGAAAATATTTGTTCCACTTTTCCTAATGCTTTCTGGTCCAGAAAAAAGTACATAATTGAACTGCCTTATGAATCTGATTTTTCTAAAAAGAATATTCCAACTAAGGCTAGGCCAACGCAAATGAATCATGAAATCCTTGATTTCTGCCAAAAAGAAATTCAAGATCTTCTTGATAAAAATTTAATAAGAAAAAGTCAATCTCCTTGGAGTTGTTCTACTTTCTATGTCAACAAAAATGCTGAACTTGAAAGAGGAGTTCTCAGGTTAGTAATTAATTACAAACCTTTGAACGCCGCTTTAAAATGGATAAGATACCCAATTCCTAATAAAAAAGATCTTCTTAATAGGTTACATAATTCAAAGATCTTTTCTAAGTTCGACATGAAATCTGGGTTTTGGCAAATCCAGATTGCTGAAAAAGATAGGTATAAGACTGCATTCACTGTTCCCTTTGGACAGTATGAATGGAATGTTATGCCGTTCGATTTAAAGAATGCCCCTTCAGAATTTCAAAGAATCATGAATGACATTCTTAATATTTACTCTGATTTTATAATAACATATATAGATGATGTGCTTGTATATTTTCCAAATATACACTCCCATTTTAAACATTTAAATGTCTTTTTCAAAACTATCAAAAACAGTGGTCTAGCACTATCTCCCTCCAAGGTAGTGTTATATCAAACCAAAATAAGATTTCTAGGACATCACATACATCTTGGAACTATCTTCCCAATTGAAAGGTCTATTCAGTTTGCAGATATATTCCTAGATGAATTGAGAGACAAAACCAAATTACAAAGGTTTTTGGGAAGCCTCAATTATGTGATTGATTTTATACCAGAAATCAATAAAATTTGCAAACCGTTACATCAGAGATTAAAGAAGAATCCACCTCCATGGACTTCTTTACATACTGATATGGTCAAAAGAATAAAAGTTTTTGTTAAAGAAATTCCTTGTTTACACTTGGCCGACCCATCCGCTTTCAAAATAGTTGAAACAGATGCTTCGGAAATAGGGTATGGAGGAATTTTAAAACAAAGAAAAAATGACAAGGAGCAAGTTGTTCAATTCATTGCAAAACACTGGAATGAAACGCAACAAAACTACTCCACCATTAAAAAAGAAATACTTTCTATTGTACTTTCTATATCCAAATTTCAAGGTGATCTTTTGAACCAATTTTTTTTTTATTAAGGATTGATTGCAAATCTGCAAAAGATATCCTCCAAAAAGATATTTTGAATATTGCTTCTAAGCAGATTTTTGCCAGATGGCAAGCAATACTTTCTGTCTTCGATTTTGATATTGAATTTATTAATGGCAATTTAAATTCTCTTCCGAATTTTCTCACCAGATAATTTTTACAGGGAAAACAACCACAACCATGCCTCCTAAAAAAGACAAAGGAAAAGCAAAAGCCGACCCTCAGATTGGGAAACCGACTCCCATCAAGAGCTGGCTTGAGGCAACCCAGCAATCCCCAAAGCCTCTTTCTATAACTCCTTCTAAGGTTGTTGACAACCCATCATCATCTTCTCCCCCAAAAGTCTCAAAAGAAAATATACTTTCTATGATTCCAAAAGAAACCTTGGAGCTCCTACTACAATAGGCTTTAAACAAACAAATTTCTATCCCTGAGGAGGTTCGATCACCCTCACCAATAAAAAGAATTTCTAACGAGGTGGTCATTTCTGCAACCCCTCCACCAAAACCCTTATTTTTAAAAGAAAAATCAAAATTTCTACCAAAGCAGAACTACCAAAATATTCACACTGTTGAAAAATGTTTCTATCATGATAATCCAAATGTTTTTGCTAGAAATATGTTTGGAGAAAATTGGTTTTATACTTTGCATGATCTAGCCAAACCACTCGGATTCTATGAATCTATTTTATTCGAAATAGGTTCCATAGAATTCAAACACTTTTCTGGGGCTACAAATGTTGACAATATCAACTATTTTACGGCTCATATAAAATGGATCATGCATCCTTCTAAATGGGATTCTTCTCCTAGGACTCCCAAAAGTTTTAAAGCGAGACTAACCCAGTCTCTTTTCCATAGGACCAACTTCACATATTTTGATTACCAGCAAGCTTGATGGAATGCCTTCTACCACCAAAATGTCAACTTCACCCACACATGGCTTTTCTATTTTGACCAAGCAATGAACATGAACCAAATTCCTTTCTGGTTTAACAGATGGTGGGAACACTTCGGACCAAACCCAGAAATTCTCCCCCAATCTGCCAAAACAAGCTACCAATTATTTTTGAAAAATTTCAGGCCACAGAAAAATGAGGAATCTTTTCCTCTTTCACTATCATATTTTCTACACTTTCAAGTTTCTTGGGTTTCAGCCTGGGAATTCGATTATACCAGATCTTCTTCTGATCCCAAAATTTTAGTCTTAATCTGAAAATACAAGATAAATGGTGGGATGGTGCTAAGTTTCTAGACAAAATTTCTGCAGAATCGGTCTCAGAATGGTTAAAAACAAAAGATGGATCGAATGCTACTCCTTTTCTACATAACAGGTCTATAGCTGTCTTAAAGCTGGCTTCTTTCCAAAATGAAGAGCATTTCTATGATCTTTTGAAACAGGCTATAGCTGATTATGAAGAATATAAAAGTAAAAGCTCCTCCTAATCTCTTGGCAGTCTCCAATCCAATGAAGATGACTTCTACGGCATCGATTTGGGAGCTGCCAGTCCCAGATGAATCCAAGACTACCCTCCAAGAAGTAGTTAGATTTTGTCAGGAATTTCTAAGCATTTTTTAAGAACACTATACACTGTAGCAAATTTTTACTATTCACTGTAGCGGCTTTTCTGACATGTTACTGTTTCTACAGTATAAACCTCTCTTTAAATACCCCTTTCGCCTTCAATTAGAGAGGGGGAGCATTTTGGAGATTCATTTCTCAGTTTCTCAAAAAAAAAAAAAAAACACACACACACACACACACACACACACACTCTCTCTCTCTCTCTCTCTCTCTCTCTCTCTCTCTCTCTCTCTCTCTCTCTCTCTCTCTCTCTCTCTCTCTTCCTCTTTAGATCTACCCTCTCGAAGATCTGGAAGACCGTTTCAAAGCCAAAACCTTTGAAGTCTCCATACACTCATCCTTTCTAATCCACAATCCCTTTCTGTGTTTCATATACACCAACCCTTTTGAAGCCACACGCACACCTTCTTGGATCTTATCCTCCAGTAAGTTTCTAAGATCCAAAAGCTCCTATTTCTACCCAGAACTTCCCTGTTCACCTTTGATATTCCAGATCTATTCATGGTCTGCGAATCTCAAAGTTTTGAAAGTTTTTTGCACTTGTAATCTTTCTATTTTGTTGTAAACTTTCCATAAAAAGTTCATGGATAGTTTATCTTTCTGTATTCTCCTTCTCGTCTTTCTATACATAAGTTTCGTAATTTATATTACTTTGAATGCTCGCACTTTTATATAGATCTTTACTCCAGAATCGGAAGGCTCTGCCTCCTATTAGCGGTTTGATCTTTTCTGTTCTTTAAATTTCTGCAATTTAATTTCTATACCACGCAATCGGAAGGCCGTGCCTCCTGCCGGTGGTCTGCATCTTTATGTTTTATGTGTTGTTTCTTAGTATACATTTTCTGCTTTATATAATTGAACTTGTGACTGATTTTATTGATTATTTTGATTATTATTTAGATATTTCTGTAACTGAACTCTTCCCTTCTTACTTTAATAAGAGAAGACGTTTATGATCCGTTCTTTGTTGTATATCTTATTTATAAGTATAAGAATCTTAATTTTTATTTTTATAAATCTAGCAGAACTTTTGAGTTATTATTTCATATTACTACCCACATACTCTAAAAGGAAACAAGACCAGTTTAAAAGAAAATGATTTCCTTAATTTCTAAATCAATTAACTCATCCTCCATCTCTTTAGATTTTATTAAAGCTTTCTATATGTTACTTCTTCATCTCCTTCCAGTCTCCTCAGATCCTGCGTGCCATATATATATATATATAAAGATTCAAATTTTTTAAATTATTGTCTATGCCAGCATCGGTCATGCCATGTGGGACAACTGACGTCCACGTCAGCAATTTTTAATTAAAATTTATCGGATGGACTCAATTGGCAAAGCGTCATAATGTTTAGGACTCATGTGGCCAAACAGCACTAGGTTTTAGACAATTTTTCTTACTTTTATACATCTGTTGCAAGGGAAGATTAATGACGAAGCCACCAAATATAATGCGAAGTGTATCGTTGACTTGATGTCTAAGGTGTTCTCAATATTTCTTGAACTTAGTTAGCTCGATTTAGTTGAATTAATTTATTTATATAACCGTGCTACCAAAGTCAATATGAATTTCGGGCAATCATGAAAACAGACAACAGGCTTGCTTTCTAGTCCTAGTTCGATCGCAAAATGATCAAAATTCCCACAAAACAAATTTTTGTCAAGCCGAATTTTACAAGATACTCGTGTATCTTGGGCTTGAAATATTAGTGAGCCGATCTCGAATAATTCTCGAGCTGAGCCTCAATTACTCGTGTCGTGTCGTGGGTCGTTTGGCTTGGTTTTGAAGTGGTCGCCAAAATAAGAAAGACAAAAGGAATTTTCTTCTCAAAATCATAATGGGAGTAGCATGCGTTGGTATTGATTGTGCTTTTGATATGAATTTTCTTTTCTTTCTGTGGATAATATTCATCTTTTCCTTTCGATACAAAATCTTTTATAGCACAATTATTTATATGCTATAAATCCTCTTATTAACTTTTGCTAAAATGTTCATAACCTCAAAATATATCCAAATAATGATGATAATATAGAAACATACACACACCATACGAGTCAAGATAAGATTTGGTCCTCCAACTTATTAATGTTTCTCCGTATCTCGTCATTCAACTCATTTTATTGCAATGAAGCTATTTAGATTGGTTGGTGATATTAAATCGAACTCCGACAAATTGTACATGGGAGAGAACCTACTAACCACACCGTCATGGTTACCTCGACAATGGCCGTTCACACTCGCTGTAGGATGGCGGGCCGACTAGGTTTAGTGGCCGTCACCCCGATTTCGGCGAGGTAAGAATCGCTTCATTTTCCATGTTGCTGCAGTAGAAATGGCATGGGTGGCAACCGTTGCTTACTTGGTGAAGGTGGTGTTGGGGTGAACCGAGCAACAATTCACCAAGAACTAACCCAATCCAAGGATAATTTTTTTTTCCCAATACCAAATCGACCAGAATCCGTTTAACCCCAGCAATAACCGGCTTCAACCTCAAAATATGTGATTGTAATGTTGAATTGATAAGGAGACAAAGACAAAACAACACCGAGATTTCACGTAAAAAAACTATTGAGGGAAGAATCACGGACGGCTCAAAACTTCCACTAATCATCAAGAACAGTAGAATACACAAAGGGATTCTTCTCTAGCCACACACTAGAGGCTCAGCATCAATAATACAACAGTATTTCTTAACACAAATGGAGCAAAGAAACCCCAACCGATTAGAGGAAACACGTGACAATATGAAGAAGGTTCTCACAAACGAAACCGATCAACTCGTAACCCTCGGTCTCTTGCCAACTTTTTCTTTAATTTGCTTATGTTGCAAAAACAGGTGCTACGTTTACCATCCATAAAAAGAATAATAGAAAGCTTGAGGATCAAATTACATAAATAAAACAAGTTAGAGGACAAGATCCGTGAGTATAGTTTTATAATATGCAGCCGTGTACTCGTGACAATATAATTTCATTTCAAAATGGAAAACCGTCATAGTTCCGATATTGACCTCACGAATGTATAGTTTTAGAGACATCGTTCACGGTCAACGCTCTTATTTGTACCGGGAAAATGTGAATGCTCTTCTAAGGAACAATTAAGGCAACAAACACAATGATTGAACCTAGTTTGAATCAGTCATAACTTATGAACTTCCCCTTGACTTTCTCTTAACGGTCCTTGCCTTGTCCTATCATTCCCTTCTCGTTGGTCGTCTGTCTGCTCCACAGAGGGTTGACTTCTGACTACTACTATCTGCCCAGCCCTTGTTTTAAGTTGTTGAAGTTTCTTCCGAGGAGAGGCTATAAATAGTGAGTTTTGTCCCTCCGTTCCTCTTCATCCTCCTCCAATATTTTCTCCAAATTCTTCCAACAAACTGAAGAAATTTAAAGTTGCTTGAATTCCTAACGAAAGCAAGCACCATGAAGGTACTATGATGAGAAAAATCGCGACTTAATTCACCTTATGTCGCATGGTTTTTTGCCTTCTCGATTTTGTTTTTGATCTTGATTTCTTTCTGCAGCAGAAGGTAGTGATTAGGGTGAGCATGAACGACTCCAGCTCGAGATTTATTTGTTTCAGGCCCCTAAGTTCCCGCTGCAAAGCTATGAGAGTTGCGACCGGCTTTGAAGGTGGTTGTTAGATTCTTATATGTCTCGATGACCATTTAGTTGTGTCGTCTGTAAATCATCCTAGGTAGATGAGGTTGAGTGACGGGTTCTAAATCGATCCATTTTCTTTGTTGGTTCGACTCCAGGAGTTCAATCCGCAGCGCTGGTGGGAGACGACAAGGACCGGATCGAGGTGGTAGGAGAAAGGCTCGACGCAGTCAAGCTCACCACCTTGCTCAGGAAGAACGTCGGGCCAGCGGAGATAGTGACCGTGAGCGAGGCCGACGCGAAAGAAAAGAAAGAAAGCGAGAGCAAGGACGAGGCGGCGCAGGAGACCGTCATGTGGCCATACATTGGCGGCGGAGTCCCGCACCGCACCTACGTCGTGGACCCATACCAGCGTTACAGCGAGCCCTCATGCTCAATCATGTAGGATCGGTGATGATGGCTTATATGAACCTACACCCTCAATGGTTTTTTTTCTTTCTTTTTTTGATGAAATTCTTCTCCACAAACAGTTTTGAGAAATGAATAAGATCGATTTGCCCAATCGATGTTCCTTAAAAAAAAAACAGCGTTACTGGCCAATCCATGATTGACCTCGGTTTGAATCAGTGACTGATAACCTTTTATGCAAGAATCTTCACCTCGTCGTCTCCTGTAGCGGCTCTTGCCTTGTCCTCGTACGTTCCTTCCCCGTAGGTGGTCGTTTCGCCTCACCCACGTTGCATTCTCTCCTCATGTTCCAAAGAAAACCAAAGAGACAAGCGGCGACGATGACCACGACGACGACGAACGACTACCATAACACAGAGCACAGAAGTTTCACTCATTCACCACAAGGAAAAAAGGGTGAATCTGGACAGTTTCCAAGGGTTAAACGTCGATGTCTGATAGTGATTTCTAGCTGCCGGCAATTTTTACAGAACCCTGGTAAACCCCATTCAAAAACCGAAGTAAACAATAAAGGCAAGCAAGAAACTGTTATATTTTGACTTTTAAATTAAAGATAAAGGTAGTTTGGACTATGCACTTTTGTTTTAGGGTTTTTTTTTAGAGGGGGGCTATAAAAGGGATATGTTGCATATTACATTGCAACGCTTGCTTTCGCTTCTACCCCGAGCTTTTCACTTCTGCCCTGAAACCCTTTATTTTTTCACTTCTTCTTGTTAGATCTTTAGATTTTTTATTGTACGCTTGTACTCGTTATTGAAGATAGTGAAACCCCTCTCTCTCCCCGTGATTTTTCCCATTTTAGGTTTTCCACGTATATCGTGTCTCGTGCGTATTTATTTTACTTTCATCCTTCGCTATTTCGCGCTTGAATTCGCACATCTCTTGGCATTTTTCCACAACAAATTGGTATCAGAGCGAAGGAATTTCGGTCTTTTTTGTTCGAGATGGCATCTATCAAGTTCGAAGTGGTACCCTTCGATGGCCAAAACAGTTTTGGGCTATGGAGGATCAAGATGAAGGCTTTGTTGTTTCGGGAAGGTTCGGTTAGAGTTTTGGATGGGAATTACCCCGACAATATGACTACGGCAGAAATTGAGGAGATGGAAGAGAAAGCGCACAGCACCATCCAATTATCATTGTCCGACAAGGTGCTTCGTGAGGTCGCTGATGAAGAAACGGCTTCAGGATTGTGGCAAAAGGTAGAAAGTCTCTACATGAAGAAATCTCTTACGACGAGATTATTTTTTAAGCATCGTCTTTACACGTTAAAGATGCAAGAAGGTACTCACATCAAAGAACATCTAGATGAATTTAATAAAATCGTAATGGATATGAAAATCTAAATTTGAAGTTAGATGATGAAGATCAAGCCCTAATTGTGTTATGCTCGCTACCGAGCTCGTATGAGAATTTTGTGAATTCTATGTTGTATGGAAGAGAATCCATAACTCTTGAGGATGTGAAGGCCTCGCTGAATTCTGTGGAGATGCGTACAAAGTTGCATGGGAGTAGTAGTGCAAATAAAGCCGATGGCTTAGTTGTTATGGGAAGGTCCAATCATCGGGATAGACACAGTAATAGTAAAGGGCGCTCGAAGTCTAGGTCAGGCCAGGACAAGAGAAAAGTTGAGTGTTACTGTTGTCACAAGTTCGGACACTATAAAAATGAGTGTCCTTTGCTCAAGGCTAAGGGAAAAAAGTCAATGAAGAGTTCTGATTCGGCTAGTCTGGTGAAGGATAATGAGTTTGCTAATGAAGACAATGTTCTTACTGTTTTGTCTTCAGATTGTTGTGTAGACGATGAATGGATTTTGGATTCAGCATGGTCATACCATATGTGCCCAAATAGAGATTGGTTCCACACATATGAGAGAGTCACTGGTGGTTCAGTTTTGATGGGGCAACAATGCAATTTGTAGGATTATGGGTATTGGTACTATACGGATCAAATGTCATGACAATATAGTAAGAACTTTGAGAGATGTTAGGCACATCCCAGATTTGAAGAAGAACCTTATTTCTTTGAGCCGCTTGGATTCCATTGGATGCATGTATACTAGTGGAGGTGGAGTTTTGAAAATTTCAAAAGGCTCCTTGATTGTGATGAGAGGTAACAAGAAGAATGGTCTTTACGTTCTGCAGGAAAGTACCGTTGTGGGTTCTTTAAATATATCATCCTCTTCAGATTCTAATAAATCAAGGTTGTGGCATATGCGGCTGGGCCACATGAGCGAAAGAGAAATGACTATATTGAGTAAGCGTGGTTTACTCTATGGGGAACATACAATCCCACTTGACTTTTATGAGTATTGTGTTTACGGGAAACAACGCAGAATTATTTTCAGTACTGGGGTGCACTCAACGAAGGGCATAGTTGACTATATTCACTCTGATTTGTGGGGACCTACACAGGTTACATCTAAAGGTGGTGCAGCTTATCTTCTGACATTTATTAATGACTTTTTGAGCAAAGTCTGGGTTTATTTCTTGAAGCATAAAAGTGGCATTTTTGATACGTTCAAGAAGTGAAAGATGTTGATTGAAAATCAAACTAGCAAGAAGATAAAGCGTTTCAGAACAGACAATGGTTTTGAATTTTGGGGATGTGATTTTAACAAGTACTGTGAAGATTCAGGGCTTGTTCGACATCGAACAGTCATGTATACACCTCAACAAAATGGGGTGGCGGAGTGCATGAACCAAACACTTTTAGAGAGAACTAGATGTATGCTTTCTAATGCTGAACTTGATAAAAAATTTTGGGCCGAAGCCGTGAACACGGCATGTTATTTGGTGAATCGTTCTCATTCGACCGCAATTGAATGTAAGACTCCAAATGAGGTATGGTCTGGTAAACCTTCTGATTATTCTGTTTTGAAAGTATTTAGATGTCTCACTTATTATCATGTAAAAGATGGTAAGCTTGAACCTAGAGCCAAGAAAGGTATTTTCGTTGGTTATGTAGATGGTGTTAAGGGATATAGATTGTGGTGTTCTGACCCTCATTCATCAAAGTTTATAATCAGTAGGGATATTACTTTTGATGAAAATTCTATGCTTGATCAGAAAAAAGTTGTTGAGTCTATAGATATTCAGGAAGAGAATGTAGCGAAAAAGGTGGAGTTTAGTGTAGAGCATCCACGAAGAACCTCTGAATATGTTCCTATTTAGTCAAAAAGTGATAGTGAGCAACAAGACTCAGATTCGATTAAAGATGAAGTAGAAGAAGTTGAACAACCTCAAATTTTGGCTGCAGGGATAGCTAAAAGGCAAATTAAGCCTCCTCAGAGGTATGATTTCGCTGATTTAGTAGCATATGCTTTTTCAGTTGCTGAAGAGCTTGGTATTAAAGAACCTTCTAAATTCCGTGAAACTACTATTTGTTCTAAATCTGAGAAGTGGCTTGTTGCGATGAATGAAGAGATAGAGTCACTTCATAAGAACCAAACTTGGGATCTTGTGAAATTGCCTAAGGGCAAAAGAGCTGTTGGATGCAAGTGGATCTTCAAAGGAAAGGAGGAAATTCCAAGGGTTGAAGATGAAGATTCAAGGCACGTTTGGTAGCGAAGGGCTTTAGTTAGAAGGAAGGGATCGACTTCAATGAAGTGTTCTCTCTAGTTGTGAAACATAGTTCCATTCGTGTGTGGCTCACGTTAGTGGCCCTTTATGATCTAGAACTTGAGCAACTTGATGTCAAGACAGCTTTTCTGCATGGCGAGCTTGAGGAGACAATCTATATGTCTCAACTCGAGGGATTTGTTGTTGAGGGTAAGGAAGATCACATTTGCGGGTTGAAACGCTCCTTGTATGGTCTCAAGCAATCTTCACGTCAATGGTACAAGAGGTTTGATAGCTTTATGTTAAGTCATGGTTACTCGCGAAGTACGCATGACAATTGTGTGTACTATAAGAGATTGCGTGATGGTTCTTTTATTTATTTGCTATTGTATGTGGATGACATGCTTATTGCAGCAAAGGACATGTCAGAGATACAATTGTTAAAGAGGCAACTTAGCAGGGAATTTGAGATGAAAGATCTTGGAGCTGCTAAGAAAATTCTAGGTATGGAGATTCGCAAAGATAGATAGGTTGGGAAGTTATACCTTTCGCAGAAGGGGTATATTGAGAAAGTGCTTGAATGTTACGGCATGAAGAATGCTAAACCGGTAAGTATTCCTTTGGCGTCCCATTTTAGACTTTATGCTTCTTTGTCGCCTAAAACCAAAGAAGAGGAAGATGAGATGTCTCGAGTTTCATATTCTAATGCTGTGGGTAGTCTTATAAATGTTATGGGATGCACTCGTCTAGACATTTCCTAAGCAGTTAGTGTTGTGAGCAGGTATATGAAAAATTCGGGTAAAGCTTACTGGCAAGCAGAGAAGTGGATTCTTCGGTATATCCGGGGTACCTCAGATGTTGGTTTGGTCTTTGATAGAGGTTGTGATATAGGGCATTCAATTGTTGGCTTCGTTGATTCTGACTATGCAGGTGATCTCGATAAAAGGAGATTTTTGATAGGTTATGTTTTTACTTTTGGTGGTTCAGTGGTTAGTTGGAGAGCAACTTTGCAGGGCACGGTTGCTATATCTATCACCAAAGTAGAGTACATGGCAGCAACGGAATCAGCAAAGGAAGCTCTTTGGTTGAAGCATTTGGTTACTTTCATCCTTCTCTTTTTCGCGCTTGAATTCGCACATCTCTTGGTATTTTTCCGCAACAGAAATAATGTAAAGAAAAGGGTTTTCCACAAAGAAAATAATCCAGACAAGCGTGTGTAAAGGGAACACAACAAAACATGCGACGAGACAAGAGGAAGAGGTAAGAAGCAGAAAGAAAGGGCGAGAACATCAGATGATGTACAGGGGAAGTATTAACTGCAGAATCCAACAAGTGAGGAGGGGGAGAAGATGATGAGATGGTGGCGTTGGGTTATTACGTATTAGGGCCTGCATGACTCCTCTGATGCCAACTAAAGAAAGAATTCGAACATCTCCCTTCTTTGGTCAACCAGTTGGAACCACCTCCTTAAATGGAATTCAGTGCTGAGGTTGATGTATTGTATTCTGTTATCTAAGAGATTATGAGGCGGTTTCGAAAGGCCCCCTGACGACTGGACAGCACGATTTATATGGGAAAGTTAAATATTTTAGGCTATGTGGGCAATTTTATAATTTGTGCCATGTAGGGTTTCGCTATATGTATTTAGGGCGAAACAGGTCTCTATGGTAGAGAGAGAAGGTGAGAAGAGCGGTTGTACACTTTTCTACGTTATTAGTGAAACAGATCTCATCTCCCCGTGGACGTAGGTAGGCGGAACATCTCCCCTGCTGAACCACATAAATTCTTGTGTTGCGCGAATTTCCATTACTTTCTTGCATCGTTGATAAGATCGAATTTAGATATTCGACAATTGGTATCAGAGCTTGGTTCGGCAAGCTATCAAGATGGCAGGAAAGGGTTCGAGTGTCAAGTACGACATCGAGAGGTTTAATGGAAAGAACAACTTCACTCTCTAGCGACGAAGAATGACGGATCTTCTGATTCAGCAGGGCCTATCGAAAGTGCTGCTGGGGAAAGGGAAGAAACCAGAAACTAGTGATGAAGATTGGGTAAAGATGGAGGAAAGGGCGGTAAGCGCCATTCGATTGAACCTATCTGATGAGGTTCTGCAGTATGTGGTGGATCTCAAGTCGGCTCCGCAGGTGTGGACGAAACTTGAGAGCATCTATATGACCAAGTCCCTAACGAACAAACTACTTTTGAAAAAACAGTTATACTCTCTACATATGGAGGAAGGCTCAGATCTGTTAGAACATATCAACACGTTCAATCGGATTCTGAGTAAACTTGCAAGTCTAGAGGTTTCAATGGAAGATGAAGACAAAGCCCTATTACTGCTATCGTCGCTACCAGCATCTTATGATCATCTGGTGACGACACTCTTGTATGGAAAGGAGACGCTTGAGACAGATGAGGTCACTGCTGCCTTATTATCTAATGATACGAGAAAGAGGGTTAACAGTGCTACGGCACAGGGTGAGGGTCTCATCGGAAAAGTCAAGGAGCAGGAACGGGGAAGAACAATCTAGCGGGGATCCGGGAATAAGGGTCGATCGAAATCAAGAGGGGGTAAAACGAAACTCCCTTGTTATTATTACAAGAAGGAAGGCCATCTGAAAAGAAACTGTTATAAGAGAAAGGAAGACTTGAAGAATCACAAGAAAACTTCTAATCAAGCAAGTGTGGCTGATAGCTCAGACGGTGATGATGGAGATCTTCTCTCTATATCATCAGGTAAGAATCAGTTCGTTGATTCATGGATTTTAGACTCTAGATGCTCTTATCACATGTGCCCGAATAGGAATTGGTTTGATTCATACCGGTCATACAGTGGCGGATTTGTTCTAATGGGGAATGATGCGGTTTGCAAAACCATTGGAATAGGGACTATTAAAATCAGAATGTTTGATGGTATAGTCAGAACTTTGGTGGATGTAAGGCACGTTCCAGATCTAAAGAAAAATTTGATATCTTTGGGTGCGCTTGATGTGAATGGCTGTAAGTACGTAGCAGCAAGTGGAGTTCTCAAAGTCATCAAGGGAGCTATGGTTGTCATGAAAGGAGAGTTGACTGGAAGTTTATACAGGCTCATAGGGAGTACAGTAACAGGTGGAGCATCTGTGACTACAGCTGCAGAGTCCGATACAGATGACACTCATCTGTGGCATATGCTGTTAGGGCATATGGGTGAAAGGGGTATGATGGAGCTTCATAAAAGGAAGCTGTTAAAAGGTGTCAAAAGCTGCAAATTGAACTTCTGCAAATACTGCATTTTCGGGAAACAGAGCAGAGTTAGTTTCAGAACTGGAAAGCATACGAGCAAGGATGTACTTGATTATGTACATAGCGATGTATAGGATCCTGCACCGATCAAATCAAAAGGTGGAGCCGAATATTTTGTGACGTTCGTTGATGATTACTCAAGGAAAGTCTGGGTCTACTTCATGAAGCAGAAAAATGAAGTCTTCTCCAAATTCAAAGAGTGGAAGGCTGAAGTAGAAAGGCAGATAGGAAAGAAGCTAAAGTGCTTGAGAACGGACAATGGAGGGGAATACAAGTACACACCATTCCTGGAACTATGTAGAGCTGAAGGGATCACACGTCACTTCACAACACC
Source organism: Lenwebbia sp. NSW1173648 (assembly GCA_029784005.1). Classification (NCBI taxonomy): domain Eukaryota; kingdom Viridiplantae; phylum Streptophyta; class Magnoliopsida; order Myrtales; family Myrtaceae; genus Lenwebbia; species Lenwebbia sp. NSW1173648. The sequence goes on from JARCGZ010000002.1 coordinate 27,487,537, forward strand.
AGATACACCACAACAAAACGGTGTAGCTGAGAGGATGAACAGGACACTTTTGGAAAGGGCTCGGAGTATGAGGCTGAATGCAGGGTTGAGTAAAAGTTTCTGGGCAGAAGCAGTTAATATGGCATGCTATCTCATTAACAGGTCTCCATCTACAGCCATTGAATGCAGAGTTCCTAAGGAGGTATGGATAGGTAATTCGATTGACTATTCTGGTTTGAGAGTATTTGGTTGTCCAGCCTATGTTCATATACAAAGTGGACATCGTTCCAAGTTAGACTCAAAGTCTAAGCAGTGCATCTTTCTTGGCTATGAGAAAGGTGTGAAAGGATTCAAGCTATGGGATCCTAATGCACGGAAGACCGTGGTTAGCAGGGACGTTGTCTTTAATGATTCTGACATGGTGAAGGCAAATAACAGTTCACATGCAGATGGCAGAAGTGAAGAAGGATCTACTGTGCAGGTGGAGTCAGGTAAACCAGAAATAGCGAGAGGAAGGAAATCATCTAGTAACTCACCAGAATCACAGGAGACAGTAGAAGATACCTACACCATCGCAGAAGGTAGAGAAAAACGTACTCACAAAGCACCTGTGAGATACGGGTTTGAGGATATAGTTGCTTATGCCCTCACAGTAGGTACAGGCGATCCATCTTCCTATCAGGATGCGATATCTGATGCTGATAGTGATAAATGGATGTAAGCTATGATGGAAGAAATGGAATCCTTACAGAAAAACAGGACTTGAAAGATTGTGGAGAAACCTAAAGGGCAAAAGATTATTGGGTGTAAATGGATCTTTCGCAAGAAAGAGGCAGTGTCTGAGAATGAGCAGGTAAGGTACAAGGCTAGACTTGTAGCTAAAGGGTATGCACAGAAGGAAGGGGTAGATTATAATGAAATATTCTCTCCAATAGTAAAGCACACTTCCATTCGGGTTCTACTTGCCTTGGTAGCCATGTTTGATTTTGAGCTGGAGCAACTTGATGTGAAGACGGCATTTCTTCATGGAGACTTGGAGGAACAGATTTGATGGAGCAACCTGATGGGTTCAAGTGCCAGGAAAGGAAGATCAAGTTTGTCTGCTTAAGAAGTCACTTTATGGCCTTAAGCAATCTCCGAGATAGTGGTACAAGCGCTTTGACTCTTTTATGGTGCAAATTGGCTATTCGAGAAGTGAGTATGATTGCTGTGTTTATTTTAAAGTGTCAGATGATAATTCGATTATTCTTTTGATGCTTTATGTTGATGACATGCTCATTGCTGCTAAGGATATGCATGATATTGTCTCTTTAAAGTCCTTGTTGAATAATGAGTTTGAGATGAAGGATCTTGGTGTTGCTAAGAGAATCCTTGGTATGGAAATTCATAGAGATAGAAGTGCAGGTAAACTCTGGGTATCTCAAAAGAGGTATGTTGAAAAGGTGCTTGAGCGTTTCAACATGAATAAGGCTAAACCAGTAAGGACACCATTAGCTAGCCACTTCAGGTTATTTGAACAGTAATGCCCCACAAAACATGAGGAGATTGAGGAGATGTCTCGAGTTCCCTATGCTAGCGCAGTTGGGAGTCTCATGTATGCTATGGTGTGTAGTAGGCCAGATTTATCTCATGCAGTCAGTGTTGTTAGCAGATACATGAGTAATCCAGGGAAGGAGCATTGGAATGCAGTCAAGTGGATCTTTAGATATTTGAGCGGGACTGCAGATTTGGGTATTATGTTCAGTCGCAACGGCGATTCGAAGGAGCTAGCGGGATATGTTGATTCAGACTTTGCTGGTGACCTAGACAAGAGGAGGTCTACTACAGGATATGTCTTTACATTAGCTGGTGGACCTATCTCATGGAGGGCGATGCTCCAGTCCACAATTGCATTGTCTACTACAGAGGCAGAGTACATGGCAGCTATAGAAGCTGCTAAGGAAGGGCTCTGGTTGACTGGGTTGGTTCGTGAGTTGGGTTTAGAGCAAGGAGGTGCGGTGTTACACTGTGACAGTCAGAGTGCCATACATCTCGCCAAGAATCAAGTATTTCATGCAAGAACAAAGCATATAGATGTGAGGTTTCACAAAATCAAGGAGCTTGTGTCAGATGGCAGCATTCACTTGAGGGAGATTCACATAAATAGAAATCCTGCAGATTGTTTTACCAAGCCAGTCACTATTGAGAAGTTTGAGTCATGTTTGGGCTCAATTAATATAACTCGCTGTTGAAGGTGAGGGATGCACTCAATGAGTGCGGGAGTGTACCTCTTATGGAGGTACGGGGATGAAGACATCTATATTTTCATATTCTTTCACAGGTGGCTTTACAGAATCCAAGCCAAGGTGGAGATTGTTGAGATTGATATCTTGTATTCTGTTATCTAAGAGATTATGAGGCCGTTCCGAAAGGCCCCCTGACGATTGGACAGCACGATTTATATGGAAAAGTTAAATATTTTAGGCTATGTGGGCAATTTTGTAATTTGTGCCATGTAGGGTTCCGCTATATGTATTAGGGCGAAACAGGTCTCTATGGTAGAGAGAGAATGTGAGAAGAGCGGCTGTACACTTTTCTAAGTTATTAGTGAAACAGATCTCATCTCCCCGTGGACGTAGGTAGGCGGAACATCTCCCCTGCTGAACCACGTAAATTCTTGTGTTGTGCGAATTTCCATTACTTTCTTGCATCGTTGATAAGATCGAATTTAGATATTCGACATTCAGGGAGCCAGGAAGATCAGATTCATATGCACCACCACTTCATCATCCTCTCTCTCTCTCTCTCTCTCTCTCTCTCTCTCTCTCTCTCTCTCTCTCTCTCTCTCTCTCTCTCTCTCTCTCTCTCTTCTCTCTCTCTCTCAAAAAAATAATACGGCGGATCGAATCTACGTATCGGATCGTACCATGCCTAGCTTAGCTTGGGCATCTAGTCCCTCGAACGAGACACACAAAACACTTCAGCACAATAACTGGTTTCGGCCTACCATGGCCTCATGTTAAGAACGGCATTAGCTCCCGACGAATTTGCGAGCTTCTCAGAGTCATAATCTCTGTTTGTGCAACTTTAAAATAAGATATAAAAAATATCCGGTTTTATTATTGCGATTCACCAAACAGTAGATAAGATATAGCAAAATCATTGGATTTCATATCATATCCTATCCTGACTAGAAATTTAGACGATCAAACGCAGCTAGGGTATTGCTCTTTGACCTATTTTTTGCATAATTCGCTAGTGTCGACATGTGTACATAATGCTAATTCTTATGCTGGTGGTGATTGTAATTTGTATCCGGCTGCTTAGGTAAGTGTAGGGGTGTGCAAAAGAATCGAGAACCGTCTGTATAACCAAGATTCGGACCAAACCGGTCGATTTTGGGCGGTTCCTATGGGGACCGGTCCGGTTTCCGGTTCAAACATATTGGAACCAATGAGTACTGGTCTGATTCCCAGTTCTAGGTTTAAAATCGCCCACCCAGACCACCCGTACCGGACCGGTACATACATACACACATATTAAATTTTTCTGTTAAAAATTTCAAAAACCCTAATTGCAATCTCATTCGGACGGTCTCCTCTTTCACGCTCTCTCAACTTGGCCGAGAAACATCTGCATGAAATTGGATCCATCCTGATGGGCGTTAATGCTTGTATGCTTTGGTTGGCCGAGAAGCGTTTGTAGTTGATACGCTCATGCTGAGATTTGATGAGATTCTGTGTTTGTATGTAAAAATGATTTGGTAGTGGGGAAAATAAGACTAAAATTTATGAACGACAGTTGACTCACTAGTTGATCAATATATTTGGGTCTTGAAACATTTATGTGTGCAAACGGATGTGGGCAGAGGATGGTACAATTTTAGACGTGCCCAGTTTCATGGACCCACTTAGGAACCGGACCGGACCGACGGTCGAACATGGATACAAGTTTTAAGTTTTTGTGTTTCGTGTTTTATAATTTGTATCCATCTAAAACATTATGAACAAGATATAGATTAAACTAAATATATGTATCCATAGATAAATTAATATCGTTTCTAGATTTCTTATGAAAACACTTAGATTCAAAATAGCAGGAATATTTATCGGATACAATTCTAAATGAGGTTTTACTTTTGCCAGTATAGATATGACAAGCTAAAATATAATTCAATGTGACTATCGTAATATTAACAAAGACCAAAAAGGTAAAAAGGTAATTAAAAAAAAATAGCATACCTTTTGTTGATTTAGGAAACGAAGTAAAAAGGTATTCTAAAATTTAGTCAATAGTGAATATTTGTGAACAGTACCAAACGACTAATTTGATTTTTTTTATGGGAAGTGGAGGAACTTTTGGATTGAAGAAATTAAAAGTTTGAAGACTCCGACTGCACATTTTGCATGAATTCTGAGACCTGTGGTGGTGGCTAATTAAAAGATAACAAAAGAGTAAATAATTTTCTTCTCCAAAGTCAGAGGGAGGAAAACAGAGAAATGATGGTGGCGGCTAACCGGTGGAACACTTTTCGAAATTGATCGCGACGTGCCCCCTAACATCGGCTCCATCCAAAATTTTGTCACATATTTGACTGCGCGAATGCAAATTATTCATTTTTTCACTGATCAAACGGAGCCTATATGTTGATATGCATTTGACGTTAATTCCGGTCGAATTCTCAATGGTACTTTAGTCGCACGCTCTCTCACGTGCAATATATTCTGAACCGTTCTTCTACTTTTTCATTGTATGTACTTATATGACGAATCTACCCTCAATAATCCGTGATAGTGCCGTCATGTGATTGGAGCTCCAAGCAAAATTTGATCGAAATCAAAGCCATGGGATACGATGCAACCGACTCCTGAACTTCACGGGACATATTGCAAAATCGAAGTGTTCCGAGCGGGTGTAATTTGGAAAAATCTAAAAACTTGGGAGTCAACATGCAATTTACCCCTATACCCTTAATTCGAGGATTGATCATAGAAGTTTCACTCGAACTCTATTACTTACTAGTCAATGACTTTGGTTGTTTTCAATTTTGGGAACCCTTTTTGTTTTTTAAGAGGAGGCCTCTCTATTGAACTTCAATTAGTGAGAGAAAAAATAAAATGATGGATTGGGACTAATCACATTTTTTTAATGGGTCGACAATAGATCTTGTTGTATAATTAACAACAATAATAATGGTTGGGGAGAGAGGTTTTTTTTTTTTTTTTTTTAAATCATTGAGTAAGTTCGTCTCCACCCTCGGATACTTTTCTCAAAGTTCTTCAAAAATTGAATTTAAAATTTCCCCAAATTCCTAAAGCAGCAAGCACCATGAAGGTAATATATATATAATTTCCCCAAATTCCTAAAGCAGCAAGCACCATGAAGGTAATATATATATATATATATCCCCAAATTCCTAAAGCAGCAAGCACCATGAAGGTAATATATATATATATATACACGAAAAAGCATCTTGCTTTCATTCATAATTAAAAACGATAACATTAGGGTCCCCACAATCTAAGCATAACAAAGAAAAGAGGAAGGGAGGCGGCTTAACAAGCCACTTCGGGTTGAGGGAATTAGTGCGGTGGGCCTTGGCCACCCAGTCGGCGACTTGATTTGCGGATCTTGGTCAATGGGCTAGAGAGACTCGGTCCAGCTGGTGGAGCAAAGCCTTGCAGTCGTTAATAATGGAATGCACTTGCCATGGGCTTTCTTCTTGGCCCAGAATCCAAGCCGGTTAGATCCGCTTCAATTATTGAGCTAATTCCACTACTTTGGTTCGAATTCCCTTTCCTCTTTTTGGGTTGTTAGCACTCCCCAACCTTTTTGGGACCTTTTGTATTTGTATGGCCTTTTATCGGACTTTTTATTTAAGAAGTCTTGAATTTCTATGAATATCAAGCAATTTATCAACCCCCTAAAAAAATATATATATCCACTACTTTGGGATATATAAGTGAAAATGTTTGCCTCGCTTGATTCTTTAACCATTATATCTAATTAAAAATCATTTGCGTCCGATCCAATTTTAAGGATCGATGACATGAAACTAGCTATGTGTGTGTCATCATTCTATTATTATTGAACAGGGACAGACTATTTCATTAGCATGATAATTTCAATGATGAAAAATATATGGATTAACATCAATACTTTTCTTTTCTTTTTTTATACATTCGTTCTAATATCTCGACACATAAATTCCATAACTTTGGACTACCAAGTATAGATTTCAATCTAACGATTATTCTGACATTTCCCTTGATAGATTAATTTTTTGATCGGATTACCCATTTTGTTTTTTTATCTTCTTTTTTTCTTTTTGTGCCAATTCATGTGCAGGAGTTACTTGCTAAATGGAACATATGTTCATAAGTGTTTATGAAGAAGGAGAACCACCCATTTTCCACACTGGAGTCTGCAAAGACAGACTCAACGCTGAGCTTCTTCCTCAACTTGATCGAGCTCAACCCTACGACGACTGTGCTAATTTGATCTTAAACATTTTAACTATGTCAATTTAGTCTTAAACATTTTGATGATTTGCCAATTTAGTCCTAAATCTTTTAATAATTCGCTCCTTAAGGCCAACTATCCAAATAAAAGGTTTAGAACTGAATTGATAAAATTTCAAAAGTTTTAGGACTAAATTGACACAATTGAAAAGTTTAGAAATAAGTTGGCATATAGTGAAAAGATGACTAAATTGGCCGCCGTACAATAGGTCTAGGACTTTTTGAACAATTACCCCAATTTCTGCATCTGTTGTCACCATGGAGCTCATGTTTACTTCCTCCTGCCCAGAGTTGCGATGATCCTCGGGCACCTCTCCGACCCGATCCTCAGCAACAAGGCCATGCTGCAAAGAGTCCTGCGATTATGTCCGCACCATCTCCCACAGAAAACACATTGCTTCGTGGTTGAGAGAGTTTTGGAAAGTTGGGTCCATAAATTTTTTGTTCTAATATGCTTCTTTGTCTACTTATAAAAAGGAAAAAAAAAAAAAACCAATATCCCATGCAACATGGTAATATGATGGATGACCATATGGAAGTGAACGAGAAAACTAAGCAAGTCTTTTTTTTTTATTGCACTGAATGTATTTTCTTCTCCAAAAAGGCAATGTGGGGGGATGTTTTCGTTCGGAAGATTTTCCCAATTAAACTTCAAAATATTATACGGATGTCAATTCAGTTCCAAAATTTTTAACTTTGTCAATTTAGTCCTAAAAAATTTGCGCGGAATTTCACTGTAGCCCTCCTGGTGAAAATCGCTAAAGTGTTGGTCCAGTCATCGCTGGTCGTCCTACAGGGTGCACCTCCCCGCTAGGAATCAATTGACAAAATTAAAAAGTTTAGGACCGAATTGACATTCGTATATTAAAGTTAGGACTAATTGAGTAATTTCCCCTTTTTTTCTCATATGGAAGGCCTTTCTATCGAACTTCAAATAGTGACAAAAATGATGGAATGAACTAATCACGTCTCTTAATCGGTCAAGTTTCAATAGATTTTTTGATCTGTTTTTTTTTTTCCATTTATTTATTATTTTCAATTTGGTTTTTTTATATGTTGCAGCAAAGGGTCATGATCAAGGTGTAGATGAACGACCACGTCTCGAGATTTTATTGTTTCGGTCCCCCCAATCCCTCACTCCAAATCTCTGAAACTCGCGGGTGGCTTTCGAGGAGTCCAATCCATGGCGCTGGTGGGTGACCTGGACCGGATCGAGGTGACCGGGGATGTCGATGCGGTCGACCTCGTTGCTTTGCTCAGGAAGAAAGTCGGGGTCGCGGAGATAGCGTCCGTGAGCAGCGAAGACTATCCTGGGGAAACCGCTCTGCCCGTCGTCGTGTCGCCATACCCGCGCGTGGAAATAGTCTACGTTAGGGATCCATACTCTGAACCCTGGCGTTGGCCCCTCTAGGATCAACGAAGATATCCATCGCTTCTTTACTCGAGAACTTTTGTGATCGTGCTATGTCCGAGGCTAGTCCTCCCTGATTTTGACTAGCTAGAATCTCGGCGATAGAGATTTCTGAAATCGTGACTTCCACTGTTTTTACATCCATTGTGATGGTAGATTAGTGACGAGGTACCAAAAATGTGAAGTGTGTTTTGATGGGGAGCCTAATGAGGGAATTATTGTACAAGGAGTTCTAAATCTAAGTTCAATTCAGTTGTAAATTTTTTAATTTGTCAATTTAATCTTAAACCTTTTGAAGATTTTTTAATGTGATGACGTGGTCGACTAGTCAGCGATGGCCATCTACATGGCACGGCCAGCACTCACGTGGACGATTTTTACCCTTTTTTTGAACTTTTTTTTTTTACTTTTCTTTTCTTTCTCCTTTTATTTCCTTTTAGCCTGTGGCCGATCTCCGTGATGGCCGGCGACCGGCGACCAGCCATGCTCAAGATGTTATCTCTAGTTTTATCTTAGTTTTAGTTCATCATATCGCTTGTTCTTTTCCTATCCGAATGGCCACAAAATCCGAAACCACTCTTAAAAGAGCCGAAGATTCAATGCTTCGGCGAAAGATCATTCCTAGACCATTTCCGGTGAAATAGGTGCCATGAGACTAAATAACTTTCTACGATCGCCTACTTAATATAATCGGGAATCTAGCACACACCGAAATCCAACACTGCGTGCAAAGCGGTGAGTTACGTGTTTGGCAATTTGTTATTTGATCGTCGTTTGATATGTTCCGATTTATTTAAATGGCCAATTACAGTCTCCAACATCGCTCTTATCAATGTATTGTTTTGGTGTACTGATCGTACCACATCTAATATTCCTCTAGAATATTTTTAGGTCTACTAGGAATACGAAAGAGATTTAACAACAGGGCACTATTTCAAGGACGAAGTATGGAAAAACATATTCTTTTTTTATTTATTTATAATTGACAGGTTCTCCTCTGGGATTGGATGATTTCTTCAAGATTCTGAATATATTTAATTTTCCATCTTCCTTAAGAAGAATATAATATGATTATAAAAATATTAATCCGTACAAGAATGTTTGACTTTTCAAAGTCTCGGTCGTCTCGTAATATGCCCACCTGCCCTTTTCTAGACAGGTTTTGTTCCACAAAACTGTTAACCTTAATCAACCACCTTCGCCTTACACACGACTCGATTAAGTTGACTTTTCAAAGTCTCGGTGATAGTTGCATATTGTTTGCTTTTTGCTTGGCGCGAAACGAATCCCGTGGCATGTGGGAGGATTTGATTTTCATGACTAAACAGACTTAAACTTCAGCCAAGATCTGTGTCCCCGTTCGGAGAAAATTTCTTTCTAATCAATTTGAGATTGGTATAGCCACACATGACCCTGATATGCCCCACGTACGATAAAAAAAAAAAAAAGAATCAAAAAGTGTGCTCGCCACCGAGAAGATCGACCTGGTGGTAAAGGAGTCGCCCGTCTTTTATGAGGTCGCCTGTCACGAGTTCGATCCGTGTTGCCTAACCGCGGCATATCAAGTGTGGACAGACCTTTTGACTATTAGTATCTTCGTTGGGCTGTGACGGCGGATGTGGCAACCTCGGGCTCGGGTTGTGAAAGTAGGTGCTGCATTTGTCGTGAGTAAAAGAAAAACAAGTCACAGGTCACCGGCCGTCACCATCACTCTTTCATGTAACCAAATTTAGTTGCACAAGAAGGAAAGCTAAAGGATCAAAATAGTAAAAACAAACGAGTTAGAAGGCAAAACGCTGGCATATGTAATATTCACCCCACACTAATGTTAGGCCAAAGACATTATCGACGGTTGAACGCTCAAATTTGAATCGGGAAGATGTGAATGCTACCTTTTTTTTCTTTTCTCTAGCTCTAAGAAACAATTAAGTTGGCAAACCAGTGATTGAACCTGGTTTGAATCGGTCATTACTTTGGACTGAGCACGAAGTTTCCCTTGATTTTCTCTTTAATGGTCGTTCCCTCGTCCTATTATACTTTCTAGTAGCGCGTCCGCTAATGCAAGTGACTCCACATTCTCAAGTCAAAGAGAGCACGATGATGGCGGTGATGACGATGATTATTGGAGACTTTGGCCGGTAAGAGCTAAGTAGCACCGACACACGACACGACACGACACGTCGACACGTCATTTCTTTAAATAAAAAAAAAAAAGAATTCCGATACGTTGAAACACATTGTATATTAAATGTGGGTTAAGCCATAAATAGTCTAACCCAAATTCACTCATATACCCGTTTATGACCCATTTATTGCAATGTAAATTCCTCGATCCATACCTAACTCACACCCGATCCGACTCATATTGCTAAAATAATTACATATTTAATCCAATTTAGGAAAACTTGTTTCTTATAAAATTTTGAGAGAATTATATTGCTAAAACACGGTGGACAATTTTTATTATTTAAAAAAAAGATGAATACTTTATTTTTTTATTTTTCTTTTCATTTCCTTTTCGTTTTTCTTTTTTTCTTTTCCATTTTTTCTTCTTCTTTTTTTCCTTTTAAGTCCGACGAGGGCTATCGGCTGACCCTCGTCGACCACAGGCGAGGGCCACTTGACCCTCGCCAACCACAAGCAAGGGTCGACGACCCTCGCCAGTCACTGGGCGAGGGCTACGAAGCCCACCGCCCACCCCCACCGACTTCGTAGGACAAAAAAAGTAAAAGAAAGAAAGAAAGAAAAAAGACGAGATAAAATAATAAAAACCGTTAAAGAGTTGTAAATGGGTTTAAAAACATCTCATTGACTTCACTCAAGTAATAACCTTGACAAGCTAAATGAGTTTAAAGACCAACCTATTTACAATTCACATATAATTAGGCTTACAATTCCAACCCATGAAACAATTCATTTATTAGAACTTTTTTTTTGGTCGGTTATTTATTAAAACTTGAGTAACCCATATGTGACACATTTCATTGAATATGGATTTTTAACCCATTTTGACACCTCCAGGTTGGACATAAAAATCATATACTTAGTCAATTTTTTTTTTATTAACTCCATTGTGCGAATGGTATTTTCCTACCAAGTCCTATACTCAACAGTTTAATAATCTCTGAAGCATATGTCATCAATTATGTAAGGCATATAGATGGTGGGGGCAGAGAGGGGACATAATGAATTTAACCAAAAATAACAAGAATGGATCCAAAATCCAAAGACCTAATGTTCCACAAGTTTGACTTCTGACTGCTACATGACATGCCCGGCCTTTGTCTATTTAAGTCATCGGCTCTTCTTCCAAGGAGATACTAAAATAGAGGGTGGTACCTCACTTCTCCTTCAGCCCTCCCTCCCACTTCTCAATTTTATTCGAGCAAATTTAAGATTTTCGAAGTTCCCCAAGTTCCTAATCGAAGCAAGCACCATGACGGTAATAAATTGATGAGAAAATCATGAGTTTGATTAGTCGAATTCACATTCTTGATTTTCCCTTCGCTTTTTTAATTTTCTTTTTGCAGCAAAAGGTGGTGATTAAGGTGTCTATAAACAACCACGCCTCAAGATTTTATTGTTTCAGCCCCCAAAGCTCTCACTCCAAAGCTTTGAGACTTGCGGCTGGCTTTCCAGGTGATTTGTTTTTACCTGTTTCGAGATTGAGAACAATCGAGGAAAAATAAGAAGTAAAAAACCCACCTTTTGATGCGAAACTAAGCCATTTTCGTGGTTAAATTTCTCTCCAGGAGTTCAATCCGTGGAGCTGGTGCGTGACCAGGACCAGATCGAGGTGACCGGAGAGATCGACGCAGTCAACCTCGCCACTCTGCTCCGGAAGAAAGTTGGGTTCGCGGAGATAGTGTCCGTGGGTGAGGCCGAGGAAGAAGGCAAGAACAAGCCTGGCGCGCAGCCCGTCGTCTGGCCGTATCCGCGCCAGGAAATCGTCTACGTCCGCGATCCATACCCCGAACCCTGGTGCTGGCCTCTGTAGGATCGACAAAGATCAACAACGACGACGACGATCTCATTTTAGTGTACAACATCAATGTGATGAGCTTATTTACACGAGCAGTTTTGAGATGTGAATCGAATCCATGGCCAATTTTCACCGAGATTGAACTTTGTATCGTGCTATCGCCAAGGCTATTCTCTGATTTTGACTACGTGGGGTCTCCAAGATTGAGATTACTAAAACCATGACCAATATTTTTATGAGAAAATTGTCCAAAAAGTTCTAAATCTATTGCACTTTGGCCAATTCAGTCCTAAACTTTTCAAATTTAACAATTGAGTTCTAAACTTTTTCACATTTTATCAATTGAGTCTATCCAGCCAATTTTAGTAGGAAAATGCTGATGTAAACGCCGGTATTGTCACGAAGAATGGCTAGAACTGACGTAGACAAAACTTTTATAATTTCTTAAATTATGAATTTTTGAGTCTTTTATAATTTATACTTTGTCTTTTCTTTTTTCTTTTCCTTTTTCTTTCTACCAAGTCTGGCAAGGGTCAATGGTCAGAGGCGAGGGCTGGTGACCCTCGCACGGCTTGGAAGGAAAAGAAAAAAAAAAGAAAGAACATATATATATTTTAAATTATTATCTATGTTAGCATCGGTCATGCCATGTGGGACAGCCGACGTCCACGTCAGTAATTTTTAATTAAAATTTATCGGATGAACTCAATTGGCAAAGCGTCATAATGTTTAGGACTCATGTGGCCAAACAGCACTAGGTTTTAGACAATTTTTCTTACTTTTATACATCTGTTGCAAGGGAAGATTAATGACGAAGCCACCAAATATAATGCGAAGTGTATCGTTGACTTGGTGTCTAAGGTGGTCTCAATATTTCTTGAACTTAGTTAGCTCGATTTAGTTGAATTAATTTATTTATATAACCGTGCTACCAAAGTCAATATGAATTTCGGGCAATTAGGAAAACAGACAACAGGCTTGCTTTCTAGTCCTAGTTCGATCGCAAAATGATCAAAATTCCCACAAAACAAATTTTTGTCAAGCTGAATTTTACAAGATACTCGTGTATCTTGGGCTTGAAATATTAGTGAGCCGATCTCAAATAATTCTCGAGCTGAGTCTCTCGTGTCGTGTTGTGGGTCGTTTGGCTCAGTTTTATCCGAACAACTTATAGGTTTTGAAGTGGCAGCCAAAATAAGAAATATATATATATATATATATATTGTTGACACCAAATAATAATGAGTTACCGAAGTACTTTAGTATCACCATATCCCGAAAATCGGTAAATCGGGAACAGTAAGCTGCTCCGAGAAGTTCGGTAAATTGTTTATAACGTACCGAAATGTCCAGAAGTCTAAACCCGATATTCGGGAAGTAAGAGAATAGGGTCATTGATTTTCAAAATTCGGTAAGATTCTGGACATACCGAAACTGTAAAGAGTCAGCAGTAAGAGGAGTGCGAAGTCGAAAGAAACCGCAGGATGGCCGAACTTGCCATGTCAGCAAGAGGTTACGAGCAAGAAATCCAGATACTGGGTGCGAACAGTTCACGGCAATTATTGGAAAAGGTTCAAATTCGAAGCCATATTGACAATTGAAGATCAAGTTTTGGCGGATAAAACGTGGGCAAATGGGAAGTTATTAAAGGCGCCAAGATTCAAAGTTTGAAAGCAAGAAAATAACCGACGGACGGTTATGGAAAGTTGAAGAATAACAAATACTCGAAAGAGAAGAAAAAGAAAGACAGATCAACACACATCCAAAAGAACTCAAGTTTTTTCTGCACTTTAACTTCCCAGTACTCTCCTTTCCAGTATTTAGAGTTTCTGCTATTCCAGTTTATTGTCAAGCTTTCTACTGCTTTCATAGGAGTATTGTAACGTAGCCTGAACCTTTGTTGATCTCAAATCCATATTCGATCCATTGATTTCCTACCCATTTCATTTCTATCTATGTTACTTCGTGTTCTTACTAAAATTTCCCTTCGAGAGTTGAGCCACAGAACCCTCTTAATAAAAATCGAAGACTGAATTTCGGTGAAAGATATTCCTTGTTGCAAAAACGAGCGAACATCTTTTTGGCACGCCTGGTGGGACTTGTGTGGTAAGATTAGGAGAAATGGTGAGAACCAGAGGTCAATCAGATGAAGTACCAGTTGGTAATATCAACAACCCAGATGATGGAGCACGATCTGAGCATTCGGCTGCTAATGAAGAAGTGCCCCATCACAATGCTGATATTCCTCGGCAACTAAACGAAGAACAAACCCACACGTTGGCACCCGACAACACCTTGATAGCCACGATGAGGAGAATGTTTGAGGAGAAGCAGAATGAGCTCACCAACCATATGGTGCGTCATGTCACGGATGTGATAAAGCCTATGATGATTAACGCCATAAACGAGGTAATATCGCGTCCTAGTTCATCTTCTCAAGTTCCTCCTTTTTGTGCAAATCCTCCAGGTACAATACCATTTCTATCAGCATCAGGATATCCCAATGTTGGGTATAATGGTAGTGGAGGATCGAAACTGCAACCTCCAATAAAAATTTTACCGAGGCCGAAGAATCCTACGACATCGAACCTAGTGAATGGTGTGAGTGGTTATAATTTCCCTCAAGTTGGCCCCACTGATGCTAACGTGATCAATCCCATAGTCACGAATCTACCACCAGTATGGAATATACCTCCACCAGTGAACGTGCCTAATATTGATCCTATGAGGCCGCCTGCAGCTCAACCATATCCACATGTGGTGGAAAACCCTCTCTACAGGCCGCCACCCATTAACTTCAATATGGATCAACAAGGCATGAACAGACCTCAGCAGGTTGACCCTAGGGGGCAGGATCCTTGGTTGGGCCAGCAGAATTTAAGGCCATGGAACCCAGATAGAGTTGCAGAGTTAGTAATGCAACAATTGGGAGCAGAGAGAGGCACACCAAGACCTGTATACAGGAAGCCACATCCTGATTGGGTTGACAACATCCCATATTCAAGGGGTTTTAAAATGCCAGAATTTGTTGTATTCACAAGTGAGGAAGATTAGTCAACTGTGGAGCATATAGGTCGTTTTTTAGCACAATGCGGAGAGGCTAGAACAAATGAATATTTAAGGCTAAGGCTATTCCCATTGTCGTTGTCAAATACAGCATTTACTTGGTATACAAATTTGCCAGCAAATTCTATTCAGACATGGGTTGAGATGGAGAGACAGTTTCATTCTCAGTTTTACCGATCGGTACCAGACGTAATAGTAGCCGACTTGGCTAGAATGTACCAGTATGGCACTGAAACAGTAGATCAATTTATTGCTCGTTTCAAGAAGTCTAGGAATCGGTGTTTGACTTCTCTCACCGAGAAAGAATTTACCGATTTAGCATTCAATGGGTTGAAATTCAACCTCAAAGAAAGATTTGAGGGACAAGCTTTTGATGATCTCTTCCAATTAAATGCTCGGGTTTCTAAGTACGAACATCTGTTGAAGGATAAGGATAAAAAGCCGATAAAGGATAATCGGCAGACAATAGCATTGGCTGAAAGTACCGAATACGGTGACTTGACTGAAGAAGAGAATGAGATAGCGGTAGCAACTATGGTATTCGAAAAACCATATATATGCCCAGCTCTGAGACCAGCAAGAGTAAAAGATGTGTCCAAGTTTAAAGCCAAGGAAACGAGTAATTATTCTTTTGATATCTATAAGTTGGATGAGATATTTGACTTATTGCTGAAAGATAGAATGATTAAATTGGCTGAGAGACAGGTGATTTCGTCTAAGGAAGAAACTACAGATAAAAGGTATTGCAAATGGCATCATTCCAAGACCCATGATACGGTAAATTGTATTGTTTTTAGAAAGACAATCCAGGAAGCGATTCGCCAAGGCAAGATTAAGTTCGCTGAAGACAAAGGCAAGGCTCCAATGGAGGTAGACACAGATCCTTTTCCGAAGATGATCAGTATGGTTAATGTGCATGAATCTACAAAATATGATAATAGACAACTGTGCACCCGTTGTCATCAAGAATTAAGTTATCAGGATCGGGAAGTTTCCAAGTTCCAGTACATGAGGGGAACAAGAGGAAGACACAGATTGGGATCATTTGTCCGTCGGGAAGGTAGACCACAGATAAGGTCTGAGATCACAGTAACTGCAAATGTTTCGGCACAATCAAAAAGTCAAGAAGCTCAGTCAAGGTAGCCAGCACAAATGCCTGAGAAGCAGAAGTTATGTTCCGATTCACTGAGACAAGTTCTTCCAACTCAGGAGGTTGAAACACGAGTTCACAAGGAGAAGGAAGCCCCACAAAAGCCTGAAAAGAAGAAGAGTTTATGGCAGTGATATAAGGAAGTGGATCCTAAAGTAGGATTGCTTGAAGAACCTAGTGGGAAATTTGATTACGTGATGTACTATGGAGACACGAAGGATTACTTACCCCCGTCATTACCAGTTGAACCGACTGGTTGGGGAGATGAATTTGATGATCCACCACCATCAATTTCCCAGGAAGTTCAGAAGAAAAAGACAATTAAGGTTCCACACAATCCTCCTGAAGGAAAATGGTTCGTAACTAAACCATCGGGGCAAGCATCTTACGGAACTGCTAAAAGACGTTTTCAGCGAATGAAAAGCAGACAGAGGGATTTTGAAAATCGTCGAGACAGAGGAATGCCATCACAGATTCCTCCATTCAGATCTTTTAGTACGATGGGAAATTGGGTTTGGAAAAAAAAAAACCCTGATAATAAAGAACTTGTTAAACTAGAGAAAAATTCTGTATATGATTCGGGAAGTAGTTCTCACCACGAAGTGAAAAAGGGAAAAGAGGTTCAACAGGTTTCCCAAACAATTAACTTTGGGCAATTCCATGTAGCTCTTAATCTGAGGCATTAAGTCAAGATAGAACAAAAGAATCTGAATCTCAAGATGGCAAGAGTTGCCGAGCTGGTCACTCCAAAATGCCGAAAGAGAATCGTTCGCCAATGAGGATCAACATGGTTCATGCTAAGCTTCCAGCTGAATATGGAGCTTGTTTAGTGGTAGAAGAATAACTCGAGCATATCTCAGAGAAGGAGATAGCAATGGCAGAATTCGAATTCTCTGATAGAGAAGTGATAAGGTTTGACAAAGTATCTTCAGACAAAGCTAAGCATTTAAGGTCCTCGGTTATTTCAGGTAGAATCAATGGTCAAGCTGTCGGTAAGATCTTTGTAGATGCGGGAGCTACCTTGAATCTCATATCTTATAAGTACTTCAAGAAATTGGGAAAAGGTGATGATGACATAATTCCGTCGAATGTTCAGCTGTTTGATTTCCTAGGAGAAGTTACCGAAGTCAAAGGGGTAATTGTGCTTAACCTAACCGTAGGATCCAAGACATCAAGGACGACTTTCTTCGTGATAGAGTCTGATGGTTCATATAATTTGTTGCTTGGAAGAGATTGGATACACTCTAATCAATGTGTACCTTCTACTCTTCATCAGGTTCTGGCATTTTGGAATGGTAAGGGAGTAGAGTACATTGAGGCTGATTCGGGATTTGTTTCAATAGGGTGGACCGATATTCATCAAGAGCATCAAGATTATTTACATGGAGATCATGTTATCGGAACACCAAAAGCAGATTCACGATCCTACGCTTATTGCCGCTTTGGGAATATGAAAACTGAATAGATTCCCAAGTCTAGCTTGGCATTAGAAGAATTACATACTCTTTATGGAAAGCGAGCCCTCATTGCAAGAAGTTTGTGAAAGGTATTTCGCATACCTGGCGGAGATGACCCAGCAAAGCGCTGAAATTTCAGATTGTATTGATGAATGGGAAGAGTCACCAATCAAGGAAGACAGGAGGTCAACAGAAGCTCAAGACCCATTGTTAGAAGTTGATATAGGAGAACCTGGGTGTTTTCGTCCAGTATATGTGAGTGCGTTTCTGCAAGGGAGCATGAAGGAAGATTTAGTCAACCTGATCAAAGAGTACAAAGATTGCTTCGCATGGGATTACCATGAAATACCTAGTTTGTCAAGAGATATTGTAGAGCATCGCCTTCCTATCAAGAAAGGATTTCGTCCACATAAACAGTTAGCAAGAAGGTTTGCTCCAGACGTAGTTGATAAAGTCAAGAAAGAAATTGAAAGGTTGCTGAAGGCGAAATTCATTGAGACAGCCAGGTATGTAGAGTGGCTTTCGAATATTGTTCCTGTGAAGAAGAAGAATGGAAAATTGAGAGTTTGTATTGATTTTCGGGATCTCAATAATGCCATTCCAAAAGACGAGTATCAGATGCCGATGGCAGACATGTTAGTAGATTCAGCATCGGGAAATGAGATGTTATCTCCAATGGATTGTCATTCGGGTTATAACAAGATATTTATTGCTAAAGAAGATGTCCCGAAAATAGCATTCAGATGTCCTGGTGCTATTGGTACTTTTCAATGGGTAGACATGCCTTTTGGATTGAAAAATGCAGGAGCTACATACCAGCAAGCAATGAATTTCATCTTTCATGACATGATCGGTAAATTCTTGGAAGTTTATATTGATGATGTGGTGGTTAAATCAAATCAGGAAGAGCATTTGGATTATCTTGAGCAAGCTTTTGTTAGGATGAGGAAATACAAATTGAAGATGAATCCAGCTAAATGTGCCTTTGGAGTGCGAGCAGGGAATTTCTTGGGATTCTTAGTTAATCAGAGGGGAATTGAGATTGACAGGAATAAGGCAAAGGCTATCATAGAACTTTCTCATCCTACATCAAAGAAGTAATTACAGATGGTACTCGGGAAAATTAATTTTCTCAGAAGATTCATTGCCAATTTATCTGGGAAGATAGAACCAATGACACAGTTCTTGCGTCTTAAAAATCAGGAGGAGTTTATATGGGGAGATAAACAGCAAAAGGCGTTTGATGCAGTCAAAGTTTATCTAACAAATCCTCCTGTATTGATGCCGCCAAAAGCAGGCAGGCCACTAAGGTTGTACTTATCCACTACCGATTCAACTATCGGGAGTATGCTGGCACAAGAGAATGAAAATGGAAAAGAACAAGCGGTATACTATTTAAGTAGAATGTTGACTGATGTTGAAAAAAGATATACCGCAATCGAAAAATTATGTCTTTGTACTTTTCTTGTATGAAGTTAAGACATTATTTGTTGCCAGCTACAGTACATGTACTCGGTAAGAATGATGTGATAAAATATATGTTGTCACGGCATGTTATAAAAGGGCGTATAGCCAAGTGGACATTTATCTTGTCTGAATTTGATTTGGCATACGTACCAATAAAAGCAGTTAAAGGTCAGGCCGTTGCTGACTTTCTTACCGAATACCCATGCTTGCCAATGGAAGAAAATGAATAGAATTTCAGTCAAGTTGTACCATGGACTATGTATTTTGATGGATCATGCGCTAAGAGTATGGCTGGAGCCGGATTGATGATAATTTCTCCCACCGGAGAGCTTACAAGGTGTGTTTGTAAGTTAGCTTTTGAGTGCTCAAGCAATCAAGCCGAATATGAAGCACTGATTATCGGCTTAGGAATACTGATTGAGTTAGAAGCACAGTTCATCAAGATATTTGGTGATTCACAACTAGTGATTAAGCAGTTAAAAGGGGAATATCAGTGCTTGAATGAAAATTTGATTGGCTATTACTATCTAGCCAAGAAGCTGTTGGAACAATTTAGGGAGTATGACATAGTCCATGTCAAGAGAGAAACCAATTACGAAGCCAACGAATTAGCACAGGTGGCTTCTGGTTATAAAATATCAAAAGAGTTGGCAAATATTGCAACTATTATCACATTATCGGTACTTTCTATTGAACAAAGAGAGATATCGATAGCGGTCAGTGAGGTAGTCCGAGAAACGGATTGGAGACAGCCTATCATGGAATACTTGAAAAATCCTGATTTAAGAGATCAAAAGCTGAGAAGACAAGCTCAGAAGTACGTAATATTAGGGAAAGAGTCATACCGAAAATCTTCAGATGGGTTACTATTGCGATGTCTTGATAAGGATAATGCGAAACTGGTTATGGCAGAAGCACATGAAGGCATATGTGGAGCACATCAACCTGGAATTAAGATGAGATGGCTTTTGAAAAGGTACGGATATTTCTGGCCAACAATGATGTAGAATTGCATTGAATATGCCAAAGCATGCATTTCATGTCAAAAGCATGGACCTTTGCAACATGCGCCTGCTGTAGAACTTCATTCTATTATAAAGCCATGGCCATTTAGAGGTTGGGCGATGGATATAATAGGTAAGATCTATCCACCTTCCTCTCATAAGCATAGTTTCATCTTGCTGGCTACGGACTACTTTATGAAATGGGTGGAAGCAATTCCATACAAGAGCATTAGTTAGAAGACGGTGATTAAATTTATTGAGGAAAGTATAATTCACCGATTTGGCTTGCCTGAGTCAATCACTGCGGATCAAGGGACATGTTTACTGGAAGCGAAGTTATGGAATTTGTGCAATCAAGAGGAATTAAGATGCTACATTCCACACCATATTATCCTCAAGCAAATGGACAAGCTGAAGCTACTAATAAGGTCGTGATTGGATTGATTAAGAAGCATTTGGAAGAAAATCCAAGAGAATGGGATAACTTACTATCGGTAGTGTTGTGGGCGTACCGAACATCACGAAGATCAAGTACAGGCGTCAGTCCATATATGCTGACATATGGACAAGAGGCGGTGTTACCGATGGAGATAACTGTGCAGTCATTACAAGTACAACTGCAAAGTGAAATGTTGCCGGAAGATTGCAAAGACTGGATGCATATAAATTTGGATGAATTAGACGAAGTCCGGGCAGCTGCTTTGGATCAGTTGGTCGTACAAAAGAAAAGAGTAGTCAGAGCTTTTAACAAGAAAGTTAAGATCAAGCAATTTGCTGTCGAGGATTTAGTATGGAAAGCAATTTTGCCGTTCAACCTCAAAGACAGGGAATTCGATAAGTGGTCAGCAAATTGGGAAGGCCCATATCTAGTTACCGAAATATTCAATGGAAATGCATACAGATTGATAGATGTCAATGGAAAAGAATTATCTCGCTCTATAAATGGGAAATTCTTAAAGAAATATTCTCCATTAATCTGGGAAACACAAGGAAATTGATTTATTCACTAGAAGCGAAAATACATTCTGATCTTGGTTACAAAGGTTTTCAGATCTTTAACAAGTTTGAGGTTCTGGGCTACAAGTTTGGAATGTAATGTAAGATCATGGTGGAGTTCGGATTGCTGCTCTTTGAGATATTCTATGCGATGAGAATGGAAGCGGACAACTTCAAGTTTCTCCCAAGTTTCCTGTAACAATTGTCTGTACCTGTCTGAAGAAGCTTCGACCATGGATCTAACACGGAAAATTTCATCTTTAATTACCCTACGTTCCGCACGGTTATGATTGGAAAAGAAATTGAAAAGCCGACGTGTCATCTCAACATCTTCTCTGGCATGGAAGCAAGAGTCCTGAACTTGAGCATATGCTTCCTTGGAGTCTCACAATCGGGAAAATTCTTCCACAATTTGGAGCTTAAGAGCCTTAGCTTCCACAATGATAGGTTCAAGGTTCCAAATTTCCTTCACATTGTGCTCAAATTCGTCTAAGCTGGCACGGAATAAGGAGCACAGTTCCCACACTAAGTCTAAGAAATCAGAATCTGCAGTTAGGAATACCTTGGACCTGAAAATGTCCGTCAGTTCGGTAATTTCTAACCTATGCTTGTGATTTAGTAACAAAGTATGGTGTTCTTGGGATAGCAGTTCATGTAGCCGTCTCCACAAGGATCGATCATCTGTAGGCAATTGAATAAAAGAGTTGTCCATGGTTAAAAGAGATGAAGAACAGTTGTTAAAGCTGGGATCAGGGTACATTTAGCAGAAAGTTTACCTTCACGTTGGCCATTACAACGTCTATATGATTGGGACCAAAGAGACAGCTGAGATGAAGAACCATGCAAAGACATCATGAGCAAGATTGCAAATATACATGATGAATTGTGCAGCTTGGGCAGTTATAAAGATAAAGGATATAGAGCGGATCATGGGTAGTGGCATGCCAGAGCTTTTCCCGGATAATTAAAAGAAGTGAAAGAACGTGGCCCATAAGTGGAAGAAGACGGTTACCAACATTGCCGCCAAAAAACTCTTTTGCAAGAGAAAGTATGCAAAAGGTTAGTTATTCGACTATCTCGTTGATTCTATTAAAGAAGCTGTAACATTGAGAATATTAAGCAGTTGAAATCAACGAAACATGATATCGAAAAGCCTTATTATCGGTATCTTTGTTAGTCATTGAGGATTATCAGGAAGCCTTATTATCGGGATCTTTGTTAGTAATTGAGGATTATCGGGAAGCCTTATCATCGGGTTCTTTGTTAGTCATTGAGGATTATCGGGAAGCCTTATTATCGGGATCTTTGTTAGTCATTGAGGATTATCGGGAAGCCTTATCATCGGGTTCTTTGCTAGTCATTGAGGATTATCGGGATCGTTGTTAGTCGTTGAAGATTATAAAGGAGCAGATGTTAAAATTTGGCAAGTAGAGCAAAAGAACATTTGAATTAGAGGGAACAAGATTTTCATTTCCATTTCTTCAACAGAATCTTGGCTTCATTTACAAAAGAGCGGAGCTCAAATTCTAAATTAAAATTTTGTTCCATGAGCTCCGCCCTCTGCTTCTCGCAAGTCTTGACTGATCCACAGGTAGAATCGTATTCTTTCCTCAACTTCCGACACTTCTCCAGCTTTCGTCTGACTGATGGACAAAGATGACGCATCTTCGCTTCTTGCTCCACCATTTGGACCTCTACCTTCTTCAGTTCTACCTCAAGCTCTGCTCTCCTCTCTGCTAAGCGATGAAGTTTGCTTTCTTCAGCTTTATAACTATCATAAAACAAGCGAGTATCTTCGCATTTGCGGGTTATTTCATCTTGAATGGCTTGACCTCACTGTTCTCCAAAGAAGAGATGTGGAAGACGATCGGTGTTAATCCTAATGGTGTCCACAGCATCCACAAAACCAACGGCGAAGATATCACTCTTGTCTTGGAAGTCTGGGGAGAGCATAAAAGAAGGATTACCAGAGCACACCTCCTGAAAAAGAGTTCTTGCTTGCTTCTCTCTATCAGAATCGGTGATCAACTTCCCGTAGCCAGACTCTAATAAGCTAAGAAGTTCAATCCATTTAGCCTTGGCCACATCCTTAGAGACTTCAGAAAATGATGTCGGGTCTATGGATTCTGGAGGACACTCAGCAGCAGAGGAACCAGAGAGATCTGTGAGCAACATACTTTCCACTTCAGCTTTCTCCTCAATGGATAAAAGCGTTATTTCAGCTACGACAGAAGGAGCTTGGAAAGAAGATGAGCTTGCCACAAAGATTCCCTGAAGAGACAGAGTGATAGTTGAAGGTTGAACAAGAGGAAGAGGTATATTGGTTGATGGACCTTCAAGAAATTCCCCATCGGGAATCAAAATTCTTTTTGATGCAGATGAAGGCTCATCAATACCTGTAAACATAGCTATGAGTGTTAAAACAATAGTGTAAGGAGCATTCATCATTCGGTAAGAAGAATCTGAAGACAAGACTTACCGATAAAGGTTGGAGATTTCCCAGTTAGAGGTGGAGATTGGTCATCAGCTAATTCCTTTTCCTTAAGTCTCGAAGTCTGGGCTTGTGTTGATGCGATAGGAAGTTCTGTCGAAGGAGCAGGAAGCACCAATGCAGAGTCAAGGATTGCTATATCCTCAGAAAGAGCATTGACAGAGGGGGAAGAAAGCAAAGCCGCTTTCGATCTGTATATCTTAAGAGTCTTCCCTGAGTTATATTTAAAAGAAGGAAAGCACAGATCAATATCGGCAAATATGTTTATGATTAGCAAAACTTGACTATCAAAGTTACCTTTTGGTGTATGCGGCTTTATCATGGCACGAAGTGTTGGACTGATAGATTGGCTCCTTGGTGAAGAGCTTTCAAGAGATGGTGATAAAGACCGATCGGTCGCTCTTTCTGTTACAGGCTTTTTCGACGCCTTTTCTAGAGCAGGCAATTCTGAGATTTTTCTCTTTCTTCCCGCTGTGAAGGAAAACAGTTAGACACAACCAAATACCGAATGAAGACATACATTGAAAGAAGGAGAGCAAACCAACCTTTAACAGGCTTTGTCGGTTCAGTGGGAGGTATGTCTTCACCTTCGGTTGATTGAGGAAGTGCAAGAGTAGCCGTCTCCTTTATTTTCAAAAGAATCATGTCCAACGGCTCTGAGAATACAAACTTCCGATAATTCTTCCACCAGAAGTTGAAGTCTTCTGAAGAGCGATCAGTATCTGCAACAAACTCGGTAACACGGAACAGTCGGTATATGTCCCGAATCAGTTTGTTCAATTCACTGAAGTTTTGGTCGTCACCCAACTTGCAGAATACTTTGTTGGTGAAAGAAAAGGAAAAAGTATAGAGATCCGGGATAGGAATCCCTTGAATCAACCCAAATTGTCTAGCACAATACTAGGGGAAGTAGATTTCAAAACCGGCAACGAATCTACCCTTTGTTGAGAACCTAATAGGGAGGTCAACGGAGGTTAGAACGATTTTCCAAAAATCACTCTTATTTTTCTGAAAAGAAGGAAGAGATGAGCTAAATTGGGGAGTGAGAAAAGGAGAAAAAGAGAATTGTTTCCCTTTGATTGAAAAAAGTTGGGAAATAAAGAACCGAAAATAAGATAATTGTCCCTCAGAAACAGGAACCAACTCGTGGCTTAAAGCTCGGCAGACAGGATTATTCGGGATCGAAGCGGAAGGAGGCTGCGAAACTCGATCCTTGAAAAACCAAGAAGGAAAATAGAAGGCTGCCCAGGCTTGGAGAATCCAGAGAGGACCACCATAGACTCCACCAATTTCATCTGAAGCAATGGAGGAAGCAGAGTGGGCTAAGCCTCGGTACAATAAAGCTAAAATGATTTTTCCTAAAGCCAGCTGAGTTCCCGAAGATAAGGCGGAAGCTATAGCAACGAAGTCCTTGGAAACTCGCACAATAGGGTGACAGAAAAGGAATTTACAAAGCCAGTATAGGAGGAAAGCGGCGTGTTCCTCGTCGGTAACTTCACATTCTTTCCTAAAATACTTACCGATAAAAGCCCCGTAGGCTAATTCGGAATCAGATAACTTACCGAGCCCTTGGTAAGAATCTGAAGACATAGTAGATGGGTCTGCGCCTAAAGGACTAAGACCAGTGAGGCAGTAGATATCTAGCAAAGCTACCGACATTGGGGAAAAAGGGAAAAAGAAGCAGTTGGTCGAAGACGACCAAAAGCAAGACAGAGCACTGATTAACCCATGGTTCAGATGATAATCAAAGCAGCAGAGACGTAGGGCATTATGAATGAGGAGCTCATCCCAAAGAGAGCCCTTAGAAGGAAGAAGTCGGAGATACCATCGGTAAAAATTTGGCTCAAAATCAGAAAAAGCCCTAAGACGAGAAGGACGAGAGTGCCAGTTGTAAGCCAGAACAGAAGAGTAGTGGATTGGAAGTACCTCGGTTAGATGGCGAGGGAAGAAGTCAGAGAGATTTGCAGGAATCGAAAACTGATTGTAAACGACAGGGCCAAGGATATAAGAATCGTCGAAATCGTTCTGCACCGAGAATAGATGCCGTTCATCGTTGAAATCATCAGAGTCTCTGAACCTATGATAACGTTCTAGGGCATTGGAGGCGAGAAAGGAGGAAGCTTAAGCCTTGGGAGCCATGGTATTTGACCAAGTACAGGGAAAAGTCACGAAGAAACGAAGAGAAAAAAGGGTAAGAGAATAACAAAGAAGATGAGTTTTTGGAAAAGCACGTTTGAAGGTGAGAGATCAGATTATGTAGGGACATCTGATATATATATTAAGTTGATACGAGGAGGAGCTGAAAAGGCAAGCGCGCAAAACGAGGCGGCAAAATGGCATTGGAAGCAAAAAGTAAGTGTCTTGTCATTTTTGGCATTTAAAAGAATTAAAATCCTTTTAATTCTTTTAAAAGGGGGCATCTGTTGACACCAAATAATAATGAGTTACCGAAGTGACTTTAGTATCACCATATCCCGAAAATCGGTAAATCAGGAACAGTAAGCTACTCCAAGAAGTTCAGTAAATTGTCTGTAACGTACCGAAATGTCCAGAAGTCTAAACCCGATATTCGGGAAATAAGAGAATATGGTCATTGATTTTCAAAATTCGGTAAGATTCTGAACATACCGAACCTTAAAGAGTCAGCAGTAAGAGGAGTGCGAAGTCGAAAGAAACTGCAGGATGGCCGAACTTGCCATGTCAGCAAGAGGTTACGAGCAAGAAATCCGGATAATGGGTGCGAATAGTTCACGGCAGTTATTGGAAAAGGTTCAAATTCGAAGCCATATTGACAGTTGAAGATCAAGTTTTGGCGGATAAAAAGTGGGCAAATGGGAAGTTATTAAAGGCGCCAAGATTCAAAGTTTGAAAGCAAGAAAATAACCGACGGACGGTTATGGAAAGCTGAAGAATAACAAATACTCGAAAGAGAAGAAAAAGAAAGACAGATCAACACACATCCAAAAGAACTTAAGTTTTTTCTGCACTTTAACTTCCCAGTACTCTCCTTTCCAGCATTTAGAGTTTCTGCTATTCCAGTTTATTGTCAAGCTTTATACTGCTTTCATAGGAGTATTGTAACGTAGCCCGAACCTTTGTTGATCTCAAATCCATATTCGATCCATTGATTTCTTACCCATTTCATTTCTATCTGTGTTACTTCGTGTTCTTACTAAAATTTCCCTTCGAGAGTTGGGCCACAGAACCCTCTTAATAAAAATCGAAGACTGAATTTCGGTGAAAGATATTCCTTGTTGCAAAAACGAGCGAATATATATATATATAGCATGCGTTGGTATTGATTGTGCTTTTGATATGAATTTTCTTTTCTTTCTGTGGATAATATTCATATTTTCCTTTCGATACAAAATCTTTTATAGCACAATTATTTATATGCTATAAATCCTCTTATTAACTTTTGCTAAAATTTTCATAACCTCAAAATATATCCAAATAATGATGATAATATAGTAACATACACACACCATACGAGTCGAGATAAGATTTGGTCCTCTAACTTATTAATGTTTATCCATATCTCGTCATTCAACTCATTTTATTGCAATGAAGCTATTCAGATTGGTTGGTGATATTAAATCGAACTCCGTCAAATTGTACATGGGAGAGAACCTACTAACCACACCCTCATGGTTACCTCGGCAATGGCCGTTCGCCCTCGCTGTAGGACGGCAGGTCGACTAGGTTTAGCGGTCCTCACCCCGATTTTGGCGAGGCAAGAATCGCTTCTTCTGCCATATTGCTGCAGTAGAACTGGCATGGGTGGCAACCGTTGCTTACTTGGTGAAGGTGGTGTTGGGATGAACCGAGCAACAATTCACCAAGAACTAACTCATTCCAAGGATAATTTTTTTTCCCAATACCAACTCGACCAGAATCCATTTAACCCCAGCAATAACCGGGTACAACCTCAAAATATGTGATTGTACTACTGAATCGATAAGGAGATAAAGACAAAACGACACCGAGATTTCACGTAGAAAAACCATTGAGTGAAGAATCACGGACGGCTCAAAACTTCCACTAATCACCAATGATAGTAGAATACACAAATGGATTCTTCTCT
The DNA here is from genome assembly GCA_029784005.1 of Lenwebbia sp. NSW1173648. NCBI lineage: Eukaryota > Viridiplantae > Streptophyta > Magnoliopsida > Myrtales > Myrtaceae > Lenwebbia > Lenwebbia sp. NSW1173648. The sequence continues at coordinate 27,515,124 of JARCGZ010000002.1, forward strand.
AGTCATACACTAGAGGCTCCGCATCAACAATATAACAGTATTTCTTAACACAAATGGAGCAAAGAAACCCTAATCGATTGGAGGAAACGAGTGACAATTTGAAGAAGGTTCTCAACGAACGAAACCGATCAACTCGTAACCCTCGGTCTCACGAACAAGATATCAAAAAATTGAGCCAATTCCGAAGTTGAATTTTCAAAGGAAGCCACGCCCTCTTTTTTTTTATTATTATCGTGCGTTGCTCTCAGTTGGCCGAGAGCTCTCTCTATCTCCTCTCTCACTTGTCCACAACGAGAAGCCCCCTTTTCTTTCTTCTTTCTGGTTTTTCTCTTTTCTTCTTTTCTTTATTTTTTGGGTGGCACTTTTTCCACTCCTCTTTTGGCTATGACACTCCCTTTTTCTTGTGCTTTGACCATAATATCCCTTGTGTGGCCCACCACTCTACAAAATTGATCCTTTTTTATTTAGCTAACTCTTTTTATTTTTTGACCAACAAAAAATCTCTTCGTATTTTGTTTCTTTTCTTTTTTGTCCTTGCGAGTTCTTCCTTCTTCTTCTTTTTTTGCACGCCTTTCACGTCTCAGTTCTAAGCTCTTGCAAATGTCTCTTTGTTTTCTCTCTTGCAAGCCATTCTCTTCTTTTTACACATCCCTAACAGTGACGCCTTTGTGGCTAGAGGAGAGAGAGAAATGCAACTCTTTTATTTAGTCTCTCTCCCTCTGCCGAAAGAATTCTTATTTTCTGGAAAAACAAAAATAATTTTCTTTTAGGAGCAACAACCGAAAAACACACTTTAAACCATTTAACTCCTGCAAAGAGGATGAAAATGGATGATAAATATGCTTCATGTGATTCAGCCACAAGTCGATACAAATCTATAAAAAAAAAAAAGAAGCTCCCGGTGTTTTTACAATTGCAATGTTACTTAATCTACTCCATTCTAAATCTATGTTTTGCTGCATTGAGGAAATTCAAGCGGCCAAAAACTTCATAGTTCTCCGTTATTGAAGCATAAGAGACCTCATTAGGGGCGGCTACTCTGTTTAAGCTCTGCTCCAAAACCCAAATCCCAAGAAAAAATCAATATAAATAGAGTACTACTTAGACTAAGACACTTGCTTGGCTGCAGCAATGGCCGCCTTCGCAGTAATGCCAAATTCCCATAGCCTTAACTTTGCTTCCAACAATCTTCTCCCAACCAAAAGTCATTCCATCTTTGATACTAACTACAGCTGATCCAATAGTAAGGCAACAAACTCTCCTTATACTCGGGAGGTTGCTCGTCAAAAAGTTCCCAAGAAATCAAGGACACAACCCTCACAGCCTTGCCTTCCCTCCGGAGCTTATCCGCTACTTCCACGAGAACTCATACGTCAAAAGGTCGAAAGAAAGAAAGAAAGAAAAAAAAAGGAAAGTAAGATCCGCAAGAAAAAAATAAAAGAAGAAACAAAATAAAAAGAGTTAGACCAAACAAAAAATAGGATCACTTTTAGAGTGGTGGGCTACACAAGGAATAATACGGTTAAAACACAAGAAAAATGAGTGTTTTAGCCAAAAAAGGAGTGGAAAAAGCACAACCCTATTTTTTTTAGCTTCCTTTTTTTTTTAAAGTTAGCTGGGCCCCACAAAGAGGCGGGACCCCAAGTAGCCGGTGGAGATGCACCATTATCGAACTGTCTTTAGTGCCGGTGGTTGCCGTTAGGGGTGTCAATGGGCCGGGTCGGGCCAGGTCTCGTATAGACCCGACCCGACCCGAAACCAAATAGCGCCAAGCTCGGCTCGGGCTGGGCCGGCCCAATACCCGAATCATATACGTCCAAGATATTCAGGTCGGGCATCATTTTTTTTTTTTTTTGAATCAAGCTCCAAAATCCCCCAAACAGATGTTAATCAAAAGCACGACCGAGGAAAAATGCTTGTGCACTCTCCTATGTTAATCAAAACATGGTCATCCCACAAACATATGTTACCCTATAATCACACCACAAGATGGTGCTAGCTAAGTCCTACTACCAGAGCAAAGATCTGCTGCTAGAACAACAAGAAGAACGCAGAAGTTGAAGTGAAAAATCTTTCACCGTCTAACGCGAACCTTCCTTTGAGGATATCAGCTTCTATCTTGTGCCATTGATCCTGATACACATCCAGCGCATGTATTTCGGCAGAGCAATAGCCATCTTTCACTGCACCAAACAAGAACAGCCATGGATTATGGTGCAAGCCTTCTCGTCTCATCTGAAGGAAGCACGAAGTAGAAGTCAAGTTTCTCCATTTCTTGCACACAAGGCGTGCATTCATGAGGCTGGTTAGTGGCAGCGTCACCAAGCACATCTCTAGAATATCATCTGGAAGAAAAATGTGCATTCTGCTGTTATAGGTTGATTCTTCAAGTTCTAAATCCTTTCTGGTATTTTTCTTCCAAAATCTCTCTTTTACTCCATATGAGAAGCAGTCCACTCCAGTTTCTTCGGTACCGCATGTGGTACCATATCCTCTGCCTTCTTCACTGGCACTCGACCTTCTCCTACTACTTGGGTCCCCATATGTTGGTATGAGATCACCACGGGCATTAATAAAAAATGACAACAACAGGTCAAATTCTTCATCCTTTCATAGCTAATTTTGATTTTTTGTTATTTTTTTTTGTTTTGTCCCAGCAACTAGATGACCTCATTAATTGCTGCCCATGAAAAACATTTGAATTTCAACACAAATCAAGAAGAGGAAATGCAGGAACAAACTTTCCACAAATACCACCAAAAACCAGATCCGCAGATCCATCCGAACAAAGCTACGAATCAAACCCAACTCACATGGAGAGCATTCGAATCCACCCTAACATGTCCAAATCAAAAAGTTACGGTGACGAGCAACGATAACCCAAGAACAGGTGTGAAAAGGAGGAGGAGGAGGTGAGGAGTCATTTTAGTGCAGCGATGCTGCGTCGCTTTACTAATTCCACTCCGACCCACCCAAATTTTGTTTGGATTTAGTAAAGCTCGAGGTTAAAGATTGACACACACTCTCTCTCTCTCTTTCTCGCTCTCTCTCTCTGAAAACTTTCCCATTTAAGAACTCCCACACACCCACATCCCACCTTCTCTGTCTCTCCCAAAAGCAAGAGCCCTCGAGCTGAAGCCCACCATTCCCCATTTCTGATGGAAGCTTTTCATCATCTCCTGATGCTCCCCAAGGATTTCGCCATCTGGGTTTCTCGAGCAACGTAGCAGCAATGGCGGAATCTCCCACCAATTAATGGAAAACGCGATCACGTCTGGGGGAGGTCGGAGCAGTTGGCGTAGAGCTTGTTGGTGAATTTCTGAGAGGTGCAGGTGAGGGAGAGGGCCAGAGGGAGGATGAGGAGAGCGAGGAGAGAGAGGCAGAGGAGGAGAGAGAGAGACGCCATTGTTGTTGCAGAGAGCAAGCTCAGAGAGAGAGAGGAAACAGAGAAGGGGAGTCGCTAAATTTTCCGGGATGAATGGGGGGATTAGTGCCGGCCCATTACTGAAACAATACCGGTTCTGTTTTAGAACAGTATCCGTGTACTGAAATAATACCAAGGTTCGGCTCGAAAACTTCCTAAATTTTCGGGCCGGCATAGGCTTTTTTTGACAGCCCTAGTTGCCGTGCCACCGTCACTTGTCAACTTTTTTCTTTAATTTGCTTATGTTGCAAAAACAAGTGCTACGTTTACTATGCACAAAAAAAATAATATGCAGCCGTGTACTCATGACAATATAATTTCATTTCAAAATGGAAAATCGTCATAGTATTTTCTCTGGCATATCCGATATTGACCTCACACGAATGTATAGTTTTAGAGACATCGTTGACGGTCAACCCTCTTATTTGTACCGGGAAAATGTGAATGCTCCTCTAAGGAACAATTAAGGTAACAGACACAATGATTGAACCTAGTTTGAATCAGTCATAACTTATGAACTGTCCCTCGACTTTCTCTTAACGGTCCTTGCCTTGTCCTATCATTCCCTTCTCGTAGGTCGTCTGTCTGCTCCAAAGTCCACGCCCTTTGAGGGTTGACTTCTGACTACTACTATCTGCCCAGCCTTTGTTTTGAGTTGTTGAAGTTTCTTCCGAGGAGAGGCTATAACTAGAGAGTTTTGTCCCTCCGTTCTTCTTCATCGTCCTCCAAAATTTTCTCCAAATTCTTCCACGTCATGTGGCTGTACGTCGGCGGAGTCCTGCGCTGCGAGATCGCCTATGTCGTGGACCCGTACTAGCGTTACAGCGAGCCCTCGTGCTCGATCATGTAGGATCGGCGATGATGGCTTATATGAACGTACACCCTCGATGGTTTTTTTATATGCCAGAGAAAACACCATGACGGTTTTCCATTTTGAAATGAAATTATTTGATCACGAGTACACGGCTGCATATTATACAACTATACTCACGGATGATATCCTCTAACTTGTTTTATTAATGTAATTTGATCCTCAAGCTTTCTATTCGTGCAATTAGATTTGGTTAGACTACCGTTGACTTATTATTCTTTTTAGGAAAATGCTTTCCTCATAATACTGTCAGGGACGGTACAATCTCAACCGAAGATCCACACATCATCACCGTGTGTTTTGCATAAAGCACTCATCGATTGGGAGATCGTGTGGTCAGAAATAACTGACGGTACTGTCAGACTGTCAGGCTGGTAGCTTCTTTCTTTTTATGCATGGTAAACGTAGCACCTATTTTGGCAACATAAGCAAATTAAAGAAAAAGTTGGCAAGTGACGGCGGCATGGCAACCACCGGCGCTAAAGACGGATAATGGTGCATCACCACTGGCTAGCTAGGGTCCACCTCTTTGTGAGGCCCAGCTAACTTAAAAAAGAAGAAGAAGAAGAAGAAAAGAGAAAAAGCAGAAAGAAGAAAGAAAACGGGGCTTCTCGTTATGGACAAGTGAGAGAGGAGATAGAGAGAGCTCTCAGCCAAGTGAGAGCAACGCACGGCAAGAAGAAAAAGAGGGCGTGGCTTCCTTTGAAAATTCAACTTTGGAATTGGCTCAATTTTTTGATATCTTGTTTCGTGAGACCGAGGGTTACGAGTTGATTGGTTTCGTTCATTGAGAACCTTCTTCAAATTGTCACTCTTTTCCTCCAATCGGTTAGGGTTTCTTTGCTCCATTTGTGTTAAGAAATACTGTTGTATTGTTGATGCTGAGCCTCTAGTGTGTGACTAGAGAAGAATCCCTTTGTGTATCCTACTATTCTTGGTGATTAGTGGAAATTTTGAGCCGTCCGTGATTCTTCCCTCGATGGTTTTTCTACGTGAAATCTTGGTGTTTTTTTGTCTTTATCTCCTTATCGATTCAGCATTACATTCACATATTTTGAGGTTGTAGCCGGTTATTGCTGGGGTTAAAATGGATTCTGGTCGATTTGGTATTGGGAAAAAAAATTATTCTTGGATTGGGTTAGTTCTTGGTGAATTGTTGCTCGGTTCATCCCAACACCACCTTCACCAAGTAAGCAACGGTTGCCACCCATGCCAGTTCTACTGTAGCAATATAGTAGAAGAAGCGATTCTTGCCTCGCCGAAATTGGGGTGAGGGCCGCTAAACCTAGTCGGCCCGCCGTCCTACAGCGAGGGCGAACGGCCATTGCCGAGGTCGCCATGAGGGTGTGGTCAGTAGGTTCTCTCCCATGCACAATTTGACGGAGTTCGATTTAATATCACCAACCAATCTGAATAGCTTCATTGCAATAAAATGAGTTGAATGACGAGATATGGAGAAACATTAATAAGTTAGAGGACCAAATCTTATCTCGACTCCTATGGTGTGTGTATGTTACTATATTATCATCATTATTTGGATATATTTTGAGGTTATGAGCATTTTAGCAAAAGTTAATAAGAGGATTTATAGCATCTAAACAATTGTGCTATAAAAGATTTTGTATCGAAAGGAAAAGATGAATATTATCCACAGAAAGAAAAGAAAATTCATATCAAAAGCACAATCAATACCAACGCATGCTACTCCTATTATGATTTTGAGACGATATATATATATATATATATATATATATATATATATATATATATATATATATATATATTATTTTGGCTACCACTTCAAAACTTATAAGTTGTTCGGATAAAACCGAGCCAAACGACCCACAACACGACACGAGTAATTGAGGCTCAGCTCGAGAATTATTTGAGATCGGCTCACTAATATTTCAAGCCCAAGATACACGAGTATCCTGTAAAATTCGGCTTGACAAAAATTTGTTTTGTGAGAATTTTGATCATTTTGCGATCGAACTAGGACTAAAGCAAGCCTGTTGTCTGTTTTCCTAGTTGCCCGAAATTCATATTGTCTTTGGTAGCACGGTTATATAAATAAATTAATTCAACTAAATCGAGCTAATTAAGTTCAAGAAATAGTGAGACCACCTTAGTCACCAAGTAAACGATACGCTTCGCATTATATTGGGTGGCTTCGTCATTAATCTCCCCTTGCAACAGATGTATAAAAGTATGAAAAAATTGTCTACAACCTATTGCGGTTTGGCCACATGAGTCCTAAACATTTTGACGCTTTATCAATTGAGTCCATCCGGTAAATTTTAATTGACGAGAACGTCGGCTGTCCCACATAGCATGACCGATGTTGACATAGACAATAATTCAAAGGCGAGGGTCACCAGCCCTCGCCTTTGACCACTGACCCTCGCTAGACTTGGTAGAAAGAAAACGAAAAAGAAAGAAAGAAAAAGAAAAAAAAGAAAAGACAAAGTATAAATTATAAAAGACTCAAAAATTCATTATTTAAGAAATTATAAAAGTTTTGTCTGCGTCAGTTTCGGCCATTCTACGTGACAATACCGGCACCTACATCAACGATTTCCTGCTAAAATTGGCTGGATAGACTCAATTAGTAAAATGTGAAAAGGTTTAGAACTCAATTGTTAAATTTGAAAAGTTTAGAACTGAATTGGCCAAAGTGCAATAAGTTTAGAACTTTTCGGACAATTTTCTCTTAAAAATGTTGATCGTGGTTTCAGTAATCTCAATCATGGAGACCCCATGTAGTCAAAATCAGAGAATTGCCTTGGTGATAGCACGATACAAAGTTCAATCTCGGTGAAAATCGGCCATGGATTTGATTCTCATCTCAAAATTGTTCGTGTAAATAAGCTCATCACATTGTGTTGTACACTTATATGAGATCGTCGTCGTTGTTGTTGATCTTTGTCGATCCTACAGAGGCCAGCACCAGGGTTCGAGGTATGGATCTTGGGCGTAGACGATTTCTTGGAGCGGATACGGCTAGACGACGGGCTGCACGCCAGGCTTGTCCTTGCCTTCTTTCTTGGCCTCACCCACGGACACTATCTCCACGAACCTGTTCGCTCGTTTTTGCAACAAGGAATATCTTTCACCGAAATTCTGTCTTCGGTTTTTATTAAAATGGTTCTGTGGCTCAACTCTCGAAAGAAAATTTTAATGAGAACACGGAGGAACACAAATGGAAGTGAAATGGGTAGGAATTCAATGGATCGAATGTGGATTTGAGATCAACAAGGGTTCAGGCTACGTTACAATACTCCTAGGAAAGCAGTGGAAAGCTTGATAATAAACTGAAGTTGCAGAAACTGTAAATGCTGGAAAGGAGAATACAGGAAAGTTAAAGTGCAGAAAACTTGAGTTCTTTTGGATGTGTGTTGATCTGTTTCCTTTCTCTTCTCCTTCGATTATTTATCATTCTTTGTCTTTGCATAACCGTTTGTCGGTTATTTTCTTGCTTTCAAACTCTGAATCTTGGCGCCTTCAATAACTTCCCACTTGCCTACGTTTTATCCGCCAAAACTTGATCTTCAACTGTCAATATGGCTTTGAATTTTGAATCTTTTCCAGCAACTGCCGTGAACTGTTCGCATCCACTATCCGGATTTCTTGCTCGTAACTTCTTGTTGATATGGATAGTTTGGTGATCCTGCGGTTCTTTTTGTCTTCATACTCCTCTTACTGCTGACCCTTTATAATTTCGGTACGTCCAGAAGCTTACCGAATTCTGAAAATCAATGGTCCTGCTCTCCTACTTCCCGAATATCGGGTTTAGACTTCTAGACATTTCGGTATGTTACAGATGACTTACCGAACTTCTCAGAGTAACTTACCACTCCTGATTTACCGATTTTCGGGACACGTTGATACTAAAGTCCATTCGATAACTCTTTATTATTTGGTGCCAACAGATGCCCCCTTTAAAAGAATTAAAAGAATTTTAATTCTTTTAAATGCCAAAGATGACAAGACACTTACTTTTCGCTTCCAGCGCCATTTTGCCGTCTCGTTTCGCGCGCTTGCCTTTTCAGCTTCTCCTCGTATCACCTCAATATATATATCAGATGTCCCCACACAATCTGATCTCTCGCCTTCAAACTTGCTTCTCCAACAAGTCATCTCTTTCGCTATTCTCTTGCTCTTTCGCTTCTTCACTCCTTCGTGCCCTTTTTTCCATACTTGATCAGACACCATGGCTCCCAAAGCTCAAGCTTCCTCCTTCCTTGCCACAAATGCCCTAGAGCGCTATTATAACTTCAGAGACTCTCAAGATTTCAACGATGATTGGCATTTTTTCTCGGTGCAGAATGATTTCGAGGATTCTTACATCCTTGGCCCAGCTGTCTACAATCAGTTCTCGATTCCTGCCATCCTCTCTGATTTCTTCCCTCGTCATCAAACTGAGGTACTTCCAATCCACCATTCTTCCGTTCTAGCTTACAACTGGCACTCCCGTCCTTCTCGTCTTAGGGCTTTTTCTGATTTTGAGCCAAATTTCTATCAATGGTACCTTCGACTTCGTCCTTCCAAGGGCTCCCTTTGGGATGGACTTTCGATTCATGATGCTTTGCGCCTTTGTTGTTTCGACTATCGTCTGAATCATGGGCTAATCAGTGCCCTATCCTGTTTTTGGTCAACTTCTACCAACTGCTTCTTCTTCCCTTTTTCCCCAATGTCGGTAACTTTACTCGACATCCATTGCTTGACCGGTCTTAGTCCTTTAGGTACAGACCCATCTACTCTGTCTTCGGATTCTTACCCAGGACTCAGTAAGTTGTCTGATTCCGAGCTAGCTTATGGGGCTTTTATCGGTAAGTTTTTTAGGAAAGAAGGTGAAGTTACCAACGAGGAACACACCGCTTTTCTCTTGTACTGGCTCTGTAAATTCCTCTTTTGCCACCCTATTGTAAGAGTTTTCAAGGACTTCATAGCCATAGCTTCTGCCTTAGCTTCGGGAACTCTCCTTTCTTTAGGAAAAACCATTTTATCCTTACTGTACCGAGGCTTAGCCCATTCGGCTTCTTCCATTATTTCGGATGAAGTAGGCGGAGTCTATGGTGGTCCACTCTGGATTCTCCAAGCCTGGTCGACCTTTTATTTTCCTTTTTGGTTTTCCAAAAACCATTTCTCGCAACCCCCCTCGGTTTCTATCCCGAATCATCCTGTCTGCCGAGCCTTAAGCCGGGAGCTGATTCCTTTTCCAGAGGGGCAACTATCTTATTTTCGGTTCTTTGTTTCCCAAATTTTTTCCATCAAAGGGAAACAATTCTCTTTTTCTCCTTTTCTCATTCCCGAATTCAAATCATATCTTCCTTCCTTTCAGAAGAATAAGAGTGATTTTTGGCAAGTCGTTCTAACCTCTATTGACCTTCCTGTTAGGTTTTCAATAAAGGGTAGATTCGTTGCTGGCTTCGAAATCTACTCTCCCCAATATTGTGCTAGACAATTTGGGTTGACTCAAGGGATTCCTGTCCCGGCTCTCTACACTTTTTCCTTTTCTTCCATCATTAAAGTATTCTGTAAGCAAGGTGACAGTCAGAACTTCATTGAACTGAACAAGCTGATTCGGGACATTTACCGACTGTTCCGTGTTACCGAGTTCATTCCAGATGCTGATCGCTCTTCAGAAGACTTCGACTTCTGGTGGAAGAATTATCGGAAGTCTGTATTTTCAGAGCCGCTGGACATGATCCTTTTGAAAATAAAAGAGACGGCCACTCTTGCACTTCCTCAATCGACCGGAGATGAAGACATTCTTCCCTTGGAACCGGCAAAGCCTGTTAAAGGTTAGTTTGCTTCCCTTCTTTCAATATACTTCTTCATTCGGTATTTAGTTGTGTCTAACTGTTTTCGCTCATAGCAGGGAGAAAGCGAAAAATCTTAGAACTGCCTGCTCCAGAAAAGGCGTCTAAGAAGCCAGCAACAGAAAGAACTACCACTCGAGCTTTATCATCATCACCAAGGAGCGCATCAGTCAGTCCCACGCTACGTGCCATGATAAAGCCGCATACACCGAAAGGTAACTTTTAATATTTAAAGCTTTTTGCTAATCATGAGCATACCTTCCAATATTGATCTGTGCTTTTCTTCTTTTAAACATAACTCAGGGAAGACTCTCAAGATATACCGATCAAAAGCGGCTTTGATTTCTTCCCCTTCTGCTCCTGCTCCTGACGATGATATAACAATTCTTGACCCTGTTCTGGTGCCTCAGGCTTCTTCGACGGAACTTCTTATTACCTCAAGGCAAACCCAAACTCCAAAACTTAAGGAAAAGGAACAAGCTGATGACCTATCTTCTCCTCAGATTAGGAAGTCTCCAACTTCTATCGGTAAGTATTGTCTTCACTTTACCGAATGGGGAATGCTTCTTATACTATTGTTTTAACACTCATAACTGCATTTACAGGTACTGATGAGCCTTCATCTGCATCAAAAAGAATCCTGATTCCTGATGGGGAATTTCTTGAAGGCCCATCAACCAATGTACCTATACCGCTTGTTCAGCCTTCGTCAATCACTCTGCCTCTTCAAGGAATATCTTTGGCAAGCTCTTCTTCTTCACAAGTTCCTTCTGCCGCGGCTGAGATAAATCTTTTATCTACTGAAGAAAAAGCTGAAGTGGAAAACATATTGCTCACAAATCTTCCTGGCTCCACTGATGACTGTCCACCAGAATCTATAGACCCGGCATCATTTTCTGAAGTCTCTAAGGAAGTAGCCAAGGCTAAATGGACTGAACTTCTTAGCTTATTAGAGTCTGGCTATGGGAAGTTGATTACCGACTCTGACAGAAAGAAACGAGCAAGAACTCTCTTCCAAGAAGTATGCTCTGGTAATCCTTCCTTTGCACTTTCCCAAGACTTCCAGGAAAAAAGTGATATATTCGCCATTGGTTTTGTGGATGCTGTGGACACCATCAAGATCAACACCTATCAACTTCCACATCTTTTCTTCGGAGAACAGCGAGGTCAAGCCATTCAAGATGAACTAACCCACAAATGTGCGGATACCCGCTTGTTCTACGACAGTTATAAAGCTGAAGAGAGCAAACTTCACCGCTTGGCAGAAAGAAAAGCAGAACTTGAGAAGGAATTGAAGACGGTAGAGGTCCAAATGATGGAGCAGGAAGCGAAGATGCGTCATCTTTGCCCATCAGTTAGAAAGAAGATGGAGAAGTGTCGGGAGCTGCGAAAAGAATATGACTCTACTTGTAGGTCGGTCAAAACTTGTGAAAAACAGAGGGCGGAGCTCATGGAACAAAATCTTAATTTAGAATTTGAGCTCCGTTCTTTTGTAAATGAAGCCAAGTCTCTACTGAGGAAGTATAAATGAAAAATCTTGTTCTTTCTGACTTATGTTCTTTTGCTTCATTTGCTGAATTCCAACCTCTGCTCTTTTATAATCTTCAACAGAGATCCCGATAATCCTCAATAACTAACAAAGATCCCGATAATCCTTGATAACTAACAAAGATCCCGATGATAAGGCTTCCCGACAATCCTCAGTGATTAACAAAGATTCCAATAACAAGGCTTCCCGACAATCTTCAGTGATTAACAAAGATTCCAATGATAATGCTTCCCGACAATCCTCAGTGATTAACAAAGATTCCAATAACAAGGCTTCCCGACAATCCTCAATGACTTTTTGTGTATTTTCTTTTACAAAAGAATATTTTTGGCGGCAATTTTGGTAACCGTCTTCCTCCACTTATGGGCCATGTTCTTCCAACTTTCCGAGAAAATCTCTGGCATGCCACTACCCATGATCTGCTCTATGTCCTTTCTATTTATAACCGCCCAAATTGCACAATTCATCCTGAACATTTGCAATCTTGCTCATGATGTCTTCACATGGTTCTTCATCTCAGTTGCCTCTTTGGCCTCGATCATATAGACATTGTGACAGCCCACATGAAGGTAAATTTTTTGCTAAATGCATCCTGATCCCAGCTTTGACAACTGTTCTTCATTTCTTTCAACTATGAACAACTTTTATCCAATTGCTTACAGATGATCGATCCTTGTGGAAACGGCTACATGAACTACTATCCCAGGGACATCATGCTTTATTACTAAATTATAAGCATAGGTTAGAAGTTACTGAGCTGACGGACATTTTCAGGTCCAAGGTATTTTTAACTGCTGAGTCTGATCTCTTGGACTTAGTATGGGAACTGTGCTCTTTATTCCCTGCCAGCTTCGATGAGTTTGAGCGCAATGTGAAGGAGGTTTGGAGCCTTGAACCTATAATTGTGGAGGCTGAGACTCTTAAGCTCCAAATTGTGGAAGAATTCTCCCGATTGTGCGATTCCAAGGAAGCATATGCTCAAGTTCAAGACTCTTGCCTCCACGCCAAAGAAGATGCTGAGACGACACGTCGGCTTTTCAATTTCTTTTCCAGTCATAATCGTGCCGAACGCAGGATAATCAAAGATGAAATCTCCCGGGTCAAGTCCATGGTCGAAGCTTCTTCAGACAAGTATAGACGATTGTTACAGGAAACTTGGGAGAAACTTGAAGTTGTCCGCTTCCATTCTCGTGGCACAGAACATCTCAAAGAGCAGCAATTCGAACTCCGCCATGATCTTGAATTACATTCCAAACTTGTAGCTCAGAATCTCAAATTGGTGAAAGATCTGAAAACCTTTGTAACCAAGATCAGAATGTACTTTCGCTTTTGATGAATGAATTAATCTCTTTGTGTTTCCCAGATTGATGGATAATATTTCTTCAAGAATTTCCCATTTATAGAACGAGATAGTTCTTTCCCATTGACATCCATCAATCTGTATGCATTTCCGTTGAACATTTCGGTAACTAAATATGGACCTTCCCAGTTTGATGACCACTACCGAACTTTCCATCTTTGAGATTAAATGGCAAAATTGCTTTCCATACTAAATCTCCGACGGCAAATTGCTTGATCCTAACCTTCTTGTTAAATGCTCTGGCTACTCTTTTCTTTTGTGCAATCAACTGATCCAAAGCAGCTGCCCTGATTTCATCTAATTCATCCAAATTTATATGCATCCAATCTCTGTAATCTTCTGGCAACATTTCACTTTGCAATTGGACTCGTAATGATTGAACGGTTATCTCCATCGGTAGAACTGCCTCTTGTCCATAAGTTAGCATATATGGACTGACACCTATACTTCATCTTCGTGATGTTCGGTATGCCCACAATACTACCGATAGCAAGCTGCCCCATTCTCTTGGATTTTCTTCCAAATGCTTCTTAATCAGTCCAATCACAACCTTATTAGTAGCTTCGGCTTGTCCATTTGCTTGAGGATAATATGGTGTAGAATGCAACATCTTAATTCCTCTTGATTGCACAAATTCCATAAATTCACTTCCGGTAAACACTGTCCCTTGATCCGCAGTGATTGATTCCGGTAAGCCAAATCGGTGAATTATGTTTTCTTCAATAAATTTGATCACCGTCTTCTGACTAATGCTCTTGTATGGAATTGCTTCCACCCATTTCGTAAAGTAATCCGTAGCCAGCAAAATGAAACTATGCTTATGAGAAGAGGGTGGATAAATCTTACCTATTATATCCATTGCCCATCTTCGAAATGGCCATGGTTTTATAATGGAATGAAGCTCTACAGCAGGTGCATGTTGCAAAGGTCCATGTTTTTGACATGAAATGCATGCTTTGGCATATTCAATGCAATTCTGCATCATTGTTGGCCAGAAATATCCATACCTTTTTAGAAGCCATCTCATCTTAATTCCAGCTTGATGTGCTCCACATATGCCTTCATGAGCTTCTGCCATAACCAGTTTCGCATTGTCCTTATCAAGACATCTTAATAGTAGCCCATCTGAAGATTTTCGGTATAATTCATCTCCCAATATTACGTACTTCTGGGCTTGTCTCCTCAGCTTTTGATCTCTTGAATCAGGATTTTTCAAGTATTCCATAATGGGCTGCCTCCAATCCTTTTCTCGGATCACCTCACTGACCGCTATCGGTATTTCTCTGTGTTCAATAGAAGGTACCGATAATGTGATAATGGCTGCAACATTAGCCAATTCTTTTGATATTTTATAACCAGAAGCCATCTGTGCTAATTCGTTGGCTTCGTAATTGGTTTCTCTTTTGACATGGACTATGTCATATTCTCTAAATTGTTCCAACAGCTTCTTGGCTAAATAATAATAGCCAATCAAATTTTCATTTAAGCACTGATATTCTCCTTTCAGTTGCTTCACCACTAACTGTGAATCACCAAATATCTTGATGAATTGTGCTTCTAATTCAATCAGTATTCCTAAGCCGATGATTAGTGCTTCATACTCAGCTTGATTATTTGAGCATTCAAAATTTAACTTACAAACACACCTTGTAAGCTCTCCGGTGGGAGAGATTATCATCAAACCAGCTCCAGCCATACTCTTAGCACATGATCCATCAAAATACATCGTCCATGGTATAACTTGACTGAAATTCTGTTTATTTTCTTCCATTTTCAAACATGGGTATTCGGTAAGAAAGTCAGCAACAGCTTGACCTTTGACTGCTTTTATTGGTACGTATGCCAAATCAAATTCAGACAAGATAAATGCCCACTTGGCTATACGCCCTTTTATAACAGGCCGTGACAACATATATTTTATCACATCAGTCTTACCGAGTACATGTACTGTAGCTGGCAACAAATAATGTCTTAACTTCATACAAGAAAAGTACAAAGATAAACATAATTTTTCTATCACGGTATACCTTTTTTCAACATCTGTCAATGTCCTACTTAAATAATATACCGCTTGTTCTTTTCCATTTTCATTCTCTTGTGCCAGCATACTCCCGATAGTTGAATCGGTAGTAGATAAGTACAACTTTAATGGCCTGCCTGCTTTCAGCGGCATCAATACAGGAGGATTTGTCAAATAAACTTTGACAGCATCAAACGCTTTCTACTGTTTATCTCCCCATATAAACTCCTCCTGATTTTTAAGACGCAAGAGCTGGGTCATTGGTTCTATCTTCCCAGATAAATTTGCAATGAATTTTCTGAGAAAATTAATTTTCCCGAGAACCATCTGCAACTGCTTCTTTGATGTAGGATGAGGAAGCTCTATAATAGCCCTTGCCTTATTCTTGTCAATCTCAATTCCCCTTTGGTTAACTAGGAATCCCAAGAAATTCCCTGCTCGTACTCCAAAGGCACACTTAGCTGGATTCATCTTCAATTTGTATTTTCTCATCCTAACAAAAGCTTGCTCAAGATAGTCCAAATGCTCTCCCTGACTTGATTTGATCACAACATCATCAATATAAACTTCCAAGAATTTACCAATCATGTCATGAAATATGAAATTCATTGCTCGCTGGTAAGTAGCTCCTGCATTTTTCAGCCCAAAAGGCATCACTGTCCACTGAAAAGTCCCGATAGCACCAGGACATCTAAACGCTATTTTCGGGACATCTTCTTTAGCAATAAATATCTGGTTGTAACCCGAATGACCATCCATTAGAGATAACATCTCATTTCCCGATGCCGAATCTACTAACATGTCTGCCATCGGCATCTGATACTCATCTTTTGGAGTGGCATTATTAAGATCCCGAAAATCAATACAGACTCTCAGTTTTCCATTTTTCTTTTTTACAGGAACTATATTCGAAATCCACTCTACATACCTGGCTGTCTCAATGAATTTTGCTTTCAGCAGTCTTTCAATTTCTTCCTTGACTTTGTCAACCACATCTGGAGCAAACCTTCTTGCTAACTGTTTGTGTGGACGAAATCCTTTCTTAATAGGAAGACAATGTTCTACAATATCTCTTGACAAACCAGGCATTTCATGGTAATCCCATGCGAAGCAATCTTTGTATTCTTTGATCAAGTGGATTAAATCTTCTTTCATGCCCCCTTGCAGAAAAGCACTCACGTATATTGGACGAAAACACCCAGGTTCTCCTATATCGACTTCTAATAATGGGTCTTGAGCTTCTGTTGATCTGTTGTCTTCCTTGATTGGTGACTCTTCCCATTCGTCAATACAATCTGAAACTTCAGCACTCTGCTGGGTCTTCTCTGCCAAGTATGCAAAGTACCTTTCACAAACTTCTTGCAATAAGGGCTCGCTTTCCATAAAGAGTATGTAACTCCTCTAATGCCAAGCTAGACTTGGGAATCCACTCAGTTTTCATATTCCCAAAGCGGCAATAAGCATAGGATCGTGAATCTGCTTTCGGTACTCCAATGACATGTCCTCCATGTGAGTATTCTTGATGATCTTGATGAATACCAGTCAACCCTATTGCAGCAAGTCCCGAATCAGCCTCAATGTACTCTACTCCCTTACCATTCCAAAATGCCAGAACCTGATGAAGAGTCGAAGGTACACACTGATTAGAGTGTATCCAATCTCTTCCAAGCAACAAGTTGTACGAACCATCAGACTCTATCACGAAGAAAGTCGTTCTTGCTGTTTTGGATCCTATGGTTAGGTCCAGTACAACTGCCCCTTTGACTTCGGTAACTTCTCCTAGGAAATCAGATAGCTGAATATTCGATGGAATTATTTCATCATCATCTTTTCCCAACTTCTTGAAGTACATGTAAGATATGAGATTCAAGGTAGCTCCTGCATCTACAAAGATCTTACCGACAGCTTGACCATTGATTCTACCTGAAATAACCAAAGATCTTAAATGTCTAGCCTTGTCTGAGGGTACTTTATCAAACCTTATCATTTCTTTATCAGAGAATTCGAATTCTGCCATTGCTATTTCTTTCTCTGAGATATGCTCGAGTTCTTCTTCTACTACTGAACAAGCCCCATATTCAGCTGGAAGCTTAGCATGGACCATGTTGATCCTCATTGGCGAACGATTCTCTTTCGGCATTTTGGAATGACCAGCTCGGCAACTCTTATCATCTTCTTCCGACATCTTGAGATTCAGATTCTTTTGTTCTATTTTGACTTGATGCTTCGGATTAAGAGCTACCTGGAATTGCCCAAAATTAATTGTTTGGGAGACTTGTTGAACCTCTTTTCCTTTTTTCACCTCTTGATGAGAACTACTTCCCGAATCATATACAGAATTTTTCTCTGGTTTGACAAACTCTTTATCATCAGGGTTTCTTCTCCAAACCCAATTTCCTCTCGAACTAAAAAATCTGGGTGGAGAAATCTGTGATGGCATTCCTTTGTCCCGACGATTCTCGAAATTCCTCTGTCTGCTTTTCATTCGCTGAAAACGTCTTTTTGCAGTTCGGTAGGATGCTTGCCCCGGCGGTCTAGCCAATGACCATTTTCCTTCAGGAGGATCGTGTGGGATCTTAATTGTTTTTGTCTTCGGAACTTCCTAGGGAATTGATGGTGGTGGATCATCAAATTCATCCCCCCAACCAGATGGTTCCACAGGTAATGACGGGGATAAGGACTCCTTCGTGTCTCCATAGTACACCACATAATCAAATTTCCCACTAGGCTCTCCAAGCAATCCTACTTTGGGATCCCCTTCTTTATATCGCTGCCATAAACTTTTTTTCTTCTCAGGCTTTCGTGGGGTTTCCTTTTCCTTATGAGATTGTGTTTCAACTTCTTGAGTTGAAGGAACTTGTTTTGGTGGATCAGGGCGAAATTCCCGCCTCTCAGACACTTGTGTTGACCGCCTTGAGTTAGCTTCTTGACTTCTCGATTGTGCCGAAACGCCGCTTTTAGTTACCACAATCTCAGACTTTATCTGTGGTCTGCCTTCCCGACGAACAAATGATCCTGATCTGTATCTTTCCCTTGTTCCTCTCATGTACTGGAATTCGGGAACTTCCCGATGTTGATGACTTAATTCTCGTTGGCAACGGGTGCACAATTGTCTATTATCATGCCTCGTAGACTCACGTACATTAACCATACTGATCATCTTCGGGAAAGGATCCGTGTCTACTTCCATTGGAGCCTTGCCTTTGTCTTCAGCGAATTTAATTTTGCCTTGACGAATCGCTTCCTGGATTGTCTTTCTAAAAACAATACAATTCACCGTATCATGAGTCTTGGAATGATGCCACTTGCAATACCTTTTGTCGGTAATCTCTTCCTTGGATGGTATTACCTATCCCTCAGCCAACTTGATCATTCCATCTTTCAACAACAAGTCAAATATCTCATCCAACTTGTAGATATCAAACGAATAATTACTCGTCTCCTTGGCTTTAAACTTGGACACATCTCTCACCTTTGCTGGTTTCAAAGCTGGGCACACATATGGTTTTTCAAGTACCATAGTTGCTACCGCTATCTCATTCTCTTCTTCGGTGAAGTCACTGTATTCGGTACTTTCAACCGATGCTATTGTCTGCCGATTATCCTTCGTCGGCTTCTTATCTTTATCCTTCAACAGATGCTCATACTTAGAAACCCGAGCATTTAATTGGAAGAGATCATCAAAAGCCTGGCCCTCGAATCTCTCTTTGAGATTAAACTTCAGCCCATTAAAAGCCAAATCTGTAAATTCTTTTTCAGTGAGAGAAGTCAAACACCGATTCCTGGACTTCTTAAAACGAGCAATGAATTAATCTACTGTCTCAGTGCCATACTGGTACATCCTGGCCAAGTCGGCTACTGTTACCTCTGGTACCGTTCGGTAAAACTGAGAATGGAACTGTCTCTCCATCTCAACCCACGTCTGGATAGAATTTGCTGGCAAATTCGTATACCAAGTAAATGCTGTCTTTGATAATGACAATGGGAATAGCCTTAGCCTTAAATATTCATTTGTTCCAGCCTCTCCACATTGTGCTAAAAAACGACCTACATGCTCCACAGTTGACTGATCTTCTTCGCCTGTAAATACAGCGAAATCTGGCATTTTAAATCCCCTTGGATATGGAATGTTATCCACCCAGTCGGGATGTGGCTTCCTGTATACAGGTCTTGGTGTGCCTCTCTCTGCTCCCAATTGTTGTATTACCAATTCTGCAACTCTGTCTGGATTTCATGGCCTTAAATTCTGCTGGCCCAACCAAGGATCTTGCCCCCTAGGATCAACCTGCTGAGGTCTGTTCATTCCTTGTTGGTCCATATTGAAATTAGCGGGTGGTGGTGGCCTGTAGAGAGGATTTTCTACCACTTGTGGATATGGTTGAGCCACAGGTGGTCTCATGGGATCGAAGTTAGGGACATTCGCTGGCGGAGGCATGTTCAATACTGGTGGGATCATGGGATTGATCACAGTAGCATCAATGGGGCCAGCTTGAGGGAAATTGTAACCACTCACACCATTTACCAGATTTGCTGTTGTAGGATTTTCTGGCCTTGGTATAATTCTTATTGGAGGCTGTGAATTTGATCCTCCACTACCATTATACCCAACATTGGGATGTCCCGATGCTGGTGGAAATGGTATCGTACCAGGAGGATTTACATAAAAGGGAGGAACTTGAGAGGATGAACTAGGGCGCGATATTACCTCGTTTATGGCATTAATCATCATATGCTTTATCACATCTGAGACATGTCGCACCATATGATTCGTGAGCTCATTCTGCTGTTCCTCAAACATTCTTCTCATCGTGGCTATCAAAGTGTTGTCAGGTGCCAACGCATGGATTTGTTCTTCGTTCAATTGCCGAGGAACATCAGCATTGTGATGGGGTACGTCCTCATTCGCTGCCGAATGCTCTGATCGTGCTCCATCATCTGGATTGTTGATGTTGCCAACTGGTACTCCATCTGATTGACCTCTGGTTCTCACCATTTCTCTTAATCTTACCACAATGGTCCCACCAGGCGTGCCAAAAAGATGTTCGCTCGTTTTTGCAGCAAGGAATATCTTTCACCGAAATTCTGTCTTCGGTTTTTATTAAAAGGGTTCTGTGGCTCAACTCTCGAAAGGAAATTTTAATGAGAACACGGAGGAACACAAATGGAAGTGAAATGGGTAGGAATTCAATGGATCGAATGTGGATTTGAGATCAACAAGGGTTCAGGCTACGTTACAATACTCCTAGGAAAGCAGTGGAAAGCTTGATAATAAACTGAAGTTGCAGAAACTGTAAATGCTGGAAAGGAGAATACAGGAAAGTTAAAGTGCAGAAAACTTGAGTTCTTTTGGATGTGTGTTGATCTGTTTCCTTTCTCTTCTCCTTCGATTATTTATCATTCTTTGTCTTTGCATAACCGTTTGTCGGTTATTTTCTTGCTTTCAAACTCTGAATCTTGGCGCCTTCAATAACTTCCCACTTGCCCACGTTTTATCCGCCAAAACTTGATCTTCAACTGTCAATATGGCTTTGAATTTTGAATCTTTTTCAGTAACTGCCGTGAACTGTTCGCATCCACTATCCGGATTTCTTGCTCGTAACTTCTTGTTGATATGGATAATTTGGTGATCCTGCGGTTCTTTTTGTCTTCATACTCCTCTTACTGCTGACCCTTTATAATTTCGGTACGTCCAGAAGCTTACCGAATTCTGAAAATCAATGGTCCTGCTCTCCTACTTCCCGAATATCGGGTTTAGACTTCTAGACATTTCGGTATGTTACAGATGACTTACCGAACTTCTCAGAGTAACTTACCACTCCTGATTTACCGATTTTCGGGACACGTTGATACTAAAGTCTATTCGGTAACTCTTTATTATTTGGTGCCAACAGAACCCAACTTTCTTCCGGAGTAGAGTGGCGAGGTTGACCGCGTCGATCTCTCTGGTCACCTCGATCCAGTCCTGGTCACCCACCAGCGCCACGGATTGAACTCCTGGAGAGAAATTTAACCACGGAAACGGCTCAGTTTCGCATCAGAAGGTGGGTTTTTTACTTCTTATTTTTCCTCGGCTGTTCTCAATCTCGAAACAGGTAAAAACAAATCACCTGAAAAGCCGGCCGCAAGTCTCAAAGCTTTGGAGTGAGAGCTTTGGGGGCTGAAACAATAAAATCTCGAGGCGCGGTAGTTTATAGACACCTTAATCACCACCTTTTGCTGCAAAAAGAAAATTAAAAAAGCGAAGAGAAAATCAAGAATGTGAATTCGACTAATCAAACTCATGATTTTCTCATCAATTTATTACCGTCATGGTGCTTGCCTCGATTAGGAACTGGGGGAACTTCGAAATTCTTCAATTTGCTCGAATAAAATTGAGAAGTTGTGGGAGGGAGGGCTGAAGGAGAAGTGAGGTACCACTCTCCATTTATAGCAACTCCTTGGAAGTCAAAGGCTGGGCATGTCATGTAGCAGTCAGAAGTCAAACTTGTGGAACATTAGGTCTTTGGATTTTGGCTCCATTCTTGTTATTTTTGGTTACATATGCTTCAGAGATTATTAAACTGTTGAGTATAGGACTTGGTAGAAAAATACCTTTCACACAATGGAGTTACTAAAAAAAAATTGACTAAGTATATGATTTTAATGTCCAACCTGGAGGTGTCAAAATGGGTTAAAAATCCATATTCAATGAAATGTGTCACATATCGGTTACTCAAGTTTTAATAAATAACCGATAAAAAAAAGTTTTAATAAATGAATTGTTTAATGGGTTGGAATTGTAAGCCTAATTATATGTGAATTGTAAATAGGTTGGTCTTTAAACTCATTTAGCTTGTCAAGGTTATTACTTGAGTGAAGTCAATGAGATGATTTAAAACTCATTTACAACTCTTTAACAGTTTTTATTATTTTATCTTGTCTTTTTTTTTCTTTCTTTCTTTTACTTTTTTTGTTCCTACGAAGTCGGTGGGGGTCGGCGGTGGGCTTCCTAGCCCTCGCCCAGTGACCGGCGAGGGTCGTCGACCCTTGCTTGTGGTTGGCGAGGGTCAGGTGGCCCTCACCTGTGGTCGACGAGGGTCAGTCGATAGCCCTCGCCGGACTTAAAAGGAAAAAAAAAAGAAAAAAAAAAGGGAAAGAGAAAGGAAAGGAAAGGGAAAGAAAAATAAAAAAAAATAAAGTATTCAGCTTTTTTGAAATAATAAAAATTGTCCACCGTGTTTTAGCAATATAATTCTTTCAAAAATTTATAAAAAAAAAGTTTTCCTAAATTGGATTAAATATGTAAGTATTTTAGCAATATGAGTCGGATTGGGTATGAGTTAGGTATGGGTTGAGGAATTTACATTGCAATAAATGGGTCATAAACGAGTATATGAGTGAATTTGGGTTGGACTATTTATGGCTCAACCCACATTTAATATAAAACGTGTCTCAACGTGTCGAAATTCTCTATTTTTTAAGAAATGACGTGTTGTGTCGTGTTGCGTACCGATGCTACTTAGCTCTTACCAGCCAAAGTCTCCAATAATCATCATCATCACCGCCATCATCGCTTTCTCTCTCTCCGTGACTAGAGAATGTGAAGTCAATTGCATGAGCGGTCGCGCTACTAGAAAGTATAATAGGACGAGGGAAGGACCATTAAAGAGAAAATCAAGGGAAACTTCGTGCTCAGTCCAAAGTAATGACTGATTCAAACCAGGTTCAATCACTGGTTTGCCAACTTAATTGTTTCTTAGTGAGCTAGAGAAAAGAAAAAAAAAGGTAGCATTCACATCTTCCCGATTCAAATTTGAGCATTCGCTTTGGCCAAACATTAGTGTGGGGGTAAATATTACATATGCCAGCGCTTCCTTTAGATGTAGTGGTGGCCACGGTTCGGAACCGCCGGTTCATCCGTGGCCGGTTCCGATTCGTGGCCACGGATGAACAGGCGGTTTCGGGCCGGTTCAAGGCCTGGTTCCGGTTCAAAATCGAAAATGAAACCGCCGGTTCCGATTTTCAAATTTAATTTTTAAATAATGAATTATGAAATAAAAACATAATAAATTATGAAATTATGAAATAATAAATTATCAAATATAAATTGTAATCAAATTTGGGGGGAAAAAAGGGGGAGGGGGAGAGCTTGATATTAATGAATTATCATCAAGCGTCTACATATCTTTTTGGAGAATCAAGGCCAATGTAGTTCTTTTACCTTTGATAATCCTATACTTACCTCATCGTCAATCGTCGCTACCCGTTTCGCCGGTTCCGATACCGGTACCCGTGGTAGTGGTATCTCCATCATGGAAGAATTCGGCTTCATTGCTGCGATCCATCTCTTGTTGTCAATGTTGAGCCTTTGTCCAATCATCGACACAAGCTTGAACCTCCACCGAATCCAGAGCTAATCTTGAACGTCGGTTGTCCAAAATGTTATCTCCAGCGCTAAATGCTTGTTCAACCACAACTGTTGAACAATGAGTTGCTAAAACATGTCTTGCGATGAGAGCGAGAATTGGGAATTGGGTTGAATGCCTCTTCCACCACTCTACAATTTTGAAATCTGTGCCGCCTTCGGATTCACCAAACTCAAAAAAAGTGGTTAAATAGGTCTCTATTTTGGAAATATTTCTTATTGCTCCCTTTTATCTTTTTTGTCTATTTATCAGCATTTTGTACCATCTACTAATTCTACCTAGGTCCCTGCTTTGTACGTTACTAGGTTGGGAAGATCTACTATCACCTAGATCATATCTATTAGAAAATTCATTATACAATTATACTATTGCGTTTTTAACTACTGTTTGTATATGTTGACACCTAAATTTTGATTTTCCTTTTTAATAATTTATTTTTCATAAAAATTAGGAATTAATCTTAGTTCCTACAAAAAATAATTAAATCATATTTTTAAACTTTAGCATTCATGCATCACATTACATTTTGCATTGAACCAGAGGCGACGGGGGAATATTCTGAGCTTATTTGAAATATTTGGACTGGTGCACGTGGGCTTGTGGTTTCGATTAGTTTGTTTAGGCTCAAGAAATGGAATTGATTGAAACAAGGCCATTGCCGAAAATCGCATGTGCATCACATGTAGGTTATTCTGAATTTGAACAAAATATGATCAATAAGGCTAATAAATCTCAATTATATGCCATGGCCCTTTCAATAGGCGAGAATCTTCACTGAAAGATGTGGAAAATCAGTCATTCACGTGAGATCTTGATCATAAAAGTCAATAAAGGATCATGGCCTGAGCATGGAAGAAATCAAGCCAAAAGGAATTAAAATCAAGAAGATATGCATGAGTATTTACAAAAGGGAAGTCCATATCTCACTCTCCTTGAATGATGCACTTTTTCTATTATAAAAGGAGATACCACCGGGCAACTAGGGGGAATTCAATTGAAATCCACGGCAGTTTCTTTTTGAGAGAAGGGAGAGAGGTCTTCTTGCTTCACGTTTTTTCTC
This sequence comes from Lenwebbia sp. NSW1173648, assembly GCA_029784005.1. NCBI lineage: Eukaryota > Viridiplantae > Streptophyta > Magnoliopsida > Myrtales > Myrtaceae > Lenwebbia > Lenwebbia sp. NSW1173648. The sequence goes on from JARCGZ010000002.1 coordinate 27,539,635, forward strand.
TGCAGGTTGAGAGGCCACACAATCAGAACATACGGCCATGTCAGAGGGAGTTAGTGGGAAAAAAGAGGACAAGGGACGGGGAGGCTAATCCTTCATCTGTATTTGCACCTCTCTACTTTCTTGTCCTTTGATTGCCTCTTAGGTTTTGCTCCCAGATTTTAATTGCAGAAAACGCCAAAGGGAGTCCACACGGTATAGAGAGCTTGAAGTGGAAAGAGAGAAGAAATTCTCTCGTCGTTATTTCCAACTATTGACGCGCCTCCTTTTCCAACGAATCCTACATCGTGCCAAGTGGTCCCATCAAGAAGAGTTGATGATCTCCTTGCTCGTGACAAACCAGCCGTTGCTCCACAAGCCGCCGGTGTCACTCTTTGATCCACGACGACGACGACCAGACGAGTCCCGAGCCGTCCCAATGCCATCGCATCTTGGTGCCTAGTTCATTCCCGCTACGATTTGTTCGTGTTCCCCCATGAATAGCTTCTATTTTTGACGAACCAGAAGACCTCGATGGAGAAGATTTCATCATGGTCAGACTTTGGGAAATTCTCAGGAGGATCCATACGATGACACTTGGGCTCTAATGCAAGCTGCACTTGACTAATTCGTGTCAAACCTTCCAAGCATATTTGATGTGCCCAAGGCTTCCACCAGTTTGGTTATTTGCCATTGTTTAAAGTTTTATATTTGCAGCCTTACCTATTCTTTTTTTTCGCAGGTTCTCAAGCCAAGCGGTCTTGGGCCACATACTGATCTGCTTCATGCCTACGATATCGACGACCTGGCAAGCTCCCTTGGCAATGTCTTGACCGAGCTGAGCATCTTGTGAATCGAGAGTCGCGAGCCCAATCGTGAGCCGCAAATCCATCGGCATCGTCCGCCGGTCCCCATTCAAATTTGGAAGCTAATCTTTGAATTAGCCATTGACTTATAAAAGGGGAAAGAAGGACAGACGCGGAGGGGGGGAACAAAAATTTTCTGCTCAGAATTTACGTAAAGCCACGAACCTTGCCGCCGCTGCCTCGTTCCGTTGAGTAGGAAGCGAAGCCACAGTCCCGTTCGCCCGACAGTCCCAATGTGCCAAATCATTTTTGTTTTCGGTGATGCAGCTGCTTTCAACTTTCAAGAGACACTATCACAGGCCATCAAGGTCTCATCCACTATTCAATGCCAATCGGAGAAATAGCAAGTGGCAGTGATTGGACTTTTATAGTGGTTTGGTCAAAGTAAAATTCAATTTTTGTAGTAACTGTCAGGTTTGGTCTTGGCTATTTCACCACTACGTTCGCTCGTCGTCCTTGTTGCGGTTGAGGTTTCTTTCTTTGAAAATTGATTGGCAGATCCCAGACAAAGCCTCCGAGACCCGCTGATTGTCCATGACGTTTCAAGACCCGCGAGCGTTGAACTTGGGTATTCGCTGGTTCAATCCCATCTAGCTGCTGTTGTCGAGCCAATTCGTTGACGAGTCCTCCTACGACCAATCGAGAAAAGCCATTATGGAGGTCAAGCACCGCATGTTCACCACGTGAACCTCAGTCCCAAGAGTTACAAGCCGCTCGTGCTTGAACGTATCCGATTCCGCAATCCCGAGCCGATCCACCGGTCTCCGTTCAAACTTGGAACATTATTTGCAATTTAGGTAACAATCGCGATCTTGATATATCTTGAATATATTGTTTCCTATTTTGAAACTATTGTTATCTCTGACGATTTCTTGAGATATTGTCTTGCCAGTATTGTATGACTGTGATTTGATAGCATATCTTGAGAATTATGTTGCAAGGTTAGAATATTCAATTGCCTAATTTGGAAAATTGCACGTTAAACTTGAACATTGAATATTTTCGAAAATCTTGCAATATGTTATTTGCCAAATTGGAAAGATTGTGATTCATTGCGGATATTCTGAGAATTTTTATTGAAATCTTGTAATTATTTGAAAATCTCTTGAATATACTCAAGATATCCAAAATATTTCAAGATGTGATCGATTAGGAAAGTTTCCTAATCCATAACCGCATACATGGAAATAAGTCAATCTATCAGGTTTTAGATAGAATTATTTCCATAGCGGGTATTTCGAATTTTATGGTCGATCTATCAGGCTTTAGATCGAAACTTAATTCGAAAGAAATAGAGGTAATTATCTTTTAATATTTGTAACTTGAATTCTAATTTCATCCATAAAAACCAAAAATCACAAAAATAAAAATCAGAAAATTCGAAATCTAAAAAAGGAGAATTCATCTTTTAATTTCATCTCACAAAATCTCAAAAAATTCAAAAAGAGATGTAGCAAGACATGGTTTCTTAAAAACTACGTCTTATCACTTTTAGAAAGATAGGATTTTCTTGAAATCTTATCTAATCGATTGCTCTCAATGAATAAAATCCTTTTGAATCCATCTTAAAATTTAAAAGATGTAGAAATAGGGTAAAAATATTTTCTTAAAATTTTGGGAACTAATGAAATTAAATCCGAAAACTTTAAGTTAAATCATAAACCAATTCACTCTCATTTTTTCATTAATTTTTAATTTCTAAAATTACTAAAAAATAAAAAAAATCATAAAAAGAAAACCCAAAAAAATATACATATTTGAACTTCAAGTGAGAATTCTTCAAAATTGCCAAATGGAACATTTTTCATGAAATTGGTATCGAAAGGGCGTATATATTATAAGAATTAATGTAACCAAGTCCCGAACTCAAAATCTTTGATTCGTAGAAGTAATTAATTCTCCCATTAATTTACTTAGGTCTCTAATCAACCTATCAAAAATGATTAGTGGCGGCTCTAAAAAATTTTAAAAAAAATATTTTGCAAAGATAATCATTTGAACCATAAGTCACGAATTGATAGAACTTGGGAGAGTTCGAGCTAAGTTAATTAATCTAATTAATTAATTTGGTAATCCATTAACCTAAGATTGGAAAACCCGATTTTTAGGTCGCGACAGTATAGCTAATTTGAATCAAATGTAAACAGTCACAATACGTATTCAAATCATCACCTAAACCATCTTATTTGGTACGTGGATCGAAAACACAAGCAACCAAATAAATAAGAGGAATTTTGATATAATAATGCAGCAATTTCGTTCGCATTGCTATAATTGTCGGACCTAATTGATCATCTTTTTCATTTTCTTCAAAAACACCAGCAATATTAACACACTCTATGAAAAATAAATGCGTAGTAAGATAATACAAAACGGATCAAGTATAAGTTGCATTATTAAAAATTTTAAAAGATCTAATTTTTTTTTGCAAATATCCCACTCTTATGGGAATAAATTAATTTGTGAAATATTATTCGAAATAAACATACATAATAAATCTTTACATGCAAAAGATTGATTAAGCAACTCGTATGTAGAATTCCAATGAGTTGGAACATCTCTTGAAAATCTTTTTGGTCTTCTTCTATTTGTTTTGCAAAATCTGCCCCATTCTTTCATAATTTGGGGATATCTCCATAAAAATTGAATTGTTGTCTTTATTGGGTTGAGAAAAACATCAAGAGTTTGTAAACCATCTTGTATACATAAATTTAAAACATGGCAAGCACATCTAATGTGAAAAAATTATCCACCAAAAGCGGGTTTACAAATCTTTTCTAACTCGGGAATAGAAGCGGTATTTGCCGCGACATTATCAAAACCAACTGAAAAAATTTTATTAACCAAAAAATATTCTTCTAAAACATTGCTTAATTATTCTATAAATATTAATTTCCGTATGCCTATCATCAAAAACTCGAAATGTAATAACTCTTTTTTGAATGTTCCAATCATCGCCTATCCAATGACATGTAATACCCATATAAGAATGAGTTTGCCAAGGATCACTCCAAATCTCGCTACTTATATGCACACGTCCTTTGAAATTCATAAAAAAAAAATTCAAATCTTCTTTTTCTCTATTATAAATATCAAAAAGTTGGCATTTAAGTGTATTTCTCGAAACAGGTTTTGCTTGTGGAGTACATGCAGTTTGTATAAAATGATTAAAACCAACTTTTTCACCAAAATTAAACGATAAACGTTCAACGGCAGCAAATCTAGCTAATTCTTTTTTATAAACTTTTTCATTGTAACGAAATAAAGGATGAGTGTTAGGATTGGCGTACCCGAAAATTTATTGTTGGCTGGTGTCGATCCCCTCTTGCGTTGGATGTTTCGACCTCAGATGCCGTTTAAATGTTCCATAGCCGTCTCCACCTGTAAATTTGTATGTTGCCCCACAATATTTACAGTTTACCTGATACTTATTTTCCCCTAAATATTCCTTCGTGAAGTATTCCCATATGTCGGATGTACCCTCCCGTTCTAGCTCTTTTGTTGTTGACATTTCTTCAATACTGGTAGGAGGAGGATGCAGACTTTATTGCGTTGGGACGTGCTCGACGATATCATCAACATCATCTCCCCAATATGCAAAATCACGAGGTTCATGAGCCTGAGGATAATCGGATTCTCCCATCGGGCTCTTTCCTCTACCACTACCTCTGCTTCCACTTGCCATTTTTTTGAGAGAATTGAGCGAAAAGCGGATTTAGAAAATTGACAGAGTCACAGAATTGAGCGGATTGAGAGAAATTGAGAGAAATTGAGAGAAATTAGGAAAAATTGTGAGAAAAAATGAAAGATGAAAATGGATATTTATAATAGTTCTGATAGATTTAATAAATGAATTAAAAAAAATAAGGGGGAAGGAAGGCAACGGCCAAAATTTTGACCCTTACCAGCCGGTTCCGGGCCAGTTCAAAAAAATAGGGCCTGTAACTGGCCCCTATGGCATGGGCCGGTTTCAATTCGAAACCGGCAAGCCCGGTCAACGGGCCAGTTATGGGTTTGACCTGGGCCGGTTCATGGCCTAAACCGGCTCGTGGCCACCACTATTCGGATGAGATGAGAAGGCTTGCACCATAATCCATGGCTGTTCTTGTTTGGTGCAGTGAAAGATGGCTATTGCTCTGCTAAAATACGTGCGCTGGATGTGTATCAGGATCAGTGGCACAAGATAGAAGCTGATATCCTAAAAGGAAGGTTCATGTTAGACGGTGAAAGTTTTTTCTGATCTTTGCTCTGGTAGTAGGACTTAGCTAGCACCATCTTGTGGTGTGATTATAGGGTTAACATTTGTTTATGGGATGACCATGTTTTGATTAACACAGGAGAGTGCGCAAGCATTTTTCCTCGATCGTGCTTTCGATTAACATCTGTTTGGGGGATTTTGGAGCTTGATTCAAAAAAAAAAAAAAAAGAGCCCCGACCTGAATATCTTGGAATTAGATGATTCGGGTATCGGGCCGGCTCGGCACGAGCCAAGCTTGGCGCTGTTTGGTTTCGGGCCTGGTGGAGCCTATATGAGACTCGGCCCATTGACACCCCTAACGGCAACCACCGGCACTAAAGACAGTTCGATAATGGTGCATCTCCACCGGCTAGCTGGGGTCCCGCCTCTTTGTGGGGCCCAGCTAACTTTAAAAAAAAGGAAGCTAAAAAAAATAAAGAAAAGAAGAAAAGAGAAAAAGCAGAAAGAAGAAAGGAAAGGGGCTTCTCGTCGTGGACAAGTGAGAGAGGAGATAGAGAGAGCTCTCGGCCAACTGAGAGCAACGCACGACAAGAAGAAAAAGAGGCGCGGCTTCCTTTGAAAATTCAACTTCGGAATTGGCTCAATTTTTTAATATCTTGTTCGTGAGACCGAGGGTTACGAGTTGATCGGTTTCGTTCATTGAGAACCTTCTTCAAATTGTCACTTGTTTCCTCCCATCGGTTAGGGTTTCTTTGCTCCATTTGTGTTAAGAAATACTATTATATTGTTGATGCTGAGCCTCTAGTGTATGACTAGAGAAGAATCTCTTTATGTATCCTACTATTCTTGGTGATTAGTGAAAGTTTTGAGCCGTTCGTGATTCTTCCCTCAATGGTTCTTCTACGTGCAATCTCGATGTTGTTTTGTCTGTCTCCTTATCAATTCAACATTGCATTCACATATTTTGAGGTTGTAGCCGGTTATTGCTGGGGTTGAATCGATTTTGGTCGATTTAGTTTTGGGGAAAAAAATTATCCTGAATTGGATTTGTTCTCGGTGAATTGTTGTTTGGTTCTCCCCAACACCACCTTTACCAAGTAAGCAACAGTTGCCACCCATGCCATTTCTACTACAGCAATATGGCGGAAGAAGCGATTCTTGCCTCGCCAAAATCGTGGTGAGGGCCGCTAAACCTAGTTGCCCCACCGTCCTACAGTGAGGGCGAACGGCCATTGCTAAGGTAACCACGAGGGCGTGTTTAGTAGGTTCTCTCCCATGTACAATTTGACGAAGTTCGATTTAATATCACAAACCAATCTGAATAGCTTCATTGCAATAAAATGAGTTGAATTACGAGATATGGAGAAACATTAATAAGTGGAGGACTAAATCTTATCTCGACTCGTATGGTGTGTGTATGTTTCTATATTATCATTATTATTTGGATATATTTTGAGGTTATGAAAATTTTAGCAAAAGTTAATAAGAGGATTTATAGCATATAAATAATTGTGCTATAAAAGATTTTGTATCGAAAGGAAAAGATGAATATTAACCACAGAAAGAAAAGAAAATTCATATCAAAAGCACAATCAATACCAACGCATGCTACTCCTATTATGATTTTGAGACGATTTATATATATATATTGTCTTTCTTATTTTGGCTGCCACTTCAAAACTCATAAGTTGTTCGGATAAAACTGAGCCAAACGACCCACAACACGACACGAGAGACTCAGCTCGAGAATTATTAGAGATCGGCTCACTAATATTTCAAGCCCAAGATACACGAGTATCTTGTAAAATTCAGCTTGACAAAAATTTGTTTTGTGGGAATTTTGATCATTTTGCGATCGAACTAGGACTAGAAAGCAAGCCTGTTGTCTGTTTTCCTAGTTGCCCAAAATTCATATTGACTTTGGTAGCACGGTTATATAAATAAATTAATTCAACTAAATCGAGCTAATTAAGTTCAAGAAATAGTGAGACCACCTTAGACACCAAGTCAACGATACACTTCGCATTATATTTGGTGGCTTCGTCATTAATCTTCCCTTGCAATAGATGTATAAAAGTATGAAAAAAATTGTCTAAAACCTATTGCAGTTTGGCCACATGAGTCCTAAACATTTTGGCGCTTTGCCAATTGAGTCCATCCGGTAAATTTTAATTCGAAATCGCTGACATTGACGTCGGCTGTCCCACATGGCATGACCGATGCTGACATAGATAATATATATATTCTTTCTTTTTCTTTTTCTTTTCCTTCCAAGCCCTGCGAGGGTCACCAGCCCTCGCCTCTGACCATTGACCCTTGCCAGACTTGGTAGAAAGAAAAAGGAAAAGAAAGAAAGAAAAGGAAAAAAGAAAAGACAAAGTATAAATTATAAAAAACTCAAAAATTCATAATTTAAGAAATTATAAAAGTTTTGTCTACGTCAGTTCTAGCCATTCTTCGTGACAATACCGGCATCTACATCAGCGTTTTCCTACTAAAATTGGCTGGATAAACTCAATTGATAAAATGTGAAAAAGTTTAGAACTCAATTGTTAAATTTGAAAAGTTTAGGACTGAATTGACAAAAGTGCGATAGGTTTAGAACTTTTTGGACAATTTTCTCATAAAAATATTGGTCATGATTTTAGTAATCTCAATCCTGGAGACCCCATGTAGTCAAAATCAGAGAATAGCCTTGGCGATAGCGCGATACAAAGTTCAATCTCGATGAAAATCGTCCATGGATTCGATTCACATCTCAAAATTGCTCGTGTAAATAAGCTCATCACATTGATGTTGTACACTTAAATGAGATCGTCGTCGTCGTTGTTGATCTTTGTCAATCCTACAGAGGCCAGCACCAGGGTTCGGGGTATGGATCGCGGACGTAGACGATTTCCTGGCGCGGATACGGCCAGATGACGGGTTGCGCGCCAGGCTTGTCCCTGCCTTCTTCCTCGGCCTCACCCACGGACACTATCTCCGCGAACCCAACTTTCTTCCGGAGCAGAGTGGCGAGGTTGACCGCGTCGATCTCTCCGGTCACCTCGATCCGGTCCTGGTCACGCACCAGCTCCACGGATTGAACTCCTGGAGAGAAATTTAACCACGGAAATGGCTTAGTTTCGCATCAAAAGGTGGGTTTTTTACTTCTTATTTTTCCTCGGTTGTTCTCAATCTTGAAACAGGTAAAAACAAATCACCTGGAAAGCCAGCCGCAAGTCTCAAAGCTTTAGAGTGAGGGCTTTGGGGGCCGAAGCAATAAAATCTCGAGGCGTGGTTGTTTATAGACACCTTAATCACCACCTTTTGCTGCAAAAAGAAAATTAAAAAAGCGAAGGGAAAATCAAGAATGTGAATTCGATTAATCAAACTCATGATTTTCTCATCAATTTATTACCGTCATGGTGCTTGCTTCGATTAGGAACTTGGGGAACTTCGAAAATCTTCAATTTGCTCGAATAAAATTGAGAAGTTGTGGGAGGGAGGGCTGAAGGAGAAGTGAGGTACGACTCTCTATTTCTAGCATCTCCTTGGAAGAAGAGTCGATGACTTAAATAGGAAAAGGCTAGGCATGTCATGTAGGAGTCAGAAGTCAAACTTGTGGAACGTTAGATCTTTGGATTTTGGCTCCATTCTTGTTATTTTTGGTTAAATTCATTATGTCCCCTCTCTGCCCCGCCATCTATATGCCTTACATAATCGATGACATATGCTTCAGAGATTATTAAACTGTTGAGTATAGGACTTGGTAGAAAAATACCATTCACACAATGGAGTTAATAAAAAAAATTGACTAAGTATATGATTTCTATGTCCAACCTGGAGGTGTCAAAATGAGTAAACAATCCATATTCAATGAAATGTGTCACATATGGGTTACTCAAGTTTTAATAAATAACTGACCAAATTTTTTTTTAATAAATGAATTGTTAATGGGTTGGAATTGTAAGCCTAATTATATGTGAATTGTAAATAGGTTGGTCTTTAAACTCATTTAGCTTGTCAAGGTTATTACTTGAGTGAAGTCAATGAGATGTTTTTAAACCCATTTACAACTCTTTAACAGTTTTTATTATTTTATCTTGTCTTTTTTTTTTCTTTCTTTCTTTTACTTTTTTTGTTCCTACGAAGTCGGTGGGGGTCGGCGATGGACTTCGTACCCCTCGCCCAGTGACCGGCGAGGGTCGTTGACCCTTGCTTGTGGTTGGCAAGGGTCAGGTGGCCCTCCCCTGTGGTCGACGAGGGTCAGTCGATAGCCCTCGTTGGACTTAAAAGGAAAAAAGAAGAAGAAGAAACAATGGAAAAGAAAAAAAGAAAAACAAAAAGGGAAAGAAAAGGGAAATGGAAAGAAAAATAAAAAATAAAGTATTCATCTTTTTTTAATAATAAAAATTGTCCACCGTGTTTTAGCAATATAATTCTTTCAAAAATTTATAAGAAACGAGTTTTCCTAAATTGGATTAAATATGTAAGTATTTTAGCAATATGAGTCGGATCGGGTGTGAGTCAGGTATGGGTCGAGGAATTTACATTACAATAAATGGGTCATAAACGGGTATATGAGTGAATTTGGGTTGGACTATTTATGGCTCAACCCACATTTAATATACAATGTGTCTCAACGTGTCGAAATTCTTTTTTTTTTATTTTAAGAAATGACGTGTCGACGTCTCGTGTCGTGTCGTGTTGCGTGTCGGTGCTACTTAGCTCTTACCAGCCAAAGTCTCCAATAATCATCGTCATCACCGCCATCCCCCCTCTCTCTCTCTCTCTCTCTCTCTCTCTCTCTCTCTCACTTGAGATTGAGAATGTGGAGTCACTTGCATTAGCGGACGCGCTACTAGAAAGTATAATAGGACGAGGGAAGGACCATTAAAGAGAAAATCAAGGGAAACTTCGTGCTCAGTCCAAAGTAATGACTGATTCAAACCAGGTTCAATCACTGGTTTGCCAACTTAATTGTTTCTTAGAGCTAGAGAAAAGAAAAAAAAGGTAGCATTCACATCTTCCCGATTCAAATTTGAGCGTTCAACCGTCGATAATGTCTTTGGCCTAACATTAGTGTGGGGTGAATTTTACATATGCCAGCGTTTTGCCTTCTAACTCGTTTATTTTTACTATTTTGATCCTTTAGCTTTCCTTCTTGTGCAACTAAATTTGGTTACATGAAAGAGTGATGGTGACGGCCGGTGGCCTGTGACTTGTTTTTCTTTTACTCACGACAAATGCAGCACCTACTTTAGCAACCCGAGCCCGAGGTTGCCGCATCCGTCATCACAGCCCAATGAAGATACTAATAGTCAAAAGGTCTGTCCACGCTTGATATGCCGTGGTTAGGCAACACGGATCGAACTCGTGACACGCGACCTCGTAAAAGACGGGCGACTCCTTTACCACTAGGTCGATCTTCTCGGTGGCGAGCACACTTTTTGATTCTTTTTTATTTTATTTTTTATTTTATTTTTTATTTATCGTACGTGGGGCATATCAGGGTCATGTGTGGCTATACCAATCACAATTTGATTAGAAAGAAATTTTCTCCGAACGGGGACATAGCTCTTGGTTGAAGTTTAAGTCTGTTTAGTCATGAAAATCAAATCCTCCCACGTGCCACGGGATTCGTTTCCCACCAATCAAAAAGCAAACAATATGCAACAATCACCGAGTCTTTGAAAAGTCAACTTAATCGAGTCGTGTGTTAGGCGAAGGTGGTTGATTAAGGTTAACAGTTTTGTGGAACAAAACCTGTCTAGAAAAGGGCAGGTGGGCATATTACGAGACGACCGAGACTTTGAAAAGTCAAACATTCTTTGTACGGATTAATATTTTTATAATCATATTATATTCTTCTTAAGGAAGATGGAAAATTAAATATATTCAGAATCTTGAAGAAATCATCCAATCCCAGAGGAGAACCTGTCAATTATAAATAAATAAAAAAAGAATATGTTTTTCCATACTTCGTCCTTGAAATAGTGCCCTGTTGTTAAATCTCTTTCGTTTTCATAGTAGACCTAAAAATATTCTAGAGGAATGTTAGATGTGGTACGATCAGTACACCAAAACAATACATTCATAAGATCGATGTTGGAGACTATAATTGGCCATTTAAATAAATCGGCACATATCAAACGACGATCAAATGACAAATTGCCAAACACGTAACTCACCGCTTTGCACGCAGTGTTGGATTTCGGTGTGTGCCAGATTCCCGATTATATTAAGTAGGCGATCGTAGAAAGTTATTTAGTCTCATGGCACCTATTTCGCTGGAAATGTTCTAGGAACGATCTTTCGCCGAAGCATTGAATCTTCGGCTCTTTTAAGAGTGATTTCGGAATCCATGGCTATTCGGATAGGAAAAGAACAAGCGATATGATGAACTAAAACTAAGATAAAACTAAAGATAACAATTGGTAAAGAATACTGATAAAGAATTGACAAATTATAAGAAAATTGGATAAGTTTATCAATTGCGGTACCTGTTTACAGAATTCCTTCGGCCATTTATAGTCGGGTGCAAAGAGTAACGGTCAACAGTGGCTACTACTTTCTAACCATAACTGCTTCCGAAATTTTCGGGATAAGATAAATATCTCAAAAAAGGGTAGATCCCTGACTCTGTTTGTTCCTCGGTAACTTCTATGTTAGGCATTAGACGTTTCGTCACCTGCCGATTCCTAATATATACCGAATATCCCTCATCTTTTGCGGCCGCCGCTATTAGCCTTCGATCTGTATTGGATTCGTTGGTCAGTCCTCTGATGACATCAAATGGGCTATATGGGCCCAACACGGCCCAAGCAGGCTATTTTTGGGTGTCAATAGCACCCCAAGAGGCCCGACAAGTCATTAAACCCATGCTCCTATGTTCGAGTAAGGAGTTCTTTCAGACACGTCACTTTGGTTCTGTCCCTAGGCCTTTTGTGAAATCACGTGGTCTCAATGCCCAAACCGAGGGGCTTTTTTCAAAAATGGGTCTAAAAAAAAAAATAATACAAATTTGGGTCTAATTTTTTTAATTTACCAAAAGGGGTCCCGTTCAGTAGTCAGCGTATCGAAATGAGAAGTTCGGCAGCCCCATGGCCGAATGGAACAAAGTTTGGTAGCCAGGCTGCCGAACGGGACGCAGACCCCCACGCGAAGCAGGCTTCACGTGTAGTGTGAAGCTTGCAGGCGCTAGCCCTGGCACATGCAGTTCCCTTTTATTGCCTAAAAGGCAATAAAAGGAGGAAAAGAGTGAGCCGGCGAAAAGAGAGAGAGAGAGGGGAGAAGAGGAAGAGGAAAAGAGTGTTGGGGAGAAAGAGCACACGGTCGAAACCCGTGCTCCGCCGTCGTCCGCTACGAGCAGTCCCACGCCGTTTCACCGTGCGCTGCCATACTCGCCCTGTTCGTCTAGCCCACTGTGGAGGTGCTGTCGAGCGGAGTTTCTACCTCAAACTAGCCCGGATCTCGCTCTAAGGATCAAGGTAACATCAATATCCTTTCTAGGGTCGATTCAAGCATGTATAATACGTTTAATTTTTCATTTTTTGAGCTGTTTCGCTGTTTAGATTAGGTCTCCTGGTTAAATTTGGACCGTAGGATGTGGTAATTAGATTGGACGGTGTAGATTTGGTCTTCGGTTAGATTTGAGCCGTTGGTTTTAGGAGCATAATCCAATGGACATGGGATAGCCACGTGGGCAAACTTGGATCGTAGGATCTGTCTGTAATAATAAAAATTTTCAGAAAATAGAAAAATCAGAAAACTTTGGAAAATATATATAAAAAAAAAGTAGGAACGACGCGGTTTTTTGGGTTAACCCTGAGGGGGTTTGACCCGGCCAGAAAAATATAAAAAATAAATAAATACTGCATAAAATAAAATAAAAATCAGAAAATCACTAAAAAAATAAAAAAAATTCATTAAAAAAATCATAAGAAATTTCTAAAAAAATTGAAAAAATTCTAGAAAATTTGTAAATTTTTTTAATAATAGTAAAGTTTAAAAAAGGAAAATGAACATTAGAAATAAAATAAAATAAAAAATAAAAAAATAGAAAATAAAAAAAATGGGAATGGCGCGATTTTTTTGGGTCAACCCCAAGGGGGTTTGACCCGGGCTTGGCGCTCGGGTCTGGTTGACCCAGCCAGAAAAATATTAAAAATAAATTAAAAATGAAGAAAATAAAAAAAATCAACCGGGACATGGCGATATTTATTTAGAAAAAATAAAATTAGAATACAAATAAAATAAAAAAATAATAGCAATTGTGCGATATTTATTAAGTTCCTCTGTTCCATTTGTAGACATGGCACATCGAACTTACATTCAGCCGGGACCTCGGGACGATTGACTGCTTACAGAGTAGGCCCGACACAGATCACATGCCATATGGAACGCTCAGGTAATTAAGAAATTTCTCAGTTGATCTGTCATTTTTAACAGCTGTATTGTAATAAAATCTACTAATGTTTAATGTAACATTTTACAGATAGATGAGGATCAATGTTTTAGATGTCAGCGAGATGGATCGATGCTACACGAAGCTGAACTTGATGAACGCATTGAACCGTATGTTCGAGCTTCGGGATTTTACAGAGTTTGGAAAATGGGATTTTGGCAAATTGATCACCATTTGATTACAGCTTTGGTCGAGCGATAGAGACCCGAGACTCACACCTTCCATATGCCGGAAGGTGAATGCACGATCACATTACAAGACATCGCAGTGCTAACAAGGCTTCCCATTGATGGACTTGCAGTTACTTGCCCCACTAGTAGGAGTTGGCCTGATCTTTGTGAGAATCTACTTGGTCACCGCCCCCCAGCCAGTCAAATACGCGGTTTGATAGTAAAGATAGCCTGGCTAAGAGGACTCTTTGGTGTAATTCCTGAAGATGCCGGTGAGGTTACCATACTGCAGCATGCTAGGGCATTGATTCTCCAGTTGGCTGGATCTATCTTTTCAGACAAATCAGGTGCTAGTGTTAGTTTGATTTTTCTTTCACTACTAGAGCACCTTGAGGATCTTATGCCGTACAGTTGGGGTTCAACAGCACTTGCGTGGTTGTATCGGGAGCTATACAATGTGACTGATCCATCAACGCACCAAATCAGTGGTGCCCTACATGTATTGCAGATTTGGGCATGGGATCGCTTCAGTATTGTTGCCCCATCCATCAGAAGCCATGATCCTTTACCAGATGCACCTCTTGGTAGTCGATATGTGATTTATTGCATTTTTAGTTCATGAGTCATAAATTTGTTTCAGTGCGTATAATATATGTAAATGTTCTTATTTTTTGTTTATGCAGCTGGACTCAACCCCTACAGACAACAATGGTCCCCACACATACCTTGCGACTTCTGCGCTATCAATTTGATAGAATGGCATCCGCAGATGTAAGTCATGATAGCAACCAACGAGTTCAATGTAATGTTACCTTTTAAATTAATTCTTCATTTAATTTGATATGTTTTAATACGATAACAGATTACTTGGAAGTCCTACACCGATGACATTCTCTAGAGTCTACCAGATTACTGTCTGCAGGGAGAACACATTTGGAGAGCTTGTGTCCCACTCATCTATTTTCACATCGTTGAGTGGCATTATCCAGACCGAGTATTTCGTCAGTTTGGTATACAGCAACCAATACCTATTCCTCCCAGTAATTATACAGGTTTTCATAATATTCAATTAAAGCCAATTACAAGGAATTGGATCGATTTTCACGGAGAGTGGATTGGTATATGGAACAATCGTCTTGAGCACATAGTCAATTATGCTCCTGTAACGGAGCCACTTTACTATCATTCAGAATATATGAAGTGGTATCGCAAACACACACGGAGGTGGATTTCTTACATGGGAGGTGCAGTAGGTGGAGTGGTTAGTGCAAACACATTTAATTTACTTAATTAATTATTTTTTTAGTAACATAAGTTATTGGCATTTGATAACTTTTGTTGACTTTGATTTTATGAACAGTGTGATGGCATGGAACAAATCGTACGATTGGTTTCCATTATATCTCGGGAGAACATGCGGGAGAATATACGGCATATAAATAAGATATCTAAGGTAATGCTATGCGCCTTCAATGAGGAGAGGCGGTTGACAATGATTCTACCACCCCAATCAGCACCTACAGCAGCACCCATTGGGCCGGACGAGGATGACCCACCTGAGACTATTCAGTCGACCCCGAGGACCACTCGAGCTCATCTAGTTGATGACGCCGTTTCCTACCCCTTCACCTATCATACGACAGATTTCACACCGGGGTTAAATACAGGGTTTAGCCAGTTTGCTAGTCCATTTCATGAGGGATCCGATTTCGCCTTCACTCCAACTAACTCTCCGAGTGCTTATGGATCCGAGTTCTTCCCACACCCATCTACAGTAGGATATGTACCATCGGATCATCTCATATTTCCTGACTTTCATGATGCATCCACATCACAGCCACGCTTCATACCACATGACAAGCCTTCGTCATCTACACATCCTACTCATCCAGAATGTCATCGTCGGTACAATACTAGGCGTGCTGAAGAACGAAGACAACTTGATTGCGGAACATGAGGCCGCGTAGGATGACGACATCATCATTAAATGTAATTAGGGTTGAGGATTGTTATGTAGTATTAAAATTTTGATTTGGTGGATTTTTTTAGCTCATGGAATCTTAGACACGTTCTCTTAATCTTGGACCCATTGTGTTCCCTTCATGTAGTAGAACGCGTAGGTATGCTTATTCGCTGTAGATTCAACTTGTAGAGTGAGATATGATATCGTCAAGTGGCTCTGTTAGTCTGATCTGAAATGTGTTGACACCTAAATTTTGATTTTTTTAATCATTCATTACATAAAAAATAAGAGGCTAGCCTTAGTCTCTAACAAAAATATTTAATTCATATAGTTTGCATTTTTAATTTCTGCATGCATTATCATTCATTTGGACCGGCGGTGGAATTGAAAGACAAGAGAATCAAATCAAGCTTACCTTCATCTGGCCGAAAATCACATCTAAAAAAGGATAAAAAAATCTCAAGCATATTCGGCATATCCCCAAGCACATTTCAAATGTTTTGTTTGCATATCATGCATATTCACACCGTGATTTTCGAATGTCACCTCTTGCATTCCATAGTTTCAAAATATCACATTTTCAAAATATCATGCATATCATTTATCTCATTGCATCATTTATATCGTCGAAAATATGAGAAAATAAACAAAAAATCTGCTCATTATCTTTTGTTCGTCATGCATAATTTTCGAGCATCATCTTGAGTCCTTCATCCAATTTTTCGAAAATCATGCATGTTATATCATAACATTCGCATGTCTCATAATTTGTATGTCCATGTTGCATTAAATTTTGGAGTATCACAAGTCATGTCCTTCCATGTTTTAAATAATAAAAATTGCATGATGAGTGTTCTTATGCCATGTCATCTTCGCATAGCCTATGTCTTGCATGTCCATATTTTATCTTGTCATATCATTTTTTTTATGTCACTTAGTACCATGTTTAGGGTATTCATGTTAGGTTAGTCTAGTTGTGCGCTCGAATTAAAATTTGCATGCTACTTAGTCTAATAATAATTTTCGCATGTCATGGTTTGCATGTGTATTTTATGTGTCTTGAATGCTGCATTATTATTTTGTCACGTCATATTGCATGTTTTAATTAATTAGTTAATTGTTGCATATAGGGAAACATTGACTTAACTTTTGCATGCTATAATCTCTGCATATTTATTTTATTGCATGATTGTTTGCACATCTTGCATTTTGCTTCGATTTGATGTCATTTTGCATGCTTAACTTAGTTATATGAATTCGGCATAGACTCTTCATGTCATTGCATTTAGTTTAATTCATGCATTGCATTCATTTTAAGAAAGTGAAAACATAAAATTATGGTACCGAAAGGGCATTAGCTAAGGTTAGTTAATGTAACCAAGTCCCCGAATCCTCAATCTCTGGTTCGTAGGAATAAAAATAGTCATTCCACTATTTTTATTTAGGCTTCTAACCAACCTACTGAAAAAATGATTAGTGGCGGCTCTAAACCTAAAATCATTTGAATTAACCCTAAGTTGCGATTTGGTAGGGCTTGGGAGAGTCAGTATTATGTTAGTTTCTAATTAGCCTGATAATCCATTAGCCTGAATTTTTAGGTCGCGACAAAATGCAAATTTCTGTCCAAGTGTTGGGAACAGTTCATAAAATAAAAGTCTGATCTAAACGCGTAGGGAATTTTTCTAAGTTTGGGCTTGCACTTGAGCACATTCACGACACTGTTATGACGTGCTCGGTTAATCATCTCCTGAGCAGTTGATTGTTTTGGAAACTAGATTATACCTAGTTTCCTACGGTATGATCAGTCTCCCTTGATTTAATCAGAGCACCAATCTATTCGCACTTGAAAAATTTAATCAAAGCATCAATAATTAATTGAAAAATTTATTAAGATATATAATTAATAAATATTTAGTATTTATGTAATTAATTTATTTAGTATGTAAATAATTGACAAAAAATATTCATAAAATAAAATTGGTAAAATATTCTAGATTAAATGAACGTGTCTAACAATCCATGAGCTAAAAAAATCTTCGTGTAGTGTTGATCTATCTCGCTGACATCTAAGATGTTGATCTTAGTCTGATCTGTAAAATGTTACATTAACCGTTAGTAGCAATTTCATTACGATACAACTGATATAAATGACAGATCAACTGCTAAATTTATTAATTACCCGAGCGTTCCATATGGCATGGGATTTGTGTCGGGCCTGCTCTGTAAGTAGTGAATCGTCCCGAGGTCCCGGCTGAATGTAATTCCTTTGTGAACTTAATAAATATCGCACAATTGTGATATTATAATATTACAAAAAATTTATATATCTAATTTACATAATTCACACAACTAAATTGAGTATGGAAATCATATGTATTACATCCAATGTTCACACACTATCTAAATGTTATTCCTGGGCCGATCTGTATGCACAAGTTTGGCGGTTGTGCTCTGATTTTCCACAGTTGGTGCAAGCGTTACGCGAAGTGCTACTGCTCGGCGTACTCCAGTCCATCTCATTATGTATCCATGATGCACGGGGCCTTCCTTTCTTCCTAATACGGTTCGGGTCTGGCACTAATAGCAGCTCGTCAGGTTCAGACCAGTAATCCGGATGCCCCAATGGATGAAACATGTACTGATAGCACTGAAGTGTTCTATCCAACGTATAGAATTCATCTACGAACGCATGGTAATCAATTGCATATTTTTGACATGCTGCAATTACGTGGGAACATGAGATTTTCATCTCTTGAAATTTCCCACATGTGCACGTTCGCCGGTTTAGCTGGACTTTGTGTTTGTGGCCCCTTGTTCCTTTGGATATATTATATCTAGTTTTAACTTTAAAAATTCCTGTATCAGAGTTGAACCGTGTCACATCATGGCTATTTGCAACTTGACTGTTTCTCTCGAGTATGTTACTCGCAAATTGAATATATACCCATCCCTCTACCTTCTGCGCCTTGTATGTCGTTCTTCTGGTGTCAAAATAATAGGCCAGCTGATAAAATATCTTATTCACCATAGCTTTTATTGGCAAAGCACGAAAATTCTTCAGCATCCCATTAACCGATTCAACTAAATTCGTTGTCATCGATCCATATCCCCTTCCTTCGTCATAAGCTTTCGTTCATTTCTCCCTTGGAATCTACTCACACCATTTAGCTGTTTCTGGATGCAACTCACTCATTCGGCTCATGGTGCGTAAGAACTTCCGATTTTGATTCTCGTAAGCTGTACATTACAATAATAATAAGTATTTGTCACACAAATTTATGAACACGTTTTTTCCTCAAATAACGTAAATTTAAAAATTTACCTGCCGTCTGAACAGCTCTTTTCCCTTCGACATTTTTGAATTGCTTATTGTAGTTGCTGACAACATGCCGAATGCAATATCTATGATAGCCATGTGGAGGACGCCACCCTTCTGTCTCCATTGCTTTCAGAATCCCCTTATGCCTGTCTGATATTACACAAATATTTTCTCAGCCATTAGTGACATATCTCCGCAACATATCCATAAACCAAGTCCAATTATCGTTATTCTCCCGATCAACCACAGCAAATGCCAACATAAATATATGATTGTTGCCATCAAATGAGGCAGCACAAAAGAGCGTTCATCGGTATTTCCCGTACAAAAAAGTTCCATCAACAAATATCACAGGACGACAACTTTGGAAGCCTTCAATCGTCTGCTTGAAAGTCCAGAACATCCGATTGAATTGACAACTATGATCTTGGCTCATGCAATCATCGATCACAAAATGAGAACCTGGATTCATTGACTTCATCATATTCATATACTATCTCAACTGACCATACAACTCATCCCATTCTCCAAAAATTTTGGCAATCGCCATTTGTTTAGTTGCTCAGGTTTTACGATAAGTAGGTTCGAAGCCCAGCTTGTCTTTAATCTCCGCCATTAGTGGCTTGATTTTGATATCTGGTTGGGCGGCAACCATTGCTTCTATTTGGCTGCAGAGGTACTTCTGATCAAGTTGCCGATGATCCCTTGATATTTGCAGATTACGACATGTATGTGGCCCAATGTACTTAGTTATTTTCCAAAATAGGTCACTCGGTTTATTAAATGTACGGAGCCGCCAATCACACGGTTCATTTGGATTCCCGCACTGTATAATATATTTTCTCTTCTTTGTCTCACCACTGCGAAAGTGATGATTTCTTCTCAGAGAATACTCTTTCGCAGCCAACTGCACCGCATCTCGTGATGGAAATGACATCCCAACATGAAATTCTGTTGATGGATCAAACAACATACGGCCCAACTTGGTTCTTGTATCTACTTGCATCATATCATAGTTAATCTCTGAATAGGGCGGTGGATGTACCAACGGCAAAATGGGATTACTACAATGTGTGTTGTAGTAAGCTTCCATATCATCACCTCTGTCATCTTCTTCATCACTGTCATCACTACCCAACCATAAATCATCTTCTTCATCACTATCATCATCATCATTATCATTGTTATCATCGTACTCCATGTACTAATTATCCACACCAACGTCATCTTCACCAACTTTGGAACCTTCCCCAGTTGAATCATTTTTCGGTTGGTGTTCATCTACAGTTGCATAAAACTGTACAAACCCCATAGAATCACACTGACGTGCAAACTGCTTGATTATCTTAACTACAGCATCATTATGCACCTCCACAATTTGATACATACTATGACCGATTGCTTGAATCGGTTGTCTATACATCAGACTAGAAATATACTGGTTTTCTGTTATATTCAACTCGCGCTCAATTGTAGCACGTAACTCATCAAATTTGGATATGTTTTCAAACTCAAACATAGCACATTGTCCACCTTCGTAATCATATCCAAATTCATTTCGTACTATTGTACCTCCCCATTTCACAGTCACACAAGCGTGCGTGCGTCGAGATGGGAATCTGGATACTGGGTCTCCTCTAACTTCTCTGCTCTTCTGCTCTAACTTCTCTGCCATGTATAAAAAATTAACATGACAAAAACGAAACGAAAAACGCGAAGGGCAGAAGAAAATAGATTATAAAGTGAATCATTACCTAGTTCGAAAGTGAGGAAACGTCGCCGGAATCAATGACCGCGGATATGGAGACACCGAAAATCGACAAACGGCCTCCAAATCTCTCTTTTCTCTCTCGGTTGTCTCTCGTTTCTCTGTTTTTTTCTCTCCGTGTTCACCTTCAGGCCTCTCTTATTTGTATCAGAAGCCTGAAGGCTTCACGAAGCACTTGAAGCCATTCAGAGGCATCTGAATGCCTTCACGTGAAGGGCTAGGCGTCTAGTGCTGCGGCAGAGGGAGTGGTGGGGAAGCTGAGTCCAAGTTTGGTAGCCAAACTATCGAACTTTCCCCCATTCAGTAGCACAACTAGCGAACTGGGTTCTGTTCGGCCACACAACGGCCGAACTAACAGTTCGACGGTAAGACCACCGAACGGGACCCAAACCGGTAATTTTTGACAAACGAGACCCAAATCTGTAAATTATTGTTTTTTAAACCCTTTTTTGAAAAAAGCCCCCAAAGCGAGCCTCCTCGGCCGATACCTCTGCACTTGCCTCACTCCCTCGTGCGTCCTCGAGTACTCCTCTTGGGGTATCCCTACCTAGATCTCCTTCAAACCCGGTGTCTCACCCACCGTAGCCCGGGCAGAGAAGGCGCCCCAGTCTAGCACGTCCGAGGAAGTTCGTGGTGCTCAGACATCACCACCGGGATGCACCTCACACACACCGCCTCGCGATCCTTCGATTCCGTACCTCGAGGCCGCTAAAGGCATACGCGTACTCGTTCGTCCTCGTCGTTCCTCGGTACAGGACCCCCTCAGGGAGAGCCTTGGAGACCCGTCCTTTTCCTTCTAGTGCCACAGTATGACCGGCTTGATGAGATTGCGCTGGGCCGGCAAAAAATGCCAGCACTGTGCGGTCCAATAGGAGCGAGCAGCCGGAGGTATTGGCATTGCATACGACTCCTTGTTGAAGTAATCGCGCAGGACGCATTGGAGCATGGCCTTGTCGCCGGACGACCGGGTCGGAGAGGCACTTGGGGATCATCCCGACGATGAACGGGTGGAAGTAAACACGAGCTACAATCGGGAAAGTGGGTGCGGAAACGACTCGAGGAAGAAGCCCTCCGGTGAGTAGATGTCTCTGCAAACTCCATGGGGAAAAAATGGTCGGCTCTCCTTCAAACACAAAAAATTTTGAACACATTTTCCATCAGCAAGTAACTCCTGCATGTGGAAAAAAAAACAGATAAAAGAACAACATGGTTAATTTTACTGAACATGTACGTATCAAGTCAAATGTCAATACTTGTTTGATTGAAATGTATAATTGGTAGTCCAAAGTTGTGGAATTTAAGCAAAACCCTAGTTTTATCAAGCATCGTGTCATATAGTTCACAAGAAAAAGCGTTCCCAAGATCCTCCAACAAGAGCCTTCTTATATAGGAAGAATAAAACCCTAAGCTCTATACGACAACCGCGGAATGGAGATTAAATGAGTCATCTAATAAAGGTCGTTTATGATATCATTTTGACAAATCGCTGAGTGACGACGATGTACAGTTTTTTTTCTTCTTCTTTTCTTCTTTTCATTTTTGCGGCCACAGGCGAGGGTCACAATGCCCTCGACCTTGCTAGATCTGGGCGAGGGGTGGTCGGTGAGGGCCGCGATGAACTCGCCCCTCGCTCAGATTTGGTGAGGACGATTCTCACCTGTGGCTGGTCGCCGGTCGCCGGTCATCACGAAGATCGGACACAGGCTAAAAGGAAATAAAAGGAGAAAGAAAAGAAAAGCAAAAAAAAAAAGTTCAAAAAAGGTAAAAATCGTCCACGTGAGTGCTGGCCGTGCCATGTAGATGGCCATCGCTGACTAGTCTGCCACGTCACCACATTGAAAAATCTTCAAAAGGTTTAAGATTAAATTGACAAATTAAAAAATTTACGACTAAATTGAACATAGATTTAGAACTCCTTGTACAATAATTCCCTCATTAGGCTCCCCATCAAAACACACGTCAGATTTTTGGTACCTCCTCACTAATCTACCATCACAACGGATGTAAAAACAGTGGAAGTCATGATTTCAGAAATCTCCATCGCCGAGATTCTAGCTAGTCAAAATCAGAGAGGACTAGCCTCGGACATAGCATGATCACCAAATTTCTCGAGTAAAGAAGCGTGGATATCTTCGTTGATCCTAGAGGGGCCAACGCCAGGGTTCAGAGTATGGATCCCTAACGTAGACTATTTCCACGCGCGGGTATGGGGACACGACGACGGGCTGCGCGGTTTCACCAGGATAGTCTTCGCTGCTCACAGACACTATCGCTGCGAACCCGACTTTCTTCCTGAGCAAAGCAACGAGGTCGACCGCATCGACATCCCCGGTCACCTCGATCCGGTCCAGGTCACCCACCAGCGCCACAGATTGGACTCCTTGAAAGCCACCCGCGAGTTTCAGAGCTTTGGAGTGAGGGTTTGGGGGGCCGAAACAATAAAATCTCGAGACGTGGTCGTTCATAGACACCTTGATCATGAGCCTTTGTTGCAACAACAACAAAACAAAACCAAATTGAAAATAATAAATAAATGAAAAAAAAAAAAACAGACCAAAAAGGTGAATTAATTCTATGATTTTCTCATCAATTTATTAGCATCTCCTTCGAAGAAGACTCTCAGCGGTTTGAACAAAGACTCTCAGTAGTCAGAAGTCAATCTTTTTTTAGCATTAGGTCTTCGATTTTTGGCTTTATTATTTGTCTTTTTCTATATAAATACATATTGTCCCTTCTCTTACCCACCGTTTATATATGCCTTACATAATTGAGGACATATGCTTTAGAGATTGTTAATGTTAAGTATAGGACTTGGTAGAAAAATGTCATTCATCAAGTAGATGACTACGTACATAGATTCGATAATAAACCCCAAAAAATCTATTGAAACTTGACCGATTAAGAGACGTGATTAGTCCATTCCATCATTTTTGTCACTATTTGAAGTTCGATAGAAAGGCCTTCCATATGAGAAAAAGGGGGAAATTACTCAATTAGACCTAACTTTATTATACGGATGTCAATTCAGTCCTAAACTTTTTAATTTTGTCAATTTATTCATAGCGGGGTGGTGCATCCTGTAGGACGACCCGCGATGACTGGACCAACACTTCGGCGATTTTCACCAGGAGGGCTACAGTGAAATTCCGCGCAAATTTTTTAGGACTAAATTGACAAAGTTACAAAGTTTGGAACTGAATTGATATCTGTATAATATTTTGAAGTTTAATTGGAAAAATCTTCCGAACGAAAAAGTTTCCCCAAATTGACTCTTAACAGCCAAAGTCTCTAATGATCATTGTCATCATCACCACCTCCCTCCCTCCCTCCCTCTGACTTGAGAATTAGGAGTCAATAGGGGCGAGTGGACGACCTACTACAAAAAATAATAGGACGACGAAAGGACCGTTGAGAGAACATTCGGGGAAAGTTCATGCTCAATCCAAATTTATTGACAAATTATTACAAAATATCTATATCAGCATCAGCCTTACCATGTAAGACGGCTAGCTTCCATGTCAGCAATTTTCGATCTAAATTGGCCGGATATACTGAATTGATAATAATATGAAAAGGTTTAGGACTGAATTGATACTAATATGAAAAAGTTTAGAACTGATATGATCAAACCCGTGACTTTATAGAAGACGAGCGACTCCTTTACCACCGTGTCAACGATCTTAATGGTAAGCCCCCACGTATGTTTGTTTGTTTGTTTATTTTTTGTTAATTATATTTTCGAGTGTCTTAAAGTCACGGGTGGCTATACGAATCACAAACTGATTGGAAGAAATTTTCTCCGATCGAGGGCATAGCCAATTTCTAATTGTTTAGGAGAAATGAGTGTATCTAGATGGCTTAGCTCTTGGTTGAAGTTTAAGTCTCTTTAGTCATTCATAAAAATTTATTTTTTTAAAAAGGAATTTATTCATTGAGTCTCTTTAGTCATTCATAAAAAATGAAATCCTCCAGCGTACCATGCGATCCTTTTCACACCAACCAAAAAAGCATACAATTAAAAGCTCCTAGAGTTGACTAATGAACTCGTGATTGGATCAATCCAGCCAATGCTTCATGGCCAGTGAAATTTCTGAGCACCCTCTTGGAAAGATCGTGGCCTCCAATTTCTTAAGGTCGGTCACGATAGACCCTCGTTTCAAATGGAGAGGTCAAATTTTCTGTTGTCGTCGTCGTTGGGGATGGTTGGCAGCCCACAATTTTGGAGAAGGCAGAACAAGACAAGGGAAAAAAGATGGTTGCTAGGAATTCAAAAGACACGAGCAGACCCAACAGTAATTATTAAACTTTTTGTGTGCTGAATTGTGGGGCAAAAAGGGCATAAAAACTTGAGATTTCACATCAAAAGTTGACATGGAGTTTGTTAACGCGGAAAGTTTTAGAGGAAAATATTTTCCTCAAATTTCCATATATATATATATATATATATGAAGAAAAGACTCCTAATGAGGCATAACCTCTAATTTATGAAATTACAACTCATATACGTAATTTACAGTTCATGTCCATAGAATCTACCTTCCTCACCATCACTCCCTTAAGTTGAGAGAAAATATTTTTTTTTTCTCTTCATCTCAGGGAATACCCTCGAATTTTACGTCCCAGAGTTCAGACGAAGTAGTTTAAGGACTTGCTCAGATCCAAGACCCTAAAGTAATCATTAAAATTTTCATGTGCTGAATTATGGGGCGACAAGGGGCATAAAAAAAACCTGGGATTTCACATCGGAAATCATTAGTTTATGGATTGAAGGTGTAGTTGTACATGCGTGCCTCACATGGTGCATAGACTTCGGAAACATCCCCCCACATTGCCTTTTTGGAGAAGAAATTACATTTAGTGCAATAAAAAAAAGACTTGCTTAGTTTTCTCGTTGACTTCGATATGGTCATCCATAATATTACCATGTTGCATGGGATATTGGTTTTTTTTTCCTTTCTATAAGTAGACAAAGAAGCATATTAGAACAAAAAAATTTATGGACCCAACTTTCCAAAACTCTCTCAACCACGAAGCAATGTGTTTTCTGTGGGAGATGGTGCGGACATAATCGCGGGACTCTTTGCAGCATGGCCTTGTTGCCGAGGATCGGGTCGGAGAGGTGCTCGAGGATCATCGCGACTCTGGGCAGGAGGAAGTAAACATGAGCTCCATGGGGATAGCATGTGCAGAAACGGGGGTAATTATCCAAAAAGTCTTAGACCTATTGTACGGTGGTCAATTTAGTCCCCTTTTCACCATATTCTAATTAATTTAAAAGCTTTTCAATTGTGTCAATTTAATCCTAAACCTTTTGAAATTTTGTCAATTCAGTTCTAAACTTTTTATTTGGATAGTTGGCCAGAAGGACTACATTGGCGAATTATTAAAAGATTTAGGACTAAACTGGCAAATCGTCAAAAGGTTTAGGACTAAATTGACATAATTAAAATGTTTAAGATCAAATTGGCACAATCGTCATAGGGTTGAGCTCGATCAACTTGAGGAAGAAGCCCGGCGTTGAGTCTGTCTTTGCAGACTCCAGTGTGGAAAATGGGCGGTTCTCCTTCTTCACATACACTTCTGAACATATGTTCCATTAGCAAGTAACTCCTGCACATGAATTGGCACAAAAAGAAAAAAAGAAGATAAAAAAACAAAACGGGTAATCCGATCAAAAAATTAATCTATCAAGGGAAATGTCAGAATAATCGTTAGATTGAAATATATACTTGGTAGTCCAAAGTTATGGAATTTATGTGTCGAGATATTAGAACAAATGTATAAAAAAAGAAAAGAAAAGTATTGATGTTAATCCATATATTTTTCATCATTGAAATTATCATGCTAATGAAATAGTCTGTCCCTGTTCAATAATAATAGAATGATGACACACACATAGCTAGTTTCATGTCATCGATCCTTAAAATTGGATCGGAGGCAAATGATTTTTAATTAGAGATAAAGGTTAAAGAATCAAGCGAGGCAAACATTTTAGCCCATACATCCCAAAGTAGTGGATATTTTTTTTTTAGGGGGTTGATAAATTGCTCGATATTCATAGAAATTCAAGAATTCTTAAATAAAAAGTCCGATAAAAGGGCATACAATCACAAAAGGTCCCAAAAAGGTTGGGGAGTGCTAACAACCCAAAAAAAGGAAAGGGAATTCGAACCAAAGTAGTGGAATTAGCTCAATAATTGAAGCGGATCTAACCGGCTTGGATTCTGGGCCAAGAAGAAAGCCCATGGCAAGTGCATTCCATTATTAACGACTGCAAGGCTTTGCTCCACCAGCTGGACCGAGTCTCTCTAGCCCATTGACCGAGATCCGCAAATCAAGTCGCCGACTGGGTGGCCAAGGCCCACCGCACTAATTCCCTCAACCCGAAGTGGCTTGTTAAGCCGCCTCCCTTCCTCTTTTCTTTGTTATGCTTAGATTGTGGGGACCCTAATGTTATCGTTTTTAATTATGAATGAAAGCAAGATGCTTTTTCGTCCAAAAAAAAAAATATTACCTTCATGGTGCTTGCTGCTTTAGGAATTTGGGGAAATTTTAAATTCAATTTTTGAAGAACTTTGAGAAAAGTGTCCGAGGGTGGAGACGAACTTACTCAATTATTTTAAAAAATAAATAAATAAAATCTCTCTCCCCAACCATTATTATTGTTGTTAATTATACAGCAAGATCTATTGTCGACCCATTAAAAAAAAAAAGTGATTAGTCCCAATCCATCATTTTATTTTTTCTCTCACTAATTGAAGTTCAATAGAGAGGCCTCCTCTTAAAAAGCAAAAAGGGTTCCCAAAATTGAAGACAACCAAAGTCATTGACTTGTAAGTAATAGAGTTCGAGTGAAACTTCTATGATCAATTCTCGATTAAGGGTATAGGGGTAAATTGCATGTTGACTCCCAAGTTTTTAGATTGTTCCAAATTACACCCCCTCGGAACACTTCGATTTTGCAATATGTCCCATGAAGTTCAGGAATCGGTTGCATCGTATCCCATGGCTTTGATTTCGATCAAATTTTGCTTAGAGCTCCAATCACATGACGGCACTATCACGGGTTATTGAGGGTAGATTCGTCATATAAGTACATACAATGAAAAAGTAGAAGAACGGTTCAGAATATACTGCACGTGAGAGCGTGCGACTAAAGTACCATTGAGAATTCGACCGGAATTAACGTCAAATGCATATCAACATATAGGCTCCGTTTGTTTAGTGAAAAATTGAATAATTTGCATTCGCGCAGTCAAATATGTGACAAAATTTTGGATGGAGCGGATGTTAGGGGGTACGTCGCGATCAATTTCGAAAAGTGTTCCACCGGTTAGCCGCCACCATCATTTCTCTGTTTCCGTCTCTCTGACTTTGGAGAAGAAAATTATTTACTCTTTTTTATCTTTTAATTAGCCACCACCACAGGTCTCAGAATTCATGCAAAATGTGCGGTCGGAGTCTTCAAACTTTTAATTTCTTCAATCCAAAAGTTCCTCCACTTCCCATAAAAAAAAAATCAAATTAGTCGTTTGGTACTGTTCACAAGTATTCACTATTGACTAAATTTTAGAATACCTTTTTACTTCGTTTCCTAAATCAACAAAAGGTATGCTATTTTTTTTTAAATTACCTTTTTACCTTTTTGGTCTTTGTTAATATTACGATAGTCACATTGAATTATATTTTAGCTTGTCATATCTATACTGGCAAAAGTAAAACCTCATTTAGAATTGTATCTGATAAATATTCCTGCTATTTTGAATCTAAGTGTTTTCATAAGAAATCTAGAAACGATATTAATTTATCTATGGATACATATATTTAGTTTAATCTATATCTTGTTCATAATGTTTTAGATGGATACAAATTATAAAGCACGAAACACAAAAACTTAAAACTTGTGTCCATGTTCGACCGTCGGTCCGGTCCGGTTCCTGAGTGGGTCCATGAAACTGGGCATGTCTAAAATTGTACCATCCTCTGCCCACATCCGTTTGCACACATAAATGTTTCAAGACCCAAATATATTCATCAACTAGTGAGCCAACTGTCGTTGATAAATTTTAGTCTTATTTTCCCCACTACCAAATCATTTTTACATACAAACACAGAATCTCATCAAATCTCAGCATGAGCGTATCAACTACAAATGCTTCTCGGCCAACCAAAGCATACAAGCATTAACGCCCATCAGGATGGATCCAATTTCATGCAGATGTTTCTCGGCCAAGTTGAGAGAGCGTGAAAGAGGAGACCGTCCGAATGAGATTGCAATTAGGGTTTTTGAAATTTTTAACAGAAAAATTTAATATGTGTGTATGTATGTACCGGTCCGGTACGGATGGTCTGGGTGGGCGATTTTAAACCTAGAACTGGGAATCAGACCAGTACTCATTGGTTCCAATATGTTTGAACCGGAACCCGGACCGGTCCCCATAGGAACCGCCCAAAACCGACCGGTTTGGTCCGAATCTTGGTTATACAGACGGTTCTCGATTCTTTTTCACACCCCTACACTTACCTAAGTAGCCGGATACAAATTACAATCACCACCAGCATAAGAATTAGCATTATGTACACATGTCGACACTAGCGAATTATGCAAAAAATAGGTCAAAGAGCAATACCCTAGCTGCGTTTGATCGTCTAAATTTCTAGTCAGGATAGGATATGATATGAAATCCAATGATTTTGCGATATCTTATCTACTGTTTGGTGAATCGCAATAATAAAACCGGATATTTTCTATATCTTATTTTAAAGTTGCACAAACAGAGATTATGACTCTGAGAAGCTCGCAAATTCGTCGGGAGCTAATGCCATTCTTAACATGAGGTCATGGTAGGCCGAAACCAGTTATTGTGCCGAAGTGTTTTGTGTGTCTCGTTCGAGGGACTAGATGCCCAAGCTAAGCTAGGCATGGTACGATCCGATACGTAGATTCGATCCGCCGTATTATTTTTTTGAGAGAGAGAGAGAGGATGATGAAGTGGTGGTGCATATGAATCTGATCTTCCTGGCTCCCTGAATGTCGAATATCTAAATTCGATCTTATCAACGATGCAAGAAAGTAATGAAAATTCGTACAACACAAGAATTTACGTGGTTCAGCAGGGAAGATGTTCTGCCTACCTACGTCCACGGGGAGATAAGATCTGTTTCACTAATAACGTAGAAAAGTATACAGCCGCTCTTCTCACCTTTTCTCTCTACCATAGAGACTTGTTTCACCCTAAATACATATAGCGAAACCCTACATGGCACAAATTACAAAATTGCCCACATAGCCTAAAATATTTAACTTTCCCATATAAATCGTGCTGTCCAGTCGTCAGGGGGCCTTTCAGAACCGCCTCATAATCTCTTAGATAATAGAATACAAGACATCAATCTCAACAATCTCCACCTTGGCTTCGATTCTGTAAAGCCACCTGTGAAAGAATATGAAAATATAGATGTCTTCATCCCCATACCTCCATAAGAGGTACACTCCCGCACTCATTGAGTGCATCCCTCACCTTCAACAGCAAGTTATATTAATTGAGCCCAAACATGACTCAAACTTCTCAATAGTGACTGGCTTGGTAAAACAATCTGCAAGATTGCTATTTGTGTGAATCTTCCTCAAGTGAATGCTGCCATCTGACACAAGCTCCCTAATTTTGTGAAACCTCACATCTATATGCTTTGTTCTTGCATGAAACACTTGATTCTTGGCGAGATGTATGGCACTCTGACTGTCACAGTGTAACACCGCACCTCCTTGCTCTAAACCCAACTCACGAACCAACCCAGTCAACCAGAGCCCTTCCTTAGCAGCTTCTATAGCTGCCATGTACTCTGCCTCTGTAGTAGACAATGCAATTGTGGACTGGAGCATCACCCTCCATGAGATAGGTCCACCAGCTAATGTAAAGACATATCCTGTAGTAGACCTCCTCCTATCTAGGTCACCAGCAAAGTCCGAATCAACATATCCCGCTAGCTCCTTCGAACCTCCGTCGCGATTGAACATAATACCCAAATTTGCAGTCCCGCTCAAATATCTAAAGATCCACTTGACTGTATTCCAATGCTCCTTCCCTGGATTACTCATGTATCTGCTAACAACACTGACTGCATGAGATAAATCTGGCCTGCTACACACCATAGCATACATGAGACTCCCAACTGCGCTAGCATAGGGAACTCGAGACATCTCCTCAATCTCCTCATGTTTTGTGGGGCATTGCTGTTCAAATAACCTGAAGTGGCTAGCTAATGGTGTCCTCACTGGTTTAGCCTTATTCATGTTGAAACGCTCAAGCATCTTTTCAACATACCTCTTTTGAGATACCCAGAGTTTACCTGCACTTCTATCTCTATGAATTTCCATACCAAGGATCCTCTTAGCAGCATCAAGATCATTCATCCCAAACTCATTATTCAACAAGGACTTTAAAGAGACAATATCATGCATATCCTTAGCAGCAATGAGCATGTCATCAACATAAAGCATCAAAAGAATAATCGAATTATCATCTGACACTTTAAAATAAACACAGCAATCATACTCACTTCTCGAATAGCCAATTTGCACCATAAAAGAGTCAAAGTGCTTGTACCACTGTCTCGGAGATTGCTTAAGGCCATAAAGTGACTCCTTAAGCGGACAAACTTGATCTTCCTTTCCTGGCACTTGAACCCGTCAGGTTGCTCCATCAAAATCTGTTCCTCCAAGTCTCCATGAAGAAATGCCGTCTTCACATCAAGTTGCTCCAGCTCAAAATCAAACATGGCTACCAAGGCAAGTAGAACCCGAATAGAAGTGTGCTTTACTATTGGAGAGAATATTCATTATAATCTACCCCTTCCTTCTGTGCATACCCTTTAGCTACAAGTCTAGCCTTGTACCTTACCTGCTCATTCTCAGACACTGCCTCTTTCTTGCGAAAGATCCATTTACACCCAATAATCTTTTGCCCTTTAGGTTTCTCCACAATCTTCCAAGTCCTGTTTTTCTGTAAGGATTCCATTTCTTCCATCATAGCTAACATCCATTTATCACTATCAGCATCAGATATCGCA
Organism: Lenwebbia sp. NSW1173648; assembly: GCA_029784005.1. Taxonomy (NCBI): domain Eukaryota; kingdom Viridiplantae; phylum Streptophyta; class Magnoliopsida; order Myrtales; family Myrtaceae; genus Lenwebbia; species Lenwebbia sp. NSW1173648. The sequence goes on from JARCGZ010000002.1 coordinate 27,571,414, forward strand.
TCCTGATAGGAAGATGGATCGCCTGTACCTACTGTGAGGGCATAAGCAACTATATCCTCAAACCCGTATCTCACAGGTGCTTTGTGAGTACGTTTTTCTCTACCTTCTGCGATGGTGTAGGTATCTTCTACTGTCTTCTGTGATTCTGGTGAGTTACTGGATGATTTCCTTCCTCCCGCTATTTCCGGTTTACCTGACTCCACCTGCACAGTAGATCCTTCTTCACTTCTGCCATCTGCATGTGAACTGTTATTTACCTTCACCATGTCAAAATCATTAAAGACAACGTCCCTGCTAACCACGGTCTTCCGTGCATTAGGATCCTATAGCTTGAATCCTTTCACACCTTTCTCATAGCCAAGAAAGATACACTACTTAGACTTTGAGTCTAACTTGGAACGATGTCCACTTTGTACATGAACATTGGCTAGACAACCAAATACTCTCAAACCAGAATAGTCAATCGAATTACCTGTCCATACCTCCTCAGGAACTCTGCATTCAATGGCTGTAGATGGAGACCTGTTAATGAGATAGCATGCCATATTAACTGCTTCTGCCCAGAAACTTTTACTCAGCCCTGCATTCAGCCTCATACTCCGAGCCTTTCCAAAAGTATCCTGTTCATCCTCTCAGCTACACCGTTTTGTTGTGGTGTATCTGGTGTTGTGAAGTGACGTGTGATCCCTTCAGCTCTACATAGTTCCAGGAATGGTGTGTACCTGTATTCCCCTCCATTATCCGTTCTCAAGCACTTTAGCTTCTTTCCTGTCTGCCTTTCTACTTCAGCCTTCCACTCTTTGAATTTGGAGAAGACTTCGTTTTTCTGCTTCATGAAGTAGACCCAGACTTTCCTTGAGTAATCATCAATGAACGTCACAAAATATTCGGCTCCACCTTTTGATTTGATCGGTGCAGGACCCCATACATCGCTGTGTACATAATCAAGTACATCCTTGCTCGTATGCTTTCCAGTTCTGAAACCAACTCTGCTCTGTTTCCCGAAAATGCAGTATTTGCAGAAGTTCAATTTGCAGCTTTTGACACCTTTTAACAGCTTCCTTTTATGAAGCTCCATCATACCCCTTTCACCCATATGCCCTAACCGCATATGCCACATATGAGTGTCATCTGTATCGGACTCTGCAGCTGTAGTCACAGATGCTCCACCTGTTACTGTACTCCCTATGAGCCTGTATAAACTTCCAGTCAACTCTCCTTTCATGACAACCATAGCTCCCTTGATGACTTTGAGAACTCCACTTGCTGCTACATACTTGCAGCTATTCACATCAAGCGCACCCAAAGATATCAAATTTTTCTTTAGATCTGGAACGTGCCTTACATCCACCAAAATTCTGACTATACCATCAAATATTCTGATTTTAATAGTCCCTATTTCAATGGTTTTGCAAACCGCATCATTCCCCATTAGAACAGATCTGCCACTGTATGACCGGTATGAATCAAACCAATCCCTATTCGGGCACATGTGATAAGAGCATCTAGAGTCTAAAATCCATGAATCAACGAACTGATTCTTACCTGATGATATAGAGAGAAGATCTCCATCATCACCGTCTGAGCTATCAGCCACACTTGCTTGATTAGAAGTTTTCTCGTGATTCTTCAAGTCTTCCTTTCTCTTATAACAGTTTCTTTTCAGATGGGCTTCCTTCTTGCAATAATAACAAGAGAGTTTCGTTTTACCCCCTCTTGATTTCGATCGACCCTTATTCTCGGATCCCCGCTGGATTGTTCTTCCCCGTTCCCGCTCCTTGACTTTTCCGATGAGACCCTCACCCTATGCCGTAGCACTGTTAACCCTCTTTCTCGTATCATTAGATAATAGGGCAGCAGTGACCTCATCTGTCTCAAGCGTCTCCTTTCCATACAAGAGTGTCATCACCAGATGATCATAAGATGCTGGTAGCGACGATAGCAGTAATAGGGCTTTGTCTTCATCTTCCATTGAAACCTCCAGACTTGCAAGTTTACTCAGAATCTGATTGAACGTGTTGATATGTTCTAACAGACCTGAGCCTTCCTCCATCTGTAGAGAGTATAACTGTTTTTTCAAAAAATAGTGTGTTCGTTAGGGACTTGGTCATATAGATGCTCTCAAGTTTCGTCCACACCTGCGGAGCCGACTTGAGATCCACCACATACTGCAGAACCTCATCAGATAGGTTCAATCGAATGGCGCTTACCGCCCTTTCCTCCATCTTTACCCAATCTTCATCACTCGTTTTTGGTTTCTTCCCTTTCCCCAGCAGCACTTTCGACAGGCCCTGTTGAATCAGAAGATCCGTCATTCTTCGTCGCCAGAGAGTGAAGTTGTTCTTTCCATTAAACCTCTCGATGTCGTACTTGATACTCGAACCCTTTCCTGACATCTTGATGGCTTGCCGAACCAGGCTCTGATACCAATTGTCGAATATCTAAATTCGATCTTATCAACGATGTAAGAAAGTAATGGAAATTCGCACAACACAAGAATTTACGTGGTTCAGCAGGGGAGATGTTCCGCCTACCTACGTCGACGGGGAGATGAGATCTGTTTCACTAATAACGTAGAAAAGTGTACAGCCGCTCTTCTCACCTTCTCTCTCTACCATAGAGACCTGTTTCGCCCTAAATACATATAGCGAAACCCTACATGGCACAAATTACAAAATTGCCCACATAGCCTAAAATATTTAACTTTCCCATATAAATCGTGCTGTCCAATCGTCAGGGGGCCTTTCGAAACCGCCTCATAATCTCTTAGATAACAGAATACAAGACATCAACCTCAACACTGAATGTCATCTAAGGAGGTGGTTCCAACTGGTTGACCAAAGAAGGGAGATGTTCGAATTCTTTCTTTAGTTGGCATTAGAGGAGTCATGCAGGCCCTAATACGTAATAACCCAACGCCACCATCTCATCATCTTCTCCCCCTCCTCACTTGTTGGATTCTGCAGTTAATACTTCCCCTGTACATCATCTGATGTTCTCACCCTTTCTTTCTGCTTCTTACCTCTTCCTCCTGTCTCGTCGCATGTTTTGTTGTGTTCCCTTTACACACGCTTGTCTGGATTATTTTCTTTGAGGCAAACCCTTTTCTTTACATTATTTCTGTTGCGGAAAAACACCAAGAGATGTGCGAATTCAAGCGCGAAAAAGAGAAGGATGAAAGTAAAATAAAAACACTCGAGACACGATATAGTTGGAAAACCCAAAACGGGAAAAACCACGGGGAGAGAGAGGGGTTTCACTATCTTCAATAACGAGTACAAGCGTACAATCAAAGATCTAAAGATCTAACAAGAAGAAGTGAAAAAACAAAGGGTTTCGGGCAGAAGTGAAAAGCTCGAGGCAGAAGCGAACATATCCCTTTATAGCCCCTCTAAAAAAATACCCTAAAATAAAAGTACATGGTCCAAACTACCCTTATCTTTAATTTGAAAGTCAAAATATAACAAATCTCCACATTGACTTCAAATCTCCAAAAGAGCGTTTACCAAAAGCTAGAAGACATCTCTCCCTCACCACCAAGAGTGAGCACACAAAGCCACCCCTCAAATGGCGGAATCGACAACGCACACCCCTAAGCCTACGTAAGTGTACTCGATATAGGAAACAAGGGATGAAACGTCACCAACTCCATATAAGTAACTCAAATGGAGAAAATGTCAACCAAGTCCAAATAATGCTTGAACTTGGTCAAAGGAATTGGTTTAGTCAACATATTTGCTGGATTATCCGTTGTAGGTACTTTCTTCACTATTACTGTACCCTTAGCAACCTCATCACGCACAAAGTGATAATGAATATCGATATGTTTCGTTCTCTCATGATACATCGCGTTCTTGGTCAACTGGATCGCACTTTGGTTATCGCAAAAGATAACGGAGGCTCCCTCCTGCTTTACCTCAAGTTTTGTAACCAAATGCTTCAACCAAAGAGCTTCCTTTGCTGATTCCGTTGCTGCCATGTACTCTACTTTGGTGATAGATACAGCAACCGTGCCTGCAAAGTTGCTCTCCAACTAACCGCTGAACCACCAAAAGTAAAAACATAACCTATCAAAAACCTCCTTTTATCGAGATCACCTGCATAGTCAGAATCAACGAAGCCAACAACTGAATGCCCTATATCACAACCTCTATCAAAGACCAAACCAACATCTGAGGTACCCCGGATATACCGAAGAATCCACTTCTCTGCTTGCCAGTGAGCTTTACCCGGATTTGTCATATACCTGCTCACAACACTAACTGCTTAGGAAATGTCTAGACGAGTGCATCCCATGACATACATAAGACTACCCACAGCATTAGAATATGAAACTCGAGACATCTCATCTTCCTCTTCTTTGGTTTTAGGCGACAAAGAAGCAGAAAGTCTAAAATGGGACGCCAAAGGAATACTTACCAGCTTAGCATTCTTCATGCCGTAACATTCAAGCACTTTCTCAATATATACCTTCTGCGAAAGGTATACCCCTTCTGCGAAAGGTATAACTTCCCAACCTGTCTATCTCTGCGAATCTCTATACCTAGAATTTTCTTAGCAACTCCAAAATCCTTCATCTCAAATTCCCTGCTAAGTTGCCTCTTTAACAATTGTATCTCTGACATGTCCTTTGCTGCAATAAGCATGTCATCCATATACAATATCAAATAAATAAAAGAACCATCACGCAATCTCTTATAGTACACACAATTGTCATGCGCACTTCGCGAGTAACCATGACTTAACATAAAGCTATCAAACCTCTTGTACCATTGACGTGGAGATTGCTTGAGACCAAACAAGGAGCGTTTCAACCCGCAAATGTGATCTTCCTTACCCTCAACAACAAATCCCTCTGGTTGAGACATATAGATTGTCTCCTCAAGCTCGCCATGCAGAAAAGCGGTCTTGACATCAAGTTGCTTAAGTTCTAGATCATAAAGGGCCACTAACGCGAGCCACACACGAATGGAACTATGTTTCACAACTAGAGAGAACACTTCATTGAAGTCGATCCCTTCCTTCTAACTAAAGCCCTTCGCTACCAAACGTGCCTTGAATCTTCATCTTCAACCCTTGGAATTTCCTCCTTTCCTTTGAAGATCCACTTGCATCCAACAGCTCTTTTGCCCTTAGGCAATTTCACAAGATCCCAAGTTTGGTTCTTATGAAGTGACTCTATCTCTTCATTCATCGCAACAAGCCACTTCTCAGATTTAGAACAAATAGTAGTTTCACGGAATTTAGAAGGTTCTTCAATACCAAGCTCTTTAGCAACTGAAAGAGCATATGCTACTAAATCAGCAAAACCATACCTCTGAGGAGGCTTAATTTGCCTTTTAGCTATCCCTGCAGCCAAAATCTGAGGTTGTTCAACTTCTTCTACTTCATCTTTAATCGAATCTGAGTCTTGTTGCTCACTGTCACTTTTTGACTAAATAGGAACATATTCAGAGGTTCTTCGTGGATGCTCTACATTAAACTCCACCTTTTTCGCTACATTCTCTTCCTGAATATCTATAGACTCAACAACTTTTTCCTGATCAAGCATAGAATTTTCATCAAAAGTAATATCCCTACTGATTATAAACTTTGATGACTGAGGGTCAGAACACCACAATCTATATCCCTTAACACCGTCTGCATAACCAACGAAAATACCTTTCTTGGCTCTAGGTTCAAGCTTACCATCTTTTACATGATAATAAGTGAGATATCTAAATACTTTCAAAACAGAATAATCAGAAGGTTTACCATACCATACCTCATTTGGAGTCTTACATTTAATTGTGGTCGAAGGAGAACGATTCACCAAATAACATGCCTTGTTCACGACTTCGGCCCAAAATATTTTATCAAGTTCAGCATTAGAAAGCATACATCTAGCTCTCTCTAAAAGTGTTCGGTTCATGCACTCCGCCACCCCATTTTGTTGAGGTGTATACATGACTGTTCGATGTCGAACAAGCCCTGAATCTTCACAGTACTTGTTAAAATCACATCCCCAAAATTCAAGATCATTGTCTGTTCTGAAACGCTTTATCTTCTTGCCAGTTTGATTTTCAATCAACATCTTTCACTTCTTGAACGTATCAAAAATGCCACTTTTATGCTTCAAGAAATAAACCCAGACTTTGCTTAAAAAGTCATTAATAAATGTCAAAAGATAAACTGCACCACCTTTAGATATAACCTGTGTAGGTCCCCACAAATCATAGTGAATATAGTCAACTATGCCCTTCGTTGAGTGCACCCCAGTACTGAAAATAATTCTGCGTTGTTTCCCGTAAACACAATACTCATAAAAGTCAAGTGGGACTGTATGTTCCCCACAGAGTAAACCACGCTTACTCAATATAGTCATTTCTCTTTCGCTCATGTGGCCCAGCCGCATATGCCACAATCTTGATTTATTAGAATCTGAAGAGGATGATATATTTAAAGAACCCACAACGGTACTTCCCTACAGAACGTAAAGACCATTCTTCTTGTTACCTCTCATCACAATCAAGGAGCCTTTTGAAATTTTCAAAACTCCACCTCCACTGGTATACATGCATCCAGTGGAATCCAAGCGGCTCAAAGAAATAAGGTTCTTCTTCAAATCTGGGATGTGCCTAACATCTCTCAAAGTTCTTACTATATTGTCATGACATTTGATCCGTATAGTGGAGGTGGAACCATCAAAACTGAACCACCAGTGACTCTCTCATATGTGTGGAACCAATCTCTATTTGAGCACATATGGTATGACCATGCCGAATCCAAAATCCATTCATCGTCTACACGACAATTTGAAGACAAAACAGTAAGAACATTATCTTCATTAGCAAACTCATTATCCTTCACCAGACTAGCCGAATCAAAACTCTTCATTGACTTTTTTTCCTTAGCCTTGAGCAAAGGACACTCATTTTTATAGTGTCCGAACTTGTGACAATAGTAACATTCAACTTTTCTCTTGTCCTGGCCTGACCTAGACTTCGAGCGCCCTTTACTATTACTGCGTCTATCCCGATGATTCGACCTTCCCATAACAACTAAGCCATCGGCTTTATTTGCACTACTTCTCCCATGCAACTTTGTACGCATCTCCACGAAATTCAGCGAGGCCTTCACATCCTCAAGAGTTATGGATTCTCTTCCATACAACATAGAATTCACAAAATTCTCCTACGAGCTCGGTAGCGAGCATAACACAATTAGGGCTTGATCTTCATCATCTAACTTCAAATTTAGATTTTCATATCCATTACGATTTTATTAAATTCATCTAGATGTTCTTGGATGTGAGTACCTTCTTGCATCTTTAACGTGTAAAGACGCTACTTCAAAAATAATCTCGTCGTAAGAGATTTTTTCATGTAGAGACTTTCTACCTTTTGCCACAATCCTGAAGCCGTTTCTTCATCAGCGACCTCACGAAGCACCTTGTCGGACAATGATAATTGGATGGTGCTGTGCGCTTTCTCTTCCATCTCCTCAATTTCTGCCGTAGTCATATCGTCGGGGTAATTCCCATCCAAAACTCTAACCGAACCTTCCCGAAACAACAAAGCCTTCATCTTGATCCTCCATAGCCCAAAACTGTTTTGGCCATCGAAGGGTGCCACTTTGAACTTGATAGATGGCATCTCGAACAAAAAAGACCGAAATTCCTTCGCTCTGATACCAATTTGTTGTGGAAAAATGCCAAGAGATGTGCGAATTCAAGCGCGAAATAGCGAAGGATGAAAATAAAATAAATACGCACGAGACACGATATACGTGGAAAACCTAAAACGGGAAAAATCACGGGGAGAGAGATGGGTTTCACTATCTTCAATAACGAGTACAAGCGTACTATAAAAAATCTAAAGATCTAACAAGAAGAAGTGAAAAAACAAAGGGTTTCAGGGCAGAAGCGAAAAGCTCGGGGTAGAAGCGAAAGCAAGCGTTGCAATGTAATATGCAACATATCCCTTTTATAGTCCCCCTCTAAAACAAAAATAAAACCCTAAAACAAAAGTGCATAGTCCAAACTACATTTATCTTTAATTTAAAAGTCAAAATATAACAGTTTCTTGCCGGCCTTTATTGTTTACTTCGGTTTTTGAATGGGGTTTACCAGGGTTCTGTAAAAATTGCTGGCAGCTAGAAATCACTATCAGACATCGACGTTTAACCCTTGGAAACTGTCCTGATTCACCCTTTTTTCCTTGTGGTGAATGAGTGAAACTTCTGTGCTCTGTGTTATGGTAGTCGTTCGTCGTCGTCGTGGTCATCGTCGCCGCTTGTCTCTCTGGTTTTCTTTGGAACTGAAGGGAACCAATCCCATAACGTACGTAGCGGAATTACACGAAATTAACAAGCCCAGATACTTACTTGAGTCACTGATCGGAGAAGTATATCACAGAACGGACATACCTCGTATTTTCACAGATTAGATGTTATCGTTGCAGTCCATCGAGAGATCGTTCGTCCAGTCACCCGTTTGACGATCGGGAGAGTTCGTCGTTGTTTTTTCTGTCGTTTCTCTACGCCATTCTGTACGTTAAGAACTTAAGAGAAAACGAAAATTGAGAGAGAGAGGGATGACGTCTGTTTCAAACGTGACTTTATCACGTTTTAAACCAATAACTGCCTTTGGCAGTTATCCAATATTGTGAAGGGTTGTGGTGCTCTACATGGGCGGACCACGGTATTCCTATACACCCTCATTTTCCAACATCTCCCACTCGCCCATGAAAGGGCTATCCATAACTCTCATTTGCCCACGAAGGGTCAACAACTCCCACTTGCCCACGAAGGGTTAAATATAACTTTCTCTCTTTCCTGCAAAGTTCATATCAACAAATAATCCGTGTGACCAGCATACTACGAGAGCTCGTTGCCATACATCTGTTAGGAGTATATAGCAGCTCAAAATGGGCATATTAACTCAGAGTAGATCCAGTAAGCAGTACCCTAGATCAATCGGTCACATTTACATCATATCTCTATTGATCTCTTTAAGCATTTCATATGCATTGTATTCACAATCATGATTAAACTCAAATAATCATAATTGATCGACCTGTGAATACAAAGATAGAATGTGACATCAAAACAAATTGATTTTCCTCTTCCCTTAAACCTCTCAATTTCAGTTCAGCTCGCTTTTCTGGAAATGTCCCATTAGATCGAATCAATCTCATGACCATTGGCAACACTCTAAGATAGCGAACGCTGAATAGAAATCTTGAGAATAAGTAAGAGTCGTGAGGGGACAAATTTGAGGAACTTTTACCCTCAAGAGTTTCACACGGCTTGAAAATTGATATCAAAACTTTCACCAACTCTTATTGGTCGTCTCATGCATACGTAGTATGAAATACGTATTACGGTATTCTCTCCTTTCCCATGGAGCGTATGTCTTGTCACTTAATATCGTACAGATGATAGTTTAGACATACCCAATGTCTAACTTGAGTTCATAAATCTACTCTTTTGAAAGAATCCATCAGAACTCACATCTGGCATTAAGACAGATAAAGTGAAATATATGGGCCATTTCACTTTCGGACATAATAAATAATATGTCCTCATCTTAACACTTTGTTAAGGCGGCATCTATACTTTAAGCTCGAGCTCTCAATTATCACCTAGATAATGAGCTTAAAATTGTCTCATCTCTATTTATCACATAGTAAATAAATGTGATTACCCGTGTGAGTGGGCTAATCTCTTATCTGCCCGACATACCTTCTCAACATAATGCACTAAGCATTAATATGCATAAATATCGAACAAACTCAAGCATTAATAATAATGGAACATACCATTAACTATGAACTTTGGGAAAAATAAATATCCAGTACTTCAACTTCCACGTAGTCCCAGAGATTTCAATATAGGGAACTAATCCCTTTGTCAACACATGACTAAGGAGAAACATCTCTAGGAATTGGCTTCGTTATAAGATTTGCTATCATTCTATGCGTAGATATGTACTGTACGTTCACATCTTTTCGTATAACCATGTCGTTCACAAAATCATACTTCGTGTCTATATGTTTTGTCTTGTAGTGGATCCTTAGTGTAAGCTCTTACTGCATGGCTATCACAATTAACTAATAATTGAACCTACAGTATCCTTAGCAACACCTCATTGATCCAAACATCTCTTAAGACAAATACCCTCTCGAACTACTGCTAATAATGCCACAAATTCGTCTTTGATTGTGGATAAGGCTATACATGTTTGCTTCTTACTACTCCATGATATGGCGCCATTGTTAAGTAAGAATGCAAATCTAGATGTAGAATTTCTCTCATCGAAACCTCATCCTCAGTCAACATCAGTATAGCCTTCAAGGCGCAGATCTCTACCTTGATTACTCAACGAATAATTAGCAGTACCATTCAGATACCTCATGTATCTATTGACGGCAGTCCAAAGTGCTTGACCTGGATTGGATTGGTATCTACTCACCATTCCAACTGCATAACAAATATCAGGTCTTGTACACACCATAGCATACATTAAGTTTCCAACAGCACTAGCATATGGAACACCTTCCATTCGTTCCTTTTCTTGTGGAGTCTCAGGACACATTTTACGGCTCAACTCTTCACTTCTTGCAATAGGAGTATCTTTGGGTTTACAGTCTTGCATACGAAATCATTCAAGAACTTTATCAATATAAGTCTCTTGTGAAAGAGATCACAATCTCTTTGAACAATATCTTGAAATCTGAACTCAAAGAATATATGCAGATTTACCCATATCTTTTATCTCAAAATTGGAACATAACCAATTCTTGATTGTATTAACAAACTCCATATTACTCCCTGCAATTAGTATATCATCAACATATAATGATAAGATGACAAATTGATCTTTGGATCTTTTGATATATACACAATGATCTTCATCAATCATTACAAAAATATATGCCACTATGACATTATGAAAAAGTATATACCATTGTCTCGAAGACTGCTTAAGGCCATATATCGATCTCAAAAGTCGACATACTTTTTGTTCTTGGCCTTTCTGTAACAAACCCAGCGGGTTGTTCCATATGAATTTCTTCTTTTAATTCTCTATTGAGAACTGCAGTTTTTATATCCATTTGATGTAATTCAAGATCCATGCTAATCACTATTGCTAGAACAAGGTGAATTGAGGTAAATCTCACCACAGGAGAAAACCTCTTCATAATCAATTCTTTCTTGTTGAATATACCCTTTCACCACAAGGCGAGCCTTATATCTCTCAATCGAGCCATCAGCTTTACGCTTTACTTTGAGAACCCACTTATTCCCAATGGCTTTGCATCCGTTTAGAAGATCAACCAGTTCTCAAACTCGGTTTGATCTCATTGACTCCATCTCTTTTTCCATTGCTTGTATCCAATTTTTCTTATCGGGGCAAGTCGGAGCCTCATTTACATTCCTTGGCTCATTCTCTTCTTATGGAGCAACCATGAAAGCTTTACCTTCAATTTCTAAACATCAACAAGTCGACGGAGAACGATTTTGCGACTTGTTCGCCAAATTTGAGATTATACATTTAGTACGTCAATCTCCATTACGCTCCCACTCGGATTAGATAACGACTACATCTTCACATCAAGTGGTTGCAATTGAGACTGATTCGAAACAAATTCCCCACTTCTCACATTGTTCCCACTTGAATGATATGCCTCAATAAAATCATTATCACTATCCAAGATTTTAAACAGAGAATAGTCTTCACCTATCTCGCCCTTTTTCTAAAATTCATTCACTAAGAATGTGATATCTCGTGATTCGAATTCAGTTACACTGTCTACTTTCTTGCTCACCTATAAACACATACCCTTTCGAGTGCTCTCAGTATCTCATGAAGATACTCATTTTTGCCTATAGGACCCAATTTCTCATACTTGTGGGAAGACTCGTGTGTATAAGTAGCACATTCTCAAGGTCTAAGAAAACTCAAATCTTATTTTCGACCTGTCCACAACTCATATGGAGTGAAGGTAACTGATTTAGAAGGCATACGGTAAAATATTTAGACGGCATTCAACAAATCTTCACCCCAAAAGGTGATAGGCAAATTAGCCTGTGTCATCATAGACTTAATCATTTTCATTGAGACATGTTTCTTCTCTCTACAACTCTATTCTGTTGAGAAATCGCTGGAATAGTCAACTGTTTTTTCTATTCCCTTTTCATCACATAAACATCTGAACTGATCAGATAGATTTTCTCGACCTCGATCGGATTTTAATTTTTTTTTTTTAAATTGATTTTCTAAAACCTCAAAAATTTCTCAAAGCAACTCATGCTTTAGATTTATGAGAAATCAAAAATAACATGTCCGAATCGAGTGTAATCATCTATAAATGTGATGAAATAAACAGCCTCATGCCTTGCTCTCACATTCATTGAACCACATATGTCTTAATGGATCAACTGTAAAGGAAACTCAGCTCTTGTTCCTTTTTCAAATGGTTTCCTCGTTGTTTTTCTAGCCTGGCAATGCTCGCAAATGAGCAAATTGAGTTTTTCAATATTGCCACATAAGCCCTCTTTGGCTTATCTAAACATTCATTATTAGCCAATATGACCTAGCTTAGCATGCCATATATTCACATCATTACAGAAGATGTAAATAGGGAATAACTAACATTCACATTGTTGTACTCAACAATCAACATAATGAAACCATCCAGAACCATATTTACTTGTTCCCAACGACAAGTTATCATTATCGTTATGAAAATTCAAACTAAAATCGAGTTTAACCAAAACTAACACGGAAACTTAGTTCCGTCGAGTTTTTGGAGCATATAACACATTATGTAGGAACAGGGTGTGACCACCACGCATATTCAATTGGCAAGTGCCAATTCCTTTGACTTCCACTCAGGAATTGTTTCTTACATATATCTACTATGCTCCATGTGAAATTTTGTCAAAATTCCACGAAGGCATCTATGTCCTTTACTACATGGTCTGTAGCCCCTGAGTCTACAGTCCACAAAGGATGAGGTTCAATTACAAAAACTGAACTAGAGACATAAGTAACACTCTAAAGTGTACAAAGGGTTTCTAACTTTTTTGACTCACCACAGTTGCGAGCAAAGTGACCCTTTTTGCCACAATTAAAACACTTCACTTACGAAATGTCATTCTTGAAAGGACACTTTCCTTTCCCATGTCGGTTAAACTTCAGTTTCTTTCTTGAAGAATTCGTTCCATTGCCCTTCCACTTCTTGAACCCACCTTGACGCTTATGCTTGGAGTCCGAAGCTCCATGTGAACTAGAACCAACATAACAAATATCAGTTATTGGTTTAGCCGCCAGAAGGTGATCCACCTCTGGTTCAAGACGGCGTAAAGCATCCTCAAAAGTTTTTACTTTTCATTATGGATTAAGTGGATTTTTGATATGCACATAGCTATGAGGCGGAGAATGGATTACTGCTTGCATTTACTGCTCCTTAGTCAAAATGTGGCTTGCATCTTATAATTCACTTATCATGTTTGACATACTTCTCAAAATGTTGTTTTATATTCTGCCCATATGGCATCATATAAGTGTCAAACTTTATAGTGATCTATCTCAACTAGGTGACCAATGTCTAACCAAACTTAGTTTTTAATGCTTCCCACTTGACTTTGGCATTTTCATAAATGCATGAACTCATGCATAAAACGATTTTCCATGCTACTCAGCAACATAATGCGAGCAATAGAGTTCATCTTTTTCCATGCAGCAAATGCCTCTTTATACTTTCTATGCTGTGCAGTATTTCCATATTCAGATTCTTCCATAACTAGGTTAAGAGCTTCTAGTGCTTTTTACTCTTCTAGTACAAACTAGATTTTCATATGCCAGTTTTCATAATTTCCGCCGTTCAAATTCTCTCCTTTGTCAAGCTCAGTTTCGATATTCTAAAATACTGTAGCCATTGTATCTAAACACGAAATTCTATAAACATGTATTCACGAACTATTAATGCTTAACATTTATGCATCTATTTTACACTAACTACTTACATTAATGAATAATTTCACATAAGGTCTCAGATTCGAAAGTTCACTACGTTCCCAATCATCGTTTAAGAATCCTCGTTTGAAATTACCATTAATATAATCATTTATGTAAAATTGAGTTCACTAAAGTTACTAAAACTTTCTAGAACTCCCCACTCGAATATGTCGCGACCTAAGAATCGGCTTTCCCAATTTTAGGTTAATGGATTGCCAAATTAATTAATTAGATTAATTAACATAGCTCGAACCCTCCCAAGCTCTACCAAATCGCAACTTAGGTTCAATTTCATGCAAAAATTTATCTTGGAGTCGCCACTAATCGTTTCTTGGTAGGCCGATTAGAAACCTAAGTAAATTAGTGGGAGAACTAAATTACTTCTACGAACCAGAGATTAAGAGTCCGGGAACTTGATTACATTAATTTTTAATTAATGCCCTTTCGGTACCAACTTCGCGAAAAAAGTTCAATTTGGCAATTTTGATACATTCTCACTTGAAGTCCAAAGGTGTAATTTTTTGAGTTTTCTTTTTTATGAAAATGTAAGAATTAAACTACATGCAATGTATGCCGTGAAAGTTTAATAAAAATGCAATCTAATCGAAATATTTACAAGATGGATTACATGTGCAATTATCTACATGATGCTAATTTTGGAATATGCAATTTTTAAGCATGGTGGAATGATATGTCCGAAAAGATTTAATCGGGATTCCAATCAATTAGGTAATAAAGTTTTTGAATATTCTAAAAAAGATTAGAACCGTTACCTAATTTGGCGGATTCGACTACCGAGTTCGAACCTTGAATTGTCTTGTGGATCAGGACCTTGGACCACGGCTCGAACGACGGGGATGGACTTGCGGCTTTGTGTTGATGAAGTGATTGGCAAGGGAGACTCGGTCGGGAAATCTCTCAACCGAACTCTTTCTTCTTTCGCACACAAGTGTTTTCTCACCTCACTTTGATGATTTTTTTTTATATCTCTCTTCAAGCTCTCAAGAACTTCTTTTCCCAAAGCTCTCAAAAAATTCTCCTCCAAAGATTCTTTTCTCCAAAAATTCTTCTCCCAAAGCTCTCAAAAAACTTCTCAAAGCTCCCCCTAAAACTCCCTAAAAAGCTCTCATCCTCTTCTCCTTTTATAACTCCCTCATTCTATCTACCTTTCTAATTTTTCCACTAACTCCATCTTCCTTTCTACATCCTTCTTTCTCCATCTTCCTTTCTCAATCTCCCCTTCTTCATCTTCCTTTCTCAATCTCCCCTTCTTCATCTTCCTTTCTCTATCTCCCATTCTCCATCTTCCTTTCTCTATCTCCCCTTCTAATTTCTCCACTAACTCCATCTTTTAGTTATTTGCAAAGTAGTCCCTCAAGTTTTGAATACTTGCACTTTAGTCCTTGAGGTTTTACGTGTTTGCAATTCAGTCCCTGAGGAAATATTACTTCTTCTAATTAAGTCCGGGCCTTCAAAAGATAAATCCTTCACCGAAATTCGTGCCTAGTCCGATCGCCTATCATTTTAAAACTCGAATCTTCCACCGTTAGTCTGAATGCGATGCATGAATAAATATGAAAAATTACATGATTTATTTTTGGCAAGAACTAAAATTAGTTCTAATTTTTTTTAATGGAAAAATGACTAGAAATGTTAGTCAGAATTTAGGTGTCAACAGCTGCCCCTCTTTGAGTGGAGGCTCGCAGAGGTTTCGCTCAAAGACAAGATTGAATCTAAATTTTGACAATGCAATTGATGAATGATTATTTTTTGGGTGGGGTTTTAATCCCATTTTTTTATGCAGATAAAGATGATGCATGAAATGGAAGACTGTAATTAAAAACATGCCCAGGCTTCTCTCTTCCACGGAATAAAATAGGGAAACCTGCACATGGATCGCATATAAAATATTTGTTTTACCAAACACTTCGTGATGCTGATGATTCCCTTAACTTCCAAGCTCCTTCTTGGGGATATAAGGATCTTAAGGTACTGAGGCCTTATCTGTTATCAGAGATTTCTTTCTGATGCGAGATAGCGCAAGATATGTTGATTATGAAATGTGCTTGAGTTATGGTTCAAGCTGCACCATTTTGTCTCTTGGGACCACCATCGTTTTAATGGGTTGCCATGAGCTGGAAATGTCTCTCGAGACCACCATCGTTTTAGCGGGTCTTCGTGAGTCGATAAAATTTCTCTTGGGACCACCATCGTTTTAGCGGGTCACCGTGAGTTAGTAAGATGTCTCTCGAGACCACCATCGTTTTAGCGGGTCTTCGTGAGTCGGTAAAATTTCTCTTGGGACCACCATCGTTTTAGCGGGTCACCGTGAGTTAGTAAGATGTCTCTCGGGACCACCATCATTTTAGCGGGACGCCGTGAGTCAGAAATGTCTCTCGAGACCACCATCGTTTTAGCGGGTCTTCGTGAGTCGATAAAATTTCTCTTGGGACCACCATCGTTTTAGCGGGTCACCGTGAGTTAGTAAGATGTCTCTCGAGACCACCATCGTTTTAGCGGGTCTTCGTGAGTCGGTAAAATTTCTCTTGGGACCACCATCGTTTTAGCAGGTCACCGTGAGTTAGTAAGATGTCTCTCGAGACCACCATCATTTTAGCGGGTCTTCGTGAGTCGGTAAAATTTCTCTTGGGACCACCATCGTTTTAGCAGGTCACCATGAGTTAGCAAGATGTCTCTCGGGACCACCATCGTTTTAGCGAGACGCCGTGAGTCAGAAATGTTTCTCGAGACCACCATCGTTTTAGCGGGTCTTCGTGAGTCGATAAAATTTCTCTTGGACCACCATCGTTTTAGCGGGTCACCGTGAGTTAGTAAGATGTCTCTCGAGACCACCATCGTTTTAGCGGGTCTTCGTGAGTCGGTAAAATTTCTCTTGGGACCACCATCGTTTTAGCCGGTCACCGTGAGTTAGTAAGATGTCTCTCGGGACCACCATCATTTTAGCAGGACGCCGTGAGTCAGAAATGTCTCTCGAGACCACCATCGTTTTAGCGGGTCTTCGTGAGTCGGTAAAATTTCTCTTGGGACCACCATCGTTTTAGCGGGTCACCGTGAGCTGGAAATGTAGTGCCAAGATCACAAGAGCATGTCGATTGTGATTTGGGTAAAGGTATCACGAGAACAGGTCGATCGTGAACCGGGTAAAAACCTCATAAGAGCAGGTCGATCATGAGTTGGATAAAGATAAGACCAAGACCACAAGAGCATGTCGATTGTGACTTGGGTAAAGGTATCACGAGAGCAGGTCGATCGTGAACCGGGTAAAGATCAAGAACACGAGAGCAGGTCGATCGTGAATTGGGTAAAGATAAAGATCAAGAACACGAGAGCAGGTCGATCGTGAACTGAAAGGATCAAAATGACAACTAAAGTTAGCAGAGCTGTCAATTTGAAAAGGATTTAGAAAACTTACCTGGATTCTTTGAGCAAACGGCTAAGGGAAGGACAAGCTGACTGGGTCATACCTGTCTTTTCACTCGAAGTATAATCATGCGCATAGACAAACCAATGCGACATGTATTTCATAAAAATCACGCTTCACTGAAGAAAGTGGGTACTTGAGTGATCATATGTGCCGCAATGGATTTGAGCACCTTGACAATCATTAGAATTCACTCTTTTGAAAGGTTCAGGTTGAAGATATACTTACCTGAGAGCTTGGAAGATCGCCTGGTGGGCACTTACCAGCAGGGTTTGTTCATTCAATAATCCTTGGATGAATTTCGAGACCTCAGAAGGTAACTCGAACATTGGGAATGCACTACCTATCAGATAGTGTTAGAGGTAACACGCACAAGCGTACATTCTAGAATTCAATTGGTTCATGCAAAACTATTCAGCTAAGTTTGCAATGATTAGAACAAAATGTATATAATTTATAATGCAGTTCATGCAAAACTATTTTGTCAAGTTTGCATTACCAATTCTACCTAGGGAGGTCATTACATTATGGATGCCTTGAATGTAACCTGAATGGGGAACTTTAGTCCAAAAGGGCTTTCTCATTCTCGAGAAAAGTTGTTTACTCTGGCTGTAGGATTCAAGAGAATCACTCAATCTTACCATCATCGTATTCGACAAGGGTCTGAGTAATCTCGCAATTGGTACGACCGAGCCGATCTGGAGGTCTTGATTAGGACCGTAATGAGGGCTAGGTCAAAGGTTCACAAAAGGGGACTCTCCGTGGAGTCAAGGCTTTTTGAAAGAGAATCTTCATCATCTGCTCCAAGTTTACAAGTCAAGAACCCTACAAAAATGAGAGAGAAATAATCTTGCTCGAATTTCTTCGAGCGATGCTTAAAATCATTCAACTCTACGTTAACTCAAATGCCCTAATCAAAAGAGACTTCCAAGGGTTGTAACGTATGTTGGGATTTGGGACTGAGAAACGAAAAGGCTCGTTTTAGCTTAGAAAGTATATGAGAAGGGCTTGACGTTGATGATCATTGTTGCCTTATCACCAATCTTGGCCTTCCAGATTTGATTTCGCTGATTCCATCATTGCTTGAAGATGGCATAAATTCAGTCGATGATTACATTTTACAATTTGGATCCTCTAGGATTTTTCTTTACGAGTCGACCCATTGGGGATTTACAAAAATGCAAACATGTACATTGAAAATTTGGAAGTACTTTACAAGGGAACAAGGGTTTGAATGGACATTGGCCTTGCTTTTGATAGGCACTTTGCTTTTTAATGCCCGAGATTTTCTGTGAGATCAGCCTTCGCTTTTCTTACTCCCGGCTCCCGTTTTTTTTCTTTTTGTCTCGACGTCTTGAATTTTTTTCAGGAGCGGGCCCTTTTCTTTTAGGCTACACTTGCGTCTTCTTCTTTTTTGACAATCCCGTGATTTGAATTCCCTTTTTTTTTCTTTAAGGAATTACAATAATAAGACAATTTACAAAAATTATGCCAGACATTACATGAAAAATCTAGCACATGAGATGAGTTCATTCGGGAATTCTCTGTTGACCCGATTCTCTTCAATTCTGCCCCTTGGGGATGGCACCGTCTTCACGTTAGAATGAGCAATGATCACCAACAAGGGTTTAAGAAATGAATTTGTAGGCTCAAGTGGGCTATGCAAAAGGTAGAGTGTATAGGATAGAGAAATGAATGCTCTTCATCATCTTAAGACACTTGAATTAAAGTTTGAGTATAATGCAAAGCAAAACTCGAAAGATTGATGTTAGTCTGAGCAAGAGAATTTCTAACCATTTACCTCATGTTTTGCCGAAATTGCCTCGTCTGGACCCCGATGTAGGGTGGTTCTTGACAGGGGTAAAGAAATGAAACCGCCGCTCAAGGGGTTTGCAATGGATAACCTGTAGTGTTTGGATAGAGAACTGAATGCCTCCGTCACTTCGGCTATCGTACCTTTCGCGAGAAAACCCTTTACCTTGAGAATGCAGAATCTAGCCACCTCTCAACTCACTAGGGATTAAAAATGCAGGACGTGTGTGGAAATGGCTTGCCTTTCGTCATCCTGTCATGCCCCATTTTGTACATTCGAAGCATCATATGCAATTCATGCTCCCTATTCAGAGTTGGTAAATTAAACATGAAGAATAGTCATGAATAAATCATGCAATGTGTGAGCCATTTCGAGCATCAATCATATTTCATGAAAATCTTATGCTTCTACTTAAGGATCAGACCGTGCAAGTATGAAAAAGAATTCTTGGGAACGAGAGAAATTGAGTTGCCCTAGAACGCATGAATGGACCAAACAAGTTGGGGAGCTTAGTCCTCGTGTCGAGGAATGAATTACCCCTGACTTTTCCCTGCACAAGGAGACACATGAACGAATAATAAGTCGAGTAAAGACCCGAGATGCTCTGGTTGTTCATTGGTGTTGACCATCATGTCGGTCGTGTGCTCCTGCAAGAAGGAAAGTATGAGTGTTATCTTGAAAATATCATGAGACGGAGAAAACACAACTCCCTTTATCCAAGTGAGGGTTTCGCTATCGATTTTCCCCATTTTCGTCAGAATGGATCATGTCGGATGATTGTAGCTTTGCAAAAATCTGCAATTCCCCCCAGATATGACCGATGTTTAGAATTTGATTCCGGGCTTGGCAAATGACGCGTTTCACCACTTGACCCTGCAAGGAGGAAAAATAGAGGGTCATTATTTCAAAAAATGATCAGGCCATGCAAGATATACACTCTCTTGAGGTTAGGCCGTCTTGGATTTGTCTCGCTTTCTGTCTTTCAGAATAGGCTATGTCGGGTAGCATAATCCGAGATTGCCTCTAGGTATGCCCTGAGTTGGAAGTTTGATTTCCAGCTTTGATAGGCATATCATTCCTGTGCTTGATCCTGCATGAGAAAAGGGTGCGTGAATGGAGTTCTAAAAAGCAGGCGAAGACCCATGATATCCTGATCATTCATTTGCTTTGGCGATAGCAAATTAGGGTCATGCTTCTTATCTTGGCACCTGCAAGAAGGAAAACAAAATGTCGTTTTCAAGACCGATCAAACTTAAGTAGAGATGTTTCCTTTTGAAATTAGAAGGCCTCGGATTTGCCCCGTTTTCCTTCAACTGAAGCATAGATTTGCTTTGACTGACTGATAGCTTCATGTATGGGCCGGTATGGGATCGACCAGGGTCTCTAGCTCGATGAGGCTCACTACTCATGCATGGACTGTCTCAGGATCAACCGGGCCAGCCTCTTAGTTTTCGGCCATGTACGAATGGCTAACGGTCAATGATTCATGATCACCAGGAATGGCATGATTGGTGGTCATGAGTAAGAGCGTCGCTAGGGGCACAGTAGAGATGGTAAGCCGCGAATGAACATGGTTATAGCCACATAGCTAGTGAACTCCAATCAAGGTTTCACCATAACTCAATTGAGTTAGTTGAGTTGCTAATGTCATCAACAGCTGACATGCCCCTAGTTTTGTTACTTGCAAGGCAAAGAGGAGGAAATGTCATTTGAGTTAGTCAAGTTTGGAAAAAGAAAACTTACCTCTTGGTTCGTCTGTCTAGCATCATCCGATGGGATCGTGTTGGATTGGCGGTCGGGGATGTTGCCCCTGAATAACTTGACTGATAAGACCGACGTGATCTCTTGCAATACTTAAGCTTGCCTCAGTCCTGAATTCTCTAGACGGTCCGCTGTTAGTTAAGATTGCAGTGTCATAGTGGTTGATGCGGCAAAGTCACAAGGCAATCTCTTCTTGGCCCATTCTTGAGATCTCCTCCAGCCAAGGATGACTACATCCGTTCATTTCTCGCATTTTGACTTGATCAGGCCTAATGCCAATCAGACTCAGGTTGACCAATAGCTCAATCGCCTAGCACGGGAAATGATCATTGGCGAAGCCTGGATCTGCCTTAACTAGTCGATGTACTGGGATCGGTCAGGGACTTCTGGCTTGACCGTGAGCTACGAGGCTCGAAACATATGTAGGGATTGCGCAGGATTGTCTAAGGATCGGTCGGACTAGCTCACTGTTCGAGTTATGAATCTGTTCCTTGCCCTCGGATTAGTGCCAAGACATATGGTAGATGAGTCAGTAAGACAAACAGGTTAAACTGCATGCGTTTTTTTTTTTTATAAAAAAATTTCTTTGAAAAGCTTTTTATTTTCAAAAACTTTGGGACGAGAAATCTTGAGAAGCCCAACCCTCAGTGCTTACCATAGATGACAAATTTTTCAATTGTTGGTTATCGTCATCGGGTTGGTTTGGTATGCCTCAATAAGATTCCAAAAATGATGAAAAAAAACTTCTGTAATTTTATTGATTATGAATCAAAAAGTTACATCTTATTGAAAGGGAAATCCTAACATGATTGGAATGAGAAGTCCTAGAAAGAAATAAAGGTTCCCGCGTAGGGAAATTCAAAAACATAAGAATGTTACTCATGTGGGCCTGCGTCCATCCACACCGATGATTCTTCAAGCATTTCCCGAATGATTCGGGAGCGGGTTACTCTGCACATTCGGTTGGCTATTCGTCTGGAAGGAAAATGCCCCAGATTCGAGCAAGTCTTGAATACGATTCTTGAGTACTGAACAATCATCTGTGTCATGCCCAAGCTCCCCCCGATGATAATCACATTTCTTCGATGGGTCATATTTTGGAAAAGTCGCATAACCAGGCCGCAACGGCTCAGTAGTTAGAAGCTCCTTCTTGCGTAACACAGTCAATACATGGGATGGAGTTCCAGGAAGAGGCGAAAATTGACGGTTCCTTCGCTGATATAGTCCCTGATCATGCGAACCGAAGTTGGCCGCCTGCCGATTGGAGACTTGTACTTTAGGTGTCTGAACTGGAGGTTTCTGGACATAAGTCATGTTCACCTGCGAGTCTGGCTCTCTGTCCTTCTTGGCTGGGAATCGCTTTGTGCTTGAGCCAGTTTCTCCGTACCATCCTTTTTTCATGCCAATTTCCACCTTTTCTGCCATTGCGATGAGGTGACTGAACAACGTTGCTGCGATTCCCAGGATACGCGACCGCATTGTTTGAGGGAGGGTGGAGACAAACAGTCTCATGAGTTCCCTTTCAGGCGGGACCGGCTTCAGTTGGGAGGCGACATTCCTTCACCTGGTAGCATACTGCTTAACTGTCTGACCCTTCTTCAACTCTACTTGTTCGAGGTCCTCCCTGGTAGTGAGGACATCTAGATTGAAACTGAAGTGCTTGACAAACGCATTGGCCATTTTTTCCCAATCCTCCATGCGATAGACCTCATAGTCTGTGTACCACCTCATGGCTGCATCCTTCAGACTGGCCTGAAAAGTCTGAATCATTAGAGGGCCGTTTACCACGTACTTGTTCATCCTCGCCTGATACATTTGGACATGCTGAACCGGATTGGAAGTACCATTGTACTTCTCGAAGTCAGGCATCTTGAATTTTTCTGGTACATTGACCTTTGAGAAGACGGATAGGTCAACCTGGGGTATGTTGTGTGTGCCTTCCACCTCTCGTATCCTCTTCTCCATATGGGCTATGGTTTTCAAGGCTTCTTCGCTCATTCCCCCGGTCATAGGGCTGGCTTGGGGTATTGAGATAACAGGTGATGTTCCCGGGCTAACACCAGATAGAATAATGTCCTCCAGCAGCAAAGTGTGTATGGGGACACGACCCGTGCCTTTGTTAGGATCGTCCACCGGAGGAGGTGGTGGAGGCGCCGTGGGTGACAGGGCAGAACTGGACTGCTGCTGCATGGCGGCGAATCTCGCTATCACTCTTTCTATAGCTTGGGATACCATCCCTTCGAATTGCCCAGTCATTTCATTCGTGTGCTCCTTGAGGGCCTCCTGAACTATTGCGTTAATCTCAGCTCTGTCGGCCATTTTCTTTGCTACTGACCGAGTAATATGAGGGTTTGAGGTACCCGTGATGAATCACCTACAAAAGTTCGTTAACATGATCAGTATGATGGTGGAAAATGGTGAGCCAGCCCATGACTTTCCCCTAGACTCAAACAAAAACAACCATAATCAGTAGGTTTGTTCAGCAGATTCCAGTTCTGTCGACATTTACGACAAAAATCAGATTTATTCACAGAGTGATCGAGATGGTGCAAAATTTTACGAGGGCATGATCAGGAGGCAGATAAACGACTTTTATGTTTAAAGGTCGGGCAGATTTCCCCTGAATCGATACAGTTTAATAGTCCTTTCCAAAAATTCTGTTCAGAAAACTGATTTGTCCGGTTTCTGTTTTGAGGATAAATGGGTCATCAAAATTGGGAATTGATGTCCGAAAATTTGCAGCTTCCTAGTTCAGGGCCCATTATACCACTTTCAAGTTTTGACTTCATTCAAAAAGGCACTTTTACTAGTGGAAAATGGTGAAACAAAACTAGTGTCTGAAATTTCCCGAAAACTCAGATTGCTTTGCCTTCATTATCAATTCAGTAGAAAATGGAAAACATGATGGATTGATCTGAAAATTTTACAAATGACTGGTCAAGATCCTCCAAACACTTTTCATTCAATGGTTGAAACCCAGAAATGCCCCGAAGGAAATCAAACAAATCATACAAAGCAGTAAGGTATATCTGAACAACAGGAATGCAGAACGCAAACTAAACATGACCCTATTTAGCTTAAGACACTTGACTCACCTAACAGATGTCATGGACCGACTCAAAAAAAAATTTGACATAAGACAAGATGAAGTTGGGGGTCATACTTTACCGTAGGATAAGAAAGTAAACAATCACATAGACATGCACATGATTCGTGAGTTATCCTTATTCTAACTATCTTAAAGGCTCGCAAATTGAAGTGAAAGACTTGCGGCAAGGCGACAATCTCGCGCGCATAATCAAAGTTAGTCGTGATCCCTTGACATAACCAGGATTAGCCGGGTCTTTCAACTTCAGCTTCTCGAGTTAAAAATTATAACCCCCGCTTCGGTAATCCTACCGAGCACGAGTTCTAACTTTTGAAACTCATTTTTGAAAAGAGAGTCGGGATCGAATTCGGACTAACTTTCAACCGTGATCACACGGAGAACGCTAGGATCCAATCTCGATACCATCTTAAAACTAGTGGCCCGGGTTCGGCCACGGGTAGTGTGTGGTGTAGTGCTAAAGCAATTAATCATGCATAACAGTTAAATCCAAACACCGCTTCAAAAGGTGCACAAATTAAAAAAGGAATTCCCAAACATCACAATCTACAAAACAAAGGGGTTAGCCAAACACTCCTCCCCTTATAACTCCCATTCTGCAAGACCATTTAACACCTAAGGATGAGAATTCAATCAAAATTTGCCAAGCAAAAGGGACAATTATCGCGAAAATTTTCTGGCCTAAGTCCTCCTTAAAAAAAAAAAAAACGTCCCCAGCGGAGTCGCCAAGCTATCGCGACCTAAGAATCGGCTTTCCCAATTTTAGGTTAATGGATTGCCAAATTAATTAATTAGATTAATTAACATAGCTCGAACCCTCCCAAGCTCTACCAAATCGCAACTTAGGTTCAATTTCATGCAAAAATTTATCTTGGAGTCGCCACTAATCGTTTCTTGGTAGGCCGATTAGAAACCTAAGTAAATTAGCGGGAGAACTAAATTACTTCTACGAACCAGAGATTAAGAGTCCGGGAACTTGATTACATTAATTTTTAATTAATGCCCTTTCGGTACCAACTTCGCGAAAAAAGTTCAATTTGGCAATTTTGATACATTCTCACTTGAAGTCCAAAGGTGCAATTTTTTGAGTTTTCTTTTTTATGAAAATGTAAGAATTAAACTACATGCAATGTATGCCGTGAAAGTTTAATAAAAATGCAATCTAATCGAAATATTTACAAGATGGATTACATGTGCAATTATCTACATGATGCTAATTTTGGAATATGCAATTTTTAAGCATTGTGGAATGATATGTCCGAAAAGATTTAATCGGGATTCCAATCAATTAGGTAACAAAGTTTTTGAATATTCTAAAAAAGATTAGAATCGTTACCTAATTTGGCGGATTCGACTACCGAGTTCGAACCTTGAATTGTCTTGTGGATCAGGACCTTGGACCACGGCTCGAACGACGGGGATGGACTTGCGGCTTTGTGTTGATGAAGTGATTGGCAAGGGAGACTCGGTCGGGAAATCTCTCAACCGAACTCTTTCTTCTTTCGCACACAAGTGTTTTCTCACCTCAGTTTGATGATTTTTTTTTTATGTCTCTCTTCAAGCTCTCAAGAACTTCTTTTCCCAAAGCTCTCAAAAAATTCTCCTCCAAAGATTCTTTTCTCCAAAAATTCTTCTCCTAAAGCTCTCAAAAAACTTCTCAAAGCTCCCCCTAAAACTCCCTAAAAAACTCTCCTCCTCTTCTCCTTTTATAACTCCCTCATTCTATCTACCTTTCTAATTTTTCCACTAACTCCATCTTCTTTTCTACATCCCTCTTTCTCCATCTTCCTTTCTCAATCTCCCCTTCTTCATCTTCCTTTCTCTATCTCCCATTCTCCATCTTCCTTTCTCTATTTCCCCTTCTAATTTCTCCACTAACTCCATCTTTTGGTTATTTGTAAAGTAGTCCCTCAAGTTTTGAATACTTGCACTTTAGTCCTTGAGGTTTTACGTGTTTGCAATTCAGTCCCTGAGGAAATATTTCTTCTTCTGATTAAGTCCGAGCCTTCAAAAGATAAATCCTTCACCGAAATTCGTGCCTAGTCCGATCGCCTATCATTTTAAAACTCGAATCTTCCACCTTTAGTCTGAATGCGATGCATGAATAAATATGAAAAATTACATGATTTATTTTTGGCAAGAACTAAAATTAGTTCTAATTTTTTTTTAATGGAAAAATGACTAGAAAGGTTAGTCAGAATTTAGGTGTCAACAGAATAAAGATCATAAATCATACAATGATCCCTATATCTTGTAATCATAACATGGCATGGCATGATTTGAATTAATACACAAATAATTCATGCATCAAATCATACTCTAATTTCATAATACAAGATATAAAAGCAAGTACTCTAAACTTTATACATGCTATCAGCAATCATGCTCTACATAATTTGCATGCAATTATGAACACGTAAGCTATCCTCTATATTTACAAAAAATATACAAAAAATATAGAAGAACAAAAAATACTCGAAAAACGCCCCAAAATACGTGTATCATGAGTTTCAAACGTATTTGCATAATTTTAAATACATCAAACCTATCCAAATAATATATCAAATTGAAGATAATTTCGATACGAACACAACGGTATCTCGTACGCCCCAAACGGAGCTTGGACGCGCCTCCACGCGCCGGTCAAAGCTCTGGCGCGTTTGGTCAACGGAGGCCAAAATGCAAATTTTTTTTTTAAATCGAGGACCAAATCAAAATTTTCAACAATTTTGGGGACTAAATTGCAATTTTCCAAAAATTGAGGGACCAAATTGAAATTTTATGAAAAAACAGGAACCAAAATGCAATTTCCCAAAAGTTTGAGGACCAAATTGCAATTTTCAGAAAGTTAGAGGACCAAATTACAATTTTCAGAAAGTTCAGGGGCAAAAACGTAATTCTTCCGATCAACGGTCAACGCGAATGGGCAACGGTCAACGATTGACCTAGTTAACGGGTCGGAGCCGGGTCGGGTCGTGGGCCGGGTTAGTACCCGACCGCTGACGTCAGCGTGACGTCAGCCACGCTGTTGGCGAGGTGCCGCACGTGCGTCGCACGTGGGCGGGTGAGGCCCAGGCGCACCGGACCCGCCGGAGAGTGGCGGCGCGTGAGCCTTCTTCCGGCATCCTCCGTCGACAATCCACCCATCAAAACGCTCGTATCGTCGATACGAGTCTGATGGTATGCTTAAAACCCATTTTGAGTTAGCCAAATTTTACGAAAAGGCGACGTTTCGCCGCGGCCCCGAGGGACCCCGCCTCGTCACGGCGCGTGGCGCGCGTGCGGCGTTTTCCAGCGTCTGTTCGCGATGGCTGACCACTCCAAATCTTCGTCTCGCCGAGCCCGTTCCTCTGATGTGTTCTAAATTCATTTTTGATGAATAGAACAAAAAAAAACGTCGATGAACAGTACGGTCGAAAAAAGTGTTTTCGGGTTAATTCGGGAACAAAACTTCACAATCAATCCGGAAACAAGAACATACGCTCTGATACCAATGAAGGGAACTAATCCCATAACGTACGCAGCGGAATTACACGGAATTAACAAGCCTAGATACTTACTTGAGTCACTGATCGGAGAAGTATATCACAGAACGGACATACCTCGTATTTTCACAGATTAGATGTTACCGTTGCAGTCCATCGAGAGATAGTTCGTCCAGTCATCCGTTTGACGATCGGGAGAATTCGTCGTTGTTTTTTCTGTCGTTTCTCTACGCCATTCTGTACGTTAAGAACTTAAGAGAAAACGACAATTGAGAGAGAGAGGGATGAGGTCTGTTTCAAACGTGACTTTATCACGTTTTAAACCAATAACTGCCTTTGGCAGTTATCCAATATTGTGAAGGGTTGTGGTGCTCTACATGGGCGGACCACGGTATTCCCATACACCCTCATTTTCCAAGAGGAACATGAGGAGAGAATGCAACGTGGGTGAGGCGAAACGACCACCTACGGGGAAGGAACGTACGAGGACAAGGCAAGAGCCGCTACAGGAGACGACGAGGTGAAGATTCTTGCATAAAAGGTTAACAGTCACTGATTCAAACCGAGGTCAATCATGGATTGGCCAGTAACGCTGTTTTTTTTTTTTTTAAGGAACATCGATTGGGCAAATCGATCTTATTCATTTCTCAAAACTGTTTGTGGAGAAGAATTTCATCAAAAAAAGAAAGAAAAAAAACCATTGAGGGTGTACGTTCATATAAGCCATCATCACCGATCCTACATGATTGAGCATGAGGGCTCGCTGTAACGCTGGTATGGGTCCACGACGTAGGCGCGGTGCAGGACTCCGCCGCCGATGTATGGCCACATGACGGTCTCCTGCGCCGCCTCGTCCTTGCTCTCGCTTTCTTTCTTTTCTTTCGCGTCGGCCTCGCTCACGGTCACTATCTCCGCTGGCCCGACGTTCTTCCTGAGCAAGGTGGTGAGCTTGACTGCATCGAGCCTTTCTCCTACCACCTCGATCCGGTCCTTGTCGTCTCCCACCAGCGCTGCGGATTGAACTCCTGGAGTCGAACCAACAAAGAAAATGGATCGATTTAGAACCTGACACTCAACCTCATCTACCTAGGATGATTTACAGATGACACAACTAAATGGTCATCGAGACATATAAGAATCTAACAACCACCTTCAAAGCCGGTCGCAACTCTCATAGCTTTGCAGCGGGAACTTAGGGGCCTGAAACAAATAAATCTCGAGCTGGAGTCGTTCATGCTCACCCTAATCACTACCTTCTGCTGCAGAAAGAAATCAAGATCAAAAACAAAATCGAGAAGGCAAAAAACCATGCGATGAATTAAGTCGCGATTTTTCTCATCATAGTACCTTCATGGTGCTTGCTTTCGTTAGGAAGTCAAGCAACTTTAAATTTCTTCAGTTTGTTGGAAGAATTTGGAGAAAATATTGGAGGAGGATGAAGAGGAACGGAGGGACAAACTCACTATTTATAGCCTCTCCTCGGAAGAAACTTCAACAACTTAAAACAAGGGCTGGGCAGATAGTAGTAGTCAGAAGTCAACCCTCTGTGGAGCAGACAGACGACCAACGAGAAGGGAATGATAGGACAAGGCAAGGACCGTTAAGAGAAAGTCAAGGGAAAGTTCATAAGTTATGACTGATTCAAACTAGGTTCAATCATTGTGTTTGTTGCCTTAATTGTTCCTTAGAAGAGCATTCACATTTTCCCGGTACAAATAAGAGCGTTGACCGTGAACGATGTCTCTAAAACTATACATTCGTGAGGTCAATATCGGAACTATCACGGTTTTCCATTTTGAAATGAAATTATATTGTCACGAGTACACGGCTGCATATTATACAACTATACTCACGGATCTTGTCCTCTAACTTGTTTTATTTATGTAATTTGATCCTCAAGCTTTCTATTATTCTTTTTATGCATGGTAAACGTAGCACCTGTTTTTGCAACATAAGCAAATTAAAGAAAAAGTTGGCAAGAGACCGAGGGTTACGAGTTGATCGGTTTCGTTTGTGAGAACCTTCTTCATATTGTCACGTGTTTCCTCTAATCGGTTGGGGTTTCTTTGCTCCATTTGTGTTAAGAAATACTGTTGTATTGTTGATGCTGAGCCTCTAGTGTGTGACTAGAGAAGAATCCCTTTGTGTATTCTACTATTCTTGATGATTAGTGTAAGTTTTGAGCCGTCCGTGATTCTTCCCTCAATAGTTTTTTTACGTGAAATCTCGGTGTTGTTTTGTCTTTGTCTCCTTATGAATTCAACATTACAATCACATATTTTGAGGTTGAAGCCAGTTATTGCTGGGGTTAAATGGATTCTGGTCGATTTGGTATTGGGAAAAAAAAAATTATCCTTGGATTGGGTTAGTTCTTGGTGAATTGTTGCTCGGTTCACCCCAACACCACCTTCACCAAGTAAGCAACGGTTGCCACCCATGCCATTTCTACTGCAGCAATATGGCAAAAGAAGCGATTCTTACCTCGCCGAAATCGGGTGAGGGCCGCTAAACCTAGCCAGCCCGCCATCCTACAGCGAGTGTGAACGGCCATTGCCGAGGTAACCATGAGGGTGTGGTTAGTAGGTTCTCTCCCATGTACAATTTGATGGAGTTCTATTTAATATCACCAACCAATCTAAATAGCTTCATTGCAATAAAATGAGTTGAATGATGAGATACGGAGAAACAGTAATAAGTTGGAGGACCAAATCTTATCTTGACTCGTATGGTGTGTGTATGTTACTATATTATCATCATTATTTGGATATATTTTGAGGTTATGAGCATTTTAGCAAAAGTTAATAAGAGGATTTATAGCATCTAAACAATTGTGCTATAAAAGATTTTGTATCGAAAGGAAAAGATGAATATTATCCACAGAAAGAAAAGAAAATTCATATCAAAAGCACAATCAAAACCAACGCATGCTACTCCCATTATGATTTTCGAGAATTATTCGAGATCGGCTCACTAATATTTCAAGCCCAAGATACACGAGTATCTTGTAAAATTCGGCTTGACAAAAATTTGTTTTGTGGGAATTTTGATCATTTTGCGATCGAACTAGGACTAGAAAGCAAGCCTGTTGTCTGTTTTCCTAATTGCCCGAAATTCATATTGACTTTGGTAGCACGGTTATATAAATAAATTAATTCAACTAAATCGAGCTAACTAAGTTCAAGAAATATTGAGACCACCTTAGACATCAAGTCAACGATACACTTCGCATTATATTTGGTGGCTTCGTCATTAATCTTCCCTTGCAACAGATGTATAAAAGTAAGAAAAATTGTCTAAAACCTAGTGCTGTTTGGCCACATGAGTCCTAAACATTATGACGCTTTGCCAATTGAGTTCATCCGATAAATTTTAATTAAAAATTACTGACGTGGACGTCGGCTGTCCCACATGGCATGACCGATGCTGGCATAGAGAATAATTTAAAAAATTTGAATCTTTATATATATATGGCACGCAGGATCTGAGGAGACTGGAAGGAGATGAAGAAATAACTTATAGAAAGCTTTAATAAAATCTAAAGAGATGGAGGATGAGTTAATTGATTTAGAAATTAAGGAAATCTTTTTCTTTTAAACTGGTCTTGTTTCCTTTTAGAGTACGTGGGTAGTAATATGAAATAATAACTCAAAAGTTCGGCTAGATTTATAAAAATAAAAATTAAGATTCTTATACTTATAAATAAGATATACAACAAAGAAAGGATCATAAACGTCTTCTCTTATTAAAGTAAGAAGGGAAGAGTTCAATTACAGAAATATCTAAATAATAATCAAAATAATCTATAAAATCGGTCACAAGTTCAATTATATAAAGCAGAAAATGTATACTAAGAAACAACACAGAAAGCATAAAGATGCAGACCACCGACAGGAGGCACGGCCTTCCGATTGCGGGGTATAGAAATTAAATTGCAGAAATTTAAAGAACAGAAAAGATCAAACCGCCAACAAGAGGCAGAGCCTTCCGATTCTAGGGTAAAGATCTATATAAAAGCGCGAGCATTCAAAGTAATATAAATTGCGAAACTTATATATAGAAAGACGAGAAGGAGAATACAGAAAGATAAACTATCCATGTACTTTTTATGGAAAGTTTACAACAAAATAGAAAGATTACAAGTGCAGAAAACTTTCAAAACTTTGAGATCCGCAGACCATGAACAGATCTGGAATATCAAAGGTGAGCAGGGAAGTTCTTGGTAGAAATAGGAGCTTTTGGTTCTTAGAAACTTACTGGAGGATAAGATCCAGGAAGGTGTGGGTAAGGCTTCAAAAGGGTTGGTGTATATGAAACACAAAAAGGGATTGCGGATTAGAAAGGATGAGTGTATGGGGACTTCAAAGGTTTTGGCTTTGAAATGGTCTTCCAGGACTCCGAGAGGGTAGATCTAAAGAGGAAGAGAGAGAGAGAGAGAGAGAGAGAGAGAGAGAGAGAGAGAGAGAGAGAGAGAGAGTGTGTGTGTGTGTGTGTGTGTGTGTGTGTGTTTGAGAAACTGAGAAATGAATCTCGAAAATGCTCCCCCTCTCTGACTGAAGGCGAAAGGGGTATTTAAAGAGAGGTTTTGACTGTAGAAACAGTAACACGTCAAAAAAGCCGCTACAGTGAACAGTAAAAATTTGCTATAATATATAGTGTATAGTAATTTTCTACAGTGTATAGTGTACAGTGTACAGTGTCCTTAAAAAATGCTTAGAAATTCCCGACAAAATCTAACTACTTCTTGGAGGGTAGTCTTGGATTCATCTGGGACTGGCAGCTCCCAAATCTATGCAGTAGAAGTCATCT
Organism: Lenwebbia sp. NSW1173648; assembly: GCA_029784005.1. Classification (NCBI taxonomy): domain Eukaryota; kingdom Viridiplantae; phylum Streptophyta; class Magnoliopsida; order Myrtales; family Myrtaceae; genus Lenwebbia; species Lenwebbia sp. NSW1173648. The sequence goes on from JARCGZ010000002.1 coordinate 27,603,832, forward strand.
TCATTGGATTGGAGACTGCCAAGAGACTAGGCCGAACTTTTACTTTTATATTCTTCATAATCAGCTATAGCCTATTTCAAAAGATCATAGAAATGCTCTTCATTTTGGGAAGAAGCCAGCTTTGAGACAACTATAGACCTGTTATGTAGAAAAGGAGTAGCATTCGATCCATCTCTTGTTTTTAACCATTCTGAGACGGATTCTTCAGAAATTTTGTCTAGAAACTTAGCATCATCCCACCATTTAGTCTTGTATTTTCAGATTAAGACTAAAATTTTGGGATCAGAAGAAGATTTGGTATAATTGAATTCCCAAGCTAAAACCCAAGAAACTTGAAAGTATAGAAAATATGATAGTGAAAGAGGAAAAGATTCCTCATTTTTCTGTGGCCTGAAATTTTTCAAAAATAATTGGTAGCCTGTTTTGGCAGATTGGGGGAGAATTTCTGGGTTTGGTCCGAAGTGTTCTCACCATCTGTTAAACCAGAAAGGAATTTGGTTCTTGTTCATTGCTTGGTCAAAATAGAAAAGCCATGTGTGGGTGAAGTTGACATTTTGGCGGTAGAAGGCATTCCACCAGACTTGCTGGTAATCAAAATATGTGAAGCTGGTCCTATGGGAAAGAGACTGGGTTAGTCTCGCTTTAAAAATTTTGGGAGTCCTAGGAGAAGAATCCATTCAGAAGGATGTATGATCCTTTTTATACGAGCCGTAGAATAGTTGATATTGTCAACATTTGTAGCCCCAGAAAAGTGTTTGAATTCTATGGAACCTGTTTCGATTAAAATAGATTCATAGAATTCGAGTAGTTTGGCTAGATCATGCAGAGTATAAAATCAATTTTCTCCGAACATATTTCTAGCAAAAACATTTGGATTATCATGGTAGAAACATTTTTCAACAGTGTGAATATTTTGGTAGTTCTGCTTTGGTAGAAATTTTGATTTTTCTTTTAAAAATAAGGGTTTTGGTGGGGGGGGTTGCAGAAATGACCACCTCGTTAGAAATTCTTTATATTGGTGAGGGTGATCGAACCTCCTCAGGGATAGAAATTTGTTTATTTAAAGCTTGTTGTAGTAGGAGCTCCAAGGTTTCTTTTGGGATCATAGAAAGTATATTTTCTTTTGAGACTTTTGGGGGAGAAGATGCTAACGGGTTGTCAACAACCTTAGAATGAGTTATAGAAAGAGGCTTTGGGGATTGCTGGGTTGTCTCAAGCCAGCTCTTGATGGGAGTCGGTTTCCCAATCTGAGGGTCGGCTTTTGCTTTTGCTTTGTCTTTTTTTAGGAGGCATGGTTGCGGTTGTTTTCCCTGTAAAAATTCTCTAGTGAGAAAATCCGAAAGAGAATTTAAATTGCCATTAATAAATTCAATATCAAAATCGAAGACAAAGTATTGCTTGCCATCTGGCAAAAATCTGCTTAAAAGCAATATTCAAAATATCTTTTTGGAGGATATCTTTTGCAGATTTGCAATCAATCCTTAATAATAATAAAAATTGGTTCAAAAGATCACCTTGAAATTTGGATATAGAAAGTACAATAGAAAGTATTTCTTTTTTAATGGTGGAGTAGTTTTGTTGCGTTTCATTCCAGTGTTTTGAAATGAATTGAACAACTTTCTCCTTGTCATTTTTTCTTTGTTTTAAAATTCCTCCATACCCTATTTCCGAAGCATCTGTTTCAACTATTTTGAAAGCGGATGGGTCGGCCAAGTGTAAACAAGGAATTTCTTTAACAAAAACTTTTATTCTTTTGACCGTATCAGTATGTAAAGAAGTCCAAGGAGGTGGATTCTTCTTTAATCTCTGATGTAACGGTTTGCAAATTTTGTTGATTTCTGGTATAAAATCAATCACATAATTGAGGCTTCCTAAAAACCTTTGTAATTGGGTTTTGTCTCTCAATTCATCTAGGAATTTATCCGCAAACTGAATAGACCTTTCAATTGGGAAGATAGTTCCAAGATGTATGTGATGTCCTAGAAATATTATTTTGGTTTGATATAACACTACCTTGGAGGGAGATAGTGGTAGACCACTGTTTTTGACAATTTTGAAAAAGACATTTAAATGTTTAAAATGGGAGTGTATATTTGGAGAATATACAAGCACATCATCTATATATGTTATTATAAAATCAGAGTAAATATTAAAAATGTCATTCATGATTCTTTGAAATTCTGAAGGGACATTCTTTAAACCGAACAGCATAACATTCCATTCATACTGTCCAAAGGGAATAGTGAATGCAGTCTTATACCTATCTTTTTCAGCAATCTAGATTTGCCAAAACCCAGATTTCATGTCGAACTTAGAAAAGATCTTTGAATTATGTAACCTATTAAGAAGATCTTTTTTATTAGGAATTAGGTATCTTATTCATTTTAAAGCGGCGTTCAAAGGTTTGTAATTAATTACTAACTTGGGAACTCCTCTTTCAAGTTCAGCATTTTTGTTGACATAGAAAGCAGAACAACTCCAAGGAGATTTGACTTTTTCTTATTAAATTTTTATCGAGAAGATCTTGAATTTCTTTTTGGCAGAAATCAAGGATTTCATGATTCATTTGCGTTGGCCTAGCCTTAGTTGGAATATTCTTTTTAGAAAAATCAGATTCATAAGGCAATTCAATTATGTACTTTTTTCTAGACCAAAAAGCATTAGGAAAAGTGGAACAAATATTTTCTTTTATAAAGGATTCTGTGGATTTAATTTTCTTGAGAGTATCGGGATTGGAAAAATTTTGTTCAATTCTTTTATACTCTAAGTCGTCCTTTAAAAATGAAAGATGGTTTTCTTTATTTTGTATTAAGCAGTTTACTTCTGCTATGGAATGTTCTTGCAAAATATTTAAATTTCTTATTTGGGGTTTTTTTAATAAAATTAAAAATTATCTTTTTACCAAGAACTTTGGTTTCAATACCTTCTTCAGAAACTTTCAAAGATTGTATTAAAGATATAAAAGGTGTTCCTAGAATGACGCAGTGTTTTAAATTTTTTACCAAAAGAAAGGATGTTTTCAAAGAAACCTTTTCTTTTATTATGGAAGCTTCTGGTAATTTATATTTGATATTAAGCTTATTTCCTGAAGCAATTTTTAAAGATTCAGTTGTTTTTTCAAAATATTTGGTATGGATTAAACATTCTCGTATACAATTTAAATCTGCTCTTGTGCCTGTCGTATTTGAAATATATTCTTTGTCAATTTGTATAGAAATATTAATAATCCATTTTCTTGAAGTAACTTCAGAAAGTAACATAAGAAAATTTTTATCAGGAGGAGGAGAATCCCCCTTCGTCAGTCGATGAATCCCAAAAAATATAAATAAATAAATTTATTTATTTATTTAGGAAAAATGACAGTTTGGAACATAGGAGATCCGCCTCTCCACAATGCTAATAGCTTTCCTCCACTCCGTCCTAAGACAAACCGTACGCCAATCCAATTCCTATTTCATTAAATCTTATTTTACTACTTTCCCCCAAGTAAGTTTCGGCCGACCCCTTCCTTTCTTCATGTCATGCTCTCGGTAACAAACTTCTGTTCTTACCGAAGCATCTAAGGATCTTAGGAGAATATGCCCAAACCATCTCAATCTATGTTCTCTCATCTTTTCTGCCACCGGTACTACTCCAACTTTTCGTCGAATATCTTCATTTCTTATCTTATCCATCCTTGTATGACCACACATTCACCTCAACATCCTCATTTCTGCTACTCCCATTTTATGCTCATGTTGCTTCTGTGCTGGCCAACATTCAGCTCTGTATAGCATTGCAGACCTTACTGCTGTTTTATAAAATTTTCCTTTTAGCCTAAGAGGGATTTTGCGATCACACAAAAACCCTGATGCACTGCGCCATTTCATCCAACCTGCTCTGATTCTATGACTTACATCCTCATCAATCTCTCCCCCCCCCCCCCCCCTTTTGCAATATTGATCCCAAATATCTAAAAGCATCTTTCTTGGGTACCTCCTGTCCGATCATATTCATGGATTCTTGATCTCCTCCTCTTGCCATGGCGAACTCACACTTCATGTATTCAGTTTTACTTCAACTTAACGTAAATCCTTTAGACTCCAGCGTACTTCTCTATAATTCTAATTTAGCGCCAACCCCAGCCATGGTCTCATCAATAAGCACAATATCATCTTCAAATAGCATACACCACGGCACCTCATCTTGGATATCTTTTGTTAGTCCATCCATGACTAAGGCAAAAAGATAAGGACTCAAAGCAGAACCTTGGTGTAAACCTAATGTGATTGGAAAATAACTTGTAGAAGAATTTCATAAAAATAAAAACCAATATTGACCTCATGCGAATGTTTGGTTAGAGACATCGTTGACCGTCAACCCTCTTATTTGTACCGGGAAAATACACACACCATACGAGTCGAGATAAGGCAACAAACACAATGGTTGAACCTAGTTTGAATCAGTCATAACTTATGAACTTTCCCATGATTTTCTCTTAACGGTCCTTCCCTTGTCCTATCATTCCTTCTCCTAGGTCGTCTGTCTGCTCCACACCCTTTGACTTCCCATTTGAGGGTTGACTTCTGACTACTATTGTCTGCCCAGCCTTTGTTTTAAGTTGTTGCAGTTTCTTCCAAGGAGAGGCTATAAATAGAGAGTTTTGTCCCTCAGTTCCTTTTCATCCTCCTCCAAATTCTTCCAACAAATTGACGAAATTTAAAGTCGCTTAAGTTCCTAACGTAAGCCACAAGCACCATGAAGGTAATATGATGAGAAAAATCGCGACTTAATTCGCCTTATGTCGCATGGTTATTCGCCTTCCCGATTTTGTTTTTTGATCTTGATTTCTTTCTGCAGCAGAAGGTAGTGATTAGGGTGAGCATGAACGACTCCAGCTCGAGATTTATTTGTTTTAGCCCCCTAAGCTCCCGCCGTAAAGCTATGAGAGTTGCAACCGGCTTTGGAGGTGATTGTTAGATTCTTATATGTCTCGATGACCATTTAGTTGTGTCGTCTGTAAATCATCCTAGGTAGATGAGGTTGAGTGTCGGGTACTATATCGATCCATTTTCTTTGTTGGTTTGACTACAGGAGTTCAATCCGCGGCGCTGGTGGGAGACGACAAGGATCGGATCGAGGTGGTAGGAGAAAGGCTCGACGCAGTCAAGCTCACCACTTTGCTCAGGAAGAACGTTGGGCCCGCGGAGATAGTGACCGTGAGCGAGGCCGACGCGAAAGAAAAGAAAGAAAGCGAGAGCATGGACCAGGCGGCGCAGGAGCCCGTCATGTGGCCGTACATCGGCGGCGGAGTTCCGCACCGCGAGATCGCCTACGTCGTGGACCCGTACCAGCGTTACAGCGAGCCCTCGTGCTCGATCATGTAGGATCGGCGATGATGGCTTATATGAACTTACACCCTCCATGGTTTTTTTTTTTTTTTTTTTTTATGAAATTCTTCTACACAAACAGTTTTGAGAAATGAATAAGATCGATTTGCCCAATCGACGTTCCTTCAAAGAAAAAACAGCGTTACTGGCCAATCCATGATTGACCTCAGTTTGAATCAGTCACTGATTACCTTTTTGCAAGAATCTTCTCCTCCTCGTCTCCTGTAGCGGCTCTTGCCGTGTCCTGTTTCGCCTCACCCACGTTGCATTCTCCCCTCATGTTCCAAAGAAAACCAGAGAGACAGGCGGCGACGACCATGACGACGACGACAATAACACAGAGCACAGAAGTTTCACTCATTCACCACAAGGACAAAAAAGGGTAAATCAGGACAGTTTCCAAGGGTTAAACGTCGATGTCTGATAGTGATTTCTAGCTCCCTGCAATTTTACAGAACCCTGGTAAACCCCATTCAAAAATCGAAGTAAACAATAAATACCAGCAAGAAACGATGTAAAGAAAAAGGGTGTGCCTCAAAGAAAATAATCCAGACAAGCATGTGTAAAGGAAGGGAGCACAACAAAACATGCGACGAGACAGGAGGAAAAGGTAAGAAGCAGAAAGAAAGGGCGAGCACATCAGATGATGTACAGGGGAAGTATTAAAAGTGAAGAATCCAACAAGTGAGGAGGGGGAGAAGATGATGAGATGGTGGTGTTGGGTTATTACGTATTAGGGCCTGCATGACTCCTCTGATGCCAACAAAAGAAAGAATTCAAACATCTCCCTTCTTTGGTCAACCAGTTGGAACCACCTCCTTAGATGGCATTCAGGGAGCCAGGCAGATCAGATACATATGCACCACCACTTCATCATCCCCTCTCTCTCTCTCTCTCTCTCTCTCTCTCTCTCTCTCTCTCTCAAAAGCTAGAGACTTGACTGGTTGAGAAGAAAGCAACACTAGAGCACTCACTTCGAGGCAACGAACTGAAATGTGTACATATGTATATAGAAGCGATGATCAGACAGTACTGTCAGTTATTTCTAACCACACGATCTTTCATTCAATGAGTGCTTTATTAGTTATTTCTGACCATACGATCTCTCAATCAATAAGTATTTTATGCAAAACACGCAGCGATGGTGTGTGGGTCTATGGTTGTGATTGTACAGTCCCATTCTTATTAAGATATTAAACGCGCGACATATATAGCCTAGACTCATTTTATTGAAAAAAGAAAACAAAATTGTCCGGATCTAGGCTCCATCACTTATATTGTTTGTTCGAGTCCAATACTAATCAAACTGATGTAATTGCACTTGATCTATGATGGATTTGGGTGCGGGCAAGAATTTCTAGTTTACTAAATTAAACCAAGTCTCATGTCAAGGACATCTGGTTAAAGACAGATGGTGACTTGATGTCTCATCAAAGTCAACAACAAGACAGCTACGGAAGTCTTCCTCTTCTATTTCACTAAGGTAATTTCTTCAAGTTACGCGGGGATGATTTCAAAGTCTATGTGCATCTCATGAGACACGTGTCACAAGCTAATAGGTCCTTGACCGCGAAATAGCCCGTGCAATGCCTGATGTGTCGAGAGGGAGCCGAAGTCCGAGCCCGTCAACATATCAAGTTGGACCAACCTTCTTCACTCAACAGCTTAAAGCAATGAATTATGGGCTAACTTGGATATATTAACTGCTCCACATCACATTAATTCTCCAATGTGGGACTTCTCTAATACAACTCACGCGTGTATTCTGACTGTCCATGGTCTTTTCTCTTTCACACGTGTATTCTGACTGTCCATGGTCTTTTCTTGCCAAGACTTGCATCTCTTCTCACCACACGTGTATTCCGACTGTCAAGTCTCTTCTCGCCACACGTGTATTTCGACTGTCACCCGAAGCGTCGTTCATAAGATTACTTTGTCGAGATATTCACGAAACACCGGAACAGATTGAACAGATTAGTGTTTAGTGGCCCACCAATCAACCATCGACTCTGATACCAGATTGAACAGATTAGTGTTTAGTGGCCCACCAATCAACCATCGACTCTGATACCATTTGTTGGGAGCGCGCAGCAGAAGCTTAGTAGCCCACCAATCAACCATCGGCTCTGATACCAACAACCATTTGTTGGGATCACGTAGAAGAAGCTCAATACCTTCACCCAGGGAGATCGCCAAGAGGGAGCCGAAGTCCGAGCCCGTCAACATATCAAATTGGACCCACCTTCACTCAAAAGCTTAAGCCAATGAGTTGTGGGTCAACTTGGATATATTAACTGCTTCACACCACATTAATTCTCCAATATGGGACTTCACTAATACAACTCACACGTGTATTCTGACACCAGCCTTCCTTCTATAATTGTTCCTAAAAACAGTACGGCGAATTGAATATACATATCAGATCGTACCATGCCTAGCTTAGCTTGGACATCCAGTCCATCGAGCAAGACACACAACACAACAACTAGTTTAGGCCGGCCATTGCTCCATCTTAATAGCAGCATCAGCTTCCGATCGGTTTATGCAAGGGAGGCCAACCCCGCCTTCAGAGCTTTTCAAAGTTATAATCGTTCTAACCTACAACTTCTAGCACAAGTGTGAGTAGGCACGTGAGTACAAAGAATTCGGCATATTGGGTCACGAAAATTCCGGTCCGTTACACACTGCATGTACAGACACACCTTAGATACATGAACTAATGACTTTTACGATGTGCAAACGCAGGTTTTCTCGTGTCTTTTGAATTTCTGGCAAGCCATCCTTTTCTTGTCTTGTTGCGCCTTCCCGTAACCCGTGGGAGACGACCCATTGACGACCGGAGACCCACTGCAACGACGACGAAAGCGTATGAATCGGAGCTCATCCAAGAAATTGTGGATGCTACGACGTTTCGAAGAGGGAGCTCGGAAATTTCACTGGCCATGCATCGGCCGGATCGATCAAATCACGACTTTGTCAGTCAAATTCTTGGAGCTTAAACTTCAACCAGGAGCTAAGCCATGTAGATACTCTCATTTAATTGAAAAAATTGGCTGCGTCCTCGTTCGGAGATAGTTTCTCTCTAATCACTTTGTGATTGGTATAGGCACACATGACCCTGATATGCCCCACATACGATAAAAATAAAAATAAAAAGAATCAAAAAGTGGGCTTGCCACCGAGAAAATCGACCTGGTGGTAAAGGAGTCGCCCGTCTTTTACGAGGTTGCGTGTCACGAGTTCGATCCGTGTTGCCTAACCGTGGCATATCAAGCGTGGACAGACCTTCTGACTACTTGTATCTCGGTTGGGCTGTGACGACGGATGTGGCTACCTCGGGCTCGGGTTGAGAAAGTAGGTGCTGTATTTGTCGTGCATAAAAAAAATAACAAGTCACCGGCCATCACCATCACTATTTCATGTAACCAAATTTAGTTGCACAAGAAGGAAAGCAAAAGGATCAAAATAGTAAAAATAAACGAGTTAGAAGGCAAAACGTTGGCATATGTAATATTTACCCCACACTAATGTTTGGCCAAAGACATTATCGACGGTCGAACGCTCAAATTTGAATCGGGAAGATGTGAATGCTACCTTTTTTTCTTTTCTCTAGCTCACTAAGAAACAATTAAGTTGGTAAACCAGTGATTGAACCAGGTTTGAATTAGTCATTACTTTGGATTGAGCACGAAGTTTCCCTTGATTTTCTCTTTAATGGTCCTTCCCTCGTCCTATTATACTTTCTAGTAGCGCGTCCGCTCATGCAATTGACTCCACATTCTCAAGTCACAGAGAGAGCGGTGATGGCGGTGATGACGATGATTATTGGAGACTTTGGCTGGTAAGAGTTAAGTAGTACCGACACGCGATACGACACGACACGACACGATACGTCGACACGTCATTTCTTTAAAAAGAGAGAATTCCGACACATTGAGACACATTGTATATTAAATGTGGGTTGAGTCATAAATAGTGCAACCCAAATTCACTCATATACCCGTTTATGACCCATTTATTGCAATGTAAATTCCTCGACCCATACTGAACTCATACCTGATCCGACTCATATTGCTAAAATACTTACATATTTAATCCAATTTAGGAAAACTTGTTTCTTATAAATTTTTGAAAGAATTATATTCCTAAAACACGATGGAAAATTTTTATTATTTTAAAAAAGCTGAATACTTTATTTTTTATTTTATTTTTTCCTTTCCTTTAATTTTCCTTTTTATTTTTCTTTTTTTCCTTTCCAATTTTTCTTTTTTTTTTTCCTTTTAAGTCCGGCGAGGTCTATCGGCTAACCCTCGTCGACCACAGGCGAGGGCCACCTGACCCTTGCCAACCACAAGCAAGGGTCGGCGACCCTCGCCGGTCACTGGGCGAGGGCTACGAAGCCCACCGTCGACCCGCACCGACTTCATAGGAACAAAAAAAGTAAAAGAAAGAAAAGACAAGATGTTATATTATGTCTCGAGTTTGAACCGTTTTACGAAACCCAACCCGATTAAAGGATGTAGTCGGATCTGTTTTACGGGAAAATCTTGGTTGGATTTTTTGATCAAACAAAGTCGGTATTATCTTTTTGTTCAAGATTATCCGTGAGAGCAATTTTGGAAATAAAGAAGTTGTTGATATTTCTTGGGCACAAGAATTATTATTCTGTTGGAAAGAAATATCCAAGTTTGACCAAGACTTGGACTTCTTGCCAAAACCGTATGGTGCACGTCGACTCTAAAGCCACGAAGGATATTGGGTGGATCCTGGTCAAAGGTTAGTTGATTTGTTGACTAATATAAAAAGAAAAGAATAAGGGCACACATAACGGGTGTGGACTCCTTTAGCAGGAGCCACCGTACGTAGAACAAAAGAATGGTTCAGTCGCACGCAGAGCAGACAAGGAGAATATCGTATTTCTCTCTGTGAGTTTACTTAGTGAATACTCCGTAAGAGATTTGAGATAGTATCCGTGAATTTGCTTTGGGCTAAATTTAGGTGTATGAGGGATTGTAACTCCGATTCTTCGATTATAGTGGATTATATTGCTGGCTCTCCCCGTGGACGTAGGTACCGACATTCGGACCGAAACACGTAAATATCCGGTGTCCTTTTATTATTTCTCATTTATTCTCTAGTGATTTCGTATTGACTTATTTGCAAAATCCGTTAACGTTTCCGCGTTATATCTCTGCACAAGATAAAATAATAAAAAAATGTTAAAGAGTTGTAAATGGATTTAAAAACATCTCATTGACTTCACTCAAGTAATAACCTTAACAAGCTAAATGAGTTTAAAGACCAACCTATTTACAATTCACATATAATTGGGCTTACAATTCCAACCCATTAACAATTCATTTATTAAAACTTTTTTTTATCGGTTATTTATTAAAACTTGAGTAACCAATTTGTGACACATTTCATTGAATATGGATTTTCAACCCATTTTGACACCTCCGGGTTAGACATAAAAATCATATACTTAGTCAATTTTTTTTATTAACTCCATTGTGTGGATCGAATTTTTCTACCAAGTCCTATGCTCAACAGTTTGATAATCTCTGAAGCATATGTCATCACTTATGTAAGGCATATAGATGGTGGGGCGGAGAGGGGAAATAATGAATTTAACCAAAAATAACAAGAATGGAGCCAAAATCCAAAGACCTAATGTTCCACAAGTTTCACTTCTGACTCCTACATGACATGCCTAGCCTTTTCCTATTTAAGTCATCGACTCTTCTTCCAAGGAGATGCTAGAAATAGAGAGTGGTACCTCACTTCTCCTTCAGCCCTCCCTCCTACAACTTCTCAATTTTATTCGAGCAAATTGAAGATTTTCGAAGTTCCCCCAGTTCCTAATCGAAGCAAGCACCATGAAGGTAATCAATTGATGAGAAAATCATGAGTTGATTCATGGGATTCACCTTCTTGATTTTCTCTTGACGTTTTTTTATAATTTTTATTTTATTTTTTTGCACCAAAAGGTGGTGATTAAGGTGTCCATAAACGACCATGCCCCGAGATTTTATTGTTTCAGCTCCAAAAGATCTCACTCCAAAGCTTTGAGACTTGCGGCTGGCTTTCCAGGTGATTTGTTTTACCTCTTTCGAGATTGACAACAGCCGAGGAAAAAGAAAAGAAAAAAAAAAACACCTTTTGATTTGAAACTGAGCCATTTCCTTCCTTAAATTCCTCTCCAGGAGTTCAATCCGTGGCGCTGGTGGGTGACCAGGACCGGATCGAGGTGACCGGAAAGATCGACGCGGTCGACCTCACCACTCTGCTCCGGAAGAAAGTCGGGTTCGCGGAGATAGTGTCCATGGGCGAGGACAAGAAAGAAGGCGAGAAGAGCAAGGACAAGCCTGGCGAAAAGAAGGATGCGCCGCCCGTCGTCTGGTCGTACCCACGCCAGGAAATCGTCTACGTCCGGGATCCATACCCCGAATCCTGGTGCTGGCCTCTGTAGGATCGACAAAGGTCAACAACGACGACGATCATCTCATATAAGTGTACAACATCAATTTGATGAGCTTATTTACACGAGCAGTTTTGAGATGTGAATTGAATCCATGGCCGATTTTCACCAAGATTGAACTTTGTGATCGTGCTATGGCCAAGACTACTCTCTGATCTTGACTACATGGGGTAACCAATATTTTTATGAGAAAATTGTCCAAAAAGTTCTAAACCTATTGCACATTGGCCAATTCAGTCCTAAACTTTTCAAATTTAACAATTGAGTTCTAAACCTTTTCACATTTTACCAATTGAGTCTATCCAGTCAATTTTAGCAGGAAATCGCTGATGTAGACATTGGTATTTTCACGTAGAACGGCCGGAACTGACGCAGACAAATTTTTTATAATTTCTTAAATTATGTATTTTTGAGTCTTCTATAATTTATACTTAGTCTTTTCATTTTTTCTTTTTATTTCTTTCTTTTTCTTTTTCTTTCTACCAAGTCTGGCGAGGGTTAGTGGTCATAGGCGAGGGATGGTGACCCTCGCAGGGCTTGGAAGGAAAAAAAAGAAGAAAAAGAAAGAATATATATATAAAGATTCAGATTTTTTAAATTATTGTTTATGCCAACATTGGTCATGCCATGTGGGACAGCCGAAGTCCACGTCGGCAATTTTTAATTAAAATTTATCGGATGGACTCAATTGGCAAAGCGTCAAAATGTTTAGGACTCATGTGGCCAAACTGCAATAGGTTGTAGACAATTTTTTCATACTTTTATACATCTGTTGCAAGGGAAGATTAATGACGAAGCCACCAAATATAATGCGAAGTGTATCGTTGACTTGGTGTCTAAGGTGGTCTCGCTATTTCTTGAACTTAATTAGCTCGATTTAGTTGAATTAATTTATTTATATAACCGGGCTACCAAAGTCAATATGAATTTCGGGCAACTAGGAAAACAGACAACAGGCTTGCTTTCTAGTCCTAGTGAGATCGCAAAATGATCAAAATTCCCACAAAACAAATTTTTGTCAAGCCGAATTTTACAAGATACTCGTGTATCTTGGGCTTGAAATATTAGTGAGCTGATCTCGAATAATTATCGAGCTGAGCCTCAATTACTCGTGTCGTGTCGTGGGTCGTTTGGCTTGGTTTTGAAGCGGTCGCCAAAATAAGAAAGATAAAAGGAATTTTCTTCTCAAAATCATAATGGGAGTAGCATGCGTTGGTTTTGATTGTGCTTTTGATATGAATTTTCTTTTCTTTCTGTGGATAATATTCATCTTTTCCTTTCGATACAAAATCTTTTATAGCACAATTGTTTAGATGCTATAAATCCTCTTATTAACTTTTGCTAAAATGCTCATAACCTCAAAATATATCCAAATAATGATGATAATATAGTAACATACACACACCATACGAGTCGAGATAAGATTTGGTCCTCTAACTTATTAATGTTTCTCCATTTCTCGTCATTCAACTCATTTTATTGCAATGAAGCTATTCAGATTGGTTGGTGATATTAAATCGAACTCCCTCAAATTGTACATGGGAGAGAACCTACTAACCACACCCTCATGGTTACCTCGGCAATGGCCGTTCGCCCTCGCTATAGGACGGCGGGCCGACTAGGTTTAGCGATCCTCACCCCGATTTCGGCGAGGCAAGAATCGCTTCTTCTGCCATATTGCTGCAGTAGAACTGGCATGGGTGGCAACCGTTGCTTACTTGGTGAAGGTGGTGTTGGGGTGAACCGAGCAACAATTCTCCAAGAACTAACCCAATCCGAGGATAATTTTTTTTCCCAATACCAACTCGACCAGAATCCATTTAACCCCAGCAATAACCGGCTACAACCTCAAAATATGTGATTGTAATACTGAATCGATAAGGAGATAAAGACAAAACAACACCGAGATTTCACATAGAAAAATCATTGAGTGAAGAATCACGGACGGCTCAAAACTTCCACTAATCACCAAGAATAGTAAAATACACAAAGGGATCCTTCTCTAGTCACGCACTAGAGGCTTCGCATCAACAATATAACAGTATTTCTTAACACAAATGGAGCAAAGAAACCCTAACCGACTGGAGGAAACGAGTGACAATTTGAAGAAGGTTCTCAACGAACGAAACCGATCAACTTGTAACCCTCGGCCTCACGAACAAGGTATCAAAAAATTGAGCCAATTCCGAAGTTGAATTTTCAAAGGAAGCCGCGCCCTCTTTTTCTTCTTGTCGTGCGTTGCTCTCACTTGGCCGAGAGCTCTCTCTATCTCCTCTCTCACTTGTCCACAACGAGAAGCCCCCTTTTCTTTCTTTCTTTTTGCTTTTTCTCTTTTCTTCTTCTTCTTCTTCTTCTTTATTTTTTTTAAGTTAGCTGGGCCCCACAAAGAGGCCGGACCCAGCTAACTGATGGAGATGCACCATTATCGAACTGTCTTTAGTGCCGGTCGGTGGTTGCCGTGCGGCCGTCACTTGCCAACTTTTTCTTTAATTTGCTTATGTTGCAAAAACGGGTGCTACGTTTTCCATGCATAAAAAGAATAACAGAAAGCTTGAGGATCAAATTACATAAATGAAACAAGTTAGAGGACAAGATCCGTGCGCATAGTTGTATAATAATATGCAGCCGTGTACTCATGACAATATAATTTCATTTCAAAATGGAAAATCGTCACAGTATTTTTTCTGGCATATCCGATATTGACCTCACGCGAATGTATGGTTTTAGAGACATCATTCACGGTCAACCCTCTTATTTGTACGGGGACAATGTGAATGCTTCTCTAAGGAACAATTAAGGCAACAGACACAATGATTGAACCTAGTTTGAATCAGTCATTACTTATGAACTGTCCCTCGACTTTCTCTTAACGGTGCTTGCCTTGTCCTATCATTCCCTTCTCGTAGGTCGTCTGTCTGCTCCACAGTCCACACCCTTTTGACTTCCCATTTGAGGGTTGACTCCTGACTACTACTATCTGCCCAGCCTTTGTTTTGAGTTGTTGAAGTTTCTTCCGAGGAGAGGCCATAAATAGAGGGTTTTGTCCCTCCGTTCCTCTTCATCCTCCTCCAATATTTTCTCCAAATTCTTCCAACAAACTGAAAAAATTTAAAGTTGCTTAAATTCCTAACGAAAGCAAGCACCATGAAGGGGCTAGATTTAGGTCGCACGACCTCGCCGTTGCCTCACATTGCGTCGCGCATCGTCCGCGGCCCTCACCTAGGTTGCGTCGATCGTCGAGGGGCTAGATTTAGGTCGCCTTGAGGTCGGCTAGATTTAGGTCACACGACCTCGCTGTTGCCTCACCTTGCGTCACGCATCATCCACGGCCCTCACCTGGGTTGCGTCGACCGTCAGGGGCTAGATTTAGGCCGCCTTGAGGTCGTGCCACCTCGGCGGCCATTGTTCGGTGTGACACAACCAATCTCAGGTACCGCTTCACCCAAAAAATATATATATATCATGCACCGCACAGAAGCCAACGCGAGAACGCGAGAGAGTTAGGGTTTTGATGTTTGACTTCGTTACAACACGGAGAAAGAAAATTCCAGGGATACTTCCAGGGCTAATAAGTTCAGTAGGTGCCTTCCAGGATGTTACCTAGAAAGAACCCAGTTGACGTGAAACCCATTGAGCCATCAAATTAAAAAGAAAACGGTCTTTTTTGTCAGAAAATTGATGTTTGACTTCGTTACAACACGGAGAAAGAAAATTTCAGGGATACTGCCGGGGCTAATAAGTTCAGCAGGTGCCTTCCAGGATGTTACCTAGAAAGAACCCAGTTGACGTGAAACCGGGGGGCATAAGCTCCATTTAAATCAAATCTTTCACACTTTCAGAGCGTGAACCATACAAACACATACCAGCAATACTGTTGCATCAGAAAGATGGTTTTCAAATTTTCCACCATCGGTCTCACCATGAAGGTACTATGATGAGAAAAATCGCTTCGCCTTATGTAGCATGATTATTCGCTTTCTCGATTTTGTTTTTTGATCTTGATTTCTTTCTGCGCAGAAGGTAGTGATTAGGGTAGTGATTAGGGTGAGCATGAACGACTCCAGCTCGAGATTTATTTGTTTCAGCCTCCTAAGCTCCCGCTGCAAAGCTATGAGAGTTGCAAAAATAATGAGATTTTATTGCTTCAGCCCCAAAAGATCTCACTCCGAAGCTTTGAGACTTGCGGCTGATTTTCCAGGTGATTTGTTTTACCTCTTTCGAGATTGACAACAGCCGAGGAAAAAGAAAAGAAAAAAAAACACCTTTTGATTTGAAACTGAGCCATTTCCTTCCTTAAATTCCTCTCCAGGAGTTCAATCCGTGGCGCTGGTGGGTGACCAAGACCGGATCGAGGTGACCGGAAAGATCGACGCGGTCGACCTCACCACTCTGCTCCGGAAGAAAGTCGGGTTCGCGGAGATAGTGTCCGTGGGCGAGGACAAGAAAGAAGGCGAGAAGAGCAAGGACGCGTCGCCCGTCGTCTGGCCGTACCCGTGCCAGGAAATCGTCTACGTCCGGGATCCATACCCCGAATCCTGGTGCTGGCCTCTGTAGGATCAACAAAGGTCAACAACGACGACGATCATCTCATATAAGTGTACAACATCAATTTGATGAGATTATTTACACGAGCAGTTTTGAGATGGAATCGAATCCATGGTCGATTTTCACCAAGATTGAACTTTGTATCGTGCTATGGCCTAGACTGTTCTCTGATTTTGACTACATGGGGTCTCCAAGATTGAGATTACTGAAACCATTACCAATATTTTTATGAGAAAATTATCCAAAAAGTTCTAAACCTATTGCACTTTGGCCAATTCAGTCCTAAACTTTTCAAATTTAACAATTGAGTTCTAAACCTTTTCACATTTTACCAATTGAGTCTATCTAGCCAATTTTAGCAGGAAATCGCTGATGTAGACGCAGGTATTGTCACGTAGAACTGCCGAAACTGACGCAGACAAATTTTTTTTAATTTCTTAAATTATGAATTTTTGAGTCTTTTATTATTTATACTTAGTCTTTTCATTTTTTCTTTTTATTTCTTTCTTTTCCTTTTTCTTTCTACCAAGTCTGGCGAGGGTTAGTGGTCATAGGCGAGGGCTGGTGACCCTCGCAAGGCTTGGAAGGAAAAAAAAGAAGAAAAAGAAAGAATATATATATAAAGATTCAGATTTTTTAAATTATTGTTTATGCCAACATTGGTCATGCCATGTGGGACAGCCGAAGTCCACGTCGGCAATTTTTAATTAAAATTTATCGGATGGACTCAATTGGCAAAGCGTCAAAATGTTTAGGACTCATGTGGCCAAACTGCACTAGATTTTAGACAATTTTTTCATACTTTTATACATCTGTTGCAAGGGAAGATTAATGACGAAGCCACCAAATATAATGCGAAGTGTATCGTTGACTTGCCGTGTCGCCGTCACTTGCCAACTTTTTCTTTAATTTGCTTATGTTGCAAAAACAGGTGCTCCGTTTTCCATGCATAAAAAGAATAATAGAATGCTTGAGGATCAAATTACATAAATGAAACAAGTTAGAGGACAAGATCCATGCGCATAGTTGTATAATAATATGCAGCCGTGTACTCGCGACAATATAATTTCATTTCAAAATGGAAAACCGTCATAGTGTTTTCTCTGGCATATCCAATATTAACCCCACTCGAATGTATAATTTTAGAGACATCGTTGACGGTCAACCCTCTTATTTGTACCGGGAAAATGTGAATGCTCCTCTAAGGAACAATTAAGGCAACAGACACAATGATTGAACCTAGTTTGAATCAGTCATTACTTATGAACTGTCCCTCGACTTTCTCTTAACGGTGCTTGCCTTGTCCTATCATTCCCTTCTCGTAGGTCGTCTGTCTGCTCCACAGTCCTCCCTTTTGACTTCCCATTTGAGGGTTGACTTCTGACAACTACTATCTGCCCAGCCTTTGTTTTGAGTTGTTGAAGTTTCTTCCGAGGAGAGGCTATAAATAGAGAGTTTTGTCCCTCCGTTCCTCTTCATCCTCCTCCAATATTTTCTCCAAATTCTTCCAACAAGCTGAAAAAATTTAAAGTTGCTTACATTCCTAACGAAAGCAAGCACCATGAAGGGGCTAGATTTAGGTCGCACGACCTCGCCGTTGCCTCACATTGCATCGCGCATCGTCCACAGCCCTCACCTAGGTTGCGTCGACCGTCGAGGGGCTAGATTTAGGTTGCCTTGAGGTCGGCTAGATTTAGGTCGCACGACCTCGCCGTTGCCTCACCTTGCGTCGCGCATCGTCCACGGCCCTCACCTGGGTTGCGTCGACCGTCAAGGGGCTAGATTTAGGTCGCCTTGAGGTCGTGCGACCTCGGCGGCCATTATTCGGTGTGACACAACCAATCTCAGGTACCGCTTCACCCAAAAAAAAAAAATCATGTACCGCACAGAAGCCAACGCGAGAGAGAGTTACGGTTTTGATGTTTGACTTCGTTACAACAAGGAGAAAGAAAATTCCAGGGATACTTCCGGGGCTAATAAGTTCAGCAGGTGCCTTCCAGGATGTTACCTAGAAAGAACCCAGTTGACGTGAAACCCATTGGGCCATCAAATTAAAAAGAGAACGGTCTTTTTTGTCAGAAAATTGATGTTTGACTTCGTTTACCGCTCGCGCCCAAGTTTCAGCTCGTCGGGCGTCGGATTTGCACCCCACCTACGCTTGCGCGCGAGGCATAGTGTTTGTGCTATGATAGTTATCACTCTAAAGGAGTGTAACTGTATATAAAGCACTCTAAAGCCTTCTTTCCTTTTCAATGTGGGATTAGTGTTTTTCCACTTCCCACTTCCAACTCAAGGGTGTTCTTTGAGTATCAATTTCTCATTCATTCACCCATCAATTTATCACATATTTTCAACAGTTTCAGCCTCCTAAGCTCCCGCTGCAAAGCTATGAGAGTTGCGACCGGCTTTGAAGGTGATTGTTAGATTCTTATATATCTCGATGACCATTTAGTTGTGTCATCTGTAAATCATCCTAGGTAGATGAGGTTGAGTGTCAGGTTCTATATCGATCTGTTTTCTTTGTTGGTTTGACTCCAGGAGTTCAATCCGCGGCACTGGTGGGAGACGACAAGGACCGGATCAAGGTGGTAGGAGAAAGGCTCGACGCGGTCAAGCTCACCACCTTGCTCAGGAAGAACGTCGGGCCCGCGGAGATAGTGACCGTGAGCTAGGCCGACGCGAAGGACAAGAAAGAAAGCGACAGCAAGGACAAGGCGGCGCAGCAGCCCGTCATGTGGCCGTACGTCGGCGGAGTCCCGCCCTCGTGCTTGATCATGTAGGATCGGCGGGGATTGGCGATGATGGCTTATATGAATGTACACCCTCTATGGTTTTTTTTTTGGATGAAATTCTTCTACACAAACAGTTTTGAAAAATGAATAAGATCGATTTGCCCAATCGATGTTCCTTCAAAGAAAAACAGCGTTACTGGCCAATCCATGATTGACCTCGGTTTGAATCAGTCACTGATTACCTTTTATGCAAGAATCTTCTCCTCCTCGTCTCCTGTAGCGGCTCTTGCCTTGTCCTAGTACGTTCCTTCCCGTAGGTGGTCGTTTCGCCTCACCCACGTTGCATTCTCTCCTCATGTTCCAAAGAAAACCAGCGAGACAGGCGGCGACGACGACGACGACGAACGACTACCATAACACAGAGCACAGAAGCTTCACTCATTCACCACAAGGAAAAAAAAGGGTAAATCAGGACAGTTTCCAAGGGTTAACCGTCGATGTCTGATAGTGATTTCTAGCTGCCTGCAATTTTACAGAACCCTGGTAAACCCCATTCAAAAACCGAAGTAAACAATAAACACCAGCAAGAAACGATGCAAAGAAAAAGGGTGTGCCTCAAAGAAAATAATCCAGACGAGCATGTGTAAAGGAAGGGAACACAACAAAACATGCGACGAGACAGGAGGAAGAGGTAAGACGCAGAAAGAAAGGGGGAGAACATCAGATGATGTACAGGGGAAGTATTAAAAGTGAAGAATCCAACAAGTAAGGAAGGGGAGAAGATGATGAGATGGTGGTGTTGGGTTATTACGTATTAGGGCCTGCATGACTCCTCTGATGCCAACTAAAGAAAGAATTCGAACATCTCCCTTACTTTGGTCAACCAGTTGGAACCACCTCCTTAGATGGCATTCAGGGAGCCAGGCAGATCAGATTCATATGCACCACCACTTCATCATCCTCTCTCTCTCTCTCTCTCTCTCTCTCTCTCTCTCTCTCTCTCTCTCTCTCTCTCTCTCAAAAGCTGGAGACTTGGACTGGTTGAGAAGAGAGCAACGCTAGAGGACTCACTTCGAGGCAACGAACTGAAATGTGTGTGTAAGTGTGTGTATATATATATATATGGAAGCGACAGCTAGACAGTACTGTTAATTATTTCTGACCACATGATCTCTCAATCAATGAGTACTTTATGCAAAACACGGAGTGATGGTGTATGGGTCTACGGTTGTGATTGTATAGTCCGTGACTGTACTGTCAGGAATGCATTTCCCTATAATGCGTGAACCCACTCCTCTTTATTTTCTCCATGGAATCGGGGCTGAACATTACCTCTTATGTGATTGGCTCTGTTCATGATAATAATAATAAAAAAAAAAGGAAAATGCTTTCCTGATAGCACTGTCAGGGACGGTATAATTTCAACCGTAGATTCACACACCATCACCGCGTGTTTTGCATAAAACTCTCATTGATTGGGAGATCGTGTGGTCAGAAATAAATAACTGACAGTACTGTCAGACTGTTAGGCTAATGGTTTCCTAAAAAAATACGAAAACTATCGTTTTAGTCACGTAAAGATGGACAGACATTCGAAGCACTGGGTCGGAGTGATTGGACTGCACGGGGCGGCGGATCAAGAAAGCTCTTGTTTGCTCTAACATTTGCCATTCAATAATATGGTCGTTGGCCCTGCACCTATGTGGCCGACTAGAGACTAACGTATTTCCAAAGTTGTAGCCCAAAAGAAACCGCCATTATTACAGAGTGGCATTGCCCTCTTCTGTGTCCAAAATAGCCATGTAGCTATCGGGAAGCAACTATATACGACCACCATTGATTGCCTTCTGTCGCCCTTTGGCTCTATGAGTAATTATTGCTTGAATTATGAATCCGACACTTGTTTATTTATTTGTTGTTTTGTTGGCTGAAATTGTCGATATTGACTGGATTAAACATGGTGAAGATAGCGTAATTGCTACGGTTCGAACTCGGACATAGGGCGAGAAAGACATGGTTGTGGCACTCAACCCAACGTGCCACGAAATCGACTAGCGTAAGTCCGGCGATTCAAACTCAAATGTGGAGCGAGAAAGACGAGCACTCTTACATCTTGTCACATCTTGTCATTCGCGCGAACTCATTGAGCCTATAAGGATCACCAATCTATCTCAAATGTGGGCAAGAAAGACCAGCACTCTTACATCTTGTCATTCGAGCGAACCCATCGGGACCGGAAATGGATCCCCTGACATTGCAATGTCAATGTCGGGGGTGACATGATCGATCCAGGCCGTCCAAATCAAAAATGGACTGCCCGGATTGATCCACATCATTTTTTTTTAAATTTTGAAATTTCCCGCCAAAAAATCCCCACCCCCTAAAATGATGATGTGGCTCAATTCGGACCGTCCATTTTGAAATGGACGGCCCGGATCCCTCACTGTCACCCATGCCTTTATGGCAGGGGATCCGGATCCATCGGGACCACAAGGATCGCCAGGTATCATTCACAACATGAGTAATTACACCAATTTAATGGAGATGTCGAATTGTCCATCTAGGACCATCCTCTTTTGGCCATACATCTACCTAACCTGACAGTTCCAGGACATTGCCTATTCGGCATACTTAATGACATTTACTTTCACCTTGGACCAAATAGTTCGAGCTATATAGCTAGGTGTTTGTGGATGGAATCCAATAACATGGGGCTAACTTGAGACTCGGGCCCACTTCTTATCCTAAGGTTGATTCATTATAGGGGTGAGCAAAGGAATTGGACCGAACCGGCAGATTCTGGGTGGTTCTCGCGAGAATCGATCCGATTCCCGATGTACATCACTCACCCGGACCGGATATATACATAACTCTTACTACTGCAAAACTAAAAAGAAAACCCTAATGATTAAGCTCCTTTATTCACTCACGCCTCTGGCTCTCTCTCGCTCACAGTCTCGCGGCCCTCATTTCACGATGCTCTCTTTCTCTCTCGCCCTTAGTGACACCTTGTCGCTTCTCGTAGCCTCGCTCATCGCTCGCTCTCAGTCACGCCCCTCGCAGTCTCAGCCTCGCACGCCTCTCGCAATCACAGCCTCCACACCTCCCTCCTCAGTCCTCATTGGGGAGTGGAGATCAATAAGCTCCATCGCTTGCATACGCACTTAAACCTGAGCAAAGATTTCACGGGAAGCCACGGGAGGATTTTGGTTTCGAGGTCTTCGCCAAGATTCGACATGGCTTCTTCTCTCCGACCTTCCCCATTCCAACCACATGGCATTCCTCAAGCGACGGTTGATCGAGGATTTTGGTGATGATTCAGGGGTCAAAGTTTGGAGTAAGAAAATTCTAAAAGACTCCCTAATTCGCCAAGATGATTATCACGGCTGGTTCGGTTCCCGAGTGGGTCCAAGACCAATGGACTGGTTGCCGATTCCACAAACTGGGAATCGATTCTTTAGGCTCGATTTCTTGTTCCAGATCGGGAACCATGGACTCTATCATTCTAATTAATAGGGGGTGGATATGCCACTCTGGCCCAACACAAAGGCCCATGTTTGCTTTTCTGGGCCAGACAAGTCTTGGTTGAATTATGCTTACCACGTTCTCCGCAAGAATGTTTCATTTCATTTATGGTTGGCCTAGTAGTCATCTGTCTTCCACGAGGTCACTTATTCCAATTTGTCACGTCGCATCCCACAATTTAGGGCGAATTACATTTTATCCCCCAAATTCTTGTAATCCGGGAGCATCCGATTCAGTGAAACAATCCTTGAGTTCCAACTTGATTCCATTGACGAGCCCAGCACTATCAATTTTCATTAAGCCCAAAATGAGTTTGGTCGTAACTTGCTTCGGTGGATTAAAAATAAAGTTATTGACGTGAAGGCTATCGACCAAGTTATCGACTAAGGAGTTGTCCATTCTTGATTTTGCCGATTAAGTTACTGATTCACCATATTAGGCAACTTCGACGCGGACCAACAACATATCAATGGGAGGTTGTCCGGAGCTGTTTCCCTGGACATTAGTTGATCTCTTAAGATAGTAAATTGCTTATTATGGATGGTGAACGAATTTTGGAAGATGAAATGCAAGGCCGAAGAGTCAAGATTGCAAGTCTCCATGTCATTAATGAATTTTCTAGTTACTAGGACTTTAATTGCTTTCTAGGTCCCATCTCTTATATTTGGATAGTTCCCATGTCTCTTTAATGTTTGTCTATTTCCTATGTCTTAGTCCCTTTATAAATAGAGGAGATTTCTCCATTGTAATACAGACTTGTTGAATTAATAAGAATTTCTCTACGTGTGTGAATATTTATCCGATTCATTATACAAGGTCGTTGGTGGTGAATCAAACAGACCTTCCATATCCTTCATCCTTTGCACACTTTTCAGTTATCACTTATCACACTCATTCTATACACTTAACCAGAAAATCTCCATTTTCGAAATCACTCGTCCCACGTGTGCATCATATTGTATAGTGGCAAGTTGTCCCCCCGACATTTCAATTTTTGCAATTTACTCCCTAAATTGTCGAAATTGGTTGCCATGTGGCCCCTAGTGTCAACTCTAAGAAAAAATATATAGACTTCAAAACGATATTTCAACGTGACTCTAGCATTGACTACGGCCAAATTCTCCCTTGATTTTGGTCAAACGCTCTCACATGTGATATATTTCTAAGTTCCTCTGTTCTTTATATGTGTATACTTATACGACCAGTTTTCCTTCACAATCGGTCTCATGTTGTCGAGTGATCAGAGCTCCAACAAAATTTCGGTCAAAGTCTTCATCGAGGGGCATATTACAACCGGTTTCAAAAATTCAGGGGGCAAACTGTAAAAATTGAAATGGCGGGGGATCAATTTGCAACAACCCTAAGGACCGGGGCACAATATGCAATTTGCCCCAAAACTTATCGTATTCTGCTAATTGTGCGAGGCAAATGAGGCAAGAGTGTACACCCGGTGAAAGCAAAGTTCAATGGCAATGAGCACCGTTATAATAACCATGAAGTTCGTAGAGACAACCAAAAACCCCAATCGATAAAGATTCGAAAAAATATAGCTTTTGAATATTTCGACCCTAGTCGTGGCAGAGAATGATCATACTTATCGGTCGACTTGTCTTGAATTTTTTCGACCGCCTTAACATCCGTCGAGTCTAGATCAAGTCATGGTTTGGAATATTTCGACCATAGTCGTAGCGGAGAATGATCATACTTATCAGTCAACTTGCCTTGAATTTTTTCGACCACCTTAACATCCATCGTGTCCATCTCAAGTCATGGTCCAATCATACAACTTTGTTAGGATTTTGCAGTATCCTCTACCTAATTCACAAGGCCCTATCGCTTAGGCAGCACCGATGCTATGGTTTTGAATATTTCGACCCTAGTCGTAGTGAAGAATGATCATACTTATTGGTCAACTTGCCTTGAATTTTTTCGACCACCTTAACACCCATCGAGTCCAGATCAAGTCATGGTCCGATCATACAACTTTGTTAGGATTTTGTAGTATCCTTTACCTTAGGGGTGATCGGTTCCAAGATGAGTGGTTCCCACCCTAGAACCGAGAATCGCCCACTAGGGACCGGTTCCGCAAAATGCGAACCGTGAACCATCCGCTTGTTCCATGGATCCACCCGAGAACCGAACCACCGATCCGATTCGGTTCCCGGTTGGATCCCGATTACGGTCCTACCAAGCACCAACATCAAATAAAAAAGAAAATGGAACCAATCCCTAGCGATTGAAGGAGGAAAGCTCAACTTGGGACTTTGGCAATGCATTCTCCACGTTTGCATTCAGTATTCTTATCACATGAAAAACTTAAGGATCTTGTCTTCGCAAGCGGCAGTATTATTGTCAACAATAGAGTCGAGCATCGTGGGAAATGCAATAGCAGTTGATCAACTAATTAATGCAGATTTTCAAATGCATCCATAGTGTACAACACATATCACACATGAAAATAAATTGGGTTTGGACTCTTTTCTTTTCTTTTTTTACGAAATGGTCTGGACTCTAGGCCTTTGGCTGAGATGATTTCAATTAAAAGAATATACATTTGTATTATATAAAGGGACCGGTTCGATTGGGTCGGTTGGATGGTTCCCACTCGAAATCGCAAACAGAACCGCTACCCGCCGATTCCAGAAAATTGGAATGGGCAACCGGACCGGTACCCGCCGATTCCATCCAAAATCGACCAGTTGGGTTCGTTCCGATTCGGTTTGGGTGGATCATGATTTTTTTGCTCACCCCTGCTTTACCTTATTCACAAGGCTCTATCGCTTAGGAAGCATCGATACTCTCCGGGGGCGTGTTGTATCGTGTGTAAATGTTCTAATGTGACATAAGCTAACTCTCCTCTCTCTCTCTCTCTCTCTCTCTCTCTCTCTCTCTCTCTCTCTCTGACTTTGTTCTGCCTATTTGCAGAGCGCGGGAATCGAACCTTGCACCTGATAGTAGCATCTCCACCCCCCACTCCCTTTACCAGCAAAGTTGGATGCCTACTGGCAGATGCACTCGACCTTGATTATGTACAATTTGTTTTTGTGTTTGTTTTTTTTTTGCCCTTTTTGCAATAACAGCAAATAGCAAATTCTCTTTTTGTTTTTTTCTGGGTTTATACTGCAATTGGGTATTTTTCGACTTTCATGTATATGATCATCAAACCATCAAAGCACCCATTGGGTTGATAGGTGGGTGCCTCCACGTGGAATTTTCTATCATATTGGCTAATAAATTTTCATCATTAACTATAAGTGACGTGTCTTCATCGTTTGACTAATCGCACCATGTTGCTTTCCAAAAATCAACGGTGATCATGAGCTCCAACCATCTTATCACGTGAACCCACCTCTCCCTCTCTCTCTCTCTCTAAATCATGATCATAAACTATCAAAATATCGATAGAAAAATTAAAAAAATCAACGGTGCCAGTTCCTTCCCGTGGCAGAGAAAAATCTACAAGTCTTACCCCAAAAAATAAAAGATAAATTTAAAAAGAGTTTTAAAAAATAAAGGGAAAAAGGAGTCGACAAGGGCATGTGACCGCATCGCAATCTCCCACTCCCACCGTGAATTCACGTCCACCAAATCCGTAACTCTCTCTCCTCCGCTAGATTTTCTTTGTCATCAGTCCCGGCCAATTAAATAATCGCACGTGTATCGTATGTGAATTGTCTAAAGTGCCCTTGCATGGCAATTGTGTTTTATCGTATATGTGTTATCATGGAAAAGCATCACAGAGATGATAATGAAAAAAGCAAGAGATTTCGTGCATATCTTGTTATTTAGAATTAAAAAATATTGCGGTAGATTATATAAGACAAGTTCAGGCACCATCGACAGCGATAACCCAATTGGTATGAAGCCAGTATCCTCATTCGTAAGGTTATAAGGCGAAATCCATTCGAAGTAACAATCGCGTAAATTTCGTCATGTCGATGATCCGGCGATACTACGGTGAAAATGCTTGCCCACTGCGAATCTATTGCTCCCGAGTGGTGCTGAGTGTCCTGATAGAGGTGAGTTTGGTTCGGTCCAAAAAGTTTTTCATTTATTTTTGTCTTTATTTTTTGCTAATTTCACGAGCTTAAATCCACCAAAAACGACTTAAAAAAATAGAACTGATTTCAGGAGGAAACCAAACTTTACACTTACGATAATTAATAAGTTTCACTCATAAAAATAATTAAAAAGAAAGGCTACATCATATATATATATATATATATATATATATATATATAGTATGAATATGATTAAAAAATTAATAGTAAACGCTTTGAATATTAATGGAAAAACAATTTGATTGAACATGATTTGTTTACAAATCCCGAGGGACAATTCCGTAAAATCAACTCCACTCCTTACGAGCGAGAGCAGGAGAACTACAAATCCCGAGGACCCATCAAATATTTCCACTCCACTTGCTCTCCATCCTTCCTCCACAAATTCTCTCTCTCTCTCCCCCCCCCTTCACTCCGCAGAGTCCACACTCAGCACCACCTCTCGCCTAAACGTCGGCGGTGGCAATGGCGAGCATGGCTGCGGCGGGGGCGATCAGGGTCCCCTCCTCCTCCTCCTCCTCTTCTTCTCCGGCGGCTTCCGAGTCCCCCCACCAGAGGAGGTGCAACGGCCCCGGGAGCGCCTCCGTCCTGTCGTTCGCCTCGTCGCAGATTTCCGGCGACAAGGTCGCCCCGGCCTCCGCCGCTGCTTTCAAGAGCTTTCGGAGAGCTCCGATCGTCGTCACTCCCAGAGCCGTCTCCGATTCCAGGAACTCGCAGACGTGCCTTGACCCCGACGCCAGCCGCGTTAGTTCTCTTCTCTCGTCTTCTAGTGCTTATCTTCTTCTCTGGCATTGGAAGGACTCTATGTGATTATGATCTGATGCGCGAAATTCTAGCGATAAATGCGATGCCTTTAATTGAAATTTGATGCAGCTAGACGGTAGACGCGATTCCGGTTGAATAGCTTATTGAATTGCTTATTTAGAATCTTTTACGGGACAAGTTGAGGCCTACCGAGACGAACTTCAAGTGCTAATGCAATAAGCGAGCATTTTTTATTTTTTATATAATCATTGTCCATTTTTCTCCCTTGCTAGTTACGTGTGTAGTGGTGCCGTTAGTGTCTGGCTTTCTGCGTAGTCTTTGGAATACAGCTTGGTGGAGGTGTTGGAACTTACTACTCCTCGATGTTGTGAGGAAACCAAATCGAAGAGGTTTCATCTAACTTTGGATGCTTTGTCTGTGATGTGGTTCTCTAGAGTGTTCTCGGGATTATACTGGGAGGTGGGGCTGGGACCCGTCTTTACCCCCTGACTAAGAAGAGAGCAAAACCTGCTGTGCCATTGGGAGCCAATTACAGGCTGATTGACATTCCTGTGAGCAATTGCTTGAATAGCAACGTATCGAAGATTTATGTCCTCACGCAGTTCAATTCTGCATCTCTCAACCGTCACCTGTCTCGGGCTTATGCCAGCAACATGGGTGGCTACAAAAATGAAGGTTTTGTTGAAGTTCTTGCTGCTCAGCAGAGCCCGGAGAATCCTAACTGGTTTCAGGTAATTAGGAAACGAATCTTAACCTCTTTTGGCTGAATCTGTTGTTTCAGACTGTGTCGTTCAATCTGTAAGGACTAATTAATAGAAGATCTTTTTCTGTAAACGTCTGGTCAATGTCTCTGGAGCCACTGATCTAGTTAAATCGACATAGCTTTCCTGAGTTGTTCACAATTTAGTGTCTAATTGGTTCAAGAAGTTTGGTGCAAAATTCGGGTCATTGTTGCTGGAGTCACTGGGCTACTTAATTGACATAGCTGGTCGTTTGGCAACATGAGGCAAACGTCACTAATATGCTTCATGTGTATGATGGGCCGTTTTTTAATAGCTTAAGCTTTTCGAGAAAATGGTCCACATCAACTAGAATGATTTAATGATAGCCGATTACAGGGTACTGCAGATGCAGTCAGACAGTACTTGTGGCTCTTTGAGGAGCATGATGTTTTGGAGTTCCTTGTTCTTGCTGGGGACCATTTATACAGAATGGATTATGAGAGATTTATTCAAGCCCATAGAGAAACTGATGCTGATATCACTGTGGCTGCACTTCCAATGGATGAAAAACGTGCTACTGCATTTGGTTTGATGAAGATAGATGAAGAAGGACGTATCATTGAATTTGCCGAGAAGCCAAAAGGAGAGCAACTAAAAGCAATGAAGGTTAATTCTTCTCTCATGGATCTCTGTCATCTTTCTCTGCTGGCAACAATGGAAGTGATTTGGTGTCTATGGTTTTAGTTCATTTTAGTTACCTTGTTTCCCTTTTATAGGTTGACACTACTATCTTAGGTCTTGACGATGAGAGAGCAAAGGAGATGCCTTTCATTGCGAGCATGGGTATATACGTTATTAGCAAAGATGTGATGCTCAATCTTCTCCGAGACAAGTTTCCTGGAGCCAATGACTTTGGAAGTGAAGTCATTCCCGGTGCAACTTCCATTGGGATGAGAGTGAGTGTTATAACATCTACTTCTTGTCAAATTGACCTGGATAGTTTCACCTTTGAACGGGCCTTGTTTTCTGTAGTAACAGTATGTCACTTTGGAATTGCAGTACTGTATGAATTTGTTTAACTTCCACGAAATCTGTTTCACATTCCTTGTTGCAACAAGTTCTACAATCATATCTCTTTTCTGCTTTTACAGGTGCAAGCTTACTTGTATGATGGATATTGGGAAGATATAGGTACAATTGAGGCATTCTATAATGCAAACCTAGGGATCACTAAGAAGCCAGTGCCAGATTTCAGGTGGTTCATGTTCTAAAATCTCACTTAATGATCATTCCGTAACAAAATTACAGATTACCTTTCTGAGTTCCGCACATTGCTTGATATTCTTGACAGACCACTGTATGGATGAATGACTTGACGCCAATCTATTCCTTCTGCAGTTTCTATGATCGTTCATCCCCAATTTACACCCAACCAAGGTATCTGCCTCCTTCCAAGATGCTAGATGCTGATGTGACGGACAGTGTTATTGGTGAAGGATGTGTTATTAAGGTATCTTCCTCAGGCCATTGGTGTTTACTTCTGAATTAGTTGACAATGGATGATATTTTGTCCTGTCTGAGTCATGAGTAGCGCAAAAGAAAATAGATAAATCATTCAATTATTACCTTCCCATGTTCTTGAAATGCAGAACTGCAAGATCCACCATTCGGTGATAGGACTTCGATCTTGCATTTCAGAGGGTGCGATAATAGAAGACACCTTATTAATGGGAGCAGATTATTATGAGGTAATCATCACCCTTGAATGATCGAGGTTTTCTCACTCGAGCTATGAGATTACTCGCTATTGTCCGGTTATGGTGATGTATTCGGGTGCATATTGACCTGTTCTTCCATCTCTTCTTGCTCCAGACGGATGCTGATAGGAGATTTCTCGCTGCCAAGGGCAGTGTCCCGATTGGTATCGGCAAGGATTCGCACATCAAGAGAGCAATCATCGACAAAAATGCCCGAATAGGAGACAATGTGAAGGTAGGCTTGCATACCGATCACCATTCTTTTGTTTCTCCGTTTTCACTATGATTGACTAGTTCGACCATGATCACTTAGCATGAAACTGGTCTTATGACTTTTTTTGTCCTTGCATTTTGGAGGCTAACTAGTAATCACTTTATGGTCCAGATCATTAACAGCGACGACGTTCAAGAAGCTGCAAGAGAAACAGATGGATACTTTATAAAGAGTGGGATTGTCACAGTGATCAAGGATGCTTTGATCCCCAGCGGAACCGTGATTTAGAAACTCTCCTATTGCGATCTAGCAAAAGCTTTGCAGTGAGAAAGTGATGCAACTGGAAGTCATCATCTCTTTGAAGTAACTTCATGGTTCTCCCACTAAATCTATGATGTATATCTCAGCGCGGCCTGTTGTAACTTATAGAGGAAGAGAGGACTTGAATACTTTACGATGTAAAGGTCTTTTTTTCTTAATAAGTGAGGTAAGTTTACGACAATCTGCAATATTTCTTTAGCATATTGCGTTATTCGAATTGTGCAGAAACCTTCCCTAGGGCTAGGACAGTCTTCTTTTGTCTGTTTAGTTTATCCAAAAAAATCCGAAGATGGTGACTAAATGCCTGGAATTGATGAGATCTCATTTCAGAGGCTTTCAAGGCTAGAGAAGATAAGTAGTCCAAGTTGGAAAACTACCCAAAAAATCTTAAATCTATTATATTTTGTCAATTTCAGACATAATCCTTTTAATATTGTCAATTTAGTCTTAAACTTTTTCACGTTTTGTCAACTCAATCTTTAACATCGCTGATATGAATGCTGGCCATCTTACGGGATATGGTTCTAACATGGACAATTTTTTTTAATAACTTTTTAATTTTTCGAATTATTCATTTATTTATTTATTTGTTTATTATTATTTTTTTCTTTTTTCTTTTTTTTCTTTTTGCCCTCTGCCAGTCGGGCGTCCAGCCAAAGGTGGGCAGGCTGGCGAGGCCAAGCGTGGGCAACCCTCCTGGGCAACCCTCACTTGGGCCCCTGGCGAGGGTCGCCTGATCTGGTGAAGGGCTGCTCTTGCCTAATGTCAACAACCTCGGCCAAACGTCGACGAGGCCTCACAATGGCCGAGACCTCGCAATGGCCGACGGAGGGAAAAAGAAAAGGAAAAAAAAGTAGAAAGTAAGACGAAAAAATATTAAATATTATTAAAAATTACTCACGTCAGCACCGACCGTACCACATAAGACGATCGGCATTAACACCAACGATTTCCGATCAAAATTGATCAAATGGACTCAATTGAGAAAACGTGAAAATATTAAGGACTTAATTGGCAAAATAAAAAGATTTAGATTAAGTTTGGAATTTTTTGGACAATTTTTCCCACTGTGCATTGGCAAGCAATCTTTGACTCCTGTTCATTCTATAGAGATGGAATTGAACTAATCCTCCAATTGTAGCAGTCCAGATAAAACATAAAAACTAATCTATCCAATCCGACTAGTTTTCATGAACATGATTCTCAATGACCTAGGACATCCGCACTTCAAATCTGAAGAAGAAAGAATCCTCAAACTGTTATTACTTGCATGGGAAGTTAAGAAACGCCCAACTAGAGAACCGCATCGGAAGTCATGATGCCATATCTATAATGGCCACAGCGAGGGGACTTTCCTTTTTATCATAAGGGAGTTATGTACAAATACTGCCGTTCAGAGCTAGGAGAGAGGCCTCCCCCACCAAAAACCCACCAAATTCCTCATGGAGACAGAGGAGGGTGGAAGAAGATAGTAGTAAAACACCAGCGTCTTCTGAATGACTTTTGCCCTCTTCAAAAACTATTGACTGATATCAGTCTCTTCTGGTAGTGATGTTCTTCCATTTATCCTTGAGATCAACAGGTGTGCGACTTGGATTGAAAACCCGACAACCATGTTCCAGAATTTTTCTCCAAGGGATATTCTTGTTCACATTGCTTGAGAATAACCGCACTCCTTCCTGCGGCATATCGTTTCATATGAATCAAATTCGAGAATCACCAAGTCACAACACTTTCCAGTATCTCTAATCCCTTTTATAGCAAATTCTAATCAATAAAACACTTTTGACAGTGTAACTCAATCAGAAAAATGAAAGACCTTAAGGGTCCCTTTGTTTCGCGAAAACTGGAAGATTTATAAAACATTTTCCAAAAAATGATAACCTGTATCGCTTGAAATAATTAGTCAATGGAAAATTTTTCTTTATAGAAAAAAATTATATATTAACTTTTTTGTAAACGAAACAAACGGAGCCTAAAAAAAATACTAAAAGGACAATGAAATTTGTACTGGGCGTAACAAAGGGCTGTTTGCAGGAACTGAAATTTTGTTGCCATCTTTTTTCAGTCTTCTATTCATCCTTGGTCATCTTGCTCTGATTTTGCCTAGTCATAGGGTTGCTTTTGGTACTTGTTTGGTATTTTCTTTCTCTTGTATTGATTTCTGAAAAAAAAAAAGCCTTTACAAGTAAAAAAAGTTGAACTAGTTTGATAGTACGAAGTTGCCAATCGGTGAATCACTATGCCCAAAAGGAGGAAACATCCAGCAATTCACAAGAGACTATGGTTCAATCTATTTGAGATGGACTTATGCTTTCTATGAATAGATACATCGGCGGATATACATCATCTGTACAAGCTAGCTATTAGATTCGCTGTAAAAAGTACAGGTGTGGGCAAAAAAACAAAAAAATTAAAGACAATCTAAAGGACTTAATGGATCCTTATATCAAATCCTCATCATTTTGAAGAATAAAAATGGTTATTTGTTTCCAAATTTTAAGAGCGTGGCTGAGGATTTGGCTATTTCTGAAGGAAATAAATGCAACTTGAAAAGATACAAACGAGAAAAGGATTCTATGACAAGAAACACTTGCCTTTAGGATCTCCTCTTCTTCAGGTGACCATCTTAATCTGCGCTTTACATTGGGAAGTGGTGGCTTCGGTCTGCATTTAAAACCACAGTACTCCCCATAAATCCAGTTCGTTGCTACAAATTCTTAAAAGATGAATTTTATAATTCAATAAATTTTCTCAAGTTAACCAAAATTACTCACAATTTCCTGGGAGACTGTCGTTGTTGTCTTGACTTTTCAGCAGGCGTGACTTTCTTCTTACCATCATGGGAATCTTTGTGGTTGATGATTCTCATGCCAGCTCCATAGGAACCTTTTCTTGGTGAAACAACCTCCTCCACTGGTGCCTTGCTTTGAGGTTTTGCACTTGGAGAATGTCCATTGTTCATGGAACCAGCCTCGGCATCCGAATCACATACTTCACCTCCTATATTTGCTTCTGGGTTCACATCAGTGGTAAAATCTCCTTGAATTGAAGATACAGTAGCATCAATTGATTGGAACTTCCTCCGTTTTCTTTTCTTACTTAGCCCTTGACTTCTGCGAATACTTTTACGATGCCTTTTTCCTTCAGAAGATTTAGACGGTACAGCATCCTCAGCTGCCACTTCTTCTGAAGGATCATCATCAGCCGTCTCTGCTTTCTCTTGATCTAGAACTTCCTTGCAGCGGTTATCAATAGATTCTCTCAATTCCTCTTCTTGCAACCTTTCTTCATGGACTAAATTTCTCTGATCATGGACACTAGGAGGTGATGTATCTGTTTGATTTTCGACCCGTGCTTCATGTTTACTGAACACTGGATTTACAGGATCAGATTGATGTTGCCCTTCAGTGTTTTCTTTACTCACATCATCATGGAGACTGTCATGTCCTGGAGATGGAGATACATTGAAGTCTTTCCCCTTATCCTTCCCACTTTTCTGCTCCTTCTGCCCCTCATCAACTACCCCAGTGTCAAGAAAATTGGATAAAGGCTCTTTGCGCAACATGGCTTTTCTTCTCAACTCATAAACCTTAGCCACCGCTCTTTTGTATGAACAATAAGGGCAATAGAAGTTCCCCAAATTATCAAATTGAGGTTTGCTGCTCAGGCACTTCTCATGGATAGCAATTGGGCAGCTAGGCTCAGTACAGACTAGCAATTGGCCATGTCTATTGCACGTCAAACAAGTCTTCTTTTCCAATATATGAATGTCCATACTTTCTTGACTAGATATATTTTGAAAACCTCCGTTTTGGGATTTTTCAACAGTTAAAATCTTCGCAGAATTGGTACCGGGATCCTTTTCTCCATGCTGCTCAACTCTGTCATTACATTCATTTGTTCTGGGCACATCATCCTCTTTGTTGGCTACATTCTCTGGACAGCAGGGATTTCTTGACTGAGAAACAAACCATACATATTAACCACAAGACAGTCTATCCACATGGTCACTTATTGAAACTTCACGAGCATGAATAATCACATGCAAACTTAAAACAATTGACTCATCCCAATAGTTTAGAACTCAAATACTTTTAGCAAAGAAACAAGAGCACCCAAGGGGCGCTACCCCATGGCAAGCAGTCAAAGACAATGCAACCCACTCTAACAGAACAAATATATAGCCAAAGTGCATCCCACGTTACAAAATCGTACACACCAGGCCAAGTGAAATAGTTGACGAATGCCAAACTTTCGAGCCATCTCTCGTAATAATAAACAAAGACGCATCTCCTCCAAAGGTCATGCTTCACCCCTCAAAACTTCTACACAACAGCCAGAGGAACGAGGCCGAATACCCTTTCAGATATCAGTGCCACGCGACATGACCGATAGCCCTGGACCAGTTCGGAATGCGAAAAGAAGTGGGTCACCCTCTTCACCACGGGTTCATGTAAGTAGAACTCAGGTGAGAAAAGCCACATAACAGCTCGAACCGCCACCTCAAAGGAGCACGATTTCGCAATCCTTTCGCCCTTAGACGTCTAACATCAAAAGGAGCATCTGCCCATTCATCACACAATGCTCGCTATCCATAATCACGTCCTAAACTCCGGTTTTAACCACATTGAAGGAGACAACAACAACGATAAACAACAAGGACAATAACAACAATCGTCAACCATGCAAAAAGAAGGGGGAAGAACTTTCAGGAGACTGAGAGGACGGCTTGAAGTCGAAATGCAATGCCCACACCAATAACTACTAGAAGCTCGTATCAATCACGCCCGTCTCAGAAACCCTAACCTGATCGGACGAAGGTGCCGACGTCGCGGAGGTGGCGGAGGGCTTCGAGAGAGATTTTTCCTGAACCTCGGCCCTCATTTCCGCTGAAGCATCCGATTCACTCGCGCTCGGAGGATGGAATTCGAAGACGCTGTGAATTCGACCTTCTCAGTTGCGTCGCTCGTACAGTCGTCCTCTGCTGCTTCTGCAAACTTTTTGGGGGAGAACGTATAATTCAAAGTTCGTTCGTTTTTTTTTTTTTTTTCCAAATAAATCGTGTACATATTTGAAGAGGCTACGACGCCGTTTTGTTAGGTTCAGATAAATTGTCTTTTTAACTTAAACATATAGTTGTTTTTAATCATAAAAAGCACCGTTTAGATGACTATGAGTAAAGTTGATTATCATAAAAATAAATACCAACGTAATCTCTAATCATGATAGCAAGAAATTTTTGGACTTATTTGCGAGTGGAGAGTCGCGTGTTTGATTTCCCGATTTATTTTGGTCATGGGAAACCTTAGTTTGTTCTACAAAGAATGATCCTGGACTTATCGCTTGTTATTTTTCTTTTAAAGGGGAGTTGGTTTTTCTTTAACGTCTTGAATTAAACACTTCGACAACAGGCGAGATAGATCATAATTCCATCCAGATGCTTTTTAGCTTGCAAAATAATAAAAAGAAAGGACATTGGATCGGCATAAGATACTTTCTTGCGATCTTACTTCACTTCTAAAATGACTCCAACACGGTGAGGATTGGCAAAGGAGGGAACGGGCACAAAATCGGCCTTTGCGACGGAAATTAAATTTGATCCAAGCTATCTTCGTATTTGATATAAGTGTAATCTCAACTTTCAAGCATGATTGCAACAACTGAATTAGCCATAAAATCGCTTACATATCATCGAAATCGGTTTAATATATTAAGATAAACTCTTTTTTTTGTCGGAATATTAAGATAAACTTGAAGTGAGCCTTTAAATCACAAACCCTATTAAATATCTAATAAAATTCTATCATATCAATCACCGTATTGTTTTCATAAATTATTTTTTATATATCCATCATGGCCCATTATGAAATTATCCGGGCAACCATTGTACGAACACGTATTATCAAAAAAAGCAATGAAGAAAAATGAAGTCGAAGTCAAAATCAAGGAGAGGCAGGAAAGTCTCGTGCCACGTCACCTTATCAAATCCACGTCAGCAGCTTGCCAGCCGATGCTCCAAATTCTCCAACCCTAGAAAAAATCAGCATCTTTTCGCTACTTTCCGAGTATTTTGTGACGTTTGCAGTCCGAGTGCGCGTCTCTGTAGATGCTTCAACCTGCGATCAATCCATTGCTTCAAGCCGGTCAGAAGTCCGAGAAGGCGAGAGCGATTCGAATTCGCATTCGCTGTCATTGATTCAATCGCGACCTCGTCCCTCGTTCCCACATCGAGTTCCCAGTCCGCTGCGACCTTCTTCATGAAGTTGCCTCTTCTCCGAAGATGGTTAGCGTTCGCCATCCGATGCGCCTTCTTGTGATTTTTACTCCGATCAGTAGGTTCTAGGGTATCGTCGTTCGTTGGTTTCGTTGTCGTGGGTGATGGTTGATTTCAGTCGAATTCAGTGAAGCGAGTTGATTGTTTGAAGGTTTGTCGTCTAGGTTTGTGTGAAAGATTCGATCTTAGCGGGATTGAGAGTCGCTCCGGATTGGGGGTTTGCCTTTGTTTGCTTGTTGTCAACTTGTTCATTGTGATTAATAGAGTAGACAGTTGAAGTTATTAGATCAATATTAGCCTAAGAAGGTCCATTTGACTTGATGGTGTCTCTGCAATTCTTTTGGTGGGTGTCTGATTGCTTTGAAATTGGTTTTGTGCGTAGAGTGGCCGGATAGGAGGAGGAAGGGAGAGGCCTCGGAGACTTGAGGATAGGAACTTCTCGGGGCCGAGCAGTGCGCCTCCGTCTAGACATCTGTGGGTCGGGAATTTATCTCATTCCATTTCTGAAGGCGATCTCCTCCGTCCATTTCTGCGGTTTGGAGAGCTTGAGAGTGTTGCTTTTCAACCTGGACGTAGCTATGCTTTCATTAACTTCAAAATAGACGAGGGAGCAATTGCTGCCCTGAAAGCGCTCCAAGACTTTCCTCTCGCTGGCAGTGCACTTAGAATTGAGTTTGCAAAGGTGGTTAGTTCTGCCCCCAACCTTTGTCACTCTTTAAACTTCAAGCACCTTCTTGTGTGGTCGTATTTTTGACTGTATATTGAAGTATTTGTTTTTAATAAATCAAATGGTTTCATTGCCTAAAGACCATTAAGTGTCTCAATTTCTTTCACAATTGCTTATCAAGAATCTGTCCCGACAATATCATCACAACCAAACAGCGTCTCTAAAATCTAACATGTTGACCTAATCCACATATTGCATATCTCAAGAGGTTTGCTCCATTACAAATCATGAAAAAGAAGTGTTGCACTTCCAAAAGTACATTTGATTACAGGTAAAAAAATTGTTAATGATCTCCATTCCATCACTCAGTTACAGGAAATTGGAAACTTGATCAGGTGCACGGTGCATAGATATTAACTAACAAAAATGGAATTTTGGTTGTTCTTAAACTGCAGCACAACATGCTAAATATGTGATTTTACTTCACCCGAAAGTTATCATGTCAGCACAATATGCATACAGTTCCAATTAGAAGACCAAGAAGAACCTTGGGAAGAAATATGAGAAGCACAACATCTTAATTAGTTAAAATTTTATCGAGCTATGACTGTCACCCATGTTGGCCTAAAGACAATGAGACGTTCCGCTAAATGCTAGGAGAATCACCTTGGGAAGTGTTTGAAACAAAAGCTTGTCATCCCATGTTTACACATGGTTTATATAGTGTTATGATTGTCTTTTGTTCTCGATCAAAGGTCAACCATCTGTGATCTGCTTGTACATGCACCCATTTTTCATCCTAGAAAGAACTTATTTGAACTGATACTTATACATTCATGATACATTAACTGATAATGTCCTGTCAGGGGAATTTTTTTTTTGGACTATCGAACCATTACGATAGAAATATGGCTAGTCTCGGTATACAGGTTTTGCACTAGATACAGATGCAAAAACGATCTGCGGCAAGTGTAGAAACCTCCACTTAACATAAACGGGGGAGGAATCAAAACCAATCTAAACTGAAACCCAGTCAGCTCCAGCATCGAGGGTCATGAATTTCGCTGCATCTGCTCGTAGTTCTTGTCCTTCATAAACTCTACCATTTGTTTGTGGCCAGCTATTTGTGTAAAAAGGCTTACTAGTTCTTTTATCCAGTTTAAAACTCGTGACCTTCTCCATAAAGAAAGAAGTTCAACTGTTATTATAATTGAAAGCCAACAATATAGCCAAATTGCATAAAAGGATCATCCACTCAATCACTACTTTTCTTGCGTAAGCAACAATGCAGGCATTGGGATTTCACATTAGATCGGTGGTTTATGGAACGAATAACTGCTTTCTTTTATCTACTTTCACTTTGTTCTGAGGAGAAGGACCTTAAAGAATGTGGCAGAAAAATGGGAGACACACTTTGAAGGAAATTTTGGGTGAAAAAAAAAAAAAGTGTTCAGTTAGAATCCAGATAGTAATTAAGGCAAAATAAAAAGAGACGAAGGGAGCTGTAGTATGTAGCGCATAAGCTGGGTCATCCCATTGAAGTAAATTTCAATTTTCACGATATGGATCCAGCATACATTTAGCAGTTCAAGTTGTAAACTTACGGTAAAGCACCAAGGTTGACTGGAAAAGAATTATCACTCAAGGATATTCCTGAGATCAAGTAATCTGGAGTTCTGTGAGCATATGTAGATGGTGCCCTCATCATATATAACTACCAATCATGTCACTCAAGTTCTTAATGCCAAAACTCAGTGAGTTTATCGCTTTGCAAATGAACTGTAAGAAGCTTCGTCACAATAAGAATCACCAAAATTTGAACCAAGCATGCAAGAGAGATTGAGATGTCCAAAACAATTGTAGCCAACCAGCATCTGATTTAATAAACCTACGCTACCTCTCTAATATTTTTTACAATGAGTTGCGAGTGTGCTCCAGTCCAAGTGGGACATTAAAGTGGTTCAATGTTATTTATGACTAACATAAGTGATTTAAAACAGAGTTTTTTTCCGGTCCGTTGAACTTGTTTTTCATATGGTAGGCGAACTTGAGCTATATTCAAGTGCATGAATTCGTTATTCAGCTGGAAGATAAAGTCCCAGAATCTTAAGATATACTATATACTGTTACAATTCCTACATACATTGCCTACATAACATAATTATGCTGCCATCGATGACGCATTACTTAGATAACTTATGACTTTTTTACCAGTCAACAAACATATCCAGTGCAGAAGGTGATAAAATACACTGCAGAAGTTTTGTGTGAGCACATTACATACTCTCTCTTCATGAATGGACCAGTGCAATTTATGGCAATTTTGTGCCCTCATTTGTTAATCAAGACTTGAAATTCTGCAGCCAATTGTTAATTCTGTAGCCAATTGCCAAAGCAAAGCGAGTTTGATATGTTCAAATCTTTTTCAGACTATAATCTGGATTTTCACGAGCAGTCTTAGTTGTCTGCTCTGTCCTCATTATTAAAACATGTTAGCAAATCGGTTATTTTAAAAACCTTAAGCTCTTATATTTTGATATAGTTTCTCTACACTCTCTTCAGGCGTAAGCCAAACCCTAATGTGATATGCCAGATGTTGACATGACTACTTTACGTTAAAGTTACAATAGTTTTTAGACAAACTTTGACAATAAAATCCAAGAAGAGAAAGTCAGAATATATACATATACATACATCCGAACATACATACATACATACATATATGTACATATACGGATAAAAAAAATCATAGTTGGAATGAAAGTTCTAGTTATAGTAATGCTAATCATTTAGTGGGTGTCAGGAACATTCGTAATTTTATCTCTGATGACAACTTTTTAGTTAGAGATAGTAATAGGAATATATATATAGGTAAGGATTTCGACTCATTACTATGTTCATAGTGCATATTCTTTTGACAAGCCAAAACACCTATCATCTGCATTTAGCATATCTGTGTTCACATTATGTATGCAAAAAGATAAGAGAATAACGGTTACTGATCAGAGTTACCATCCACATGCTGTATCGATTTGTGGTTGAAGTGGCATAGTCGATTGAATTTTAACATGAAGCAACTTATGAAACAATAAAAAGTGCCATTTGCGTGAAAAGAAGGAGGCGTTTGGCTCAACTAATATAATGCCTAATCGCCTACACGTTTAGATGATTACCCAACTTCTAAATGAGTCAGTAAATGCACTTCTATTGTAAAAAGACTTGGACTTATAAGGAGTTTGGATAGAATTTTTTAGGTGTTCCAGGAGGACCATGACACTTGTCCACCAAACCAATGATGGAGCACAAAATGCTATGCATTTCACGGGCTTCTTCCCAAAAAATGTCATCCACCCAAATTTTTTTGTTGCTCCGTGATATGTTGAGTTGATGGATGGATGGATGGATGTGATTCTCCGGGAGGACCTAAGCACTTATTGAGCTTGGGAGCCTCAACTACCTAACTGTTTGCTCGTAAGCCGAAAGTGAAATGGAACTGAATGCTTGGAGTTGTATTTCCAATAGTTTTTGCATCTCATCAGCCAAAGGGAATCGGGTTACTTGTGAAGAACTAGTGAGAACATTCTTATTGAAACATCTATTATATGGACCTTATTAGTTTCTTGTAGTTGCTCACCAGATAGAGTATGTTAGTTTGTAACTGTAAGTCTGATATTCTCTACATGTGTGCAAGTGCGTGTCTTACACGTGTTAAGATGGAGTAATGAAGGGGATACCATTCAGTTGTGATTCTAGATCGCTACTGCCTTATCAATAGTGTATCATTTTTGAGGGAACCACAGCTCATTGGCATTGTTCATGGCCTAGTCTCAGCTTGTGTAGTCCAAAAGTTTAATCCTGTTTGGACACAATAGTTGGTTTAAGTTATGCCTTTCTACGTTGATTATAGATGCCTCTATGTGAGTGGTTTACTGTCACTGATTTTGACATCTCTCGATTGCTTGGCTCTTTTAAACCAAGCTTTTCCAAGGGGATCTTGTTTTGACCCTCTGTTGCGAGTGTAAAACAAGGTCAGTATTAGCTTTTTGACTCCACTTTTGGTGCTAGAGGGAAGGTGTGTTGTATTTATCCTTCCAATTTCGACATTCCAATGTATGAGATGCTGGTTGTTATTACAGTCTTTAAATCATATAGCAATGTTCTGTGGGGATTGTTCTTTAGCTGTATTGAAACATCTATATTTTCTAACTAACGAGTCCTAGATAGAAATAGTTCATCTGTGGTAAGGAAACTTGTGACTATTCCGACTCTTTTGAGCTTCATTATGATAGTAGACTCTACTACTTTCAAAATGATGACAACAACCAACCAACCAACCAGCTACCCTAGCCTCTTCTTTTAGTGGGGTTGGCAACATTTGTGTCCTATTGTTTACCAGATCCCCGTTAAATTCATATGGCCGAGACTGTACTTTCTGCCAATGTACATTTGTTGTTATCATTAGGCAGAACAAAAGTATGCATACTTTATATGTTATTTAGGTGTGGACGAGGGAACTAGTTTCTCGAATATTGATTATGAATGTTACACACTGGTCAGAACATTATTTAAATGTTTAAGCTGGAGAAAAAGAAGGTAGAACAGTGTTTCTTGAACTACTGCAGCATTGGTTTAATGGAGTTATGCACTTCCTTCCAATATTTGAATGGTTATGAATTGGAACTACAATTGCATTTTGAAAGTGAAAGCAGCTATGGATAATATTGTCGACAAGGCCCCTGGCCTTGCCTCTCTCTCTTTTGACTAAAACCATATGGGTCATTGTTTCACATATTGAAACTATCTTAACAAGTGTCCGTGATCTCTAATAAGATAGGCATAGAAAGCACAGTTTTCCAATGCTCTTCTCCATTGGCTCTAATTCTAGTAGCAATCTGTCTTAAGTGGATTGGATATCTGAAGTGAAACTAATTATCTAACAAGAGTTTTATTTTTCTTGTTTTTTTTTTTTTTTTTTTGGGGGGGGGGGGGGAGGGGAGTGGGTTGAGAGAACTGATCTAAATAATTGAAGCTTTTTCTCTGAATGATTCTATTGAACTTTCTTGTTTGTCTGGCAGTCTTATTTTCAAAACCTAGAGTCTTATTTGTTAGTTGACCATAATGTCGTTGCTGAATGTGTTTAACTTCATAACTTTTCCTTCTTAAGTCCTCCGGTGCTCTTTCCTTGTTCTTGAACAAAGATGTGTTTCTGTTCTCTCTGTTGGTGGTCCATGGAAAATTATTCCTGTTGGGATCAGTATGTATACGAGCTTGGTAGTGATTATTCAAGTCAATGCCTTTTGGGGATATTTACCAAGGATGTCATAGCAAGACATCTGAGAGTCCCATTTCACATGACTGAAAGCGAGATATCTGGCATAAGTGAGCTGCTGAACTTATGACATGCAAAAGTTAAATTACTCGCAATCTCAAAGCTGTGTTTTTATTGGAAAAGTTGGTATCTTTGCTGTAGTTATTGTTAATTGTTCTGTAGGAGAAACCGGATACTTGGTGTATATGATCCTCTCTGTTCCTTGTTGTCCAAAGAATTTAAGCTAAAAATTTCATGGGATGGATTTTGGAAGTATCTCTTTCCTCTGACTCAGGTGTTCTAACGAATCTATATCAGTCTTTAGATGACACGGTGATTTATGCGCTGCAATCTTCTCGGTTGTATTCATTTTGTGCGGAAGTAGTCATATGAGATTATTGTTAAGGACCTTTGAAGAATATCTGTCCCATTTTCCACTGCTTATATTATAGAAGTCAAGGGTTTGTAACAATTAAGGGTGGGTTACCATATGGGCCACGACTTAAGTGTAGTTTATTACAAATTTTCTATTATTAGTATCAAGCAAGGCTTTTGTGAAGATTAGAAAATTGGTTTTTAATCATGTTGAAGTTGTTGTTATTGTCCAACATCGGTTGTGAATGGGTCTTGTATGCTCTTTATATTCATGTGGTCTCCCTCCACCTATCAGCTTAAGCTTTTGGGTTGGATTTTCTAACAAATCACATATTACAATGATTTATGACGGGACAAATGAAATATTTGCACCAAAAAAGAATCCCCATTCCTAGGGTAGAGTCCCTATCCCTTATTATGGTCTACACAGCGGACTGCAAGTTTAGGATTTCTGACCTGTGAGGAAAAAAAAACACTTGTTCTCTAGCATTCATTG
Source organism: Lenwebbia sp. NSW1173648 (assembly GCA_029784005.1). NCBI lineage: Eukaryota > Viridiplantae > Streptophyta > Magnoliopsida > Myrtales > Myrtaceae > Lenwebbia > Lenwebbia sp. NSW1173648. The sequence goes on from JARCGZ010000002.1 coordinate 27,647,447, forward strand.
AAGATGTTGACGCGAGTGTTTTGGAATGAGAATATATTGGCATTTGAGAAAGGATACCTTAGGAAGTGAGTGATTGGAGAAGAGGTCAGTCAAATCTCATCAAATTTTGAGCTGGTTTGGAAATGGAGAACCGTGATATCAAGGTGCTCTAGTAAGTATGCGACACAACTCTGGGGTAGGCCTACGTGTCAAAAGAGCGAGAGAAAACTTTAGTAGGACAGGTCTGGAAACTACATCAAATTACCTTGGATATATGTCCCTAGTGAGGGACACGATCCTGGATAGGATGCATTGACGTGGAGGCTAAGTTGGGAAAACCTTTGTGCTATTGATGTTCTACTACTGTGGACGTATGGTCTATTACTTTTAGCAGTAGAAGAACCAATAACCATACTTTTTATCTGGCAACTCTTCTGACTTTGTAATATCAATTCATGTCCTCCGGCCAAAAAGAACATAACAAAGAATCATGTCAATTTTGTTATTCAAGGTTATTTTCTGTTAAAATTCGGTCAGATACTCTCCTGGCAAGTAAGATGTCTGTCAAGTTCGAAGTTTCCCAATAACTCACATTGTATTTAGCATTATCATGCAATATTTAATATTCACTAGCTGTTCTCTCTACAGGAATAGTCTCACCTTCAGTGTCATGCAAAAGTTCTTCAGCAATTCCTTAGTGTTACCCTTTGAAAAATTGTTGAGGCTTTCTGCTTTCTTTCCTTTGGAATAGACTGATGAGACTCTCCCCATTTGATGCAAGTTGATGAAACAGAACGGATGTTCCTTCTGAACAGTTTTTTCTCTATCTTACAAAAAATCCGTACTGATCTACTGGCTAAGGACGAGAAAGGTAGAACTAGTATCCCGTTTAATAGTCTTTTTGCTTTTCTTACTTGATACTTGTTTGGCTGGTCAATAGAAGATCTACTGGTTCAAGCGAGTTAAAGAGAAAGCCATTGCTTCTTCATAGTATTTATCACAATTTTATCTCATTGGCTCAAGCACAAAAGCTTACCGCATCTCAGAAAGTCTTGTGATATGTGTCTTGATTGTATTTGTTCCTTTATTGGCTCTCTCATTCAGTTTCAAGGTTTTCATTTGCTATTGTAGCACAATAATCTGTTTTACGACGAATGTCGCTTGTTCAATTTTTGGTTTTTTATGCTAGTGGTAAAAAGTTCTGTTCAATTTTCTTCTGACGTGACATCATCTACTTATCTCAGGATAAGTCCTCTGTCCCGTCACACAATGAGGAGTATTTTGAACATCATAGTGAACAACGCCCTTCGTCGAGGGAATCTCCTCTCTTGCAAAAGGACTCTAGGGTTCGCCATTCTAGTCCTGATCTATTTCATCCCGATAGACCCAAGATGAACGATAAAGCTGCAGAACCAAGCGAGGTTTTATGGATAGGATTTCCAGCTTCGCTGAAGGTGGATGAGACAATATTAAGAAAGGCCTTCTCGCCATTTGGTGAGATTGAGAAGATCACCACGTTTCCAGGGCGCACTTATGCCTTTGTTCGGTTTATAAATTTAATATCTGCTTGCAGGGCAAAAGAGACTCTCCAAGGAAAGTTATTCGGAAATCCCCTTGTGCATATATGTTTTGCAAAGAATGAATCAGGTTCGTCCAGTGGTGGAAGGAGCTCGATAAGTGGCCCTCTCTCTCCCCATTACCAATCCAATGGTCGCCATGGATCTTCGGAGAGCTTTTGGCACGATATGGACAATGCTAGCTTAACTGGAAATCCTAGTGTCAGGTCTCCTCATACTTTCACAGACTTGGATTCCGAAGGTCACGATGGTTATGAATTCGGTAGGGAGGGTAATATGAGGAGGAATGGTTTTAGTTCCCTGGAGCACAGAAGATTTGGAGAAGAGGAGTCTCAATTGAGGCCATCACATAGTGTGTATGAATTCCGTGGCAGTCCAAAGAGAGATTGGGATGCTCACCTTCCCTATCCTACTCAAGGATTTTCTCAAACAGGTGCATTTTATGAAGATCAATGGGACATAACGGAGGAAGTCGACATCGTTCATGGGCCAAAGAGATTGAAGAGTAATGCTTATCCTCCTGACAATGAGCTACCAGAGTTTCAACTCTCTGATTTAAGACGTGAGAATCAAGCTTTTTCTCATGTGTCATCTGACTCCGTTCGATCTGATCCCTTTGGCATCGAGTACGAGCAGATGGTCAGGAGTGACCATCCAAGAGCCTCTTACGGAAATATCCAGTTAGGTTCTGGTTCACTGCCAACCGTAAATGTTGAGAAGAAAAGAATTGCTCCAGAGATTAAACAGTCTTCAGTAAAAGAGTGGAAATGGGAAGGTACCATAGCAAAGGGAGGATCTCCTGTATGTCGTGCTCGATGCTTTCCTGTGGGAAAAGTGCTTGACATCTTGCTGTAAGTGTATTAATCCTTTTTAGTGCCGTTCTGATTTAAGGGAGTAAGTTTTTTCAGCTGCCCATGCAGCTTACTCCACTGCCTGATGTAAGCACTTTGGATCCCACTTTAGTAGAATGATGGCTTGAGATTGGCAACCGTAACATGGTGTGCATATCATTATTGGGTCTTGAACTCTATGTTTTCAATACTGTTTGGCTTCTAGTTGACTTTTAAATTTAACAGTGTTTACTATTTGAGAATTAGTGGTCCCTACTAATTTTCAGCTTACAAAGATTTAAACTCAACTTTCTATATCTTCTCTAGATTTTATGATCTCATTTCTGTGAAGCAAATTCATCTAAAAACGAAGGTATTAAATTTATATATTCGTTCTACAAATAAAACAGAAAGTTTCCCAATGGTCGTGTCCCTGAATCAAAATTGCATTTGTGCCTTTTGCGAAATGTGGATAAGCAAATCATGAGTTAAACAAGCATAGTCAGCCTGTTATGCTTTTCCTAGATAAGGAGCTTGACACATTGTCTTTCCCAGTCAATAATGTCTACTTTCTGAATTTTTTACACTGCTAGGAGATGGACCCCCTGAAGTATGTTCCTCCGCCCATGCCCCTTAACCCAAAATCACCCTAAAAGTGCTCTAAAGGAATTGCTGTCAATTTTCTATCACGTATTCTCACTGCATCTTGAATCTCAATTAATATTCTGGTAATGCAGGCCTAAGTTCTTGGATTGCACTGCTAGGACTGGTCTTGAGATGCTGGCAAAGCATTATTACCAAGCATCCGCATCTTGGGTTGTCTTTTTTGTCCCTGGAACTGATGCTGATATTGGGTTCTATAATGAGTTTATGCATTATCTGGAGGAGAAGCAGCGAGCAGCGGTTGCTAAGTTAGATGAAAGAAACACTTTGTTTCTTGTGCCTCCATCTGACTTCTCGGAAAAGGTACTAAAAGTACCTGGAAAATTAAGCATATCTGGTGTTGTACTGAGATTAGAACAACCTGGTTCCAAATTTGGCGATGTTTACCACCCAGATGAGATCAAAGACCCAAAATTAGTGCCCTTTCCTGGGGATTCTTTATATCCAAAGCCATCAACACCTTTAGGGACACAATTTCTAGAAACAAGTAAACTGGGGCCTGGGAATCGATATTTTGCAGTTGATGCAGCTCCTTCTGTTCCATTTTCAATACCACTGAATGCTGGAACTAGTAAATATGATACTCACGGTGAGGACAGGGATGAATATCTGCCCCAGCAACAAAATCTTCTGCAATCAAACTCGCACTATCTGGCAACCTCATCAGGCACAAGAAGTGCACAATCACAACTTCCGAGAAGCGCATTTGATTCTATACCAAGGATGGTGCAATTGAGTGCAAACTCTGGACTTCCTTTATCTGAAAATAACGATATGCCTGTTCGGGGTAGGGAAGCTCTAGTTCAATCATCAACAACTCTTCCGAGCCTACAACCAGAACAACTTTCTCAGTTGGCATCTCTTCTTGGACAACAGAGGCAATCTGGAAGCGTTCCAAATATTTCTGGAGGAAAATCAGATGGTTATGCTTCCCGGGATGTGAAGGTGACTTCTTCTGAGCTTCCAGTGTCTCATTTTGGTGAAGTCCAACCGTTCCACCAGCAGCAGCTTCCGGAGCATCTATTAAACCTATCTGCTGCCTCGAAAGAGCTTCAGGCTGGAGCTCAGGGGAGTCAACAGGTGTCTAGTACTGGCTCGCAAGAAGCTGAAGCAGATCCCCAGAAACGTCTCCAAGCAACGCTGCAGCTTGCAGCTGCTCTTCTTCAGCAGATCCAACAAGGCAACAAAGGTTCTTAGATAGGCAAACATATATCTAGGTGGCTTAAATGGTGTTCCGCTAAGGACATGGAAGGGGTGATGAAACGGTATGCGTAGCAATAACGCAGGAAATATCATCACTAAGTATAGGTTTCCCCTGGATAGTTCAATTGTCATTCTGCTGTAACTTCTTGCGGTGATGATTATGTGCTCTCTTTTTTGCTTGACTGACAAGATGTTGGTTTAGTAAGTTATAAGTTTGTTCATTTTGGTCCTTTTAGCTCTCTATTCATCTGTTTAAAATCTCATTAGTGGTCTCCACCTCCGACCCGTTCCTTCTTTTGATTGGCCGTCATAGTAATACTCTTAAGAGATAAAGTCCGCACTCTGCAGTCTCAGAGTCCCAATTACCTTTTGATTACTATCAATATATAATTAGTGCTGCACAAATCAAATGAGCTATATGCATGTTTCCCCTTTTGTTCTGCAGAAAGCTTGGCAGAGTTTTAACAATGGCTTTAGATGGTCGCCAGTACTGTTCATGATGCAAACAAGTAGATCATCACGCAACAACCAGAAAATGAACCTTTATTGACAAAAAAAAAGTTGTGATATTTGAGCTATAAAATGTGGTCCTGTACACTCTGCTAAAATGAACAAATGACAGATTAACCAAAAAATTGACATAATATCTACACATAGAAATAACTCGATGAATCTGCAGCATTTGCTGTGTCTCTGCAGAGTATTGATCGAGCTTCAGTCACTGAGCGAGGGGGCTCAAGATCCTTTTCTTCAAGGGCATTTCCTAGTAATCGTTGCATTTGAGAAGCAAATGTGTCGTCCAATATCTAGAAAGGAAGGAAAGAAAAGCTTATTAGAATGTGGAATAGCTCTTTCTTTAGAATAGAGACGGGGTACGTTATGGGCCAACTAGCAAAAACAGTAGTTTGATATGTACTAAATATTTGTTTGAGCAATTGCCATATAGAAATTAAGAAAGACTGCATGTTTTAAACTCAATGAAAATTTTCCAGCAGCCTGCAATGACAAGCGTAAATGGAATCTGAAAATGGATACAAGGCACGTACCACAAGAGCATAATACGATCCATTATACCATACTCGGTTTTCTTTCCTGCCCTCGAGAAACTTCAAAACAATCTGGTGTGGCAGCATCATGATATAGAAAGTATAAATACTGTTCACATCTAATTTAACATAAAATTGTTCAAAATATTGATATCGAGAATAATGCGCTAACCTGACCCATCCTGTCCCATAATCCACGACTTGTTGCGACAAATATTTGACTCGAGAAGACCTCATGTAAGTTCGTTATCGAGTCAATGAGTTGGGAACTCAGCATTTGCATTCTTTCACGGATCTCAACCTCTCCGTCTTCTTCCTTTGTTTCTTCCAGAATCCTTTTCAACCGTGTACTGCGGTTTTCTTGCATCTATAGACAGGAATGTTTAGAATCTAGTTAGAGCTTAAAGATTCTCAAATCAATTGTAGCCATTCTCAAATTTTCGTACTTCAGGAAACATGTAAGTAGAACAGCTTGGAGCAATAAACTTAAGAGGAACCAAGAAAAATAGCTCAACCACATTTATTACTTTTAAGTTCTTTAGATGTATTCTATACCAAGTCCAAATTTGATATATATGAGAGTTACTCGGATGACTCTTAATGTTTATCTCCTCAACTACTACATCTTCAGGAAAAGTGACAGACACTTACATTGCTGACAAGCTTTCCTACTGTTGCTTGCAAGTAGTTCTTGTATTTCGTTCTCAGTAGAACTGTGATTCCATTCATCTGTTCTCCAAACAGCGACTTCTTATCTCCAGTCACTGGTACATAGGATGCCCAACACTTCAACATGTCCTCCACTCTACAGTGTAGAACATCTAGTACTCTCTTTATGGTGTTGAGGAATATCCCCAACTGAAAAAAGAACCAAATGTCAATCTCTCAACCTTGTAGTGCAAGCAATCCCTTCTTTCAGAAAAACTTGAGTTAACGGTAACTACTACGACAGAATGTTGATGTTGTATATAATTAATGTACTTGCCTGGCTGGGAACAGAATATACTGCTGTTGACTGTCGTCTTGTCAGCTTTTGAACTTGCATATTCAACCTCTTTGGGATGCTGTCTTTTAACGGAGTCAAGATGTCGTTATATTGCTTCTCCAGTGATTTTATAATTGCCCGTTCCACGTCCGCAACGGCCTTTTTAATTAAGTAAAAAAAACATCAGTTGATACGATGATCACGAGGTAGCATGTAAGTTGTTATTGCATTCCTATTTAGCCAAGAATTGCATTCATATGTGAGACTTGCTCTCAACTCTAGGACAGAAGTAGTCCTTACATTTTCCAGAATGAGAGAGTACTGCGGCCAATGATTGATCACTACTTCATACTCAGTAAGAGCGTTTTTCATTTTCTCATACATCTCCTCCGCAAAAGGCGAGGTGAAATAATTTGTCATTACTCCTGACCATGGAACCTGTAAATATGCATCAAATGAAATTGATTGAAAAATAAGTAACTTCTTTCGCACAACAAGTAAAACTTGGCCAGGTTAGAGAGATCTGGCATGTATGCTAATGGCTAATTAAGCTGATACATTTCAAGAAAGATACCTTTTCTGCTTTGCAGAGGTCCAGCAAGTTCAGTTGCATATCCTGTACCCACACCATAATATAACCGTGAAACAAGTTCCGCGAGTCAAGTCCATCCTGCACTGGACTGCAGTACGAGCGTGTCAAACAAAAATTCCATCTTCTAATAGGATATGATCAGTTACTTCCTCAGAGTTCTAGATGCATTTGTGAGTCGTGCCTTTTTTTTGTCCTCCTCACTACACAAATCTTTACTACGATAGAGCAAGTTTTCTTTCACATACCTGATGTTCCATGACTCGAGATTCCTCTCGAAATCAGCAGTGGCCTTTAAGAGTTCATTTACATGTGGCAATGGACTAGATGGAGGCCATGCAGCAAGAACAGCACTAATCCTCCTGTATAGCTCGGTACTGTACACAGCAGCTGTGATGTTCGACAGGTCAACTGAACTGGAACAGAGCAATTATGTTAGAATCCCAATGACACGAGCAATATGTACTTTTGGTAGGTGAGCTTCTGGACAACACTTTTCAGCTTACATTAAGCTAAATTTATGATCTCAAGCACACCCTGCATCCCACAAAATGTTGTATCGATCGATACCATGAACAACAAAATCAAATGACAATGGAAAATTATAGAATTATTCTGTCTGCTTCTGATTCCTGTCTAGTACTATCCTTTTCGCTGATTATATCCAAACTCCAAATCACATTTACTGGCAGTAGTAAGTTTCTGAGGAGAGTTCACAAAAGTTTTTAGTACCTTGGAAGTATATGCTGGTTGTGGATCTTGATATCTGCTTGTATCTCATTACTTAAATTGACGCACAAATTCTTCATCTTAAGATATGCTGTCGATATGGTAACTTGATCAACTAGAAAAGTGTCAGAGTTGCTTGACACGAATTCATCTGTCTCTAACATATGCTTCCGACACCTCTTCTTAGCAGCAGTCTGTAAGAGGTTGAAACAAAATGAAGCCATAATATGCATATTTGTAAGCAGAACTAACAAATTGATCACATCTATGTAGAGAGTTTATCTCGAATATGATGACCTATACCCTGGCCACTTGTATTAGGCCATGAACATCCTAATAGCTGAAACTTCCCTTGTGTGACTTAGAACCCAAGGTTTTCTGTCAAAATATAATAAATAGCTGAATCTCCCTAGCTGAAGTTGTTGGTCAAACCATAAGTCTAATGATGCATTATTCTATGCATCTTTTGAAACACTATTTACCTGCAAATAGTTCCTCAGCATATTCTGTGCATCTTGCGCAAGAATATCATGAAGGAGGGTAAAGACTTGGACTGCAGGAGCAAGAGCTGGTGCAGCGGATTCTTGCGTTGAACCAAGCAAGTCTACCAAACCGGTGGCTGAGTTTTCATTTAGCGATTTGTAGTTCTCGAAAACACTTGCAAGTAGACCCTCGATTTGGGTTTCACAATCCAGGAGAATACCTTTCTGCAATACAGGCAAAAGATGCAACATATAAGGGTTTGTCAGGGTGCTCTCCCAAGTAAAGTTTTGTAAGACGAATTTGACCCTAACCAACAGCCCAAACAGGATCGATTAGCGAGTTGGAAGTTTAATATCTACTAAAGAAACTCACCTCCTGCCTTGTCAGGTTCTTCTCACCCTTCGCCTTTATAATGGGTACAAGTAATTCATTCACAAGCTCTAAGCAGCCCTTTGTTGGAGTTGCCACATTCATGACTTGAGAAAGATATCTGATAGAAAACTCGGAGAAAGTAGAGAGAAATTAGCATGGGGCAAAAATAGAGAGCAAAATTCAAATCAAAATATTGCTTTCAAGTGGACTCAGTTGTTACCTCAACTTAGTGTATGAATCTGACACTTCATAATAATTTGCAAATTCAGCTAACAACCACTTCCACGGCCCATCAATTCGCAAGTTCCGAGAATGAAAATGTTGTGCCCGCATAGCAGCATCGAGCACTAAATCGTAAGCTAAAGTTTCCACGACAGGTCCACTCTGGAATTTGGAAACATTTACTTAAACAGTTGCATCCACAGTTTATCAGCAAGAGTGCTTTTAGGGAACTTTGGCATTCAAATGCACAACAGTACATGAAAGATGGAGAAAGGGTATGAGTTCTCTTGTTATCTTCTTCAAATTTTTTTCCTTCCAAAATATCAAATTTATCCCAACCTTTCATTATGTTTGTTCCTCTTTCCTTTTTTGTCTTCTCAAACTGACCAAGTCTAAGTGCTTCCTATCAGAGAAGGGACATGCATAAATAAACACATGAGTAAGTTACAGAAATGAATCGAGAGATATTCTTCATTGCTCAAGTCTAACTAGATGGGCTTCTTGTTGCTCAAAGAAGGTTATATACAACAAAATCTTGTATATCTTTCTTAGTGTTCTATAAATTCTAGTGACATTTCATGCCAGCACATGGTTAACTTGAAAACCACTATTTGAACCCACCATACAAAGAGTAAAATTTCGTTAAGCCCAAATAGGTGCACACTAAGTATGAATGACTATTACCGTGGCAATGTGAAGAATTATAGTCAACTGTTGTTACTGCAGATGTTGTAAGGAAATTTTATTCATCTGTTGTACCCGGCAATTACTCATGTTTTGCTATCAAAATGATCTTTTAAAGGTATTGTAATAGATGGAGTTGTCCCTTAACTATCAATTGATATATGTAGATGTCTGGTGATTAACATGTTCCAATCTACATCATATCTGGCTATGCTCTAAAGGGGGAGGCATCTTGTTTGAGGGCCATTAGTCGTCTACTTCGCTAATGGTTCAGTAATGATCTTTCAAAGGTATTGTAATAGATGGAGTTGTCCCTTCACTATCAATTGATCTATGTAGATGTCTGGTGATTAACATATTCCAATCTACATCATATCTGGCTATGCTCTAAAGGGGGAGGAATCTTGTTTGAGGGCCATTAGGCATCGACTTCGCTAATGGTTCACTAATGCTCTTAGCAAGTCAGGGTCTGCAAAATTTGCATGAAGCGAACTTGAAAGTGCTACAGTTATCTAAGGTTACTCATATAAGGCTTACGTTGTTAATAAACCCTTTCCAACTTGAAAAAGAAATGTAACGAAAAAGGAATGATGAGAAACTTGAATCACATTCTGCTAAGAGATAACTCAAACCTTTATATGGTGAGTCTCGTCAGATGTACTGGTGATAGCAATGGAAAGTTGGATCTTCCCTACACATTCATGATCATCATGGTATATCGGCCACCATCGTAGTTTGTCACTCTGCAAAATGTATAATTAGAGTCATGTAATGGAAGCAAAGAATAGTGCATGAAGACATAGATCAAATATGCATACAGGGTTGTCAGTCAAGGATGAAACCGGAATGGTAGCCCGACCAAGGATGGACTTTTTCGTATCTTGCACTTCCACCAGAAGAGCATCCCCTTGACTCTCTGGGAAGCTGAAACAAGTCCAAGACCACATCTATAAATAATCACACTAGTACCTTGGCCATTGACAATTAAATAATGTACCCATTACCACAATTTCACTGTGTTATAGATATATGAGTTTCGGGTGCTCCTAGAAGCCGCAACTTAAAAAGATAAGCAACCACTTACAAGACATGGTAATCTCCACATCCAGGGTGCAAGCAAATTCCAGAATCGGTTTCCGCTTGAGGATCATCTGAAGAACTCTTGAGTTGGAACAAGCATGCAAGGTGCTCTGCAAAGACGCAAAAACATCATTTACACATCTGCAGAAACTCAAGAATTAAGTACCTGATATCATGATTCATTACTGCAGTGGCAAACTCAAACTATCATTTATTGCTCAAATCTCGCTTACTCTTCTTTGTTGCATAACGGAATTCTGCTGTTCATATTGAGGCAAAAGTTAGAATTTAATGCGAAACGAAGCCCATAGAAGTTTTTTACTGTACTTCTGCAAATCATCCTACATATGCTGAAGCTTATTATTTTAGTCTTATGTGTTTGCGGACATTGATTATACGACAAGTTCTGAACCACAGTTTGCTGTTTAAAAACAAAAACGAACGTGTCTTGAAATTCTAGTTATAAGATAACGAACCTTCTGGTGTGATTGTGAATGAGGCCAGTTTAAGAGAATTCATTCCAGTTTTGACAAGCGAGGAAACGTGTCTGACGTACTCTGCTCCTGCTTGCAGGTACATAGCACTTCGCTGCGAATATGTGCTCTTAAGCTTCCTCCTCGGGACAATTCGAAGTCTTCTAACTGACACATCAAACAAATGCACGCTTCAGTCTCACAGGCATCTTTACATTGACTGATTGCTATAGACGATATTAAATTAAAGAATGTTTATTCTCTTTATTTTTGGTCATCCACAAGGTCCAGGCGTGTGGACAAAATTTTGCTCCAAACTTTGGTATTTGAAATATCAATTTAGAGAAGAGAAGGAACTGGAGTGACAGTTTTCCAATTTGATTCGCATTTGACAGGCATATATTCTGAAGGTACTGGAATGGAAACATCAAAACCACACCTTCAACTCTTATCTTGCCAACAATCTTTTTTCCCTTCAAAGGGCAAGACTGCACACTCTTTGTGCTCCTCCCTTCTTTTAATTTTACACTCCTTGGATGCAACAAAAACTTCTGTAGTCTGCATAATTTAAGGATGATGGACATGGACCAGTTCAGAATTCAAAGTAGAATTTGAACTGAGACTACAGTGAAAAAAGTAGTTACATAAATAAATAACATTTGGCGGAAAGCTAAAATTAGGCTACCCAAAGGCATTGCGCAGGACAAGGCATTCGTCCCGCAGAAATTCAGGTGCCTCTGTACAGCCCCTTGCCCATGCATATAGACATAGGCGAACACATGCATCATATGCTACGAGTGTTTGCCAAGCATACTGACCGCTGCAGTAATCACAAGTACGATGCCATTAGGAAACAGATAAAATCTGACATGTAGAAAGACAAAGCAGTATCACTTTAGCACAATGCCAGAGACTGGTAGAAGCTGGTGTGTCATAGAACAAAGAAATAAAAAAACTTGATACTTTATATGAAGCCATCAGAATGAGAAGATGTGAACTTTGAATGGTGAATTGAAACCATACCTGGCACTGTAATAAGGTGAGTGATCCAGTGAGTTGGTCTGCTGGTGCGGTGTCTGTACTTCCTTCTCATCCTGAATGGTATTTCTCACTCTGTGTTTTGTTAAGGAATCCCGGTTACGTATTGCAATGCACAAAAAGGTAGACAGTAAGATAACAATTCTTATCATGGACTTTCCATCCACAAAGTACCTTTCGCCGATCTCTTCAAGTATTTCACTTGCTCCCCAATCTGCTGTATCTTCAATAAACTCCGAGTTTTCAGAAAAATGTGGTCCATTACCAGTCTTGTCGATATTTACTGATCCTCTGAAAGCTTCCTCAGGTTCACTTTCAGCTTGAAAGCTCCTCTCTTCAATTCTATCATCCAGTATAGGAGGTGCACTAGGAGTCCCCAAATCTGATACGCCATTTTCCACAACATTCACGTGAGTCAGGTTTCTCTGCAATCAATTACAAATTGACAACCATTAGTCCAACAGCCATATCGCTAATATTTACATCAGATTAAGTGATTTGGAGGATCATCTCGCGCCCACATTGCGTAGTACAACTCGCTTTCGAAGCATATGGCTGCTTGCCGGTGCAGATGTCAGACCACTCGGAGCACAGGTCCTCATTCCTAATCCCCCATCTGATGTATGTCTTCTACAAGTCCCGGGCACTTCAATTTTGAGATTCTCCATCGCCAACCCTCTGTTCAAAGTTCGCCCCATGCCGGATGTTACTCTCATGTGGGGCATAGGACCAGACACTTCTTCTTCATCATATCGGTGGAGAACTGGCTTCAATGAATCGTCTTCTTCATCAGTGTAGGAGCAATCCATATCATCCGAGGCAGAAGCCACACTTTCCTCCTCACTTCCCAAATCGTCATCGCCTTTTCCCAGATGGGGAGCTATGACGCTGTGAGGCGTGAGGAGACCCGAGTGAAATTTCAGTGGAGGTAAAATGTGGGTTGACATGTAACTGTTGCTGCTGAACCCTAGAGGAGATTTAGGAAATGTGTCTACTCCGCTGAGCTTCTCCGTTAAAGGAGAGCGAGGTGGTGCTTCTCCTATATCTGATCCCTGCAAGCCATGGATCAAGAACATGATATGCCAAGGCAATTTAAGGACAAAAAGGAACCTTTTTTTACTGAATTACCATAGTTCTTTCTTTCTTATGATGTTGCTATGGTTTCTCTATTACTGATCTTTGCCAATATTACTTAAAAAAGGCAACAATTCATCAACGCAAGATAGCTGCAGACGAGAGAGAAACTCTCGCGGCTGTCAAGGTTCAAGAACAAGAACCTCGAGAACGGGGGGAAAAGGAACATACGGCCCATTGGGTGTCTAATTTCACAAACTTTCCTTCAAATCCGGTGATTGAGACAAGAACACCGTAGGGTAGAATCAAGAAAAGCTGATGATCTGAAGAACGTCTGAGGCTCACATGGACAAGAAAAGTGAAGAGCCGGAGATACCTGCTTCACCCAGCTGATTGCGCCCTCGTCCAACCCGTCGGTGAACATCTCCACAGACAGATGATATGCGTGTGCACAGAGAGAGACTGAGAAACCGGGGTTCGAAGAAGAAGAAGATGGCTTGAGGGGAGAGAGATGTCGCGTGGTCCAACTAAACAAGAAGAAGAAGAGGAGGAGGAGGAGGAGCGTTCCTATAAGTATTTTAAACGTGAACGGCTAGTTTTGAAATTAGTTTTGCTTTTCTTCTTCTTAATTTTGCTTATTGTTTGAAGGAAAGAGCCATGACCCGCTGCTTCCTGTTTTATTTCTAGTTCGTTGCGCTCTCGTCTATTTCCTTTTTCGCTGTTTTTCATTTACTTTTCCTTTTTTTTTCGTTTTTTTTTTTTTTTTAGTTAGAGGGAGGAGTTTTGACTGAGCCGACCATATTAATTAGCGGGCCGAAGCCGAAGTTACGCCGAGCCGAAAAGGTCCCTAATGCAATTATGCAATCTGAAAATGTTTAGGCCGGCATGAGCCAAGCCGAAAAGGTCTCGTCCTAAGCTTGTCGGCTGAACCAAAAATTTTATGAGTTGTGGCTAAGAAGTCTCGAGCTAATTCTTGAGAGTTAACATTACATTAAACATATTCTATAAAGAGTCGTGACAATGAATGCCTTTCAAAAAACTTGAAATGTACTATATTTGAAATTATTCAACTTTCGAGACACTAATTTTGCACGACACCAGGAGTTTTCCAATGACTTATTGCTTAGTAGGCACTTTGTTAACAAAATCCTTTTATTAAAGACGACTTAGACGAGTCAATCCAGCCTCCTCCTGATGAAAACGGAATGTTGCTCAAACATGTTCGATTAATGAGTGATATGTCCGATTAAAGGCGTTCGTGAACGGATGGTAATATTTTCGAGATTTCTTTAAATTTACGCTACTTGAATAATTTGGCTCTCTCCTGACGTAGGATCGATAACCTAGAATTATATAGAGTTTATGATGAAAAGTGACAAATCACTTAGCAATCGAAAAAGCCTGCTGTATCCGTAATTGAATTTACACTAATTTTTTTAACGCTTCTACTAGAAATAACATGTAATGAATTTTTCTTAGAACGGAGGCCAAATACAAAGGCACAAAAAAAAGAGGTTATTTTACCATTACAGCAAACTTAGCACGACTTTTCGTATTGAAAAAAAGCGCAACCTTTTATTATAGTGTCAAACATAATGTTATGAAATTTTAGATAAATTTAAAAAGACGTGTTAAATTTGTTACGGTTATGTTTTTTTTTTTTTTTTTGTACGTTTAAGGTCACTTTAGATTTATTATAGTAATAAAATATTATTGATTTTTAGGTAATTGGTATATAAAGGACAACTATTGAGTTTCGGTTTTTTTTTTCCACCCAAAAAGAATTTCGCTTTTCTCTCTACTCCCACTTATTTCAATAGCCATTGACATTGTTAATTTTCGAGGAAATAATCCAAATGATTCATGCACTCTGACACAATGTGTAATATCGTCGCTGAACTTTTAGTTTGTTTAGTGCGGTCCTTAAACTTTTGATACATATTCAATGTCGTCCCTGAACTTTCAATTTGTTCAATATGGTCCCTCAACTTTTAGTACATGCTCAATCTAGTCCACGACTTATATGAAAATATTCAATGCAGTCCTTCCATTAATTCAAGTTTAGGGACAATATTAAACATTTTGATATAGTCCAGTGACTAGAATGAACATATATAAAAAGTTGATGGATCACATTAAACAAATTAAAACTACGGACGACAACGTACATTGGATCAAAGTTCAAGAATCATTTGTGTAATTATACCTTAATTTTTTTAAGTCTTAATTGGCATTTTTCACATGCATAAGGATGACGAGGACCGGAATTTACTTACAGATTTTATTTTTCTTCACGTGCAAAAAGTATGCCTTTTGTAATTGAACGAATATTCAACAAAAATTTAATAAAACTAGTAAAAACCTCTTCGATCAGAATTCTTTATTCGGACATTTTACAAACACAACGCTAGCGTTTTCAGACAGAAAACTCTCTCTCTCTCTCTCTCTCTCTCTCTCTTTCTCTCTCCATGGACGCTTCATCCGACGTCGCAGTTCCGGGGAGTCTGCCGATTCCTATCGATCTGTTCGGGTCAAAGAAGCACAAGAACCTTCCTCGCGGCGAATTGGGGTTCGTCGATTCCTCCGGTAATCCCGTCTTTAGGGTCATCCGTCAATCCAAGTCGTCATCATTGTCATCATCGCCGCCTCGTCATGACACGAAATTACTTCTTGATGCTGCCGGCGATCCCGCCTTCTCCATTGTTCGTGGTCGCGTGAGTGTCCTCTGCCTCTCAGCTCTTCTTCTTCGTTCTCGTTTGAAACGGTCAATCTGTTGCAATTTTCTTTTTTTGGCCGGTTTCATGAGAGCTCTGTGTGTGCTTCTACTGGAAGGAGGGGATGGGTTAATCTATTGGAGCTCCTGTCTTGTGATCTGATAAATTGGAGCTTTTGCTGTTCTAAATTCAGTGACGATGAAGTAGCAGACGGGCACCCGTTCTTTTGCGCGGTGCTCTGTTGTGGTAGTGTCATATTGATGTGTACCTCAGTATTGAGCTGATGATTTGGGACGAATTGATTTGTGTGACTTGTGGATGTGGGTAATTTCAAGTCAGACATTGGGTTCTCTGTGATTGAATAAGATCAATGCTCGATCAGTCACCTTCTACGGCACTCTTATGAATTCGATAAAGTCCGGTAGCCAATGAAAACTTGACTGTTTATCTTGTAAGTGAAGTATATCACTGCTCTTGGTAATAGCCTTATGAAATCTAACCCTTTGGTAGGACCAGCGCGTGCTTGCCTTCTGGTAGTGCGAAAGTATCAATATTCCAGACAAGAGTTGAGTCATATGAAAGGCACTCTTCTAAAGAGCGAAAGTCGATCATACATTGTTTAGAAAGGTAGGATACATGGACGTCGATCTCATTATCAGTTTGGGTACCAGTTTTCCCAATGAATCTTGTAAAACATACAGCTCGGCTTTTGCTACTTGATCTCGGGTTGCTTTGAATAGTCAATTCATTTATGTCTTGCTTCTCTTCTGTGGCCTCATTGTATCCCTTCTTATGTTCATTCAATGTTCCTTTCTGGTGATTGTAGAATGGATCGTGGCAAATATTCAAAGTTGATCATGGCGAAGAGAAAGAGTTGATATGCAACGTGCAGAGAACTCGAAAGTCCCTCACCAGAACAGAGCTAGAGGTCCTTGTTATTGGTGAAAGCTGCAGCGTTCTAGGTTCATCCTTCAAGATGAAAGGGTTTCCGTTCCAGAAGTCTTGCACGATCTATCAAGGTGACTCCATAGTTGCCCAGGTACTTAAACTGTTTTGGGGATTAAAAGTGAGGCCTAAATGATTTGGACCAGTTGTTCTTTACCGGATTGGTTTAAGTTATTTCTGGCTTGTTCCCTTGTCTGATGCATTGTTTTTGTACTTGCAGACTAGCCTTATGTACAAGCTTCACCAGATTTATGTGAAAAGGGGAAAATTTCGATTGACAATATATCCCGGCTCTGTCGATCATGCCTTCATCGTCACGCTTGTGGTTATCTTTCTTTCTGGCGGGAAGTAGCCTGCCCTTTCCTTTTTATGCAAACTGTTAATGAAAGGTATGTGCTTTTGTTCCAGAAACACTCGACTCTTTTCCCTTTGATAAGTTCCAGGCATGCTAACTTGCTTCTTTGTGGAATATCATAGTCTACCAACCTTCCGTTTATTAATTGACCGCCAGGACGTCCTGGAATTATCTCTGCAAAAGATGGCTTTTCTCTTTATTGGTCCAACGTTTATAGCTCTTTTAAATGCCGAATTTCTTCCCCACAGATGCTTCTTTCCGGCATACAAGCTGCCATGCAGGGCAAGTTCAAACCTGTGCAGCTCATTGGATTGGCAATGTCATCACCTTCAACATCTGATAAGTGAGATCACATGCCCTACATGAAGTATTTGCTTGTTGCTGAATGAATGGATCAACTCAACAAAGGGGCCATGGGAAAATAGAGGAACCAACAATAGCTATCGTGCTGATGATTCGAATAGTTGAAGCTATCTTCAAGATGCTGCTGCGAATTTGCTTGCCGCTGCGGATCTTGCATGGGCCCTCGAATTGCTGATAATTGGATGATAAATTGAGTCATTCGACTAAAGTCGATCCTTTGTTTAGCTTAAGGGAGTATGATTTTTTGCAAAACGACTTTCCCGCCTCATATTCCAGTGTCCACATTTCGTGGAAGCGAATGCATATTGGAAATCTGCAAAGAGTTTGGTGGCAATTCTTTAGTTATATAGGTTGTGCCTGTGCATCGCCGATTAAGTTCTCTAAGAGATACGGGACGTTGCTGGGTGCTCTAACGATTGGACACCCTACATCATCCTAAAAGAATCTTCAGCTCTCTATCGAATGAGCTAATTAGTCATTTTATTTTAAACACGAGAGAATGATTTGTTTGATGTTGTCATTTACACGCGCGGAGAAGAAAGATGCTTGTCTGAAACTCGAAAGATATAAAACAAGACCTCCTCGGGTTTAGTTACCGACAATTGTGTGTTCTTGCTTTTTCCTACCTTCGTTTGATCCCACGTCCATATAACTGCGGTACTTGGAGAACAACACATTGGCATCGCAATCCGAATACATTCGGAAATGCCCATATGCACTTGTTCGTTGACTGTCAAATCACTCCAGTATTAATAATCAATTACCAGAGTTCTTAATTAAGCTAGATCGTCTGTCATGTGTAAAAAACTGAAGATGGCACAACTACTAAAAGCACTTCTTTCCACACAACAGATCGGCCGGTGAATGAACGCCTCTGATTCATGTTGGCAAAGCTTCATCGGTAGGACCATCTCCAATCAGCACCCTCACCCTCACCCTCCTCGTGATCGTGATGAAGAACGTTGTCATCAAACCCCATCACATCTTCAAATGAAGCATCTATATCTGACGAACAACGCAGTACAAAATCCTCAGATTCTGAAGAGCTATTCTTAGCACTCTCTTCTTCTTCTTCTCCTTCTCCTTCAGATTGACCATCAGAATCTTCACTCTCGATTTCCTCTTCAGATTCCTCCTCAGGATAGTCATTCAGAGGATTATTCTCAGCTGCAGGATGCCAAGAACAAGATTATTAAACAATCCAAAAGGGTTTTCTAAACGGTACATGGGAAAAAAAAACACAGCTCTGTCATACCATTAGAATCATAGCTCTCCATATCTGATTCATCAGGCTCATCATAAAATTCATCCTCATCCACTTGCACTCTGAATCAAGATTCTTTACTTTCAGTCCAAAAGTGAGAAAATGTATAATAATGAGAAGGGCAGTTGCTAATACAAATCGTCATATGCAATACTTACAGCGGAAATTTGCTGAAAGAATCATCCTTCCACATGTCTACGTTATCATTTACTGTATAGTAGTCATATATATAATCATCGGTGGCTCCTGAGACATAGAAAGATGAGTGAAAACTTTAAAAACACTGCACAGGAGGTCCTATGCGGGTGCACTGAAATATTACACTAGCTTTTTCTCGTGAAAGATTGGACAGAACTAACAAATGATGCTAGAAAGCAGGAACACTAAGAGGGATAACTATTTATAAAGCATAACCTTGTTTTGACTTGTGGGCCTTCAAATCGGATTCAATCTCAGCTGCAGCACTTGGAATGAATTCTCTCAACATAGGTAGATAACTAGATAACATCCTCTGATCGTCCAACGATAAATCTCTGCATCAAAATGATAAGAGTCTCTAACGTCGTTGAAGGCTTTAAAAAGGAAACAGTATTCGAGCAAGGGCTTACTCTTCCTTTTGGACCGTACTGGTTTTTTCTACGCCATCAACACGAACAACATCGTAAAACTGATACATGTCATGAAGAGCTTTGTTGTTTGTGCCCCCTTCGCTTCCTTTTCGTCTACTCCATATTTGCTCAAAGCGAGCATTTTTGGCAATTGTCTACAACCAATTGCACTAGAATAGTAAATCACACAAGCCTCACGTGTTCTCGATGTAGAACTCCTTTATATGATGTTAGTTGCCAAATCACCAGTACTGAATTTCCATATGAGGCCAAAAAATAAATTGCATAAAGCTCCATTTTTAGACATTATTTAAAAGGAAATTTCATGGAAAGGTTAAACTTCGGCTCCTTATTAGAACTTTTATTATGAAAATGTCTTTGACAACTAACCACGAATAACTTAGCAGACAGATTAAATGGGCATTAGTAGGAAGCCCTTCAATTTTGCACCTACAGATAAGGCAATGGGGGAGATCAAATAGAAATAAATTATCCATTTCTAAAGTGCATCTGTTGTCCATAAAAATAGTTCTAAACCAAATATAGAGCCAAGTAGAATAGCCTAAAATTTACAAACCATACACATGATATTTCGATGGACTGTACACAAAGTTAATTGCACTGCTGCTCCGTAAAACACGGATTCCAAGGAAAAATATATTATTGTCAGACAGAATACAATTGCATACAGCTCACTGTTCAGTCGTGAATATCATTATTTTTCTCAAAGTACAAAACCACACAGAGATGGAAAGGGACAAACAGAATACCAAGTGACCAACCTTACATGCGGCTTAGGCAGTCCCAAATAAAGCATACTGAAGTTCCAGTAATTATGTATACCTCTTTCTCATCAAAGTAATAGCAGGAAACACTGCATAATATTGTGTAGGTCTGCTTCATCTCCTTATCTCTGTGAATTCACTTAGTAACTTAATTCAAGTGAAGCACCACAATTTCTACAACCCCTCAAGTATAAGAGGAAGCACCCAATGCACCGTCTTTCAAATGATAATAATAACCTAAATGTACTTGGCATATTATATATTGCAGAGAAAAATTATCGTTCATGTATTAATCTGTATGAGATAAATCTCTTGATGACTTGAAGAAAAGTGAACATTCCTCTCTTTTTTTTCCTCAGTGAAAGCATCCTTGAATTCGAAATGGAACAGAAAAGCCAGTGGATTTCAAATCCTAGACTGTAGAGAAAATCAATCGAATGGTATCAGCTATGCAACAGACCTCTTTTGCCTCTCTCGCTTTAGACAGCAACTCCTCTTGTATCTGCAGCCAAGAAATACAGAAGAGTGAAATACACAGTGAGATCATGCCTTGAGATGGCAATCTTTGAAAATCCTGCTTCAACTCAGCCTCTCCTCCTACCCAATAACTTCTAATAGATATCAAAAACTTCCTCTCCGAGTATTTTTCCTGCCCACGGAGAGAGAGAGAGAGAGAGAGAGAGAGAGATCTTACATTGTCCTTTTTAAATGCACGTCTTCGTTCCTCCATAACTGTATTAGGTCCAGACACTTCAGCAGATCTAGGCTGTTCAACAAAATAACCTCGATAATTCACTTAGGATGGATGAAAGTGAATTAAAAACATGTCAGTAAAAGGAACGTAATGAAAGTCCTCGAAGCTTTTCCACATTGCATATGCTCGAATATGAGGGTTCTGACCAGAAATGATTGCAATAAATCAAAGTCAGCATCGGAGCTGTTTGTGCTTTCAACATGTTTCACTAACACCCTTTTAATCTTCAACTCATTCTCTGCAAATACAAATCTCGACAATGTTAATATGTTAGGGCAACAAAAGAAAAATTAAGTACTGAAAAAGAAATCATTATAACAAATTCAAAAACCCATAACCTCAGCAATGTCGGGGCAAATTTACCAACAGAACCAGTGGTTGTTCTGTTTAAAGTTGCGACAATCATAAGTCAATGGAACACATTTATCGAGCATTTTGTACATGACTCCACCAGTTAGAAGCTAAATTGTCGAAATAGGAGCATAATCGATCAGGGCAGCCCAGTCCCCATACTAACACAGCAATATCAACATAAACATTTAATCCAACCAGATGACACTCCGCCACTATCGATTCTCAAGTAGTACTGTACCCATTGAATGGATTTCCATCCAAGAACAGAGCAACCATCTACAAGTACTTTCTTCCTAATAACCTCAGAAGATAAAACATGGGAACCAAAACGATGAAAACTTGAGGACCCAATCAAATACCTTTTACGGAAGCGTCTGAGATAGACAATTTCTCAAAATCGAGAAAAGGTCTCTTCAGCGGCCTCTCGTTGATTTCCAGCCCTGCCAAACCCATTCAGCCGTGTCAAGAAATCGCAGAAGAGAAGCGAGAAACAAGAGAGGTGTCGCTAAACAAGTTCTTTCTTTGTCTTCTTTTTCTGCTGGGAACGAGCCATCAAAGGAAGCCGAGGAAGTTTCGAATAGAAGGCGGAACTCACAGAAAGCGTCGACAGGGGAGTGGGAGGCCTTGCGCTTGACCCGAACGATCAGTGGCTTGTCGTCGTCGTCGGACTTGAGACGGCCCGAAGAGCTCTCTCCAATGGCTTCCATCGCCAACTTTCCGAGCAAGAAATCGAGGGTTTAGGGTTTAATGCGCGGGCCGATAGCAATTCGATCATTCAAATTCACCGGCAAAGACGTTCGTTCGTGTCTTATAGCACTCGGATGTCTCTGGAACTTTTCCTTCCTCCATACTTTGCCTTGGCGGAACAATTGCCTTATAAGACTTCTCCTTCCTCTTTAGCTTCTTCCTAATTCGCAACTAAATTTCTTATTTCGTGCGTTTAAATTCTAGAATTTGTCATAATTATTCATTTTAGTCCTCCTGTCAACTCCGTTAGATTTTCTTGAATAAAACGTAATAAATAGACCTCGACGGCTGGATTGACTCTACCTGTTGAAATCTGAAATCTATCATGCATGTATCACGGCCCAATGAATCCTCCAATCAGGATGGGCCGTGACATGATGCGCGAATCGATCCATGAATCAAACGGAATGATATTGGAAGGCCCAAATCGACCCGATCCGGCCGAGCATTATCCAAGAAGGCTGGGTAACCGAACAGACGCGACTCTTAAGCTGGGTGGTGTCCAGATTCATCCGCGGGCGAACGTGCATGATGCGTGCAGCGCACGGTGTAAGACAAAACACTAGCAGACGAATAGAATATGACAAACTCGGGCAGATCAAGAATCACCTGCGAGTTGCCTCTCTTGTGTATAAGTAGAGACTCTATCCCTCACTTGTACATGATCTGAACATCAATACAATTCGAATTCCTCCCACTCTTTCTTTGGTCGTGTGATATTACGAGTGTGTTCGGTTCGGTTCGGATTACTCGACCCTCGAGCGAGAGTGAGCGTGTGTGTAGGCTGACTTGGGAATTCATTCCTAAGGCCGCGCGGATCATGGGAACGCTAGATCGACCCTCGGTTCGTGACACATGCATATCCTAGACCCTGAAACCTACATTGTCGCGAGTTTCAGGGTCAATTTCAGGATCTACCAAGGTTCCACGTGTATTCTTCTAAGATTCGTAATATCCCAGAGTTTGAAAAGGAGGTATTACTCAACCATGACTGAAAATGCCCAAACCGCTCTAATAGTAGATGTTCTAGTTACCTTAACTCCATCCTGTTCTTTTAGTAAATCCAAAGCCACGAAAATCGATTGGCTTTGTGAGGTATCTTACCTCAATGAAGCAGAGAAGATCTCGCTTGCTACTCTACCTCTTGTAAATCCTTATGTTGCTTTTGCTAAACACACATCTTCTTTTTCTCCCATCTGCTCTACAAGACATTTAATCCGTCACACTCCAAAAGCGGTGGAGGAATATGTATAATACGCGCGGTTTGATCAGCATACTATTATTGCTATCCAGCAAGAACAGTTTGTTACTCTTCAAATTCCTTCTGAATTCATTCGACAATGGATTCAGCAAGGATACACTCATCTGCACTGTAGTGAATCACCTTTGATGACTACTATTTGTTATTACAATCCCCTGACCACAACTTATACTTAGATAGATGAAGAATCTAAAACATTTAAGTGAATATCGCCGCAAATGAAAACTCAGGCTAGCGGTTTCAGGTTCGCGTGATATGATACAAAGGTTTGTTCCTTAACACCTGCCCGTCAGAAACGATTCCTCAATTGTTGGAACCTGAAACCTACCATGCATACCCTAAAACCCAGAACTTGACCGGTTCAAATGCCTAGTGATAAAAAGGTAAAACTTCAAATGTCTCGAACTTGCAAGTTTTGGAATTTAAATACACGAAACGAAAACTTTGACACTCAAATAAGTTTTAAAACTTACGATGTAATTGTTCATTGCTTATTCATTGATTTTGTCTTAAACGTTCAAAAATGGACTTAATCTTCTAAAATTTTTAACAACATTGGATAACGTAGATACTGAACAAACTAGACCATCATCACCGACAATCAAATGAACAAACTCGACCATCATCACCGACAGTCAAATGAAGGTATACACACCTTGCCGTAGCGCCAACACCACCAAACTCGACCATCATCACCGACAATCTCATCTACCATCGCTGCCAACAACACGAAACTTGGTCCACCTACCACCCCCATCATCACACAAAACTTTGCTTTGAGGTAGACCCCTCGTGTTTAACCACACAAACTCTTGTCCAACTCGAGGCCGACCACCTTAGTTGCGGTCATGGCCTCCATATGGAGAGACGGAGAGAGAAAGAGAGAGCGCTCGCACAGCGGCGGCAACATATAGGCATGGGCACCGGTAATGATGATGGCCACACGCGACGATTTAAATGTTAGATTATTTTTATCTTCACTGTATCTTATTTAAATTTGGAATTTTGACAGCACGTCGTATTTACGATTTTCTCTAGCTGCAAAGTGATGTGAATGTATCTCACACGCGTGGTATTACCAATTGATAGTTATAATGCATTAAAGAGAACGCACCCGACAAATATCACAAACAAATTATGTCTCATCACTGCTGACCTGGCACTCCACGTCAGTAGAAGGACACGTGACACGGCACTCCACGTGATAGGAAAACGGCCTAAACGGGCGGGGCCCGTTTATTCTGGGCCGAGTTGAGCTTGAAGCCTAGTCAGGACGCTCCCACCTGGCGCTCAAATTGCGAGCAAGCGGGAGAGAGAGAGAGAGAGAAGGAGAGAGGAGTGAAGAAGAGCAGGAACGAGCAGCTTGTTCCCACCGAAACCCTAAATTTCCGCCGGAGGTTAGTTCCTAATTCGTTTCACGGCATTTTTGCTCGATCGATTGCCTAGTCATCCTTCTGATCGCGCGAGGAATCACCGTTGATCTCATCCATGGAAATGCCGTCTCTGTTTCATTCAGGGTCCTGTTGATTTCCGACCGAGGAGCAAGCAAGTGACGGCGGAAATCGATCGGCCGACATGGTAATTGTTCGTGTTTTTTTCTTCTCTTTACAACCGAGAGCGTAAGGTGAATGCGAGGGACAGAACAACATGTGAAAGAAATTGGCTTGATTTGTTCGTCTTTTTTGGTTGGTGGTGATGATGTCTCAGTCGGGAAGGAAAGAGACGGTTTTGGATTTGGCCAAGTTTGTGGACAAGGGGGTTCAAGTCAAGCTTACCGGTGGAAGACAAGGTCAGTTCCGGTCTTCTCTCTTTCTGACGTGAAAAGTGATATGCGAGTGATGTATCTGAAGAGATACGATTGTTTCTGCTGGTATTTTGCTGCCGAGTTTAAAGCTCTGGATGGTGAGATTCCTGTCTATTACGAAGTGCGAAAGAGTTTGGGGTCCGAAGCAAACTAGGGGCCGCGAAAAGCCCGTAGAAGTGAGTACTTTGAGGCTACAACTCTCAGTTTCACTGAGAATTAAGTACTTAGAGACTCGTCCGAACTCAAAACCCGTGATGGTTCACGCATTAATATGAATGCATGTCATGAGTTTTTTCACTTCTTTTCCTTTTATCTTGCTTCTTTTTCCGTTTGTAATTCTTTTTCCTTTTCTACAGTTACTGGTACTTTAAAGGGATATGATCAGTTACTGAACCTTGTTCTGGATGAAGCTGTGGAATTTCTACGAGGTAATCACTCTGCCACCCAGCTTATGCTTTTACTCTAATTGTGCATTGACTGTAGTGTCTTTTGATGTATAGAGAAGATAGATTTACTCATATAGTGGTATCTTGACATTTTGTGTGCTCAATCTGGGTGAGGAAGAAGTTAGAAAGCTCTATAGTTTTGCTACTAAAAGCCCCTTTGTTCTCGATATTTTTATATATTGCGGAAGCAGATGCATGATAATAGTCTATATTACCTTTAACAACGAACTGTATTAGGGTGAGGGGCTTGGCTTTGTGATATCTTCTTCGATTTCTAGAACTCTAATTTTAGTGCAATAAACAAGCCCCATTTGGTACAATTTCTTATTTACAGATTGGCCTGAAAACATATGCCAGCATTTACTTCTTTGATGCCGAAAACAATTCTATTATGTTCTCCGCTGATGATCTCCTTAACTGTCAACCCATTTTCTGTTAGCTGGTGATGCACTTGCAACAGAATAGTCAAACATCATCACCAATTAATTAAGCTTCAGTGAACTCATGGGAGCAGACACTGCCTTCGCAGTGGACATCCTCTTTAATGGAAGTTTTTAAATTAGACAACAAGTAATTTAGGGTTTTGTGATTATTTCATTTTCTTGACCTGAAATACAACTGCTTGTACTTTTTGCTCTGTTGTCATTTTTCGTTCATGTTGCTGTGGCTGATACTTTATCATTCCATTTTTTCACCCCTTAAAAGGAAGGATTTTTGGGAGGAGATTATTCAAACATACAAATTGGTATCTACATGAAGCCTAGGTTAACACTTAATTTTCATCTTTTGTGCTTTTTAGTCATAGCACCGGCACTTTCCAAGCTATATTTACAAAGGTGAACTTTAAGTTTTGTTACATCCGTAGTTGCTTTCTGTTCGTTATGGCTTAGCTGTAGGCATTTGTGTAAAGATATATTCTGAAGTTAATATGAACCCTTGCTGGTTGGTGTTCAAAGCTGCACATGTTGTTATCGAGCATATCTTAGGCGCCCTTCCAAATTTAGAGCTGTTGCTTAAATCATGAAATGACAACCTAAATAGTATGTCCATGCATCTATTTTAAGATAAGTATCTCATTTCAGGTGGAATTATTGTCGCCACTGAATATTAATACGATTGAATTGAACTATGGCCCATATCCTTCAGAAGTCTAAAAGCACTGGAGGGAGCAGTAATGGCTAAACTGAAGACCCAATTAATCATCTGTCCTACTCTGGAAGGACAGAATAGGCTAAAGTTTTCAATTAGGTGGAATATTCGTTGCCACTGAAGATTAATGCGATTCAATTAAACTATGGCCCATATCCTTCAGAAGTGTAAAAGCACTGGAGGGAGCAGTTTAATGGCTAAAACTGAAGACCCGATTAAATGTCTGTCCTACTGTTGAAGGACAACAAGTAAAAGTTTTCGACAACTAAAGAATTGTCACAGTTCCAGATTTAGGTATACATTGAGTGGTCTTTTCAGGGTGGAGAATGGAGAGAGATTAGTTAATTGCTTAAACCAAGGAATTATCATTTTGGGACCATCCAATACTGCTACATATATTGTTTTTGGTTCTTTCAATGTTCACTTGATAGAGTACTTGTTGCTAGCACGACTTCCCTTGTTGAAATCTCACGTGCTTAGGGAACTAACAATGCAAAAATCATATCTTTCTATGCAGATCCTGATGACCCCTTGAAGACCACGGATCAAACCAGGCGTCTTGGCCTAATAGTAAGGATATCTTTCACTATGTCATCTGAATGTCCAATATGAACTGTCACTTGGCTTTTGATCGGAGAAATCAAATTAGATTATCAGCGTGGTTAAGCTGGATTATGCCAGAGATGTGTGGCAGACGTGACAATCAAAACTATATCATCAACTGCATATCCAGAATAGTGTGATTTCAAGGACCCTATAGTTTCTTGGTTTGACTGGCAAAACCTCTTCAAAACCACTACAAACACAAATGAATTAAAGATTGCAAGCATAGGTTTAGCTGCTTCACATTAACAGGATTTCTATCTTTAGAAATCTCCGGACCATTTGACCTACTTGTATGGTGAAGATATTTGGAGGCATTGCACAACATGTGTTGTTTGGGTTTGTGGACTTATTGCTGCAAACTGTTACGTTTGGATCACATTTCCAATTCTGATGGGTTCAGTCTAAGTTCTGGTAGTGCACAAGGTAATCGAGGAAGTGCTGAGGTTTTCTATAAAATTGCACCTTAATTTATGCCGATTGCCTTTTGCACCTCAATATTGTGCAGAAGGTAGAATCCACACGGTCCGGTAGTTTCTTTTTTCTTTTCCCGCCAATACAACGCTCCAGGAGCTTGCTCGAGACCTCCTGCTTCATGGATGACCCCAGTATGATAGAACACGTTCTCTCCCATGACATCTGAAAGATCATCAAATCGATGTTCTTTTCAACTTTAGACCTTCCTCTAGTATTTCTTTTTGTCCTTTTTTCCTTTTTTCCTTTTTTATTTTCTGATGAACGCCGTTCCTGTGTCATTTATTGCAGGTCTGTCGGGGAACTGCTGTGATGCTTGTGTCGCCTACTGATGGAACAGACGAGATTGCGAATCCCTTCGTCCAGCCAGATGGCGCTTAAATTAGTCTTTCCTTTTCCTTTTTGTTCTTAGCCTTACTTTTGGCTGGATATCTGCACAAATATCTTGCCATTCATTATGAATCAACTCCTCAAATGTTTAGCTTATATGCCCTAGTTGTTTATTTTAGAATTCAGACAAGTGCTCTCTCTCTCTCTCTCTCTCTCAAGTGCAGTTTCTCTTTTACGGTGAAGCTCGGAAGATGACAATAATTTCCTTTTCTGTTGGAAGAAGGTGGTCCGACGTCCGAGACATCAAAAGCTCTCGTCTCGGTAGTGAACCTTAGTCCAGAATTCCGCCCCTACAAGTAGCCATTAGGAATCAATGCCCAAAAACAAGTCGAAGCATCCCCCTGGATCCTTGTTCTTCGCTTGGTGTATGAAGCACGAAGGAGCTCATAGCCACAAGTGTCCTTGGTTTTAGCCAGTGACAAGTCCAAGAAGCTACCGTTACTTGAGTGGTAAAATCTTGGCTTTATCAGTCACATTTGACCAGGCTGAACTTCGAGCCTAACCACAAAAGTAGGCGATCTCCACGCATTTTGCTATACGAAGGGAATACTTGCTGTTGAAAATTACTTTCTTTCCATAGTATATGTTCAACTTAGAGGACTTTCGACCAAAAAAAAAACTTAGAGGACTAAACCGTCGTAATCGACTAACTTGTCCAATGCTTAGACTGCAACCATAATCGGTCCGTCTGCATATTTATGAGACAGAAATTCACCGCCAAGTTTACTGCTGAGATAATTTTCTACGATCTCCTCACATTGAATGCCACTATATTTAAATAGCAACCGAAGCTGTAATAAAATCAAGTGATGTTTCCTCCGGACTCTAACATACTTTCAGCATGCGGGCCGCTCTTTGACAGGTCTTGCACTTGAAAGAAGTCTCAACACCTAATTCGTTTCACAAATCATAAACTGATGGCTCAGCCACCCTCCTGAAGTATCAACTTTACCATCTAACAAGCACGCAGCCCCGTTGGGTTTAGAACTTATGTCCATCATAAGCTGGCTGTTATTAGGAGGAAATCTTCTTTGTATACATAAATATACATAATTTATAAGTGATAAGGCTAGACAAAAAACAGGTTTGAGGAACAGAGTCAACGCATGCATAGAGGCCCAATGCACGTAAAAAAGATAGCAACATCTCGATGCGCTCACCTTCTGCCGAATCAGACGTATATGCTATTTCAGCATTAGCCAAAGTTATGGCCTCGTAATCTATAACAAATAGCTCCAAGAAGGCTTCTGGTTAAATGTCTTTGCCAGAGATCAACCTCATCTTACCACTCTAGTGATGAACGAGCATAACTTCACAACAGGATATCACTGCTGAGTGGGCAAACTATCAGTTGATTTAACAGATATATGAACAGTATGGTTTGATTACTGCCTTACTGAACCGAGTAGATATCAAATCTGACATGATTGCCATGACAACATCAAATATCCAAAATATGAAATAAACTGTCCATTGACTATAATAATCGCTGACATGAACTAAAACCCACGAACAAAAAAGTTTTAACTGATCAGACATCCTAGAACAATTTTGAGAAACTATAACAGCATCAAATCCTCTAACCTCACGGAGCTTATAAAAGATGTAAGGCATGGATAATATCAGCAATGGCACGCGCCTCTCTATCCAGTGCAGCATGGTTGGCTACAAAAAGGTACTTGGAGAAAGCCAAAAGCAAGGACCAAGAAAACTTTCTACAGACCGAAGAGACTCCAAATAGCTCGTAGACTTCATGAAAGGTGGTTTCCTTTTCCTTTCTTTTGGGACGGCATGAAAGGTGAAAATTTCTAATCAATCTTCACCGATGAGAAAAGGTAATGAACAAAATAGAAAGATGTGACGAAGCCAATGGTGCCAGTGGACAACATGATTGCAGTTGCCATAATCAGAGAATAACCAAGGTAAAGCATGGCCGACACAGATCCACTCAAACTCTGAAGGTCAAAAATCAAGTAATTGATGGAATATAGGAACACGTAAAGGGCGACTGAGCCAGATGCATAGAAAGCTTTCCACCACCATCGCCAGTCCTCCACACAAAGATGCATGTAGGTAAGGACCACAGACACTTCAGCACAGACAATGATCAGCAATAGGAGCACAATTAGCAGGAAGCCAAAGACGTAATAAAACCTCCCTAGCCAGATGCTAGAGAGGATGAAGAACAGTTCAATGAAGAGGGTTCCAAATGGAAGAGTCCCTGCACCCAGAACAAGAAGCCACGATGGATATTTGCGTGCAGGGATTTCTCTGGGGATCTGGTTGGTACGAACAGGATATTGAATTGCCTCAGCACGTGTACCTAGAAATCCTCCCAAGAGGGTGAGCGGCACGGAGATGCCAAACCAAAGGGCGAACAGGATGAAGTACAAGTATATGGGAATAGCACTAGTACTGTTGCTTCCCCAAAGTAAGAAATTGAGTACCGTAAGAATTACGAAGACAATCCCAGGGAAAAAGCAAGCAACTGACCAGGAGACAGACCTCCATCCTTCTGAAGTTCCCTTGAGAGTTCTCCATAATCGGACACCAACATACCCAGCAACAATTCCAAGGAAAAGATACAGGATTATCATCCCAGTCAATAGCATTCCTCGTGAAGCAGGCGACATAAAGCCAAAAGCTGCAAAGACAATGGTGACAACTGCCATTCCCGTAATTTGAACCCCATCTCCAATCATCACACAAAGAAGCTTGGCACACTCTGGTTCCCTGAAGACATCGCCCACAACAAGCTTCCAGCCAGAAAGTTCCTCATTCATCTGGGCTTGAGCTTCTTTGTCCAATTCCTCGTACCTTGTCAGATCCCTTCTCACCGTCCTTAAGAATATCACAAAGACAATACCAGCTAAGAAAAAGATCACCATCAATGAGTTGAGGATGGAAAACCAGTGTACTTTTGCACCTTCCATTTGTAAATAAGCATCCCATCGTGATGGCCATCTAATGTCGCTCTTCACAAATTCAACATCGTAAGTGAATGACACTCGCTCTTGCTCCCTAATTATTTGCGACTTTTCAAGCTCCACCGGGCAGGTAACGGGATCGATTCGGTCATAAATTTGGTGCTTTAACATCTTGTCGGGGTCATATTTAACACTGCAAGGAACGACCTCAAACTTAACTATCTCAAAACCTGAAGCCTTCTTCTTATCAGCTTCAGCGATTATACCGAGACCTTCTTCACCAGTTCCTATGATCTCCACTCCACTCCCTTCATACTCATGAACCAATACCCTAAATTTGAGGTGATTAATAATGTAATCCTCATTGCTTCCAGGTGGCGTGTACCCAACTGGAAAACCAGTCCACTGAATGTTGACATTGTTCTGCTTGGCGTACCTCAACGCTGGCAAATTGTCAAGAATCATGTTGACTTGATACAAATCCCGAGTCCTCTGTTTAAGAAGCTTCACTTCATGATCGCTCAGCTTGGCCGTAGTGCAGAGGTACACCGTCTCGTTGACATTCATCTGGAAGCGATAGGGGGAGTTATCGATTTGATCTCCCATGAGCAGCTCACCAAGATTCTCCGCACTCTTCTTAATGCCACCCTGTGGTTTGCAGTAAGGGAGACTGTAATAGCTAAATGGAAGTTCGGTCTCAATAGATGTCAACGAATTGACTTTGGCAAATATCTTGTCACCAGTGGAGTATGTGTGCATGTAGCTTCCTGGAAGATAGAACCCACCACATACGTGGGCGAACAGAACCAACAGCACAGGCAGAGGCCATTTGCACATCAAGTGCATCCCGGATCTCAACATCTGAAGCCAAAAATAAAATGAACAAAACAATAAGATAAACACGTTTACATCATTGCATTCGCCTGACACTATGACGAGCATAATGCGATGAAAAATTTTCACCGTGGAGAAGACAATCGACCTGTAACCGCCAGTCAGAGAACCATCTATAATTTCCAGTCCAACAAAAATTGTTGCCACTTAAAGAGTGAAACGGTAAACAAACGTCCAAACTGAGTTGTTTTATCTTAGTAAAGAAAAACCGCGATCAGCGGACGGAGCAGAGCTAGATCCCAAAGCACGGAACCATATTAAAAACGAGTGGATGCCTTTCAACACTGAACAATGGCACGGATCCAATAGTCAATACATGCATACAGCGACAATGAAATGCAACCGAGCTTAACAATCACAATCGCGAGCCTCGAAAACCCATTAAGCCAGTCAGAACATTCATCGCCTCACAGGACTTACAATTCACTACAGCAATGGACAATAACCAATCAAAGAACATCACACCAAAAGGACTCGACCCACCAATACCTGAACACCCAAATTAGATCTACCGCGCGAACATATTCATCAACCAAACAACGGCGCAAGATGGGCGTGATCGGATTCATTACCTTTCTCAGATCTGGACCCAATTCCCCGATCAGATCCACTTCTCAGCGCTCCCAAACACGCATGCGAATCGAAAAAGAAACTACTCCCCTTCCCTTTGGACCTCAGCGACGCAACGCACTCGATCCCTCCTCCGAATCACTGAATCCCCTTATTTTATACCGGGAAAAAAGCTGTAGATGTCGACTGCACAAGAAGCAACCCCGAGAGGCTCAGCTCAGATCAGATCTGAGGATGGTAAGCGCAAATGCACGTATATAACGACAGCGACTGTATAAAAAAATGGTTTTTTTTTCCCTTTTTTTTTACCAGAGAGAATCGAGGACTGTAACGTGAAGAAGAGTTGGATGATAGAAAAGGAATAATCGAAGAAGACGAAGAAGAAGAAGATGATGATGATGACGATGGGGGAAGAAATTTGGGTGTTTCGGTCTTTACGCCATCTTTTCTTTACCCAACCTTCGCTAATGCTAATCGCATCGCCGTCGCGACTCTGGTTGAGAGTGCGGTTGAGTTGGCCCATCAAGGCCCAAGTAGTGGCGACGACTGAGCTCTCTTGATGGGCCTGGGCCCTAGGGTTGACGTGCTAACACTAATTAAATATGATGATTTTCTTTATTTATCTATTTGCCAACCGTTTTTTTTTTGGTCGGAATCTATTTGCCAACCTTGGCTCGATGTAAAGCGTCGATAAGAGAAAATATGATGTTTTTTGTAATCTTTTTCGCCAAAAAAAGAATCTTATTTATTGGGCTTCACTCGAGAAATTTCGAGTAGCGGCTGCTCTAACCTCTAGCTCCGTCTCGTATTGATTAAGAGTGCGCATGAGTCTCGATTACGTTGAGAAACTGACATCATATGTTTGATTTCAAACAGCTCTTTAAGAGGATTAGCTTGATTCTCTGTTATGAAAATTCCGGCTACAAAAATTTACCACCGTGCCCTTACGCAAGCAATATTTAATGGCATTTACTTACATGCTAACGTGGACTTTTTTTTCTTTTTACAAGTGCTTCCTACTCCTACCAAAGAAAAATGCCATAATATCTAACACCCACAAATATCGCAAAAACAATAATTTGTACTCACTTCCAACTACCAAGCAAGCGGCTATAGCTACCGCAAGCTCAAATTAAGGGGCCATGATAGCGAGCTCGAGTGGTAATGGCCAAGAACTCGAGATTTGATGTGCTCCTTATTTGGTCACGAAAGCTGCGAGTTAAGTATAATTAGCCATAGCCGTTGCGAGCTTAGAGCTTGAGGTTACAGCCACAGCTAAAGTGATGAACCCTCCGCTCCTCTCTCTCTCCTTTCAAACTATGTTGTCTAATGTGGCACCAATTTGGCACCGCATCACAATCTCGACGAATCAAAAAACGACACGTGTATCTCAGTATTCGTGTCGCCATTTCGTGAGTCTAGATCATGAAAAATCGATCCGTAAGAGAAAAAAGTATAATGAAACTGTCTACTGACTACGTGTAGGGGGATACTTCTGAGAAAGAATAATAACGATTGATAAG
This sequence comes from Lenwebbia sp. NSW1173648, assembly GCA_029784005.1. Classification (NCBI taxonomy): domain Eukaryota; kingdom Viridiplantae; phylum Streptophyta; class Magnoliopsida; order Myrtales; family Myrtaceae; genus Lenwebbia; species Lenwebbia sp. NSW1173648. Next base: position 27,681,404 of record JARCGZ010000002.1, read on the forward strand.
TGTACTGGAAGTTCTAAAACATGTTGCTAATGTGCAATTAAGTGCTTAACTTTCAAAAAATGCAATCAAGTCATAAAACTTGTCAAATTGATACAATCAAATCTTTCCATTAATTACGTCCAACTAGATAAACGGGGAATGCTAACAAGTTTTACAACTTGATTGCATTTTTTGAAAGTTTTAGAACTCAATTGAACTTTTGTAACAAATTTTAAGACTTCTAGTGCACTTATCCATCGTACTAATAATCATAATAAATAATAATAGTTATAGAGGGGCCATTTGGACTTTCAAGCAAATGCTCGATACCTTTGAAAAAAAATTGCTTTTGACCTTAGGTTTTTTTTTTTTTTTTGGTCGGCACCTAAAGCTTTTTCACATTACGAGCTAGGGTTGAGTATCTAGGAAGCACCGACACTCTCGAACATGCTATCCATACGTGATCAGTGCTCCAGACACGCCAGCGGCATGTGAGTCCAGCATCTCGACACGTTATTTCGACATGCACGGGGTCAATTAAAGTATTTTCAATAAATTAGGGGTTAAAGTGTAGATTTATAAAAAAAAAAATATTTACTTAAGTCATATATCCAGCCATTGCAAAATTAGTATACCCAGTCAGCCCAAATAAACACCTAATCGTGAATCCCTAACAGAAAAAGAAGAAAAAACTCATTGATATTTTTATATAATCACGTATATTTAAAAATATGTAGTTAATATACAACGCATCCCAACGTTTCAGAATTCTCTATTTTTTTTAGAAATGACTCGTCGGCGTGTCGTGTCGTGCTGTATCGTATTACCTGTCACGTGTCGTTGTCGGTACTACTTAGCTGAGTATAATGGATCGATTGAACTGGAAATCTCCCAGATTGGACCAAATCGACCGGTTCGGTCTAGTTTCTTGTTCTAGGGGAAATCAGACCGACCGAGCCACCCGAATAGAACCGAATAATATTTTTTTGAAAAAAAATTCCTATATGTAAACCTAAACCTCAATCCGAGATGCTTAGGATGCTTAATATGACGTTTAACACCCAAACTTTCAGGAAAGACGAGGGAAGGAAAGATCTTGGAGCAAGGGCTAGCTTTTAAATAGGAATTTCTACCCGCCGATAACGCAATGCAGTAAACGAGAGATGGTCCGATAAATATGTTGTTAACAAAAAAAATTAAAAAAAAATCCCAAAAAAGAAACGACCGGTCAAATAATTGGACCTCCCGAAAAACGGACCGGACTGACGATCCGGTTTCCGGTTCTAAGGTGGAATCGGACCAAACCGAGAACCAACGTGTCGGGCCGAGCCCTAAACCTCGGCCCAATCTGCCAAGCCTCGCAATATTCTGTGCGAAGATTCTGTATCTTCGTCTTCACCTTCTCAGCTTGCAAGAACCTCAGCAGTACGTACACTCACTGGTAGTGGTAGGGTTTTACAGCTCCGCATCGTGGGGGGACGAAAACCCACGACATATCGAAGAAGATCGATTCGCGTCTCCTCATCAGTTAGGTTCTTCCGAGTTCCGAAAACCTCTCGACTCTCCTCGTTCTTGCTTGCGTTAGACTTCTCTCGTTGCGTAGCTCTCTGTTGTTAGCTCCCGCATCTGTTTCGATTCCCATTGAGGAGTTATTGATTTCGTTTCTAATGTGTTCGAAATCGACAGCAATATACGGAGGAATCGCGTTGGGATGGCACTGTTAAGGAGCGTGACGAGAACCCGTCTCGGAAATGCTCTGTACAAGCGGCTACTGAGCAGCGTGGTGGTCGAGAGAAGATTCAGCAGCAGCGGCAATGTCGGCGCCACGGAGCAGATGAATTTGATCAGGCAATTGAGGGACAGAACAAGCGCTCCGATAAAAGAAGTGAAGTCTGCTCTGGTTGATTGCCGTTGGGACATCGATGCTGCTCAGAAGGAGCTCAGAAAGAGAGGGCAGGTGGTGGCGTCGAAGAAGTCTTCGCGGACGGCGGCGGAGGGTTTGCTGGCTCTTGCGCAGAACGAGAGCAAGGCCGCCGTCATCGAGCTCAGCTGCGAGACCGACTTCGTCTCAAGAAATGAGATCTTTCAGTATTTGGTAAATTTTCAATACGTTGATCATAATTTACAATTCTGCTGCTTTTGTATACTCGTGAATCCATGCTGAGCATTCCGTATGCAAGACAATTGGACATGCTGCTTGGTTGGTCTTCCTTGGTTTTCTATATCCTATAATGTGACCCGGCCAATAGAAAGGAAGAGTAATTAGTCTCGTTTGTTCATAGTCATTAACTAATTTGTCATAGAAGAAGTAACTTGTTACTCGTCAATTTAAATGAACTTCAGGCCTTAGCTTTGGCGAAGCAAGCTTTACTGGTTGAAAATCCTTCTAACCAAGTTTCTGGGATCTTTCACGTGGGACCTGAGCACTTAGAGGTAAGAAGTATGTATATTTGATCTTTACAGTCTCTGTGTATGTAGATGTATGAATAGAAAAGTACCACGTGGCTGTGCTTTAAGCTTATTGTGGCAATTCGATCTTATTGCATTCCATGAATGCTCTATTTTATTTAGATAAGTCAAAAGGTCTATTTTCAAGAGCCATAAGAGGATTCTAACCGTTTTGGCTTCACCAGGGCTTGAAGTTAAAGCTCGAGCATCCAAAAATTAGTGGAGAAACAACAGTTCAGAATGCAATTACAGAAGTGGCTGCAATAATGGGAGAGAATGTAAAGTTTAGAAGAGGTTATGCCATGTGTGCTTCTTCGCATGGTGTTCTTTCCACATATCTTCATACTAGTCCCCAGCCAGGTAAGAGGTGATTGGATGCCTCTTTTTCTTTGTAAAAGATTAGAGATAAATGTGACAATGAGTATGCTTTTTTTCTTCACATGCACTCATCATTGCATTCATATCTTGAAGCAAAATGTAGTTGCTCGATGGAGAGTTTCCTCATTGGATGGATAAAAAGGCCTTACGGTTGGTTGCATTATCTTAATTAGGTTTAGGCCGTATTGCTGGAATCCTGTCTCTTGAAGTTGAAGATGAGAACTCACAACTTGATGCGCTCCAACGAGTTGGTTCAGAATTGGCAATGCATATTGTGGCTGCCAAGCCTTTGTTTTTGACTAAGGAACTTGTCATGCCCGATGCATTAGAAAGTGAACGGGAAATCCTGAAGTCTCAGGTAATCTTTCTAGTGCCTTGGTGAAAGTGATATTCATTGGATCCCACTCAAACTTAAAGATAATTTGTCCATGCTGGTGCTTTTTTCTTGGAAAACTGTTTACGCGTTTGACCATTGGCTGTTTTGTTCATTGGGCTTGGCAAGGCATTTGTCTTGGTTCTTAGTGTCTGAACTAGCTTTTTTGCCCAATTTTTTGGTGCCTTCAGGCAGAAACTTCAGGGAAAGCTCAGATGGCCATAGACAAGATGGTTGAAGGTCGTCTACGCAAATACATAGAGGAAGTGGTACTTATGGAGCAAAAGTTTGTTGTGAATGATAGTATAAATGTGAAGGTATGTATCAAAATTCTCCTGTATTTTAAGAACACAAGAACATTCTCATGGGATTATATAACCTGCAACCCTAGAAAAGTGATTGCAAATCACAAATAGAGTTCATTGGTTCTTCCGTTTTTCAAATCATGTATCTCTGTCATTTGTGGCAATCTATCATCGAATGATAGAATGATCAAACTATGCTATTTTTATCTTGGTCCATAAGCCAATTACGTTTTCTCTTTCTTGACATACTTGTTTACAAAAATGGTTTGCCTTCTAAAAGATAACATGCTAGCTATTGTGATTGACATAGGTGGAGATGGAAGTCAAGTACTTTAGTCTTGTGCCGAAAAAGAATCCAAATCTAATTTTAGTGACTACTGAGTGAGCCAGGCACTAGTGTAGGGTTATTCAACATGTATGGAAGTTTCACTCTCTAAAAGATAAAGCATATATATTGGAAATTTGTAAGGATACTCCTGTAATTTTTAGCATCATCCGACCTTTTGCTTGATTTGGTATTGCAGACTTTGGTAGGCAACCTATCGAAAGAAGTGGGATCCTCCGTGAAGATTGGAAATTTTTTCAGAATGGAAGTTGGAGAAGGAATTCAGAGGTAGCTACTCTAACTTATTAAGATAATGGGACTCTTAAATTTCAATAATAGCAGGTGTCTCCAAATCTTTTGTCTCTTGGATGTTGTAATGCTCATGCGGTGTCATTTGGATGAGGTGATTTGATATCTCTCCTTTAGTCCTTGGATTTCTGCAGAAATGACATTTTGATATCAATTGTTGGACGATGTTATTAAATCTTTCTCTTGGGCGGTCTGACCAATAGTCAAGGTTTTACTGTGATTGGACTTTGTTCTATAAAAGTTGGTGCTATCGTACCTTATACTAGATGTTGGGAAATCATCAAGCCTTTGGTTCGTTAAATTTTGTTTATCCTGGAGTGGAAGATTCTGAAGGACTCAGGCAGTTATCCCTACTTGGTACTAAGATCATGTCCGGAATACTGGGAAAATCTCGTTCTCGATTGGGCATTTGGTCACTTTGCTGTACTGCAGGAACCCAACTTCATTGAGACTTAAGAATTACCTGCTATATCATGTTATGGAGATACATCCGTAAATGCAGAGAAAGAAGATCCAAATTCAATAAGGCAGACTCTTGCTACATGGACGTAGCGGGTGTATCTCTCATACTTTTAATTGAAGCGTGATTCTTGACAGTCTGAACATTGCACGGACGTGCCTGTTTTATGGTTGGATAAAGTTCTATTTTTAGAAATCTAATGTCTGAGTAGTTGGCATCAGCCTGTTGTGAGGAATTTGTACTTATTTTGAACTTTTAGAACGAAGTGCGTTAGGACCTCCATTGATGCCAAGAGTGAGTGTCCATGAAAAATCAAATCAAGCAGTTATCTCCCAGTGTACTTCAAAAAAGTGCTTAGCAATAAGCCTGCTATATGTTGTTATGGTAGTTTTACAGCTCAACAGGCAACTTGATTAGGTCCTGTGCTTACTGTAGGGGTTGAAATTGCAGGGTTTGATGGGTTGGGTGGTTGGACCAAATCTATCTTTGGTGTTGCACATTTTCGTGTGCTTGTTGGCGAGGCAATGGCTTTTCCGGCCTTTTTGACCCAGGTCGGGTGAGGGTTTTCAATTAGCTTGTCCCATGCATAGAGAACTGCTTTTGGAATCAAGCCAAAAACAGGCTTTTGTGGAGGCATGTTCCTTTGAACATTTTCCAAGACTTTTTTCTTTCAAATAGAATGTGTTATAAAAGCAGGAGATGGTGAGAAGGAAACCTTGGATAGCTATAACCTAGCTAGGAAATAAAGCTCATGGGGCTGACTAGCTGGCGCCTGGTAGTAGCACCTATAGTTCTGATGACTAACTTATACAATTTGTTCTCCGACCAAAAAAAAAAACATGTGCAACTTGTTTTCAGCGTAACTGTGCAACCTGCATTGTTGTTTTGTAAATGCTCTCTCTCTCTGATGTATAATATGTTGCTGGCTGTAATCACAGGAATGAAGCATCGAGTGTACCTGAACCTGTGGCTCAAGCTGTGTAATATGAGTGTATGTTCTCAACGGAATCTAATGGATGCAACACGTCACTACAAATTGAAGATCCTCGATTAATTTCTTTCTGTGTGCAACGGGCATAATTATTTGAGAGGCGCAGCTTCACTGGAAATTGTTGTGTTGTGAGCTGTCCTTATGTTTCATTTATTACCATGAGATTTGTTAAAAATGCAGAGAGTAATAAAGCGGTGTAGTAGATTCCTAGTTGCTCCAATTCCATTTGTTGGGCTCTCTCGAGTGATTAAACATCTGACTCCTGGAACTTTTTAACTAGAAATAGCAGCGGCTTCTCCGATTTCTGTCAAGGTTGATGAAGATTAACGAGTCGGGTCACTCTGAACTGCCAATTTGCTTGTTCAGTGCGGATAACAGTTTAAAGTGGATGCAGGAGAAGATCATGAATACGAGTCAGTTTATGTCATCTTTCCTCTTTAGTGCACCTGATGGTCTTTCACTTATCAGTGGAAAATACATTGGCAGAGATCTACCTTGTGCTTCTGCCAATTTTACTATCATTTGCTTGGTTTGAAAAAATAAACAGAATCTGAGTTTTCACAACAATTGCCATTCATGCACTATGTTCTAATCATCATAAACAACCCATGACCTGTTTCATCATGAACAATAAACAATCTTCCTACACATGTGATTCCGTAGATACAGGGTAAACCAAGGTCGCCTCGACCAGATCTCGATCTCCTCTCAAATGCAAGAGCAAGTGTCAAGGCGGTAAGTACCATTCAGAAGTGCAGTTTTCAGGTCTTTACATGTCAAGGTTCCACATTAATCCCTCACTTAACGTCTTTTCACATGCCATTACAACATCACAAGGGGGCGGTGGTGACAGGGAAGAGAAGTACTTAAAAACCCTAATGGAACTTGAGGTTGGTCAAAATGTTGTTGTTGACTGGGTCAGCCAGGTGGTCCAGGAGGTTTTGGTAAGGGCCAACACCGGTCACAAGGGCTTGGATGCTGAAGCCCACGAAGGCCAACATTGCCAACCTCCCATTCTTCACCTCCTTCAGCTTCAACTCCTTCATTGACTTCTCATCTTTGCCAAGCCCTAGAGGGTTGAAGATCGGCCCGCCGGGATATGCCGGGTCTCCTGAACCGCCCAAGTACTTCTCAAGCCCTAGGAAGTATTGTTTGCCCATTGAGCCCGGGTTGTACCAGTCTTGGAACCTCCTGTGCTCGGCGAAGCCCATGAGAGCCATCTCAAAAACGAAGAGTGTGTAGGGGTCGGCCCAGTAGTTGTACGTCCCGGCCGGTGGGAACACGCCGGTCCTGAACCATGGGAGGGCGGTTTCCGGTGGGACCAACCCTGCCTTTCCTAGAATCTCAGGTGCAATCATTCCGACAATGCCCATCATGCAGTAACGCCCGTTGATTATCTCTCCATAGGCTAGCCACCGGGGCTCGATGAACCCTCCGGTGCCCTCGGGGTCCGAGAGACCCAACGGGTCGAAACCAAAGTCACCCGGGAGGCTGCATGGTTAACGAGAAATAAAGCGAGTGAAAAATTGGACCAAAACCGTGATGTTTAGACATTCGATTGTGCACGTCCCGCAAAAAAAGGAAGTTTATCAAGGTAATGTCGATTATTTGAAAGAAATTTCTCTATCGGTGCTCTTAACAGGGAGACCAAACATTGTCATCTCTAAGAACAATTCCCAAATTGACTAAACTTCCAAAAACAAAATTTTCTAGATTCGGTTAAACTAAGAAAGATGTATGCAAAAGCAAGTACATATGGAGCTTGGAATTACCTTCCGTCCAAGTATGTAAGGCTTTGCTTGGATGCAAACCACAATTGCCTATCCGCTCCTTGCTGGAAATAACACGAAATATTACACATCATCAGCTAATTTGGGAGTGTCGTGTTATCATTAGTATGTCCATGTGGTCTCAAGTTTGTAGAGGAAAAACCAATTTTCAATCGAGTAAATTTAAAAATCAGAACGAACTAGGACAAGTGCCATAAGATCGACCCGACAACCTTTCAAAACACAAAACCGATTACGGTAATTTGAGAATATCATCCCGAGTTTTTTGTTTTCATAAATGCGTCGACATTGGTTCTAAGCAAAACCTTAAAAAGGCTTCATCTGGAATCTGAAATGTAAAATTCGGGGTATTCCCGAGGACGGGGAAGGACAAATCCTAGAGAAAAGAAAGCGGGAGGGACCTTGACTGGTGGAGTTGAAGCGGCTCTAACAACGAACGAGGCCTTCCTCGGGGAAGCGACGGCCCTCGACCCCAACAGATGCCTCGCCGACTCGACGGTGGAGGTTAGCGACGACGATACGAGAGCTTGTGCCGCCGCCATTTGCTTCCTTCCCTAGTTCTCCTTTGGCAAACTAACGAAGCTCGAGCAAAGAGATGGAGAAGAGAAATAGGAGAGAGATATCAAAGGAGAGAATATGGCTAAGTCATTCACAGGCCGACAGAAAATATACAAGAGAGCGAAGCGCGGCCACTACTTGTGACTTTGCCAGTGGGGCCACAGAAAATCCTGGTGAAGGGGTGGCGGCCAGGGCTTGGCGATCAGGTTAGGATCTGGCCGTCCAACGAGGACCGTCCACGTGGCACCGCGGCTCAGATAAGAGGATCGATTGCTGATTCGTGCGGGGGGTGGTTCCCAAATTCCAGATGGCAGTTCCTGGACCAAGGGCCAGTCAGTCGGTCCTACGTGGCAATTAATGTTTCGTAGTAATCTCATGGCCTCTCAAATTCTATTTTCTGACGAGAGTATAAAGTAAGATACAAGATGAGCAGACAGCGTTCAATTCATATAATCTTGCAAAGTAGCAAAAAAAAAAAAAAAGAGAAGAGATTTACATTTGAATGAAATATATGCAGTTACTAAACTTGAAATATATATTTTATACCATGCTTTCTTCGACTCTTGACTTGATCGTTGCTGCTTCTCGCTTCATTCGGCTATTGCTACTTCATTTATTTTTGCCAATGGCATCTTGAGCCTCGTGGGCAACAAGATTAACAAAATACACCCCAAGGATCGACCAGATCTACCTGGTCCTAGAAAATGCGGCATTGGTCCGATCAACCGTTTCAAGTTTTCTAGGAATGATCGGTTTTGGAGTGGGCCGGTTCCCATTTTGTGGAACTCGGCAATCGGCCCACCTAATCCTAGACCCACTCAGGAACCGGACTGAACTGCAAGACTTTGGTTCCCGAGTTGGTCCAGGATCTGGCTGTATCTCTTTCTATACGTTTTTCTATTCCCTGCATGATTGCAAGTGTGATTAGATGGTCTAAACTACTGAACGAGTGATGTTGACGGAACAAGCCTCGCGATAAGCTAAACATGATGACCATCTCCTAGAATAGAGATATAATGATTATTAAGAGCCAAGTCTCTCGGTTTGCCAATCATAACAATCATCACAAATCACGTCGAAAAGAAAAGAAAAAGAAATAAGCTACAATATCTTTGGTTGGAGTCGAGTGATGAAGAGTAACCTTCGCCTGGGCCAAATTCGGGAGAGGCCGACCACGCCGGCCTTACCTCTGGCCGGTTGCTGACGGCGACCGATTAGAGGAAGAAGAAGGAAAAGAAAAGGAAAGAGAAAGAAAAGAAAACAAAATAATTCAAAAAATATTAAACTATTATTAAAAATTGTCAACGTCAGCGCTGACCAACATCCATGTTAGTGTTGGCCGGCCAACGTTGGTCAGATGGATTGAATTAGCACAAATGCAAGAGGTTTATGATTGAATTGTCACAAATGCAAACGGTTTATGATGAATTGGCAAAATTAAAATATTTAGGACTGGATTACCAAAAGTGCAATAAGTTTATGACTTTTTTTGACAATTTTCCAGCTGATTTGGGGGTGGTTCCCAAATTCCAGACGGCAGTTCCTAGACCAAGGGCCACTCTGTTGGTCCTACGTGGCAATTAATGTCTTGTAGTAATTTCATTGCCTCTCGATTTCTATTTTTCAATGAAAGTATATGGCAAGATATGAGATGAATCAACAATATTTCATACATATATTCCAGCAAAGTAGAAAAGAAAGTTTTATCTATTAATGGAATGAATTGAATTGCTAAATCCGAAATTTATTTTGTACCGCGATCTCATTGGCTCCATTATCCTCCATTTCCATCTACGTATGTTGCATATCCTTTACGTGTCACTTTATTCTTCGTTTATTTTTGCTCATGGTAGGCTGGTAGCCCGAATCAGCCCTGGAATTAGAATTCAAAAAACATGCCCCAAGAATTGGCCCGGTCTGACTAGAACTTGAAAAATGCGAGGGTCGGTTCGGTCGGGCCAATTCCAGGTTTTCAAGCTCTTGATAGCTCCTGAATTTTATTAGATTTATTTTGTGTTTTATTTCTCGTCTTTGGCATCCCTAGTGCTGGAGAGGTGGACTTTTTAATTTCCTCCTCTTTTTATCTATGATGTTGAATGGGCTGGGCTTGTCCCTATCAAGGGCCCAAAACGAACCGAGAGGCACGAAAACCATTGGAACGGCCCAACCAATGAGTTCGAGCCGCCGCCGCCAGTCGTTAGCGGCTTTCCTTGGTCCGCGCGCACGCACGCACGGCCAGAGAATGGCGCGCCGAAGCCGATGACGTGGCACGGATACATAAACCCTTAGAGAGAGAAAACGAGGAGAAGATATTTTTGGAGAGAGAGTGACGAGAGGAAAAACCCTCAGCGGAAGGAGGAAGAAATGATAAAAGGAAATTACGGATAAAACCTAAAACCCTACCTCTGTAGTCGCAGCCACTCTCCTCCTCCTCCTCCGTCTGCTTCTCGCACCTGATTGATTCTTCACAGAACTACTCTCGGCTCATTGGAACTGAAGCGGGAGCCATTGAACTGAGCTCACTGGGAGGCGGAAAATGAGTTGCTGGAGTTGACACTCCTCACTGGTCACTGATGCTGATGCTGATGCTGGTGGTGCCGCCGAGGTGCGTTATCTCTTCTTCTGAATGTGAATTTGACCGACGGAGTGATGATTGGGGCGTTGAGCGATGCAATGTGGTTTTTGATGTGTGAATCACCAGTTTTTGGAGTAGTTCACAGTGAGAAGGGGACGAGGAAGAGGTTTTGCTGATGATTAGCTTTGTCCGAGAAGTGATTGTTTTGGTCATTGTTCGCATTTTTGCTTCGTTGGAATTGACTTCTGTGCTACTTCTTTGGGATAATCAGAGTCTTTTTTTTTTATCCTCCTTTTGTTTGGCATCGCCAGATAATGGAAAGTCCGATCAGTTTGGCTTGAGAATTGTGTATATCCGAGGGAACTATGGAGCTGAAGAGGAAAACTCCACTTCAGCTTCAAGCGCTGGAGAAATTTTACTCAGGTGCGCTGCTTTTGTTTCGCACGTGTTGTCTTTGTAGCCATGTTTATCATTTCCACAGATTCCAGTGCGGTGCACCCGTTTGTTTTGCCGTGCCTGTGGAAAGGCGGTGACCGGCCACCTCAAGGGTTTGTCAAATCCACCCAGAGGGTTTATGGAATCCCCTGACGTACAATTTCTAGAAACAGTCTTTTGGTCGCTGCCGTGTCATTGATTAGGGTTATTTTCTTTATTTCAGAGGAGAAGTATCCGACACAAAAGGCTATGAAAGGTTATGCTGCATCGTTAGGATTGACGTTCAAGCAAGTGCAGGGATGGTTCATAGAGAAGAGGAAACGACGTAAAAGGAACAGTGAAGTTCCCTTCGGTATTTCTGTTCAAGACAGAGCACAGTCAGCTGATTTGTTGCCTTCGACATGCGGACATCTAGCTTCTACTAATGCTAAGAGAACGAGAAAGCCCATTTGTCTGCAGGATATGTTGTTCAGTCCTGATTACATTCTGAAGAAAGTGTTTCGCAAGGATGGTCCCGTCCTTGGTGTAGAATTCGATTCTCTTCGTACAGGGTCTCTTTTGCATAGTAAAGCTGGTCAGTATTTTGAAGAATACTCTATTCACATTTTTTCTAAAGAAGTCTGTCTAGTGTCAATTCTTTTTAGGTTTTTATTTTTGGGCGCGCTGCTATTTTAATTTATTTGCTTCCTTGGGATTTTGTTGTTAGTAATCCTCTTTTCGTGTTATTTGTTTTTCCGAACGAATTATTTGGAAGCAGCTTTTCCTCTTATCTAGATAGCAAATCTGACCAATGTAAAGCTTAGTCTTTGCTTTCAGTTGTTGGGCATTATATTGGCAGCTCCTTGGCTGACTCATTGAGCTAGAGGGCGCATAATCCATAAAGCCAACAATCTTTTTGCTTGCTTTTGTTTTCTTTTCAGCCCGAATTGTAATGGGGGGAAGGTGGAGTGAAGATTTCAATGCTTACAAAGTCAAACACATTTTCATTAAAACTCCGTTTATTTTGCAGAAAATGAATGATTGGGAAAACATTTTCCTAAATACGATTTCTTGCATAACTTATAAAGTGTGTGATCGAAAAATATTTTCGCCGTCCACGAAAATGTTTAGACTTGTGGGTAAGGAAAATATTTTTCATTGACTTTTTATTTCAAGTAATACAAGCGATCATTTTTAGGAAAATGTTTTCCAAATCAATCAATTTTCGCAAAACAAACGGAACCTAAGTATATTGGACAAGTTCCCCAGGTTACTTGTGAACAAGACCCAAACCAAAAAGCCTGTCTTGCTCGATTTTTTCTCGAATCAACGTACTTCAGCATATTCTATTTGTACATAGATACATTATATATATATAGCTTTTGAATCAATATGGTTAAGCAGAGAAATGGTGCTTTTGTCATATAGTGTGCTCTTTACCTGGTGTCAGATGTGGATACTATAGTTCTTTCTAAATGAATTTGTTGTATTCAGCTCTAAGATTCTTACATATTGCCGCTATTTTTCTCTATACTTTCTCTTTTGTGTTTCTGTCTTCTCATATTTTACCTTTTAATTACATAATAGTTTTATATTATGAATTGATTCGTACTCTAATTTGATGTTTAGGCTCTCGAAATAATCTTTCTTGCCTGCAGATTCACAGGGAACCAAAAAAGAGAAAGGTATTTTTAATAGAATCTGGTTAGTGATTTGGTACAAACTTCTGCATGGGTTTAATGTTTGCTATCCCTTTTTTAGGTATCCACTCGAGAAATGATAGATAGCCAGGATGGCTTTAATAGCGGTCCAGTGAAAAGACATGGCATTGGCAAGGGTTTGATGACAGCTTGGCGCGCAACCAATCCTGACTCTGGAGACTTTCCTTCTGGTGTGGATATTGTTGGAGGAGCTGGTGCTACATCACATGTGTCAACTTCAAAATTAAAGAAGTCGTCTTGTCAAAGCAAAAACAAGCGTCAACAAACTCTTGCAATGGCAAGTTATTAAATATACGTACTATATTGGTTTTGATTTTTGATTTGTGGTTCATACTTTCCTCTTTTTCGATCATATTATTGAGGTAGTGGACGTTGTGAGGAAAAGGCAGTCTTACTTTGAGGTGTCTTTCAGATACAGAGGAAGCTGAGGGACAAGTTATCAAGAAAAAAGAAGCCTTTGATGAAGAAGAAGAAAGAGGTGAAACGGGTTAGTTTTATTGTAATGGTGGTGAGTTCTGCAAGTAGTACACTTCTAACGGTGCTATTTTCATCCAGAAACCGTTTAATCAGGATTCAGTTCTGAAGGAATCCCGCAGGGTAAAATGCGACCTTTCTTTGGAAGGGGGAATAACCCAAGAACTCCTTGATAAATTTGCAGTGCTAGTGGATGATGAAGAATTGGAGATGAGAGAGTTACAAGCAGGGCCAAATCCTCTCTCCTGTTCAGATCATTTTGCTTCCAATGGATCAAATGGTTGTTCCCTCTGTAAAGGTGAGTTTTGTGCTTCATTATCCAGTATGTCAGATACCTCTTTCCTTGAGTCACATTGAGCGTCAAAATCACTTTCGGTTTTCGTGTTTCCAGATTTTTTAGCAAAATTTCCTCCAATTTCGGTCAAGATGAAGCAGCCCTTCTGTATGCAGCCTTGGGATTCTTTGGAGATGGTCAAGAAGCTCTTTAAGGTTCATAAAAGACAATCTCAATTGATGTTTTTTCCCTTTTCATTATCAATCATGGTCTTGATGTGTATGACGCTTCTCATGAGTTACCTATCAAGGAAATACTTTTTAGAACTTATTAAAAGCTCTCGGTAGATAAGCTGAAGAACCTAATTTTCCAAAAACCTTGTCAGATAGGAATGTTCCACAATATTTAATCACCCTTGTATTTGATAAGGCCTACACGTGTACTAAATTTTATATGCTCACTGTATGCTGGGAAGTGTACGTCATCTTCTCCCTGTAGATATGTTAATCTTTATCTGTATAGAAAAGTTTTGGCTTCTTTTAGTTCTGAACTCTAAGTTGATTTCTGCCCAGAATCAACACTTCTCTGAATTGCAATTTTTGTTTGGTAGTTTGACATTGTCTCATTTACCTATTACATGTATAATCGATAAGTCGCGAGATGCTGAAGTTCCTCGGCTAGACTGTTTTGATTGCTCAATTTCTGGATTACAAGAAAGAAGAAATTCATATTTATGGTTTTTGTGTTTGCAGGCAATCCACTTTCTTTATACTTTTGCTGCAATGCTTGATATTAACTCTTTTACTCTTGATGAGTTTGCTCAAGCATTTCATGACAAGGTAATCTTCTTACCCTACAGATGTAGCTGTTTAGCATAATCTTGGCAAATCTGCTTAACTTTTGCTGTTCAGAAGTGTTGCTGACCTCTGTTCTTTTTGCTTTGTTCGTATATTTTGTGTCAAGGATTCCTTGTTACTTGGAAAGATTCATTTGGCCCTCCTGAAGCTTCTTCTCTTTGACATTGAAACGGAGCTTACTAGGGGGTCCTTTCATCATTTGAGCAAATCTTGCAAGTTTTTGGCATTACTACACTCGGTGAGTTACAGTTTCAGGAATGCCTATTACAAGTACCAGCAGGAAAATACTTGTTTTTAATTTATTTGCCCTGTTTCTGTTCAAAACCAACCCTTAACAGTTGAGTGCTTTCTCAATGCTTCCCTTCCCCTCACAATGAACACGAATAAAATGACGGGTATGCGCATAAACCACATGGTGGAGACCGAGGCTATGTGCTACTGATTAGCTTGCACTTACCTTGCTTAAAAGATAAAGAAGATAATTCTGTCCATTGTGCTTAAGATGATTTGGCCGTATGAGATGCTTTAATGGATGGGTGAGTTTTCAATGAAATTGGGATTAAATTTAATGTATTTGGGATAGTATTGTTTTTCCGAGCTTAAGGATGAGACAACCAAGACTCATTTCAATGTAACAATATAACAGTAGATCACCAGCAAGCATCGTAACAATGTGAACCTAAGCAGCTCAGTTATTAGGGATGGTGCTACATCTTAAAGATATCTGTAAGTTATCTCTGTATATATAGTTCGAGTCAAGAGTAATTACTTTCTGTTTCAGCTTTGTGTATGAAAGCCTATCAGTCTGATTAATTTCTTGCTTTTGTTCCTTTGCGGGAGAATCACTTTGCTGGTTGATAATTTTTCTTGTTATGGTTGATTGATCTTTCTTATGTTGATGGATTGTGGGGAGGTTGATAAAGCAGATAGTAAAGTTTGCACTTATGATGGCACAATGTAGGTTGAGAATCATGATATCATTGTTGATTTCTGGAAAAAGTCCTTGAACCCATTGACATGGACAGAAATACTACGTCAAGTATTGGTTGCAGCAGGTTTTGGATCAAAGAAAGGTGCATCACATAGAGAAGCCGTTAACGAGGTGTGCTCCTTTTAAGCATGTCCATTCCTTTCAATTGGTTACGACTTATCATTAGTTTACTTTCCTCCAATTATTTTTTATCTAAAATTTTCCTCAGATTGTTTTGTGAGATTTTTAGAAATTAGGAGTGAAGTAGAGAAAGGCAGAAGTTTAGAAAAAGTAGTTGGCATAACAGAGATTCTATGATGTCAAAAATTCCTATGATAGATCTCCAAAATCAATTGACACTGCTCAAATTTAACTTCCACATTGAGGACGGGTGAATCATTTGAATTGTCCTCTGAGAAATCAAATTATGAAAAAGTGGTTTTGAAAGGTAAAGTCTGACCTTTTCGCAGAGAAGCAATATGAAAATACAGAAAGCTGATAGGAAAACTTTTGACATTTCCCATACATAGAACTCATTTCAATATTATTTAGCCTATCTAAATTTCTTTCTAATTCTGTTCTTCCGTTAATCTGCTGTTGAATCTGGATGTGTGTATATGGGGAGCGTAATATGCATCTGGATATAATTAGGTTGTGGGAATTTTTTTGATCCATTGTTTCATGGTGATCATGGCTGACGATAATGATATATATGACACCTTTCCAATTGGTCCTCTAGGAAATGAGCCTTATGATGAAGTATGGTATGCGTCCTGGAACTTTGAAGGGAGAGTTGTTTAGGCTTTTGTCGGAGCAAGGTAATAATGGCCTGAAAGTTTCTGAAATGGCAAGGGCTTCACAGGTAACTTTATATGAATGGAGCTTGCAATTCATAAAGGTGAAAGGCCACCTTGTATGTTGCACCTAACTTATCAATGATGGTTGCTTTGTTAAAAAAAGGTTATGGGGTTGAACATCTCCAACAATACGGAGGAACTGGAAAAAGCTATATGCTCCACGCTTTCAAGTGATATTACTTTGTTTGAAAAGATTTCATCCTCCATATATCGTCTACGGATAAACTTTGCCTCAAAGGATGCTGAACATCTTCAGTCTGATACAGATGACTCAGGAAGTGTTGAGAATCTCGATGATGATATGTGTAGCAGTGGTGATGATTCTGAGTGCGACTCAGGAGATCTTACTGTTGGAATATTTAAGTGTGCAAATAGTCACAAAAGAAAAAATAGCATGATGATAATAGATACAGAGATTGATGAGAGCCATCCCGGAGAAGTATGGTTGTTAGGACTGATGGAAGGTGAATATTCCGACTTAAGTATTGAAGAAAAGTTGAATGCTTTAGTGGCCTTGATTGACCTTGTTCGTGCTGGATCCAGCATTCTTATGGAGGTATCTTGTCATCCGCGATTGTTCTTTCTATTTGTTTGCTTCTATGCCCCTTTTCATATCTAGGTATTAGTCATTCCCAAGAAGATTTCGTTTGTTTTACTCAATCTTTGTTAGTCGAGGGTAAAGATCATTTTGAATATAAATCAAATACATTTCATACAACAATATCATATATTTGTAGAACGAAAGCTTCTCTTTCTTAGGACATTTTCCATTTCCGGTCAATTCGTGCATTTGTGCCCTTTGAGCACAAGAGTTCTCTTAAGCCATTAGAGTCATGTGGCCTGCAAGTACTTGCTTATTGCAGTTCCATTTATAAGACCACAATACTTTTTCTTTTTTCTAATGTGATTCCTAGATAGTCCATTGTCCTTGAAGAAATGCAAATTTGTTTTTGATGTCATTTAGGCAGCATCGAGTTGATGCTGGATAGGTGGATCTTGAGGAAGATCCTATTGCGTTCCAGATTCCGTTAGGTCACATTGAGCTGATGCTGGACTCGTGGATTTATTGATATTGTAGTTTCTTTGTTGGTTTTTTTTTTTGGTCGAACTTTGTTGGTTGGTTTAGGTGCTTAATGTTTACATTTTAGCCTGAGCAGAATTCATCACAAGTAGTCGCTGAAACTGTTCCGAGCTCTGTCTATACTGGTTGTGGCGCAAAAATTAAGAGAGCCTCGTCAAATCAGCAAAACTTATTAGGGTCATCCTTGGTGCATCATGAACAAAGGCACGGCCTTAGTTCGTCAGCAGAGACTCAACCCTTCGATTCTTCAGCGTTACTGTCAAAATTGCATGTTAAGCAGATATCTTCTGGCAAATTAACAGAAGCAGAAGATGTGGAAATAGCTGATTATCCTCACCCAATGCAATCTGTGTATCTGGGATCAGATCGTCGTTACAATAGATATTGGCTTTTCCTGGGTCCGTGCAATGCAAGTGATCCGGGACATAGGAGTGTCTATTTCGAATCTTCTGAAGATGGGCACTGGGAGATCATCGATACCAAAGAGGTGAGTTCAGTGCTTGTCTTGTGCTAAACATAGTTTTCTTGCTATAATCCTGTAGGTTATGACTGTATTCTTCTTCATTCATTTTATTTAACACACATGATGCAGGCTTTCTGCTCCTTACTATCGGTTTTAGATAATAGGGGTGCGCGGGAGGCACTTCTTATTGAATCTTTGGAGAAACGAAAGGCTTTTTTCTTCCAAGCAATGTCAAGCTGTATGGTGAGTCAAGCTGATGTTAGATCGGGGATCCTATCTGATATGACTGAGCTTGATTCTGTCAGGGAAGAAAGTTCTTCTCCTATTTCTGATGTAGACAATGGCACAAGTCTAATTGCGAGTGGAGATTCTTTTCCTTTATGTGGTGCGATAACCATTGAAGTTGGAAAGAAGGGGGAAGAACTAAAGCAAAGATGGAACCGCCTTAAAGCAGTTGATTCATGGATATGGAATTCTTTCTACTTAGCACTTAATGCTGTAAGGCATAGAAGAAAATCTTATCATGATTCACTTAACAAATGTGAGAGATGTCATGATTTGTATTGGCGAGATGAGAAACACTGTAAGATTTGCCATACAACGTTTGAGCTTGATTTTGATTTAGAAGAAAAATATGCAATCCATGCAGCCACATGTAGGGAAAAAGAGGAGACTGATACGTTTCCAAAGCACAGAGTTCTATCATCACAGTTGCAGTCTATAAAAGCTGCAATTCATGCTATAGAGGTGAGTAGCCATGTTGAGTTTGTTTACTTATCCACGGCAACCCACGTGTTTTTTTCTCTATACACTGCCTTGGATTCTATTTTTCTAGATGCAGAGATGCTTCGAGTGTATACGTACAAAATCCTATGTATGTGTGATATTCCTATTTGTCATATTGTTGACTATATTTCAGTGTGCATCAAGGTTTGTTGGAAATCAAAAAGTGAGATAGTAAATTTAATTGTCAAGCAAAGAAAAGGTTGCCTTGATCATCAATCTGTTGCTGTCTGAAGGCACCATGACAGTTTGCCTGTGAATTATCAGAAAGACGATGGAAAGCATTAGTCTAGCCTGTTTGAATGAGCTGCTTCTGCTACTTTTGCCTATGTTTGGTCGGTGTCTTTTATGTATAGCTGGATTAGATAAGTGGATATTTCTAATTGATTCTTATGATTGATTCCTTCTAGTGGTTTGGTCTGTCCATGGTAAACAAATTGTTGTGATTGTTCCTCTATCCATGGATTAAGATGGAAACGCACTATGTTCCTAGAGTAGGCAGTGCTTGTGGTTCATCACTCCTCTCCTGATGACCAATTAAAGATCAGAGGAAGGTCGGTTGTAAAGCTGATTGACTCTATGGTTGAAGTGTTATTCTATATTGACCCCTTAAGAGAGTATGGTTTGCATAATTATATTCCCATATACTCAGTAAATGAAAATTTCTGTTTTATTCCAGTCAGCAATGCCTGAAGATGCACTTATTGGTGCTTGGACCAAGTCTGCCCACAGGCTTTGGGTAAAAAGACTCAGACGAACCTCCTCCTTGGCTGAGCTTTTGCAGGTTTATTTTAGTGCATCTATCGGGAACCTTATTTGGGTTGTTTATAAAAGTTTGTTTGCCTTGTCCGTCTAAGATTGTTAAAATCTGATTTACATGCTTATTTATTTTTATGATCTTCCAGGTCCTTGCAGATTTTGTCAGTGCCATTACTAGGGATTGGTTGCGCCAGTGCAACACTGTGCCTGGTTGCAATTTATCTGGGGAAGAAATAGTTGCATATTTTCCTATTATTCCTCATACTACATCTGCAGTTGCGCTCTGGCTGGTCAAAATGGATATGCTAGTAGCTCCATACTTGGAAACTTTACGGTCTAATAAGAATCATTAGTTGGATTTGTCGTGAAGGTATCATTCTCTTGTTGATGCATTTCTTTGTATATCGTAGTTGTATTTTCAATAATGTCTTATTTGTGGTGTAAATTGTAAGCAACCTCTACTACTCGATAGGCGGTGACATTTTGCACAAAGAGGTGGATATTCCTACCCTTGATCTTAACAAGGAGTGCCGAATGTGAGGTACTCAAAGAATGCATATTTTTCTCAGAGGTCCAGAGAGGATTGTGCCATTATTTCTAGAAAGAGCAGAAGATCTGAATATTTCGTACGGCGGGATGTTACTTGGCCAGGATGGCACTGGATAGGAGCGAGAGGGCAGCATAAAAAAGCACCTTGTTTACATCCATTTATGTTATGGAGGCTTTCTGAGGGAACTATTTGTGACTGAATGATGTTGTAAAGCACGAGGCTTTTAAAAGTTTGAGCTCTAGGAATACATAGTCACTATACCAGTGACCTTGCGCCTTTTGGCAACACTCCCTTTGCTCCTCTCTTCTGGAAAAAAGAAAGAAAGATAATGTCACCACCTTCTCCGGTGAATCTTTACCGGAGGAAAGAAGTTTTGCCTGATGTAAATTGTTTAACTAGGTCATTGAAATAAATGTTGAAAGGGTTGAGCGGCAGACTGTCAAAGGGCACAGGCTACTTACGTTTTCGTTACTTGTTAACCTAATCTTTGTTTCTGTTCAGATTCTTCTCTTTTCTACTTTTGTTGGGGCCAGATGTTTCTTTTCCGGTTTAATGACATTTGGCGTCTGTTGCGCTATTGACCTTTGGCTGTGCTCCTGAGTTCTTCTGAAGGATAAGCATTTATTCTTGCTAACGCTGGCAGTGTAGGGCAGTCGGCATGTCGAGATTTATGTTTCTGTTTTAGAATAATGGGTTGGGCGAATTCGGTCTTGGAGAACCAAAAAGAATATATCCTCTGTCGGGATGTGATTTTGAGATTTTGAGATGGGTTGGCGAAGCGATTACCTTTTATCTGACCGCTATAGTCTTTCGAAGATTCGGTTTAAAGTATTTGATGGTTGTCCAACAGTCTTCAAGAATAACAGAGATCAAATCTGGAAGAACACAGGCAAAGATATTGGGGGGTGTACTACAATCCCCGGATCCTCCAAAGGGAAAGAGACACCTCGTCGAATGTTTGCGGGATGTCAATGCGCAAGTTCTCCAAAGGCCACTCACCTTTAACCATACTTGATCACAGGTCCAACAGCCAAGTAAGGCTTGGTAAATGCCTTATGGCATGTGGAATCCAGTTGGGAGTTTTTCCTACTTAAGTGGGTATTTGGACAAGCAGCCAGGTCCAAACTAAATTTTGGAAAAAATCACTTTCGGTTGTACGTAGAGCTAGGCTATGCAATTCGCACCATAACATCGGGGTTTCACCCGAGCTTGAAAAGCAAGGCCTAGTATATTTTTGTCCGTGGGCCGATGCTAGTCCGCTGGGGCTCGTCCATTGTTCCGATATTCTCCGGTCACCTTGTACTTGTAAGCTGGCATTCATGCAATCATGACTACCGGTACCAATGTACCAAAAGATACCCAGCTTCCCAGCACTTTCTTTCTATTTTCCTTAGGCAGTGCCAAACACTCTGAAGTCCGAACTTCGATAATGCCTGCTTAATTCTCAACTAAGTTTTCCCTAGCCAGTACCAAAGTACAGAACCACGTCTGTTCAAGCAGATCAGAGGAAACAGTTACAGGAATAGATCAGTGTGTCAATCCAGGAGATTTCCTTTTCAATTTCATCGGTCCATTTTGAATTGTGGACCGCGTTCACTTGGAAAGACCATGCGACAGCAACAAAACTACTTTGGTTTCTCTCGTCAATAATAAAATGATGACAATCAATAAAACATTTAGGAATAACACTGAGATACAAAGCATTGCTGATTAACCAGGAGGAGATAATGCCAGAAGACAGTTGGAAAGAATAGCAGCTACCATAACAGACATTCCACATGATCACCTGAGCTTACTTGATCGCTTTGAGGCGCCTAAGCCACTAAGAGAAATCTACATAGAGCCATTACTCTATTTCCTGCATAGGATTTGGAAGAAGGAATGCCAGTTATTGAATTGTTGTTTTAGCGGAGATATTTAAAATCACATCAAAGTGCTCAATCAACACCCAAGAGGAAAACTCCTACAGTTGAGATTTTGAGATAGACATACCCTTTGAGAAGCCTCGAGGTCCTCCTAGAGGTGATATGGTGTAAGATCAATTTTAAGTTGTCGCTTCCCTTTGCTTGCCCTCTTTGAAAGATCAAAAAGAAAGATCCAATCATAATCCAATACCATGTTGTCCACTCATAAGAAGAACTAAAGCCATTTTTTTTTTTGGGTCGGAACTAAAGCCATTTTAAGCAAGCCAATATTTTGCATTTCTTCATCAATGATTTCTGAGGACTAATAACAGAACTTAGACAACGAACAACATCCAGTTTTCAGTTACTGCAGATTAGTAATAATTTACTGCAATTTATCGCATTCTGCGCAAGCAGTACTATCATTAAGATCTATGGAAGCAAAAAATTGGCATTTTTAATTGCCAATGCCTTTCTTCTGGATTTTCTAGCAGCAGAAATTTCCTCTGAGTCAACCATATCATTAGACTGGTTATTCAAATTCTTCAAAGCTTCATTTTTCTCTAGATCACCACAGATTCTACTCCTTGAACCACATCATACAAAGCAGACATAAGTCTTCTCATCTATGTTCACAGAAGTGAGCTTTCCAGTCTATCTCATGATGCCAAATGAGAAACACCAGCTTCAAGTTTCATTTACAGCAAAGAACCCATTAAACTGTATAATATATAACACTATTCATGATTTCATTCTATGATTCCATCAATCATGCTTGGTATATAACTTAGTTCTGGTGTCCTCAGATGATAATCAAATGAAAGGTAATCTCACTTAGAAAAAGTTTGGATGTCCTTGGAACAGGATGGAATGAAAGGTAACAAGGCAATACATGCAGATACATGCAATTGGTTGTCGTATGATTTACCAAATAAAGGACAGAATAAACTCACAGCTATTGCCACAAGCTCTTCCAGAAGCTCCTCAAGATGGCGTAAGGGCTGTCACCATCAAACAGCGGGAATTTAGACTGTTTAGTTCACAACTTAGCTATATGTGGTCATTAATTCCACATAACAGTTAAAAAGTGCAAATTTTTCGTTGAAAAAAGGTAGGTTGTCAGCAAAAAGACATATTTACTGAACTCACCCATTGAGTTGGACCATCTACTGGTGCACTTAAAGGATCATTGTGCACCTGAACACATTCAAAGCGATTCTCAGAACACCAACATAATTGAATTCAGAAGAAGGAAGCAAGAAAGACGCCCGTAGCTATACATAGTTGAGAGCATAGTTATCTAGGATAGTGTTGAGCCCATGGTCAACTAAGATAAAAAGGTCGATAAATAACAGACGAATGCTTTTCTAGGATGAACATTCCAAATGAGCGAAACGCAACAGCTCTTTGTTCGAAGTAGTGCCAGTAAATCCTAGAATACTTCCATATACATGAGCAGGAATCAAACCAATGTCCAAAGAACATAATATGCATCTGGGGAAATAAATTCCGATGCTAGTCTCTAAGTAGTGTGGCAATCTATGCCTTTACTCTACTCCCTGAAAATAAGGCTCTTCATTCCTGAGCAAAAATTGGGGCATGCACCAGTCTGGAAATTTCCGATAATCTGAAGAAAATTGTAATGACACAACGACAATTGGGATTCAGCATACCTCCATAAAGAGCCCATCCACTCCAACCGCAACTGCTGTTCTTGCAATGCATGGTATGAGTTCCCGAAGACCTCCACTGGCAACACCTCCACCTTCCAACTACAGAAAAAAAAACATGGTTCAATTTTTCAAATATTACAACTGGGGATATAAAAGCTACTACCTGGAAGATCTAGGGACAGAACACTCTATGGTGATATCATGCATTTACAGGGACAGAGAGGTGCACAAGGTACTCAATCTGACAAGTTCAGCCTTAAGGTATATATCACTAGACAAAAGACAATCAAATATTCATTTGTATATTCCATATAAGAGAAAGTCAAATATTCTTCTAGAACCAAACTTAGGAGACAAGAAACAAGCAAATATGGTGGGAGCACGGAAGGTAACATAGCCACTAGTTTTACTTTATTTCTGAGATATTCAAGAAAAAACAGGGGAAAAACAATGCTTTTCCATCTTGAAGCATCCATCTCCCGTTTGCAAGTGGTTGCACAGCTAACAATATAAGGTCATAAAAGCATGAGATTGTTTTCATCCCGAGTGATAAATTAGATAGTGTTCTCATCAAGACCGGCATAGCATGGTATGTATACTAAATGACAACAGTTTCACTAAAATCAGCTAAGTGAATAGCAACTCATGTCAATTATTTTACAGACATTTCCCATTAGGTTCCATGAGGAAATCTCAGTTTAAGGCAGTAAGAATCCCCTTTTGACAATATACGAATGAAGTTGATACCTTTCTCCCAGCAGGTTGTTGGAGTGAATGTGTGACATCGGCTACCTGGGGCAACATAAGTCAAACAGCATTCCCACAAAGCAGTGAAGAACTCACAGGCACAGTGAAGAAAAGCACTCCTCAACAGATTAATGTCTGTTGATGCATGCAGGCATATTGGACATTGGCCAAGGCTATCACAAAATACAAAATTCCGTTTGTTTGTTTCTAGAAAACAACTGAACAAATATTCACTAGCATACTAGTTGAAGACATCTTGAGCGTTGGGACTAGAAATGAGGCTGGCGAAGACATCTTGAGCGTGGCATTAGCTTATGATTTGATGTTGGCAAATACCTTCTTTAGGAAAAGAGAGTCACATCTAAGCACTTTTTGCAGCGGTCAAAATTGTAGCCAGATTGATTTCTTTCTTGCGAGAAGAGAGGATAGAGCCTCGTATGTAGATTGCAAAGTCTACCCTGGAGAATGTGTAGCTACGCAACATAAGTTGGTGGTCGTAGAGGTTCGGTATAACAAAGTACAGAAAATGCAGAGAAGTGCTCAGAACCCCAGAATAAGATGGTGGAAGTTAAATGAGGAAAAACAAACAGATTTCAAGGAACGAATGCTTCAGGAAGGACCGTGGCAACTCAAGGGACAAGTAAATATGATGTGGAACGAATGTCTAACTGCATCCGGAGAGTGGCAAGAGGGATGTTAGGGGAAGTAAAGGGAACGGACATCAAACAAAGGAAACTTGGTGGTGGAATGAAGAGGTGCAGGAGGCAATTAAACAGAAGAAGGAGTGTTTCAGATGTTTGCATAAATGTTGTATTGAAGAGAATTTGCAAAAGTTTAGACTGGCGAGAAAAAATGCCAAGAAAGCTGTACGAGAGGCTAGAGGCAAGGCTTTCTCCGATATGTACAAAAAACTTGGGAGCAAAGAGGGAGAGAAAGGTATCTATAGGCTTGCAAAGACAAGGGACAGGAAAAGTAAAGACTTGACCCAGGTTAGATGCATCAAGGATGAAAATCAAAAACTTTTAGTAAGAGATGTAGAAGTTAAGGAAAGGTGGATGAGCTATTTTAACAAGCTTTTTAATGGGGGGAGCGATAGAAGTGAGGTGGATTTGGAGGACGCTTCTGATGATTTAAACAGAATGTTTGTGCGTAGAATTAGAGCGCATGAAGTTAAGGAAGCATTAAAGAAGATGAAGACTAGTAAAGTCTTGGGACCCGAGGGTGTCCCTATTGAGGCGTGGAGATGCTTAGGGGATGTGGCAATAAGTTGGTTGACTAACCTTTTTAACAAAGTTCTCCAAACTAATAAGATGCATGATGAATGGAGGACGAGTATGATTGTGCCTATCTACAAGAACAAGGGGGATATCCAGAATTGTTGCAACTATAGAGGCATTAAGCTTATGAGCTACACCATGAAGTTGTGGGAGAGAGTTATTGAGCATCGTTTGAGAATAGAGATCAAGGTTTCTGTAAATCAATTTGGTTTTATGCCAGGGAGATCTATCATGGAGGCTATCTTCTTGATACGACAATTGATGGAGAGATATAGAGAAAAGAAGGATGACCTACATATGGTGTTTATTGATCTTGAGAACGCGTATGATAGGGTTCCAAGAAAGGTTCTGTGGTGGGTTCTTGAGAAGAAAAAAGTATTTTCAAAGTATATAGAGGCAATCAATGATATGTATGATGGTGTTACTACATGTGTGAAGGCTTGTAATGGCACATCAAGTTATTTTCCAATCACAGTAGGTTTACACCAAGGTTCTGTTTTGAGTCCTTATCTTTTTGCCATAGTTATGGATGAGCTAACAAAAGATATCCAAGATGAGGTGCCGTGGTGTATACTATTTGCAAATGATATTGTGCTTATTGTTGAGACCAGGGCTAGGGTTGACGCTAAATTAGAATTATGGAAAAGTACGTTGGAGTCTAAAGGATTTACGTTAAGTCGAAGTAAAACTGAATACATGAAGTGTGAGGTCGCCACGGCAAGAGGAGGAGATCAAGAATCCGTGAATATGCTCGAACAGGAGGTATCCAAGAAAGATGCTTTTAGATATCTAGGATCAATATTGCAAAAAGGGGGAGAGATTGATGAGGATGTAAGCCATAGAATCAGAGCAGGTTGGATGAAATGGCGCATTGCATCAGAGTTTTGTGTGATCGCAAAATCCCTCTTAGGCTAAAAGGAAAATTTTATAGAACAGTAAAGCCTGCAATGCTATACGGAGCTGAGTGTTGGCCAGCACAGAAGCAACATGAGCATAAAATGGGAGTAGCGAAAATGAGGATGTTGAGGTGGATGTGTGGCCATACAAGGATGGATAAGATAAGAAATGAAGATATTCAACGAAAAGTTGGAGTAGTACTGGTGGCAGAAAAGATGAGAGAACATAGATTGAGATGGTTTGGGCATATTCTCCGAAGATCCCTAGATGCTCCTGTAAGAACAGAAGTTTGTTACCGAGAGCATGACATGAAGAAAGGAAGGGGTCGACCGAAACTTACTTGGGGGAAAGTAGCAAAACAAGATTTAATGAAGTGGGAATTGGATTGGCGTACGGTTTGTCTTAGGACGGAGTGGAGGAAAGCTATTAGTATTGTGGAGAGGCAGATCTCGTATGTTCCAAACTGTCCTTTTTAGTCATTTTTCCCATATATATATATATATGGGTTCATCGACCGCCGACCCCAACTAGTTTGGGATAAAGGTGATGTTGATGTTGATGTTGATACTAGTTGAACAAGAAATTTCAGTTATAGTTTTGTAGGAAAATCAGCTTAAAATTTCATATGCATGCACATGACAGCTCAGGCAGCATGCAGCAAATCACCAATCTAATAAACTATAGTTTACTTACAACAGGACAGTTGGCCTCTCTCATCCACTCGAGATTGCGTGGATCCACAATTAAATCATCTACAAACAGAATGAAGAAATGAATCAATCACAATGGATAGGAAATAACTCTGCAGATTAATTGCCTCTTCAGTGATCATGACGTTACTCTGAAGTATGTAAGCTAGGATACAATCAGCCAACTGAGGCCTAAAAGAAAATTAAATTCTCTTCCCATTAGGAATAAATGAGGTGCCATATAATCAGAACTTGATTGAAAGCTGTTCGCTAGTCCAACTACTAGTCAAGTAATGAAAAAGGGACTGCAAGTCAAGTAGGATGCACAATGCAAAAATCAGATTATAAAGGTCCCTGGAAGTAGAGAGCACCACCCTATGGGATACCAGAAGCTTCAAGTTTTGACAAATAATAAGTGCAATTGCAATCATCTATTGTCCTCAAACTGAACGAAATTGACAATCTGACAAAAGCATTCTACAATACTAGAATCACTTACTATAACCAAACATAGTCCCTCTTTCACAAACCATTACGTGCGGATTCCCAGCCAGTCTAATCTTTTCGGCAGAGTTCGCCATGACCTGCATATCTGCTAAAATTAGTGAGGTAGGATTGCACTTGACAACTCAAGCAAACAATCAATTACATATAAGCACTTCAAACCTATGCACTAGTTCCCTAAACTTCCTAACAAAGGACCTAATTCAATAGAACATATTACTGGAGGATTCAAAATTTAGACGAAAAGGAAGTTTACTCACAGAGGAAGCACAAAATTGGCCTTTCTTAATGTTAATAATCTTCCCGGTCTTTGCTGCTGCAACTAGGAGATCTGTCTGTTAATATGAGAAGAATAACTTTGATTTCAGACTTCAGAAGCCTTTGTGATTATCAAAATGCGATGAATTAGATATACAATATCTGTATCGCAGAACCTGACGGCATAAAAATGCTGGAATTTGAATAATATCTGCAACTCTTCCTACTGCTTCACACTGATAAAAACAAAGGAAAAAGACAGATAATCGATACTGATGCGCAGAAAATTCTCAATGAACAACTTCCGTTCAGTATTTCACACAAACAGCAATGCGGCCACATGGTAAATACAGAGAGACAAGAAGAGACAACAGAAATACTAGCAGTTAGCACCACAAGCATAAGAACAAGGGAGCTGTCAAATGGAAATGCTAAAACAGAAGTACAACACGACATGATATTCCAAAACAAGTATCTAATTAGAAACACTAACTGAAGCTAGAAATGTGCAGAAATAAAAGGAAGAGTTTCTGAAATTAACTATTCTTTTATTCGTTCCCTTTTCATGAGAAGTAGCATCAAAGTTGTAAGTTAATACAAAAACTTGGGGAACATTACAACTAAACCAACTTGGAGAAATTTTTTGTTGCGACAGGCAGCATCATTTAAGTGGTAACTAAATGGACGTTAGTTCATTTGTTTGTTCCACAAAATTTGCTGAAGGAGAATGATTCTTCATGTGGTTATAGTCGTCAACAGAGCATGACCATGCAATCAGTTGATTTTCAAAGAAAGGGAAATAAAACAGAATTGGACAGCTTGAAAACCCATATGGATTATAAAAGAAATGGAACAAATCAGAACAAGCCTGAAACAATTAAGAGGCTACACTCTGCCCATAGAGAAGTCACAGCAAGATAAGAAGACAAAGATTACCTGAATTGATTCATGCACATCAGTCACAATAGGAATGTCATAAGTTGCCTTAACTTTCTCAAGGATCTGTACGCAACCAAAAAGACATTAATCATGTGACATACAGATTATCAAAACATTTTCCAATTGAGGACTATACGCACGTCAAATGAATAAATTTCACATTCAATTTTCCTCACAACTATGAGTATCCTTGATGTTCTTTTTTTCTTACCCCTATCCAAAATTGTCAATTTCTGTTGCACTTGCAATTTGACGATACACATTCAAGATGGAAAACACTAGAAAAAAAGGGGGTAAAAAGAAAACCACCTTGAGGCCTTCAACCATGCCCGGACCCCGAAATGATTTTGATGACGTTCGGTTGGCTTTGTCAAAGCTTGACTTGAATACAAGCGGTAACCCAAATCTGCGAGAGTGCCATGAAAAACTCACCATAAGAACAATGTCAACCGTAATGTTCACTCATGTTCCCATTTCCGTCCAAAGCGATGGCTCACAAAATCCAGATGCAAAGGGACACATACTTTGCAGTTATGCTCTTTATGTGCTTCGCCATGTATAAAACATGCTCCTCCGATTCAATCACATTTGGTCCAGCTAACAGAAAGAATGGTTCGGCTGCCTGCTAAGAGTTGGAGCTACATTAACTATCGATCGAACCACAACGCCTTGAGGTCGGTGAAAGAAAGAAGAACAGATGCGCTCCGAACCTTGAGCTGGTTGAACAGAAGCGCCGACGAATCCATCTCCGTCAAATCACACTAAACGGAACGGAAACTGCAAGTGAAAGAAAAAAGCCATATCACGTTTCCCGAGGACTCGACATCATCGGCATTCTTTAAAAATTCACCAAGCAGACTCGATCCTCTCACTCGGACCAGGCGAGTGGCGGACGAGACGAAGAGCGATCACGCGGTTTCGATTAGGCGGAGGACACGAGCCAATGCGGATCGCAATTCTCTGACGGTGCGCGCGAAAAAAGAAATCGACGACGTCGAGTTCGTTTCTCACCTCTTCTTCGGCGGATCTACGAGGAGTCCGGCGAGGAACGGCGGCCGGACACGCGACGGCGAATCGCAGAGAGAGAGATCAGAGAGATGAGCTTCGAGGCGAGGACTCCGGTACGACGGGACGATGAAGATTCGGAGTGTGGACGCTTGCTGTTTCAGGAAGTTGAGAGCATTTTGTGAGTATCGGTGCACTCCCTGTTGGCCAGTCAGCACTCAGCAAGTCAGCAGTGAGCTGGCCGTTGCGGGGGATTTGACGTCGTCGCTTTGATCTTGATCTATCGATTGGGTCCATTTTTACGTTCCGTTTCTTCGCGAAAAATAAATATTTTTTTAGGAAATTATTTTTTCATTTTTCCGATATTTGGTTAAAGGTCAGGTTTGGTTTAGTTTTTTCGATGAGTCTTGAAGGAAGGCAAAGACAAATTGATAAAATGTATTTTAAGAAGCAACTTTGAGAGAAAGGCTGCTCACTAGAAACAGATTGAAATGTCATTTGAGAGATTAATTTAAACTCTTAAATTTTAATTTGTTTAAAATTGAAAAAATAATATCTGCAACTTTTTTAATTTAAATATTGACAACAATGTTAAATATATGTATTAACAAATTTATAAATAAAGAATGAAATTTCTTTTTCTCGGCTAAAAAAATTCAAATGGAAAAAATTCATATCGACGTGCACTCTTCCTAAATGAAAAAAAGAGAGCAGTTTCATTAGAATAAACGTGATAACATATGCCTTGAGAAAGTAAATTTATTATCTTAAAAAATTACAAACATCCTTAAATAATTCCTAAACTTTTAGCTATTTGTCGCATAAACATGCCATGTCAAAAGTTGCATCATTGTTTGAAGCACTACCCTTCTCATTTATCGAATGTATATACATTGAGATCCAAATCTACTCTTACAAAGTGTGTATCATTCACAGCATTTCTCCGTATATAATTATGCAAATTGCAAAGTCATTGCTGCTATAATTCACGTTGTTTCTTTGTAAAGTGTGTATCAATCTACCGTATAAAATTCGTACACGGCCGGCACATTTTGCGTCGGCATTGTGAAGACAGATAATTGATCCTTTTCCGTTCCTTAAACAGAAATCGTGAAGCTCAGAAGAAAAATAAGTAATTCAAGCAGCAGATGAAAAAAAGTGGAGGTTGCATCCACCTTGGAGCATGCATTGCAGAGTAAGAGCGAGGACTAACAATACATTCTCTCCGGGATTCAACTCCGACTTCTCAGTCGTCGTCATCGCATTTTTCACCTAAAACAACCACACTCCGCCGCTCAATCGGAAAATGGGAAAACGAAATCAGAAACAACGAACTGAGCCAGTGGTAGCGGGCTTGCGCTCAGTTTGCTGAGGCGCCATGACAGCGACGATCTTCGGCTTCTACGGCTTTGTGGAGGAAAACGGCTGAGAAAAGGAACGGAGCGAGGAGCACGGTCGAGCGTAGGCGAGAGCGAGGAAGGAGAGAGAGCTCAATGGAATTACCAAAAAAATTGGAGCTTTTAGTTATTTTTTATTTTTCTTTTCTTTCTTCTTTTGCCGGTGGCGGGCGACGGCCACAGCCAAGAGACGAGAACCGAAAAATCCGAAAAACTCTTTTTTGAAAATTGATCGTCTTCGTCTAGTGTTGGGCTGCCGAAACTAGTGGCTTTGATGAGGCAGTGCAGGTTTCACTTCACCCCTAGAGATATTCCATCAGCTCCCCGGCCATTGAAGGCCGAAGAGAAATGGATTACCAAGAGATTCATTGGCTTCCGATAGCATGGCCGTGCCAGAACCGGCGAGAGTCGAGGCGGCCATCTCCATTCTGACATGGAAGTGGCGCGAAAAATGCATTGAGGTCAAACACGAACAGGGCCATTCATGTACCCTCAGGCATCAACAATAGGAAGAGAACTCCCCCTAGAGAACTCATTCGGCAATCTCGCATCGCACTTCTCGGATTGGTTCATGTTTGCTCATGCAACGATGGATTGCCTCTTTCTTTTAGTTAGCATTAGATAAAGAAAGACTCATTGGTTGCATATTTTGTGTCAGAAATAATTAAGGATTTCTCTGAGATTATTTCTTATGTTAGAACATATTTGATATTTTTGTTAATTATATGTATCTCTTAAAATTGCACGTATATCTTGATTGATATGTTATCTTAGATAGTCATCTAATCTAATAAAAACCATAAAAGGCCAATGTATTCCTCTTCTATATCTATCGAATAATACGGAAAGTCTCCAATTCTATTTTTTGCTTTAATCTTAACTTGATATTATGGTTAGTCGATCCCGAAGTGTAACAGATGCACCCAAGTGCGCCTCCAGAGCTAATCTTACTTCTTGTCATATTTTTTTTCAGCACTAGAACATCGATTTATTGACCTAACCATCTGTGTTTTATTGACCTAACCATCTGTCATCTTCTCCCAAATTGCACAGCATGAGGTGCCTTTGGGTACCAATTTATAACAGGAACCTAAATAAAAGAGCCGGTCCGCTGCCCACTCATTAGCCCAATCAGTTCGCCTGTTACCATCCATCAAGATATAATCGCAATCTTGAGAATAAGGCGTTTATAGGCTTACTAGATAGCTATCTAAGATAACATATTAATCAAGATAAATCCGCAATCTTGAGAAATACAGAGAATAAACGAAATTATCAGATATAAAATTATTCTAGAGAAATTCCTAATATCTCTAACATTTTGTGGGCCAAACTGTTCATTCTATTAGAATGGGGTCTTCCTTTGGAGAAACTCTATTTTGGTTAAAAGTGTGGAGACAATCATTTAGTTAATTTTTAAGATTGCATAATCACATGGTTCACTTACCTTACCTTTGATTGTAAACCCTGATATCATACATGAAATTCACTTAGTGACCCTCTTAATAATTTGATGAAAGGTCAAAAATGAAAAAATGTTTGTGCACCCGTTTGGCCTATTTATGTATTTACAATGACCGCTTTATGCTCTTCAATAAAATCCGTATTATCATATCACAGGTCATGAAAAATAAGTGTCAAATAAGATAGAAAATTTTGTGGATATAATGAAATGTTTGATAATTTAGAGGTCTAATATGAAAAGCTCAAAAAAACTATAAATATTTCAAATGTACCATGACCATTAAAATTTATTCAAAGACACCCAACTTATATTTTTAATCAAATATAACCTTCTTTGGAACATGTTTGTTTATGAATGTAGAAGCAAAAATATATATTTTTTCTTTTCTTTTCATTTTACTGTTCATCATCTTCTTCGTTGTTGTTCTTCTTCCTGAACATTCCAAAATCACCTCATCGATGAGAGGAAGCGACACCCAACTCCTTTAGAGCCTATATATTGATTGAATCACTCTCCGTTTCCCTCTCAATCGATCGATACCTTACTTCCCTCGTTGTTAATCCATGTTCGCCGACCATGGTGCGACGCAGAGACGAGGGAGAGGACGACATGGAGCCCGAAGAGGAGGAAGACTACGGGGTCCTGGAGGGCGACATGGAGGAGGAGGAGGACTACGGAAAAACTGGGGCCGGCAAGAAGCGGAGGAGATTGGACATCATAGATGATGTCGCGGATGAGGACGAGGAGGAGGAAGAGGAAGACGACGATGAGGACGAGGATTTTGGCGGTGGTGGCGGGAAGAGGCGGCGTGCGAAGAGGAGATCAGGGTCGGAGTTCTTTGATCTCCAGGCTCAAGTTGATAGCGATGAGGAAGAGGATGAGGATGACGGCGAGGACGGTATTTCTAGCCAGAGTGATAACGACACAATTTCTATTTTCGATACAGAAATTCTTTTGATAATAGCATAAAATTTTTACGGTTGCTGGAGATCGGCGGCCGTTGACCGGAGATCGGCAGTCAGCAACAAGGACGTGAGAGAGAGGAGACGAGCGATTAGAAGAATTCTTATTTTTGTTTTTATTTTTTTTAGAAATGGAAAAGCAGAAAATTTCTATATTTTTGTTCTAAACAAATTTCCGGGTTAAAAGTTTGTTCTGAAAATAGAAAAATGAAATTATTTTACTAAACGAATTTCTGTCCAAACCTGTTTTCGCGAACAAAAAAATAGAAGTACAAAGAACCAGAATGGTTTCATTCGCGCCCTAACTTGGTGAATGGTGATATTATGATTATCCGTGGGGTGTTGTGTGAGGTGTGCTAGGTGGTGTTTTTGGTTTAGTTAGCTTGAAATTTGCCCGGTTCCAAGAAGTGTCAACCTTGTTTACCTGAGCTAAGCAATTGCTTATCCAGAATTTTACTGAGTATGAGCTGATCAGAATCTGATTTTTAGAATGTGATGATTCACATCATGTCGCCCACATTTCTTCTGGGTTAAACGGGAGCCTCGAGAAATTAATGTATGTACATGACTGGAAATACTACTAAGGTTGGAGAGACTTTGTTTTTCTCTACTAGCACTTTGTCTCGATTCCCTTTTTTTCAGCACAACTGCTTAAGCATCTTTGCTCTCTTGCCCAGTGAGGCGATTCTTTATTCATGGTGTAATGGCCTTGTAACATGTGATGGAAGCCGGAACAAGATAACTTAGGGAGGAATGTTGAAGAAACTTGTGTTAATAAAGGGTGGATTATGGTTTTCTGCAGGGTATATTGGGCATTTGAAAACCTTAATTAACGGGTTGTAGACATTGTTAGCATTTATCTTTGTCGTATTAGTGTATGGAAGGAGAGTACTGTTTCAACATATCTCTTGTCTTTAGGAATGTAGGCTTTTTCCTATCGTATCTGGGAATTGTGAGTGAAGACATTTTTCAATTAGCGACAGTCAGAAATTCTTGTCATAAAGATTGAGGAAGCTACTTTATTCAATCGATTTTGATATTGGAGACTTATTTCTAGAACAAATTCTTCATGTAGTTTCGGTTCGGCTTTATTGGTTCTAGAGTAACCTCTTCCCAAAAAAATTGGGTCAGTGGGCAATATTTGCCTAAAAGGGCGCTATACCTACTCCTATTCTTTCTTTTTCAAAATTTGGCTGACAGAAGATAATGGTGCTGAGTGTATGTCATATGAGGTTAGTTTGCCGACTTAGTGCTGCAATGTATGGGGGCTGGATTTTATGGTTGTTGAAGTTGTTGTTCTACATTGCTTGACAATGGGTCCTATATGTTCTTTATATTCATGCGGTCTTCCTTCATCCATCAGTTTAAGCTTTTAAGTTGGATTTTCTAACATGGTATCAGAGTCAGTATTATCCCTTTCGCGAATATGCGTTCACTCCCTATTAATCAAATTCCACATGCCCCGCTTGTAATCCGGCTTGCACTTAAAATGGGGTATTGAAATTGTTGTCCCACATTGCTTAACAATGGGTCCTATATGCTCTTAGATCTCCCTCCGCCTATCGAGTTGGCAGTTGAAGCATTGAAGTAATGATCTTCTAACAGATGTGTAACAACAGTTCTTTCAAATAGACCTTCTATAGTGGTTTCCGAAATGTTCACTTGTGTAGTGGAAACTACAAAAAAAATTGAGTGTTGGGGACACTTAAAATATCTGTCTGTATTAATTTTTTGGAGAAGACATAGTGTTATGCCTTATCTATTGTCATTCCCATTTAGTTTCTAACGAAAAGGAAGATGGTCAAAGTGTAGAGGACCTTAAGTACACTATTCTACTGCTGAATATTGATTGGTGCACAAAAATTTGGGGAACTTATAAACCTATCATCGCCAAGGGGTTATTGATCTTGAAGGGGATTATTTTTATTCCTATGTGAAACCAAATTCTCTGGCGCCGTCGCTATTTGGTGGACCTCTTATTTGCACTAATGATGGAATTGGCATGAACCTGGCCATGCAGATTTTATCGACAACGGGGCCGACCTACCTGATGATGATGATAATAGACAGATCCATCG
Source organism: Lenwebbia sp. NSW1173648 (assembly GCA_029784005.1). Taxonomy (NCBI): domain Eukaryota; kingdom Viridiplantae; phylum Streptophyta; class Magnoliopsida; order Myrtales; family Myrtaceae; genus Lenwebbia; species Lenwebbia sp. NSW1173648. Next base: position 27,716,893 of record JARCGZ010000002.1, read on the forward strand.
GTGACCTTTGATTCCGCATGAGGAGGATCGGGAGGATGTTGATGATCTTGAAAGAAGGATTCAGGCGAGATATGCTAGGTCTGCTCATACTGAATATGATGTGGTGACAGCGGATGTAGACCAGCAGGCCCTTTTGCCTTCTGTCAGGGATCCAAAGCTATGGATGGTGAAATGTGCGGTATGTCCTCTGTGGTTGTAAATAGTAACTAAGCTCTCTTTGGTGAACTTGGAATGACATGATTCTTGTGTGGCACTTCATAGATTGGTCATGAGCGAGAGGCAGCTGTGTGCCTAATGCAGAAAGCCATTGATAAAGGACCTGAATTGCAAATTAGGTCAGCCATTGCACTTGACCCATCTGAAAAATTACATGTACATCGAAGCGGACAAAGATGCCCATGTGAGGGAGGTAGGTTGTCTTGAGTATGTTGGTTCTTCAGGACCTGCTGAACTTCAGAGGTGTAGGCCAGTGATCGTCGTATGTTGTAAATAACCTGGACACCTTCGTTTTTCCAGGCATGCAAACGTCTGCGAAATATATACTCGCAAAAAATATTTGTATTGACTGTTGATTAGGTCTTATCCTCCTTTTCTTAAATGGTTCCGTGGGAATTGATTGGATCTGTGATGTCAGTAGAGGGTGAATTTTGGGCTTGGCAGGATACATGTTGCTGTGATCAGGAAACTTCATAATTCAACTTGATCCATCTCTTTATCTTCTATTTGTCATAAGACAGGCATTTGGAGCTTTTGAAAGAGAGAAACTCCCTTAGCGGTGTTCACATATGGTTGAGACAACTTAATGGAAAAGCACAGTGAAAATGTCAGATTGGATGTACAAGTTCTTGCAGATAGTTTATGTCACAAAGCTGATTAGAGAACCTGCGGAAAATAGGCAAGAGAGAAGAAGGAAAAGAGAAGAAAACGAGAGGAAGAAACAAACGTAAAGCTAAAAGAGCGGCTCTCAATTTCTGTGTGTTCTTTACCTTACACCTATTGCAATATATTATAGGGTTAATACCACGGAAAATCCCAAACTGGTACACCTGTGATAAATTTACCCCAAACTATTTTTTTGACCACAAAAAATCCCAAACCGGTACACTTGTGACAAATTTACCCCAAACTGGTACACTTGTGACAAATGTACCCTCCGTTAGTTTTCGTTAATTTTAACGTCAAATTGCTGAGTTGGATGGCACGTGGCAGTTTACGGATGTACCAGTTTGGGGTTTTTACCCTCTGTTTGTCACAGGTGTATCAATTTGGGGTTTTCGTGGCATTAACCCAATTTAACGAAGGGTAAAATTGTCATAGGTGTAATCGTTTGGGATTTTTCATGGTAAAAAAAAATTAGTTTAGGGTAAATTTGTCACAGATGTACCAGTTTGGGGTTTTTGATGGTCAAAAAATTTGTGTGGGGTAAATTTGTCATAGATGTACCAGTTTGAGGTTTTTTGTGGCAAAAAAAATAGTTTGGGGTAAATTTGTCACAAGTGTACCAGTTTGGGATTTTCCGTGGTATTAACCCTATATTATATAACTTGTACAATGACCATAATACCCTTATTTATGTTAAAAGAAATAAAACACAGAAAATAAACCCTATATCTTAAGTAATGTAACAGTTTAGATTAATATGGCCTAATCTCCCTAAAATATCTCCAACTTTACATATAACCTCATGTTTGCGGCCAATTATTTTTGTTTAAAAAAATTGCCGACTTTTATTCTAGTCCCTGTCCAAACATGTCCACTGATTTCTCCAACACTATCAAATCGTAAGGCCGTTATTGTTCTATACGAAAGTGATGGTGTTAATGATGACGCGAGTTCCGATAATAAACCTCTAATCGGCCTCGATGTTGATATTATCTAAGAAATCGGGGGCGATTTTTTGACGGGGAGTCGGATTTAGGATTATAGTGAAAGTTTGTGATTTTTTTTTAGATAAAAAAAAGTTGGGGGCAGAATTGCAATTAGACCTAAAATTAAAGGGTTTTTTAGGGAATGAAGGCAACAACAAATAAGCTATTCAATACACACGTGGTGACGTCGAATAAATGAGCTAGAAGGACAGAGAAATGCCAGCCAATTTGCAATGGTTCGGCTCCAATCTCAAGCTTGATATTACAAGAAAGCTCTCTCACGAGTGTATCTCCCTCCGATACAATAATTTTTCAATGTCAAGTGTAAATATGTACTTTGATCTGCTCGTAGATCTTGTTTTTCTAAGCAAGAGAGGGTCCTCTTTCTAATAATCAAGCTTAATTAGTTGTTTAAATGGCTAATTTTCGACGGTCATGCCTTTCGAGCGGCTGCATAAGTACCCCTGCCGCCATAATACCGATCATTACGGATTCCAGCTTTCGAAGTAAACATTCGAATGCCCATACTCTTATGTCTAATCACCCCATCCCTTGACTAAGATATAAGTTCCACGGGAAAAGAAACGTTTGGGAAATATATTTAGAAAAATGGTCGCTTGTATTGCTTACATAATTGAATGAACGGAAAATATTTTCATTATACACGAAAATGTTTAGATATGTATTTTTGTCGGTAGTAGAAACATTTTTCGTTTGAACTTATATTAAGTATTATAAACAATCATTTTGAGGAAAATATTTTCGAAAATATTTATTTTTTGCGAGACAAACAAAACCTTACGTCCTTAAACTTTTGTCCAAGTTCAAATAGTTCAATTAGGTCATTGAATTTGTTTAAAACACCGAATATCATTCTTTCTTTAAAGGGACCGTGCCAATTAGGGACAAAACCTCTGGTTCAATACGGAATAACATCCAATGGTCAATCTTTGATCTTATTTAGCGATTTCAACAAAATAATAAATGATAAGAAATTCGAGAACGTTTTTTTGTAAGTACGAGGCTGGACACCGAATTCAAAAGTTTGCTTTGTTATCACTATAGAAGTATAGCTACGGATACTGGATTCATTCGAAAGCAATAAACTTTAAACCACCCCCCCCCCCCAAAAAAACTAAAAAAATGCAAAATTTTTCCTAAAGAACTACCAAATCGCAACATCTCGTTAGATCCAATAAAACCACACACGTACTTTTAGTTTGGAAAAACGATACAAATAATCTCTAAGTTTTGGCCCAATATGATCTATGAATTTTTAAGTCATCGAAAGCTGTCTCTGGTCTTTTGGTATATGTTCAATTTCATCCTTGGACTATATGAAAATGTTCAATGTTGTTTTTGAACTTGAATTAATGAAAGGATGAAATTAAACATATTCATATAGTTTCAAAAAATCAAATTCAATGTGGGATCATACTGAATAAATTAAAGGTTTAGGGACCACATTGCACATTAAGCTGAAGTTCATGGACTATATATTAAAAGTTTAGAGATCATATTGTATATTGGGCCAAAGATGAGGTATCATTTGCCTCGTTGTCTTTTTTTAAGTTGTGCTTGGAAAAGATTCGTTTCTTTAGGCCTAAAATTGGGCCCAGTCCAGCCCGAGTCCATCCGGCACCTCACCGTTTTCTCGAAGCCCGACTCGACATGGGCCCATCCGGGTCGGTTTGGATCCGCACCCGCTTCGGCGAGGCTCGACTCGGTTCATCTCCTTGGAAAAGAAGCCACTTTGCTCTCTGTCCCTCTCTCTCTCTCTCTCTCTCTCTCTCTCTCCGTGTATATGCGCGCGCACGTTGTCGCTGGGAATCTCCACCATCGCCATGGCGAGATTAGAGTATTAGAATCGAGCTCGTTCTCGTCTTCTTCTTTGTTCTGCGCGTAGAGAGAGAGAGAGAGAGAGAGAGAGAACGATGTTCGAAGGGCTGGTTCGCCAGTTGCTGCTGGGGTACCTGGGCCGGTACGTGAAGGACATCCAGCGGGAGCAGCTCAAGATCACTCTCTGGAACGAGGAGGTCCTGCTCGAGAACGTCGAGCTCATCCTCGAGGCCTTCGATTACCTCCGGCTGCCTTGCGCGCTCAGGGAAGGCCGCGTCGGCAGGCTGAGCATCAGGATCCCGTGGAAGAAGCTCGGGTGGGACCCCATCATCATCGTCCTGGAGGACGTCTTCGTCCGCGCCTCCGACCGCCGCGACGAGGAGGTGAGCCTCGAGTTCGCGTTTTAGCACGTGTCTCAGTCGTCGCTAGCAATTCGAACAGTCTGACGACGCGGTGTCTTGTGCTGTTTCGGTGTGCGCATCGTGGTTGCAGTGGAGTTCGGAGGCTGTTGAAAGAAGAGAATTCGCTGGCAAGAAGGCGAAACTTGCGGCAGCCGAGCTTGCGAAGTTATCACGACGCATGTGTGGTAAGCTGAGTCCGTCTCCTTTTTTATTTTTCTGTGCTGTACTTAGCGCATTCTGTATTTGAGGGGTCAGAAAATTGGAGTTGCCTCGTTATTTGATTCTATCCCCTCTCGGAGTTGACGGTTTTTCTTCTCCCATAAGTATTCTCACTTTCCAGAGAGCTGTTGGTTTACTGGAGAATCATTCAAAGTCTTCCTTTAAGTGATTGTTGGGGAGGACAGTTTGGTGAGGTGGCGGATATTTCTTTGCCTCTCATCGAATACGGTCCATGTGTAATTTTTCATTTTTGTGGCCTTAGACATTGAATAAGCTGCTGCTCTTCACTTCTAGTACTAACTGTGGATCTGCCTTATCCGTTTATGGATGTTATAATATTGTTATCCTGATTTAAGTAGACATAGACGGAATATATATCTATGAGCGTGTGGATAAAGTTGCTGCTGGACTTCATTTTGGGACAATGTTTGGCTCATTTCTTATGTGTATGTGTATGCTTTTGTTGCACTAATTTCTGTCGGAGTTTGTGGCAGATAATGAGGCTGGGCAGTCGTTTATTTCTTACATTACTGCGAAGGTAATTCAATGAGTATATTATTAGTTTGCCGCTTATGCATTGGGCTCCAAGAACTCCAAGGGTGCTTTGAGGATGAAAATTTAGTGTCATCCTACTACATGTGGAATTTTTTTGTTCTTTTCACTACAGATACTTGACAGCATTCAAGTCTCCATCAGAAATGTCCATATTCTATACCAGGCTAATCAGAACAACTTGCAGAGTTCTTCCGTAAGTTCTACTCTTTTACTGTATCCATCTTACTTCATGTTATGCAATATGAATAGCTCTTATGCATTTCATTGCATATTTATGTCTTGATGTGCAACCAGGGGCCTAGCATTTTCCCTTGTTGATTGAAGCTCCTTTAGAATTTTGTCTTATCGCAGATAATGAAACACATGGTATTTTAATCTGTCAAAAGCCCCGAATACAGGGATATGGTGATTAGCAGGTGTTTCATTTTGGAAGAGAAATAGAACCTTATATGGCTAATAAAATTTAGAATCTTTTTTTTTTCCTATTAATAGTGAATCTATTGATGTTAAACACCATTGAACGAGACAGGAACTGCACATTAACAGCCCCTAGGAAGTTGCGGCTTTCTTGCAGACTGATATTTCTTTGTTTTTAGAGCTTGAGGTACCACAGGTGTATCAATATTGGAATCCAAAAGATAGAGAAAGCACCTTCATTTATTGACTCGACCCTTTCAATGTCCTAGTCATCCTCTCTCTCGAGAAAATTCACACGGTACACAGTAATTCAAGTCTGGTTATAAGTGTTCGTTCTTCTCCAACACAATAATAACCACCCAGTTGTTGTGGGCATGATGTCCCTAATTTGTGATGGAGTCTTTAGATTTTGATTTCTCTGGAAACTTTATCGTATAGAGGGAGAGATTCTTGCTTTCATCCTTATACTTCTCTGCTACATTGCTATTTTGATAACCGTATGATCTTGTTTGATTTATTCCCTGCACTTATAGGCATGATGCTTTTAAGTAAGTGACGACTTGAAATGTGGATACAGTATCTCCGTTTTAACTGCTAGTGCTGTATATATAAGTCCACCAGACATTCATCTTGACAACATTTTATATTTCACAGGCGCAGATGATTTTTGGTTTGAGGTTATCCAGCTTGAAAATTATGAAGCAGATGTCTGTTAGGTAATATTTGTATTGACTGTTGATTAGGTCTTATCCTCCTTTTCTTAAATGGTTCCGTGGGAATTGATTGGATCTGTGATGTCAGTAGAGGGTGAATTTTGGGCTTGGCAGGATACATGTTGTTGTGATCAGGAAACTTCATAATTCAACTTGATCCATCTCTTTATCTTCTATTTGTCATAAGACAGGCATTTGGAGCTTTTGAAAGAGAGAAACTCCCTTAGCGGTGTTCACATATGGTTGAGACAACTTAATGGAAAAGCATAGTGAAAATGTCAGATTGGATGTACAAGTTCTTGCAGATAGTTTATGTCACAAAGCTGATTAGAGAACCTGCGGAATATAGGCAAGAGAGAAGAAGGAAAAGAGAAGAAAACGAGAGGAAGAAACAAACGTAAAGCCAAAAGAGCGGCTCTCAATTTCTGTGTGTTCTTTACCTTACACCTATTGCAATATATTATAGGGTTAATACCACGGAAAACCCCAAACTGGTACACCTGTGACAAATTTACCCCAAACTATTTTTTTGACCACAAAAAATCCCAAACCGGTACACTTGTGACAAATTTACCCCAAACTGGTACACTTGTGACAAATGTACCCTCCGTTAGTTTTCGTTAATTTTAACGTCAAATTGCTGAGTTGGATGGCACGTGGCAGTTTACGGATGTACCAGTTTGGGGTTTTTACCCTCTGTTTGTCACAGGTGTATCAATTTGGGGTTTTCGTGGCATTAACCCAATTTAACGAAGGGTAAATTTGTCATAGGTGTAATCGTTTGGGGTTTTTCATGGTAAAAAAAATTAGTTTAGGGTAAATTTGTCACAGATGTACCAGTTTGGGGTTTTTGGTGGTCAAAAAATTTGTGTGGGGTAAATTTGTCATAGATGTACTGGTTTGAGGTTTTTTGTGGCAAAAAAAATAGTTTGGGGTAAATTTGTCACAAGTGTACCAGTTTGGGATTTTCCGTGGTATTAACTCTATATTATATAACTTGTACAATGACCATAATACCCTTATTTATGTTAAAAGAAATAAAACACAGAAAATAAACCCTATATCTTAAGTAAGGTAACAGTTTAGATTAACTAGCCTAGCCTTGTATTTCATGTCCACTTTTAAAAACTGTGTATACATGTTGGCATCCCCCTTGTGTCCTTTGTTGAAACATTTAGCTTATTTGCATATAGAAAAGGAAAAAAAAGCGAGCACTAGCATCAACTCGAGATGGAATTGGGAATTAGACCGTGTTTGGACGAGTGGGAGGGGAGGAATAGGAGACGGGAAAAATGTGGAGGTATTGTAATATTCCCTAGTTCAGGGAATATGTACAAAATGAATTGAACGAAAATCAAAGAAACATAATTTTGTAGGGTCAGCATTTTAGCAATCACTTAAAGACGGAGTGAAAAAGAGTAGAAATTGAACAGATTTTCCTCTTTCCCCTTGAAATAGGTTACTAACTTTCCACTTTCAGGTTATAAGAGGAATTTCACTGATAAAAAATTTCTCTCTTCAAATTTTTCTCCATTACAAGTTACTCTATCTTAACTTTCATTATCATGCTTCCAAATAACATGGAAGAAAGCAGTACTCTTCTCATCAACATTCATTTCACCCAATTCTTTTTCTTTTATTTTCTCGCCTCCCTCCCAAACCTAGCTAAGGAAGTCCAGTAAATTGCTTGTCCATCTTTGAGCAGATCACAGGCATTGTTGTGGTTAACTTACAACTGTCTAATGCTTTTGATCATTAAGTCATGTATACTTTTGTATGATCTAATCTACAATGCAAAGAAGATTTCCTTATAATCCAGAACTGAGTAAACGTGCTAAATCTGTAAATAGTTTCTCTGGGGAGGTATTCTATAGGCAGTGCAAGTCCAGCAGGCACAGTATTGATCTGTAGTAAGGCATATTGTTGAATTTCTCTCCCAGGTATCAATCCATGTTTTTTTTTTTTGACCTTGGAGTTAGATATGGTTCAGCTGCTGGTGAGTTAAAGAGTAATTTCTTTTCAGTGGCAAGTTGCAACATACAATTCCTGGGAGGTTAAACTTCATGAAATCCTAGCCTGTATGATGATGTTTCTATGCGTTTTTTCTGTCAGTGAAGGAACGACTATAGAGGGCCTATCTTGGTATGGCTGTGGCTTTTGACCTTTTGCTTCAGTTGTGTTATATTTATATGTCCGCCGCATTATCATTACCACTCTTTTACAATCCTGCTGACGAGGTGGGCCCATAATCTTACCAATCAATAATCTTACCATTCTTCCGCAACCCTTCTAATCGGGTGAGATGTCTGAAATATGGGCATTGCTGCTCAATATAGTGAGGCATGCACATTTTCCCCCCTGCGATGTGAGAAGAGCCGAACTGACTGTATTTCAACAAATAGAAGTCCCGTTATATGATGATCTACTTTTGAACTCGGTGCTTGGAAGTTAGGATATTAAGCCTATTTACTTCTTTCTTTTACTTGCCTTTACAACTTTGCGGTGCTCGTTTTATTGATTTTTTTCTTAGTGAGAAACTGAAGTTCTCTTTTCTCCTTTACCTAGCACAAAAGGCCAAGTCCACAAAGTTGTAGAGATCACGGGTTTAGAAGTCTACTGCGACTCCTCCAATGGAGCTTCGAGTTTGAAGATCAGGGACAATTCTGGAGACAATCAGTGCCTGAGCAATGCTAGTTGTGAAAGCAATCAGTTTCACCCTATTCTAGCACCACTGAATGTGTCCGTGTCACTTTCGGTACGAGTAGTTATCATCTTGCCCATCCTTCTTTCTCTCGACACAGGAATATTTTTGTGCTCAATCCGTAATTTCTGCACAAATTTGGTCTTTGTGGCACTCAATGACCTAAATGTCCCGCCAACTGTTAATGCACACATTTTTAATTTCATCATTGGCCCGACTCTTTTCACCATTCTCGAAATAATTAATTTTCTCAACCATCTGCAGCATGAAAATGGTATCCCAGTTTCTGGTAGTTATGCTTGCTTTTCAAATTAAAAGAAATCTTGTTCATGTGTGCATCTCAGATAAGGATGTAAGTATGAATTCAATATTGACCTCAATAATCAATTTGCGATGCAACTCATTATGTAATGTTATTAATATGGTCTCAACTATCTTCTTTGGTCATCATTGTTATGCTCTTTCTTTTCCTTTCACGGTTCCTTTTGTAATTTACCATAGGATCCAGTGTCTATCGTTAAGAATAATACTTTTCGATGTGATGCTTGTCATTAATTTGGCATTGTTTTCATGAAGTGCATGGAGATTTACAGGGCGGTAGATTGGTAGATGTACTCATTATCTGATCAGCTAGGTCAGAGGTGCTGGTTCTTTTGTAGTGAGGGTCTCCTGAAGCTTTTTTGTAGATCTTTCCCAAACGGGTACTCAGTTTCCTCACAGATTAGCATTTCTTCTTAAAGGGATTGGTGTCGTTTCACTGAAGAGCAAAGATCATGAGTATTTTCCCTTTCCATGTGAAACAATGAAAGAGGTTTGACTGGCTAGTTGAACAACCAGGGAGGGATTTGAACTTACTCTGACATGTCATATGTAAGCTGAACAAAGAGAGCATCAATTCCACTTTACAATGATCTGTCAGATCCTTTTTTTTTTTGGGTCTGGAAACTCTCTACGCAGTTGCGTATATTGTGGGATTGTTTTCATGAAGTGCATGGAGATTTATAGGGCGGTAGATTGGTAGATTTATTCATGATTTGATCAGCTGTGTCAGAGGTGCTGGTTCTTTTGTAGTGAGGGTCTCCTGAAGCTTTTTTGTATATCATTCCTAAAGGGGTAGTCATTTTCCTCACATATTAGTTATTAAAGCTCATTTCTTCTTTAAGGGATTGGTGTCGTTTCACTGAAGAGCAAAGATCATGAGTATTTTTCCTTTCCATGTGAAACAATAAAAAAGGTTTAACTGGCTAGTTGAACAACCTGGGAGGGATTTAGATTTACTTTGACATGTCATATGTAAGCTGAACGAAGAGAGCATCGATTCCATTTTACAATGTTCTGTTTTGTCTGGAATTCTATACTCTAGACTCAGTTGCGTATATTGTGGCATTGTTTTCATGAAGTGCATGGAGATTTATAGGGTGGTAGATCAGTAGATGTATTCATCATTTGATCAGCTGTGTCAGAGGTGCTGGTTCTTTTGTAGTGAGGGTCTCCTGAAGCTTTTCTGTATATCATTCCTAAAGGAGTATTCATTTTCCTCACAGATTAGTTATTCAAGCTCATTTCTTCTTTAAGGGATTGGTGTCGTTTCACTGAAGAGCAAAGATCATGAGTATTTTTCCTTTCCTGTGAAACGATGGAAAAGGTTTGACTGGCTAGTTGTGAGTATTTTTCCTTTTGATGTGAAACAATGAAAAAGGTTCTGGCTAGTTGAACAACCTGGGAGGGATTTGGATTTACTCTGTGTAAGCTGAATGAAGAGAGCATCGATTCCATTTTACTATGATCTGTCAGATCCTTTTTTTTTTGTCTGGAACTCTGTACTCTAGACGCTGTTGGGTATATTGTTGGACAGTTCCTCTGGGGATCTCTAAAATTTCACAAAGGGCACAGAGGAATGAAGGGAAACGAGAAGTTTTTCTTTTGGGGATGGGTAGTTAAATGTCTTGAAAGTGTTGCAAATATGACGGTCGTAAACAAAGGAATCCAATCTCAAAAGAATGGGAAAGCGGGTTGGGACTAAAAATTTAGGTTTTTTTTTATTTTTTTTATTTTTCAATTAGCTTCAAGATTCTATTGACTAATAGTTGGTTTTACCAATGCAAAACCAGTTGGTAATTCCTAGATGCCTTCTCATAGCAGTAATTAAAGCATTGCCTACCGGGAAAGGTGCCCCTAGGGCTGGTTTGTCACGCTTCCTGTGATATTTGCCATTAGACAAATTAATGTATTTGTCTATTTCAACTGGAGGTTTTGTTCCATTGGAGTTTCACCATTTAACAGTTATTAATAATCAGCTCCCACTTAGATGTATGCTGAGTTCCTGTATTTGTCTTCGTTTAGGGGGGCCTTCTTATTTTGCTTGCAAAGTTGAACTCAGTCAATCATGCTTGTGCTGCTTCTGGTTTAATCTGTCTTAAATATGCACTTAATGTTGCTAATAGTGGGTTCTATCATTCACTGGTAGTATCGTACCATTGATACTATGTGAATTTCAGAGATTTTGTTTCCCCAATTTTGTTTGTTTTTGAAGGTGTAGAATAGATACTGATAAAACTCTGAATGTATTCTTCTTTTGGCCAAAATAACTCAGTTTGAAATTTTATCTTACTGATGTAGTTATTTCCACTGTAGGTCAATCGTCCTGGGAAGCTTGATATAGACACTCCACAATGGTCTGTCTGGGCTGAAATAACCAGCTTGGTTGGTTTGTGCTCTAAAAATCTTTAGCATGTGATCTTTTGGATGATTGTATTGATTGTAGATGACATACTTGATGCTTTTGTGTTCTCTCTGCTTGTAATAGGTAATATGTCTCGACGATTTTCAGCTTCGACAGATCCTGATGTTATTGGACAACTTGACTATATGTCAACTAAGAGAACAGTATGTTTGAACATTAATGTTTGCTTATTTTGTTTTATGTTGTTCCTTTGATTCAGATGCTTTTATAGTATTATGTGTACATTACATCTTTGTCAGTTCACGACTTTGCTAGGTGTTGCCTTTTGTGCTTGCCTATTGCATTTTCTGGTCATGTAGTGTAGTTTTATGATTTTGGCATTGTCCTGGTTTGTGGAGCATATTAATCAACAATGGCTAGTTGTTTGCTGTGGGATAGAGATAACCACTTTTCAGATGGCTATAAACATGCTTCTGGTAAAGTACTTCAGCACTGTCCTGTCTAATATTATTTGCTAATACTAAGGCCAGTAAACATGCATGTTGAGTGTCTAGTAGTTGGCAGACCTGAGCTCTAGAATCTCTACTCAGTTATTTATTGTGGTGTTCTCTCGCAAAGAAATAAAACCATATGGCTAGCATGTTGAGGATAGTTGATTGTTTATTCTCCAATCTCATAGAGGGCTCAGGACTGCCAATGCCCATAATTAGATTCTGAGAATTTTTTTTTTATAAATAGTTCCTGAGACATGTTATTACTATGGAAGATTGAGAAAGTCCATTTACTGAGGTGCAGTGACAAAATGCTATATGTCAAACATGATGATGGAGGGATTGTCAATTTCTTAATTGATTGTCGCATTCTTTATGAATCCTTCTTCCTTTTTGATTGTTCATTAAGTTTCATATTTTATCTATTACTAAATTGAAATGGGAATATATCCTGGCCGTTTTTGTAATGACATATGGTATTGAGAGTACTTTACTGTTGATTAATTTTTTTCAGTGATAAATAAATCCTACCGTCGTATCAAAAGCAAGCAAATCCTTTTTGTGCTCAAATTTAATATGTATAAATGTAGGTATGGACGTTACCGTCCATGGTCCAGTCCATTGCAAAGAAAGCTCAAAAACTGGCAGAAGCTGTGGTGGCACTATGCAGAAGAATCTGTCCTGTCAGATGTTAGAAAGAAATTAAGGAGGACTTCATGGAGATACTTTGGTCAGCGAATGTGAGTTTCAGTATTTGATAGTCAATCTCTTTGTGTTGTGGGTTTTGCTGGTTTGTATCCCTTTGGTGCTCTAATTGGGTAAGAGTAGATATTTAGAGAAATGTTGTTATGATATGTTTTGTTTTAAACTGCATGGTGGTGGGAGATCTGGCCATATTTTGATGTTCTAATGGAGAGGGGGTTAAATCGCTATAAGCTCAGCATGATGCACAGAGCTCACTGGCTTATACAATGGAATCAAAGAACATGTTTGAGAATCTGCTTATTAATGGAAGACCATTCTCATATGCTCATTTACTGACCTTGCAACTTTCACTTGATGCGCTCCTTGCAACTTGCACTTGGTGCTCTCTCTCTCTCTCTCTCACTCACTCACTCACTCACTCTCTTGGTACAAGATAATTTGTGAATCTATTTCATCTCATTTTAAGGTTTTTTATGTATTCAACTCATCTTCTTGAGAAGTTGATCTTTACTGGCATCGTGATATCTTTTCTTGCAGGCGACAACTAAATCCTATTTGTCAAAATTAAGTATAGAAAAATATGCTATTCTTGTCTCTCCTTTAAGATTGATAAATATGATGGCAAGTTTTTATGTTTTCCTTCTCACCTCAAGCAATGGATGCATACTTGGGTACATGCACATGCATCTGTAAGTTTGTCTGTTTGTACAGTTTCTTTTTGGGAAAAAAGTGCTGTTAAGGAAACATAAGGTTAAAGAATCTGGAAGTCTTTTGTTTTTTCGTCATGATGGCGGCATCAGTCTTTGTGGTTAAACGAAAGGCCATCCTCTATCATCAGACAACTTGCACAACCTAAGCAGGAACTTGATTGATACTCTATGGCTCGCCTTTCTTGAGCATTTCCTACTTGTGTAGCATCTTCCTGAGTAGGCAAGATGATCTCAAAATATGTTTTGATATGGTAAAAGTCAACTACCTGTAAGATCGAAATCCGTTTGGATCTGGAGAGTATCTTGCTCTCCCAAATCTCAAAAGCTAATGTCTGTGCTTCACTATATCATGGTAATTGTTAAAAGCTTCACCGTGAATGCTAGGAGATTCTTCTTTCATGTGTTATTTGACAGAGAGGACTGAGGAGCTGAAAACTTTTAAATTAGGCTGTGGATAATGATTGCTGCAATCAAAGGGCATCCTTTTCAATGGTTGTCATCGATCTGCGTAGCTATCTTCAAAACATGCCAAATAATGCCAAATTTTATTCCGTTGCAGAAGCAATCGTCGGGAATATGTTAGCCTGTACAAAAAGAAACTAGTTTTTCTTCGGCAAGAGCAGGTGATGTTCCTGAACATGGATGGACATTGTATTTTTAATTGTAACGTTTCTCCTTTGTTACTGCCTCTGGATTCCGTTTAGGATTTTCATCTTTTGTGTGTTGAATTAGGGTGTATAGCTGGTTGTCGAGCCTTTTCGGCTTGTGATGCCTGAAATTTCTCCTGTTTCTCTTGAGATGCTAGGTGGTATGATTCTGGAAATTGACATTTTGCTTGTTTATTATGCTCGTGCTTTGTCTATACGTTGATTTAGTTGGAAAAAAGAATTTGTTCAAAGAATTAAGAAAGCGGTTTTCTATTTCAAAAAATTAGGTGAGTGAACATGAGGCAATAAGGTATGGTAATTATATATCTGCATCTTCTGAGGTATAAGGATGTTTTTCATTCTATCAAGTTAAGTTGTTCATAAAAGCTTGTTTTTGTTGTCTGATTGTGATTTAACATCTTCGTGGTGCTGAGAAGGACAAATGAAATCTCAATATACTTGATTTGTGAAGGTTATAAACAATTAATAGTAGAGTGCTATTTATCTAGGCTGGCGAGTAAAGGAAAAGTTAGTTAATGAGATACAAGTCCTTGGCATTCACGAAATCACTGTCCAAACCATCAAATAGCTCTGAGGTTCCTCTCTCTCCACACTGGCCAAAGATCATTGTCTTTGGGACATGAATTTCGTCTCTTTTGTTTGTTCTCTTCTGTGCATATATCTCCTAACCCATTTTTCCGCACAAAGCCTTGTTGGAATGCGATAAAAAGTTTATAGCCAAACTTCCTTCAGAATATGAAGTTTAAGTTTTCCCCATTAAACAAGGCTAAAATGGTAACCTTGTTGACTACCTCCTCCCTCTGAAATCTCCTCTCAATGTTCTCGAGTGTCTTGGCTACCACACTTGGTAGGGGGAACAATGATAGGAAACAGACCAGTAAAGGAACATAGCTTGATGTGTTAGACGTATTGAGTACCATTTCCATTAAATTTGGGGAACAGCATTCGCTAAGTGCCATTATATTGAAGTTGTGTTTTTTGTGATCAACATAGTAGAACACCGACTGCTTTGTTGGTCTTCAGTCAGTTTTGTGGGGCTTTCTGCTTCTCATTAATTCAATCAGTGAACTATATGGCTTAGTGAAGGGATGAGAACTTTAGAGAAACTAATACTGGATCAGATTCATAAAGATAGATGGGTTTGATGATATATGTGAAATTCACTTCAGAAATTTCCCAATAAAGATTTTTGTTCTCTTTGGCATCCTTTTTATGGACCATATGCAATCTATCTACAATTTCCTCGGGTCATTTCTTATCAAAGCTGGGAAATATGTGTCATCATCTTGTGAATTTCTACCTACCTTAATATGACTGTTAAGGACATAAAGATAGGCATACACTAGTCAGACAACTCTTAGTTGGAGGATAAGCACAATGCTGTCTTGCACCTTGTTTTGAAGCCTCTTGGACCTTGTTTTGTCAACTAAAGAGTTAAATAAATTGGGGGCCAATCCTTAATACGTATAGGTAGTTTCACTTTTGCATAGATAATCACCTAATCCTGTCTTCTTAGATGTTTTCCATGAAGTCATTTTGTTGACAGATGTTCAATTCACCTTTTTAAAACTATATGGCGGTACCTGTTCCAGCCCTTCTGCGAAATCCCTAGTGTAGAACATTTTAAATCATTGCAGATTCTTCTAAAAGCTTCTTAAACCGCTAGATGGACCTTAATTTAATATTTTAGTGGTTGTCCTTCGTGTTAGGATGAGATGTGTCCTGAATTTGGAGCATGGAAAATGGAGTTGTAATCGGTAGGAAATGAGGGCCCTGGAGATTTGACTTCAAAACCTCCTACTTGGACCATATAATGAGAAAGGAGAGTCAGAGGAATATAGAACCTGTCAACTAACACTTTCTCAATTTATATTGTATGTCGTGCCACTAGCAAGTGTTTAATAGGCCTCTTTTCGAATAATTCTTCATTTTGGAGTCTGATTTTTATCAGTCAGTTGACGAACAAATTCTTCAAGAGTTGGAGCAAATGGAAAGAGCATCTGATATAGAAGATATTTTAAGTTATCGCTCCGTTGCTGAACGTGAACTCCAGGTACGATAGAGGTTTTGTGTCGCAATTTGCTTCATTTATTTGTTAGTACTTAATAATTGCGATGGTTGCAGTGTGTTATAGTGATTTGTTTAGTTTTCTGATGGTAAATTGGATTTTCATTTTTTTTTCATGCGACTGGTCAAGCAATTAATTATTAGGTCTTTAATCTAGTTATTCTGTTTCTAGGAACTTTTATGTGAGTCTACCAATAACTATGTGGAACCGAGTCTTGAGAAGCCACGGAATGATGAGCGGTCATCAGGCAGGTCGCGTGGATGGTTAAATTGGCTGTCTCGTGGTATGCTTGGTGCTGGAGGTACAGACGACTCTGGTCAGTTTTCTGGTGTCGTTTCAGATGAAGTTATCAAGGTAAGTTTCTCATGAGAAACTTATATTTCTGCTTCCATTTAATCGAGAGACAGAAGTCCTTGAAGTTTGAAAAGTAAGATCATACAAAGATCTTTGAATGAGTTAAAATGCAAATAATTTGATAATCCTTTATTCTGCCAGTGTCAAATTAGCAAAAGGCGTAACTACGACCATTTTAGTGACAACTATTACTCCAAATTGTCATAACATTTATTGTCTTTGAAACTCTTTGACACTTATGCAGGATATATATGAAGCCACAGAATTCCATCCTCCTTCATTAAGCAATGGGGACACTATTGCAAGTGATAACATGTGCAGATGCAAAGTCAAGTTCTTAATTCATCGAATTTCTGCAACACTCCGAAGCATGTAAGGTTTCTATTGTTGATATGTTTTATTATTGGTCATCCGAATATATGGCAGACAGGTTGATGGTACCGACTATTTAGGCTGTATGTACTTTTCTGACAAGCTCTTTATATATTTGCCATCCTTGTTAAGCATAGGATCTTCTGCTTAATTATTATCTTTTTATTATACTTTATTTTTATGTTTTTGATGCATGTGTTTTGTTAAGTGAATTTTTATTTTTCCCCTTGAGTGTATAAGTTCTATGGACAAGCTCGGGCAAGACTCTTAGGAGGCGCTCTTGGAACTTAATTTACACCTTAACTGGGATACTAGGAGTAATTTCTTTTTTTCTGTTTTCCTTACGAAGCTAGTTCATGTTATTGGAAGACCTATGACCGTTCTCCCAGGAAAATTGCCTACTGTGTGATTGTGTCTGCTTTTGAGGTGGTGTGATAGGGCATTGCTTGAGTCACAAAGTGTGCAAAGGGGATGCCAAAAAACCTAATTTGGACAAGTGCCGAACCAGAGACTGGTGGGTCTGCTTAGAAATTGACTGGAAAAAGCTTTAATCCAAGCAGGAAAAACTTCAACCTGGTAGGAGACCTGTGTAACTTTTTGTTCATAAATCCATTAGGCAAAAGATGCTTGTGTTATTTATTAATTATTTATTTATTAATTTTTTTTTGGAGGGGGGGGGGGGGGTTTAAAAATGGGAGAATAAAGGAGATCAATGGAGTTAGAAGCATGCATGATGTAATTAATTGTAGACATGAGTGTTGATTACATTTTCACAAGGATGAAGGCAGTGACCACTGTGCCGAAGGTGATGCAGAAAAGGTAGGTCCTTCGGATCCTTAATTGGAGGAGTTACGATTCTAATCAATTTTTGAGACTACACTAACTGTAGCGCACATTGAGTGATTTGTGAATAAGTGTACTAGGAGTCCCGAAACTTGTGTACACGTGCAGTTTAGTCCTACAAGTTTGGATGGAGCAATGAGTTCCTAAAGCAATCGAAAAGTTATAATTTACGTCCTTTTGTTAGTTCTTCAGTTAAATTAGAAGGTAATTGTATGCGGTAGTGCTGCCTGGGCGTGTATGAGACTGCCACATGTAGGTTTCTGTGAATTTTTTTCATAGGACTTGATAGACTAGTAGTTGAAGCATTTTTGGGGTTAATTATTCAATCGGAAAGTTTTAGGGCTGAATATCAGTATACAAGTGTTAGCAATTCCGGTGTACTTAATGTCGAAAAAAGTTATGGCAGTATTTTATGGTGGGAGATAATTTTATCATCATGTTTAATAGGTGCACATGCTCATTTAAATAAGGCGATGATGGATTCACTATATGTAATTCCCAATACCTTTTTGATCACTTGGTCAGAGAGCTTTCTGATTTGTGTGATAAGTCTTGTGCTTTTTGTTTGTTGCTGCTTTCGAGTACCTGTAGGAACATTTCTGTACCTGGCTTTCATGGTTTGAACCTTTAAACGTGATTAGATAGTTTTGGTATGATTACCACTCCCATGGAATGTTATGCATCTTGTTAGTATTGTTAAATTACATGCTTTGGCACAGGAAATCTGGGAAAGACGTGGCAGAGCTCCTTGTTGACAAAGCTTCTGTTGAATTTACAATGTGGGAAGAATCTGCTCTAGCTATTGCTGGCATCTATTCATTCAGGATTATCTACCCACAGGACAAAAATGTTGTTGTACAAATGAGGCAGGTTGGTGCTTTTGTCTACGAAGTATATGGCATGTAATATGCTGGCTGAATCAAGTTTGCAGTCTATATTAGAAAGGTAGATGTGACTACTTAGTGGATCTTTAGATCCAAGAGTATTTCAAAATATCATGAAAGGAATGAGTGCAGAATTTCAAAAAGGGGGGGGGGGGGGGGGGGGTTGTGTGGAAGAGAGATTTTAGAGATAATGGATTACTACCTGGAGGAAGGGAGGGAAGGAGGGATTGATTGCAGATAACAGCCTAATATGTCAATAAACAAATCTGACAACAGAAAATTCCAAATTATTTTTGCAATTGAAGTATGAATACATTTAACTTAAGGCCTAACCAGTATAACTTTATGGAAAAATTTCTTTGACAATAACTGATATCTATTTTTAAATCAATGACAATAAATCGTCTAGACTATGAAACTTTTTAATGTATGGTAATAGCCACTTGATAACTTTACTGGCAACCAAAGAAGAAGTTAGACAAGCTGTTTCTGGCTGCAATGGGACAAGGCTTTATGAAATGTACAAACATTTTTAAATAGGATTTGATGTGGGTCTTCACCAACTTCTACAGATATTTGGATTTTGTCGTTAGATATGATGCCACTTCGTTGTTGATTCCCAATAGATTTTGGATCAGTTAGCTTGGTCGGAAGTCTTTACTACTGTAATAGTGCTTGCAACTGGGCCAAAAAGATTTTTAATCGAAGTTGTAGTATAATTTAAAGTACCTTTCTTGAGGGACAACGAATCACAGATGGGTGTCTGATAGCAATTGGGGTGGTCAGTTCTATGAGGAGAACTGGAGAAGGGGGACTGAAGGTGTTATTTGGCATGGAGAATTGGTACACCTATTGGCAATACAATGTTCTATAAAGAATGGGTTTTTGGTGTGGTGGTGGTGCTGGATCATACGTATAACCCCTGCTGCTGTCCCTGTCATGATCAACGGCTCCAACTTAGGTTTCTTCAGTTCTCTGGCCTCTTCCTTCACATGGGCAGGGAGCTCTAAACTAAGTCGAGAGAAAATATGTTTATTTAAGTGACCATCATAATGTGTTAAGACGAAAAAGGATAGTGAGGATGAGGAAGGTGAGATCTCATCGAGCTAACCTTTAGAATCTCCTTGGCAGGGGCACAGATGGCTGATTTGTAAGACCTTGGTTCATGTTTAGGAGGTGGCTGAAATCCATAGAATCTGACCAAAGGAGCGAAACTCCATTGATTGACCTCTTAGAGTATGGTCAAAGAATTGGTATAATTTCACGTGGCATCTTTGAGCCTGTACCTTGAGGTGCTATTTTATTAGAGGAAGGGGTTTCCATTGGGGGTAGCGTAGCCTTAGTTTTTCGTAATACTGAGAATCCTCAGATAGCCAATAATGGATTACTTGGGGGGTGGAAGGAATCATCAGGACAACCAATGAAGGGCTCATAACCAATATTGGCATGAAGACAACCAAGTAGTTCTAACCTGGAAGTTCTGTGGCAGTGAGCCAGCTCAATTGTCAATCTGAGATGCAAGTGACTCTGCTTCAAAGTTGTGACAGGTTTGAAGGTTAATCTTGGGAAATTGGAATAGGTTGTTTCAGGTAATTTGCCAGACCAGAGAATATTACGAGGGTAATGGATTGCGAGCTAGGTAGTCTCCAATACGAACCTTGGGACAACACACCCAATGTATAAGCTCGTATTCGAGCCATCCACTGTGTCTCCTAGTTGCAACCGTATGATGTGGGTGTTGGTGGTGCCATATTGCCGTGTTTGCCCTGAACTAGTGCAAATAATAGTGCACAGGCAGCCCGTTTGTGCTCCCTGGCTGCCCTGACTGCAGAAGCATGGCGTATTATCGTGATCTTGATTGCAAGGCATAAGACTTGGATCCGACATTGGAGTTGTGACTTCCTTAATCTATGTCCTTGGGCTTTTCCATTTCAATGGCTAGCTTTCGTGGTGTGGTTTTTTCTGAGGTTCGTATCAGTCTCTCTATCTTTTATCTTTTGACTAACCTGTCACAGCTTCACAGGCACCAAATAATAGCTTATAACTGGATTTGGTGTATCCAAATGTAGTTCTAGCCTGGAAGTAACCCTTCTTTGTTTGGAGTTGATAAATATTTTCTGTGAAAGCGAGCACAGCTAAATTGTCATAAGTAAGATGGATTTCACATCACTCCGAAGCTGTGACAGATTTGAAAGTGAATCTGGAGAAACTGGAGTTGAGCGATCTATCCTATGTGCCAGACAAGGGAATGTTGGCGATAGTAATGTGGTGCAAGCTAGTTAGTCTTCCTATCACATTTTTGGGGAACTACCTCTAGGAGCTAAATATAAAGATCAGAGAATGTGGGATTCAGTCATTGAGAAGTTGGAAAGAAGATTGGCTAGGTGGAAGAGGTCATATTTTTGTAAAGGAGGCACATTAAATTGGTTTGACTTTTGAGAAGCACCCTGTTGGTCTTGTGAAGCTATGGCTTTGGGGGTTTTTAGGACAATTATTATAGGGAAAATGACTCCAGTATTTAAGGCATTCTTCCAGTTGTTTTGGAGGATGTATAACACCTTCAAGAATAAACCTTCAGGAATATTTTTCCCTTTAATTAGTGGCTGCCGAACTATACAACATCTACATCACCAAAAGTTACCGCAGGAAGTTACTGCCGCCAAGCACACTCATTTGGCTGCCAAAACACGCACCCTAATGAGCGTGTTGGTTAAATTTTTGTTACTTTTCCCCTCCACGAAGTATATAAGTTAGACACTCAAGATTATAGAGAGGAGATTGGAGGCAACCAAGAATCTTGCCGTATAAGAGTAGTTTGATTGAGAATCAATAAAATCCCTTTGGACTTTTTTTTTGGGGGGGGTTGTGTAGGGTATAGAATTTCTATAAGATTCCAATAAAGCTCGGTGCAGAGTGGCTTGGGACGCGGAGGACTAAAATTATCTTTCTTGGAGAGTGTAATCATTGAGAAATATGGAACAGACCATTTTGGATGGGTAAAAAATATTGGTAAGATTAGATTGTCTAATTCCAGCTCCAATCCTGCTTTAATGGCTATTGAGTGTTTGCTCCTGTGAGTCGTGTTAAGTTAGCACCATGCAGTGCGGGTATGAGGGATAGTCTCAGTGTCAGCCTGAGACATTTGCCATCATGTGGTGCTTGTGGCTTCAATATTAAGAGATCCATGAATTACATCATACTGAGCTATCTGCTTCTCTGAAAGTCAAGTCTATATGAATGCTTTAAAGGCTTATTCTCTATCTTCTACTGTAGCCAGACTTTATCATTCTATATGTTTCCTCTGCTACATCATGCTTAGCATTCTTATGGTCAAAGTAAACTAAACATTGTTGCTGAAGAACTTGGTAACAGTGGCGTGGCATACTAGCATGAGTGATTTTTTACTTTTTGGAATTGTATTGCAAACATTATCTGAACTAAATAAATAATTTTTAAATTATAAAACCGTACCCTGATAGTTTTTTAGTTTATATTCTTTTTGAATTGCAAAACCTGACTTTTGTTCTCATGTGAAATTGAGGCTTATACAACAACAGCTACGATGTCAACAACATTGAAGCCTTATCCCATATGAATCCTTTCATGTCATTGGGCATGATTTTGACTCGGATTTTTCGCAAGACAATGTTTTTGAATCTGAACTAGACTGGCCGGTTCAACCGGTTAGGCTGGGAACCGGACCACGGTCTGCTCCTGCTTACTCAATTACTGGGACTGGACAAGAACTGGTCAAAGCCAGTATCGACCTGGTTTAACCAGGCAACCAGTGAGCACGTCACTAGTTTGACCGATCTTTCTGTAACAAATTTAGAGAGAGTGGAATGAGTGTCTCAGCCATCTGAACTGTCCTCTCATGTTGGGTTGGATGGGTAAGATTAATATCAGTGTATGGTTACATTAGTAAACTGTGCAACTAATTAACCCTACACTGTGGTTGAACCTGTTCAACCGCGAACTGGAAACCAGACTGGTTCTTTCTGGTTTTGAAAACAATCTGTAATATGAAGGTATTCCTTATCCTTTTGTATTGTCTCCTCCTTGCCATTTTAGGTCTTTTTTGGGCTCTTTCTATGTGGCCTCTTTATCTCATGTCTATTTAGATCGCAATCCATTTCTTTTTGTGCCAACATGTCATTGTTTTTGCTGATGCATCAATTGAGCTGTTTTTTTCCCATGAAAGTAAGATTTGTGAAGTGTCCAACGGTATAGTAGACCATAGGCAAGTGTCTTCTGGTACAGCTTAATGCATATTCTTCACACTCTCATCTAGAGAGATTAATAATAGCCTTCATTCGCATCTTCTGACATTACTGCAGGTTCTTCTAGGGGAAATTTTGCATGATCCTGACAATCCTTCCTGTAAGATACAAGTGGACATTTCACCAAGACAAGAAGTTGCATTGTCAATAGAGGTACGGCCTGTTGCTTCAGTTTTCCATCTCGAGAGTACCTTTTATGCTAGTCATCAGTTGTTTAGCTATTGTTTCTAGACTCAAGTCTGAGTTATTTACTTAAAGTAATTTCTCTGTTGCTTCTCTGGTTAGGTTGCGATTCAACCCCTCACAGTGGTGATTGATACTGACTTTTTCCTTGACTGCATCGAGTTTCTTGATATATTGGAGTCTTTTGAGTTTCAGCATGAACGGGTAAGTTCTAGCCTTTGTTTGCACTGCTTTTGTTTTGCTAAATGCTGTTAATGTCTTGCCTTATTCCTTTATGACGGCTCAATTTATATGTTCCCTTGTTTAATAAGCATTGCTTAATGTCTTAGATTAGTTGCTTCTTTTTTTATTCCTTCTGTGCATATGGTATGCGCAAATTTCTCAAGCAGGCAGTACATTTTCCCCAGACCTACCAGAGCAAGTACTGGATCTCTCACTCTCTGTGTGTGTGTGTGTGTGTGTTGGGTTGGGTTGTTGGAGCTGGTCGCTTGGCAGTGAGTAATTTCTTGTCCCCCAGATTAGCAGAAACAGTGATTGGCTCCCACATTCTCTGCCACAATCATGGACTTGCCAAACCTTGCAGTCTCTCTCTTAAATCAACATCGTCACAGAGTCTATCGCTCCCCCCCCCCCCCCCTCCAACAACACACACATAGGAATTGAGCCACCCACACGCACTCACCATATCTGTCTCATAGATCGTTGCATCACCATCTATCAAAATTGAGAGTTAAGTGGAACACCTGTTAGGTTGGAGCTCTTTGGCCCTGTTTGGTTCAGCATTTCAAATGAGCTTTGGGGCTCTAAAGTCCCTTAGACAAATGCAAATGTTGTTTGGCTACTTTTTTGACTTCCTTTGGGGAGATGCAATTGCATCTCAAATGCTCTCCAAAGGCCTTTAGCCCAAAGTACCTTCTTTGGAAAGTTGCATTTCGAAAATGCAACTACAATTTTTTATTTTCTTTTTTCTCCTCCTTCCTCCGCCGACTGCCGGTCGCCGCCACCGCCGCCATTCGCGGGCCGCCGCGGCCACCTCCGCCGCCGCCGGTTGCCGCCGACGATTGTTTTTTTTTTTTTCCTAATTTTAAACAAATTAAAGTTAAAAAATTTTAAATTGGGACACCAAATATTAAAAGTTTACCAAATAGCATTTTCCCCAAAGTTGCATCCAAATGCAGTTTACAATTACAGTTTACCAAACAGTACTTGCATTTCACCAAACTCCTTTAGCTCAAAGGTATTTGCATTTTCCCCAAGTCCCTTGGCCAAATGCTGAACAAAGTAGGCCCTCTATCTCTGTCTCCCTCTCTCTCTTAATCCAATTCACCTGTCATCCAGCCAGCATAATCAAGCGAGCTAATATATGAGTTTTGGTGAAGATGGACCATCGTATCTGTTAGAGTGAAAAGTTGTATTGTATTATTCAGTAAAGAAGAATTTATACATTAAATAAGCCCCAAGAGTCCTAAAGAGTAATTTACCCTTTTTTCCTCTAACATTTCCCCTCAAGCTGGAGCATAGATATTTATCATGCCCAGCTTGTTACAAATATATTCTATCCTCCCATTACCCAAAGGTTTAGTAAAAATATCTGCAAGTTGTTCACCACTTTTAATGTGACTGGGAAGAATCATTCCACTCTGCAGCTTCTCTCGAATAAAATGACAATCAACCTCAATATATTTTGTTCTCTCATGAAACAAGGGGTTGGAAGCTATATGCACTGCAGCCTTATAATCACACCATAGAGGTATAGGGACTGAAGTTTTAAAGCCTAACTCAGTCAATAAGTGCTGAATCCATGCTAATTCACATGTCACTTGTGCCATGGCTCTATATTCTGATTCAGCACTGGAACGGGCAACGACATTCTGCTTCTTACTCTTCCATGACACCAGTTTTCCACCAACCAAGGTACAATAGCCAGTAGTTGATATCCTATCATCTGGAGACCCTGCCCAATCAGCATCAGAAAATCCTTCAACTCTGTTATGACCATGGTTTTGGTAAACAATTCATTTTCCCGGAGTCTTCTTCAAGTACCTTAAAATTCGAATTACCACATCCCAGTGAGACGTACGAGGGGAAGATAGAAACTGGCTTACCACACTGATTGGAAAAGCAATGTCTGGTCGAGTAACTGTGAGATAATTCAGTTTGCCTACCAATTTTCTATATCTCTCAGGATTATCAAAAAGCTCTCCTCCCTCATCGACCAGTTGAACTCCTTGTTCCATGGGTGAGTCAAGAGGCTTTGATCCCAGCATATCCGTCTCAGTGAGTATATCCAGGACATATTTTTGCTATGACAGAACAATACCTTTCTGTGACTGTGCTACTTCAATTCCTAAGAAATGCTTCAATTTTCCTAATTCCTTCGTCTGAAATTGCTTCTGAAGATAAATCTTTAGTTCAGCTATACCAACCAAGTCATCTCCCGTGATGATAATATCATCCACATATATAATCAAGAGCAGCTTGCCTTTCCCTGATAGTCTATAAAAGAAAGAGTGATCATTGTGACATCTAGACAGTCCAATAGAAGTACAGCTTCAGCAAATCTTCCAAACCACGCCCAAGGAGACTGCTTTACATGCAAAGGAAGTTGTATTGTATTATTCAGTAAAGAAGAATTTATACATTAAATAAGCCCCAAAGTCCTAACGACTAATTTACCCCTTATACCTCTAACAGTATTGATTCATTAATCAAATAAGAGTCCAAAAGGATTAGCATTCTTGTTTGAGTTGAATTAGTAGTCTTTCTTTTAGAATTTAATTCACATTGGAATTTTAAGTGTCCCTTTTGTATTCCTTAGGATATTATTTCCTTTAGCTGTTTTGCTATATGAATTAATTTCCTGTTTAGAGGTTTTGCTATTTCAACCAGGAGTAGAATTTTGAACAGTCTATGTATGTGGTTGTGTTTTTTTTTCTCGATAGAGTTGAAGAGCAATTCAATCTCGGCGAATCATTGCTTTGGAATTGTCTGATGCAATTCTTTTGTTAAAAATGATGCTTAAGAAACACTAGATGTGAAGCCTAAATAAAACGACTCATTGTCATTTATCATTTGTTGGGATTCTCTTCAAGTTCTCAATTAATGGGGCTCACTACTTAGAACTCGTTCTCCTACGTTAACCTTGGAGTAGATAACGGGTTCATGGATTTGTCATTTGTGATGAGGGACAATACATGCCACATGATAATTTTTGATTGGCTGAGACAATCAAAGACTGTAGGTATTTGCGTTAATTAACAAAGAAACTTCCTGTCTATATTGATCATCGGATTCATTTCATAAATTATGACAGTAAGGATTCTTGTATGAGTGTTTTATTTTGGTCTTACCGGCTCATCCTATTATGAGGAAAGTGTAGTCGCCACTTTCATGTTCATTTTACGTATTTTTCCTTTTATTGTCCTTGGAATAGAATGATTGAGCAGCTTCTTATACATCTACTGAATTTTCGCTATTCCTTTATCTTATCTTTGCTGATCTGGAGAGAACAGAACGAGAGAGCCTTTGAAGGAGTGAAATCTTGTGGTTTTGTAATTTGTGTCTCAGGGTTTTGCTATGAAGGGAAATTACATGTGGACGTAAATGTATTGATTGGCATTGTATGTTCTGTCTTGTAAATGAGCTCTTTATCTGTAGTTCTTTGAGTTCTTTTACTGCCAGATAGTGATTTTTCGATATCCATGAAATGAAATTGTTTATTCCACCTATTTTCAATATCTGCATCTCCAATTCACCTATAATGCTGACAAAAAACTACATAGAAGATTTTAGAATATGTCTGGTCGCTGTTCTGTAAAATCACATGCTATTATGGTAGTCATAAGGAGATTCGCTAACTATCTCATATGGTACTGACATCCAGCTTGATAACTCTGCATTAGTGCATATTCCTCGAAACTTGTCACAGAGTTAATGCTTAATAAATGACCAGCTGGGAATGGGCCCATTGCAGGTCCGGTTCTTCTGTTTAGAATGTTTAGGTTGGAAAATGGTTTGAGCCAAATTTGACCTGGTCAAACCAATGAACTGGTCAATGCTTTTTGCTGCATGAAGAAATCGAAATCATATTAGAAGCTGCTGACATGTGAAATGGGTGCATAAGGATACTGAACTCAGCTTAGAAGGAAATCATGAAATCGGAAGTATAAAACTTACTCTGCTACCCAGGCTGAGAATTTGTTTATGAATCTGTTGATATATATATTATGTCTTACTCACATGAGCTTTAAAAACCTAACTACTTGTATAAGCTGGATTCAAATTTTAAATTGTTCTCTTAGGGGTTGCAATCAGTAACTACCTGGAATGAGAGGCAGCTGTGCCAAGGGAGGGGACATTGCCCCTATAGAAAACTGCTTCAGTTAGAAGCCACCCATACACAAAAGTATGCATAAAAGACTATTTCTGACATTCCCAACATATCTAGATGTATGAAATTGAACTTCCTGCTGTACCAAAAGTGAAGAATGTACAACCAATTATGCCTTAAAGTATCCTAAGAAGATTCAAATCCTTGTAATGCCCTTTTGTTCGTCTCTCTCTCTCTCTCTCTCTCTCTCTCTAAATGGGTTAAAACGCAAGAAGAGGAATCATCTTACAATCTGTTCTTTTCTATTGAAGTATTTTCTCACATCGCTTGACAATGGATCCTAGATGCTCTTTATATGCATATGGTTTGCCTCCACCTATCGGCTTAAGCTTTTGGGTTGAACTTTCTAATATGGTATCAGAGCCAGTGCTATTGCTTTCGCTAATGCGCGTGGTCAAAATTCCACGTGAATGTGCGAAGTCAAAATTTCACGTGCCACTCGTAATCCAGCTTGCACGTGAGAGGGGGTGTTGAAGTATTATCCCAGGTCACTCAACAACGGGTCGTAAATGCTCTTCTTTATATTCATGTGATCTCCCTGCACCCATCAGCTTAACCTTTTTAGTTGGCCCTTCTAACACTTTCCCACGCATGAACTGAAGTCGCTCTCCAAGCCCAAAATACATGTCGCATTGTGCCTGAGGTCACCTAATTTACTCCTAAAATTGCAAAAATTGTAGTCCAAATCTCTGTGGTCCAGCTACATTTTTAAAGTAAATGATTCACACTCTTAAGTCTTGCACAAAAAACACCTATTAGCTAGTATTTTTCCACTCTGATTAACCAAAGTAAAAATACGTCCCCAAGCAGCTTCCTAAGCAAAAAAGGGAACCTTCAATGGAACCTTTACTTACCAAATAGATTTCCACGGGAAGAGTGTGCTCTGCTATAATTGCTTCTAAGCGGGAAAAGAGATTGGAATAATAGGATTTGACCGAAAAATTCCAAAGGTACAACAATTCCCCATAGCCTATCATCCTCACTTATATCAAACATCGTTCAATACTTCTTTAGTAGTAACCCGCAAGACTTCACTAATCCTTTTGATATTTATCAGGACCCATCGCGAAGCTTCCTCATCAGACCACTACATTGCAAATGCATACCCCAACTTGATTCTATCTTGTCCCTTTGCCCCTTGAGAAAGTGTAGTGCTATGTAGGATCGCGAGACTTCTTTCCCACTCTAGATTTCAGAATCTGAAGAAAAGGTGTCAGCGTAGCAAAATCTTCTTCATCAGATATGTTTTGGCCAAAAACGTTCTCAACAGGCACATCACTGCTATTAATAGACACATAGGCATCAACAGCAGCAACGAAAGAGAATCCCGCGGTTTTGCCCAAACCAAGGAAACGAGTTTGTCCCATCTTTAGGTTTATTACTAGATAGGATGTCCCACTACACAGCCACCATGATTCCTTCTGTTTTACATTTGCATTCGCCTCCTCAGAGAGCTTTGAAACATCACACCTGGGCATACTAGGTTTTTCCTTCTCAAGCAATATTTTAGCAAAGCTTTGGTTTGGCTGAACCTCCCATTCAAACAAAGCCACAATTTGGGCAATTTCCAGAAAGACGAAGTCCCAGTGGGGTCGAACTTCTCCAGAACGAAGAAGTTTTGGTGGCTCTTGCACTAATTTGTCTCAAGTCACTCCTGGGAGCATAACCTGTCCTAACTCAAGGAGATTCATGTAAATTTCCACCACCCTTTAGCACCGTAGGCATCTGGAAACAAAATTGTCCTAGATCCACCCTAGTCGATCTTAGAAGAAAGCAGCGTTCGACCATTGAAATTTTGTCTCAAGAACAAATGAAGAACCCTATCTCCACTTCGGAACTTCCTTGTCCAGGGCCTTCCTCCTTGTTACCACGAGAATTGATGCAAGGAGTCAAGAGATATTAGTACAAATAATCCAACACTCATTAGGGTCCTTAGATAGTTCTTGCTCTGTCATAAATATAGATTATTCATGCTAATTAAAAGGGTGCTCTATTAGTGCATTCAGGTTACATAATCAGTTTCGGTTAAAAAGGAGAATTAATGTGTTTTTTTAGTTGTTGATCCTTGTGACATAGTTTATACATATACAGCTGCCTAATAATTTATTTGGAGATGGCCATTGTTTTATTGAGTGATTTCCTGTTCCAAGTTTTTTGTTCCAACGAAGGTAAATATTTTCATAACAGAATGGTATCGTAAACCATGAAAATATTAATTTTCTGGTGCAGGTACTCTCTTCACTAGATGGCATTGAAGATGACAGAGCTCGAATACTTTCTAAAGCTGAGTGAGTTCTCTATAGCTTTCGACTTGTGCTATTTTGTCTTTTCGGAGGAATTCTTGATGTCAGCTGTAATAGGAATTTGTCCAAAAACCATTTGAATGTACCTTATAAGTTTGTTTTATTGATTTGTCTTTCTTTTTGCAGATATGTTTTGTCTAGTCACAGAAAAGTGTCGTGGAATATCAATATCATTGATTTCATCTTAAATATGCCGTGGACTGGTGCAGACTCAGAACTACGCGAAATGGTTAGTGTTGATATGAAACATAGAACATGATGTTCATGACCAGGAAATGCACTTCATTGATCATCTCTCCATCAGCTCCATTTGGTGCTTGTCTTTTTGTTCTTTTCCTTGCATGCCATGGTTTTAGATTCAACTCTTTAACTTCTTCACATGTTAGTGCTGTTAGCTGTGTTAAAATACAAGATATTAATGGCATGAGTCAGAAAGTCCAAATTGAAAGTGTAGCTATATCAATGATGAACTTGTGAGTAATCGCTGTGGGAATTCTTTAAGGGAGGTACTGTCATGCTGTCCTGACCCTTGAACTGAAGCTTTGATAGTATGTTGAATAACCATTTTTCTCAAAAGTTTAAGCTGTGAGGAAATGGGTCCACAGTGATTGTTATACCTATATCTTAGCAGTATTCAACAACTAATAGAACTTCTTTTTGCAAGTCATTATTGATTGTGCAATTTATCTTTTTCCTTGCTGGCGCTGGTGTCA
This sequence comes from Lenwebbia sp. NSW1173648, assembly GCA_029784005.1. Lineage (NCBI taxonomy): Eukaryota > Viridiplantae > Streptophyta > Magnoliopsida > Myrtales > Myrtaceae > Lenwebbia > Lenwebbia sp. NSW1173648. The sequence goes on from JARCGZ010000002.1 coordinate 27,747,253, forward strand.
AACCCCTTACGTCCTGATATAACACCCTCACCCCCCAATTGCTATCAAGTGTTACTGAGAAATCCTTACTTCATTGGTGATCTCAATCGCCAAATCTGGTGTTCTAAACAATCTGCAAAGTCAAGGTATAACAAGCTGAGTAGAGATTGCCAGAGATCTGCACTCGTCATCTATGGCCATCTGGGGGAGATACTTATGAGAAATTCCAGATTATTTATTTTGATCTTCAAAATGTTCCTGTGCAGAATTAGTGATTTCGTTTGGCATTTGACGTTACCATCTTCGTTCAGCATAATTGAGTGATCCGCGTATTGGGTGACCCTGCAACTATCCGTGAGGCCTATTGCCTGGTGTTTATTGGAGCAATTTATTACTATCATAGGATGCTTGAAATATATGAAGACATTTGTAAAAATATTTAACAGAATTAATTGTGTTTTCTTTTGTGGGTCTTTTCTTTTCTGCTTAAACGAGAATGTGCATGTAATTTCGTTTTCCTTTAAATATGAAGACCTTTTACTTCTGTCCATTGTAGTTTGGCATCTTCATTGAGTGTGCTTACATGGTTGTTAAGCATGGAATTGAATCTGACTTGTCTTTTGTTTATACTTTCTCGCCATCATTATTCAGTCATTGAAGGTCGGAGCCTTTCTTATTAAATCGAAGTGCCTTTTGGATGAAGACCAGACTTATGCACCTAAGGGCATGTCATCTTCTCTTCCAAAATATGACTTCTTGGAGCTCCAATCTCCGGATCTGTGTGATCATTTTGAGGTCAAGCTGGACGATTGTGAGGTCTGTCTTCAGCACCTTTTGGATGCCCTTAGCATTTTCTTTTGCTGTTTCTTAATCAAAAGAAAGAACATCTCATTTTCCTACTGGAATCTAAACATTAAGATTAACATAGTAAGTGTTCACTGTTTCAGGCGAAACTAATCTCGTCTTCTCATTCCAAACCAGTCACAGTTTTGGAGAATTTCTCTGCTTCTAATTTCCTGGCATCCTGTGCCATTATGGATAAACTGATATCAAAAAGACTGGAGGTAATCCTCTTCTAATCTGTGTGCATGCTTTTCACAAATGAAAGCTTGTGTTTTTGAAGTGCCTTTTGGTATGTAGGTGGGTAGGTGAGATTAGTGCTTGTGTGTGATTCTGCGTACATGCGTCTGTGCGTGTAGCTCACTTAATCAGTACTCTTGTGTGCTTTTGCCGATGAATGTCTTAGTTGCAGGGTCTATTTCACAGTTTGTGGAGAGGCTAGGGTTGTTGACGTCGAGATTTGTTGAACATTAGAACTGCGACTTACTATCAAGAGTCGAATGTTAAGGAATGGTACTGCGATCCTCAATTATGCAGTTTTGTCAATGTTAAGAAACTGCAGCATGAACTTAGCTATCTAACTTGCAAAATGAGAGTAGGTGCTTTGGTCTTCCATAGCCAAATTACCACCTTGCAGCAAACTCCAGAGCTATATCTCATTCCCACTGAAGGTCCAAGAGGAATCCCCCAAACGGAAAAGAGAAAGAGAATAGATGAATTAGCTTAGTTAACCAGAAAGACAAGTTTCACATATCAATCCTTCATTTGATGGTAGTAGTCTGTAGAACGAGAACACAAACAAATCAGGTAACATGACAAGTAGCTCTAGGACATTGTCAGTGTAAAGAAAAGAGAGCATTCTAACTCAAGTAAAATGATATACATAATATAGTAATTCTCAACATTTGATGTCTTTCCATCAGTTAAAACAAAATGTCATTGAAGTGGCACTATGGGGGTTGCTAGTCCTCAAACAAAAATCAGAGAAGTATCAGGTAGGTCTAAGAAATGTACTACCTCCAACCATCTATGTGTTTAGAATTTTTTTTTATGGTGATCTTTAATGCTCGCCAGATCTCTTTCTTCACCTTCAGTAACTCTCATGTTCCTCTCCATCCACACTGGCCAAAACCAAAGAGTTGTAAGACAGATCTCTTTCTTCGCATCCAATAAAACAGGCTTTGCTCAAAATGGTTTTCACTGAAGTGGTTGAATGAGGATAAGTTTCCTGGAGCCTATTAAGCTCCTAGCAACACGATGTTAACCAAGGCAGATGTACCTGCACAATGGACATGGTTGGTTATTGACGCAAGAATAACTTGTACTTAGTATTTAAAGGCCAAAAAAGGGAACCTCCCTGAAAAGTCATCCAAAACCTTCGGTAAACTGTAATTTCCCAATTGATAGGCATAAGATATGCTTCTTGCCTACTTTTTGCTATCACTTATTGGGTTCTGTCTCCTTGGAGTTTTAATGCAAAGAACACATTAAAAATTCTGTGAGACAAGGGGAAAGGAAAAGCAAACCCCAAAGTACCTGTTCTTTCATCACTGGCCTTATGTTTCAGAAGTCAAGCTTTCATATTTTTTTCATTTGGCTCATAACCACTGACAATAGAAAGATCGCTGTAATTTGCACGTTTGAACCTTATCATCAGTTTATGTGCGTGGTTGTCAGAGACATGTTACAGTTTTTCTTTCGGGGTTCTCATGGATATTATTCATTTAGTCTCCTGTGATTATAAGATGACATTCTTCTCTATTGTATATTTCAGGTTTGTATGACCATCTCCAGGTTTGATGCACATTTTTCACCTTCTCTGTACCTTGCAGCAATAGAATTGGTTGAACATGTAAATAGTGTTCATCGTCAGTATGAACTTTCTCCAGTCAGAAGCCTCAGTCCATATTCCAACAAATTGAACAATATGAAAAGTTTAATCTTTGGTTTCTCAATTGCTGCAAATTTGAAGGAAATCACTCTACATGTCGACCTTGAGAATGAAGGGGAGAACAACTCCGCATGCACTCTCTCTCTGATTGAATTAAATATCAGGTAGTGGTTTATGCGTACAAGTTAAGTTTCTTTAGTGGGCTTTATATGCATGTCATACTTTTGATCATTAATAATTGGATGTCTGTAAATCATACCTTTGGCTAGAAACTAATATTTTTGCTTAGGTTATCATTATTCAGGCATAGATTGAGTGTTGCTTGATTGTAATTGTGTTTTCTCTTCTTTCATGTGCCCTTTTTGGTTCATTCCTTTAGTATTTTGTTTCTTTTTTTCTTTTCTTTTTTTTTGGGGGGGGGGGGGGGGGGGGGATAGTGTACCTTGTTTCTTTATAGTAACTTTGTTCATCGCTTCTGGAATTAAATCTTTGACTCTTCTCACATGTGTTGGCTGATGCCAAGGACAGTTCTTCACCTGTTTCATTTCTGGAAGCTAGTCAGTGGATCTCATCCTCATAAGAGAAGTGGAGTGCTGCCACTATGTCTTGTGATGTCCATTGCGCGAGGAAAAAAAGATTGTTACAAGGATTTCAATGTCCATCTTATGTTTTTCTATCTTTCAAGCGCCTTTGATGGCCTCGTTCGAGCTCTCCACACATAGAGTGCTTTTTCTTATTGGTTTTTACTGTTTTTTTACTTGTGTGCCAGAACAGCCGTTCTATTGTTAAAGCTGTTTCTTTACTTGGAAAAAGTTTCATTCTAAATAAACAGGTTCGCCCCCCCTTGATGCCTCTTCCATGAATTGTGTTGCTTTATACTCGTCTTGGAGAATACAATCTGTAGAATTGGTTTATCTGGAATTTTCCCCAAAATAAGGGTGTATGGAAGAAATAGGTGTAGGGAGTCTGTGCATAGCTTTTCCAATATTATCATAAGTAATTGTTTTCATCTCATAGTTCTCTTTTTTACAGCTATAGTTGATTGAAAGAATAGAGGCAATGTACTTCCGAGTTATTAACAGTGATGTGGAATTAGATAGTCCTTGTAGCGTGGCTATGTTCTCTGTTTTGTTCTGATTAGAGAGAACCCTCAAGAATCTTATAAAATTGAGAATGTTATTTGATTGTTATGCCGGCCAGATATATATATATATATTTTGTTTCTTAGGAAACTTAAGTTCATGCAATGCCTATTTTCAACAGGTATGATTATACAGAGCTTCTGAAGTGCTGGATTTGTGCGAAGGCTGTGAACATCATTATTTATTCTTTGAGGGATGAAAGAAAAAGCCATACTGTCTGCTCATTTGGCAGTGTGTCTGCTACCGGCGCTCCTTGTCAACAGGGTTTCAGTATTGGGGCCAGCAACATGGACAAAATTGACTACAGAACAGTCAAATCTGCTGATTTTTGTTTTTCTTTAGATTATGAAGCTTCGAGAAAGGACGCCGCTGGTTTCCATAATTTTTTCATACGCTTGAATAATGGCGATCTGCATTGTCACCCTTACATATTTGCTATGATGGAAGAATTTTTTGACAGACTAGCTGGCTATGGTATGTCTGATAACACTGAAATCTTGTCTCCCCTCATTGAAGATAAAAGAGTTTCAATAGCTCTACCTGGTTCTGGGAGTCAAAGGTTCGGTTTTTCGAACTTCATTGAAGCTGGATGCCTTGATCATGCAAGTATTATGTTAAGTCACTTTCCATTTGTCACTGTCCGTCCTTCTGGTGATCTGAGTAGCATTGAGAATTCTCTACTCTATGATGTTGCTGATTGGAGGAACAATTTCTCTATAAGAACTAGAAAATCAAGAAATCCTAAGTCCATAGCAAGAAAGAGATCCAAGATTTGTCTTACATCATCATTGAAGTCCTTGTTTGGTCTGGATGCTCGTTCTCTGCCTTCTGAATCCTCTACCAATCAGTTTGTCCTTAATTTGAACCTCTGTGGTGTTAAAGTGCATTTTCATGATTCCTCATGCATTATTGGGACGGTTTCGCTGCCTACAGTTAACTCAGCAGTTATCCTCTCTGAAGATTCCATGGATATCTTGTGTTCAGCTGAGGAATTGGTTGTCACATCATCATGGTGGAGTCAAAGGTTCAATGAATTTTTGTGGGGTCCCTCTTCTGAGAATCATTCTCCTGTTTTAAACGTGCGTGTGAAGAAAGGAAACACTCATTTAAGTTCCCAAGTTGAAGTGAGCATTGGCATTCAGCATGTGTGCTGCATTCTACCTCCTGAATATTTGGCCATATTAATTGGTTACTTTTCATTGCCTGAGTGGACTTCATATTCAAGTAAGCAGCTCAATATTGAAAATAGTAGCAACCAGTGTGCTGCAAGCGAGAGTACAGTTGTGTATAAGTTCGAGATATTGGACTCCATAGGAATTTTAATTGAGAAAGAGAGAGGCTCTCGATTTCTAAAACTTGAAATACCACAGTTTTACTGTAATTTTGTGGAAGGAAGATCTGCGAATGGTTTATTGAAGGACCTTCCTTCTGAATGTTTGGTCCCAGAGCACAAAATCTCGAAGGAAAGTCACTGTTTAAATATGTTTGGACGGCAGTTATCGCTCTCAGTTCTGTTATGCAAGGATGATAGAGATTGTAGGCTAAGCTTAGATGAACGTGGTCAGAAAGGTATTCACACCTTGATCAAGACACTCAATGCCGATGTATGGCTGAGAATACCGCGGAAGAATGTTTCGACTTCTGATGCTTCTATGTGCATCATGGGGAAGATATATGTATGTGAACTTATGGCTGATGGTAAGCTGGTTCTATCTTTTCATGAACTGTCTATAGGTCTCCTGAATTTGGCATATCACTCTCTTTTACTAATGGTTTTTACCTTCTCTGTGAACAGACAATTTTCTTGTTGATGGATTCGATGCACTGTTCGATGTCATAAATCAATTGTCTTCAGTCCAAGATGAGTCTGAACTTTTCACTTCAGATGTACTACAGTTTCTTCAGTCAAGGAGATCCATAAACAAATATAACACTTCCTTACGTGTGGTCCCAAGCATGCTCTTAACTGAAGTTGTTCTCTCTGTTGACTCATTATCAGCAAAGTTGCTTCACTCAACGAAAGACTCAATCCTTTCAGAGCCAGTGGCTAGGGCTGAGATGCAGTTTAAGTGCTCTGCATCATTGAGAAATGAGACAGCTGAATTCTTGAACTTTAGCTTCTCTTCAGTGGTCTTGTACTCTTTACGTAGTCATGCAATCTTAGCAAGATGTACTGGCTCTCATTCAGCTTCATCAGTTCTCGGCATTACTCACTCGAGATTTGATCAGGTCAAAGATGAGCTATCTATTTTTCTTCCTTCTCTTGATATTTGGTTGGAGTTGTTGGAGTGGATGAAGGTTGTTGACATGATCAGTTCTATTATTGGAGAAATGACTGATGCTGAGCATCAGGAAGCATCATTAGCAAATGCAGATGATGGTCCTCATGTTGTTGAGAATACAGTGCTCATAGATCCTGAAATTCCTCCAAATTTGGCTTCTTCTGATTGTGTTTTATCAGATAATATCAAGGACACATCTTTCCTGATTGTGAAATTAGAAAACATCGGTGTTGCATTTCATTTTCCCATTGATGTGTGTGATTTCTGCTGCAAGTTTGGGAAATTTGAATGCAGACCTGCTGAGGATCATAATATGTCGTCTTCTGTGTTGGGGAAGAAACAATGCAAATTCGCTGTGCTTACTATCAAAAGCAAATGCACTGAATTGTGCATTAGTGAGAGGAGTTCCATCTTGAGATCCTTTGTGGAAAATATAAGCTTGAACATTGAGATAATGGAAGACGGCGACCTTCACTCGTCCCCGTTTGTCCAAATTTTTAAGATGAGTCTTGAGACTGAAATTTATAGTGGCGAGACTGATAATGGACATGTCTCTGTAGATATTCAGTGCGACCATATAGATCTGGTGCTTTCACATCAAGTATTCTACTTTTGGCATGATGTTGCTCTAAGTATTCCTGAAGGAGGATCTTCTCAGTTTGCAATAGGTTGTTTTGAGTGTAAGCTCCATGTGCGGAAGGTATCTCTACTGCTGACTGATGGAAGGGTATGTAAATCTGAACTTGTATTTACTGTCTGTTTCCTTGGCACAACTATTGTAGGTTTGGTGACTGTGGTGGGAATGATGAATGATTCTGTTTCTGCACTGAATCTGTCTAGCAATCCATCCCCCTCTATATGCATGCCAAGGAGAAACTTAATCGATGATGGCCTCAGATACATATTTACTGAAAATGTCATTCAGTTGGAGGCATCACAATTAGCATGGGAAAAGAGGAATCTGCGACCAGTTAAAGGGATTACAATCTGGAGAAGCAACAATGCCGTTGGAAGGAAGATTGGATTTGTCTTCGAGAGTACATTAAACATGTGTAAACCTTAACAGTAAAAATCAGATGCATTTGCAAGTATCTGCATAATCTGGCATAGTGGCATAATGAGATCTGTTGAATAAGATACGTGATCTTTTGTAATAAATATGTGTTCAAAAAGTTTCATGTGCCAATAGGATCTGATGAAGCTTCATGTCTGGCTATGCATGATTGTTGCCTTATAATACTGCAATTATTGATGTGGATGTTATTGCCTTGTTTTGCATTTATCCATAAGGAAAAGTTTAAGATATTTTTTGTGCATTATGAATCTTTTTTTGTTGTTTTCTCATTATAGTTAATCACATATTACATGTCTCTAGGGTTTGCCTGATTCATTTATAGTCTTGATACTCATTCTGATTGGATGCAGTGGAGTTGCAGTGGACCTCTCCTGGAAATTCTTATGAGAAACTTGGTCTTCCATGCTAATGTGTGTAGAACTACTGTAGAGTGCTCAATTGTGAGCGACCTTGAAGCAAACTATAACAACATTCACAAGGTAAATAGTTCATTTAATGCAAACTTGTCAGAAAAAGTTTTGTGTGAACATTTGGTAAAAATTCGTCACAGGTCATGTGGGAGCCATTTATTGAACCTTGGAAGTTTCATATTAGCATTAGTAGGAAGCGTGAGATCATTATTCTTCTGAATAGTTCCATCATCACGGATATCCATCTTGACTCTGTGGCTCAGCTCAACTTAAACATTACGGAATCCTTTCTCGAGGTATGCAATGATCTTATTTTGGGTGGTTGTTAATTTTCTTTCCATTTCACTAGTGTGTATTAACTCTTTAGTAGAATGTATTACCTCAAGTACAATTTACTATAATATCTTAAACAGCTGGAAAACTAGTGTAGGAGGGAAGCTTCAGACTAATCGCTGATTTCCTACTACTAATTGAGATATTTTTTCTTTGGTGAAGAGTATAGTTTTAAAGAATGAAAATGCCAGCTTAAAAAAAAAAAAAAAACAGGAACACAATAACATTTTACTTGCGGAAAGAGACTAATTTTCAGACATGCAAAATGGCGAGGGAATCAGTTAATAACAGTGGCAATAGTGTAGCTAAGATGGTAAGAACTGTTCTTACCTCAATCAACAGGATGCACGTTTTGTTCTTCATATGAGGAACTCTCTGATCCTTTCAAATTCAGCTATAATTCGATGCCAGGAACTTATGCACTTCCTCTAAATACTGTTTATGCTTAATGGTTTTCGGGAGTAATTAACATCTTGGTCATCACGGTTGTCTGTTATAGTCTGTTTGCAGGGCTCTTGAGATGATCAAGGATGCTTGGAATGAAAAGAAACCGACTGATCTCTCAGAAACACGGACATTCTTGGACTCTCCTTATATGGAAGATCCCTCTATAGGAAAACATGCTCCGTATATTCTTCAGAACTTAACTTCTTTGCCTCTATCATATTGTATTTTTCAAGGATCAGGAAATTCTGTGGAGCTTGATGCCAAAGAAGTGAAGGGTTGGAGTCTTGTGCAATCGGGCTGTTCTGTCCCAATATATAGTAACGAGACTCCTGGGGAACAGTTGCTTTGTTTTAGACCCACTCGTTCCTCTGGTCAACTAAATGAGAAGCAATCAAGTGGAGTGGCTCACCACTTTATTTCAATCAAGCTTGACGGAACCTCTGTTCCTTCTGTGCCAATTTCCATGGATCTTGTCGGATTGAGCTATTTTGAGGTGGATTTTTCTAAGGCATCAAATAAATTAGAACTTGAAAAAATTGTGGATATTCCAAGGTACACAAATCTGGAAGAGGACATTAAAACTAATGCGGGAGAAGGTTTTATTGTCCCTGTTGTCTTTGATGTTTCAGTACAGCGCTTCAATAAGTTAATTCGGTTATACTCGACGGTATGTGAAAAATTTCTCTTGTGTACTTTTTAAGGTTTTGATCATTGGCTTCCTTCTTATAATTACGAATTTCAGGTCATAGTGTACAATGAAACTTCTGTGCCATTGGAGTTGCGGTTCGACATTCCATTGGGTGTATCTCCAAAGGTATCAAACTTAAACATGTTTCTATAAAGGAGGAGATTTTTATCTGTGTAAGAATAAAAAATCTGTACTATCTATATTTTCTCCCCATAATTCTAATCTATCTTTTATTGTTTCACTATTTCAGATAATAGATCCTATCTATCCTGGGCAGAAGTTTCCACTCCCTTTGCACTTAGCTGAGGCTGGTCGTATAAGGTGGCGACCTTTAGGAAACTCTTATGTATGGAGTGAACCTCATAATCTCCCAAGTATTCTCTCCCAAGAAAGCAAGATTGGATCCCTTCGTTCTTTTGTTTGCTATCCTTCTCATCCAAGTAGTGATCCATTCCGCTGTTGTTTGTCATTAAAGAAGATCTATTTGCCTCCATCTGTGAAACCAAAGAAGGTTTCTGATCTTCTAAAAGAGATTTCTAAGGAACCTGCTGGGGAACATGACGAGGATTTATTACTTGGCCTTGGTAAATCAAGTAAACACTTTATTTACCAGCTTAGTTTGAGTACTCCTTTGGTGGTTCACAATTATCTTCCACAAACTGTGTCGTTGACCATTGAAAGTGGAGGAGTTAGTCGAACAGCCCTGCTTTCAGAGGTTTGAATTCCAACTACTAAAACTAAGACATTTAAGTTGCATGTAGCACTCTGTTCTTCTCTTTATATGCCAGCATATTGTTGAAGCTGCATCTAGAAAGTCATTAATTTCTTAATTTTCAGGTGCAAACAAACTTCCATCATGTTGACCCTTCGCATGAACTGGGGATTCAATTTCATATGGAGGAATTTAAACCTTCAGTCTCAAGATTTTCTCATGCAGAATCATTCACTACCCTAGCCAAGTTCAGCGGAACCAAATTTACAGCGTCAGAGACCTTGACTTTCGATCCTTTTATCAACAATGGTAACTCATATCTAAAGCATATTTCGGCAATGTTTTTTTACACAAATTTATTTTAATAAGTTGTTATTATTCTGTTCAATAAATTTAGGTCCTATATATGTTACTGTTGAGAAGACATTGGACGCCTTTTCTGGGGTTCGGGAGCTTTCTATCTTCGTTCCCTATTTGATCTATAATTGTGTTGGTTTTCCACTCAGCATATCAAACTCTGCTGATGAACTAAAAGAAAGTTTATTCACTGTTCCATCATGCTATGAGTTGGTTGAACAAGAACAAGTTCATATCAAGAAGGAGGGCCTCAGCCTTTTATCATGTAATCATGATCATGATTCAGAATCTCCAGCATCACGAACTGATTGCCTTTGGCATGACTCTTCAGACAATTCTAGTGTTCCAACTTGGAATGACGCAGTTGCTGATGGTAAAAGGATGGCCAGGAAACCTCCGATCAAATTGGGACCTTCCATTGTACATTTGGAAAAGGATGGTAAGGAAGATCAAAGAAGAATCTCGTTGTTTGCTCTGAATAAGGGAAGGCATTGGAGCAACCAGTCAAGCTCCAGCAACTTGAATATTGTAGATGATGGCCATGGAAAGGCTAAGGGGTACGCATATTCCCCTCAACCCAGTTCAAATCTGGGCAATAATATGGTTAGGCTATGTAGATCTCTGCCTAAACATGTCAAAGAAAAATTGTCTAGCAACTTGTGGTCAAGTCCGTTTCCTCTTGTTCCTGCTAGTGGATACACCAGTGTTCTTGTTCCTCAACCATTGCAAAACGCTGCCTATGTAATATCTGCGACGTCATCAGTTCTTTCTGAACCATTTGCTGGGAAGACAAGGGCCATCACTTTTCAGCCCAGGTATGGCAGCACCACTAAAAAGAATGGTAATGGATGTGCACTATATCCTGCTAGCTTGTTCATCTTTTCTCTATTTGCAGATATGTCATTAGTAATGCTTGCAGCAAGGAGTTGTGCTATAAGCAGAAGGGAACTGACTTCATCTTCCATTTGGGCAAAGGGCAACATTCTCATCTTCACTGGGCAGATACTGCTAGGTATTCTGACCATGTTTAGTTAAACCATACGAAGTTATGTTTTTTCCTCATGTTTGAATCAATTCTTGGTTATGTGGTGCTCAAAATTGCCAGCTGTACGGAATAGGGGATTTGTTATGACTTACATTGGCTGGTATGAATATGGCATTTTCCTGATGTCAAATTGCAAATTCTTGGTTGTGGTGCTCAAAATTGCCAGCTGTACGGAATAGGGGATTTGTTATGACATACATTGGCTGGTATGAATATGGCATTTTCCTGATGTCAAATTGCAAAGACTCTTCTTGTTTGCTTCCATCCGTTCTTATTTCACTCTGAAGTTGGTAACAGTGTCTATGGCACATTTGGTTTCACTAATTGATAAGGTGTCACGGTTCTAGTAGTACGGACTGTACTAGCTATTACATTGTTTGGTTTTAGTAATGGAATAACTATTGCTTTCTCTTGTTTGACACTGTATTAGCAAAGGAATAGGAATAAAATATCCAAAACTCCTTATCACTGTCTCTAATTACATGATCACAATGTAAAATACTATAAGCAGATTATATTAGTATATAGATCTATTAATATTAAGCACATAACATTTCATTAGTACATGATCATTATTAATTATATTATCAATCATAAAAAAATGTTATAATTAAATAAATTAGTATGCACTCAACATACTCTAATAACATCACCGTGTGATGATTGTTAAGTTACAATCTGAGTTTCAGTCATCATGTAATTCATCATTGAAAATTGATGTCATCTCACCACCGGTATACGGAGGAGCAGGAAAGAGATGGGGCTTTTGCGGAATCTCTATCGCATATAGGCTGAAAGTAGACACGCAATAGCTCCATAGGAGGCTGTGCTCTAGAATGTTACAGTTTTGGCTTTAATATGAATTTTAAGAAATAGTTATTGCTACAAGCAGACAGTATAAGATGCAGTAAACCTATATTTGAGCTACAACGTAGTAGGAATTGCTGCAATTAATCGTGCGGCTAGAGGAAAGATTTCAGCTAATGTTGGACTGCCCTGGTGATACTAACTGTACCTCGTTTTGACCCTAGAATACCTAGTAGATATCTCACTCTTGTCAAAAGATTGCACCACAAGAACTTATGCGGTAGATGAGAACATGGCTTAGTATTGGAATGTTGTTATGCTCCCCCTTCTAGTGTAGGATGGGATTTGGCCTAGAACAGAATTATGGGATTGGGCACGCAAATGAAGGTTGTGGAGAGATTGAAGCATGCTTTCTTGAGTTCGAGTGCTTAATTGTTTGTTTAGTGGTCTCCCGGTTCTATATGGTATCCAAGCAAAGATGTCTTGAGTTCATTTTTTGTCACACTTAGTTTATTTGTTTGTAAGTTTCCCTCCTTTATGTGATTTGGATTTCAATTATTCATTCACCTATATGTATCGGTTCTCATACTTAAGTTGTTTAGCATCTTACTAGCTTCCTTGTCCGAGCGGGGTTAAATTGAAGTCATCATTACATGCTCTAGTAGCATTGCACTTGGTGCATTTCAGCCATCGGATTGAGGGAATATTCATTTTTAATGCATAGGAACCTCATGTATCCAGTGGCTGAGGTACAATGGACTGATGCTTTTGGAGCACCTAAAATTCGTTACTGTTGAAGTTGTTGTCCCACGTCGCTTGACAAGGGACAACGGATCCTATATGCTCTTTATATTCATGTGGTCTCCCTCCACCTATCAGCTTAAGCTTTTGGGTTGAACTTTCTAACATAGTATCAGAGCTAGTGTTCTCCCTTTTGCGAATGTGCGTTAACCCTCCATTAGTCAAATTTCACGTGCCGCTCGTAATCCATCTTGCATGTGAGAGGGAGTGTTGAAGTTGTTATCCCACATCGCTTGACAATGGGTCCTATATGCTCTTTATATTCATGTGGTCTCCCTCCATCTATCAGCTTAAGCTTTTGAGTTGGACTTTCTAATAGTTACAATATAAGATGGAATCAATTTTCCGAAGAAGTGGTTGCACGATGACAATTTCTTTGCTTGCTGATGATTGCAATAGCTTAATCAATTCTTGCTTTTGCTACTCATTGCAGGGACTTGCTGGTTTGCATATGTTATGATGAACCTGGATGGCAATGGTCGGGCAGTTTCTTGCCAGAAATTTTAGGTGACAGCCAAGTGAAAATGCGGAACGATATCTCTGGTGCTGTAAATATGATACGTGTTGAAGTGCAGAATGCTGATATCTCCATGTGGGATGACAATGTCGTTGTTAGTCTTCATAACAATCCAGGGACACACCTGATTTTGTTATCAGACGACGATTCAGGTTATATGCCTTACCGCATAGCGAATTTCTCGAAGGAGGTTTGTTATTGTCTCAATATTATTTAACTTACATTAACCAATCAATATCTCTTTCTTTTTCTGGATTGCACTGCATATTGTCGTTGCCAAGTCAGAATCTTAACTGTATTTTTCTTTTTATCTGTTTTTGTACTCTAGAGATTACGTGTTTATCAACAGAAATGCGAAAGCTTTGAAACTATGGTTCCTTCTTACCATTCTTGCCCTTATGCATGGGATGAACCCTGCTATCCACACCGTCTTATAGTTGAGGTACCCTTGGTTCTTTCTGTGTCCTGTACTTTTTTTTAGGGAAGTCTTCGTTTAAGATGTTTGATACTCAACTTTCGTTTATATATTCAAGGTACCCGGGGAACGTGTGCTAGGATCATATGCTCTTGATGATATAAGGGAGAGCACGGCTGTCCATTTGCCTGCATCTTCTGAGGTCTGATGTTCTACCGATGGCAATCAAAAGAAAAGAACTTTCTCTGTTCTTTTGTTTTTTCCTGGAGTGACCAATATTTATCCTGATCTTGGCCGAGTTGGGTTTATTTCTCCCTTTGGCATATAAATGACACTGATTAGTTTCTTAGGAGGGATAGTTACTGTAGGTTTTAGGTATTGACAATAGAAAAAAGGCGCAAAAGAATCGGACTTTGAAAGGATTTTGATAATGTAATAACCCCAACTAGAGATTGGCCAATAATGAACCCCGAGTTTCCTGTCGAAACGATATAGGTAAGACTTATACGTGAATAACTGTTTCTTCCAAGCAATGTGTAACCTCAAGTAATACCACAAATAGCTCACAAATTTGTATTACGTCAACATAGGAAGTATAGATATATTGAGCACGCATGGGCTCGCTAGCATAAAAACTCGTGTAACACATAAACCTGGTAATACTAATGTGTACAACACATAAGCCTGGCAATCAACCGCACACATATGTTGGGCAACACATGGGTCCAATACACCCTGTACACACATAGAGCTATATACACTGCATGACAGTAAAACAAGTATTCCATAGTATCAACCCAATCCACCACTCCAAAAAGTAAATCCTAAAGAATCCCCGCCTAAAGATCCATCATCCACCACAATTTCCAACTCCAATATCTGTCTAACATGGAAAATATATTTAAGGAGCGAAAATCCACTGGTTCAGTAAACGAATCTTCAAGCTTCAAGATAGAATATCTCCTCCCATCAGCTAACTCGATGCTTGATAGAGAGAGAGAGTCTATTAACAAATAAAGCTAAAGACAGGTTACCTATACAATCACGGAATATAATCTATGAATGAGACCCTGTTTCTATTACAATCAGTTATATTTGGTCAATTGCTTAGAGCTTCAATTCAACATAATGATAGATTATCACATACCAATGTTACTTGATTTCCATTCAGACAATATGGGTTCTAACAGTTTCACGTCAATGGTGGAATAGTCGAACACACACACACACACACACGTGACATGTATCTCATGAATGCAACAGATACCTCTTAGTAGCCCATCGAATATTCACAGATAGGGTCTGACAACTCATGTGTCTATTGGCCAGAGATTCTTCCCGTAAAGGGGCATCACCAAGAAGGTGGTTGATACTATTTCCCTATTTGTAGTCCACAGGGTCTAGCAGTTCGATATGCCCTATTTATATCCCACGGGGTCTTGCAGTCACTTATGATAAGCATGACATCAATCACGAACATTTATATCAATTGAATATCATACAATGAGAGCCACATCTTTCACTTACATTCTCGATATTGAATTTCCATTTCAATGATTTTAGTGCCTTGTTTACCATTCCTGTGTATAACATTTTCACAAATAGGCATTCACATTTCCATAGAGAATTCATGCATTTAATGCACAACCGCACAAGGAAAACGTCAATCCATATAAACACTCACATCATATGCTAAGACATAATTTCAGGTTGAAACTGCATTCTTTTCTGTCTGTTTCCATGCTCTATAATCCTAACTAAAGCCATTATATAATAAGACTAGAACATGCTTTGATTTAAGCATTTCCTTTCTTTCTGGACACAGTGTTTGCAACTCTTCTGATTCATGGACTGATTAAATGTCAAATTTCTATCTCCATTCTACCCAATTTTAGGCCCTCAAACTAGTGATTCCTTGAAGCAAACATATAAACACAACCCAATTACAGAGAGGTACATGTAATGGTGGATCAAACTAAGTTTAATTAAGAAAATCCACTTACTTTAGATCCAAATGAAATCTGGAATTTTCCTGGACAGCAAGCTTACTTGATCGAAACATCCACCTAAACACCAATTGCAAGCATTTTAACATCACCCATTGAGATACAATCACAACCCACATAATAACACCATAATTTAACAAGTTGAGAGGCTTTCTGACAAAAATGATTAAAGTTCCAATTTAGCTGTCGACAGTCATGTTCCGCTGGCTCCTTCTTGGTACACCAGATTCCCTGAATCAATTTAAGACCAATCTAATTCAATTGTCCACTTCACATAACTATTGATCCACAAACCGGCTTGAAAAAAAAAAAAAGGATGAGCTTAGAGACTCCATTCTTCCACCTTGTTTCCATGTTTAGAACATCTCAGACCACAGCAGAAACATTCCAATATCAAGAATCAATTAGGAATCTATAACCCAACTCCAATACTCCAAGCTTAGAAACAATCGGTTCTTCCACAACTTAGTTTGAATGGAGTTGAACATTGAAAAGATATTCACCTCAAATGGAATCTAATTCCTTATATGAACTTCATGGACATGAATTGTGCTGCATAAAATTGGAAAGTTCAACTAAATAGTGGCTCTGAATTTAGCTCATCCTTTCTTGGTTTACTTCACCCTCATATTTCTCCTTTTCCTTGGTTTCGTTCATTTTTCTTTGTTTGGTCATTACCTATCTTTGCTTCTTGTTGCTGGTTTGTCGTGAATAACAATGAAGAGTGACTAATGTCATAGCTAATCTTAACTTAATTGCCATTAACTCATTAATCCTTCTTACACTTGTCACTCAACTTGCCCCAAAAGGTCCACTCACCTTTCATGCACTCTTACTTTTTTCTTTACCAGCCATTAGGTAGATATGATAGGGTTTCCATTGTAGTCCTTTGTAGGATGAAATTGCACCACATACTTAAATTTTGGAGCCTCGTATAATTGCATAATCTGAATGAGTTCATTTAGATCCAACATTGACCAAACTTAATTTTTGTCTCATTCAAGCACGTACTGGTGCACCTATCATCACAGCCAACGTAACACCTTGAAATAACATTGATGTGCAATTAGGTGCAAAATTTTAAAATATTGCAGATAAATACTCCACTGGTCAATGCCATACGACTTGAATCAATATATATGTGTAATTCTGCACGAGTATATTCTTTTCTGATGTATCCGCTTGATGTGCAATCTATCTAATAAAATTGGTAAATTAATTCCAGTGGAGAAACGATGCTATGAACATGACATGATGTTAAGCATGCACTGGCACAAAACATGCACTCATTCAAGATGTCCTTTTCTTTGTGTGACTAAATTTCTATCATTTGTTGTGTCATTTTGCTAGTATCGGTAAATAATATTCTACATGCATATAGACAAAAAGTTGGTTCTGTTTATTAAGCAAGGAATACCTGACTCATCTGCATAATGAACAAGAAAAGAATGCCAGTAGAAAGTGTCAAGTGCATAAAGAACTGCTTTTAGATGGTTCGATAGATGGGACATGTGTGTATTCCCTAGAACTTGATTCATGTGATCCATGTTGTTTATTTTATAGTCATATAAATATGCAAAGAAATTATATATCGTTGGGCAGAATCACTTTGTGAGCTGTCCCATTGGGTCTTATTTGAAGTATTTGACTCGCTTAAGGTTTTCTTTGTCTTCAGAAACCGGAGAGGATATTGCTCATTTCTACTCTAGCCGAGGGAGCAACAAAGGTGTACATTCTCAGTGATTCAACTAATGATAAATCTTTTTTGCTCAGATTTGTTGACCATTAATTTTGTGTCCTCACTGCAGGTTCTACGCATTATCGATTCAAGTTACCATGTGAATCCATCCATTGAGAACAGGAAACATGAGCAAAGACAAGAAATCTTTTCTGAGTACCAGGAAAAGGTCTCAATTGATATACCTTATATTGGTATTTCTTTGATTAACTCTTTGCCACAGGTATGTATGAACTAGCTTATTGAGATGGCATGATTTTTGTGGTGGTCTTCTGTCCCTTCACCATTCATTTTCTTTGTAGGAATTGCTTTTTGCCTGTGCAAAGGGCATCAGGGTTCATTTGCTTCAGAGCAGGGATCAACAGAAGTTTTCTTTGAAGGTTTTATCATTGCAAATAGACAACCAAGTTCGCGCTGCCACTTATCCTGTCATCTTGTCCTTCAATCGTGGATACAAAAGTAGTTCGTCTAACCACGATGATGGTGCCCAGAAAAATGAGAATTCACAACTTCACTCTGACCACCCCTGCAAATCGGTGATTCATCTAGCTGTTTCAAAGTGGAGAAAGAAAGATATATCATTGATTTCATTTGAATGTGTAACGCTAAGGTATTAATCACTAGCATCAGTATCGTTGGTTATTCTTTTATCTTCAAGATCAAGAGCTTATTAAATACTTATTCTGGCAGAGTGGCAGAGTTTCATCTTGAGCTTGAGCAGGAAGTGGTCTTGGGCTTGTCCGAGTTCGTTAAATCTGTTTACTTGAGATTCCAGAATGGAGTAATGCCCTTTTCCGATCCGACATTGCTACCACTTCTACATGATACCCCTCTGTTAGGGAACTCGCACTCACATATTCCTATCAGTAATGATCAAAACAGAAATCAGAGAATCAGTGTATTATTTCCCTCAGTAATTCCAGTTGGAGCACCTTGGCAGCAAATTTATCAGTTGGCCAGAAGACAGAGAAAGATATATGTTGAAATGTTCGATGTAGGAGCTATAAAATTCACTCTAAGGTAGGTGACAGATTGCCCCGCCGCTCCTTTTTTTAGGGTTATTCCCATCAATGTCTGAGTACTGCTGTGATATAATTTGGCGGTGCAGTTTTTCCAGTGACCCACGGATGCTTAGAATGGGGATCCCTATGTCAGGAGATTCTCTCGTGCATGTAAGTAGCTTATCTTTTGTTGGCTAGCTGTGCTTTTGATTTTTTATCTGTGCCTAAGCTAGAAGTATGACATGTGCGACTCTGTTCATGCCCTATGCATATACATGATTCTCCATGTTTCTAGACAAATGCATGTTTGGCTGACCATTATGGTTGTCGGGATAGTCTGTACTTCACATGAAGTTTGTTGATTCTAAGCTGTTTTGATGCTGATAGATTGTCTATGCTGCTTATTTGCATGTCTGGATATGCACTGTCCTGGGTCATTATTTCTTGTTCGAAGTTGTTATTTATTTCTATAAATATCTGGTGACGTTGTAGACCGTTAAGTGACAGTTTGAGTTTTATCTGGAATCCTGTGCATAAATCTATAATAAAAAAAACATTTATTAGTATCTATATCTTTGATTTCTAGGTATCAATTGTTGAAAGTTGAACCTGACTTTGGGTCATCTGAGATTTTCGAGGATTTACTGTCTATCATTATGGTACACTTGTCATCCCTGTACAGTTATTAGACAGGGTTTATCAGTCATCTTTGGATTGCCAACTCAATGTAGTTGGATAGGCAAACCATCTAATTATTGATGTGGGATAGTAAGATATCATGTCAATTTGAATGGATTCGAAGACGCGTGCAAGAGAAAAGAAAGCCCCTATTTAGGCATGAGCCCTAGTTCATTGAGAATTTCCCCGTATTAGCTTCTTTTGACCCAGGACTTCAGAAGCAAGCTGCCGAGCTGTACTTTTTGATAATATTTTGAACTCTAATCAGTTACTATCTGAATTTTTTTGCTAAATTCCACTGGGTACATGTGATTCGTGATTCCTAATTTGTGATTGTCTTTTTTGGGTCAAATATGTGTGAAGTAGACATCTTATAGCTGCAGATCAGAATGGCTTGGTCAACTCTGCAAGTCAGATACAATAAATATAGTAGAAACATTTGAAGCAAAACCGCTTTCTTGAATTTAAGTACTGAAAAAAGGAGGAAATATCATCCTATGTTGGCCGATAATATCTGGTGACTTTTGCATTTTATTACTAAATGAATGTGGCATATGTTCAGCAGTTCTTTGTTTTTTTCTGCTTTGAGGGAGAAAGAGAAAGGAGGGGGGGAGGTGGTTGTAAAACCGTATCTACGTTATTGCCAATGATCTCGTACTTTTGTTACAATGAAAAAATTGGCAACTTTTGAGACATCATTATTTGATCTTCCCCTGTGACCAAGAAAAAAACAATAGTAATTTGATCTCTCTTCTGCATGAGGTAACACGCTAGATTCAATTCTTTTAGCCTTGATCCACTTGGCTACATCCGCCCCTACTATTACTAGTATTTCTATTTATTTTTATTTAAGGATAATATTCAATTTTGAATTAAATTAATTAAATAAATTCTGAATGGAAAATATTTCATTGCAATTGTTAATTTTTAACATTTTTTACCTTATGAGATAGAAGAAGCAGAAAATGCTAACCTTTGTATTTCATTCGGAAAAAAAAAAATACTAGAAGATAATAATCTCACAAAGCCTTACAGAGGGTTGAAAAGAATGTATATAAATTAGAAATTCATATCTAAGGAAAAAATATGATACGCAATCATAAACCAATCCCTAAGACTCGAATACCTTTTCTTATGTTGAAGTAAAGAAAAACTTATGTAAAGAAAAGAAGAAAAGCTAGCAGTTCTTTGCACTGGTTGGCTCCTTACATTCTCAGTGCATTACTGGATGTTGAATTTCAGAATTTTCCTCCCTGGTGGCATATATTTGTTAGTTTTAAACTCATGCCCTCGTAAAGATTTTACTGACATAAGACAATGAATGGTTACAGAGAGGCCTTATGGCTCTTGCTGACATTGAAGGAGCAAGAATATATCTCAGAGAGCTGAAAATAGTAAATCACATTGCTGGGTGGGACTCCATTCAGGAGATCCTCCTGAGACATTACACAAGGCAACTTCTGCATGAGATGTATAAGGTAATCGGTTGTTACCTTTATGGAGTCATAATGCTTAGAACAGGAGCATGTTTTGGTAAAACGAGGAAGTTTTGTTGTGGTCAACTCTATTTGGCATTTGTCAAATTGTAGATTCTAGTGTTCTAGTTTCTTTTTACTCCATCTGATTTTGTTGACATTGTACCACACACTTCTTCACTATCTCAAGAAAGCTTTTCATGTTTTCTCTTTATGTTTTACAAGTCTGAAATTCACCAATATGTGTAAAACTCGAATCCATGTTGTGTTCCTAGCTACTGTTGTGTAAATGAATAAAAGAGTATTAAAGTCTACAGCTTCTCTGTTGTGAGACATTTTGGGCAAATGCAGGTTGTTACTAGATTGTCTCGGGGATAATTTGGCAAAATCTTATGGAATATTAAAAATTTGAAATTACTTCTGGAGTAGGCAAAATGGTGTAGCTGGCATATCCATTGGTAAATTTTTGTTTCTCCCCTCCCCTTTATCAATCACTAAAGATACAATGGGCATCGTCTGCTAGCTACATTTGGTTAGTGCACAATAAAAAAAGTATGTAATATTATGGGAGATGAGTAACAACTACTTTAAAAGCTTAAGTTGTCAGAAAAAAAACGCGGTTTAATTTTTCAATATGTTTTAACACTTCCCTTTGCATGCTGGCTTTGATTTGTCATAAGACTAATCGTTGAAATTGGTAATAGGGGAGGCAAATAAGAGGGTTGTTTCAATTCATGACCTACTCTGGTACCCTGTAAAAATTCTTTGAGACCACTTCAGCCACTCTTTTAGCTGTAAGATAAAAGTGTGGTTTGATATACCAATATTCTAACAAATCTGAAATCTCTACACCTACATTGCTGAGAAGAAATCTTTAACAAGCTTCAGCATTCCTTCAAATATCTGGAGGGAATGCGGAATTATAATTAAATGGCTGTATGCCTTTTCTGTTACTTATAATTTAAGCTTGTAGGTGCTCGGTTCAGCTGGTGTTATAGGTAACCCCATGGGATTTGCCAGGAGATTGGGGCTAGGCATCAGGGATTTCCTATCTGTTCCTGCAAGGAACGTTAATCAGGTATTATTGGGATCTTGTAGTTCAAGTTTTACCATCCATCATTGTATCTAGTAGTACAATTTGCTTCTACAGAGTCCTGCTGGACTTGTCAGAGGTATGGCGCAAGGAACAACTAGTCTATTAAGCAACACAGTTTATGCCTTGAGCGATGCCGCCACTCAGTTCAGTAGAGCTGCTCAAAAGGTACATCGACGAGTGATGGCTTCGGAGAAATTTCATACCCATACAACTCTGACTTTTTTTTTTTTTTTTTTTAGGGTATAGTTGCACTGACGTTTGATGAGCAAGCTTTCTCTAGAATCGAGAAGCAACAAAGGGGTACAATTTCACATAGTGAAGGTGTTATAAACGAAGTTTTGGAGGTATGCAGCCGTCTGTCTACTTGGTTTCAAACCAACATTTTCATCTTAACGTGCATGGTTGTAAATGAGTTCCTTAGAGAGTGAGAACAAAGACAGTGACAGCATCGAAAGACTTCTCTCAGTGTGCATGTTTAGAAGCATGTAACTGTCATAATTATTGTACCCTATCCAGTGTTTAATCCCCGAAGTTCATTTTTCTCCTTTTACTCTGAAGATTTTGGGTGTCTTACTAGGGCTACTGCACCTTATGACATTTTCTGTTCTCTTTTAAAGTTGGGACATCTTTTGGTAATGAACCATAAATGTGCTTTTCCGTCTGAATCTCTAAGGGTGCAGGAATATTTTGCAGTGTTTATTTCTCTCTTTACTTTGCTCCACGAGTTCACTAAAGCATCTTTGCCTCATTATTGATTTTGGTGGTACTGTCAATATCAAACTACTAAACCATCAGATCTACAAAAAATGGTCTGTTATGTTGCAATTCCTTGAAATCTTTCCCTTGATTTGGGTGGCACTTATGCAAATAGGATTTGGAATCCATTTCACAGTATCCTCCATTCATTTGGATCTACTAGTGGGATTTAGTAAGGTACCAAAAGTTGTCCTTATTTTATGCGTCTTTATTATTAACAGATAAATCTTTGCCAAAGTTTCTGCCTCCTTTTCTGACCAGCCTCAATGAAAACCGATATTCGTCCCTCAAGCTTCAATTCTCTCGTCTCATATGCAACATTTTGCATAGACAGAGGTACAACCTCCAGAATGCGTAGTTATTACCTCGAGAAATTGGATAGAACTTCAGCCAAAAATGAAAAAGGTTTAAGAACTAGTCTTGGCACAGTGGTATCGTCCATTATATCAACATAGTGATTTCTTCAAATTGTTTCTTGGAAAATTGTCTTGCTGCATGTAGTTTTTTCCCTAAAAAACCTGTTTCTTTCGCGGTAATTTGTTTGTCCATTTTCTGACACCCATTGGCCAAACTTCATTGCTATAGGGGCTTACTGGACTTCTACAATCCCCTATACGAGGAGCAGAGAAGCATGGTCTTCCAGGTGTCCTATCAGGTAACAGTAGGAGCTTAGATTGCTAGTTCAAATGCATTGACACAGACCATGTAACTTTACTTTGAATGGATATTGCTTGCTATCCTCCTTTGCAGGGGCAGCATTAGGACTTACTGGACTAGTGGCAAGACCGGCAGCTAGTATTCTTGAA
This sequence comes from Lenwebbia sp. NSW1173648, assembly GCA_029784005.1. NCBI lineage: Eukaryota > Viridiplantae > Streptophyta > Magnoliopsida > Myrtales > Myrtaceae > Lenwebbia > Lenwebbia sp. NSW1173648. The sequence goes on from JARCGZ010000002.1 coordinate 27,770,550, forward strand.
GTAACCGGGAGAACGGCTCAGAGCATCAGAAACAGAAGCAAGCACTACCAAACTGGCACACGTCGAAGGATCCGTCTCCCAAGGCCTCTAAGCAAAGAATTTCCCCTAAGACCCTATTCTTGGGAAGAAGCAATTGGAACATCTGTGCTCACTGAAGCCGGTGATGGCTTAAAATTCAAGGATGAACCATTAGTCATGTGCAGAGCTCTTAAGCAAGCTGGTAAATTTGTTATCGTGACCGAGAGGTTGATACTTCTTGTTAGCTGCCCTAGCTTAGTGGATTATGCTAACCCTAATTTTCAAGGCATCGAGGCTGATCCAGAGTGGGAGATAGAATCCGAGATCTTTCTCGACAGTGTGATCCACATTGCTGCTAATGATGGGATCTTGCACATTGTCGGTAGTGGTTCAGATGCTTTCTTGAGGCAAAACCAGCACCAGGCAAAGCGCAGTGGAATGAGGGTCCACGGTGGCAATCCAACTCTTCCACTATATCAGACTGATTTGGAACTGTCGCCTGGAAAAAACGCAGAAGAGCTATTGCAGATTTTGCAGTCAGTAATAGAACGTGGAAAAGAACGAGAATGGGGTGGCGGGTCAGTGCTGCATCGAGTTAATATCAAGTGCAAGTCAACTGGTTACTAACAGCACACAATATGCTAGAACATAGCATCAATATCTATGAGCTCATCCACATGGCGGTTTAGGCAAGGAAGGAGATTAGAATCAATGTGGGTCAAGGATCATACTAGTTTGGAATCTGTAGTCACCTGGAAAACGCAAAAGGGCACGTCAGAATGAGCGGGATTGCATCTAAGTGAAAATCGACCGGGAGTGCTGTAGCAAGGAGTCCTTGTTCAAAACTTGTCCTATTGTGAACTCAAATCTAGAAGCGAGGAGCTCTCCCAGCATGCACCATCCAGACTGTAGAAGAAGGGAGGGATTACTGTTGCAACAATGGATGCGTACCTTTCATCTGTAAATATCGTCATGTACAGCGTAGATACAACACAACTATATTTTCTCCAACATCAATTGCTTTCTATAAGATGCGTCAGATGTATATAAGTGTTAATTTTAGCAATTTCATTAACTCATCCATCATGTACAGTCATTTATATACTAGAATGAAGCGTATAATTTACTCAAACTTTCCATCTGTGCGGGTTGGGTTCGAGATTTGTAAATCCTACTACACCTGATCAATGTTTGGGTAGGGTGTGTTATTGAGCCTAAATGTTCCTATCAGGCTACCCTGCTGTTATATATATTCTGCATAAAATGACTGAGTTTGCATGACTCAAGAAAAAAAAAATATTCTTTTTCGGGCCTACTCAAATTATGCTTAATGAAATGGAATTTTTAGTTCGCGGATGACGTGATTTGAACTACACAAGTCAATAACCATCATCTAAAAGCTGTTACTTTTCGAGTTACTACGTTACATGATTTGTGGGGTTCATGGGTCAAGCCTTGGAGACCGAGGCCTAATTTTTGTATGTCGTGGGTAATGAAATGAAATGAACCTTAATGCCTCGGCTAAGTGTATTGGTACCGATGGTAGCTGATTTTTTCACTTGGATCCTATAAAGTTGGTTGAATCTTATAAAAAGTCGCGGACACGAAAATATTTTTTCTAAAATTAACCGATTGTATCGCTCACGGTAATGAATTTAACGGAAAATATTTTAATCGTTCGCGAAAATATTTATACATAAGTCGTTATCGATAATAAAAATATTTTTTATTGATTAATTATTTTAAGTGATACAAACGATCACTTTTAGGAAAATATTTTTCGAATCATTCATTTTTTACGAAGCCGTAGAATTATTTAAATATCCTTTGAATGTCCTTTTCTTTTATTTACTTGTCAATACTATAAGTACTACTGAATATTTTATTCAAGCCATAATCCCATAATTCAGTGGGCTTTGGTGGTAAGTAGACAAAAAGCAACCCAAAGAAGTCAACGGTCAAACCTATCAGCCTCACCTGATTTTGCATTTTGCTCCCAAATCTCCAACGGTATTTCACAACCCAGTGGGCTTCTTCTTCACCTTATCTCTTCTCTCTCTCTCTCTCTAAAATGAGCTCCATGAAATCTCCACAATCACTATAAAGAAGCATCGCCATTTTTGCTCTCAGAAGACGCGCACAAGCGGAGCACGAAGCGAAAATGCCGCCATTGGCCACTCTCTCCTGTCCTTCCTCTTCCTCTCTCTCCCTCTACCCAATCACCTCGTCCTTCCCTTCTTCTTCTTCTAACAGAGCAACAGCGTCGACGGCTTCGCTCGCTTTCGGTTTCAGAGCTAAACCCACGATACCCACCAGAACCCTCGGACGACTCGGCATCATGACCCTCAATTCCCCGATCCGCTGCGCCGTGTCGATCGAGAAGGAGACCCCCGAGACGGAGCGGCCCGAGACGTTCCTCCGCGAGGCGGACGGCGGCGGGAACGGCGCGGCCTCGTCGCCGTCGGAGTCCTCGGTGAGGGCGAGGTTCGAGAGGATGATAAGGGAGGCTCAGGACCGGGTGTGCCAGGCGATTGAGGCCGTGGACGGGGGAGGGAAGTTCAAGGAGGACGTGTGGTCGAGGCCCGGCGGCGGTGGCGGGATCAGCAGGGTGCTGCAGGACGGCGCCGTCTGGGAGAAGGCGGGAGTGAACGTCTCGGTGGTGTACGGGGTGATGCCTCCCGAGGCTTATAGGGCTGCAAAAGGTGCTGCTTCCGATCACAAGCCCGGTCCGGTTCCCTTTTTCGCCGCTGGCATCAGCTCGGTTAGTGAATTCCGTGATTGAATTGCGTTTGGTTTGGTTTATTTTGATGCAGATTGTAGAAATGGGGATCATTCAGCTGTGGTGATTTGATTATGGTTCTTTCCCCCAACTCTGATAATGTTAATTTTGGTTTTTTATGATGAGAGAGACTTGTGGTGGTGAAATGTAGGACAAGTATTGGTGTATCAGACTCTCACATCGTTATTTCCTTATAGCTGTTGAAACTTGAATTCTGTTGTCAACTGATAGAGGCATTGTGCTGAATTAGATGAGCCTAGTGGAATATAATTGCTCTAGTTTGAGTTTAGGACGATAGCAGACAAAATGCATTTTGCTACCAGCAAAAGTTCTCTTTCTTTTTTGGCTCACTAGAGAAATGTAGCTTTCCGGAACAACTTGCAGAAATGACTTTGTATTGCTGAAAAAATCGGTTTCAATGATTTACGGTTATGCGAATGAGGTGTTCAATCGTCAAACTGTTCGAGTTATGAAGGAACTACTGAGGTTTTTCATGTCTATACCCTCCATAACTTGCTCACTGGTTTTTTTCTTTTGCCTTTTCAGGTCTTACATCCACAGAATCCTTTTGCTCCAACGTTGCACTTCAACTATAGATATTTTGAGACTGATGCTCCTAAAGGTACCAACCTCTTCTTAGATTTTTAGTGTCCTCTTTTCCATTTTTGTTCCAGCATCCCGTTTGATTTTTTTCCAGGAGATTTACATGTGACATCAGCATATTTTTACTGTTCTATGGTCTGCAGTTCGACATTCCACCACATTTGTCACAGTTTAAGAACTGAAAAGCAGTTTTAGCTGTTGGTGTATATGGCCTGTTGGCATAATTTGTAGGGAAGTACATTTCTCGCACATGCCATTCACTACCTTCATGATGTGGCCACAATCACTTCCTTCATAGAATCGCTAACTTGACATATTTACGTCTATCGAACTTTTTAATTGAGATTCATGCTTGAAAGTTGTGAAGGTCCTGGGGATAAAGAAGTGTTCATTGAGAATAACTATGCTGTTAGGATCACTGTTAAGATGATAGATTGAGAAATCTCCATATTGTGGGATTGGATTTGGTATGCTTTGTCTAGTATAATAGCCTCAACGACGTATACACTGAGATCCTCTTTTAGTTTTATTTTAATCTTGCCTTCTTATGCCTCACAAGAGCCAATCATAAAGGCAACGTCTGGATACTATGACATGTGAAGGTTCCCATCTCAGATGACCACACCATTCGAATGACTTTTTGATCTGATAGCGCCTACCTCCATCTTTATGTTATGGTGAAACAGAAGCATTATTAGTCTGATGTGGTCATGCACAAAAGAAATGCTAATAGCGCATCTCTGCTTTACTTTCTTTTAGCTCGTAGTTCCAGCTATTGTTATGACTGCTGCATGTTTTGAATACTGCTATGCCATTGCCTGTCTCTGTTGTAATGTTATATCCTTGATGAACTGTCTCCTGTCAAATGCAATGTTTGAAGACTTCAAATGAAAGCATGACCTATTCAATCATTGATAGTGTTTTGCTTTTCTAAGGTGTTTGATTAACATCATCAACTATGGGAAAGTGAGTAATCCAATTACAAATTACAATACCCTTCTTGTGAAGCTTAAGTTATCACCTGAAGTGTAAGTATATGCATGTGGATATCATTGGTTTTCTTTAATAAGCATCAGACATTTGCTCTTTAGTGATTTCTTCCCATGAAAACTTGTGACTGAAGGAAGAAAGGGATAGCTTCATCTCCCTTATATATTAGTATGTCTTTTGAGTTTTGGATGTGTCATCACTGATACATGTGCATTCTTTGCTTAGCAGTTGAAATCTAGTAAATAGTGGCCAATGTATTGTTGTAGATGCACCTGGAGCTCCAAGGCAATGGTGGTTTGGTGGTGGAACTGATTTTACTCCTTCTTACATCTTTGAGGAGGATGTCAAGCACTTTCATTCGGTAGATTGTCCTTTCACTCGAGTTTTCTTTTTTGTCCAATTTGGTTTTATAGGAATAATATGCATTGCTTGCCATCTAGCGGCTGATTATGTCTTACAAAGCACAGTGCAACTAGTTGTAGTTTCATGTGTTTCCCTCTGGGTTTGACATAGGCACGATAAAAGTTGCATGAGAAAAGAGGTGTATTTCCTTGAGTAGGTGTTAATCCCATGTTCTAGAAGGCTGAACTGTGAAAACTGGCCACTTTGTTGACTTCTCCGGGTTGTCCCTTTGACAAGGTTTAGGTGGCTCAGTTATTCTTGCATAGCCAGAGTCTTTTTTCTACATGGTTCTTCCCCTCACTGAATCTCCTGTTTAGGTTTTTGCCCATTGTGATCATATGCAACTTCTTTACCACCTATGTGTGGACTTCAAGTTTTCACCTGCACAAGAGAAGTAGTCACTTTGATGTGTCATGTCAAGGAAAAGCATGTGTTTATAGTTGCTAATAACCTTGTTCATGGACCTTTAATTGCAAGTAGTAGATACTCCTGGTTGATATTGCCGGAAAGATAACACATACCTGTTCAATTTTTCAATCGTAAGGCTGCTGAAAGGACTCTGTTTTTTTATTCTTTGTAGGTTCAAAAGAATGCTTGTGACAAATTCGATCCTTCCTTCTATCCTCGATTCAAGAAATGGTGTGACGATTATTTCTACATCAAGGTAAACTTTCAAAGCTTCTCATTGTTGAATCTGTGCCTCTGTGCCTTCTCTGACATTTTGGTACCTAATTGTGCATTGATCTTCAGCGTTATCATGTATAAGTCTGGCCTTCTCAATTGATCTAGTGGGGATTCATTCCCTTACTGGGATCTTCAGTGAATTTGTGCGTTACGGGCAGTTGATTAAGTAGGTTTGGCTACTTGATGCTGCACAAAAAGTTATATTTTTCATGTCATACACTTTTACCATGGCTTTGTTTAAAGGTTTTCTTATGCTAGATTCCGTTACCTCTGTAGGAATATTCATATCTCATGAGTGTCCTCAGGGTTCTATATTATGGTGATCAGTTATCAAAAGTCAGTACAAGTAGTTGAGTATGTGATCTCCATTTATCTCCATCTCAATCAACATCTGTTGATATGCAGCACCGAGGTGAAAGGAGAGGACTTGGGGGAATCTTTTTTGATGATCTCAATGACTACGATCAGGAGATGCTTCTTGCGTTTGCAACTGGTAATGCACATGAATGTGGGAAGGAAGCTTTCTCATGTGGTTTCACCATAGAATTTCTCTTAGTGTCTCCATTGGACAGAAAGTAACATTTTTTGCCCGCTTTCAGAATGTACCAATTGTGTGATCCCCGCTTATATACCAATCATAGAAAAGAGGAAAGATATGCCGTTTACAGAGAAGCACAAGGCGTGGCAACAGCTGCGTAGAGGACGCTATGTGGAATTCAACTTGGTATGAAAGGAAGGAGAACACAAGAGAGAGGAACAAAGCTGACAAAATTTAACAAGTTTTCTGTTTTTCCCCTCTGAGCCTCATTAATTTGTTCCCTTTTAAAAAATGTAGGTTTATGATCGGGGCACAACATTTGGACTGAAGACAGGAGGGCGAATTGAGAGTATCCTTGTTTCTCTTCCATTAACTGCTCGGTGGGAATATGACCATGTAAGGTTTTTTAATTGGTCTGTCCAGATATATTTTGAATCCAGAATAAACTTTCTCGAACCCATTAACTCAAATGTGGATATCTATTTGGTTCTGTGCAGAAACCAGAGGAAGGAAGTGAGGAGTGGAAACTGCTAGATGCTTGCATAAATCCAAAAGAATGGCTCTAGTAATTCTTGGAAAAGCCCGAATTGCATTATTTTGCAGTGTGTTGTTCATCATCGTTTCTTCCTCGTCAGGTTTGTTTTGCTTGATGGCTGAGTTGGTAGGCGCGCCCCAGAATTTGTTTACTGGTTATATTTAGGAGATATTGGCGGATCTCTTGTAAATCATGTTGTGTATTCTTGTGTATCAGAGGCGAATGATAATTGCTTAATGGAAGCACTTAGAGATATTTCAACAGGCTCTTGGTGATGGTGGATGGTCTTGTGGCATCTCTAGTTCTCTGTTCCAATTTTCAGTTGAGTTCGGTCGCTTCATGGAGTAATTCTCAAAGGGGAGACCCTACTATACCGCTTTTCTTCTCCCCCACTTTGGCCAAGGACATTGCAGTAGAACTTGAGAGGTTGCTTTCATCTTAAATCCAAACTTCCCTGTTTAATCCCATCTTTGTATGGGGGACGATTCTATTGTTCTCTTTGGATTTGTGTGGCTAAATTTCTACAGACCATAGTAAATTTTGATTATTGTTGGTTGAAAAAAAAAAAGTGACCTGTAAAGTTGCCTAATCTGTAATTTGGTAATAACTTACCAATTTTTATGTCCAATTATCAATTTTTATTTGATTGTTTATGGATGACCAACTCTTTGAAAAATTTATCAACTTTTATGAATGAGCTTCCCAACTTGTTGAGGTTAACAACTCCTACACGAATTACCAACCTTAATTTGATTAAATTGTCAACTTTTCTTTGATAAATTCATAAAAATTAATTAGTTTTAGATAATCACTTTTTATTTGAGTCACTTACCAATATATATTTTATTAATTTTAATAACCAACATTTTTAATATTTTATTGAAGTTGTTGACTCTTATATCGAATTACCAATTTCAGTTGGGTTACTTATTAATTTCTTTTAACGAAATTATCAACTAGTTTTAGATTGCTAACTTTTATTTGAGCTACTAACCAAATGTTTATAATAGCAATTTCGAATTGTCATTTTTATTGAAGTTACTTGTTAAATACAAAATTGCAAACTTTTTGTTTTTGGTAAGAAAATGGGGTAAAGTCTCATTATTACATTGTTACTCTTTTAATGAAACTTGATCTGGTCTGATCTCTTATTAACCGAGGAAGTGAATTTCTCGATGGCTTATAAGTGTCATTTACATTAGAGGTATGAAGTACCCAATTTGTTAACTAATAATCTATACATAAGTTGCTTTCCCTGAAAATATGTACGATGATACGATCCGATCTGTTGGAAATATTCTAAAAGTGTCCCATTTTGAGAAATAATAATGGCCTCTTGCGAGTCTACCTCTACAATAACTTTGCGAATGCCCAACGAACTGGCCATTTTGAGACCCAAATTAATACCCAAAGTTTTGCAGTGAGCGAAAAGCACACTCATACAATTTGCACGATCCCAATAAGCCAATTGCCTGTTGAAGCTGGACTAAAGTAATTGCCTAATTCATTACGAAGAAGCCCACCCGTTGAAGCTGGACTAAGGTTCCAATCAGAAGGAGGGACGGTCTAACTCACAAACTTATGAAGACAGTCTATTTTTCAATCATACAAGCTGAAAAGGATGTCCTTAACATATCCCAAAATCAAACCACAAGTGCTCCGAGAAAAGAAAAGTTCGTCTGAAATCTATAGTTCCTCTTGTTCCTAAAATGCCAACAAGTTACACCAAAAATTAGTTGCTCGTCAGTTTCTTGTACCCGAGTTGTTGAAGCAGATAGGTTTGCCAACAACCATTTTTAGGTACTAACTCTATTTAGATACTAACGATTGGCACAAATTACTATTAGATTATTTGCTCTTATTTGAGTTACTTTTGAAACATTATTATTTTTTTTTTTTTATGATCCAGGATCCACATGTCGTAATCGGGCTTCGCCCTTTCCGATAGTGACTATACCTGGAGGGAGGCTGGCCCCGCAACCACCAGCAAGGGCCCCCCACTTAAGTCCGCGGAACGGGTTGGGAGAGATTCGAACCCCCGTCTGTGGCTTACGCCTGCGACAAAGAGTGCAAGTCTCACCAACATGCCATGCGCGTGGTGGGTTTTGAAACATTATTTAATCATCAACTACTTTAATAATTTACTCTTTGTTATGGAATTACTCATTTTTGTTAAATTTATCAATTCTCGCGTGAAATTAGCAATTTTATTTACTAACTTTTTTAAAAATCACCAACAAGAAAAGAAAATAGCACTTTGAACCCATGGATCTCCCGACCCAAAAAAAAATAATAATAAACCCATGGATCACATCCCATCCCAAATTGATCCTACGGTGGAGAAGTGGGCTCCTGCTTAAAACCTCTCAAAACCCCTCAGCAAAAAACCTCCATAACTCACGGGCTGCGATTCGAAACCCACCCCTCCATGTCTCTCGTCAGGCAACGCCTCGCCTCTCTCGCTCGCCCCTTCTCCTCCTCCTCCTCCTCCTCCTCCTCTTCCTCGCCCACCACCAAGCTCCCCCTCCTCCACCACCGCCACCTGGACCCCGCCGCCGGCGACGTCGCCGCCACAGTCCAGCTCTACTCATGGGGCCGCGGCGCCTCCGGCCAGCTCGGCGGCGGCATCGAGGAGGTCCGAATGTATCCAGCTCCTGTCGCCGGCCTCCCCCTCCCTCCTTCCTACGCTCTCTCTCCTGTCCCCGGCAGGCTCCATGGCTCCGGCCGCACCGACTCATCGCCGGCCTCCGATGCTGCCATTGAGTTCGGCATATCGTGCGGACTGTTTCATTCTTCGGCGGTTGTCGATGGTAAGCTGTGGATATGGGGAAAGGGCGACGGCGGACGCCTAGGCCTTGGTCACGAGAACCCGGTCTTCGTGCCGACTTTGAATCCTAACCTGGACGGTGTTCGGAGCATTGCTCTCGGTGGTCTTCACTCAGTCGCGCTGGATTCGCTTGGTCGGGTTTTCACTTGGTGCGTCGCGTCTCTCTCGAAGTGATTGGGAGTGAAATCTTTGTCGCTATTGTCGTTGTTGTTGTTAATTTGATTGGAATGTCGGTTCTGATGGACTTGAGCGTCCTCGGCATTCCAATGTGAAGTGTGCAGGGGTTATGGCGGTTTCGGAGCGCTTGGGCATTCTGTGTATCATAGAGAGCTCTTGCCGAGATTGGTGGAGGGGTCGTGGAATGGGAGGATTTTCCATATTGCGACTAGTGGCACTCATACTGCTGCTATCACGGAAGCAGGTAAGCAATCTAGAGTTCTTAACGTTCGTGCTCTCATTCTTCGGATTTGTATCTGTGTGCTTGAGGTTTGGGGCAGGGAGATGCTTGCTAGTTTCTAATGTTTTGAGTATTTCTGGTTAGTTCTGGAAATTGTAGCCTTTATTGTTTTATGACTTAGCTGCTGGTGTTGAATCGTGAGAAAGTATGCTTAGTTGGAAAGTCGGTGCCTTTTCACCTCTGAGGGTGTCACACATCATAAAAATTCACATCAATCAATTCATGTGTGAACTGAGAAATCATTTAAAATCATGACGCGTTTGTTGGCTTCGAAATCACTTCTTTGATCAGTAGTGCTGGTGATGCTCCCTGTGGCATGTTGCTGCCTGGATCTGATCTGGTCGTAATTATGGTAATGGAAAGCACGCTATGAGTGAATAATGCGCCTGGGGAGGTGAGGGAGATAGGTAAATAGGTGACTGTAAGCCAGAAGTTATCAGTCAAAATCAGGTTGTTGGATCGGATTACTGGGAAATCTAGAGACTATCTTGTTTAGTTTATGTTGATAAGGTGAAGGAGTTTTTATTTTCTGTGGTAAATTTTTGGCATGCTGTGACCCAATTAAGGATCAAGCTAATCGTGGTGTATAATATGTCTGGTTCTGAAGTTACTACTCATCCGATGTCATTGCTCTTCACAATATGTAGGCGAACTGTTTACCTGGGGTCGAGAAGAAGGAGATGGTAGATTAGGCCTTGGTCCTGGTCGGGGACCAGATCAAGCAGGTGGCCTCAGTATTCCTTGCAAAGTAAAGGCGCTACCTGTACCCGTGTCATCTGTTTCTTGTGGTGGTTTTTTCACCGTGGCACTAACTGAGGAGGGTCAAGTTTGGAATTGGGGAGGTTCGGAAGTTTATATTTTCGTTTGTATTATTCGTAGTTATTTGGTTTTGCATTAGGTGCTTTGGCTGTTACAATTAGTGAAGTGTTTAAGGAGTTTGTTGTTATGTTTTTGCTATATGCTTGAGTGGAGATCAAAGCAAGGTAGTCAAAATCGCTGACAACTGATAAATGTTTGGGTGCATTAAAGCACATCATGCACAAAAAGCTGGGGCACATGGTGAAGAACTTTCTCAGTTTTTCTCCAAAGGAGTAAAATTTGGCGCCTCCAGGATATGAAATTAGCTTCAGCTCCATCTGGGATATTTTTTTTTTTCTTTTATTTGTTTACAAACTCTGAATGTCTAAAAAATAAGTAAGACCGAATAGGCCAGCCAAAAATTGACACGTGGCGAACCTTGGTGCAAGCTTGGGCCTCTCTCTGGGTATACCGAATTAATGTTTTTAAAGATGTGAAAAGCGAACATGCAAAGAAAGTGATCTTTCATTTTTCTTTTCTATTTACACCAGTTCATAGAAAAGATTATTTGATGTGGTGTTTATGTAGAGAATTGGTCGGTGTGCAATATTTTAATTAGTCTTTAAGATTGCAAGTGTTTGAGGGTATGAATTAACAACATTCTGGACCCTCGGTAACTAGCTCTTTCTCCTAGTAAAATAATCTGTTATTATGCATTAAGAATGTAAGAAAGATAACCTAGTGAGAAACTACATTGTAGTGCATCTCTAGATAGATGCTCAACCACTTTGAAATTGCAAAAGTCACCAGTATTTTGTTGAACTCTTATGGATTAGTTATCATTGAGGGTTGAAAGGTGTTGCACCTGATGAGAAGGGTCTACTCATTTCTTTTCTCGCGAAGTTTTGAGAAAGGGAAGCAAGACACAAGAATGAAACAAAAAAGAACATATTTAGCAAATGAGAACTTTAAATTAATGTGGCTAACAAGGACTAAGAGAGGAATGATGCAAGGACAGAGCCGTCGGTTATAAGTCGACAAGTCATGGTCCAGTGATTGTAGTCCTTACACTTATTTAGCTAAGATTCTCATTGCAGAAGTTCATGGTAGAGAGATTTTTTTGTTTCTATGGTGGTATCGTGGTAGTGGAACTTAGCATACATTAACGATGGGTTTGAGTTACTGTCATACTAGGCCTTTATGGTTCTTTGTTTGGGGTATTTTGCAACAGAATAGAGAAATTTCTAAAAATTTTGCAGGGGCAAAATTTTGTAAGATAAGTGGCCATTCTAATAGTTTCAGCAAGGTAACTTGCATCCCAGAATGTTCTACTCATTTTCCATCACAATAAGTAGATGGATTCTCAAGTTTTTCTTGTAAGAAGTTCAATTTTACAGGGGAAACGTAATCTCAGCTTGGATAAATGAGTTCCTGCCATGCTCATCATGATTTCTGATTCTTTTCTGCAAATAATTTTCCAATGATTGTTTTATCTTCTTCTGCCTTCCATATGAACTAGTATTGGTACCTTGGAAGGGATTGGCTCCCCCCCCGAAACACCTCGCCCTTAAAGAAAATAAAGAGACAGAGAAAAAAGAATCGAACCACGTACACATGCTTTTAAGCACATTGTTATGAGAAAGTTGAGTCCTTCGTCGTCATACTGATGGAACGTTCTTTGTGCTTTTTAGCTAACTCAAATTATGAACTTGGAAGGGGTAACAAAGCTGGTGGCTGGGAACCAAAACTTATCCCAAGTCTTGAACATGTTCGCACCATCCAGATAGCCAGTGGTGGATATCATTCGCTTGCTTTAACGGGTAAACAGTTAGAGAATTTCTTTATGGAAATAAGTCCTCTTTTTCTCCGATTCTGATGGATGTTCATGGTACATTGTATAAGATGATGGAAAGGTTTTGTCCTGGGGTCACGGTGGACATGGTCAGTTGGGCCATTCTTCTATCCAGAGTCAGAAAGTTCCTACAGTGGTCGAGGCATTAGCTAATGAGCATGTCATCTTTATTGCTTGTGGAGGTTCAACTTCAGCAGCTATAACTGGTAAGAAGTGAGAAATGCATAAGTCTTGTGACTTTATCTGTTAAAGTGCATATGTTACTTATAGTCTTTGCCCTTTATGGGAAGCAGCATCTCGGTGTATCAAATCGTAAATATCCCTTCTGGAACATTTGTAAGGAAGTCATGTCTCAAGTCAACTCCTTAAAGTGATTTTTTGTTCAACTACTTATTTGGTGAGGCTTGGCCTAGAATTACCTCTGCGGAATATCCCAGGATGAACATCACCTGCTTATGGTAAAAGGAATTCAGGGCCAAAATTCCAGACTAAGGATAGATTACCTGTGGTCGTCCAGATCAGAGTGTTTAGAAATACTTTGGACATTTTGTTATTAATGAAGTTTGTCAAGTTTCATGGCAAACCTAAAGGGAAGGTTAGGTAGTTGTGATGATTGGTCTTCTAGATACAATGGCAAATACAGACATAAATTTGTTATATAGCGCTAGAAATTGAAATTGATATTGGATTGATGGATTCAATTACACCTTATTATCCTTCTCTTCATAGCAGTATGCATCCTGCATAACTGAAGCTTTAGCCCAATTGGCCAATTTGCTAGAATCAATTCTACAATATTTCGTCTTTTTTGTGGTTGACACTTCTAGAGTATATTTAAAACAACATGAAATTGTACAGATTAGTGCTTTCTGGAGTTAAAAAGTTAACACTGCCACAGGGAAGTGTTGTCTCGAAGTTGCACAGAAATGATGGAATAGTCTTGGGACCAGAATCCTTTTTCTTTTAAGAGAGAGGAGAGGAAGAGAGGGAGGGGGGAGGATAGACATTTGTAAATTTACGCTCCACTCTGTGATGTTGGGGTTCTTTCAAGGGTTGCGGTTGCAGCAGTTCTTGTGCACTTCGGCATGCTTGTATATTGGTGCTTCGGGCCTTGAATCTCTCAATTTATAGGTAGCTTCGTACAATTTGTTTCAAATCCTTGATGGTAGAAAGAGTAAGTAAATACTTTCTCTTTTGTCTTCAACAGATGAAGGGAAATTATACATGTGGGGAAATTGTAAAGATTCTCAACTTGGAGTTCCTGGGTTGCCGGAGGTGCATCCTACTCCTGTTGAAGTAAAGTTCTTGAGCGAAGATGATGGACTGGGGCCCTGTAGCGTGTTATCCGTTGCAATTGGTGCTTCTCATGCAATGTGTTTGGTTTCCAGGACAGGTCTTGATACATCTGTCTCAAAGGATAACCAAGCGGGTACTGACCGGCAAAACGGGAATGATAATTACATAAGTTCTTAAAGTGATGAGGTGACAAACTTTTGTACACAAATCCATGTACTGTTACGTCTGATGGCTGGAACAGTTTGCGAACTCTTGACAGCGAGGTAGCTTTTAAATTTCCCTGTCTTCACAAGGCAATTATGGTGTGGGTGGGGGAGGTAGACCTAAGAAAGCAAACCTGTCTTTCTGCAAGAGGGCCACCATTATGCCAAGCTTGTGGTTCTAGAATGTCCTTGGAAATCAGTTGAGCCCGATTTAGATGCAGGGTTGGTGTTTGAAAACAAGATGAACTGACAGAGTTGTAGTTCTCAATATTATGATGCTTAATTCCTGAGACCACCCTGTAACCTTATAGAGAGAGGGATGCACCCTTTTTTGACAGAAGCTGACATTGCCCCATGTTGTCAAAAAATGGCTTCCAGAGCTCAAGCTCATCGTCATCATCTTCATTGTTCCTTGTGGCACATTGCCGAATAGATTATTTCAGGACTACGTTTTCCCTTAAAACTGTGTCGATCAAGCCTATTGCTTTTGCTTTGATGGCTTTCTTTCGCCGAACAGGTTTTATCAGTCTCATTCGTGGTGGCAAATGTCCTTGTAACTGTCAAACCATACGTAGTTGGAAACTCTCTCCTCGTCCTCCTCCTCCTAATAGAACACTCCGTATGATCAACTTCAGAAGTCGCCTTTAAAGTGAAGTAGCCAGTTCGAAGCTCAGAAAAGTGCGTGGCCATCGCATAAAAAATCCGAAACGACACGAGTCGAAGGTCGGACGGGCATCGAAGTGGAGCCAAAAAAGAAAAAATGGGGTGGGACTGGCTTGGCTGGAAACCAGGCCGATTGTCGCATTTCAAAAAAGAGACGTTGCGGGATTCATGAAAGATGGCCACCACAGGGGCGAGATGGAGGACAAACAACTAGAGTACTTGGTAGGGACAATCGTCGTTCGTTCATATTAGCATTTACAGTACACTCGTGAATACAAAGAAAAGGCTGGAAGCTAGAGAGAGAGAGAGAGAGAGGGAGAGAGCATGCGCGTAGAGACGAAATGAGCATTCGATCTCTCTTTCTCTTCACCCTTCGGACCACTTCGGTGGGTCGCATGACTCGCCGACCACCGCCACTGTTTCATGCGTGACCCCTTTGCCTTGCCCCGCTCCCTCCTCTTCTTCTTCTTTTTTCTTTTTTTTTGGGTCTGGGGTTTGAGGAAAAATGATTATTTTTATTTTTATTTATTATTATTTTTTGCAATCATGCGTTCGGACCTTTCCTTATTTACTAAGCCTAATAATGGGAAACGCATCTTTTCTCTTTCCGGGTTCACAGTTTTCACGTATGCCTTCATTTACTCCCCCTTCGCATGGCCTTGTCCCAATGTAGAATCATAGAATGAATGACGCAATCCGCTCATTCCCATCCGCATCTTTCAAAGACCCGTTTTCGTTGCTTTAGAGTAAGTTACCCGGTGTAATCCTAATTCATCTACTGACCGTCGCGATCTCGAGATTGCACGCGTGATTTAGTAGCTAGTTACTTGGGATTACAGTACATCTCCGCCTTCCCTTTCCGTTTCATTCCGTGTTTCCCGTTTCCAGGATCACATCCTCTGGAATTAGAGTAAGTTACTCGGTGTAATCATAATTCATCTCTTGACCGTCGCGATCTCGAGATTGCACGCGTGATCCAGTAGCTAGTTACTTGGGAATACAGTACATCTCTGCCTCCATCCCGAGCCTATTCATCTCCACCTTCCATTTTCGTTTCGTTTCGTGTTTCTTGTATTCAGGGTCTCATCCTCTGGAGTTAATCTCCCCCCCCCCCCCCTCATGACTTCTTTTATAAGGGAAAATTACAAAAATAAAATCTTAAATTTATTGTACTTTTGCTGGATGGCGATATTTGATGAGCAAGAAAGCATGGAAAATAAAACGAAGTACGGGACAAATGACACGAAACAAATGTCCTTCACCACCCCTTCTCTCATTGATGCTGTATCAATTTCATCACACCCATCACTACCCTTTTGTCTATTGACATACAATAACAAAATTAATAAAAGGAAAAACCCCATAAAAAAAAAAATCAAAGCAAGTTACAACCCTCTTTGAGTAAAAAATTTTTAAAAAAAAATTAGAATGAGTTAACCAAAGTATCCCCCAATCTACAAGTTAATGATGTATTGGAAACCTCGTATAATGTGTCCCGTTCCCACCGACCAACCCATCAATCTCGAGGGCTTTCTCCGCCGCCGAACGCCGAGCACTGCGAGGCGGGCCGCGACAGCTGCGACCCGGCGCTGGCGGGGCAGCCCTCGAGCCCCACGGGCGGCGCCATGCAGTTGTACGACAGGCAGACCGCTGCCGTGTCCGGCACCGCCATCCCGCGATCCCATGGGAACCCGGAGATGTAGTTGTGTTGCAGGTACAACGTCCGGGTGCGACCCTGGAACACGCTCTTGACGTACTCCTCCGGGACGCTCCCCGTCAGACGGTTGTTGTTCAAGTACAGGCTCTCGACCCCGACGAGGGCCGTCGACAGCTCCCCTGTCAGGGCGTTGTGGCTCAGGTCCACGATCGATCCGGGGCCGTAGGATGAGGCGGAGGATCCGACGGCGGCGGGGACCCCACCGGAGAGATTGTTCCGTTGCAAGAGCATTGATTGGAGGGTGGGGGTGAAGAAGAGGGAGGGCGGGATGGGCCCACCGAAACGGTTCATGCTGAGGTCGAGGTACACTAACTCCGAGAGCGATGCGAGGCCGTTTAGTGGGCCCCACATCGCGTTCCCGCAGAGCGACAGGTATCGGAGCGTGGGTGGCAGCAAAGGCGCCGGGCCGAAGAGCCGGTTCTTCCTCAGGTCCAGGTGGAGGAGCCGAGCGGAGACGGGTGGCACCCGGCCGGAGAGCCGGTTCGACGCCAGGATCAGGACTTTGAGCCCTGGGACGGCGGGGAGGCCCGGCGGGATCGGCCCGGTGAGCTGGTTGTAGCTCAGGTCGAGAGTGTGGAGGCCCGGGAGCGCGGCGAGGGAGGCTGGGATCGGGCCGGTGAGGCGGTTGTTGGTGAGGGAGATGACGCGGAGGCCGGGGAGGCGGCCGAGCTGCGGGGGGATCGGGCCGGTGACAATGCCCGGGGAGAGGATCAGCTGGGTGAGCTCGGCGAGGCGGGCGAGGGACGGGGAGAGGGAGCCCGCGAGGCCCGGGGAGCCGGAGAGGCCGCCGGCGCCGAGGGAGAGGGCGGTGACGCGGCCGGAGGGGGAGCAGGTGAGGCCGGCGAAGGAGGAGCAGGGGTCGGGGGCGGCGAAGTCCCAGGAGGAGAAGAAGGAGGCGCCGGGGAGGTCGGTGAGGCTGTTCTTGACGGCGAGGAGGGCGGCGAGGTCGGCGGCGCTGATCCTCAGCTGGAGGGACGGGGGCGGGCGGGCGAGGAGGAGGGCGGCGAGGAGGAGGAGGGAGGCGAGAAGGGAGTGGGGTGTGGCCATCGGCAACGTTGGTGGGAGGGAAAGTGAAAACAGAGGAGGGAGTGAAGGAGTGAGGTGGCGATGCAGAGGTTGTCAGTTTACATGGATTCTGGTGTTGTGCTCTTTCAGATCTGTTTTTATTTATTTATTTATTTACTTGTTTACTTATTTTTGTTTTTATCAATTGTTGGTAAAATACAATTAAAACTGGGTAGAGAGAGGTGAAAAACGGTCGGTTGGAGGAGCACGGTGGCGGCATATTCAATTTAGCCAAGCGTATCATTTCGGAAAATAAATTTAATTCAATTATATAAATCTAAATATTGGAGAACATTATGGAAGAAATTTTTTAATTTGAATTAATTTCCACGTGGGATCCTCCTTTTTTAAAAAAAAAAAAATCTGTAGAGACTCGCCTTGAGACTCGAGAGAGAGAGAGAGAGAGAGAGGGATTCCACGTGTCCAATGGGGAAGCGCCACGTAAGAGAGTGGGATTGAGACAAGACAAAGTTCAAACAAGTGTAACGAGATGGCATGTGTAAAGAGGCCGAGATTTGGAATAATGCTAACTGCTAAAGAGGCTCAGAATAGGAAAGGGGACCAATGCTAGTTTGACCTTGTGAAGAAGTCATATCTATGCACTAATTATCAACTGCCGGTCAATAGATTTAGGGTTTCGATTCTAACGCTCTCCAAAGTAAAAACACTGAAAAGATCATTCGGATATTAGCATATCGTCTTTTGAATCATGCTACGATAAATCGCGTTCGAATGCTTAATTCATAAGATTCACGCTTTTGGACCGAAACAACAATATAGACACCATCAACTGACGGATCGGACTTGGTACCAAACCTAAATGTCCTTATCCAGCCTCGCTCCTGAATTTTTAAAAAAAAATTATTAATTGTTAAATTTACTTGTAGGTAACAACCGATTTCAAATAGATCGGGCTTGGGAATGGAATTGTTCGCCCACACCCGCGTATTTACGGGCCGACGAGACCAATGAAAAACCAAGTTGCATCCTTATGCTTCCCCTCTATTTTGTTTTGCCCTTTGTCTATTTCGTATGCTAGAGGAGAACAAAAACAAAAAATAACAAAAAAGGAGGTCCCCGAGCAATACTAGTCGAGACATCGAGCCACATATAGCACGGGATACTCGAACATCATGGTATGACGAATACCATCCATGAATGCATGTAAGTTTTCTCGAAACCGTTTTCGCCGAAACCACCACGGATAAATGTCTTTGTTCGAAAACGATTTGTACATATAATGTCCTAAGACATAAAATCGTATGAATACCTTTATAAATTTCTCCCAAGTAAAAAAAATACATGTTTGCTGACCAACTAATCAGAAAATTAAAATCTTTGTGGGCCCCAACCTACGACACACGTGGACGTCCATTAGCAAATATCGTGTCGTTGATCAGAGCATTAAAGACTTAATTAACATCCATCGCTTTTTACGCAGGCGACCCTTCGTCCTCCTCCTTACTTATTGCTCTGCAAATTATGTCGTCCTTCGGTGGCCAGTAATGGCGGTCATGAGACTAATCTAGAGAGAGAGAGAGAGAGTAATGCATAGCTGTGCTGCAATCTTGAAAGAACACAGACAATTAAATCCGTTCTGATTAGGCTTTACGCTTATGATAATCAGATTCAGCCAGCCTTAATTAGTATTTTTTTTTTTGCAGCAGTTTCTGCAAAGTGCAGGAGACATTTTCTGCATGCTTGCAAATAAATGTGGAATCTTTTCGGCATCTTTCGTGGAAAAAAATAGTTAAGTGAAAAAAATAGCAATTATCGAATTAAGTGAAAATTTCGTATCTTCCGCGCTCTCGCTCGGATTTGAAATTTCATTTTCTCACATTGCGGTGTACAATAAATAATTTTTTTTAAAAAATAAACATACCCTTTTTCTACAGAGGCTTAATTTAACACTTCCCGTTTGTAGGAAGAGCTCTTGATTTGGAATCGGAAACTGATCAGAACCGAACAGGTGGGGTCGGTCCAATCCAGTTTCAGAGCGTATCTTAGATCCGCGCTCACCCCTACTTTTGAGAAAACCTTAAATCACGTAGGGAGAAATTCTTGGATTTTTCCGTTAAAGAAAAAAAAAAGTACGCAATTGATTAGCGATGAGGTCAAGATGTTATTGCTGAACGGATTATGACGAGAGAAATAAATGAGATTGTTGTCTTTTTCCCTAGAAATTGAAAACGTGTGCGAATCTCACCGTCTCGAATTGTGGTTGGGCTTCAATTAGTTTGAATTGAATTGAGTTACCATCATCCGGAGTCGACGATCTAATTAAAGATTGGATGAATTGTCATTGTTTGCTTGCATTAGTGCGATTCGACTCACCTTACAATAATTACAACTTCATGTTGTCATATCGGTTTCAGCTGTAAGCACTCAGCATTTGTCGTGCAATGCAGCTCTTTTACAATGTTATCATCTTCAAAAAAACAAGATAATAATAACAACAACAACAAATGTCCCCCGTTTCAAAAAAAGAGAAGAGATTTCCACCGTGATTTGAATAAATTTGAATACCTAATTCGATGGTTTATTTTTTTCGGATTATTACAACCAAAAAGACCCCGAGCTGCTATATGCGTGTCATATTTACCCCCAAAATAAATTTCAAGGGCATAAGATCCCAAATCAATACAATCATGACAAATCTACCGAAAACTCAAGGCAAACATCAGGGATTTTGGTAGATTTTCAAAACACGAGGGAGCTCTTAGGGTAAAAATTAGCAAATTTCCAAAATCTTACTTCGTTTACTTCATATCTGGCTTCTCGAATCGACATTGTTTAGGAGACCCATTTAGGTTGATTTTCCATGTCGGGTGCACATGCACGTCACAAACTGATTATCCAAGTTGTTTGCCATGTGTGTTTTCACCTCAGCAGTTTAGCGGGTATAGAAGCCAGAAGCCAGCAGAAGGGTAGATTTGTCACGGATGTATCAGTGTATGACTCATTGCGACACGAAAATTAGATCAAGGTATGTATAACACAAGTGTATCGGTTTGAGAACTTTAGTAGTATTGGCCCGCCTTTTTTCCCAACAAAAAAACAAAAAAAAATGTTATAAATAAAAATAAATGAGAAAGACAGCGAAGCTCATTTCAAGAACTATGATATGTTTTTTTTTTTTTCGTCCCTTTTTTTTTAATATAATAACATGTCCTCTCGGGACGAGCCAAGACAAAAAGCTTCAATGATAAGCACGTTCAACATGGATCACACTGGGAAGACTCCAGACGGACTTGCACTATCCAATTAATTAAATAATTCGAGGACCTTTTTGTAAGAAATTCTTAAAGTGAATGCCCAAAATTAAAAATTGATTTCAACCCATACAATACAAGCACATGCAATGCCAAGATGAGTATCGAAAGTCGAGGATGGAGAGACCTCGTTACGTTGCCGCCAACAGCCGACAACGCCATAGGCACATCGGCTCCCATGCAAAGGAGAGACAAAATCCAATTTAACTAAAATTACGAATAAAGCTCGTAAAATAATTGCAATTTTTGATTTCATACAATGTGAGAAAGGAAATCTAATAATTACATGTTAAATCTCATAATCTTATCCAATGAGTTGGTCTCGTTGATTGTGATTTTCAAACATGAGTTGTGGAGCCGCTACACTTGACTGGATGAGCAAACATCACACAAGCTTGTCATGTGATAGGAGCGTTCTATACATTATGCATGGAACGATTAACAAAAAGTCCTAAACAAATTATATTTGTGTCAATTCAGTCATAAACCTTTTATCCTAAATATTTTCATATTTTGCCAATCGAGTCAATCTGACCAATTTTGGATAAAAGTCGTTGACGTTGGCTGTCTTATGTGGTACGAACAGCGCTCAAGTGAAAATTTTAACAATCTTTTAATATACTTTTGGGTTTCTTTCTTTTTTCTTTACTTTTTTTTTTTTGGACCGTGGCTCGACAAGGGCCGCAATGCCCTTGCCGACAACTAGGCAAGGGCTTGCGGGGTGCGCGGCCCCTCGCCCAAGGTGAGGGTTGGTCAACGACCTTTGCCGGCCCTCAGTCCAAAAATAAAAAGTAAATCAAAAAAGGAAAAAAAATCAAAATATTATTAAAAATGTTCACGTCAGCGTCGATCGTGCCACGTAGGATTGCCAACTCTTCGTCAGCGATTTTCTGCTAAATTTGGTCGGAGAGACTCAGGGCCTGTTTGGTTCGGCATTTGGCCAAGGGACTTTGGGAAAATGCAAATACGTTTGAGCTAGAGGGGTTTGGTGAAATGCAAATACTGTTTGGTAAACTGTAATTAAAAAGTGCATTTAAATGCAACTTTGGGGAAAATGCTGTTTGGTAAACTTTAAATCTGAAAAGTTCTTTGGTATCCCAATTTAATATTTTTTAACTTTAATTTGTTTAAAATTAGGAAAAAAAACAATCACTAACGGCCGGTGAGGGGCGGCGGTGGGGGAGGTGGCCGGCGGTGGGGGGCGGCGGCAACGACGGTGGCCGGCGGCGGTGGGGGATGGTGGCGGCTGCCGGCGGGCGGTGGTGGTGGCGGGTGGCGACGACAGTGGCCGGCGGTGGGGGGCGGCAGCGGTCGGCGGTGGGGGATGGCGGCGGTGGCGGCGGCGGTCGGCGACGGGCGGCGAGGGGCGGCGGTGGGGGCAGCGGCCGGCGGTGGTGGCTGGCGGTGACGGGCGGTGAGGGGCGGCGGCGGGGCTGGCGACGGTAGGGGCCGGTGGTGGAGGGCGGCGACGGTGGGAGATGGCAACGGCGACGGCGGTGGCGGCGACGGGCGGCGACGACAGTGGCCGGCGGTGGGTGGCGGCGGTGGCGGCCGACGACGGGCGGTGAGGGCCGGCGATGGGGCCGGCGGCGGTAGGGGCCGGCGGTGGGGGGCAGCGAAGACGGGGGACGGCGGAGGCCGGCGGTGGTGGCGGGCGGCGACGGCAGTGGCCGGCGGTGGGGGCGGCGGAGGTAGGGGCCGGCGGCGATGGCCGGCGGGGGACGGCGGAGGCCGGCGGCGGGCGACGGCCGAAGGAAGGAGGAAGAAGGAGAAAAGAATAAAATAAAATAAAATAAAAAATTAAAGTTGCATTTCGGAAATGCTACTTTCCAAAGTACCTCTTGAGATACTTTGGGCAAAGGGACTTTAGAGGGCATTTGAGATGCAATTGCATCTCCCCAATGCGAGTCAAAAAAATAACCAAACATCATTTGCATTTGGCCAAGGGACTTTAGAGCCCCAATGCTCATTTCAAATGCTGAACCAAACAGGCCCTCAATTGACAAAACCTAAAAGGTTTAGGATTAAAATGACGCAATTGAAATGTATAAGACCGAATTAACATGAGTCCAATAGATTTATGAATTTTTTTGAAACTCCCCTGTTATGCTTTCGGTCTAAGGTTGTTCTGTCGAGCTTTTGGATTTGTCTACGGAACTGCTTGCCATCCCAAAATTTCTCATTACAATTAAATCGAATCGAATCAGAGTGATATCTCGAAGAGCCATCTTCCTGAAGTAGTTAGATACAACTGTACACACGGGTCATTGGGCCTTATCTAATCTTGGATCCAATGTTTGCCAATGCAAACGTTACCGGCCCAAATAGATCATTGGGCCTGATCGAAGAGCCATCATCGTGAAGTAGTTTGTCGATCCATATGCTATGGATGAAATGGGCCTTTTGGGATCGGATGTATGTACTGAGACCAAACCAATGTGGGCTTTCCGGCCCAAAAAGAGCCCATCAGAACTCGCCAATATTAAAAGGTCACCCTAGGTCGTGGGCCGTGTTACCGAGTCCAATTCAACTCGGTCATAGAACTTCACAGATTACACATAGGATATAAATGATTTTGGCCCTTCAAAAATATCATTTTCTTCCCCCCTTTTTTCCCTTTTTTTCTCCTATTGATCATTGCAATCGGGAGTTTACATGAACACTCGCTGTGTAAATTGCTTTTTAACACGTGTGCCTCCATTACGTTTGATTTGGAGAGTTAGGCCTGGCCGGTTCGGTTCAAAGGTCGGCTCCAGGAAAAAGCAAGTATGTTCACGTGTTAAAAAAAACTTGGGAACCGATCGGGGTCAATTTTCAGGTCAATAGTTCAACCCCTGATTCACCCAGGAACTAGACCGACCAGATCGGTTTCTAGGCAAAACCAGTTTTGAACCGGTCAAGCATATTTTTTTAAGGGAAACTTTTGCTTTATTAACAACTAAGGAACTCAAAGAAATAAAAGACCCACAAGTCACTCGTTCTAATCTTTAGCCCTACATTTAGGGCACGCATGGCAACACTTCTGCTTCAGAAATTAACTTCTGGCCAGAAATTGATTTTTCTACTTCTGCTCCAGAAATTGATTTCTGATTAGAGAAATTAGTTTGGTAACGGTTGAAAATTTCTACTTCTGAAACATTATTAACACAAAATCTTCAATGAAAAATTATTGTCGGTGGCCGAAAATTTTCTACTTGAATTTTAAACTTTTTAAATTTCTTTAAAAAATAATTTTTATTATAAAAAAATATTATTTACGTTTTCAAAATAAAAAAACTATTTTTTATTTTTTATTCCAACTGCCGGAGACGGCGACTCGGCGGCGGCGGCCGGTCCGGTGGTCGACGGTTGGCGGCGGGGGGGCGGCGATCGGCGGCGGCTGACGGAGATCTGCGGGTGGCGGTGGTTGCAGGCGGCAATTGGCGGAGGTTGGCGGGCGGCAACGGTCGCGGGGGGCAGCCAACAGAGGTCTGCGGTGGGCGGCGGCAAGCGGTTGACGACAGGGGGCGGCGGCGGAGGTCAGCAAAAGCGGACGTGGTCAAAAAGAGGGTGATGGCGTAATGAAAAGAGGGTGATGCGAGAAATACTTTTTGAATTTTTTTTTTTTTATCCAAGAAGTACTTCTTAAATTGAGAAGCAATTTTTTTTTAACTTCTCAAATTGGGAGAAAACAACTTTAGAAGTAAAAATTCACTTCAGAAGTAGAAATTTCTTTCAGAAGTAAATTTTTTTACCAAACGGATTTCTGCTCCATAAGCTTTTCTGGAGCAGAAATTCACTTCCAGAAGTGTTACCATGCGCACCTTTTGTCTCCCCTGTTTCACCCAAAAACAACGAATTGATAAAAAGCAAATAAATAGAAAGGGCCGGCTCCATGTTTTACTTGGGAATCGACTTGGAACCGGCCGGTTCAATTACAAAATAGACTCCCAATTGTAGGTTTTATGAAACCGGTCTTCTCAGCTCGCCTCCCGATTCCAACTCGAGAACTAGACCATCTAAAAAAGTGTGATGCATATGATTTCCCCTCTCTACAAACCCTAGTCTCTTCCCCTCCCCCCTTTAGCTCTCGCCGCCGCTGCATATTCTGAGGGAGGGAGGCTCTCCCTCCCTCCCCCCAATCTGTTTTTACTCAGCATCTCCAACCCCACCCCCATTGATCTCTCCCTCGCTCCCTCCTCCTCCTCTAGCTCGACCACAAGAACTTTCTCCTGCCCCAGAACTTCTTTCGGTCCGTCCTCACCTTCGACACCATCGCCTCCTTCGTCGCGTCGTAGAAGCCGAGACCGCTCTCGCGGGACGTCAACGCGTTCGTGAGGAAAGCCGTTAGTGGGCAGCCCTTTAACGTCCTCTCTTTCACTCATCGCGGCTGGTTTTTGGCTTGAAAGCTAGTTCTGGTTCGTGCTCCTCTGTTGAGGAGATCGTCGGTGTTTGGAAGAAGTTCGTTGTGCCGTAGCCTTCGTTTGTCATCGATTTTTTCTGCTAGTTTGTCTTTCCTTTTCTCTCTCACTATGTTTTGGGAGTTAGTGAGTATAAATAATTTTCTGCAGCTGATTAAGCCGCTCTTCTATCCCGATTTAGATTTAGATCTAGATCTAGGGATTTTACTCTCCCGATCTATGTTTAGTTATAGATCTGGGATTCCCTACAAGTACCTGACGTGTGTCATTTCAACATACTGTTGTTGATGTTATTGCTCGGTATTGGTGATGGGGTCGTCGAACCTAGACGAGCACCGCAAGCTGTGGCATTTGGTATGGGAGTTCTCGGTGTGTGCCCATCACGAACTTTGGTGATCGGCCGCCGCAAGTTTATGGTATCAGATCTACTCTTGAAGGATGAGAGTGTGCTTCTAAATATACAATTTGCTTTCTGGGGTTTTTTTTTAATTGTCTTTTGGGAGTTTGAAAGCATTCTATGTAACTTTCTCGACTATTGATGAATAGAATCTTTCTTTCGATTAAAAAAAAAAAAAAAAAACTAGACCATCCAGACCTACAGACCTAGTGACAGCTTTTGGTTTGTTTTTAGGGCAACTTGAAGAAAATATTAAACCAAGTCCTTAGTGTGTTAAACGATTTTTATAGACAATGATGTACCTATAGTATATCCAAGTATCTATTACTACTTCTCGATCGAAAAAAAAAAAAACTCTTTGTACTTTTGCATGTCCAGGGTGGTTTTGCTTTAACTTTTGAATTTTACTATGGTTTCTTCTGTTCAAGAATTAACTCTTATCACTTACAAAACATCTCATTGTCTAGAATCTCATGCATACTCATGCCAAGTTTATAATTGAAAGATTTCGCTTCGAGGCACTGCTTAGAATGTCGATTTGGAGACATAATCGATCGTCCGACTGAAATAATAGAAACGTTTATGGCGTGTTTGTTTCGGGAAAAACTTCGTGATAACGAAAAGGAAAATGTTATCCCTTTTCTGATTTGAGAACTCGTTCTTCTAACTTCAAGCATGCATATTTCCCTCGACCGTAAATGGTCTTCAGTCGACTCACCATTTTCATCAAACCAAACATGTGAATGTCTAGAAAATCAATCCGTGAAAAATCCTTTCACTCAGAGAAACGCATCATAAGGTTATGAAAACTTATCCTCGAGATTCATGTCATGCAAAATTCAGGTAGAGCTAAACTAGGGACCATGTGCATCTAGGCTAGTTTGACTAAACAGTACAAAAGATCACAAAGTTTGATGTGGACCGCCTAAATTCCACTTCGAGAAGATGTCAATTTTATAGTTTTTGTAATGAAAAATCTTCCATGGGTGTGATAATTACGCGGTCACGGGTCACCCTGCCAAGAGTATGTTTTGCCAGTTTTGGGTTGCAGGACATGGTGGGTGGTGGGGGTGGTCCTTTTTTGTATTCAGGTCTTGTTGCTCGTGTCCCTTTGCGTGGTACTCCTTCTCATGTCAGAAATTGGGGGATGCATGCACGACCCTCGTTTTTGGGCAACGTCAATTAAGAGCTTGTGACCACTTTGACTTTAAGGTACCACAAAATGGTTCTATTCCCCATTTGGAAGCCACTCTTCTAGATTTTCATAAAATCATTTCTGTTTTTTTTATTGCAACTAGATTATATCTCAAGCTAAGACATGCCATCTTCACCTTTGAAGAATCGCACGATAAATTTAAGGCAAATCTGTAAATTCAGATCTGTCGTGATGCGCCAATCGCGTGTCGAAGAACCTAGGTTGCACGAGGAATGTAAAATTTCCCACGTTTCTCTAAGATCGAAATTGATATTGTTCATTATGTCAAGTATATAGAATGAACTTATATAATATCTATTTCATTTATAATGGGCTTTGCTAGCTTATTAGCCTTTGAATCACTTTGAGAGTAATAGAGAATTACAAATTCTTGAAGGAGAGAACCTCATAATAATTTATAATTATTTTGTTAATCTGAATTAAAGACAGCCATTTAATTATTTCTCATTTACGAATATCGAATTTCGAGGTTCGCAAGGCTCGAAGCTCAAAAGCCCCCAATCACATGACTCATCAATCAAACATGATCTACCTCCACGAATTTATATATTCATTAGGTTCTTGACGTACTAATCACGATAATGGCGGACTCCATTAGATGTTTAACAAATTAAACATGCTTATTTTCCTTTGGCTTCGTGGGGGCCGTCTTTAACTACTCCTTAAACTTTAGTTGTTACTACTCCTCGAGGGCCACCTTAGACTAGTGACCTTTTTCGTGGAGAAAATAATAGTTTCCTCTGGCCTTTTCCTTTATGAAGGGAAACCTATTTGAGTTCCTCACGACAACAAAAATCTCAAGCATGGTTAAGGATCAAAAGGGTTTCTTTAGATTTTCAATAATTTACGCTATGATTAGGAAAAGAAGATAAAAACTTCTGATTCATCTGTAGAGATAAGTTGACCCTAAATGGTAATTTGGATATTTTGCATTAAAATAATAAAGAAAGATAAATACTTAATCTTATTATAATTACCACGGAACCTAGCTGATGGGAACAGGGCGAGGCGGCAGCACATGGATGTTATTAATGTGCGTTTCTCAATAATGTACGTGTTTTGTCGACTTGCATGAATGTTAATCAGAAATCCAATATAAACCAAGACTAGTTCACCACATTATCAAGCACGGATGATCTCGGCCGCGTGAAATACCCGCGTTTTGCGACATTCCGTCTCCCGTTGACTTTGGAGAATGTATTTGTCACACCTCGATTCCTATCAGAAAATGGGAATAACACGGCCGTCATTCTACTCGAAAGACGCAGCCTCAAACCACCCAAAATATAACTCCCAAAGATCCCTGTCAATGACACCCTCGCTCTACTGGCTACTAACCGAGAAACCTGAAAAGGGTTGGAATGACTGGGGTGAGCTAACACAACTCAGTAAGTAATACATTTCTTTTAAGCGGACCGAACAATCGCTATGCACATTTAATACACAAAATATAACTCATTTACACTAAACTCGGAACATATCCAGTCTTTACGACCAAAACGAGTTATATATTACGTCAACATAATGCATTCATAGCAAAAGTATTCGTTTCAGACCATAACCTCAAAACAAATATCAATGGTCTAACCCATTGATCGATCTCGTCAAAAACACATGTCAATGGTCCATCCATTGACCAATCTCGTCAAAACACATGTCAATGATCTATCTATTGACTAATCTCGTGCTCAAGGATCTAACCATGTTCACGTATAATACCCGAGACAAAAGGCGACCAAGATTCCCCCTTAGCAAGGTCTCCACCTATAACGCTGGTGGCTTGGCCCATAAGGATATCCTAAACTAGTATGCGCATACCCACAAATCCCTCAAACGGGTTCACAGCAATCTTGAGCACCACACAAACTCACAATAACATCTTTCTCACATCACAAAGCCAACTCAGAATCACATCACAAAACGGTCATAGACCATTTCATGTAATCTTTCATATAAATTAGAATATATACCACAAGTCGGTTATGTAAACCAAAACACATATAGCTCTCATGTTTCAATCATATCAGAACACTTTTCATAAACCACATTCATGAGTCATGAACTTTTCCCAATCCTTTCGTAAAGGTTCACAAATCACGTAGATGAAATCAGCTCAAACATATAGCCAAAGATGACTTTCCATTTCAAATACACAAAATGGCAGTAATTGTTCCATCCTGTTTATGCAACAAAAATGCTATTTCTCAACTCATAACATATCTAGTACTTATCATTTTTTAAGTATGAGTTTACAAACACATGAAAAAATAGTACCACTCACTTGATAAAACCAACACCAACCTACAAGAGTTACTCGAGTCGACACGTCCGAATTCCTATCAAATATACGAAAAAACGGATAAAAAATCGAGTAATAACTACTCTAACGAACAACTCGACTAATTACGCTTATTCGTCGACCAATCAACTCCTACATAACAACGAAAGGCTCGAAGTAGCAGATGTTTCCTGTTGTCCGCTACGCGCAGCTTACGCGTCGGACTGGTTCACGCCTCAACTCTCTCCGTCAAACTCTGATTCTAGAAATTCTAAAGTCAACAAAAGCCCTTTCAATATACTTAGACATCCCAAGCTTTGTCGACTCTAAAGACAGTCGAAATCGAGCCACAACTGAGGTTAAAACTGCAAATTCGCTACTGTTCAGCAGTTCCGCGTAACTTCGAAAATTTGCTTCGGGCAAACCGTAAGCCCCAAATTGACTTCTGTAAAATCTACAACTCCACGGCACCCTAAATTTCAATTCCCTATGATTTCTCAGCTTAGAAACTACTAATTTTAACCCACCAACTCAGAAATCACAAATATCCGAAATTAGGACTTGGTTCGAAAAGATCTCTCCGACTACATGAATGAAGGGTGCGAGCACTTACTGGGCTTTCAACGGAGAGAATCCGACTCGTCGAAGTCCCCGAGGTGTGTACGCAACGAAATCATCTTGTTTTCTTTCGTTTTTTCACTCTTTCTCTTAGCTCACTCTTCCCTTTTCCTTGTTTGCCGACCTCTTCAGCTCTCTCTCTCTCTCTCTCTCTCTCTTATTCTTGTTGCAAGCCACCAATCAATTTCTTTTCAATCTTGCTTTTCCTTTCTCGCTCATTGGTTTTCCCTCGCTTCTTCCTTTTTCTTCTTCTTCTTTCATTTCTTCTCTCTCTCTCTCTCTCTCTCTCTCTCTCTCTCTCTCTCTCTCTCTCTCTCTCTCTTGCCGTGGGGTGAGCATGGTTCCAGGGTACAACTTAGAACCTGAAGAATCGGACCGATGTGAATCGATCGGTTTCAGGTTCTAGGGTATGGAGGGTAGGTTCCATGTTCCAAAAATTAAGGAACCTCTTCTGACTGGTAGGTTGCAGGTAGGTGGAACCTGGAGCAAGTTTATATATTTTTTTTGTATATGTCTTTGCGTTATCCTATGGTATTCCATGGTATCCGATGATGAATATGTAATCCGAAACCACTTTATCATTGAGACTTTTACTTTGTTAATGTTTTATATTTTTCATGTGTCTAAATATGAATTGTGGTCAATAAATTTTAGCAGCAGATGGTGGTCATTAAATGTGATTATTCACTACAGTCGTTCAACTAAGAATACATGTGGAACTTGGAACCGACCTAGAACCTATGATATGGGTAGGTTTTAGGTTCTAAGGTATGCATGGTATGTTCCAGGTTCAAAAAAATGAGAAATCTGTATAAACGGGTAGGTTTTAGGTGGAACCTGTAAAGAATCCGAAACCGCTCACCCAATGCTATTCCTCTTTAATAAGACAGACCATTTTTCTTTTATTTTTTGTTTCCTTTTCTTTTCCTTCCCGTGCCCCTCTCTATTTCTCTCTCATAAAATGTTGCTGTCCCCTCCTTTGTTGACCAAGGCCAAATCTTTCACTTATTTCTACCTTTGGACTATTCAACTTTTTCTTTTCACTTTTGTACACAAATATTACAATATTAGTCACTCTATCTCCATCGGTAGAGCCTTAGGTTACTCGACGATGCGCGTGGACGGAACGGCTTTATGCACTTTGAAAAGACTAATCGAGCCATACATTCGATGAAAAATTTCCTTTTTGCCACGAGGCTAACGTAATTAGCTCGTGCAGCGTCCACATGATGGATCACGGATCAACTTTACATGCAGAATGATTAAAGGAAAAATTGATGAGGTTGGTAAAGCAGGTTCGGTACGGCTCTACGAAATACGAGGTTTATAGTCCACACTTTCTCCCACCGTATATCCATTCCATATACGATGAACATAAACCCAAAAAGAAGAAGGAAAAAAACAGGATAAAAAAGAAAAACGAGCTGCGCTGCTGCTGCTGCTGCTGCTTCTCGCGGGTGTTATTGTGCTTTGAAGCTAGTCGCCGCTTCGTTCGGAGGGAGTACGTGTATGCGCTCGGAAGGTGTTCGACCTTTTGATCAGGCGGGGCATTGGAATCCAGGAGGCGTCGTTTTGCCGCACTCGACGAGGACCTGGAGGGCGATGGGGATGACGATGCTGATGTTGAGGAGCTTGGCTCTGATGGTGGTGCAGAGGCACACCGCCGCGTCCAGGTCGAGCAGCCCCTGCAGCACGGGGCAGCACGTGTCCTTCGCGCTGCTCCCGATCCCGATGTGCACCAGCCCGCCCAGCACGTCCACGCATGCCCCGAGCTTCAACGTGTCGATCGGGCACGTCTGCGGCGCCGCCGGCGCCGGGGGCGGGGGCGGGCACGGCACTGGGGGCGGCGGCGGGTATACGACTGGAGGCTTGGGCGGCGGGTATACGACCGGAGGCTTGGGAGGCGGGTATACGACGGGGGGCTTGGGCGGCGGGTATACGACGGGAGGCTTGGGCGGCGGGTATACGACCGGAGGCTTGGGCGGCGGGTATACGACGGGGGGCTTGGGCGGCGGGTATACGACGGGAGGCTTGGGCGGCGGGTATACCACCGGAGGCTTGGGCGGAGGGTATACGACGGGAGGCTTGGGCGGCGGGTATACGACCGGAGGCTTGGGCGGAGGGTATACGACGGGAGGCTTGGGCGGCGGGTATACGACCGGAGGCTTGGGCGGCGGGTATACGACCGGAGGCATCGGCTTGGGTGGCGGTTTCACGATGGGGGGCATCGGCTTGGGGGGAGGCTTAGGCGTAGGCATGGGAGGAGGGCAAGGGACCGGAGGTTTGGGTCCGTAGGGAGGGTGAACAATGGGAGGCTTGGGATAGTGTGGTGGCTTGGGATGTATGGGAGGCTTGGGTTGGGGTCCGTAGGGAGGGTGAACAATGGGAGGCTTGGGATGGAAGGGTGGCTTGGGAAAGTGGGGAGGTTTGGGATGGAAGGGTGGTTTGGGAACATAGGGAGGCTTGGGATGGAAGGGTGGCTTGGGAAGGTGGGGAGGTTTGGGAACATAGGGAGGCTTGGGATGGAAGGGTGGTTTGGGAACATAGGGAGGCTTGGGATGGAAGGGTGGCTTGGGAAGGTGGGGAGGTTTGGGAACATAGGGAGGCTTGGGATGGAAGGGAGGTTTGGGATGGAAGGGTGGTTTGGGGACCGGAGTGGTGGGAGGTTTTGGGGAGGGGTAGGGACAATAGGGACAGGCGAGGGAGGTGGCGACCAAGTAGGCTAGGCCTAGGAGGATGAGCAAGAGATGCTTCCCCATGGCCATTGCCATTGCCATTGCCATTGCCATGAGAGAGAAAGAGAGGCTCACTTCAAGTGAAGTGCAATTCAATTCATGCAAATATCCCTTCGTTTTATAGAGAGAGACAGAGAGAGAGAAATCATTTTCCTGTTCGTCCAAAATCTTAGTAATTTCTTGTGGTTTGTCTTCGTTCATTGACTTTAGAGTTATCCATTGGAGTATTACTGTCAGCCTAGTGGGGTCGAGCTAGGGTTTCAGCTGGATTTTATTTTGTATTTTCCATTTTTATTTCTGTTACTAGCATCTCTTAAATACAAAATTACAATGAATTTCGCTTGCCTGTCGTTCTCCATCCATTTAATACCTTGAACCCTTCGGGTCGCATCGTCTCACATGCGTAACGAACGTGAAGTTCTGTGATTCACGTTCGTGATCGGAATTCTCCCATATTCGCGTATCCTTATGAGTGGAGCTTATGGCATTAGGGTGAATAGTAAGTGATGTGGAAAGAAAGATATAACGGGGTTCAAAAAGTGGCGTGAGGATGATTTATGTTAGGAGTTCTAGGTTAGAATGAATATGCTCTGAGAAGCTTTAAAGGCGGAGTTGACGGTCGATACCTGATGTCGCTCTCTTGACGAGACCTTGGCTGGCCAAAACTAGTGAATGCTCGTGTTAAGCTGGGCATAATATGATCCGATATGAGAAGGAAGGCTGACTTGGTGATCTCGACTCACCAGGCGTGGCACGGTCTATTCCACTGAGCTATCGAGAGAAGCACCGCGCAACGTGCAGGATCCAGGTCGCCCCGTTCCGACTGGACTTTTGCAACGATGTCCGATCCTATAATGTTTTCCTCCCCATGAGTC
Organism: Lenwebbia sp. NSW1173648; assembly: GCA_029784005.1. NCBI lineage: Eukaryota > Viridiplantae > Streptophyta > Magnoliopsida > Myrtales > Myrtaceae > Lenwebbia > Lenwebbia sp. NSW1173648. The sequence goes on from JARCGZ010000002.1 coordinate 27,803,768, forward strand.
AGTCTAATCTGTCTCCCTCCGTCGCGTGTAGACTTGGTTAAATGTCGAGAACTTGGATGTGACCACAAGAATTTGTCCGCCTAAATTGAGAGCACGAGATGATCAGACAACCGTGTACAGCAGCTCCAGTAAATCATCGCCCACGTCATTTTTCGGTCCCAAAGCCAAAAAGAATAGTCTGAAATTCAATGTGCTGACGTAATATTTACGAGATTTTAACGGTCACGATTGCATCCAGTCCCCTGCACGAATTCACGAGGAAAAAAAAAAATCCCGAAATCCGGTGGAGTGGAGTAAAGCTGGAATCGATTATTGGGGTCTAGAATTCTAGAAGTGTATTTTTAAAAAAAAAAAAATTTGGGTCTAGAATTCTAGATTATAATTCTTTGGGAAAATTTCAAAAAAAACGCCTCAAATGCTCTCATTTTTTCAAATAAGGGCCTGAAATGCCATCATTATCTCAAAGAAAGGCCTGAAGTGGCTATGGTTATTTCGAATAAGGACTTGACCTCGCCGGCCGGCCAACTTTTTCGGCTGATCAAAGGCGTTTTTGTCAAAATGTAATTTTAACTTAATTTCATTAATTAAATTAAATTAAAAATTAAAAAAAGTAAAAGTAAAGAAAAAAAGGAAGGAGATACATAGGCGGGAGTGCAGCCCACTCCCGCCAATGTTTTTTTTTTTTTTCCTTTTTGTTTTGTTTTTTCAAAATCTGTTAAAAAATAGAAAAATAAAAAATAAAATAAAATAGTAAATGACCAAAATGCCTCTAACTAAAAAGACTCAAGCTCTTTTTTGAGACTAATATAATCACTTCAAGCCTTAATTTGAAACAATGTGCACTTCAGTCCCTTCTTTGACACAATAAGGGTACTTCAAGCCTTTATTTGAAATAAAGTCCACTTCAGACTTTTATTTGAAATTTTTCCTAATCTTTTTTTTGGGTCGAATTCTAGGTTATAAATTTTTTTGGGTCGGAAAATTCTAGATTATAATTGAATAGCCAAAAAAAAAAAAAGGAGCTGAATCCTCCTTTTTTGGCTATTCAATTATATAATTGAATAGCCAAAAAAGGATTCAGCTCTTTGAAGGACAGAGAGAGAATCGAGAAAACGCGGATGAGGTTTTGACGTGTAGCGGACTGTCGAGCCCGTGAACGACAACTTCGGGCCCATGACCCCGTGCGGGCCCCATCCGCACTTTCCCTCCACAGACTCCGTATCAACAAAACGACAACCTACGACGTCGGATTTCCCACTCTCACGCCACTGGTGTGGTGTCGTCGCCTTTCACCCTGCAATTTGCATGATCGCGAGACTACCCAATCTTCACTCCATTCCACAAAATCAAAGAAGGAAAAGAATTACCCACGGTCTGTTTCGGGGACAACAGTTTTAGAAAGATAATTTTTTTTTTCCAATTTTTTGGCATTTGAATCGCTTAGAAAAATGAGTCAACGGAAAATATTTAGTCAATGAAAAATATTTTCCTACCAAACCAAAGCTTAAATTTAGAAAAATAATTTTCTCTTTACAAAATCGAAAATCATTTTTCAAAATATGATTAGATAGAACGCTTGGATCAAAAACTCTATGGGTGGGCACAAGAACTCCAACGCTCGTTCCAGGCCCTTGGAAGCGGGGCCAGGGACCGGGCCTAGTCTTTGTGGACGCAGGCATGGGCGCGAAGGTTCCTAGCCCGATATGGACTCGGGTCCAGGCGTAGGGGACTGGGTCTCGAACGTCGAATTTGAGATCGGCCTCGATGGAACCGGGCACGAGGCCCCAATCTTGGGTGCTGGGTCTGGGGCTCGGCCTCCATGAACCTAGGCCCGGCCTCTGAAGACCAGTGTCAGGTCGCTAGGGAGCCGGGCATGGGCGCTAAGTTCTTGGGGATCCGGACTTGCGACGCGGTACCCATGCCGGGTTCATTGGCTACCGATGCGCAAGTCCACTGGGGCCTGAATATCAGAAAGATTTTTCTTACCAAACAACATAAATTTTTTTCCAGTTCAATTTCAAGTCTTCGTCAAACACCGGAAAATATTGTCATTTTCTTGGAGAATGTCTTTCTGAAAATATTTTCCACAAATATCACATTTTCCCGAAACAAACGGAGTGTTTGAGCGAAAAAAGTTTCTTCAAATTAATTTTCTGAATTTAACGGGTTTACTTAAAATGACCGGTCAACGAAAAATCATGTACGGTACAAAAAAAAAATATGCATACTTAGAACTAAGAGAATAAATTTCCTAACCTAAAAAGGGGAAAACATTTTCCTGATAAACAATTTTTCCGAAAAGCATCTTTCTTTATCACGAATTTTTTCTCTAAACAAGCGCACCCTTAATATAATTTCGAAACACCTATTGAAAAGTGGGCATAACGTATACTTTCTTGTCCGAATTAATTGACCCTTCGAGCTTATCAAATGTGTATCAACTGACCTTTGGCGCTAAATTTGCTGTCGATGCACATGTTCATCTCGTTCTCCCCCAATCCCTTCAGTGCCGACACGACAGGGCTATGTCTCTGTCCAAACCCCTCGTCTCACGCCGAATCTTCATCGTAGTTAGCAGTAGCCGAGTCGCTTCTTGAAAGGAAAAGAAATTAAAAACGACGCACATGAAGTATGTCCTGGGAGATTAATTTGAGGGAAAATTGGGGGTGAATTTTTAGATTATAAGGTACTTTTGGGCCTAGGCAGAAAAGAAAAAAGAAAGGGTCTGCTAAATTACCAAGAATAAAAGCGAACAATTAAAGTTTGATGCTGATGCCCCGCGCCTTCCCACCCCCCCGCATCCCGTCGGCCACATACTTACAAACCAGATAAAGAGGAAGTAGAATTGCCCTAGAGTAATATTAACCGAATCGGAACAAAAAAGCAATTGGATGAAGACTTGCCTGGGCACTATGCAACTCCGGATCGTATGTTCGAAAGTCCAACTTAAAAATCGGTAGATGAAGTGGGGCCACGAATATCATAAATCAACCAAACCCGATAATTTAACACTTAATAAATTTGGAAAAGTCGAAAAAGAAATAGGGTCACGTGGAAACTTAATTGGGAGTAGGTCACGACTTTTACGTGTAGTAGGCATATTCGCTCAATCATTGAGAATTCAATTTAATTACCGGGTAAATTTCTCTACTTTTTCTTTCATGGATTTTCGACCTTCCTCCAAAAAAATGCGTCCGCTGAATGGTTTATTCGCTATCTTCCTCGTCATCACCACTCGAGATTGAGTGAAGGGAACTGACCAGTGACAAGAGCTTAATGAAGAATAGTGATAATATTTCTTAATTATTCAAACTCTATACACGTCAAGTTCTTCGATAGTTAAAAAGAATGACGAGTAATCATATGTTTTCTAATTTACTTTTCAATCCCACTTTTGATAGAGTGCCCAAAAAACAAAAGTTGGAGAAGGTCTCTAAGCCAAGAAACGTTCCTTAGTTCCAAGGGGAAAAAAAAAAAACCAACTAGCTTCTTTCTATAATCAAATTACTATTAAAACACATGTGTGAGTTGTGTTGCATAAATCCCACATCGAAAAATTTGTGTTGCGTAGAGTAGTTAATAAATTACACTTGACCCATAATTCATTGATTTAAACTTTTGAGTGAAGATGAATTTAATTGAATATATTAACGAATTCGGAATCGGCCCCCTTTTAGGCGATCTCCCCAAATGAATGTGTCGCAATCTCTGGTGTGTGGGGTTGCCGGCCATGGTCGACACCCACAGGTGGGAGGGCAGCCCTCCCGCCTGTATTTCTCTTTTTAGTATTATTTTTAACTTTAGTTTTTTTAAATTTAGTTTAATTAAAAATAAGGTTAAAATCGCATTTTGATGAAAATGCCCTTGACCGACCAGCCGGCGAGGTGAAGCCCTTATTTGAAATAACCATGGCCATTTCAGGCACTTTTTTGAGACTATCACGCCACTTCAGGCTTTTCTTTCAAACGAGGTCCACTTTAGACAAATAAGGGCATTTTGAGCCCTTATTTCAAATTTGCCCCAAAAAGAATCGAGACTACTTGTAGGAATTGGCACGGTCAGTTATGAGATCGGCCTTGATGGACCCAGGTGTAGGGCCCCAATCCCGTGTGCTAGGTCCGGGGCTCGGCCTCCATGGACCTAGGCCCGGGTTCCTGGGATCTGGGCCCGGTGTGGTATCCCGATTTCTTGGTCTGTTTGTTTAACGAGTAAAACGGATTGTATTGAAGTTTACTTTGGGAATGTGGAGTACGGTTGTGATGTTTATCGAAAAGATTTGATTATCGACGCCGGTATGAGTTTTTGATCTAATAGAATCAGTCCCGGGATTTGAGCGCGAATGGAACCCCCACCACCTTTTAGCCAACCCCACCTCCATTGTATTAGCCCCCCCTCTCTCTCTCATTTTCCCCCCTCCTCCTTCGTGGAACACCCCCCCCCCCCCCCCCCCCCGGAGCGCCCTCTCTCTCCCTTGTCCACTCCGCCCCAGCGACGCCAACGCCATGCCTCGCCACCCTTCCCTTGACGGTGACGGCAGCGGCAACCACCACCTCAAGTCCCTCATCTCGCTGGTCTCGACCTCAACTCTTGCTCCCTCACCCTCGACGCCGTGCACTTTCGCTCTCTCACTCTCGGACCCGCGGCGGTGCAAGTGAGAAAACGAAGACCAGAGCTCGTTTTGATGCGATTCTACTTCCATCTTCTTTGTACGTCACACCCGGCCTCTAAAGACCCTGGTCAGGGAGCCAGGCATGGGCATCGAGTTCTCAAGGATCCGGGATTGAGACCTGGTGCCCGTGCCGGGTTCCTTGGCTACCAATGTGCAAGTCCACTAGGGCCTGAAGAGTGTATGTCAATTTAGAAAGATTTTTCTTACCAAACAGCGGAATTTTTTTTTTTCCAGTTCAATTTCAAGTCTTCGTCAAACACCAAAAAATAGTGTCATTTTCTTGGAGAATGACTTTCTGAAAATATTTTCCACATATGTAACATTTTCCTGAAACAAATGGAGCCTTAGGCTTTATCTGTTTGAGCGAAAAAACTTTCTTCAAATTAATTTTCTGGACTTTAATGGGTTTACTTAAAATGATCGGTCAACTGAAAATCATCTACGGTATAAAAAAAAATAAGCATGCTTAAAATTAGGAAAATGAATTTCCTAACCTGAAAAGGGAAAAATATTTTCCTAAAAACAATTTTCCTGAAGAGCATCTTTTTTTATCACAGAATTTTTCTCAAAACAAGCGCACCCTTAATATAGTTTCGAAACCCCTATTGAAAAGTGGGCATAATGTATACTTCCTGTCCCAATTAATTGACCCTTCGAGCTTATCAAATGTGTATCAACTGACCTTTAGAGCTAAATTTGCTGTCGATGCACATGTTCATCTCGTTCGCTCGATCCCTTCAGTGCCGACACGACAGGGTTATGTCTCCGTCCAAACACCTCATCACCTCATCTCATGCCGAATGTTCATTGTTCATCGTAATTAGCAGTAGCCGAGTCGATTCTTGAAAGAAAAAGAAATTAAAACCGACGCACACGAAGTATGTGCAGGGGAATTAATTTGAGGAAAATCGGGGGTGAATTTTGAGATTATAAGGTACTTTTGGGCCTAGGCAGAAAGAAAAAAAAACAGTGTCTGCTAAATTACCAAGAATAAAAGCAAACAATTAAAGTTTGATGCTGATGCTGATGCGGCGGCCCCCTGTCGGCCACATACTTACAAACCTGATAAAGAGGAAGGGGAATTATCCTAGAGTAATATTAACCGAAACCCTAAATTTGTCAAATCAGAAAAAAAAAAAAAAAAAAAGCAATTGGATGAAGACTTGCACGGGCACTATGCAACTCCGGACGGTATGTTGAAAAGTCCTAACTTAAAAATCGATAGATGAAGTGAGACCACGTATATTATGAATCAATCAAATCCTATAATCTAACACTTTATAAATTTGGAAGAATCGAAAAAGAATCGGGGTTGTCACGTCGAAAATTAATTGGAGTCGATCGCGACTTTTATATGTCGTAGGCACGTTCGGTCAATCATTGAGAATTCAATTTAATTACCGGGTAAATTTCTCTACTTTTTCTTTCATGGATTTTCGACCTTCCTCCAAAAACATGCATCTGCTGAATGATTTATCGCTATCTTCCTCATCATCACTCGAGATTGAGCGAAGGGAACTGACCAGTGACAAGAGCTTAACGAAGGATAGTGATAATATTTCTTAATTATTCAAACTCTATACACGTCAAGTTCTTCAATAGTTAAAAAGAATAACGAGTAATCATATGTTTTCTCATTTACTTTGCAATCCCACTTTTGATAGAGTGCCCAAAAAACAAAAGTTGGAGAAGGTCTCTAAGCCAAGAAACGTTCCTTAGTTCCGAGAAAAGAAAAGAAAAAACCCAACTAGTTTCTTTCTATAATCAAATTACTGTTAAAATACATGTGTGAGTTGTGTTGCATAAATCCCACATTGAAAAATTTGTGTTGCGTAGAGTAGTTAATAAATTACACTTGACCCATAATTCATTGATTTAAATTTTTGAGTAAAAATGAATTTAACTGAATATATTAACGAATTCGGAATCAGCCTCCTTTTAGGCGATCTCCCCAAATGAAGGTGTCGCAACCTCTGGTCTGTGGGGTTGCCGGCCATGGCCGACACCCACCGGCGGGAGGGCTGCTCTCCCGCCTGTATTTCTTTTTTTCTTTTTCTTTAGTTTTTTTTTAAAATTTAGTTTAATTAAAAATAAGGTTATGATTACCTTTTGACGAAAATGCCCTTGACTGGCCAGCCGGCAAGGTGAAGCCCTTATTTGAAACAACCATTGCCACTTCAAGCCCTTTTTTGAGACTATCACGCCACTTCAGGCCTTTCTTTCAAACGAAGTTCGCTTTAGACCGTCATTTGAAAATCGAGACTACTTGTGGGAATTGGCACGGTCAATTAAGGTGTTGGAGAATTTTTAGCTCGAGAGTTGGAGGCTATCCGCTCGAATCCCTCAATTCCATACAAAATGCTCTGGATTAAGGCCGCAGGCGCAGACCTAGAGGCTTGGACGTAAGATTCGCCAGGAGCTTGTATGGTGTTTAATGGGCTTTCAAATAGTCGGGGCTCCATACCTCTTGAACTATAAAGAGAGAAGAAGAACAAGAAGAATCGAGATGAGATGGATAGTCAGCCGACTAGCTTGTTTGCAAAATGCACGTATATATATATATTATCTCGGAATGACTATATCACATGACATGTTAAAGTGATTTACGATCGGTATATACTGCGTCGGCATAAGCGTTATTCAAGTGCCACGCACGCGCGGATCATGCTGCCTGGAGGGCGAATGAGCAGTTATCCTCCAATCTCATTCATGCATCGTTATATGCTGGTCGTACGTCATATCTCTTCTTAGTCAAAAATGAAATCTTCACTCGTCCTCTTTGCAAGTTGACGATATGATATCTATAATGACATGGACAAGAACGGTGGTGGAGGCAACTATACAGTGTTTATCTAGAATGTCGGTGAGCTTTGCAATTATTGCAATCGATAAGTATATGCCGTGATAGTTGTCCAAAAAGTCCTAAATCTATTATCTATGGCTAATTCGATCATAAACTTTTCAATTCTGCCAATTTGATCCTAGACCTTTTGACGAATGTAGTCCATCTGACCAATTTTAGTTGGATGTCGCTAATGTGACGGTCCAATCAACGCCAGTCATCTCATGTGGCAGGGTTGGCAACAACCAATGTTGGCTTGGATATATTTTTTTGTATTTTTTTTTTTAATTTTCTGTTTTTTAATTTTTTTTTTCTTTTTCTTATCTTTTTCTTCTTTTTTCTTGTTACTCTGCCTGTTGCCGTGAGGGCCGTAACACCCTCGCCTATGGCCAGCGAGAGTTGTCGGGGCCCGACGACTCTAAATAAAGAAAGGAAAAGAAAAAAAGGAAAAAAAAAAGTAATGTTCATAAATTTTTTTAAAATTGGAAAAATCATCTATGTTAACGATTTCCGGCCAAAATTAATCAGATGGACTAATTTGAAAATAGTCAAAAGGTTTATCACTAAGTTGACAAAATTGAACAATTTACGACTGAATTGGCAACCATACAATGGATTTAGGACTTTTTGGACAATCTTCTCATCATATACATTTATGATAATAGGGTCATGAGGCACCTAGTATAATGTTCATCTATAACGCCAATGAGCTAAAGCTGTTCCGCAGTCTGCCAAGTCCATGGTAAAAAATTACGTGTCAATCTCTCTTGACAAATAAATGAACAAGTAGAGGTATGGTTATGATAAATTGAAGTAATCTCCAGTAGGTTATAAGCTAATTAAGATGTGTTTAGTCGTTTGTGATTTTCATCCACAATAGGACTCGACATGATACGATATGAATTTGATGTATTTTGCTATATTTTATTTATTGTTTGGTGAATCGCAGTAATAAAACTGGATATTATCATATCCTATCCTATCCATTATTTGGTATGAACAACATACTAGTGTAAGTGAATATGAAAATGCACAAACGGAGATGACAAGAATTAGGGGTGACCTATTTTTGGTTCGATCCGGTCTAGCTCCCGAGCGATCCAATGGAACCGATGGATTATTAGTAAGGGCGAGCAACACAGACTTTAATTTTGATATATTAATTGAAATTATATTTTCATTTAAAAAATAAAAAAATAACTAGTGGATTATTAGTTTTCCATTTAAAAAATTAAAAAATTAAAAAATATAATCGATTTTGTCCGAGTGATCCAGTTCCCATCTAGAACCAAGAACCGTACTAAAAATCACCGGTTTCAATTTTATGAAATCGAGAACCGGACCGAATCGACTGGTTTGGTTGGGTCAGAGCGGTTCCCTATTCGGTCGATCCGTCTTGCTCACCCCTAATAAGAATCTCTCGCGATTAAGTGCTAAAGAAGCTACAAATGCACAAACGAAGATAACCTCCGTCAATTAATCCATATTCAATTGCAAAGGAGCTCATTGCAAGATAGCGAGCCACACGTTCGACTATGACAATAAGGGTCTGCATTGCAACGAATCTGATTCATTGATTCTATTCCTCGGAACAAAAAAAGGATGAGAAATATGTTTGGTAACGTAAATGATTCTGATTCTGATTTTGTTCTCGGAATAGTTTTGGAGCAAAAATAAGAATAAAAAAATGGTTGATTCTAGAAAAAAAACAAGGGTTAATACCGCGGAAAACCTCAAACTGGTATATCTATGACAAATTTATCCCAAACTATTTTTTGACAATAAAAAACCCCTAACTGGTATACTTGTTACAAATTTACCCCAAATCGGTACACCTATGACAAATTTGCCCTCCGTTAGCTTTCGTTAAATCTAACCGTCAAATTGCTGAGTTGGATGACACGTGGCGGTTGACGGGTGTACCAGTTTGAGATTTTTACCCTATGTTTGTCACATATGTATCAATTTGGGTTTTTCGCGGTACTAACCAAATTTAATGGACGGTAAATTTGTCACATGTGTACCAGTTTAGAATTTTTCGTGGTAAAAAAAATAGTTTATGGAAAATTTGTCACAAACGTACCAGTTTTGGGTTTTTCGTAGTCAAAAAAATATTTTGGGGTAAATTTATCACAGGTGTACCAGTTTGATGTTTTTCACGGTAATAACCCAAAAAAGAATCACTTTTCAGATTTTTTTTTTTTTTTTGCATTTTAAATGCAGGGATTAAACATGTTAAGAATACATATAATCAACATCCCTATTTAAGTTCTTTACTATAATTGACCTATTCATTGTAGCCACATTTAACAACGGATCATTGTGCTATACTAAAATTATTTATGAGAGCCTAAAATCTATTTGGACAAGTGAGAATTAAAAGGTAACTAACTAAACTAATCTGAAATCACACACTAACCCGACATAGTCTCTCCTTTTTTAAACTTAAAATGACTCGTTATGACAGGAAAATTAGACGGAATAGCACGAAAAAAATGTTATATGCGATATGCAATATGTTATATAAGAGAATCGATATGAATTAATCTTTAATTAATTCCAAATGTATGATGAAATTTCACAAAGTAACTACGTAATTATTTCACTTAAATAACAAAAATTGGGAAGAGAAATTGTTCCCGGGAATAAAAATTTTGTGCAATTACCAAACGCATTTCTGTTCTAGGAACAGAAATTTTATGCAGTTATCAAACATGTTTTGATTATCTAAAACTCATCCAGGGAACAAAAAAAAAAATCAATTCTAACTAGAATCACTTTTTCGGATTAGAATCGTTGCTATGCAGGCCCTAAGTGTATATGGGCTAGAGTAACATCGACGGGGTAAATCAAGCAATGAATGCCAAATTTAGTAAGAGAGAGAAAACATGATTCACCTCGTGATTCCGACAAGTATAGTGCTTAGACTCTCTCGGTACTTTTTGTGAAGTTTCAAGGTGAACCTCAGAGTTATGGAGGAGAATGGCTCGTTGCTTTTGTGGGCTTTTGACGTGAACCAGAGAGTTATGGAGGAGAAGGAGCTTCGATTCTTCCGCTGTTTTCGCGGAGCTTTGAAGTGAATCAACGAAAGCTTCAACTTAAACTAGAGATAAATTGCACCTTTTTTTTAATCCGAGTTATTTCCCTATTTTATTGGACTTTATTCTGTTTGGGCAGAAATCTAATACAAGAAAGAATAGCATCGATATTTATCTTATCATAATTTTTATCCTGGTTATGAACCATAACCTTAGCTGTTTACACTTGTTATGTATTCATCCATTCAAAATCCATCTAAGAGAGGCCTTAGCAATGGCGGTTCTTAATCATGTTGAGTGGGGCAAGCTTCAAATATTCTGCATTTACTAGCAGCCAGTAAATTTTTGGGATAATATCCGTAAATGCCGCTGTATTTTTGCCCGAAACTTGAAATCATCCCTCTACTTTTTTTTGGGAGGGGGTCAAAATGGTCAGTCTACTTTTTAAGCATGTCGACCATTAATCATTCGGATCGAATCCTTTGACCAAAGTGCTAAATTGGACACCAGAGAGTTCAGTTGGACGTCGTGGATATACTAGATAGATTACAATTAGTCCAAATTTCCTCGCGTGGCACCAAGAACATGCCACATAGATGATTTTGAACCAAAAAATTAGAGGGGTGATTTTTATTTTGCGTTAATACCATGAAAAATCCCAAACTGGTACACCTGTGACAAATTTACCCCAAACTGGTACAGTTGTGACAAATTTACCCTCCATTAGTTTTCTTTAAATTTTACCGTCAAATTATTGAGTTGAATGACACGTGGCAATTACCCTCTGTTTGTTACAAGTGTATCAATTTGAGGTTTTTCGTGGTATTAACTTAATTTAACCGAAACTAATAGAGGGTAAATTTGTCACATGTGTACCAGTTTGAGATTTTTTGTGGTAAAAAAAATTACTTTGGGATAAATTTATCATAGTTGTACCAGTTTATGATTTTTGATGATAAAAAAAATAGTTTATGGTAAATTTGTCACAAGTGTACCAGTCTGCGGTTTTTGGTGGTCAAAAAAATAGTTTTGGTAAATTTGTCACGGATGTACCAGTTTGGGGTTTTTCGTGGTATTAACCCTTTTATTTTCGAATAGAAGTACAGGGACTGTCGGTGACATTATTCTTAATTTTTTTAATCATGTCTTTGACCCGCCAAATTTCTTAAATTTACCAATATGACCCTAATAACTCTTAACGGGACCAAATTTCAGTCAAGAGAATGTCCAAATAGTAATCGCATTAGATGCTTGACAAAAATAAAACTCATTGGAAATCTATGATTTTAGCCCTAAGTCTTGGTATGGTTGTGATATCTAATTTTTTTTTTTTTTTGATCTCATTGGGGTATCTAAGTTGATTTGAACTGAATTTGGACAAACATTCTTACACGTGGTTTAAATGACAAATCAATTATTTTTTGATTAAGGTAAGAAATGGATAAGATTGTGGTTCCAACCTTAGGGAAATTTGTATTTATTTCGGCCTTTTTTTTTACATCTAATTCGGGTCGGGATACTTGTACAATGACCTTAATTTTTTGTGATTTCTAAGTCAATTTTTCTATGATCTCGATTTCTCCTTGAACACATTGCGAGGGCTTGATAGAATCGAAATAGAATTGTGTACAATCCAAAAGCGACCATATATAAGTTTGCTTCCAAATGCTTAGGCCACTGTGTACCTAGTGGTGTATGTTATGAAATCGGGTTTATTCGCCTAAGGTAAAATTTCACATCTTGGGAAAAAGAATATTTAACATGTACATAAGTTTTAGGAGCTAAAATGTTAATTTTTTTTTTGGGTCGAGAAGCTAAAATGTTAATTTTAAAAATCAAAAGGTAAAATAGAAAAGATAACTGAAAAAGAATAAAAATAGACAACCGGAGGAGTCTTGACTGCCAACCAAACACTCTATCTCCACCTCTCTCCGGAGGTGAGACCAGGCACTATCCCAAAATGGCGACTTCGGCGCTCCCTCTGTTACCACCCTTTCCTCACTCTCACATCTCCACCAGCACCGCCACAACCACCGCCACCGGCGGCGAGTCCCTGCTCTCTCTGCCGAAGCCGACCCTCAAGACCCCCACCGTCCGCTCTCGCCTCGGCAGGCTCTGCCAAGAAGGCCAGCCCCACCTCGCCCGCCAACTGTTCGACACAATTACCCGCCCATCCACCGTCCTATGGAACACCATCATCATTGGATTTATCTGCAACAACATGCCCGACGAAGCCCTCCTCTTCTATTCCCGGATGAAGAGAGCCTCCCCGGACGTCCAGTTCGATTCCTACACTTACTCCTCCACTCTCAAGGCCTGTGCCGAGACGCGTAATTTGAGGGTAGGTAAGGCGGTACACTGCCATTTTATCCGGTGCCAGCCGAGCCCGAGTAGGGTTGTGTATAATTCTTTGTTGAATATGTACTCTGCGTGCTTGAACAGTGCGGAGAATGATGTGGGTGGTTTGATGGATTTCGACTACAGTTTGAATGATCCAGTGCGGAGAGTTTTCGTTACAATGCGCAGGAGAAATGTGGTTTCTTGGAATACATTGGTCTCATGGTATGTAAAGACTGAGAGGTATATGGATGCGATTAAGCAATTTCGGACGATGGTGAAGACTGGAATAAGGCCAAGTCCGGTCAGTTTTGTTAATGTCTTCCCTGCCATATCAGGTGTTGGGAAGAGAAAGTTGGCCAACGTGTTTTGTGGGTTTCTTCTAAAGTTGGGAGATGAATTTGTGAATGACTTGTTTGTTGTCAGTTCAGCTATATTTACGTATGCAGAGCTTGGGTGCCCTGATATTGCTAGGAAGATTTTCGATCATTGTTTTCAGAAAAACACAGAAGTGTGGAACACCATGATTAGTGCATATGTTCAGAATGATTGTCCTGCTGAAGGGATTGAGCTCTTTGCTCAAGCTTTGGCTTCAGAGCAGACGGACCTCGACGATGTAACTTTTCTCTCGGTTTTAATGGCGGTTTCACAGTTGCAACAGTTGGGTTTAGCTTTACAGCTTCATGCGTATTTGATTAAGAGGTTCATAGTGTTGCCCATTAACATATCAAATGCAGTGATAGTAATGTATTCAAGGTGCAATTCAGTTCAGACATCATTTAAGGTTTTCGATAAGATGCTGCAAAGAGATATTGTCTCGTGGAATACAGTCATTTCTGCTTTTGTGCAGAATGGGCTGGATGATGAAGGTTTGATGCTTGCCTATGAGATGCAGAAACAAGGGTTTATGGCTGATCCTGTGACAGTGACCGCTTTACTCTCCGTGGCATCGAATCTGAAGAATCAACGCATTGGCAAGGAGGTTCATGCATATCTTCTCAGGAATAGAGTTCAATTCGAGGGAATGGGTAGCTATCTCATAGACATGTATGCTAAATGTGGCTTGATTAGGACTGCAGAACAAATCTTCAACATTGACTACATGAATGTCCGGGATCAAGCTATATGGAATGCTATGATTTCTGGGTACACTCAAAATGAACTGACTGAAGAAGTTTTTGTGATTTTGCGACAGATGCTTGAGCAAAAAGTCATACCCAATGCTGTTACAATAGCATCAGTTCTTCCTGCTTGTAGCTCAATTGGAAGTATGAGTTTCGGTAAGCAACTCCATGGATTCTCAGTTCGCAACTTTCTGGACCAAAACGTCTTTGTGGATACTGCTCTCATCGACATGTACTCCAAGTTGGGTGTCATCAGAGATGCTGAAAATGCCTTCAGAAGGACCCCAGAGAAAAATTCAGTGACATACACGACCATGATACTCGGTTATGGTCAGCATGGGATGGGTGAGAGAGCTGTTTCGTTATTTCACTCAATGAAAGGGCTTGGCATTGAACCTGATGCAATTGCCTTTGTTGCGGTCCTGTCTGCGTGTAGTTATGCTGGTTTAGTTGATGAAGGCCTGCAGATATTTAGGTTAATGGAGAGGGAATATAAAATTCAGCCATCAACTGAGCACTACTGCTGCATTGCTGACATGTTAGGGAGAGTTGGGAGAGTGGGAGAGGCATTGGAGTTTGTCAATGAGTTGGGTGAAGATGGTAATAAGTTGGCAATCTGGGGTTCACTTTTGGGAGCCTGCAAAATTCATCGACATTTTGAAATGGGGGAAAGTGTTGCAAGAAAGATGATTGAACTCGGGATAGGGAACAACAGTTCAGGCTATCAGGTTTTGCTCTCAAATATGTATGCGGAGGAAGGCAACTGGGAGAGCGTTGATAGGTTGAGGGGAGAGATGAGGGGAAAGGGTCTGAGAAAGGAGGTTGGATGTAGTTGGATTGATATAGTAGGTACCATGAACTATTTTCTGTCAAGGGATCAAAGCCACGACCAATGTGACGAGATATATGGTATGTTGGATGGATTAGCCATGGAGATGAGGAATGCTGGTTACAGGCCTTCTCTCGATCCTGACCATGTTGATGTATTTGAATAAAATAAGTGACAAGAAGAGGTTGCCCCCAGACTGTCCCTGATTATCACATATTTGGTCTTCTATCAATCTGCGGACAGCTGGCAACTGGAGACTGGATTCTTTTGTTGGATTTCTTATTCTCCTATTATATATCCGCCTTCGCAGAACATTATATCAAATCTTCAAGGGGGAGTGTGTTCTGTGTGCTTGGCAGTCTTGAACCCGAATTTTGTTTCACTCAGATTTCTGGAGTAGTTTTATTTCAGAAACCTACATAGTTATTGCTCCTTGAGTATGTTGATGAGAATTAATGTAGCCAATGCAAACAATGGTAGATGAACTGCTTGAAGTTATTGGAGCCAACGGCAAAATCAATGCCAGTGCCATCTAAACAACACAGGTTTGCTATCAATGACTGTGCATTCCAATACTGTGGGAGAAAATAAGTACAGATAATATCGACTGATATCTTTTGAGAGAGGAGACTCCTTCAGCTTGACTTTGCACATTTTTCGCAACCCTGCATGAGTAAAGGTAAACTGGAAAGGATTGATTTATTTTCCATAAATGGTCTCTTCATCCTCTAGTCATGATCTGTATTTATGTAATATAATCTTATTATTTATCTTTTTGTTAATTAGATGTGGCCCATGTTATATCTACGAGCCAAGTGAGAAATGACGTACAATTATCCAGGTACTTGGGAAAAGGTTTCTTCCTCCAACTGAGACCACATTCATTGCACCATTTTTTGTAACATGACCTGTAAGTTGGCGGAATATCCAATTCTCATAATTTATTTGCTTGTGAGTTTTTCTCTACCTGTGATACAAAGTAGCATGATTACTGCTAGCAGAAGCAACTTGCTTGTCCTTTTTCCAGTCAAAAAGAATTTAAAAAAAAACTGTCTTTTAACATTTCAAATAATTGGACTTACAGAAGCTTTATCTTACCCATACAGATCAGAACCTCTCAGCACCACATGCGCTCTCTTGTCCTCTTCCTTATCCATAACACCAAGCTCCATGGAAATTTCAGGACTAAGAGAAGAGAAAAGATAAGAAACAAGTTTCAATAACTATGAAGAGGGGAGAGCTGGTATTCGTCCCGTCACCCGGCATCGGTCAACTTGTGCCCGCTGTCGAAGTTGCCAAGCTCCTTGTCCAAAGAGACCACCGCCTCTCGGCCACAATATTCATCATCACATTGCCGTTTGACAATAAAATCACCACCTACGCCGACTCTCTTGCTTCTTCTTCTTCCTCCATTGATGGCCGCGTCAAGTTTGTCACCCTCCCTGAACAGAAACCTGCCTCGGAGGGGAACTTCTTGACCTCCCTAATAGAAATCCAGAAACCCCATGTCAGAAAGGCGGCTGCCCGGTTTGCTCATTCTGAGTCAGGCGCTGAGGAGCCGAGACTCGCAGCTTTCGTGATTGGCATGTTCTGCACGACGATGATTGATGTTGCCAATGAGTTTGGTGTCCCCACTTATGTCTTTTACACTTCAAGTGCCGGCGCTCTTGGTCTCATGCTCCATCTCCAAACCCTTCGTGACGTCCATAGCCAAGACATCACCGAGCTGAAAGACTCAGATACTGAGCTGACGGTTCCGAGTTGCGTCAACCCAGTTCCAGCCAAAGTCTTGCCCTCTGTGGTGCTAAACAGAGATTGGTCCACGGTGATACTGGATCAGTTTCAGAGATTCAAAGAAACAAAGGGCATATTAGTAAATTCATTTCTGGAGCTGGAATGCCATGCCGTCAACTCCTTTGCAAACAATGAAATCCCATCGGTGTACCCGGTGGGACCCATACTAGACCTCAAGGGCGACGCTCACGCGGGGTCCAGTGATGATCGACAGAGGGGCGATCTCATCTGTTGGTTGGATGATCAGCCTCCCGCATCAGTCGTGTTCCTTTGCTTCGGGAGCATGGGAAGCTTCAGCGAGGATCAAGTGAGAGAGATCGCGTGTGCGCTGGAGCAATGCAGGTATAGGTTCTTGTGGTCCCTACGTCGGCCTCCGCCAAAGGGCACGATGGGGTACCCTAGCGATTACGCCAATCCTGAGGCCGCATTGCCCGACGGGTTCTTGGAACGGATGGCCACAGTCGGGAGAGTGATCGGTTGGGCTCCGCAGGTGGCGGTCCTGGCGCATCCGGCGGTGGGAGGGTTTGTTTCGCACTGCGGGTGGAACTCCCTATTGGAGAGCCTTTGGTATGGCGTGCCAGTTGCCACGTGGCCGCTGCACTCAGAGCAGCAATTCAATGCCTTTGAAATGGTGAGGGAGCTGGGATTGAGCGTTGAGATAAGGATGGATTACAGGAGGGATGTGAGGGCTGAGAGCGAATCAATGGTTTGTGCAGATGAGATAGAGAGAGGGCTCAAGAGTCTGATGGAAAGCGGCAATGAGATGGAGATGAGGAAGAAGGTGAAGGAGATGAAGGCAAAATGTAGGATGGCGACCATGGAAGGTGGGTCTTCATACTCTTCTCTAGGTCTGCTGATTAGTGAGATTTTGGACAACATGCAATGAAGTGGACAAATGACAGCTACACCTACCAAATCGAAGGTGGAAAAATGACTTCTGCAGAGAAATTTTCTTCCACCGGCATGGTTGCAAAAATTATTGCGAAAACCGCCATTGTACGCAAAAACTGTCGCATTTTTATTTCGTTTTATGTCAAGGGACTTCTCTTGTGTGTATATAAGACAGGATCTATCATTACAAGCTAATCTGCTTCAGGCCCATTTGGCCAAGAGAGACATGCAACCAGCACCGAGAAGAAGAGCTACGTAGGTCCCCAACAGGAGCCTCCCATTGTTCTGCAACTTAGGGCTCATGAAATCAGCAGCAAGAAGATCGACCAGGGCCATGTAAATCAGAATCCCTGTAGATGCAGCATTGAAGATGCCCTCCACGACGAGTGCGTTTGGGCGGTTCTCGTCATACACGTTGGTGACTCCCAATCCTATACCAATCCCAACTGGGGCCGTGAGGGAGAAAAACAGTGCCATGATCGCACTTGCCCGAGTCTCAAACTTGGCCTACAAAAGCAAAGGAAAGATGTAGTGGACGTGGTTGGACGAATATGAAGAGGCAATCAATGAGAACTTTGGTAATTCGCCACCATTCGATGTATTTTGGAAGTCATATGAAATTAGAACTAAGATGATACTTGCTACTTTTGAGTACCATTGACAGAAATGATCCGACCCTTTTCGTTGTTTTACAGATTTCTGAGAAAATGGAGCCCTTTTTAAAAGGTAAAAATCAATGTTGAGATACATCTGCATGAGCAGAAGAAGTGTTAGGATCGGCGCACAATAACACGAAGTAAAGCGTAAAAGCAACGAGAAATAGAAATCGACACACGAGATTTTATCCTAATTCACCTTTAAACTAGGGCTACGTCCAGTAGAGGATTTTACTATAATTAGCATCTCGTATATGTCGTTGCTTCCCTCAATTACAAGAGAAAAAGAGTATATATAGTAGTAGTTATTTATGAGCCCAACTCAAATTACTAATAAAAAATATGGGCTTAAATCGTAAAAGCCCTCTGGTGTCCAAGGGGCGCTGCCCCCTTGAGACCCCCGCCCGCTCCACACCAGAGGGTGCTGCCCCCTTGAGACCCCCGCCCGCTCAGCGTGAAGCGGGATCCACGTGCTTTCATGTCGCATGGGAGTATAAACCACACCCCAACAAGAAGTATGTCGGAACATATGACTGAATCAAGATTTAGTTCAAATTTTCTTTTTTGCCATGACCCATACAAGGAGCCAACGAGGTACTTCTAGTCAAATTATGAATACACCGAGTTATTATTGCAAGTAAAGATTGATTTCAAATTCAAATATCAAGAACTTGTTCAACGGTTTCAGTGGTCCAATGGCTTAACATGTAGATAGACCTTATCATCTTTGGAATCATTCAAGAAATTAATGCTACCCAATTGACCAAAGCCCGAAATAGTGATCGCTTTTCCTGAAAAATACATTGATTTTACAAGGTTCGAATCAGAAAATAAACTTCAATTTGCATGGAAAATACTTTTTATTAAATTCAAAAGCAGATTTGAGGTTTAAAGAGAAAAAGTACCTGAGTGATGCATCCACCGAGGCCCATGCCTTCAAAGAATTGGTGAAAGGACAAGGCAGCAACAAGAGGCCTTATTGTCTTTGGACTCTCTGAAGCCCCCAGTGAAATCCCTATGATCGCTGAGTGCACCACAATCCCCAGCTCTAGCACCTAAGGATGTCATACCTCAAATCTCAAAATTGGAACATCACCATATTAGGAAGAAGAATTAACTCAATTAATTTCAAATTTTAATTCGAACCCCATCCCACTGAAAAATGTACATGACTATCATGATTTAACTCGAGGCAACACAAAACGGTTATAGTAGCAAACAAGTCAAGACGGCTAATGTGCGGAAATTGAGAATAACGGAATCAACCTGAGATATCACTCTATGCCGCAGGAGATCTGAATCCGAGTCCGTCGATATTGAACCGAGAGAGCGTCCATGAGTTGCATTCGCGTGCACATGAACATGACCTTGATTTGCTCTGGCCTTCTCTTCATCTCTGACATAGTTGTCCGATCCGGCCTTATTGGCATGCAACTTCTTGTAATAAGAAGTCGCGAGAGTGTCCACCATCAATGTCCCAAGGGCCGCAAGCATCGCCACGAACCCCGCGAACGGGAAATCCCCCCATGGGATCTCGCTCAGGCACGGTGAGGTCAAGCTCTCGAAGGCATCCGGGAGGACGTGGATGAACCCGGTGGACAGTATCACCCCGGCCGCAAAGGCCTTGATGATGAAAAAGATACTTCTCTCGGGGTGCAAAGCCGGGACCGTCTTCCCAAGGATCGGGAGGCACACCCCGATCGCGCCCGCCACGAGGATCGAGGCTATCGCCGCTAGCTTGTACTTGAGGGCCTGGCCCTTGTTGCGGTCCTCGCTATCGCTCTCGCACGTGCAATCGCCGAGGACGACCGGGACCAACGCGAGCAGGCACAAAAGCCTCATAACTCGAGATTGACCAAGAAAGTTGTGCTCACAATGGGATGCCAAGGTTTTATGTCGCGTTAGATTGTTTTTATCCTTTGGGCTTCCGAGAGTTTTAGGTTTTTGGAGGTATAATATATAGTTGTATTGTTGAGACTACTGGAGAAAGAGTGAGGCCGTTGTTGAGCAATTTACAAGAGCTGGATTCCAATGGATTCTTGCTGAGATTACCAGAGAAAAAACTGAGGTCATCTTTGAGCATTTATGATAAGAGTTTCGAGGATTCCAATGGATTCTTCTTGGAGGTTTGACTGCATAGTAAGTATGGTTGTATCGAGTGCGATTTATGTCTCAGTTGTTTGCGCAAGCTTCGAAAGCATTCATGGGAATTGACGTAAAAACAAGTTTGTGACAAAAAAAAGTTCGATGAATTCGAGGTAAGAAGGGAGAGACAGAGTGTGTTGGTGCTATGTCGACATGATTTGAATGTTAAACACCTAAGACATAAAAATACATCCAACGGGAAATATGGACATTCAAAGGGGCCAAAGCCAAATTGTTATCTTGTTATTAATTACTCAGCCCCTTTTTGTTCGTATTGCATTTCCCCCCTCGATTTGTTCTACTTGGGTTTAGCCCCATATGGGAGTAACAACTCCAACATCCCAAATTGGTACGTTCGTTTCACGTTGACCTCGAACTAATTTCCCCATCATAGAATATCTCAAAGCGGCACACGCTGGACGAACCTACCCTCCGCGGGCTTCCGTCCAATTGCTGACGTGGAAAGCCAGATTTAAAGAAAATATATTGAGATTATGAAATTTGCTAAAATATGCTAATCTTGCCCCCCTCACGTTTCGACAATCCGCTACAATTCATAATTTAAGCCCAACTTCGCTTTAAATTTTTTTGGTAGATTTGTCGAGGCGTACTAGTTTGGGAGTTTTTATGACACGAAGATTAATAGGGGAGAAAATGCGACATGGATACACTAGTTTGTGATTTTTTGTGATATTCACTCTTATTTGTAATTGCAAATTCGGGTTAAATTTCTACTGGAGAAGTGATCTGGTGTGAGATGGACTAGGTTTCCTAATTTAGAGACAGCTTCGTTCTTTTCTTCCTACACTAAATGAGCGGAAAGTGTAAAAAAAAAAAGTTTTAAATCTATTGCATTGATGCCAATTCAGTCCTAAACTTTTATTGGTACCAATTTAATCCTAAACTATTTGCATTTTTTCCAATTGAGTCCATGAGGCTAATTTTGACTGGAGATCGCTGACGTGTACATCGGTCATCCCACGTAACACAGCCGGCGCTAACGTGGACATTTTTTTTCCCTTTTTCTTTTTGGTAATCTTTTTTTTTGGGGCTCTGAGCGAGGGTCGCGACGCCCTCAATCCAAAAAAAAAGTTCATAGAAGTTTCGGCCAAAATTGGCCTGATGAACTCAATTGGTACAATTGTAAAAGGTTTAGTATTCAGCTGGCAAAAAAAAATAAAATTAGGACTGAATTGGCACAAATACAATAGGTTTAGGACTTTTTAGACACCTTTCTGCTAAATGTGTAAGTTATATCAATCCTTCTATTTTCGTTCTTCATTTCAAAAGCAGAAGATCATTTGCGTTGCGCGTCAAGCAATCGAAGCTGAACTATTTTTTGAGATAGAGATTTCCTATGATGCAATATTTTATCGAGCTATTTATGCTCTACGTGCATGACTACGGCAAAACGTCACAAGACAGAAAATTCCGAGTTTATGAAACACGCTACTTGTTTCTATTGTCGAGTGTTAATATGGACCTATTCCTTTTTAATTGAATTTGCACTCTAGAGACGTTAGCACCTACCTGGCCAAACACATATTTCCATGGATGTCAATTGCTCTAAGTGGCGTGGCTGACCCTTAGTTGACAATTTTTAATAATATTTTGAAGTTTTTGGAATTAATTTTAATTTCTTTTCTTTTCTTTCTGTTTTATTTTCTTTCCTTCCTTCTTCCTCCAGCCGGACCTCGAAAACAGGCTAGAGGCGACTCGCCATGGCTGTACGAAGCTCACTCTCGCCAGTCGCCAGTGGCCGGCAAGGGCTAGCTTTGCCAGAGGCTGGCGAGGTTGACCTCGTTGACCCTCGCCTCTGGCAGGTCCCTGAGGTCCGGCGATCGGCTTGAAAAAGAAGGAAGGGAAAAAAAAAAGAGAAAGAAAAGAAAAAAAAAAGAAAAAATACATAAAATATTTGAAGAAATATTAAAAAATTATTAAAAATTATCAACATCAGCGATTTCAAGCCAAAATTAGTCGGGCGGACTGAATTGGCACAAATACAAAAATTTTAGAACTCAATTGGCAAAAAAAAAAGAGAGTTTAGGACTGAATTGACATAATTATAATAGATTTATGACTTTTTTGGTAGTTTCGAGAGCACCTAAAAGTCTCTCATTCTGTTTTCTCCATTTGTGAGAACCTAAGAAGCACAGACACTCTCCAGGAGTGGTCGTGTCGGTGTCGGACACGCGTCCGACACCCGTGGACACGTCTGGACACGCGTTGACCGCGTGTCGAACTTCCGACACGCGGTCAACGAGCTGGACACCCTCTTGACTCGCGTGTCCCTCTCTAAACACGCTGACACGCATGGAAAAGCTTCTGCAAATTTTAAAGTTTTTAGGGGCAAAAATGTCAGTCCACCAAAACCCACCACCTAATCTGCTCTAGCTCTCCTCCCGAGTCTTGAGACTCTCGATCCTCCCTTCCTTGAAGCTCTTGAATCGTCTCTCTTCTTCTTCCCTCTCTATTCTAGCTCGAAATTTTTCTGACATGGCTGCGAAGAAATGGGGTTTCTCAACTTGAAAGCTGCTGCTTGATTTCATCCCTGCTTTAGACTCTTATGCGTGAGTTCTCTCTCTCTTCACGGCTTTTCTGTGGACTTGCTACTTGCCTGTAATAAATCTTGATGCAAGATCGAATTGATCAAACCTGAGACTCTGATGTGCAGTTGGAAAGAAATACAAATTCTATACCCTGTAAATCTTTGTTGGAAAATGCTAGATTTTGGCGATTTGAACAGTTAAATTTTGCTCATGATGCGAGCCTCTTTTCTTTTTGGTGCGTTCTAGACGTCTAGTGATGCCGAGTCACTTTGCATAAAGCTTCTTCAACAACAAAATCAAAATATAGTCAATTAGCGATTCTGGTGTGATTACTTATTAGTACTGCTTGTTTTTTCAAAGTTCTCTTTCATGTATATTGATCACACGAAAGATGGAGCAACTATTTGTTTGGGATATTATTTGGTACTTCGAGTTCAATCTTATGTTAGGTTGCTAGCTTGCCACTTAGCTTCTTGCGTTTTCGACTCTCTGATTTACTCTTTTGCAATTTTTTTTTTATCTATCCTCAGTCATCAGAGAACTCGAGTTGTAGATAAGAAGATACAAGAAGGAAATAACTGGAGTTGACGACTGCGGCTATTGAAAACTTGCTGAACAAGGTAAAGGCGGTCTGGTCTAATTGAGATTTCTGTGAAAATTGTTGCTGAATCAGGATCTATTAGTGATATAAACACTTGTTGTCGTGATGGTCTGAGTATGAGTTTATATTGATTCTTAGATATTGCCTTCTAGCTTCTCGGAATGAAATGCTTGTCATGTGTTTGACAATGCCATTGCCATGTTTGCTTCACTTTCATTTGACCACCCGTATTCATGGATGAGTTATGATGTTTGAATATCTTGTTGTCTATAACTTGTTTTGTAGTATATATTATATTTATAGTTCTTGTAATTGTTATTTTTGTAGAATGACTTCTTCAAGCATGGATAGTAGCACTTCCAGTGTACAACCATCTACATCTAGCAATGAAGATTTAAATAAACCATTGTGGAGATATACTACTAGGTTGGCTAATCATGGTGATGCCGGGGGAAATTTATCTTGGAAATGCAACTTTTGTAAAAAAGATTTTAAGAGTTCATACACGAGAGTTAGGGCCCATTTGTTGATGATAAGTGGAAAAGGAATTGGAAAATGCGGAAAAGTAGAAAAGAAAGATCTTTTGGAGATGGAAAGATTAGATGGAGAGGTCAATACTAAAATGAGTAATGTGCATAGAAGTGTACCTTTGCCTCATTCTAATTTTTCAATTGATGGTGGTAGTAGTGGTGGGATGGGTTCATGCTTTGACTCCAAAAAAAGGAAGATTGGGAGTGGGAGTGGGAGTGGGAGTGGGAGTGGGAGTGGAGGATCACTTGAGAAGGCGTTCAACATGACTCAACGGGAACATTTAGATTGTGAGATTGCTAGGATGTTCTACTCGGCGGGCTTGCCGTTTAACCTAGCAAGGAACCCTTACTTTCAATCCGCTTTCACTTATGCCTCTAATCATAATATTGCGGGTTATATACCACCGAAATATAATTTGTTAAGGACCACTTTGTTGCAAAAGGAGAAGGAAAATATTGATAGGTTGTGTGCACCTATTAGAGGCATGTGGAGAAAGAAGGGCGTAATTATTGTGAGTGATGGATGGAGTGACTCACAAAGGAGACCACTTATTAATTTTATGGCGGTGTCAGATGGAGAGCCCATGTTTTTAAAATCGGTTGATTGTTCGGGAGAAACAAAGGATAAGTATTTCATTTTCAACTTATTGAAAGAAGTAATCAATGAAGTAGGGCATGAGAATGTGGTCCAAGTAATTACGGATAATGCTTCGAATTGTAAGGGCGCGGGACAACTTGTTGAGCAAGAATTTCCATCCATTGTTTGGACGCCTTGTGTGGTGCACACCCTTAATCTAGCTTTGAAGAACATTTGTGCCGCAAAGAATGTGGAGAATAATCAAGTAGTTTATGGGGAATGTAGTTGGATTTCAGAGATTGTTGCAGATGTTATGCGTATCAAACATTTCATCATGAATCATTCTATGAGATTAGCAATATACAATGAGTTTGTTAACTTGAAGTTGCTTTCCGTAGTGGATACACGTTTTGCTTCGATGATTGTGATGCTTAAGAGGTTTAAGTTAGTCAAAGGTGGTCTTCAAAACATGGTTATTTGTGACAAATGGAATATCTATCGAGATGATAATCAAGAGAGGGCTAAGTTTGTCAAAGAAAAGGTGTTGGATGATTTTTGGTGGGATTCGATTGATTATATACTTTCCTTCACGGCTCCTATTTATGACATGCTTAGAATTTGTGACACCGACAAGCCTTGTCTTCACTTAGTTTATGATATGTGGGATTCAATGATTGTTAAAGTGAAGAGAGCTATATATGCAAAAGAAGTGAAAAGGCTAGATGATGAGTCTACATTTTATGAGGTGGTTCGTACAATTCTTGTGGATCGTTGGAGTAGGAACAACACTCCACTTCATTGCTTGGCACACGCCTTGAATCCTAAGTAACTTCTAAAATTGTATGAGATTATTACTTTATCAATTGGTATATTTTCTTTGATATGATAATATAATACTCCTCTTACATATTATGGCTTTCTATTTCTATTTTGTAGGTACTATAGTGATCAATGGCTCAATGAAGATCCTACTCGAGTTTCTCCATACGATGATAAGAAGATCAACCAAGAGAGACTAAAATGCCTTAGGAAATACTTTCCTAACTTGGATGAGCGCAACAAGGTGAATTTGGAGTATGTAGATTTTGCGTGCATAAATGGGGATTTTAAAGAATTTGATTCCATTCAAAATCGGTATTCTATGGATCCTAAGGCTTGGTGGGTTATTCATGGTGGATGTGCACCTATGCTTAAAAGCATAGCCTTAAAGCTTCTTGCACAACCTTCTTCTTCATCATGTGCCGAAAGGAATTGGAGTACTTACTCCTTTGTGCACTCGGTGAGAAGAAATAAGATGACCCCAAAACGTGCAGAAGATTTGGTTTACATTCATAGCAACCTTCGTCTTCTATCAAGAAAAAACCCACAATATGCGGAAGGAGAGACCAAGATGTGGGATATTAGCGGATATGCATTTGACACGTTTGAAGATGTTGGGGTGCTTGAAGTTGCGAGTCTTTCACTTGATGAGCCAGAAATGGAGTCTGCTGTTTTTTCAGAAGAAGTGGGTAACGTAGATGTAGATGAATGAGTTATTGTTATATTTGACAGTGAAATGTGGATTGTTTCTTTTTGTTGGACTTATTGGTAAATGCTAAACTTAATGGTGGAATGTGGATTGATTATTTTTTTCCTTCAAGTTTCATTGTGGAGTTTCAGATCTGCCTTATTATCTTCCTTTCACTCTGCTCCGATGATTGAGTTCAGGTGCATGCTTAAGCTATTTTACTGTAGAAGTTGTGGATATGCAATATTTCAGTGAAGACATAAAATGAAATGTCAAAGTTGAGTGGCTTGAAATTGCAGTAGATATTACATCGTGCTTTGCGCACATGCAGGTGAACTATATTTCCTTACTGATAGGTAGAATGAATTTTGGATTGAATCAAATTAACTATAATTTATCATGTATATTAAATATATATATATATTTAATATACGTGTCCCAACGTGTCGGAAATCTCTATTTTTTAAAAATGACGTGTCGGCGTGTCGTGTCGTGTCGTGTCGCGTGTCTCGTGTCCGTGTCGGTGCTACCTAGGTGAGAACTCAGTACGCCTATGTGGTTAGAGGGGATTTTTTTTCTTTTTTTGGGGTCATAGGTTAGAGGGAATAAACAAGGTGAAAAAGAGAATCCATACTCTTGATGAGAGTGGGGAGAGACACGAAGTCTTGAGAAATCAAACCATTCCCCATTTTGGAAAATTTACAAAGCTCTAATAATTAGATGAATTATTTTGGTAGATATGTCCAACATAATTCAAAAACTATGTTTATTTAGAAGCTCAGGACCGCGTTAGATATTGGATCAAAGTTCAGTAATCACATTGAAACTACAAAAATCGACAGTGGAAGAAGGACGTCTGCGGAGAATTTTTCTTCCACAATTGTCTGCAAAAGTTCTCTTTTTCATCACATTTCACATGAAGCTACTTCTCTCGCCAGTTGTCTGTATATCGAACAGGATCCACCGTTACAAGCAGATTTGCTTCAGGCCCATTTGGCCAAGAGAGACATGCAGGCAGCAAAGAGAAGAACAGCGCCATGTTTGCGCTTTGCCCGAGTCTCAAACTTGGCCTACAAAGGCAAAAGAGAGAAAACAGACACTGGTTTTAATAAATTTTGTTTGGTCAATACCAGAATAACATAAGGACAATCTATAATGTAGGCTCCGTTCAAGCCGAGGAAAACATTTTCCTCTCATAAAAAAAACACATTTAAAAGTGGAGAAAATGATTTTCTTTTTTAGAAGAGAAAAAGCACATATTTTCTCTTCCGAGACTCTTCGATTTTTTATTTTTTATTTACTCTGATTAAATCCTTAGCTCAAGCACTAAGTAAGCAAGCTATCTTATGGTTAAAAAAAAAACCAAGGAAATAATAACTCAAGTAGAAACGAACAAGGTCTTACGGCACGATCACTATCCTCCTCCGCTCCTTCACATTCTTTTTCTTTTTAGTTATTTTTTCTTTTTATTTTATTTTTTATTTTTGAAATTTTATTTTCTAATTTTATTATTTTTTTCTTTCTCTGTCGGTCGCGGGTCACGGCGATGGCTGGCGATCATCCACAAGGGAGGTCGAGTGCCGAAATCCGGCAAGCTCCAGCCTCACCTGCGGCCGGTCGCCGTTAAATAAAAAAAATACAGAGAAAAGAGAAAAAGAAAAAGAAATAAAAAAATCAAAATTTTAAAAATTAAAAATTAAAAACTAATAATAGAAAATTATTAAAAGAGAGTGTAAGGAGGAAATTGAATATCCTTACTGAATAGCGAAAAATATTTTCCAGTTTATTTTCAGGTTTCAACCGAATATCGGAAAATATTGTCATTTTCCAAAAAAAAATGACTTTCTAGAAAATATTTTTCAAAAACACTTTATTTTTCGCGAAAAGAACGGAGCGGTAGCGCAGGTAGTTGTTTTACGGATTTCTAAGAGAACAGAGTTTTACATCTAGTCAAAATCTTGATCCAGTGAGTTACTCCATGATGATAGAGATTGATTCCAAACTCAAATATCAAAGACTTGTTCACCGGTGACGGTTTCATGTGTAACTGGACCTTATCATCTTTGGAAGAATTCAGGAAATTAATGCTACCCTATTGACCAAAAACCAGAACAGGGTTTGCTTCAACAGCGCCCTTTCCTGGAAAATACATTGATTTCACATGGCATTTAGCATGAAAATCAACTTCAATATGCATGAAAAATACTTTTGTCAATCCCACTCGAAAATATTATGAAGGAGAATTAGCTCAATTACTTTTGAATTTTAATTCGAACTCAATCCCACTGGAAAATATAAATGACTATCCTGATTTTACTCAAGTCAAAACAAAACGATAATGGTAACAAACAAGTCAAGACGACTGATGTGTGGAAATTGCAGTTCACAGCATTAACCTGATATACTACTCTATGCTGCAAGAGATCAGATAAGCTCTCGTCCGAGTCCGTCAACATCAAACCTGAGAATGGCCATGAGAGGCATGCGCGTGCACATGTACATGACCTTGGTTTTCTCTGGCCTTCTCTTCTTCTCCGACGCTTTTGCCCTGTCCGGCCTTGTTGGCATGCAACTTCTTGCAATAAGAAGTCGCGAGAGTGTCCACCGTCAGTGTCCCGAGAGCAGCGAGCATC
Source organism: Lenwebbia sp. NSW1173648 (assembly GCA_029784005.1). NCBI lineage: Eukaryota > Viridiplantae > Streptophyta > Magnoliopsida > Myrtales > Myrtaceae > Lenwebbia > Lenwebbia sp. NSW1173648. The sequence goes on from JARCGZ010000002.1 coordinate 27,832,490, forward strand.
ACCGCGAACCCCACGAACGAGAAATTCCCCCACGGGGCCTCGCTCAGGCACGGTGAGGTCAAGTTCTCAAAGGCATCCAGGAGGACGGTATCACTCCGGCCGCAGAGGCCTTGGTGATGAAAAAAAACACTTCTCTCAGGGTGCAAAGCCGGGACTTTCTTCCCAAAGATCGGAAAACACACCCCGAGCGCACCCGCCATGAGGATCGACGCGATCGCCACTAGCTTGTACTCGAGGGTTTGGCCCTTGTTGCGGTCCTCGCTATCGCTCTCACACGTGCAATCACCGAGGACGATCGGGATCAACGCGAGCATGCATAAAAGCCGCATGACTTGAAATTGGACGACAAAATTGTGCTTACAATGGGGTGCCTAGGTTTTACCTTTGGTAAAATGCACGATTTGATGGGGATCAAATTCTCTTATCCTTGGGCTTATGAGATTTAATGGAAAAATTATCTAAACCTATTGCAATTTTGCCAATTTAGTCATAAACTTTTTTTTGCTAATTGAGTCATAAACTTTTTGTAATTGTACCAATTTAATCCACTTTGCCTTGGCACAATTACAAAAGATTTAGGACTTCAATCCACTTTGCCTTCAACAACAAAAAAAAAAAATCCACTTTGCCAGCCGGCTCTGACGTGGATAATTTTTAATAATATTTTAATATTTTTTCTTTTATTTTTCTCTTTCTTTCTTTTTTCTTCCTACTCCTACCGTGGCCGGCTAGCTGTGGCCGACGAGGGCTTCGAGGGAAGCCTCGACTTGACTTTTTTTGTAATTCTCCCGAGATTTATATATAGATGTGTTGTAGACATTAGTGGAGAAAAAGCGAGGTCTATGGCTGAGCATTTACAAAGAGTTGTTGAGTCCAATGGATGGATGGAGAAAATTATCAAAAAAATCATAAACCGTTTACAATTGTGCCATTTCGGTCTTGATAGTCCATCCAGCGAATTTTTGGGCAACCACGACATAATTTTTTTAATATTTTTTTCCTTCCCCTACCCTCTTCTTCCTCCAGCTGATCGCCGAGATCGGGCGAACGGTCGGTGAGGTCGAGCCTCGCCATGGCTGGGTGATGCTCGGTTTTTTTTTTGCTTTCCCTTCCCTCTTCTTCCTCCAGCTGATCGCCGAGGTCAGGCGAACGGCCGGTGAGGTCGAGCCTTGCCATGGCTGGTTGAGGCTCAGCTAGAGGAAGAAGAGGGAAGGGGAAGAAAAAAAAATGAAAAAAATATTCAAATATTATGTCGTCGGCCGGTTGGCATCCACGTCAGCACCAGCCGGCTAAAATTCGCTAGATGGATTTAATTAACACAATTGCAAAAGGTTTAGGATTGAATAGGCCAAAAAAAAAAGTTTAGGACTGAATTGGCACAACTACAATATGTTTAATACTTTTTTGGGTAAAATAGATAATGTCAAACGGCAAAAATATTGGAGATTTTTTTTTTTGGTCGAAAAAATCTTATAGATTCAAAAGGGGCCATTCGTATCTCGTTATTAATTTCTCAGCCTGTTTTTGTTCCTATTACTGTTTCTGCTATCGATTTTTGTTTATTAAAGTGCGAATTCGGGTCGAATTTCTAATTTAAGAAGTGATTTGGTGTGAGATGGTGGAAATATCAGGGTAAGCGTAAGCTGTCAATCCTTTTATTTTCGTTATTCATTTCGAAAGCTGAAGATTATTTTACATCATACGTCAATCAATCAAAATCAAACTATTCTTTAAATAGAGATTTCCTATGATTGAATACTATATCCACATATTTTTGCTTTATGTGCATGATTAAGGCAAAACGTCGCAAAACAGAAAATGTCGTGCTTCACGGTATTAATTCTTATTTTCTGTGATGAGGAAGCACTTTATAATAACATTCTAATATTGTTTTCAATTTTCTTATTAATTTTACGTCTCTGGCCGGCGAGGGAGCCGGGTCCCGTCCAGATCCAGGAGACGGTCACTTGCCCTCGCCTATGGCCGGCGTTGTAAAAGAAAATTAAAAATTAAAAAAATATTAAAAAAATATCAAAATATTACAAAAAAATTGCTCACATCAGTGTCAACGTACCACCTAGGACGGTCATCGTCCACCTTAGCGATTTCCATCCAAAATTAGCCGGATGGACTCAATTGAAGAAACGTGAAAATGTTAAGAACTCGATTGGCAAAATTAAAAGATTTAGGACTAAATTTGCAAAAGTGCAATAGATTTAGGGCTTTTGGACAGTATTTTCACATAATGTTCAGCCCTCAGCATGACTCGAGAAAAAATATCTCAATCTCACAAGTAAATTTTATATCTTCAAAATATTTACACTTTCTTCAAAATGTTATTCGCCGGCACGCTGCGCCATTGATTATCATGGCCAAAATCATTTCTCCTTAATAGTGGGCAAAAATTTAACATAATCACCTCTCAGATATGTATAATATTTGAATTCAAAATAGAAACCTTTTAGCCGACTCAAACAAAGAAATTTAATCAAACTAGGAATCCAACTAGGGATTTAAATTTCTACTTGAATCAAGTTTTCTTAACGAGCTCAAACTCGAGACATGTTTTCAACGATCTTCACACTTGATAAAAATTAAGTGTGGCACTAAGATGAGCGCCGTACATAATTTTTGACATTTCTGGTGTTCTTCTCCCTTTGTATTGCATTTATGTCACGGTACTTCTCTTGTGTGTGTATCAACCAGGATAAGTCATTAGAAGATATTCCGACATTTATTCCACGAACATAAACGAATCATCGTCTAACTTGAGCTCAAACATCATGAAGTGGGTCGAACAATCATATATCCTCACTGACTAATGCCAAGGACTAAGGAAAAGCCAAAGCCTAAGCCTTTCAAGTAACTAGAATGTCTGTCTGATCTCTCTTTTCCATCTCTTTTTGCTTCCTTTGCTTCAAGCCCATTTGGCCAAGAGAGACATGCAGCCAGCACCGAGAAGAAGAGCTACGTTCGTCCCGAATTGGAGCCTCCCGTTGTTCTGCAACTTAGGGCTCATGAAATCAGCAGCAAGAAGATCGACCAGGGCCATGTAAATCAGAATCCCTGCAGATGCAGCATTGAAGATGCCCTCCACAATGAGTGCGTTCGGGCTGTTCTCATCATACACGCTGGTGACTCCCAACCCTATTGCGATCCCGACTGGGGTTGTGAGGGAGAAAAACAGTGCCATGATCACGATTGCCCGAGTCTTAAACTTGGCCTACAAAAGCAAAAAGACAGAAAACAGAGATTAGCTTTAATATGATGGAGTGAAATTTAATTCAGATTTCGTTTTATGTCACATCCCGTGTCAGAAGACAACTAGTATCTTGTCAAGAGTCACTCCCAGATGATAGAGATTGATTCGCTATTCAAATATGAAAGAGTTGTTCAACAGTGTCAGCGGTCAAATGGCTTCATGTGTAGATAGACTTTGTCGTCTTATGAATAAATTCTATGTTTTATAAACCCAGAAGTGACAAGCTGACACAGGAAAAACCAGATGCTTTGAGTTTGAATTTGAATGCATTCGGGAAATTAATGCCACCCAATTGACCAACAACCAAAACAAACTCAATAGCTCCTTTTCCTGGGAAAAAGACATTGATTTCACATGGCTTAAATCAGAAAAAAGAAAACTGCAATATGCATGAAATTTACTTTAATTAAATTCAAAAGCAGATTTGAGGAATAGAGAGAAAAAGTACCTGAGTGATGCATCCACCGAGGCCCATGCCTTCAAAGAATTGGTGAAAGGACAAGGCAGCAACAAGAGGCCTTATTGTCTTTGGACTCTCTGAAGCCCCCAGTGAAATTCCTATGATCACTGAGTGCACCACAATCCCCAGCTCTAGCACCTACCGATATCAGGAAGAAGAATCAATAGAGTTAATGCGAACTTTAATTCGATATCACTGCCGACTGAAAAATATGCGGAATTAACCTGAGATATCACTCTATGCCGCAGGAGCTCCGAGTCCGAGTCCATCGATATCGCACCGTGAGAGTGGCCGTGAGTTGCATGCGTGTGCACATGTACATGACCTTGGTTTTCTTCTCTGGCTTTCTCCTCATCTCCGACGCTTTTGTCGGATCCGGGCTTGCCGGCATGCAACTTCTTATAATAAGAAGTGGCCATCGTGTCCACCATCAATGTCCCGAGGGCCGCCAGCATGGCCACGAACCCCGCGAACGGGAAATCCCCCCACGGGGTCTCGCTCAGGCACGGCGAGGTCAAGTTCTCAAAGGCATCCGGGAGGACGTGTATGAACCCGGTGGACAGTATCACCCCGGCCGCAAAGGCCTTGACGATGAAAAAGATACTTCTCTCGGGGTGCAAAGCCGGGATCGTCTTCCCCAGGATCGGGAGGCACACCCCGATCGCCCCCGCCACAAGGATCGACGCGATGGCCGCTATCTTGTACTTGAGGGCCTCGTTCTTGTTGATGTCCTCGCTATCGCTCTCACACGTGCAGTCCGCCGCGACGAGCGGGATCAACGCGAGCAGGCACAAGAGCCGCATAACTTTGAGATCGGACGACGAGCAAATTTGTGCTCACAATGGGGCGCCGCGCCAAGGTCGTGCCTCCGGTAAACCGCAGGGTATCACCTGTGTCAGTTGTTCAGATCGTTCTTGGGCTTCTGAGACTATGAGTTTGTTCTGGAGATTCAGTATATAGTTGTGTTGCCTTGAGATTACTGGAGAAACAGTGAGGTCATTGTTAACCATTTATACGAGTTTTGAGTCAATGGATGTCCGGATTGTCACGCAAAAATTTGAAAGAATCAAAGGAAAGGGTTGATAGGCAGCGATGTATGAAAAGGATAGTGACAAGCAGTTCGATAGCGTTGAGGTAATCTGCGAGATAGTGTGTCGATACTATGTCGACATCCTTCCGACGTTAAATACCTTAAATAGTTCAAACGCGTCAAGCGGTAAATACGGACAAATTACCACCAAAGGGGCCTTTCGTATCGGACCAAATAAAGTATCTTCAGCCTGTTTTTGTACGTATTGCGTTTGGAAAATCAATTTTTTTTTCATTTTTTTAAATTGCGAATTCGGGTTGAATTTCGAATTTGAGAAGCGATTTGGCGCGAGGGAAATAAAATAAGAGGCCAAGTATTTTGACAAGTGAAATTATAGTGTCTTCGTTTAGAAAGCGGAAGATTATTTTTCATCAAACGTCAATGGATTGAAACTCAAACTATTTTCGAGAGAAGAGATTTCCTACGATACAATATTATATCGAGCTATTTTTTGCTTTATGTTCATGGTTAGTAGTTTCCTGATTCGAGCAGATTTTCTAATTTGAGTGGTTTGCTAGTTTGAATGGATTTCATAAATACTATGTATGTATATAGTAATCGGAATTTCACCTGGTTATTACATACCAGAGTAAACAAGAGAAATGTCTCGGTTTCTCCATGAGTTTTCTCATGTTACACATGTGGATTTTCCTTTGGGTGCAATTTAGGATTGGGAAACAGCTAGGCTGTTGAGCTATTTTAAGCTTTGTATTCTCCATTTTCATACTGTATTTCTTAGTGACGTAGGGCCGCGAATGATAACCATTCTGTTCCTGGGAACAATTTTTAGTTAGAAATGAATTTTTCTATTTCTATTTCATAGACGAGTATCGGAGCAGAGAAAAACGTTTGATAATGACACAAAATTTCTATTCCCGGAACAGAAATCGGTTTGATAACAACATAAAATTTCTATTTTATGGAACAGAAATTCGTTTGATGACAAATTGATTAATCTGCAGATAAAAGAGAGGAGATCATGCCAAGCAGAGAATTGCATTTATTACTTGATTCCACTTGCTTGCTTGACTATACTTTTGATGTTTGTTTGTAAAATAAACAAAAAGTGTCTTTTTCTTGTCTAGGATGGAAGGGAAAGTGTGAAACACTTTATTAGTAAAAAGGCTATTATAGTCTTTCAAATGATGAAATAGGCAAGTGGGTTACAACCCACTATACTCACTAGCAGGTGTGTAATTATTAGGGCGCGCTTAGCACCCTCTTTTTGGTCTCTAGGCTTCAATTCTCGCTCGCCCGGAGTCTTTTTTTTTTCTTTTTCTTTTTTTTCTGTTTGTCTGCAGGATTAAGCAATTTTGTTGACTTGCCCAATCTACTTTGAGAATTAGAAAAGCAAAATCCTAATTGTCTCAGCCGCCACACTATTTTTGCATCTTCTCTGTTTTATTGTTCGTTGATGATACATCAACCGAGGTGGGAACTAAGACCAACATGCTTAGGAAAAGTATTGCCAATAAAATGGCAATCCGGAGATTCCATGAAATTGTGTTTTTGACTTTTGTAATGTATTTTCATTATTTGTATTTGAGGATTTCCTATCTTGGCTCTTGTAATGTGATGTTGTATTTGAGGAATTTCATTATTTGTATTTGAGGATTTCCTATCAGTTTCAAAAGATCATCATTTGTGGCATTGCAGAATTATTTCTTAAGGATTACATGTCTTTTGGTGCTAATCTTTTTCAGTGTTGTTGGGTGGTATATGTTGGAAAATTTAGCGAATGAATTGAAACAAATGGAATCAGACCGTGAGGCATGATAACACTCTCTTTATGAAATTATTTTTCCCACAATGTTGCTAATGGTTACTGGCAAAAATCCTCCAAGATACAATAGAGTTTCAAACGCGAATATTAGATAGCAATTCTAATATTTCTTCAAAAACTCTCAAAGGAAAATAATCGGAAATAATGGTTGTGTTTCTATTTTTGGAAAGAAACGAAAATTGGAAAAAGAAGAATTTGATAACGAATAGAATTGTTGAATTTATAAATGAGAAAGGAATACAATTTTTCATGACCAAAAAGCAGTTTATTCGGACACAACTCTTCATGTCTGAAAAACAGTTTATTCTGAAAAATTGCAACCTTTCAAAGGTCGTAAGAAATTAATATAAAATTTAAAATTAAAACTTAAACTTAAAAAATAATTATAACTCCTACGTGAACAGTCGCACTGCTTCGCTAGGACACAATAGTTAATTTAAATACTTCTTCGGCTGGTTTTATAACTGCTCTCTGTTCACGACCAATTTCTGCCCCCTTCGGCTTCTTGAGTTCGCCAATTTATCTGCCGTCTTCCTCGGTCAGTCGCCGGCCACTGGCCATAGATGCGGGCTCGCCAGATCCAGACGAGCTCAAGCTCGCCTATGGCGACATCCGGCTTGTCACAGGGGAGGAAGAAGGAAAACAAAGAGAAAAGAAAAGAACATAATAATAAAAAGTTATTAATGATTTTGATTTCACTTTTAAAAAAATTTACAAAAATTGTTCACGTTAGCGCCTGCCGTTCCACATAAGACGGTCGGCGTCCACATCAGTAATTTTCGGCCAAATGACCACGCAAAATATCAATTTAGATTTCCTTACCAAATGATGAAAAATATTTTCTAGTTCATTTTCAGGTCTCAATCAAACTATCAGAAAATCTTATCATTTTTTTTTTCTGGGAAATGACTTCTCGAAGTTTGTTTTAAAAAAAATCACATTTTTTCGCAAAATAGATGGAGCCTCAATATGTAATTAATTTAAATAATTAAGGATTGTGGTGGGGTTGACTTTTTGGAGATGTGCCTTATTGTCTCCTTTTGCGGTTGGTACTGGAGCACATGGTAACGGGGCACACACGGTGATCTCGCATTCAACCCTCCTTTCCACCTTTTATCTCTTGTTCGAGGCCCTTTGGTTTGGACTAATTTTCATTTTTCAACCCAAATCTAACATATCGATTCAAAAAAAAAAAAATCGAATAAAAGTCCTAAGGTTTATTCAAATCCAAACCAATAATGTTTACCTCCAATTTTATAAATCGGAAGCATAACATTGGAGAAAATGCACCTCTTGTTGCGATAAACAAGCGATCAAAACACAATGATAAGCAGAACAAGGAATTAAAGCAGACACCAAATTTACGTGATGGGGTCAGTGTGATTTACTCCACCAGAAAAGCCGTACGTGATGTGGTCAGTGTGATTTACTCCACCAAAAAAGCAGTACAAGATTCCGCTACAAATTAAGCAATATAACGGAGATTACAACTATACTCGAGTCACTCAAACACTCTCAATATTTTTCATTCCCCAATTACATCCGATAACTCATACGGTGTTTAGCCCTCACAATAACTCGCGAAACAATATCTTAATCTCACAAGAGAATTTATAGATCTTACCACAAGATTTATTGGCTTCAAAATACTTACAATTTCTTCGAAATATTATCCACAAGCACACTGCCCAATTGACTATTATGGCAAAAAAAATTTCTCCTTAGTAACGGGCAATAACCAACTAAATCCACCTCTTAAGATGCATAATATTTGAATTCAAAAAAGAACTCATTAGCCGACTCAAACTACGAAACCTAATTAAACTAGGAATCCAACTCCAACGTCGAAAATATTACAATACTTTCTTGCTTGTTTGAGTGCCAAACCCCAAATGCTATGTGGATTTATATTTCTACTTGAATCAAGTTTCTAACGGGCTCAAACTCGAGATATATTCTCAACGATCTCCACCTTCACTTGATAATTACAATCGGTTTGCTAGAAGCCGACACTGTAGCCCCTCACGAGCTCAAACTACAAAGATCTTCCGAGTCCAAGCCACGCTTGAACGTTGTTGGACTTTGTCAAAACAGCAGGCCTCATCAAAATAACCAAATCTACTTGCACCTTCAACCTCTCTACAAGGATTCGCAGACACAACCTTCTTTATTATAGATAAAGCAATCATTGCATCAACAATAAGAGATCGAACAGACACCTTGTCAAACTCAGCAGCTACCTCGCTATAGACACCACATTTGTCAATTACCATGTCTAGCCCATCCAACAGTTGAAGGGTTTGTGTCATACTGCGAGTGGAATTCCATACTAAAGAGCCTATGGTATGGTGTGCTGGTCGCCACTTGGCCGCTGTACATGGAATAACAATTTAAAATGTATGTTTGAATAGTCATATATGCCCATTGACTAATGCCTAGGAGGACATAGAAAAAGCCAATGCCTTTCAAGTAACTAGAATGTCTGTCTGATCTCTTTTTGTTCCATTTCTTTTTTGCTTCCTTTGCTTCAAGCCCATTTGGCCAAGAGAGACATGCAACCAGCACCGAGAAGAAGAGCTACGTTGGTCCCGAACAGGAGCCTCCCGTTGTTCTGCAACTTAGGGCTCATGAAATCTGCAGCAAGAAGGTCGACCAGGGCCATGTAAATCAGAATCCCTGCAGATGCAGCATTGAAGATGCCCTCCACAATGAGTGCGTTTGGGCTGTTCTCATCATACACGTTGGTGACTCCCAATCCTATGCCAATCCCAACTGGGGTTGTGAGGGAGAAAAAAAGTGCCATGATTACGACTGCCCGAGTCTTGAACTTGGCCTACAGAAGCAAAAAGAAAGAAAACAGAGATTATCCTTAATAAGATTTGAGTTTAGATTCAATTCAAATATGTTTTATGTCACGTCACATCCCGTATATGAAGACAACTAGTATCTTGTCAAAAGTTGTTCCAAGATGATAGAAACTGATTTCGAATTAAAATATGAAAGACTGTGTTCAACAGTGTCGGCTGTCAAACGACTTCATCTCTGCAGATAGACCTTACCGTCCTATGGATAAATTTCACCCTTTATGAATCCAGAATCGACATGCTGACACTGGAAAAACCAGATGCTTTGGATGCATTCAGGAAATTAACGCTACCCAATTGACCAAAAACATTGATTTTACAGGGCTCAAATCAGAGAATAAACTTCAATTATGAATGGAAGTTACTTTTGTTAAATTCAAAAGCAGATTTCAGGATTAAAGAGAAAAAGTACCTGAGTGATGCATCCACCGAGACCCATGCCTTCAAAGAATTGGTGAAAGGACAAGGCAGCAACAAGAGGCCTTATTGTCTTTGGACTCTCTGAAGCCCCCAGTGAAATCCCTATGATCACTGAGTGCACCACAATCCCCAGCTCTAGCACCTACCGATATCAGGAAGAAGAATCAATAGAGTTAATGCGGACTTAAATTCGATATCACTGCCGACCGAAAAATATGCGGAATTAACCTGAGATATCACTCTATGCCGCAGGAGCTCCGAGTCCGAGTCCGGCGATACCGCACCGTGAGAGTGGCCATGAGTTGCATGCGTGTGCACATGTACATGACCTTGGTTTTCTTCTCTGGCCTTCTCCTCATCTCCGACGCTTTTGTCGGATCCGGGCTTGCCGGCGTGCAACTTCTTATAATAAGAAGTGGCCATAGTGTCCACCATCAACGTCCCGAGGGCGGCCAGCATCGCCACGAACCCCGCGAACGGGAAATCCCCCCACGGGGCACTTAGGCACGGCGAGGTCAACTTGTCAAAGGCATCCGGGAGGACGTGTATGAACCCGGTGGACAGTATCACCCCGGCCGCGAAGGCCTTGACGATGAAAAAGATACTTCTCTCGGGGTGCAAAGCGGGGATCGCCTTCCCCGCGATAGGGAGGCACACCCCGATCGCGCCCGCCACTAGGATGGACGCGATGGCCACTAGCTTGTACTTGAGGGCCAGGCTCTTGTTGATGACCTCGCTATCGCTATCGCAAGTGCAGTCCGCCGCGACGAGCGGGACCAACGCGAGCAGGCACAAGAGCCGCATAACTTGAGATGGAACGAGCAAATTGCTGGGAATCGCCTGTGTCAATTCTTTAGATCCTTCTTGAGTTTTGAGACTTTAGGGTTGTTTTGGAGGTTCTTTATATCGTTGTGTGCCCTGAGATTACTGGAGAAACAGTGCGGTCATTGTTGACCGTTTCGTACGAGTTTTGAGTCAACGGATGTCTGGATAATTTCGCCAAGCTTGAATGAATTAAAGGAAAGTTTTGATGGCCAACGATGATGTATGAAAAGGATAGTCTTAGACGGCTCGATGACTTTGAGGTAATTGGCGAGAGAGTGTCGACATTATTCTATTTTGATTCTGAAAAACCTTAAACAACGCGTCATTCGTATCGGTCCAAATAAAGTATATTCGGCATGCTTTTGTTCGTATTACGTTTCAAGCATCAAATTTTAAATTGCAAATCCCGGGTCGAATTCCTAATTCGGGAAGTGATTTGACGTGGGAGAATTGAAAAATAGGGCAAGTATTTTGATGAGTTAGAAGATCAAATAAGAGGAATGTGGGGGGTTTCTCCCTTATCGAGAGATTGTCAAACGTCGGGGAAATTATCAAAAAAGTCATAAATTTATTGTAATTGTGCCAATTCAGTCTTAATTTTTTTTTTTTTGCCGATTCAACCTTAAACTTTTTGCAATTATGCCAATTCAGTCCATTCGGTAAATTTTGGCCGACCGGCGTTGACGTGGACGCCTGACGACCGGCGACATAATATTTTTTAATATTTTTAATTTTTAATTTTTAATTTTTAATTTCTTTTTTTCTTTTCTTTTCTTTTTTTCTCCTCCCCTCTTCGTCCTCCCTCCCATCTTCTTCGTCCGCCCCGGCAACCGGCCAGAGGACGGCCGGCGAGAGCCTCACCGTGGCTGGGAGAGGGCCGAGCCTTGCAGTGGCCGGGCGAGGCTCGCCTCGCCAGCCCAGATCTGGGCGAGAGTGAGGCCAACCATGAGGGTCATTAACATCAGCTAGGGAGGAAGAAGCTCCATGAGCACGACAACACGCGCAAATCGCCCAGATTTGTGTACCTGGCGGTGATTCTCAGTGAAACTGAAACCAACCAACCACTCAACGGTTCCTCTCTCTCTCGCGTCCGATCAAACATCGATTTGCAGACGCGACGACGAGCGGAGAGCGAGAGCAATCTCGATCTCTGCCGCATAATCTCTCGGCGGGGCGTGCGTGGTTTGGCTTCGGAGGCGAGCAAATGAGAGCGGCGACTCGAGTCCGCTCCCTCGCGTGGTTTGGTTGAAAATTGGAATGAAAGATTGCGCTTTTGCTGTGAAAGTTCTGAAGCCCGGGAGAAGGAAGAACGCGCTTTGGCCAAGTGCCGACGCATTTCTGCTCTTTATTTTCTTAGTGGGATTGTGTGGTTGGAAAAAGAAGATGATGAAGAAGAAAATGGGCAAGAGAAGGAGTCAAGCCACAAAATTCAAGCCCCTTCTTCTTCAACCGCAGCGATCCTCATGCCGAGCCTCGCCATGAGGACGCCATGGAAAGCTCACGAAGAAGAAGAGGAGGAGTAACAGGAGAAGAGAGAGGCATCTGGGATGGGAAGGGGAAGTAAAAAAATAAAATAAAAATGAAAAATCCTTAAATTAAAAAAATATATTAAAATATGATGTCGCCGGCCGGCCAAAATTCGCCGGATGAACTGAATTGGTATAATTGCAAAAGCTTTAGGACTGAATCGGCAAAAAAAAAAAGAGTTTAGGACTGAATTGACACAATTGCAATAAATTTAGGACTTTTTTAGTAATTTCCCCGATTTTGCTTTGGATGCAATCTAGGGATGAGAAACAAGTGAGCTGTTGAGCAATTTTAATCTCTGTAGTCTCCGAATTTATAGAAGCTTTCTCGGTGACTAATTCTCCTCGTAGAGTAGATATCGACAATCGAAGTTCCTCGTAGATTTTTTCGGTAATTTCTTCTTCTCATGTCTTGAATTACAAGATCCGTTCACATTGGCCTTTATTCTACAACAATTGTTATAAGAGCATAGGTTTATGGATTTGATTTGGGACCTTTGCTTGTCTGAAAGTTCTGTTTGTTGCAATTATGTCCGAAGCAAAATTAGAAATTGAGAAATTTAGCAGGAAGAACAACTTTGGATGGCGAAGGTTTGACCAATGCATTGGTTGGCAAGGATATGTTGCCGGGAACGATAACATAGGCCGATAAGGATGAATTATCCGAGAGGCCAAAGAGCATAATTATGTTGAAGATGTTAATAGAAGTGGCCGAGAAGAAGGACGCACAAAAAGCTTCAAGCCCTTTATATAACGATGGTTTCAATAACGAACAGAATTGACTGAGTGGTAGAGTCGTGGAAACACATCTTTCTTCCCTCACTTATGCATGTTGAAGATGATAGTTTCATTTTGATTTGTTGAAGGTACTTCTATCAGAACTCACTTAGATGAGTTTAACAAACTCATGATGGATTTTAAGCCTAATCGGAGAAAAGCAGGGCACGACTTTGTCTACCAAAGTCATGGCAACACTTTAGCTATTTGCTGTTACAGAAGCGTAATGCAGAAGAGGTAAAATTTGTGTCGCTCTCTAAGGAGTGACAGAGGAAGTTGCGAAGAAATTGCGAGACGATGGTATAGTACGAGATGTAGAGTGGGGATCAGTGATTCGAGACAGGTAAAACGTCAAAGTCCCTGCTCAAGCATTCGTTCGACAAGGATCTATCCAATTTGGAATCTTCCACCGTGGAAAAAGACTTGAGTGGTCAAAAGACAGGCCGAGGGACCTCGCCATCCCCATCATCCAGCCCTATTTTGTTCTTCGTACTTGTCTATGTTCACTCCTGTAGAAGGAAGGAACGCAAGGGTTTACTTCGTTATGGGCCACAAGGCAACCGGGAAGAAAACGCGGAGTCTCCTTTGTCTCATCATGCTCAATGCGACCTCTCCCACGGCCACAAAAATAAAACCCATTAAATAATGCAACGTGGGCACTTGTTATTTTATTTGTACCCAATAGCTGACTTGACCGCCATTTTCGACCCCTTGCACTTCTAGCCAACCTCCAACTCCGTCCACCATGATAGAAAGTTGAACTTAAAAGGTTAAACGGATAAGTGAAGGGATACTGCATGAGTATATAGAGCATTTAGGACTCGTCATCAAGCGATGTGGGACAATACATCAACACCCCCTCTCACGTACAAGCTAGATTACGATCGGCACGTGAAATTTGACTAATGGGGGGTGGATGCCCATTCGCGAAAGAGATAATACTGGATCTGATATCGTGATAGAAAGTTCAATCCAAAAGCTTAAGCTGATAGATGAAGGGAGACTGCATGAATATTTAGAGCACTTGGGACCCATTGTCGAGCGACGCTTTATAATTCTTCAACACTATTGCGTGTCCATTCCTGTTGAGGTTGATGTCTTGTATTCTGTTATCCAAGAGATTATGAGGCGGTTCCGAAAGGCCCCCTGACGACTGGACAGCACGGGGGTCCCGCTCCCACTGACGACTAGACAGCCGTCAGAGGCGTTTTATGTTCAGCCATAGCAGGGTTTATATGAGAAAGTTAAATATTTTAGGCTATGTTGGCAATTTTGTAATTTGTGTCATGTATGGTTTCGCTATATATATTTAGGACGAAACAGCTCTCAAAAGAAAAGAGAGAGAGGGTGGGAAGAGCGGCTGTACACTTTTGTACGTTATTAGTGAAACAGATCAGATCTCCCCGTGGACGTAGGTAGGCGGAACATCTCCCCTGCTGAACCACGTAAATTCTTGTGTTGTACGAATTTTCATTACTTTTCTTGCATCGTTGATAGGATCGAATTTAGATATTCGACAATTCCGTCTTCCAGAAGATCACAACTTCGAATCATTGTCGCGAGCCAAAAAATATTTAACTATTCCCTGCTTTATCATAGGCTCGCCACCCTTGGACCTTAGATTTCGACAAAAAAACAAAAAAAAACCTTGGACTTTTGATCACTTTCCACACTTGCGTGTGTACGAAAGGAGGTGTGGAAGTGCGCGGTGGTATCCACATGCTTTTGTGGGTCATCATCGACAATAACAGAGAGTGCCACTATCACTATGCATTGACTTGGAAATAATCCCAAGTCAAGGTCGACGCTTCTAGTAGGCTTCGTCGGTCTCGCATGTATTTTGAGAAGGACGTTATACTTAATCATGTTTTGCATTATAACACATGACACTCAACGAAGTGTTACTTTTTAGGAAAGCATTGAAACCCTTTGTCTTCTATTATCAAGTGTTACTTTGTGTAATTTTCCATCTTCCATTGAAATTCGATAAAAGACGGACAAATTGCAAGTCAGGAATGGTGAGGCTCCTCTCCAATTGCCTCGGCGAAATATCTAAGTGCAGCGGAAGCGTCGCGACCGTCCACCCTATCAATCGGGTTTAGTGAATCGCATCGTTTTTTTCTTCTTCTTTTTTCCGAGAGAGAGAAACTTCGCCGCGAGGGCTACTGATAGGATAGATGGTCATGCGATGCCCCGATATCATTTAAAGGTCTATCGTTTTGTTTAATCCAATCGCAAGAATTCAACTAACCTTTTATGTATGGAGAGGACTTAAAAAAAAAAAAAAAAAACCCGTGTAAGGCATAGACCACGAAGAGGTCACGGAAGATCTGGAGGTGGGGATAAGGACACCAAAAGTGTTATAATTTTCGTACGGCGTTCACTTGAGTGAGTGCCATAAATTCTATATTAAAAAAAATCACTTGAGCGCTATAACTTTCAATTGATCACTTGAGTGCCAAAATTTTTGAAAAACGTTCACTTAAATGCTGGACTTGCGGTGAACATTTTTAAAAAGTTATGGCACTCAAGCGATCTACTGAAAAGTTATGTGACACCCAAGTAGGCACCGTATAAAAGTTATGGAACTTGTGATGTGATTTTTCCTTCGGAGGTGTGTGGATCGCGCTATCTTTTAAAGCTGGAGAATATATTCCACCGCGACTTTCTTCTTTTTAAGGATTGTCAATGTCGATCCTTTATCACTATGCCTGTGTGTCATCATTCATGACCAATGCGAGGCTATCTTTTCGGAATTGTTTCTCGTCGTCATCAAGGGGTAATTGAAGTGGGCCTGAAGATGAATTGAGAGACTGTGGGCCTTGTTGGGAGGTCTCAAAGGTCCAATTGATTTTCTGGGCCTAATGGTCTATTTCTTCTTTGGGCCTAAGGAATGCTTGCGGCTTAAGTTGGGCTCATTACGAGATTCCATCCGCTTCGCCGAAAATGAATGATTTGAAAAAATATATTTTTCTTAAAAAATGACTGCTCGCAACGCTTGAAATAATTAGTCAATAAAAAACCATTTTCATTATCGCCAACAAAGCGATACAAGCGATCGTTTTTGGGTTATTCTCGCAAATTTCTAGGGTTGGTCTTCACATCGCTATTCAATCAAGCCCATGAACAGCGTGAAATATCAAACTTTCCGTGGGTTTATATGATTCATTTCCTTTTCTTTCACTTTTTGTTCAACATGACCAGACCGATTAACATATACTAGTTTATTAGCTTGTGTTAGTTTTAATGATCCACGCGGGGTCTATATAGATCAAGCCCCCAAAAAAGTACTCTTTTTTACCCACGTAAGGTAGTGACAACCGATACAGGACTTGAGATGTTGTAAACTCTCCCGCCTGAGAATCGACGTCATAGTTAATGTTGGCCATTGTTGCACAACGATACTCCCTCCATTCAATGTGTGCAACGGTCCATTCTTGGCCCCTTCTGACATCCTAAAAGCCTGCCAAGAGCCGCACCTGATTCGAGCCCTTTGAGTCCGGCTATCTATCTCTGCCCTTGTTAGATTGAGTATGAGCCTAGCCTAGTCCATATATGAGCCATGCGCCGATTGTAGGTATGTAAGGACCCTGGTCAGTCCGCATAATGCCAAGTTCTCAAAAGGAGTATTCTAAATGACCACATAATGTTGTAATGGAATGTTAGCTTATATATCATTCAACCAACCGTCTCCCGTCCAATGTGTGACTCAGGACATCAAATTTCATACTAATTCAAATATGATATTACCGTTTTGCTTTTGAAACAAGGTTTATCAAACTTTAGCGCTAACAGCATTTGATCAAGCAATCGAACCTCCATCGTCTACGAGTTTCATAGTACTTTACGCGATTATCGCATCGCGAAACTTACGAACTTCATTTCAGCAATCAAATGGATTGTGTATACACTATTTATTTGAATCACGTTTTCTTTTACGCAAATATCAGAATTCTTGTTAGATAGATGGGATAATAAGTCAATTAATTTATTAATTAGCTTGTCTTTGGGAGGATAAGTAAGTATTATGTTAGTTGGTAATGATATTATCAGATAATGGTGAAATTCCCTCACTCGATTTTCAATTATCGTACTTTCAAATTGACCAAGAGCGGTTGTGGGCCACTCTTAGCAATACCTTAGAGTGCACACATGTATCACGTATCTAGATAGTTCTATTCGGGCCGTTGCCAAGCACGATATTGTATGTTCAATTGGTTCAGTTAAGTTGTAAATTTCTTTCAAAAACTGCATTCTCGATGAACAATATTTAAAATTATTTGCGTGTCACTTTAGAATTGCCTACATGCCATTCTTAAATTGCAAAGTTTAGGACTTAATGCATTTTCATTAGAGGTTTAGGATATCGAATAAATTAAAAGATTTAGGACTTGATTGCACTTCTTGGTGAATATTCGGCGCTGGATTGAACAAATCGAGTTTTAGGATGTGTACCAACATTTTCCCGACGTCAACGCGATTAGGATGTGTTCCAATATTTTCCTGACGTCAACGCGATATTGCCTGCTCTGATCGCGGGTCCCGTTGTACAAGTTTAAGGTTACGTGAGATCATTTGCGAGATACTTTTGACGTACGGCGATGTAAGATTAGAGACATTTCTGACTATTGTTGTTCACACTTTGCCAGCTAGGCAGTTCCACTGACTTTGAAGTTTGAACCAACATAATATTGTCTGCTCTGATTGCGGTTCCGTGTAGCTGGTGTCGGTTTAAATTTGTGCAAGTTTAAAGTTTGTGGAAGTTCATCCGTCGCCACCAACAGCCCAAACATATTCGACATAAGGTCAAATGTATATCTGACGTCCACTTACATAACATGGAGAATAAACAAAATAAAAAAATAAAAAAATTGGCTGGACATTGCTAACATTCTCTAGCGACCAAATTAAATTGGATTGGGTAATTATTTAAACAGTCATAAACATATTATATGACGACTAAATTTAGTCCTACGCATTTCAATTGTACCAAGTCATTAATTAAAATTGTGCCGATTTAGTCCTAAACGTTTTACGAATTGCAATGTAGTTCTTTCGATTAATTTTGGTCGAAAATGGCTACGTGGCAATCTAGTCTAATGTGGCACGAGCGGTGCTGACGTGACTGTAATTTGTTTTTCAAAAATGAAAATTTTCAATTAAGGGCTTCAAGTGCCATCATTTTCTTAAATAAGGGCCTGAAGTGAACATCGTTCAAATAAGGGCCTAAAATACTCAAATTATATCAAATAAGGGCTTGGCCGAAGGGCATTTTCGTATTTTACTTTTTTGAATTTTTTTCTTTTTCTGTTTTTGTTTTTTCTTTCTTTCTTTCTTCCCTCTTCCCTCCTGGCCCTCGCCGGCGTCAGGCGAGGGCCGCCCTCACCTGGGTGAGCGAGACCCACCATCGCCCGCCCAACTTAGGCAAGGGCAACCCTTGCCTGGGCAGGCGTCGAGCGAGGGTGGCCCTCGCTTGGGCTGGCGAGGGTTACCCTCGCCCTAGCGTGGCCGAGGTTCTTGGGGCCAAGTGTAAGAGCCCGATCGTGGTCGGCTTGATATCGTTGATGAGATCTGTGTCTTCGAATTCGTGTTCGGCCAATTCGATGGGCATCTTTGGGATCTCGCCAATCAAGACATCCTCGATAATCCCCTTCTTGGAGGGGTCCGAGTGACTTCCCTGCAACGAGGCGTTGTCGAGTTCAGCAAGTAACGATGTGGATAAGGGAGGGATGGTGCGTTGGGAGAGGGAGAGCAGCGATGGAGAGGGAGAGCAGCGATGGCGATGGAGAGTGCATGAAGATGGAGACCAGGCAAGGGAGAGGTTAGGGGGAAGGGAAGAGGGAAAAAAGAAAAAAGAAAAAAAAGGAAAAAAATATTAAAAAGTAAATGACGAAAATGCTCTTCGGACAATCCCTTCTTTGAGATGATTTGAGCACTTCAGGTCCTTACTTGAAACAAGGTCTATTTCATGTCCTTATTTGAAAAAATAATGACACTTCAGACTCTTATTTGGAATTTTACCTTTAAAAATTGAACTTTTGTCTTTTTTCTTCTGTTTTTTTTCCCCCTATTTCCCTCCGCCATTCATTAGGCTTCGTCCATACCGGCCATTCTGAAGACCACCCGCGAGGGTTGCCTGAATCTAGCATGGGTCCCCTCTCCAAATCCGATGAGGGCCAGCCGGCAACCTCCGTCGGCAATTGACGGAGGGAAATAGGGAAAAAAGAAAAAAGTGGAAAAAATAAATCAGAAATTTTACTAAAAATTACAAAAATCATCCACGTTAGCGTCACTAATGCCATGTGGAACTACCGACGCTAAACTGTATCGCTACATCAGCGATTTCCTCTCAAAATTAGTTGGAGGGATTACGTTGACAAATTGTTAAAAGATTTAGGACTAAGTTAGCAAATCGTCAAAGTATTCAAGACTAAATTGACATAATTAAAAAGTTTAGAACTGATTTAAACGCCATAAAATAAAACTTAAGGTTTTTTTGAACGATTTTGCCTTACCAGAAGTGTTGGCTAAAACTTCGAGCAATCAAAATGTTCGGCCCCGACAGAACAATGACTCGGTAGTGATGCATAAGAGTCCACGTCGACTTGTGGTTGGGATGAAATGAAATTGAGCACGGGGGGGAAAAAGAAAAATTGATCGTGGTGAGCCGACAAGTGTAATGGATGACGTGGCGTTCAATGCTCGAGATGGGCGAGGTTGACTTGGCAGCTCCTCATCTCCTCGTCCACTTAAACGCTTATCATCACGCTTCTTTTGAACATGAATGGAGGCGGCCTCTAGTCTCTACACGTGTCCATTTGTTATTTCCTTTGAATGAAGCTGGCACGTGTTTCCTAGAAGCTTCACATTTAAAGCTCGATACTTTTCAGACCAAACCAACACTGTTTCAAAATTCGACCAAAAGAATAAAAAAAATTGTTTCAATCTGGTTCAGGTAACATTTTTTTTTTCTAAGCATGTCCCTAGTACTGGTTTAACTATGAAAAAAAAGAATATTCCAATTTTTTTTAGAGTATTTGTTGTTATAAAAATACGGAGAAAATAGTGAATTTAAAATTATTAACTTTTTCGCGGTTGCTCGAAAAGTATTTCAGATTCTTTCTCTTTCAGATTCAATTAAAACGACATTATTTGATTTATCTCCATGCTAGCGATCTTAATTTTGCGCATCGCTGCACACCCATATCTAATGTTCAGATCTTACTCTTATTGGCCACATCGACTCGTATGCCACGTTTCGATGAGATAAGACTCGCTTTCGTATCGGTTTCGCAATGCCGGTGGCGGTGGACGTGGGTTGGCGGGAAAAAAAAAAAAGTTGAATCCCCCCAACCAATAGAAACGGCGTAGCCTTGGCAAAAAAATTCAAAAGCCACTTAATACATGCTTAAATCAACTAATCAAGTATTATGGGTATGCTTGACTTTTTGGACATGTGACCTTATTATCTCCTTTTGGTGAATGGTGATGGGGCCCGCATGGTGAGCTCGCATTCATCCCCTCTGCCCTCGTTCTATCTCTCGTTGGGAGAAAAGCTTTTTCTCAAGTGAAATTTACTCTGTACCCTTTTAGGCCAGCATCGTAGTGATGTTTGCGCTTAGGTATTGGGACCAATTTTCCACCCAAATCGAGCTCATCGATTCGATTCGATTATTCGATTTGTCGTAAGGTTCGTTCGGATTCATACCCGATCAGGTTCTATCCGGTTTTACAGACGAGGATCGTAGTACTGTTAAGTTGAGGAAATGCACTTCTAATGTTGAACAATAAACAATTAAACAAAAATTCGAGTTACGAAATGAACATTCAGTAACAGAGTATTTATATTGTCCTAGCTCAATTTGCTCGATTTATAGGTTTTAGACAAATCTACGGTTTCATGCAAAACATAACATTAGTCTAAAAAGAAATTTCTTTATGTACATGAATTACTTATCTTGGGACGGGTAAAATGAATTCAAAGTACAATATAAAGTTCTTCGTAATCTACTTGCTTGAGAAAATATCGAAAATGTCAGAGAGATAAGAGTTAGAGATAGGACAGATAAAAAAAAAAAAACTTGGTTTGTTTTTTCTTTCCAAAATGACTATTAGACTGCAAAAGTATTTAAGAAAATTCAATTTTATCACAAAAAAAGAAATTATTTTTCTATGAAAAAAATAATTTAGTCTGGACAAAAAAAGGTACTGCATTCGCTTCAACTGTTTTACCTGAGTTGCTTGAAGAACAACTATTTTAGTGAAATAATAGATTATAAAGATGTACCTACAGATTACACTTTCCTAACATAAGTCCTGTCGGTCTATTATTATTGGAAAATGCTTCCCTGACAGTATTGAGTATTGTCGGAGATGATACAATCTCAACCGTAAATCCACACATCATCACCACGTGTTTTGCATAAAATACTTATTGATTGAGAGATCGTGTGATCAGAAATAACCGACAGTAGTGTCAAGTATCATGTTAGCAGCTTCCATTATTATTATTTATAGCAAATTTTTTGTCCTGCTATGCAATTGTCAGAAAGCACGTCCGATGAGCGGCAATTTCTTTTCTTTCACAAAAAAAAAAAAAACACGTTTTATGGGGACTCCTAGATTTTGCCAAAATTTGCACATTGTAGCACAATATTCCCATGAGAAATATGGCTCCACGTGGCAAGTTCAGTATTTTCCGTAATTTGAAAAGACGCCCTCCATCTCAGGTGTAATTTTAATTCGAGGACAATCCTACCTTTGACTCTCTCTTTTTTTGCAAGTTCTGGTAGGTAGTAAGGCAGTGCATTTTTGTGGCGCTAATGCCGCGTAATAAGTGGAGTAAGAAATAACAAAAAAAATTGCTTATATATATTTAGAAAAGGGGGAAATTTCAGCCTTTTAGCCACCGGCACATAGATTACGACTTATGCTCAAGTTAACCCTAGTTTGGCATGTTGACCACATATGCCTCATTCAAACGGGCATTTTTATCGGGCGCATGTCGTGGGCGAGCAGAAAAATCTCCACAAGCGACCTCAAGAGTCGAGATGTCGTACGATGATATCGACCGTTTCCTTAAATAGTATCGCAAGACTAGTCTATATCTGAAGATCAGCACATGAATTTCATGTATTTTTCACAAATTAATTTTTCATATAATCTTTCATTAATTCAGATGCATCTAGATCGTGGTGATCATGTCGTCCGGGAAAGATGGCGAATTTGGGCATTGTGCGTACGATCGAAGTCCAAAAGTAAAATGCTTGTGGTCGCCATAATTGACATTGTATTGATAAATTCATAATTAAATTGCTGAATATTGGGGAGAAAAAAAAAGAAACAATAACACGTGGAACCAATCCATTGGCCACTCCAACAGTATGTACACGCAAAAGTCAACCCCTCTCTCTCTCTCTCCGAATCCGAACACAAGTCAGTGCCTAACTTTCTACGCTGCCTCGATGAGCAAAAAAACCCTATTCTCATTCGAAGCAACGGAAGTAGACCCTAAATAATTTGATGATTCTTGAAGAGGACTCAGACTTGGAAAAAGAGGAGGAAAAAAGAAGAAGAAGCCCGTCATCGAGTTAGTGCAGCGCGCGATAATCTCCGCAACATCGGATGAAAAGCGCCTTCCGATGTTGTTCCGATGAACCGGCGGCGGCGGTACTGTATTAATTTCTCAGAAGATGTAGTTGTTGCTCCGGTTGTTGTCGTCGGAGGAGGAAGAAGGAGGCCTTGAAGAGACCTGGTGCGAAGGGACGCCCTCCAGGCCGAACCCATCGGAGGCAGCTCCTCCCGACGATCTCGAGCTCGCGAGCCTCTGATGTTGGAGGGAGATATCGCCGGGGCTGTTGGTGTTTAGAGAGAGCATGTACTGCTGGTTTTGATGTTGCTGGTATAATTGCTGTTGATGATGAGGCTGCTGCTGTTGCACTTGATACTGCACGTGAAACCCCGACGGGCTCATGCCCCCCGGCCGGCCGATGCCAGCCTGCCCCGGCCCCCCGAGCCCGAAGTTGAAGCTCAGCATGCCGGGCCCGGGCCCGGAGCCGAACGGTGCGCTGGGGCCGCCGGTGAACTGCTGTACCAAGGCCCGGAAGTTGGTGGTGTCTGTGTTCATCACGGTGGTCGGGGTCCGCCGCGACGCCCTGGACCGCCTCCGGGCGGGCTTTGCGACGCCTCCCTCCGGGCTCAGGTGGCTGGAAGGGCCCAAGTTGCCGAGCGCGGCGGCGTGGCCCGGAGCAGCGACGGGGAGGGCTGCCGCGGCAGATGCGGAGGCCCTGGCGGCGCCGTCCGACGGCGACCGGTCGCTGGAGACGGCTTCTGAGGCAGCGGCGCGGCCGGAAGGCGGGACCTGGGAGAGGAAGTCTTGCTGGTAGAATTGCATCCAGTCATTGGGGCTGTTGGACATGGCCTTGTTCATTGCCAAGAACATGTGCCCTGTTTTTTGTGTGACTTTGGTAAGAAGGAAAGAGCGAAGCATCGGGCGGTATTTATTGAAGGATTCAAGAACCGGTCAAAGGATCCCAGCCCTTCAAATGGGTCCAACGGCGATTCGCACGTGACGCGTCACGTGGGTGGATTTGTGTTGAAAACGCCTTCTGGAAGGCAATTGCATTGTAAGGCCGAAGAGGAGAGAGCCCGGTTCCAGGAAGCAACCGTGGGCTAAAAGTCACGGTGACGTCACGGCATCAAGTGCCCACGTCATCACGGTTTCTTTGGTTTTTTTTTTTTGTTTTCGTTTTTGTTTATTTTTTTTAATGTTTTCTTTGTCGTTGTTACCAAAAAAAAAAAAAAAAAAGTTAGGCGACTTCTATGACTTGGAGTCTTGAAGATGAAGACATGCATGTGGTCGTTTGGAAGTAACCAGGCAGCTTCTCGCTTTTTCCGAGAGATTGACGGGGTAACAAGGACATCTCGAGAGATGTTTGTGCTTTTTTTGGTCCAGAGCTTGTGCACTTCAATACTTAAAAACATGTGGAAATGCGGACGACGTGGGTATCGTTATCCGATATTTCCCACGCTTTTTTTTTTTTTTAGAGAGCTCTCTACAAACAGATACTCGACTTATCATGATATTGTACCCGACTCTTATATTTTCACGAACAATAATTGCATTCTTCTTATTAGCTTAAGCTAATTAGAAGCGCCGTCTCTTTTAAGTTTAATGTTGTACTCATCCTTGTTCGACTCATGTTGATGCCATGATTATCTTATAAGGAAAATTTGACTAAAAGGTCATATACCTATTGCATTTTTGACAATTCAGTCATAGACCTTTTAATTTCACCATTTGGGTCTGTTGGGGTGTGGTTCATACTCCCATACGATAGGAAAGCACGTGGGTCCCGCTCCACGCTGAGCAGGCGGGGGAGCCGCTCCGGCAAGGGTCTCAAGGGGGCAGCGCTCCCTGGACACCAGTGGGCTTTTACGATTTAAGCCCATAATTTTTCATTAGTAGTTTGGGTTTGGGCTCATGAATAGCTACTGGTATATATACTCTTTTTCGCTTGTAATTGAGTGATGTAAAAGAGAGGTGCGAGGTGCTAATTATAGTGGAATCGTCTGCTGGACGTAGCCCTAGTTTAAGGGTGAACCAGGGTAAAATCTTGTGTCTCAATTTCTCTTTCTCTCTTTACGTTTTACTTCGACTTGATTGTGTGTCGAATCCTAACAGGGTCCATACCTATTGACACTTTGCGAATTGAGTTCATCTTGCCAATTTTAACTGAAAATCGTTGACAAGAACGCTGGACGTCTTAGGTGCCACAGCCAGCACTGACGTGGATAATTTTTATAATTATTTTAAAAAATTCTAAGTTGTTTTTCTTCTTCTTCTTTTTATCTCTTTCTTTTCCTTTTTTTTTTTTGCCAAGCCCGGCGAGGGTCACAGCCCTCGCCTAGTGGCTAGTGAGTGTCGTCGGGTTTAGGGTTTAGGCCTCTCCTGTGGTCGGCGAGTATCATTATTTTGGAAGGACAAAAGAAAATTAATTATACTTGACATGCGATGATTGATCGGTGTAAATAAGCATGAATCCTAATACAGATGATAAATATTAATGCGACGGGTGGCAGGTCACTTTTCAATCAAACATATACCTTCTTCACTTGCGCACATTCCTTAGAAAACAATAAAGTGGACTATGGTCACGTTTATTTAGCCACTAACTAGCGATCCCCTGGATTATCTACCATGAACCCTGCGCGAAAATCTATGTTCTAAGATACACATGTTGTATATGCATGTCGTGTCGATAACTTCTTTTTCACACCGGTTATGTTACCAACCAAGGTGAATAACAAGAGAAAATTCGATTGCAGAAATCAAGAAAAGTCAGAAGACTCGACTGTGCTGAAAATGGTTCGAGGAAGAAATCGACACAGGTTTGATGATCGGAATCGAGCTCGACCCCTAGGAACTAATCGGAGCTATGAGCAAAGTCGTTAGCTATGGTGGGTATCCGATGAATGCCTTCATTCGTGGTAGTAATCAATATAGAGGAGACATGCGCCCTTTTCTTTGACTGAATTTGTGCCCCAAGAAAGTAATTTTTAATTTGCAACACTTAGAGTTTTGGAACCATGATTGGTATGAATGGAAAATATCATATGCGACCGTTCTAATAGAGCTTTGGTTTTTTTTTTCCCATGAACGAGGAACAGAACAGTGTCGGTCAAAGAAGTACACATACGATAATCACATTATTCAATGTATATGTACATTCATTACATATATTATATATTGATTGTGATGTATGTTCCTTCACTTATATGGTTCAAAAGCACGTGGGTTTGACCGCTTTAAAACAAAAGGACTCTTCTTTGGTGACCCTCTATTCTTCTTTGCTTAATCTTCGGGAGCCAAGCCAACCCAAGCCATGGCGTTTGATTTTATTGGTCCATCCTCTAAAATTTCAAAGCGTGGAGGAAGTGTCTTAGGAAGTTGCTTGATCGTGACTGCACATCTCTTAATATTTCCTTGTATACATGATCGGCAAACCGGCATATGGATAGGAGAAAAACCCTTTCTCTAGATCATGTGAGCGACTGCGTTTTGATCTCGAAGGAGGAGTCCTACTTAATTACGATGTGTTGAAAGCACGCGGTAGAAACTTGGTACCTTCGTCAAGGGAGATCGCCAAGGAAGATTCCAAATCCGAGCTCGTCAACATATCTAGTCGGAACCACATTCACTCGAAAGCTTAAACCATTGAGTTATAGGCCAACTATGATATACTAACGGAAAAAGTACTAAAAAAGTCTTAAACCTATTGAATTGATATCAATTCAGTCATAAACCTTTTAGTTGAATAAATATATTCTTAAATTTTTTTGCATTAGTGCCAATTGAGTCCATCCTGTCAATTTTGGCCGAAAATCGCTGACGTGGACGCCATCCGTCCTACGTGGTACGACCGGCATTGGCATCAACATATTCTTAATATTTCAATAATATTTTGAATTTTTATGAATTTTTTGGTTCTTTTTTCTTTTCTTTTGGTGCTTTACTTCTTTTTTTTGTTTACTGTGGGCCAGCAAGGGCTGCCGGCTGTTCCACGCCCGACCTGGGTGTCGTGGCCCCTCACCCAGAGCCGGCAAGGGTCGGCCGCCGGTGTTGACACCTGATTTTTAATCACTTTTTAATTTAGAAAATTAATTAAAAATCAATAAAAATTCAATTAATTCAAAAATAAACTTTGGAACCCTTGGTCAAGCATAAGGAACCAATTTTGAGCAAAAATTATTTTTCAAATTTTTGCGGAATTTTTGAAATTTCTTTTCATTTAAAAATAGCCAAAAATTAGAAAAAAAAAATACCAAATGAGATCGAAAAAATCTGCAAAAATAATCAAAATTTTTATTTTAATTCCATCTCCATCTCGGCCACCTCAGATTTCAAGGATTCAATTTGGGTCATAGGAAAAACCCTAGTTCATACTCGATTTGGTCGCAAAATTTGGGGTTTTCGAGCCGATCGAGCGGGGTTACTGCCACTAGGGGTGATCGGTTCACAAGATGGATGGTTCCACCCTTGAACCGAGAACCGCCCGCTAAGGACCGGTTCCGCAAAATACGAACCGTGAACCATCCACTCGTTCCATGGATCCACCCGAGAACCGAACCACCGGTCCGGTCCGGTTCTTGGTTGGATCCTGGTTACGGTCCTAATGTCAATTGCTCGTTCCATGGAAAAATGAAGTTGAATACTAAGAAACTTGTTCAAATATTGACATATCATGCTTTCTGTTTCCTAATTCACCTTACTTGAGAAATAGACAAAAAACAAAATATTCAAACGAATTTATTACATACTCGCAACTACTTTTGCAAGTTCTTGAAGGGCACGAGGTGAAACAAGGCTCCCCTCTCCATTGTCATTAGCCTTGCCCTTGCATTGCAACAAGTCTAGTTAAACAAATGGAGAACATTGACATGAAATCTGTAATGGAGAACTTTCAAAAATCTTATGCCCCCAGAATTTCACATGCTGCTCGAGGAACTTACCATTCATATTATATAAAAACCGATTCGGTTGGACCGGTTGGATGGTTTCCACTCGAAACCAGGAACCGAACCGGTACCCGCCGGTTCTAGAAAATTGGAACCGAAAACCGAACCGTACCTGCCGGTTTGGATCCAAAATCAGCCGGTTGGGTACGGTCCGGACCGGTTTGGTTGGATCGTGGTTTTTTTGCTCACCCCTAACTGCCACGGTGAGGTCCTAAATGCAGTCTAGATCAAGGAACCGCTTTCTTCTTTTGCGAGAACCAGCCTAAAAGCGGTCGAACCGGGCCGATTAGTGTCTACCGGTTCAATTGAACCGGACCAGTTGAACCAGGCCACGCAGGAATGGAATGCAGAAAACAGAAGTAGGAAACGCAAAAATGGAAGCGCGCCTCTCCTCCTTTCGCCCGACGGCTAAACCAAGAAAGAAAACACCCAAAACAAGCTCTGCCCTCTTCCCCAGCTACTGCCATGGTCTTAGCTGCTCCCTGGAGCTAGTTTTTGGAGCACGAAAGAGGGAAAATGGCATCCGTTAAAGGGCCAAATACCAAGAGGGGAGCTGCGGCTTTCAAGGTTGAATGGGGAAGTTCCAAGAGTATCGATTCCCTAGGCAAGCTGAGGACAGTCCAAGCTAAAGAGGGCGTGAGCAGACTGGACCTGGGGGGAGTTCGGCTTAAGGAAAACAGGGGGCCGGACCGAGAGAGAAAAAAAGGGAGACCGAGAGGGAGATTGAGAGAAAAAGAGCCTTGGTGGTTGTGGAGCCCGACCGGAGGAGCTTCACCGACGTCTGAGGAGCCCCTGCCATAGCTGCCCGAGCCGTCGTCATCACCGGAATCACCTGAACAGGTAGCTTTTCCTTCCCCTGAAATCAGCCCCTGTTTTGTTGTCTTCTTTGTGTTCGGGTTCGGCTCCGCTTGACCTTTGGTCAAATGGAGCCGAACCGAGCGCACCGTGACGTGGCCATGGACTTAACTAAGGGTGCGCATGGTAACACTTATGGAATTGGATTTCTGCTTCAGAAGTGCTTCTGGAGCATAAATCCGTTTGGTAATGTAATTTCTAAAGCAAAAATTCGTTTGGTAAAATTTTTTACTTATGAAAAAAATTTCTACTTCTGAAGTTGTTTTTCTCCCAAATTTAAGAAGTTAAAAAAATTGCTCCTCAGCTCAAGAATCACTTCTCAGACAAAAAAAAAACAAAAAGAACCTCAAGAAGTACTTCTCACCTCACCCTCTTTTCATTACGCCATCACCCTTGTTTCGACCACGCCCGCCTCCGCCGACCTCTGCCGCCAGCCGCTACCACCGCCACCCACCGCCCCCCGCAGACCACCGCCGCCGCCGCCGTTGCCGGTCTCCGCTCATCGCCGACCTCCGCCAGCCGCCAACAGCCGACCATCGCTCGCTACCGCCCACCGTAGACCTCCGCCAGTTGCCGCCCACCGCCACTCGCAACAGCCGTCACCCGCCGCCAACCACCTCCCACCGCCGACCTCCGCTGGCAGCCGCCCACCTTCGACCACCTCGCCGCCCGCCGCCGCCGTCAAACCGCTGAGTTGCCGTCTCCGGCCGCCGGAGTAAAAAATAAATAATATTTTTTAATAATAAAATTATTTTTTAAAGAAATTTAAAAAGTTTAAAAATGAAGTAGAAATTTTTCGACTGCCGACAATAATTTTTCATAGAAGATTTTGTGTTAATAATGTTTCAGAAGTAGAAATTTTCAATTGTTACCAAACGAATTTCTCTGATCAGAATCAACTTATGAAGCAGAAGTAGAAAAATCAACTTCTACTTCTAAAGAGAAGTAGAAAAATTAACTTCTGGGAAGAAGTTGATTTCTAAAGCAAAAGTGTTACCATGCGCACCCTAAGCTTGTATGAGTGTTTGTTTGCCTCGGTTTTGCCTGCGGATCTTTATTATTTTTTGTTTTTTAGTTTAGTCGTGTTTTTTATACCGCACTCCACGTGTTCGACGGAATGTCCATCGTCAGTCAAACCCTCGACTTGGGGGTCGGTTTTCTTTGCAATCTTAAGTGTTTTAAGTGCCGTTTTTTGTCAATGTCATTCCTTGCGCGTAGTACTCCACGTCGACGTATGGTTTAGTTGTTGGTTGTACACGAGAGTCGAGATAATCGCTTGAGAAAATGCAGTGAGCTGGAAAAGCTAGAGGTTGGCATTTTTTCTAAGTGTTGGCTCGCGGGTGAGCCTTTTCATGTTGCTCTCGCGGTGTGCATGGTTGATCTTTTCTCAAAACGCCAAATGTTTTAGAAATCTTGTTCTACCTATTGTCACGTGGTATGAGCGGCTTTTGTTGGTTGTACACGAGGGTCGAGATAATCGCCCGAGAAAATGCCTTATTGAGGTGGAAAAGCTAGAGGTTGGGATTTTTTCTAAGTGTTGGCTGGCGGGTGGGCCTTTTCATGTGGCTCTCGCTGTGTACACGGTTGATCTTTTCTCAAAACGTTAAATGTTTCATAAACCTTGTTCTACCTACTTTCACGTGGTATGAGCGGATTTTCTTGGTTGTACACGAGGGTCGAGATAATCGCCCGAGAAAATGCCTCAGTGAGCTAGAAAAGCTAGAGGTTGGTATTTTTTCGAAGTGTTGGCTCGCGGGTGGGCCTTTTCATGTTGCTCTCGCGGTGTACACGGGTGATCTTTTCTCAAAAAGTCAAATGTTTAAGAAACCTTATTCTACCTACTTTTACATGGTATGAGCGGCTTTTCTTGGTTGTGCACGAGGGTCGAGACATGAGATCGAGAAAGCAGCCCCGTGAACCAAGCTTGTCATGGGCAAAATTTTTCCCAAGTGTTGGCAGTGCGTGAGGGTCTTTTCGAGGCACGTTTTCGATGCACTCGGGTAGCCATTTTCCGAACCATCAAATGCTTTTGAAACCTCATTCTACCAACTTTCACGTGGTATAAGATGTTTTTCTTGATTTTACTTGTAGACCGAGATGCGGGGCCATGAAAAAGCTCATGAGAGTGCTTGGAGCCCCTCTAGCCTTATTTTGTCTAAGTGTTGGTTATGCGCAAGAGCTCCTTCGCGGCATGTTTTTGATGCACACGTGCACTCACTTGCTGAGCCGTTCAATATTCTGAAAACTTCATGTTACGTAGTTTCTCTTGTACCAAACGTTTTTGCTCGAAGATTGTGTGGGGAAGAGATCTCGAGGCTTGAAACCAGGCACGCAGCCTGTTTGCGCGCCTGGGTTCAAACCCAGATCTTCAAAAGTAGCTCAGACTCGAGTTTTCCGACGAGTTTTCCTTCGGGTTTGTGCGTAATCTCGCCATCAATTTTGGTCAGTACTTTTCCTTGCATGTCGTAGTTTGTATACGTATGTGGGTATGTCGTCAGAATCGCCCGACGAGGCGGGAAAGAGGGCAAGAAAACTCCCTTGTGGGTTGTCCGTTTTGTGAAAATGCCCACTCTTTTTTCGGAATGGTCAAACCCGGTTCTTCCGATGGGATTTCCGGTGCGTCGTTGTGTGATTCGGTCGTTCTTTTCTTTTGGACATCGTTCCTTGTATGTTGTAGTTCGTGTCGGTTTGTGGATCCGCCACTGGTCGTGTCCGAGGAGCCCGGAAAAAGGGCGAAAAAACCCCTTCGTGGACTGCCCCTTTTGGTGAAAAATAAAACTAAGTCTTTTAAGACAGTCAAAACCGGTTTTTCCCGTGGGTCTTTTGCCGTGTTTTTACGTGTTTCGTTTGCATTTCTTTGGTTCGTGTCATTCCTAGTATGTTGTAGTTCGTGTCCGTGTGCAGACTTGCCACTGGTTGTGTCCGAGAAGTCGAAAAATAGCGCGTTAATACCCCTTGGTGAATCTGTTCATTCTTGGAAAATCCGTAAAAAAAAATCGCCTTTTTAGGAAATTCAAAAGATGGCAAAATTGTGTCGTTTAGACCAACCCGGACCCATATGGTTAGAGTCGGGCGCCTTTGTCGCGGGCCGAGTCACCTGGTCCATAAAACGTTTTTTTAATAAAAAAAAATATATTAAAAAATTGGAAAAAACTAAAAAAATCATAAAAATGGGAAATTGCTAGATTAGCATTGTTTCCCTGGTTTCGAATTTTTAAACCCCCCAAAATGACGATTTTGTCCTTTGGGACAAATTGTCCCAAAATTGTTCCAAACTTTAATCACACCATTCTCTGAGCTCTTAGGCCTTTACTAGGGATGTCATGCTTGATTTGATGTGTTTTATCTGCCCATCATTGACTCCTTAATTGCGCACATTATATGGCTTGATTGTGATTAATAGGATAGACTCACACTTGCACGAGCATTTTAGAAAAGCACCCAATCTCGGTATCGAAAGGGCGTCGAAGAAAACACCGACTTAACCAAGTCCCCAGACCTTCAATTTCTAGTTGCGTAGAATCGAACGACATCTCCCAACCGCTCGATAAGGTTTCCGGTCTACCTTCCCCAAAGACCGACAACGACTTCTTTTTGCATGTACACATACACATGCCACCCGATCACACTAAGATCGAATCCGATATACCCCACCGCAATTTGGTATGGGCTTGGGAGGGCCCGAGCTAAGCCCGTCCTAGAGGCTTAGTAATCCATTAGCTCGATTTTTTGAGATTTGTCGCGATTGCCAGGCCTCAGCCAAAAAAAATATAGAACAAAGATAAAAAAGAACTATACTAAAATTCAAATAAAACTAAAAATATCCACGTCAGCATTGGCCGTGCCACGTCGGACAGCCGACATCAACGTCAGTAATTTTCAACCAAAATTGGCCAGATGGACCCAATTAGTACAAATGCAAAAAATGTCTAGGACTAAATTTGGTTCAATTAAAATATTTATTACTGAACTGGTAACATGCAATAGGTTTAGGACTTTTTGGTACTTTTTTCATATATTAACTGATCTACACCACACCAGTTCTCCGATGTGAAAAACACAACTCACACGTACATTTTAAGACAATGTGCCGGAGTAATCACCTAATTTAGTTTTTTTTTTTGTCGATATCTAAGTGAGGGTTTTTTTTCTTTGGTCGAATACCTAAGTTGGGATTTACGGCTAATGTTTTGATCGGACTAAGAGGGTAGGTTTCTGGCGCAAGAAAATTAACTCAAAAATGTCACATCACAGTGCAAAAGGGAAAAGAAAATATTGCTGCTTTCCGAACCACTTGAGTATACGGAACAAGTGGTTCTAAACTTCTAAGTCATGTTTTGACTTTTGATTCGTGTGATTAATTGGTGTAATATACAACTTGTCCAAATCCAATTCGTGAATATCCACCAGAAAATTTCTGAAGAATAAGCACGGGGAGATTCTAAAGCATCTGGATATTCACTTGTTATGAGAAAAATCTACCAACCCTGCCTTTGGATGACTTTATACAATACAACCATGAGATTTTCAAGTCATGTGCATTGTCTTTGGGCCACAATTATGCCCTATGAACCGAAGGTAATGAACATTGGGGGGTCGTGATCCGGCCATTAGGCTCGTTATCCGGGTGATTACTAGAGACGGCAATACCGATTGAAAACTCCTTTTCCAACTCAGTTTTAGTGAGCCAAATTGAATATGAGTCGCTTAAAAGTTTAAAATCAGGTTAAAATGAGTTTAAGATATCAAATCCTTAATTCTGTAAGGGCCATTGTGGGTTTGCATCAGACCCGTATTCAACCCGTCTTGAGATCATTAGCTCAAACTCAGATTGTGACCACGTGAAATCAAACTCCGACATGGCCCGCGTAGCTCTGGGCGAGGGACACGGCTTGCCACCATTGTTCGTCCCTCGAGAACCGCCATCGTCCCCATCGGTCGTCGCTCGAGCACCGTCGCCGTCCCCCACCGGTCGCCGCTACTATTACTCATCCTTGAGCACCGCAGCCATCCAATGTTCTCAGTTTTAGATCATGCGCTAACTCTTTCTATCTCTCCAACACTCAAAACCTCCTATCTAAGGTCGAGGACCTACACGAGGTCGAGGGAAAGAAAAAAGGAGATACCCCCATGTTCTACGTGGGACGTGCAAATTGCAATAGAGACACGAACAAAAATCTAAAATTGGGCCACTAGTTGGACTTTACAGAAGGGCCAGCAAATAAACATGCAGGTCAATTTCTTCTTTGTTTATTAAATTTTGTTGCGCAGCAAAAGTGATCAGAATAAAACTTTGACCCGACTCAACCGAATGGGAAGGGTGACATAGAACGCACTTACTTATTCATGTCTCTCAGCAAATCCTCTTTACCGGCTTCGTCATGTATGATATATAATTAGGATAATGGCATAAATGATCCCTTAACTTTGGCCCAATATGCAATGTGGTCCCTGAACGTCTAATTTATTGTATATGATCTCTGAACTTTTGGTATATGCTCAGTTTAGTCTCTGAACATTATGAAAATACTCAATGTTGTCCTACCGTTAATTCCAGTTCATGGACAAGATTGAATATTATCATATATTTCAATGACTAAATTGAACATGTACCAAAAGTCTAGGGACTACATTGAACAATTTCAAAGTTCAGAGACTGCATAGCACACTGGACGAAAGTTGATGGACCACATTGAACAAGTTAAAAGTCCAGGGACCACATTACACATTGAGTCGAAGTTCATGAGCCATTTGTGTCGTTTTCTCTATACAATTCATGCAAGCTTCAAGTCCCATTCTTGTTGATTATTTCTCTATGTACTTGGTAATCGTGTTTAAGAATGAAACTCCAGTCCTCATCAACGGGGAAAGAGAAGAAAGGCTATGATCTTCATGCATCTGATAACGGGGGAGTCATTTGCTACGAACTCGAAAAATTAGGGAGTTTATACAAAAAGTTTAAAAGAGTAGGGGCCTTTATGGCAAATTGCGTGTAATTTCATAGTGAGAGGGACAATTTGCAATTTTCTTGCTTTAAAAAAAGGGGGGAAGAGATTTCCAAATCCACCGGACGAGTACCATAAATCGTGAAATATAAAATGAATTATATTAATTAACTCTTCTTATATATTAAAGGGTTAATACCACGAAAAATCTCAAACGGGTACACATAGGACAAATTTACCCAAAACTATTTTTTTGACCACAAAAAACCCTAAACTGGTACACATGTGACAAATTTACCATAAATTATTTTTTCGACCACCAAAAACCCCAAACTGGTACATTTGTGACAAATTTACCATAAACTAATTATTTTGGCCACCAAAAGCCTCAAACAGGTACGCATGTGACAAATCTATCTTCCGTTAGTTTTCGTTAAATTGGATTAATACCACGAAAAACCCAAAATTGATACATTTATGACAAATAGAGGGTAAAAATCTTAAACGTGTACATCCGACAACTGCCACGTGTAATCCAAATCAACAATTTGACAATAAAATTTAACAAAAATTAGCGGAGGATAAATTTGTCACAGTTGTACCAATTTGGGGTAAATTTGACAAAGATGTACCGGTTTAGGGTTTTTGGTGGTTAAAAAAATAGTTTTGGGTAAATTTGTCGCAGGTGTACAAATTTGAGGTTTTTCGTGGTATTAACCCTATATTAAAAAATTCTTCTAATAAGTTATATTTTATGAACTCAATCATTTCATACCAGCAAAAATAGCACCCACAATGCGTGTGCAAAATGCGTGTGCAAAGAATGAAAATGATCAAAGGAAAATGTGATTTTGAGTCATATTTCATAAGTTAGTTTGCAGTATGGGAAGAGTTATTTAAAATTTAGAATAGATGTTGGAAAGATTGATTGGAATGACATGAAAATCTTGTTCACATTTTAAATTACTATTTCAGCAGTCATTCAGAAATGCACGATCATTATTGCCTTTTCAATCTAGCACGAGTATATTAAGGAATTTTTAAGCGAAAGTTTGAGACAAAATTTTTTTTTTTGTTTTTTCAGGTTCACTTGAAATTTACTAATTTTAGCGAGTATATACAGACATTAATTGAATAAGAAATTGGCCACAAGCATCTTGGCTTAAACCCTCAAAACCTCAAACTTTAACTCTTGTCCCAATTCTACCTTTTATCTCATAAAAAACCTCCAACTTTAGGTGCATTTCCAATTCTACCATAAACTTTTTTTTATCCCATAAAAAATCATTAACTTTAGGTCTAGTCCCAATTCTACCATAAACTTTTTTGTATTTCATAAAAAAAAACCCTCAACTTTAGGTCCAGTACCAATTCTATCATATTTTTTTTTTGTCTAAAAAGAATCCCAGCTTTAGGTCCAATTTCAATTTTACTCTAATTTTTTTTATCTCATAAAAGATCACCAATTTTTACTTGAGTCCTAAATCTACCTCCATTTAACCCTCCGTCAAAATCGCCCTTAGTGATTTTATGCTCGGTCTTCGATCTCTCGTGTTTAGGAATGTTCCATCTCTCGCAGTCGGAGAGCTCACGCTCGGGATATTTAAAATTTTAGGGTAAAATTGGGACTGGACAGTAAAATTGGGACAATACCTAAAGTTGGGGATTTTTCATAGGACAAAAAATGATTTATGGTAGAATTGAGACATGACCTGAAGTTCGGGGTTTTTTATGAAACAAAAAAAGTTTAGGGTAAAATTGGAACTCGATCTAAAATTTGAGGTTTTTTGTGAGATAAAAGGTAGAATTGAGACAAAAGTTAAAGTTTAAGGTTTTTTAAGGTATTAGACCCAAGCATTTTGCCTATTTTAAGGGTTTAAATGGCAATTTTCCCTTTTATTCGGCCATTCAGGGTTTGAATAGTAATTTTCCTGCCAATAGTTGTCCTGTCGGCCTATTCATAATTTGACTTTTCTTTGCTCCGATGATTTCTCGGTCAATGGGCATTTAAAAACCACATCTTCTTTTTTCTAATTTTTTGGGATCTTTTTTTTTTTTTGGTCATATTTTTGGGATGCCTTTAAAATTAGAAAAATCTGCAATTATAATGTTATATTTCGATACTGACATATATATATATATATATATATATATATAGAGTCGAGACAAATAATCAGCAAAATCTGGATAACTTTGATATTAATTTGCAGAAGAAAATGGGGTATTTTTCAGGAATTGAATCTGGATAATTTAATTTATACAGTTGTTGAATAAAATAAAGAGTCGTGACGTAGTGATCTTGGTGTCTGCGTTGTTGTTATCTTTGATTTGTCCTTTTGCTCTCTTGGCTCTATGGAAATCTCAAATCATCCATAAATAGTTCATCGCACAGTCTCTCTCTCTCTCTCTGTCTCTACTGTCTTTGCTCTTGCATGAATTTGTGGAGGAACTCCAGATAAACAGGACGAAGATGGCGATCACTCGGCTCCTCCGTTCCTCCCTCAGCTCCCAGGTCCGTATTCTTTCAAGCGGCGATTATGATCGCCGTCGTCGTCGTCGTCTCGTTTCTTGATTCTTGCAGACAGTTCGTTTCGATTACGAGAGAATTTTGGAGGGTCGGTGCCCCGAGACCGAGTTGTCTTCAAAGTTAGATCCTTTCTGCTTCTTGATCGTTTCGTCTTAGTGTCGGGAAGATCCTCGATTTGTTGATTAGAGAAGGGCGAGCTTGGGTTCATCAGTGTCGGGTGCTTGGCGTTTTCTTCAGTTTTTCACTTCTTCTTCTTTTGGGTTACATTCTTCATTTCTTTTTAAATCGATCCACTGTTCTTGTCGTTTTTTGGTAACTCCAGTTCACTCTAGTTAGTTTCTTAGTTCATTAGTTACCCAGTTGTGATTGCGGTTTAATTTCGCTGCTACAGAGAAGTTGAACGACAGTATCTAGACACCTCACCATGTTTTCACTTGATTTCTTTATGCTCGTGTTGAATAATTACTCCAGAATTGATCCAGATCCCGAAACAGGCCTTTTAGTCTTGTAGACCGACGCAAAATGTGTGTGTGTGAGAGAGAGAGAGAGAGGGAGAGAGTCAGAGATTCATATCTCAGACATTGAGTAAAATGTATCGGAACTCGTTAGGCAGAACCTAGCTGATCGAGAAAACCATTTTTGGGGAAGAAAATGGTGACTTACTCCTTCTAAGTAATTCAGACCAGTAGGTGAAAACGGCTTCAGATATTATCAATTCATGCTTTGCTTGGAAAGTATGGAGAATGGTTTAGGGAAACGTCCGTCCTGGTTATTTTGGAAGTTCTGATGTGGGAATCGGTTTTCACTCTAAGATTGACTGATTCTCTCGAAGGAGGCTTTGTTATTCAACTGTGCTGAATTTCTCAATCCGTGCTTTGTTATGGCCGCTGCAACCTCCATGAGTTGTTGGCTTATGATTTTAGCAATTTGTTAGACACTTGTTGTGGTTGAGTTCCATGCATGTAATAAATTAGCAGAACCATGTCTCATCGAGAGTAATGACTAACGGTACTGCACAAGTTCTTCTAAAGAACTGCGTGTAATTTCTTCTGCTCCTTTCATGCAGCAGTCTCTTATGCTGAAAACTATGAGGGCCCTTTTTTCGTTGAAATTGATTGAATTTGGAGGTTAATCAATTTAGTTGCGCTAAGAACTGGAACTGAAACTATTAAGCTCAATTTACTTTTTATTCTTGTTTTATTACAGCAATTAAACTTTGCTCTTTCGTTTTGTATACCATGCTCTTAGATGGCATGAGGTTATGAATGCCAAAAACTGAAAAAAGCAGTTGAGTGTCGATTGCGTCTTTCTTCTGTCATCTTGCTTTTTATGTGGCCATACTTTCGTTTACTTGTGTGATGGTAATCAGTGTTTTTTTTTTTACCTTTTAGCTTTCTTCATATGCAAGACACGCATCTTCAAAAAGTTGCCAGGAGCACCTCATACAAGTTCCTATCCTTGCGAGACTGTATAGTTCTGGGGCATCCTTACAGAAGGAAGAATCAACCGAATCAAAAGATGGTCAAGGGTACATGTCTCTCTTGCTTTAGTCTATAGCTCCGAGGCATCCTTTGATGTTATTTACCTATATATTGTACACCATGCATCCATATGGGTTATCGCATAATTAGAGTCAGATTGATGTATTGGTAACATTAGGACTGCCACCCAATACTTACTGATGCAACATTGTAAATTCATTGGATACTTCTAGGTTTAAGGGCCATGACATGCTGGCTCCTTTTACAGCGGGGTGGCAAACTACAGACTTGCATCCATTGGTGATTGAAAAGTCTGAGGTTCGTTTTCTTCATTTTCCCAAAGTTAAATCTGGCAAACTACAGACTTCCAGCTGATGCCGCTTGCTTCTAGAGGCCTTAGCTATTGTTGGCAATTGTTACTTAATAAACATGACTCATTCTTTTCAAAAATTTGGAGCTTATTCTTGGTTAATGACTGATTTCAGGGTAGCTACGTGTATGACACTAATGGGAAGAAATATCTTGACACTCTGGCGGGTCTATGGTGCACAGCATTAGGTATTCTCAACTTCCTTTGTAATCGAATTCCCCCCTTCCCGTCCTTGGATATTGGTGATACTTGCAAAGATTAGAAACCTTATTATCCACAGCCCTCACTCAGAGATAGGAAAGGAAAGAGATAATTGTCTACAGATCTGTCGCATGTTAACTTTTTGTCCTGAGAATTTCTGACCAGGGATATACGACTGATAAGTCACATGCCCATACCTTGTAGAAGTCCTCCAATACTTCTGTCTTTTGCTTTCTTCTCTGATCACGACTTGGACAAGTTTAGAACTTACTGAAAAATTTGCAACAATGTCTTTTTCAGTGAGAATTGTCACTTTAAAACCTGATCACCGGTTTAATTGCAGGTGGCAATGAACCACGACTTGTTAATGCTGCTGTTGCACAGTTGAACACCTTGCCATTTTATCACTCCTTTTGGAATCGCACTACCAAACCATCTCTGGTACAAGATGATTCTTTAGTTTAGTTTGCTATGATGGTTTACATCAGGACTGGTTTTCTTCCCATGATGCCACATATTTAGACGATATGATTCTGTTGCTTTCTGGTGTTTCCAACTTCTTGTTTCTAATTATAATGCCCCTCTTTGATTTTTACAGCTTTTTCAGTTATTATTTCTGAATAAACGGACAATAAAGAATGGCTCTCTAATGACTCCTTGAGCATTATATCAAATTTCAGGACCTTGCTAGGGAACTTCTAGAAACTTTTACTGCAAGGAAAATGGCTAAGGCGTTTTTTACCA
Organism: Lenwebbia sp. NSW1173648; assembly: GCA_029784005.1. NCBI lineage: Eukaryota > Viridiplantae > Streptophyta > Magnoliopsida > Myrtales > Myrtaceae > Lenwebbia > Lenwebbia sp. NSW1173648. The sequence continues at coordinate 27,872,137 of JARCGZ010000002.1, forward strand.
ATAGTGGATCAGAAGCCAATGATACTCAGGTACGATTGTCTCCTTGATATGATTGTCTTAGTAAAATGAAGCATTTAGTGATGTGAGGAAACTCTTCTTTTATGGATAAACTGTAGCATCGGACAAAGATCCTGTCATTGTTTACACGTATAAAGCAAGAAAGCTAGGCTGGAGAGGATTGATGTCTCTCATAATTGCCTGCTAGAGCTAATAAATACGATTTATTATTCAGTTAGGATGTGCATAAAGAAAGATTTATGCTTTCTTAAGTATTCTGTAAATGACTGTAATGAAGATGTACAAATAGAAAAAGGAAAAAGAGGGAAATACCACGATCACAAACCATTATGATTGTGTTCTGCTCAGACTACTGCTCGTTCATATGTGAAGTGAAAGTGATCATTTTTGGTGAAAGTCGTTCTTCTTCTCATGAAGCTTCCTGTAATATCTACGGCCACTGGTCCAGTACAACAATCAGGTCACTACCAGAATGTCTTATAACCATTTTTACTTTGATTGGTGTGATTTATAGGTGAAGTTGGTCTGGTACTACAATAATGCACTTGGAAGACCTGAAAAGAAGAAGTTTATAGCTCGTGCAAAATCGTAGGTGTTATCACTTAGTGTTCATGGGTTTCTCTTTATATTGCCAAAGTGGGACTCATGTTATTTCTGCTTTTTTGATAGCTATCATGGTTCAACATTGATAGCAGCAAGTCTTTCTGGGTAAGTTAATTATATTTTGCTATACAAAAACGTTTACTTATGGAGCTTCTCTAATCAACTGACAAATTAGTACATTCTTTCAACAGCCTACCAGCACTGCATCAGAAGTTTGATTTGCCGGCTCCATTCGTGTTGCATACTGACTGTCCTCACTACTGGAGATATCATCTTCCAGGTTCTAGCTTGGACTGTTTGTTCATGGTAATAACTGCTACTCTCTGAACTTTTCACTCAGGCCAAATGCATTTTTAGGTGAGACGGAAGAGGAGTTCTCAACCAGATTAGCCAATAATTTGGAGAATCTTATCCTCAAAGAAGGACCAGAGACGGTACCTACACTCTCTCTCTCTCTCTCGCTCTCTCTCTCTCTCTCACACACACACACACACAAGCGCAGGTTAGTATTCATGGATACAAGTGCGGTAAGTGCTTGCTCACTTGCCTTTGCACGTGCCCCTGTAGAGTGACCTCTAATTTGCATCGGTGGGCACGTGGCGCGTGTAAATTGTTTATGCACTTGACCTCTGATTATTGGCCATAACATGATAGTGTGCTAGCCATTCGCAAATCATACTGGTGCTAGAGTACTGATCTTTCTTGATGAATTGAATGGAATGCCCTGATCTTTCCTGATGAAACTCTGGTGGTACCTTTGCAGATTGCTGCATTTATTGCCGAACCTGTTATGGGGGCTGGAGGTGTAATACCTCCTCCGGCAACATATTTTGACAAGGTGAGTTGGGGCCAAAAGGAAATGTATCTCGCCTGCTCGTTGGAGATCGTAAATGAATTTTCCTGTTTCTTCTCATTAATGAGGTGTGCTCCATACCTTGTAGGTTCAAGCCGTTGTCAAGAAGTACGATATTCTGTTTATAGCAGATGAGGTTATTCCACATCTTTGAGTGTTGGGTAACTGATTGTGAGCTCTTTTTGTCTACCTTCAAATTTCAACTTAAATTTATTTTTCTTTTAGGTGATTTGTGCATTTGGAAGGCTGGGAACAATGTATGGATGTGACAAGTACAATATTAAACCAGACCTTGTATCTGTGGCTAAGGTGAGATTCGGATACTCTATGTACCTTTGGCAAGTTACTAAAAATTCAATCTAGATAAGTTGTTTTTCCCATTCCTAAGAATAAAGTGTTCGCCTTTTGAGGATCATTGATATTTTATCCTCATGTTTTGATTCGTCAGGCCCTTTCTTCTGCCTATATGCCCATTGGAGCTGTAATGGTGAGCCCCGAAGTTTCGGATGTAATTCACTCTCAGAGCAACAAACTTGGTATGTCAGTTCCTCTTTCTTTATTATTTCTTTCCTTCTGCATTTGTGTGTTTCTTCTCATGAATTTCCTTTTTATCAGGTTCTTTTTCCCATGGATTCACGTATTCTGGACATCCTGTATCCTGTGCTGTTGCAATAGAAGCCCTCAAAATATACAAGTTTGTTCCTATTCTCATATGTTCCAAATTGGGTCAATTAGCCAATGCCCTGTTCTGATAACATAACTTCATAGCTTGTTTTAGAGAATCATCTTAGCTGTTGGGGCTTGACCCTTGGTTCTGCCTTTGGGAGTTATACTAATTCTCAGTGGTCAAAAGCAACAATATACCATTGATCGTCTATTATGCGGGCCGAGTGTCTGTGAATTGTTAGTTTCTTCTGATACATCTCTAACTTTCATATTGATGTTTTTACAGGGAAAGAAACATTGCCGAACAAGTAAATAGAATTGCTCCAAAATTCCAGGATGGATTGAAAGCCTTCTCGGACAGTCCAATCATTGGAGAGGTACAGTTTGTATCTTGCATAACTAAAGCACATGATAGTTCCAACAACATGATCTCAGTCAATATGCGGTCTCTTCTGCAGATTCGGGGAACTGGGCTGATTCTTGGTACTGAGTTTACAGACAATAAATCACCTAACGATCCATTTCCTCCTGAATGGGGTAAATCCTATATTAGACTCGTCTCTTTTTACAAATTCACTACTACCGTGAAATGAAAGAGACTACTACCGCGAAATGAAAGAGTTGATGCATGACAGCAGAGAAAATGTCCCTGTTTCTTCTCCATGCCTTTTTTATTTGTCTTTTATCCAGTATAATTTGGTCAACATTGAAAGTAAATTTCGTGTATCCGATCTGTCATGACCATGCAGACAAAAGGGCACACTTGCGTGCACATACACCTGCATGCTGCCTAATCCTAATACTAAGATGCATCTTCCATAATCGGTTGAAGTCACTCATGCAGTCCCTTAAAGTTAGTTATATGTTACCGAGTGGAGGTTTGCCGCATCGTTCTCTCGATTGCTGATTTGACTATTGATTGAGCAAGCATCGTATTTCTCAGGAATTGGTGCGTATTTCGGGGCGCAGTGCGAGAAGCGTGGTATGTTGGTGCGTGTAGCTGGCGATAACATTATGATGTCTCCGCCTTTCATAATGACTCCCGAAGAGATCGATGAGGTAAGATTACATGCCTGCATTCCCGTATTCCATGATCTAGTTTAACATTTATCCTCCTCCTGTTTTCCCCTGCCTGAGGAATTTCGAAATATTTGCTCGTGTCCGGTTGCTGTTATAAGCTTCTCAGGGCGAGATGATGATGGTGATCATGATCATGAACACCATCCATTTTTTTCATAGCATTTTATTGTTGGGCTTAGACTCGATTCTCGTCTCAGCTGATAAGAATCTACGGAGAGGCGCTGAAGGAGACGGAGGAGAGGGTGAAGGAGCTGAAATCTCAGCAGAAGTGATTCCGCAGAAGCAGATGATGGCGAAAAAACCAGCCTGGAGTCTTCTTTGCAATGTAAATAAATTTGGTGTTGTGACATCTGAAACAAATGGGCATTTAAATAAAGAATATGCATATTACTGTAACATGTCTCGTTCCTTTTGTTCTGGGTTTCACTTCACCTCTTCCAACCCTTACATGGCTATTCAGGAAAGTTACTAGGTAAACATGAAGTCAGTGCCCGATATGAGCAGTTGGACTTTGTTGGGTCTCTCATCCCATCATCACATTGAATGGTCCAGATGAATTTGGGTGAGGATCGCTCCATCTCGAACGAAATGATTCTTCAAAATTGGTGAAAAAGCAAGCAAGCAAGGCAAAGGAAAATCACCAGGAACAATATCGCTCCTTTCAGACTTTGTCAACGAGCGTCTCGTTATGGATAAGAAGCACTCGGTACTTTCAAACGGTGAAAATGAGTGAACCCCAATCGATTCTTGCAAATGGTAAGATTCGAGAAGATGCAAAAATTCTATCTTTTTCACGTTTCGAGAGATGCGTCACAGTGGAGCAACGACAGAAAGAGATTTGAGATTACAGATTATGAGGTAGAAGAAGTAGAAGAACAACGAACGCTTATAGAAATCCGATATGAAACATTGTTTTGCACCAACCAAAGAGTACCGAAGAGGAACCGGAGAAGGTTCAGAGCTTGTCGGGCTTATCGGCTTTCCTTCTGGCTCTCCTCTTCCTGGAACTCAGAGACGAGTCGAAGCCTCCTGCGCTTTCTTCGGATTCATCCAGCTCTCTGAACGACTTCTGGGCGCACGAGGAGGAAGGCAAGAAAACCAAAAAAGGTGAAAATCCCGAGCTTCAATGATGATACTCAGAGAATCAGGGAACCGACGGTGACGGAGGCATTTTTGCTTTCGTTTTACCTCTCTGAGCTCCGCGAAGCTGACGGCGTAGAAGGCGACGGCGGCGGCCGCGACGATCCCCGCCACCGGAATCGCTATTTGCATCGCCGCGTCCATCTTTCTCTCTCCGCGGTACCGATCGTATTTCTTGCGCAGTCGAGAGGAAGACGACGATGGACCGCGTCCTGCAAAACTTCCACCACCGGTGAAGTGGTCGCGCCACGTCTCGGGTGGATAAACGAAAGGACGCAATAATGGCATCGGATGCACGTGACGTCGGTGCATTTCGGCCGTTAGATCGAGCGCGGGACTCATTGAAATCAAACGCTAAGATGTATCGAGCTTTGTATAGACGGCCCAAATAGCACTAGCCTTATAATTTGGTAATTTAGTCCTGGATTAAATTAAGGATTGAGGGTTGCGCACGACACCGTTTTGAATGAGTCGGCATCAACAGTCAAACTGCACGTGGGACAAGAATATTTCTTCCTTTTTTTCCTCCCAATTCTTAGAATTGTCCTTATTTTCGTGTTAATAACAAGAAAAGAATTCTTCAAATTGTCTTCACAGAAAAATGGCACATTTATTTTAAAAAGGGAAAAAAATCACCAAAATTTTACAATTATGCTCACTGCATTTATTTTGATTTTTTTTTTTTTACATCAAGAATCTCAAACTATGCCCGTTGTGCCATGTTTACTCATAAATATCTCAAATTTGTATCTGTGCGACTTATTTACCCTCCGTCAAAATCTATCATATGATTTTTCAGCCAAAACGACATGGTCTTTATTTCCCTCAAATCACGTAAATGTCATGTCAACCGGCGTCCATATAGGCAGATCTTTAACGTCGCTCATTGACAGAACCTTGACGGTGTGTAAATAATGATATTTTTAGTGTCATAGAAAAAAAAAAATTATTGCTAATGTGTCACGGTGAATATTTGGGATTTTGTGTGTGTCTTTTTCTCTTAAAAAAGACTTAATTATTCACAAAAGCTTAATTATTCGCCTAACAAAAATCGGTCGAATCATGCATGCACAAATCAGGGTCAAAGCTGACGCAGCCCGTTGACTTGTCGCCAAATCTCTTCCCTCGACTAGCTAGCTATGATGTCGTACGTCGTCATCGTCCGTGCCATGCGCGTCGCTCGCTTCGAGTTTTCTTGTCGGAGGGATATAACCCAATCGAGCGCCGCAGCACCCACAAATGACGTCTCGTCTTGGAAGAAGAAGCTTGCCATCGCAGTCCATATCCCCGAACGAAGGAAACGCCTCACGCCACCTGCTTCCTCCTGATCCTTCTTCTTCATCCTCCCCGATCCTTACGTTTTCCGTATCGTCTGGGTAAGTAATCACGTCACGAACCTTCTGCTTGTTTCGTCCTCCGTTCGCCTTTACTTCGAGGTGGGTTGATGCTCCGGTTGGGTGTGATTGCTGGGTTTTCGATTAAAATTGGACTGGGTTGACTTATGAAGTGGGAGCTCGCCTTCTTGGCGGTCTCGTTTCATTTCCTCGTGTTGCTCTTGCTTTCCTTGTATGAATCGATGCTCTTGTCGATCTTGTCTCCTCTCAAGTTGCGCGCCTGTTGGGATGCTTGATACGGTTAGGGACAGTGTTGTGGGTGTATTGTTTAAGCTCATGCGCGGGGTCTTTTCAGTGATCCGGTTAGGTCCCTCTCTTCTTGCCTTCGGAATGATTGCTTATGTGGGTCGTTCCGTTTCGTGCTGGTGAATTAGGTTCTGCATTAGAAAGTGTTGGGGGTGTATTTTTTAGGTTCTGCATTAGAAATTGTTGTGAATTTGGTTCTGCGCTCCTGTTGGGATGCTTGATACGGTTAGGAACAGTGTTGTGGGTGTATTGTTTAAGCTCATGCGCAGGGTCTTTCCGGTGATCCGGTTAGGTTCCTCTGTTCTTGCCTTCGGAATGATTGCTTATGTGGGTCGTTCCGTTTCGTGCTGGTGAATTGGGTTCTGCATTAGAAAGTGGGAACTGTTCGACGATTTTCTGTTATTTTGCTTTTGTTTTTCCTGCATGTTTGGGCGATCCTGGGGTGATCTGGTTCGTTTAATCCGTTTTGGGCTTGATATGGAGGCGTGGTTTCTTTGTAGCATGACAGAAAGCTGTAGCAATGCGAGTCGGAGCTCTAGCTCGAGTTTGAACAGCAGCTTCCGTGATGATACAGAGGACGACCAGACCATCGCGGCCATCTTGGCAGAAGAGGAGAGCTCTAAGCCAGATGGGAAGCTTGGAAAGAGACTATCTCACTTAGATTCTATCCCGGTATGTTCTTGCCTAGTTTATGTTATAGTACCTAATACATCTACCAGATCCCTTTCTTTCACAAGAGAATTCATGTCTACCACTCTCCTTGAGGCAATTAAGGAGGTTCTTGTTTTTTCCGTTTTGTTTGATTATGGTATTATTTACACTAACCTTCATCAATTACACTGACCCAAGCTACAATTTGAATTGCTATCTGCGCATTTGCTAGAAATCTGTACCCATTCATCGAGAAATACATGTTTTTTGGATTGTAATTCGTAGAGATTCAATTCATAGATGGTCATTGCTTCTCATTCAGCGTAGGCTTCATGACATCTTCAAGTGTTCCATTATTTCTTGTCTTAAAACTTGACCTTTTTTAATAGCCCTAGCTGATGTTGAAGTTAGTTGATTCTCTGACTACTGGAGGTTTAGTCAGTATATTATGCGAATCTAATTCTGATGTTTCAGCTCCAAAATATGAGAAGACAGACTAGCATAGAGTAGTTATTGGTTTTCTTGAAGACAGTGGATGTAGGCACTGTGCACAAAATGTAACGTATTTTGGGGCTTACATCCTGAAACTTTTACTCGTTGACAGATGGATTCATAAGAATTCAGAGAATCAGCAATTTTATTTTACCGTTGCTTGGTAATGTTGAGTTCATGAGTATTGACCCGTACCTTGCGTCTCCACTCTCATTGTCACTACCATTAGGCGGAATACATAGTAGATTCCTATGCCATTGCTGATTTGAGCTGTGATTAGTAATTACAAGGGGCAGGTGATTTACAAGTTTACTATGTTGGCAGCACACTCCTCGGGTAATTGGAGAGATTCCCGACGTGAACAAAGCAACATTGGATCATGAGCGGCTCTCTGAGAGGTTTTGTGACTTATAATGCGGTCAATCAAGTTTGAAGTTGGAATATACCGATACTTTTATGCTAAGACTGAGTCGGGTTCAGCATGGTCCTCTTTATGCAGTATCATTTCCCTAGTAATACTGAACTGAAGATTGTCATCAAGATTAATAGCTTGTTTTCATGTCCTGAATAACCAGCTACTTGGCCTTTTTTTTTTTTTTTTTTTTTGCATTGTGTTCTCTTTGTTTCATGCGATAATACTGAGAAGACTAAATTAAAACTTCTCTTTGGTATGAAAATTGATGTCCCTTTCCTTTTATCTATGATAATTATCAACTCAATTTGGATTTGCCGAGATGTGAAGTCACGAATACCGTGCATGTTCATTTATTCTTAGGTGCAATATGTTGCATCTTAGAAATGCATTCTTTGTGGGATTTTACTTGCTGGATGATGGTTTGGTTTTTCCCCTTCTCTCAGATTAGTGACATACGATCTAGAAGAACTGCAAATTGAAGGTGATGGGAATTGCCAGGTTTGGATTTATAGATAATGCTTTCATGGTTTGTCACCATGGAAAGCCATTTTTTGATGCTATTTCAAATTGCGCAGTTCCGAGCATTAGCTGATCAATTATTTGGCAATTCAGACCATCACAAATTTGTAAGGAAGGAGATAATAAAGCAGGTATGATTGATACTGTTTTCCCAAGGCTTTTAATTGTTTTCCCCTTTGCTCTTCTGCCTCTTCAGAGTTTTTTTGGAAGAGATGTAGTCTAATCCCTTTAAGATTGCTTATGTAGCTCTTGTCTATTAGAATTTAGAAGTTTCCATCTTATAACCTTGTCTGGTTTGATTCCAATTTTCATTTTTTTCCAGCTAAAGCATGAGAGGAAATTGTATGAGGGTTACGTGCCCATGAAGTACAAGAGCTATTTAAAGAAGATGAAAAAGTTAGATACCTTCAGTAACATTGCTTTTTTTTATTTTGCTCTCCATATGCTAATTGTGTTTTTTGCTAGTCTTATTTTTTTTTAACTTCTGTATGCCACTAGATCTGGAGAATGGGGAGACCATGTCACGCTGCAAGCAGCTGCAGACCGTGTGAGTGGAAGTTTTGTTGTTGGACATCTTTTTTTTCTGTTTAAATGAACATACCTTGGTGAAAGGCCAAATGTTTTTTTCGGGTGGCATTGCTGCTGTCCAGTTTATTTTTATGTGGACTTGAATAACCATCCCTGTCATGATGTGAATAAACTAAAACTGTGTCTGATGTCAGCTTTTGTATATTAGGATACGATTTCTGACATTAGTTACATAAACTTTGCAAAAATCGTTCATAGCATGTTAACTTATGCCGCATCCTGAGTTAGTAGCATCTTAAGCTGAATGACCTTGTTTTCAAAGCATTCAGAACTATGTTAAGGAATAATCTGCAAACATGAGTTTTGTTCCAGCTCTAATTGGACGACTTTCTTAAATGTAAACTATTCTCAACCTTTCAGTTGTACTGCCTTAAATTGACTTTTAGGAAGACATCTTTTCTGTTGGACTAGCTATTTCAGAGTGACTGAGTCATGAATACATTTAAGTTTTACCAAAAATAAGAATAATAACTATATATCTGTTTCAAGATAACTAAAGAGTCTAAAGTCAAACTCAATTGAATAAGGAAAAGCGTGATATAATCATATCGGATTCCAAGTTTGAAGCAATTTACCAATTGGGTGGCAAATCTTATCGAGTCTGGATATTATCCAGAGCTTCTTCTGCATCACTGTATTCAAATTAAAATGTAGCTTCTGTCACATGTGGCATCATTTTGCCAGCCCTAAGCTTTCTATGTGCTTTTTTTGTGTGTTTCTAATTTGGTCAATTTCTCATTATATTTGACTAAAATTGGTCGTGCTATCCTTAATAGCGATCTTAGTTCTTCGCCTCTTTAGTATATTGAAATGCCTCTCTATGATGAACTGTTGACTTATTCATGCTTGTTCGGCCATATTTTTAGTTTGCAGCAAAAATTAATTTGGTGACCTCTTTTAAGGACACTTCGTACGTTGAGATCGTTCCAAATGGCAAGAGTCCTAGAAAAGGTAAGTAATGAATATTGTGACAATAAGTAACCTCCCTGCATGTTTGAGCCTACTGGTTGTCCCCATTCCTTTGGTAATCTGTCTACCCAAACAGGGTGTGCTTCTCTTTTTTCTACTTTCTCTATGAATTACGAGAATAGCGGTATAAAGAACTGCTATGAGCCTATGACTTTAAGTGTCTGCTTTAACAATGCATCTTGTGCATCACATTGTCAAATTTTGCGGATTTCGGTGGCCTCTTTGCCTTCATGACAAAGGTATAAATGGCAAAATAGCATCGACATTTTATAAAGTGAATTACAAGCAGTACCCTCAATTAGCAACTGAAGCCGCTGCAGTGGCCCTTCCTTTTTTGCTGAAAAATCTTAATTCAGTAGTTTTTCATAAGTTCTCATCTTTGAAGTAGATGCCTCTTCATTCTCTCGATAGTTAACTCTCGATCTTCCTGTCAAAAAACAACGTTGATGAAGACGTGTAGGTAGAATAAAGATCAGAAGTGTGAAAAATTCTACTTTATGTCAGAGCAGGTTCTTTTTCCATTTTGGATTTTTTTTGGCTAGTCATGTTTTATGACCATCTCGGTTTGATTTTTACATTTGTTATTGTGGGACATACACATTAGTATTACTTTGGTAGCTCTTAACTCTGATGGACCACTAAGTAAGTGGCCATCTCTGCATGATACTTGTCGGCGTACATGTACAGTTTTTGGCTATTTATGCGAGAGATCTGGTTGAAGTGCTGCTTAATTTAACTGCTGGCTTATCACATCCTTCTTGTGACTCCAGAGTTGTGGCTCAGCTTTTGGAGTGAAGTACACTACAATTCATTATACGAAAGAGGAGGTGAGGATGCACAACTTTTCATATCGATGTTCTTCTGCTTGCGGTCACTTCTCATGTCTCTGACTCTTGGCCCTAAATAACGCAAGACGCATTGGTGGCTTTTGTTTTCTGCAGATGTCCCTGCTAGAAAGCCCCGAAAAAAGCACTGGCTTTTCTGAAGAGTTGATGTTATCAGGAGGTCAACCTGCAGCATTGGCAGCCTTGTGGAATGCATTGTTTGCAAGTGCTATGCTATTGGTGTTACTTCACTGCCGAGAAAACTTAGTTTGGAGATGTGTTTTCAGATAATCGTTTTCTGTACATAATAGCAGTCCTAGATTATTGAAGACAGACACTCATGTACACATCAAGACCGAGAGTTTGCGGAAATTACTTTCGTTGTATACCATTCTGGTTGTTTTTACATTCTTATAGAAAACTAAAGAACTTTTGTTATTGGAAGGAATTGAGAATTGAAAGGTCGTCTTTTCTGTATTTTAGGCATTAAAAATTCAATCTTACAAAGCTATGGAGCGGTCAGTGTCGCGGACCAGGTTCAGGCATTTTGGCAAGGTAAGGTAACGAAGGAATGTCCCGATGACATGAGGACATTGTGGCAAATTCTCTAGCTTTTTAGCCGAAAGCATAGTGAAAGACAGATTCGAAGAAGCCGATGTATCTCACATTCAGAGAATTTCGGTATACAACTTTGTTGTGGACATTGTTGCCAATTCTCTAGCTTTTTAGCCGAAAGCATAGTGAAAGACAGATTCGAAGAAGCCGATGTATCTCACATTCAGAGAATTTCGGTATCCAACTTTGTTGTGGCTCATCTTATCAGCTGGGGCAATAAAGTCGGAGTTTGCGAAGATTCGCTCCTTCCTTGAACTAGAAAGCATAGTCGAACCAGAAAGAAAGCATAGTGAAACCAGAATGAGGACTTCATAGCGACTCCATGATGATTCGGTGTGGTAAGGCATTCTTTTTCATAGCATAACAACAAGCTGCTACAGGAGAAGAAAGGAAGATTCAAAGGATATACTTTGAGTAAAGGAAGATTCAAACTTTGAGTGAGCCTTACTCTGAAGAAAATGCCTCAATAGTAGCAGAAACCCAATACAACAGTAGCTTTGCTTTGAGACAGATATTGTGGACTAAAGGGTACTTCAAGGGCATAAGACTCTGTGAATGGAGAATTGGTACGAGGTTACCCGTATATATCAAAACTAATTTCGAGAATGACAACTTTATAATCACGGGTCAATTCCTATGTTATTGTCATATACCTTAGCAGAACAAGCTTCTCGATTATGAATAAGAGAGTCCATGCCCCGCCTCGTGATCTCACCTAATGTGCGAAGACGGGACGATCCGTCGCTCCTCTAAAGGTTTTATCGAAGTTTTTGGAGGGAGATTTTCGCATCCATGTGGATACTACTTTTGCTTTGGCAAGGGCATCCACTTTGCTGTGAGAACTTTCTTATGTCCACGTCTTTCTTGTTTGGAGTTTTCCGTCTGTTCTTTTCATGAAGATGCCTTCAAGTACTGCTTTTCACTTTAAGAAAGAATCCAAGGAATCAAAGAGTAACATGTGTTTAGCAAATTCAAAAGTCTGGTTAGATCAATCATGCATCGAAAGCATTTGGTATGCACGCATATCTCACATTCGTCAACCAAAGAATTGTTGCTGTCATACCAATCCGTAACGCGGTCCTCCGACAGCAAAAACGTTTTCCGGCAACCATCGACATGTATCGGAATACGTATATGGACCATTTAACGTTATGTATAGGTTGGAATATACGGTGCTTCTCCTACACGAAGGCCGAAATGAATTCATTAAATGCCTTGAGAAAATATCACTAAACTCACTAGTTGCAAAAACAGAAAAGAAGAAGGGAAAGAGGAAAAGCTCTTTCCTTTAATGGCGAAAAATCCAATCCCTCCTCAAGCAATCTCGGAGACTGTTGGTTGCGGGTGATTGTAATGACGTCCATAGTCAAACATCAGTCAAATATGGAATTGGAAAGTTTTCAGACGAATATGAGCCAAACACATGACACGCACACAATCCGTCTGATCTTTCTTCTGATGGCGGACACCTCTCTCCCTCTCTCTCTCTCTCTCCCCTGCGAGTTTTTGTCGTCTTCTCATTGGCTTCAATTCAAGACACTTCACCGTTTCCGCTTCTTCTCGCCTCCTCTCGCGGTGGATCGGCTTCGGTGGTTGCCCATTCTCTCCCGCACCACCCCATTTCAGAATTCTTTCTCTCTCCCTCTCTACCGGCCGCCAGGAGGTATTCGCAGTTTCTCTCTCTAAAGTGTACGAGGTGGTCGGTTGCCATTACTTGTTATGGCTTCCGATTCTCCATTTCTGTGCTGCATCTAGATTTGTTTCTGCATATGTGGGTTTTCCTTTCCCTTCTCTTTTTGTCAGTGTTCTCTCTTCCTTTTGTCATTTTTCCACTCAATTACGCGTCTGCTTCTGGTTTTTTGGCCTTTCCTGTAAATTCGCCGACATCGTTGGACTTCACTTGTATGTGAATCTCTCGGGGTGCAAATCTTGCCATCTCTTTGAACCTTAAACATTTCCTTTGATTTGTTGCCTTCTTTTCGTCGAGAATTTGCTTTTCATATCGAGTTCACCAATTCAAAGATCAAAACGTTCTCCAATAAAACTGGGCAAGATCGGCTCTGTGATCCTGCATATCACTTCTACTTCAGAAAACCACGGAATAACCTCCATATTGAGGGGCATAATAAGGGTTGAAGAGGAAAATGTTGTCCACCAATTCACAGATCAAAACTTTCTCCAATAAAACTGGACAAGATCGGCTCTGTGATCCTGCATATCACTTCTACTTCAGAAAACCATTGAATCGGTTCCAAATTCAGGGGCATAAAAAGGGTTGGAAGAGGAAACGTTGTCCTGTGATCTAGTTCTGAATTATGATTGAATCACTTCCAAATTCAGGGGCATAAAAAGGTTTGGAAGAGGAAACGTTGTCCTGTGATCTAGTTCTGAATTATGATTGCCTGACTCTCGGTGTTGTAATTGGCAGTGATTTAGTTCGCATCAGATGGTGGTGGAGACTAGAAGAAGCGGCGGCGGCGGCGGCGGCACTGAGCTCGTTCGGAAAGTAGTACTAGGAATAGGATACTGGGTTCAGGGGTTGAGGTGCTTCCCATGGATGGCTGTCAACTTCTTCCTCAAGGATGGCCTCAATGTGGATCCCTCCACCCTCCAGATCCTCCTGAACTTGGTCAACCTTCCCATGGTTGCCAAGCCTCTGTATGGGGTGGTGTCCGACGCTTTTTATATTCAGGGCCAACACCGCCTGCCATACATTGCTCTTGGAGGTAAGTGTTTGGGGTCCGTTTGTTCGTCCAGCATCTACATTCTCTTGGTTTCGATGAAGAAATATGTGGATGCTGCTTTGGAGTTTAGGGGCAAAGTGAAGCTATAGATGAAATTAAAGTGAACTATCTTGATGCTTCACGCTTCACACCTTAGTTTCCTATGATCTTCAATTTGCTGCAATTTGTGTGTACACATGAATCAACTTGAGCTATAATAGATGGCAGATTGCCATGGGCTCAATGGACAAGAACTTGTATTCCTCTATTTAGCTGGTTAAATAGGGATTTGAGAGGACTATTTTAGTCATTCATTCATCATAAGTCAAAGTGATATCATTGTATTGTAATATTGGTAGATTTGCTTCACCGCGCTCTGCTAGTGTATCTATTTGGGTGCATTCAACTTAGTCATTTTCTCTGATCTGTGTATGCAGCATTCTTGCAAGCAGTGTCCTGGCTAGCCATAGCAATTCTCTCCCCATCAAGTATAACGATCATCTCGATTTATCTCCTCCTAAGTAATCTCGGTGCTTCAATAGCAGAGGTAGCAAATGATGCCATTGTAGCCGAGGTAGGAAAGCAGCCTGCTTCATCTTCGAAGAAGACTAGGTCGTCTTCGTCCGGTGACCTCCCATCATTTGTTTGGATGGCTTCCTCTGCTGGTGGTGTCCTTGGGAACCTTCTGGCCGGTGTTGCTATTGGGAGACTTTCCCCGCAGACGATGTTTCTGCTTTTTGGCCTTCTCCTCACGGCGCAGTTTCTTGTTACAATCAGTGTCCATGAAAGCGCTCTTGGCCTCCCAAAAACTGTGACCAAAGCAGGGATTAGGAAGCAGCTTTCCGATCTCTCGTCGGCATTAAAAAGACCTGAGATTGCTAATTCCATAATCTGGCTTGCAGCATCCTCTGCGGTTATTCCAGCTCTCACGGGGACCATGTTCTTCTACCAAACACAGTATCTCAAGATCGACACATCGGTATTGGGGATCTCTAAAGTGTTTGGCCAAGCCGCAATGCTCCTGTGGGGTATGGTTTACAATCGTCATCTGAAGTCAGTCCTACCAAGGAAACTGATTTCTGCAATTCAGGCCATGATGGCCTTGTTCATGGTTTCAGACATTCTCTTCGTCAAGGGTGTCTACAAACAAATGGGAGTTCCGGATTCATTGTATGTAGTCATCTTTTCAGGGGTCATGGAGGTTCTCTTTTTCTTCAAAACTCTACCCTTCAGCGTCCTAATGGCGCAACTCTGTCCACCGGGGTGTGAAGGATCTTTAATGGCTTTTGTCATGTCGGCCCTTGCCTTAGCATTCATAATCAGTGGATTCCTTGGTGTTGCGCTTGCATCGTCTGTCGGTGTCACAGGAGATGATTTCTCAGGACTTCCACTGGGTCTCGCAATACAAGCGGTTTGCACGCTGTTGCCACTATTTCGATCGTCGTGGATCCATGATGATACAAGATCCAAAGCCAGGAGTAAGGAGGAGTAGTTACTATAGTAGTGACGCTTCATCACTTGTAATTCTTTTATACGTTTCAATTAGATTTGTATTAATAAACTGACACGTAGGGAGATTTAGGTGGTGTAAACTGTGAGCTGTCGTTTTAACGGGGTGTATCTTTGTAATTAGTCCTGCTGAAGCTGTTGTGATCTCCTTCAAAGGTGTGAAAGATCTCTCTTTCCAATCTCTATCCAATGTCCTTGACAGGATCATTTATTGAGCCCTTGATCTTATAGAACCTAGTACTGAAGCAACTGTTCACTTTTGTTGGAGAATTGTGTATGTGATCTGGCAATTGTGAAGCTGGATTGAGTTCTGGTTGATGGTGCCTGGCCTCTTAAACATTGTTTGAGTGTTGGTTGACACCTGCACCCAGAAACCACACATGACTGACAAGATTTTGGTCATGTCTATTAATTTCCCTGATTTCTGCGCAGATGAAGCTTGATCATCACAGATTACAGAACAATGAAGTTTCATGTGAAAATTTGTCTTGCACTAAAATCTGGAGGATGTTTTAAAACCAAGGATCTGATGGTTTGCAAGGAATTTCGCAGGCTGCGTGAAGTACCTTACGGTTCCTAGGATGGATCCTTCGAGATTCTTGCATTGTGTGGCCGGCTTGATAGAATATCTGGCAACCCGGACAACAAACAACTTTAGTTTTCACTGGCCATTGTTTCATGAAGATAAAAATTCTGCTAGAAATTCAAACGACCAAATTTGAAGAGATGTGATCTTCTTCAATGTCCAAGAGAGAACTTCTGCTGATGTTTATACCAGTTTGAAGTCTTAGGACAGTTCTCATGTACTATGTTCCTGAACTCTGAGACATGAATGAATATGATAAAAATGTCGCAATTTGCAGCTTACCATGGTTATGAAAGACTGTCTAACCGTTGATGAGTTGGAAGTGCCGGATATCTAGGATTGCTGATAAGTGACCACTCTACTGACCCTTGAATATGCACCAAGTAGACATATAGTCACCACTTTTAGTACAGTTTAGATATGCAGTCTGATTGTTCCAAACTCGGCTTTCGTTTCCAGGCGATCAGTCGTTCCGTTTAAAACCTTCCTCAGAAGAAAATGGTGGATTATGACGTGATAGATTTCGAGAGTAGAACCTAATTATACAATGGGAATCTTGAAGCTATTGTCAACTGCTTCAAAAATTAAAGCTTTTGTTTTTCTTTCTCCTAGCAAAAAGGGTTAGAGGTAGCGGGCAAGCTCATTGTGTTTACAACAAGGATAGAATATAATCGAATGTGAACTGAAAGAGACTAAGTTACTAATCCGCAGCCGTGTCAATCATGACCATTCTTCTGCCTTGCCACCAGGTTCTGCAATCTCTCCTGGAGATCTCTAAATTTCAGGCAATTTAATCGATCACCGAAAATGTAAAAAGTCTGCATGATTTAGCGCGCCTGTGAGAGCAACCTCGTATACCCAATCCAACTCCACAACTATGAGGACCGCCTCACATTCAATGTTCGTCAGTTGGAGGGCCATAGCCATTTCTATGCGACTTCTGCCATCTCCATGCAATCTGAAGGCTTTCTTGAAGATCCGTATACTGAGCTGTCCAATTCAGCTCCTGCCTTATTTTCGAAGGGTCGCTGTAAACTTCAGCATAATCCCCTGGCCGACGATCTAGATATTCGACTTTTATGTCGGCCCCCGTCGCAGTTTTACATGCCTCAACAAACTCCTTCACCGATTTACCTGAGACAGGAGAGACCAGAAGAGTTTTCAGTAAGCAGTAGTAAATAAATATAGAGGAGCAAAAGAGTGTTCGATAAACGTAAATGCACATAAGAGCTTAACGGGAGAATTGATTTGTTCAATGAGGAAGCGTGAACCTAACTACTTAACATGTTGAGGGTTACACTATATATCTCTTCCTATATCTGTTATTAGAAATATAAGTTTTTCAAGACCTCTTCCTGTGCCAACATTGTAAGTCTTCACTTGTCGAGATTCGGCGTTGGCCAGAGCTTTCACGTGAGCGTCGATGAGGTCATTGACATCAATATAATCCCTGATGCAAGTGCCATCGGGAGTGTTATAGTCTGTCCCTCTTACCTAGAAACATCATCATGAAGTCAATAACTTTAAATTCTTCATTTCTATTCCAGGTTTCACAGGATGTTGCCATGAGGAAATATAAGCCATACCTTCAACCCAGTAGTAATGCCAGAGGCGGCATCAAAACAAGCACCCGATATCCGACCGTGTTCACGGAGTTCCGGTCGGGGAGCTTCACCTAATCTTCCTTCCGGATCTGATCCGATGACATTAAAGTACCTGAACATGTAGTGGTTTGGCGGTTAGAAAGAGTTTGAGCTCTCTGCTTAAGACAAAGATATGGCGAGTGACGTAATGTTGCTGCTTGTACTTTTCTTTCATTATTTGACCTCTACCATCTTCAGGATTCCTTGGTGAAAGAAAGAAAGATTAAGAAAAACAACAGATGATTTATTGATGTACACAAGGCCACGAACCGCAGGATCACAACAGCTATGTCAGAGTTCTTGGAGAAATCCCGTATAATATCTTCGGCCATCTTTTTGGCTTTTCCATATGGATTGATGGGGAGCTGCACAGTGTATTTGGTAGTACAATCATTTTCTACATATATCCAGAGATTTGCCAATTTGAGCAGGAAATTTAATATCATATCATGTTTATATTTGCACAATGTTAGTCGAATATCACGTTCAATTGAGTTGCACTGGCATCAGCGCGTCATTTCAGCATCATCAGCATGAAATAGAGCAGTTGTATACCATAAGAAACTTACTTGAGGAGTGTCTTCAGTGATGGGCATCTTCTTTGGCTCTCCATACGTGGCGCAGGTACTCGAGTAGATCAATCTCTTCACACCATGGGAAGCCATTGCCTCTAACACTACCAAAGTGTTTGATGTGATATTATGGTAGTACCTGCCAGGTACATTAAGGTTTCCGTCAAGTACTGGATTGCCAAGTGACGTACTCGTATCCATTCAACAACCCCTACGTAAGATGTTCAGCCCAGGTTTTGGAATTTGACAGGGATGCCAATTTTATAAGAAATGATGAGCATAATGCTGCCATTGCCGATCACAGTGAGGGAAACGCTTTTCATGGTGTGATGACTGTTACAGATGAACTCAATGCTGAGAGAGTTATTAAAAGCATGATGATGCCCTAAAAATTAGTTGGTGTGAAGTGTGTGAAAACCTGGGTGTCTCATATGTCCTTTACTTGCATTAGACCAGGTATTGGAACTAATATAAAAAGCATAAGCTTCCAGTCCAAAGAAATTGTTATGCTGACCATGAGAATGTCATATAATGAAATTATAAATAGCATAAGATCTATTTTGTTAGGACTTCGAAATCGTGAACAGCACGCCTCTTTTGGGTTTCACAAACTGGAATTACCTAAGAGGATCCAGTGTGCTTTCCCCAACATAAGCTACAGCTGCAAAATGAATGACTGCATCAAATGCATTCTCTGCAAAAATTTTGTTGACCTGCCATTTTAATTTAAGGAGAAACAATTGAATTTCCACTTCCGATTTAATTGGAAAAAAGTGATTCAGTAAAAAATTAAGTCAGTATGTTTGATCAAGTTTGCTGTAGGACCATCAGGAGGATACTGCTCTTGGATCTCCCAGGTCTGCATAAATGAATTGAAGACGACCAGGCTCCGGAAATAGCTTCTCAAGAACTTTGACCGCACCTATATTTCCACGTGAAAGATTGTCCTTCAAAAGCGAAGAGAAGTTGTTTGTTGATAGGCAATTAACCTTTTAGAGTAAAAACTTGAAAAATGAACTCTCCACATCTCTGAACACGGCGTACCACTATTGTTACTCGATGTGAATCATTTAATAAGCGTAAGGCAGCGTGAGAGCCTATATAACCCGCGCCTCCAGTAACCAGAACATGTGTCACCCCTGATTCGTGCTGCAGAAACGGGCCATATAAAGTAGAGTGAATGAAGATATATCATGCAAGATGAGCTCTAAGGGCAATAAAAGAACAAAAAGAATCTTTTCGCAGTATTTTAACTCAGCTATTCATACCTCTTGTGTTGAAAGAGTAGGGAGAGAACTATTAGAATTGTGCTCCCGATTCCCAGAAGTGGACTGGTCATAGGATGAAATGAAGAATTTGATGAGAGCTCGGAAAATGCGTCGGCTCGGCGACATATATTATCAACTGAAATAATGGACAATTGAGTCTAAGGAGTCAACATGTATTGAAAGAGCTATTTAACCACAGATAAAATGTTTTGAAGTGTATGATTTGACTTAGTCAGAAACGGTGCCATTGCGAGTAGTTAGTGTTGGATATTTGGTGTGAGAAGAGTTTGCAGGAAGCAACTGCGCTAGAACTTATACTGAACAATATGCCCAGAAGGCACTCATTTTCATTAAATTGTCAAGTTTGGGTCGTACTAGGCCAGGGCTATTGAGGGTTGGCTGTCTCAGCATCGCGATTCCGAAGATGGTAAGAGCAGAGGCCACAAGTACTGTTGAGGCAAGAATGCTCTTCTGCTTCAGGTCGAAAACATCCATGCCTACAAATGCAGCAGCAATTAAGTTACCAGTAAGCAGCTTATTGGATGTCATGCATTGTATGCAATATGCATAAAGAACCACAGCAACTTCACACTCGTATATAGTTTATCAATGCAAAGAAAAAGAAAAGGAAGTCTCTCAAAGTAATAGCGCAAATATCAACTTTGAGAAATTTGCGCATGCGAGACTTTAAATCAAGATAGCTTCAAAATTTGCAGATGCCTGGCTCACTATACAAGTGAAACAATCAAGTCATGATTGACATAGGAAACATCTGCAAGCCTGATGTTCTATTGAACATCGCAGTAATCAACTTGACTTTGTGTTTGTTGAATTATGTACGTCAGTCTGTTTTTCCTTTCAAAAAGCGACATCCCGCATGCTAATATGAGACGAGTCAATCAAGACTAACACGAGAGCATTAGAGAGTCCAGCATCCTAGACAAATACATGAACCTGACATGAAGAGTTATGCAAACAAAAGCAACTGAGATTTTTTTCTTGGCCAAAAGAAACTGAGAGTTGACATGCCACGGGTTCAATCCTCCCATGCCCGAAACAGAATTCAAGCGCTGAAAAGCAGGGAATCATGAGCGTCTGAAACAGATAACGAAAAGAAAGCCAGAAAGGCAAAGCCAGTTGCACAGTGGAAGTTGACTTTCCAAATACCACAGAAGTAAGCAATCTCTCTCTACCGTGGATGAGAAGGACATGATCATCAAACACCAACAGCCATCTTGAGCTACCAAATCAAACTAAAAACACACAATAGCATCACAAAATCGTCCATTACAAAATCGACGCCGCTGATCGAATTATGCAGAGAACCGGTTGGAAGAACAGTCTTAACCAAAGCAGCAGAAGCACCACCAGAAAAGGCAGAGAAATTAAACATCAAGAGAGCACTCCGTCCACAAACACGTCTGTGAACAACATGTGATTGGATTGAACTCGACCACCATCCGAGACAAACTCCAGCAGAAGAAAAGCAACAACACGCTCCAAGTTCGGAAATTTCATGGACGCATCGCGTACCTGAAGGTCCTGAACAAGACCCAGTACGACTTCAGGAGGAGGGTTTGTCGCAAGAAGCCTCGGAAACTACAAAACTCTGCGCAGTAAGAAGATACGTCCCTGACCCATCAATGGGGAGGCTGGAGAAAGAGAACGAGAGTAGGATGACAGGTGGGAATTTGGACCAAGTCCTGGTCTTCTGGGTCGTCACTTCCAATGCATCAGGCTTAGACAATGGAACCGTAACGTCCAACGTAGGACTCCTGTGCTTCCATTCAGAAAAGGATCAGCAAGAGACTTCTACTGCTCCACTTTCGGTCAAAGTCAACGACCCATATGAAACAATTGCTCGAGAGTTCGATCGTGCGCCAAGTGTATATTGCATTCTTGGCTCAAAAATCAAGATCCGGGTGGGGTGGGGACCGGGTCACGGCGTTTCGGATCCACTTAAGGCAACTTGGAGAGAGTACTGTACAGGTGATGGGGGACAGGATTATCGAGATATTTTCCTAGCATCTTGTCTGGTTAGTATTCCTTATGGTTTATTTGATTCAATCTAGAATTCTAATATATTTATCTTGGTTTATTTTATGTTATATTATAGCTAATTTCCTGGTTGAATTCTTTAAGTTCGTCGGAAAGTATTTTTTACCCCTTTTTTTGTTTTCGACATTCCTACCACCTTGAATTTACCATATTATATGGTGGGTCTTACTCTTGATTTATTATTCTTTCTTACCATTTTATTATATTTACCTTTTCTTTTCTTTTTTTCATTTCAATTTTACTAAAAGACAAAAATGCCCATGTTTTTTTTTCTCAAACAACAATGATTAAGAGCGTATGTGAGACATATTCTTGATTTAAGATTATTTCTTAACCTTTTTTTTTTCTTTTCTTTTCCTTTTCTAACCCATCTGGGACGAAAATAGTGTGCCTCTTTTTTTTTTAAATAGTTTATTTAGCAAATAGCTAACCAATTACTGCGTTAATGAGTTGTATATTTCTTCTTCTTTTTGGTTCTAGGCAACCATTATTCTACAAATAACCTAAGCACAAGTAAGAGCGAAAAAAATCATATGTTAGATTAATAAATGCATTTGGTTTAATTGACTTTAATATGTGTCATTACATTATAATTCGTGTATTTTAACTGCCAAACTTTTGTTTTATTCGGTGAATTTAATAGTACACTTTTTTTTTAAAACTTTCATGCCATCACTGCGCTATTTTCAAAAGATATTCTCAAAAAAAAAAACTAAAAGTACTAAAAAATTAACTTCATTGAAAATTCTAGACATCCATTATTATCGGACAAATTCAAAAGAATATGCTTCTTAAACCATTTACTGAAAACATGATCTTTGTCTTGATTACATGGAATAAGTAGCTGCTGACAAGAGAATCGTGGCAATTGTAATTGCATTAATAAGACAACCCATTCAAACCATTTGCAAGTACATATTTTTTTAATTCCAAAAGCATCCGAATTCCATAGAATCATTAAAGATAAGAGAAGTATCTTCAAAGTATAAATGTACTGCAATAATAACAAATTGCATATGCAACTTAACCAAAAAAAAAAAAAAACTGTCCATTCATGATTGGCTCTCCTAAAAAAAGAAGGCTCTCTTGGAAAGTGTATATTTTACCTAAGTCAGACAACAAGAGTATTGCATTATATCAATAAGAGACTCATTATTTACTTGAAAACATATGAATATCGGGGAATAATTTCCAAAGTCATAATGCGAGAAGTTTCGATCTTATAGTAGTTATGTCAGGTTGAATTGTTGCATGCTCCCCCGTGCCTATAATACTTCACCACCATGAATTTCAATGTTCTTTTTTCTATTTTTCTGTCGAAATGAAATTTTTATTCGCTTGAAAGATAGATACATCACTTTAAGATAAACATGAAAATCAAACAAAGCAGGTAAATTTGAAAGATAAATCAACTTGATACAGTCTGCAGATACTCGCTCATTCCATAAAGTTGGGTCTGTGATAGCATCAAAGCACAACCGGCAGCCGATCACCGAATCTTGCATCAACATCAGTGATGAGCACACACCGAGATTTGCTTATCTACCAAAAGGCGGTGCGTGCCTAGATTCGACATCCCAGCACCATCACCGTATAAGGATAATAACAACACAAACAGGTTGGAAGAGCACAGAAAATGACTTGTAAATTTCAGATCCATTTCTAGAACGGAATAGAAGAACACCAAAATCTAAATCTAACTTTGAATCGGGAGAGAAGACCTGCAAAGAAGATACCGGTTGATCATAAAATCACTTTCAGATAAGCCGACTACTGAAGTAGTAGAAAAACTGCGTTCAACTATAGGAGCAAGCACCGGAGCAGAAGTGAGCGAGCAAATCCGGAATAACAGATTCTTCCGAGATACTCAGGTTTCAAACTCTGAGCTCATTAGACAAAACTCTTCACATGGAAGAAGAAATCGACGGGGTCGCCCGCGAAATCAACGAAGAAGCCTTCAAGAAAAACTTAAGGATATAGGGGAACAGGAAAGCAAGAAGGAAAAGAGAGAGGAAGGAGGAGGGAGAGAAAGAAATGTCCCTCTCTCTCCCTCAAGAAGGTTGCTGCAGAGAGGAGGGGTTGGGCGTCGGCTTGGAGAGGGAGAGAAACCCTAATTCCAATGTTCCTTAAACGTTTCAATTCGAGATACTTGCTTTTTGATTTACATATCCAACTATTATGGCCATAATCCTATGTACCACATCTCTTCCCATTTTCAACAATCTCAAATACAGAAAGATCACGTCATGTAAAAGTTGTTTGTCCTTTAGCTTTTAAACCAAAAGGATAATATATGAGAAATGATTAGGGGTGTGCATGGTCCGGGCCATTTCGGTCCCGGCATGGAACCGGGGACCGGCGGTCTGGTCCTAGTGGGATCACTAACACCAGCTATTTATAGAAATCTAATCCTTTGATCTAACCTAACAACTTCCAATCTCAATCATCCAACCTAATAAACATACACATGACCATCGTACAACCATCACATGAGTACTTATAATCTTAAATTAATAAGAAAAAACTAATTTATGAGGAAAAACAATTAAAACAATTGAAACAGGATTGTGCTCCTGCATCATTCTACTCGAGTTGAAAAGAATCAAGTTCAAAGTGGGATTACGTTTGTATTTCACTGAATCCAAGTGCAAACAAAATAATGAGTTTGCATAATATAGTAAAGACAAAGCATAGATTGAGTCAAGACAAAACACGGTCGGAGGTTGCGTTGCGAAGGCGAGACACGAGTGTCGAGCGAGAGGAGAGGAGTGAGTGTCGAGTAGAAGATGGGGAAATTAGGTTAACTAGTTCTTCAAAAGTTTCTAATTTATATAATTATATATATATATATATATATTAAAAGGTTGGTGGGATAATTATCTCTCAGAAGAACAAAGAGATGGTATCTTAAAAGCCATAAAAGTTGACAACAATGGTCAAACCATTTTTGATGATTACGGCCATCCTGTTCAAGATGCTGTTAGTACTCTTATATATTCCATATCCCAACATTTTATAGGTGATCCTTCCATCATTCGCGACCATAACCAAGATTTACTTTCAAATATGAGCTGTAGATCTCTTGGCGAATTTCGTGAATACAAAGACATTTTCCTACAAAGAGTCCTTCTCCGCCCAGACTGCAACCAGCCTTTCTGGAAAGAAAAATTTCTTGCTGGTCTTCCTGTTTTAATAGGTAACAAGGTTCGTGATAAGATAAGAGAACAGCATGGCGATCCAATCCCATATGATCTATTATCTTATGGTGAACTCAATTCTTTTATTTACAAATTGGTTTCCAACTCTGCAATGACATCAAACTTTAAAAGAAACTCAAAAAAGAAAAGAAACTTACTCATTCTTCTCTTGGAGATTTCTGTCGACAATTTGACCCTTCTTTCGATCATTCCAAGTCGAAAAAATGCTCTGGAAAATGCCCTCTAGACTTTTCTCGCAAAAAGAAAAAATTTCATAAAAAGAACGATTTTCCTAAAAAAGAAAATTTCCTAAAGAAATCAATCCCTAAACAAACAAATACCAAAAGAGATTTTAGCAATGTTACTTGCTATAATTGTGGGAAAAAGGGTCATACCAAAAAATTTTGCAGGATAAATAAGAAAATTAATGAGCTAAGCCTAGATGAAGATATTCTTAATCAATTAAATCAATTAATGCTTGAAACTGATTACGAATCCTCTTCTGATCTCTCCTCCGATAATGAAGACGGTCTCCAAATCAACGACATTGAAAATTTGGATTCAGAGTCTGAAACTACTGAAAATTTTGAAGAATCTTCTGACAAAACACCTCATATAAATGTTTTGACAAAAGAAGAACAAAGTATTCTGGATTCTATAGACAACATTTCTGATATAGATGATAAAGAAAAAATCTTACATAGATTCCACCCTTCATCTTCTTCTCGTTTTGATAAACCCTATAATTTAAATGAGATCTTGAATAGAGGAAAAAAGACCCAAACCAGACCTTCCAATATTAATGATATTCAATATGAGATAAACCAACAAAAAGCAGAGATTCGTAATCTCAAACTTTCTCAAATTGAAATGCAAAAAGAAATTTTAGAGATAAAATCAAAAATCTTAAAAGGAAAAGAACGGGAAGATTCTGACAAATCTCCCACTCCTGATAAGAATTTTCTAATGCTCCTTTCTGAAGTCACTTCAAGAAAATGGTTAATTGATATTTCAATACAATGTAACAGTGAATTTGTATTAGAAACAATTGCTCTTTTTGATACAGGTGCAGACTTAAACTGTATTCGAGAAGGTCGAATCCCTACCAAATATTTTGAGAAAACTACTGAAACTTTAAAATCTGCACAAGGTCAACATTTAAAAATTAAATATAAGTTACCCGAAGCTTTAATAATAAAAGAAAAAATTTCAATAAAAACCTCTTTTTTGCTAGTAAAAGATTTAAAACAATCTGTAATTCTGGGAACACCTTTTATATCCCTAATACAACCTTTTAAAGTTTCTGAAAATGGAATTGAAACCAAGGTCCTTGGTAAAAGGATTGTTTTCAACTTCATTAAAAAACCCCAAACAAGAAACCTAAACATTTTACAAGAGCACTCTGTTGCTGAAGTAAACTGTTTAATTCATGATAAAGAAAATCATCTTTCCTTTCTAAAAGAAGATTTGGAGTTTAAAAGGATCGAACAAAACCTCTCCAATCCCAATACTCCCAAGAAAATCAGCTCCACAGAATCATTCATCAAAGAAAACATTTGTTCTTCTTTCTCGAATGCTTTCTGGTCAAGAAAAAGTTATATTGTTAACTTGCCTTATGAACCCGACTTTTCTGGGAAAAACAACCCCACCAAAGCTAGGCCAACTCAAATGAATCACGAAGTCCTCGAATTTTGCAAAAAAGAAATTCAAGACCTTCTTGATAAAAATTTAATAAGAAAGAGCATGTCTCCTTGGAGCTGTTCTGCTTTCTATGTCAATAAAAATGCTGAACTCGAAAGAGGAGTCCCCAGGTTAGTAATTAATTACAAACCTTTGAATACGGCCCTGAAATGGATAAGATACCCCATTCCTAATATAAAAGGATCTTTTGAATAGATTGCATAATTCAAAAATATTTTCTAAGTTCGATCTGAAGTCAGGATGCTGGCAAATTCAGATTGATGAAAAAGACAAGTATAAGACTGCATTCACTGTTCCCTTCGGACAGTACGAATGGAATGTTATGCCTTTTGGTTTGAAAAATGCTCCGTCAGAATTCCAAATAATTATGAATGACATATTCAATGCCTACTCTGATTTCATAATCACCTACATTGATGATGTCTTGGTATATTCTCCCAATATAAATTCCAATTTTAAGCATTTGAATATCTTTTTCAAAACTGTCAAAAACAGTGGTCTGGCATTATCACCTTCAAAGGTCGTCCTATGCCAAACCAAAATCAGATTCCTAAGACATCACATACATCTCGGAACCATCATCCCAATTGAAAGATCAATTCAATTCGCGGATAAATTCCCAAATGAATTAAGAGACAAAACCCAACTACAAAGGTTCTTGAGAAGTCTCAATTATGTGATTGACTTCATCCCTGAAATAAATAAAATTTGCAAACCACTGCATCAGCGCCTGAAAAAGAACCCTCCTCCCTAGAGTTCTCTTCACACTGATACGGTTAAAAAGATAAAAACTTTTGTAAAAGAAATCCCTTGTCTACACCTTGTCGACCCATCAGCCTTCAAAATTGTGGAAACTGATGCCTCAGAAATCGGTTACGGTGGTATTCTAAAACAAAAGAAAAATGATGTAGAACAAGTTGTCCAATTCATTTCAAAGCATTGGAATGAAACACAACAAAACTATTCTACCATCAAAAAAGAAATTCTTGCTATTGTTCTTGCTATTTCAAAATTTCAAGGCGATCTCTTGAATCAAAAATTTCTGCTAAGAATTGATTGCAAATCTGCAAAAGATATTCTTCAAAAAGATATTTTGAATATTGCTTCTAAACAGATTTTTGCCAGATGGCAAGCTATTCTTTCTGTCTTTGATTTTGATATTGAATTCATCAATGGCAACCTGAATTCTCTCCCAGATTTTCTCACTCGAGAATTTTTACAGGGAAACCACCTTTAACCATGCCTCTCAAAAAAGACAAAGGAAAAAAGTCCGAGCCAACCGAAACCCAGTTCGGAAAACTCATGCCAATAAAAAGTTGGCTAGAGGCCACCCAGCAGCCTCCTCCTAGACCACTTTTTCTAGGCTCTTCATCGAAAAAAGATGAAAAGCCATCAGCTTCTGCTCCTCCAGATGTCACAAAAGATAACATTCTTTCTATAATCCCAAAGGAAACTTTGGACTTCTCCTCCAACAAGCCTTGGACAAGGAAAAGCAGCAGATCTCTGAGTATGAAGAGGTTCAGTCTCCCTCACCTTTAAAAAGAATTGACAGCAGGGTTGTTGTTTCCGCAACACCAAAACCCAGCTCAATTCAAAAATCAAAATTCATTTTGAAAATAAACTTTCAAAACATTATAACTGTTGAAAAGGGATTTTATAATGACAATCCAAACATCTTCGACAGAAACATGTTCGGGGAAAACTGGTTTTACACCCCACATGATCTCGGCAAACCCTTGGATTACTATGAATCTATTTTAGTTGAAACAGATTCCATAGAATTCAAGCATTTTAAAAGCGGCGATGAGGTCAATTACTCTACCGCCAGAATCAAAAGGATCATTCATCCTTCCCAATGGGATCCGAAACCCACGGCCCAAAAAAGTTTCAAAATGAGACTTACCCAGTCTCTCCCTTTCAGGACTTGCTATAATTATTTTGATTACTAGCAAGCTTGGTGGAATGCCTTTTTCCGCCAAAACTATAATTTCTGCCATACCTGGCTCCTCTTTTTTGAAAAAGAAATAGACACCAAAACCATTCCCCTCTGGTTTACCAGATGGTGGGATCACCTTGGTCCTATCCCTGACATTCTTCCAACTTCTGCCCAAAAAGGATACCAAAAGTTCCGTATAAATTTTAAGCCTTAGAAACATGAAACTTAATTTCCTGTTTCCCTCCTCTATTTCATATATTTCCGTGTATCTTGGGTCTCTGCCTGGGAATTCGGATATACAAAAACAACCTTCTACCCCCACCATCGTAGTTCTTGTAAGAAAGTACAAAACTAAATGGTGGGATGGTGCAAAATTTTTAAAAAAAATTTCTGAAGAATCTGTTACAGCATGGCTCAAGGAGCACAACGATGTCGCCGCTTCCAGTGCCATCCCCTTTTTGCATAACAGATCAATGGTCATTTCTAAGCTAGCTTCAACACAAAACGAAGAACAGTTCTATGAACTGATGAAGCAAGCAGTTGCCGATTATGAAGAATCAAAAGCTTTTGAAAGCTCTTCTCAATCACACCATAGCGGGAATACAAACGAAGATGACTGCTACGGGATTGACTTTGGAGACTCCCATCCGTGAAGACATCCTTCTACCAGTTCGTAGCAAGGACTTCAAAGGATTTTTATGCTTATAGTTTAATATGTACACCGTACACGACTGTAATCACTGTACACCGTACACTATTCCAACTTTTACTGTTCACTATTCACCGTAGCAGCTTTTTCTAGAAATGCACTGTTGCTACAGGATATGACCGTTTCTTTAAAAAGACCCTCACACTTCAGTCGAAAGAGGGGTTCACTTCTCAACACTTCTGAAGATCTCTCTCTCTCTCCTCACGAGACTCTCTCCTATTCATCATCTCCCACAGATCTACTTCTGATACATACCCACCTTCGGAAAACCGAAGTTCCTCTCGGAGAACCCATACACCTGAACCCTTTCTGAACTTTCTGCCCTGGATCGTACGACTCCAGTAAGTATCTAAACCTAGAAACCTTTCTACCCAGATCCCTTTCTAAGAAAGAACTTCCCTGTTCTCCTTTGATTTTCCAGATCTATTCATGGTCTGAGGATCTCAAAGCTTTTAAAAGTTTTTCTGCACTTGTATTTTACAAACTTTCCATCTTTATGGATAGTTTATGCTTCTGTATTCTTCTTCTTATACTTCTGTACATTTGGATTGCAATGTATATAAGCTTGAATGCACGTTTCTTCATATAGATCTACTCCCCAGAATCGGTAGGCTCTGCCTCCTGTTGGCGGTACAGATCTTGTCTCTTCTGCTTTTTGTTTCTGCATTTTAAATACCATACCCCGTAATCGGAAGGCCGTGCCTCCTACCGTTGGTTTGCAATTTACTTTATGCATCCTCGCTTTCTATTTCCTTTAACATTCCTGAGTGTTGCTTTTATAATTAATGCACTAGAATTCGTTGTATATTTTATTGATTTTTGCTATTACTTTCTAGATATACCTCTTGAAGAGCTCTTCTCGTCTTACTTTAACAAAAGAAGACGTCTATGATTCTTGCTCTCTTTTATATTCTTTTCATAAGTATAAGAATTTTATTCTTTATTTTAATAAATTTAACAGAACTTCTTGAATATTATTTCATTCTGCTTCCCACATTTTCCAGATCTAAAAGAGATCAGTTTAAAAGAAAAAGATTTCCATAAATTCTAAATCAATTAACTCATCCTCCAACTCTTTAGGAGTATTAAAACTTTCTATAAGTTATTTTCTTTCTCTCTTACTAGCACCCTCAGATCCTGCGTCCTTTATATATATATATATATATTCTGGGCGGTCCAGTCCGAGTCGTCCGGTCCGGTCCCATCCACCATGGAATCGGGGGACCGGACCGCCCCCCTCAAGGATCGGACCAACCAGATCGGTCCATCCGATCCGGGCCAGTCCGGTTCAGTTTGCTCACTCCTAGAAAGGATACTTGCTCATACAAATTGCTCAATTTGCTTTTTAACAACTTTTTTGGAAACTGGCCCCTCTCACTACCTCCTTTCCATCTCATGAAGTAGTTGCAGAAATGAATCGTCTTCATTATTTTGAGGAATGTCACAATCAAGAAAGGTCTTCATATCAAGTCTCCATTGCGGATTAATTATATCTAGAGGCAAACCATCGAAAATATTTAAATCTCATCTCATGCGCACATGGTGGGCCCCTGGATTGCATAAAATCCCTGGTATATGCAGGTAGCTCAACCCTACTTTTAGCAATCTCATTTTGCTTGAAGAGCTTGTTTAAAGCAAATACTGGCACGCGAGTAATGGTTTTGATTTCTTGAAACCGATTCTCAACTGTAAGGAATATTTTCTTTTTTACCTCAACTAAAACCCCCGTTGAAAATTGTATATATTTTTCAAAGTTGAATGCACCCCTAAGCTCTTGAAGTAACATGATTCCCAAAATGTATGTGCAAGTTTGTCCAAGCATGCACAAATAGCTCTTTGAAAGGAAGCTACGCCTTTTTAAGGTAACTAAGAACCGATGACTTTTCCTTGTAAGGATCATCAAATTGCCGAATAGTTTTGTCATAGTCCGCTTCAGCCTTGGAGTTCAGACTCTTAGACTAATTAGACATAAAAGAATCTCAATCCATTTCTTCTTCAAACTGAGACCCACATTTTATCACAATATTCTTCTCAATGTGCCAAACGCACAATAAGTTCGCACTTCTGGCAAAAAATGAATCGAAATGCATTCATCAATGCCAACTCCCTAAAACTGACAGTAGCTTAAAAATTGACAATTGGCACTCAACGTGTTTCTAAACATTGTCAAAGCCCAAATACAAATTTCCTCTTCTTTCTTTCTCAAAAATCCAAAGCACGAGGAGAAAGATAACAACATCTAATGAAGGCATTTAGTATCTATTAGTCTTGTAAGTGCAAATACAAAGAAACATGAGGTTAGTGTCACGGAGATAGGAAGAGAAAAACAAATGCATCAAGTGGCGCTTAGCATCATGTTTTAAAAATGTAGATGAATTTAGCTACACTAAGCTTATCCATAAAGCTTGAACCATAGTGCGACTATTCAGATATTGACGATCGCTTCCATGTTGTAAACAATTTTAGTAATAGCTTAAATGTTGGGATTTCTTTGTCTCAAGGAAGATCGAATATGGTTCTTTCACACGGAATGCTTCGACTTCAAAAAAGGGATGACAAGTAGGATGTTTGGACATATCACTCGAAGGGTCATGATTATGTGATGCATTCAATATTTTAGTGACCAAGATCCGTTCTTTTTATAAGACCGAACTTCAAAGGACAACTAATCAAACGAGATCCGGTCTTGCTTCTCTGAGGTGCAACAAAAAATATTGTGTCGATCCTGAAAATTGCCTCCTCTATCACAATCAAGAAGAACATATTTGTCTCTCTTCCACCTTTGTATAGAAACAACATAATCTTGTGCAAAAGATGACCCCACACACTACTCAAAAAATCCTCTCGAGTTAGAAAAGTATCGGGTAAAGTTGCAAACAAACTTATTGACATGATTGATTGCTCTTCTCTATTTGCATTTCGTGATCAATAGATACGTTTGAGCAATTTTGGTCCTCTTGAGTATTACCTTCCCTTGTGACTGCAGTTAAAGGAGAAATGAGTAAATTCTGTATAATGCGTATATCAACCACGATATTTCATCTTTGAGCAAATTATCGTAATTTTGTAATCAAAGTAAAAAAATTCACAACTATGAGGAGAACCTAGACGAAATAAAGTAAACAATGTTCAAATAAAACTAACATTTCTTTTCTCGATATATGGTTAGTGCTCGCTCAGATTACAATAATCGTTAAACTCTCGTGTAAGTGGACAACGGAGAGTAAGTTAAGAAGAAGACGAATATGATGGAAACTTGGAAATACAGTTGGTGTGGAAGAAGTGGCTAGGGTGAAAAAAGTTGTTTGGGAGGAGTAGATGTAGTTTTGTGTTTTAGTAAAATTGAAATCAAAGAAAAAAAAGAAAAATAATAAGAAATAATCTTAAATCAAGAGTCGGATCTACAAAGGGATATTGCAGTCAATTCAAGGTGATAGCGAGAGTTAGAATTAAAAAAACAAACAATTGAAAAAAGCACGAGCCTTTGATAAATTGATGTTGAGTTTATCTAAATTGGCCTCCTTTTGTATAAAATGCTATGGGCCAAAAAACGAATAAAGAAATCTCGAAAAACCATCCTCACTTTTCACACCAGTGCCAATTTTCATTTTCTATTTCCAAGAATTACTGTTTCCCATCCTGAGTTTTCATAGTAGTTACCAATTTACGGCTCACATAATCAACCCCTTATATACGAAGCTATGTTTCCAACCCCAATTTAGATAAACTCAATATCAATTTATCAAAACCCTAACTGCGGTCGGCACTGCTCGCCACCACTCCCACCGATGACCCAGCCGCTGCTCATCACTGTCTCGGCCTCCTCCGCACAGCTTGCCTTCACCATCCTCAACCCTCAAGTAGCTCTCTCTCTCTCTCTCTCTCTCTCTCTCTCTCTCTCTCTCTATTTGCGGCACCATTGCCCATGAGCTCACGGCTCCTCCATGGTAGTCGAACCTCGACCGCACCCTCGAGCTCTAACGCCTCTACCGAAAGGGGGCGATGCTCGATAGGTCATCGAGCTCCACTAGCGGCGACAAATTCGATCGGCATTGGACTATCAGAAAGAGTGGGAGAGATTTAGAGAGAAAAGGGAATCACAGTCATTAGCGAGGATCAAGCAATATAGCTAAACTCGCCTTTTCACTTAAGATCGATGGCCCGATGGGACCTCTAAAACATCATATTGTGGCATCGTAAGATCTTGCAAATTTCGTAAACTTCAATAAACAAAATTTCATCCTACATAGAACTAGACATGTACTAGTATAAATGACCAAAAAAAAATAGAGAAATAATAAACCAAAAATTGATTAACGTCAGTAAACTAACAAGGTAAATTAGCACGGTATACGTTGCATATTCCAAATTGATCATTAATAAGTAGTGGTAGAAGTACACCTTACAACATAGCAGTTACTCTTTTAGTCACAAACAACTTGAAAATTCAATCTGCTCCCACCTCTACAGATTACGATATACCGCAAACTATTCCAACAGAAGGTAATGGCTTTGGAAATTCTTGGCAAAACCCTAAGTTCCGGGGTCAGAGTCTACCTGCTTCTTAAGCATAAAAACGATTCTTAGATCCCCATTTTATTCTAACAGATGCGTCTTTTCGAGCCCTACGAACCTTAGACCAAGGTCGCCGGTTACTACAGTAACATCGCCATGGTCGATTGAGCATCGAGGAAACCACTAGTGGAAATTTCATAAAGCTCGAACATTGTGGATGATTAAGGGTGAGGTTATGGAGAATTAAAGGGTGTTGAACGTAGGGGTGAGTGGTTTTAGGATCGGTCCAGATTCTATTTAGAACCTACCCGTTCGGAATTTGTTCTTCAATTTTTGAAACATGGAACCTACCATACATATTTCGAAACCTGCAACCTATCCTATCACAGGTTCCAGGGTCCTACTCATGTTCTAATTGTATTATTAATTGAACGATTATAGTGAATCATCACCTCTAATGATCAATGCAACATCCACTTACCACAACTCATATTTAGACACACAAAGAATATGAAATATTAACAAAGTAAAAGTCTCAGCCATGAATATCGCCAAAAATGAAAACTCAGACTAGTGATTTCAGATTAAACACTCGTCATCGGACTCCATGAAATACCGCCACGAAGACATAAAATAAGAAAAACACAAACATTTATTCCAGTTTTCACGTTCCAGATCGGAACATAAACCTTTCTATCGGATATGGTTTCCTAATTTTTAGAACCCGAACCTACTCCGCATGTCCTAAAACTTGAATAGGACCGATTTTTCATTTTACCCCCGGAATCATGCTCCCGCCATGAAAGATTATATTGCGCATCACATGTAAATTGGCCTCCTTGCTTAAAGGATGGCTTCTGTCCATCCAAAAACGGAGACGGCCGATGACGTCACGACCCGAACCGCCATCTGCCACGCGGATCACGTGGCCCCGAGATGGCACCGACCGACAGTATAATTAATAATTATCTCAGCGCCAAAAACCGTTCCCGTCATTAGCTGTTATCTGACCCGAACCCGATTGGCAATGCGTGTAATCTCGCCCATCGCCTCACCCCAAAATCCTCGGCCGTCCGATCGCTGCCCCCAAGTCAACGGTGAGGCCGCACGCAACCGAAGCCTCAACGGGAATCAGGATCAACGAGACGAGCATATCTCAGAGAGGGGCGCGGATCCGCACCACGCGGTGCACAGTACCTCCGTGCTACTATCCACTCATCTCGCGCCACGTCATCACCTCCTCATCCCTCCTCCAGGAAAACTCCCCCCCACCCCCCCCAAAAAAAAAAAAAATTACCTAACATGGTGGTGACTCGAGAAAAACAAATACGAAAAACTTTCTCCTCACATCTCTCTCTCTCGATCTCCTCTCGGAGAGAGATTTGATATCCATCTTCTCTTCCAGTTTCAGTAATCGGGAGCGAGGAGCTCCGAAACCCTAGCGATTCCTAATCGCGCTCATTCTGCGAAATATAGGCTGAGCTGGCTCCCTAGGTTCGTTTCCGTTCGGCTAGCTGTCATGCTCGCTACGGCCCCGGCTGTCTCAGTGTTGCTTCTCCTCCTGCCCTAGGGTTCTAGGGTTACGGAGCTTGGTTGTTCGCCCACATATGGAGAGATCCCACTCGAAGGATTTGAAGGAATCCCCAGATAGCTCCTCAGGTTCGTTTCCCTGAGATTTGGTCTCGTTTGAGCTTCAATTATTGTTTTTTTTTGTAAGATGGCGCCTTTTTTTCGAGCCTGGGGGGGGGGGGGGGGGAGGTGTGGGTGGGTTTGTTCGCTGGGGAGGAGCGCGGTGAGGAGGGAGATTTTGTTGAGTCGTTTTTGTTCTTGTCGGTTTCGGTGAGCTTCCTGTGATATGCAGAATGAAGTCGTGAATATTTCTTCTGGCGAAGTTGAACGAGGTTCAATTTGTACGAAGCTGGGGTTTAGGGTTTGTTGCGCTTGAATCTTGTGGCGGTTGCCGAGGGGGAATGAGATTCCAGTTTTGATGTGGCAGGACATCTTAGAGCGGTTTCAAAAAGATTGTCGTGGATGGTTTATGTGTGTTTTGGTTAGACTCGACTTTTTATCAGTTATACTTGGGCCTTATAAGAATTGAGAATTCCATCTCTGGTGTTTGTTAACCCTTCGCAGCGATCTTGTAAGTAGGCGAAATGGTTAGCATTTGTTGCTAATTGGTTGAGTTTAATTGATTGATATCTGATAATAAATATCTCGATTTCTAATAATTAGATGGAGATTCCTACTGTTGATTAGTGAAGGTTTAGTCATGTTTACTACGTTTACTTATCTAAGTACCATTTTTGGTGACCGTCTCAGCTACTTTGGAGCTGTTGAGGCCAAACCACATTGGGTTGCGAAGGGTTTTTTTTTTGGTCCGGAATGTTTTGTCCAGAGGTTATCTGAGCTAAATTTTCTGTCTGGTTGCTGCTATTGCTCTTCAATGTTATTTTCTGTGCTTGCAACTAGTTCTGCTGTTCCTCTGTAAGTTTGAATTGCCCTAGTACTGCTCATGAATGATACTCCTGCCCAATGCTCTAAAACTGTTTAGATGTCACTTTTATTTACGTGCTCTAATTTGTGTGTTTACTGTAATTCAGGTGCACTATTCGATGCATCCCAATATGCATTTTTTTGTCAAAACCTTGTGGAAGAAATGGAATTGGGGGGGCTAGAAGATGGGGAGGAAGACTTCCCCGTGTTTGGACCTGCAGATGATGAGTATCACTTGTTTGATAGAGAAGAGGTTTGTGAACAACTTCTCCACCTTCTATGTTCCCTTACCAGAGAACAAACTTAAGTCCTGTCTTAGAATTGTCACTTTTTCTTGATTGCAGCAGCTTTTCCCCTCATAAACTATAGCCTCAATTTTCATTTTCCAGGGTGGCGGTCTGGCATCTCTATCTGAAGTGGATGATCTGGCCACTACTTTTGCTAAGGTCACACACTTTCTATGGCTGTTCTAAGTCGTTATTTGAGTTCCTAGAGTTCTTCTACTTTTCACTTGTGTCTGTCTGAGGTAATAATTTAAGCTCTATGGAGCCAATTAAAACACCCAAAGCCTAGTCAAAACACTATAAGACTTGTACCTTTTTGATAAGTGCTGTTCGCCCAATGCAGTCATAATTAAAAAGTGCATGGTGCTATTAATTCTCTCTCTCTCTGTCTCTCTCGTTGTGATTATGTTTCCCACCATTACCTTTTATGCCGATTCATAGTCGGAACAATTAGGTAGGGAGTTGTTATAGTTTCTCTTTTCTTTTTTTGGATGGAGTAGAATTAAAAGGTGATTTTATGAGTTAGATGTGATTGTGAAGAGAGAGGAATGAGCATCCTTGTATTAGATCTCAAACTGAGCAATATTCCCAATGTTCACACCCCCCCCCCCCACCCCCCCACCCCCAAAAAAAAAAAAAAAAAATTCCCGAATGCTACATAATGTTTTACCCATTTGATTCTTATCCGTCTCTGGGCTTTATTATTAACAGTTTCCCTGGTGGGGATTGCTCTAGATTAACCTTCAATTCTTAAATGCTGTAAGTACATGGAAATGTATCTCGAGTCACAAATTGCGAAGACCTGTTTTTGCTTCCTGCCGACTTTAAGCCTGCCTTTAGTGCCTCAGTTACAACTCTTGGACAATGATTTATCCTTCTATCTTCAACGGTTCAACATGATTGGAGAGGGAGAAACCTCCCTGTCAACCAGATTATGGAAGGGAGTTATAGATTGCAAGTCCTGATCCACCACAACATTATTTTGAGAGTCCCAGTGGTGATTTTGAAGTACTTTTGGCATAGGACCATCATTGCTCCCCTTTGAAGTCTTGCTTCCATAGAACTGAGCAAAGAAAAAGATACCAGTGGAGTGGTCTTTAAAGATTGCTTCATTACTTAATCTAATCAC
The DNA here is from genome assembly GCA_029784005.1 of Lenwebbia sp. NSW1173648. Classification (NCBI taxonomy): domain Eukaryota; kingdom Viridiplantae; phylum Streptophyta; class Magnoliopsida; order Myrtales; family Myrtaceae; genus Lenwebbia; species Lenwebbia sp. NSW1173648. The sequence continues at coordinate 27,909,533 of JARCGZ010000002.1, forward strand.
CTCATCATACATCTGATGGGTTGGTCTTGCCGATATATTTTCTGAGGATCTTGCCTTTTAGGTCTTAAAAAATCCTTCTGTTACTTCAAGTTCCTCTTTCTTGATTTCTCAACTAGTTTTTGTTCCATTGGCAGTTGAACCGAGTAGTCACAGGACCAAGGAACCCAGGTGTCATCGGGGACCGAGGATCAGGATCTTTCTCCAGGGAAAGTGAGTAAGCTACTTGTCTTTTTAGTTGTTTTCGAAGGGTCCTTCTACAATCACACTGAAAGTCTAGAAACTTTTCCAGTGACTTTATCGATCCTCGTGTGTCTATGGTGGATAGATGTTTTATTATGGTTTGACATTCTCTTCTGATACTGCTGGTCTGAAAATGTTGTGTTGCAAAGTTTTAACAGCCCAGTGCTTCAAAATAGCTGAAGATTGTGTCGGCTCTTTTATTTTCTTTCTTGAAATAATACTCTCTATTACTCCATGGAAAGGAGAAGCCACAGCACTGCTTTGGCTACATCCTTTGAGAAGTTAGTTTGCATATTGTAGAATTGTATCCATTAAGTTTGTGAAAAAGTGAAAAAGTGAAGACCATTGTTCCTTGTGAAAAATTTTGTTTGAAAACAAAAGTGTAAAACTAAACTAGGACCAAATGCACCCTAATTTGATAATTCTTATCATACATTGGTCATATTGAAGCTAGATCATGCATCTCAGCAAAAAATTGGTGTGGTTCAGCAGTTGGTTTGAGTGCAATACATGAAGAAGGTGTGTGATGCGAAGAAGATTCAAATGTTATTCGCTTCTCCTTTGCACCCGCTGCATCCTTGCTTCCGATTGTGTTCCTTGAGAGTTGCTATAGATCTCTATGATACAGAGCAGGATGACTGCTTATAGATTGCAATCTTTTTGGGTTCTGTCCTAGGTCTCTTAGTCTTAATTTGGTTGATGGGTTCTATTTAGTTATTGTATTCAGTCTCAGTGGAGTAATGATATTGAAATTCCAGATAGAAGTGTAGTTGGGGAAAGTTTCCTGGAAAGTTCTCTTCTTGAATAACATTAGCCACCTTTTAATTTCCATCTTGTTTTCTCTTTCACAACAGTGTAGATAACTTGATTCAGATAAAAAAACCAAGGATAATCCATCAGGTTCGCTTTACGCATGAAAATTTATGAAGGATGGGCATTGCGATAACCATGGATGATATGTGAGCTTTGCAGGCAGAGAAATAAGGAAAACATTTGTTGCCAATTGAATGAGCCAGGAATTTTTTTTTTTTTTGCTTCCGAACCTTCATCTTGTAATCCAGATGCCATGTTAAAAATGTTGCTGTGACTTTAAACCGTGAAGTAGCTAGATGTCATCACTTGTTTGTCAGAGTCCACATGTCCTGAATCAGAAGATAGTTTTAGTCGGAGTGAGGAGGACATTCTAGGATCAACATATCATCCATGGTTATCGCAATGCCCATCCTTCACCTGATAGTTTGCTATAGCTTTTGAGGTGTTTGCCAAACACCTTTAAAAGCTGCAAACACCTCAAAATCTGCAGCATCCTTTTTACCGCTGAAACTATTGCAGAGAAGTTGTACTGAACAACCTCTCAATATAGCAAACCACCAATCTAATCTAGAATATGCCATTCTACTCAATAGAAAAGCATGATCCACCACCATAGCAACCAAAATCCAACAATATGGTTGTATAGATGCTCAAAAACGATTCATGACAGGTGACCCCTTACACCGCCTAATTTTCGACCTCCGCTGTAACAAGTGCATTGCCTATTGAATCAGGTTCGCTTTATGCCATTTTTATTAATACACAATGTGGTCCAGGACATTTATGAAGGATGGGCAGTTAGCAGAATTTTTTCACCAAGGAATACCGATTAGCAGAATCTGCCCTTTAACTTGCCGCAGTTGTAGTTCCTTGTTCTGTTCCTCTTTTCTGTTACATTAGGTGGTGTAAGTGGTCGCCTGTCATGAATCGTTTCGAGCATCTATACAACCACATTGTTGGATTTTGGTTGCTATGGTGGTGGATCATGCTTTTCTATTGAGTAGAATGGCATATTCTAGATTAGATTGGTGGTTTGCTATATTGAGAGGTTGTTCAGTTCGACTTTTCTGCAACAGTTTCAGCGGTAAAAAGGATGCTGCAGATTTTGAGGTGTTTGCAGCTTTTAAAGGTGTTTGGCAAACACCTCAAAAGCTATAGCAAACCATCCTTCATAAATGTCCTGTATCAGAAGATAGTTTGCCAACCTTGGTGAAAATATTTTCCGACGTTTGCCAATGAGGTTCGCTTTACGCATGAAAATGTTGCTGCGACTTTAAACCGTGAAGTAGCTAGATGTCATCACTTGTTTGTCAAAGTCCACATGTCCTGAATCAGAAGATAGTTTTAGTCGGAGTGAGGAGGACATTCTAGGATCAAGTACCCGTATCCCAGTTCAAGAATAGGTTCAATCAAACGATACTGTGACAAGTCTTTTTGGTTTAAAAAGGAGAACCAGTCCTCTAACCCTTGTTAAATTCGCGAGCTAAGTAAAGGCATATACTTCTATGACCCAGATAATGCAAACTGCGTTAACTCGGCTGAAAATCGTTGGTAGGGGTAGAATCAGTAAAGTCACGATTTTAAATTGATAAAAATGTCAAGATTGTGAGTTGCCTTGCATTGAATTGGTGGTGGCTGTTTCTGCTGTCCGGTGCACTTTGTTTGGGGTGTTGGGCTAGCCCAAAACCATCTAAACAAGCCCATGAGGCATTAGTGAAACGGTGTATTGGACTGATGCCTAATTAAATAAATCTTAAATGAAAAAAAGGGAAGACAATAAGAAGAGAACACAAATAGACATGGTTGTCGCTTCCTGGTGATACTACGAAGGCAAAGCTAGAGTTCTTGCTTTCTTTTTCGTAAATGGTAGAGGTTGCACTAATATCGACCACCAACAACTTCACCAGAAAGTGATGCGAACTCCGACTATTTAGGACTGGATGAAGGAAATTTGTTGATTTAATTTTGTGAGCAGAAACTATTTTTACGTCCGATAAACTATTTTAGAAAAGTTAATACAATTTTTTTTCCTTGAACGAATTTGTATTCTTTGGGTAGAGTATTTCTGTTAGTATATTAGTTTTTCTGAGTTTTATTAGTGTAATGTTCAGTTATTATTAACGGTACTGATGATTTGTCTATTTGAGGCTATGATTAATGTATGTGAATACAGTTAAGTTAGGTATCATGATTTTTAGCTACTCCTGTAAAACCTATTTCTTGTATAATTAAATAGATTCGCTTGCGGGAGCCTAGACATCTTATTGATGTCATATATAATTCCGTCGATGTTTAGTTTAAGCACGGACTACTATTTACGTGGTTCTTGAAGTGACGAGCACAGATAGACTTGTGTCTATAGCTGAGCACCGGAGGTTGGAAAACATCCACTCCTGTTCGACAATCATGCGTAAATGCCAAGTCCTCTGTGGAAGTTGCTTGTCTTTTTTGAGTCATTGTAAAGGGAACTACTGGGGTGTATTTTGATTATAAGCTACAGATGGTAACTGATTTGGTATAATGTCCCGAAAAATGGTAATAAACAAAAAGAACCCCTTGGTCAACTGCATCAGCATTTATGCCTTGGAAATTTCTATACCATTTGGAGAGGCGTTTCTTTTGTTCATATTTGAGGAGCAACAGATTCTGTGGTGTACGAGCTTGCTGAGCGAACTTGTGAAGAAAATTTGGAGGGACCACATTGTGTCACTAGAGATCATCATTTGCAAGTTTGTTGTATTATTGGTTGTAATTTTCTTAGCTTCTATATGCACTAGAAAGATGAAGTGGCTCCTGCTAGTTTGTGTATGTTCCTATATTGAACATTTCCTGATTTGCTATGCATGTTCATGTTGATTCTGTGTGAATGTCTGCATGTGCACCTGTAACATGCTGGAGTTAGTTCCTAGTTTGCCTGTCCATCAGATTCTTTGCGTGTCTTTTTACTGCCTTTGTTTCTTATAGAAGCATCATGCATTTCTGTAAGTTAGGAGATATAGGATAAGGGCCATACCTAGTACTTTCAATTGGATGTTATGAAATAACCGGTTTCCTAAGTTTCTCATGTTCCTGAAATTGAGTCTGTCTTTGTTTTGCGTTTTCGTAAGTCATTCATTATTGAAGTGAATTTGCAGGTTCATCAGCCACTGATTGGGCACAAGATGGAGACTTTTCCACCTGGTTGGATCCTTATTCATTTGATGCAGAAAATGCTCAAGATGGCAAGAGATGGTCATCACAACCTTCTCCTCGTTATGCGGACTCAAAGCCTTTGTACAGAACGTCCTCCTATCCTCAGCAGCAACCCCATCTCCATCACTTCGCAAGTGAACCGATTCTGGTGCCTAAATCGGCATTCACATCATTTCCTCCTCCTGGGAGCAGATCTCAGCAGGCTTCACCTCGAAACCCAAACATGCCCTCTTTAACTGGTGGATCGCAGTTGCCTTTCTCTGCACCAATCTTCTCTCCTTTATCTAACAACAATCTTCAGGTTGCTGGTTTATCCCATGGGCTTGAATTTGGTAATAATGTGCCTCAATTCACCCCTTCTGGCCTTCCTTTTAGCAACAGGTCACAAAGCCACTGGGTCAACCAGGCTGGCGTACTTCATGGTAGTCAGTCTGGAATCTTGAAAAACATAATGCTACAACAGCAATTTTCTCATCAAAATGGGTTTATTTCCCCGCATCTGATGTCACCTCATCAGCAGCTCCAACATCAAAGGCTTCACCATTCCCTTCAGTCATCTTTGGCCCATTATGCTGCCCTGCATTCCCCACTCTACAGCACTCATCCTTCACCTTCGCATAAAATGATGCTAGGGTTGTCCGATGTTAGGGATCACAGACCCAAATCATCACAAAGAGGGAAACAGAGCGTACGCTTTTCTCATCAAGGATCCGAGCTCAGTAGCCAGAAAAGTGATACCATTTCTATACAGTTCAGATCCAAGTATATGACTTCTGAGGAGATTGAAAGTATTCTTAAAATGCAGCATGCTGCAACCCACAGCAATGATCCTTACATAGATGATTATTACCACCAAGCACGTCTTGCCAATAAATCTTCCGGGTCGAGATCGAAGCAGCGTTTTTGTCCTTCCCATCCTAGAGAGCTCCCTTCTCGATCTCGAAATAGTTCTTCAGAACAGCATTCTCCCCTCACTGCTGATGCTGTTGGGAGGGTTCCATTATCTTCTGTTCGTAGGCCTCGCCCCCTCCTCGAGGTTGATTCCCTGCCTAATTCTGCTGATGGCAACTCTGAGCAGAAGGTTGTAGAGAAGCCTCTGGAACAGGAACCGATGCTTGCCGCCAGAATTACCATTGAGGACAGCCTCTGCGTCCTCCTTGATGTTGATGACATTGATCGTCTGTTGCAGTTTACTCAGCCCCAAGATGGTGGGACGCAGTTGAGGCGGAAGCGGCAGATCCTTCTGGAAGGTTTAGCTGCATCACTCCAGCTTGTGGACCCACTGGGCAAAAGTGGACACACAGTTGGGCTGGGCCCGAAGGACGACATTGTCTTTCTTCGGTTGGTTTCCATCCCTAAGGGCAGGAAGCTCCTATCCAGGTATCTCCAGCTTCTCTTCCCAGGCAGTGAGCTCGCTAGAATTGTATGCATGACCATTTTCCGCCACTTGAGGTTTCTCTATGGTGGCCTTCCTTCTGATCCTGAAGCAGCTGAGACAACCATGAGTTTAGCCAATACTGTTTCAAGGTGTGTCAGTGGGATGGACCTTCGTGCACTGAGCGCATGTCTCGTTGCTGTTGTTTGTTCATCTGAGCAGCCACCACTTCGGCCCCTTGGAAGCGCAGCTGGAGATGGGGCATCTGTGATTCTGAAATCTGTTCTTGAAAGGGCGACCGACCTTTTGACCGGTCCCCATGCCCCAAACAGTTGTAGCATGCCCAATCGTGCCCTCTGGCAAGCTTCCTTCAATGAGTTCTTTGCACTCCTTACAAAATACTGCCTTGCAAAATATGAAACTATAGCTCAATCAATCTTGACCCAGACCCAGGTTAGCTCGGAAATCATTGGTACAGAGGCAGCCAGGGCAATAAACCGGGAAATGCCTGTGGAACTTTTGCGTGCTAGTCTTCCTCACACCGATGAGAACCAGCGTAAGCTCTTGGTTGACTTTGCTCAACGATCCATGCCCATGAATGCATTTAATGCACGCATGGGCGGGAGCAGCCAAACAAACTCCGAGTCCGTAAGGGGGTAGTAAGACACAAAGTGGCAATTGCAGGCATCATCAAGAAACTGTTGCAGAATCTAGCTGCTTTTGAGGAGGTCCCCTCGGTTACTGAATCATGTGGATAAAGGGACGCTTGGGGGAGAAAAAGCATGAAGTCCTCGATTGTATTAAATCCTAGGAAACAGCTCTATCCCTTCTTTCTTCTTTCCCTTTTTTTTTTTTTTTTTTCGCCCTTTACTGTTCAATCAAAACAGAATTAGTGATGTCATTTCCATGATCGTATGGATGAATGTGCATTAAGGGAGTTTCTTGATGGGGGTCGGTGGCGTCCTTGTTTCCTCAGAGGAGCTATATTTTGCTGCTCCATGTTGAAAAAGTCCAGGAGGAAAGTTGAAATGTAGTGGATACTGAATGTTTAGCATGTACATGGTAGTCTTGGGAAACAGCTCACCACTCTCCTATTAATTTGCTATTCTGCCTTTATTTCTTTTTTCCAAATCTGTACTGTTCCCAACCGATGAACATCTTAGTAGTCAGCACAAATTTGTCTTTGGTTTAGTGTCTCGCTTTGCATTTAGCAATGTTGTTCCTTCCCAGCAATAGTTGACAATGGAAGTATAGGAAGTGTCCTGGGATTGGACATGGAGACATGGTCGGTATTCTCCCGACTCGAAAAGGAGTTTAGAGCGGAGTAAACTGTGTGTTGCTAAGGTATGAGTTCACCACCAGACTACGGCATGCATCATATTCATGATTTGCTTATATCTGATTCATACTCACGATTCTGCGCATGGAACTTTCCCATGCTCTTATCTGATTTGTTTTTGCTTACCCCAAAGCTTTTATTTATGTCGAACTTAAGTTTGGCTCTAACTTTTGTCTTCAGAAAAATGCTATGAATAGCAGAAAACTAGAAGGATGCTGTCGATTACCACACAGCCAGGATTATGTCAGGATACAGACCATTTTTTAAGAGTAGTTCCCGTTTTAAATAACTTCTCCAAGTTACCACTAAAGCTATAACAATGCGTAACAGCCATCCTCGGCTTTAGTGCCGAATCACCTTTTCCTATCCATGCCAAATTCCAAAAAGATAAGGATCTTCAAATCAAAGCGAATTCTGATACAGGATTAATAAACTCTGTTGTCACAGGTCCATAAAAGTAAAAACAAACAAAAATGAAAAGCTTTCAAGCCAGATGGCTGACACCATGTCCTTGGAGAGATGAGCATAGATTGAAAGACAAAGTAGCTCGGCTTCTTTCAAATGGAGGTAACACTGACTGTAGAAACTGGAAAAGTCTCTTGTTTTTGCAATCACGTGAAAAATCATGATGATACAGCATTAGCAGCAGCTGATTTCTTTCTCATCGTCCAAAAAGCGGCGTAATACCGATTCTGCAATATAGACAGAAGAACCATTAGCATGAAACATGTCCTGAGAAATGTCCACCTATATGAATGATTGAAAGCTTTCCAAACAAACATAGGAAGCTTGTGAGGCACTAGGCGCAAGTAATGGGACTGGTGAGGAAAAGAATGGCCAGCTATTACTATATGCAAAGCTTAGCATTGAATAACTCCTTTATAAATACTAATGCAATTACTGTTCACAGATCACCATCTCGAACTGCTAAAAGCAACCTTGCCAATTATAACTATGAATGGCACTCTTGCATAAAAACAGAATAAAAGAGGATAAGTTCAGTGTAACAAATACTTCCCACATAAAAGTATCAAGGTTGTAAATAATGGATAGAAAGATTAGCCACACATATTAACAGATGAAAAGATCTAAGCAAGGGTTCAGAAGCTCACTTGCATCATTGCCCTGGGATTTGTGGTGTAGGTTGTCTCTATGGTTTTCTCATTCTGCGTTCAAGATATGAGAGATGACTTTATATGCAACCAAAAAATAGAATAGATGCTTGAGGTTGCAAGTGAAACGTCAGCCTGAACTACCTCAAATACGAAACCATAGTGCAAAGCAACCGTTTTTACATCCTCCAAGCTCAACTCAATGGACATCTCCTGCAGTTGCATTACATAGATGGAAGAAGTTAAGAGAAGGGAAAAATGGAACCAACATTTTGAGCCATCCTCACTTAAACCAAGTGATAAATCACTAAAACTCGGGTAACCAATGAGAACGTACGTCTTCTCCACACATGTCAGCGAAGTGATATAGAAGAGGACCCAAATTAATCCACACCTGCAATTCACGTATTTAGAAATTCAGTTAGAAATCCAATACGAAGACCCAAGGAAATGATCAAATGGAAAAAAGAAAGGAGTAATTTATCCTAAGTATTTAAGAGCTTACTCCCCCTTCTTTCAGAATTTTCGATATGATTTCAATGTATTCGACAATGTTATGCGCCGTATCAATAAAAAAGCATGTTACGACTGAATCCCAAATTCCTGCATGTTCCATATAAGTTTTCAGTGTGAAGTTAATAGGAAGATCAACATGCTTCAAATAGAATGGAAGATGAGGATGCAACCATAGAGCAAGTTCATTTCCCATCTCATTATTATAGCACACAGATAAATAAATTGACAAGATGGACCAAGTTCAATTCGGTTTCTCCTACCTACTTGGCACTGGTCGCTGTAAACCTCAACAAAATCACCACCGCACATGGAGAATCCTTCTGTTATCCCTGCACTGATCCAAGGAAGTACTCCATGATAAGCATGAGACGAACTTTGCACATTAGATGGCCAAGGATTCAACACAACATTTTTCCATTTAAAAGCCAAATTAGGGGATAAATTGGGGGACAAAGCTATAAGATTAGCTCTGCTCTTTCAGAAACTTACTACATATCAAAGAGCGCAATTAATCACTGATGACTCTACAAGGAGAATTAGGTAACAATAAAGGATATGTATTGGAATTTCCGTCATAGAACTAGAAGTAGAGCAAATCCACAAACTTGTAACATATTACATTTCAGTGGATCAAGTTATCCTTGCCAGTGTGGATAAATTGTTTCCAAACTGTTACATAGAAACAAAATTCCAAGATAATGGCACATAAATATTATCGCTCGACATGCCGCAATTGACAAGCTTAGGACAAAATTCTCAGACAGTGCATATTTGAAGTTCAGCCTTTCCATTTTCCCTCACTCATGTTAGTAGATAATGTCACCACGATGAACGTCATATTTTAAACTCTTGGGTGAAGTCATCACTTTTCATATGATCTGGCCTGCACAAAGCAGTTATGGAAATGCTGATGATCCCAGTAATCATTCGGCCTAAATTAGCCTATAACCCCTAAAGAATTGTTCAACACGTACCTTGAGGGGAAAGTCAGAAGTGGCCTTCGTGACTGCTCATCATAACCACAGATTACCTCTTATAACATCAAATCAGACAGAACTCTCGTTTTACCTAGAGATAAAAACCTTGAGAGAATGTTTATCCATTGTCACATAAATATTAGGCGGATTCCTACTAATATTCTTTACGTTAATTGCTGTATATAGAGCCGACAGTTCCCCAGAACCCATAATAAGAAAGGCTATTAATCACTTGACAACTTAATTAGAACGCTTAAGATCTAACTAGATATAATCTTCCCGCAAGTAAGCAGCTAAGGATACACTCGAAAAGACCTCCAGAATGAAGAAGGATGACCTCTCGTACCTTGATCACATTGTCCTCTCAGTAAAGAAACAGAACATGCATTTGTTCTCACATCTATTGCTTTGACATATGGAACAGAGAATTTTTGAAGTAGTGATCCCATAGAAACAAAGACTAACGTCATAACATCATTTCAACATGAAAATAACCAGGAAGAACCAGGTGGAGAAGTAACATTTTGGTTAAAGAAGAGATGTTGATTAGAGGTACTTGAGAACTGAACACAGAAAAAGGGCCTCCAAGGTAAAGTTTTTAATGCATATAAGTATAAATGAGATGATGTCTGTATAAGCAACCTATAACCTACTAAACTATCACCATCACATGAAACCCAGGATGCTAGAGCAGGGGCAATTTTCCCCGACATGCTCCAGGGTTCACAAACTTTCAGATATTTACTCATGACAATGAACCAAGCTCTTCTTTTTCACCTTGTAAGAACCTACAAACTTTTCCTCTGACCCTAAAGTCAAGTAATTATTCTATCTAGTTCAAGCCACACCACACCTGTTCATAGAATGCATCTAATTCCTAAAAGAATTGCATAACTGAACTTTCTCTAGCATCTAGAGCCAATATTCGACAGAAAAAAGCAAGCGCCCAGCAAAGTGATACCTCGCTGGATGGACATCTGGAATTGACACTGGCCGAAGTTGGTCACCATCTGAAAGTGAATTGCAATTGCTATGGATCCAGGGATATATTGTCCACTCATCAGCAGTTTGAGCGCTGATAATTTCAGCAGAAAATTGGAGCAGTAAGGCCAACAAAACAGGAGATCTCTTGTTAATCTCAACAATGCATGGAACTTTGGCACAAATTGCACAAAGACTCTTACTGGTTTAGAATGAAACTCGAGCATATCATCATGTAGTACGAAAATTCATTTCCCTGACTTATGAAACCTGTCTCTCAGAAGAGAAGGATAAGGCAAAAAGGAAAAAGCAACCTAAAAAACTATCGAGGGCTGACATCCTGACATACCTAGAGATGATATCTCCAAAGCCAACCGCCCAAGTCCAGCCCCAGGAACTAAACAAGAAGGAGGGCTGTATGAGGAAATTCTTCTCTTGTCAGCATTTTCTCATTAGTTCATCTCTCCCCCAGAGTAATAAATCAACAACTTAATTATTATGTGGTCAATGAGATTCAAAAGCCTCGAGAAAACTGATAATCTAGAAAGAAGCTAAATTCTGTACACCTCTCCCTGGAGCGATTGCGGAAAAGGGCATCAAGCTCTTCCAGAATAGGCTTGAAGCATTGATCACGTTCTTTCTGCCCCTATGTGAGAAATAAATTACAGGGAAGCACTACAGTTTAGTAACAATTGGACTCGCAATATTTAAAATAAGAAGATCAAATTACAAGATACCTCTGCTGCCCAGTCTCTAACTATGTTCCTTATTATACAACGAACCTGTTAAAATTTTGAAACGATTATTTCAAAGGAGAAAGTCGATATGGATATGCAGTTATTTCATCACTAGTTACACACATCAAGCTGCCACTTCTAATTCCTTCACCCTCACCAACATCATCATGTTGACGCACAATGTAAGCACCCTTAAATACGGTGTTGACCAATAATTGATCTACTCGACGAATTCAGCAATTAACTGAAAGAATATTCAATATAGAACACCGAACTAAACCACCCTCCAGTCCATTAAAAATAGCTAGAAGTGACCTCAAGATCATATCCAACACCAAGAAGTACAACAAATCCAAGATGTCATCTCGAAGAAGCAAGACATACATACACCAAGGTACCTCACAAAGGTACTATCTTACTAAGTATTTAAAGTACTTAAAGCTTCGACCCAAAAAAAACATTACTTAAAAGCTACCAAAAATCTGGGCACTAACCAAGAGTAAAAATGACCTAACAACCTTCACCATGCTATGAGCAGAAGCATTAGCACAAGGGTGGGGCTGCTGCTAAGCTTTCGGGAACTGTAAGATCTCTGATTGACAGGGCTAATTAGTCATGATTGCCCATTGGCTAAGCCAGATCCATCCACTCATTGATACCCGTCACGGCTATTGAGACCAGTACTAGTTGTAAGGAAGCATTAGTAGCAGCATTCTAACACACAATCTACCCATGGCAAGTGGACTTTTACACTTCCTGAATCCCAATTCACGCTACCCTCATAGAGTATGACATTATCGATCATCAACTGAAATCTTCCATTCACTTTGTATGCTACAAGTTTTGCATATATGGCTCTTGCACTTGAAGAAGTTATGACAGTGACAATAACAATGTAACAAATAGATAAAATCTCATGATGCTATATCAGGGAACCTCCTCTCCAAATGAACTTCCCACAAATCCAATTTGCCAAAGCCATTGGTCAATTAAGGACCAACCACAGATCCAGAACTCATAATCTACTTATGGGACGTGTCATCCATGGCTTCCTTGCCTCTTGTGCATGTCTTCCATGGCATTTAGAAAGAACCATGATTTACAGATACTGAAAGTACGACCAAGTCAACCCATTTAACATTCTATTCTAAGCTCCTGCAGCAACCCAAGCAATTGCAGGATTCCAATTATACATGTACATGAGAAAGCAATGCAACCCCAGGGTAAAAAACCACCGCTCTTAAAGAGATGACAAACCAACGTAAAAGTAAGAGCAGAATGATAACTTCAGCATACCTTATCAACGTCAACCAAAGGGACATGCAACTGCAATGAAGGATCTAACCAGTCGCAAGAAGAGGAAGAAACCTGAAATTGTGAGCTACAAAGAAGTAACCATCTCGCATAAAATGTACTTTAGTTTGGATAACCTCACACAGGCTTTGAAAGTTCTTATGGAAATGCAAATGGCAGGATGCACTATCATTCAACAAGAGCAGAGATCCAGCCACATAACGCCTGATAGCTTTTCGCTTCTTTCTTCTCCCCATCTCTGCGTGGCACTTGCATTCGCCCCATTGGAGGGGATAAGGTGATTAGTGAGCTTACATCTCTATTGGAGACGGCGAGACTATTCCCATCACTTTCTCTTCTCTGTTCTTGGAACTCTGAGCAACCACAAGGACTCCTCGCGGTGGAGTCATGGTGTCCTCTGCTTGCAAGCTCCTGCTGTGCAACTAGATAAGTCAGGTCAGTTTGTAATGAGAAAGCACAATTGAAGTCGGCACACAACAGCTGACAGAACAATTACTGTTAATCATGATAGTTGATAGACCTTATTGTAAGTCTTCTCTTCTGCTTTACATTTTGCATTGTCAACATCTTCAGAAGCAGCCGCGCATGTAGATGACCACAAACTTCCACTGTTCAAGGCAGTCTGATTTGAGCAAATTTTCCTCTCTGACGAGAAGAGGCCACCATTTTGCATGTTTTCATGATCTGAGTGCTCACAAATATCAATCTCTTGGCTCAAATCAATTGGGGGTTCAAATGCCTGCAAAGAAAGTAAGGGGTTAAACTTCATATTGCACAACATGATGCCAGATATTGATATGTAGTCAATGGTGCCAAGTAGATGATCAATGTCTCAAAAAGAGACTCAAATTCAGTTGGAGCTTAACAACTCAAGAATCATAGCACTTGCCCCAGAGCTCAGTACCATTACTTCTTTTGCATAATTCATTAGAAACAGTTCAGATGATCATGTATGATTTTCTGAAAAGAGGAATGCGGTTGACTAGTTTCAAGCGCTTCAAATCCTTTCTTTTAACCAATTTCATAATTCCAGAATTGAGGTAAGTCGAGATTTGAAGAGCTTAAATTGGAAATCAACCCTATATTAGAATTGATACGTGTATTGTTGGTTATAGATTTTCTTTCCTTCTTTCGCAGGGTCAGCAAAAGTATAAAATGATCCATTATTTGATTAGAGAGAAGAATCAAGAACGAACTTATGTAAGAAAATTATGGCATAGAAAAGCTGCAACGTACCTGAAGCATGCTGAAAATGAAGTACGAATTTGCTGAGATGCACCTGTACCATTGAGAAACTCTATCAAATACTACATGCTAATGATAATCTAACTAACTATCTATGTTAATAATCAAAACGCAGCATATCCAAGATAGCACATCCCTAGGAACGTAAAAACCAACCAAAGAAACTGTCAAAACCTCTGGCATGCTTTAGCAACAAGCAAGAGTCCATATGGGTATCTGTCTTTATAACATAGAGACATGTAGTGTGGAACCTAAGTTCAAATGCTATATGCACAGATTTCAAAGATAAATAAAAAGGTAATTCGGCTCCTTTACATAATTGGAAAAGAATTATGTACATCTGGGTGCAAAGATTAAGACAAGCAAAGCACTACTATCTAGGAAGCTCATTATGAACCAGCAAATTACACAATATGAAGAAAGAGTTCTATCTACATATTCAGAGATCATATCTCTAAATTTGTGATTTTAATCGCCTAAAATAAACTATAAAACCACTATGCCAGCAGTCAGTTCCAAATTGCCAAGTGTCGATGCTTCTGACGTATGGAAATATACTAGATAGGTCACAACAGCATAAAAGAAATATCACCTACAATCAAGTGTGCTTAACCTACATTTATTTAGTCAAAAGGCTTAGTCATTGTAGTTATGGTAATCTAAATCTGGCGTTGTGTGTTGCATAGGACATACTCGAAGGCTAGACTAGAGATCTACCGGACAATAACACAACATAAGGACAAGGCCAAAAGGGCTAAATTATAAATATTGGCGACTCAACATGTTTGGCTGGAAAATACACAATTGGCATGTTTTAAAAGAATCAATTGACATGTTTTGAGAGAATTGATTTGACATGTTGAATAACATTTATCTTGTTCCAACACTGAGATAAGTGAATTCGACTCAAGAATGACTAGCACGTGCTAAAATGGATTTAGTATTAATTCCACGATCCCTATGTATAGTGCTCATCTTCCCTATTTCCTCTTACAACACTCATTTAGGTCGAATATCACTGACATACTTTCTCATTGACAACAAAAAAGAAATGCAGACCTCTGGGAAACATTGAAAAGAAGAAACATTGAAAAGAACTATAAAGACTACTTGGAGAAGAATATCTCAGAGCGCTTGAAGAAGAATGACACTACTAAGGGGCAGGGTGTTTGAGCCTTGAAACTACACACTGAACATATAAAAAAAAAAGAGCATAATAAGTCAACACAAGAAGCAACGCACTGCCTCAATCTTCGAAACTTCTGAGGGTAGTGTGACAGCAATGCCTGCAAAAGCATAGTAAAGTAGTGAAACAATTACAGTAAAACTAGTGAAACAGAATATCAGTAAATTTGTAGAACTTTAATGAATTAAGGTTCATGCATTTTATTGAGTCGCTCAACATAAGTAAAATGGGCAAACAGTGTCTTGTTCAGACTACAGGCCAATCAATTTTTCTCCCACACAAATTAAAAAAGTTCTTGTCAAGCTTAAACAATGGCAAGTTATTACAAAATTAGAAGACTGCAGAATACATTCTCAATGCATCACTATGAAGACAAAAAATCATCAGTACGATGAAAGTCCGACTAAGCGGGGAGAAAAAAATTCAAGCAATTCACCTACCAATATCACTTATGTCCATAACAAACCAATAACTATACTCTTTACCAATAGTTCATAGTCTTTATGAATGTATGCTTTCAGCCCCATGAGTGACGATCGACACGAGGACCAGAATAAAAAGTACATCAATATGACTCTCTTCTACTTCATGCATAAGCTAAATTCATGCCAGCACTTAAACACCTTCTTTATGAATGTATAATTTAAAACGACACACAACTTAAAAGTCAAATCTCTCTATATGTTACTGGAGAATCAACATTTATCAACTGGAGAATCAACAATAATTAACTTAAAAGTTATTATGTACCTTATGAGCAGGAGGAAGCTTTCTGAAAGATCTTTCATATCGTTTTACATCTTCCTCTGCGGCTTCTGGATAACTGTATAAAAGACAGTCAGCAGTACATAAAGATAAAACCAAAATGGTTGGCATGATGCCAACAAAGAAATGTATCACCTAAAACAAAAGGCTTCAAAATTTGAATGAAAAAGGCAACAAAATAAAAATGAGATAGAACTCGATGAAATATAACTTCCTAAAGCGATAAGACTGGGGTTCTAAATTGAATATTTCACGTTGCCGCAGGAGATGATTAGGTGAATGAGAAAGTAATTACTTCAATGCTCAGAACTAAGCTCTGATGCATTTGCATACTTAAGGAGATGGGATGAGATGGATTTTCTAAAGACAAAGATGAAACACAAATGACCATGTCTAGCAGTGTGATCACAGCAGTACAAAGTTGCAACAACTTGTTTAACCAAAACAAAAGGGTGCAAGAGGAGCCGAACTGATGAACCATTTTTTATATGAGACGAGGTATCAAACAAACGGTTCGAACTAGAACCAAGCCCAACCAAACCTCAGTTGAGTTTGGTTCAAGAGGGTGTTTTTAAGTTTGCTCCATTAACTCAAAGGCCAAATCAAAATGTTATTCCCCCCGCGTTTCCCTTTGTCTTTCCTTGACAGGGATGAGGTTGTTGACATGTATCTAGAAATAGAAACTCGTGCACATTGGCTTTGAATTTGAACCAGAGGAAGTTTTGACCTCAAAATCCATCATTATAGCTTCTTTCCAGCAACTTTCCCTTGTTTCTAACCTCTTTTCAAGTCCATTTAGACTTAGTTCAGTGATGGAAGTATAATTGTATTGCTGGCCCGACTCGTAACTTTGAAATAGATAAATCGTAAAATTTTGAAAAACCAATTTCTAAGATAAGAAAAGGAAATTTGGTTCGGTTCGGTATGCAATGATGCCCAAATTGAACTGCAATCAACCGTAGCAACAGCTCATGACAGAGAGTATGGAGAATGATAGAATCACCCATTGCAATGAACAGAAGTTTCAAAATTGTCAGAATAGTGGCCAGTAAATCTACTTCTTTTATCTCTCGTCTATACTAAGGTATTTCTCAAATTACTCTCAAACGGTGCAGCTACAGCCAAACAACTTCTCAAAAATTGAAGTGCCATGAAAGCAAGCTACAAGGGAATCTCCATAACCACTATAACATCGGTGAAGCTTCCTGATCACACTATCGGAAAGCTAACAAGAACTAAAGCTCTGAATATTTTGCATGCAAGCAGCCAGAAGAGCGTTCTGCCACCAGTTTTTTCGACAGTGTTGTGACTAATAAACGTCCAAGAGCACTAGTTGACCGCTATAACCTATTGTCTCCGGGTTTAACTACAAACAATGAATAATCATAACAGTAGATAGCAGAACATGGGAAAAGAAACTATAGAACTCTTTCACCAAAAAGCTAATTAAGAACTATCATCTTCACTACCCCGGTACTCCCACATGCTTTTTTGCCAAATCACTCCTGTGCCTGAGAGAAAACTTCCCCCCCTCCCCCTCTTTTTTATTCTTTTCAAAGGATTCATCAGTAAAGTCTTTTTTTTTTTACCCTTTCATGCATCCTTCAGTCCAAAAAGAGAGATCAATCAACAAGCTAATTCTTGGGAAATCAGAAGCAACTTGATTTTCCTGCGTGTTAATATCTCGGCACAGCCATTGCCGCTTGAGCAAACTAACTTCGAATCAACATGCCCTCACAGTCACGCAGACAAACAGATGTGAAAGTCAAAAATCAACTGCTCCTTCCTCATATGAACCCACAGACGCTGAATCGCGCAATTCTGGAAAAACCAAATGGTACTCGAAGAAGCATAAAAGAACAAAAAAATATCGCGAAATTTAGCAGACAGAGAGAGAGAATACTTGAGAAAGGCACTGATGATGCGCCGGAGAGACTTGGCTTCGAGAGCTTCCTCGAGCTTGCGCTGGCGAAGTCGCTCCGTCCCATCTTCTTCCTCCTCCATACCTCCGGACATTGCCCTGCACAGTGCACCACTTTCTGCTTCCCACTTCTTTCGCGGCTTCGACTACGAATGATGATCAATTTCATCGGTGCTTTTCATCGGAACAAACGAAGATCCGAATCCTGAAACGGGCTGGCCCCGAGGAGGCCGAGATCCGCAATTGATTTGGGCCGTCCGAAATCCAGGTGGTGGAAAACAAAACCCACCCCGCACTTGCGATATTATTACGATCATACCACCAATCAGCATCCTGTCCAATTTGATGGGTTAGGAATAATGGGAGGGAGGATAAGCCCATCAAAGGTATGGTCTGACTATCTTAACCGTAAGTACGTATGTTATTGGGGAATTACTAACAAAAAGCTCAAATGGGCGGATTCCGATTGGGCCGAGTCCAGATCAAAGTTCGGCTTTTCAACGTTTGCAACCGACATTTAGATCTGTAAAATGGGTGGGTTGGGTCGAGTTTGGGTCAAATCGAAAATGGTCTGACCCATATTGACTCATTTAACATGTTTTGATCCAATTCTATGCAGTACAAATCTAGTGACCCATACTCTACCTGACACATATTGATAAAACACTTTTATATTTAATCCAATTTAAAAAAAGTTGTTTGTTATAAATTTCTATTTTTATGTATGTTATGTTTTTTTTTTTCTTTTTTTTTCTAGCAAATCGCCGGATTTCCTTCTTCCTCCAACAGTAACAACCGGCGACCGGCCGACCATCAGCGACGGTGGCGAAGTCTGACAACCGGCCAACCACCGGCACATCCAATGTCCGGCAACCGGCGGTGGCCGACGACTGGCCAGTGACATCCAGCGACCAACGAACGACGACGACAAACAACAGGCCGGATTTCGTAGAAGAAAAAGAAAATAAAACATTATAAAACATCAAAAAATTAAAAAATCATAAAACTTATTTATAATTCACTTAAGATAGTTTTTTTTTTTTGGTCGAACGCTTAAGGTAGTTAGGTAATCCATTTATGACCCATTTAAGTTGTTAAGTATCCCATTTATAACCCACTTAACCTTATTTTTAAAACTAAATGCAACCATTTATGACTCATATTATTAAATATAGGTTAAAATATGGGTCTTGGACCCATTTTGCCACCTCTATCTACATTCTAATTTCAAATTTCAAATAGTAATGTTTATTCTTGGAACCAAATTGAAACTGATCGAGCTTTTACGAATTCAACTTCGACCATTTGCCTTTCAGGTCGAAGTCGCCTGTCGGATTAGTGGTTGAGAATGCCCTAAAGCGTTGAGTTCGTTGCTCGGGAGATCTAAACTAAATGAGACTATTTATTCGTCCATAAAAGCATAGGGGACTTGTCTCATAACTTTACGAGACTATTTCCAATGTCATCATTAGAAAGCACATGAATCTTAGTCGTCTTGGTAAATTGAGATGAATCAAACATACGTTAGTGAACCATGTCTAAATAGCGACCAGATTAGAATCGGCTGGCGACTGACTAAACTATGAAATATGTATCCACAATAGATTGTTGACGTATTAAACTAATGCGACACCATCTGGCCGTCGCGTCTGTTCACCCAACGGGCATTCGATTAAGTTGAGATAACAACAAAAACTCGATCGAAACGGAACGAAACAGGTTACGTGGCTTAATCACAAAAAAATGGTAGTGACTTTTTTGCTCCATTCCACATTCAAATTCAGCGTCCGCACGAAATTCCAAACAAATATCATTCCCAAATCTGGAGGAGATTAGAGAATTATTTTCTTAATCACAAAATATTTTTCATTCGTTCATTTTAGTGAGTGATACAAACGATCGTTTTAGAATATTTTTTTTTTTCCAAATTATTCATTTTCTACGAAACAAACGGAGCGGAAACTCCATGAGACTATTTTTTTCGTAGGTAAAAGCGTAGTGGACTTGCTTACTGATTCCAATGTCATCACTAGAAAGCACACGATTAGGCGTCGGGTACCGTAATCTCTTAAAGCATACGCCATCTTACGTGATAAGTCACGAGTCTAGTCGTCTAGGTAAATTGAGATGAATCAAGCATACATTAGTGTACTATGTCTAAATAGCAACCAACTTGATCCAAACTAGAATTGGGTGCCGACTTAATAAACTATCAAATGTGTATTTACAATAGGTAGTCGACATATTAAACTGACATGACATCATCCGGCCGTCGCTTCTGTTCACCCAAGAGGCATTCAATTAAGTTAAGATAACAATAAAAACTCGATCGAAACGAGACGAAACAGGTTAGGCGAAATTAAGCATATGCAATTAGTTTAATCTCCAATATTTTGTGATAAATTTCCCCCGACAAGAACCGATGAACAGTGCCTACTTTTGTCGTTCTTTTTTAAGGGGGCAATAGTACAGTATCGTGAGCTAAAACAAAAGGGTGGTTAATGGCTAATGTAAGGAGACATAGCCCGAGCCCTCTTCCTTCTTTCCTGGAGGAATCTCTGCAGCGATCTCTTCATCGAAAGACCAGAAGCTGAGGGGCTCCACAGCTGGGACTTCTTCAATGGTGGAGATGAAGATTCCACTTCTCTACTTGCAAGCCAAATTATGGCTCTTGCCTACATCAACAAAAACGAAAGAGAAGATGCATGAGCGTTGATCTTTCTTCCTCCACTCAAAAAATCACGGATTGCCCCTCATCTTTGCTGCTTCTGAAACGCATGAAGCTGAGGCACAATG
Organism: Lenwebbia sp. NSW1173648; assembly: GCA_029784005.1. NCBI lineage: Eukaryota > Viridiplantae > Streptophyta > Magnoliopsida > Myrtales > Myrtaceae > Lenwebbia > Lenwebbia sp. NSW1173648. The sequence continues at coordinate 27,930,042 of JARCGZ010000002.1, forward strand.
GGATTATATGAAAAAGAGAGAACGATCGTGATTCGGGGGGTTCGATAGAATCTGTAGATTAGGGAATGTTCGAGCGCGGAACATCCGCGGTGATGGTACAACGATCAAGATCGCGCGAGAATTAATCATGCGTCGTCTAACACGTCCTGAATCTGTACACAAAGCACGCAGATCCTTTCGAATTTTCTGTGAAACGTGGGCACTATGATGGGCTTTCATTTGGAAGATTTAGATTGATTACCTGAAACTCGGTCAAGTCGAAGGGACGGACTCGCCCCTTGTAAAAAACGGTGACCTGTTGCTGATTTACATGCGACTGCTGAGTCCTGCATGCATTCACATAACCATGGGCATCTTCATGAGCTTACATGCAAATTACACAGAAATCACATCAACATCAATAGTCCTTAATAACCAACGAACAAGCAGACCAAAGAAAACAAAAACGACGAACCCACGCAGAGAGAGAGAGAGAGAGAGAGAGAGAGAAGGGACGTACGTTGATGAGCTCTCGTCATAAGAAGAGGAGGAAGAAGAAGAAGAAATGGAAGAGAGGAGGTGAAGATCCAAGTTGCAGTTCTTCCCCATGGCAAAACCTTAATCAAAACAATGGCGAAGGGTACACTCTCTCACTCTAGATCTTGTCGGATTGAAGATGTAAGAACAAATGTCGTAACTGCGCGGAGACGAGAAAGAGGAGGACGAGGAGGAGAAGAAAGCAACGAAGAAGAAGGGCCGCCACAGATCGTAGCGGTTTTTATAGTTGTATTTCTTCTCTTTTTTTCAAATTTTTTTGGGTTATTTTCTTATCCTTTTTTTTTTTTTTTGGAGTTTGGGGGAGTTAAGTGATTGGACGTAGCAGAGCACGAAAAGCAACGTACGAACAGAAAACATCGGCGACCATGTAAAAAGGGCACGTGGAACACGAGCGAGCGAGGGAGCATGTGCCGGAAAAAAAAGAAAAAAGAAAACATGAAAATGGATTTTTCGGAAATTCCCACAATTCACATGCTTTTGCTTTTGGAACGGTTACTAAAATTGGAAAGTTTTTCCTTCCCCTAATTTTCCGCTTTTGGAGGAGTCGGAAATTAGAATGAGGAAGACGAGTTTTTATAATTGCTTTCACGTGGTCCAAAGAAATGCAACATGTTTATCCTAGTTGCCCTCGTTTAACCACACGATTAAATTTTCAAATTCCGAAGGGCCTTAGTGTAGTACAATTTCACGTGGAATGGGGAGAATTACCCAAAAAAGTCATAAGCCTGTTACAATTATGCTAATTTAGATCATCCTGACGCTGACGTGGCATTGCCGATGCCGGCGTATGATATTTGAATAATATTTTAAATTTTTATAAATGTTTTTCTTTTCTTCTTCTTTTATTTTCTTTTTTTTTTCATGAAACCCTAGGGCTGGCGACCCTCGCCATCGCCTGTAGCCGGCGATCTCCAGCCCTATGGTCCAGGAAAAATAACTAAAGAAAATAAAAAAAAAGTTTATAAAATAAGTCGAAATATTATTTAAAAAGTCCACGTCAACGCCAGCCGGTCAAAATTGGGCGGATGGAATGAATTAACACAAATATAAAAGGTTTAAGAGTGAATTGGTAAAAAAAAAGGTTTATGACTAAATTGGCACAATTATAATAAGTTCATGTCTTTTTTGGTAATTTTTTCATATTTTAAGGTACGCTAATATATATCGTGCCACGATGTTTTCTTCGACTCTCTTATGCTCTGTAGCAATGAATCATCATGATATCACAGACAATCTTTTTATGGCATGTTGTGACATTTTTGCACTTGATTTACAATCACAACGAACATATCACAGAGGTGCCCAATTTCATATAGCTTATGAAAAATTTTGGTTGGGATATAAGCATATCTTAGATGTCTCGAGGTGTTTAGTTAGCTCGTTCGTGTTATCAGGCGAGGCCTAATTCCCATGATATTATGACACGGTTGATAATCGACGGTTGATATATTCGTTTTATATTTTTTTCCTGCGCGAAAACTCAGCACGAGCATCTGATAGATCGAAAGTCAAAAAAGATGCAAAACAAATAACAAAAGGAAGGGAAAAATGGCTACGAAAATTCGAATAAAACGATCGCAAAATGGAATACGTTTAAGAGCTGGAACGCACGCTAAATGTTTGTTCAAAGTTCAAGAACTAACGTGCATGCATGAGCATTAATTAGAGAAAACAAAGGCAACACCCGGTGTTCAACAAGCCCTTTTGCCTCTTCGCATTTTACCGCACGTGAACAACGTTTGACAATGGTTCCACATGGCACGTGCGCAATTCCTCGGGCAAAGAGCTCCCTAGTTCTGTCAGTTGCCCGATGTAGACCCTCCCAATTGAAGGGCAAGTTCATGTGCAATCAGTCTAAAATGCCAAATCGCCCACCGAAACAAAATTCTTAGTCTTGCCCCGTCGTGGTCGCAGCCGAGCCGCCTTCACTATTGAGGTATTAGAAAAATCACACATCTGAGAAAATTCAGTGTGGTGAGAAGTAGAGGGGCATAAAAAGAAAAATACATAAATTGAACCGAATTAAAATTTCGGGTCTTTTCGTTTCGGGGCTCACTCGGTCCGGCTAATAAGTGAAGGAATTTGGATAGTTTGACAATACGGGGCGGACCGAAGCACAAGGGAACTTAAACACCGACCGAACCCTAGATTTCTCCTAAGGCTGACAACAACGGATCACATTTCACAGAGCAAAACCATCATTAACAACACCAAACATTTTACACTGAAAAGCTCCTTAAAAACCAAGATGCAACGGAGATTAAGCATAAATTTCACTCCCCTCAAGAACTTCTGCTATGGCGCTTACAGGTGGAGCTGCTCGTGGACGGAGCCGGCTACGGCGGTGCGAAAGTTGGAGAGGGAGTGGGAGGCGAGTCCGACAGGAGAGGTGCCGGCAGAGACGAAGCAAAGCCGACGGTGGAGCTTAACGGGGATTTCTCGGGAGCTCCGACATCCGGAGGAGGGGTAGCCAGCGAAGGAGCGCCGAGGGTCGAAGGGGTCTGAGGAGAATCTGTTGAGAGTGCGGGGCAGATGAGAAGGAGAGCTAGGAGGGCACATAGACAGAGCTTCGCCTCACGAAGCTAAAGATTTGTGAGCTCGACAATGAGCGAAGCAGTGGGTTTCGCAATAGAGACAAATGTAATTAGGGAAAGAGAGAGAGAGAGGAGCCCTCTTGAGTCGAGATCACTATGCAACGAAGATGAAGAAGACGAAGGGGCAAAAAGAAGAAGGAAAACCTGAAAATCCAAACCGAACCGAATTGATTTATCAGTGCGGGTTATATACAGTTCTCGGCTTGGTTCGGGTCACAATTTGCTTTTGTCCTTCATGTTCGGTTCAGTTCGGGTCTCACTAATACTGGAATTTTTGACACCCCTAGTAAGAAGCAATTAATATTCTTATTTGGATTATAACTCATTGGCTGATATTTTTAGTGAATGTAGTCTAGTTAAATTTGCTAACGGGCTTCCTTTTGGTGGTCTCCTCCCTAAAGTATAGGGTTTCTACCGCACATCCCAATAAAATGGTCAAAGCGATGGTTGATTGGTGCCTATCAAAAGAAAGAAATCTCATAATCAATGCTTATTCAGAGCGAAAAATTTCATCATTGTTGGTCCAAAAAAAGAGATCATGAATAGTTGGTCTAGTAAGCAGATATAGAGACTATGGATGAAGGCGACCAATCAACAATAGCAACAATATCCTGAGTTGGCAATTAATGATGATTGTTGTGCATAGTTGCGGGTGCACTCAAACCACCATGAGATTCAAGTTAAAATATATTGATACAAAATGATACTTGAATTAAGGAGAGCATGCCTAACATTGGAGTTGATCCGTGACTCACGGGTATTGGTTCGGGTCCCATCAAGCACGCTTCCACTTCAGTTCGGGTATCATGGATATCCAAACCGTTGACGCCTCTACCAATGAGGGGATCATTAAGATGCACATGTGAGTTATATCAGAGAAATCAATGTATTGTGTTTTTGAAACGAATAGTAGTCCTCATACCATTTTTTGGGATATGTTTTTATGCATGCCATTTATTGATAAAATTTTAAGTGCAACTTTGAATAATTCCATTCGCAAATTAGACTTATACTATGCTGGCTATATTTCAGTACATGATAGCATAATGGACTGGCCGAACCAGAAGTAGCTAGGACCGGACCGAATTGGTCAGCCGAGTCCAGTTCCTCGGGGCTCCGATCCGGTTGTTGGTTCCATGACATTGGAACCGGTTACGGCCGGTTTAGTTCTCGATTTCAGGGGGAACTGGACCGCCTAGACCTGAACGAATAATATTTTTTATTTTAAAAAATCCTAAATGTAAACCTAATCTAAACCTAAGATGCTTAGGATGACTTTCACGTTTAGCGACATGGCAATGCAATTAACTAGAGATGGTTCGGTGAATATATTGTTAACGAGAAAAATTTAACGATAAATCACAATAGAAAAAATGTGACCGGTCCAATAATTGGACCGCCCGGGAACAGAACTGATCCGGTCCGATCTCAAGACCATCAGGTTCGGTTCTCGATCCTTGAAACTGGAACTGGTCCTCCTGGTTCGGTTCTCGGTCCCAGGGTAGGACCAGACTGGGAACCAATCACCCTAATGTATATGGATAAGTCGATGTAATTAAATATGGACGACTTCATTTGTACTAATTAAAGAATACTTTTTAAAATTACTGAATATAAAGATTTGAGATTCAGCCTACCCACAACATGAACAAATCTTTATGTTAACTATGACGCAGACATGTTGATGGTACTAATATTTGAAGACAATTGTAACCTATCTAAAATATTTTTCCTATAAAATAGTGAGTTAAAACTGCGGCCAGAATATTTAGAATTTTTTTTCTTCCTAAAGTAGCCTAGATACTTGAACGTAGATCTATACGAAAACTCAGGAATCGCCTATTAATACTTGGTTTTAATTCAACATTTTCATAAGGTTTGGGACAAAGATGTGGTGAAAGAAAACCAATATTAGATTGAAAAAATAATATAAGGACCAGTTTTGTACCTAAAAATAAATAAAAGGACTAAATTTGAACATCACAAAGTACAAGGACCGAAGTGTAATTTTCGAGACTTATACATGTAGGCACCAATACACAACTGGACAGAAAATTGAATATACTCCCTAAAACTTGTCATTGGAAACAAGCTGGGGGACTAAATTGTGACGAAAACCGAATTCATGTAATACCACGTGGACGATTTTGGGACGACACCACATCATCGTCGCGTGAACATTTCACTGAGATATCACGACGAATTCCACTCGGATCACATCGATTGCAAAGTCCAATAAAATTCAGTGCTATGACCGAGGAAAGGGAAAATTATCCAAAAAGATATAGGTATGTTATATTGTGATTAATTCAATCTTAAATCTTTCAAGTTTACTAATCGAATCATAAATGACATTTTGCCAATCGAGTCCTATCTAGCAAAATTTAGCCGGAAATCACGGTAAAATTTTCCCGGGAAAGTGTTGATTTGGACCATGTACGTGTGATGTTCGTGGAAGTTCTCGGAAGAATTCATGTGGCGATGTTTGGCGTGCGGCTTTTGACTTTTTAGCTTTTACGGTTCAAGCCGAACACAACGAATCTCAGCCTAATGAACCAGAAAAAGAAACTGACAAGATATATACACACACACACACAAAACACCGAGAGATATTTTCATAGGTACGAGGGAGAGATTTGCATGGAAAATGTGAATTTTCTTTTCTGGGAAAAAGAAGAAGACTTGTCAAAGAGATGTTTCTTTTCCGAGGGAGGTCGGTATTGGTTGTGGTACCAATTCTTAGGCCCCAAAGTCACATGTGCCCTTTTTGTTAGTCCATCCCATTCATTCACTTACAAATAAATTACGTGGAACGAAAATTAAGATACTCGAAATTACAAAAGACTAGAAATTGCTAACGTGGATATTAATTGTCGTATGTGGCATGGTCCACGCTGACATGGACAATTTTTGCAAGTTCTTAATATTTTTTCTGATTTTTTTTTCATTTTTCTTTTCTTTTCTTTCTTCTTATTTTTTAAATGAGGTAGGCGAGGGCTGCGACGCCCTTGTCTGTGGCCGGCGACACCCGCTAGCCACCGCCGAGGCCACGGACTGGCAGCGGAAAAGTAAGAGAAAAAAATGAAAATTTGGGAAAAAAGGAAAAAATTGCGAAAAATGTCTCTGTCAGTGCCGACTAAGATGGCCAACGCACACGTCAGCGGTTTCCGACTAAATTAGCCAGATTAGCAAATTGTCAAAAGGTTTAAATTGACAATATGGATAGTCGGAATCCACATTAACGATTTCCGAAATTGGTCAGATGGACTATATTGGCAAATCGTAAAAAAGTTTAGATTAAATTGGCCAAATTAAAAGGTTTATGACTAAATAAGAGCAAGGTTTAGGACTTTTTTTAGTAATTTCCCCGAATAATAAGCATGACAAAAATTGGGCACGCGCGTAGCGGCTACGTGAAGTCGCGAGTACTCTCATTGTTTTATAAATGGAAATTTACCAAATTAAATGTCTGTAAAATATAATCACTGAATATTCTTATCGATGCATCTGGTTTTGGAGGGCATATGTTACCGAGAGTACATCCATCAGCACGCAAAAGAGCACGAGCAACCTCTCATTCTTGGGCCTTTCTACGATTCCGTGAACTAAATCCGATACGAGCGGAGTCGGACGAGAGACGATCATCATCAGTTCTTGATCGTCGGGCCCGACGACCTTGCTGCGATTTAGCCGGCGGCGGTGTAGAAATACCCCACTCCCATTCGCCGGAGTCAATCTTGTGTCAGAGAAAACGGAATCCTATTGAATAAGCAATTCAGCACTAATCAAACAGCCAAATACACAGATCAAGTATATCAGAGCACATCCAAAGAACAAGCAACAACAAGAACGCTCCGAGGGTTCACAGTCGACCGCAGTCATATCGCGTGTGGCCGAGCCTGTCTCGGAAGAACAAAACTATCACCAAAATGCAGATCAATTTCGCGACCAGCGAGGTCGACTCGAGCAGCGACCCGATAGTGTAAGTCTTCGCTGACAGCCGGACCAGCCTCATCCTCCGTTCGCTTATGTAACTGTCCAATGCACCTCCTATTCTTTCCCTGCCTGCTTCCCCGTGGTCTAGGGAAGTCATATGCGGCGCTAAGCATCGAGCTAGGACGATTGCGTCTTCTAACGCGGCAGACCCGCCTTGTCCTAGGAATGGGCCCATCGCGTGCATGGCGTCCCCGGCAACCGTCACAGTTCCTTTCCTAAAGCTCCCAAATAGTACATCCCACGGTGCAAGGTACCTCGTTCCTGTCAGGGACAACGAATCGGGCTCGCTCTTCTCGATCATCTCCAGAATTTCTGCTGGGAAGCCAATCATCGATTCCACGGTCGATCGCTTGATCAGGTCAGAGTTCTTTGAGATGGTTGAATCTGTCAAATGATGACACAACATCATCACAAGATTGAGTTTGCTTAGCTATCATCAAACAGAGATTTCTACAGCGAATTTGCTGATCAACAAGCTATAACGAAGTTGAAGGCAACATGGTTATCACCAAAAAACCAGTCGAAAAGAATATCAAGGACTATGTGAATGTTGGAAGAGAACGGCGTGAGAAAACGAGTTACCTTGATGTGTCCAAGGCCGAGCTATGAACCAGTAAACTGACTTCTCATTGAGCGGGATTCTTCCGAGAAAAGCACAATTGTAGTTTATCGTGACAAAGTCTTGAGGGTAACCGTGCCCGTCTGGATAAATCGCGAACCCCCTCGCATTGCATGTGGGGGACATTCTTGGTGGCCTTAAATCTAAGAAGTTAGCGACCTTGGAGTTCACTCCGTCGCATCCGATCACGACCTGTGAAATCCACAACGAGAGACTCATCACGCAGTTGTTCAATTTCGACATGTTCTAACGGTATCTTTCGGTCATACTTTCCTGTCTAAATGCACTGAGCATGATATTCAAAGTGGGATACCTTAGCTTTGATGACATGACCACCGTGTAGCCGTAGGATACGAAGTTTCGGGATCCATTTCGATGGCTAGCAGGCGGCTTCCGAAGCGTACCGTCCCGCTCGGTAGATCACCGGCTAAAGCTTCCAAGAGAACGCTACGTCTCAAGCATCGTGCTTCTCCAAGCCTGAGCAATCGAGAAGGAAAGGGAAACTTAGGTTCGACCAAGCATCCATTACTTCGGTTTCGTTCCGGTTTCAACATTCTCTTATAAGACATAATGTCAGTCCACATCCTAATTTTGCAGATCGGTTCAATCAACACGAGAGTATCCACGAGACATTTCAGCATAATTCATATCGCGAGCAGCATTTGCAGTTCAGCTGAATTTAGAAGGTACTTTCCTCCTGTTAATTGTGCCATTGCCAAAAGCCCAAGCGAAAAGAAGCACAGAACGGATAGAAAGAGAGAGAGGGAGAAAGAATAAGAGCATACCCAACAGGAACCTCCTTCAGAGTAGTATTGTTGATCGACACATCGCGAAATCTGGCGGCACAAACGCAATTTTCGTCAATTTCCATCTATAAAGATTCGGTGTTCTTCTTTACGAACGGGAAAATTCCGATCAATTCGTGATGTTATAGTTAGGACTGTTGGGAAAAATAGCGGGTATAATTTTCTCTCTTTGACTAAACCTGTGAGGAAACGAATCGAGCACAACCAATGAAATATAGGAACTTAAAGAATAACAACACCAGAATTTTTACGTGGAAAACTCCTTCAATGCGAAGGATAAAAATCACGAGACCGATCACGGAGTCCACCCGAATCTCCACTATAAATCGTTTAGGTACACAACAACCACGCTGAATTCAACAATGAAAAACCAAAACTATAAGTGGAGATCAAGCAACAACAACACCTTAAATGAGAGAAACCGGATGAAAACACCCTCAAATTTACAGTCTCGAAATACTCACGAACAGCTTCAGTAAATACCTTCAAACGATGATCCAACCGCACAGAATCAAGAACAACGAGTCTCGAACTGCTGTCAAAATTTCAGCCCAATCGGACCACGGATCGACCTCCGATCGTCGAGTTGATCTCGACCGGACACCCAGAAAAAAACTGCTGCTGCTCCTCTCTGTTTTTCTGCGTTTTTACTCTCGGTGACTAGTTTCTCACGCTGAAGTGTTGCTGAAATATAACCCTAGGTTTAACAACTAAACCATGGGCTGGACTGGGCTAAATAAGCCCAACAAATCTCCCCCTCCAGCCCATTGGGGAAGATCCCGACACAAAAGAACTCAACAGAAATCCATGCCGGCCTGGCGTCGACAAAACTCATACTTCTCTCTGGTAAGAGCCTTTGTCATCATATCTGAAGCATTGTCTTCTGTGTGTACTTTCTCAAGTTCTAACCCTTTGAATTCCAAAGTTCCTCGTATCCAGTGATACCTCACATCAATATGCTTTGACCTGGCATGAAAAGTGGAATTCTTTGGAAGATGTATAGCACTTTGATTATCGCAAAGTAAAACATACCTTTCTTGAGTGAAACCAAGTTCCTGTGTGAACTCTTTCATCCAAAGCAATTCCTTGCATGCTTCGGTTGCAGCGATGAATTCTGCCTCTGTCGTCGACAAGGCAACACATTTTTGCAACCTTGATTGCCAAGCTATAGCTCCCCCTGAAAAAGTAATCAAATAGCCTGAAGTAGACTTCCTCGTGTCAATATCCCCTGCCATGTCTGAATCAGTATACCCAACAAGAATCGGCTTCTCACTCCCAAATGAAAGTCTCAAACTAGAAGTGCCTCGGAGATACCTTAGGATCCACTTCAATGCATTCCAATGTTCTCTTCCTGGATTTGACATAAAACGGCTAACCACTCCAACTGCGTGAGCTATATCTGGCCTTGTACAAACCATTGCATACATCAAACTACCGACTGCGGAAGCATAAGGAACTTTTTCCATCTCTTTCAGATCTTTCTCAGTTGACGGACATTGTTTATGACTAAGCTTAAAGTGTGTAGCAAGAGGCGTGCTTACAACTTTAGCTTTGTCCATTTTGAACCTTTGAAGTACTTTCTCTATGTACTTCTCTTGAGATAGCCATAGTCTCTTCGCTTGTCTGTCACGAGTGATCCTCATACCAAGAATCTGCTTAGCCGGCCCCAAGTCTTTCATTGAAAAAGACTTGCTCAAATCTCGCTTTAATTGGTCAATCCTTGAAGCATTCTGACCAACTATGAGCATATCATCTACATAGAGCAATAAGATAATGAAGTCACATTCAGAGAATTTCTGCACAAACACACAATGATCAGAAGTAGTCTTTTTATAGGCTTGCTCCCCCATAAAAGACTCGAATTTTCTATACCATTGTCTTGGCGCTTGCTTTAGGCCATATAAGCTTTTCTTCAGTTTACAAACATAATTCTCTTTACCTTTCACCTGAAAACCTTCAGGCTGCTCCATGTATATATCTTCCTCCAAATCACCGTGAAGAAAAGCAGTCTTCACGTCCATCTGCTCAACCTCGAGATCAAGACTAGCTGCTAGACTTAAAACAACTCGAATTGAAGACATTTTAACAACTGGTGAGAAGATCTCATCATAGTCAACTCCCTTTTTCTGATTGAAGCCTTTAACAACCAATCTGGCTTTATATCGAGGACGCGAAGTCGTCTCATCTTGTTTCAATCTGTAAACCCATCGGTTCTTCAAAGCTCTTTTACCCTTAGGTAATTTCACCAACTCAAAAGTATGATTTTCATGCAATGACTTCATCTGATCATGCATTGCATCAAACCATTCCTTCTTATTCTTATCTTCTACTGCTTCTTCAAAAATTTCAGGTTCACCTGCATCTGTCAATAAAACATACTCACTAGAAGAGTATCTAGTAGATGGTGTACGGTCTCTGGTAGACCTCCTCAAAGCAGTGGTTGGGGGAGCTAATTGTGCAATCTCTCCAGCATCAACACCACCTGAATGTTGCTGATCACCCTGAGTCTGATCTTGAACCTGCAGATCATTCTGAGTTTGACCCTGAACTTGATGATCTAGAGTCTGACCTTGAACACCATCTTCAACTTGATCATGCAACTGTTCCTGCAACTCAAAGGTGGGACTAAGCTAGTATCAACTGACATATCAGAATCACGGGAATCTGTCTTCTTCATCTTCTCAATATCCCAGATGGTCTCGTTCTCAATGAATACCACATCTCGACTTCTGATAATTTTCTTTGCAACTGGATCATAAAGTCTATAGCCGAACTCATCAGAACCATAACCAAGAAAGATGCATTCTTGTGTCTTGACATCTAACTTGGATCTCTCATCCTTGGGAACATGAACAAAAACTTTGCAGCCAAACACCTTTAGATGATCATATGAAATTTTCCTTCCAAACCAAACTCTGTCTGGAACATCACCATCTAAAGCAGTAATAGGAGAAATGTTGAGAATATGTACCACTGTACTCAAAGCCTCGCCCCAAAAGGTTTTTGGCAATTTTGCATCTGAAATCAAACATCTGACTCTCTCAATCAACGTTCTGTTCATTCTTTCCGCTACGCCATTTAACTCAGGCGTTTTAGGAGGTGTCTTCTGATGTCGAATCCCCTGTTGTCTGCAGTATTCATCAAATGGTCCGATGTACTCACCACCGTTATCTGAACGAATGCATTTCAACTTCTTTCCAGTCTGCCTTTCAACTGAAACTTGAAACTGCTTGAATGCATCTAACACTTGATCCTTCGTCTTCAAGAAATAAACCCATAATTTTCTTGAATGATCATCGATGAAGGTTACAAAATAAGCTGCACCACCAAGTGTTAGTGGTTTTATTGGACCACAAACATCTGAATGTACCAAGTCTAGCAACTCTGATTTCCTCGAAGGTGGATGACTCTTGAATGAAACTCTTCGTTGTTTTCCTGCTAAACAATGTGCACACTTCTCAAGTCTTACACTCTTTACTCCAGAGAGTAAACCCTTTTTAGCCAACAAACCAATTCCTTTCTCACTTATGTGACTAAGCCTCTTGTGCCATAATGCAGTTGCATTTTCTTCTTCCACAACATTACACATGTCCTTGGAAATTTTGGCCTGAAACAAATATAAAGAAGATTGTTTCATACCTTTGGATACAACTAATGAGCCTCTGGTGAGTTTCCACTGTCCATTATCAAAAGTACTGCAAAATCCTGCATCATCGAGTTTGCCAGTCGAAATTAGATTCAAACGAATATCAGGAACATGTCTAACATCTTTCAGAATTAATTTTGCTCCTTTATTAGTCTCCAGGCATACATCTCCTACACCCACAACAGTAGCCAAGCCATCATTACCCATCTTTAAGGTACCAAAATTTCCTGACCTGTAGGATGTAAAGAACTCCTTCCTGGAAGTAATATGAAGAGAAGCTCCACTATCGATAACCCAACTTGAATCATCACAGGCAAAATTAACATTATCATCATAGCAGACAATAACAAGTTCATTAGTAGCAGTTGCCACCCGATCATCACTACCGTTATCTCTTTTCTCGTTGTTCTCATTGCCATTTTTCTTCTCATTCCTCTTCTCATTTTTCAGCTGAAAGCAATTTTTCTTCATATGACCCATCTTACCGCGGTGATGACACTCAATAGTCTTTTTCCATGATCTTGACTTGCTTCGGCTCTTGTATCTACCTTTTGGACCTCTACTCTGACTTCTGCCCCTGTTTTCAACAACTAAAGCTTCTGAATGAGAGGAAGAACCATGTGTTTTTCTTCTCATCTCCTCATTCAGAACACCACTTTTTGCAAAATCCATGGTAACAATACTATCAGGCGCAGCATTAATCAAAGACATACGAAATGTCTCCCAAGAGTCTGGTAAGGTACATAGCAACCAAAGTCCCTGTACTTCATCATCAAATTTAATATTCATGGCAGACAATTGATCTATCACTCCCTGAAACTCATTCAAGTGATCTGATATAGATTGGCCATCTCGATAATGCAACTCCATAAATTGTTTAATCAAACATATTTTGTTGTTGCCAGTCTTTTGTGCATACAATGACTCCAGCTTATTCCACAAAGTCCTAGCATGAGATTCTTTGCTGATGTGATTCAAAACATTATCATCGACAAATTGTCGAATAAATCCACACACAATTTTGTGCTCAAGATCCCAATCAGAATCACTCATATTATCAGGTTTAGTATCAGCAAACACCGGTAAATGCCACCGCTTCACATATAAAAGATCTTCCATCTTTCCTCTCCATACATGATAATTCTTTCCATTCAAACTAATCATCCTGCTCACGTTCGGTTCCATCGTTCAATCAAAAAATAATGCTCTGATACCACTATGTTGGGAAAAATAGCGGGTATAATTTTCCCTCTTTGACTAAACCTGTGAGGAAACGAATCGAGCACAACCAATGAAATATAGGAACTTAAAGAATAACAACACCAGAATTTTTACGTGGAAAACTCCTTCAATGCGAAGGATAAAAACCACGAGACCGATCACGGAGTCCACCCGAATCTCCACTATAAATCGTTTAGGTACACAACAACCACGCTGAATTCAACAATGAAAAACCAAAACTATAAGTGGAGATCAAGCAACAACAACACCTTAAATGAGAGAAACCGGATGAAAACACCCTCAAATTTACAGTCTCGAAATACTCACGAACAGCTTCAGTAAATACCTTCAAACGATGATCCAACCGCACAGAATCAAGAACAACGAGTCTTGAAACTGCTGTCAAAATTTCAGCCCAATCGGACCACGGATCGACCTCTGATCGTCGAGTTGATCTCGACCGGACACCCAGAAAAAAACTACTGCTGCTCCTCTCTGTTTTTCTGCGTTTTTACTCTCGGTGACTAGTTTCTCACGCTGAAGTGTTGCTGAAATATAACCCTAGGTTTAACAACTAAACCATGGGCTGGACTGGGCTAAATAAGCCCAACAAGGACAACGTATCGATCCTGCCTCATTACAAGGCTAAGTGCACAAGACTGGTTCATTTATGCAGAAAACAGGACAACAAGAAAAGACCACCCTTAGGTGAACTCCCATATGCTCCTGTGGTGTTCTCGCCGTAACGCGACACAATGACTCGACTTCGCCGTGGGAGAAGCAGTGCTTACCCTTTGAGAGGAAGTGAAGTCTGTCTAAGCTTCGACCCGACACTTAGCTGATCAAGCGCCCGCCAACCGTTAGTCTGAATGCCGATAGCTGTCCCGGTAGCCCGAAGAGCGTCCAACCGTTCAAGAACCAGGCTACTAATCCCCTTCCTGTGGCCAATGAAGCCAAGCATTGCACAAACATGAGCATAAGAACACTTAGTTCCCAACAATATATCGCGCGGATGAAGATCGACCGTGAAACGGTGAATGAAAATCCGGGAAAAATCTGCTAGATCGAGACGGGTATGATTCTAAATAACCTGTGAAGAGCAAGTGCAGTGGCTAGGCCACAGATGCCGCCACCAACAATGACTATGTCTCTATGTTCTGCCTCTGCTGCTGCCATGATGCCTTCTCCTCCCACGACTTCTCAGCTCAGTCACAAATTCTTATAGGAGTCACGAGAAGGGAGGAGAAGTTCAAGTTTAATACATGCTACGTGCATTAGAAAAGTAGCCGAAAAACGCGGCTTTGTACGTATAATCGAAGTCCAAAATGTGGTCAAACATGGCAGGAACTATCACAGGTCAAAGGCGTATATGCTTGCTTTCTTCGTTGCTTCCGTTGACTAATGATCATAATTAGCGAGTTTTCATGATTAATTTGACTTACGATTAAGAGTAAAAAATGACTGGGTTCATGCCTGTGCTCATTTGCCGGGTAGAAGATGTCGGAGTCCTATCGCTTCTTCCGCGGTGAATTATTACGATTCACGCGATCATTTCAGTAATTGAGAAAAGCAGTAGCGACATATGTTGAAAATATGTCTCGAGTTTGAACTCGAAGCGAAAATTTAAACATTTCAAATTGGATATTATTACTTTGTATCGGATGAAATCTACTTTGAAATCTATTGGAATCGGCAAAGAGAAGGTAAGTATAAAACGAGAAGAAATATGAGAACAAATTTTCGAAATCTAACATTCCTATTGTGTGTTGGAGCTGTTCGGCTAACATTGGAAAGTCCAAAGTGGACTTTTGGAGTTGACGTGATCAACACGGGTTTCTCATGCATAAATATCTCCTGCCAGTTGGATTGTGGTTTTTTCTTTACTTGAAAGAAGCGTCGTTCTTTCTTTGAGTGTCGTGGGTGGTCTGTTTGTGGGTGACGTCCATAGGTGCTGGGTGCTGGGTGCTTGATAGCCAAGGTCTTCGTGCCGTCCATGTCAGAAAGGAAGAAAAGTTTTGAAGCGCCGTGCTAATCGAGCGCTTGACGTGGGTCTTTCTTCGCGAATTACCTTCAAGAAGAATTTGTGTTCTAATCGAGAAATTCTTGTGGAGCAATTAAATTCAATAACGCACACAATGTTTAGCTCCCAATTCCTCACGAAATAATCTCGCAATCTTACGAAGGAATTATACACAAATTTTTACCACAAGAATTTCTCAACTAGAACACAAATTCTTCTTGAATGTAATTCGCGAAGAAATCGACGCAGATAGTGCTTGTAGCAAGGTGGAGCCTGTAGAGCCAAGAGTTGCTGTAATTGCTAATATTGACAAGGTACGTATTCGGTCTCCAGATAGATATAGATGTAACGATGGTTTTTCTTTATCTGTAAGGAGCTTATGTCAGAAAGTCCTTGTGGAGCAGTTAAAGGTGCATGTACAGTTGGTGTTCTGATGAGGTTCACGATTATAGCTAATTTCAAGCATGGCTTGGACTTGAAAGATATCTGTGGCGGTTGAACCCATGGGGGTTATGGGAGAGTAGTAGCGAAGTTCGGATTCTAGTGAAAGCGATTGTGACTCAGCTCAAACGTCGAGCCAAGGTAGAGATTGTTGAAAATATGTCTCGAGTTTGAGCTCGAAGCGAAAATTTAAACATTTCAAATTGGGTATTATTACTTTGTATTGGATGAAATCTATTTTGAAATCCTCATAATTTTATCCTTGAGTTATTGGAATCGGCAAAGAGAAGGTAAGTATAAAACGAGAAGAAATATGAGAACAAATTTTCGAAATCTAACATTCCTATTGTGTGTTGGAGCTGTTCGGCTAACATTGGAAAGTCCAAAGTGGACTTTTGGAGTTGACGTGATCAACACGGGTTTCTCATGCATAAATATCTCCTGCAAGTTGGATTGTGGTTTTTTTCTTTACTTGGAAGAAGCGTCGTTCTTTCTTTGAGTGTCGTGGGTGGTCTGTTTGTGGGTGACGTCCATAGGTGCTGGGTGCTGGGTGCTTGATAGCCAAGGTCTTCGTGCCGTCCATGTCAGAAAGGAATAAAAGTTTTGAAGCGCCGTGCTAATCGAGCGCTTGACGTGGGTCTTATTTCGCGAATTACATTCAAGAAGAATTTGTGTTCTAATCGAGAAATTCTTATGGAGTAGTTAAATTCAATAACGCACACAGTGTTTAGCTCCCAATTCCTCACGAAATAATCTCGCAATCTTACGAAGGAATTATACACAAATGTTTACCACAAGAATTTCTCAACTAGAACACAAATTCTTCTTGAATGTAATTCGCGAAGAAATCTACGCAGATAGTGCTTGTAGCAAGGTGGAGCCTGTAGAGCCAAGAGTTGCTGTAATTGCTAATATTGACAAGGTACGTATTCGATCTCCAAATAGATATAGATGTAACGATGGTTTTGCTTTATCTGTAAGGAACTTATGTCAGAAAGTCCTTGTGGAGCAGTTAAAGGTGCATGTACAGTTGGTGTTCTGATGAGGTTCACGATTATAGCGAATTTCAAGCGTGGCTTGGACTTGAAAGATATCTGTGGTGGTTGAACCCATAGGGGTTATCGGAGAGTAGTAGCGAAGTTCGGATTCTAGCGAAAGCGATTGTGACTCAACTCAAACGCCGAGCCAAGGTAGAGATTGTTGAAAATATGTCTCGAGTTTGAGCTCGAAGCGAAAATTTAAACATTTCAAATTGGGTATTATTACTTTGTATTGGATGAAATCTATTTTGAAATCCTCATAATTTTATCCTTAAGGTATTGGAATCGGCAAAGAGAAGGTAAGTATAAAAGGAGAAGAAATATGAGAACAAATTTTCGAAATCTAACATTCCTATTATGTGTTGGAGCTGTTCGGCTAACATTGGAAAGTCCAAAGTGGACTTTTGGAGTTGACGTGATCAACACGGGTTTCTCATGCATAAATATCTCCTGCCAGTTGGATTGTGGTTTTTTCTTTACTTGGAAGAAGCGTCGTTCTTTCTTTGAGTGTCGTGGGTGGTCTGTTTGTGGGTGACATCCATAGGTGCTAGGTGCTGGGTGCTTGATAGCCAAGGTCTTCGTGCCGTCCATGTCAGAAAGGAATAAAAGTTTTGAAGCGCCGTGCTAATCGAGCGCTTGACGTGGGCCTTTCTTCGCGAATTACATTCAAGAAGAATTTGTGTTCTAATCGAGAAATTCTTGTGGAGCAGTTAAATTCAATAACGCACACAATGTTTAGCTCCCCATTCCTCACGAAATAATCTCGCAATCTTACGAAGGAATTATACACAAATTTTTACCACAAGAATTTCTCAACTAGAACACAACTTCTTCTTGAATGTAATTCGCAAAGAAATCGACGCAGATAGTGCTTGTAGCAAGGTGAAGCCTGTAGAGCCAAGAGTTGCTGTAATTGCTAATATTGACAAGGTACGTATTCGATCTCCAGATAGATATAGATGTAACGATGATTTTGCTTTATCTATTGTTAAGGAACTTATGTCAGAAAGTCCTTGTGGAGCAGTTAAAGATGCATGTACAGTTGGTGTTCTGATGAGGTTCACGATTATAGCGAATTTCAAGCGTGGCTTGGTCTTGAAAGATATCTGTGGTGGTTGAACCCATAGGAGTTATGGGAGAGTAGTAGCGAAGTTCGGATTCTAGCGAAAGCGATTGTGACTCAGCTCAAACGTCGAGCCAAGGTAGAGATTGTTGAAAATATGTCTCGAGTTTGAGCTCGAAGCGAAAATTTAAACATTTCAAATTGGGTATTATAACTTTGTATTTGATGAAATCTATTTTGAAATCCTCATAATTTTATCATTGAGTTATTGGAATCGGCAAAGAGAAGGTAAGTATAAAACGAGAAGAAATATGAGAACAAATTTTCGAAATCTAACATTCCTATTGTGTGTTGGAGCTGTTCGGCTAACATTGGAAAGTCCAAAGTGGACTTTTGGAGTTGACGTGATCAACACGGGTTTCTCATGCATAAATATCTCCTGCCAGTTGGATTGTGGTTTTTTCTTTACTTGAAAGAAGCGTCGTTCTTTCTTTGAGTGTCGTGGGTGGTCTGTTTGTGGGTGACATCCATAGGTGCTGGGTGCTGGGTGCTTGATAGCCAAGGTCTTCGTGCCGTCCATGTCAGAAAGGAAGAAAAGTTTTGAAGCGCCGTGCTAATCGAGCGCTTGACATGGGCCTTTCTTCGCGAATTACATTCAAGAAGAATTTGTGTTCTAATCGAGAAATTCTTGTGGAGCAGTTAAATTCAATAACGCACACAATGTTTAGCTCCCCATTCCTCACGAAATAATCTCGCAATCTTACGAAGGAATTATACACAAATTTTTACCACAAGAATTTCTCAACTAGAACACAAATTCTTCTTGAATGTAATTCGCGAAGAAATCGACGCAGATAGTGCTTGTAGCAAGGTGAAGCCTGTAGAGCCAAGAGTTGCTGTAATTGCTAATATTGACAAGGTACGTATTCGATCTCCAGATAGATATAGATGTAACGATCATTTTGCTTTATCTGTTGTTAAGGAACTTATGTCAGAAAGTCCTTGTGGAGTAGTTAAAGGTGCATGTACAGTTGGTGTTCTTATGAGGTTCACGATTATAGCTAATTTCAAGCATGGCTTGGACTTGAAAGATATCTGTGGCAGTTGAACCCATGGGGGCTATGGGAGAGTATAGCGAAGTTTGGATTCTAGCGAAAGCGATTGTGACTCAGCTCAAACGTCGAGCCAAGGTAGAGATTGTTGAAAATATGTCTCGAGTTTGAGCCCAAAGAGAACATTTGAATATTCCAAATTGGATATTATTACTTTGTATTGGATGAAATCTATTTTGAAATCCTCATAATTTTATTCTTGAGTTATTGGAATCGGCAAAGGGAAGATAAGTACAAAAGGAGAAGAAATATGAGAACAAATTTTTGGAATCTAACATTCCTATTGTGTGTTGGAGCTGTTTGGCTGACATTGGAAAGTCCAAAATGGACTTTTGGAGTTGACGTGGTCAACACGGGTTCTTCATGCATAAATATCTCCTGCAAGTTGGATTGTGGTTTTTTTCTTTACTTGGAAGAAGCGTCATTCTTTCTGAGTGTCGTGGGTGGTCTGTTTGTGGGTGACGTCCATAGGTGCTGGGTGCTTGATAGCCAAGGTCTTTGTGCCGTCCATGTCAGAAAGGAAGAAAAGTCTCGAAGCGCCATGCTAATCGAGCGCTTGACGTGGGTCTTTCTTCGCGAATTACATTCAAGAAGAATTTGTGTTCTAATCGAGAAATTCTTGTAGTAAAATTTTTTGTATAATTCCTCCTTGAGATTTTGAGATTGTTACGTGAGGAATTGGGGGCTAAATACTGTGAGCGTTATTGAATGTAATCGGGGCTGGGAAACACTGAGAGTGTTTGAGTGACTCGAGTGTGATTTTTAATCTCCGTGTATCGCTTGATCTATAGTGGAATTCGTTACTGCTCTCCCCGTGGACGTAAGTCTCTACGACCGAACCACGTACGTCTGGTGTCCGATTTATTTTCTTGTTCTGTCTATTTTATTGTTCGATCGCTTGTTCAGCGCAACAACATAAATGGTCCTTGAATTTTGGTCCGATGTGCAGTATGGTCCCTGAAGTTTAAATTTATTCAATCCGGTCCCTAAATTTAACCCGATGTGCAATGTTGTCTATGAATTTTTAATTTGTTCAATGTGGTTCTTGGACTTTTGGTACATGTTCAATTTAGTCACTGGACTGTTTGAAAATGTTCAATATTGTCCGTACATTAATTCAAGTACATGGACATCATTGATCATTTTCACACAAATTGGGAACTCAATGGAATATGTATCAAAGTCCAGGAACCACATTGAACAAGTTAAAAGTTTAGGGACGACGTTGCATACTAGGTTAAAGTTCAAGGATCACATTACACGTTTGGCCAAAGTTTTGGAGCTATTTGTGTCATTAATCCTTAAGAAAAAGACTTGTGTGCAGCGATTAGACGACCGGCATAAATTCAGATTCCTCACGAGGCCGACCAAATGCGGACAATTCCTCGTTTAGGCCGCCGCTCCAAGTCGTGATCCGTGAGGTTTGGGAATCATAGCCGGCGAACTCGTCGCGGAGCCAAGTCGGAGATCGGCTTATAAAGAAACGCGACATGCAAAGAACGTAATTTGTACAAAGGAATTCAATTACTTGAGATTGTGATCTTCTAGTGGTGGTCAAACTTCAAACTTCAAAGGCTTGTTTGGAGGTTTACGTATTATCAACATTTCAGATATTTTTTTTTTATAAAAAAAGTCAAAGTATGCGTAATGTAAAAATGAGAAAAACACAAACAAAAAAAGTCAACATTAAAAAGCTACTCCGACCCCATTTTTTTTTTTAAATTCCGGACAAACTCTTAATTTGTGAGTTGTCCTATCGTGACACGAGGTAAAAGAGCCAAAGTTCGTATATAACCCTACATAACAATTCTTACTTTTATATGTTTGACATGAATTGCAAAATTACTTCATGCCAAAATTGTAAATTTACTTCATAACTTGGCCTTTAACTATTAAGGATAACAATTGGTCGCAATGGAAAAAGGATATCAGTGAACAAATTCATGCCAATTTTTAAATCGGCCACATTGATACTGTTAGCAGCGACTAATTCAGATTTTCTGCCTAGAAGTTTTCGTTTTTCTTGATATTTTGTTTCGCCATTTGTAAAATTATCACACACGCTTGTATTCTTTAGATATAGTAATAACTAATACGACCTCGCGGTGTTTGCATTGTTTTTTATACCCCTTTTTTGCTACGAAGATATTTGTTACTTTGGTACATGACTCGTATGCACGCCGATATTCATTCATATCCGAGAGGGAAATAAATAAATGTCGAGACCATGTCAATATGAGCAGATGACTCCATACTATAAAAAGTATCATGTACTCGATAACACTGGTCTCTGATTCAGAACCGAAATCTAATAGATGATGTTTGATATACATTTGACACCTTCAATTTATCAAATCACAACCATTTTTCAAGTTCAAAAGATTTTTTCTTGCAAATCCTTCAAAGTTACAGCAAAAAATGGCTCCGTTAATTTTTTTTTTTTTTAATTACTGGATATCGCGACCTGTATGCACTTAAGTGGAAAATTCAATGAGGATAATTAATTTGGACTGTAGTTTTTATAATTCGCTGCCCATTTTTTTTTTTTTTGTGAGCAATCTGTAGCCCTGGCCAAAATCTTAGGAAGGGAAATTTGTGGCTGACAGATCAATTTTAGATGTATGTTGTTATGCTAGTAGCTCATTATTATGTTATCTTATATGCTTACATGTTTAATGTACTTAAATTAGCAAATTTTGAATGCCATTTTCCTTGCTACGCAGCTGTCGAGGGCAATGGATTTTTCACTAAGGAAATTACCATTGAGAATTTTTCGCGAGGCTGAGCACGCATCGGGCCGTGGCTTTTTGGAGCAGCTCGGAAAAGTCGACCTTCTTCAAGTGCCGCTTCTTGGAAAAGTTCGACATTTTTCAAGTGCAGCTGCTTCTTGGGATACCAGGACACACTATACGTGCACATTGGTGACCAGTCGCGATTGCGATGTATATGGCATGATGGATTGTGTTTTGGAAATGCGGCAATGATTCTCCAGAACTACAGCCTGTACACGCAAGCCGAACGAGAAACAGAATAGGGTCTTCGTGGTGGCAAACAGTTCTTGTAGTTCCACCTCCTGCATGATGTTGTGGTCGCCGCTCCGACATATCGATTAGCTTTAGTTGACTAAATCCATTGCAACAACATCCAATTATCCTGAATCCTTTTTTTTAACTTAAGCGGATTTTTGGAATAAAATCCAGATAGAACCCATTCAAGCACTTGAAAACACAGACCCGCTTCACGACTCTTGCACAAACCCTACAAGAATTCTGCTCAAATATAATTCTTCAAAACTTTTTCGTAGGAGTGTTAGAGAGCACAAATCAAACTCATTTAAACTTAAATATTTTTCAAACATTTGTTTTAGGAGTATTAGATGGACATATGAATTTTTCCCTAAAGAGTGGTGTCGCGACCTGCTTTTCCCCTTCCCGAGGGTCGAGCGGGTTTAGAGGTATTGCTTATCAGTCTAGGCGCGAACTCTCCCAAGTCCTACCTCGCGCAACGTTGGATTTCGTTTTTTTATGATTTAACAACCTAAATCGTTACTAGAAGTCGCCACTAACCTCTTGGGGTCGGCTAGAAACCAATCGAGATACGGGAATCGAGATACATGAGTGTTATCTCGATTCCTATGCAACTAGAGTATCCGGGTTCGGGGACTTATTTACGCTAATTAGCTAATTAGCGCCCTTTCGGTACCTATCTAGTCGATATTTTCCTAAGGTGACCATACATTTTGCTTATCATTCAAAGCCTAAAGGAATCTAGCCAGTGCTAGATAATCATGCATAATGATTTTCTGTTATTTTCATGCAATTACCTACTTAATCCTTACCCTAATTCTAGGACAACTATTAACAGGCAATTTATCGAAATACAAAACTGCAATTAAACACTCAAGAATTTAAAGCAGCTACCTACTGACTGGAAAGTAAGCATGCAAGCCAATCAATATGGGTTACAGTTCCAAATATGAAACCCGAGACATGATCAAGCGTACAACAAATCAGACCAGAATGGACATCGGTCAGCCTCCATCGTGAAATAAGGGTAAAAAAAAAAATACTAATTAGACTAAAAATGCAATAAAAATCATTTTCCAATTTTTTGGAATTTTTTTAGAATTTTTTAGAATTTTTTATGATTTTTTAAAGCATTTTTTTTATTTTTTTATTTTTAAAAAGAACGCCAAACGGCGCCGTTTTACTCTGGGGTCAAACGGCGCCGTTTGGGCTCCCAAGCGCATCCCCAGAACGACGCTGTTCCGAGTGTGCACGCGAGGGCCCAGTACATGTAAAAAAAAATGAAAATACCCTTAGTCAGGCCTTTCTTTGAAATCATGAGAGCATTTCAGGCTCTTATTTAAAACAAGAACCACTTCACGTCATTATTTGAGAAAATGAAGGCACTTCAGACCTTTATTTGAAATTTTTTCCAATTTTTATAGTAGTGAGAACCTCGATCAACAGACTCGACACATGTCCAATTTTTAAGACTAAGGGAAAATAAATTAAATCTCACCATGACCGATAAAAATTAAGTGTCAACAAGTGGGTAGGGGCTTTTTTTTTTAATCCCATTTCAGCATGAAAGCAGATAATCAGTGTCGTCTTCATCCTATAGTGATGAAGTGATAGGAAGAGAAAGAAATCTGACGGGAGATCTCTATTCATTACATCTTCTAAACTAGTAAGGGGAAAAGGAAAGTACGCTCTTCTTTGTGTTAGTTGATCGAACTCGCATCATTATTGCTGGGGTAGGGCTCGGCCTCCGAACTAGACAAGTTTATGCCTCATGCAGCTCGGTCCGAAAATCGGAGAAGTTTAGGAGAGATGGAGAAAGCCAGCAAATGCCGGTCGGGGTGGGGATAAGCTTGCTTCTTCACAAGCTTATCCCCAAAAAAGAAACGGACCCTATACATAGCGCTAGAGAAAATCGAAGTAAGCGGCGTTCTTAATCATTCTAAGTTACTATTTTTACCAACAACTATCTTAAACATCAATCTTTTCTTTGCTATAGTAGTGTGCTTCTACAATGTCTTTTCTCTCATTAGTTCTAACATCTCATGTGTGTATGTTCATGCCTATTTTCAGTCGAGTGTGCTATTAATGTTTATACCTATTATTTTCAACACCTTTCTTGTTATGTACAAGTTTGTGATCTACATTAGAGAGGGAAGTATTTGGAGCATGTCATCGTGAACGTTAAGGAGGTGAATGAAAACCATTCTGTTCCAGAAATAGGTTTTTGGAACAGAAATAGATTTTTCTATTTCTAGTTCTGGATGAGTTTTTGAGCAAAAAAAAATGCGTTTGATAAAGACATAAATTTCTCATCCTGGAACAGAAATTCGTTTGACAACAGTTGAAAATTTTTACTTCTAGAATGAAAGTAGGCGGCTACCGGCGGCCGGCGAGCGGGGGCGGCGGCGGGCGAGCGGGGGCGGCAGCGGGCGACCGACGGCGGCAGCGGGGGGCGGTGGTGGCCGACAGCTTGGAACAGAAATTCTATTTCTATTTCTCCCAGAAACTAAAATTTTTTGTTTCTCAAAGTTGATTCAAATCTATTTTTGGAACAATTTTTTGTTCCAGAAATAGAAAAATAGAATTACGTTACCAAACGAGTTTCTGTTCCAGGAAAGTTATCATGCACCCCCTAAGAAGACCAATGTGATGTTCGTAGGCAACGGGATTGGGAAAACAATTGATGAAGAGCAACCGAAAATCCCGTCGATGGAGACCTTACCAGTTGGCCACCGTGAGTGAGTTAGTGAATCGCAATCTCTGATCCCATGCAAATCATATACTAATTTTAGATCCAAAAATGAATAGCTCTGCTTACCGATCGGCCATCATCTGTTTTTTGGCAAACAATTTTACGAATCTGCTTGTTCTTTGTCTGTCTCGGGCGCTCACTATGTTCTTGTCAAGTAATGTTATGAATCTGCTCGTCCCTTAACTATATGTTAATAGTTTCGATTGTAATGGCAAAAGGATTAAAATAAATAAATCATGCAAATTTTTAAATTGATCATGTTGAATATTGTGAGTCCCGACTAATTCGAATTTTCTCTCTAGACTAATTCGATTGTAAGTCACTTACGCTTACATTCTCTTGATATTTCAATCTTAGGAAAGTTCATACACAACGGAAGAGAGAGAGAGAGAAAAAAAAGAAAAACTGGCCATAAGAAAAAAAATCAATTACCACTGGGAAATTATATACTTATCCTTTAGCATGACAACCAAATTCATACTTGCATTATCCCATATGTGAAGAAATTTAAAATGTTTATCTCATTTATTTTTGTGAATTTTGAATAAGCATCCATTCGAGACTTCGAGTTATCGAGAAAATAGCAAAATGTTCATTTAATATTTGTTTTCCACCACCAAAAAAGTTCTAATGACAAGGAAAAATAAATAAAACAATCCATCCAATGAAAATTACCAAGTTTACTGCTAATCCATTAAGACGCAGCGTGTAGAGTTACATGAAAAATTAATAAATATCGACATGCAAATTTTATATGTTACTTCTTCGTAATCTTTTTGAAATTGTATAACATTCTAAATTCAGAAAATAAACAAAATAATATATACTTTCTAAACTTACGGATTCGTATGTACGGCAACTTGCGATTTACCATCGTACGCTTGAAAATTGAAAACACGTGGAAAGAAAGGGCGGGAAAGAAGATGAACGCGAAAATGGAGCTAAAAACTCGAAGCCAGTTCAGAGTTTCGAAATCACAAAGTGGGCGATCGGCAGAGTCTCTCGTCCGGTGAGACCATGAAGAGAGAACTCCGAGAAACCACCGACCTCGGCGGCGGAGAGGACGCCGATTACGACTTCCTCTGCCAGGTCGCCGAGGCCGAAGCCCGCGTTCTCTCCTCGAAAGCCACCGCCAAGCGCGTCAAGCCCTCTCTCGCCGCCGCCGACTCCGATGCCGGAGAAGTCAAGCCGCGAGTCATAGGAGCGTACCTCGCGGCTCTGAGAGGGGACGACAAGCCTGGCCTGTGGCCCAAGCAGCAGAGCAAGTCCGTCGGCGCAGGAAGTCGGGTCAAGGTCGTCGCGGCCGATGGCGCTAATGCGAGCGGCGATCGGTTAGGGCTTGGCGGTGGCAGCGGCGGGGATAACGCGTGCTTCAAGTGCGGTAAGTTAGGGCACTGGGCGCGGGACTGTGATGGTGCTCCGGTTGGAGGAGGGACTCAATCGAGCGAGCCTCAGAAGGCGTGTCCCTGTGGATTGGGCGATTGCTTGGTTCTCACTGCGAATACGGAGAAGAACAGGGGCAGGAGGTTTTATAAGTGTCCTGTGAGAGAGGTACGTGTATTGATCTTCGCCTATCGCAATATTGATCAGCGATTGGAGATTTATGCAGAATGTTTGATGATCTGACAAGAGTATTAGAACATACGATCACTCTAAGATATAGTTTATGCGCAAATGTTCCCCTTATTCATTGAACATACGTACATTCCTTCCCGAGAGAAGCTGGAACTGTGGCTAGCTTTACCATTGCACAGCATTTAGGTGTAGAAATTCTCGATAGGGTGTTCGAGAATTCTAGTTACAAGTCATGACTCCGAAAGCTGTACAAGAATCATGCAACAAGCTGCAATGTCGCCATAAACTTGCACAAATCTTCTGCAAAATGGCATCCATGTGGTGCTGCCTGTATACTACCACAATCATTACAAGAATGCCACAAACTGACCTTGGGAAGGGTCGGCGGGTCCTTAATCTGCGTTTTGTAATATCACGGAAGAAACACTAATCTCTTTGTCCTCAACAGTTCTATTGTTTCTGCCAAAGAAGACAAAAAATAGACAGCGCAATCAGATTATCTGATTTCTGAAGAGCTTATGTGTTGCCAAGTGAAGCCTTGCCTCATGGTAGCTGAATCTTGTTTCTTGGCTTGAGCATTGACTGACTACAATAGTTCCTTTTCTCTTTAATGCTTATCGAGCTCTCAATTAGCAGTGAACCATATTCTTCACAAAGAAAAAGCTTCGTTCAATCCATTAAATATTCTCCTGGATAGAGGTCTGACAAGTTATTTCATCCAATTGGTTTTTACTGTCTTGAGAAGGTCTGGCTTGATTATATAAGAAAGCTTCTTTTCCCTTTTGCACTAAAAGGGTCATGATGTTTTGTACTGTCATTCTCCTCCTCTCTTGTTTTCTTGTCATCACTCGAGTGGTACACCAGCATACATATTGCACAGCATACTTAGTTTTCATTGAACTAATTTCGGTGAAAACAATGTGGTTTAGGCTGAAGCTAGTTCTAAGGATATCTTGAACGTCTCTAATCTGACATTTGAGTTCCTGTTGTTACTTCGTGCGCTAATTGTTGCTTTTATACAGGAAAATGGGGGTTGTGGCTTCTTCGAGTGGTGTGATAATGCGTCTGGAGCAGCCTACATGCCCAATATGTCTAGTGATGGTCGCAGCAGCTCTCAATTTCCAGATCTTTTATGCCCATGCGGGGCTGGGTCTTGCTTAATTTTAACCGTAAAAAAGGGGAATAATGTGGGGCAGCAATTCTATAAGTGTCCTGCCAATCAGGTATCACTCAGAGGCCTGATCCTTGTAGATTTCCAATATTCTTTCTCACACGTTAACAGTTTCTCTGCTTTTACATTCTTTTTCCCTCTCCATTTAATTAATGCTATGGAGTTTTGAGTTGAACTTCTTGGATAAAACCATTGCTATTTTCACTGTGTTGTAGATGCCGGGCTTGTGACTCTTTCACAGGACCCGCATCAGCCTAACCGGCATAAGTCAGATAACTCCTGTTAAACATTTGTGCACACCACAAGTCAGATAACTCTTGTTAAAGAGTTTTGCACATTCTCATTGAAAGTTCTACTTGTATGTCCTCCTCCAACATGCCACAAGATGTGCCTAATCCCACATGAACACCCAGCAAAATATCAGTTGGGAGGAAATAGAAGACTTTGTGGACTTGTTCCGCAGTTCCAACTTGAGAATAGGATATGATTGATATTACAAATATTCAGTTGGTTTTTTTCTTCCTTGGGAAACATTTGTCCTGGTATTGGTGATGTTAGCGGTTTTATTTGTCTTCCTTTCTACTGGCACTGTTGAGACTATATTGATTGACCTTGGACTCTTTCAGAACTTCAATAGAAATTGATGGCCGCAGCCTGGTTGGCATCACATAATTGGCTATTTAGAACTTCCATAAAGTGTCGTGTTACTCTCGGGACTCATGGGAGTACTTTTGACGAAATTCTGTGGTATGTAAATCTTAGCCGTTGTCCATTTTCATGCAGGGAAGTTCCTGTGGTTA
Source organism: Lenwebbia sp. NSW1173648 (assembly GCA_029784005.1). NCBI lineage: Eukaryota > Viridiplantae > Streptophyta > Magnoliopsida > Myrtales > Myrtaceae > Lenwebbia > Lenwebbia sp. NSW1173648. Next base: position 27,958,461 of record JARCGZ010000002.1, read on the forward strand.
CTTCAAACGGTGCAATGACCATACAGCGGTAGCTAGTGTTCCAGCAAGTGCTGGTAAGGTCTATAACAGCTTCAATTACACGGGCAGCAAAAGCTACAGCACAACAAGTGGATCGTCCTGTTTCAAATGTGGCAAGGAGGGACATTGGGCGAAGGACTGCTCTTTGCCTGCACCTGACTACTCTTCCGCTTCAAGTGCCGGTAAGGTCTATAACAGCTTCAATTACGGGGGCAGCAAAAGCTACGGCACAAGTGGATCGTCCTGTTTCAATTGTGGCAAGGAGGGGCATTGGGCGAAGGATTGCTCTTTGCCTGCACCTGACTATTCTTCCACTTCAAGTGCCGGTAAGGTCTATGACAGCTTCAATTACGGGGGCAGCAAAAGCTACGGCACAACGAGTGGGTCGTCCTATCTCAAAGGTGGCAAGGAGGGACATTGGGCGAAGGACTGCTCTTTGCCTGCTCCTGCCTATTCTTTCGCTTCAAGTGCCGGTAAGGTCTATAACAGCTTCAATTACGGGGGCAGCAAAAGCTACGGCACAACAAGTGGGTCGTCCTATTTCAAACGTGGCAAGGAGGGACATTGGGCAAAGGACTGCTCTTTGCCTGCACCTGACTATTCCGCTTCAAGTGGAACTGGAAAGTCATCTTCACCTGGTTCTTGTTACAAGGCCAGCAAGGCAGGACACAGTGCAAAAGATCGCCTTCCTTCTAACACTCTGTGAAATGGGAAAGGCAGTAACTCTTTTCGCTGTCCCACTTGATTGTTATAGAGAAGCGATTCTACCGTCTGATATTGCTCTTGTGCATACGCCTAAGGAACTTTGTGCTTGCTCTAATTTGATGATTTTCCTCCGTTGAGATTTCTAAAGACGTTAGACCGTCATGTTGCTTCCTTTTCTCAAAACTACAGCCAGAGAAGTGGCTTTTGAATGTTAATGTAAAGGTTTGTTTCACGCGTATTCAGAAGTAGCTTGAGCTTTTAATAATTGAAATGGCTTATTGAGCTTGACATTATGGGTACATTACACAGCAGTATCGTATGACAGGATCGGTCATTGGACGAACGCCTTTGCTCTTAGGATTCTCCAGTTGCGGTAGTTGTAACCATCCCCACTCATTTTAGAACTTGCTGAGACTCAGAGAGTTTTGATAGTTGTATGTCATGTCTTTGTTATCCATGGTGTCATCTAGTGTTGGGATCTGACCCTCACTCATGTTGCATCACATCCTGAAGTCCCCTTCCCTCCACTCGTGCAGAGTCCTTTCTCAACATATTGAAGAAGGTAAACAAGTCACAGCAACGACAGACGGATCCAGGCATGGTAGCACAAGGTTGTGCAGCCAATTTGACGTCGCATTCACCGTTCATTTGGCCCATGGCACTTTCTGACTCCCCTAGTTTGCCTTTGTAGTCTTCGTTATGGTTCAATTATGCCTTACAGAACTATTCAATCTTAAACACGCTGTTAATCAATTTGGTCAAGCCATTAAGAGCGGAAATAACAACACCAAGCACATCAGGACCAAACAAAATGCAAGTGTTACAAAAAGAACTCGAGTGAAATTTACCATGTGGGGACTATGATGAACTATAAATTCAATTCAAATGGGTGTATATAATATACAAAAAACACTTTGTTCTTTCGAGAGACCTGTCATTGATGTGCGGCAGCAATGGATGTGCTTCAGTGTAGACATATCTATCTTCTATGGCGCCATGAACATTTCAAGCTCAATGTTTACACTCCAAAGAGAAACGTTTCTTATACACGGGTCATGCAAAAATCCAACTCAGACTTGGCAGGTCTTAGCAAGGTAGTCACATCCTTGATATACTTCCAACCCTGGATTGTTCAGCTGGTCCTCTGTAAAGCAGGCGCAACGCTTGCTCATCTTCCCTGTCAAAGCAATTTCTTGAGGTCTCTGTACCAATCTCGGGAAGCCAACATCACACCAAACCTGACAAATGAGGAAAGATATATATATATATATATATATATATATATATATATATATATATATATAAACAGAAGAACATTTAGATCGCCAGAAATGATAGACTCGCAGTCATGCACGATTCAGCAGATAGAAATGCCCGTGGGTATTGCAAAAATGATAAAGTGTTCGCATTTGTCCGACACAGCACACAAAGAAATGGTATCCGTATCATGATCCATAGCTTGTTGAACTTTGACATCTGAAGTCATACAACTTGACGTACCTGTCCTCCCTCGTCCTGACTCCATCTGGAATTGCAACTAGGCTGTTTTGCTTCTTCTTTCTTCTGCTTTTCCAATAATTGCGCACCTCTAGCGGCTTTAGCTTCAACTCCTTTCAAATATTTTGTAGGATTCCCTTGGCTGTCATAATAACGGCCAACTAACTTGCCAACATATCTGGTGACATAAGAAAAGATATAAGATACCTCTTAGTACACACAAAATAACTTTGGGTTTAATTAGACAGAATCTCTTATGGTGACCACAAAATTAGATAGCAAAAGTTGGGTCGACAAAATTACAATACCCAATTTCTTGATCCATGAACCCACTCAAGGGCCAAGGTTCAAGCCATTACCTATCCCCTATCCCATTGCAAATGAAAAAGATGACAATGAGAGTACCTATTGACACGGTCAATACGTTCTTAATTACCGAGAGATCTCCAAATAGGCATTTGACCAAAGTATTGCAGTGAGATATAAAACATGCCAAGCCCCATGAACCTTTCACACCCTCCGACAAAAATCATATTTGAGTGAAAATCTTTTCTTCAAAATAAAAGTGGTGTGACCCCCTCCTAGGAAAAAAATGCAATGTGATCAAACAAATAAGCTACCCCGAGTCCTCAACATCAAAACACTCCTTGTGCAGTTCAGAATAAATGGTTTCTCATTCTTCTACCATTAAGTATGTCACGCGGACAATATCGACTTATATATACATGCAGACTTTAAATGAATAGAATGAGAAGCTACTAGTAAATAGAAGAAGGTAGCATATACTAAACTCACGCGTAACTTCTAAAGTAGAAGTCCCTCCAATCAACTACACTCTTCACCTGCATAAAATGGCAAAGTAGAATCAAAGAATGACCACTAACGGATAAGATTGGATGGTAACATGCTTTTTAGTTTAATATTTGTAGCAGAAGTGTCTGCATAAATTCCCCAAGTACGAATGAAGTCAATCCCTCATCAAGTAACATCTAGTAAGAGACAGGTCTTCAGCAACAGTAAGTGAGCAAAAGTTACAATCCATATTATAGTCTGTGACTAAAGCAGCACCATAAGTTGATTATTTTCTTCCCAAAATCTAGTTTGGAGCTATCAAATAGCTTTAAGCTAAGTTAATGGAAATAGAAGAAAATTTTGTGAGCAGCTATAACACATGAAATGATGCAAGCGCAACTAAGTGTTGACCGTGGCAATCTAAAAAAGATTTAGACTGCTTTTAATTTTAACGCCCGATGCGTATATGCTCCTCTTAAAGTCCTGTCCATTTGGTGTCCTTTTTGGTTGTCAATCACACAACCTGAAAGACCTTCTCAAGCACAGTTACACTTGCACAAGCTGAAGTAAAGGTCTATCTGATGAGGTGAGCCACTGCAAATTGTTGAGCACAAAATAACAATTAGAAGTCCAAAATAATGTTAATTACCTCAGAGCTGGATAGGCCACGCAGGGAATCCGTGAGTCCCTCTCCTTATTGAAACGATACAAACAAACAAAGAATAAATGTAAATAGATCTGGAAGTTTTGGAAACTGCAATTTCAATGTGCCAAGAGAAAATAATCATCTGTTAATAGAGACTTCATAAACTATGCCTCTTACGGAGACTAGTACTCGGATGAGGATGAGGATGAGCATGAAGAAACAAAACTTATACTTGTGCAACTGCAGGCTGAAACTTGAAAGGGCAACAATTAAAGGCACTAGTACAAATCTATCCACATAGAGTGCTACACTTATTGTCCTCTCTTAGGTATCCATCATTACCTTTAGCAATGCGTTGCTCTTTATGGACATAAAATCTTATGCCAGATGAGAAAGAAGACAAGGTGAAAGAACCCAAAATTTTGATTATGTGGCCACCAACCAATTTTTTGCCCATGGAATCTTATATTTAACTGCAATACAGTATTCATGCTGCAAGGAATGACAAAGCTTACCTGTAAAGTTTCCTGAAACAAATGCTCGGGAGGCGTCTCTGAGTTGACCAGGGCAACATGGCAAGACTGACATCAGTATGCGAGTCATAGGTGAAAGAAATTCAAGAACCTATAGCAAAATGCTAACAGGTAGGGTTTTAACTGAACTAGTGGCTTGCCCAAAATTAAGAATTGCAGTAGATTTGGCCAGAGCATCTAGTATCATTCCCCATAATTGCCATAACAATTAGAGCTCTTGAGTATCATGGCTAAAGCAACAGAAACACCAATTCTTAAAGGTGAATAGCATAGGTATTGTGCTAAGAACATAATGAGGACTTCCTTGACTAGCCATTCTGATTCAGTGCATAACAGTGAGAATCATTCGCTATCATTTACTTATTGAACTAACCCAGAAAATTTTCAATAAGAGATCACATTTGAGGTGTTCATTTGTGCATATTCTTATGCTGCGAGTTCTATATCTCGATAAGGAGTTCCCCGGACCATTGGTATGAACAAACACTGTTTCTACTCTTTAGCCTTTAAAAGCAATTTTCGTAAGGCATTTAGATGATAATATATTCTAAAATGATGAAATTTGTCTAACATATGCCAATAGATAAGAACCTCGACACATGAGGTGAGATTGTTCTTCCTTAAGTTTTGTCTGGATAGCTCAATCCGACTACAATTAAGAACGTATCAAAATGGGATCCTTAGTTGTACAGTTTTCGGGTAGAAATGAGATGGATTCCCTTCTTTCCCAAAGATACCAAAGTAACACCATTTATGTGATTGTGCATGCACGTGCGTTGTATCCACCCATCACGTAAAGCAATAAGAGCCAATACTGCCTAATGTTGATAGTTTCTTCTAAAAGCAGAAACCAATATACTTGTGTCCACAAGCAACAACGTACAGAGCCCAAATCAAATCATATACCTTCCAGCAAAATGATGGTAGCCTCCTCCCACGCCATAGTGCGACTTTCCCTTTGTTACATCAAACACTGAACTGGCCCAAGATAACACGATACCAATCTCAAATAAGTAGGAAATACTAAATAAGCATCACAAACTACATGCTTCTTGATTTTGATATGAGAAAAGCTATCTAGTAAGTTTCTTCGAATTTCCTGTCTGCGTTTGCTACCCTCAAAATTCTCAAAATCACACATCTCAGTGTTTTGAAACATTCTCTCATTCTCTCAGCAAGGTGCATGTGATTGTTCTATACATAGAAATCTAAGTGCTTTCTCGATTTGTTCATATCCAATTATACAATCTCCCGTTCTTCAAGAAAAAGCAAGCCCAATACTCTATCACAGTGGCGATTCCTTCGTTGGAGCAATCATAACAAGTTCTCAAACTTCACGATTTCAAGAAGTACAATTGAAGAGGATTTTGTAGGATAAAATCAACAAATCTCTACAAACAAAACTAGCTATAATCTGATCCGATTATACAAATATCCCCTGCAGCAAGTAGAGAATCATTGTCACCAGATAGCCAGACCAATGTTTTGACGCCAGTGTTTAATCGGTAAATGTTGAACAGGAAAGATAACTCGACGATTTTGATGAATCCCACGTCTTTAAGCAGAGTCCTTACGTTTTGCTATTCATTAAGAACTGGATGGACGAGTATATTCACTCAAACACAAGATCAGAGAAACTGAGAGTCTAAGACATAAAATTGCAATGAGAGAGAGAGAGAGTACCCCAGAATTCCTAGAAGAATAGGTAAAGCATCATCAGTCCCGTTATACAAAGCTAGTTCTTCAACCCTGAACAGCCTCTACACATAATTCAATAACAGCACCGTTAAGCACAGTCCCATAAAAAAACTTCCAAGATAAACACTACCGTCGCCACAAAAATCGATCAGTCCCCACTCAAATTCAGGTATTGCTTGAGCAATCGGAAAGCTGTTCGAAGTCAAAGATCCAAACTTTCGTTTGCCGGACATTAAAGTTGGAGACTCTGAACTCAAAATGACCCAAGTATCGAAAGCATAAAAAAAAAAAAAGCAGAGAGATAGCAAGTGAGAGAATGCAGACCTGTTGAGAGAAAGAGAATGGAGTTGGGTAAATCTTGATGAGAAGGGCAACGAGAGCGACCGAAACTGTGGTGATCCCCACCCAAGCACACTTGGGCACCGACATGTCCTCTCCGACGCTCGCGGCGGTTCCTGGTTTTCTCGTACTAATGTCTGACGGCTGGCATGGACCGTGGTTCCTTTTGCTCGGCTGTTGGGGTTGGTGTCGTCGTCGGCCCTCCTCCTTCTGCAACTATATTTCGTTTCCCTTTTGGTTTTGAGAGAGAGAGATGGAGAGGAGCCGAGGGTGCCTAAACCGCTGGCCCCAAAAAAAAAAAAATTTTGGTTGAAGAAAATCAAAGTACCATTTTTATTTTGAAACAAATATAGAAAAATGAAGTTGCATTATCAATCGAAACTTGATTTATAAGAAAAATAGATAAACATAATGGTTATTATACGCGCCTTAAGAACATGTGTTGATCATGATTTTCTCTACTGGCTCTTACCACCAACGCCCAATCCAACTTGGCATTCAGGTATCCACTTTAATAGAAACTTGTCTAAAATTATCTATAGATGGTAGAGGCAGAGTTATTGATGTGAGAGGCTAATGAGATGAGCGCATAGTTTAGTAAGGACAATTGCTTATCTAGAAGTAGTCTGGTTCTTGCAACAGCTTTTCCTTATCATGCAATTGGATGTATTTACGAATTCCAGGGAAAGCGAAATTAAAGAAATTCTTGGACCACCCATCCCTTCCTTCCCCTTCGCCCAGCCTAGTGAGGTTAGATCAGATCAAATTTATTGAACTCCCTTGTAATTCAGCGTTTTTTTATTTTTGTAACAGAAACAGAAAGAAATAAGAATTCTTCTAATCGCTCATCCCTTTCTCTCGTGTGCGATCTCTCTCTCTCTCACGTCCTTATCACTGCTCCAGTCGCCGTCTGAGGCTCGGTGGTCGACAATCGTAGAAAATTAATCCTGTTATCAAACAAATTTCCGTTTCGAGAATAGAAATTTTGTGCCATTATCAAACGCGTTTTTTTGTTCAGAACTCGTCAAAGAATATAAATATATTTTTCTATTTATGTCTAGAAATTGTTGTCATAAACAAGATGATTATCATTCGTGCCCTTAAAGTCATGTTTGCTCGACAAGAAAGCAACGGTTAAAATGAAAATTAAAAAAATTAACGGATCACTGAAATGATAAAGTCAATATAAAATAAATTATGGGTCTAAATGATTATCATTCATGATTAATTTATTTACGTGTAGTAAAATTTGAGAGCGATTCAAGAATTGAGATACTGTGAGCTTTCATTTTTATCATCGGAATATTGAGAAATAAATTATTTCACTTGGTGGCATATGTTTGTTAGGGGATGATTCAACTAAATTAACAAGGTCAAAGAAAATTAAAATAGACAAAAATTGTAGTAGAGATAAAAAAAAAAAAAGTGCAAAAAAAAAGGGATTGTTTTGCTAAATAAATAACTAGATAATGCAAAATATAATTGCCAATTAGCAACTTCTGGATTCGGTCTGTAGCTGGTTGACCCGATTCGCCTATCTTTCTCCGTTGTGATTTCTCTGACTCCCTCTATCTCCGTCTCTCTCTCTCTCTCTCTCTCTCTCTCTGTATTTGCCTACTTGCGATCACGACCCTGATTCGTCGGGGTACGAGCTCATGCTTTCTGGTTGCGTCAATTCCATCAATGTCCTGCTCGATTTTTCTCCTCTCTCTTTGGGGATTGAATGGCCGATGATGGAGCATCTTGTGATCGGGTGTTTCAGGTGGTGAATCCGAAGATCTTTTCGCTGAATTGAGTTGAAAGAGCGAGGAGTCATGGGGGTTTGGCAAGCTCTGAAGAGGATCGATGCGTTTCCGCGTGCTGAGGAGCACTTGTTGCAGAAGACGCAGTCCGGAGCTCTCGGTAAGTCGTTGCCTTTGGGTTCTCTCTTGGTTTGCTCGCGCTTCGTGTGTTGTTCTCGGTTGGTGATGGTTTTGTGAATGGTTTTTTTTTTTTTTTTTTTGCTTCGTGGTTCGTCTATGACCGGCGGAAGGGTAAAAAATGAGCTCTTCCTGATTTCGATTGTGGTGGTATTTGTGATTGTGTTGGAGGGTGATTTGCCTGGGGCCTATCTTTCAATGCCGGCTTCTCGCTTGGGAGGGTCCTGGAGGGTGTTGCTTGAATAGGGCGGGGGAGTAATTGCTGAGATTTGAGGGCCATTTATTGGCTTAATGCAACTTCCTCTCTGCATCTGTCTTTTTTGAATTCTTTCTGAAAGAGATTTAGTAGTTTTAAGGATGCTTTTGGAGGGGTTTTGGATTCACAGGGCACGTAGTTTATTAGTCAATCCGCTCCTACTATGGGTCTCGGAGAAAAGCAGAAGTCCTCTTTGAGCCATTGATAAGTTGTTGGTTAGGCTTCACCAACCCGTTATTTTCTCTTTTACGTTCCTCTGTTGCTAGTCTTTTCTCAAACACAAAAAAGGACACTCCTTGAGTGTAGAAGGAGCTGAAGAGCATAGAGTATTGGTCATCGAATATCAAAGTTTACCCGAGGATTTCAGAATAACAATCTTAGTCAACCAATAAGCTAGCTCTGCTGGCGGTACTGGTGAATTCTATTTCATTGTAGGAAAAAAGAGATTTGACTGCGTTCTGAAAGCTTATATTGATGATTGTCTGAAACGGTTCCTTTTTTCCATACCATAATATATATGTTCCAACCAGATCTCCAGTCTCTCATGATTATCTTGTCAACAAGTCATTTAATCCTCATATTATTTTAAATTTATGCGGTGGATAATTTAGAACATGTGATTTTTGCAATGGCTGATGCTTTTGCTTAGATTATGAAGGATTGAGCACTGTAATCATTGGTTTCGTTCTTCTATCAATTGTTCTGATCCTGCATCTGGATGGTTGATAATGATTGTAGCCTCAGACTTTTCCTTTATGTATTTGTAGTTTCTGTCATTGGGCTCACAATAATGGCCACATTGTTCTTGCACGAGCTGAGATATTACATTACCACGTATACTGTTCATCAGGTTTGTTTCTATCTTTATCTTTGTGCTGCAACTTCTTTGGGACGTGTGACTAGCTTGAGCATGTCGCATGCTCGAGGCTTAGGCCAGTTTCAGATGTTTCATTCCAAGATTAATAGAATTTATGCGGTTCTCAGAATTGTGATACTGAGTTATGCATGGAACTCTCAAGCACATCCTTTAAGTGCTGAAGCCCAGGGACCAGAGCTTAGTTGTTTTGATTGTTCCTTGTTTGGTATACTCGTACATCCTGACAACGTTACATGTCCTTTCCTTTTGCCTCTTGGTAGTCTGACATTTGTCCAGTGTCACTTTTCTGTCTAATTCTTCCCAGTCATAAATTTTCAAACAGTGTGTGCTCTTCTGCGATCGTTTAGGACTTTTGAGGGTTGCCATTGTGCATGAGATTTCATATATTTTTCTTGTGGTGCATGCATATGAAGGACATCTTTAAGTTTCTTGAGGATTGTTGGCACTTCTTTCGCTGCATAGTTGTAACATCTGTTTTATTTTGTTATAAACGATGCAAAATGGGTATAAATCATTTTTCCTTTACGGGAACAGCTTCGATTATTACTTTGAAGTTTTTGTTAGAGCATCATCCATATTTTTCTCATAGTTTGTGATTGTTCTGCTAATGCCTCTGGACATTTAATCTATTCTCCAATGCTTTGTAGAGAACAAAGAGAAGTATTTACTCATGAAGCTTTTTCCTCATAGTTTGTATGTTTTCAACACAACTTGGTTAAGGTGTATCCTTTCTCGAGATTGAAGTTTCTAGGGTTGTCCAAGCACTATATATTGTTGCATAAATTAGTGTTGGAAGGTAAGTAATTCTACTATATGCCATTTTGTGCCTCACTTGGTTACATGTGTGGCAGATGTCAGTGGACTTGAAACGAGGAGAAACACTTCCAATTCACATAAATATGACGTTTCCATCTTTGCCTTGCGATGGTTTGTACTAAATTTCAGCAGTTACTGTCAGCTTATCCATATGTAGCCCTTGTTTTAATCTTTTCGATTTTTGGCTTCATGCAGTTTTAAGTGTTGATGCTATTGACATGTCGGGGAAGCATGAAGTGGATCTCGACACTAACATTTGGAAAGTAATGTATTCTTGCTCCACAGTGAAACCCTTTATTGGTTTGAGCCGGTTGATGATTGGATGCCGTGTGTGTATCTCTAGTTGAAAAAAAAATTACTCATTCATCCACGAGTTTTGAGGAATATGAGGAGACCTGTATTAACGTGGGATTGACTCTCTGCTCCCTGACTGGTTGGATTGGCAACAGCTCTCCACAACTTGCAGACATCCAAATTTTTATTTCACATTTAATTATATGAAGGAATCAGGAGAAAAGCAATGGAAGAATTGCTTTGCAGTTTGGCTCGACTGTAAGGAAAACTATAGGCAAAGAGCTCTTTGTTTATTAAGTGTCGAAACGTTATTTTTTTTTTTTTTTTGCATTAATAGTTGATAAAGAGGACATATTTTAAGGAAGTCATTTGTCAGTGAAGCAATATTTCATTTTTTATGCATATGTAGATACCACCTCAGTTTAAGGAAGCGGTTGTAGATTTAGGTTAAATAATTATTCTCTTCCCTTTATAGGAAACATTTCTCTTTGAAAAATGAAGTTAACATGCTTTGGAACATGGGCACTTCGACATGATACTGTGTACACATAGCTAGGTGTCTTTGTAAAGCTTCAAATTTCAAATTGGTTCTTACCTCTGAAAGTTCAAAAGGCAGTTGCGAAAAGTTGTTTTAGTGTGTTGTGATATGTGTTTGCTGTGGAGAGCCTAAATATACTCTTTTCACCCGTATTCAAATGGATCTGTTTCCCTTGTGTTGCAGCTTCGACTGAACAAATATGGCCAGATTATTGGTACGGAGTATTTGTCAGACCTTGTGGAGAAGGGGCATGAACATCATGAGCATGGTATAATCCTTGGCGTAAACATCATTTTGTGGGTGCAATATTGAGTTTTTAGCTGCTCCTTTTGTAATAAGTCCTAAGGTGGCATAGGTTTTCGCTTATTCTAAATATTGTTTGCTGGGAATGTCTCTGAGCTGCAGTTCTTTTTTGTGGATGTGTAGGAGATCATACATAGGTTGGTCCCTCTCAATAGTGTATTATTAACTAGTATTCTGTGTTATGCTTCACTGCACATATCTAGGGTATAGGAGTACCAAATGACGTACAAGGAGGATTAACCGGCAGTATATACAATGGCAGTTAATCATAGATACCAACCGCCAAATTTTCTTCATCGGTTGCGCTATCAACTGCTGGCATCAACAAGTCCTTTCATTCTAGATGAATCCCTGGGCTTAAGCCAATGATTTTACCTTTCGATAGTTCCCCATTGACCATATCTTTCATCTTCCAGTTTCTGATTTACCCTAAGAAACTGTATTTGCATTGCTTCATTTATGAAGAAAGTTGGAGCAACAATAGGAAATGTACTATTTACCTGATTAGCTTGATTTGGGAGGTGGAAAATATGAAAGGAAGAAATGGGAACAGCAAACAAACTTTAACGAAGGGCTGAGAATAGGACTTTTGCCCAAAAAAGGGAGTGAGGGAACTAAGAACCGAGACAGGAAGATAGGCAAAGAAAATTTCAACATACAAGTATTAAAGAAAAGCTTTCAGAGCATAGGTTGCTCTCAAGGTTGAAGTCTCATATCACGGTTTTGAGGCATTTTTATTTATTTCTTACCTGCATGATTGATGTTGGCTCACTACAAGTGATTAATGGGTTTATGTGACCACTGATTGTGAAGTTATCGAGAGGTTACTCAATTAATCACAACTTCAAATTATTTGTCCTTAACTAGGCTAATAAAAGTTAATTGTCTATGGGCTCGTTTTGTAGGTTAGCTACTAGTGAGGTATCTAGAAGGTGGTAGACTCCATTAGGAGCAAGTTTAAAAGTATTAAGTTGACGCTCTTTCAATTGATAGGTTCTTTTTATTGGATAAAGTAGCTTATTTACAGTCCTCGTATAGAGAATGGGTTTTCTTTTGATATAGAAAAGACTTGGTTAATTTTCTTTCATTAGGTTCCAGGAAAGTTGGTTGTGATAAGAGTAGTCTATTTGAATTTTTGCTGAATAGGCCTTTTCTTTTTTAGTTTATATTCCCCCCTAGATAATAATAATGTCTTTGGCTTTGTTAGTGTATCATTTGTCCTTCTGTGATTGTTAACCCACTATGGGATCGCAGCTCATAGAGCTTCTTTTTTATTTTAATATTAATCTGTATCAAGAGGGTGTACGATTATAACATCTGGAAAACTTTGACCAGATGATGGTAAGGATCATCACGAGGAGTCAAGTGAAAAGACTCATAGCCATGGCTTTGATGAGACTGCCGAGAAAATGATTAAGAAGGTGAAGCAGGCATTGGCAAATGGAGAAGGCTGTCGGGTACTTTGAGTCCTCACCTTGACTTTTACCTAAGCGTTCAGTTAATCAAGTGCCTCTAGTTTCAAAGTTGACAAACGTTGAGTTGCTGGTAGTTTCTGCTTCGAAAATGCGATAGCTAATTCATTACCTTGACACTTCTTCCAGGTTTATGGAGTTCTGGATGTGCAAAGGGTTGCTGGAAACTTCCACATGTCAGTTCATGGGTTGAATATATTTGTTGCTCAGATGGTATTGCCCTTTTTGCATTTTCTTTTTCTGTGACATTGATCTCTACTATTCTGTCAACTTCATATGCTTGACTTCATATTTATCGTAGATTTATCTCATATATGTTTTGTGAAACCTAATGACTAAAATAGATGTGGGTAAAATTGAAGATGACTAATTTGTGGAGATTGTGGGGTTTGTAACATAAGATTCTTTCCACTTAATTATGTCTAAAAGTTTTTTCATTGTCAGATTAGATTCGCAAACACTCAACTTTGTTAGTGAAATGAATTTCGAGGAGAGCTTAAGAGATAACAACTGCATGAGAGATTGCATGTTTAATATAGCTTGTGTGTCAAGAAAATAGTATCCGTAATTAGGTAAAGGTCCTGATGGATTTATAACAGGAGGTCATGGCAGATTACCTGTTTGACAAAGATTCAAAATAAATTGCGATAACTTACTGTAGGTTCTTAAGAATAACAGTAATCAACTGCTTTTTTGGTGATATAGCGAATGTATACATATATGTGTGTGTGTTCTGAATTGCTTCACATTGAAAATGTGTTCCAAACCCCCCCCCCCCCCCCACACCAATTTGGTTTTCAGTGGTTCTTGTTGTTTTATTATAATAGCCGTCTAGGCTTCTAAAATCCCTTTACTCCTATTCGTTTTAGATTGTGATATTTATTTAGTCTAAAGGAATTATCCCCATTGACGTAATTTTTCACTCTAGTTCACAAGGTTGGCTCCTCTCAACCTTTATCTCACCTATCTTCTATTAGGTCAACAAGTATTTCATTTCTTAGCTTAGACCTGAGTAACTACCATATAGTAGCAGAGACAGCTAATAAATATGAGCAAGTAGAATAAATTGTTGTTGACAATCCTTCAAGATAATGGATGAGTGCATTAAATATCCAATTAGGTAAGTGGACGGATTAAAATGTAACTCTGTTGTTGTAGGTGAGCTTCTTAGGATCTTTCTGTTAACTGCCAGTGCTACTTAAAGAACCTTTCTAATTGAATGTTTTATTGAGATGGTACCGTTCATGACCTAATGTTTTCTTAAAATGTTTAGAGTTCATGCAATGAATCTTCTTTTCTTGTTTCCATTGTTTCTTTGTGTATGTGTAAAACTTCAAAAGAAGAAGAAGAAGAAGAAGAAAAAGAAGACTGTTAGAGGATATTTGGTCTTTTGTGCAAGGAGTGTGATGTAGGTTGAGTCCAGCAATTGCCTAGTTGGTGTATGTTAAGCTTGAAACTGTAACTTGAGAGTGGGTTGAATTTTACATTCCAAGTTGTCTTAGTCCTTTGATGCTTCTGTTGAGCCATAAGAAACATTATTAGCTGAGACTGTTTTCTTTTGTTCTTTTTGGAGCTTTAGCAGTATTACCCAATTATCCAAGCTGATGTAATATGTTTGTGCAGATATTTGAAGGAGCTATGCATGTAAACGTTAGTCACATTATCCACGATCTGTCATTTGGCCCAAAGTATCCGGGTCTCCACAATCCACTTGATGGGACTGTGCGATATCTACAAGGGGCGAGTGGAATTTTCAAGTATTATATTAAGGTATGATCACATTAACCTGTCAATTCGGACGGATTCTGGATCTCAGATGTCTTTCATCAGGTATAAAAGCATTTTTGGCATGATCTACAATTAATATGGGCTGAAGGGCTATGAAATGACTTTCTTTTCTGACATGAAGCATGACAAAACTGAAGTAGAATGCTAGAAATAAGATAGCAAAAAATGTCTTTCCTGGGGAAGAGATCTTAGATTGGTCTGTATTATCGGACTTCATTACCCTCTTTGTGTGTGTGTTTTGGGGGGATCCTCATGTGACTCTTTTTACTCAAGGCTCAGGTTAAGTTTTCACTGGCATTTGTTTGGTACTGTCATAATCCTAGGTTTTCATTCTTTCAAGTCTTCTTTTGTTCTACTACTTGGATTTTGTTGTGAAGTCCTGAAGTATCTAGGTGATATCTATGCCTTCTCTTTTCATGGAATAGCCAATTAAGAGGAAAGCATTTCAGATTAAAATTGCAGAGTTTTGGCATGGAAGCCCACTGCTCTCATAAGCAACATATTTACTCCGTTTTGTGCATTTTGATTTGATTGCCCTGCATGCGGCAATGTTATGGCTCTATTTTAGACTAATAATTGTGCTTGTTTCACTAATTGCGTTGCAGATAGTCCCGACTGAATATAGATACATTTCAAAAGAGGTTTTGCCAACAAATCAATTTTCTGTTACAGAATACTTTTCGCCAATGAATGAGTATGATAGATCATGGCCAGGTTAGACTTTTTCTTTTGTCTCCATCCTTTTGTTTGCATGAGCTTGTGTGCTCAAGGAATGTCATTTGACTTGTTTTTTGACTATTTTACTGTAGATATTAATCTTGCCTTTTCCCTCTATTCTTTCTCATAAGATTTATCTGCTTTTTCTTGGTTCAGCGGTTTATTTCCTGTATGATCTATCACCCATTACTGTGACTATCAGAGAAGAACGCCGTAGTTTTCTCCATTTCATCACTCGGCTTTGTGCTGTGCTCGGTGGTACATTTGCATTGACAGGTGGGTCTTGCCCTCTTCCTGTTATGTTGGTTAGAATAACTTCTGTGAGTACCCTTGGACTGGAAATTTGAGTGGGCTTGCTATGCAATCAACTTAATGTTCGAGAGTGGCTCTCTTGGAAATATGATGAGCATGGAAAATAATGGACTTAGCTAGATATTAAACTCCTCTTCCTCTTTGTACTGCTGCTAATGATGGTGAATACTTATATTTGATGTAATGAATTGCGAAACTTATGTGAATTAAATGGTGTTGAATTGTTTGACCAAAAAAAAAATGGTGTTGAATTATGCCTGCAATTTATGTGTGGAAGTAGTGCCTTGTTGGTGGTTCTTCAACTGTCCTTGTGTTTAATAGTTTCTTTTAATTGCTTTGCCTAATTTCTGTCTGCCTATTTGTTCTTGCCCCATCGACAGGAATGCTTGATCGTTGGATGTACAGGCTTCTTGAGGCCATCTCTAAGCCAAACCCGAGAAGTGTACTCCGATAAGGTTGGGGAGCTTTGATTACCTATTGTTTCTCCCGAAAATTTTGAGCAGAACATTCTTAATTCGATGGGAGATTTCTCACCCATGCACCATTTGGTTAAATATAAGGCCGGGGGTTGAATTGTAGAGCTCGTCTAATTATCGTCATCACATCTAGTTTCAGTAGACAGATAGTGATTTAATGTACTGAATGTATCTTAGTTTTGACCGAGAGTTTGATTATTTCTACAAATCAGTTCCAAAAATTTACCTCCACAAGAGAAGCAAATGAAATTGAAGAGACTTTCATTTTAAATGTGTGAACACATCTACCTCAGAGAAAGAGATTCTAGAACAAGCGGTACTTGAGTACTTTGTTCAGCAGTGTGATCTCTATGGTCGGCTAGTTGCGATTTGGTGTTGGATCCACAGTAGTTTCACGTTGGCTGTCTATCTTCTGTACCCGCTCCAGACAGAGTCTAGAACATACATTAGTTCAGCATGCAGGAGCGATCCCCATGGTGGTTTTAGTGGATTCGGGTGATTCAGTATTCGATGTTGAATTAACACTGGATGGACTACCACAGTTGGGTTTCACGTCGACTATGTCAGCTGAAGGTTTTGTTTAGGCAGCCCAGGGAGGGAGCACAAAGGTTGTTCGCCCCTAGTCAATTTGGTTCGGCAGCGGCTTTCTCTCCTCTAGTTGGTTTGTCATTTTCAAAAGAAGATTGTTGCTCGAGTTTCTTTTGCAATGTTTTTGTTTCAAGTTGTCCATGAAATTATGGCATGGCCATCTTAGTAATTTATCCAGGTCAATAATCAGCAATTTGACTGATGAATGATACAAAAAGATGATCACATAAATTAAGTTAATTAAAGGGTTTGGTTTATGCTTAAAAACAAATGTCTTCATTCTAATTCTAAAACAACTTCGCCTAGTATGGAGCACAAGTTGAGGATAATAGTTCATTCCAAAGGAAGAACTTCCAATTGTAAAAAATTATTACTTAATGAGTTTAATGCTTGATCTTGTGAAAATTACTACTTTTAAACTCTCTTATATTCTTGTTAGTTGTGTTCGTTTTGATTTCTGAAGAATGTCAAAGCTTATTATAATGGAAGAATTCGAATTTTAAGAAAGTTTAGCACCTATTAAGACTCAAAAGTTCTCATCGCAAGATGAGCATGGACGAACTTCTACAGAGTATCCTTTTCAACATTCTCTCAAGAGTCTCGCCGAAGTCGTCACTGCGGTACAAGTGTCTCTTGACTCCCGAAAAAAATCATCCATGATCGGTATTTCTGCATCTGAAGAACCCATGTCATTGCATTTCGACGTGAACTTCCCCAATCCTCGGGGATAATCTATCTAGTGAAGCCCTGAGGAGAAACCATGCAGATGATCGAGATAGCGAGACTTCCTGAACTCAATAACAAACTGTCAATTCAGGGTGGCTGCGGCCGGTTACTCCTTTTCTGGAGATTGAAATTTCCTGAATTGATCTTCCAGAAAGTTGATTTATGGACTCTTTGTTCATCCCATTACAAAAGTGATGTGGAGGTAGCCGAGAGCTTGCAACAGCGATGGCTAGATGCTTAGGATAACTCGACGGGCACGAAGAAGGTCTACCCAATGCTAGATCAGAGGCGCAAATAGAAATATTAGTTATAATAAAAGAAGTTACCCTACTAAACTGTTAACATCAATAAAAAAAAATACTTTGCAGAAATTAAAAAGAAGAAATGTTCGATTAATTCGTCAATCATATTATTTTTTTCAAATTTTTAATTGAAAGAATATACGTAGATATTCTTATCTGTATTATTAATATTCCGAGAATCATTACAAACACGGACAAGACGTTCACATCTACTCCTTTGACTATGATGAAAAGACTCACAGCTGCGTAACAGGGGTTCGGGTTTACGATTTTAGAACAAGAGTAAAGAACTTGAAATGACCCGTCCTCATCCTCCGGTACCCGATAATTCCGTTTTCGTGTTTGGAGCTCTAAACTGGGTCCCTGACAGATCTTGGGCACCAAACAGTCCCCGGATAGAGAAGACGAAAACATTCGTCCTCAACAGAGAGGAATTCAACTTGATCGAGATCCCATAATTTTTTTCGGACATTCCGTTGGTGTTCAATGTCAAA
The DNA here is from genome assembly GCA_029784005.1 of Lenwebbia sp. NSW1173648. Classification (NCBI taxonomy): domain Eukaryota; kingdom Viridiplantae; phylum Streptophyta; class Magnoliopsida; order Myrtales; family Myrtaceae; genus Lenwebbia; species Lenwebbia sp. NSW1173648. The sequence continues at coordinate 27,976,567 of JARCGZ010000002.1, forward strand.
GGATGTTCGAGCTTGGAGGGACCTCGGCACTGGGGGCCATTCTCATCCGCGGCGCACAGCAACAGCAACAGCAACACCAACACCAACACATGGGTGCTCAAGGATGATGCGAGCAAAGAGTGGATCACGACAGTAGGATCCTCTAGCGCACACCATAGTGACTGGCGATTCGATAGGTCTAGGTGAAAATAACAAGCTGCTACCGCGTCATTTAGGGAACGAGTCCTTCCATTTGAAGGAAGGATCTCGAGAACATGAAGTTCACGACGTCCCATTCTACAGATCTTCCAAATGGTTTGTTGTGATGGGGTGTTACATAAAACCCAGCTATGTTTCTCCAAAGCCTCACGGAAGAAACGAAGAGCGTTTGTTCCCCAAGAAATCGTTATGAGTTGAGCAATGCTGACAATTGTCATCTTTACACGAGCTAAAGATATCATATCCAAAGGTCATTCTCATTCTCTATCCGGTTATCATTGGCCATATTCTGCGTTAATTCACAGGATTGTTATCTTCTTGTAAGTCTTAGGAGTGTAGTCCCTCTTTTGTCTTACGACTTCTTCAACCGAATTGCTTTCCTTAGGCTTCTTATTTAATTTATTTCAATGTTCTTTCATTTCATGATGTATTTTCTTCCTTGACCAAAGATATTTGTTAGATTTCTTTTATCAGACCACGAAAAACGCATGCATATATCATCTCTAATTTGTACAAATTCGAGTTAGATAATTGTTATTTTCTTTTCTTCTGTATTTTAAACTTGATAGTGAAGTGCTTCATAGGTAATTACGTGCACCCATTTCTCGGGAAGCAGTGGAATAATTTGAGCATTAGCAGTTTGAAGACGTTGTGCAACTCTACCTCCCGAGGAAAACCAACAATCGACCCGGTGACAGGGACTTATGTGCTCTGCTGAATCCTCATTTCTTCCTGATTGGATCTATCGATTGGAACTACACTCCTTGCTGATTGGATCTATCGATTGGAACTACACTCGGTTCTTCTGTTGGTTGAAGTTGGTGGTGGTGCAGGTTTTGACGATCTTGCTGCTGATCGATGTGGTGATTATGCCGTTGCGAGTGCTCTAGATGTTGTTCGCGGCGTGCTTCGTGCTGCTGAGGGTGCAAATGCTGCCGCTCCTGCACTCTTCTGTTCGCATTATTAGGACGAGGTCTTAATTGCCTGCTCATTCTCCATTTAAGGTACTCCACAAGGAGGGAGTTTGTGCTAATTGCAATCCCGAAACCCGTGAATGAGGATAGGAGGACCGACAGAATGGCGTTCACACTAAGCTGCATTTTGCGCGCACACAAAAAAATCAAGTTAAAGCGATGGATTAGAGGGGACGTTCAGAGACAAAAGTAGAACGCAGAAAGTGCAGCTTAAATTTGTTTCACTCACCACATTATAGAAGATATGAGCAAAAAGGATCACAATGGCAAACTGAAAGGAAGCATATGCCCATATATAACTCCTGCTCACTGCAAATATCCGAAAGTCAAAGGTTGAGATTCCTACGGGAGGCTATACAGTCTGAAGTGCTTGAAACGAAAATAGACATGAAAAACGACACAGACAAAGCTAACAGAGTTGGGCTAAGGTTTCTGCGTAATATTAGGCAAGGGCAGCAATGGTCTTTCACTGCCATAAATAAACTGTTGCTACAGTGCAGCCATGAACTCAAAATTTTGTTTAGAGCCAAGGATATATAATACTGATGGAGGACGTGCAACTTACTGGATATCTGAGATAAAGATTGCAGCAAAGAAATTCACAGATATCAAGTTAGAGCTGTAACTAGTAAATAAAAATAGAGAGAGGTAAAATAGAAGGTCGAGGGTAAGAACTAAGTAATATTATGCTGAATAGACCAACAAAACTGGGTTGTCATTCACCTCCCATATTCTGCTTTCAAACTGTTTACGCAAATATTACCAGAAATCCGAATGTGTTTAGCTTAAGAATGTCCAAAGATCTTGTCGGCCTTAAATGATCAAATAATTTGTTTATAGAATGGCAGATCCATAAATGTCTCTTAACTAAATTTGATCTTATCCAAAGAGTGTACATAAGTCAACAAGACAAAATTTGTACTTCAAATCATTTTCTATTGTTTAAATTGCATTTAAACAATCGTCCACGAAACACTTCACATAGATAGTGCTAGGGTGCAAAAAAACTCGTGATTATCGTCTTATCACATTTTATCTCAAATATACAAGGTTAAACAACAAATGTTAATGGAGTAATATCAGCATTACATACCCTAGATGATCAGAGAAAATGACCACATCTACCATAAAGTTCATCATCAACCATCATAAGCTGTTGAACTTAGGTTAGGCAAAATACCAAATTAAGATGAATATAATTGACTTCATTATCGCGCGAAATGTGAAGAGTGAAATATGCATATTTAAAAAGGAGAAAGATGTATTTATTATCAAAGCTAATTTTTTTATTTAACTATTAGAAAACAATTAAAGAACTCAACTTAGGGATACATCGAGTAAATTACACACCATTTTCCCAAGAAAAACTAACATTATACTTTCCGACTCTTCAAATTGGAAAATAAATTCACAATTTCTAAGAAGACAACATCACCTAGAAGTTCCATGCTCTCATTTTGTTATTATATATAGGTACAATGTTGCCATATATAACGAAATTGGACTATTACAAGATTACATAAAGTAAAGAAAACAAATACATTTGAGCAAACAGTGAGATCGAAAAATAAATGTTAAAAGCATACGAGAATCTTCAAGAGTCCTCATATTCTTTAGTACCCCATTCTAGTTTCTTCTTTGTTTCAAATATATATACATTTCGTTTTTACTAAGAATAGCAAAATCGTGAAAAGCAACGACGCATGAAAAACAAAAACAAAAAGAAACCATTGACAAAATTTCTCAAAGAGCCAAACATCATTTTACAATTTCCACCCCAATCGCTTTACATATAAAAAATTCCATGGCACTCGTTATAACAAAAGCAAAGTGAATAGAAGTGAACAGGTGGGACTGACACAAATCCAGTTGCAAATTAAGCAGGAGTAAATACTATATGCTGTACCCCATCGGAATGGATAAGCTATATGGCCTTGTGACAGAAAAACGCAACTTAAACTCAAAGATAAGTTTCGACCAAAAAAAAAAAAACTCAAAGATAAGTTGTTTGGCATTCTCATGAGACATTTGCAGCAGATAGTGGTATCTCTGACTAGATGAGAAACGATGGAACCCAGAATGCATTTTGACAAAACTTCTTGGAGGATAAGCCAGGGAAACACTAAAAGGTGAAGACAACCTCAAGAAATACTAGTAAGAAAATGTGGACATAGGCAAAGCACTCATGAAGACAGGAGACAGAGAAGTTAAAGAAAACCAAACTAAAGTGTCAAAAACCCACAATATGTGGACTTTATTCAGTCGTTCAATCTTTGATAGATAGCAATAGCATAGGATGATCCATGTATTCACCCCCATTGAAGGGGATATCATTATATGGTAGTGGAGAAGATGTCAGATTTCCTTTACCAAAATAAATGGTAGATAATTTAAGGCATTTTGACTTACCCAAGGTGGAAGCAATCATAGATGAAAGAAGGCCTAGAACACACGAGAAGGGCAGCGATATGGCTAGAGCTCTAGGTCCCATATCTGCTACCTGGGTGAACAATATAATGTCATCGGAGTCAATAAGAAACAAAAATTCTTTTAGGGGCATTGCTCAAACTATAATCACCAATGTGGTTGAGAAGTAAAACAGAACTGAACATACATGGTTATTTACAAGAAAGGCAGACACATAGACTAAACAAAAAATTTGTGCGTGCATCTAAGAGTAGATTAAATATCCATGAACAACTTGCAGCTTTTTACCTGGTAGTATAAGTCTATGAATGGCTAAGATGAGTGGAACTTTATTTTCATGTACATCTTTAAGATTCTTCACTAAAAAGAGTTGTTCTAAATATAAATAAGTTTGCAATTAGTTTCAAAGTGACTCTTGAACCTTGTGTTATTACCCTGCTTAAGATGATTATATGAACTTGTAGACACAGCAACTGAAGATGGTACTCTAATGAGAAATTGACCATCAATCAAATAGTTGCTAAGTCATACGGCACCATAATGTGATCCGCACAATGAAAAAGATATCTGATCTCGAGAATAAACGACTGTTCAAAAAACTGTATGTACCAGAAGTTGCTCCAAAAAGCAAAAGTATGCGAGCATGCTGACCATGACTAGGACTGGTACATCCTGCCAGACCCTGTAAACCATCAAACAGCCGAGAGAAAAAATTAGAGACTCAATTGGGCTACCAAAATTGTGCAGCAGAATTGATACAGTTTACTTGGAGGGAGATAGGTCGAATCATCAATCCATTTTATACTGCTTTTCACCATCAAATACTAGAGCAAACAACTCAATAAAGGGTTAAATTCCTCTACAAAATAAACATGGATTGAGAAAGCATTACAAGAAGAAGTCTTAGTCATTCTAAGAAATGCTATGAAATATTTGACTCCTGTAGAGCCTTCAATATTGTTGCATGAGAGGCCCAATTCAAGCCACAATCGTGCATCAGTAAATAATCTTTATCCCTACCACACATAACTTTTTTTTTTTTGTCATACTACCACAGATAACTCATATTGGTAACATTGTGGTAGTTTGATGAAGCATGCAATATATCAATCCGGAAAAAATTCGAACAGTTAACAGTTTGAGCAGTAGTAGGTAGTGTCCAATCCACTATGGATACCACCATGGCAACGTACAATATGGTAGCAGGACCTATTCAAGTGTCACTAAATTGACATGATGTTTCAAACAAATCCGAGACTCCATGTGTTTCATCACTGCTCTAGATTAAGACGAGTAATTGTGTGAATGAAAGGAACAATTTTTTTTTTTTTGGTCGAAAAAGGAACAAGATTACGTTATATGAAGAAAGATCCACAAGAATTTCCTAAATTGGTCAAACCTTTCACATCATCAAGGACCACACATGAGGTTGCATTTTATTACAAAGCAACGTGATGTTGTTCTCAAGGAAAACAGAATTTGATTAGAACTTAGAAGACGTGTTTGGCCCCGTCCCTCGTATTTTCATCTTCTGAGAGCTGAAACAAAACCGGAAGACAATAAACAAGTTCTTTCCCATGTTTACTGAATGGAACGAGAAGAAAACTGAAACTCTACGGAAGAATTTTTTAGCATTTGATTTACACTGGACCATATCTCTAGCAAACTAAGGGAAAAGTTATAAAAAAAAAGTGTAGAGATAATGTACCCATTCAGTGGCATTTATCTCCTTTGGAAAGGATGGAAAGGGGGAGTCAAGGTTCAAACCGTGAACCTCATGGTGGAGTGGGAAGATGCAAGTGGGCAGCTGTCTTACTTAGAAAGAAAAGCAAAATATGCTTCCAAATATATTACAGGGCAGCGGAAAAGCAAAAATATTTCGTGGAGAAGTTTTAATGTGAATGGAAACAAGAAGACTTCCCAAGAATCAAACGCATCACGAAGCTTTAACAGCACATCTCCGAATAGATAACTAGTGGGAGCCTGTCCAGATTCTTTCTCCCTTTCTAGAGACACATGCTTCTTAACAAAAATTAATAACATATTTTACTCATGGAGGTATTGACAATCCCCACCCAGAAAAAGTGCAAGGAAGATTTTTAAAATTCGTGGGTCTTGCCTGTAACGAGTTACCACCCTTGGTGGCTGTACATTCGGTGGCCGTCTGATTACACCCTGAGGATTATGTATCTTTAATAATGTAACTGGTAAGTTCCGAACATCTTGCTTGCAAACATCACAAGTCTTGTTCCCTTTTATGCTGAACCACTTCACTGCACACTCTTGATGAGCAAGTGCGAGCTCCCCTTTGCAGCTGCATTCCATTTTTAGAGTATCTCCTCCTTCACTAAGCTCGACCATACAAATCCTGCAAACTGCTTCCTCTTCTGGAATATCTTCACCGGCATCTTCAGTAGCTGAAGCAGACAATTTTCAGGAAAGCAATATTTTTCAATATTTCGTACAAGATAAACAAAGTTCAAGTTTTCCAGTATCGTTAATCTTACCACTATCTTCTGCAGAAGCATCATTCGGTGAGGCAGGATCAACTGCTTCAGGGCAAGGTGTCGTCGAAATCACACGGATGAGGCCCCCAGAGTTTATCCTTTTCAGACTTCCACTGTTGACATTAACTGGAACTGAGAAGGATCGTGTCATATGGTGATGAACTTCTGATTTCTGTAATGAGGAATAAAATTCACGTAACTAGTACTAATTACTACTTTTAAGTTGTGATCAGAGGGAACAAATAAGGACCACTTACAGATTGATGAGGACCGTCAACTGGCCTTTCCCTTGCACTTTCAGGACCCAAATTGGTAACTGGGGTAACTGGTACAGAATGTGCTGCTTTCCCTGAGCAAGGAGAAAAGACTTCTTTGAGGGAAAATGATCTTGGAGTATTGGGTCTATTAGGACGACCATCAGACAGTGGAGTGTCCGGGACAATGAGAACTGCCTTCTCAACATCCCGGGAGATTTCTTTTGCCCGGAGACTCCTCTGAGGAAGCAGATTCCTTACAGATGATTTGAACCTGGCGGAATTGGGTCTTGGAGGAAGCCCGACTCTGCTAGAACTAGGACTTGATGTTGAAGCGATATCAATTCTGACAAAAGTGGAGATGGTGCTTTCCAGAGACCTCTCAGGTATTTGCAGGGACGACAGATTCGGCCGCCTAGACTGTTGAACCGGGTCGATCTGTTCATCTGTTTCGATCTCATCGCGCACCTGGAAAGATAAACGAGTTACTCAATTACACGAAAAACAAGAAAAAGTATCTAACTTCAACACCAATAAAGCCACGATGCAGCTAAGAGCTAACTGAAGATGCAAGTGAGTACAAATCCACAGAACGGAACACTCCACGAAGAATCAACGCCACATTCTCAGCGGACAAATCACGCGCGACCGACGCATGCCGAGAGAACCATCATATCCCTCCTCGGGCTCGACCCTTTTTTCCCGCAACAGTGACAAATTTTGCTCAACACAGAGCAAAGCGAAATGGGATCGAGCATGGCTCGCCTCCGCAGCTCGGACTGCATTCTCGACAATCATCGCAGCTTCAGACAAGGAACCCCACCCAGGCGTGAGCTACCGACAAGAGTACCTGGGGATCATCGGGAGATTCCGAGGCGGATTCCTCGGCGCGCGGGTGCTCTCCAGCTGAGCACTCCATCTGAGCTCGAACAGATCGAGCAGAGAAGGGAAAGAAGGAGAGCGAAAGAGAGAGAGAGAGAGAGAGAGAGAAGACGAAGTTGAGGTGGCGAAACACTGTGATTCGAGAGATGATTCTGAGAGAGAGAGAGAGAGGGGTAGGTTTTACGCCATCGGAGAGTGAAGTTCAAAATTTCTATTGGTGGCAAATGACGATGGAGACAACGTAACTCCCTCGTCAGTGCGCGTTTGGGAGTTTTTATCATAAGAGGATCGATCGCTTATGCCTCACTTCTTCATAATTCGAAACATCCTTTTCTCTTTTCTTATCTTCCCCGAAAAAATAAAACTGGTGATCGACACTAGCGATTCTCTTTTTTGGTACGAACATGTTTAGTCACGGCGATAATTGTTCCGCGCCAACCGTGATCAAGCCCGTCGCCACAGTTCCAACAAAAAATTTTGGACATAAATTATGCCGCAATTAGACAACGCAACACAACACAACAAACGAGCCCCATAAATGTTCGCTAGCAACATGAATCGATCTCGTCAATGCTGTGTTCGTTCGGGTGTCGAGAGATATAAAATCTATTCTTCTATACTCTCTTTCGTCTTCTTGATGCGATGCGAGAAATTCTACGGTTTCATAAGAGTTTTTACAAGGCTTAAAATGGGGGGAAAATTTGATCTGCCACATCTGCTTTGGAAATCCATTACCTATCGCTGACGGACAAAAAAAAAGTCACACAAAGATAATCAAAACTAACATTGATTAAGAAAAATTACGATGGGTCAGAAAAAGTACTGAATAGGTTGAAGGACTTAATAAAATGTAGAAATAGGATACAAGTAACTAGATGTTTTATTAGCAATTTACACACGCACAAAAATATACTGGCAAATTGACATTTTTATAGAGTATTACGAATCACAGGCCCAAAGAACTGACGACCACCCAAGGGAAATCACGCCCCTTTAAAACAAACGTTGGGAAGATATGCCGTAAAGAAGATAACAACGAGTAACCGGGTAAGGTACGATCACGTTCGTTTCTTGCAGGGCCCCGTAGACGAACCCGAAAAAATTTAAACCGAACATGGGATCAAGAGTTTATCAACTACAACTACTTACCCTACAACGTTAAAAGGGAAAACACTAGCAGCTAGCTAGCACTTCCTGTCTCAAAGGAAGGGGCAAAGAAGAGAAATTCGTTTTACTAATGATGCGAAAAAAAAAAAAATACAAGATACGTAAACCTCTTTTTCCTCATGTTGGATCTCAACTGCAGTTTATTCCCCATAAAAATGATAACATATAGTAGATATCGACAACACAGCGCTACGCAGTTCACAGTAACTTCACCACTTCAGCAATCTCTCCTTCGGTCCAGTAAAAGTCCCGACGGAGAGGGTGTCCTTCCAGCAAAACATCATGTGTGCAGAAAGCTTTGATATCAATGGCATTAAATTACCTCAGTAAAAAAGATTATATGCCTCTTCTAGGCACCTGCGACTGGAAGAAAAGCAGACATGGGAGAGTTGAAAAACACCAAATAATGATCCTTATTACTAACCATCCTGACACTATGGAAAGCATAATCGCCTGCATTATACTAGGGAGTGACAACCCATGATAATCTCTCGTGTAGTAAGGTCGGGAGAGCTGCACTACAGCAGATCGTACAGACAACTCTGCTAAAGAAATTCCAGTGCGGCATTTTTATAGTCTAGGTGGCAAAGGTGACATGAGCAGAAGCTTAGCTCTAACAGCCAGAACAAAGAAAACGGGTTAAAAAAGGAGGGAGGTCTAGAGGCCCAACCTTCCGTGAAACCAGGCATAAATGAGACATCACTTGTGCATACCTAAGCAATGTTTTGGCTTAGTATGTCCCTCAAACAATGTCAGCTTGTCTCACTGATTCTCTTAAGCCTTGTTCTTAGTTTATCACTTATTTTTATTTATTAAAAAAAAAAAGGACACTTTTACAAAATATAGGATTTTGTTTTTTGGTCGAAACAAAATATAGGATCGACCATGGTATAAACCGACACCCAAAAGCAACGTATTTTTCTTAATTAAGCTAACACCCCAATTGTAGAAAGGGAGAGCCAACGAGACAGGCAGGAAAAGCATCCCATCCATATAGAAGCAGCAAAATGAAATCGCAGAATCATCTATACATATTATTAACAGCACATCTTCTGATACCCGACAATAGAAGGATTCTGTGAGTACATCTAAGAGAACATAGCCGAGAAAAATTAACTGGATAAATAGTCAACTTAGGAAATGCAACCAAAAACAGAGATCATCTTGTGAGCTTAAAAGATGAAAACAAAAAGAAGACAGGAAAAACGCAATATTTGAGGAGAGGGGATGCTCACCCTTCAACTGTATTGGATGATCTTGCGGTTTACAGATCATCAACTTTTATTATCACCAAAGCCACCAAAACGGCTGGAATAAGAGTCGCCAAAACCACCACTTCGGCTAGAATTACTGTCTCCAAAACCACCACTCCTGGTGGAACTTTTGTTGCCAAAGCCAAATCCACCAGTGCGACCTGAGCCAGAGTCTCCAAAGCCGTTGGAGCGATCACCAAATCCTGAAGGGCGACCAAAACCAGAACCACCAAAATTCCCGGATCGGTTTGAGTTACCAAAGCCTCCTCCAGAAGAACCTGTATTGGGACCACGAAAGGAAGCAAAACGACTAGAGTTGCTAGAACTTCCATATTGACCAAAGTCCGAACCTCTTTGACCACGTCCAAATCCTGAATCACCGGAACGACGTTCTCTTCCACCACCATATGAGCCAAATCGACCACCACCACCACCAAAGTCGTTGAACATATCTGCACTCCCTCCCTCAACAGCTATACTGGGAAGCTGATGAATATGATCAAGGACTAATTAGCCTAGCAAACTTTGACATGAAAAAAGGGATTATTTTACACTTCCCAATATATCCTAATCACTAACCATCAAGATTTAAAACTTCTCATAAACTTTTCCGCCAAGCAAGAACCCGCAAATTCTCCATATATTTTACACAATTATGCTCTATTTTTGTTGACAAAAATGATTTTTTTACTAGAATTAAAACATAAAAAAGAAAGGAAGATAGCTTGCCAGGAAGAAAAAAAGGCACAAAGATAATGGCTGACAAAGCTTATTCTACCATCTAAAATGTATGAGTCAAACAGGAGTTCAATGCAATCATCTTGAATTGAAGAAAATGCAAGTGGGAAAATGCAAGGTGCAAATTGACCTCGATAAATCGGCACCCCACTTCTCGCTCAATAACCTTCACGGCCCTTGTCTGCTCCCGTGTGTAGATGAGGATCGCATTTCCTTTCTTACCAGCTCGCCCTGTTCGACCAGAGCGATGGACAAAAATCTCTGAATTGTTTGGAAGCTCAAAATGTATGACCTGTAGATTAATGGATTGAACTTGAATAGATGGTAAATATCTATCAAGATACTATTTATGAAGCAGTCTCCAAACAAAGATCATCCCACAAGCAACAACATCAGAGGCATCAGTGAGCTGATAAATTAAGAATTAAAGCACACCAACCGCCCTTTATATCACACAAACCGCATCCACTACTACCCATTCTATTCCAGCCTGCAATAATGTCACATTCAGCTTGTAGTCACATACTATGAGGTTAAAAGTAGCCACTAAATTTAACAAAAAGCCATTGCACCCAACCGAGAAGAGAGTATCAGAGAGAGAGTGGAGGGAATTGGTTGTTTTGGCTCAACCTCCCTTCCCACTGTCAAATCCTAGTCCGATAAAATCCAAGAATCAGAGGTCAAGCTAAAGTAGGGTTACCCCAACTATAACAACTAGGCGTTATTCCACAAATGGGGTCAATTGACTGGGCATGAGACAAAAATACACACTGCATCATTTCCACGTCCCTAATATAGTCTCCAAAGCTCTAGATCTGGCCTTCAAACTTCCCATTCTTAGGAAATAAGCTGAGAATTATTCACTAGCTCTGAATATTGTGAGTGATGCCTATGGGAAAGAACAACAAAGTGCATTCTCCAAGGATATTAAGCTTTTGAATGATCTTTTAATTCGCAACACTTTGTTTAGTTGAATACATGCAACTAGAGAAGTAAAACCAAATTAAGGGTAATCAAGTCACCAATCAACAAAGACGAAACCCCTGACAGAAAATATCAGTTAATATGCAACTTAGTTCACGAGCAGGAAGCAGAAGCATGAACTATAAAGAGATTGTTATCCAGAGAGCAGAAAGTGACAGAACTAACCAAATCAACATTGGGAATATCAAGACCACGGGAAGCAACATCTGTCGCCACTAGAATATTAAAATGCCCATCCCGGAAACCTGAAAGTGTTCTCTCCCTCTGACTTTGTGAAATATCCCCATGCAGAGCCTCACATTTACAGTTCCTGCCCATAGCATATGCCAATCTATCGGCATCTCTTTTTGTTTGAGTAAAAACAATGCACTTTCCACCTTTTGCATGTTCCTACAACGTCGTCAAATAACAAAAATAGGGGACTGGATCAGCGGGCAGCAGTATTTAAGCATTAGGTTACAGACATGAAGGAGGAAAGGTTGACAGTTACAAGAAGGCATCTCATAAAAAAAAGCTTAACAGTAATGATAAGGCTTCGGGTTCTTACTGTTATCAGAGGTCCAATAATTGATGCTTTTCCATGCGAGTCAGATGCAATTGAATATAGTGAAATACCTTCAGCCAACTTTTGATCAGAATCTCCAACCTGCAATTTTACATGTAACCATCACACTCCTAGCAAAATCACTCGCATCCACACGTCCATTTCATGTACTCTATGCTGCTGTTTCTCATTTAGTAACCATCACACTCCTAGCAAAATCACTCGCATCCACACATCCATTTCATGTACTCTATGCTGCTGTTTCTTATTTAGTAAAGAGCTCACTCGAATTAAGCAGCAGTTATTTCATCCACAGTAAAGCTTACCCATGCTTGCATCTAGGATACTAACACTATGTGTCATTTCAACCTTCAATCCAAAGACTCACCATGCAAAAGCACAAAATGGGTGGGATCATTTTGAACTGCTGGACAAAGTCAATAAACCACTGAAACACCCTCAGAAAAGGAGATTTCAAACAGCATATTCTTCAATTTTTCATTCACTAAGCTGCATCAGTTTCTTTGTAATAATTCTATTGTACAGCGTTAATAATTGCATGTTCGGGTAATATTAATTCCAGTACAAACGCCAGGAAATAGGTATGGCATAATTCTCAAAGCAGCCCCCTCCCAAAAAAGGAAAAACAGAAGAATAAGGAGAACAAATGCAGAAACTATCACATGTTGTCGTGCATAGGGTGCTTACCAAATCAATAGTCAGCGGATCCTTTAAATATTTCTTGGTGAGGCCTTTTATCCAATTTGGCATTGTCGCTGAAAACATCATACCCTGCCTCTTCTGTGGCAACCTCTGTAATATTGTTTCAACATCTTCCTCAAATCCCACTGCAAGCATCTGATCTGCTTCATCAAGGACAACAAATTGGACTTCCGATAAGTTCAGCGAACCTCTCTTGAGCAGGTCAATAACACGACCAGGTGTTCCAACAACAACATCAACACCATAGTCAAGCTTCTTCATTTGGACGTTGATGGGTGTACCCCCATAAACACAAATAGTATCCAAATTGGGAGCAGACTCATAAAATTCTTTCTCAACTTGTCGTGCAAGTTCTCTTGTTGGAGCCAAGATTAAAGCCAAGGGATTCCTCCCACGTCTGTGCATTTGGAAATCACAGGTGTCATTCCATGATTACATAATTCCCATAATTCAGAGCCTATCCCATTTAAGCGAACGAAACTAAACAAAATGAGCATGCAAAAGGTTATCAAAGTGAACAAACCCGTGTTTTGCATTAAACTGAATTATCTTGTCCATGACGGGGATCCCAAAAGCAAGAGTTTTTCCTGTTCCAGTTTTGGCTCGGGCAATCATGTCCCGCCCTTGCATTGCTGGTTCAAGCACAGCTTTCTACAGAAAAAGAGCACAGCAAAAAGTTAAGGGCCTTTATGTTCCAGCTTTTCTAAGTTATAACTAAAAAGAGATTAGCTTAGTATGCTAGAATTCTACATGATCCCAAATGTCAAAAAATGTACACGTGCATAAGTTTTTAAATGTTTGTGGGTGTTCGACATCAATGAAAAGTTCAATCTCAAATGCTAAAAGACAACAGAAAGCAAAAGGCCATAAGCAAAGGTCACTCCAAACAGACTTTAAAGTTCAAATTTCTAAGCAAAAGAATTATATATAACAACCGAGAAAATATCATTCAATGAGGTCTTGCATTTCCAATGCGAATTTCGGCAGGATTACTCTCCTCATATCAAGGAAGAAAGATACATTCATTCTACCAGAGCACATATGTAACCTTAGTAACAGAGAATCCAGGATTAAAGAACCCAAAAAACACAGACGCCTTGAAAAAACTATCAATTATGTAAATTCCTCAAAACATACTTAAAGAAATAGCCCTCAGTAATCAAACTAAAGATATACTCTAACATGCCAAAGATTCCAACTCTCAGTCATGATACATCCAAAACCCCAACTATAAAATGATTCAATAAACAAGAGAAGCCGCTAACTGTTCGACACACAACAACTACACCACATTGTAGAGTCGAGGCGATTTGTACCCCATCTTCCTAACAACATCACAATAGCAAAACAGAAGCAAACAGGGTTACCTGTATAGGAAAGAGCTTAGTTATGCCCTTCTTAGCCAAAGCAGAGACGATCTCCGGAGCAATCCCGAGCTTCGCAATCTCGAGACCTTCATCACTACTACTCCCCGCCGACGACTTCTCTTCGTCGTAGGGCCCAAAATCGTCGACAGCGAACTCGGCCTGCGAAACCCCCGACGCCCTGAACCCCAACGGCCCGGGACCCGCGCGGAACCCCCTAACCGAGCCACCGAACCACGACGGCGGCCTCAGGAGCCCGCCGCGGGCTGGGAAATGGCTCGGCTCGCCGGCAAGCGCGCCATCCGAGGACGCGGCGAGCGATTGGGGATGGTGAAGCAGGGTGTCGAGGGAGGTCAGAGCGGCCGAGAGCGCGCGCTTCGAGGCGATCGGCGAGGAAGACGTCTTCCTCAGAACGATGTGCATCATCTTGTTCAGAGATGCACGCTCAGGGAAGAGAGAGAGAAAGAGAGAGAGAGAGACGGAGGGTGATTAGGGTTTAAGAAGGGAGGAGAGAGTGAGGGTTTTAGGGGAGGTGATGCTGCGAGGCAGAGGAGGAAATGAGAAATGTTGTCGAGGGTTTATGTGCGACTGTGAGAATTCTCTCACTTTCTTTCCATTTCCATTTTTCCTTTTTTTTTTTCCTTTGGCTTCACGTCGGAAAGATATTTACGAGCTGGGTTCGTGTGTGACGAGGTGCACCTTCTTTTACCAGAGCTGCTCCGGTATCGGCTTGACACGTAAGCAAAGATCCCGCTCGAGGGGGGTTCGAAGAAATCCCCAACCCTTTGATTTTAGGAAATCCACGTATAGAGTCCCGGGGACCACAAAATCAACGATCGTGACTCACTCAAATCAGTAAACCCAAGAAATCCCCAAAAAGAAAGTCCCCCTTTGAAATATGGGGTTTCTATATATATCCCCGATGAATACACTGGGCGATAAACTAAATGAATAAATCTCGTCATTCGAACATAAACTTTTAATATTTTTATGTATTATGATATTCATATAGGACATGTAATAAATGAACTTGATTATAATCGATTATTATCAGGGTCGGTATCTTTTGATGTTCTATAGAAATTATGCATAATAAGTACGCGATTGATTCAACATAATTGTGTACCGAATAGAAGTACACAACAAAAAAGCCTTCTCAATCTCAAAAAACTAATTAACCATAATGGGTGCCATTAGAAAGTCTAATTTCAAAATATCATTCATGAATCTCAAGTATGCGAAGTTGATCTTGTCCGGGTCCAACGATTCAACATTGGGATATGCCCACGGCTGTGACGTACGTCAGTGTTTGTCCAAGTTGAATACTAAGCATATATCCATGGGCATGCCGCACCCTTTTTCTTAGTTTTGTTGGTTGGGTTCTAGATGTCTAACAAGTCGGATCCCTCGCATGACCCGCATCTCGACATGGGATGTTCGTGGCTTGGCCGACCTACGACCACAACAGACTCTGTCTGGCATAGCGAAAATAACGGGCCGTGCCAGCACTTGTCCCATCCACTCTAGGCCGCACAGGGCCTAGAGGTAACCCACCCTCGGAATGGCACGGCCACAAGGCCATCACGGGCCAAAAGATGGCTCACAAGAAGTCATCTTTCTCATAAGGTCATTGAACTGCTTCAGAAATTAACTTCTGGTCAGAAGTTAATTTTTCTACTTTTGCTTTTGAGCAGAAATTGATTTTTCTACTTTTGCTTTAGAAGTTGATTTCTGATAAGAGAAAAACATTTGATAACAAAATAAAATTTATGCTTCTGAAACAGAAATTCATTTGGTAACGGTAGGTGGCAACGGGCGGTGGTCAGCTATGGGCGACGACGATGGTCCGCGATTGGCGGGGGAGGCGCGGGGGGCGGCGACGATGGGCAGTGATGGGCGGCGACCGGCAATGGGCGAAAGCAGGCGGCGATGGGAGGTGGTCGGCGACGGTGGACAGCGGTGGTGGGCAAGGCGCCCGACGGAGGTTGGTGACGGTGGGCAACGCGGCCGACGGAGGTCGGCGGAGGTGCGGGGGGCGGCGACGACCAGTACGACGATGGGCAGGGGTGGGCGGCGATCAGCAGAGGGCGACAGCAGGCGGCGATGGGAGGTGGTCGGCGACGGTTGGCGAAGGTGGGCTGCGGTTGATGACGGTGGGCAGCGGTGGTGGGCAATGGCGGCCGACGGAGGTCGGCGGTAAGCAACGACGGCAAAGGCGTGGTTGGAAGAGAGAGACGCTAAAAATGAAAAGAGGCCAAAGTGAAGTGAGAGGGATGATATTGAGAGATTTTTATTTCTGAAATAAAAGTAACTTTTTTTAATTCTAGAATTAGCTCAAAAACTTCAGAAGTAAAATTTAGCTTCAGAAGTAGCAATATAATGCAGCGTAATCAAACTAATTTCTGCTTAGAAATTACATTACTAAACGAATTTCTACTCCAGAATCACTTCTAAAGCAAAAATTTATTTTCAGAAATGTTACCATGCGCGCCCTAAACAGCCTGAAAAATCAGTCCGACAAGCATTCCGATTTCGGAAACCAATTCTGATTATGATGTTGTATCAGAAAAAGCACACGTTGTAACACCCGAGTTTTTTTAGCTTCAGAGAAGATGAAGCATCTTCCTTCATGTTTTTTATAATGAAAGGGGAGAATAATTCCATCGTACAGCGTTAACAATTATATTTTCGGGTAATATTTCTTCAGAGAACAAATGTTGCATGTTCACGTGCATAGGGTGCTTTCCAAATCAATAGTCAACGGATCTTTCATATACTTCTTGGTGAGGCTTTTTATCCAATTTGGCATTGTAGCTGAAAACATCAGACTCTGCCTGTTCTGCGGCAATCTCTGTAATATTGCTTCAACATCTTCCTCAAACCCCACCGCAACCATCTGATCCGCTTCATCAAGGACAACAATCTTGAACTTCTGATAAGTTCAGTAAACCTCTCTTGAGCAGGTCAATAACACGACCAGGTGTTCCAACAACAACATCAACACCATAGTCAATCGCCTTCATTTGGCGGCCGACGAGTGTACCCCCATAAACACAAAAAGTATCCACATTGGGAGCAGACTCATAGAATTCTTTCTCAACTTCTTGTGCAAGTTCTCCTGTTGGAGCCAAGATTAAAGCCAAGGGATTCTTCCCACGTCTGTGCATTTGGAAATCGCAGTTGTCATTCCATGATTACATAATTCCCATAATTCAGAGCCTATCCCATTTAAAAGCAACGAAACTAAACAAAATGAGCATGCCAAAAGGTTATCAAAGTGAACAAACCCATGTTTTGCAATAAGCTGAATTATCTTGTCCATGATGGGGATCCCAAAAGCAAAGAGTTTTTCCTGTTCCAGTTTTGGCTCGGGCAATCATGTCCCGCCCTTGCATTGCTGGTTCAAGCACAGCTTTCTAAACAAATAGAGCACAGCAAAAAGTTAAGGGCCCTTGGGTTCAAGCTTTTCTAAGCTATAAATAAAAAGAGATTAGTTTAGTATTTTTACGCTAGAATTCTACATGATCCCAAATGTCTCAAAATGTCCATGTGCATAAGTTTTTAAATGTTTGTGGGTGTTCGATATCAACGAGAAGTTGAATCTCAAATGCTAAAAGACAACAGAAAGCAACAGGCCATAAGCAAAGGTCACTCCATACAGACTTTAAAGTTCAAATTTATAGGCAAAAGAATCATATATAACAACCTAGAAAATATCATTCAACGAGGTCTTGCATTTCCAATGCGAAATTCGGCAGGATTACACTCCTCATATGAAGGGAAGAAAGATACAATCACACTACCAGAGCACATATGTAACCTCAGTAACAGAGGATCCAGGATAAAAAACACAAAAAACACAGACGCCTCGAAAAAACTATTTTAAGCACACTTTTCCTGCTAGGTCCATAAGTCGATTCAAGTTACTATCCGTCCAAAATCACTGAAGGTGGTGACATGAATCTCCAGCATGGAAGTTGATCTTTCCCGGGTCCAATGATTCAATACTCGGATATGCCCATGGATGTGACCTAGGTTTGTGTTTGTCCAAGTTCAATACTAAGCATCTCCATGGGCATGACCCACCTTTTCTAGGGTTTGATGGTTGGGTTCTAGATGTCTACCTACATGGGATGTGTGTGGCTTGGCCGACCTACGACCACGATGGACTGTGTTTGGCATAGCGGTGTCGCGACGCTCTCGAAAATTTCGGTGAATTTGGAGGGTTAATGGATTACCAGGATCTCATCCATTCAATAGAATGGTGAGACCCAGGCGCAGGCTCTCCTAGGCTCATACCAAATCGCGTCAGGGAAAAAATTTATATCGTAAATCAACCTTAGTGCGGTCGGGTGACATATGATAAGTGTGCATGCCATCGAAGTCACCACCAATCTATTTTTGGATGGTAGATTGGAAACCCTACGGAGTAGTTGGGAGGGACCGTTCGATTCTGCGAAAATCAGAGAAGAGGGTCCTGGGACTTAGTTACGCCAATCTTTCGATTGACGCCTTTTCGGTACCTAAGTTGAGCGATTTTTCTAACTGTAGATTTCATGCAAATGTCTCGGGGTGAGGTATGCTCTAACATTTAAAGGGGTTCATGCGGATGGGAATGACTATCCTATCAATCACAATCAATAATGAAAGTGCGCAAGTCAAGGAACCAGGTCATGCAGATAAATCGCATAAAAAACAGCACACAATTAGTCACATGACATACCTAGTGAAGCCCTAAGGGCTTAGAGAATGCATCATTAAAGTTCAGGGATAGTTTGGGAAAGTTTGGGACAAAATATCTAGATGGACAAAATAGTCATTTTTGACAAGCTCGGAGTAAAAAAATTCACAAAAATGAGTCAGACCAGTTGAATGTGGTTATTTCCCATTTTTTGTGATTTTTGGGAATATTTCTGAGGTGATTTGCCCATAATGGGCAAAATCGTCATTTAGGAAGAAAGATGGGACAAAATCGCCAAAAATAGGATTGATCAATTGATTTGATCATTTCCTAATTTTTGAGATTTTTCTGAATTTTTGGGATTTTCTGGGATTTTCCCAATTTTTTTAGAATTTTTATTATTTTTTTGGATTTTTAAATGATTTTCTGATTTTTTTTATTTTCTGATTTTTTTTATATTTTTCGGACCGGGTCGGGTCGACCCAGCCCACGCCTCACGGGTGCCCAGCCTGAACCATATGGGTCTAGACTGGTCTAGACCAAAACGACGCCGCATTGATTTTTTTTCTTTTTCTTTTTCTTTTTTGATTTTTTTTCAAATTTTAGAAATTTTTATTGATTTTTTTATATTTTCCCACCTATTATTAATCTAACGCTCTACAACTCGCCACGTGGCGAAATCTCAGCCACCGGATCAATTTTTTATTATTTGTTTACTCTCTGAATTTTTTTATTCTAGATTAGTCCAGAGGTTGACACGTGTTGGGTCGGAGTCAACGGACCCGACCGGACCTGGTCAACAACCTGCCCGGCTGACTCTTTTTATTTTTTAGGAATCGGTTAAAATCGATTAACCTCCTCGGGCAGACGTGGCCGCCACATGGCTGCCACATCAGCGCCACATGGGCGTTGACCTGGTCAACGCTTCTGTGTAGAAGACGACCGGAGCTGCTCCGATCTTCGGCGAGTCCATCGGAGGCTCACCGGCGCGCCCAAAACTAGCCTAAACCTGCTCGAAATGCCCCAATTTCAACATTGAAAGACTCCTAACATCTTCTATACCAACATATGTCAGATTTGTGCTCTAAAACAACCTGAAAACAACCTATCAAGCACCGGTCGAGATCAACATTCCGGCAGAGATCCAAATCACATAATAGCTTTTAAACTTGCGAACTAATTCATCAAACAGAATCCAAGGATGTTCAGAAAGCTTACCTGATAGATCGGGAGGTTCGGTTTCGTGCGAAACGAGCGCACGAGCTCGAGGTATGTCTGGGAGTTCGGAGGTTGACTCAAGGAGTTTTTTGCAACGAAAACACAAATGGAAGATATATCCGTGCTCAGGAAGGTACGAGGAGCAGATTGAATCAAGTTTCAGGCAAAACGATCGAGTAAACGGAGGTCCGCTATGGACGGACCTCTGAAGCTTCAACCATGGCTCGTACCTTTTCCGGCGGTGAAACAACAAGCGGCGGGGTTCGGGACGTTCGCAGCGGCCTCACGAAGCTCTCCAATCACCTCCCGAAGCTCGATTCCTCCTCGTTTGTTCTGACAAAGCCCCGAAGGTCTCAGCCCGAGCTCTCGGCTTTGGTGTCGCACGAGCCCTAGTAGAGCTCTTTCTCTCTCCTTTTTCTCTCTCAAATCTATTATGGACCTCTGCAACTGAATGGAACCTCCCCTTGATCCAAAAATCGCGTGAAGCTCTTATACTCGATCTGAATTTTTTTGGCGCGCGGGTGGGCTACACCGACTCAAACAGCACATGCCCGACGCCCAAATCAAGTGCCATGAGGCACGTCGGCGTCGGGCACACTCCGGCTTACCAACTGGAGCTCCGGCATGCGCGATTCTAGCGCGAAAATGGCTCGGCTGAACTTGGTTCCTCCTGCGTGTGAAGTTGAATGTTTGGGGAAGATGAACAGTATTCGGGTCGGGCCGGGTCGGACACGACCTGACTGACCCAACTCGCACCATTTCCTCAAATTGACCTGCGAAAACGCAAAAATTTTCGAATTAAATCCCAAAATTGGGTTCTTTGACATGGATCCCATCTAAAAACACGTTTTTTGTATGAAAAATTTGCTTGGAATTGTGCAAAAACCTCAAATTTTTTGTTTGACCCAAAAATGTAATTTGAGAAATCCAAATCCCAAACGGGCAAATTGGACCAAACCACCCCCACCAATTGATTCATAAGGGTCAAAACTATAGGGTAGTGGACTTAGATTTTCAAGATTGTCCTTGAAAGTTTTTTAATTTCGCTTTGATTAAATCCCAGTGACTAAATTGAAAAATTAAAGCTCAATTTGATCTAATTCACCTAAATTGCGTAATTCATGGAACAATTGGACTGAATTATAGTTTTAGGCAATAGAAAGGAATGCCACATATTCAAAAATGTAAAAATTAAAAATAAAAGGACTAAAATGTAATTTTTTGGCTCAATTCGAGATCAAGCTCAATGAAGAAACCTATAATCCCGAATTGAATTTTTAAAATTTTATTCAGCAAAAATGAAAAAGGAATTGAAATAAAAATATTGGCTATTTTTGTGTATTTTTGCGGCCACAAATACTATTTTTCTTGAATTTTGGGTATTTTTCTATTTTTCGAAAAATAATAAAAATGCGAAAATTATGAAAAATTATTTTTGGTTCAAAAATAGTTCCTTAGGCTTGGCCAAGGCTCCCAAAGTTGATTTTTCAATTTTATGAATTTTTATGGATTTTCTATGAATTTTCTAAAAATAAAACTGATAAAAAAATCAGGTGTTAGCAAACGGCAGCCTAGAGGTTACCCGCCCTCAAAATGGCACGGCCACAAGACTATAACAGGCCATGACAAACCGGCTCACAAGAAGTCATCTTCCCATAAGGTTGTTGAATGATGGTCGGAAGCCACATTCGGATTTAGTCCGGTCATATCAGGGAATACGATCGATTCTGTGATCCGAATTGGACCCATTTGGCCGAAGACAGATCTGAGCCAGGCCTTGGTATTGATCCGTCTATTTAGCTCAATAAGGTCGCACTTTACCATGAGCTTGAATTCCAGTTAATGAGTCAAAAACAGAGGAAGCCGAAACTTCCATTTGGTAAGGAAAACCCCGACCGTCCAACCTTTTTTTTTTTTTTGTCAAACCGACCGTTCAACCGTCAGACGTATTACAAAAAGGCTGACTCTTGGGCTACACTGCGAGCGCAAGGGTTTATATGTCTTGGGCACAAATGTAGCCGTACAATTCCTGGAAAAGGTGCATGACAATGACCTAACCTCCTGTCCCTTCCCAGGCTCCGACATCGACATCCTGCCAAGGAATCGGTCCCATGATTCTGTCATTTCTTCACGAGCTTTTTCACTAAACAGTCCGAAAAACCAGTCCGGCAAGCATTTCGATTGCGGAAACCGATTCTGATTATGATGTTGTATCAGAAATACCACACGTTGTAACACCCGAATTTTCTTAGCTTCAGAGAAAATGAAACATCTTTTAAATTAATCGAAAAAAAGGAAAAAAGGGAATTCATTTGGGGAATATTAAAAGAAACCAGAACGAATCCAACATTTGATTCGGATCAAGCATGAGAGGCGTTCACGCTCCCAAACTTGGACCTCAACAGAAGCGCGCTTCTGCTACTGCATATCACATGCGTCGCATTAGTCCTCGCACCGGTTGGACTGCCGCCTCCATTGTTGCCGGCATTGTCCGTTCTTCTAACCCTCTCTAGGCACGAGCAGTTGGAGGCCAACAGCCCGAGGGAAGGAATGGACATGGGTCTCTCTTTTGAATGTGCTGTCAAGTGCATCAATATGATAATGGAGTTCGAGGTTTTCACTGTCGGGATATGGATGACGTATTGGAATCGATTTCTCGAACGGAATCCCGACATGCCCTCTACCGTCGAAGATATCGGCTTTCAGGTTGGTGGTCCTCGAAAAATCGACACCAAGTCTAGTATTCAATTTTTAATTTGCGTGGATATATTTCTTAACTAGAGTAACTATTCAAAAAAGTTGTATTCAAAATTGGTCGTAAGAGCACGTATGGAGAGTAGGGAAAGTTCGCGAGTGGGATGCCTGACTTGTGAGTTTGTTGGAATAGGTAGGAGAATTTGTTTTTCCCGAGAATCGTAAAGAGAGAAAGTCTAGAGAGAAGCTCTAGCAGAGATTGTTTGTGATGCTTTTTCATTGGATGATCCAAACGAGGGAGATGACACCACTATTTATATTAGGGGTCTCTCATTACAACCGCTAATCGTATTTTAAACTAATGGCTAAGATCGTATCTCCCCATTTAACATTAAATGAGAAAGTTCTAAAATACGGGACAATTATAATATTGTCCGCCTTTGAGAATATTCTAGAGAAGCCTAGGAAAATCTTAGAGAAATTTTAGATGCCAAGACATTTTCAAGTCTTGAAATTCTTCTCGACCATGTGACCAACTTGTTATGCCACGAAAACCTCGGTGGTGCCACTTGACACTCTGCTAAGGAATCGGTCCCACGGTGCTGTCATTTGTGCACGAGCTTTTCACTAAACAGTCCGAAAAACCAGTCCGACAAACTTTCCGATATCGGAAACCAATTGTAATTATAATGTATCAGAAAAACCCCACGCTGTAACACCGAATTTTCTTTGCTTCAGACAAAATGAAGCGTCTTTTAAATTAATCGGAAAAAAAAAAAAGGGAATGCAATTGGGGAAAATTAGAAGAAACCAAAACGAACCCAAGGTTTGATTCGGATCAAGCACGAGAGGCGTTCCTGCTCCCAAACTTGGACCTCAACAGAAGCGCGCTTCTGCTGCTGCATATCACATGCGTGGCATTAGTCCTGGTGCCCGCCTGACCGCCGCCTCCGTTGCCACCGCCGGCATTGTCCCTTCTTCTTCCCCTCCTCCTCCTCCCTTCTTCGTCCCCTCCTCCTTCGTTCTCCGAACCCGCCCCTCCTCCTCCTCCCTCGGCCCCGTCGAACACCAACGACCCGGCATCCACCGAGATCACTAGCCCGCCCCTTCTCGCCCTCAAGTGGCTCACGCTCTCCTGGCCGATCCCCCGGCACCTCTTCACCTTCAGCTTCACCAGGTTCACGCACCCAGCGACCACCGCCTCGATGCCCCTCTCCGTGATCGGGCAGTTCTTGATGCAGAGCTTCTTCACCGCCCTGAACTTCGCCGCTATGGCCTCCATCTCCCGGTCCCCGACCGAGTCGGTGTTACACAGCGCCACCCTCTCGAGGCATGGGCAGTTGGAGGCCAGCAGCCCGAGGGAAGGAGCCGTGATCGGGACGCCCATCAGGACGAGCTCATGGAGGCGCGAGCATTTCGCAGCCAGGGCCGCAATCCCCTCCTCGCCTATGGTTCGCCCCCCAAACCGGGTGCATGCGTCGATGTGGAGCTTCCTCAGCTTCTTGCAGGAGCTGGCGATCGCTGATAGACCCTCGTCGGAGCAATCTGTAACTCGGCTCAGGAACAGAGTGTCCAAATCGGGGCACGAACAGGCGATTGCGGTCAAGCCAGAATCCCCCATTTGCACGTTCTCCATTTGAATCTCGGAAATGGAGGTCGCTCCTCCTCCGCGGAGCCGGAGGCTCTCGAGCACTCTGTCCCAATTTCCGGAGCTCCTACAACACAGGAATGGATTAATTCGAAACCGTCGCACTTCTAATCGATCATTTCGAACTACATTGTGTGTTTCGTGTCGAATCCAAGGTACGAGTCGAAAATTATGCGTGCAATTGACTGTGTTAGAACATAATACCAACGGTGCATTACTAGCATTTACCTGCAAACGACGAGGCTCTTCAATGGCTTCGACGAGCAGAGAAGAGGAATGAAGAGGCGAGCGTTGTGCAGGTCCTTGATGCACAGTCGCTCCAGCTGAAAGTTCACTCGCTTCTTCTCCTTCTTCGACTCATTCGCGTTCTTGGCTTCATTGCCATCGTCGCCGTCGTAATACGCGTCGATGGAGAGAGGTGTGCTCTGCGCGTCGAGCTTGCGCAGCCGCTTGAGCGTGAGGTCGCGGAGCGACGGGCAGTTGCAGAGCAGCGAGACGATCCCCCGGGCGCCGAACCCGCATGCGGTGAGCGAGACCTTCTCCAGAGCCAGGGGACGCCGGAGGGAGAACGCGCGGAGGCCGTCGTCGGAGACGTCGACGCAGCCCTTGAGCTTGAGCTTCTTGAGGGACGGCAGCGACGCCGCGACCAGGGCGAGCGCGTCGTCGCCGAGGCTCACGAGCTTGCGGGAGCACTTGAGGGAGAGCACCGAGACGGCGCTGAACCGGCGGAGCAGCGGGGGGAGCGACGGGGAGATCTCGGAGCGGGCGAGGAGGGCGAGGCGCTGCCGCGACTTGGCGTCGACGAGGTGCCACCGACGGCAGACGAGGGAGCAGGAGTTCCGGTCGTCGGAGCCCAGGAGGGCGAAGACGGAGGCGACGCACTCGTCGGGCAAGCCCACCGTGAGGTCGCGGGGGTCGGCGGCGGGGGCTTCTCGGGCGTGGCTATCGACGGCGGCGGTGGCCGACAATGCGCGACACGAGGAGCAAGAAGAAGAAGAAGGAGCTTGGCCCATTCGAGAGGCTTGAATTTGCGATAGCGTGAGCCGAGGAAGAAGAGGAAGACGAAGACGAAATGCAAGGTGCAGAAGAGATAGAGAGAGAGAGAGTGTGTGCGGTGCTGGTCAGAAAGGAGACAAAAAGAAGAAGATGAACGTGAAATGAAATGGTCATTAAGACAGTGGAGAGAGAGAGAGAGAGAGCATTTGTATCGGTAACACCAATGAGACGGACACGACCCATCATTCGCTAACGTTGGTTGGAGGTTCCTTCCTTGTGGACAAACTACTTTAGTTGTTCCTCCTGCGATCCCTTTGTCTTCCAAATTTCATAGCATTTTTCGAATTTTTTTTATTAGACCTGTTTTACTTGTATTTAAAAAGTAAAGAAGGGTGTGTTTGTTTCGCGAAAAATAAAAAATTTAAAAAATATTTTTCAAAAAATAAATGCTTGTATCACTCATAAAAATGAATGAATGCAAAATATTTTTATCACCGTGAAAATAGTTAGGCATAAAGTGTTATCGATAATGAAAATATTTTTCGTTGACTAATTTTTCTAAAAGATACAAGCGTTTATTTTTTGAAAAATGTTTTCCAAATCTTTGATTTTTCGTGAAACAAACGCAACCTAAGTGTACTAGTAATTCTAAATTATCGTCAAATTGTAATTAAATCTTACTACTTTCAAAAAATAAAATTAAGTCCTAAAATTTATTGCTTTTGTTTTTTTTTATTAGACCTTCGCCATAGTAAAAAGTGATTTAACGCACTTCTCGTTGAACTATTGCTTGTAAATTAATTTAATTGTAAAACTAGCTTCGGATACATCTGTCATTCATCGAGCGATTTTGAGTTTGAAAAAAAAAAATGAGATAAGTGAATTGAAAGTCCTAAAGTTTGTCACAAAAGCGTAATTAAGTCCTAAAACATATAAAAAATGCAATCAAGTCCTAAAACTTGTCAAATTGGTGCAATTAAGCCTTTTCGTTAACTCCGTTTAATTTGGCTAACGGAAAATGCTAATGTGACTTTTTTTATATTATTTTCTCTCTTCTACGTGGCATTGACGTGACTAAAACAAGAAAGATAAGACTAAAACGATGTCGTTTTAGACCAAATATGATTTTTTACACTAAAAATTAAATTAAATTAAAAGAAATGGGTAAGAAGGCAAATGCGAGGGCCCGCAGAACCCTCGTCACCCGTCCATTGTCACCGAACCGCAAGAGAGGGCCTAGAGGGTTGCGACTCTCACCTAAATCGGGCGAGGGTTGACTGCCATTGGTAGGGGCCAGGCGGCTTTCGCTGACCATTGACTTGTCATCCCCCACCATCGCCGACCCTTTCCAGCAATGGCGAGGGCCTACCGTTGGACATAGTAAAAAAAATCGTGTTAGTAGTTTTCGTTATCCAAGTTGGACAGAATTAACGAAATGACATGATTGCACCAACTTGACAAGTATTAAGATTTAATTGCATTTTTGATAAGTTTTAATACTCAATTGCGATACCTTTTATGATTTTCAATGTACTCAATTGCATAGTTTGCAAACGGGCGGAGTTCCTCTGCTCGTATGGGTACATCGCTCGGTTTAATATCTCCACAAATCTCCAAGTGTCGATAAAATTCTTAATTTTCCCAAATTAATCGCTGGAAATTATTAAGACACCGACACGAGTATCGCGAGAGATGGAGAATCTATATCCGTCTATAAACTATGTGACAGAAACCAACGATTATGTACCTACATTGGATCGGATCTTGAGGCCCCATAATCCCCGACAAAAATAGACTCGGGTCGCATAATTTACATATATAATGCAATACTTTTTCTTTTCAATTTGAATTCTTATATCGCAATGTGCAGTACAAATCAAGTATGTCATTCTCGTAATTTTCAAAATCCAAATGGCTCGAGAACAATACTAAATAAATATTTGAAAAGGGATCTACTTTCCTAAGCAACAGAATATGGTAATAAGTGTTGGGGGTGTGGTTCATACTCCTCTATGACATGAAAGCACGTGGGTCTCGCTCCACGCTGAGCGGGTGGGGGTCCGGAGGAGCCGCCCCGGCGGGGGTCTCAAGGGGGTAGCGCCCCATGGACACTAGAGGGCTTTACGATTTAAGCCCGTAAATTTTCATTAGTAGTTTGTGCTGGAGCTCATGAATAGCTACTGGTATATATATAATTTTTCGCTTGTAATTGAGTGATGTAACGAGAGGTGCGGGGTGCTAATTATAGTGGAATCCTCTGCTGGACGTAGCCATAGTTTAAGAGTGAAACAGAATAAAATCTTGTATCTCGATTTCTCTTTCTCGCTTTACGTTTTACTTCGACTTAATTGTGCACCGAATCCTAACAATAAGCTAAACGTATAGTGCAAAATGCATTCTGGAAATATTTTGAAAATGAATTATTCGTGGAAACACTACCAAAGGCGAAGATTTTCTCCACGTACTTCCGTCATTGCCGACGATGTGTTGATCGTAGTTGTGAATCGCTTCATGAACTTATACACCGACCGTAACGCGAGCCGCGTGTGGGGATATTTTCTTCACTGGGCGAAGTTTACAATGAAAAAATCTTTTGAATTACGAAACGCAAAGTATTTATTTTGAAATCGGAAGCATGAAATTACAATTAGGGTAGACCTTGGAAATAGTTCTTGCAATTCGGCCCGTAGTAAGTTGTGTAATGCATTATAGTAGGCCTTCGTCGAGCCTTTAATTTCATGTATTGATTACGAGACTCAAACAAAAGTGGTGCGACGTGATAACTTCATTCAGACCATTTTCCTCCGTTAATTTCTCTTCAATATATCCATTTTCAAACAAGAGAAAAAAAGAAAGAAAGTGACCTCTCCTTTATTTATACCTTTTCCCCTCTTTTCCCCTCTCAACTTTTCGCTCATAGATGGTTTTGTATAACTGTCATGGTGGTTGGCCTCCCGATCAACGCGGAAAGATGTCTTTTACGGAATCGCGAGTTCGATCTGCGTCGGGAGCGATCTCCAAACGACTCATACTAAGCTGCCTAGCTGCGGCAAATTTTGCACGGAGAAGCTTCCTGATGTACTTAGAGTTGGCGAACTCGGAATGGGCTGAAATTTGGTCGGCTGCATGGAAACAGGCCGATGATCAAAACTCACAGCTCTGCTGTGATCGACGTCGTTTTTTAGCTTTTCGTTGTCGTTTTGATGGATTTTTAGGCATTATTTGTAATTCCAGTGGCGTTTTCGTAATTTTACGCTTCCTATAAGTAAGGTTAACACAATATAAAAAGGCATTTAAGATTCTTAGCGAGGCAGACATTCTATTGATTTGGATAATCGTATTCGAGAGAACGACTTGTTCCATTACTTCCCGACTTCCATCGTCTTGGTGGAGCTGCGGTAACATTTCGCCGAGCCCAGAATTTCGGGTCACGGATGGGGCGGGATACTTATGATTCGAATCAAACATTGCGTAATTGGTGCATAGCTCTTTTGATTATTCTGGGAGAGATGGTCGCCGCCGGTGCCGATCGCCTCGCCTCTTTATCCTTTCCAAGAAAAAAAAAAAAAAGAAGAAGAAGCAGAAAGAGAGGTTTGGATCTAATTTTTGGAGTTGATTGCGCGCAGGGGAGGGAAAGAATGAGTGGGGACCAAAATGTTTTTAAAATTGAATGCTCATAAATTTGTCGGCTACTCAGACAAACATCGGGTGGGGCGCGATGTTGTGGTGTGTGTCTTCCTTGCTGGCTTTTTGCCTTTTGGCCTTTTGGCCTTTTTGCTTCTCATTTGAATTGCACCAGACGAGGAAGTAAAAAACAAGCAAAAGGTTGGTGCAGTTTCGAACTTCCGATGCAGCTACACAGCTCAAACCACTCGTGGCGCCAATAAATACATGAATAAATCGACAAAAAAAGAAGAAGAAGAATTGCGCATTTTGATTTCTTTTTGTCCCCCAAAATAAAGAAATTTGAACAAAATACCGGCAACTACAACAGAAAAGTTCAAATATTTATGTGCTTTCTCTAGGTTATCCATTAGAAATCTCAAACGGATACTCCATAACACATTTACTTTAAAATAATTTTTATCTCACGAAAAATCTCAAACCGATATTCCCGATCTAAAATTATTCTTCACATCATATGCCAAACTTCTAAGGGATTGGGGTAAATGTGTCGTTAGGTAACCGGTTCGAATTTTGTGTAAGACGAGAATTAGTTTTGAGTAAATATATCTGTGGGTACCGGTTTGAGATTTTTATTAAGATGAAAATTAGTTTGGAGTAAGTGTGCCACGGGATTGTTTTAGCGGCTTTAGCTCTATTTTTTCTTTGGTATTTCGATGGAATTTCAACCCCGTCATTTCAAACGTTCGGTGACCCACCATCTATTTGTGATTGCTCCTAAAGTAAGTTCAATTTGTCATCTATGGATCGAAGATGGGAAAGATTATATTCCAGTCCGAGAAAACATTCCAAGCACCCCTTTTCTCTTTTCTTTTTGGTCAAAAGAGTGAACAATGCCAATGATTATGCTTTAAGCCTACCTTTTTTTTTTTCCACGCACCTGTGGATATTTTGTAGTGAAAATACAAGAATATCAAAATAATCCCATCACTCTTATAGGAGGATAAGCAACCTTTACTTTTCTTTTTCTTTTTGTTTTTCGGCAAGGGGACGAAGAATGAATTTTTTTTTTTTTTGGTAAAAGGAGAGAAAAATAAACATCTATCGTCAACCCACCCATGTATAGCTCAGTTAGTTAGGGCGCACTTGGGATTGTGTGGTTAGGCGCACTGGTCCCAGGTTCGATTCTCCAGCTGAGTACCTGTGATTTAAGTGGGTTGCCGTGCTAGTCTCCCCTGAGGAATAGTCGAGGTGCGCGCAAGCTGGCCCGGATATCTCGGTTACAAAAAAAAAAAAAAAAAAAAAAAATCTATCGACCGGTACTTATTTTTAAGAGATAACTATACAATTGATCCATGAACTTTAGTCAAATGTGCAATATGATTCATAAACTTTTAATTTGTTCAATGTGATTCTTGAAGTTTATTCCAATGTGCAATGTGGTCTATGGAATTTTAATTTGTTCAATGTGGACCCTAAACTTTAGGCAAATGTTTCAATTTAGTCCCGAATACTACATGAAAATATCCAATATTATCTTTCAATTGATTAAAGTTCAGGGACAATATTAAATATTTTCAAATAGCTCATGTACGATGGGAACAAGGATAGATTGAGGAGGTGTTGGACAGAGCCACATGATTTTTATGGTTTCTTCTGGTGTGAGACCCTAAGCCTTGTTTCTCTCGAGTAACATGGTGAAGACGATAGACTCTAATTGTTCTCAAAATATGACACCACAAGTTGTTCTCTTGTACTAGAGCACCTATCTTTTCAAGGATGTTTTTAATAAGGAAACATAGTATATATATTCCTAAGCTCATGATAGATAATCCTTCTCTTTCGACCTTACCAAGGAGGAATTCAGCTTGATCCCGATCCCGGATGATTTCTCTCAAGCGACACAGTGACGAGATATCCGCTAGACTCTAATTGTTTTTCGTTCCTCATCCGTTGATACATTTCATGTAAAACTTGAGCAGCTATGGTTGCTTCTTTATTATGTTCTCGATATGATATTTTTACAAATCCATGCGGCCCGCCCTACTGTGACCAGTAGTAATTCATATAGATAGTAAAGAATAAAGAATGTAGAACTAAAAGCCTAAATGCACCTTCGTGTCGTACCGGCACTCCATGAAAAATAGTGAAATCACGATATCATTCATAGTGAAATTCTAAATCTGACCCGACCTTTTTCTTTTCTTGTGGTGAAGCCAAATATCTGTTTAGTCTAATCTTTTTGGTCAAAAGAGTGAACAATTATCCGATTTACCTTAGATTGCAAAATTAGATTTGATCAGGCTCCAATCTCCCAGACCACAATTCTGTTTATGTTTGTCTTTGTATATATAATCCTGTTCAAACAAGGTCGGTATAGCAAACAAATATTCTAATTAAATCTCTCGAACGTTTCAAATATATATTTAATTGATTATATTCTTTCTCCAAAAAGCATAATTCTTTAGATATTCTAGATATGTATAGATCTACCAATATATTTTGCTTAATGTTTCACTTTTTATTGGCTCATGCAATTTGACTTTCTTTTTTTAATCCGACAGTGAAAACTTTGAAGTTGACATAGGGGTGAGCATGGTTTCAGGATAGAACCTGGAACCTAGAGAACCGGACCGATAGGAACCGATCGATTCCAGGTTTCAGGGTATGGAGGGTGGGTTCCAAGTTCCAAAAATTAGGGAACCTGTTCTGACTGGTAAGTTCCAGGTTCCAAGTAAGTGGAATCTGGAACCGGAACCTGGAATCTAGAGCAAGTTTTTATATTTTTTCTTGGTATATGTCTTCACGTCATCCTGTGGTATTTCATGTTGTCCGATGATGAGTATGTAATCCGGAACCACTTTATCATTGAGACTTTTACTTTGTTAATATTTTATATTTTTCGTGCGTTTAAATATGAATTGTGGTAAGTGAATTTTAGCAGCAGGTGGTGGTCATTAAATGTGATTATTCACTGCAATCGTTCAACTAAGAATACATGTGGAACCTGGAACCAACTCTGAAACCTGTGACAGGGTAGGTTCTAGGTTCTAAGATATGCAATATAGGTTCTAGGTTCCAAAAAATGAGGAACTTGTATAGACGGGTAAGTTCTAGGTTTCAGGTGGAACCTGTGCGGAACCTGAAACCGCTCACCTCTAAGTTGACACACAGTTTTATATAATTGTTTGAAATTTAAGTGGAATTTGGTTGTTTTTGCTTTTCCTAAGCAAAAAATAAAAAAATAAAAAAACTCCGTCTACATGTGAAGAACCAATTATGAAGTAGTAGAATCCAACCAAATTTTGGAAACTTAGTGACGCCGATCTTAACGAATATTGAGGAAGATGATGAACCATATCGATCTATGGGCATCTCTGCAAAGGGTAATCCTCATCCTAATAGAACAAGGAAACAGAATATATAATTCAATTCAAACTCTTAATACCTAATCCTCCTCATTCCTTGTACTGTATATATACAGAGCGCCGAGAGCCTCCGCAGATGGTGGCTCCATTGTCGACCAGCATGGATGAACTTCCGGTGGCCATCCACGTCGATCGAGTTGCTGCTACGGTTTCGGTGCGTCTGCAAGCGCTGGCGAGAAGTCGTCGATGATTCCTACTTCCGCAACTCATTGCACCCCGCAAAAGAACCTGTGTTGCTATACCATAAGGATAAGGAAGATAAGATTTATCTCCTGAAGAAACCCGAGGAAGCGCCGATGAAGATGATCCAGATAGCCAAATTCCCAGGACTGAAAGACTACATGCTCCAAGGCACCAGCAATGGCTTGCTTTTTTTCACGCACAACACCGATGTCAATAATAATCCTGAGCTCCTGATAAATCCCTAACTAAAGAAATCCTGAGATTGCCAAGAGCACCCGATCTTCAACCAAACACGTACAAGATGGTACAAATCGAGAATACTCGCGCCTACACGATGGAGGCACGACTCTATGATTTCGGGAAGCGATTGTGGAGGACCACCTGCAAAGCCCCGCCGCCTTCTCACAGCGCTTGCTTATTTCGTTGTGGAGCTAATCGTAATTTCGTCTTTTGCTTCTGGAGCTTTGAACTGGTTTCTGAACAGTTACCCATTGTTGGTGAGGGCGGTGCTCTCTTTTGATTTTACCCAGGAGGAATTCAGCTTTGATTCCAATGCCGGACGTCCCCCTCTACTGCGCCTTCGTCGACCCTGACGACCGCCCGTGGCTGGGGATGCAAATGCACGAGCTGGGAGGATCGCTGGCGCTGGTCTGTTCGAGGACGACCCACATGGAAGCGTTGGGTGCTCGAGGACTACACCAGAAGACAGTGGACCAGGAAATATAGGATCCAGCCCCCGCGCCTTGACCTCGGTAATTACGTGGCAATCCCGTACGAACCCGACAAGCTGATCCTCCGTCGATGCCAACAAGGATAGATTCACAAGTTGTGACACCGCCCCCTGCTTATTCTTGGACTGCTTACCGGAGGCTTCACTGGTGTGCGACTCTAAGCCCAAGCCTTGTTTCTCTCAAGCGGCAAGGTGACGAAACCGACTCGTTCATTGATTGATGTCCGCTAGACTCTAATTGTGTTCGTTTTCTTCTTTTCTCATCCGTGAATACATTTTTAAAGTAAAACTCGAGCACCTATGCTATGGAAGCTCTTTAGAAACAGCGTTTTATTATGTCAACATTTTGTGAACTCGATAAAATCAAGTTACCTATTAAAACTTAAAAGAAACTAATAACAAGTCTTGCAAGGGAAAAGAATGAACATGATGTCCCGGGGCACAATAAGCTTTGGGTCAAAATCTAAGAAAAATATTAAGATTGCCAGTTAAAAAAAGCACCACTTCAGCTTCGACTTCGACTAACCGAGTGAGTGGGAAATGATTTGCCCACCAACACTAAACCTATGCCAAAGAAGAAGAAGAAGAGCTCTTAGGCTCCGTTTAATTCGCGAAAAATGAATGACTTCAAAAGTATTTTCTAAAAAATAATAGCTTGTATCGCTTACGACAAATGAATGAAAGATTAATATTTTTATCGTCCACGAATAATTTTTAGACATGAATAGTTGTGGATAATGAAATCATTTTCCATTGACCGACTATTTCAAGAAATAAAAATTATTATTTATAGGAAAATAAATTTCAGATCATTCATTTTTCGTCAAATAAACGGATCCTTAGAAACTTTAAGCACCTTCTGAGTGATGAAATTGGCTACCAGCAATTCCCGAGTAATCTATGGATTTAACTATCCTACTACAAAGCTCCAAAGGCGCCACAAATAACAAAAACACAAAGACTTAACTTTCGAAAACTACCCCCACAAACTACTTTCTACACCCCATCACTTCTACTCAAGTGAGGAGGCATCGTCCATACTAACAATCCATCATTCTCCTGCAATGGCTTGTTCTTTTACGGGCACCGGACCGATGTCAAGAATAATCAGAAATCCTGAGATTGCCAAGAGCACCCGATCTTTAACCAAACATGTCGGTTTACGGCTTCGGCTTCGGCTTCGATCGCTCTACCAACACGTACAAGATGGTACAAATCGAGAATGGTCAGACACGAATCCACGATTTCGAGAAGCGATCGTGGAGGACCTGCAAAGCCCCGCCGTCTTCTCACAGCGCTTTTCCTATGAACAGATTCATCTTTGCTTCTGGAGCTTTGAACTGGAAACTGATCAACTACTCGTTGTAAGAAGACCTG
The DNA here is from genome assembly GCA_029784005.1 of Lenwebbia sp. NSW1173648. Lineage (NCBI taxonomy): Eukaryota > Viridiplantae > Streptophyta > Magnoliopsida > Myrtales > Myrtaceae > Lenwebbia > Lenwebbia sp. NSW1173648. The sequence goes on from JARCGZ010000002.1 coordinate 28,011,161, forward strand.
TTGGAGAGGGTGATGCTCTCTTTCGACCTTACCAAGGAGGAATTCAGCTTGATCCCGATCCCAGATGTATTCCTCGGACGCCGCGACTTCAATCTGGGGACGTGAGTGCACGAGCTGGAGGGATCGCTGGCGCTGGTCCATTGTCCAAACACGAGGCACAACAACGTGTGGGTGCTCAGGGACTACCCGAGAAGAGAGTGGACCAGGAAATACAGGATCCAGCCCCCTTGCGCCGACCCAGGCAACTATTCCGTGGTAGGCCCATACGAACGCAACAAGCTGATCCTCCATCGCTGGGGGCACATGTATCTGTACGATGTGAACGAGCATAGGTTGACGAGGTGTTGGACCGAGGCAGGTCTTTGTGAGGATTGGCGGTGTGAACCCTAAGCCTCGTTTCTCTCAAGCGAGACGTTATACTGCAAGGGCTGGTAAAACAGTCGTAAATCATGCTTATTCTTTTCCCATTAAATCTTTATCAAACAATGCTAATGAGTTTAAAACAGTTGACATCATACTTATTCTTCTCATATATCACGACTGGTTTCCAGCCCCTTGCAAGACTTGTTATTAGTTTCTTTTCACTTATCAGGTGGTGTCGAATTTGGAATTCTTGATTATTCATGGAGTACTGGTACTGATGATGTGTACTTTTGTTCCCCAAGTATCCGTTTTCTTTTCGATTTCTTCGACGTTCTTTTTTCTTTACTATCTTCACAGAGGAGCAAAATACTAGGGGGGGCCACGGAGATTAGCAAAGACATCCTGGAAAACACAATGGAGGAGCAACCATAGGTGCTCGAGTTTTTATTTCGAAATGTACTGACGGATGAGAAAACAACAAACATTGATGTCATATTCGGAGATCAATTAGAGTCTCGCGGGACATCGATCAATGTTTGACAGAAACAAGGCTTTGGGTCGCACACCACAAAAGCTTATGCGCGATGTCTTTGGTCCGACCCCTCAAGAATCTATCCTCGTTGAGATCGTACAAATACCAAGACCAAATTGAAGAGCTAACCCAACCTTTTGCGCCATGGAAAGATAGAGTTTATCCTTTTATTGAGTCGATATAAATTTGATTAGAGCCTATCTGGTGTAGTTTTCTCGCGGCGGTAATAGCTGTGGTTAGCTGGGGATCCAGACATTAAGACTTGAGGGAGCCAGCAGAAAGCATCAAATTTTTCATACTTAATTTTTCTTGATTGTTTCTTGCTCCGTAATGCTTTATCACGCAAGTTCAAGAGTCTTTCCCAGTAAGTGAAACCTAGGTCTAGTTTTGATAATATCTACTAATCAACGAAACATAAACTTTTGTACTTTTCCCAACCAACAACCACACTTTTCTTGCATGCATGACGAAGATGACATTAATTGATCTAGGAAGTACACGGACGAAGGAATGGTTGGGGAATCAAGAAGCCAACAAGATTGTAATGACTCCTGCCTAACACAAACAAAGGGAAGCTAAAGTCACCCTATGCCGAGTTTATCCCGTCACTAAAATTTGCCATCTTGAAGCAAAAACATCAACCCTTGTTCAGAGCATAAGCAACCTTCCTGATGAAAGCACAAAGCGTGGTCACAGAAAACGGCTCTCTTTACTATTTACGGTGACCATCTTGGTCACCATGTTTTGGACTAGTTCTCGATTCTCAGCTATAAGTACTCTCTCCCACACACCATCCTCAAACACACGCACATACACTACACTTTCTTCGAGAAGTTCAACATAAGTTCTCTCGACAGAGAAAAGATATGAAGGGTGCGGCTTTGGCGTTGGCCTTGGTGGCGATGACGGCCGTGATAGCGCTCATGGCGAGCCAGGCGGAGGGCATCACTTGCCCGCAAGTGAATAAGTCTCTCGGCCCTTGCGTATCGTACCTAACTAAAGGAGGGGACCCCGGATCGGCGTGCTGCAACGGGGTGAGAGGCCTGAAGAACAGCACCCCGTACCCCGTGGACCGGCGTGCCGCGTGCGTGTGCATCAAGCAACTCGCGAGCCGGGCCCACAACATCAAGGCAGACGCTGCCGCCACCCTGCCCGGCAAATGCGGTGTCTCGATTGGCGTCCCCATCCGCTCGGACGTAGATTGCAACAGGTAGTTACTTGATTTTGTCTTTATTTGAATCAACCCAAAATGACATATTCGGTCCGACAACGCTAGCAGTCTTAAACCACTCAAACCTCGAATTTCTCGGTCCGCCATTGTACATATTCTTATCTACGAAGACCTATGAGCATGGTTATGATAACTGATCCTTGTGCTTACCTACATGAATTTTTGCAGCATTTCTTGAAAAAGGAAGGGCTTAGGGCCGATGAATAAAGAGGAGCTGGGGTGGCGTCGATGACTACTCCTTGCTGTGATAGTTAGTGCTTAGTGATATGTATTAGAACGTATTAAGGTTGTCCTTGTGGGGTTCTAGCTAGAGAGCCCTGTTACAACTTTTTGTAAGTCTTCTACTTAGAATAAATAATGTGATCTCTCTTTTTCATTCTCTTATTTTATCAAACTTGGTTCTGTTTTAAAAGTTGGATGCGTTTGAGTTTAATGTTTGATTCTACATAAGTACTTTGATGCTCTAATTGAACTACATTGAAGAACTTCTGATTCAATACATATGATGTTTCAATCATATCTTTTGTGCTCATGACAAAAAGGGGGAGAGATATTTATATACTCCTTTTATTGGTTTATACAAAGGGGAGAGATAATGACTTGCATGAACAACAAGTTTTGAGTGATACAAGTACAAATGCTTTGAATGATAAGTTCTGAGTAATACAAGAACATGAAGTTCTGAGTGTACAATGCTTTGAACCTGAATAAAGGCTATACAGGTTTCTCATGCTCTAATATAAGCTATACAGGTTCTATAGTTCAAATGAACCCAATGTTCCGAACCTACTTGTGTTCAAATGACAAACTTTCAGATGCCCTGATACAGGTTCTACAGGTTTTGAGGGCGAAACCGAACCATACTCTGAGAACGAATTCAAATTTTGAATTCATCCTTATCTCAGAACTTACTTTGGCTAAAGCACTATATGATATATCATTGAGTAGCAAATTATCATGTTACTTACAAACTATTATTCAAAATGGATATATTTGTATGGATAGTTTTGTTATCATCAAAAGAGGGACATTGTTGGGAAAAACCCCTAATTGATTTTGAAGTTGACAATAGAATTCATATTCTCTAATATCTGAGTTAATGTAATGAAATACTTATTCTACAAATTGTCCTAATGTATATTCGAGTGTTAAAGAATGGTTACACAGGATTGAATGTGGAAGGAAAGGCTCAGACGATGTATGAGGGTCTCAGACGCTGTTTGAAGAGCTTAGACGTTGAGCGGGAAACTCAGACGTTGTTTCGAAGCTAAAGCTCTGAGGGAGTATTTCATATGCAACGGCTAGATTATTATGAGATATCTTCGAGATGATTTAATTGAGATTATATATCATCATAACGGCTAGCGACTTACCTTATGAAGAACTTTATCTATGGAAACCCAAGATCTTAATTGTAAATCTCCGATTAACCTCAACGATTACGAGATCCTTTATATACAATCTCGTCCAAACGGGAAGTTTGGACAGTGATTCTCTGGAGATCTTGCAATGGGCAGAAAGGAGACCTCAAGCCTGAAGAGCGTACATAGGAGAGAGCAGAATCTTAAATTTCAAGATCAAGAGAGCTTCACATCCTTCATATATTCTTGATCCAAACACTATAATACTTAGAGGAGTGCATTCAAGTGTGTGAGTATTAGACGCGAAGTCTATTGACTCAAGAGTTGTCACTATGTTGTAACCTCTGAGATATTCACTAGTGAAATCCAGCCGATTGGCTGCCATCGTGAGGAAGTGGATGTAAGCTTGAACTAAGCTGAACAATTATAAACTCTCCGTGCAAATTCTTTATCCCTTAAACTCTTTATTTTTATATTGTGATAGTTGAATTGTACTCGCTGCTGATTCTGTGAACACCTCAGATCTTGTTAGTGATCTTCATCTGAACTAAGCTATGAGCTTATCCGTTTAAATTCAGCATTGATTTTTATAGTTCTTTGAAATCACCTATTCACCCCCTTTAGGTGATAACGCTAGTACCAACATCTTCTTCCTCCAGCCAGCCGCCGGACCTCGGCAATTGGCTAGAGGTGAGGGCCAGCAAGGTTGACCTTGCCATTGTTGGGCAAAGGCGACCTCGATTGCCCCGGGCAAAAGCAAAGCCTCACCCGCCCCTGGAAAGGCGCGATCTCATCGGCCTTCACCTCTGACTGGTGCCGAGGTCCGGCAACTGGCTAGAGAAAGAAAGAAAGGAAAAAAAAGAAAAGAGAAAGAAAAGAAAGATAAATAACTAAGAAAATGACTAAATAAAAATTGAAAAAATTAAATAGTATTCAAAATTATCCACGTCAACTCCGGCCGGGTCATGTAGAATGACCGAAGTCCATGTAGGCGATTTCCGGATTGATTGATACAAAAGTAAAAAGTTTAGGACTCAATTGGCAAAAAAAAAATTTGATTGAATTGACACAATTGTAATAGATTTATGACTGTTCTAATTAATTCTCCCTAAATCTGGATGCCAGCAATTCCCAGTAATCTAAGATTTAACTATCCTCCAACAAAAAATCCAAAAGCACCACAAATAATGAAAACACCAATACTTAACTTTCAAAAACTACCCCCACAGACTTCTGTCTACACCCCATCACCTCTACTTCCTTAGAAATGAGGGAGGACCCGGAGGAGGGAGGGAGAGAGAGAGAGAGAGTTTCAAAGACAACAAGAAATCTATCGATACACTTTTACTTAATTTTTACCTTTTTCACTTTTTTCAATTTATGCTTAATCTGCATCTCGTGGCTCACGCATTTTGACTTTCTTGTTTTTAATCTAAAAATTTGAGACTGTCACAAAAGAATACAGATATTGACAAACAAATCCGGTAATGATTTACTCATAATTATTGTAAATTAAACTAGTATTTTCTTTTTCGACCAAAAAAATAACAACTAGTATTTATTTGTGTTTGCTTTTGCTTGAGCACAAAAGGAAAAAGGGCCACGTCTATATGGAGGTAGCAGAATCCAACCAAATTTTGGAAGATAGTGATGCCGATCTTAACGCATATTTTAAGGGGTAAATTTCCTAATCAGGCGTTTTTTGTTTTTTGTTTTACCAAAACAGGTTTAAAAAAAAAACACCAGATCAGGTGCCGCTCGGCAATCATACTGCCGAGCGACACTGTTGGGCCGGCTCGGCAGCCACACTGCCGAGCCGTGCCCCAGGACCCCAACTAGTTTTATTTTTATTTTTTAAAATTTCATAAGAAAAATTATTTTTTATAATAGTTATTTTATTTATAATTTTATTCTTTTAAAGCTGATTTTTATAATATAATTATCAATATTTAATTACTTAAGATATATAATTATAACATTACAATAAATTTACATATGTAATGTCGACATCGAACAGAAGAACTGAATAAATATCGCGCAATTGGGATATTGTAAAAAACATGGGATTTTCATAATAGATAACAAATTAACTGCAATTACATGTACTAATGACGCCGTCTTCCTACATGACCTCCTATTCCGCAATGAGGTTGTCTACGTTGATCGAAAGGTCTAGTGCTGCATTTTTCAGCGCTTGGGGAGGCCCCCCTCATATTTATTAAGTTCATTTTTTCGTGGTTTTTATATTAGATGTGTGAATTTTTTGTAATATTACAATATCCCAATTGCGCGATATTTATTCAGTTCATTTGTTCGATGTCGACATTACATATGTGAATTTATTGAAATGTTATAATTATATATCTTAAGTAATTAAATATTGATAATTATATTATAAAAATCAGCTTAAAAAGAATAAAATTATAAATAAAATAAATATTATAAAAAAATGGTTTTTCTTATGAATTTTTTTTTTTAAAAAATAAAACTAGTTGGGGTCCTGGGGCACGGCTCGGCAGTGTGGCTGCCGAGCGGGCCGCCGGAGCAGGCCGGCCGGGCCGGCCCAACAGTGCCGCTCGACAGTATGACTGCCGAGCGGCACTTGATTTGGTGTTTTTTTTTTTTAAACCTGTTTTGGTTATAAAAAAAAAAAAAAAAAAGCCTGATTTTGAAATTTACCCTATTTTAAGCTGATGAACGATATCGATCTTTGTGTATCTACGAAGGATAATCCTCATCCGAATAGAACAAGGAAACAAAATATATATTCATTCCTCGTAATGTACATGCAGCGCTGAACGGCCTCTGTAGCGGTGGCTCCACTCTTGATGAGCATGGATGAACTTCCACTAGCCATCCTCTCCAACATCCTCTCCAGAGTCTCGAGCTAGTCGCTGCTACGTTACCGATGGGTCTGCAAGCGCTGGCGAGAAGTTGTCGACGATTCCTACTTCCGCAACTCATTGCACCGCTTAAAAGGACCAGTGGTTCTATGCCATGCAGCCGAGGAAGAGCAGATCTATCTCCTGAAGGTACACGAGGAAGCGGCAACGCAGATGATCGAGATAGGTAAATTCCCGGCACTGAAAGGCTATGCGTGTATGGGCGCCTGCAATGGCTTGCTCTTTTACATGCACTGGATAGACGTCGAGAATAATCCCGAGCTCGTGATTAATCCCCTTACTAAAGAAATCCTGAGATTGCCAAGAGCACCCGATCTTCAACCAAACAAGTCAGTTTTCGGGTTCGGGTTCGATCGCTCTACCAACACGTACAAGATGGTACAAATCGAAAAAGCTCGCAACTTCACGATGATGCGAATCTACGATTTCAAGAAGCGATCGTGGAGGACTTGCAAAGCCCCGCCGTCTTCTCACAGCGCTTATCCTAATAGCAATTTCATCTTTGCTTTTGGAGCTTTGAACTGGAAACTGATCAACTACTCGTTGGCAGAATGCCTGTTGGCGAGGGTGATGCTCTCTTTCGACCTTACCAAAGAGGAATTCTGCTTGATCCCGATCCCAGATGTCTTCTTCAAATGCGGCGACTTCAATCTGTGGACGCGAATGCACGAGCTGGGGGGATCGCTGGCGCTGGTCCATTGTCCAAACGAGACCTACAAAGACGTGTGGGTGCTCAGGGACTACCCGAGAAGAGAGTGGACCAGGAAATGCAGGATCCAGCCCCCGTGGGGCGACGTGATAGGCCCATACCAACACGACAAGCTGATCTTCTATGGCTGGCGGGGGACGTACTTGTACGATGTGAACAAGGATAGATACAAGAGGATTAGGACCGAGGCACGTCTTTGTGATGAGCGTTTTCGGTGTGAAACCCTAAGCCTTGTTTCTCTCCAGCGACATGGTGACGACCCTATACTCTGATTGCTATGTCGCCCCTATACTCTGATTGCCAGGGGTCGGAAACCAGTCGTAAATCACGATGCATATCCTTTTCCTAGATCACGACTGGTTTCCGGCTTGTTATTAGTTTCTTTTCACTTATTAGGTGGTGTCAAAATTTGGAATCCTTGATTATTCATGGAGTATTGGTACTGATGATGTGTACTTTTGTTCCCCGAGTATCCGTTTTCTTCTCGATTTCTTTTTCCCCCTGCTATGCTGGTTCTACTCTCTTTATTCTTTACTATCTTCACAGAGGAGCAAAATGCTAGGGGCCACAGAGATTAGTAAAGACATCCTGGAAAACATAATGAAGGAGCAACCATAGGTGCTCGAGTTTTTACTTTGAAATGAACTAACGGATGAGAAAACAAAAACGTTTCGCTGCCATATTTGGAGAACAATTTAGAGTCTAATGTTTGACACAAACAAGGCTTACGGTTGCACACCACAAAAGCTTATGTGCGATGTCCTTGGTCCGACACCTCTCCGATCTATCATTGTCGAGATCGTAGGAATACCAATGGACCAAATTGAAGAACTAACCCAACCTTTCCTGCCATGGAAAGATAGAGTTCATCCTTTTAGTGAGTCGATATATATTTTATTAGAGCCTATCTGGTGTAGTTTTCTCACAACAGTTATAGCTGCGGTTATCTCGGATCCAGACATTAAGACTTGGGGGAGCCAGCAGAAAGCATCAAATTTCTCATACTTACAAATTTTTTTCTGGATTGTTTCTAGCTTGGTAATGTTTTATGGCACAAATTCAAGAGCCTTCCCCAGTAAGTCAAACTTAGGTCTAGTTTCGACAATATCTGCAAATTAACATAACATGAACTTTTGTACTTTTTCCAACCGACATCCATGTTTTTCGCGCATGCATGATGGATGACATTAATTGATCGAGGAAGAACCAAGAAGCCAACAAGATTGTAATAACTCCTGCCTAACACAAACAATTGAAAGCTAAAGTCACCCTTTGCCGAGTTGATCCCGTCACTAGAAGTTGTCATCTTGCAGCAAAAACATCAACACTTGTCCAGAGCCTAATAAGAAACCTTCCTGATGAAAGCAGGAAGCGTTGGTCACAGAAAACGGCTCTCTTTACTATTTATGGTGACCATCTTGGTCACCATGTTTTGGACATGTTCTCGATTCACAGCTATAAGTACTCTCTCCCACACACCATTCTCAAACACACACACATAACACTACACTTTCTTCGAGAAGTTCGACATAAGTTTCTCTCAACTGAGAGAAAATATGAAGGGCGCGGCTTTGGAGGTGGCGGTGGCAGCCGTGATAGGGCTCATGGCGAGCCAGGTGGAGGTCATCACTTGCCCGCAAGTGAATAAGTCTCTCGGCCCTTGCGCACCGTACCTCACCAAAGGAGGGGACCCCGGATCGGCAAGCTGCAACGGGGTGAGAGGCCTGAAGAACAGCACCCCGTACCCCACGGACCGGTGCGCCGCATGCGTGTGCATCAAGCAACTCGCGAGCCAGGTCCACAATATCAAGGCGGACGCTGCCGCCGCCCTGCTCGGCAAATGCGGTGTCTCGATTGGCGTCCCCATCCGCTTGGACATAGATTGCAACATGTAGTTACTTGATTATGTCTTTATTTGAATCAACCCTAAATGACATATTCGGTCCGACAACGCTAACAGTCTTAAACCACTCAAACCTCGAATTTCTCAGTCCGCCATTGCACATATTCTTATCTACGAAGATCTATGAGCATGGTTATGATAACTGATCCTTCTGTTTACCTATATGAATTTTTGCAGCATTTCTTGAAAAAGGAAGGGCTGAGGGCCGATGAATAAAGAGGAGCTTGGGTGGCGTCGATGACTACTCCTTGCTATGATATTTAGTGTGCTTAGTGATGTTTTAGAACGTAATAAGGTTGTCCTTGTGGGGTTCTCGCCAGAGAGCCATGTTACAACGTTTTGTAAGTCTTCTACTTAGAATGAATAAAGTGATCTCTCTCTCACACACACATACGCACGGAATGGACATCTTCTATACTATATCAAGACAAGCAGAAACAAATTGTCAAACGGCAATAGAGATGCGTCCTAGATTACAACGAAAAATGTAAATTGACATTGCTTGTAACCAAGAAAATTGCTTAATCAAGCCAAAATAGGGAGATAAAAAAATAGTGTTTACTACATATTCTCTTAGTACAAAGCATAGACATGGTTGACGGTCTTGTAACCTCTATAAACTTTGGACACGCACGGAGGAATGATCGTATCTATCACTTTCGCGAGTCAACAGATGACCCTTCTTTTATCAAGGTGCCTAACACGAGAACGGTGCTTGTTTCGAGTATTTCCATTTATAAATTGAGCAAGTTGTACGTCTAAACCAAAAGGGCAAGCAGAGAAATGAGTGGAGATGAAGATGAATTGCATGGTGTAAGCGGGAAAATTACCCAAAAATTCTAAACCCACTGCTCCTTTGACAATTCAGTCCTAAACCGTTTAGTTGTGTCAATTGAGTCCTAAACTTTTTTCACGTTTTACCAATTTAGTCCATCTGGCCAATTTTTTCGAAAATCGTTGGCGTGGACGCCGGACATCCTACGTGGCATGGACACATTGATATTGATAATTTTTAATGATATTTTAGTATTTTTATTTATTATATTTTTTATTTTCTAGAAAAAAAAAGATAAAAAAGTAAAAAAGGGAAAGAGAAGAAAAGAAAGAAAATGAAAAAAAATCAAGATAAAATCATACTATTATTAGAAATTGTCCACATCAGCTAATTCCGATCAAAATTGGCTAGATTGACTTGACTAATCTTCCTCCTTATATTGGCTGAAACCGTTTGTTCCTTCCATTTATCATCACGGAAGCAGTCCCGCGGAGAAATCTACGAAACGAAAACGTTGTCAGGTTTTTCATGATCGACAGCGACTGAGGACGCAAATGAACATTTCTGGGTGACCAAAACCAAGTTCGCAATTGAGCAAACTTTCCACCCTGGCCTCCTTGTAAGAATCCAGGATTTATCTTCTGAGAGTTTCGTTAGGTAATCCAGTGTAAAAGTGAGTTTAGGTTAATTACTAGCCATTATGGTAAATCTTTAAGAGAGTATTTCTCGAGAACAGGTAAACACTAATTGGGCTGCTTAATATTCGATATTCACTGAGCCTTGATCATGTCAATTTTTACATAAGGGAAAATTGTCCAAAAAATCCTAAACTTATTGCACTTTTGTCAATCGAGTCCATCCGGCCAATTTTGGCCTTTAAAAGCTAACATTGACACTGACTGTCCTATGTGGCACAACCGACATTAACATGGATAACTTTTAATAATCTTTTAATATCTTCTCAAAATATATTTTTATGTATTCTTTTTTGTCTTATCTTCTGTTTTCCATCTTTACTTTTATTTCATTTACTTTTTCCTTTTCCCTTTTTTCCCATCCGTCAACCTTCACCAGGCCTCGTCGATAGCCAGCGGAGGTCGCAAGCCTCTGGCGAGGGCGGACCTTCACCAGATCGGGTGAGGGCCTCTAGCCCAGGGCTAAGCGTCCCTTGCCAGAGGCCAACGGAGGGAAAAAGAGAAAAGAAAAAAAGTAAGGAAGAAAGACATAGAAAAGAAAAAAAGAGGAAAAAGAATAGATAAATAAAAATTTAAATGCTCCAAAAATATTATAAAAAAATTTCACATCAAAGTCGACCGTGCCACATAAGATGGTCGAGGTCCACGTCAGCGGTTTTCAGCTAAAACTGACCGAATGGACTCGATTGGCAAAAGTGCAATAGGTTTAGGACTTTTTGAATAATTTTTCCCATAAGTAAACTTTTCGGCCAACAATTTTCCCCTCACCAGATCTGGGCGAGGCGGCCTTGCCCACGGTCGACGAGGGTTTCACGGCTCTCGTCCAATGGTCGGCGAGCTCCGGCAACTGTTGCTGGCCACAGTAGTAACAAAAAAAGAAAAGAAAGAAGGAAAAAAAAAGGAATATTCAAAAAATAAAAAAATAAAAATTCAAAAAGTGTTATTAAAATTTATCTATGTCAGTGTTAGTCGCCCCACATCAGCACCGACCGTGCCACATCATTGATTTTCGGTCAAATGGACTGAATTGACACAAGTACAAATGTTTAGGACTTAATTGGCAAAAAAAAAAATTATAACATAATTGCAATAGATTTAAAACTTTTTTCGTAATTTTTCCTTTGTATGTGAATTTTGCTCCTCAACGTGTATGTATTGTGAAAGTTTCTAGCGTCTAGGATTTTCATAAAAAAATCCAAATCCAAATGCGCGCGTCGCAAAGATTTAGATTAAACAAACAAGGAAAAAATAAAATTAAATAGTGTATTTAGACAAGCACGGTTTAGAGATTGAATTGTGCGCTCAAAATTATGCGGCCTGTCGAAATGTCCTCGTTAACTAATGTTTTGGGTCTCTAAATAGATTGCATCTACGTGGTGCATGCAAAGCGAAGAAATTTTATGCGAATTTGGTAACATGACATAACATACATCTCTTTGGTCAAACGTGACATAGACGTGCGTTGAACTAGCCAATGAGGGTGGCGTACACGCCCAAAAACATACATTTGAACCATTAAAAATTTGGTGGTCTCACCGAATCTGACGATACTAATATACTTTAGTACATATATCATATGAGATAAGTGCACTACAAGCCCTAAAACTTATCACGAATATGCAATTAAATCCTAAAATTTGTCAAATTGGTGCAATAAGTCATTCCATTAACTCCGTTCCTATTTTAACAAACTCACAACTGGCATCCCACTTGCTAACTCTCCACATATGGGAACTAAGATTGCCAATTTTCACAAGAGAGAGGGAGCTAAAGACGTCATTGCCCTATTTCCTAATACCGACAGCATTGCCGACATAGCAACTCGCGAGGTGCAGAGAGGCTGATTCGGTGAAGGTGAAAGTGCGATAGCACGGAGGAAGGTCCCCTCGTCGGTTCACCAGTGGATTGACGGAAGCAGTGTGAGGAGGCCGAGTCGGTGAGGTACATGTGCAATGGCCTGGAGGGAGGTCTCCTTGTTGGTAGACCCGTCAAACGGGTGGGTCGGTTCAAATCGTAAATCGTCTGGCCCAAATAGGCTCATTTAGCTCGTTTATGACTCATTTATTGCAATACAAATTTAGTGGCTCATACTCGACTCGACCCGTATTCCTAAAATATTTCTATTTGTCATCAAATCCAGAAAACTCATATCCAAATTGAGCTGAGAGTGTAGAATGAGTGAACGTGAGATCGAGTGAGGGCGAGAGAGAAACTTAAATAAACCCATTCAAACTTGAAGTCAATAAGGTACATAAAATGTTAGTTTTGTATACTTATTTTTATGAACCATTTTTTCTATTCCTTTTATGGCCCATTACGAAAATAACTTTGTTTAAATAGCTAGTACTATAATTTCAGTTAAGTCATATATCCATGCATACTGTGGGCGCTCACCTAGTAGTTCGCTATTTTACGAGGCCATAGATCGATGGAGGTAATCTTCAAAGCACGTGTAAATCTACGTTTCAATCCAAAAGTATTCACTCTCTTCTTGGGCAAATTCTTGCCTAAAATGTGGTCAATATGAACTCGAGTCATACTTAGACGATGATCACGTGGACACCACTTGACCAACGATTTTGATTGCATTGGACTCATGGACACGAATCGGGCGACGCTTTCTACTTCTATTGTATCAATATGCATTTGGTCAAGGTCTATTTGATATAGTTTTCGGGAGACGGTTATAACTTTGATCAAGACGAATCCCGACATTAAGTCTTGGGTCAGCCCATATGAAGTATTTGATTTCTCGATTTTTTTCTTGCTTGGTAATGTTTTATCGCGCAAGACCAAGAGTCTTTGCTGGTAATCAAACTTTGATCTAGCTTTGATAATAGATCATAATTAGCCAAACATGAACTTTTACGATAATGTATTCTCTCTCTCGCGATTAAGTTGAAAAACAAAAATGCACTGTTTTATAAGCTTAACCAAAATATGCACAAAGTTGTAGAATGTAGATAAATGATATATTCTGTGAAAATATAAAAAAAAAATTACAAAATAGAAAAAATCATATATTCATGGTAATAATGGAAATAGGAAAAGGCAAGACATAAAATCCATCTAAATTACTGGTTAAGATATTGAGAGAGAGAGAGAGAGAGAGAGAGAGGGGTACGAGGTGGAACAGATGAGGGTTCTTTTGGTCATTTTATCAAATTTATATAGTTCAGGATCAAATAGACATTCTCTATATTATTTACTAAAGGCCTAGCAAAGATGATTTTTGTGGGACCCTCTATTGTCACATCAAAATTGCTTTGCAAGGTGAAGATGATGTTAATCGATTGAGGAAGTGTACGGACGACAAAGGATAAGGTTATTATGAAGAGTGTTCGACGTAACTGAGATGTTAATAGAATGTGTTGATTTTTAAAATCAATTTGCGATGTTACAATCACGTTAAATCTTTTTATTGGCTTAGTATGGTCGTCGGTATAGGTAATGATGACTTTATTCAATGAAATTTAATGTTTTATCGAAGGAGGTGGACCGACATTTTTTTTTTAAATGATTATTGTAACCAAAAGAGCACTAAATCCACGACTTAAATTGTATCTATAGTATCTATACGATTTACCTTAGATTGCAAAATTAAATTGCAGTTTCATGCTCTTTGGCTTTTTTCAATCTGAAAATTTGAAACTTTCACTTTGACACACAAATTCGCGTATGCTTTATTCATAATTACTTGAAATTTAAATAGCATTTTTTTCTTTTGCTTAAGCACAACAAAAAAATGTGCCCCGTCTATCTAATGATGAACAACCAAATAAGAGACAGAGGTTGAAGAAGGGAGACAGAGGTTGAAGAAGACACTACGAGTTAAGGGTGAGGAAGTGCAAAATTTAGCGAGGGACATCCGTTCACGAGATTCAACTATAAAGGATTTAGCAGAGAAGCTATCAGAGACTGCTGATGCTGCTGATGCGGCAGCTTCTGCAGCCCATATGATGGATGAACAAAGGAGAATAGCTTCTGCTGAAATTGAGCGCTGGACCGTAGATTGTGAGAAGAATTTGGAGTCACTAAAGACGAAGGTAGTTACAAATTTACTTTGACAGCTTTTATCCTTGTTCATCATATTCTCCGATATAGTCCTCAAGTTATTATCAGCTTTTTGGTCTTTCGGTTAATATGATGTTTTTTTTTTTTTGGTCGGATCCGTAAGGTTGGTTCACGAACTGAAAAAGTAACTGCGTGTTTAGAGAGGGGAGAAAAAACTCTTGATGTTAGAAGACATGCTTCGGCCATAAGGATTTAGCTGAAAAATTATTCGCTCTCATTCAAAAATTTATTCATGTTATACTTCGGTACGGCCAGCATCTGATACGAGAGTTAATCCGAAAATGACCCCGTGAAGCGACCCGGGTCAATTTCCAATTAGTGGTCATTTAGTGTTACAACTGTTTTATTTATGTGCAGGTTCAGGATCATCCGAAATCGATTCATGTTAGAGAATGCTCATTAGAAAAGATAAAGTAGCATCAAAAGTTGATTTTATTCGGCGGAAAAATAGAACTTTTTTTGTTTGTTTTATAGAGCAAGAATAGAAATCTTGTTTTAGATACACTATTCATGACGAATACCATGGGATTACAGGAGGGCAAGTAAAAATGAAGAAAAATATATATTAAAAGACCAAAAGAGGAAAAAACAATCGGGGAAGGAAAAGTGTGTTTTCCTTGTTCAAAACAAATGTTCATACGTCAACTTATATGGGATGAGCTTATGTCATAAACAAGAAAGAGAGACCAAAAAAAAAAATATCTGTACATCTCTCATAGTCTCTCCAAATCCCTTTGGAGTGATTTCTAGGAGAGATTTTAGAGACAGGTGAGGAAAAATATGGCATTGATAGTCAAAGTCAACCCATTGACCCAATGGCCGTGAACATTCGCAAAACGACACGACGTTGCCCCCTCCATTAGACGTGAAGATCACAAGGCAAAAAAACCTGCTATTTTCAAACTTCTCAATCAAGTTCACTTCCCTGCAAAACTAAGACACGAGGTTCATACTTCTGATTGTGAACAGCTATGCCTATATCTGTCCTCATTTCCTAGTAATAAATCCCGGGAAAGGAAAGCTTCAGTTGCATCATGTTCGTCCCTCGATTCAAATCCCTCTCGTTCGCGCTCGGATCCGCAAATTCCCATTTCCCACCCTGTCTTACAAAATTTTGCGAGGAATCACTCTCCATGAACTATCGATCTCAGTTCCTCCCAGTTTATTCCATTTGCGAAGATATCCTCCCCATTTAGATTCCAAAAGGTCGAGCACGGCGTCGCCGTAGGGGCAGCCTGAGGGTTGGAATTGCAATGGTTGAGCAATGAGCATTGTGCTTGGTCAACATGTCGGATCGCTGGCTTTCTTTTGCTTGGTTGAACGGCAGAAAAATCCAATCCAAAACCCAGGCATTGGTCTCCGTATTCGGATTTGAAGCTGCTGGACTTAGAACATGAATCGATTGACCTCTGCTTGAAGTTGGCCTCATTGCATTCTGGTGTTGTAATGTATTTTCTGCAAGAGGGTATGCGTTTGAAAATTCTGCAAAGCGTCCATACTTCCTGCCAAAACCAAAAGAGAAAATAGAGAACCCTTCAGTTTTATGGCCAAATTTTGAGCATGTAATTAAATACAAAATCCCCTCCTAAACAAAAATAAACTGAAACTCAAGCTAGAACCGGCGAATCCTCCAAAAATTTTATTAGTAAGTTTGAAAGCAATTGGAAAGTAAATTAGAGCGAGCCGACGCGGCCATACAACGAGTATTTAGCATCTTACTGCTTCTTCAGCGATGGTGTCATTTTCAAAGGATATAGCGCCCCCTTTCCCAGCAGGCGGCAGCCGGAACTCGCGCATCATCCAGTTGGTTTTGGTGCCTTTGCCGGCAGAGCCGCGGTAGTAGACGAGAGACTTCTTGAGGCCGACGCATTGGTGAGGATATTTACTGGAATATACGGGCTTGTCGATGCCGGTGGCCTTCCAAAATCCGGACCCGGTCACTCTCTTTGGCCTTATGCTGTTTTTGTACTTCCTCCCTCTGATGCAGAAGAAGTAGCCTTCTTTCTCTCCCACCTTGCTAACATCTGTTTAGTCACGATGATGATTATGAACATACGGTGACTGAGAAAGAAATCTTATACTGATGTTGAGCGAAAAAAAAAAAAAACCGGCGCAATACTTACTACACAAGCATATGTTGATTCACCTTAGAGTCTCAGTTCTAAACTATGAATGACTAATCCAGCTGAATAATAATAAGAGTTGCTGTGAAGCTATTGAAATCCTAGGCAAGTAAATTGACTCAGTTTCGCCTTCGAATGGATCTCGCAATCTCTCTGTTGGCATGTGAAGCCAAAAGTATTATTTTAAGGGCTTTTTTGTCTTTTCTCCTTTTTTGCTTCTAGGTCAAAAAGCGATACCTCATATACTGGGGATATATAGGTAGTAGCCGTCAAGAAAAAAAGAAGAAGAAAGAGAAGCGCAAAGTAGCGAATAGAGAGAAAAAGAAAAAGAGAGCCGTGACGGCATTCTTGAGTATTCTTAATCTCTTTGTGTCCCGATCTTGTGAGAAGATCATTAATTGTATTCCTACTTTTCTTAAAAACTAGTGAATTCGTAGAGTGTCTCTACGCGGAGACGTAGCCTAAGTTTGGGTGAACTTTGATAACAAATTTTCTGGTGTATTCTTCTGATTCTGTTATTTTATTATTACATTCTGCTAGTGTGGATTATTTGCTTGGATTATTATTCTGGAATTGATACGCGATTCCTAACACTCTCATCTGTTTCTCAAGGCGAAAAGCCATCGTCTAGGGAAAACGAGGGACATGCGGAGAAAGAAACCGAACAAACTGCGAACTTATGATGTCTACTTACCTTGGAGATCCCAGGGATCGCACTTGTAGATATTGACCTGCTTGATGAACTCGATCTTGGGAGGCTTCTTCTCCACCTTCAGGCGAAGATAAAACCCGACAAGCTCTTCATCGGTCGGCTAGAACCGGAACCCGGGAAGCGTCGCTTCTTCCTTGTCATCCTTGTTCTTCTTCCTGTCATTTAACCTTGTATTACTACTAGCTTGCTGTTCCATATCTCTCTCTCTCTCTCTCTTATGTTGTTGATCTTCTGAGTTTGGACAATTTGTTTGCTATATTCTGGAAGTAGAAGCTTCTTATACGGGGCGGTAGCGCAAGAGGGTCATCCCTTTGCTGATCAGTCCACACGACCAAGTAAACGTATGACATTATTGTGAAGTTGACCGGGGATGTCCATCTTCTTCTTTAGAGGTTCAATTTTGTCAGGTGAAAAAGCAGCTGAGAACCGACTAGTCAGATTCCTCTGTGAAGGTTGGAAGTCCACCTTAGCGGCCCATGACATTTGACTTGTCAACCGCAAATTACAATTCAAATCCTAGGACGACATCAGGATGACATCAATACCAAGAATTTATCCCCAAAAAGATACTTTCAAATATCGAAAAGTAGAAAATAAGACGATAGCCGAAGGAAATTGCATCGGCGTTTGAAGAAAATGTAATTCTAAATTACGAGGGTGATATCGAGTTAGCATAACACCACGAGACGTGGTGGTTGCACATATAGTGTGAGGTTTGGAGAATGTTTGGACGCTCTAACATGACCAACTAGAGTAACAAAGCCTGCCAGATGATGCATTTCTTAGCCATCTCCCACCCACTACGAACTTGGAAATTCTGCATTCAGACCCTGAAGTCACTGCAACGTTTCCATCACTCATACTTCACGTAATCAAACAGTAATCTTATCCGAGAACTGCGGGAAGAGAGTGTGGACTGTGCAGTTAAAAAAGTGATTTCAATAGCTTTTACTCGAACCTGTGTTACTTACTTTTACCAACGTAATTTTCCAGTAGAACTATCTTATTAGAGGATGAATTTTCAATGCCTAACTCAAGGGAAAAGGGGCCGAGATATCAACATTTCATTTGAATTTCGAATGGTTATGAACGAATTATTGTACACAAGTTGCACTATCACCAAGCGGTCAAGGGGCTGCTAAGTGTCCAGCATCGCTTGTCTATGAATATTCAACAGGCCTTGTATATGTGTGCATTCTCTTTACTTATCGGTTTAAGGTTTGAGTTTGACATTCTAATAAAGGTGACGGCCTTGCCAAGCTCCATCCTAGCCCTCTTGATCCTCCATCGGTTTGACGCATGTTCATGTTTCGTGTTTCTGCACCGTATCGTGGCGAAGTCGGCGTTTGCGTTCGACTAGCACCTTAAGGTTAACAAAAATCGATCAATCGAGCTCGAACATACAGCGGCAAACATGTATAAAAGGGATGTAAAATTGAACTTTTGATGGTACGAAATTTTCCTCGAGCAGCCCCTACACAATTTACATGGTCAAGGAGTACAGGAGATTTCATAATCTCCGTTTTGATGTATGAAAGGAATATATTGACTTGGTCCTGGCCTTGCAGAAAAAAAAAACAGATTCTACACAATTTTGGAATTACATTATTTCGCAATCAAAGTCAAATTAATCGCGACTAACAAGTTTTCCAATGAGGATATTATCTGAGTCATTTTCAGCATGAGCTTGTTGACGCTCATAATTCTTTTGGGTAAATGGGCGCCCTCATTTAGGATAGAATACATTCGATTAATTTGCTACACCATGTGTCATCGTCACATGATGTAACCACCTTGTAAAATACCATACCCATTCTAAGTGCTACAAATACTAAGACAATTCACGATGAACAAAGACAATCCGGCGTAGTCTTGTTAGATATGCTTGAGATGGCTTCTTCGCCTGAATACTCAATTGGAGCCATCCACCGCATGATTTAGCACTACTTTAGCCAGACTCTATCCGAACTATTATGTAATCCCAAAATTCTAACATGCACCGCTTCTAAATAGGCCCGATACACATATCAACAATCGTTTATCATAGTCCACGTGAGACCCATATGATTTAATGAATTTGATGCATTGAGCTCACGTGAATTCAGTGCCTCCGATATTGGCTCTAGGTAATCAGAGAGAGAGAGAGAGAGAGAGAGAGAGAGAGAGAGAGAGAGAGAGAGAGAGAGAGAGTCAAACGTGTGAGTAAGTTCCAAGTCAAGCGTATTAGGAAGAGAATATTCAAAACTATTTGTTAAAACGCGAGAGAGTGGAAAGTCCAAGGTCCACGGTTTGACTTAAGATGGGTCAAGTGGATCTGGTCAAGTCGTTAGAATTTTAAAACCTTCTAAATGGAAACAAAACCACAAGTTAGTTATTTAGGTGTCCAATGGGTAAAAACCATGTGGTAGTGTGGGAAGTAGCTGTAGATTTTTTTTATATTAAATTTAATAAGCACTTTCTGTGACAAATTAATTAAGAATCCGGAAAAAAAAGGACAAGTATACTAGGTGAGATCGAGTTCTAAATTTTCAAAATATGCAATCAACTATTTCCGTTAACTCACATAAATTTTTTATTATTATTTTCACTCTCCTACGTAGCGTTAACACAATGTTGTTCTGGTCCAAATCTCAATTTTTAAAACCCAAATCATACTTAGATTAAAAAAAAACCCTAAAAGCTTTTAAATAAAAGAAAAGAAAAATAAATAGGTGAGGCCTCATCTATGGGGAGGCGCGCCGGCCCTTCCATGAGGCCTCATCCGTGGGGTGGTGCCGCTGCCCTACCTTCCAAGAAGGACTGGCCGCGCCTTGGAGATGGCTGGTGAGGCCTCGGCGATGGCCGGCGACCCTCGCCCACCCTAACCAGTGGGGTCGCCCTGGCCTGAGCGATGATGGTCATTAACGCCTCATGTTGTTTCAAAACCTTCTGGTTTTGTGGTAGGTAGAGTAGCTTCTTCCTTCTCACCGAGTCGTTTACTTTCGACGAGCAGAGCTTTCAGGAATTTGTCGGATGTTTTACCCACCAAGAAATTGATGGTGGTATCAAGCCCATCTCGTATGATTTTCGGGCTGCGACTAGAAGATGATTAGCCTTTTTCTATTTTTTTAAATCTAATTAACTAACATAAATTAGGATGTGGACCTAAATGACTTCCTTTCCGGCTCCGTTCGTTTTGCGAAAAAAAAAAAAGAGTGATTTGAAAAATAAATTCTTAAAAATGAATGCTGGTGTCGCTTACAAAGATGGAGGAAAGAAAAAAATTTCATCATCTCATTTACTAATTATATTAAGCGATACAAACCACCATTCATAAGTAATTATTTTCCAAATCTATTTCGCAAAACAAACGAAATCTTAGTCTTATGCTTAATGTGAACGCCACGTAGGAGAGACAGAACATAACAAACAAACAAAATCACGTCAGTCCCTTAGTCAAGTTGAACGGAGTTTAACGGAAAGACTTGATTTCACAAAGTTGACAAATTTTATAATCCCGTTGTACTTTTTGAAAGTTTTAGGATTTAATCGCACCATCGTGATAAGTTTGATAACTTTTAGTGAATATATAGAAAGAAAAAAAGCTTTTGAAGTCTACATGGCCCCGAAACGTCTAATTTGGTGACGTGGGAAGAAGTTATTCGATCAGTCCTCCCAGCTAATGTATCATCTCATCACACACACACACAAAAAGGCACACACACAAAAAAGCTCTCCTAGACAATATAAATTACCCCTTCATATCGAAATTGATGTGTTGCATATGAAATGCACCCACCCTTCATAGCGAACTAGGGATGGATGTGATCTTTCCCTAGCTAGCTACATCATGACAATGCAAAGGTTTTTGATACGATTTTTCTCAATTTAAGCTCGAATTTAGCACAACACGACAAGCAGTTCACTTTAAAGTTGCGGAAGAATGTTCAAGTATTGATGTTAAATATTCTTGGCGTTAAACTCATTGCATGATGCTACTTAGCAGTTCTGCTAAAAGGGTTTGCGACAGGATACTTCACTGGAGTGATCCCACTTGACATTGATTTTGCAGAAACCAGATTCAACAAAGCTTATTAGATTGTCTGAATCCGCCTATTCAGATCGAGTAGAAACATACTAATTAGGCACAGAGAAACTCGCTGTGGAAATTGACTAGTCCTTCGCATAGACCAAGCACTGGGGTGCACCCGGCACGCCTAATAAAAGGGTCCTAATGCAGACCGGGCCAGAGCTCGACGACCTTCTTCCAAGAAGGCCTACTTGAGATATCATCCCACCATGCCCTCACATTCTTCCGGTCGCTTATCAGGTGCTCCTTCCCCATTTTCCTGTCAAGTACTGTGTGATCGGGAGGTGGCTCAGGTTGGCGAGGCTGAAAAAAAGTCCCCCGCCAGGTACTTAACTCTTCAACAGCCTCTCCTCGTAGACATCTAGCGCCTTACATAGCTTGTCGTCACTCTCTCTGATCAGCTTCTGGTCCGGGGTAAGTCCCCTGATCGGCCCGCGATTTTGTATGAATTAAATAGGATATAGTACATAGAGTAGACGGACAAATCTTTATCTCCATAGATAAAATGCACCAGAAATCTAGAATGCAACCTAAAAGAGACCTGCCCTGTACTTTTAAATTTACCAGCGGTTACTCTCATGACACTACACCCGCAATGACAATGCAGACGTAGCGGGACGTTTCGACACCTATGCATTGATCATCCTGCTTAAACATCAATCAGGAAATTAACCGGACGAAAATGCAAGTTCAAACAGATAATCGACGGCCTTTGGTCAACATATAAAAGGGAACATATTATTAATAGTTATTATCTCCTTGTTTATGAAGAGTTTATTATCTCCTAGATGAGCTAATGAGTCTTAACAGCTCATCTAACACCGATTCAGTGAGTATTGGACATATGGACGAATATATTATTAAGTTGCTCCTTTCAAGTTGTGAAAGATCATTCACAATTCATAAGTAGGTGGTTAAGTTTTTAATTCACCAAAGTCGCTAACATGGCTGACAACGTACAACACCGCCATGAAGGATACAACAGCGAAAGGGTCCTCGACAGGACAATTTACTAGGAAAATCCCACTTGACACATGATCTTTACAAATCAGACTCGACAAAGCTTATTAGATCGCTTGAATCTGTCGATTCAGATCTAGCAGAAACATGCTAACTCGGCACAGAGAGTGGCTAGTCCACGGAAATTGACTAGTCCTTCCCATAGACCTAGGATTAGGGTGCACCCGGTGCACGTAATAAAACGGTCCTAATACCGACCGGGCCAGAGCTCGAGGACCTTCTTCCAAGAAGGCCTACCCAAGATATCATCCCACCACGCACTCACATTCTTCCGCTCCCTTATCAGGTACTCCTTCCCCATCTTGCCCACCAAGTACTGGGTGAACGGGAGGTGGCTTGGGTCGGTGAGGCTGACAAAATCCCCCGCCAGGTACTTGCTCTTTGACAGCCTCTCCTCATAGACATCTAGCACCTTACTGAGCTTGTCTTCGCTCTCTTTGATCAGCATCGGATTCGGTGTAAGTCCCATAAATGGGCCGAAAACAATCTTGAGGACGAGGTCATAGATTGGGGGGTGGAAGTTCTGGGCCTCAACTTCGAGCCACTGCTCGACGAGCCCCCTCTCCTCTATGGTCTTCCCCAGCAGGTCGTTTCCTTGGTACTTGTATTTCTCGGCATAATACCTTATGATGGCTTGAGATTCCCATGACCTTCAAAGCATATCATTCTTCGAATTTTGAACACTATTTTTTAGTCATATTTCTCTGCTATTTTAAAGCATATGGGGAAAGCAAAAATATAAGAGAGCTTCATACTATTCCTCACTATTTCCCTAAAGATGACTCAAACGTTGCCGTACCGTACCAAGGAAAGTGGTAAGCTTCATAAAAATGAATTACTAGTTCGACTCCAAATTAAGTTGGACTTGGGGGATGAGAATGAGATGTTGCAAAAACATAAAACTTAAGAGGAGACATGAAAAATATACATAGGAAAGAGAGAAATATGGAAATTGTATATTTCAATATATCTTGAACAAGAATACATAAGTCTATTTACAGACTTTATTGGAAAAACTATGTAAGACAGCATATCAATCAAGATATACGCATAATCAATCACTTGAGAGGAGAGATACGGACGATCAACATAATTATCAAAACATCCATAACATAATAATTATCCTATAAAATCCTTAATTATCGTTTACATTCCCCCTCAAACTCAAGCTCTCTCTATGAAATCAGCACTCAACAACGGCCTTGGTGGATCCGTGGAGACAGACGCTGTTCGTGGTGAAATTTCCAAATCTAGTAGGTCTAAGGGTGGCAATATATTTCAATAATGTAAAGTAGAAGAGAGGAATTTCAATATATTTCAATGTGTATAGAAAAGAGTACAAACACCATATTTATAGGCTTTATTACATAACTATTAGAAGGATAAACATAATATCGAATATAATCAATCAAGGATATGCAATATCAAATAAGATATATACAAAATCATGTAAATTTCCTAATGTCGCTAACATCCCCCTCAAACACGAGTTGACTTCAATCAACTTGAGTTTGAAAAACAATCCGAACAGTGTCCAAAATAAATCTTCGATCACCATGAAATCAGTTAGAGAAAATGGTCGAAATCGGCACCGAACAACTGTCAGGCATGATGGATCTAGGCTTCTATTGACGACAAGATTTCAGTATGTTGATTGTGTGACGGCGGCGAGTCTCATGGTGGTGTCGGCTATGACTCGCAAAACGTTGAGAATCGGAGGGAAAAAAGCAAGTTGCCAATGCGACGCTACTTATACGGCTGGCGTCATAACATCAAGTGGCCTGTACGGCTAGCTTGAAAAATAGTTATTGAGCGATCCTATGTGGCTCGAGTAGAAAGAAAATCACCTCCGTGATAAAGGCTCGACTTGGGGACGCATCGCCGACGTCATAACACGAGGCGAGCACCGTGGTGCTTACTCAAACGGGAACGAGGTACTGGTTACCGAAGACTGTGTGTCGATGTTGAGGTTTAGCAGGATAGTCACCTATAAGGTTGATAAGTGACCATCATTGGACATATACTTATAGAAATTGCTACACAAGGTTTAATTAATGGGATATGATGCATACTCTACTGCCAAAGCTACTTCCGTTGTCAAAATCTTCAAAATCTTAGGTTCCTGAGATGTGGCTGCAACTCTAATTCTGAAACGATACTTTAAGTTGATTTTCCTTTCTCTTTTTTTATCTTTTCAAAATTAATGAAGAATGGTCCGTTTTTCATGACGTGGCAGTAGCTGGTCCACACCACAGAGCTGCAAGGAGTTAATATGAAAACCCTCCATCTCTCACAATTAATGAATCAGCTGTACCAACTTCAGTGAGCGAGAGCAGTACGAGAATAAAAGACTGAGACTAATGGGCATTTGGTAAAAAGTGAGACCTGTACACATGACTCTCTCTCTCTCTCTCTTTGCATAGAGCAGAGAGCCCGCGTCAGTTCTAGCTAAAGGGTTCTGAGAAAGTAGTACGAGGCCACTCAGCGATCGAAAAGTGGCTCTGGCACTCATTAAATGCGCCGATTCTCTCTCACCTCATAAACACTGCAAATATTTTTGTGTGGTCGCAACTTTCCTGTTTCGTGTTTGAACAGCCTGTGGTAAAAGAAAAGGAAGAAGTGATTGAGACTGAGAAGAGAATGAGATGCTCTCTTCTCAATAAGCCAACAATAATAATAATAATAGTAGTTATAATGAATGGATTCAATGCTCTGCATGGGTGGATTATCAAAGGAAGAGTAGCAATTAGTGGGGAGAAATCGAGAACTGCACCAGAAAAGCTTGCTTGTTTTAACCTGTTCTGCGCCCATGAATATGAGAAATCAGTATGTCTCACACGTCTTTCCCGTTTCGTGCTCGAACAGTTTGGGGTAAAAGAAAAAGGAAGAAGTGGTTCTGAAATTACATTGCTATAAATGATAACGTTCCTTAAAACATAGTTATTTTTTGCAATTTCCGTCTAATGTTTTAAGATAAAATATATATTGAGGTAATAGAACTAAATGATCGTGATTTCCATCAAGCTTTGAGAATGAATGATGTATTCATCGTCTAAAGTAAATGAACGATTTGCAAGAAAATTCTATGTTTGATTACTTTTTCTTTTTTTGGCTCGAACATGTTCGATTACTTCACAAGTAGCACAAGGACACTATTTGACAAAAACCAGTCTCATCATTCAGGAAAAAAAAAAGTTAATGAGACAATTTTTTAGAGAAATTATGGGGGATCGTTGTTAATATGTTAGTATTAAATTATCGAATAGAACATAGCGTTCCTAATTGTAAAGGATGAACCATTCTTCATTAATTTTGAAAAGATAGGAAAAAAGGAAAATCAACTTAAAATGCCTTTTCAGAATTAGAGTTGCAGAACTATGTCGTGTCCAATCAATCGAAGCCACGTCTCGGGAACCTAAGAGCCAGGGCTTCCATTATCTCGAGCGACCCGATAATATAACTAGAACGCCCACGCTCGAGATAGGGACGATTTCTGGGGTGTCCGAACTTAACAACAATAGTATAAATTTATATCTGTTGAGTATGTCTTTAAGCCAACATTAGGATTTTCAAGGTAGTAATATAAATATTGATCTTACATTAAAAAATTAAGAAGCATAGACATAAAGAGTTTTTCGCTTCTTCTCTTCCCGTGATTTTTCCTGCATAGATTTTCACGTAAATTTTTGTGTTCGTTTCTTATTCTCAATTTTATTTCGTTGTTTTTTCTTTTTGTATTAGTCATAACAATATCTCTTTAGGATTTTTTTATGATAAAAAAAATGAGTTTGGTATAAATTTATCGTATCGATTTGGAATTTTTTTATGACCTAAAGAATAATTTTGGTATGTACCAAATTTTTGACGTTATTAATCCATTTTTCAATTTCTGAACCCAGCTTAGACTGCATTGATAAGACATCTGACACGAAGCTTCGACCAATCAACTTTGTTTTTTCTTCTTCTTTTGCTCGTCACTTTATTAATTGTTTGCAATTCATCGTTCGTTTTATATAGTAATAAGAATATTGTCGATGAGTATTTTTGAATGTTATATTCTTCTTGAAATTATGATTTTTCCCTACATGTATGCTTTAGGTGCAGATGGATTGCATTTGACTGCTTTTAACTTACAAATATCACCAAACAACTTTGTAAATCTATTTTCAAAACTTAAAAGGTCAACACTACTTTTTTTTTTCCAATCCAAAAAAAAAAAACACTAAATTTTGGGAACCTAATTTTTAGTTTCACCAAACAGGTACTGGCTTGACTAAGATATCGAAGAAAGATCTCTAAAAAGAGTTCTCACTCCTTTGCTTCTAACCTAGCGTGAGGGCGAGGGCGAGGTCGTCTTCCCTTTAAATAGGCAAAACCTTCATGCATTTGGTTAGTTAAATCGAAATATTAGGGCAAGAACCACATTGAAATTGAACCCATAAATAAATAAATAAAACAATCCCTTTGACTCATTCTACTAGGAAAACGGATTTGTGTTTTGTTATATGCTTTATGCTACTTGTTTGTTTTGTTATGGATTTGCTAGGTTTGAAATCATTCGAGTATTTCCAGTATTATTCTCTTTAATGAATGGAATTGTTCTTTCGACAAAAAAAAAAAACAAAAACTTCATAATCCTTAAATAGATCTAACATTTTACGATCACTAAAAACTTCAAAAGGCAAAATAGCACAATTTCTTTTTCTTTTTCCTTTAATTAATGTTATTATCACCCGAAGAAGTCCCTCAAAGATTGGCAAATTACACGAACACCCAACAACTTCGCTAATTGACAGCATCGTCCTTATTGTTGATTTGGGTCTTCTGATTTTCGGTTAAGATCCATCCGATCTCAGAGATCTTGTTGATTTTGTAAAATCTATAATTTTTTCTAATATATTCATTTTAATCAGCTAAAAATAATTTCGCTTGATGATCTTTTGCTTGTGTTTGTACACCTTGCTTCTGATGAAACTTTTTTTTTCTTTTTCTGGATCCCCATTGTTTTTGGGATATCTATTTTTGGAATTCTATATTCTCTAGTTATATTAATTGAGAGATTGAAGCTCATAATCCCTAGACTCTCGTTAGGGTATAAATTAATTGAACAATGGGCGATCCCGCAGCTAACCCCTTTGGTTGTTCTTAGCAAAGGGCCACTAATACATTTGAAGTCAAGAAGATCCCTCTATTTTCGAGTTTTCATGTGCAACGATTTAGAAATGTTAAAATTTAACTTCTGCAGCAATTTAATAGTTATAATAAGGGTTAATACTACGAAAAATCCCAAACTGGTATACATGTGACAAATTTACCTCAAATTATTTTTTTAACCATCAAAAACCCTAAACTTGTACACCTTTGACAAATTTACCTCAAACTAGTATACCTGTGACAAATTTACCTTCCGTTAGTTCTCGTTAAATTTTATCGTCAAATTGCTGATTTGGATGACACGTGGCAATTGCCGGATGTACACGTTTGGAGTTTTTACCCTCTATTTGTCAGAGATGTATCAATTTGGGATTTTTCATGCAATTAATTCAATTTAACATAAACTAATTAAGGGTAAATTTGTTATATGTGTACCAGCTTGAGGTTTTTGATAGTCAAAATAATTAGTTTAGGGTAAATTTCTCATAAATGTACCAGTTTGAGATTTTTTGTGATCGAAAAAATAATTTATGGTAAATTTGTCACAGATGTACTAATTTGGAGTTTTTTGTGATGAAAAAAATAATTTGGGGTAAATTTATCACAAATATATCAGTTTTGGATTTTTCGTGGTATTAATCCTTATAATAAAAGGGCAAAAAAGTAGTGATGACTTCTTTTCAAATTTTTCCTAAATTTAGCTATTGAGTTATATGTTACACAAGGCGCAGAAAACGATGCACAATCATGTGTAATCAAATCACATAATAGAAAACGAGAGTGACACCCAAATCACTTTTGCCGATTAATGAAGGAATTTCAACCATTAAAATATATTTTCAATTTGACAGTCGTGACGTATTTAATTTAGTATTTATAATAGTTTTTTATTCGGGTCGACTCTGTTCATAATTTTTAATTGCCAAAAAATAAAATAAAATAAGTCCTAAGAAGAGCCAAGAAAGAATCGTAACCATAAAGAGAAACACGGTTTAAATGTTTCATAATGTCCAATCACTTAAAATTTTGTACAAGTTGGAACGTTGGAACGTGATGACAACTTTCGAATCGAAACTAGGAGAGCAACTCTGCTCTTAAATCGTAGCAATGCAGAGGAGGCCAGACAGACAGGGCAGATGCCGTCTTGTCTCTTTCTCAATTTTTTCTGCCCTTATGTGCAGAAATTAGGGGTGAGCAAACAAATCACGATCCAATCAAACCGGATTGGACCGTACCCAACAGGCTGATTTTGAATTGTAACCGGCAGGTACGGTTCGGTTTCCGGTTCCAATTTTCTAGAACCGGCGGGTACCAGTTCGATTTTCGATTTCGGGTGGGAATCATCCATCTGGCCCAATCGAACCGGTTTTTATTTAATATGAATAGGCCAATTTTTTTTAAATGAAATCATCTCTCAAAGGCTTAACCCATCCGTAAAAAAAAAAAAAAGAGCCCAGACCCGCAAAATGAAAAAAGACCCTACCTTAACCTCAGCTCTTTTCGCTCTCAGTCGTTCCTCCTCCTGCTCTCAGACCCTGCCCTAAACTCAAGAAGCTTTCTTAGTTCTTAGTGTTAAATCAACTTTATATACATTAGTTGAATGTTTGTTTCGCATGTGGTATAAAGCATTTGATTTTCCAAGGGATTATGATGGCGCTTGTCTTCAGATGAGATTGTCGTACAGTCCAGCTGCACATTTCTTTCTTTTTCTAGTGCAGTGGGTAGATTGTCAGCTGGTGCCCTTGGGTTGTCGAGAATTCTGATTGACAAGGTAAAAAGGGAAATGAAAGTTCTGAGTCTATTGTTACATAGCTTTATTGAGTCATATTTGTGAGATTAGTATTCAACTTCATTTTTTCATGGAACGAGCGGATGACATTAAGACCGTAACCGGGATCCAACCGGGAACCGGACCGGACTGGACCTGTGGTTTGGTTCTCGGGTGGATTCATGAAACGAGCGGGTGGTTTACGATTTGCATTTTATGGAATCGATCCTTAGCGGGCGATTCTCAATTTTAGGATGGAACCATCCATCCTACCTATGAATCCATCACCTCTAACAGAAATGATGGGTTGCGTACCCAAGCCTTCCACCTCCATCTCTTTGAGAACAAATCTTTCCGTATAAATAAAATGATCAACAACACCACCACGAAAAGCTCAAACTGAATCAAATGAGTGGGGCGGGAAGTGAGCCCTCTCGGCTCTCGGCTATCACTGATAGGACAACGTACTTAAAGCCTGTGCATTAATTAGACAAAACATCCCCAGAAGCCCTTGGAGTGAGAAAATGCAGCAGCATTAACCATACTCCCACTCTCTCCAAAGCAGCAGCTGTATCGCTCTTGTCTGTGTCTGAGACGTGGCTGTGTCCAGCAAATCTTCACTCTGATTCAAAGATTTGCTGGATGGAGTCAAGCCAGAATATAATCAAATATCCAATGAGATATATACGTGCAGATTTTCTAATATCTCTGGCATCTCCTCTCAAAATTATCTTGAGTTGAAAAATAATTTGAACAGTGTCCAAAATAAATCTTAAATGGTTGAAATTGGGCATAACAACATCAGGCACGATAGATCTAGGCTTTTGTTGATGACAAGATTTCAATATGTTGATTATTTGTCTGATGGCGGCAAGTCTAATGATAGTGTCGGCTATGACCTGCAAAAACGCACGTCGAGAATCGGAATCGGAGGGGGAAATAGAAAGCTGTGAATGCAGCTAGCTTGTGAAACATTAAAAAGTTAAGACGCAAAGACGTGTTCGTTTCTTATTTAATTTTATTTCGTTATTATTTTCGTATTAGTCATAACTTAAGCGTGTGCATGGAGTCAAGCCACGTTATCAGTATTGCATTAAATTCTCACGATGTGAGGTTGGCGTGTGTCAGAGAGAAACAAATACATAAGACATATCACAGTCTTTATGTCTCCTCCGTGGTCTCTTGCAAGTCCCCTGCATGCGCGGCCGCTCACTCCTTTCTCTCCTCCTCCGACCTCTGCGCTGCTGCTCGCTGACCGCTCGAGTCCATCGAAATCCCCGACTGCGCCTCCTTCTCTTGCCCACCGTAGAGTTTTACTACGCCTACGGCTACGGCAGCTTCATTGCCGCCCTGTATCGCCACTCCGTTTCCGGCCCGACGTCTCCTCCTGAATTGGTTCTTCGTAATTTCACCTTCGGGGGTGCCCACTCAGCCCTTGGAGAGCTGGTCGGAGTCGCCGGGTTCGGTCGCCGGTCGCGGCTCCCTCTTTTTTCCAGCTCAGCTCGTTCGCTTGTCGCACCAGTTGGGAAACCGGTTTTCTTACTGTTTGGTGTCTCACTCTTTCGAGCCGGACCGAGTTCGCCGGCCGAGCCCACTCATCCTAGGGCGAAAGGAGAAAGTGTTCAGCTACGTGTACACGGAAATGGTCGACCAACCGAAGCATCCGTACTTCTACTGCGTCGGGTTGGAGGGCATCTCCGTGGGCCGGAAGCATTTCCCGCAGCGGCCGAGAATTTGAGGGCGGTGGACGCCCGCGGGAACGGAGGGTCGGTGGTTGACTCGGGGAGTGGGGGGAGGCGGACAGGAGTGTTCTTCATAGCGCACCACTCCTCCATCTCGTCCTTTTCCTTTTTTTTAATTATTTCTGTTGTTAAAAGAGATTCAATCCTAATCAGTTTTCTTCTTCATGGTTTGGTTTCTTGGTTTATATTCTGGTTCGTTTGGGGCGTCACAAGGGTGGATCTGTCGGGCGTCACAATGGGTGGATCGTGGATCTCGAGCCTCTCAAGTGTGGATCTCGAATCGGTGGGTTTGGTTCCAAAACAAGGTCAGGGTGTTTTAATTGATGATACGCCAACTCAAAATACATCTTTGACATCCTAATTTATTTTTAGATTAATTAAGATTAACTTTCCTTGGTTTTTGTTTTCCCCCACACACATATATATATATATATATATATATATATATATATGTATAAAACTAAAACTAAGGAGGATAAGATAAACTCGACTTCTCATTTTTTTTTTAAAATATTATTGTTAAGAGGAAATATTTTTGGCTTGAAATTTTTATTAGGTTAAGATTTACTAGTTACGTTTTTATCATACAAAATAAAAACGAACAAAATTAGAGAAGGCAAAAGTGGAAGCCACAGGCATGAAATCTCATCCTCTCATAGACGAGTTCATTCCTACCATCCCCTACCGTCGAAGGCTAGGATGGGATTTGTTACTTCTAGGTCTCTTTTATCTTTCTCTCTCTACTCTCTCAAGAAATCTCTCTCTATACGGATGTCCAAATTTTACTATATAAGGTATAGTATTTAGCTGAGGAAAAAAGAAATTTGACATGTGTTCGCTCGTTTTTGTAACAAGAAATATCTTTCACCGAAATTTAGTCTTCGATTTTTATTAAGAGGGTTCTATGGTTCAACTTTCGAAGAGAAATTTTAGCAAAAACACGAAACAACACAGAGGTATGAAATTGGTAAGAAATCAGTGGATCGAATATGAATTTGAGATCAACAAAGATTCAGGCTACGTTACAATATTCCTATGAAAGCAATAGAAGACTTGAAAGTAAGCTCGAGTTGCAGAAACTGTAAATGCTGAAAGCACGGTTCATCAAAATATTTGGTGATTCACAACTAGTGGTTAAGCAGTTGAAAGGAGAATATCAGTGCTTGAATGAAAATTTGATTGGTTATTATTATCTAACCAAGAAATAGTTAGAACAGTTTAGAGAATATTACATAGTCCATGTCAAAAGAGAGATCAATTACGAAGCCAACGAGTTAGCACATGTGGCTTCCGGTTATAAAATATCAAAAGAATTGGCAAATATTGCAACTATCATCACATTATCGGTACTTTCTATTGAACGAAAAGAAATACCGATAGCGGTCAGTGAGGTAGTCCGAGAAAAGGATTGGAGACAGCTTATCATGAAATACTTGAAAAACCCTGATTCAAGATATCAAAAGCTGAGGAGACAAGCTTAGAAGTACGTAATATTAGGAGATGAGTTATGTCGAAAATCCTTAGATGGGTTACTATTGCGATGTCTTGACAAGGATAATGCGAAGGTATATGTGGGGCACATCAAGCTGGAATTAAGATGAGATGACTTTTGAAAAGGTGCGGATATTTCTAGCCAGCAATGATGCAGAATTGCATTGAATATGCCAAAGCATGCATTTCATGTCAAAAACATGGATCTTTGCAACATGCGCATGCTGTGGAGCTTCATTCTATTATAAAGCCATGTCCATTTCGAGGTTGGGCGATGGACATAATAGGTAAAATTTATCCACCTTTTTCTCATAAGCATAGTTTCATTTTGCTAGCTACGGACTACTTTACGAAATGGGTGGAAGCAATTCCATACAAGAGCATTAGTCAGAAGACGGCGATTAAATTTATTGAGGAAAATATAATTCATCGATTTGACTTGCCTGAGTCAATCACTGCGGATTAAGGAACGGTTTTTACTAGAAGCGAAGTTGTGGAATTTGTTCAATCAAGAGGAATTAAGATGATGCATTCCACACCATATTATCCTCAAGCAAATGAACAAGCCGAAGCTACTAATAAGGTCGTGATTGGATTGATTAAAAAGCATTTGAAAGAAAATCCAAGAGAATGGGATAACCTTCTATCAGCAGTGTTGTGGGCGTACCGAACATCGCGAAGATCAAGTACATGCGTCAATCCATATATGCTGACATATGGACAAGAGGCGATTTTACTGATGGAGATAACCGTGCAATCATTACGAGTCCAATTGCAAAGTGAAATGTTGCCGGAAAATTACAGAGATTGGATGCATATAAATTTGGATGAATTAGACGAAGCCCGAGCAGCTGCTTTAGATAAATTGGTCGCACAAAAGAAAAAAGTAGCCATAGCTTTTAACAAGAAGGTTAGGATCAAGCAATTTGCCGTCGGGGATTTAGTATGAAAAGCAATTTTGCCGTTCAAACTCAAAGATAGAGAATTCGGCAAGTGGTCATCAAATTGGGAAGGCCCATATCTAGTTACCGAAATGTTCAATGGAAATACATACAGATTGATGGATGTCAATGGAAAAGAATTATCTCGCTCTATAAATGAAAAATTCTTAAAAAAATATTATCCATCAATCTGGGAAACACAAATGGATTGATTTATTCATTAGAAGCGAAAATACATTCTGATCTTGATTACAAAGGTCTTCAAATCTTTAACAAGTTTGAGGTTCCGGGCTACGAGGTTGAAATGTAATGCAAGGTCATAGTGGAGTTCAGAATGCTGCTCTTCGAGATATTCCGTGCGACGAAAATGGAAGCGGACAGCTTCAAGTTTCTCCCAAGTTTCTTGTAACAACTGTCTGTACCTGTTTGAAGAAATTTCGACCATGAATCTAACACAAGAAATTTCATCTATAATTATCCTACGTTTCATATGGTAATGATTGGAAAGGAAATTGAGAAGTCGACGTGTCATCTCAACATCTTCTCTGGCATGAAGGCAAGGCAGGAGTCTTGAACTTGAGCATATGTTTCTTTGGAGTCGCGCAATCCGAAAAACTCTTCCACAACTTGGAGCTTAAGTGCCTCAGCTTCCACAATATAGGCTCAAGGTTTCAATTTTCCTTCACATTGTGCTCAAATTCGTCGAAGCTGGCAGGGAATAAGGAGCATAGTTCCCACACTAAGTCTAAGAAATCAGAGTCTGCAGTTAGGAATACCTTGGACTTGAAAAGTCTGTTAGTTCGGTGATTTCTAACCTATGTTTGTGACTCAGTAATAAAGTATGGTGTCCTTGGGACAGCAGTTCATGTAGTCGTCTCCATAAGAATTGATCATTTGTGGGTAATTGAATAAAAGAGTTGTCCATGTTAAGAGAAATGAAGAACAGTTGTCAAAACTTGGATCAGGTAATATTCAATAGAAAGTTTACCTTCATGCTGGGCATTACAACGTTTATGTGATCGAGACCAAAGAGCAGTTGAAATGAAGAACCATGTGAAGACATCACAGGCAAGACTGCAAATTTACAGGTTTGAATTGTGCAGCTTGAGCAGTTATAAAGATAAAGGATATAGAACAGATCATGAGTAGTGACATGCCAGAGCTTGTCTCGGACAAATGGAAGAAGTGGAAGAACATGGCCCATAAGTGGAGAAAGACGGTTACCAATATTGCCGCTAAAGATTTCGAAAGAGAAAATATGCAAAAGGTTAGCTATTCAATTATCTTGTTGATTTCATTAAGGAAGCCGTGACATTAGGAATATTAAGCGGTCATAATCAAAGAAGCGTGATATTGGGAAGTCTTATTATCGGGATCTTTGTTAGTCATTGAAGATTATAGGGGAGCAGATGCTAGAATTCGGCAAGTGGAGCAAAAGAACATTTGAGTCAGAGAATAAGACTTTCATTTTCATTTATTCAATAGAGTCTTGGCTTCATTTACAAAAGAACGGAATTCAAATTCTAAATTAAAATTCTGTTCCATGATCTCCGCCCTCTGCTTCTCGAAAATCTTGACTGACCCGCATTTAGAGTCATATGCTTTCTTCAATTCCCAACATATTTCCAGCTTTCGTCTAACCGATAGACAAAGATTACGCATTTTTGCTTCTTGTTCCATCATTTGGGCTTCTACCTTCTTTAGCTCTGCCTCAAGCTCTGCTTTCCTGTCCGCCAAGCGATGAAGTTTATTCTCTTCAGCTCTGTAACTGTCATAAAATAGACGAGTATCTTCGCATTTGCGGGTTATTTCATCTTGAATGGCTTGACCTCGCTGTTCTCCAAAGAAAAGATGTCGAAGACGATCGGTATTAATTCTAATGGTGTCCACAGCATTCACAAAATCAACGGCGAAAATATCACTTTTATCTTGAAAGTCTGGGGAAAGCATAAAGGAAGGATTACCAGAACACACCTCCTGAAAAAGAGCTCTTTGCTCGTTTCTCTGTCAGAATCGGTGATCAACTTCCCGTAGCCAGATTCTAATAAGTTAAGGAGTTCTATTCATTTAGCCTTGGCTACATCCTTAGAGACTTCGAAAATTGATGTCGGATCTATGGATTCTGGAAGATGTTCAACAGCGGAGGAGCCAAAGAGATCGGCAAGCAGTATACTTTCCACCTCAGCTTTCTTCTCAGTGAACAAAAGTGTATTTCAGCTACGGCAGGAGGAGCTTGGGAAGAGGATGAGCTTGCCACAGAGACTCTCTGAAGGGGCAGAGTAATAGTTAAAGGTGGAATAAGTGGCAGAGGTATATTGATTGATGGGTCTTCAAGAAATTCTCCATCGGGAATTAAAATTCTTTTCGATGCAGACGAAGGCTCATTAGTGCTTGAAAACACAGTTATGAATATTAAATCAATAGCGTAAGAAGCATTCATCATTCGATAATGTGAAAGTAGGATTTATCGATAAAGGTTGGAGATTGATCTTTTGCCAAGTCTTTTGTGTGAGATTCTTTAATCTCGAATTTTGAAGAAGGGACAAATGGAGATTTCCCAATTAGAGGAGGAGATGAGTCTTTAGCTAATTCATTTTCCTCAAGTCTCGAAGACTGAACTTGTATTGATTCGATATGAAGGTATGTTGAAGGAGCAGGAATCACCAATGCACGGTCAGGAGTTGCTATATCAACAGAAATAGTCTTGACAAAAGGAGAAGTAAGCAAAGATGCTTTTGATCTGTATATCTTAAGAGTCTTCCCTAAGTTATATTTAAAAAAAAAGAAAAAAAAAAGCACAGATCAATATCGGCAAGTATGCTTATAATTAGCAAAGCTTGAATATGAAAGTTACCTTTTGGCGTATGTGGCCTTATCATGGTACGAAGCGTTGGACTAAGAGATGGGTTCCTTGGTGAAGAACTTTCAAGGGATGGTACTGAAGAAGATCGATCAATAGCTCCTTTTGTTGCAGGCTTCTTCGACGCCCTTTCTGGAGCAGGCAGTTCTAAGATCTTTCTCTTTTTACTCGCTGTAAAGGAAGACAGTTAGACACAATCAAATATCGAATAAAGACATATTGAAAGAAGGATAGCAAGCCAACTTTGACAGTTTTTATCGGTTCAACAGGAGGTATGTCATCACCTTCGATTGCTTTAGGAAGTGTAGGAGGAACCGTGTCCTTTATCTTCAAAAGGACTACGTCCAAAGGCTCTGAGAATACAGATTTTCGATAGTTTTTCTATCAAAAGTCGAAGTCTCCCGAAAAGCGATCGGTATGTGCCACAAACTCGGTAACGCGGAACAATCGGTATATGTCCCGAATTAGTTTGTTCAACTCAGTGAAGTTTCGGCTTTCACCCAGCTTACAGAATATCTTGTTGATGGAAGAAAAGAAAAAGGTATAGAGAGCCGGGACAGGAACCCCTTGAATCAACCCAAATTGTCTAGCACAATATTGGGGGAATAGATTTCAAACCCAGCAACGAATCTACCATTTGTGGAGAACCTAATAGGAAGGTCGACAGAGATCAGAACTATCTGCCAGAAATCACTCCTATTTTTCTGAAAAGAAAGAAGATATGACTTAAATTGAGGAGTAAAAAAGGGGGAAAAAGAGAATCGTTTTCTTTTGATTGAAAGAATTTGAGAGATAAAGAATCGAAAATATGATTATTGTCCCTCTGAAACAGGAACTAGCTCTCGGCTGAAAGCGTGGCAGACAAGATGATTCGGGATCAAAATTGAAGGAGGCTGCGTAACTTGGTCCTCGAAAAACGAAGAAGGAAAGTAAAAGGCTGCCTAGGCTTAAAGAATCCAGAGATGACCACCATAAACTCCACCAATTTCATCCAAAGCGATGGAAGAAGCAGCGTGGGTTAAGCCTCGGTACAATAAGGCTAAAGTGGTTTTTCTTAAAGCTGGCTGAGTTCCCGAAGCTAAAGCGAAAGTTATAGCAAAGAAGTCCTTGGAAACTCTCACGATAAAGTGATAGAAAAGGAATTTACATAACCAATATAAGAGGAAAGCGGTGTTTTCTTCGTCGGTAATTGCACATTCTTTCCTAAAATACTTACCAATAAAAGCCATGTAGGCTAACTCAGAATCAGATAACTTACCAAGCCCTTGGTAAGAATCTGAAGATAAAGTAGACGGGTCTGTGCCTAAAGGACTAAGACCAATGAGGCAATAGATGTCAAGCAAAGTTACCGACATCGGAGAGAAAGGGAAAAAGAAACAGTTGGTTGAAAACGACCAAAAACAAGGTAGTGCACTGATCAGCCCATGATTTAGGTGATAATCAAAACAGCAAAGACGCAGGGCATTATGAATCAGGAGCTCATCCCAAAGAGAACCATTGGAAGGAAGAAATCGGAGATACCATTGGTAAAAATTCGGCTCGAAATCAGAAAAAATCATAAGACGAGAAGGACGAGAATGCCAGTTGTAAGCCAAAACAGAATAATGATGGATTGAAAGTACCTCGGTTAGATGGCGTGGGAAGAAGTTAGAGAGATTCGCAGGAATCGAAAATTGATTATAAACGGCAGTGCCAAGGATGTAAGAATCCTCGCAATCGTTCTGCACCGAGAATAGATGACGTTCGTCGTTGAAATCCTTAGAGTCTCTGAACAGATGATACCGATCTAGGGCGTTGGAGGCGAGAAAGGAAGAAGCTTGAACCTTGAGAGCCATGATGTTTAGACAGGTACAGAATGAGGTCACGAAGAAACAAAGAGGCGAAAGGGCAAGAGAATAACCAAGAGATGGGTTCCTTGGTGAAGAACTTTCAAGGGATGGTACTGAAGAAGATCGATCAATAACTCCTTTTGTTGCAGGCTTCTTCGACGCCCTTTCTGGAGCAGGCAGTTCTAAGATCTTTCTCTTTTTACTCGCTGTAAAGGAAGACAGTTAGACACAATCAAATACCGAATAAAGACATATTGAAAGAAGGATAGCAAGCCAACTTTGACAATTTTTATCGGTTCAACAGGAGGTATGTCATCACCTTCGATTGCTTTAGGAAGTGTAGGAGGAACCGTGTCCTTTATCTTCAAAAGGACTACGTCCAAAGGCTTTGAGAATACGGATTTCCGATAGTTTTTCCACCAAAAGTCGAAGTCTTCCGAAAAGCGATCGGTATGTGCCACAAACTCGGTAATGCGGAACAATCGGTATATGTCCCGAATTAGTTTGTTCAACTCAGTGAAGTTTCAGCTTTCACCCAGCTTACAGAATATCTTGTTGATGGAAGAAAAGAAAAAGGTATAGAGAGCCGGGACAGGAACCCCTTGAATCAACCCAAATTGTCTAGCACAATATTGGGGGGAATAGATTTCAAACCCAGCAACGAATCTACCATTTGTGGAGAACCTAATAGGAAGGTCGACAGAGGTCAGAACTATATGCCAGAAATCACTCCTATTTTTCTGAAAGGAAGGAAGATATGACTTAAATTGGGGAGTAAAAAAGGGGCAAAAAGAGAATCGTTTCCTTTTGATTGAAAGAATTTAGGAGATAAAGAATCGAAAATAGGATGATTTTCCCTCTGAAACAGGAACTAGCTCTCAGCTGAAAGCGTGGCAGACAAGATGATTCGGGATCAAAATTGAAGGAGGCTGCGTAACTTGGTCCTCGGAAAACGAAGAAGGAAAGTAAAAGGCTACCCAGGCTTGAACAATCCAGAGAGGACCACCATAAACTCCATCAATTTCATCCAAAGCGATAGAGGAAGCAGCGTAGGCTAACTCTCGGTACAATAAGGCTAAAGTGATTTTTCCTAAAGCTAGCTGAGTTCCCAAAGCTAAAGCGAAAGCTATAGCGAAGAAGCCCTTGGAAACTCTCGCGATAGGGTGACAAAAGGAATTTACAGAGCCAATATAAGAGGAAAGTGGTGTGTTCTTCGTCGGTAATTGCACATTCTTTCCTAAAATACTTACCAATAAAAGTCTTGTAGGCTAATTCAGAATTAGATTACTTACCGAGCCCTTGGTAAGAATCTGAAGACAAAGTAGACAGGTCTGTGCCTAAAGGATTAAGACCAGTGAGGCAATAGATGTCAAGCAAAGTTACCGACATCGGAGAGAAAGGGAAAAAGAAGCAGTTGGTTGAAGACGACCAAAAACAAGATAGAGCACTGATCAGCCCATGATTTAGGTGATAATCAAAACAGCAAAGACGCAGGGTATTATGAATCAGAAGTTCATCCCAAAGAGAACCCTTGGAAGGAAGGAGTCGAAGATACCATTGGTAGAAATTCGGCTCGAAATCAGAAAAACCCTAAGACGAGAAGGACGAGAATGCCAGTTGTAAGCCAAAACAGAATAATGATGGATTGGAAGTACTTCGGTTAGATGGCGTGGGAAGAAGTTAGAGAGATTCGCAGGAATCGAAAACTGGTTATAAACGGCAGGGTCAAGGATGTAAGAATTCTCGCAATCGTTCTGCACCAAGAATAGATGCTGTTCGTCTTTGAAATCCTTGGAGTCTCTGAACAGATGATACTGATCTAGGGCGTTGGAGGCGAGAAACGAAGAAGCTTGAACCTTGGGAGCCATGGTGTTTAGACAGGTACAGAATGAGGTCACGAAGAAACAAAGAGGCGAAAGAGCGAGAGAATAACGAAGAAGATGAGTTTTGGAAAAAGCACATCTGAAGGCGAGAGGTCAGATTTTGTGGGGACAGCTGGTATATATTAAATTGATGTGAGGAGGAGCTGTAAAGGAAAGCGCGCAAAACGAGGCGGTAAAATGGCGCTGGAAGCAAAAAGTAAGTGTCTTTTCATCTTTGGCATTTATAAGAATTAAAATTCTTTTAATTATTTTAAAAGGGGGCATCTGTTGACACCAAATAATAATGAGTTACCGAATAGACTTCGGTATAATCATATCCTGAAAATCGATAAATCGAGAACAGTAAACTATTCCGTGAAGTTCGGTAAGTTGTTTGTAACATACTGAAATGGCCAGAAATCTAAACTCGATATTCGAGAAATAAGAGAATAAGGTTATTGATTTTCGAAATTCGGCAAGATTCTGGACATACCGAAACTGTAGAAAGTCACCAGTAAGAGGAATATCGAAACTTATCTTCTTCGTTATTCTCTTGCCCTTTCACCTCTTTGTTTCTTTGTGACCTCATTCTGTACCTGTCTAAACATTATGGCTCCCAAGGTTCAAGCTTCTTCCTTTCTCGCCTCCAACGCCCTAGATCAGTATCATCTGTTCAGAGACTCTAAGGATTTCAACGACGAACGGCATCTATTCTCGGTGCAGAACGATTGCGAGGATTCTTACATCCTTAGCCCTGCCGTTTATAATCAATTTTCGATTCCTGCGAATCTCTCTAACTTCTTCCCACGCCATCTAACCGAGGTACTTTCAATCCATCATTATTCTGTTTTGACTTACAACTGGCATTCTCGTCCTTCTCGTCTTATGATTTTTTCTGATTTCGAGCCGAATTTTTATCAATGGTATCTCCGATTTCTTCCTTCCAATGGTTCTCTTTGGGATGAGCTCCTGATTCATAATACCCTGCGTCTTTGCTGTTTTGATTATCACCTAAATCATGGGCTGATCAGTGCACTATCGTGTTTTTGGTCGTTTTCAACCAACTGTTTCTTTTTCCCTTTCTCTCCGATGTCGGTAACTTTGCTTGACATCTATTGCCTCATTGGTCTTAGTCCTTTAGGCACAGACCCATCTACTTTGTCTTCAGATTCTTACCAAGGGCTTGGTAAGTTATGTGATTCTGAGTTAGCCTACATGGCTTTTATTGGTAAGTATTTTAGGAAAGAATGTGCAATTACCGACGAAGAAAACACCGCTTTCCTCTTATATTGGTTATGTAAATTTCTTTTATGTCACTTTATCGTGAGAGTTTCCAAGGACTTCTTTGCTATAACTTTCGCTTTAGCTTCGGAAACTCAGCAAGCTTTAAGAAAAACCACTTTAGCCTTATTGTACCGAGGCTTAGCCCACGCTACTTCCCCCATCACTTTAGATGAAATTGGTGGAGTTTATGGTGGTCATCTCTGGATTCTTCAAGCCTGGGCAGCCTTTTACTTTCCTTCTTGGTTTTTCGAGGACCAAGTTACGCAGCCTCCTTCAGTTTTGATCTTGAATCATCATGTCTGCCAAGCTTTAAGCCGAGAGCTAGTTCCTGTTTCAGAGGGACAATAATCATATTTTCGATTCTTTATCTCTCAAATTCTTTCAATCAAAAGAAAACGATTCTCTTTTTCCCCCTTTTTTACTCCTCAATTTAAGTCATATCTTCATTCTTTTCAGAAAAATAGGAGTGATTTCTGGCAGATAGTTCTGATCTCTGTCGACCTTCCTATTAGGTTCTCTACAAATGGTAGATTCGTTGCTGGGTTTGAAATCTATTCCCCCCAATATTGTGCTAGACAATTTGGGTTGATTCAAGGGGTTCTTGTCCCGGCTCTCTATACCTTTTCCTTTTCTTCTATCAATAAGATATTCTGTAAGCTGGGTGAAAGCCGAAGTTTCACTGAGTTGAACAAACTAATTCGGGACATATACCGATTGTTCCGCGTTACCGAGTTTGTTGCACATACCGATCGCTCTTCGAAAGACTTCGACTTTTGGTGGAAAAACTATCGGAAATCTGTATTCTCAGAGCCTTTGGACATAGTCCTTTTGAAGATAAAGGACACGGTTCCTCCTACACTTCCTAAAGCAACCGAAGGTGATGACATACCTCCTGTTGAACCGACAAAGCCTGTCAAAGATTGGCTTGTTATCCTTCTTTCAATATATGTCTTTATTCGGTATTTGATTGTGTTTAACTGTCTTCCTTTACAAGGAGTAAAAAGATAAAGATCTTAGAACTGCCTGCTCCAGAAAGGGCGTCGAAGAAGCCTGCAACAAAAGGAGCTGTTGATCGATCTTCAGAACCATCCATTGAAAGCTCTTCACCAAGGAACCCATTTCTCAGTCCCACGCTTCGTACCATGATAAGGCCACATACGCCAAAAGGTAACTTTCATATTCAAGCTTTGCTAATTATAAGCATACTTGCCGACATTAATCTGTGTTTTTTTTTTAATATAACTCAGAGAAGACTCTTAAGATATACAAATCAAAAGCAGCTTTGCTTACTTCTCCTTCTGTCAAGACTCTTTCTGTCGATATAGCAACTCTTGACCTTGCATTGGTAATTCCCGCTCCTTCAACAGAGCTTCATATCGAATCAATACAAGTCCAATCTTCGAGACTTGAGGAAAATGAATTAGCTAAAGACCTATCTCCTCCTCTAATTAGGAAATCTCCATTTGTTCTTTCTTCAAATTCGAGATTAAAGAATCTGACACAAAAGACTTGGCAAAATATCAATTTTCAACCTTTATCGGTAAATCCTGTTTTCACCTTACCGAATGATGAATGCTTCTTTCGCTATTGATTTAATATTCATAGCTGTGTTTACAAGCACTAATGAGCCTTCGTCTGCATCGAAAAGAATTTTAATTCCCGATGGGGAATTTTCTGAAGGCCCATCAATCAATATACCTCTGCCACTTATTCCACCTTCAACTATTACTCTACCCCTTCAGAGAGTCTTTGCGGCAAGCTCATCCTCTTCTCAAGCTCCTCCTGTCGTAGCTAAAATAGCACTTTTATCTATTGAGGAGAAAGTTGAGGTGGAAAGTATACTGCTTGCCGATCTCTCTGGCTCCTCCGCTGTTGAACATCCTCCAGAATCCATAGATCCGGCATCAATTTTCGAAGTCTCTAAGGATGTAGCCAAGGCTAAATGGATAGAACTCCTTAACTTATTAGAGTTTGGCTATGGGAAGTTGATCACCGATTCTGACAGAGAGAAACGAGCAAAAGCTCTTTTTCAAGAAGTGTGTTCTGGTAATCCTTCCTTTATGCTTTCCCCAGACTTCCAAGATAAAAGTGATATTTTCGCCGTTGATTTTGTGGATGCTGTGGACACCATTAGAATTAATGCCGATCGTCTTTGACATCTTTTCTTTAGAGAACAGCGAGGTCAAGCCATTCAAGATGAAGTAACCCGCAAATACGGAGATACTCGTCTGTTTTATGACAATTATAGAGCTGAAGAGAATAAACTTCATCGTTTGGCGGACAGGAAAGCAGAGCTTGAGGCAGAGCTAAAGAAGGTAGAAGCCCAAATGGTGGAACAAGAAGCAAAAATGCGTAACCTTTGTCCATCGGTTAGACGAAAGCTGGAAAGGTGTCGGGAATTGAAGAAAGCATATGACTCTACATGCGGGTCAGTCAAGATTTTCGAGAAGCGGAGGGCGGAGCTCATGGAACAGAATTTTAATTTAGAATTTGAACTCCGTTCTTTTGCATATTTTCTCTTGCGAAATCTTTGGCGGCAATATTGATAACCGTCTTTCTCCACTTATGGGCCATGTTCTTCCACTTCCATTTGTCCGAGAAACAAGATCCTGCCCCAGTGGGGCTACGTGGTAGGCCCATACGAACGCAACAAACTGATCCTCTATCACTGGGGGAAACACGTACTTGTACGATTTGAACAAGGATAGATTCA
This sequence comes from Lenwebbia sp. NSW1173648, assembly GCA_029784005.1. Classification (NCBI taxonomy): domain Eukaryota; kingdom Viridiplantae; phylum Streptophyta; class Magnoliopsida; order Myrtales; family Myrtaceae; genus Lenwebbia; species Lenwebbia sp. NSW1173648. The sequence goes on from JARCGZ010000002.1 coordinate 28,055,275, forward strand.
CAAGGTGTTTGACCGAGGCACGACTTTGTGATGAATGCGAAACCCTAAGCCTTGTTTCTTTCAAGCAACATGGTGTGGTGATGACGCTATACTCTAATTGCTAGGGGTTGGAAACCAGTCATGATCATGCTTATTCCCGGATCAAATTTGGAATTCTTCTAAAATCAGCATGAGAGCACTCAATTTGTTTATATATATATATATAGTTTTTTCGCGGTCCCTATCTTTGAAGAAGATGAACTTTGCTACTGTATCGAAGAGCGTTGGAATGGTTGGCCAGATAGATAGAGCTTGATGGAGTGAGATTGACTTCGTGATTATTCATGGAGTATTGGTACTGATGATGGAACGTGATCCGACGGTGTACTTTTGCTCCCAAGTTATCCGATGCTAGGGGCCACGGAGATTAGCAAATACATCCTGGAAAATATAATGGAGCAACCATAGGTGCTCGAGTTTTATTTTGAAGTGTACTAACGGATGATTAAAGTTCAGAGAACGAATAGAGGGCGATGTCCTTGGTCCGCCAGCTCGCGAATCTATCCTTGTTGACATCATACAAGTACCAAATGGAACAAATTGAAGAACTAACCCAACCTTTTTCAATAGAGTTTATCCTTTTATTGAGTCAATATTTATTTGATCAGAGCCTATCTGGTATAATTTTCTTGCTTCGTAATGTTTTATCGACAAGTTCAAGAGCCTTCCCCAGTAGTCAAACTTAGGGTCTAGTTTTGATGATATCTACTAATTAACAAGACGTAAAATTTTGTACTTTTCTCAACCGACAGCCATATTTTTCTTGCATGCATGATGAACACGACATGAATTGATCGAGGAAGTGCACGGACGATGGAATGGTTGAAAGAATCAAGAAGCCAACAAGATTGCAATAACTCCTGCCTAACACCCGTCGCTAAATTTGTCATCTTGAAGCAAAACATCAAACACTTGTCCAGAGCCTAAGATACCTTCCTGATGAAAGCACGAAGCGTGGTCACAGAAAACGGCTCTCTTTACTATTTATGGTGACCATCTTGCTCACCATGTTTTGGACTAGCTCTCGGTTCCCAGCTATAAGTACTCTCTCCACGCACCATCCTCAAACACCCACACACACCCACTACACTTTCTTTGAGAAGTTCAATATAAGTTTACTTGCCGTCTGAGAAAAGATATGAAGGGCGCGGCTTTGGCGGTAGCGGTGGCGGCGGCAGCGGCCTTGATAGCCCTCCTGGCGAGCCCCGCGGAGGGCATCACTTGCCCGCAAGTGCGAAAGTCTCTCCGCCCTTGTGCATCGATCCTCACTAAAGGAGGGGACCCCGGGTCGGCTTGCTGCAACGGGGTGAGAGGCCTGAAGAACAGTGCCCCGTACCCCGTGGACCGGCGCGCCGCGTGCGTGTGCATCAAGCAACTCGCCAGCCAGTCCCACAACATCAAGGCGGATGCCGCTGCCGCCCTGCCTGGAAAATGCGGTGTCTCCATTGGCATCCCCATCCGCGCCAACATAGATTGCAACAGGTACTAACTTGATTCTGTCTTTACATATTCGGTCCGACAACGCTAACAGTCTTTGAACTGCTCAAACCTCGAATTCTCGTTCCGCCGTTGTACGTGTTCTTATATACGAAGATCTATCAGCATGGTTATGACAACTGATCCCTGTGCTTACCTATATAAATTTTTGCAGCATTTCTTGAAAGAGGAAAGACCGAGGGAATGGATAAGGAGGAGCTTGGGTGGCGTCGGTGACTACTCCTAGCTATGATAGTTAGTGCTTAGTGATGTTTTAAAACGTAATAAGGTTGTCCTTGTGACAGTTCTCGCTAGAGAGCCATGTTGGTCCATCAATAAGATTTTAGACAACTTTTTGTAAGTCTTCTACTTAGAATATATAAAGTGATCTCTCTCTCACACATACACGCGGAATGGACAAGCAGAAACAAATTGTCAAACAGCAATAGAGGTGCATCCTAGATTACAACGAGAAATGTAAATTGACATTGCTCGTAACCAAGAAAATTGATCAATCAAGCCAAAATAGGGAGAGAGAAAAAAATTGTCTACATATTGCGCGTATGTATTTTATTACATGTATTTCATGAGATAAGTGCATTAAAAGTTCCAAAATTTATCACGAAAGTACAATTGAATACTAAAACTTGTTAAATTCGTGCAGCAAAGTCCTTCCATTAATTCCGTCCAATTTAGTTAAAGGAAAATGCTGACGTGACTTTTTTTTTTCTTTTTCTCTATCATGCGTGGCTAAAACGACGTCGTTTTGTACCATATCTGATTTTTTAAAGACAATTTTCATTTAAGTTATTCTAAAAAAATAAGCAAACTTGAGAGAAAATACAAGAAAAGAAAAAAAAACAAAAGAAAGAGGAAAACGCAGGCTAGGGCTGCGCATGAGGTTTCCCCCTCTTTTGTATTTTTTTGTTCGCTTATTTTAATATAATTTGAATATAATATTTATCAAAAATTAGATTTGAATCAAAACGACGTAATCTTAGTCACGTCATCGCCACGTAGGAGAGAGAAAATAATAATAATAAAAGTTGTGTCATCATTTTCCGTTAGTCAAGTTAGACGGAGTTAACGGAAGGACTTGATTGCACTAATTTGACAAGTTTTAGGACTTTATGGTATTTTTTTTTTTAAGTTTTGAGACTCAATTATACTTTCGTGACAAGTTTTAGGATTTCTAATGCACTTATTCCTCTATCATATTCATTGAATAATATCTCCTAATATTGGCGGAAGAAACCATTTGTTCCTTCTATTTGTCATCAACGGAAGCAGGCGGGCGGAGAGATCTGCGAAGTGGAAAAGTTGTCTGGTTGTCATCATTGTTGCGACGGCGACCAAGGACGCAAATGAACATTTTTGCGCGTTTTGGCTTCAATGTCCAAGGCAAAAAGAGAGCACCAAAAACTAATCACCTATAAATACACCCACCCTTTTTTCCTACATCATTAGTTCAAATTTACACTTTTTCAAAGAGCAAAAGCCATGGAAATCATGCTGAGGTTGGTCTTGTTCCTGGCCATCTTGCTTGCTGGAATCCAAGTCATCTGCTCATTCACTTATCCTGGCGACTGTAAGTCGATTCGATTCAATCAGTTGAATTTGTGTTAGGCCAACGTTAGCTCCTGAGAGTGCACATCCTACTTTTCTTTTGATCATCTTCGGTTTTCCTGAAACAAGAAGACATTTGTTACATTGTTAGGGAAGTACATCTCAAAGGCCAAGTTAGGAGAAATTTGGAAGTGGTCACATGCATTAGGAACTAGTTCACATTTATTGCTTGCGCGACATTGAAGGGAAAAAAAACGGAGCACCTGCATTGCATCTAATTAATCTGTTTGCTGCAAAATGTCGGACGATCAGCCGCGGCACTTCAATGATGCACTAGCATCTGATTAAAATCCTTTTCACTGCAAAATGTCACATTATCAGCTGCTGCGCTCCAATCTCTAAGGGAAATATGGCAGAACACGCCGCCGAGCTGGGCGAAAGATGACCCCTGTGGGGTACCTTGGGATGGCGTGACCTGCAACGATTCGAGGGTGACCGCATTGTGAGTACAGTACTTCCATTTCACCTATTTTCGTTAAATGCCCATCGTTGTAGTCCATATGCGACTCACGATTGATTAATGTACAATAATAGTATGGCTATTGTCGGTTTCAGGGGACTTTCGTCTATGAACATCAAAGGACCGTTGAGCGGTGACATAGGAGGCCTGACGGAGCTAAGATCTTTGTGAGTCCTCTAGCCTTTGAAAAAATGATTTATAACTAAGATCAGATAGAAGTTGTTCCTGATTTTATAAGCTGGCACTCAGGACAATCCAAAGCAAAGAGCTATATTTCTTGTATGCTCAATCTCAACTTATGTCTAATTTTCTCTCATTCCGACCGGTTCTATCTTATTTCCAGGGATCTGTCCTTTAACAAAGACCTCACCGGTTCCCTCACGCCCCGACTTGGAGACTTATCGAAGCTTAATAATTTGTAATAGCTCCTCCGCAAGACTCTTTCTTGATCTCGAAAAAGTTTGCCCATCTTCTTTCTTTTTTCCCTTTTGCTCTGTGCTTAGTATTTCGTTTATCAGAATCTTAGCAGGTTGTGGCTTCACCGGCAATATTCCTGATGAGCTTGGCAAACTTTCTCAGCTGAACTTCCTGTAAGAATTCGGGATTGTCACTATGCGAATTTTGTTTGTTTATTCGGTGTAAAAGTGACTTATTCTCTCTGTTCATGCTAACCTTCTTGCCAGGGCTCTTAACAATAATAATTTCACCGGTACGATTCCTGCTTCTCTGGGGAAACTGTCAAAACTCATTTGGCTGGATTTGGCCGAAAACCAGTTAATCGGACCTATACCGCTCTCAAATGCCAGCACCCCTGGATTGGATCTTCTCCTAAATGCCAAGCACTTGTGAGTATCATCTAATTAATTTTCTTATATCGATTCGAGGTCAATGCAAAACGTGTTAATGCGTATATGCGTGAGCCTGTATGGTTGTCTGTCTGGGTATAATTGGAATGAGATCTACTCAATTTCTTTCGAATTGGACCTCAAAGAAGTCGCTCGTTCTTGGTTTGGTTTTTCAGCCATTTCAACAAGAACCAGCTCTCGGGTTCCATACCAGAGAGACTATTCAGCGCGAAAATGGAACTGATACATGTGTACGTTTTTCTGCTCAAGTGATTGATGTGTAAGTTGATACTCGATTGTTAATTTACGCTGCCACCATCCTCCTAATAAGCAGTTACATTTTCTTTCTAACAGATTATTCGACAGTAATCGATTTAGCGGATCGATCCCATCCACATTAGGACTTGTTCAGACACTCGAGGTTCTGTAAGTGAAAATCTCTCTATATGGTTTGCAGAGAATTGTTCTTGTTAGTCACTCGAAGCTTTCGTGACCATTCTTGTTCTGTCATTGCACTTGGTGCCAAAAATGCAACAGTCGTCTGGACGGGAATTCATTTTCGGGAGAAGTTCCGGCGAATATCAGCAATCTTGTCAGAATCAATGAATTGTTAGTACCTTCTTTATCGAATCCTTAGCATGTATTCTAGTTCAAGTCCACTGAAATCCTGCTATGATCTCTTTCAGGAATTTAGCGTACAACAGACTGAATGGTTCTTTCCCCAATTTAAGCAACATGAACTCGCTTAGCTCCGTGTGAGTAAATGCCAATTTAGTCAAGGGTACCGATCTTACCCCGCACGTTTATTCCCTCCTTTTGTGCTGATGAAGTTTGATGTTCTGTACTAAACAGGGATCTTAGCAACAATTATTTCGACCCGACAAACGTTCCAGCTTGGTTCTCGACCTTACCATCGCTTACAACTCTGTATGTGCTTCTTTTGCTCGAAGCATATTCAGTAATTTTTTTCCCCAAACTGGTGGTAAGATCTCTTGGGAATTTTCTAATGAGCTATTCTGGTCAGGGTTGTGGAATACGGACCGCTGCAAGGGACCCTACCAGAAGGAGTCTTCAGCAATCCACAAATTCGACAAGTGTAAGATCATATGTTTTGGACCATTTTCCATAGGAAAAGGGAAGTGCGATTTCGAGACTAAAAGTCATTTCTTTTGTGCAAACTCAACCAGAAAACTGAGAAACAATGCAATCAATGGCACATTGAACCTGAGCAGCAACATCAGCCGAAATCTGGAGCTCTTCGATCTCCAATATAATCAGATTTCCTCGGTTGAGACCAATCCCTCAGGATATGCCAATACACTATTGTGAGAAAAATTATGTTTTTCGCATTACCAGCAATGTGTATTTTCCCTTCTGATGATCGTAAATCTCACCGATGAAATGTTGTACATTCAGGCTCTTAGGCAATCCGATCTGCAACAACAGTCTTGCAACCACGAGCTACTGTCAACCTCCAGGACAACCTGGGACATCTAATTATTCTACCAGCCTCGCGCATTGTGGAAACAATTCGTGTCCACAAGGCCAAATGCTCAGCCCTCAGAGCTGCGATTGCGCTTTTCCGTACCAGGGGAAATTATATTTCAGAGCACCCTCCTTCAGGGAAATCAATGCGACCTCATTTCAGGAACTTGAGGAGAGCCTCTGGACAGGACTGGACCTCGCTCCCCGCTCGGTTTTCCTAGAGAACCCCTTCTTCAATACCAACGACTATCTGGAAGTTCCAGTTGCACTCTTCCCGTCCCCGGGAAATCATTTCAATGGTTCGGAGATCTCGCGCATCGGACTCGATCTGACCAACCAAACTTATAAACCGCCTCAACAATTCGGTCCCTATTATTTCGTGGCATCTCCTTATGCTTTCAATACTACCTTAGAAATCTAGAAAGACACTGTTGACTGTTTTCCTAGACAGTTTGAAAGATTAAATGGGGAGTAAACATCTCGGTTTTGATTACTTTTAGTGCAAGCATCAGGAGTATGACTTGCATTTTCTTGGGTAGTTAAAAAGCCGAAGGCCTATTGATGATCTTATTATGGTTCCATCATTACACAACTGCAACTTTTGATTACATGTAATCGACCTAATTTTGCTTGGATGGATCGATTTTCGTCTTTCGGCTATGTCTGTGTTAATTATATCTAATGGTAGGTGTCTACTTTCCTCCTCATTTTTTAGCTTTTGTCCACTCAAGCAAGGAGAGTTCGATCTTTGATCGCTCCACTTCTACAGTCTTCATAGTCTGCAGGAAATTTTGCAAGGTTCTTGCCGTTCAGACAAGTTTGTGAATCTGATAACAGTACTCTAGTGACGCTATGGATTGATGTATGCACGTGTGTCCTAATCATTGCCGCCGCCGCCCCACCATTGCTGGGAAGGGCTGGCGATGGTGGGGATGGCCGACCGAGGGTTGCCGGCCCTTTCCTAGCGACGGTGGGGCGGCGGCGGCGAACCTCTTGCAACCCTCGCCTGGTTTCTCTCTTCTTCTTTTTAAATTAGCTTAAGTTTTGATATAATCTAAATAAAAATTCTACTAAAAAATCAAATTTGCACCAAAACGATGTCGTTTTAGCTACAGTGGTGCACCACGTAGGAGAGAGAAAATAATGAAAAAATTCACGTCCGCATTTTTCGTTAACCAAGTTAGACGAAGTTAACGGAAAAACCTGATTGCACTAGTTTGATGAGTTTTTGAACTTGATTGCACTTCTTGTTAGTTTCAGGATTCCGTTGCATTTTCGCGACAAGTTTTAGGACTTCCAATGCGCTTATCCCAAAAGAATAATTGGGACCATAACAAATATTGTCAGTCTTTTAGTCGATTTTGTTAAATATGTATTAGTCGTTTTTTTTTTTATAAACATTACATCATCGTAATTATTGATCATTCTTGTACGTTCGAGTGTGTAGTATGAATTATGATCCATTGCATCATACTAACTCTGCAAATTGATCATTCTTGTACGTTCGAGTGTGTAGTATGAATTATACAAGCAGCATAAAATTTGAATCAGGCATGGAACTATCAAAGAGGCCTGTGCGACTTGGACATCTCGGAGCTTTCTATATGTGCTCCTTGTCTATTCACAAGTGTTCCATTGTTCCCATCGCTTCGTAATTATTGGTCAAGGGTGAGCTTATTTCCAGGAAAACTTCACAATAATGGAAATTTGCTTTCCGGAATATCATTTTCAAGGAAAATGTTTCCCTCTTTTCAGATTAGGAGATTCATTTTCCTAAGCTTAAGCAATGCAGATTTTATTTTGAACTTTGCTAGCATATCATTCTTTGGGTGACTGTGTGAATAATAGCATATTGTGGGCGATGCACAGATTCTTGAAAGAGTGGACCCCATAATAATTTTTAAATAATTTTTATTTATTTTTTGTGGCTCACCACATGCTGTCAATCTCACAGTAGATAAAAAACTGTCATGTATTCCTTTTATTTTTATCGTAAATGATTTTTTCATTTTTTTTTGGTCGAAAAATGATTTTTTCATTGACTAATTGTTTTGAGCAGACCAAATGCGTGAAAGTCTAGAAAACTAATTCGCGAAAAATTCTTTCATTTGAACAAACGTATCCTAAGTTTGATTTCTAGGATGAAGGGTCTCATGAAATCGGTTCTTGGGTCAATCTTCTCGGTCTTTATTGGGCTCTACAAAGGGTAGGAGTCATTAAAAGGAGTTCAATCATCTACACAGGCGGGAAGTTGGGGAGCGCAAGAAGTCCGTCACTGTAGTTCCATCTCTAAATTGTGATTATGCAGTCAAAATCGACACATAGAAGGCGAAGCGAGCAAAAGCCGAAGAAACATTAACCAAAATGACGTGATTCGATCGCCGAGACCAACGTTAAAGAGAGAAATACTCTACTACGAATCACAAGGGTAACAACAATTTCACAATCAATTCCCATAGGATTTGTCCGAACAACCAAAAAACTCATTCTCCGTCGCACAGCTCGTTGCGTCCTCTCCTCCGTCTTCAAAGTCTATACATTCTCGTACTATCAAACTATACTCCAACTCTAAACTTCCGGTGCGCTTATTCCTTTAAGCTTGGAGAATTACTTGCTTTCGGCCGGCCGATTAAAACTTATTTACTACCACTCTTGTCATTACAAAACGCGTGACATACGATGTCGCGAGCACATAAACCGAAAGGAAGAGGACAAGCGAATGGGGCTGCATAGAGTGGTTACTAAGCAACAGATGGTACGAGGCAAAACAAAAGAGGAATCAGAAACTCTTTGTTTGTCGCCAACCCGCTCATTCCATTGCAGTCCTCGTATTAACCCCTGGTTTTTTCATTAGTTTAGTACTCTCCAATCATCGTGCAAGTGGCGGGAGCCATCAAGGGCCCTTCTTGATTTAGACATTGAATTAGTCTACAAATTGCTTAGTAATCTCCAAATGGGGTCTTACGCGCCAAAGGGATAAGTAAAACCTCCAAGTGGCATTTCGACAATTAATCATACCCGACCCTTCGTATCACTTTGTAAATCGTATCTTGTGAGTCGATGTGAACTTTTCACCGTTCTACTTCTTTCGTCGGATCTTCGATTGTGTGAGTGTCAATGAGCAACCTAGTGGTATTGTGACCATTGATGATGGCAAACCCTCTTACTGGATCGATATTTTAATGTATTCGTTTCGCCGCGATCCAACGAACATGTTTAATAACTTGAGATTTATGTGTTCCCTACTAAGGGGGGGGGGGGGGGTCATCGTGGGATTGATTTGTTTTGACTAGAATGACCATAGGACGTCACATCACATGACCGAGCGCGAGTAAAAATAAGGAAAAAATGAGTGCTTAATATCACATGACTGTAAAATAATTCTAGGATTTTCAAGAGAGAGTGAGAGAGAACAATAAAGACTATATTTTTATTCAATTGGCTTAACATTACACTTTATACTCGAACAATATGCATAGAAAAGGAAATAAGCTAATCTAACGAGGAAATTACCTAATCTTAGAAAAACATGAAATATCAAACAATATTCCTAATATCTAAAAATATCACTAAAAATATTCTCTCGCAGGGAATTCTCTAATATCCATAAATATATTTTAACAATAATGACAAGTCGCCGTACCGAATAAAACGTTCTTGTTCGCGAAAAATTCGAGTTATAACGAGCGCCTCCATACAAAACAAAGACATTGGATTGAAAAATGTGCCTTGTGTTCTGCTGAGGAGGTAGTTTTTGTTATCTTGGAAAAGCTGGCGGACGGAGAACCCGGAGAACACAAAGGCATTAACGCGGAAGATTTGAAGCATAACAATGATTACTGTGCTTTGGCTTCCAAGACAAAGCACAAGAGCCTCTCTCTCTCTCTCTCTCTCTCTCTCTCTCTCTCTCTCTCTTTCCTTTTGTCTCAGCTTCTATGATCATGAGAAACTTTCTTGAAATTCCAAGAGCATATCAGTCAACTTAACACCCAGATAGACCCTTTTCCTGCCCCAAAAATGAGAGCTTTGCAGACAACTTTCTCAGTTTGGATCACAACATGAACTTAAGAGTAGCGGCTGAGGATTGTTGTCTGCTAAGACCAAGCTTTGCTGTCATTTGTTTTTCGGGTGGCAAATCAGAGAAAACATGATGAGATTGGTCTTCTTCCTGGCTTTGTCACTTGCTGGGATTCATGTCATCTGCTCCTTCACTGATCCCGGCGACTGTAAGTAAATTCGACCCAACCAATCTTGTTCATGTGTAGCCTGGCCTTTGCTTATGAGAGTGCATGTCCTCTAATTCGTGGAACATCTTCTATAGATGGCCAAGTTTGGGCATGTTCAACTGCTTTGATTCATTTGTTTGTGGGGTTGTGATTGTGAATGAAAAAGCTAGGGGGGATAGTTGGGACTTGGGAGTTTTCAACATGTATTAGGATGTATGCTGTATCATACCTGTAGACTCTGTAATTTTGAAAATCAATGAAGCACAAGCATCTGATCAAAATCTTCTTTTCGCTGCAAAATGTCGCGTTATCAGCTGCTGCACTCCAATCTCTAAGGGAAATATGGGAGAACACGCCGCCGAGCTGGGCGAAAGAGGACCCCTGTGGGGTACCTTGGGATGGCGTGACCTGCAACGATTCGAGGGTGACCGCATTGTGAGTACAGTACTTCCATTTCACCTATTTCCGTTAAATGCCCATCGTTGTAGTCAATATTCGACTCAAAATTTAATTGTATGGCTATCGTCGGTTTCAGGGGCCTTTCGTCTATGAACATCAAAGGGTCGTTGACCGGTGACATAGGAGGCCTGATGGAGCTAAGATCACTGTGAGTCCACTGGCCTTTGAAAATGTATTTATAACTAAGATCAGATAGAAGTTGTTCCTGATTTTATAAGCTGGCACTCAGGACAATTCAAAGCAAAGAGCTATAATTCTTGTATGCTCAATCTCAACTTGTGCCTATTTTCCTCTCTTTCCGACCGGTTTCATCCTATTTCCAGGGATCTGTCCTTTAACAAAGACCTCACCGGTTCCCTCACTCCCCAACTTGGAGACTTATCGAAGCTTAATACTTTGTAATAGCTCCTTCGCAAGACTGTTTCTTGATGTCAAAAAAGTTTGCCGTCTTCTTTCTTTCTTCCCTTTTGCTCTGTGCTTAGTATTGCTTTTATCAGAATCTTAGCAGGTTGTGGCTTCACTGGCAATATTCCTGACGAGCTTGGCAAACTTTCTCAGCTGACCTTCCTGTAAGAATTCGGGATTGTCACTATGCGAATTTCATTTGGCTATTCGGTGTAAAGTGGCTCATTCTCTCTGTTCAAGCTAACCTTCTTGCCAGGGCTCTCAACAATAATAAGTTCACCGGTACGATTCCTGCTTCTCTGGGGGAACTGTCACAACTCAAATGGCTCGATTTGGCCGAAAACCAGTTAACCGGACCTATACCGCTCTCGAATGGCAGAACTCCTGGATTGGATCTTCTCCTAAATGCCAATCACTTGTGAGTGTCATCTAATTAATTTGCTTATATAGATTCTAGGTTAATGCAAAACGCAAATCCGAATGAGACCTATTTAATTTCTTTCGAATTGGACCTCAAAGAAATCACTCGTTCTTGGTTTGGTTTTTTAGCCATTTCAACAAGAACCAGCTCTCGGGTCCAATACCGCAGAAACTATTCAGCGCGAACATGACACTGATACATGTGTAAGTTTTTCTAAGTGATTGATGTGTAAGTTGATACTCGATTGTTGATGTGCTCTGCCACCATCCTCTTAATAAGCAGATAATTTTCTTTCGTGCAGATTATTCGATGGTAATCAATTTAACGGATCAATCCCATCCTCATTAGGACTTGTTCAGACACTTGAGGTTCTGTAAGTGAAAAACTCTGTATACGGTTTCCTGCTATTCTTTCTATCAGTCACTCGAAGCTATTGTGACCATTTTTGTTCTGTCATTGAACTCGGTGCCGAAAACGCGACAGACGACTTGACAGGAATTCCTTTTCGGGAGAAGTACCATCAAATATCAGCAAGCTTGTGAAAGTCAATGAATTGTTAGTACCTTCTTTATTAACTCCTTAGCATGTTTTCCCGATATGCCAGTTTAATTCCACTGAATTTCCTGCTATGATCTCTTTCAGGAATTTAGCTTTTAACAGACTGAACGGTTCTTTCCCCGATTTCAGCAACATGAACTCGCTTAGCTCTGTGTGAGTAAATGCCAATGTACTCAGTGGTACTGATTTTACGCTACGCGTTCCATTCTCTCCTTTTGCGCTGATGAAGGTCGATATTGTGTACTAAATAGGGATCTTAGCAACAATTATTTCGACCGGACAAATGTTCCAGATTGGTTCTCGACCTTACCATCGCTTACCACTCTGTACGTGCTTATTGTACTCGAAGCATATTCAGTAATTTTTTTCACCAAACTGGTGGTAAGATCTTTTTGGAATTTTCTAAAGAGCTATTTTTGGTCAGGGTTGTGGAATACGGACCACTGCAAGGGACTCTACCAGAAGGAATCTTCAGCAAGCCGCAAATTCAACAAGTGTAAGATCATATGTTTTAGACCATTTATCGTAGGAAAATGGAAGTGCGATTTCGAGACCGGAATCATCTTTTTTCTAACTGCACAGAAAATTGAGAAACAACACACTCACCGGCACCTTGAACATGAGCAACCACAATAGCCCGCAACTCGAGCTCGTTGATCTGCAGTATAACCAGATTTCCTCGGTCACGCCCTTTTCATATACCAATACACTGATGTGAGAAAGTTCATCCAAATGTATTATTGTCATCGGCAAGAGCGTGCCTTCTCTCTTTCTCCGATGATCACTAATCGTGCTAATGATTATGTGCTTTCAGGTTATTAGGCAATCCAGTCTGCAACGCAAGTCTTGAGAATACCAACTACTGCCTGCCTCAGCAATCCGTGAAATCTTATTCCACCAACGTCACGATTTGCGGGACAAAATCGTGTCGACGCAATAAAAAGCTCAGCCCTCATAGTTGCAGTTGCGCTTTTCCATACGAAGGAACAATATATTTCAGAGGACCTTCCTTCAAGGAAATAAATGTGAATTTGTTTCAGGAACTAGAACGGAGCCTCTGGATGAAACTGGACCTCTCCCCAGGCTCGGTTTTCATAGACAATCCCTTCTTCAATACAGACGACGATCTGCAAGTTCCGGTGGCGCTCTTCCCGGCCAAGGGGAAGTACTTCAACCGGTCGGAGATCTTGAGGTTGGGATTTGACTTGAGCAACCAAACTTTTAAACCGCCAAGAGAATTCGGTCCTTACTACTTCATCGCCTCGCCTTATGCTTTTCAAGGTAACTTGTATATGCAAACTCGTGCGAGAATATGATCCTACTCTCGTCATTGAGAACTGATATATATTGACAGAAAAAGGCCACTATTTCAGTTCATAAAAGATCCTGGAGCTCTGGGGCCATTGTTGGCGTCGCAGTTGGATGTGGAATTCTACTAGTTGGCCTCATTGCATTAGGTACATATGCGGTTCGGCAAAAGCAACGCGCCGAGAAGGCCATCGGCTTGAGCAGACCCTTCGGTAATTTCTGCACGAAAGCTTTCATTGCTGCACTAAATTTACATATGTTGGTGAACGACATTTGACTTAGATCAGTGTCCATCTTGCAGCGTCGTGGGTGCCGAGCGGGAAGGACAGTGGAGGCGCGCCTCAGCTGAAGGGAGCGAGATGGTTTTCTTACGATGAACTCAAAAAGTGCACCAATAACTTCTCCGAAAAGAATGAGATCGGTTCTGGAGGCTATGGCAAGGTAATTCTTTCACAGTCGCCTTTCGTGCGGCTTTTCACCATTTTTACTAATTATGTAGATAGTTTCTTTGGATCAAGTGGTTAACAAACCTATGAAGTTTCTGCACTAAGCTACTAATTGTTGATCCTTGTTTTGCCATTTCCTCTAGGTCTACAGGGGAATGCTGTCCAATGGACAAATGATCGCCACCAAAAGAGCTCAACCAGGATCGATGCAGGGCGGTCTCGAATTCAAGACAGAGATCGAGCTCTTATCGAGAGTTCATCACAAAAATCTCGTCGGGCTCGTGGGTTTCTGCTTCGAGCAGGGAGAGCAGATGTTGATCTATGAATTTGTGCCTAATGGAACACTCAGAGCGAGCTTGTCAGGTAAATTACCCTGTCTCTCCTAGATCCTTTACTTAAAGCGCAAGTGTTGCGAAAACATAAGTAGATGGTGTGACGCTCTCTCTAGACGCTGCTGCATATAACATCTTCTTCATAGCACATATTCACTTGTGTGGCAGGAAAATCCGGCATTCACCTTGATTGGAGGAGGCGACTCCGGATCGCTGTCGGGTCTGCTAGGGGGATAGCATACCTTCACGAGCTTGCGAATCCTCCTATAATCCACCGAGACATTAAGTCGACTAACATCTTGTTGGACGAAAACCTAATGGCAAAAGTTGCCGATTTCGGCTTGTCCAAGCTGGTATCGGACAGCGAGAAGGGGCATGTCTCGACTCAAGTCAAGGGCACACTGGTATGTCTCGCCACTTTATTAGCTCTAGGTTTGCAGAGAAACAGCATAAAATGATTCATCGAGCAGCTTCCCTTTCGATCTTCATTTTATCTTCTTCTCACCAGAATTCGAATTGCCAAGTTCCTTAGTCAGTACTTAAATCACAATGAAAGCTTCCGTCGAAATAATTTTTAGAGCCTTGAAATTCCTTGTGATGTAGATGGGTTCACAAGTAAAAGATGAAATGAGATCATATGATCCGTAGCTTCCAATAAGACTTACAAGTCTAACCTTTACTTTGAAACTGGGAATCTGATGGCAGGGCTATCTGGATCCGGAGTACTACATGACCCAACAACTAACGGAAAAGAGCGACGTGTACAGCTTCGGTGTGGTCATGCTCGAGCTCATAACCGCGAGGCAGCCGATCGAGAAGGGCAAGTACATTGTGCGGGAAGTGCGAACGGCAATGGACGCAAAGGACGACGAGCACTATGGCCTGCGGGAAAAGATAGATCCATCGATCAGAAACTCGGGATATCTCGTCGGCTTCACTAGATTCCTGGAGCTGGCCATGAGGTGCGTCGAGGAGTCGGCCTCGGACCGCCCCACGATGAGCGAAGTGGTGAAGACAATTGAGAGCATCTTGCAGCATGACGGTATCAGCACGAACTCGACTTCCTCTTCGTCGACCACCACGGACTTCGGGGCATCGAGGGGACCACCTAAGCATCCTTACAACGACACAAAGCCGAAACTGGATACCAGCAACGAGAGCAACGACTCCTTCGACTACAGCGGCGGGTACATGGTTTCCACGAAGATCGAACCAAAGTAGCAGATCATCGTCTTCGACTAGTTCTTTTCAGCACTTTGTGAATCAGATGTTCCTGTCAATAGTCTTTCAATCTTCTCCTTTTGCCAAAAAGAAGAAGATCATAAGTTGGCTTCATTGCAATGAGAGATGACCCATGGGTAAGGCTGCAGCAACATGAGCAGAACTTTTGAGGTAGACTAGAGGGTTTGAGTATCTTCATTTTGTCCTCTATTTTTGTGAATCTAATGTCACTATGAAACAGAGAATAATTAGAGTCTTGTTTTGTTACAATAGTTGCTGTTTTTTCCTCCTGGATAGTGCAGCATTAAAAAATGTTTATTCAAGTCGTCTGTTTCTCTACATAAATTGATAGGTAAATGAGAGGGAATCTCATAATACGAAATTCAAATCGAGAAAAAGACACAAATGATGGATAATCCCTTTGACAAAATCTCGAAACGGGATTGACCAAAAGTCGACACAAATGATGGATAACCCCTTTGACAAAATCTCGAAATGGGATTGACCAAAAGTCAAAAGAGGCGTACCTCAATCCTAAAAGGGATAATCATGTAAATAGTCCCTGAACTTTGATCCAATGTATAATGTGGTCCCTAAACTATTAATTTGACCAATAGGGTCCTGAACCTTAGCCCAATGTGCAATGCGGTACCTGAACTTTTAATTTGACCAATATGGTCCCTGAACTTTTGGAACATATTCAACTTAGTCTCTAAATTATAGGAAGATGTTCAATGTAGCCCTTCCACTAATTCAAGTTCAGAGACGACTTTGAACATTTTCTTATAGTTTAAGAACTAAATTGAACATGTTTCATAAGTCCGGAGATCACATTAAACAAATTGAAAGCTTGTGGATCACATTGCACATTGGGCTAAAGTTCAGGGACTATATTGGTCAAATTAAAAATTCAAGAATCATATTACACATTAAGCCTAAGTTCAAGGATCGTTTGTGTCATTTTTCCATTAAAAAAAAGGGGGGATTAAGAATGTCATAACACAGCACTCCGTTTCAAAGTTATATTTTGCATAAAAAAAGATTAAATTACAAAGAATTTCAATTTGTACAATCGAGATTTGTTCTTTTGTAGCTATTGTTCCTAATGATTCGATCCTATGCTATTTGTAAAACGCCTGTCGCACAATTCTCTTACTTTAATCTCATCCACGCTCCCGCGTGTAAGATGTCTCACGGAATTATTTTTCTTTTTGGAGAAATTATTGAAGGGTACGTCAAAAGCACTTAATCCAGGTGCATTTGATTCAATACATCGTGCAACTTTCGTATCGGACCATATGATCCAATAGACCCACATGATCTTACGGATGCATTAAAACTACATATACTTGGATTGCATGAAAAAGCTGTCCCCAAAGCTATCACATTCATTTTAGGATGTGCTCATTTCTCACAAAAGAATACATTTATATTAGGAGAGATCAGTTCTCGATCCGATCTCACTCCGGAATCAAGAACCGGACCAGAGAGATCGGTTCCCAGTTTCCTAAACCGGGGACCGGACCGAAGGTACTTGGAATCGAACGCGGTATGGTTTGGTTCCCGGGCGATTCATTGAAACCGATTGCGGAAGTACCCCAAAAAAATTAAGAGTTGAAATAATTTCTTTAAAGATTTTTAAGAAATAAAATTAAAATTAGAAAAAAAACAATCGGTCTGTCCGAGCTGTCCGGGTGGACTGTTCCACCCTTAGAATAGGACCAACAATTATCGGTTCCAATTTTATGGAACCGGGTTGGCGCTTCCGGGATCTGGACTGAACTGGCCCGTTCAGTCCGGTCCGCGGTGTTCTTTTTGCTCACCCCTAATTCATTTTTGGCTTATAAAGTCCCGGTGCAATTGCCCTAATTTGTGTGGTCAATATGCATCTATATGTATATGAGATTTAATGAGAGACACAAAAGTCAGAAATTGAAGTGAATGCGGAGCTTGCATATTGGCATCAATGTTGAAGCACGATGAGGGAGGCGAAGGTGCAAGGAACAAGAAGATGAGAAGAAATTTGGGGTTCTGGACAAAAGTGTCCCTCTTCTGGCCATTGGAAAAATCACTTGCTTGCTTGCCAGCAAGCTCTGACCCTTATTTGAAATAATATTCACTTTATATCATTTTTTGAGAGCATTAGTAAATGTTATCTTTATAAGTAATTTATACAGTGTTAATCTCCTCTCGAAGAATTGTTGTTTAAATTTGAAAGCTCATCAAGTTCATGGAAGTAACTCGAGGTTAAAACATGAAGACAAAATGACAAATGTACATATGCAAGACAAATTGACATAAGATATCCATTTCAGAAGATAAATGGGCATTTTAACGAAATCGAAAACTATCAAGTCAAGCTAAAATAGTTGAAATGTGGAAAACCTAGTTGATTTCCTCTCTCTCCTTGAGTGCTTGGGATCATCTCTGTTTTCTTGAAGATAAAATCTTAAAAAGGAATCTCCAGTCACAAAACTCTTCGACAACATCATAAGTCTCTAACAACGTCGTTGCAGTGACAGTCCTGAGTTTACTGTGAGATTAAGAACCTATTCTAAATTCAGGTCTAGACAATAAAAGTTAAGGTGAATGAGACGAAAATGTAACAAGCATGTAGAACGTTTTTAGAAGGCCAAAAGGAGAGAACTCGTATTCGTGCAACCCATTTTTCTGGCACATGATATCACCTGGCTCACCTAAATCACATAGTCAACCATTAGTCCCAGAAACTAGAAAATCCTCACTAAACCCATGATATTTCAATTTCCCACATCACCACCAGAATCATCATCATCCTCGTAATCATGGTCCATATCGGCGCCGCCGACGTCGTTTGCCCAAGCAAAGTCTCCGGCCTAGTGAGCGAAATGACGAATGAGCCCAGCCGAGGTCGCGTGCAGATTCAGCGGACTCCATGCCGATGCGGTGAGCAAGCACAGGTCCTTCCACCCGAGCTTGAGAGCCCCGTTGTCCTCCACCAGCGTGTACCCGTCGCAGGAGAACATCCCGAGGAGCAGCGTCGCCTGCGTCGCGGCGTTCCCCGCGAGGGAGACGCCCCTGAACCCGGCTTGCTGCAGCTTCTCCCTCCAGCTGGTGAACTTCGCCTGCCCGCTCCTCGACGGCCCGCCGCAAGCCAGCACGTTCCGGATCTCTCTGGAGAGCAGCTGCTGCTCGACGGCGTGCCTCTCCTCGCTCTCCTCCCCATAGCTCGCCCCCAGTGAGTCGAACAGGGCCGAGTAGTAGTGGATCGCCTCCACGAAGCGGCCGAGGAACGAGCCCGCATGGCTCAGGTCCTGCTCCACCACCGTGACCACCTTCGGCGCCAATCTAGATTTACAGAAGAAAGACACTAAATGGTCATGTTGCAACCCAAATAATGCGAGGACATTGCATCTCCAATGCCACCATTTCTAACCATGATGCAAAGATCAGACAATCAAACGTGGAGGATAACTTTACAGCTCCTTCAATGGAGAAAAACAAGGACCAAGTGGGCAATGATTTTTCGCTCCTCCCATGGAAGCGACGTTGGACATGCCTAATGGGAACAAAAAGGAACTTCCTTTTGTGGGGAAAAAGATGGTGCAACTATCTAAGCTGGGCTCTCTTTTGCCATTGCTTTCCTTTCACTGAATCAAGAAAAGGTGCAATCTTTCATCGCTCAGCCACCCTTTATCTCTTTAGAAAACAAAGGGAAAAAACAACTGGGTAATCAAAATCACACGTCCACTTCTAAATCTCAAATGATCACCAGCCAAAACCCAGAATGTGAATAGTCAAAAGGCAAAAACCAACACAGCACAATGAAATGGAATGGCGATGGCATGGTTACTTCTGCGACTTAGATAGCAGAAAAGAGAAGCTACCCTACTTGCTAGAATCTACGAAAGATAAAAAAAATTGAACTTGGAGCAGATCCGCATGGGGATTGTGAAAAGATCATTCACGCTTTTTTTCCTTCTTTTTTACCTCTGCAAAAGCCAAAGCGTGTTGGTATCAGAACCCGTGACGTCGTACAGCGAGTGCTGCAGCAGGTGAACCGCCACGGCCTCCCTCTTACTCACGTTCAGCCGCTCCGGATCCAAGTTCCCGACCTTCTCCGCCACCGGGATGAACTCGAACGGCAAGCCCAGCTTGTCGGCGAAGTCGGCCAGCCGCTTCCCCGTGGCCTCCAGGGCCTCCACGGACGTGCCCAGCCCCGTGAGCCGGACATGCGGCGGGCCGCCGGGCCGCGACGCCAGTATGTGGAACAGCCCCGGCCACTGCAGGCCCTGCATGATGTCGAGGTCGATGATGTGGACCCTCTCCTCGCGCTCGAACGCCTCCTGGATCGCCTGGTTCGCCGTGAAGTGGGAGAACTTGACGAATGGGCTGATCCCATTGAAGACCTAAAGAGCAGCAACAAGACAAGGCAAGAGAACACGATGTAAACGCGACCGACCGAATCAAACACAGCGCAGACATAACTATCTCACGTTATGGATAATGCGACATGAATTGATGACCATACCTGGAAGGCGGAGGAGATCTTGTGGCTGTGCGGCACGGAGGGCAGCGTCGCGTAGATCCCCAGGCACGAGTTCACGAGCCGGGCCGAGATGGCCTCCGAGAAGTAGGCCGCGACACGCTGCGCCGAGGTTCCGTACGGCGTCGAGAGCTCGGAGATCTCCAACAGCATCCGGTTCGCCTCCTCGAGGTTGTCCGCCGACACGGCCTCCGCACACTGGAGCAGCAGGGTCAGCAGGTGCAGGCCTTCCTCGTCCTTCTTCTGGTTGCGCATCTCCTCCTTCCTCTCCCTCGCCAGGGCCGCGGCTGCGGCGGCGGAGGCAGCCGTGGCCGTCGGAGTCGGCGCCGTCTCGCCGGAGGTGGACGATTTCTCGTTCTCCCCCTCGCTGCGCTGCTGCTGCTGCTGCTGAGGTGGCGGTTGTTGCAGCGGCTCCGGCGGCTGAAGCTGCGGTGGATTATTAGGCGGCGGCTGCTGCTGCTGCACCTGGTTCAACGTCAGAACCGGAGCCCTCGCGGACGACGCGCTCGCCTCGTGCTCCTGCAAGCGGCGGCTGCTCCCTTGGCCGACGGCCGCCGGTAGGGAAGCGAGGCCATAGTTCAAGTACTGACTATGATGGATCGTCGAATCGGGGAGAGAGAAATGCTGGTTATTATACTGCCTCTGTAACTGCAAATCAACCGCCTGGACCGGCTCCTTCATGAGCGAGCGTAGCCGGTACTCGAGAACGGCGGCGAGGTTAGGGTTACAGGGGTAGATAATATCCCTCACGTTATGGATGAGCTGAGGGATCGACACGGACGTGGAGTTCTGGATGAGATCCTTGATGATGCCGTCGACCCACGCCGTCGCCGAGCTGTCCTCCATGGGAATGCCACTGGCAACGATTCTAGGGTTTGTCGCCGTCGGAGGAGGCGGTGCGAAACCGGTGGCAGGGAGAGGTTTCTCCGGCGGGAACAACGGCAAGCCGGAGAAGACGCAGAGCGCGGGGGGTTGGGGCTGGGGCTGAGACGGGAGGAGAGGCGAGAGGGCGGTCTCGGCAGCGTAAGGCGAGGTAGTCGTCGTGGCAATGGTGGTGCATGGAGTGGGGGATAAAAACCCTGGCCCAAGTGACGTCACGGTCAAGTTCGTGGAAGAAGGTAACATGGTCATAGTGGAGTGGTTGGGGATGATCATATCTCTCGAGGGCACGAAGCAGTTCGCGTCAGATAGAGGGTTACTCATCAAAGAAGCGTTGGCGATGGCGGTGGAGGAGGAGGTGTTTCGCCGGGACAGCCTGAGGTAATCGGCGGCGGGGGGCGCCTGCACCTCGAGCTCCGAAGCCATCCTCTTCCTAACCATCCTGTTACCGCTTTCCAAGAGCCGACGTTGCTCTTCTAGCGGCGGTTGCTGCTGGTGGTGCTGACGGCGGTGGTGGTGGTGGTAGTGGAGGGTGTTAAGGAGGTGGTCACCGGCGCCGCCACCACCGCCGACGTTGGAGGAGCTCATGAAGCTCGGGCTCTCGCGGCGGCCGTTGCTGTCCTCGTTGTTGCTGCCATTGTCGCCACCACTCATCAAAGCGCAAGCAGCCATGAACACCAATACTTCATAACAGGGAGAGAAGCGAAGGCGAGGGCGAAATGAGGGGGAGAGAGCGGAGGGCTGGTGGCGGGTGTAATATATGCGAGGAGGAGAGGGAGAGTGCACATGAGGTGCTCGACGAAAAGGCAAAAACAAATACTAAAGCACAGCTTTGGGATTCTACTACCTTTTTCCCCTCCTCCCTCGTCGCTCGATCTCTCGATTGTGTAAGAGACCCAACACGGCCTTCAAGAACCCTTTTTTGCCGGGGGGGTGGGCATTAAGATAATGAGGGAAGCAGGTCGAAGCTATGGCTGTTGGATGGTTCCGAGTAGTACGCAGAGACCAAGTAAAAAAAGAAAAGGGGAGGCGGGGAGGGGAGAGGGGAGAGAGCAGGTGGTGGTTGAGGGTGGCTGTGGAGGGTAGCGAGGCGTCGGTTTCCGGGTGGAGGAATGGGAAACTGGGCGTGGGAGGTGGTGGCAGATTTCGGACAGCTCGGTTGAATCAAATGTATTTATCAAGCGGACATCGGAGCACAGCCACGACCACGTACGAGAGAGAGAGAGAGAGAGAGAGAGAGAGAGAGAGGTGGTGGTGGTGGGCTGGCAATGGGGTGGGGGGAGTGGGGAGATGTGTGCAGCTGCAGGGGGGAGTGGTGGGAATTGATGGTTGGTTTTGCGATTCGTCGTCGAGCGTTTGACTCTTTCGCTGGGTTCCGTAGCAACGGCCATTTACTGTCCTCGAGTGGCACTCCCAAGCTCTCGTTTCGTTTCATCGAGCAATGCAAATATTGCAAATGAGAAGGGACAAACCAAAGCCCCCCCCTCCCCTAATCTTGGTTTGAGTTCGATTAATCCGTCTTTTGCTCCAATTATGGGTCGGAACTTTACTAGCATAAGAGTTTTTGAGATGATTGTGAGAATAGCCGTATGTCGTGAGCCATAAATTCCTTAAAAAGTGGATTTCGCAATAATTTTTAATTAATCATTAGCCAAAAGGAGATTGTTAAACTTACAGTCACCTAAAAACTGTTACATAATCAATTTTTGTTAAAGATTACTGTGGTTGCAGGGAAAATCTAGTGCTCGCTGGATCAGACAGGTGGAGAGCACATCATGCGTCACATCTGCCTTCTGATGTCGTGCAGAGCGAATCATCACATCAAATCATGTGCCATGAAAGTGAAGAATCCAAATGCAAATGCCTTTAACCTAAGTGGCTTTCGAGAAATGCAAATGGCGTTTGGTAAAAAAAAATCATTTGAAAAATAGCTTTGGTTTAAGTAGTGTTTAGCAAAAAAAAAAAATTGCTGAGGGATTTTGCTGCATTATTTTTTTTATTAAATAAGATCAAGCCCTTCACCAGCAGATGAAGGGCTCAAGCCGCTGGCGAGCCAAATTTGGCTCCAGCAGTAGTTGGCTAAGGTCGCACGACCTCGGGCGCCCACCCGACAAGGGCTGCATGGGGTAGCGCATCTTCGCCTTCCAAATCTGGCGTTGTCAGCCCTCGCCGTCCGCTCTCGCTCAAGTAGATGAATAGTGTACTAGGGTTTTATTTTTCAAAAGGGGTGAACTTTGATTTTTAGTAAGGTTTTGAGGGCACAATAGGCAAATAACTAATTTTCATTAACAGGACTTTCAGCATTTTCAAAATGCTAAGAGCTCAATGTCGGTCCCTACCATCATTGAGCTTTGAGCCTTCCCAAAGTCAGCTTTCACCCTAGTGCCCCTTGAGAATGATTGCCAAGCACCCAAAATTTTCTTCAAGCGACTTTCAAAATGCTGAATGAAACGCACCTCATGTTCTATCGGTCTCTAAATTCGTTTAGATCATCGTTCCAAAAGAAAAATCAATATCTTAATGTTTGAGTTTTGCGTTTTCTTGTTCTAATCGTTGATGTGTGATGTGTTTCGCATCGAGAATGTTTCTCTCCTTACAATGAAGTTGACACGAGCATCCCCATTGCCTAATTTGACAACGTTCATGCGTTCATCACAAGCTGGCTAAAGATAGAAGTACGTTTCCCTTTTCTTCTTTTTTCAGAAAATACGTTCAGCACTACCAACTTCATAAAGTTCTGGCTGATTGCGTAAAATGATTTAGGAAGTTTAATGAGATTTCTTTTTCGTAAGTTGGATTCTCTCGTATAATACGTGTTATCCAAAGTTTGAGGTCCTTCCAGGAAATGTATATGAGTTGAGATAGGTATAGAAATGATTATTAGGACCCATTACTCACATATCGTAACCAAAAGCTGCGGATTGTTCAAATACATGTCCTAACTTCCTCGTAAACTCTCCATGATAATCTCTAATTCATAATAGCTTTGATTAGTATCTAACAAACCATAACCTAATGAACAAACCCTAGCTTAGCGACATTCAAAGGCAGAGAGGAAGTTGTCGCAATTATTCTAGTTATTATTATCGGACGTCTCGAACACTTTTTGAATCGATCATTGCTCGAAAAATCCACCGAGAGTTGATCATAATGCTTCATTTCTCTCTATTTTTCCTAATCTAATTACTCTCCATCCATTCCTATTTCGTGCATATTATAGTTGATCGAATCATAGCAAATTTTTCTAATCTTGTATAATACTATAATACATTGCGCGAATAATTACGTCTCCTCGAGTGGCACAACGCGTAAATTACGTGCGTTACCTTGGTACCATTAATCTTAAATATCCCGACCGTATGTTGCATTTGACTTAAACGGCCAAAAAACTCTTTTCTAGATTTTTATATATAGGCCTAGTCGGGGGCTGCACATTTCCACACATGGGAAAAAGGCTAATAATTTTAAAAAGAAATTCCTTTTTTTTTTTTTAAATTTCTGAATAGACTACATGCAAAAAAAAAAAAAAACGTACTTCTTGCTTATGGTTCCGAGACACGGCACCGCATCGATAGTCGCGAGGAACTTGGCCATTCCTATTTAAGGATTATTTACTCTCTTTTTTGGGTCTAAATTTAATGATTAATTTATTATTATTACTAACGTTGTCGCTTATAATTTTTGGACGAGGTTGAAGAAAAAAAGGTCGTGCAGGCCATGACAGCTCGAACGATGTTCGAAAGTCCTCGAGTCTTGTTTTGGGGGGGGGGGGGGACTTGGGAGTTCATCTCGAGATAGTAGGGAACGTGTGAATCCAGAACGCTTGGCGTGATTTTTTTGTTGGAGTAATCAATTTTGGTGATCGAGATTTTGTCACTTGCTTGCCCGGTTGTACTAAGTTTTTGGAATGAAGGCGACCTTCTTCTTTTGATCTCTAACCTGTTGGCGGATCGTGGCGACCCCATTTGTCGCGGTTACTGACTTCCTCGCGAAATTGAAAGGAAATTAGCGGTTTGATTACCTTTAGTGCAGTTCTAACGACTTAGTTTCCGATGATGGTAATGATTCCACTTTTGGCCAAGATGTTTCTCGCCCGTTGACTCGCATGGACTTGGCATTAACTGCACGAAACATACAAAGCGATCTCCAATAGAACAGAATTCACGTGAGCTCCATTAATCGGACGGTCTTGTGCACTTACTCCGGGCCCATCTAACTGTTTCGCGTTGTGTTCTAGATATAGGATCGCTCTAAGCTAAGATGGCGAAACTATATTTGATTTTTCACTGGGCTTTTTGCTAGCATAGCAGTAATTGGACGACCGTAAGAGTAACAACATGTTGTGAGCCACAAATTCTTAAATGAGTTTATCATGCAATAACTTGTAATTATTCATTATTTAATTTTTGTTGTCCACGGGGAGAGAAAAAGGGTGAAAAAAGCTCTTTCCAAAAAATGGGTGTGGTCAAAATCCAAGGCAATAAATGAATTTTCACGACGTAGGAGGGAAAAAAAGGGTTGGTCCATCTCCATCATAATAAATTGAGAATCCGATCCTTTTTGACTTTTCATGCCTCAAGGGACTCTGGAAAGATGCCCTTCTTGTTCAAGTCCTTCGCCAGAAGAAAAGAGCAAGAATCAAATAGACAACCAGAAGGGGGAAAGAAGCTAAGACAGGCAAAGAAAGAGTCCAGAACGAAGCAGCCTCTTCATTACACGACCCAACACACACGCACACAAAAAAAAACGTTGTGCGCCACCCAACACGACAATGTTCGATGTCCGAACTAGAGTACACGAGCGAGGAACAAACTCGAAATTTGGTCAAGGAAGGAAGGAAGGAGGAGGAGCTGTAAAAAAAAAAAATGAGAAATTTAAAATTGAACTGAATTAAATTCGTAAAAAAAAAAAAAACCCAAATTGGAAAAATAAAATAAAGGAAACCTCAACTCAATTCCCCATGGAAAATATGCAACCCTAGCGTTTGACATTTTGCATTCAACTGCATCATCATCACCAACTTTTTACCCCCCCTTCCCCTCCAAATTTTTTAATTTTTTTTTTTCTCACCTTTTCAATATGGGGGGGGGGGGCAAAGCTTTTTCTAGCTCCTTGTTTGACTCTGCGGACAATAATCAATGACTTCTTTTTTTATCCCACCCTCCTGCGTTTTGCAGTCTTGCCGAGATCGGACAAGAGACTGGAACCCAAAAAGCAGCACGCCCCACGAGGCAAAAAATAAAAATAAAAATTTAAAATAAAATGTCAGTTAAAAAGATTTTGAAAATTTCCCATTGTTAATTTATTAATTTTTAAGCAGGGCAATAAATTATAGGGGGCTTTGTTCGAGCAGTTCAAGACTTGAAGGACAATAATGTGGAGGCTTTTTGTATTTTCTTATTTTCCGAATTCGATGCCATTAAAAACATATAAGCTCATCCTAAATTAATTTTCATCCCGCGAAAAATCTCGAATCGGATCTGAATTAGACGTTCAAGGTCGGAACTCAAACCGCTAACAGCAGGCGGATTTGGGTCACTCGAGTGCGATTTTTTTTTAACAAATGGCCGGTTTGATATTTTTTTGGTGAGGTGAAAATTAATTTGGAGTAAATAATTTAGGGTTTTTGACCAAAAAAAAAAAGAGAGAATAATAATTTGGGGTTGGAAATAATAGCTGTGGTAAAATCCCGGGGTGGGGGGCAGTGTACTTGGTGGAAACACGTGAGGGGCACGGTGCCCGAAGCTAAAAGGGGCCAGCAGGAATTGGTCGGACTCCTTAGCGATTGACATCACATTACTTTTGAATGGTCTTCTGCTCAGGGGGGGAGGGGGGGCTCGTCTACGTATGACTTGGTCCCTCTTTTCTTGTCTCCATCTTCACGTTTCCAATACTTTCTCCTCTCTTTCTTTTTTAGTTTTAAATAAAGGAGATAAATTTTTTCAAAGGGCTATTGTGTTTTATTTCTTTATTTCTTTATTTATTTATAATATACCTTAGAAAATTAATCAATGAAAAATATTTTTGCTATGGACAACAATTCATGATTAACTATTTTCATGGATGACGAAAATATTTTTCAGTCATTTATATTTGTGAGCGATACAAGCGATCATTTTTCGAAGTTACACCATTTTAGTGTCGGTTAAACCTGACCTAATGCTTAGGGGAGGTCGATTTTCGGTCCGGTGCGATCCGGTTCCCGGACGGTCCGATGGAACTGGTAAATCTTTTATATACGTGCTTGGTTTTTAAAGTCATACAACACGTCACACTTCTCAATGAGTATTTTTCATGTATGTGTTGTTATGTTTTTCTACTAGCTAGGGTTTGAAAATGTTTTGGGTTTTTAAATTACTTAACTATGAGGGTTGGAACCGAGAACCGGACTGCCCAATCACAGGTTTCAATTTTAGGAACCGGACCGATGCTCCTTGGAACAAGACCAAATCGGCCAATTCGGTCGATTCGCCTTACTCACCCCTACTAATGCTCAGCGTGGAAAAACCAAATAGAGCATTTAAAGAGATCTTCATCCTAGTACAACAATATGATGACAAAATATACAGAGTGAGTGTCAATTGGTTTGGCCCCAAAAGAGAAGCTGCTTTCTCATTTTATTTTTTCTAGTATGTAAACACTTCCTGAAAATGCTAAAATTGTTGAAATGTTTCTATTCCTTGGATATTTTTCCCCTCTGCCTCTTCTCATTTTCTGAATCCTCACTCTTTGCATGCCGCTTATTAGTCACTATCACACGTAGGGTGAGAACCATGTCTGATTCAATCGGGCAATCGGACCAAGTCTATCAAGACCGGTTTTAGGGAGAACCGATTCAGTTCTTGATTCCAAGTCTTGAACCGCCAGTTCTACTCAAGAGCCAATTCAACTAGTCCAGTTTCAAGGTTGAGCAAGTTATAAATTGATTTTGAAGTATCTTCTTTTTTTAGGAGCAAAAAAAATTGCACTCGTAAAAAATTGTTCAGAAATCTTCACATGAACAAATCTCAACATAACCGGTCGACCAACAAGTATTTTTGTAGTGAAACAATGTAACTTCTATGTTTTATCATATAAGTATGGCCCAAAGCACAGAATGGGTCAATTCTTATTTGCTTTAAGTAAACCACTAGGCCGAGTAAGGGAATTGAGTGGGGTGGGGACGTTTAGCTTCAGTTGCGATGTTTCACTCTCACACTCTATAAAGATGCAGAGCAAAAGTCCGAAAGAGAAATATACGAGAGTTAAAGTAGGACAGACAAAAAAAAAACTTACTTTGAGTAAGCACTAAGCATATATGTAACTTATTACCCCTAATCACATGGATAAACTTTAATTCCTACAATCACCCGTTCAACTTGGTTTTATATATACATATATTCCCATTCCAAACAATTCAAAGGGTTGGGTTGGGTTGGCTAAGGGCGCATGGCAACACTTCTCCTCTAAAAATTAACTTATGATCAGAAGTTAATTTTTATACTTCTAGAGATAAGTAATTTTTTTTTTTTACTTCTTCAAGTAGCTCCAAAACTATTTCTGAAGCAAAAAAATGCTCCAGAAGTAGAAAAATGAAGTTGCGTAATCAAACGGAGAAATTCGACTCTAGAAATGTTGTCATGCGCGCCCTAAGCTCGTGCCATTGAATCTCGTATTGAATGGCCTTGCCAAGGAATGATATGGTCATATTTCTTTCTTTCTAACTATTTTTGGAATTTTTTGCATACAAGTCCGTCGATCATTCTCGTGATTACTCTTTGCATTAAATGATTATTTAGGAAACATTTATTTCTCGATATGATAATATGGTTTATACAAGTAAGAAACTTGGGATATTTGATGATTTCAAGTTTTCTTATTATAATGTTTAATATGTTTGAACAAGATGAAACTTCACAAAATAACATTAAAAAACTTCATTAACCAATAAATTATTCTCACAACTCTTTACCATTTATTTTTCCAGTCGAACACACGAAAATACTTTGCATTGAACTTTTCTTAATACGAATTTACTATGCAGTGTCAGTGTGCTTTCCCACATGTAACCGCAACAGTATGAAGCGGAGTACGTTGAGAATTTTCCTTTCCCCTTGAAATTTTTAGCTTCATCGCATTTTCTATTTATCAGTCGTAGTTTTTTTCTTTTCTTTTCTTATCATGACATTTTAGTTCTGATTTTCTGTATAAAGTTGAATACCCGAAACCTTAAAATACATGTATATTATACCATAAAATGTGTAAGACTTTTTATTTACGTTTCAAAAAATTTGAAGGAAACATAAAATGTGTCATTGGACAAAGAAAAATGTTGCTTAAAAATTAAATGTCAAATTCAAATGGCAAGAAACTTTTCCTCTCTTATATGAAATAGAAAATCGACCATAATTGGTGTAAAGGAGATTTGTCTTGTCTCCATCAAATAAAAGCAACTTTCTCAAGTAGATGACATTGTTGGCTGGTTTTGTTCCCATCTCTATCGACATGACTTCACTTCAATTCCCACTTGTTTCAAGACTTTTCTCGGACAACATGAGTGCTTGAACATATATGGTGGCAATAACACCACATGCGTTAATGAAGGGGAAGAAGAAGAGATCCATCCTAGTTCAATTTGGTCCTTAATGCTTTGCTAATCAACTTAACTAATGTAAACACTAAGGGCTCCCTATGTTTGCGATCGAAATAACTTCCAGGAAATAAGATTTTTCCGGATTTTTGAGAGTTTAGGGTATGAAAAGTAGACGGGTCAAAGAAATTTTTTTTAGTCAAACGGAAAAGAGTCTCTTTAAGACAAGTTTGATGTGTTTTACCCATTATTAGTGTCCCTCTCCCTTAAATTTTACCCTGTACAAGGGCGTTGTGGTTTACAAGCCTATTTGGAGTCACTTGAACTTTGTTCCAACAAATGTGCCTTCTTCAATTCCATACAATCTTAACTGAAATGACCCCGTGTAGTTTCCCCTAATTTGTCAAGAAATTACGTAATTTTTGTAAATGTTGGGACGCCAAGTAATCAAATGCTACATTTATAGCATATTTCAAAGGGCGAGGTTTAGCTGCAATCACGCAATATCCCTGACACTTCTCAATCATGAACACGCCGCGTCACTGACCCCCACCCGGTGCTCGCCGCCTTCACCTTGAAGTCAATGTCGAGTTACTCACTGGATCACCACCACGGGAGGTATAGAGCCGCTCGTCCCTCTCTCTTGCTCTCTTTCGGCCACGTAGATTTAATGCATGTCTAGGCGAACCACCGTGGTAGACCATTGATTCGAGATCGATGGTGACGGCTAGAGCTTGTCGTCGTTCCTGGTCAGGCGGCGAGCGGCGGCGGCAGAGAGAGGCGAGAGACGGATGGGGTTTAGGGTTTTGTTGATGGATTAAAGCGTTTCTCGTGTTAACTTGAGTTAAGTGCCTGACTAGTATCCCAACATCAACATTAGCGTTGTTATCCAGCTGCAGCTAAACTTATATTCCTTTGAGAAATTGCTAATTGTGGCCCCTAATGTGAACGCAACTTCAATCTTCAAGATTTGGTCCGTCAGTTAAACCAAGACTCTCGGACAAATCATCGTGGCAAACAATACGATATCGAATCGAGAAAACCCAAAGCCCCCATCACTAATAATGCATGGACCTTTTCTTTTAGCGCCATCCACGTGGGAAATCATTCTCCTTTGGGTGTCCTCAGTTAGAGGGAGAAAAAGCAAAGGAGACATTGCAAGGAAACAAGTTCTTGACCTATAGCAAAGAGCAAGCATTCACCTTTTCCCTGTGGAAAATATTATTTGGATGCCCATTGTTGGGTTACAAGGAGAAAAGAGCTTGACTGATTGGTATAGTTACATGACTGGTTCTGTCCTTTTCCTATCAATTGCATATTATCGTTTGCGAGTGATTATCTTCTCCCAAAACCCTTAAAAAAACTGTTTCCTCTCATGCTTTTTTCACGTGACTTGCCTCCCCCGTCCAAGTGTTTCCAATCGCTATAGTTCGTGGAACATGCATGGCCGATTGGTCGTGCCATGTCCCTTGGACTCCTTGCCTGCTTCCATGAGCAACATGAGCAAGAACAGTGGTCACCACCATCTAAGATCTGATGTTTCACCATCACTCGGATCCTTGTGAGTGATGGGGGGAATCAAAAGTTGTGGATTTTTCTCATTAATTGTCTTCGTGTTGGAGGTGACTTGACGTTGGCTTCAATGGCTTGTTGTGACTTTAGTGCTGATAATTGGTGTCTAGGAGGGAAAGAGAACTGGGGAGGAGGCAGATCTTTTTTTAGGCTGAGAAAAGCAGGATTTGACTTGTGGATTTGTTAGGGAAAATGGTCCATTTTAAGGAAAATAGGCCCGTATAAAGTGCGATGTATATACTTTGTCGGAAATTAAGAAATGACTAAGGGCATGTATGGCAACCATTCTGATTCTAAAAAGTGATTCTAATTAAAATGACTTTTTCTGATTCTGTTCCCTAGATGATTTTTAGAGAATCAGAACGCGTTTGGTAACTGCATAGAATTGATGTTCCTAAAACAGAAACGCGTTTGGTAACTGCACATAATTTCTATTCTCGGGAACAATTTCTCTTCTCAATTTTTGTCATTTAAGTCAAATAATTACATAGTTACTTTGTGAAATTTCATCATACATTTCGAATCAATCGAAGATTAATTCGTATAGATTCTCTTATATAATATATTGCATATTGAAATGTTAAAATAAATATCAAGAATCATCACAAGTCATTTTCACCATTTATTATGGGGTTTTATCTAACTCTTTTGAGCGAGCGGACAACCGACATGAGCGACACCCTCGTTTCTGCAAGGAAAATGCACTGCACTGCCCTGCATTGGTGTGTGTTTTTGGTTCTAGGAAATCAAATCTCAATCTTAATTCATCCAAAACTTAAGAATGAGAGCTTGCTAAGTGTTCACGCTGGTTATTTTTGTCTTTTTCCAAAATTTTCTAAAACTAGACTAAGTTTAAAGCACATAAACTGAGGCAAATCACAACCAATAAAAGCAAGTGCACAAATAAGGATCATGGCATTGATAAATTGCATCATAAAATCCGAACGAAGCCCTAAGGGCTTAGAGAATATGGTTCGGGTTTAATTTCAAAGGTGTTTATGAGTTTCCTAAAAAAGAACAAAATCTATAAAATCTAGGGAATCTAGGTCCAAATTTATGAAAACGAGGTCAAACTAGCATAATCTAAGCTTCTTCTATTTTTAGGGATTTTCTGAAATTTTTCTGATTTTTTTAGAATTTTTCTAATTTTTTTTCGATTTTTTTATTTTTATTTTTATTATCTTATATATTTTTCTTTGAAAATGAGACCTTGTTTTGTTTTAGGTTGAGGAAAAAGTGACGAGAGAATTGAAAGAGAAAAGTGAGATGTGGTACTTCATTCTGTTTTGTGATTCTCAAAAGTGATTGTTTTTTCAGAACCAACTTTTTTTTTGTTCTTATTTTTGTTCTAAAACTGTTCTCGGGAACAGAATCAGAATCAGAATCGTTTACGTTACCAAACAAGATTCTCATCTTTTTTTGTTCTAGAGAACAGAATTAGAGAACCAGAATAGTTACCATACAGGCCCTAAAATGACACTTTGTCTTAGCTACTAGGGATGTGCAAAAGAATCAAGAACTGTCTAGAATCGGATCGAACCAGCCAGTTCTAGGCGGTTCCAATGAGATCGATCCGATTCTCATTTGTTGGAACTAGTGAGTACCGGTCCAATTCCTGGTTTCAGGTGTGGAACCGCCCATTCGGACCACCCAGACCGGACCAGCACACACATAGACATTAATTTTTGTGTTAAAAATTTCAAAAACCCTAATTTGGCAATTTCCCTCAGTGGGGGATGCTCACAGATGCCTCATCTTGCTCTCTTCTCTTTGACGAATCGTCTCAAGTCTCAACTCGGTCGCTCTCGGTCGCCTCTCAGTCTCACCTCTGGCCCTCTATCAGTCAATCTCTCCTTCAAGCTGTGATGAAGATGTCCAGATTTTTGGAAATGGACTTGCAAATGTATATCTTGTTGCTCTTGCAATTTTAAAGATGTTTATATCTTGCCGGTTTTGGGAACATGCATATTTCCAGGTTTTATAACATGCATATTTCCAAGTTTAAGGCATACTTGTGGTGGGGATTTGGAAGTCTTGGAAGGTATGGCCGGTTCCATGGACCTACCCGGGAACTGGACCACCCAGTCTGGTCCTGGGTAGTTCTCGGTTCCCAATTTGTGGAACCGAGCCTTCATGGGTGGTTCCCAGTTCCAGGGTGGAAACCGAACCACCTTAGAACAGATCACCCACAAATATCATGATGACCGAGCCGGTCCGGCATGACTCAAGTTTTGGCCCTTCGTTTCGTATCTCTATTTTTCGATAAATCGTTGAAGAAATCAACGTGCAATATGAGCAGATATTGCGAGAGACGGGTCTAAAGAAGTATTCGGTCCTTGAAAGAAAACATGATTCACAAAAAGAGGGAACTACAAAATAATCAAGATCGATAGATAGCGAAGAAAAGTTGATTAGGAATAAGGATTCAACTGATGAAATCCTACATAAGAGGAAAGTATGCAATATTGAGACCTAGTTGAAGCATTTGATCCACTAATCTCTTGCAAAATTTTCCGCAAAGCCTAGCCACCGACACCACGTTATTTGATGCTTAACAATCACAAAAGTCGAGTCGGGTCTGGTGACCCAGGGAACAGCTCCGGTATAGGCAAGTCGGGTCGCGGAGTGGTGGAGAAATGCATTGGATATAAGAGTAAATGGGCCTCTTAGCCCACCCACTCCATTGCTCGGCCCAAAAAGTGCCCGATCCAAGAAAGGCCCGCGAAGGAAATCCAAACCCAAGTTCGTCCAACCAGAAAATCTCCGTCGTCAGCTGAGTACAGTAGAGAGAGAGGAGAGATGGAGAAAGTTGTAGATGACGGAACTCACGAGCTGATTTCGGGGGCAAACGACCGACGGCTTTCGACGGCGAAGCGAACGACGCGGTGAGTCCCATTCCCGACGCCTCAGGTGATTTTCTAATTCCCGATTGGAAATCACTAGCGAACAGCTCGCTGTGAGTTGTTGAGTCTGTAAACACAGCACCATTGATGTCGTTCGAAGAGTTTGTCGGGTGATGGTCCAGGGTTAGTCTCATCGTGGAATGGCGATGCGCGTGCAGTTTAAATTCTGGGTTCTGGTTGTTTAACCCGAGCGCGCATTCCCTCTTGGATATTGGTGACTGAAACTAGCTCGGTAATGTCGATTTGTTAGAGTAGAGCTTCCATTACGACCTGAGACTACGAGATGATCGTGGACGGTGTCATTGTTTCGGCTATCTGGTGAAAGTTAGCTTGTGTTATGAATCAGTTTGGCGGCTGCCTTATTGTTTAAAACCTGGGTGGTGTTCGGGACACGGGAATGAGAAAAAGGTAAGAGAGGAGGAGGGTTAAAACTTAAAAGGCTTAGAACTTTGGAAGGTGCAAGAGGGAGAAAAAATGGGGGTGCTGATGAGGGTTTTGACTCAAAGGTTGAGAAAGTCGGTCGGGTCAACAGTATCTGCACGGCCACGGGCAGTGCATTCTCTCGTGGGGGATAAGCATAGCTCCCAAATTATCATGTCCCCGCCTCTTGTTTCACTTGATCTCCCGGATGTATGGGCTCCCAATTTTAGCCATTCTGGTCCACCATTCAACCACTTTCACTGTAAGTAGCTTTCCATGTATTTTGTGTTAGTTCTGTGTGAGTGAGTTGATGGATCTCTGTGAATCTTTTCATGCAATTTGTTTTTCTTATGCCTTTTGTAATAAGTATAACTACTGCACTGCTTCTGATATCCTGCTGGCTCTCCTGTTTGCAGTCCTTCAATTTTTGTTCCCGTTCTGTTTTGATTCCATGGAAACCAATGTACCGTCTCTTTTCGATTCGGTTCTTTAGGCGTTGACTTTTTGGAATTTAACAATGAGGCTTGCTATCACAAGGTGTTCATCCGTGGTTAGACTGCACCACTTTGCAGTCCGCCAGCCCATTACACTTCCTGTTCCCATGCACATACTCTGTCTATCTAATGTGAGGTGGGGAAATTTGAGGGTTAATTGAAGATGAATCGAATGCAGTCCACCTTGTTTAGTTCTTCTGTTGTATTGGCTTGACTGAAGCTTTGAATTGTTCTAGCTAAATGGTATACTACTAATTTTCTAGTTTCAAGTGTCGTTGTCTTTTACAACATCGATATTACATAATAGATTTGTTCATACACTGAAAACAATACGATAATAGATGGCAAAACGCAACTTTTCACTAGTGGAGAATTCTATGAAATATTTAGTGATGAAACGGAGTAGTGACTATAATATGCAGCATCCGACTTTATGTGTTCTTCCTTAAAGAAAAATAATGGAAATGAATGAACAATTTTTGTAAGTGGACAATCATCTATGTTTTGTATTTGTGGTGAATTGTGAAAGTTTCTTGAGTTCTTATGGCACTAATTATCTTGTTTATAGCTGAATGAAACCACAGTCCAATATTCGTTGTTCAACTGTGTTGTCGAGCTTATTTCAGCATGTTCGTTTTTATTCTCACTTCCAGAAATATGTGCGAGAAGTTGTGCACGAATCTTTTTGTTATATAACTTGTGATGGTTTGATCAATGAGGTAAGTTTTGGTGGCTAAGAAAGAGATAAAAGATTGTTGTGTTCAACCTTACTTTATGAATTGTATGGGAGAGATAATTTAAGAACTGATTCGTCTCATGTCTTGAAATTGATTTCTACTCTAAGAACCAGCATTGAGTATATTGGACATTCATCACAGCCAATGTACAGACAGCTGCGATGATCGATGGGAAGTTGATTGCTGATGGAATCAGGTCAAGACTAGCGAGTGAAGTTGGAAGGATGAAGAACTCTATTGATAGGATTCCGGGCTTGGCTGTAATTATGGTGGGACAGAGAAAGGATTCTGAAACTTATGTCAGAAGCAAGATGAAAGCTTGTGAAGAAGCTGGAATCAAGTCTGTACTGGCACAGCTACCTAACGATTGTTCAGAAGATGACATTCTCAAGGCCTTATTAAGTTTTGAAAATGATCCGTCAATTCATGGTATTCTCGTGCAGCTGCCTCTACCAAATGTAACTACTCAAAGCTGCTCTCTGTACGTATCTCTTTTTTTCTTTTTCACAAGGAAAGGAGTGGGTAGGGGCGAACAGTGTACAGATCCTTGTACTTGGGATTATTTGTACATGACCTCCTGAACTTTGATCTATCGACTTTAGTCCCTATATGATTCACTTTGGTGGAAATTGTTCTTCTATTCTGTTGTGTTTCTGACTCAATCTTCCTACGTGTTAAGAGGATGTCACTTAAAACAACTATATTAGATGTCCTAACTGAAGGACTATTTTCACAAGCATGAATAGTGGACAGGACTATAATTATTGAAATTAGGGCACAGAGGGACACGTAAAAATGCAGGAGGCCTTTGGACATTCACCCTGTTTTATACAACTATGATAACACATAAATTGGCCATCTCTCGTGACCGAAAAATGTACCTGCTCTCACTTCTCTCTCTATGGTCCTTAGATTCCCTAGTCCCTTGCTTCGTTCCAAAAACCCATCACGTTGCAGTCCATTCTTGAAGTAAGGCTGTATGGTCAGATGCCCTATTATAAAGAAACCATAAAAGTGCATTCTTGAGTGTTGCTCTTGTTCGGTAAGGTTTTACAGAGAAAAGATAATGGTGGTTTACCTGATCCTGTCAACTCTGCTATGAACATGATGCAGTACCATGACTGACTTGTGGAATTGCTTCTTTAGGCGGTGCCTGAATCTTGAGTACGTACAGTGTTCTATAAAGTATTTGCTCGCTGATGCAGTATATATTCCCTATGGCAGCATTTGAATGAGGAGAGAATTTTGAATGTTTTGAGCCTAGAAAAAGATGTTGATGGCTTCCACCCACTTAATATGGGTAATCTTGCAATGAGAGGAAGGGAGCCTCTGTTCATCCCCTGCACTCCAAAAGGTTGCATCGAGTTATTGATAAGATCTGGTATTGAGATCATGGGGAGAAAAGCCGTGGTTATTGGGAGAAGCAACATTGTTGGGTTGCCCACATTCTTGCTGTTGCAGGTATTAAGATTTAATTTTTCAGAAAAAGGGGGATCGTGCATGTTTTTTTCTTCTGCGAGATCAAAGATGTTTACTTACTAGCATTCTCGGACAGAGGCACCATGCGACGGTGAGTGTTGTGCATGCTTTCACTGAGAACCCTGAAGAGATCACACGGGAAGCTGACATCGTGGTCACGGCTGCCGGAGTACCAAATTTGGTCCGTGGCAGTTGGCTTAAACCAGGAGCTGTCGTTATTGATGTCGGAACTCATCCAATCGAGGTGAGAATTCTGTCATATGGTGCAGTGTATAGTATGACGTTATAATGATGGTCGGCAGCCTTGATATGCATGCACTTGTTGCAGTTGACACGGAAGGCGCTCTTTTCTTTTTGCTATATTTGTGACAAATCTGTAAGATCATTATGGACTGTGTGGGACAGGATCCAAACCACGAGC
This sequence comes from Lenwebbia sp. NSW1173648, assembly GCA_029784005.1. Taxonomy (NCBI): domain Eukaryota; kingdom Viridiplantae; phylum Streptophyta; class Magnoliopsida; order Myrtales; family Myrtaceae; genus Lenwebbia; species Lenwebbia sp. NSW1173648. The sequence goes on from JARCGZ010000002.1 coordinate 28,092,581, forward strand.
ATGGATACCGTCTTCTGGGAGATGTTTGCTATGAGGAAGCCGTGCAGGTGGCGAGTGCTTTAACCCCTGTACCTGGAGGAGTAGGTCCCATGACAATTGCCATGCTTCTGTCCAATACACTTGATGCCGCTAAGCGGGCATATGATTTTTCTTGACTTACAGGATACATGGAAAAACTTTTGTATTTCTTGCCCGGAATATTTCTGATAGCTTTCATATGGTGGGTAGCTTTTTTGTAAAGTCATAGTGCACAGTAGCTGTATATGTTAGGGTCAGGGATCTCTTGAAGTTGTCATCTTAAGAGAAAGGAGTAAAGAAATAGTTTATGTAGGTTTTTATCCGACCACGTTAAGATTGTCGACTGCCTTGCGCGGGCAACATTTACTAACTGAACAGGAGGTCGGGCATTCGTAAAAATATGGGCGTTTATACAAGTCTGTCTAAAAAATGGATACATTTATGCCCTAAGTGTGGTAATAATAGCCAGTAGACCACATACACTATACGTAAAAAGCCATTGACTACAGATTTTGTGATGGTTACTATTCATTAGAAAAAGTCTACTGTATATATTGTTGGAAAATGAAGCAAAGCCTGTTACATACTAATGTCCAAAACAAGTTGCTCTTACTTTTATCACCTAGCACAAAGTATATTAACTCCCCAGGAGAAAAAGAAAGAAAAGAAGCATGCAATTTAGATATAAGCTCTCCTGTCGCATACTTGGTCGGACGATATTAGCGCTCAGGTTAGGTGTTTGGTCTTAAGAAATCTTGCCAGCGCGCAATTTAGATGCTAGTTCAAAAGTTTCATCTCATGCCATCATTTTAAGAGGTAGCGAGTACTGTTTAAGATCAAATTCATGAGCTTATTATCCTGGATCATCGGTATTAAGATCAAATTCATGAGCTTATTATCCTGGATCATCGGTATGTAGCGGAAGAAAGGAAGAGGTTTTGAGCAGAGCACGCGAATGCAAAGAAACTCGGTTCTCGAAATTTGCATTGGTCGATAGGACGCGACTACCTCGACCCAACTCCAAGCAGGCCCTCTCTCATCTCATTCCTTCCTCTTTCCTTCATTGGTCGCCTCGATTAGCAGAATCTGAGGTTCTGGCGTGACCCTTCTCTTCCAAGGCATTACTGCTTTCCTAAATTGACCCACTTACATATTCGCTGTTTCGATTAACTCAGTCGCTACGCTTATCCGATAGAGCATTTTCCCTTCCAGACAGTAAGAAAACTGCGTTGATGACTGAAGGGGCTAATCATCTTTCAATAATCATAAAGAAGAATTGGTTACATTGGATCGTGGAGTATGTACATGAAAGTTACAACTTACGAACAATTTAACACTTCGATCACCTTCTCAATGAGAAAGGATTACCCAGGTAAGATATCCATCCCAGCAAATATTCTGGGGGCAGAGACTAAAACAAAATATGACAAACAAAATGCAAATAAACCGACAAAGAGGCCGTCCTCATGCTTCCTCCTCGGACATGGACTGAACTGGCTCCACAACTGGAGGGATGCAGTCTACCTTGTAACGAAGGGCCTATTCGCGAAATTCAACTCTATATCATGAGTATAGTGTACTAATTTCTTCTAGTAATAAAAAGTTAAGAAACTCGAAATACTTTGATTCTCTCAAAATACATTGATTCTCTCTTTGAAAAAGCAATGATAGTACTACTTCCGAAAAATACCCATAAAGCAATAAAATGTTGAAGTAACATGATGGGGCCCAAAAAGAGGAGCATATACCTTCTTAAAGAATGCGGAATATGAATTATCCCAGACTAGCTTGTAATTTCCAGCAACGCATGTGCAAAAGTTGCCCTGCCCAAAAAGCAATTGAAAGCCAAGAATTATTTTGCTTCTCATAGAAATCAAGCTATTGAGGACATGAACGAATAAAAAATGCAGCACTCACTTGGTCAGAATCATAACGACGGTAGGGTAATATCAACTGCAAAACAGCCAACAAGATGCAGTTAAAGATCAGTGGTTTCAGAGAAAAAAAAAGGTCTACAAAAAGATCCCATAAAAACAAGAATCTAGATAATTCGGAGTTGAGCATGTAGCTGGCGGATGCTCAAATACTGTAACTCACAGTTTTTTCTCCGGAAGGATTTATACACTCCACGCTAAATCCAATGTCCTGAAAGATGGAAGAACATATGTCAAAAGATATTATTGCAATATTTTCTAGCTTGCATACCAAAAAACTAACAATCTGGACCATGCGTTCACTTTGATTCTTCTAATTCAACTGCCAAATTACATCTGTCTGATGTCTATAAAAAGAGGCATTCATTTAAACTACCATCATCAAATTGTAAAAAAGATACTCAAGCTAAAAAAATTCAACCCACAACCAAATTCGAGAAAGGTGTTTGTTTGACTCAACATCACGCTATAATCTATGACGGGAAGAACTTGTCCATACAGTCAAGCCAAATGCAATTTAAGATCAAGCGAACCAAGCCATGGACATGGAAGCAATGGGTAAGAGAGATGGTAGTGGGTAATCTCTCCGTAAACAAGGCTGGTTTAGTCAGGCATGGGTCTGCAATTGACATCACAAATTAGATAACATGTTGAGGTCATGCACAAGAATTCTTGCTTTCAGTCAAAGCTAAATGGCTGCAGCTACTTCTCAATGAATAGGAAAGTTTCAGGCATGTTTGAGAATACTGGGGCAATTGGCCTTCCACTTCGAGATTTTGGTTTACAAATCCCAATAGTTTCCACATGAATGATTTGTTCGAGTTAGTAAAATAACCCCATGTTTTCATGGCCTTATAAAGGGAGGATGGTGCCGCAGGAAAACGCTTTTTTCTCTGTTAAAAATTTATTAAATGGTTCAGCATGAACTATTCAAGCTAATACTTCAACTCTTAGACCAACATATCCCTCTATTCTTCTTTCAGCTGCATCGAGAAATTGTGGTCAAAGGACAGTCGATTGTAAGAGAGGGCAAATGATATGAAAAATCATGAAGAAAATGCAAACATAAACAGCTTGCCACCTCCCTTAGATGATGGGCCACCCAGTACATAGTCTTAAATGTAAGATGTCAAGTAAAAAAAAAAATCCTATTACAGTGAGAAGTGAAAATTTCTTACAGAGTACAGATGATTCAACAACCACAGGAAAGAAAGCCTCACGACTTACTAGGTTAATCTTGCTTTGTACCAGTGCAAAATCCCATGCAATGTATGAGTTCAAGGAATCCACCATCAAGGAAACCTAGCATAGAGTCCATTATGAAGCATCAGAAATTTGGAACCACAACACCATCATCGAGGTTACAGCAGGAGCAAAAAGTTACTAATAGACAAGATAGTTCTGTGACCCATAACCAGATATTTTGAGACATAAATTAACCCAGTTGACTTGTGATTCTGAAGCACGGCAATCCCATTGATTTATGCAATATACATAGACTTGGACAAAGTGCAAACCATAAGTATCGCATACTTAACTAACTTCCATGCGAGGATGGCAGGGTGCAGCAAGCAGAATCCAAACTTTCATCAGGAAGATGGACTTATTAACTAGGAGGGCACGGCAAAGGAAGCTAGAAGACTTTGTTTTGGCTTGTGTTAGGGAAGAACCCACAAAGGATAAAAACTTTTAAATGGATACAAATATTGATTCCAACCACCAACATAAAGTCTTTGGACCAATCAGGTCTTTAGCTATTGAATCTCATCATTCTCTGGAGTTTCTTAAATTTCTGAACCAACAAAATGTATTTAGCGTAGGAGTTAGATCCACAACATATTTTTTACCATGGTAAATGACAAAAACGGTCCCTGAACTTTAGCCTAATAAGCAATGTGGTCCCCGAACTTTAAATTTGTACAATGCGGTCCCTAAACTTTAGCCCAATGGGCAATGCCATTCCTAAGTTTTTTTTTAATTTGTTCAATGTGGTCCTTAAACTATTGGTACATGTTCAATTTAGTCCCTGGATTATATGAAAATGTTTAATGTTATCCTGAATTTGAATTATACCAAAAGTCAGGGGACCACATTGAACAAATTAAAATCTCATGGATGACATTGCACATTAGGCTAAAATTTAGGGACTACATTGAACAAATTTAAAGTCAAGGATCATATTGCACCTTAGGTCAAAGTTCAGGGACCATTTGTGTCATTATCCCTTATATCTCATGAATGGCACCCTTTTGGTAGGACCCATGATTAGGAAATCAAGAAGAAGACCAAAAATAGAATTCTAAACTATAAGTCATCGAGAAAAAAATTACATAAGAAGTGGGAATTAAATTGGCGTACGGTTTGTCTTAGGACGGAGTGGAGGAAAGCTATTAGCATTGTGGAGAGGCAGATCTCCTGTGTTTCAGACTGTCCTTTTTAGTCCTTTTTCCCTTATATATATATATATATATATTTTTTGGGTTCATCGACCGCCGACCCCAACTAGTTTGGGATAAATGTGATGTTGATGTTGATGTTGATGTTAATGCTACCCAATTATAAAAATTCAGAAGAAATAGTAATCGATTATTTCCAAGCTTATAATTGTCAGAATCATCTGCATTCAGAGTCTAAATTCTTAATTGAAGATCACTAGCTATTCGACCAATGAAGAATAATATTCCGTATTTCGGTACATAAGTAGAGATATGACAATCGTATCAGTTTATTAATAAATGCAGAAAATCTCATCTCAAAAACAAATCCTCTAATCTACGAGCGGATTCGACTGCTTATAACCATCAGCTATGCAGTCAGGATCGACTCAGTGATGCCAAAAAAGAAAAATTGGTACAAAGGAATATGTAGCTTGCTTCAAATGCAGTTATTTGACGAAGGTTAAAAACGTACCTCATGAGTTTTACCAGCCGGTATACTTATCTCTTTATAGTCATCATTTTGCCTGCAGAAAATAACCGGATGCTTAAAAAGGCGTATCAGAGTTATGTCAGAGAAAGTAAGAATGAAATTACGACAAAATTACCCTGCTTCTAGTGCGCCTGCTTCCTCTGCTGATATGAAGAAGGGGGAATTCACAAATACTTCACTAGAAGAAGGAAGATATACTGGTCAATACAAAAAAAGAAAATTGTCGAATAGAAGTAACACCATGATGCCTAAGGTGCCTAAGTATGGAGTAGGGATGAAACGGAACGCATGCATAACAACGAAGAACCTCTAAACAGTTTCTATTCGTTGCCGGCATAAAATTTCGCCACGTGACACAAAGTCAGCAAACTGATAAAAGCAACAGGTTTGACATATTCTTGTTAGAAGACCCATTCTTTAAAGTTTAAAAGATAGGAATATCATCTGATTCAGTTTATCATACTGCTACTTAAAATGCATGTTGCTTTCTTTAATATCTTTCAGACACCATAAGATGAGTCTTTGTGTGCTTAGGATGTTCTATCATTGATTATACAAGATACCTTGTTTGAATAAAGTAACTTGATAGAACTACTATGTGCCATCTTCCAATTCATTGTTTGCCTAGCCTCTAAAAGACGATGTAATTGCAATGACCCTCTTCTGGAGGCCCACTGCCCCTCAAGTCCATGATTGCGCTTCTCCAATTTCTAGTAGAGAACTTCAATAGCAACTAAAATTTTTTAACCATCCACCAGCAGTAGGCCAGTAGCTACAGGATAACAAAGGCTTTGCAGCACGAGACACTATGAGTGTGGAATCTGAGTCAAGATAACGGCTATTCGGCATTGATGTGGCAGACTGCTATATGGATCAGCAAGCTAAAGTGTGCTATACCTGTGTCGAAAATGGGCTGATAAGGATTATAGATCAAGAGTTTTCTGAAAAATACATTGTTGTGTTCCAAACCAAGGCTTAAGCATACTAGTCAATTTGTTAAGAATCTCTTATAACCCAGCTTAACTTTCAAGTTTCAGCCAGCTGCAACATAGGCTGTGTATTATAATAGCTCAAGGGGTCCAGCACTAAGCCTCTGATAACGAACTTGAACCATAACTCAATCAGTTAATCGTTTCCAAATAGAAGCCACAAATGTGCAGTCACTTCGTACAAATGTGACATTTTCACTTGACAAATATCAATTCCACTACCTGTCTGACTGTTCGAAAATGACATTCCACGGTAACTACTTAATCAGTACTAACTAAATCTAGGCAACAACACATTTGTCAAAGCCTCTCAAGAAAAATCTATGGTTTTGGAGTTGAGTGGTTTCTAGGAGAGCAGCCTGTTCGGGATTTGGGCTCTGCAACTATCACACTAGCACTACAGTAGTGCATTCATGCATATTTTCCTTTTGAACTTGTTTTTTGATGCATCTATGCCCTAACAGATTCATCACTATTCAAGAGCTAAAAGTTTTCATTGCTGGCAATAGTTAAAACCTATTTTCTCTTTCAGATTAGAAAAAAGTTACTATGACACATTTGTTTATCGTGATAATATTCTCGTGAAAGTTCTTTCAAGCAAAATAATAGTTTTTACATCATATGGTTATAGGAGCTTATTTGGATGGATACTCTTAATTTTTTTAAAAACATACCAACCTTACAAGAGACATAAATATGGACACATTTTGACCTCCAATTGCTGTTTTTCATCAAGATATCAAGACCTGTTTTTCATGTATATTCTTGTAGGTACGACATGTCAGGGATGGTTTTAGATTAAATATCAGTAGATTTAGTGTTATTATGCTTATGAGATATCCAGAACTATTACTCCCAAAAGATAAACCAGTTTTCATACTCCAGGAAGCCTTAGAAAACCAAGAGACAACTCGAAGCAATGTTCAACTGTTCTTAGCCGCCTATCCCATTAAAGTAAAACAAGAAATGGAAAAGAAAAGGATGTTCAGCAAAGAAGAAGAAGAAAGAGAGAAAAATCATCAACATAACACAATGAAAAAATGAACTAAGCATGCATAACTATGAGTTGTAGTAATGGGCCCGTTTTTTGTCATCTACATCTATTAATGTAAATCATCCTCATCATATGATATAAGTACCTGAGAAATTGGATGAATCTCTGGAATTCTGAGGTGTAGACATTCACCGCTTGCTCCAATGCAGCTAAATCTTCTCCTTCTCTGCTCATTCAATGATGACAAGTGCATAAATAGATGCTAAAGAAAAAAATGCAAGTGTCTTTTTCAAGAATCTAGATACAAAGGTTTCCTTATGGAAGGTATACTAAGATGAAAGAAATAAAAATTAGAAAAAGATGAGGCATCTCACAATTTCCGAGTCTCAAAGCGTCCCCAAGATAGTGAAAGAAAAAGGCGAATGAATAGAACCAGTGACGTGAGGCTGTACAGAGGAGGTCCATATCGTTGTCTTTGCTCTTCCATGGGCCTGTCAGTTATTAATTTAGAAACAATCAGAATGTAGTATTTGTAAAAATCACTTGCTCACTGGTGGTGAGATCAACACAAGCAGACATGACATCGGTAACAAGAAAACTTCCACGGAACTTACCCATCGTCATCATTTATTTGCTTAATGAAGTCCAGTAAAACCTGTACCGGAAACATCAGGAAAATATTAAGGAGCTTGGCGAAAGGAAGGGAATGACAAGGAAAGATACAAGCACATTTTGCACAAAACACAAAACTGAATCGACTGCAGATGCTTAAAAGTATTCATCCAATCTGTGGAACAAGAGTTAATTTATTGCGGTTGTAGAGCTTGCAAAGGAGCAATAGTAAAAAATCCAGCTCGAAGAAGTTTTCTAGTGAATCAGAAGTCCACAAGCCTATCTAGACCACCATCACCCTGGCTGGAATACCAAAGGGCATGACAATGTACTGGTCCAGATTCGGAATAAGGAGGCTACTCAGGAACAGGCTACTGAATTTCTAGAGCTTATAAAACAGTATGCACCACCACAGCCCGCGGGCAGAAAAGTAATGGTAAACTATGACCAGGCATACAGCAAATACCATGTAAACTCCAATATTCAAAATGGTGTAAAACTAAACTATAGTCTCTTTCTTAAATACAATCAATCTAAGCAGAAAGATGGCAAGGCAACTAAACTATTACGAGAATAATTAACAGAATTACAACAGGAGGGCGTAAGTGCAGTTCCAAAGCAGGGTGCAAATAAAAGTAGACAAGGCAAGAGGTAGCAAAAAGGAATACATACTTGTGGAACCCCTACTAAGTACTTCACAAGGGTTTTGTAGACACCTGTAGCAGAACCAAGCTGAGCTAACTGTCTTCTCCTGAGAGGTCATTTAAAGTTGCACCATAAGATCACTCCCAGAAGCGGAATCACAACCAGCAGTATGAGTAGCAAAGATCTCACCTATCCATTTGCTGTTTCCATAACAGTGCATATCTATCTCGTATACTTCCACCAGAATTAATTAAAGCATCAACCTCTGCTTGCTTGTTCCTCTCAGAGCGTTCCCTTTGCTGTCTAATAAGTGTCCCCCGGAAGTCTTGAGGCAGGTAAGTCATGACTGCGGATATTGATATATTCCTCATTTAAAAGTTCTTTATGATATTGGCAACATCCTATGCTACTTAAGTTACAACACAGTGATCACAACCAAAACGATGCATCCACGAGCGAAAAAAAAGCCCATTTAGCATATAGACCTAAATTGTATAAGCTATGACAATCAAAAAGTGGCATCAGCAAGCATGCACAGCCCACTTATGATAAAGATTTAGATAGAAGTCACAATGATGTTGCACTGTTATGCTAGATTTCTCATAGATTTGCAGCAATTAGAAATGGAAATGCATTATGGTATAAGCTTAAGACAGTCGTATTTATGAGGCAACACGAGAAACAGAAAGACCTTTTGGCGATTTCATAAAGACATTTGAAATTTTGAATGACAAAGCTTCACCTATGCACAATAACATAAATCCATTACAAAGGGCCTTTTAACTATTAGGTCCCAAAACCTAAAAATATATTCTGTAAGTATTGTCACGTATTTTTTGCAAACCATCTCTCAGGATTTAATGCAAGTAACATTAGCACGGTAATAGTCCAGATGATACTCAAGCATAGTCTTACAGCTGAAGGACTGCCAAATTGCCAATAACAACATTTACTTTAAATCCACTGTCTTTCTCCAAGTTCAACAATGAAACGAGACACAAAGATAAATAATTGGCGAAGATGCACTGAACACACGGCCCCTCCCTTTAAGTTAAGGAAACCAAAACCCCAACTTCAATTTTTGCAACAACTAGGTCCTTGGAATCAACTTCTCATGACAGAGCAACAATTTTCCATCAGATTTATTGAAAAAAAAACCACTCTTTACAACGCTCAAATTCTTCATTTCTCACGGATTGATCATCAACTCATCCGACAGGATGAATGAATCGAAGTTCAGCCACTGATGGTGGGTAGTGACACATAAATAGAAACTGCATCGATCAGATAGGGATGCGAATTTCCATTCATAGCTTAGCACCGGCTTGTAATAGTGAGACCTGTTGCCACCATGTGCGAACACTTAAAGCTATGTCCACAAATCTACATGTCGAAAGCTGTGTTACGCATATGTACATGTTGAAAACTATTAATGTCAAACATGACGGAGCTTTTTTAAGCTTAACAGTGATGAAAGCGAAGTGTGCTGGCGTTCGTTATGTGAATGAAAAGCATTAGTTATACAAGCACTAACACATAAAAAGAGAAGGAGAATGAGAGAAAAACCTGTGTTGAATACACGTTCAGAATTTATAGCCTGGAAAGACGTCAACAAACTCAAAATTTCTTGAAATTTATCTTTGATCTGGCTGAGAAAGGTAGCAAGCTCAGTATTCTCTGTGGTTGATTGCTGCTGCAGCTGCACTCACCAATGTGAAAGCAAAACAACCAATTAAAAGAGAAAAAACCTGACCTTTGACGAGAAAACACCCATAAGACTCGAGATCATGGCACATTCGACATTACGTAAACATTTGTATTCGCAAACTCCTAGACACATGAATATCTTACCGCCGTTGGCCAATGTGACTTGTCGAGCAGAGAAACAATCTCTTCCATCTGCTCTCGATTCTTCCACATGTTCTCGTCAATTTTATGGGGAGGCGTCCTATCTGCCTCCTCTATCAACAATTTCTCACCTAAAACCACAACAGACTAAACCAAAATGACTTCCACGCCCATAACACGTTCAAAATCGTCAAAGAAACAGCAAATTAAAGCTTGTGCAAACATCACATTGAACCATCACAACGAGACAGACACGCACACGATCCAGCATCAACCTCCTGCGATCCTCCCAAACAACAATAAAGACGGAGAGCCGTACCTTCGGTAGGAGGGAAATCCTCGAGCAGGCCGTTGGAGAGAGAACGAATCTGAGAGGAGATCCGAGCGACGTCCTCGGAGAGAGGAGGGAACGGGTACTTGTCGTAATAGCTGGCGAGAAAGGATCTAGATATCGGCACCAGACCATCCATCGACGCCATACTTTAGGTCGACGGTTCCCGGCGAGATCACAGCTCCGGCGATCCGCGAGTTGGAGGGATCCAAACCGAGCTACGAACCGTAGCTCCGTCGCGCGCGGTGGCTCTTCTGGCGGGGGAATTCGTCGCTGCAACGGAGGTCAGGAGGAGGAAGAGGAAGAAGAAGATCTCTCTGGAATTAAAAAGTCCCACGGGAAAACGCAACCGAGTCCGAGTGCCGTCGCGGTCGGTGCGTTTGTGAAGCGGGCCTCTTTTTTGTTTTTATTTTTTATTTCCTGCTAATAAAGAATTAAATGGTGACGTGGAAAATAGAAAGTATCTTCCGACTGAAGGAAGGAATAATTCCGTCTGGATGCGCCCCCCTTTTTAGCTCTTCTTTTGGCGGGGCGGAATAAAAATGGCTGCGATCGGCAATTTAATTAATGCGAAATTAAATTGGAATAAAGAGAGGAAATTCAAGCAAAATTAGCTCGAAGCCCCGTTCGTCGTACAGCCTTAGTGCAGAAAAGCGAAATGACATTTTTATCCCATGGCAAAACCACTTCATGGAATATGTTTATCGAGAACGTGTCTTTTTTTATTATTATTTATTTTTGCTAAGAAAATTATGAGCCATAATTAAATAAGATTAGGGAATCGCACGAATTCCGATCGCTTGTATTTTTTTTGCATTGAGCTCTTACGATTTATAGTACAAAATATCAGCAGAGGAAAGAATTAACTCCTCCACGACGAACGACGGGTGTAAGGATTTGGATTTAGGTTCTCACAGTCACAGAAGTACCGATTGTGGAATAAACATTAAAAAATGTTGTCAATGGAAGGCTGGTGTAAAATTGTATGTGAGCTATTGCTTGTCCTTAACGGAGGTCCACGTGTCCAAAATCTACGCGGCAATTCCAACTATTGGGTATCCATTTATCTCAAGTTAAAAAGGCAAAAAAATCCCCACTAAAAGAAAATAAGTTTGAGAAAAAATAAATGTTGAAGAGAACAATCAAAGAATAAACAAATGGGGTCAAGCAAAAAGAAAAATCTAGAGAACTCTTGGATAATCAAGAAGTTTTGAAAAACTGCAATTTGTTAGATGTTTATTCGCATGTCGGGCATGATTTTAAATTATTAGAAAAATTAATAAGAAAGAACATATGAATGAAGAATTCATAGAATTAACAATGATCACATAATCACAATTCTTAAGTAGCGATCAACATATCACTTAACAAATAAGTAGCATAAGTTACTCCCAACCCAAAAGAATCACAAGCACATACATCTGTAAGTTTTAATCGAGCATGTGCCTATCAAACACTTTAGTCTCTAGTGCACCTTATCAGTCCATTTGCCGAAGCTCTAATACTAATCAAATAGAGCTATGACGTCCCAGGGCGCTACCTTATTAATTACGCGCTCTACTTTAATTTGATATTACATATAATGCGGCGCATATGGGAAGACTAAGCCTAGCAAGTTGACCATATAATCATACAAATGCAATCAAAGAATGTAGGCACGATGCCAAAAGGGTATGGCTTTCATAGGGTTTCACTACCTGTATCTGATATAAACAAACATTCACACATAAACAAGATAATTTGATTTCATATATATGTATAGCTAGTTAGTTACATCATTTCTTATCAAAAGACAACAACTGGGAAGTAACTAAAGGCTTCTCCTCCCGATCCATAATCACCATCATCCAAAGTATTCGATTGTGGCTTCATTTCCGCTACTAAACTAAAAAATAGTTAAACCACGAGGAGTGAGCTAAAAGCTCAGCAAGTAAGTACATATAGCCGAACGACTAAGCTATCTAATTCACCATTCATTCAGGCGAAAACCAAACAATCAACAAACGCCAAGGTACACAGCCACAACCACAACAAAGTACACATATAAAGACTGCGGCTAGTTAGATTTCCATTGGAGTCGACATTCGAACTATGAAACTTCACAAACAGCCCCTCAATCCTCACGGCCGAACCTTTCTTCTAGGCTTAATCCTTAATTAAGTAGTTTGACCCTATATGCAAGTTATCTAGAGTCATAGGAACATACTCTTGCGAGCAGAATCAATATGCAAAACAAATTTGGGCAATTAACCCCTATCCCAAGTTCACAACCGAATACCCACCAATGGGTTCTAAGTTGAATTCACTTCGTTTCGACGACAAACAAGATGATCAACTCTCGTATCTATGCCTCCCACGACCCAAAGGCACTAACTCAAGCGACGGATCGTTCGTGTAAAGGCGTTTTCCCCTCCATGCAAGCATAGTCGCATTCGACATACCCATTTTCCAAGTAATCAATATGCGCTAAAACGAACGATAATCAAACCATCTAGTAATAAGGTTAGACGTATACTTGCCTTAGATCCAATGCGAAGCGAAGTCGAGGTCAAATCGTCACCAGCGAAGCTCGGCTTCCCTTCTCCCTTCCTTGCGTCGGGTGGCCACGAGAGAGCGGGATGAGCAAGATGAGCGAGCGAGAACTAGGCGACGGAGTGAGCTGGTCAAGGCTTTCCTTGCTCAAGGCTTGAGCTAAATCAAGAGATTGAGAGATGAGGAAGAGGGAGAGGTCACGGCCGAACAAGAGAGAGGAGAGAAAGAGAGTTTCTTGTGAAAAATGAGGAGAGAGAGAGTTGAGGGGATTATATAGGGGCCAAAGTCGGTTCTGGGGGCTAGAGGCAGTGGCTTTGCCCTCAAATCGCGAACCAATTTCGTGCCGAACCGTTTTACTAAGACGAAAATGATCAATCAATCACAAATGGTCCGTCTAACCTTGTTGTATCCGACTATATCATTAAACCAATTTAATTCACCGCACAAAATAATTAAACCCCAAATCACCATCTCTAATAATACACGCCCGTAAATGTGGTGCAGCAAAAGCGTAGTGCGGCCACGTACCCGTACTGAAGTGGAAGTCTTAAGAATTGATAAGGAAGGGACAAGGACTGAAATTTCGGGGACAAAATTTCCTACGGTGGGGAGATTTGTGTAGACCCGATTTTCGCCAGGCTAAATTTATAAGCGGAATAGTATTTATCGGGCTTGGATTAGTGGTGAAAATATCGTTGAAGGGTTTAAATTGTTTAGTGTAGTGAATTATTGGGCTTAATTATGAGAGAAAATTGGAGCAATTAGTGAAATTTGTACTTTGTGGGCTGAGGGCACGTGTATTTTGGCATGGACGACAAGTGTCCATGCAAGGGAGCGCATGAACACCAAGTGGCATCCATGCAAGAAGCCCCCTCCCTTATAAAACCCTATCTTTTCTCTCTCTCCTCCCCATTTGCACCCTTTCCCCTTCGTGGATAGCCCCTCTCCCTCTCGTTCTCTAGCCCGACGACGCCAACCCTCTTGCTCTCTCTCGCTTCCGCCGCTTGCTCGTTCGTGTGGAGGATGACGGTAAGGCTCGAGCACGGCGCGAAGGCTCGAAATCGCCTTTGTGTTCGATTACAAGGCAAGTGGATTTCTAACCGTTGAACTTTTGGTTCGTCGATTTTGGTTGCATGTTATGCATCTGAGTTGAATAGCTGTTCTTTAGCGTGGGGTTTGTTGAATCTGTGGTCGGATCGTCAAATTGGGTGATGGATGATAGTGAATTGTGCTTGAAAAGCTTGGAGTTGGTTGATTGTGGGTGCGAAAGACCCCAAACTCGTTTGCATGTCCCAACCAATTATTCGTATCTTAGATTCAATCAGATTTTAGATATACCCCATTTATACCCACCCATATTAACCAATTCATTTTTATGAATCGCTTCAATTGTACTCTTCCTTTTATTTATCATTATTCTGCATGTATATAATCTACATGGATGAATTCGTTAGGTCAAATAATTGAATAGCATAGGTAGAAATATCAGTATTTCATTGATTTCAAAGTAAATTAGAATATTTATTTAAATATGGTCATTCTAAGATTAAAAATATATAAAAGGAAGAACCGATTTTTTGTCATCTAAAAATAATTAAAATAGATAAAATACTTAATAAAATTGATATTCTAACTTTGAGATTATATTTGACAAAAAAAAAAAAAACTCTGAGATAATAGAGGACAAAAGCAATATATGGCAAAGCTTTGAGTAGAGAATGGCGATACGATGGTTCTGGAACAGAAATCCGTTTGGTAACGCAATTTCATCTTTCTGCTTCTTGAACAACTTTTTAGTCTATAAATAGGTTTGAAATTGAAATGAGAAATATAAACTTTCTACTTCTCTATTTTTGGAATAAAAATAAGAATTCTTCTCATCGCTCGCTCCCTCTCTCTTACATGCGGTCTCCCTCTCTCTTGCGTCCCTCTCGCCGGCCGTCGATCCTGTCTGCAGGTCCGCAAGTCGCCAGCCCGTCTGAGCCCCGGCGGCTTAGAAATTTTATGCTGTTATTAAATAAATTTCTGTTCCGAAAATAAGAAATTTCGTGTCATTGTCAAACACGTTTCTTTCCTTAGAAACTCGTCCAGAAATAAAAATAGAAAAATCTATTTCTGCATGGAATTTGTTGCCAGGAACAGAATGGTTATCATTCGCGCCCTAAGAGATCTTAAGGGAGTAGTTGATAAAAGATTTTTGATCGTGCAATGGTGGAGTCAAAATAAAAATCGCAAGAAAAAAATGTGATGTAAAAACAAAATGGGCTAATTCTCGGAAAAAAAAAAACAGGAACTTCAGGTTTAGCATTAATTTTGGCCTGAACTTTTTATTATCTCATTAAAAATCACCAATTTTTGCTCGAGTTTTAAATCTAACTTCTGTTAATTTGGAATTTAACGTGGTAATTCCACTTCAACAGTAAATACACGTCATTTTTTTACTTGGACTTATTTTATTTGCATTTTCAGGATACTCTCTGTCTCCGTAGCTTAGAATTTCTTCTACCCAAGCAACGCTAGCAGCGACCATGTTGTTAGTGTTGTTAGTGTGCATCACGCGATGGTAGCATCCCTCGGCTACCTGTCATGGTGGTCGCCTGAGATTTCAACTCCCCCGCCCCCTTATTTTTGCCTTGTTGGTGGTTGACCACCGCGACGGTGGTCAGCTAACAGTTCCAAATTAATAAGGGCATATTTTGAAACTCAAGCAAAAATTGGTGATTCTTTCTAGGGGATAAAATTTAGTTCGAGCCAAAATTGGCATTAGACCTAAATCTTGTGCTTTTTAAAGAAATTAGCACAAAAAAATTCAAAAGTTACATTTGATATCCGAATTTCTAGTCAGGATAGGATTGTATATGATAAGATAAGAAATTCAAGGATTTTGTCATCTCCTATATACTGTTTGATGAACAACGGATTTAAAGTCGGATAAGCAGAGGCAAGACGTGATTGAGATTGACTCTATTTTGCAGAAACATCGGGATGCTTTAAATTTATTTAGTGATGAGTTCTGATGAGCAAGTTATTGTTGAATAGAGTTTTGTGCCATCTAAATTCGGGAACAACATCATCGGAGCAGACCCTGTAGAATCGGGGTCTTAATTTGGAGCATAATCCTTTGAGAATGACCCGCTAGCCTTGCTTGTTGTCTTGTCGAGTGGTTAAACAAGTGCTGAACAATATAATTATTCAACATCTTTCCACAAGTTGAAGAAGCATTCATGCAGGTTGTCCAAGAGAGCTACCTTGAAAGTCAATGCTCAACCTCGAGTTCTTCATAATATGTCGAGACCCCTTTCAAATGTTGGAAAGGTTCAACCGGTTAAAATCCGACGGACGGAATTTCATATCACGCCAATCAATCTATTAAAGAACAATGTTGTTGAGATACCCAGTTGTGCGGTCGAAGACCCCATCCTAGTGTCACCGGAGAGGTGGCCACACTCTACGGTCGCAGTCGTCGGAGAAGTGGCCCAGCGCGGCGGAGAGGCGGCCCAACACGAAGAAGATGTGGCGGTTGTGGAAAAAACCTAGTTCTGCTCGTGTATACTCTATTGAGAAATCCTATACTGGTCTATCTCACCTCCTCCTCTATGATTTTTTTATCTTGATTTTATCGCCTTATATCCCTCTTTATCCTATTCTGGACAGTTACCAAACACAAAATAGGATAAGACACTGGCTTATATCTCGACAATCAAACTCAGCCAAAGGACTATAGAGACCTTAGACATAACAGGAGAATCGAAGCAGGTCCATAGGATAGTTATAAACTCATAATAAAACTAGAAGAACATTAAATTTTGTAAAAACAGTTTCCGTCATCTAACTCTTATGCTGGATCATCTCTAACCGAGGCGATAATTCAAAGTCCCTTGCGGAGTCGAAGTTTGCTCAAGCCAAGCCACCTGACCTATATTCTTACCACCCAGGACGGATCATGCAGACACAAGTCACTCGAAATCAATTCGAGTACCACCGTCGAGGATGCAATACACACATTTTTAAAATGCACTTCTTAACTCATCTCTCCGCCGTCGCCGTATATGGCGGCCTAGACAGAGTCTCAATAACTCAAATATTTTTTGCAGTGGTTATGCAGATTAGATCTTTAGAAGACAATATTTCGCGAGACCTTGATCTGCTCACCCACCTCCGATAGCGACTGTTGGGAGGGTGTTTGCAGCTAATATTGGTTGGTTCTCGTTGCTGGTGATCCCTATTAGGGGTGTGCATGGTCCGGATAGGTCCGGTCCCGATATGGAACCGAGGACTGGATCGGTAGTCCCGGTCCCTAATTTTTCGGGACCGGAGACCGCTAACAGCAGCTGCTTATAAAAATCTAACTTTTTGATCTAAATCAACAACTTCTAATCTCAACGATCCAACCTAATAAAACATATACATGCCCATCGTATAACCATCACATAAGTACTTATAATCTTAAATTAATGAGAAAAGACTAAATTAGGAAGAAAAACACTTAAAATAACTGAAACATGATTATGCTCCTGCATCATTCTCCTCAAATTGAAAAGAATCAAGCTCAAAGTGTGATTACACTTGTACTTCACTGAATCCAAGTGCGAACAAAGCAACGGGTTTGCATAATATAGTCAAGATAAAACACAAATTGAGTCAAGACAAAACACGATTGGAGACTGCATATCGACAAACATGATCGGAGGATGCGTTGCGAAGGCGAGACGTGAACGTCGAGGGAGAGGAGAGGAATGAGTGTCGAGCAGAAGAGGGAGAAATCAGGTTAACTAGTTCTTTAAAAAATTTTAATTTTAATTTCTAATTGTGTGTATATATATATTCTGGGTGGTTCGGTTTGGTCCCATCCACCATGAAATCGGGGACCAGACCGCCTCCTCAAGGACCGGACAGGATCAGGTTGGTCCGGTCCGATCTAGTCCTGCTCCGGTCCGGTTCAGTTTGCTCGCCCCTCGTCCCTGTTGGGCGGCGACTGATGATTTGAGGCTCAATTAAATAAATGAAGGACGAAATTGAAGGACAACATAAAATTCGAGGGTCGAAAAGCAAAATGGAAGCAACGCGGCCAACGCCACTGTGAAAAGGGAAGCAAGAACTAATATGCGAACGCGAATCCTGTACCTCAATCCCAACCAACGCAACCTCCGCACTGCTCGCAATCGCACCCAATTCGCCGCCGCCGTCTCTCCCTGAGCTCTCATTTCTCCCCTCGCGACGCCGCGGACAAATGGCAGGTCCGGACGCCGTCTCGCCGCCGGAGCCGCAGAGCAAGGCCAGGCTCCTCGCGACCTTTCTCGTCGGCGGCGTCGTCGTCGGGGCCTCGCTGCTCGGCCTCTACCTCACCGGAACTCCGCTTGGGATCGGGGCCGGGCTGGGCGGCCGGAGTAGGAGGAAGAAGAGGCCGGTGAGGGTCTACATGGACGGCTGCTTCGACATGATGCACTACGGCCACTGCAACGCTCTCCGCCAGGCCCGCGCCGTGGGGGACCAGCTCGTCGTTGGAGTCGTCAGCGACGCGGAGATCGTCGTTAACAAGGGGCCGCCTGTGACGCCTCTGAAGGAGAGGATGATAATGGTGAACGCCGTCAAGTGGGTGGACGAGGTGATCCCCGATGCGCCGTACGCGATCACCGAGGAATTCATGAAGAAGCTGTTCGATGAGTACCACATCGATTATATCATCCACGGCGACGATCCCTGCGTTCTTCCCGACGGCACCGACGCTTACGAGCTTGCGAAGAAGGCCGGGAAGTACAAACAGATCAAGCGTACGGAAGGTGTTTCAAGCACCGATATCGTTGGTACGGTCTTGTTCTTGTCCTTTTTCGCAGTTTTCTTCTTTTTCTCTTCCTTTTCTAGTGTAGGCATTTGCAGTATGGGGGAAATTTCTTGAATATGGATCGTTAATCTTCCTTTGTTCTGCAATGTGTCTCACTGTGTATTCTAGCTTGTAAATTAAGCTTCCTAAGACGGATCCCGGGAAGGAAAACTTTTTTCTGCTTTTATAGTTTTACTCATTATGATGAATTCTGGTGGCATTGGTCCTCTCAATGGACTCCTGGAAGCGAAAGATTTGGTAACTCTGTCTTGGAGATGCTGATGTTGTGCCAGGCGGTGTGAGTTTTTATGATGGTGGTAATGAGAGTTTGAGCTGTGAAAGCTGCTAATGAGATAACTCTTTTACCTCAGTGGATTAAATGTTCGAATTGATCCTTTTTTTTCAATAGGGGTTTGTAGGACGTGCATGTTCAATAATGTTTTAGCATGTACTGAGTTATTCAGGATGTGTTGGTAATTATTTTGAGTTCTTCCTGCGAGCAATTTGGAATTTCAGTTCTTATGGAAGTTCTCTCACTGAAACAGGTCGGATGCTGCTTTGTGTAAGGGAAAGAACTATTAGTGACACTCAAAATCATTCTACCCTGCAAAGACAATTCAGCCATGGTCGGAGTCCAAAAGTTGAAGATGGTGGATCTGGTGCTGGGACTCGTATATCTCATTTTCTTCCTACATCTCGAAGAATTGTCCAATTTTCCAATGGAGTGGTGAGCTTATCTACGATCAGCATGATCTTAGAACATAGACTTGGGATTTGAAGATTCGGGTAGATCACCAAAAAGAGCAATCTCTATTTCAGTTGTCAACAAGATGAAGTTGCATGTTACACTTTTGGAGTACAACATGATTTAGAAATGTCAACCTTGAAAATATAAAATGGGATGGCTAGGATCAGTTGGCTATTAGAAATCTGATGTTGTAAAAAGCTGTCAAACCCCCCCCCCCCCCCCCCCCCTCCCTCACCTTTTTCCTTTCTTTTTTTTCCTTCTCTCATTTAGACTTTGCCTCTTCTTTAGTCTAACCCTCGTTTTCTGTTCTCTGTTTGTGTAGAGCCCGGGACCAGATGCTCGTATAATCTATATAGATGGTGCATTTGATCTATTTCATGCTGGACATGTGGAGGTAATTTTATTGCCTTTGCATACCTTTATTGCCTTTTTGCCTTTGCATACCCACCAAAGGCTGCAACATATCATGAGAGCATTTGTAGTTACTATCCACCCAAGTATTCTCTCTTTTTGCATTTTGATATATCTTACCGTTTCAGCTCTGCTCGGTGCGAAGTGTTAACATATGCTCTTGGGGAGGAATATCTTGAACAGAATTATTTGGGAGGAGGACAATTGAACAGCTATTTAGCATTAATATCAGAGGAAGTAGTTAATGGTGACAAATACAAGGCTGACAGCTCGTGTCCCCTGTTGACAACTCAAGTGTAGTAAATACCAAGATCTGGTGATTAGTCTCCAGCTTAAGCTTCCATTAATTAGACATCTCTCTTGGAAATTAGATGATGTCATTGGCCTTTTCAAGAGTATAGGACTAGTCACTAGCCTTTGTGTAGGCTCATGATATTTCTTGTAAGTCACTCAGGCCTTATAGATTATTGGTGTGTGTGCCCTTCTGTTCTGTATTTTCTTTAAGCCGATAGATGAGCTGCAATATGCACCTTATCTATCATTTGTACACCTGATAAATCATTAGAGACCTTGGTACTATTTTTAATTTCACGTAGATACAAATTGCATTCTTGTCTTGTCTTTCCTTATTTTTCTCTTTTAATGTTCTAATGTTAGGTTTGTGTCGTTCTCCACATATTCATTCTTAGCGCAGTTAAATGCAGCAGTTCTTGTACCCTTTCAAAAGCTGAGTCAGGCAGATGAAGCCAATGGTTAGTATAAATGAGAACATTGAGATATCTGCAGAGTACCAAGATCTGTGGTTTTGATGTCTACTTTGTGTCAGGAGTTAGAAACCTATTTTTGCATTATATGTTTATAGAGATTTAGTAGGAACATGATTGTGAAGGCACAAGATATCTACACAAATGAAAATCACAGAAAGGAAGCTAGACAAGCTTACAAGAAAACATAGACCTGCCAACCTGTTAAGTGACTATTTATATACTATGCACGGACATACATACACGCCTTTTGATAATTGATGTTTCAGACTTAAGTAACAAGTTTGATTTAATAGAACTTGGTACCCATTAGAAAACTGTCTATAGCATGAGCTAGTTTTATAGAAGATGATGTTAGCTTAGCTTTTCAATAAACAGTGGTTAATTTGGTATGTTCACTGTCTACTATGTCTTACACTAGCTTTACTCCAAGAGGTCATAAGGTGATAGAGAAGTAAACGATGAATGTAGAGACAATAGGAGGAAATGAAGAAAAAGCAGAGGGGCTCCTTTGCTTTTCTTTTTTCTGCAGAACAAACTGATTCCACTCAAATGGCTTTTGAGTGGATCCCAGTAAAAAATTACCAGGAGATTCTATTGGTGCTACTGAAAGAGAGAGATATTGGATGAAAGCCTCTCCAAGACATGCCTCTTTTGTTTCTTACGCCCTCTGTTTCTCATGCATTTCAGGGGCTATTTGGTTTCAGGCTTTCAGCTATGGCTGTTGTACACATTTTGTTTTGTGATGATAGTTCTTATTGCAGTCTCAATGGATCTCTATTGCCAATTGCTTGCTTTTAGCGAAGATAATGTAGTTTAGTGTTTATACTGGTAAGTATGAGCTTGTTGAGAAGTTTGTGTGTATTATCACTAACTTTGCTGTTTGTACAGATTTTGAGGGTTGCGCGTGGGCTTGGAGATTTTCTTCTTGTGGGAATACACACTGACCAGACCGTCAGGTTGTAAACTCTTTCCTTTCTTTATTCACTAGTTCAAGGTTTTGTTTGGTGCATATCAATTACACGAAACTGTAGAGTTTGAATGTTCAATTTTCTATGTCTTATTGCCGGGTGGTTTTTTTGCCAGTTCACGTGGCTGTCACAGTTAGTCAGTGTAATCTTGCAAATGCTAAACAGTCAGGATTCTAGCCTGGAGACAGAGTTAGTCTACCTTTTCGAAGTTGTGTTAATTTACGGTTTATTCTCTTTCAGCCATGTCGCACAGTCCTGATCTTATTCCAAAAAAGGCAATGTCAATCGTTACATGTGCTTCCCATTATAGAGTATTTATAGACCACTATTTTACAGGTGACTAACTAAAAAGATCGCTAGTTTATAGGTGAACTCGTTAGTTCAACGCTAATATGTTTATTTTGCTCTTTTCTGAGATTTTACGTCCTTCCAAAAGTTGCTGCCCCACTCCCTAACCATGCCCTCACCACTGTTAAGTGGTTTTGTGAATGGATTTATTAGGTCGGGGGCTGGCAAGTTGGCCATCAAACCTCTATAATTTTTTTTTCAGGCTATATAAAGTATAATGTGTCCTTAGGTCTAGACACCATCAGCGGTTGAACCCGAGTCTAGACACCTATGCCCAGTGGCTCTCTATAAAATACTTGGAGAACTTCGGGACTGAAGTATGTCATTATTAACAAAAAAGGAAAATAGTTATCAAAATTTGACTTAATGTGTCAGAGTTCATGAATACTTATGGTCAAGGATATTGTGTGACTGATCGACTTTAATAGGCAATAAAATCACATCTTTACAGATTTGTTTCTTCTATATAGTTCTTTCAGCAATACGTGTGCAGCAGTTTACAGAAAATATCTGTTCTTTGTCAGCGTTATTTGCAACTGGTACCTGAAATATGTTATCTCTTGATCTGTGAATGACTCTGTATGGAATTGATCATATTGACAATGTTTGTATCCTCTCTTAATTCAGAAAATCAATGAAATGACAGATAGAACTCGTCTATAAGCATATGTGAGCATCTTGACCAGTCATCATATTCATATTATCACATTCACTTCTGGATATCTTCAGTATTTCTCAATGCTTTGATTTTCTCCCTGTTTTCTAATGGAGTCAGAAGCTTTCCCTTCCCTTTGCTTCTCTTTCTCTCACTTCTTTGTGGAATTCTCTTTTCCTTCCTCTCCTTCCCTTCCTTCCTCCCAATTCCAGTGCGTGTTGCCAATCCATGGCTTGAGTTGTTAGACTCAGTTGTCTCTTGCAGAACATCAGAGTATATCTCTAGTGTAGGATTTATATGGCATCAGTAGGTTAAATGGACAGTACGATGGTTGGTGCTGGGGAATCCTTTTTTCTTTCAGTAAAAAGTTTTGAAACAAGAAAGTATGAAAACTGGTGCACTCTGCAGGTTAATTAGGTCCCAATCATGAGGCACCACTGACTAATGATGGGGATTAGATCCCCTTGATTTGGTTCTAAATATTCTGTGAACCACGGATAATATTTGGTTGCATAGTTGTCATGAGTGTTGACTAGAGGAGTATAAGTTCTGGATGGCCAAGGACTTCTGAGTGCTGAAACTTAAGTGCTCTTGCATGATGGTCATGGATGTGACATTGAACCTAAGCATGGAAGCCAGTAAGTCTGGTCACTGGGGACAATTGAGTAAGAAATAGACAGTATGTGTCCTTTGTAAATCCTTTTTCCTTTTACTATCCTCATTCTCACTGCACCTGATGCTGCGATTATTAAATTCTAAGAAACTTCAACTCTTTGTGAATATGATGTCCATCATTGGATTTTTTTTTTTCCTGTGGATAAGTCGCTATTTGAACACTATAGTTACTCGGGTTTTCAGGGAATTTTCTGAACTAGGCTGTTTCTATTCTGAACTTGCATTATAGGTTTTTATTGTTGTTACCTTGCTTACTTAATGATCACTATTGCTTTGACTGCTCAAAATGGCGGTGCTGTTCTAGGAGATTTTTGCTGATGCTTTCTCATAAAGATGAGTCACGCAAACTGAACTTGTGTGAGATCATAGTTTAAAACGATAAATACTAGAGGAAGTCTAATTCTGTAAGAGAAAATGCGAGATTTTGTGGGATCACTGCCAACTGTTCTAAAAGCTTAAGCTGTTAGATGAAGGTGCGGTCTAATATTAATTGTTCTATCACTCCCCCTCACGCTTAGTCTGGTCTTTTTGCTTAGTACTAAGCGTGGACATATTTAATTAAAGAGGCAAATGGTACTTGGAAAGATTTGAACCCAGGACCTCCTGCTCTGATACCATGTAAGATTTTGTGGGACTACTGCCAATTGTTCTAAAAGCTTAACCTGAAATTTAGCAGTAAGAGGTAGGAGAGAATACATGAGTGATATTGGAATCAGCAACTCGATCAGGATAATGTATTCTCTCAATAATCAATGCTTCAAATTTCATCGGATTGACGCTTTGGGAGTTTATTGCAAAGATTGTTCTTTGTGATTACATAGATATGGATTAACCAGTAAGTTGCTTACACCATCTTAAGTTGCTTGCTTTTCTTTGATGTTATATGGGAATCTGTATTTGAAAAGTAAGCTAGGATTACGCAGCAATGGCTATTTGAATTGTTGCTAGAAAAGTGCATTCCTTAAATATTCTTCTGTGAGGAAGTATTCTTTTGTCAACCTTTTGGTTCAAGATTGATAAGATATGTTGATTATGACAGTGGAATAATGTTCTGATCTGGAATTACTAAAAGCCCTGCTGCTTATTGATGTTGAACTTCACCCATTTGTGTTAATTTCTTCTGAAAGTTACGAAAGACGATTTCTCTTGTCGTGTGTTATCGCTAGCGCTTGCTTTCTGTTAGTAGTTTGGGGAGCTTTGTGAAGTCAGACCATGCAAACATACAAATCTGCCTCTGATATGATTTATATGGTATTCTCTTACTTCTAGTCTAATATTAGCAGCAACTCCTTGTAATTGTTTGTGGTGATTGGGTTATTGTTGCTAATTTTTGTGGATATTTCTGCTTGAATGGCGTCTTTCAGTAAGCATTCACTCATAGATTATATGTGATAACAACTGTAGTTCACATTAATGACTTTGATAGGTCCAAGCTTGCTTTTGGTTTGAATTTCTCAGACTTAACACATTTGTGGTTTGTTGACAATGGCTTTGCAGTGCTAAAAGAGGAGCACATCGGCCAATCATGAATCTTCATGAAAGAAGCTTAAGTGTTTTGGCATGCCGGTATGTGGATGAGGTGATAATCGGAGCCCCATGGGAAGTGTCCAGAGATATGGTTGGTATTTTCTCTGAAGCTATGCAGCTCAATACATTGTATTTTCAGCTGCTTTCATCAAATCTTTTAGCAATCTCCTTTCTGAATTTTGAGGGTGTGGAAATGAAATTGTTAAAATGTTATCTATGGTGAATGATTGTAAGTTGAGGTGGATGTTGTGATTTTGTCTACAAATCACTCATTTAGAGAGAGAGAGACTGGGGGGGGGGGGGGGGGGGGGGGGGGGGGGGGCGATTCCCCGGTTGTCCTTAGGACACAATCTGAGGGGCAGAGAGAGGAAGTGATCGACGGTAGTAGAAAGATTATCTCAGACTTCCCTTTGATATCTCATTTGCATTATCTCAGCAAGACATCCATTTCTCACTTTATATCATCACTAACTTGAGTTCTTGTGCAGATTACGACATTCAATATTTCCTTAGTTGCCCACGGAACGATAGCAGAAAACAATGATTTTCAGAAGGTGAACCATAGCAAATGGCTAGTCCGTTATGCAATTGCTTATCTTTTTGAAGTACTATTGTGCTTTTGTTTGTTAATTACCCACATCAATGCATATTGACAGGATGAAGGGAATCCGTATGCTGTTCCAATCAGTATGGGCATCTTCAAAGTCCTGGAGAGTCCTCTGGATATTACAACTACAACAATAATTCGGAGGATTGTAGGAAATCATGAAGCTTACCAGGTAGGTCCTTCCTGACATGTAATTTCAGCTCTCTGTATTCTCTAGGTGATCTATGGATTATGCCATCTTCTTTCTTTTCAACGACGATCAAAGTGCTCTACGTATAAGGAAATAAATTTTTGTTGGCCATTGCATATGAAACTATGTGACTATACTTTATCCTTTCTGCCTGAGAGGTGTATTACCAAGGGAAGTTGACCTTATTTGATTTCCAATGAATATTGTGTATCCAAATTTTGTCAAGGAACTTTAAGGCTTGGACTTGAGGTCGTTCACCCTTACCAACATCCATGACCTCCTCGTCTTGTCTGAGGCATTGTTCCCCGTGTGCTATATTTGCATTGTAGAATGCCAGTATTACCTGCCCTGCAGCAAAAGACATCAGTTGGTGGAAGTTCAAGGGGTGCTTATTGTCTAATATATATAGTTCTTTCGTTGATTATGCAAAACTAGATAAATGGAATACGCAAGCACACTATCTGGACCACTAATGACTTTTCCTGTCCTGCAGAAACGCAATGAAAAGAAGTCAGTAAGTGAGAAGAGGTACTATGAAGATAAGACTTATGTTAAAGGGGATTGATGTTAAAACACCTGGGGCACCTCCATGGTTTATTGCCCCAGCAATTTACCTTCTTTTTTATTGCAAAGTAGATACAGATGCAGATTATTCTAGGATAAAGCTCGTGTCTTATAGGGATACGGCATTCTATACGGCTCAATCGGGAGACTGATCATGTGATAGTCACATGTACTCGATGTGTTTGGCTTGCCATTACCCCTCTCTCTCTCTCTCTGAGCTTGATTGGTGTCTTGCAGTTGTGTCCACCATCGTGGTAGAGTTGTAGGGGGCGAAGAAATTAGGTGGATGATTCATCCGAGACTGGGTAATCAGTCATTCATTCTTGTGTCATTTGGGTCATTCATTGTTGTTACCCAGCACCTAAACGCGATCTTGGATTTTGTTGACTGCATATGGTCGACCTTTGCTGCCTAATTACAGTAGCGCCGCAAATGCATGAAAGAAGTGGAGAGTTTGTCATAAAGCATGAAAGGGAATTAGAGCCAAAATAATTATGGTGGTTTGCCGATATGACCTTGGACATCCGAAGCAATTTGATTCACATGCTGGTGGAGGAGACTGGGAACGGAACCCAAGTCAAGTGAAATACAAGTTTAAGCAATGGAGGAAAAGGGCAGTAGTTTAGTGGTTATGTAAAGGCATGATGAGGGCGGAAAGTGCACGGCGGAGAGTAAATTTGCACGAGGATGATGAGGTATCGTGTTTGGTAGCGATGGTCAAGACGGGTTATAAAGTTTATAGCAAGTTAGGTCATTTCTGTCACGGTGTTCGTGTTCGAGAACTACCATTGTTAATACTGATTCTTATGCAGCTTGACATGATCGACCTTATATCTCAGGTTTTAGAAACTACCAGGAGTGAAGATCGCCATCGTAGTTGTTATATGGATCAACCACATAAGTCAAATCTCATTATATATGTTGCTTGGTCAACCCCGAGGGCAGGCGAATGATGAATTGATGAACATGGTGATGTTATGCAACCCACCCCACCCCCCCCCCCCCCCCCCCCCCCGACACTTCCTAGCGACTTGAAAGTGAAAACGTGTGGGAATTGGAAATGGTAGAATTGAAGGAGATGCGATCGCTGCGATCGCTGAAATAGATATGCTGATTTCGTATGATGGATGGCGAGTTAGGTTCCTCCTTAAGTTAAAGCCATGGCGTTACAAGTATCAAACCTTGTCAGGACTATACAGTACAAGGCTTCTGCGAACAAAATAAGATTGAACAATAAGAATTCTATGAATGTGGCTGCTCGAACCACGTGCGTCTCTCTCTTCGCCCTTCGAATATTCATCCACGGTCATCATCTAAGAACACAAAGTTGGCGGGAAAAATTGTTCAAAAAGTTCAAAACCTATTGCACTTTTGCTAATTCAGTTCTAAACTTTTGAATTTTGCCAATTAAGTCTATGGCCAATTTTGATTGGAAAATTGCTGCCGTGGATACTGGCCATTTTACGTGATAGGACCGATGTTAACGTAAATAATTTTTAATAATTTTCAATATTTTTTTATTATTGTTTAAATTTTTACCTTTGCTTTTAGAACTATGGCCGGCGATGTCGCCGATCGACCATTGCCGACCACAGGCGAGCCCTCGCCTGGTCTGGGTGAGGGCCAGAATGCCCTAACCGGTACGTTTTATATTTGGAATTTTGGGGTCAATAGGAAGTGCTTGGAGAGAGGGGGGGGGGGGGGAGAGGCCCTTGGTTTCGGATAGTTGTATCGCTCAGTGACTAAGGGGGCGCTTGGTTCAGTTTTTCGAAGAGGTGTTTGGCACTTGTTTGGGACTCCATTGACCAAATACTAGCATTGAAAGAATTGAAAGCCCAAGGCAGGTGGAGACCTGCCTTAGGCTTTCAGCATTTTCGGAATGCTGAAGTATCATTAGTGAAATTTCCCCGATTGCCTATTTTGCCCTCAAAGTTGTATTAAAAGTCCATATTTGCCCTTTTTAAAAAAAACCCTAAACTTCTCTCGACACAACTCTCTCTTTTCCGACACTCACTGGTGGAAGGAAACAGCTGCGGTTCCCGTTTCTGAGTGAAGGCTCATCCGAAACTGGACCGATTTTGGAACCCGTTTCGGAACCGGTTGATTAAGCAAAAATAAACGGTAGTTTCTAACCTCAGCACGAAGTCTTCACCGAAACAAAACATACTGATATCTTCGTTATTGCATCCTTATGTTACGTCAAACGAAAAACTCAAGATGGCACACTTCTTCTTTACCCTATCTATAATTGTAATAGTAAAATCCAGAATACTCCATAAAAATTGTCGATGCGTGTGCTCAAAATAATCTCTTTTAGACTAGTGAATATGCACAAGCGTCGCGCGCGTCGAAAAATACACGATATCAAGAAATGATATAAATGTACTTGGACAGATAAAAATATGTCAAGATCGAAACTTTCCTTTGAAGGTTGTTTCGTGTTTAAAAATCAAATTTTGATGTCGGAATACGCGATAAATTAGACAAAATTATTACGCATTCGCTCATATATTTGATATTTGTAATATAAGTAGCTCAAGATATTCTGAAAAGAAAGAAAAAAGATTGAAAATCCGTTGAAATTAGCGGTTCTCTTTGCCAAAGAGCACCTTCCATGTACCAACTATACTTACTAAAATTGAATTTATTTTAATGAGAAGCAAACAACATTTAAGCTCCATTTCTTAAATGAGAAATTAATATTTTAGGAAAAAACATTTTTCTAATTTTGATCAGTTATATCTCTTAAGAAATGAGATAACGGAAAATATTCTCATCATCAATAAGAATGTTTAGTCACGAGTTGTTGTTAATAGCGGAAGTATTTTTCATTGACTTATTACTTTGTGAACAATGACGATGATTCTCTACCCTACTTGATGCCCCCGTCGTGCGTCAATTTCCAACCATTATTACATTAGATGCTAGTTTTATGACCACTAGAGCCGGCAATATGGGTCATGTACCCATTTTCTGACTCAGTTTTAAGATGTCCAACTTTATATGGGTAACTCGTTTTCTCTTAAAATGGGTTGAAAAAATTTAATGCCCAAAAAACAGGTCAAATATGGGTCATTTAAGTGACCCATATTTTAACCCATATTTTTTTAACAGGAACACCCGCAAATCATCCTCTCAGCTTTCCCCTTCTTCACTTCTTCGCCGAGATGGAGAGAAACGAACACAGAGAGAAAGAACTACCTCCGCCTACTTCCGCCGTAATGGCCACCGGACAAAATCGAGCTCTCCGGACTCGAACAGAGCGACCTCGGGGCTCGCCAGGATCTGGCCTCGAGCTCGTCGGGATTTGGCCTCGAGCTCGCCGGGATCTAGCCTCGGGCGCTGGATCTGGCGAGCCCCGAGCTCGCCAGGATTTAGTTAAATATATGTTTAAGAAATATGGGTCGGGTATGGGTCATTAAATTTGTACTGTATAAAAATGGATCCAAACGAGTTAAATAGGTCAGTATGGGTCGGATCATATTCGACTCGACCCGACCCACCCGTTTGACACATCTAATGACCACCTCAATTAGTATAGGCCAATGATTCGATCGATGAGGCATCGAATGGAGACACTGACAACGGTAAAAGACCTCGTCCCGTTATTAGAGGTGGTAAAATGGGTTTAGTTCCATATTTTAACTCATATATAATAGTGCATGTCATAAATATGTTGCCTTAAGTTTTAAAAACAAGCATAAAGAGTTACCTAATAAGTCAATGGGTTTTAAAAGAGTTACCTAACAATCTTAAGTGGATGGTCATTTTTTTAATTTCCTGGTTTTTTTTATAATCTTTTTTTTTTCTCTCTTACGTAATCCGGCAAGGGTTGCCGAACAACCCTCGCCGTCCATTAGGCGAGTGCCGCATCCTCGCTCGTGACTGGCGAGGGCTTCGCGGCCCACGCTTTGATTGGGAAACGGCTGGTACCTTCGCCCATGACCAGCGAGGGCTGAGAAACCCTCGCTAGATCTGGGCAAGGGTCGGCTACCCTCGCCGGATGATCCTGATGGTGGACTTATGTTTCGGAAGACAACTGTTCCTTTTCCTTTTTTGTTTTTTTGTCCCCTTAGGCGACACAGACTTTGGAAACCGACCCAATTTTCGAGAAGCTCATCTCCACCTTTCACCAGTTGAGAAAGGTTTTTTCCACTTCAAATATTCACTTCGGCACTTTCTTACCGTCCATACTCAAACAACAAAACTGATGAAACACTGCTTGCCAAGCATCGTGAATCAACCCAAAGTAACCATATCAAGTTCCAGTTCTCCACAATCAGAGCCACCGCATGCACCACCACACTGCTTGTCACCTCTCTCTTTCTTTTGCGGCTTGGGGACTGCGATTCGCGGCCTATCTTTGCCGTCAACGTGCCTATCCTGCCGATTCTCCCTTGGAAACAAGGCGTGTCTCGTGACACAAATATTCTTTTTCTGATTGTGTATGTTTGTCTCGGTGGTGATACATGGCGGTCAATGGCATGTGAACGGTGAGTGAATGGTCTGCGTGTCGAATCTGTCGATTCCTTGTTCGTGTCGGTTTGTTTCTTCAAGCTATGTATGTCCATTTCCTTACTGTTGCCATTGTGGAGGATTGAGTTAATGGTGACGGATGGCCGTAGTATTGAGATACGTGGTTAAGCTTGTGCGAAAATTGATTCGAATTGAAGCTGTTTTGGATGACTGACGTTGGTATCGTTGTTGAGGTTCTGATCTTAAAACGAAATATCGCTTCGATCTAATGTCCAGGCTCCTTGACCGTAGTGCGTATTACTTGTTCGACAAAATGCGTAAATGGTAATAAGAATGCAGCTTCATCAAAAGAGGAAAAAAAGACAAGTTCAATAGTCCTCTCGTTGGACGCTAATCCTTACACAATTGCCATTGGATCCTTGTTATTTGAGACGTTCATGTTTCCTCTTCACGTCAGGTCCAAGAATCGCGATCTGCAAATCTAAAAGGAAAAAAAAAACACAGACTTTATGGTAGATCCTGGAGTCGGACCGAAAAAATAGGGTAGATTCCAAAATCGGTTCCAAGGAAAACATGGATGGTAGGTTCTAGGTTTTAAAAATTGAGAATATGTCATAACAGTTCTAGGTCTGAAATCGATCACCACTAATATGTCTCCGTCTTTTAGCATTGCGACATCCGCTTTTGAGAGGACTTTCTCGTATTGTATCCGCATTATCCATAAGTCCACCTGATTCATAAGTTATACCATGTCGAAGTCGAGGTGAGCAGATTAACGATGTTTTTATATCTTGTCTAGGTGCAATCGTGTTAATCGGTAGGCAATTGCATGTTCCAAAATTTTCCAAAGTGATACATATTCGACATCAGGCTGGGCCCGAATCGGGCCGGACTGAACTGGTTGACTCAATGTGGGCCAATTTTGGTAGTTCGGGCGGGGCCTGGTTTCCACCATCCTAATCCTAAACAATAGCTTGTTTGGATCAGACCTTAGTCTGTTTGGATCAGACCTTAGCCCAAGTTTTAGTGCATTATGCAAACCGTTTGTTCTTTTTCCTTATTTGGGTTAATAATGGGGTATTCAAAATTATCAAAACACAGTTTGAATACCCGACTAAATCTCTCTCTGCCAGTGGCGATCCTGCTCTAAAACCTCAATAATCAACTTTATGCATTGGATCTTAAACCCTCGTTATCGAGTTTAGCGTCTTGTAATCTATCGCTAGACCAATATAACTTGTGCACTGCTTGTGCGTTGTTTTGACGTGGCACTCTTGGCAATGACTATACAATATCACCACCGAAGGGACGCTCCTCCTTGCTTATTTACGAGTATCCAACAGTCTCTTTTCTACTCGTAGCACATAGAATTTTTCGTAGATTATGGTTCTCTCTCTCTCTCTCTTTTTTTTTTTGGTAAAGATGGTTCTCTCTCTTTGTTATTATGATTCATCACTAATTTCGTTTGTTGGATTTCTAACTAGTATTGACTACAAGGAATCATAAATTAATCTTGTTTATGTGCTTGGAAGACTCCCGTGAGATTTTCTTTGTCACCGACCCGTGACGGGATCTCCCCAACAGAGACTGATCACCCGCGCCAAAGTCCAAACTTTCGCGCTCGAAAGAAGCCCCAACTTCTCCAGCTCGCTCTCTTCTTCCCAATCAGATATCAGGGAAAGCTTCTAGCTTCGAGCTTTTGCACTTCGAAATTGGCCAGGAATGCCTGACCGGACCCAATTCAACCTCTGACGATACACAAAGACTCCGGTTAGGGGTTCGTAATGGATGCCAAAGACATTCTGGAGCTGCCCAAAAGTCAGCTTCCGATCCCCCAAGAGAAGAGGTCTAGGCCTCCGAAGGAACCTCAGAGAAAGCCCGATGGCATTTCGCGGGAGGTGATTGGTCGTTTCAGTCAGCCTGTCCTCTGTTTTCTTTGTTGTCTCTGTTACTATATTTATATATGTGTGGGTTTCAGCAGCTACAGTGAGTTATGAATCTGCTAAAATTTTGTAGGTATATGCGCTTACTGGCGGTCTGGCGCCTCTCATGCCGTCAATTGATGTTTCTCAATTGAAACGATGGCCTCCTTCGGGTGAGAAGGTTCGTTGAATTTCAGTTTAAGGTAGTGTAGTGAGGTTGGATTTGGGGTTCAAGCTCATCATCAGGTCTAGAGTAGTTATAGGATTCTAGGTGTGGCACGTTTGTAATTAAGCATTGGTTAAAGGGCAGAGTTTGTCAGTTTGATGTACCAATCTTGGTTTGTGTCATTAATCATGATGTTAACACTCTCAGTAGGATATAACGAATGATGTATTCGTTGATATAGAGGTTTTGTAGTATCCGCATGGGCTGTTCTCCCAAATGAAAGAGCTTTCTGGAATATAGATGACACTTTCAGTTAATCCACATATTACCCATTGCTTCTATAGAATAGATGACCAATCATTCTCTTCGTTATTTTGAGTTCCAGGCTTCTTTTATGTGTAATCTCTTGTATGAAAATCACTTCACAGAATTCTGCCCTTTGCTCAGATTACTTGGCAGTGGCTACCTTTCACAAATTCTGCTAGAAAGGATGATTTGCAGCTCTTCCATTGGGTAAATCTTCCTGCCTTGCACAGTTGAGAACTTTATATCGGGGTGTTGTTAGCACTAAAAGTCCCCCTGTTTCTTAAAAATCTGCAGGTCAGAGTCGTGAATGGTGTTCCACCAACCGGTGATTATGCTTTTGCCAAATACAACAAGGTAAAGCTCTTGTCGTTTATAAATTTTCTGTATGTTCTCTGGTGAGAGAAGGTTTTTGTGTTTATGTGCCTATGTTAATGTGAAAGCTTATCAATCTGTTTTTGATGTGATGCAGTCTGTCAACATTATATGTATACCGATGAAGAGTATGAGAAGTACTTGACTGATTCTGTAGGTACCATCTCAAGTTTTGTCTTCGTAACCTCAGGATAGATAAAGTTTTTGTTTGGTTTTTTCCGTTGGAAGAGAATACACTTGATGCTTGTTGCACATGACTTTATCTGTTGGTTAGCTTTTCAAATTCTCCTTTCCTGACCGAGTTGTTCTACCTGTTTTTAGACATGGACCAAAGAAGAGACGGATCAATTGTTTGACTTGTGTGAAAGGTTTGATCTCCGCTTTATTGTGATAGCTGACAGGTTTCCCTCATCTCGCACAGTGGTGGAACTGAAGGATCGCTATTATAGTGGTACGTGTCTGATTTTGAGGTTGAGTGAAGGTTCGTTCACATGAACTTTCTTGTTTTATATATTGATGGCTTTTCTGCTGCATATTTTTAGTATCTCGTGCTCTTCTGAGTGCTAGAGCTCCTCCTGGAGATATCACCAGTCACCCTCTTGTAAAGGTTGGTGATGAAGAATTAAGCACCTATGTTATATTTGAGATAGTCAATTAGGGAATTTCCCTGAGTTCACTTTGTACCCAAGTTACATAATTGCCATGCTCATCTGTTTCTTCACGGCACAGGAACCTTACAATATGTCACAGGAAGTAGAGCACAAACGTGCCCTGTCAATGGTCCTCTCTCAATCAAAACAGCAAGAGAGAAAAGATGCCGAGGTCATTATTTTACTATGCCTTTCGGCAGACCGGTAGATTTATTGATGAGCAAATATCGACCTTTTCTTTTGTTTCTCGTTTATTTATTGTTTTCTTAGGTACTGGCTGAAGCAAAAAGGATAACAGAGTCACGCATGGCTGCTAAGGTTGGTCTTATTACCCTATTGCATATCTTTCTAGTTTTGCTTTCCGTTTTCAGGAAGAGGGCATTATAGCTCTTCAGAAAGAATGTATTTAATGAATAACGCAGCTCTGGTATCCAGAGGAGTATCCATTCTTACTCCAATTCTGATAGTGTGATTGTGCAATTTTTCTGTTGATGTTTCTGGTAATGTTTCTGGAGATTGCAGTTCTTAAGTCTTTTTTCCTCATTTCCAGTGCACTGAAGAGTCTGAGTCGCCTGTAGCATCAAATATTGGTCCAGAAAATAGTCAGAGACCTGCAGTCACTGGTGACGCTGTAACTCTTTCAAATGCTGCACTTCCCTCTGCTATCACTGCATCATCAACATTAATGGCAGACAATGCATCTACTCTTGCTTCTCTTCGCATGGTAGGCATTGTTTGCGTCTAAGATGTCCTTTTCCCCTTAAAAGTTACTTTTGATTCTTTCCTATTATTTTGGTAAGTCTGCCCCAGTGAGTGACACTATTTCCGGTATTAAACTTTTAACGCCTTCCCACAATTCTCTGAGAAAATTTCAGCTTCGTGTGTACTTGAGAACATATGCTCTTGATCACATGGTGCAAGCTGCAAGTGCATCTGCTGGACTTCGGACAATCAAGCGGGTTGAGCAAACGTTGCAAGAACTTGGGGTATGCTTATTTCCTCTTTCATGGAATGGTGTCGGGAACCTTTCTTGGCAAGGGAATTTCATGTGGTCGTTATCACATAATTTCTTATTAGGATTTAAGAAGAGGTACTTCCTGCTCTATGTTATGTGAATGGTTTATTGTTCATTTTTTCTGTTGCAGTTAAGCCTTTGCTAGGTTTTAATACTCCTGCGACTTGGTAATAAATTTCTAAGCTTTTCGTCAACAAGTGTACATGATTATTTCAATTCCTCTATTTTTCAGGAGAATTTTAAACCAAAAGTCCCGACCAAAGCTGTTTGTGCAGAGCATCTTGAGTTAAGGAAAGAGATATTGACTCTTCTAAATCTTCAGAAGCAGGTAATTTCTTGTGTAACCATAGTTATAGTCGTGTCTTTGTCTTAATCTTTTGATATCTGAAATTTTCATGAACAGATTACGTATCTCTAAGCTTTTAGATTTTCTGTCAATCAAAAGGTCTTGCATTTGTGTTTATATCTCAGTAAAAATGACATTTGCTCATTGTGTCATCAAACTCATGTATCATCTGCTGTCATGACATTTGAATTAATACAAGTAACCATGATGGCCTGATGTAGCTTGATATGCCTGCTAATAGTACCTGGTTGCTCACCAACCCTAGATTATCTGTGTTTTGATGAAATAAAGAAGTATGCCTGTGCAGCAATGAAGTATTTTAATAGCTCAATTTCCCTAATGTTCATTAACGAAATTACACAAGAGAGGAACACACATACTGAATAATTAGATTTGTTGAGTTGGAAAATTACAAATTTGAAATTTTCATTAATGCGCATGCCCACTCTCAAATTTCAGCTTCAATATAAGGAAACAGAAGGTACGTCTTTTCATGACAGTCCTTACTCAGAAACACCAGGGACCCCAAAGGTCAGTATTTCTATACTTTAGCGAACTGAGATTAGATGTAGTTGAGCCACCGCAATCATTGCTCTGCATTTGCTACTATTGTTCTGGACTGTATACTGTATCCCACAAAAATACTGTTCTCAAGTTTTCTTGTATGATTAAAAGTCAAATGTCTCTCGTGATAACAGCGCACGCCCCGTGGGGACCAGGATCGGCCATTTATGCCTGACCCTCTTAGTTTTTGAGGTAT
Organism: Lenwebbia sp. NSW1173648; assembly: GCA_029784005.1. Lineage (NCBI taxonomy): Eukaryota > Viridiplantae > Streptophyta > Magnoliopsida > Myrtales > Myrtaceae > Lenwebbia > Lenwebbia sp. NSW1173648. The sequence continues at coordinate 28,128,706 of JARCGZ010000002.1, forward strand.
CTAGTGGGTGGTTATTGTCAATTTCCAATTTTTCACTCTGTGGAACCTTTTGTTGTTTTATATTAGTCTCCTGAGATCAACCTCTGCAAGTGAACCCTAGACCTGTTGCTTGAAATGATTGAGTGATTCCGATACATGAACGAATCGCAGGTGATAGATTTGGCAAAAGGACCAGAAACGCAAGGTAACCAGGTTCTCCTATTGAGTTAAAGATGTACTCGTTCTTGTACAAGGTCCAGTGCCTAATGTCATTATTCTTTTGCCTTTTATAATGAATTTGGCATCTTCAGGCACCTGGAAGAACATCAGAAGCTGCACAATCCCCATCTCAATCTAAAAGGCCTCGCAAGATGAAGGCTTCCGACATCTAGTTGTGGGATGATTGAGTTTTGGGCTATTGGTAAGAGTGGCTTGCGGCATGATGGTCTGACGCAAAATTTATGCTTCCCTAGATGCTTGGTCAACGCTTAAGCACGAAAAGCAGATGCAACTCCCTCAAGATTGCTTCTTTTTGTCGGATTTGGAGTTGAGCAGAAGCTCAGACACCAATGGCTGAGCTTTTCCTGGAATGAGACGGGTACACATAACAATTACTCATCAACTTTCGGGTGCCTGTCCTGAGCATGAAAATCCTGCGTCTTTAGATGACGTTACGTGTATATATATAGGGTGACTATGGTGGTGATCTTTTGTCGATGAGGGTTTTTTCCCATTAGCATCATTTTTGTCTGGAATAGATGAAGCAGGCTTCGATTTCAATAGGCAAAGACTTCTTAATATTGGGAGATGCCTGCTGCTTTTTGCTTCGAAGCTGAGGGATCTCGAAATGGAGGAACTGATGTGTATGCATAAGATGCAATGTGAACTTTGCTGGTCCGAATCAGGTCATCTGATTTGAACCCAATCATGCATTTTGTAAGGCCCCGTCGAACCAATTAATGTAGACTACCGACGGTTTCTTCTATAGTGACTGACACCTTAACGGCGGCATGTGGAGTAGAGGTTGCAAAATGAGTCAAGAACCCATATTCTAATCTATATTTAAGAGTGTTTAGTCATAAATGAGTTGCTTAACAAATTTAAATGGGTCATAAATGGGTCAATAATAACTTAATGGGTCTTAAATGGGTTAGTTAACTATTTTAAAAATTATTATTTTATTTTATTTTTAATTATAAAATTTTCCATAATATTTTAGTAATACAATTTTTTTTTAATAATCCATAAGTTTTGCTAAATTAGATTAAATATGAAAGTGTTTCATTAATATGGGTATGGATTATGTCGGGTATGAGTAATTGGATTTGCACTACATGAAAATGGGTCTAAACGGATTACATTGGTCAATATAAGTCGGGTCATATTCAATCTGATCGGATCCACCTGTTTGACACCTCGTGGAGTGACAAAAGAAGTCGACTAGAAGTTGGCTAATATTTCGTCAAATGCAGGATGGATCCTAGTAGTAAAAGACTTTACCATCGATAGCTATCCCAAATTGTCATTGCTCCATAAGTAACAAAGAACCATTGTGTTCAGTTAGACTGAACACGTAATTCTTTATACAGTGATGCTGCGAGCTCTTAGTAAATTTATAATTAGGGTCCATTGACTTAGATAGTCTTATGGCGTTTGTTCACATATCATTTAGATAAGTCGGGGTTTGTAAAACATATATATTGCCGTCACTGACGAAAAAGGCCCGGACAAAAAGGATAGTTCATCTTAAAACATCCCAAAGTGCTGCTGTTTAGGACCTATTTGGTTGCATTCAGGCTCTAAAGTTCTTTTAGCAAAATTTGATTTTCTTTTAGAACTTTGGAAAAATATAATTATATTTTCAAATGCATGCAATTATATTTCAAAATGCCTTTAACCAAAGATGGAGGTATTTTAAAAAATAGGATTCTCGGAATTCAAATATACTTTATTTTCTTTTAACTTAGGTCTCGCTTAATTTTTATAATTTCGAAAATGTCCTCAAAGATCTTAATTTGCCGGCGAAGGCCGCAGCTACCGGCGTGTGGCCCGTTGAGCCACCGCCACCCTCGCCTGACCTCAGCCACCATCGCCGATATGGCAATCTCTCATTGCTTTAGGTTCCTCTCGACTCCCTCCCTCTCCCTCTCCTGAACTCAGCTGCAAAATCTCAGACATTCTGTACCCAGAACTCGCTGCACCTTGACGCTTGAACAAAGACCGAAGCACTGTGACCCCAAGCAAACTCAGCAATCACTTGGCTACTCGCACTCTCCCTTTTTCGGTTCAGGCTTCTTGCTGGGGTACTCTCATCGATGGACTCCACTCGAGGGTCAACCTCGTCGTCTACGAAAATGGGTCAATCGATCTCGGCCCTCTCCACACAAACATCTGGCTAAAAAAAGCTCAATCTTTACATGTTTTGCTCTACACTCGACTCATCAGCATTTGTCAAATTCTCTCTCTCTCTCTCTCTCTCTTACTTCGGCATAGATTTTGGACTTTATGACTTGTGGGGTTTGTAATTTTAGGTCCCTCCATTGCTGGGGTTGTTTCTATTGCACTGTTGGGTTGCTGCAACTGTACTTGGACGAGAGAACCTCTTCAAAAGCTTCCCAAGGGAGTTTGGAGAACACAGCTGCTTCACGGGTGTGAGTATCCACCACGAAAATTCAACTTCAATTTTGCCAAAGATGAGGGGAGTGTGAAAAATTATTGGTCCTGACATGATGATTGGTGACTGGAGCGGTTTCTGATTGGGGGGTTTTCTTTGATGATGTTGACGAATTCAGAGCACTGGTGGGTTTCATTGAATTGAGCGCTGAACTGTACAAAGCTGGAGTGGCAGACAACGTTGAGGCATACATTCTGTTTGCAGTGGCTGAGGTTATGTGGTTGTCCCTGGACAGAGGTTGGTTTGGTTTTGCCTTTGCTTGGGTTGTTGGTCTTGCCTGCCCATTGGCTGAGATTCCTCTCATGAAGTAATGGTCCTTTAGTGTTCATGTAATATGTTGGAATTGTTTAATTCATTTTGCATGCTTTACTTGTTACCCTTAACAGTGAAAGTTAATGATATTCTAGAATGATTTTGCGTTGATTAGTATTTTTCTCTGCTAAATCTCTCAGGTTCTTTAACCTCTGGCAGGTAATCTTGTAGACACCCTCATTCACCTGCTATCCGCAAATATGACCGATGAAAACATAAATGAACGAATAACAACAGTAACAAAGAGGTGTCTGGTTTTGCTTTGTGTGTTGTTTCTGCACACTTTGCACTGCAGGGGTTAGTGACTTGGACAATCACTTGCCACTTCGTTTACACACCGTTTCTGGTGAATCTGTCCCGTTGGTTGAGGTCTGTGATTTCTTCTCGTTAATCGGTGGACAAGTCTTCCAAGAGGAAATGCATTTTTCTTCACTCGCAAGAATCATAGAGAACATTTGATTATGCCAACTGAACCAACAAACTTCAGCTTGGTGGGTTGGTTAAGTCCAATTCCATGGCTGTCATCCCAAAAGCCATGGGGACTTGGAGCGCTGATCTGAGAAGAGTATTATTTACTTCTTTATTTTATCTACGTGTGTATATTAAGCAAACCAAAAACTGATAATAAGCTCTATAAATTTAGGAATTGAATGAAGTGAATCTTGTTCTGTTTTGTTCACTTGGCGTTTTAATTTCTGAACATAGTGATCTCTAAGACTGTTAGGTAGGTGATTTTTCAATTTGTGTCAATGACTGCCATAAGCTCTAGAGCAAAGGATTGTCTAAGAGTTATAGGGGGGCGATTTTGATCATGTTAGGTGTTTCTGAATTGTTGGTTCATGGAAAATAGACAGGTAAACTGATATACAATGTCAGGGGAATTATTTGACTTTGTTATGTGATATTTGCCTGATAGTTCAAGATCTCTAGCATAAGAGACATCATGTCTAGTAGCGTGAAGATTGCTAGTTTGAATAGTCACATTCTCCTTTGTCACATTCTCTTTTCACCCAATTGCCAGTTTCCTTTAGTTGGTTTTCACCGTGCTTTCATCTACCTAAATTAGGTTGGCACGCATCAAGCTTTCATCTTCGTGTCATTATTCTCATGAAGTGTTTTGAAGTACAGAATGCGGATGATTACAAAGATCCTGCTAAGTTTCCTCCATTTCAAAACCCTAAACCTTATAGTGTTTCGGAAGGCATCCTATATTTACTATAGTTTCTTAGGCTTTAAGGAGTAGAGCGCAGGTTTTCTGAGAAGGGTGCAAAGCGAATGTTTTCAAAGTACTAGTTGCAAAAAAGTAGGATTAGAGAAACTTAAAGGATGATTTATGGTAATTTTTTCCTGAAAATTATAAATCCCACCATCTTCTAATAGCTTCTAGATTTAGGAACTTACGGTCGTACACATCACAAGCGAAACCATTAGCAGGTTTAAGGAACAAAAAGTATCAAATCGGAAGTACAATAGCAATGCATATCTACTGTCATGTGAAATCTACTGGAGTAACAATACCAATAGCCTTTAAACTTTCACCTGATGAACGTGTATTTGAACTTTATTCTAGCTCAATGGGGTTCTCAACTTTGTGATAAAAATTGCTTGGTATGGTTTTCATTTGAACATGGTCAAGTATCACTAGGCTTTTAGCTAATGTGGACTGAAGCAAATGATCATCTCTCTTGTAGAAGCACACTCTGGACTTGAGTGGATCCAATTATTTCAGGCTGACAGGTTGGTGATGGGGACGATGATCGCACGGACATCACCAACAGGCTGCAATGTACGTCCTCCGTGCGATGAAATCGAGTCTATACGCTGGCGAAACCTTCTCAGTCTTGACCGTTGATTATGCGGACTCGATGGCCAATATTTAACAGCCTGAACATGGTAATGATCCTTTGATCCGCCCTTCATGCACTCGCACTTGCAGACTCAGAGACAACCAGCAGAAAAGATGGACTACAGAGCGTCAGCGACGCATCAAGGTCAAGAGGATGCTCATTCTGAATTTATAGAATGTAGAGAAGATAGAATTTGGGAATTGGTAGCTCCAAATTTCATTTAAATACACTACAGATAAAATGCTTGCCCGTGCATGGCGATTGTCAATATTGATTCTTATGCAGCTTGACATCATTGACCTTACGTCTCAGGTTATAGAAACTACCAGGAGTGAAGATCGCCATCCTAGTTGTTATAAGGATCAACCAAGTAAGTCAAATCTGCATTGTATATGTTGCTTGGTCAACCCCGAGGGCGGGTGAAGGATGAATACCCAAACACGAAATCGAAACTGGAATGAATGAATCGGTGAACATGGCGATGCCCCCCCCCCCCCCCCCCCCGACACTTCCTAGCGACTTGCGTGGGAATTGGAATTGGTAGAATGGAAAGGGATGCGATCGCTGTAATAGAAATGCTTATCTCCAATGATGGATAGCAAGTGAGTTAGGTTCCTCCTTAAGTTAAGGCCATGGCATTTCCAGTTTTCAAACCTTGTCAGGAATATACAGTACAAGGCTTCTGCGAACAAGATAGGATTGAACAATAAGAATTCTATGTATGTGGGTGGCTGACTGTACTCTGTGCGTCTCTCTCTTTCTCTCTCTCTCTCTCTCTCTTCGCCCTCCGGATGTTCATCCGCCGTCATCTAAGAACACAAAACCGGCGTGTAGGGTTTCCTACAGATCCGATCCAATATCACGACAAACGCCATGGCGAGCTTCGGGTCGAACCCCGGTTGCACCACCAGGCTGAACACATCGTCCCCAAGAAGGACCGTCGTGTTTGCTCTCTTCCTCGATATCTTTGCCGCGAGCTCCCCCGTGGAGCTCCTGATGATGCAGTTTCGCCTCGTGAACGAGCCTTCGATCGCGAAATCCGGCGCCTGATTGTTCTTCGCGCACCCTCCTCCCAAGAACACCTCGGCTTCGCTTTTGCTGCTGTTGGGAAAGAGCAGTGAACTCCTCCTCATGGAAAATACTCTCAAATTGGGAGTCCTCTTTCCATAGTCGTTCTCCCCCTTATAGGCGTGCCACTGGCATTGCATGCTCAGAGCCTGTAAGACAACACAAACGCTAACATTAAGTTTCACAGAAGAAATGGACAAAATTTCTCAGAGAAAATTGTGTTTTTTTTTGCAGATTTTTGTAGCTAGAGCCAATTCAAATCTCAAAACAATCTCGATTACTCCGAATCGGAAGGAACATTAATATTATGCATTAATTGGAAAATACATATTTATTATATTTCAGCAGTTGTGTACATAGCTCTTTTTTGAAAGCCTAGACTCCTCGGAATGATCGGTCGTATAATCCGAGCGATCGGCGATAAACAAGAGAAACTGCCAATAGCACGAGTCTACCTCCAATTTTCCGTCGATCTACTCAATCTAATATGAAAACGAAGGTGGAGTTTAATCTCTCCTAGAGTTATAGCTGCATAGAAGCACATTATTTTAGCATGTGAAACATAAGAGAATCAATCACCTGAGGTCTCAAAGTTAGAAGGGCATTCCCAACTCCATCCATCAGCACAAGCCCTCCTCCGCCGTGCGCGCACTGGCCTTTCCTCGAGTAGTTATCGACCCGGAAGACCAGCCTCCCACGCTGATCAAAGACCGTGAACCCATCGGTCCCTTGGAAGCTCATGCTCGACTTCTTCCACACGGTGAGCCTCGACGGGCTAACGGCATCACTGGAGCCCCCATTCATCTCCTGGCGAGACCGGTACTCGCACCCGTTCCCGTCCGGGTGAACCCTACACATGGTGATGGCTTCTCCAATGACCACAAGTCCGTGTGGTGGGAGAGAGAGAGAGAGAGAGAAAGAACGTGGGGTTTGGCCCTTGAATGCGAGATTTCAAGTTTCTTGTGGGAAGGATACGTTTTATATTTGGACGTTTGGGGTCAATAGGAAGTGCTTGGAGAGAGAGAGAGAGAGATGGAGAAGCCCTTGGTTTCGGATGGTTGTCTCGCTTAGTGGCTAACACTACTCAATTACGTAGGACCTTCTCTTTATGACCCTCTTGATTTTTTTATTTATTCTTTTAGCCCAATAGGGTTTGCCATCTGCCTTTGTGATCCACTACCCACATTTGCTTTTCCTACTTCCAAGAAGTGGCGCTGGATAATGCCCTAATAATATCGTGATTCGTCTCTTAGAAATAAGACAACATTTTATGCCCGGGACTCTTCGGGATAATTTCTTGTTTAGAGATATTTCTATTGATTCTTAGTATTTTTCAAAATTATGCGTATTTTTGACATATTATATAATGATTTCATTAAACCTATAAATAGACTGATGTGATCTTCATCATGACATATCTAAAATATACAGGAATTCATCAATTCCTCTCTTTCGCTTTATCATTCTTAACTTGGTATCCGACCCTCTTTTCCTAGCAAATAAAAAATTATAATGAAAAAAAAAATGAGTAGATATATTTATTCGGATTTATATCCGAAAAAAATGATACGACAAGCGACAATCGGTAGCGCTCGTGGAAAAATAGAATTTTCCAACTATCCATGAAAATTGAAATGTCCACTGAAGCTGGAAGAGATAAAATTACTAAATAAAAAGGGGGGTTTTAAAGATAAAGCATGAGCCTATAAATACATATATAAATAGGAGATTGTCTCATCTTTATAAGACGTGGGTCACTTTGTACTATGAGTGTTATAAAAATTTGAGATGATTTAAGTATGAGAATTTGGTCCCGGGAATTAAGTGAAGTCATCATTTTGTCTTGGCTTCGAGTTCCAACATGGGCATGACTCATCTCCAACATCCTAAAACAAATTACATCTAACTTTTTTTTTTGTGTCTTCATAAAGTCTCGCCGACATCAAATTAAGTAGTTCCCCCTCTTGCCCCCCATGTGAAAACTAATTTTAATACATTTATTTCATTTTGGAGAATAATTTCCCCCCCCTTTTTTTTTTGTCAAGCTCTTTGTTTTTCGAAATTAGAAGCGGAAGGCGTCCAAATCACCACGAACAGCATAGGGCAGACCGGGTCCGAGATGCGGCAGTGCGTGTGGCTGTGCACGGCGTCCATTTGGTGACGGAATTTCAGGGTTTCACTCGTCTGATGGCGACGAGTCCGATGGTGGCGTCGGTTTTCCAAGATGAGCGGCGGAAGCATACCGAATAGCAACTAAAGGTTTCGATCTTGGTGGAGAACCGAGAAGATGCGAGTGTCATGAACGCCATCGTGTATCAGACTCGATGTAGGTAACAATGGCTCTGATACCAAGTTGAGAAAAATAATAACAGAAAAATTTAATATTCTGGACATCAACAAATGAAGAGTACGTGAACTTATTTATAGACTTTACAGGATGACTATCTAACCTAGCGAAATATCAATCCGAATCAATTAAGAGATCTATATGTCTAACAAAAAAGAAAAGAAAAGAAAAGCAAGATTCTCTCTCTCTATTTATATTTTTCTATGTGGATGAATGGATTAGGAGCCGGCATTGTCTACGAGGAAATGCGTCAAGGGATGTGGATGAGGACCTCGTTGGATCCTTATTAGTCCCACAGAAGAATGTGGCCACCTAACAATTCGTACATTTTCTTGTAATCTTCTTGGGGGATTAATTAATCAAATTAATTAATTTAAAATTAATTTGCTTTGGTCACATCAAAACCTATCGAAAGGTTTAGTGGGGAGAATCCCAAGTTTTTCTAAACTAGTCCTCGTTGGCATCGTCTCTTTGATGCACAAACCTACGACGACCTTCTTAGCCGCTCCAAAACCGGCTCGAGCTGTTTAATTCCTTTCCATTTCAAACGTTTGAACCGTGGAGAGACGAGTTTTAACTTTGCTCGTTTAACTCGTCTAGGACGTGTTTATTGGCTTTTAATGAGCTTTTAAACTAGGTTTGATCTCTAATCTTTTAATTTGCGGTTCTCAATTCTTAGGGTTTAAACTTTCTTGTCTATATCTTTAAGGGTTACGCTATATGATATGACGTAACTTTCCACTTATATGCCCAACAAAATTGGATGTTTGATGATATAGTTACATAATCTTATTGCATAATCCGTGGGATTGTTGAGTTGACAAATAAATACGATTACGTCCCAGCATATCATGAAATCCCTATTTCCGACTTCAGCTCATTTCATTCTACTAAACCAAAGAGCTGAACTTTGTAGCCATTTAGAACTATGACCGAACTACATCCCTACTTTATTGCGAAATGATGTTACTTGTGTGTTGCAATATCTTGGACCTAAGAGGTAAGGGTGATTGGTTTCAGGGTAGGCGGTTCCCACCTTGGAACCGGAAATCACTCGCTAGGGGCCGGTTCCACAAAATGGGAACCAGGATCCGCCCACTGGTTCCATGGACCCATCCGAAAAACGGATCATGGTCCTGTACAGTTTTCGATTGGGTCTATGGAATCGGTCCCGCCGAGCACTAACATCACTCCAAAAAAGGATCACCGGCAAGAAAGATCTCACAAGCACCATCATCATCGCTCTCAGCTTCTGTCCTTGCCAGTCGCCAATACGAGCAAGAAATGGTTGGGGTTTTCTATTTAAGCCAACTAGTGTTGGCATGTAGTTCACACTCCTCAACGACAGGAAAGCACGTGGGTCCCGCTCCACGCTGAGCGGACGAGGGTCCGGGGGAGCCGCCCCGGCGGGGGTCTCAAGAGGGCAACGCGACACCAAAGTGCTTTTACGATTTAAGTCCATATTTTTTCATTAGTAGTTTGAGCTTGGGCTCATGAATAGCTGGTACTATATATACTCTTTTTTCTCTTATAATTGAGGGATGTAACGAGAGATGCGATGTACTAATTATAGTGGAATCCTCTGCTGGACGTAACTCTAGTTTAAGGGTGAACAGGAATAAAATCGCATGTCTCAATTTCTCTTTCTCGCTTTTACGCTTTACTTCGTTGCGATTGTGCACTGAATCCTAACAACTAGCCCCCTCATCAGCTCACCAGGATCAAGAACAAATGACCATCCAACCACCATCAAGAGGCGGACGAGATTGAGAGTCCAGCCGGTGCGAGAGATAGAGGCGACCGCGAACGAGATCAAGAGCTCAGCCGGTGCAAGGGGAGGCGAGAGGAAAGACGGAGTGTGAAAGAAAAGAGGAGAGGCTAGGATTGAGAGTTGAGACGGAGAGTTGAGAGGCGAGAGGAGAGGCGCCACCGTGAGGTGAGTCACATGAGTGTGAGTTTGTGATTGTGTGAGACTGAGAGAGCATGTGTAAACTGGTCCGGTCCGGTTGGTTCGAGTTGGCGATTCCCACTTGGAACCGGGAACCGGACCGGTTCCCATGAAAACCACCAAGAACCGGCTGATTCGATTCGATTCGATTCAGTCTAGGCTATTCCCGGTTCTTTTGCACACTTCTACCAGGAGGGGTGGTTTACTAAAAGCAGCTAGAGAGCTATAGAAATATTGCTATTGTGAAGCGTGCCGCATCACATTTTTTTCACGATTGAAACTGCTACAAGAAAGCCATACCAAATGATCAATCTGCATTCGTAATCAAAATCGTTGCGAAAAAAGTTATACCGAATCGTCGTTCCGTAAATGCCACGCGAAAGTTAACCCATATACCATCTGACGGGGAAGAAAACTTCGTAAGCGAGAACGAAAAAATGTCCTAAGAAATCTTGATGTTCTCGAAGAATCTCTCCAAACGAGTTTGTTCAAGGAATCATTGATAATAAAGACTTTGTTTCTTTCCCTCGTACTAATGTGCAACTTGGTCATCACGCGGGGCTAAAGACCCTTACAGCCAAAATCGATTGGAATAATGTCTCTTTGTTCTCTATGTTCTCTCTCTCGATGTCGTGATTCAGAAAAACTCGCACGAAATCTCCGGCACGATCACCGCTACGAATGGTCAAATTTCCCCATTTTCTATCCACGTTAAAGAAATAATTTAGTCCACGAAACTGAACAAACAACAAGTTGGGTCAATCAGCGCCGTTCAGTGTCACCACCAAAACAACTTGTACCTACGTAAGCAAAATCCAAATTTAATTAGGACTAAAACTTAGTAAAATATGGGACGAGCACCCAACATTTTCAGCGAAATGGACACCCAAATGAGGGATTAATCGATAATTAAGTAGGGTCGAGAAAGAAAGATAAAAAAAGGAGTAGGTGATGTGAACATGCACAAGTCGAAATCGAGAGAGCTTTGGCTTCTTTTGCAGCTACCGTATAATGTCCAAATTTCCTAATTTTAATTTTCTGGATACTTCGTGCGAGGGAAAATTATCAAAAAAGTCCTAAATCTACTGCAATTATGTCAATTCAGTTCTAAACCTTTTGTATTTATGCCAATTCAGTACATCCGGTCAATTTTGATCGGAAATCGCTGATGTGGCACTGCCGGCACTGACATGACAATTTTTTAATAATAATTTAACATTTTAAAAAAATCTATTATTTATTTATTTTTTTCATTTTTTTCTTCCCTATTCTCTTCTTCCTCCGGCCGGCAATTTCAGGCCAAAATTGGCCAGATGGATTGACTTGGCACAAATACAAAAAATTTAGCCTAACTTGACCAAAAAAAAAAAGTTTATGACTGAATTGGCACAATTGCAGATAATTTTCCCCTTCGTGTGATGTTATAAGTATATTTGCAAGAAAAAATCTTGGGGGTGTCGTTGCTGATCCTAATGTCAGGTAATTAGGAATCGAAATGGGAGATTCTTGCAATTAATACAGAGGGTGTTCATGTATTAAACTATGTGGAGAGAAAACAACTGAAGTGGATGCTCGTGAGCGGTCGTAATACAATTATTGTTGACGACATTCTTGATTTTGTTTCTTTAATTCGTGGTGGACGATGCGTCCGATGTCACGCGAAGACCTTTACGAGTCATGCCAGCGACATCAGCCCAAAAAAAGAAATAAAATTGGGGAAAGAACGACGTGCCAAAGTCTTTTTAATTTCTCGTTTTACATTCTGTGACATCGAGGAACGAAGCTGATGTTTATGTCTTACGTAAGATTCTCCAAACCGAGCTCTTCGAGTGGGTATAGGCGGTTTGGTCCTTAGGGGAATTGGATTGCTTCCAAAAAAGAACAAGGAAAAGGAAAATCACTTTCCTATGGGAAAGAATGGGGAAAGAAGCTAATCGGAACGTCCTCTATCGAATTATCCAAATTGAACCATCGGTTGGCACAGTCCATTGTGACGTTCGGGAATTTTTAACTCAAGAATTGGAGATCGCTCATTTGAATCCCACCCACGGTGTGCGTGCAAGCTGTTCTTGGTCAGGGCCAACTGGCCCCAAACCCTCCACCGGAGCCGGTGAAGGGCTTAGGCCGACGACGAGTCAGATCTGACGTCGACGGCCGTTGGCGGAGGTCGCACGACCTCGAACGACTCCCAGTTCGACCCGCGGCGAGGACCGCCAGACCTAGGCAAGGCAGGTCATGCGACCCACACGCGAGGGTCGCGCGACCTAGGCGAGGGGGGTCAGATGACCCCCGGCGAGGGTCACGCGACCACCCAAGCGACTGTCACCCAACTTTGTCGGGAGCCCTCGCACAAAGAAGATGAACAGTAACAATAAGGGGCAAAATCGAAAAACTAAAGAATTATTGAGGGTAGTATTGGGAGATAACTTTTTTTTAGTAAAACCTAATTTTAGCATTCCGCGAATGCTGAAAGCCCAAGGCAGCGGCACTTGGGCTTTTAGTTTTTTCAAGGCTAATATTTGGCCTAAAGCTCATTGAAAAAAGCTTGTCAAACACCCTAAATTTTTCTCAATGGGCTTTAGGCATCTAAAGTCCCTTGGAAAAGCTAAACCAAACGCAGCCTAACCAATTCATGAGACTTACAGGGCATTTCATGGGTCTTCAGGCAGCCAAACCTCCATTCCCGAGCCCCTGGATTATCAAAATATTGTCGAAAATTGGAACTCCTTGGTAGATCATGACCCAACATTTCAATTTCCATTTTCATTCTAATAAGAGGTTTTTACTACTCCGACTCCTGAAAAAAGAGAAAAACAAAAAGAAGATTTGAAGTGATCGCAATCCGTCAATAATTGGAATGAAAAGATATGCATTCATGAGAAGTTATCATCATACATTGTTCGGTATTGGTCTAAAATATTCATCAGTAATAACATTTACATCAAATTCACATAAAAAGCAAGGAATTGGATCAAATCGAATTAAATGGAGACATCATAAGTCATAACCACCCTGTCCTATACCTTAATCTAGAATACAGAATATAGATATACAGACATAGGAAAATTGACATTCCTGAGTGCCTTGACGTCATTGCTTTGGCAAGGGATTAGCCTGGCTGACGCAAGGAATGGGAAAGGAGTAGACCACGTCGACCTTCTTGAACAAATTGAAGTCTCCGTACGTATCAAAGTTGCATGCACTCGGTCCGGTTGGATCCTGGTCAGGGCTCGAGTCAAGACGGGGGATTGGACCTGCGACATACTAGATCGACCATGGAAACACGATAGATGTGGACCACGAAACATGTTAGGACCGGGTTGGGTTTCATCCTCCCGCCACCGGGCCGGACGACCGGGCCTGTAGTGTTGCGGGTACAAGAGATGGACAGTTTCAGAATACCGGGCTCGATTTCGGCCCAAGAGGGAGATTTTTGTTCTTGTCGCGATATTTTCGACCCCATCTCCTGATATTTCCTCCGAACCGAAATCGATCGAAGTAGCAAGACGACATCGATGGAAGGAAACGGAGAGAGGTACCGTACTCCCTTCTTTTGTCGTGACAACAGCACTTGCGGAAAACTTACATTTGAAATTGGAAATAAATAGATAGGTCTAGGTCCGATGAAATGTCAAACACTTAACAATAATGAGTATCTATAAGCCTATGGTTCTATGCACATTGTGTACAGCCTCAATCAATTGAAAAAGAAAATAGAAATTAACAGACATAATCACAAAGTGTCCCCCAATTGCAGTATACCCTCACAAAAAGCAAAGACCAGGCAAAGATTCCAACAAATCATCAACATCCTTTCGAGTTCTGATTCTGAAGCAGCATAGGAAGACCGTATACCAGTCTTGGTGATGCTAAACGGCACAGGATGTGCAGTTGCAGGACCTAGGGACGAAGGCGCACACCCCGAAGGGCTTGTTCGGGAGCTGGCAGTCTATGCCGAAGCAGCACGGCATCGTGGCGCACACGGGGGTCGGCGAGGCGGCCGCGCAGCACTTGCAAGCGAGGCAGAGCTGGAACGGCGCCAGCCGCCGCCGCATCCCGGCCCCATCCTGGGGGAGGAGCAGCTGCTCGAGGACCGGGGGCTCCGTCGCCGAGGGCCGGAACTCGGGATTGCCGGTGGCATGGGATCCTAGGCATGTCCCAATTGAATTGATTGTACCTGGAGACATGAGGGAGAGAAGTAGAGCCACAAGAATGATGGTTCTGGTGCAACTGTTAGTGGGGATGGAGTTGTCCATGGAGAGAGAGAGAGAGAGAGAGAGAGCGAGTTGAAGAAGGAAGGGGGAAGTGAAGTTTTGGTTTTTGGTCAAATGAGTGGATGGAAATGGGAAGGAGATCCAATTGGGGGGAATTGTTCATGCACAAATCCACCAAGCAGAAGTGATATGATGGGGACAACCAGACACTCTTTGTGGGTTCTGATTTTGATTTGTCCTTTGATACTTATCTCCCACCAATTGGATCTCCTCCTCGGTTGATTTTTTCCATTTTTATGGTTTATTTCTACTTTTTGAATAATGACATTGTAAGTTGGGCAAATTGTCCAAAAAATAATCCTAAATTTATTGCATGTTTGTCCATTCAGCTCTAAACTTTTTAATTTTGCTAATTTAGTCATAAATCTTTTCACGTTCTACCAATTGAGTCCATTCCGTCAATTTTGGCCGAAAATCACGGACGTGGACTCCGGCCGTCTTACGTGACACGGTCGGCGCTAACACGGCCAATTTTAATATATGTTTTAATTTTTTATTCCCTTTTTCTTATTTTCTTTTCTTCGGGCCTCGCCGGTTGCAGGTGAGGGTCGCCGAGCCCTTACCGGCCACATTGAAGAAAAAGTGAACAAGAAAAGAAAATAAGAAAAATAAAATAATCAAAAATTTATTAAAATACCACGTCAGCACTGGTAGGCAGGCGACTAACATCCACGTCAACGATTTTTGGCCGAGATTGGCCGGATGGACTCAATTGAAAAAAATTGAAAAGGTTTAAGATTGAATTAGCAAAATTAAAAGGTTTATGATTGAATTAATAAGAGGCAATAGATTTAAAAAAAAATTAACAATTTTTCCTCGCAATATTAAAATTTTGGATCGATGCCCGATTTGGTAGCTAGACTGTGATAAATGGGCCTAGCCCAAAGCCCGTTAATTTGTCTTGAAGCTTTCGTTTTTTGTCGAAGTCTTGAAGCTTCAACCGCCTAAAAATTACAAAAGAAGGAAAAGAGGGGCCGACGGTACTAAAAAGGGAAAAGGACGTAAAAAAGAGAGGGAGAGGCCCGCGAGGAAAGCAAAGCAAGGAATACAGAGAAAAAATTTCACGCACACGTCTCAAACGTCCTGATAAGCCAGATTAACTCCGTTTTTGCAAAGCTCAATAAGGATTCAAGCCATCTGCTCATCTAATTGGAGGAAATTTCGACGCCGAGCTGTGAATTCGGATCTATGAAGTTTAATTTTGTGGGTTCGATTTAGAGTTTATTAAGCTGTCAAGTGATATGGAAATGATTGTTTAGGATGTTGTGGAGCCGTGAGATTTTACAGAAGTTGATTTAGAGTTACAGTTTGATCGGAATGAATTTTACATGTTTCGCATGAGCTACGTGTAGCGGACTTCAATGAATGTGCAATATGCACAAGTTTCTTCGTTAGCGCGTAGTAATTTTGTTCGCCCAATAAGCTTAATTTAATCGACTAGTGGTTAAGTAGCTAAGTTACATGATTTTTGATATCGTTATTTGCTTAATCGATAAGATTTCGAGTTTGTCGGCTTGAGATTACTTTCGTGGTTTGGTTTATATTTTCTCGGATGAGTGGTACTGATCTCTTTTGTGAATTTGTAAACTCCTGTCTTAAAAGTGATAGAAATTGAATATATCACAATTTACTACTTTTCAGTTATTTCTTAATAGCATGAGAAATGTTTTATTAAAGGTGTTGCAAAATGTTATGTGTTTATTTTTTAACCTGATTTATGAAACGAATTTTGATATGGCTTGAGAAATGACTAATGAAATGTATTCTGTTTGATGAATTGATTTGTCAAACCGTATATGTTCTGGTTTATAAAATTGATTTGCAAGATGAATTATGAATTTGATTTGTGAGTTATTGGATGATGGGTCGATGTCTCTGTGTTCTAAACTCATTGAGGGATTTGTGGGTACGTATAATATCTTTATGGACCGAGCCATCGACAATATAAATGGAGACCTAGTCAAGTATGAATCTTGATCGTTTTTGTCATGGGGCATTAAAAGTGACCATACTCGGGTATTGAGCACTAGATCAATCAATAGAATGGACCACCGAAGTGTGACTCAATGAGATTGATCAATGAACTAGACCATGGATTTATGATATTTTAGTTTTGAAATCTAGAAATTTGAAAATGTGGCCCAAACTCTTATTCATTGTCATGATTAATCAACGAAGCGGTTTTCTCGTGTGTAGACTCCATTTTATGGGTAAAGGTGTCTATGGAACTGTCAATCGAAATGCAAAATTCAATCACCATGCACGAGAATGATATAACCTCACAAACCACATGTAGTTAGACATGACGAATCGAACACATCACAGGATGATGAACGGACACGACATGACAATGTCAATAATCACGCATGGCACGATACGATAAAATAAATATTAGACATAATAATGAGATGACACGATATGACAAGAGTGGCATGTGACACGACACAGTAAATTTAGAGCTATCAATATGGGTTCATAATCCATTTTTATCCATATTTCGTAGGGCTGTCAAAAAGGCCTGCGCGGACCCGACCCAACCTGGCATGCATATTTAGGAAATTTCGGGCCGGACCTTGGTACTGTTTTTGCACGGGCCGGCTCGAAAATTATCATATACAGCAACAAGAGACGGATTGATTGCTTCAAAAAGGCGCGCGCCGGCTCGGCTCGACCCTTCCTGTCCCGAAAAATTCCTAAATTTTCGAGCCTGACTGGTACCGTTTCGGACTGGGCTGGGCCGAGCTTGGCACTATTTGGTTCGGGCCGGGTCGGGCCTATATGAGACCCGGCCCTACCCGGCCCATTGACACCCCTAATATTTTGTATAAAATGGATTCTACCTGGATTGTTAGTTTTTAGAGGATCCAAACGAAACGCAATGGTGCGAGCGCGCGCTTCCCAGAAATTAATTTAATTTTGAATTACTTATTGAAATCCAAAGCGCATGTCGTTTCTCGCTCCTTCTCCACTCTTCTATAGCCATGACTCTTGCCGCTCTCGTCCCGGCGCCAAGTGTAAAGCTGGGTCTCTGGAATTCAATGGCCTCACGTCACTTCTCTACCGCCTCATTTATTGCTTCCAGCACCTTCTTCTTCTTCGTTGTTGGGGACGAGACGAAGTTGTGCAGGTCTGCTCACGGATTCATCGATACGTGTCGACTTTTTGGTCTTAGTGGTCTTGAAGAGAGACGGAGGTAGAGAGATGGAAGGCTCGGAGTTCTCATGGAAGCTGCCTGATCACCCGAAGCTGCCGAAGGGGAGGACTGTGGCGGTGGTGGTTCTGGATGGTTGGGGCGAAGCCAAGCCCGATCAGTATAACTGCATCCACGTCGCCGATACTCCCGCCATGGATTCTCTCAGAAAGGTCCGTCCCCCCTCAAAAAGCACTCTTGAGCGTCTCGGTTTGGTGCTTGTTCGCTTGCTGATAAATCTAGTCAGTTGTTTCTTTCTTTCTCTAGCTCGTTATTGCCTGCTTCTTTACTAATTTGATGATTGAGCTCGAGTTGGAATTTAATCGATTGTTGCATGTTTTGCCTCGGATTGGTACCACATTTGGGATTTGTCCCAGCGAACTGCATGTTTTTCCTCGGATTGATACCGCATTTGTGATTTGGCCCAGCGAAAACAGGGGATGTGGTCATTTTGTCATATACATTGTCCCACACACAAAAACGGCAAATTAAACAATTACCTAGTATATGTATGTAAGAATAGGAGAAAATTGGTGGCTGGACCTGGAACTTACTTCTCTGGTCATGTATTCCTGTGTAAAAGGGTGCTCCTGACAAGTGGAGATTGATAAAGGCTCATGGAACTGCGGTAGGGCTTCCCTCGGATGATGACATGGGCAACAGCGAGGTCGGTCACAATGCGTTAGGCGCTGGGCGCATTTATGCGCAAGGGTTAGATTTTCTTCTGGTCACTCTGCTTCTTTTCGTGATTCACGTTGTTGCACATGTTTTTATAGCGAAATTACTTGCCATGCCATGATATTTCTCGATGGAATAGCGAAGTTACATGTCCATGTTATCGAAGCCTAATTAGTGAATTTGAATTTCCAATGCTATATGAATTTGAATCGGATTTAGAAGACTGACCGAAATTAATAGGCTGGATTGCTGATATTATTGTGGTTGATAACTGGCAGAAAATTATTTTTGCAATTTTGTCATGAAAGTGTCTCTCTTTCGTGTGATTTCAGTCGTGAACTTGAATAGAATTTGAACATTTATCTAAGAAAGTAGGAACCTCGCTTTGCATTACATAGCAGCATAGAAAATTCTGATTTTAGAGAATATCCTTTGCCCAAGTTTTTGGGCCTATATAACTGAAGAAAACAAGGATGTAATGTACCTCGGCCGATGGAAATTAGGGTTGCAGCAAGTTTAAACTAAAAGGTTCAAAGTTCATTGTTCATAAGTAAACTGACTAAAAGGAACGACTTCAGTACATATGGCCCACTTTCTGTATCATTTAGAAATAAGCATGTTATTAATTATATCCAATCTACAAATCGGCTGAATGAGTAGATTAATGAAAAATGAATTGCATAAAATTAGGATGTATCATGGATTTGTGGCAATATCAATTCTCAACACCTTGTTCTTTCATGATCTAATCGATTGGAAAATTTGAATAACCTGAAATCACTGAAATGTGCTCGTCTATCTTTAGCTGTATGATGTGGTGATTATGTGTGCTATAAACTGGGAATTTGGTTCAATGAAACGGTAGAACAGGAGACTATCGCTTGTCACACTCTTATTTATTCTTTATTCGTGTGCTTCTTGGCATTCAAATATACAGCAGTTATGGCATTCTGAATCTCATCCATTCTTGATGCAGTGCAAAACTTGTTGATCTAGCCCTAGCGTCTGGAAAGATTTATGAAGGAGAAGGTTTTAAGTATGTAAAGGAATGCTTTGAGAATGGAACATTGCACCTTATTGGGCTATTAAGTGATGGTGGTGTTCACTCTAGGCTTGATCAGTTGCAGGTTGTTCCTGTTCTTCACTTAATCTATTATCTTCTTTAGGTGAGG
This sequence comes from Lenwebbia sp. NSW1173648, assembly GCA_029784005.1. Taxonomy (NCBI): domain Eukaryota; kingdom Viridiplantae; phylum Streptophyta; class Magnoliopsida; order Myrtales; family Myrtaceae; genus Lenwebbia; species Lenwebbia sp. NSW1173648. The sequence continues at coordinate 28,148,195 of JARCGZ010000002.1, forward strand.
TCGCGGTTGTGCCTATATATATCACTTTTTTTTTTCTTTCTTATGCAGTTGCTCATAAAAGGTGCTGCTGAGCATTGTGCTAAGAGAATACGAGTTCATATTTTGACTGATGGCCGTGATGTTTTGGATGGTTCAAGTGTGGCCTTTGTCGAAGCTCTTGAGAATGATCTTGCAAAATTACGTGAAAAAGGAGTTGATGCACAAATCGCATCTGGTGGAGGTCGCATGTACGTGACCATGGACCGTTATGAGGTAGGTTGCAAATGAACTTTAACTGGTTATACTGAGCACAATGACTTGTCTTAAACCATCTTTATGCACGACCATAATTGTTTTTCCCAAAAGAAGCTATTTTCTGTGTAGCTTTCAGCTGAAGATCTACTAGCCCATTTGAAATAGCTTCATAAACTCACCACATGGTGGATCTTTTACAGAACGACTGGAATGTCATTAAACGAGGATGGGATGCACACGTTCTTGGAGAAGCTCCTCATAAGTTTAGAAGTGCTGTTGAGGCGGTAAAAAAACTCAGGGCAGAGCCTAATGCCAATGACCAATATTTGCCTCCTTTTGTCATTGTTGACGAGAATGGGAAGGCTGTTGGTCCCATTGTGGATGGTGATGCTGTTGTTACATTCAATTTCCGAGCAGATCGCATGGTTATGCTTGCCAAGGCACTTGAATATGATAACTTTGATAAATTCGATCGGGTTCAATTTCCTAAAATTCATTATGCTGGAATGCTTCAGTATGATGGTGAACTGAAGCTTCCAAGCCATTACCTTGTCTCTCCACCAGAGATAGAGAGGACATCCGGTGAATATCTAGTTCACAATGTTATCCGAACATTTGCTTGCAGGTTAGCAAGCATCAATTTGCCCTCTTTAGCAATACTATTGCAGGTGGTATTTTGTCAACCATGGTAAAGAAATGTTTTGAACAATTAAAACGAGACAGAAAATGCTTTATTTTTCTTCACCTATGTCCATATATCTCCATGCTTTCCATTTTCTTGAGGTAACATTTTAGGGTCAAGGCATATTGTCCAGTCTCATTGATGATAAAAAAAAAGTAGGAAACCAATTCCTCCATTTGGTAATTGGTAGAATGTTCTCAGATGATATTTTTTATTTCTTGCAATGCTTGTTGGTCCTGACACTTGTTATTATTTTTACTGTCGTTGGGTCATACATCTGCTGATCTACTATTCATTTGTGTTCACCAGTGAGACTGTCAAATTTGGCCATGTCACCTTTTTCTGGAATGGCAATCGGTCTGGCTATTTTAACCCTGAATTAGAGGAGTATGTCGAAATCCCTAGTGACATAGGAATTCCATTTAATGTCCGCCCAAAGATGAAAGCAGTAGAGATTGCTGAAAAGGCAAGGGATGCCATTCTTAGTAGAAAATTTGATCAGGTAATCTAATGGACCTTCTTTATGGATATTGAGAAAATTGCTCGATCTGATCCACTCGATCGCATGCATGATCAGGTGAGGGTAAACCTACCAAATGGTGATATGGTGGGGCATACAGGAGATATTCAGGCAACAATTGTTGGATGTAAGGCTGCTGATGAGGCTGTTAAGGTTTGGTCTCTGCAAATGTTCTTTTCTTTTTGTCCCACCCCGAGATAGTGGAGATGATTTCTTTGGATACTTCAATAACTTCGTTCTTGGTCCCATTAAGTTATTAGGTGCCATAAAGTTGAAAATGTTGAAAGTTGAAACTAATCAAGTGATTAATGTTCACAATTAATCCCTTCGCCTTTCGGGCATCTCAATTCCTCATTCACTCCTTATTGTCTCATCTTTTCCCCGCCGGACTTTTTTCTGCTTTCGGCCTTTTCTTCCCCTTCTTTGTAGTAGTATGTGATTCTTTTTGGAGCTGCATTGCAAGTTGGCACTTAAAAGAAACTGAGTCATTGTCTTTTCCCTGTCCATTAGTTGTTATTTTTCTCACATATAATTTCGCTTGTCTGAGTGTGGCCGTCTTTTAAATTGCAGATTATCCTAGATGCAGTTGATCAGGTGGGTGGAATTTATGTTGTTACAGCAGACCATGGGAATGCCGAGGACATGGTGAAGAGGAATAAATCTGGGCAACCCCTAGTCGACAAGAATGGCAACATTCAGATTCTTACTTCTCACACCCTTCGACCAGTAAGTTTTGTTATGTTATTTCTTTGCTGGTAGGATTTGCCTAAGACAACACACACTTTTTTATCCCAAAAGTGGGCCAGTCACCTAAATTTGGAGGAAGTAGCTTTTACGTGCTATATAAGTTCTATTCGTATAAATTTGGTCCCGGTATTCAATTCTAGATTGGATCTGGGCAGTCATAACCTCGCGAGGAATTGTTTGGGCAACATGGACAAAAGAGTGGAAAAAGAGAAGTGTGTGCTACAATTAGCCTGGCAAGTTTTGTTTCAGCACTGCGAGATTAACGATCATGTCGGAGTACTGGCACACTTGCAAAAGCATAGACATGGTTGGATCAAAATGGCCTCTCCTAGGAGGGTGAACCTTGAGACATTGTAAATGATGTGGTTTTTGGCTTCTCATTTGCGAAATTCCGCACATGTTATCCTGCATTTGGAGGTTCTTTCGTGGAAAAAAAAAAAAGGTGGTCAGAGTCAGTTTTGGTAATTGGTAAATCTAGGTGTGATCTTGGACCGATCATTTCGAATATCCTATGGATCTCAGCGAGTCTCGACAGTCTATTTTCTGTAATTAACTGTTGTCATTGCTCGTGTCCAAAAAAGTTTACTTCAGGAACGTCCAATTTTCCCGTGTACCTTTGTGTGATCTTAAGCTCATGTGGAGGCTGATTTTAGAGTGTCTTTGCGCTAGGTGCCGATCGCGATCGGAGGGCCAGGATTGGCACTAGGTGTCAGGTTTCGCCGGGATGTGGCCGAAGCCGGGCTCGCCAATGTTGCTGCCACTGTGATTAATCTTCACGGATTTGAGGCTCCCAGTGATTACGAGCCCACCCTCATCGAAATTGTCAAGTAACCCCGAGCCTGCCAAACTCAAGTCACAGAGCTAATATGCAGAGTTTCGCATGTAAGTAGTATGTTCATGATGAAATAAGCTCTTGGTTCTGGGGGCTTTCCTCCCAAGGATAGGGAACTCTTTTGGAGCCTAAGCAGCATCGGCTGTTTAGCCTCCGTTAGCCATGTTAGCAAAGTTAAATAGCAATTAAATGAACAGATGTCTGGGCATCTCCTTCCTTGCTATGTTCTATCTATGCGCTGCTAAACTCACGACGAAACAGTATTCCATCTCAAGCATCTTAGGTTGACTTATTCGGAAAAAGTCAAACTCATTCTTGTAAGTACGTATACGTGTGTTGGATAAAATTAATGTTGTCGTGTCGTCAATCGGTCGCGTCATTAGGAGGACATAGTTTATCTTATCTTAGTTATGATTTGTATATTGGACTAAAGTTAAACGCATAAGCAAGTAATGCTGAATGCTGTCTTCCATGTATTGGGTTCTGAGAAGTGATTTGTTTCTCTCTTTCAAGCAAAAGACTTTAGAGATTTTCCTGAAAAGATGCATAGAGATTTGAGGGAAATTTCCGGACAACAATGATTGATAGGGGACTTCTTATTAACTGATAAAATAAAATTTAGGTGGTTAGTTTAAACATCAAAGCAGATTTTTATTTTTATTTTTAATCGGCTTTAGTCCTTTTTTATGTATAAAGAAAACTATTTGACACTTGGGAGAGTAGGTTTGGCTAGCATAAACTCCAATTTGCCGATATTGCCAAAACAAATTTGATTGATAATTTAGAAATTTTCTTAATAAATGAGAGTTTTAACTTGATGACTGTTTTTATATAGAAAAAATTATTCAACAGTGAAATTGCATTTTAGATAGATATTTTTCAGAAAAGGTAGGACAATTCTAATTTCTAAAACTAGGGTTAAAAAGGTATGACCATAGAGTGCCATGTTATCCGCATGTTGATCAAAGTGCGTGAATGATTGAAACTAATGCATCCATCCATCACGATCGAAGTCTAATCATGTTGTAAGTTCACACGTACCGCGTTATAATCCGTTGACCGTTGACTCCTTATCTTTTCTATTTTATTTTATTTTTTGGTTTTTTTTTTGGCGACCTAGGCACGAGACTTAAATTTCACTCTTCAAATTAAGTTCATGTTCATACTATGAAATCACGTGAAATGCCTTTTTTCCCGGAGTAACCAGTTCCAACAAAATTTTCCATTGTCTCCTTTTCTTTTTCTTTTTGTCGCATTTCCATGGTCTATTCGAAAGTCACTTTTTGACCCCGGATCCATCTAACTTGTTTCTATCTTCTTGCACTCGAATCTCATGGTGAAATCTTTTACTTTTGTGATCCAAAGATTATCATTATCGAGAAAAAAGAAGGGTTCTCGAGAGACACCCTGCTAAATTGATTGCTTAAATTCCGTTGCTTTTTCTTCTTCTTTTTTCAAGTTGGTCCTTTTGTCAAAATTATTTTGTGTCAAGACCTTTGGGCCAAGGGACAGTCTCAAGTAGACAGTTTCTGTGTGAATGGAAATATTGATTCAGTCGTTAAGTCTCCGTTAGATGTTGACGCGGTGTCCTACTTGAAGTTAAAAAAAAAAAAAAGTGATCTAGAAATGATGACTATAACAAAATAAATATGACAAGATAGAACATAGGAAACTTGAATAAATAAATAAAAAAACCAGACTCCCGCCATGTGACCCATGCCGGATTCGACCTTTGGTCATGTGATCCGTCTACGCATCGATAGGATCGCGAACCCGGCGGTGGTTGGTAAGGGCTCAACGGCCCTTGTTGGCGTGGTGTTGTTGCTGGCGCTGCTTCCAGCCACCTCATACATCTCCTCTCTTTCTCTAAGGGGTTTGCATTTTTTGTTGATTTTTTTTCGAAATTCGATCTAGTTAACACCTAATAATTACATGTAAGCGTCAAACTGTTTGGTCAGTATTCACGTAATCTTATGAGTCGGTTAACATCAGCATTTTCGTTTTTATTTTAGCAAGAGAACCAACTTGAAAATAACTATATGCTATAAAAGTCTGATTGCATAAAGAAATAGTTGAGTGAGCTCGCCAAATCCGCAAGAGGGCATCCTCAGGCCTCGACCCTCGGCCACATCATTTTATCTAAATTTCATGACGAAGGAAAATACTTTTCGCGAAGATCATTTCCAAAGAAAATGACTAGCTTTCTTTTTTTATGGTGATAGGCTAAAGGAGTGTGACTAAAAATGATTTCGGTATTTGGATCTTGTTTGGAATAATGGCTATTGAAGAAGGTGAAGAGGCGAATACTTGTTAAGCGACTTGTTGTGCATGGGCAAATGATTTCCTGTATTTTGAAATGAGAATTTGTTTTCTTAACTTTAAGAGCGGGGGTTTTCCTTGACCATTTTCCGTTGACTAACCATCTAAGCGAATCAAACACGTGAAAGTTCGGGAAATTAATTAGTGGAAAGCTTTTTTTTATTATTGAAAGTGTGTTTGTTTGAGCGAAAGAATTTACCGCAAATTAGTTTTCTGGATCTTAAAGCGTTTGGTTTGCTGAAAATGATCACTTGATTGAAAACCATGTTCGGTCAAAGAAAACATGCATACTTAAAGTGAGAAAAATGAATCCCAACATTTTTCTAGAAAATGATTTCACGAAAAATTCTTTACCATGAAGTTTTTTCTCTAAAACAAACGGACCGTCCTTTCCGGATTTTTAGATTACATAAAACTAACCAATCTATGGAGAATGATTTTCAATGACTAAAAATAACAAGCTTAAATCAGGAGAAAATGACGTCCCCTTGTGGTAAGGAGGAAATTAATATCTTTAAATCGCCAACCAAATAAAAACTAACCATTTTTTAAAATGATTTCGTTTTCATTAAAACAAATGTTTCACAAAATTAAGGAAATTTTCAAAAAAGAGCGTGAAGTGTCATCATTTTCTCAAATAATGGCCTGAAGTGGATGTTGTTTCAAACAAGGGTTTGAAGTGCTCAAATTATTTTTAAAAAGGGCATAATCGAAGGATATTTTTATCCTTTTTTTTATTTTTTTATTTTTTTATTTTGCCTTTTCTTTTCTTTTTTTCTTTTTTCTCCCAGTCCCTTCCCCCTCCTCAGGCCATCGCGAGCCTCAGGCGAGGGTTGTCCTTGCTGACATCGAGTAAGGGCAGCCCTCGCCTGGGCTGGTGAGGGCGACCCTCGCTACATTCGGTGAGGGTAACTCGACGTCGCCCAAGCGAGGGTGGCCTAAGACTGAGGATGGCCATGGGAGGGGAGAAAAAAGAAAAAGAATAAAAAAAGAGAAAAGGCAAAAGAAAAAATAAAAAAAATAATTAGTAAAAAGAAAAATAGAAAAAGAGAGAGTAAATGGCAAAAATGCCCTTCGATCAGATCCTTTTTTGAAATAATTTGAGCACTTCAGACCTTTATTTGAAATAAGATCCACTTCATGTCTTTATTTAAGAAAATGAAGGCACTTCAAGCTCTTATTTAAAATTTTCTCAAAAAATAAAATCCAAATCATTTTGCCACTCCATCACCGGCCATTGTATCGGGTGAGGATGCTATTCGACTACTCTTTCTTCCACATGCGCATACGCCCCCTCTCTCTCTCTCTTTATTTCCTCTGGGGAAGTCGGCCCTCTTCACACGGCAAATCCATCTCTCTCTCTCTCTCTCTGTCGCTCTCCAATGGCGCGTCCATGGATTTCGATTTGGACTTCCCAACTCCACTCCTTATTTAATGGCGTCCCTCTCCCCCTCTCTCTGCGCTATTGCACTTCGCTTCCTTCTCCTTCTTCTTTTCCGTCGGCGCCATTTTCTCGGGAAAGAGAAAAAGATCAGTGATTGATTGGGAGAGAGAGAGAGAAAAAGTATCCGGACGCCACCTCTTCACGTGGTGTCATCGCATTCGGCTCTCTCCCACCATAAAAGAAAAGGGCAAAAGGGTGGAGGGTCGCACTCAAATTGACTCTGCTCGCGCTGCTGCTCACCAATTTCGCTTCTTGACTCCCATTCCTGAGAAACCCAAAATTTCTCTGAGCTTTCTTTTTCTGGGTCTTTGACCCTATAACACGCTTCGAATTTAAAGCTCTCTCTCCAACTTCCAACTGTTTTAGCCTCTGCCTAATTCCACCTCCCTACTCTAGAAACCCTTTATCTATCTCGCTTTAATACACCAGTTTTGATTGTCTTCTGCGGTCATTCATTGATTTTGAAGCTCGCCCATGGACGTCGAATCTGCACCGACTCCGACGAAGTCGCGGGCACCCCCCGAACGAAGCCACAGATGCAGGAACATCTGCATTTCGCTGATGGTGATCCTCGTCATCATTGTAGTGCTGATCGTGATCCTGGCCTTCACCGTGTTCAAGGCGAAGCACCCCGTGACCACCGTGAACTCGGTGAAGCTCAAGAACCTGCAGGTGTCGCTCAGCGTCGCCCCCCTCGGGCTCAACCTGAACGTAACCCTAGACGTCGACCTCTCCGTGAAGAACCCCAACAAGGTCGGCTTCAAGTACGAGAACAGCACCACTCTGTTGAACTACAGGGGGGAGCTCGTCGGGGAGGTCCCGATTCCCGCGGGCGAGATATCGGCCGACCGGACGAAGCAGATGAACGTGACGCTCACCTTGCTGGCGAACCGGTTCCTGTCGAACACGCAGGCCTACTCGGACTACCTGTCCGGGGTCTTGCCGCTCAACACGTACACGAAGATGTCTGGTAAGGTGACGATCATGGGATTGTTCAAGGTCCATGTGGTTTCCACGACTTCCTGCGATTTGAGCTTGTTTGTGTCCAATAGAACTGTGGGGAATCAACAGTGTAGGTATAAGACCCAGTTGTAGTTGATTGATGTCTATGTTGGCTGCTTCTAGGATTTTATGGTGCACACGGGTCTCTGTTTCTTTGGCCTCTTTACACTTTTTTCGGGGGGATATTTGTTGGGATAAATAAGTTATGAGCTCATAGTTGAGAATGGTATAGAGATTTTGTGCAGATTCTAGATTGGAATTAGTTGTTGGTTTGCAATCCATGTCTCACTTGCCTCTAGGTATATCAATGTCATACATGATGTTTTGGCATTATCTGCAATGTTAAAAAGTTGCTAGATTTATCAGATGTACTTGAATGCAGACATACATTTGCATTTGCAATGCACTGTTTTTGGATTATATGGACACTTTGTAGGACAAACGATATACTGGATACACTTTCCCCTTTTAAGTGCTTCAGCAGGACTACTTCTCAAATTATGTTCTCACTGCTTAGCAGATAAAGAAAGGATCTTTGGAACTCAAGACGATTGCATTGAATTGTTTTATATACGTTACTGAAGGTTACTTCGAGAGAGCTGCTATGTCCTATTGTTCTACCCGAAGATAACTTCAAGCTGAGTAATTTGGCTGTTATAATCAATTAGCATTGAAGGGTATGTTTTTGTGTTATGTCCCTGAATTGCTGATATACTATGCGATGTCTCATTAACGACTGATAAAAGAAAGTTATTTGATGTGTGGCCAAGTTTCGCTTTTTCATATCTGGGACTGAAACGAAAATTTAAATTCTGATGTCATGGATTGTGTAAAGAATTTGCGTCTTGTGTTTGTGCATCTTTAAGATGTAAATCATTCTGTTATTGGTCAGTTATGTCCAAGTTGTTCTAACAGCGGTAGATGCCAAAGTGTACTTGTATTCTTTTAGGCAAAGAAGAAATTCAATATGAAGGTTCTCAACAGGTGAAGAGATTGAAATTAACAGGAAACAAGGTGAAACTGACTCATTTTTTAGAGTGCAAAGCGATGAGACCGGGGTGATAAGCTATGAACATGTCCTAGATTGAAACTTGCAGCTCTGTCCAGCTAGACCATGCAAAATATATATGTTCAAGCGTTTGACTTTAAATGTTTGTTTTTTCGGTCAAAGTGTTGTAACATCATGAAACTTTTTAGTTAATCCATTGATTGCTGTCACCAGTTTCTGAATGGAATCGACACCTCGCAAGCACATGCTTTATTCTTATGTATCTTACTAGTTTCATTCCTAAAACCAACAAAACAAATATAGTTTATTGTCTAGTTGCTGTAGCAGGGCATTGTAATAGTTGACATCCCACATTAGTAAGAACCTCCTGCAAGCTTGGAGGAAGTAGAATTTTATCTCTGAACTAGTAATTGATGTGGAAGATGACTAAGTTTTCTGGGTTGGTGATTACTATTTTGTATTTGGTTGGCTCTGTTTTTTCATCTAACTTGATCTAGAGTCCTATCTGGTGAGTGACTTTGCATGTTTGACTTATTGTTGGCTCTATAGAACGCTCAGTGCAATTTTACTTGTCCATGTAAAGGCGATATACACGTCCAGTTACTGAATAGTGTGTAGCACTAGTAAATTTTAACGCCATTCAAAATGTGCATGAAAAATGGTTCCTAGTCTTAATGAGTACTACTTCCCCTTAAAGAACGTCTTAGTAAATCTACAGTTATTGCGCATGTCAAAGCCCAGTAGAATTCGAGTCCTTTGTGAATTGTACAGGCAGTAAAGAAAATAACAGTTCGTCAATGAAATTTGAAAAGTACATACGGATGGTTTTGAACGCAGCTTCTATATATCCCGTGTTTGCTTACAACGGTGTTGTGTGCTTTTGCTTAGTTTCTCTAGCAGATTCGGGCATCTGTCTATGCCTCCGTAGCAAGTAATTATGAAAGCCAAGGGCTATTTGTATTAGATGATGATTGTAGTTCTTATTAGTAGCAGAAAGAAGTGTGAATGCTGCATATTTAGAGACGGCTTTTAGGATGATTTTTCTTTTCCCTGAATACTCGCCAAGACGGCTTTTAGGATGATTCAGTTGCCTGGTCCTGCTCTGTCTCGCCTGTCCTGTCTTGCTATAAACATAACCCGAAGCCGGCATAAGCACCTTGAAGTGAAAATGTGGGGCGCATGACCAAAGATAAGCTCTGAAGTTGCTTGTTTCAAATGATTAGTGCCATTCGTTGATGACCATCTGAAACTCTCTGGAAATCAAGTTAGACAGCAGAACTTGCATGGTGACTACTGGTTATAAAGCCTTCGTGGGCAAGCCTAAGAATGAGAGAGTGAATGTGCTGACCATGGTAGAAATTTTTCATGCGATTGAGTCCAAAGTCTGTTAAGCATCGGACGACTACGTGTGGATTCTGATGAAGACATTGTGCTGCGGTTGAGAAAGGCTCCGATTTGTCCTCCATCTTATTCTACTGGAAATTTTGTGTGTAGGCATCGTAAGCAAGGATTGAACTCCGCTCCGCCTAGTGTTAAGTCTTCTCTGTTTGCAGACAGGCCCATGACCTCCTTGATTAATAGCTCTTGATTGATTGACTGACTTTGGTCAAGCCGAAACAATTACTTAAATCACAGAGTGCTTTGGGGGATATCAAGGAGGCCGTGTTTGATTCTCAAATTGTAAGAAGGACAATGATGAGATCCACCGCCTGCTTGACGAAATTTTTACTCATTATGGGGTGATGAAACATCTACCTCCTGTAAACATCAAACTAGGCTTCCCAGATCATACATGCGAGTATCACGGTCCACAAACTCCTCATGCCAAGATGGACCGTGAACCAGGCCATGGACCAGGTCGTGAACCGGGCATAGTGGCCCACGAACAACTCGATACACCAAACATGATCCGACGCTGGGAGTGTGACCAAGCACGACCCTTAGTGTTCTAGATCACTCCAAGATCGTCATAAGCGTGGGTCAAGTAAATGATCAGACCCTATTGAAAAGATCTTATAAAATAAGGGAGGTGAAGATTCTCATAAGGGATAACTTATATAACACAAAATATAGGAATCCAAACATGCAAGACAAGATATGTAGGACAAAAGGGGAAAAGACAAGAGTTGGAAAGACAAGAGGTCTCTCACTTGTATATATAAAAGGGTGATCCGCTCATTTGTAACACACACTATTCATAATACAAATTCGTGCTTCTTTTCCGTATCCTCTCTCTCCTCGTATGACCCTTGTATCGCATGCGCGTGTGAATAGACTGATTTGGGAAAGTTTTCCTAAGGCCACACGGGTGTGGAAACGCAAAATACAAGCGATCCGTGACACGAGGCTATGGCAACGTCCATCTCTTTGCTGTCGCCTACTTCATGGCCCACGGCCATCGACAAGCAACGCATTGTCGTGTATATATATTGTGTCCCCTGAAACATGTTCTCTTCTCGTACATACAATACGACATTCCATGTAGCAGTTGGTAGGTGATCCAGTGCATTAAACGTTCCAACCTCCCACCGCTCCATAAAAACCTCTCTTCATGCGTTTGCGTCGTGCATCGTCCCTTGGTCCTTTTCTTCATGTCCCCATCATCTCTCTGCCTCAGGTTGTTTTCTGTCGTCATTTCTTCTCTCTCGTGAGCGACGAACACCCATGAATGAGCCATGAACACTGTAAAGGACGACCAAGCTCTCGACGCCAAAGGCCAAGGCTCCATTAAAGGACGGCGTTGCCTCGTACTCCTCCTCGCGGCGCCTCTCCTTCTCCTCTTCTTCCTCTCCGCCATCACTCTCGTACTCTCCCTCACCCTCCTCAAGCCTAGAGACCCCACGACCCGCGTTGTCTCCGCCGCCCTCAGCGGCATCTCCCCCAGAGTCGCCTTAATTCCTGTCCTCAAGGTCGAGCTCAACGTCACCCTCAACCTCGTCCTCCTCGTCCACAACCCCAACCACTTTGGCTTCAGGCATGGGCCCGGCAAGAGCATCGTCTTGTACCGAGGCGGACAAGTCGGCCAGGCGGACCTGCTTTCAGGGGAGATCCCTGGAAGGAAGTCGGCGGATATGCCTTGCAGGCTGATGCTGGAGGTGGACAGAGTGGTGGCGGAGGACATGGCGCCCCTTGTGAGGGATGTCTTGCGTGGGGAAGTTGTCGTGGAGAGCAGGACAAGGATTCCGGGGAGGGTGAGGCTGTGGACGGTGTTGACGAGGCACACGGTGGCGACGTCCGAGTGCCGGTACACGATCCGGGTGCCGGCGATGAGGATTCAGAGCCAGGAGTGCAAGTACGAGACCAAGTTTTGACTTTGTTAGAACGAGAGTTTTTGTCTGTATCATTTGTCACGGATGATCTCTTTGTCATGTTTAATTAAACTACACCCTGCAGATATTCTCTTCCCTAAGTAACACACTTTCAAAGTGAGGCACTAAAGACCATGTATTCAAATTTAATGTAACCACTTATTGTGATTCCCTAAGAGATAGAGAATCCTCGTCTTTTTAATAAAGAGGTTGTACGATCCTTCAAGTTATCATGAATCATACATATGACACGGTTTGGGCGAAGCACATTGTTCAATCGTTCAAAGAGGGTTTCTAGGCACGAGGGATCGTGGACTTCCAAGGAAGAATGGAGAATCTCCTAAGAAATTCTAGAAGGATCCTATGGACGGGCAAATTGGGAATTACGTACCTCTGTAATTATTACGGGTAGATAAGAGTTGGGGAGATCTAATCTCGACCGTTAGATGAAGGAGATATTTACGGTTCTTTTATCGCACGAGTATTTATATATAAGGGGTTCTCCTCCCCTCATTGTATCATCTCATCTTACGAGTAAAACAAAATCCAAAAACTCTCTCTCTTTAGTTTTTCTCTCTAGAGTTCTTGTGAATTGAGCGAGAAAAAGGCTGACTTGAGAAAAAAAAATTCCTAAAGCCGCACAAGCGATCAAGAGATTGAGTCTTGAATCGATCAGCCCGTGACACATACATGATTGATTTGGCACGATTGATTTTGTCCATGGCATCATACATAGACTAGAATGACTCATACGCGTCGTTTCTCATGTGTTTGGTTTCATTCGTCGTGTCGGCGGTTTTGAAAGTCGAAAATTAGGAATAGCAAGTTAGCTCTGTCCCACATTCGAACTCCTTCTTGAAGCAGAACCACAACCTTTAGAACTAGCCCACATTCGAACTCCTTCCTGAAGCAGAACCACAACAAAGGCACACGCCTTTGTTCATCATTAAGTGTGCCTTTGTTCATCATAAATTCAGTAAGTGTGCCTTTGTTCATCATAAATTCAGTAACGGGACCTGTAACTTCTGCAAAGTCACGCACTTTCGCTAACGAAACAAGACACTTTTCCAAATCGATTTCTGCGTTCCCAAATCGATATCCACGCAGAAAGCTCGACACCCAATTCAGTAATAATACGACGACGTTACAAGCTGGTAAAGTTGGGTATGATATCAATTCCACCTCTGGCGATCTGGCGATCAGCAACAATGAGCACTTTTTTTTCAGAATGGATGCTTTATAATGATGGTCGCGGAAGAAAGATTACATCACAATGCACTTCGGTGAAATAAGCAAGTTTGCCAGAATGCAATGCCAGAATGCAATGCCAAGAACACGAGTTGACTGTACAACGTAAGCAGCATAAGCATGGTGGGCAATGCGTAAGACAGACTTGTTATTTGATTAAGACATATTCCTAGAACAAAAAGCTACTAAAATGCTAACAGATCAGAGTTTCAAAATAAGCACATGTACTCATGGAGTTAGTACCACTGTTAAGTCGAGCCAGCCGCATGGTGATCAAAACAGAAGCTTTTTGCACGTGTCCAAATTGATATTCCTCGACCCCATCGAAGACTTCATAGGAGCGCCGGGGCAGGTCTCAGCAATGCCATTCAAAAGGGGCGCCGAATGAGGAGTCTTGCATTTAGCGAAATCCCAGTCTGCGCTCAAAATGCTAGCGGAAACTTCTTCCATCCTATTCACGATGACAACTTCCCAGATAATATCATACACTGAATCAACAATCTCTTCGTCGGATGGAGCGCTCGAACAATTCGCATGAATTCGATCTTCCAAGCCATCTGTGAAGCCACCGAATTTGAGGCGGCGCGCGACGGTGCTTCTCCATTCGTCGAAGTGCTTATCGCATCGGGGTGCCAGCAACAAATCTTCTGGACCAGGTGCGAACGAGTCAAAGATGTTGTCTTTAGGCGTGTGAGGGCTACTGGTCTGATGGACATGTGCAAGCGCTTGATCATCTTCTCTAAAGGAATCAAGGACATCTACTTCCAATATCATCTCCGGCAGAGCGAGTGGGGATTTGGTTATCACAAAAGTGTCCCCATCCTCTCTGTCGGTATCAGGAGTATTCGGCCCAAGATTATCTCGATCTTCATCGCCGATGGCAGCAATTTGCTCCAACACCTGCTTATTAGCATCGATAACTCTTACAAGATGGAACTTTTTGACAGATTCTGCACATATGAAGTCTCCACAGTCCCCGGTTAAATTCGCAGTTCCTCCAGATCCTCCAGAACCCATATAAAGCCAAAAGGAAGTAGACAATCGCTGCTAAACGCACAAAAAGGGTCGCGTTAGCTCAGCATCAACTGGAAATTAATACAGAAACTCACGAATTGCTTCCGCTGTTATGAAAACCCTAGTTCTCTTCTTCCAAATTTAAAAACGCAGAAACACAGTTTTCGAAAGAAATCATCAACCCGCAACGACAAAAATCCAACGGCGCGAGCAAAAAGGGGAAATTTCGGAACTGGGTAGCTTCGTGAACCCAAGAAAAACTAAGAGAAAACGAGAAGCAACCTCCACGAATTTAGCAAAACAAAGAGAGACAACTAGGAAGGCAAAACAAGGAGAGACAACTAAGGAAGACATACCTCGTTCTCTTTCAGGAACTCGACCGAGACCGAGAAGATTTTGGGGATGGGATCGTCTTCTTGGTTTCTTGTGGGAGTTTCCGAAATAACGGAGAGCGAGCGCGAACCCGGATTGGACCCGATGGCCAGCTAAGTCATAAGAGAGGTCGAAACTCGAAGGGCTGTCCGAGTCGTTTTAGTAGGAAGAGAAAACGGACACGGCGTGCCTCCTCTCCTGGGTGCTCGCGTCTAATCCGTCGGATTCGAATTTCTTGCGGATCGATTCACGGTGGCGATGACCCCCACCTCCTCCGTAGATTTCGCATCCCAAGATATTCGACTTGTTTTTTGGTTTGTGTGCCGAGTTCGGAGAAATTCAGAAAATCGCGTTTTCTTTTGAGTTCTTTAAGATCGGATAATGGGATTGCGTTGCCGATGCCGACCATTGTGCTTATTCGGACCGAAAACTACTCTGCGATCCGCGCCACACCCTTTTGGCTAAGTAACAAGTGACGTGCCGAAGGAACATCTTGAAATTGCGCAAGTCGAGTTAAAACCCAAAATTCACTATATAACTTAAGAAAACTCATATTCAAAATTGGGTGAAAGTACGAAGTGAGCGAGGGAGAGATCGAATGAAGAGAAAGTCATAAATGTGGGATAGGTCTAAGTAAATTTTAAATTCATTTACGATCCACTTAACACTCATATTATATTTAAGCCCGTTTATTTAACTAACATAAATAACAACCCAGCTTTTCGTACATGGGTTAAGAAGTGGTTTATGACCCGTTTTGAGTAGGGGTGAGCAAGATGGAGCCACCTGACCAGACCGGATCGGACCAACGAGTTTGGTCCGGTTTTAGAGGTCACGGGTCCGGTTCCCGATTCCTCAAGGTGGAATCGGTGTCCGGGCTGTTTGGTTCTGGGTTCCTCTAGATGGAACTGGTGTCCGGGCTGTCCGATTCTCTATTCTAGGGGGAACCAGACCAATGGACCGCCCACTCATACCGATAAATTTTTAATTTTTTTTAATACACAATTTAATTCTGACCACAAAAAAAAAACAGAACCTAGTATTCTAGAAAACTAAGAGTAGATTTTTTTTTTTTGGTAGAAAGAAAACTAAGACCGATAACTTCAGGTTCTTTTATCATTGTCCTGGCATTAATGAAATCCAAACCATCGACCAGAAAGGTCAGAGGCTTATGATGCAGACGACTCCATGTAAATAGCTTCTCGCGAATTTCTATAGTCGGTGCATTAGTGCTGGTATGATCTTACCGGTTATGTAATGCATTGCAAATATATTTGTAATCAAAGCCCTTCCTCTTCTTGAGAAATATTTAAACTTTTTTTTTTTTTTGGGTTTTCAAGCTCCGTTGCGCGATTACCGGATAGTTAACGGGATATTGCATAAAAACGACAAACTAAGAAAAAAAATCGTCATAAATCGAAATTCGCGCATAACTTTTGATCCGAATGGTCTCACGGTGCCCGTACTTTTCGGAAAGCTCGTTCCGAGCCGGACGCCCAACCTTTAGAAATTTGCGGGAAGCTATTTACATGGAGTCGTCTGCATTATAAGCCTCTGACCTTTCTGGTCGATGTTTTGGATTTCATTAATGCCAGGACAATGATAAAAGAACCTGAAGTTTGACACCTCGCTGATCAAGGAGCCGCTCTAAGTTTTAAGGAAACTAAGGTTATTTGGCTTGCTGACCGGGTAGAGAACAGAAGCAGGGTTGCTAAGTTCTCTCGTTAAAATCTTTAAGTAATGATTGGAAATTACTACCATCTTGTATGTACTATGGATTTGAAGGAAATTCTTCTAGATCCAAGAGGATCTTCCGCACAAAAGTCTCGCCCGAGATAATAAGTGAGCGCTTCATCCATCCTCTCTCTCTCTCTCTCAGCTTTTCCCTTTTACTTTTCATTTTCATTTTACCGGTTTCATTGGACAGCTCGGGGAACCAGATCGGACAGGTGGTCCGGTTCAGTCTGGGGTCCAGGGACCTCCGGTCCGGTCCCCAATTCTGAAAATTGAGAAACATGACCACCGGTCTGGTCTCCGGTTCTTGAGGGAACCGAGCCAACCCGGACCATGCTCACCCCTAATTTTGACAGGTCTAATTAGAATCTGAACATGGTCACGGTGCCATATTGGAGATCTTTTGGATAGGCTTGGACGAAGAAGGCGTTCAGCGAGAAAGTCCAGAGCCAGACTCGGCTTGGCCCGAGCGAAAGCGGCCCAGTTCGAAGATCTGTATACGGGAACTTTTATTGTGATGGGCTGGGGAAAATTCAACATCGACCCTGAATCCCGATCCGGGCACGCTTAACTTCAAAGGGGGAAGAAAATCAAATGCTAGAATGTTCTTGTTGGGTCCGCCCCCACCACCACTCAGAATACTTTTCTTTGTAACTTGTAAGGTTCTTCCTCTTCACGTCTGTCGTTTTCCCTAAGCATTTCCCCCACATCGTCGAGCCGGGTACGGATAATAACATCACGAATTGACACGGGTCGAGAAGTGGCGGATGGTCAAATGGAGTGAGCTTGATCGGGTCAACAAGTCGCAGCCCATGGATTAAAATTTGTGCTGAAGTCAAGGGATACATATTTGGGCAATAAAAGTAAAGAGAATTCGAAGCTTCTAATCTCGACGAGTAATGGGCCTATGTCAAAATGTAGCCGTGCGAAATTCTTTAGAGCTCGGCGAGCCCAAATTCATGTACGTGTTAGATCGGGTCGGGTCCACGTGGGTCCCATCTCATCTACGATCATCGGGTCCTACGATCAACATCCAAATCGAACTTTCGGGGGGAAAAAAAAAGGAGCCCCAAAACGACTCGAAGCGGAGGAGAAACGACGGTGAAGATACCCAAAAACGAGTTGCATGTGGTTCGAGGAAATTAAGAAGAGGGAGAGAAGGGTCAAACGCGCGTCGTCCCGCACATGCCCATAAAAGTCCGACACTTCAATGGTGTTTATGCACAGAGACCCCAATCCAATCCATCGTCCACCGGCCATCGTTCTCCTCTGAAGAAAACCGAGCTTCGATCATGGAGGTTGCTCCAGCGACACAGACCAACGGCTTCTCGTCCTCCCGCCGCCCCGCGCTCGGCGCCAAGTCCGCCTCCTTCCGCCTCCACTCCCCGAGCCTCAACTCCCTCCGCCTCCGCCGCATCTTCGACCTCTTCGACAAGAACGGCGACGGCCTCATCACCCCCGAGGAGCTCTCCCAGGCCCTCGCCCTCCTCGGCCTCGACGCCGATCTCTCCGACCTCGATTCCATCCTCCGGTCCCACATCAAGCCGGGCAGCGGCGGCCTCAGGTTCGAGGACTTCGTCGCCCTGCACCAGTCCGTCGACGAGGCCTTCTTCGGCGGAGGGGGAGACGGCGGCGACGACGCTGCGGGTGCGGCGGGGTCGGCGTCGCGGGAGGAGGCGGATCTGAGCGAGGCGTTCAAGGTGTTCGACGTGGACGGCGACGGGTACATCTGCGCCCGGGAGCTGAAGGCGGTGCTCGGGAAGCTGGGGCTGCCGGAGGGGGAGGAGATGGCGCGGGTCGAGCGGATGATCACCTCCGTCGACCAGAACCACGACGGACGCGTCGACTTCTTCGAGTTCAAGGACATGATGCGGAGCGTCCTGGTCAACAGCTCTTGAGTCGTTCTTAGAAATCTCGATTAGGAAATCGTAGACGAACTGCGATCTGTCTTCTTAAAGTTCGAATAAATGCCTCCCGCCTGTAATAATCGTTCAATGTGACAATGTTTGATCTTCCATCGTACTGAACCAGACAGGTACGTCTGATCCTTCGCGAATCCCGATGTTCAATCGCTCGATCTTTCCATGGTTACCACGTTGAATTCTCTTCCTGTTTGCTCAGTTCCGTCGTTCTATCTGTTGTTACAATTTGTTCTGCACGAGCAGATTCGTGCGTTGACCAGAAATGTCTGCTTTCGACGAGTAGAAGATCCGTAGAGAACGCAACAAAAATCGTTGACCGAACGGCCTTTTTGACTGAGTTCGGCGGTGCATTCAAAGCAGAGCCGTGGAAAATTTAATGGCGCATTGAATGATTCCGACGGAAGATGATGGCGGTCATGGCGGTCGTTTTCATCAACTACCGTTGATGGCGAAGAGAGTGGAAATAGCCAAATTTTGAAAATAGATGGTAAATCTCGTCATGTCCTTTTTTGGGTAATAGTAGTTTTCCGAATTTTGATACACTATAGTTCGATCATAGTCTAGGAGTCACTTAACTTCTATTCGGAAAAATAGCAAATGCCATCATCGAGAATATTACATCTCTTCATGGTTCGGAAAAGCGATCGCGGAAATAATCAAAACTCATTGTGTTTTGGCACCATTCTCGATTAGTTCCGTGAGCCACGCCAAATGCCGCATAAGCATTTCAGCTAGGGAAAAAAAAAACAAGCGGTGGATGTTTTCGTCTCTTGAGCAAAAGTTCGTGATTTTTTTTTTTTTTTGAAAAGCCATCAAGAATTCCAAACAATGGCTGATGCGACACGTGGACCCTGAACTATTTTTGTGTGACATAAAAAATCTCAAATTATGTCCACTGTTACACATTTACCGTAGACTTTTTGTGTGACATAAAAATCGCAAATTTGTACCTATGTGACACATTTATTCACGGTTAAAAACCCGTCAGATAATTTTTCAGCCAAAACGTCGTTTTTATTTCACTTAAACCACCTGCGTGCCATGTCAACTTCGTTTGTTGGCATCTATATAGGCAGATTTTTAAGGGTGCTCGTTGACAGAACCTTGACAGAATGTGTGATAGTAGCATAATTTGGAATTTTTTATGGGTTTTTTTTGGGGGGGGGGGGGGGGGGGGGGGGGGGGTGTTTTCAAACGTGGAGTGTTTTTTGGTCAATAAGTTGGTGTTTGAGGCAACACAAGGCCAGAAGAATCCGTTGGTTTCTCCGCGAAATTTGATGAATCCGTGAACCAGAAGAAACCCATCACTTTCCTCAATCCGTAGGCCTAATCCAATCGGCCAAGCCCAGTCCTTGAGTAAACCTAGTGTTGGACAACCTTTGACCGTGCTTGGTTTTCTGCAATTGGATTGGAGATATCATTTTCCTTCTCATTTCTATTAAGATTGCTCGTTTTACTTGATAAATGATGTTTTGTTTGATGGATCGCCCAAATTAAAGTTAGTGATTTCATATAGGAGTCGGTGAATTTAAGGCGCGATTAAGAAGGGTAGATAAAAATTGGTTACAAATAAGAAAATTTGATTGTTAAAAGAAACGAGGTCGTTAAAGTAACTCAAAAGAAAGTTGATAACAATAAATTAGTTGGTAGCTTAATTAGAGGATTGAAGTCAATAAATCACTCTAATTAAGACTGGTAATTCTAAAATGGTTGGTAAATTCAAAGTGTTGCTAAGAAATGCAAACACAGCTTTATAAATAATAGGTTTTTGTAAATTAAAACTATCAAACACTGGTTGGGACAATACTTGTTTATAATACTACAGCTTTGTTCTGGTTGATAATTTAATGGGACAAAAGTTGGTGAGTAAGATGGCGAGCGGCGGTAATTTAGGCCGATAATCTCTAAAAAAACAAAGAGTTAATAAATGTAATGGGTGGCTAATAAATAAAATTAAAGCTGCTGATCATAAAATAGCTGGTAATTTAATCTGATAAAAGTTGGTAAGTCGCTCTATTCCAGGCTGGTAGTTGGTCAATTCGAAACTTTAGTAAGTTATGTAAACATATGGTGGCAATTCAGCACAAAAATTGCTAATTTGCAAATTACGTATCGAAATTGATAGTTGTTGACATATAACGTGGAAACTAACCAGGATGTTGTAAATAAGTCAATGAGAAAAAAACACAGAAATAACCAGGAACGATAAAGGACACCGGATATTTACGTGGTTCGGTCCGAATGTTGGTACCTACATCCACGGGGAGAGCCGGCAATATAATCCACTATAATTGGAGAATCGGAGTTACAATCGCTCATGCACTCGAGTGTTTATATCTCGCAATCTCTCACAGAGATTAAGCCCAAAACAAACTCATAAGTATTATCTCGTAATCTCTCACAGAGAACTCACTTTGGAAAAACTCACAGGAGAAAATTCTAATTATTATCGCAATTAGGATCGGTTTATACCTTTCAATCAGATTGGGTCTCGTACGTGGCTTAAACTCGAGATATTAATTTAACAATAGTTACGTATGTATAAAAGTATTGACCGTTCTTTTTTTATCAATAGTTTTTCTTATCCTCGCCAATAATTGGACCGTCAACTTCGGCTTTTAAGGAAAAAAACAGAATCTTGAGTATTTTAGAGTACTTGGTGATGGTTTTCGGGTTGTCCGCTATTGAGCTGAAGAATTCGGTCGGCGCGGTCAACTTCTCGGGAATACAAATTTTAATGAAAAGATTCCAACTTTGCACACGAAATAAATGCCGACACAAATCATTTTTATATCATCACATATATTTAACCGTTCGATTGGGTTTGCCTAGTAGTGGCTAAAGGTACAAGATCAGCTGCACAAACAAAGAGATAGAGAGAAAGAGAGAGAATGGGAGGAGGACTCTTCCTGGTGGAGATGTGTTGGTCCTTCGGGGTGATAATTGTATGCAGCTTTGTGCTCCATGCGTGCAACATACTGTGGCTGAATCACAGGAGGCTGAGAAGGAAGCTCTCCGCGCAGGGCGTGACCGGACCGCCGCCCCGCTTTTATCACGGCAACATTGCCGAGATGCGAAGCATCGCGACCCGGTGCAAGCCCGAACCGCCCCCTCGAGGCCAAGTCTCTCACGACTGGGCTCACTCCATCTTCCCGTATCTCCACCACTGGGCTCTCCGCTACGGTAATGCCTCTTCGTTCTTCTTCTTCTGCTACTTCTAGGGGAGAACCAATGCATACTGTTACATTGTTTTACGACGAGCGACCCACATGTTGAGTCGGTAAGTCGCGGGCCCTTGTTATTTCCTTCGCCGTCCGTTCATGGATTTGCTTCTGTTCGAACGATTTGGTATAACGTTATCTTCTACGCAGACCAGAGTAGGTTTTCCTGTGATATGTAGCTTCTTGTATGTTACTGCAAGTCTGGGAGATCAGATGGCTCCTGTCTGAAACAAATCGGATAGACTGACTAGATCCGATTATTCACGCGATCATGAGTTGCGTTGTCCTCAAATCGACATCTACATCTACCTCGACATGCTCGCCAGTCGAAGCACTGCCACAACGACGATAAACTTAGTATCGCTCCATGTAGCAATCACCCAGTCTGAGTATCGACCATACCAAGATAGGGGATCTAGAGAGCCATACAACTTTTAATCGACTGTTTGACCAAGCTTATTTCATCTCGAAGCTCGAGGTATAGATAGGTTGATCACGATCTGGCATGATCCGACATGGGTATCAGACAAGAGGATGTTATCCCTGAATTCGTTGCCATGTAGATTACGTTAACCGCTCCCTTGTTTCAAAGCAACAATGTCCTGTTGTTCCAACCCTTGACCGGCCGCTTTAGCCTTGAAATTATGTCGAACGAAGTCGCTGCTCTATAGCACAAGTATCAACAGATCACTTTGAAGGTCCTTAGTTCTTTTAATGATCACTACATATCATGAAACTCTTGTGATCTTGATAATATAGATGGCCATATTCATTTGGCTGGTGAATTTTCAGATACCATTGATGTAATAGCTTGTTCCATGCCGGACTTACGCACTGGTTTTTCTATGCAGGCTCGCTGTATATGTACTCGACGAGGCAGCAGGTGAACTTGTACATGAATAGGCCGGATTTAGTTAAGTTTTTGAACTTACACAAGCCTTTGGATTTGGATAAGCCCTCGGACCTAGCAAAGACACCGAATCCTTTATTCGGCAAGGGCATTATGAGGGCCACCGGACAAAATTGGGCTTCTCAGAGAAAACTAATTGCTCCCCAATTCTTCCTCGACAAAGTTAAGGTAACAAGATATTAACGTGAACTCGATCTGTTCCGTTGGTATAAACGGACGAGGTTCTTCGATGTTCAACCGTATTGTATGCCGATCCTATAGCACAAAAGTGTATTTACTGCTGCAACATGAAACGGGAGATGGTTTGTATGCAGGGGATGATGGATTTGATGGTGGACTCGACCATGGCAGTGATCGAGAGATGGGAAGGTATGATTTTACAGAGCGAGGAAACAGCCGCCGACATGTATATAACTGAAGACTTGAATAGTCTGTCTGCCGATGTCATCGCACGGGCATGTTTCGGCAGTTCTTACTCGGAAGGTAAGCAGATCTTCGCTAAACTGAGGACCCTTCAGCACGCCTTAGCAAATCCCGATCGATTGTTCGGATTCCACAATCTCCGGTAGGTGGTTCTCTTGATGTTTGGTTTCTGTCTACTAAACAGATGAATTATGTTGGTAAGAATATTCCCTTTTATGGCAATCTCTAGATTTTTTCCTTCCAAGGCGAACAGAGACTTATGGCGGATAAGAGACAAGGTCGACTCGCTGATACTGAAGATGGTTAGAGCTCGCCAGGAAGAAAACCGGAAGGCTCTAAAGCCCGAGAAGGACCTGCTGCAAATGATCCTTGAGAGTGCTGATGTAGAAGGCGCCATGAATGAGAAAGCATGTGATAGTTTCATCGTAGACAGTTGCAAGAATATCTACTTTGCAGGTCAGGAGACGACAGCTACGACCATCTCCTGGAGCTTGATGCTGCTCGCGGTGCACCCCGAGTGGCAGGACCGCATCCGTGCTGAGATCTTGGAATTCTGCGGAAATCGGCTTTGTCATCGTGGTTCCCTAGACTTCGAGACGCTTCGGAAGCTTAAAGTCGTAAGTGTCGTATGATTCGGCTTTTAGACCTCACGCGGGCTTGGCCTACCGGTCTGGGAACCTTGGAGGAACTCAAATAAGAGAATCAGTTCTATACTTTCGATTTGAAAACCTTTCACACGCTAAATTACTGCATCTTAAAGATTGAACACCGTCGCCCTAATGGTCGATGATTAGTCCTTCGTCGTGGCATTATCACGACTCCCCCTATGGCTCATTTCTCCTGGTGAATTTTGCTATGCAGCTGACCATGGTGATTCAAGAGACATTGCGCCTCTATGGCCCCGCGATCATACTGGCGAAAGAAACCATGACAGAGATCAAGCTGGGAGAGATTGACGTGCCCAAAGGCGTTGTCCTCTGGACATCGATCCCCGCGCTGCACCAGGACCCTGAGAACTGGGGTCCGGATGCCCTCGAGTTCAAGCCGGAGAGGTTCAAGGACGGGGTTTCTGAGGCTTGCAAGCATCCTCAGGCGTACATGCCGTTCGGGTACGGGGGCAGATTGTGCCTGGGACAGACTTTCGCAATGCTGGAGATGAAGATCGTCCTTGCCCTTATCCTGTCCCGGTTCTCGTTCTCGCTGTCTCCTGGTTATCAACACTCCCCGGTTTTCAGGATGGTGCTGGCGCCGGAACACAGGATGAGACTCGTCGTGAGGAAAATCTAAATGGTCATGGATTCCTATTTCTCCCGATCAAGATAATCGGCTGAATCCCTTAATCTATTTCATGTCCCCAAATAATAAATCCGAGGATGTCAATAGTGTATAAGCACTGTTGTTCACAGAGATTTTCTGATGCTTCAAGGTTCCTAGGACCGAGTTGAATTTGGTATCAAGTGACTTTGCTCCCAGATTGTATGTACCTTGATGGCCCCGGTCAGAACCAAGTTAGTAGCTACTTTAGCAGGACATTATCGAACGGATCGTGGCTAAATGATCAACGAGCAGATCGAGCTGGGCCGAGCTGCGCGAGCCGGACTCGAGAAGGGAATTGTCTTTCCAATAAATTTAATGAAGGTTCTTTCTTTCTTTTTGGTATGAAAAAGGGCTAAGGCTGAGTACAAAAACTTAAAGGTCATAAATCTACTATCCCTATCTAATCATCTAATAAAACATGAAGTACCTCTCTAGGAGATAATGAAAAGAATCTAGTGTTCAAGCGCTTATCGATTTCAAGATTGGCAAGCCAGTCAGCGGACCCATTTCCTTCCCGAGAGTCATGTTGCTCTTTAAACTCAAAGTGAGAGTGCATCAATCTTCTGATATCTTTAAGCAAAGCAGGGCCAATATTATCAATCATAAATTCCGGACTAATAAGATCAGTGATGACTTTAGAATTAATCTCAATGATGATCTTATGAAAATCAAGTTACTTTGCGAAGTTGAGTCCCAACCACAAAGTCCAAAGTTCTTCTTGTGTCGGCGAACATATTCCTATGAATGCGGCAAAAACTACCAAGCTAGTCATCCCCTTCATTTCTAATAAACCCCTTGCACCAGCAAGTCCTAGATTGTCTTTAGAGGCCCCATCAATATCCAGTTTGATTCACCCGGAAGGTGGAGGATCCCATCTGACCATAATTGGAGAAGTGCATGATCAACTTAAACGACATGAGCACAAGGCTTATAACTTACTTTGAATATTTAACGATTCTTATCACGAGATATTCTACTCTGAAAAGTACCTGAGAAAAGAAATTAATATTTGGCTTTTTTGTTTATGGATGTATACAGTAATTAATGCAAACGAGCAGCATAAAGCATGTACAAGCATTACATAAATACAAAGTACTTCCTAGTAGTATCCTTAATGAACGCCACTTGTATTTCTAATTTGCGACATGCTCTTTATCATTCTCTTCTTACGAGGATTCTTCCCTCTCGTAGGTGTTTGCCTCGTTGTACCATTGATTTCAACGAGTTTTATGATTGCAAATTAGCAATACAATTCTTCCAATTAAGTAAATCTTACGATCAATTTTATTATTTTCTCTTAATATGAACGGATTACATATAATATCTCCCGATGTTATATCACGACGACAATTAGGAATTTTGAACTGTATCGAGTTCTTGTATCTGACATTAATACATAATTTAAACTAAGAAATTCGCTCTTTTTTCGGTTAGAAGAGCAAGATTCATAAGAAATGGATTTGATTCAACGAATTGTTTATACTGAAATAAATACTACACAAACGTAAAAGTTTCATGTCCGTGCAACGCACGTGTGTACTTCTTAGTAACGAAAGAAAACGAAACAAACAAGCGACATGGATAAAGAGATTTAATCGCGCTAGACACTAAGTAACAAAAGAGAACAAATTAAAACTATAAAGCTACGTTTGGTAGTCAAGATAAACGCCAAATAGAATGAAATCTATCTTATCTGGTGTTTTTTGTCCATAAGGTCGGACATAAGAGGGATATAGCTTGGATAAAAATAGGCCATGTAGGGGGTGTGATAAAAGTGAATAAAATATCTTATGTGCGTGGTATAATAATGTTTAAGTTCTAAATAGAAAAGAAAACTAAAGAACAAACAAAAATAACAAAAATTTATATTTTATTTATTCCTATTTTTATATCTTTCTATCCTATAATGTATATTCTATAATGTGCAGTATCTATATTTATTGCATATATTAGGTACATTAGTATAGTTTATTACTTGATAACAAATTTATTAAGAAACAACCGAAGGAAAAAAAAGAGAGAGGGAAAAATAACAATATATTAAGTAAAAGAAATGAAATAGAACATCCCAGATTTCATATGAACAGATTTAAACTTATTTGTAATTTGGCGCAAGGAGATTTCTTAAAGAAACCCTACTCTCTTCTTCTCCTTCTGCTTTGTAGCTCTAATTCACATTGAAGCTTCGTGACTCCTCTGTAACTCTTTGGTTCACGTCGAGGCTTCACGAAAATGGTGAGTGAGTCGAACCTCCTTCTCCTTCATAACTCTTTGGTTTGTGATGAAGGTGCACAGAAGCAACAATAGAGTCGAAGCTCCTTCTCCTCCCTAATTCTTTTGTTCACGTCAAAGTTTCACAAAAGTGATAAAAGAGTCGAAGCACTATACTTTTCGGAATTGCCAAAATATAAACATCGTACTTTTTGTCTCTTACTAGTTTTGACATTTGCTGGCTGACTCATATACCCATTTACATTTATTGTTATAATCGAACCCGTGACTCTAGAATGTTGTAATGAGCTCACTTTCTATTTAAGGTTTAGATTGCACAATAATCATGGGTTGATTACTGGTGGTTGTCTCCATTTGTGCATTTATGGTTTCTTTAGCTGAGTAGCGTGTGAGACTTCTGCGGTATCTGTTTGTGCATTTTCGAGTTCATTTATACTGATATGCAATTCTTATCAAATAATGGACAATAGGACATGACAATCTCCGGCTTTATTACTGCGATTAACCAAACAGTAGATAAGATATAGTAAAATCTCTGAATTTCTTATCTTATCGTATTCATTCTTATCCCGATTAGAAATTCAGACGATCAAATACTACCTAAGTGATTTCATTTTACACCTATGTATGCATCTCCTAAAATATCTGGAAAATTAACAAATAAGATATTTTCATAAGCGGTGAATACAATCAAACACTAAAAATGTACTTCCAATTATTCTAAGTACGTTTGATGTCATTATTTATGCTGTGTTTGGCCGCAGAACAGAACATTCTAATGGTTCAAATTTGAATAACCTGTCTTATTTTAATATATATATAAAAAGCCAACGGTCAAAAAACATGGGAGTGTCAAGCTCATTGTAGCTGATTTAGAAACCGTTCTAGTTAATGATGAGCATATCCCTTCTTTTTTGTGAAAAATATGATATTTTTTTTTTAAGGAATTCAATCAATGAATTGTAAGGAATCAACTGATCGGCTGTTTGGTGAACTGCGGATATAATGTCGGATGAGTAAAGGCAAGGTTTAGTTGAGCTAGACTCTGTTTTGCTGAAACATCATAATACTTTAGAAATTATTCAATGATGAGTTCTGATGAGTGAGTTATTGTTGAGCAAACATTTGTGCAATCTAAATTCGGGCACGATATCGATCAAACAGACTCAGTAGAACTAGAGGTCTTGATTTGGAGTTGAATCCTTTAAAAATGACACGCTGGCCTTACTCGTTACCTTGTCGAGTGAGTCAACAAGTGCTGAACAGTGGAATTATTCAACCTCTTTTCACAAGTGGAAGATGCACTCATGCAGGTTGTTCAAGAGAGCTACCGTGAAAGTCGATGATCAATCTTTAGTTCTTCATAACAGGTCGATACCTCTTTCGAATGTTGGAAAGGTTCAAGCGATTAAAGAACGATGGACATGATCTCATATCACGCTAAACAATCGATTAAAGAACGAGGTCGTGGATATATCCGACTTTGCCGCCGGAGACCCCAGCCCGGCATTGCTGGAGAGGCGGCCACACTTGACAGTGGCCGTCGTCGGAGAGGCGGCCAGGCACGGCGGAGAGGTGGCCCGGCACGAAGGAGAGGCAGTGGTTGTGAAAAATACTTGATTCTTCTCGTGTCTACTATCTTGAGCCATCCTATCCAGATCTATCTCACCCCTTCCTAGGATATTTATCCGGGCTATACCCCTCTATATTCCCCTTTATCCTATCCTGGACATCTGCCAAACACATGATAGGATAAAATATATCATATTCTGATTTTTATCCTAACTACCAGACGCAGCCTTAGGGTTTAGAGCAAGTGACGTCATCTATGTTTTTGTGCTTGTAGTAATTGAGGGTCACTTTCGATGACTTATCTAAAGCCTTATCTAGAAAAGAAACAAAGGCATTTTTCTAACCGGAAATCGATTAATAAAGTAGCCCAAAAAAGGACGCAAAGTTATAGTCGATGGGCTTGGAGTTGCGGGCCGTTGTGGCCCATGCTGAGCGTATAGCTCAAGGGCCACTAAGTGTTAAATAAAATACATCATCTTCATCATGACAAAACTAATGATAACCAAAAGAAATGATTTTCTTAATCAAGAAGCGTTAATCACATGTTTAGGTTAATCGGAAGCAGGCAGATATTTTACTGAGGAAACCTGTCCGGGCCGCATTTAGAGCGGACATACGGCTACAAAAACGTACCCGTCTCAGAAATAATTATGCGTCAAGCTTTAATTTATTTATCCGCTAAACTCAATACATACACATTAAATCAATCGGGACATGGACACGGACTTATTATAAATCTCGTGAAAATCAAGCCTCAATCCTCCATATAATAAATATTTATAGATGTGATAAAAAGAAAATTGCCAGCTCATTTTCCTTCCATCAATAGTTTTTACTACACAAGTATCGTTTGTGTTTTTTTTTTTTTTTATGGGAGAAAAATAACTTGAAAATAGGGAAACGAAGCTTCTTCAAATGCTTAGGAGTTAAGGACAGCATGTTTTTTTGACCCAAAAAAAAAAAGGGCAGCATGTTTTGACCAACCAAAAAAAAAGGACAGCATGAAGCTGCCAATGTCGCTGTCGGGTCACAGGGTACGCGAGGGTGGGCCCGGGCCCAGCCCACGACAAAAACTGGGGAAATTTCTTGGTTTTGTACTTTCTTGGAAGTGTCCTTACCTTACTAGGGAGTTGGGATCCATAGTCAGCGATTAGATTTATCTAGTCACTCCAGGAACGAAGTCAATACAATGAAACGGGTCATTTTTAGGGCGATGATGGATTGCATACATGATGTAAGTGTGTTACTTATCAATCACGAGCGGGACTCTAATCGGATTCTTTCGATCGAGAACGGTTTCCTTCGGATCGCTAGGTGCTGCGGCGACGAAGCAAATAGAGCGAAGCGACCCTTCGATGGAGGCTCACAGAAAGACGCCTTAAGAAACGAAAAGGGAAGTGCCGATGCCACCGTCGTGATCGTCATCGCTGTTAGGGATGAGCGATTCTAGGTTCCGTTCAGGTGGAACCTATCTTGTCATAAGTTTTAGTGTTCGTTCTAGAGTCTACCTTCAATTGCCCTTTTCTTTGTTTCATTTTTAAGTTAAGCAAAACGAATTTAAATGCAATGAGGAAAATAAAAGTTTCCCATTTATCAATAGCAACAATTCATAAAGATGAACACGTAAAATAAAATAAACAATAAAAAGTTCAAAACACGTAACCTAAAACCTAAACTATAGAACTTCGGTCCTCTCCAAATTCTAACCACTTGAAAATCAAAAGAAACAACAAACATAGTTAATCACTTAATAATAGTTTACTAATAAATAAACTAAAAAATAATTATTAAAATCCTCACCATATATATTCTTTCCACTTCAACTCGTAAACTCTATTTACTGACGATAATCTCCTCATTAAGACGATCCAGATTTGAAAAAAAAAGATTAAATAAAACATTCACTCATTAGATATACAAAGGAATTACGATATGAAAATATAAAGAAAATTCTAAATAAGGACATGAAGTGCTTTCATTTTCTCAAATAAGGATATGAAGTGACCTTATTTTTGTTCTTGAATAAGGGCTTGAAGTAGATCTTATTTAAAATAAAAGCATGAAGTGGCCATGTCAGTCTCAAAGAAGGGCCTGATCTCACTGACTAGTGAAGTGCATTTTCGTCCTTTACTTTTTCTTTTTTTTCCCTTTTTTTTCCTTTCCTTTTCTGGCCATCGACGATGCTCGGAGAGGGTCGATGAAGGCCCTCGAAAGCCATAACTAGGGCCAGCCTCGCCTAAACGTCGTTTTGGTCCCGAATCGTAATTTTTACACAAAATCTTAATTAAAGCCACAGGTGACGCCTGCATTTTTTTCTTTTCTAAAAACTTTAAGTTTTCTTGATTTTTATTATAATTCCATTAAAATTTAAGTTAAAATTGTCTTTAGACGAAAATGCCCTTAATAGGTTGGAATATTTTGCTGACTAGCGAAGTCAGACCCTTATTTGAAACGGCCATGGCCACTTCAGCCCTTATTTGAAACAAATACCACTATAGGCCTTTATTTAAGAAAATGATGGCACTTCGTGCTTTTATTTGGAATTTTCTTTAATAAACATTACTTACCAGTTCTCGATTCTCGATTCCCGATCTAGTTCCTCGGGAATTGAGAACTGAACCGCATAATACAGATAAAAAATATGGAATCAAGAATCGGATCGAATCTCTTTAAAACCTAACATCGAACTGATTTCCATCGATCTGATTTTGCAATTTTCGATTTTACTATAAAACCATGCTCACCACCAATCGTCGTCTTAGGGCGCGCAGGGCAACACTTCTGCTTCAGAAATTACCTTCTAGCCAAAAGTTAATTTTTCTACATCTACTCAGAAGCACAAGTTGATTTTTCTGCTTCTGCTCCAGAAGTTGATTTCTGATCAGAGAAATTCGTTTGGTAACGGTTGAAAATTTCTCATTCTAAAACATTATTAACACAAAATATTCTATGAAAAATTATTGTCGGCGGCCGAAAAATTTCTACTTCATTTTTAAACATTTTAATTTTTTTAAAAAAATAATTTTTTATTAAAAAATGTTATTTACTTTTTAAAAATAAAAAAATTATTATTTATTTTTTACTCCGGCTGCCGAAGATGGAGACTCGGGGGTAGATTGCGGCGACAGGTGGCACGATGGTCGACGGATGGCAGCAGGGGGCGGCGGTTGGCAGTGGTCGGCGGTTGGGATGGTCGCAGGCGGCGATGGTGGGAGGTCGGCGGTGGTTGGCGGTGGTCGCCGGCGGTTGCGGGCGGCGGTGGAGGTGGGCGGCAATGGACGGCGGCCGGTGGTGGTCAGCAGTGGCGATGGTCGGTGGTGGCGGCGGAGGCGGGCGTGATCGAAAAGATGGTGAGGGCATAATGAAAAGAGGGTGATGCGAGAAGTATTTCGTACGGGTTTTTTTTTTTTTTGGTCCAAGAAGTACTTCTTGAGTTTTTTTTCTTTTTGGTCGGAAGTACTTCTTGAGTTGAGAAGCAATTTTTTAACTTCTCAAATTAAGGGAAAAATAACTTCAGAAGTGAAAATTCACTTCAGAAGTATAAATTTCTTTCAGAAGTAAAATTTTTTACCATACTAATTTCTGTTTCAGAAGTTACATTACCAAATAAATTTCTACTCCAGAAGTATTTCTGGAGCAAAAATTCATTTCTAGAAGTGTTACCATACGCATCCTTAGGGATTTGGCAAGGATCCTTGGCGCAATTTGGGAGTTCACACTACGTTTTCATTTCCACTTTACACTTGCCACCAAACGTCAATGGAGCTTCTCCATGTGTCCTCAATGATCAATTATGGACCTTCACATGTCACGTCCAACGAAAGTAAATAAAGATAAAGATTTTCTTGTCTGCTCCGCATTTGGTATCTTAGCCCAAACGGATGCTTTGACAACTAGCATAGCCTTCATTTGTATCTTTTCATGTTTAGTATCGAGTTTATCTTCATTTTTCTTTATTCTTATCTCCCGTGTCGAATAATTAGCTTATTTTCAAGCCACGTCGATACTAAACGAGCCGTCATGCCGTGTTCGAATATTTTAATTTTGTATTCGAGATAGATACCACATCTTAGATTAGCACGTATTCGGAAAGGATGGCGAGTGAGAATTATCGACGCTCTTTTTATCTTTTTCTATATTTAACCTCATATGGTAATACCTCACGATAAGTTAAATATCTTTGAGTGAGACTCTTAAAGACTTCCACTTTAGAAAAGTTTGTGGTTGAATCACGTTTTTTGCCCTTTAAATGTACTTTTTGGTTGGAGATGTGTGCGTTAAAGTGATGTCGTCTCATTCTAAAACCCCATCGATGGAGTTTTGAAGAGCATCACGTGCTAAGAGCCAAATCACTGAGCCCTACCCAACAATGGATGCAATGAGTGCTACGATTGATTTGGCAAAATCAACGATCTCGAGATTGCCTCCGGTACTTTTATTGAAACGAAGCCATCGTCTAGGTCCCATAAGGTTCCTATTTAGAGGATCTTCACAAAGTTGTTATGATCACCTAAAGAGACATAGAGGCAATAACCAACTCGATCTCGGACAAAATGTGACGTCTGGGTATTAATTCACTATAAGGTATTGTCCGCTTTAGGCCGTCCCACAGCGAGTCTTACGATTTCATCCTTTGGTGGCGATGCAGACGCTTTCTCAAGAGGTCGCCCATCATGGTAATGCTCTAATCTGAGCACACTTAATTTTGAAATTCCAAAGGAAAAATTGACGTTATGTCAAAAGCCTGCCCTCGTCGGATCGGATCGCTACACAACAATAGGAAAATATCAGTAATACCATTTTATCGTGCCTCTGCAGAATCGGCCCAGACAGTCGGGGAAAAGACCCGTATGTTCGGATAGAATGTAGAACAATACAAATTCGTTCCCTCACGTCGACAAACGGGTTTTAATGGGTACGGGCTATGCTCGCGTTCGGCATCGACAGGCATGTGCATCTATATCTATGCCTTGATAGCGTGTCGTACGCAAAATGAGTGGTTCCCTTCCCCCATCGAAAGGACTGGACAAGAATGCCTTCTACGTATCTATCACATCTCCACTGGCTTTCGTTGGACAATTTTTTTAAGCTTTTCTTAATTTTTTTGCAATTTTTGCAGCCGGAGGTCGTGCGACCCTCGGCGCCGCCCTCCCCCCCGCCCCCCCGAAGGCCGACGAGAACTGGGTTCACCAGCTCCGAAGCTTCCTGTTTGCTTCTCGTTCGTCCTTATGCTTGTCCTTTTCTCTTTTTTTTTTTCCAATATTCTTTACGAAAAATCCATGCAAAAAGAGTTTACCAATCACACTTTGCATTTCACGAAAACCCTTCACTTAAAAGCATTTGCATTTCCTCCAAAAACTTTCCTCAAATGCTGAATCAAAAGCAGATAACATTCGACAAGGCCCGAATCGCGGGTACTTCTCCTCTAGCCAGAAACAAAAAAGAAAACGAAGGAGTAGGAAATTATAAATAAATAAAAAGAATTACATTAGTGTATGAATGTAAACTTATAATGTAATGCGATGAACTTGTATAAATATATGAATATCCACACTTTTCATATTTATTCATTCAACCTGCGTTTGGTTGTCCGGATATAAGCCGAGATAAGATATGTTTTTATCTTATCTTGTGTTTGGCATCTGTTCAGGATAGGATAAAGGGGGATATAGAGGGATATACACGGGATAAAAAAAATCTTAGGAGAAGGGGTGTGATAGACCAGAATAGAATTTCTCAAGAGAGCAGACACGAGAAAAATCGGGGTTTTCCCACAACCACTAGCTCTCCATCGCATCAGGTTGCCTTTTTAACGCGCGGGGGCTCCTCGGCAGCGGCAACTGTCAAATATGGTTGCCTCTCTGGGCGACGTCAAGCTAGAGCCTCCTGCCGCAAAGTTGGGTATCTCCACGACCTTGTTCTTAATTGATTATTTCACGTTCCTAGTTCTTTAATTGCTTGAACCTTTTCAACATTTAAAAGGAGTCTCGACATGTTATGAACAACTCGAGATTGATCATCGACTTTCAAAAGGTGGTCTCGATGTTCGAAAGGGCTCTCTTGGGCTATCGCGGAGATGAGATTTGAAACCGTGACCTCGGCCTTGCGAGCTACCAAGCTGCTCTACCCCACGATGAAGATAAGAACGACGCACTTCAACTTGCAAAAAAGAGGCTGAATAACTAGATTGTTCAGCACGTGTTTACTCACTCGACAAGACAACGAGTAGGGCCAACATATCATTCTCAAAAGATTCGACTTCAAATCAAGACCCTCAATTCTACCCGAATTCAGACGACATACACATCTGCTCAAGAATAACCCACTTATCAGAACTCATCATTGAATAATTTCTAAAGTATCTTGATGTTTCAGCTAAATAGAGTCGATCTCAGCCGTCCCTTGCCTCTTCTTATCCGACTTTAAATTCGTGGTTCACTAAACAGTAGATAGAATATGAAAAAGTCATTGAATTTCTTATCATATTCTATCCAGTTCTATCATGACTAAAAATTTGAACGATCAAACGCAACCTTAGAAATTATCTTATCGTTACTCGATTGCCAGATTAGCCAAAAAGGACTACCATCATCATCGTTTGCAGAGAAATGGCACTTCTTCAAGACAGCCCTTGAACAAAACCAAATCATCCATGCCGGGACATTACCAACAATTGATCTCATCTTAAAAGGTGAAAAGAACTCATGATCATTAATCATGATGTCCATGATCAGAAGTCAGACGATCTTCCAACAAAACCTTGACATCTTCAAAGACAAGATCATCCGACCAAAAAAAAAAAAAGACAAGATCCAAGAAAGGTGCTAATTGCGATGTAATAATACGTTAAATCACCTTTTTTTTCTGACAGTATTGGGGGATTTCAAGTTCAAGATACGGAGTTCACCTATTCAAACCCAGTAAATTGTGCGCAAATTATTTGGAATCAGATTCATATGCGCATGCCATATGTTCAACTTAAACCGATTTATGGAGCTTGTAATGTATTCTCTGGGTTTCCATGTCAGTATTCTTCGGTTAGTCCCATCCGCCAGCTCTAAAATCATCGGGTATCGTCAGGTCAACGTGAACAAGCAATTTCATGCGATCGAGTCTTGGACGCTCTGGGTAAGCAATTTGCCACGTGCGTCGGCTATCGTTTTCTCACTGCTGACGTTCATAATCAACACCCAATCAACGATTAACGTTTAATTAGTGTTAAGATTAGACCCAACTCTGCCCGGGCTGGAAAACGGTACTTGTGCCCGTCCCTTTCAGGTGGCGATCTCTCAAAGCGAAGGTGTCCGAATTGCGTGATCAACCAAAAGACTTGCCACGGAAGGTCACATGAATTGATTAGCACCAGTCCGATGTACTTGTGTTGCGTGAGACACGTGGGTGGTCAGAGGTTTCTCGCTTTGTTTTCTTGTACATAATTGCGAATTGTCAATAATTAGGTTACGCTAAAGCTTGTTTTGTTGTTAATTACGGTCGTAAAAACAGAATTAACTCAGTGATTATGGGGTCCCGACTTAATTAAATCTGGAAACATCAGAGATCACATCTCGGGCACGGGAAAAGCGATGATGAATGACAACGAAATGTGTGGTGACGTGCATAAATTATGACGAGGCATTATTGTCCACGATGGTGACATTATTCACTAAATTATTGATTCCTATATTTTTTTTCCATATTTTTGTCTTCATGTGATGTCATATCAAGATGACAAAAATAATGGCTCGAGCCAGACCCAGGTGCATTTGGTAGGCCACCATAAGAGCAGCCACATATCTAAGACACCTGTTTTGGTTTTTTCTAGTCATTTGTAATCTTAGGTTAAAGAAATTAATACATAAAATTACATGGTCAAATCATCACGTGGGAGGACGGTTTAGGAAAAAGGATGACAAGGCAGGTGGTTTAAAGAGCCATTTACGGTCAACTTTGACATTCCGTCGACTTTAAACAGAGTCTCGTGTCTTTTTCATTAGCGATGCGACGGGATACCAGACGAAAATTAACGGATGATTGATCTATTGTGAGCGTACCAGCTTTTGGAAGTTTGTGCGACGCAAAATTGATTTTTGGTAAATGTGTCGTGGGTTACTTCCTCGAGATTTTTATGACACGACAAATTAGTTCAAGATAAATATATCGTAATTGTGACGATGCAGTGATTAGATACGTTGGATGGCACAGAAAGATCCTTTGGAATTATAAGTACAGGAAACTATGAGATAAGCATCAACCGTGAAACTAAACTAGAGATTTATCTAGTTAATTACGAGTGGCCCGCTGGGCCACTGTATATTCTTCTTCATTTAGTACAGAAGAAAAAAACATTAAGAGAAACATAAAAGAAAAACCTGCGAAACTTAGGAATCGAAGCATATGATCTACTGTCCGCAGGAACGTGATTCTACAGGCAAGAGCTTCAGATCGCACGCATAAGGAAGATTCTGACAGTTTAATTTAAGAAAAATGACATAAATAGTCGATGAATTTTAGACTAATGCACATGTAGTCCTGAAATTTAAAGTTGTTCAATGCGGTCTCTGACTTTGCCCAATGTATAATGTCCTCTCTAAACTTTTGGTACATGTTTAATTTAGTCCCTAGTAATTTATCAAAAAAGTCATAAACCTATTGCAATTGTGCCGATTCAGTTCTAATCCTTTCGCAATTTTGTAAATTAAATCCATCAGGCCAAAATTTAGCCCGTCAGTGCTGACGTGGACACTAGCCATCTCGCGACGTAATAATTTAATATTTTTAAATAATTTTATTTTGTATTTTTATTTTATTTTATTTTTCTTTTCTCCTCTTCTTCTTCTTCCTTTGGCCGGCGAGGCTTGACCTCTTCGTGATCGCACGAGGCTGAGCCTCGCCAGCCCAGATCTGGCAAGGTCTCGCCCTGGACCTCACCGTCGTTGGGCGAGGCCGGGCTAGACCTCGCTAGATCTAGGTTGGTGAGGCGAGTCTCACCTAGCCATTTTGAGGCCCGGCCATGGCGAGGCTCGCCCTCGTCAACAGCCGGTGGGGGCGCGCTTCGCCTGAGGCCTCGACCTCACCGGCTGTCATCGGCCAGTGGAAGAAGAAGAAGAGAGAAGAAAAAAAAGGAAAGAAAAAGAAAAGAAAAAAAAAGGAGGAATAGGATATACAAAAAATTTGAAATATTATGTCGCCGGACGGTCGGTGCCGGCCGGCCAAATTTGGCCAGATGAACTGAATTGACACAATTGCAAAAGGTTCATGACTGAATTGACACAATTACAATATGTTTAGGATTTTTTTGGTAATTTTTCCCACCTTTTGCCTGATACTACCAATGCCAATTATCCTTATGCCGAGTGCCAATAACTGCTATTAATCAAAATAAATCTTTTTAGGTATCTAATTTATCGCACTATTTCAATAATGGAAACCCGTTTTCTCATATATGCAACTTTTTCCACCTTAACATTAACATGAAATTTACATCAATCCCGGCAAAGCTCGAGTTACGTCTTGATGCGCATCCATATAAAATTAGCAACATTGGTCCAAATAAACTTCAAGGATTTATTCAAGGATTTATTCAAAATTTATTAGGTGTCGCGAGTCATAAGCTAATAATATATTTGGACGAGGGGTTAAGCATTATTATGTTTTTTTTTTTGGTCGGAAAGCATTATTATGTTTACTCGGTCAACCATTAGGGGTTTTCATTCTCCTTCTATTTATATATCTGTTGCATGAAGGGTGTTCACGTCACTTTGTTGAAGTGGGGATCTGAACAATAGTCGAAAAAATTCCACTCGGTCACTTTTCAAGCGATACAAACGACCAAAATTAAGAATTTCTTTTCTAAATTATTGAATGAGGTACGCATCCTAGGCCTGGAACCCAAGTCGGTACCCTTAGGTCAATTGATTAAAGTGTGTTAGACAATAGACAGTGGTGTGCCAAAGCTTAATAAAGGATCGCGACTTTAGGTTGACTTTAGAATAGAATTTCGAGGTCGGTTCTTAGGTGAACCAAGTAGAGTCATGGGTAAAAATAATTGAAAGTCCATCTTATGTTAAAGAAAAAAAAAACACAAGTTGCAAAAGTATAAGAGATTCGATCCTAGGTGGCTCAAGAATCTTTGAAGTGCTAAAAATTAAGTTCGATGTATCTTATAAATCGGTGAAAAGTGACGATTTGGTTTTTGGGTCTACTCAAAAGTTCTTGTGCAATACCTTATAAATTGAAAAAAAGATCTCGAGTCTACTCAAGAAATTTCGTTTGATTCCCGCCCAATTCCAAGAACCCGCAACCGTTTTCAATCGAGGCATATTTCAAGCTCGCTTGATCGATATAGACCCATCTCGGAACATATCACCCAGATAAAGATTAGAAAATTTTCTTAGAACGAATGTGTCCGCAAACGGGGTCCCGTCTCGCGGGTGTAGAAATTTCCTTACTCCTATCTTTGTTTGTGGCCCCACTTGATGCCGTAATCAAAAGAGGTGCGCGTCCTTCGCGCGTCTCTTTCTCTAACCACCCTCGAAAGGTCGGCGACTCCGTGAGCCGACCGACAGGTGGGGGAAAAATTATTAATTTTTCCAAAACATATCAGTTTAGTTTATCTTTCTCTCCAATACGTAATTATTTTTAAAAAAAAATCTGCTAATTCCTAGGTACATTAAATGTGGCAAGTGAAATCTGAGTATTTTCAGGCCGAACGGGCAGAATCCGGGAGCCCATTTACCGACGAGAAGCCAAAGCGACCGATCCATACTACTTGGTATTTTGCAGTTTCGATTGATCAGCTGGTGAAATACTCGGGTGATGTTATAGTTAGAACCGTAAACCTGCTTGATTTAGATCGGGAAAATTGTACGATTTGACGGGTTAGGTTGAATTTGAGTCGGATTAAAAATGGTCATATCACAAATGGACTTTAACCCGTTTAAATTTAGAGACCGTACCCGACCTGACTCATACACAATCTATATTCGACCCAACTTATATTCATAAAATACTTTCATACAATCAAATTTTTAAAAAAATCATACATATCACGAGGTGAGAGAATAGAGCGAGTCAGCGCAAGGTCGAGTGAGGCCAAGAGAAAATGAAGAGAGCTTGGGTCTAAGTAAGTATACATCCATATATGATCTATTAACACCCGTATTATATTTAACCTCATTTGACTAATCCATGTAACAACTCAGCTCATCATACATGATTAAGAAATGGGTATATGGACATTTTAACAGGTCTAGTCATGGTTAAAATAGAGGATGGGCCAACCCCCGGTCGTCGGATGCGGAGTTTAAAAGGCTTATCGATTTAAGAAACAAAAATGTGTGTTTTAGGTCGGGTTGGAGCGTCGGCAAATGCAAACAATCATCAAGCCGATCGAGCTCTTTTTGCCTTTTGGATATGTGAATTTATCATCATCGGATCGGACTAGTGATGTATACAAAAATGTTTGATTGATCGATGATATCGCGTTCATGTATCCTATCTAATTTTGTGAACTTACTTTCTTTTGACGGGGTTAGATAACGTAGAGAGCCCAATCTTTGGTCGAGGAGTGGTTTTCAGGGTAGATTTTCTTCCTTCCTTTTCCCAATTTCTGATCTACACTTTTTGACTATTGCTGACTTTTTCTATACTTGAATTTAGTGACTTTTACCAAAAAAATAAAATAAAAAATTATATAAATATATCGTTGACGAGTAGCTACAAGTAGTTATATCTATATATTAGTTTGACGTGAAAAAAGAACTTTCATTAGGTCCATGTCGGTATAAACAAGAAGTTAAAAATTCATCTCGAATGATTTATAATCATCAATTTAATTCAATTTCCATGGGTCCCGTTAATCAGCAATTCAAAGTTGGATTTGGTTCCTCGACTCGTCTTTTGAACAATCGCATAAATCAATCATCAATAGATATAAATCTCGAGAGTTCCATTCGTATAAGATCAATCCATTCCAGGCACTAATCGAAACAAAGCGAATTTCTCGAAGATTCTCGTATGTAGTCCGTAGTGAATATGTATAATATTATTTAGTGCATACTGGACTAAAGTTCGAGAATCACATTGAACAAATTAAAAGTTCAGAAAAAATTTATCTCATTTTTCATTAATAAATCCCATATGAAATCCACGTCAATTAAACACGATGTGCATTGGACTCGCAATTCGCACGGATCCGACGCAATTTGAAAATCCTCTCGAATAGGCGTGGGACCACGAAACCCTGCATGAAATCTGACTTGGTTTTTGCTCCATCGAGAATCCAAATTGTGCAAAAGAGGACAATCCCACCACATCCAAAAGCGAGAGAGTTGCTACGAAATTTCCCGTTGGTACGGGCGTTAATTACCCGCCAAGGACGACGGACCCGACAAGACTCGGGTAAATTCCGGAGGTTGGCGATCGGGCTCTCGTGTTTCTACCGTTCCCGGGTCTCGTCAAATTCGAAATCGGATGCTAACCCGTCACGATTGTTCATTAGATTTCGAACGCTAAAACACAACCCGAGTGTAGCTCTTTTCTGTCACGAATGCTTAATCACACATGATGGGAATCGCATGAATCTCGGCGTGCAAAAGAAACCTCGCGAAGGATGTAATTCACGCATGCGACGTAAACTTGAAGTTTACAGCTTTTGGTGTCACAAAAACTTGGGGCAAATGTGTCATATGGGTAAAAATTTTGGGTTTTTGGTGTCACGAAAAAAAATTAGAGTAAATATGTCACACGGATATAAATTTTGGGTTTTTCATGTCATAAAAAAAAGCTAGAGTAAATATATCGCAGTAGTCGTAATTTAAGGTTTTGGGTGATTTTTTTTTTTTGCCTTCTCTTTTTCTTCAAACTCATGCATATCGACTTTCAATGATAGTAATGAATTTCGGATGGCTGGGTCGTGCGTGATTTCCTAGAAAAAGAAAGTACATTACAACCGTTCTTGTTTTAGTACTTTTTAAGACACTAGTTAACTTAACACAACTAGGATTTGGGGAAGTAATTAAATTTTTTTTCTTCGACTGGCTCCGTACATTTTAAGGATGTCGCGGTGCGAGACTGTAATTACAGTCCCTCTCACTCTGCCTCTCTATATTCAGCGTTGACGGTCGGCCGAGAGTTACAGCTTTCGAAAGCTTTTTTTGATTGGAAGCCTTGGGAGATGCCACAACCTAACCAACCGCGCACGACAGCTGAAAGGAAGACGAGCCGACTACGAACCAAACCCACCAAAGCAAAAAAAAACAAGAATTTTATTTTTTATTTTTTTATGAATAGATAGTAAAAAAGTTTTCTTTTTTTATTTTATTTTATTTTATTTTCTCGATCCTTATTTAAATCGCGTTTTCGATTATGGAGATGATGATAAATTCTTTTGCTACCAGAAGACCCCTGAAAAGCTCCCATCCGTTTCAACTTGCAACCCCGATTCTTCTTCTTCCCCCTCTTCCTCTTCCCTCCAAGTGTTGCCCACGCGCTCCCACCTCCACCTGTACGTGTTCGTCGTCCTCGTCATCTGCTCTCATTTATTGCTGCTTCGAGCATTTTCCCCTCGACTTCTCAATCTTCTGGGTACGCGAAGGTCCCCGTTTCTTTCTTTTTTCTTCTTCTTGTCTTGCGTTTTCTTGGAAATCTTCTCTCTCGCGAGTTCTGGTGCTTTCTCGTAGCGCTTCACGTGGACTGCGGGCGATTTTCGGCTTGCTCTTCACGGGTTTGTTGCGTTGGAGAAGATTCGTGAACGATGAGTCGTGCAAATTTTTTGCTTTTTTGCTGAATCTCTCGTGCGTTTGAAACTCGTGTCCGGCGCTGTTGATGGTTATCGATGCCGGGTATTGACTCTGGCTTTTGGGTTTCCCGTCGTTTTCGTGTCGTTCGATTGGTACGCGGACTCTGTGTTTCTTTCTTGTTTTTGGGTTCCGTCGGTTTGTCTTCCTGCATTGTCGAGGATTCGAGTTCTGCCTTTTCGCATGACGCGTTTCTGTTTTTGTTCTTGCTGGTGCAGATTTGAGAATCGAGCAAAATTGTTGAGCAGGGCCGGATTTGGTCCTCGACTTGAAGGAAG
Organism: Lenwebbia sp. NSW1173648; assembly: GCA_029784005.1. NCBI lineage: Eukaryota > Viridiplantae > Streptophyta > Magnoliopsida > Myrtales > Myrtaceae > Lenwebbia > Lenwebbia sp. NSW1173648. Next base: position 28,190,331 of record JARCGZ010000002.1, read on the forward strand.
TCTCGAACTTCTCGGAATCGGACTCGACGGTTCGCTTTTGAGAAGCTTCGAGCTGAATTTCAACGAGGATCGGAGCCCTAATCAAGCTTGATCGGGGACGTTTTTGTCGGCTAATTGCTTCAGGTTTTCGAGGCGGTATCGGTGAATGTGCAGACGAAAAGTCTCCTCTGTGAAGGACGGAGAATATGCAGAGCGTTTTGGCGATGGCGGCGGAAGGTCAGGTCGGGGGAGAGTCGCTTTTGGCGACCATCAAAATCGCAGTGCTCCCGATTGCGAAAGTGTTCACCATGTGCTTCTTGGGCTTTCTGATGGCTTCCAAGTATGTTAACATCTTGCCTGCGAGCGGGAGGAAATTACTGAACGGGGTGAGCTAAAATCGTATGTTGATCCTATGTTTGTTTTCAGTTTCCTCTGTATAAACAATCATGGAAAGATTCAGTGGAGTGATGGTGGCTGATTCTTAGTCACAAGATCATAGATTTTCACCATAAATAGTGACGGTGAATTTTTATTTTTTTAATTGTGTTGTGCAGCTGGTCTTTTCTCTTCTGCTCCCATGTCTGATATTTTCTCAACTTGGACAAGCTATCACTTTGGAGAAAATGATCCTGTGGTGAGTGTAATTAGGCCTTCTGTTCTGTCAATGCTACTTCAAAGAAAAAAGAATTGGTGTCTAAATGTAGATTTCATCTTCTTGCAGGTGGTTCATTCCAGCTAATGTTGTTCTAGCAACCATATCGGGATCACTTATTGGTTTAGTCGTGGCGTATATTGTCCGGCCGCCTTACCCTTTTTTCAAGTTTACAATCATACAAATTGGAATAGGTAAGCTACTTTTTGAGATTGAGAGGAAATTTCCAGAAGCTTTAGCGCTTTTCTTGTTCATTCACCATGGAGAGTGGCAAGATTAAGCTAAGTTTGATTTACAATACTTGATTTTCTCTTGGATAAGAATAATGGAGTGGACATTCATACTAACATGACTTTTTGTAAAATGTAAATCAAGAGACCATATACTGTCCCGAATCCATGGCATCGTATGAAACCATACTCTACAATTGTGTCGTTGGAAAATGGGCATGTCCATCAACACTTTGGAATATGTGCACTCTGAGCTACTTATGTTGCGTTGGCATTTAAATTAGGTCAGTTCCCTGTCATGACATAGCTGTTGCTTGCAGGGAACATCGGCAACGTGCCACTTGTCCTGATTGCTGCATTGTGTAGAGATAAATCCAATCCATTTGGAGATTCAGAAACATGTAGTACAGATGGGACGGCCTATATTTCATTTGGGCAGTGGGTAAGATTCACACACATTTCACTTAACCCGTGAAATTTTGCTATAAGTTTACGTGAGCTGCCAACATGACCTGTGAAATTGTTTAATTTCCCTCGTATGGGTCTTTGATTGGTTATGTATATTTAACATGACCTATTGACAAACTTAATCTGGCAGTTAATTTTTTATCGCCTTGAAGTTGCCACTTCTACATCACTAATCTTTACATAGCAGGGGAACTGATTAGTCGCATAAATGTCGTCTTTAATCTTATTCTGGTGGTGAGAAGAACACTGATACTAAATCAGTGTGCATCATTGCAAAGTTAGTCTCTAAGTGAATGAGTGCTCAGCAGACAATTGAAGTGTTCCAAACAGACGATGGTACGGGGGTTAAATAGGTTGTAGAAACATCATAAAGAGTCAAAATGTTGACTTACAGATCATGTTCACATCCTAATTCAGTGGACTGGTTACTATTTGCATGTCTGAACTGTTAGTAAGACAGGTGGTGTACAATTTTGAGTGGTGAATACGGCTGAAATCGACGTTGAGTACATTTTTCTTCACAGGTGACCAATTAATCCCTGTTGTGCATGTGGTCAGGTTGGAGCAATTATCTTGTACACATATGTTTTCAACATGTTGGCACCCCCTCCAGAAGGAACCTTTTACATTGAGGAAACAAATCTTCCAATTAGAGACCCTCCAAAAGATGGTGCACAAATCCCAAAAGATGGTTCCCCCGAACAAGTTCCGCTGCTTACACCTGATGATGTGCAGTCAAATTCAAATCCTCAGAAGAATGGAAAGGTAACAGCTTTTTGTTACGCAGGTGTACTTGTTTCGTCATTTGCCAAAATATGCACACCGTGAGTGAGTTAAGTCTTTATTTGTTGTCGTATATGTCGAATTATGCACTTAAAAACACTGTATTAAGTTTGCCTGAAGACCTCTCCTATATTGACTGTGTTTGTCCCTTGTATTCTGATCGTAATTGTGAAAAATCGGCAATTTAAATGGTAATAAAGATGTGTGGCCACTCTTCCCCTTAAAACAGCTCAATAATGTTGAGGAGGTGCTTCAAGGTACGAATTGTATATTGGTTCTTGGCACATCAATGTCATGATATTGGATAAATGTATCCTTGCCAATTGCCATCTGGGTGAGTTTTCTGCAAATACGAATCGAGTTAGATGACCCTTATAAAGCTTCTTAAGGTAAATTTGTTTTGAATTCATATTTCTTTAGGCGTGAGAATGCATAGAAATTTATTACAAGTCAATTCAAATTGTGCTAAAATTTCATAGATTAAATCAGCAGTTTGAACTCTCGAGAGCAGTCAGGAAGGGGCTTTTTCCAAATCATTCTTGGGCTTTGTTAAGACTCTCAGAGTACTAACCTTTTTGTATGTTTCTCATTGCAGATCAAGCAAATCCTTGTTTTCCTATATGAAAAACTGAAGCTGAAGCAGATTCTTCAGCCTCCAATCATTGCTTCTGTAAGTTATATTCTACTTTCTATGATCATTTATATCACAGTTCCTTATTCTCATTGGGAAGTGATTGTTCACTGTTCCAATGTCTATCGCACTTGTTTCCGAATCTTCTCAGTATGTTTGATTTACGCCTAGAACATGAGAAATTAACATTAAGAAACTAAGTGGAATAATCATCTCTTTCCGGTTCAAAGGAAAAAGGGAAAGGCCAAAATAATTTTGATTAGAGACCCTGGGATTGTACTTCTGGTGGATCACCCTGATTTTGCTGGAATATTTGGGTCATCGATTAGTAAGTGCCGTCACCCTTTTGCCAATGTTTTGTGTCTATAAATCGATCATGACCAACTTTTTTCGATATTGAGGTGAAAATTGAGTTGGTTTTGGCGTAATTTTTTTTGTGTGTGGATATTTCCCTTACTTTAGAGTTTGAGTCTAGGCTTTTATTTAATGTGCAGCTTGAATCTTTAAAAACATAAAAATAATAACATTTAAAGTCGCCTTTAGTTTTTTTCTTAGTTATTCTTTGAAGTTCTTGACCTTTCTGTTTGGTCAACTGATTCAGCAATAGAAGAAAGAAAGAAAGAGGCAAATCATGAAGATTAGTTTGTATTGGACTGCCATTGCTCTTTCAATATGTACTGTTCAGAATTTATAGGCCAGTAAATGGATAGATGTAGCCTGCTAATGGAAAGTGCCTGCCAAAACATTGTTAAGATGGCTTAGATGCTAACTTTTGGATTTGTGATGGAGCATATCTATGGAATAATCAGTCGATGCTCTTTGTTTTGCTCTCTCTTACTACATGATACTGCTTTTTGTATGTGTTATCGACATTCCCCGTTACATGCAGATCTTGGCCATGGTTCTTGGAGTGATTCCATTTTTCAAGAAATTGATCTTCACATCTGATGCTCCACTTTTCTTCTTCACTGACAGTTGCATTATTCTTGGGTTAGTGTCTAATCCGCTACAATTTCTCCTTAATTTTTCTGGTACCTGCTGATCAGAACTTGCTTCTTGTATCTTTTAGATCCAAGTAATTTTAGTATTACTCTCCAGTTCCTCCCTGTTACCTTTCATTGGCGTAGTAATAACCCATAATTTTGCAGATTGCAGTGATAACTGAAAGATCACCTAACAATTATGGCTTTCAGCATTTTGGCAAGCATGGCTGCTTTTAAAACTTAAAATTGCACCCCTACAGCCTGGAAGCTGAGACAATATTTTCAGGGAAAATAAAACAAAGATTTTTTTGACATTGATGTAGTTTTTTATGGGTTTATGCATGTGGGTTTTAGTGTCCCAAGACTATTATAACTCTTGTGAGCCTAATTATTTTCACATATTATAAAGTATGGTTACTTTGTGCTCAATTTTAAGAGTTAATAATTCTTTTCACCATTTATCAGGGAGGCCATGATTCCATGTATCTTGTTGGCGTTGGGTGGCAACCTTGTTGATGGTAAGTAAAGTCCCTAGCCACAGTTGAATGCATTTTATGTTTGTGTTATGGACCTATGTGATAAGGGATGGTTGCATTCACCATTCAGGCATTTGACTACGAGTTCGTTTGGGTTCTTGCAGGTCCCGGAAGTTCAAAACTTGGTCTACGGACTACGGCTGCAATTATTTTTGCACGTTTGCTTTTGGTGCCTCCAGTAGGTCTTGGTATTGTCATGCTTGCTGATAAACTGGGCTTCCTCCCAGCTGGTGATCAGATGTTTCGATTTGTCTTATTGCTGCAGCACTCAATGCCAACTTCAGTCCTGTCTGGTAAAGTCCCTAACTCTTATCTTCCAGGCCTAATTCGTTGTGAAATGAAAGTGAAGTGCAGCTCTTCCGTACCCTTAAGATTGTGGTTGATAAATTTCTTGCCGTTGTTGAAGGCAATTGGTATTTTGTAAACGACGACTTTGCAAAATAGATCACTGCATTCAGATAATTCAAAATAAGGCTAAACTATAGTAGCGCACTGTCCGTTCTAATCAAATATGTTGTCAGAGCTATCTGATCGATAATCACTTGTAGCAAGGACTCGTTTTGGGACTTTAGCATCTAGAAATCTGCTTCTCACATACTTTGGAGGTGTGCAAAAGAAACCACTGATCAGTCGTATCTTGTCCACAGGTGCGGTTGCTAGCTTACGCGGCTGCGGTAGGGAGGCAGCGGCTGTCCTGTTTTGGGTCCACATATTCGCGATCTTCTCTATGGCTGGATGGGTCACTCTGTATCTCAATCTACTGTTCTGAATGTTCGGTGACCTCTCGCCTCGGCCAAAAGCCTGTTATTCTTTTCGCTTGTTCTGCATTTCCAAATTCAGCGACACAGGTGCAGATCAACACAGTACCGGGAATTCTTTATATGGAAGAGGAAAAGCAAGGAAGGGGGGTGGCGACACGCTCAGAGAAAGGCGCGCAGTCTTTCCCATTCTCTGATATAATATCTAATTATCGTTCTCATTGTATTAGTCAACCTTTCTCTTTTGCTTTCCTTTGCACTTACCAATTACTGTTATAGTAGGAAGTAAGAGGGCTGTTACAGCGTGTTAGTTAAAAAAGTTCGTTGGCCCGGTTTTTCGGAAGATAATCTCTATTTGTTCGTTACAGAAATGCTAATGCATCATCACTGGACCACTTAGTGATGGCTTAGAGCGGTAATATAGTTCCTATTCATTTGCTATAAGGAAGTCCTTATGGGTGCCTTTGGATCTGCATTGGGGCAATGCCTTTAAGAAAACAGCAAAGGTTTTTGGTTTAAAGGGTTTTTTGAAATGTAAACATTGTTTGGGAAATTGCATTTTAAAAGCATACTGGGAAGCAACTTTGACTTAAATGCAATTTGGTAAAAAATACACTTCTTAAAGGAAAGAACTCAGTAAACTGTTTGCATGCGAAACTAAGCCGTTGCGCGACCCAGGCGACGGACGGTCGCCAATGGTGGTCCAACCTCAAGCGAGGCTGGAGGCTCGATTTGGCCATCGAAACTTGAGGGAGGGCAAAGTTGGAAGGAAAAGGTTGTATTTGCATTTCGAAGATGCAGCATTTCAAAGTACATCCAGACTTGCCTTGAGCTAAAGTCTTTTAGAGGCCTTTGAAAATGCAATTGCATCTCTCCAAAGTTCTCCAAAAAACAAATCAAACGCCATTTGCATTTGCCCAAGAGACTTTAGAGCCGCAAAGCTCATTGGGATTGCTGTTTGAAAAAGTTTATGAAAATTGTTCAGGTTAAAGTCCTTTGCATTTCCCCAAATTCCCTTGGAAAAACTTAACCAAACATCGGCGAGCCACCCTCGCCAGTCCGGCCATGGCCTTGCCGGCCACCGGAGAAAAGAAGGAAAAAAAGACAAAAAAAAAAGAGAGGAAAAAAGAAAAAAAATGTAAAATTCAAAAAATTGAAAATTAGTAAAATATTATTAAAGATGTTCACGTCAGCATCGCCCGTCCGGTGTCCACGTCAACAATATCCAGCCAAAATTAGTCGGAATGAATGGATTGGATCTAGGTCAAAAGGTTTAGGACTAAATTGGCGCCATTAAAAGGTTTAGGATAAAATTGGCACTAATACAATAGATTTAGGACTTTTCCGACATTTTTCCAGTGAAGTTGTAATGTATAAAGTTATCACGCTGCAATATAATAGAGTCGTGATAGCAATTATATCATTTGGTTTCATAAAGGAGGAGTAGTATTGGAATTTTTATAAAATAGCCCTGAAATCAAAATAACAAGTATATTGATTGTCATTTTAGTTGTCAACAAATGTTAATCGTATAGTGTGTAATCTATTAGATTGATTTATTATGATTTAAGTCATCCTTTAATAAGTAATCATGAGTTTAAACCTATACGTATAATCAAGACATTATAGTAATATACAATATTTTCGTATTAAACTAAAACTGATTTATAGTAATAACCTAAATGTATTCACATAATATGCGATTACTTTGCAAGAATTATTATATTATATTACATTATGAAAAATTTCAAATAAGGGCCTAAAATACCCTCATTGTTTCAAAGAAGGGCATGAACAAGAGCGTTTTCGTCATTTTCTTTTTTCTTTTTAATTTTCTTTCTCTTTTTTCCCTTTCTTTTTTGCCCTAGCTCCTTGTTGGTGGCCGGTCTCACCTCGCCAGCCTTGAGGGCGGCCTCGCCCAGCCCTCACCAGTGGCTGGCCATCACCTAAGACCGGCCACCGGCGAGAAGCTAGGGCAAAAAAAAGGAAAAAAAAGAAAAAAGAAAAAAAAAATGACGAAAATACCCTTGATTAGGCCCTTCCTTGAAGCAATAAGGGCACTTCAAGCCCTTATTTGACATTTTTCCTTACATTATTGAGGTTATAAGTGAAATAATTTAACTATGTGAATATTTGTATGTAAATTGACTTAATTATAACTAAGATAGTCTTTATATGATGAATAACATTTTATATAGTTGTGAAAATTCTAGATGAGCATACCTAATAATAAGCGATTTATATGGTGCTTGTTGTTAAATTATCAGTAACTTTTGAGAGAATAAACAACTACGCATTAGCAAGATAAAATAATTTATCACTCAATTTTTTAGTCATCATTTTATAATGATATGTGAGTATCTGCGGATATACAAATGATATAAACAAATTGACTTGTTATTAATACAAATTTCAGTCATGTTTATTGCGATCTAAACTTCGTAAAGTAAGTGAGAGAAAAGACATTTTAGGAATAGCTACAATAGCATTTTCATAGAAAGGAAATCAATTTTCCTAAATCACCAAATAAATTAAAACTAATAATTTTACTTGCAAATGACTATATTTTCCGGTATAACGAAGTTTTCAGTGAAATAATCGCACCCTAAGTTTCCTCTAATATGCAAAGAATTACAGCCTTAAGTGATCACCTTTTCTTGAAACTTGGGCCTACAAAAAAAGGGTATGGTTCTTGAATCACCTCCACTCGATGACATAAATGCAACAAACATCTCCATCTGTTTTTGACCTTCAGTGCTACAATCTGGATGCCTTTCAAGAACCCAAAACATAAGACATCATCTTACAATCTGAACATAAAAAAACCACCACAGATCGGTGATCGCTTTGACAGCAACAGCCCGTCTTGGAAGTCGCTGCATCGCATAATACATACATCTTCAAATAGCCAAGAAAATTCTCGACTCACCATGCTAGGCAATTAGCAATCGACCGCGGAGCCTCTAATCCGTGAAAAAGGTTCCGATCAGCACACATTCAGAATCAGTGGCACGAATATTTCACAACATGAATCCTGCTTAAAATATATTTGATAATTGAATTAGCAACTGGAGTAGTTACTCTTATCAGCCAAAAAGGCACTAGAAAGGGAACCACCATCTCCTGTTTGTGCGGACACTTCTGTTAGATGCAGAAGCGCCAAAAGAAGGAACCTGGCGCAAATGCCCTTCAGAGAAGTTGCGAGAGTTAGTTGCTCTTCTCCCCTGAGCAAGAGGATTCCCCAACCACAACACGAGAGCCACACCCACAAGGCTAATAATTGGCGCAGCAGCGAGGACTAACCATCTGCCTCTTCCAGCCTCCTCACGAGATCCGTCCACGCGAGCATACCCATCCGACGTGTCTCCCTGCTCCATAATACTTTGGTCCAGTTCACGCTCTTCATCTGCTTCAGCCCCATCTGAGGAATTGTCGTCAATTGCTCCCCTCCACCTACTACTATCATCAATCCGCCTGCTCCTGCTGATGTTCTGTTTAGCCTCCTCATAGTCTCTATCGTCGGTTGGAAGTTCATAGCGACAAAGGGGGCATGAGTTGCGTGTATTCAACCATGGCAAGATACAGGAGGGGTGATACAGGTGACGACATGGAAGCTGGTTCGCTTCTGTCCCAACTGTTAAGACATCCTTGCAGATGGCACAGGCTGTGTCGTCATTCTTCGGAGTATCCTCATCAATGACAATGAGAGGTAAACTATTTACAAAAGAAACTGCTGCGGGAGGAGCTCCTCGACGCGAGTTCTCATTATCTGCAAGATACTCGAGCAATTCTTCGAAACTTCTTGTGTCCAGATAATCTCCCGAATGCCCAACATCTGATGGCAACTGTGATTCATCTACATTAGTAAGGATGTCACGGAGATCTATTTGCCTACTTTGCCGGATTCTCCAACGTATCATACCCTCTTGGGGAAAAACAATCATGTGACTCCAGTCAGGAGGACCACTGCCTTCGGCTGGACTTGAAATAACAGCATTTTGAATCTGACCATGGCCCTCTGCTGATTCAGGTATGTCTTCCTCTGCATCAGTTTCTTCCCATTCATCTTCTTCTGCATAGTCTTCTTCCCCGTCTCCTCCATCTTCTTCTTGGTCATCCAAGCTCCAGTGGTTGATACCAGCATTCATTGGATCAATATCAGTATCAGTATCGCTGTCTAGATTACTTGTCTCATCTGGTTGAAAGAGAGCTTCCGCATCTACGATGCTGTTACGCCCATCGATTGATGCGTCCGAGTCCCATCCATAAGCACTGAACGAAACTCCATCGCTCTCGGCATGAAATACCCTGAACCGACCAAAACCGACACTCGCGTCGCTTTCCCCATAAGTAGAATCCATATTGTCAAAACCATCACTCTCTGCATCAGAAACCACGTGCCTCCATCTTCTAGAGCCAGTTGGAGTAGTGTAGGTACTTGTCTGCTGCAATAACCTTGCAGAACTTTCACCGTCTGAGAAGTTCTCCTCATGCATATAGGAAGTGGACTGGTTTTGCCTAATCAAATTAAGCATTTGTGAGAACTGTCGCGAGAATCGACTCTCTGTAGACTCAGAACTGCTGTACCTAGTTCTTCCTCTGCTAATTCTACTTCCTCTGCGAAATCTATCACGGGATTCTCTGATTGGGTTCTGAAAATCTTCGATTAACAAAAATTTACAATCCCCACATATATTAGATGGTTCCTGATCACCATTGGCAACACTATTTGTGTGACATAAAGCACATACTGCTGGCTGGATCAAATTCTCTCTAGATAAAACATCAGCCAAATTGCCATTCTCCGTGGACTGGGGCAACTCCTCTGACAATATGTGTAGGTCCGCATCCATTGGAAAAGAACCTGAAGAAAAGCAAAAGACTTAAACAATGATATGAATGAAAAAGAAAATTAGAAAAAGGGACAAGAAATCAGAATCATGAACCACATCATGGTCATGCAACAAATGTATTCATTATGTCCTCACAGCTTTAGCTAAAAGTTCAAGGCAGAGATGGGACAAGATGTATGGAGATACCCACAAGATACAAGTTATAGGTTCAAGGAAATTGGTAATAGCTCCTTCAGACTGATTCAAGCAGTAGTATGCTCACGTCTCAAGAAGAGAAGCACCGCTACGGTTGGAAGCGGAAGTAGCGAATACACGGGAAAAAGTAAAAAGCCAATTGCAGAATTGACAGGTCAACCTTTGATCCTATTCATACATCAGAAAGGTAAGAACATATCACATGATGATAATAACTGCTGCAAGAGGCCTCCAGCTTAAAGGCATTCAAGGTAGAATTTCAAAATCCATCATATAGAAAAAGATAAATATGCTTCCCATTCAGGTTTTCCAAGATACCATGACACAACATTTCCCAAGAGATATGCCATTTGAACCGATCGTCCCGTGTCATGGAAAACCAGTAATCTGGAACACTAAAGATCAATGATCTCAGTGTTTCAACATCCACAACTAAGCATGTAATTTGGTCTTTTTAGCTATGGATCATGCACTTTAGCATGGATATCATCCAAAATGAAAGAAGAGACCAGGTTGTCATATCTTCAACTACCACGTGTAGAGGACCTTACCCCTATAGTAACACATGTTAGTCAAAGTCAGTTTCCGCATACTGGAAGAATCCAGACTCCAATTAACATTGCAAAAGAGACTTAGGCAAGTAATAACATAGAGCACATAAGCACAAGTAGGCATGCAACCCCTGGAGGTTTATAAAGTTCTCTTCAAGGAAGATGCCGAACCAAACCGGTTCCCTTTATGCCATATCCTGGGGATGGGCTGTGTTACTCATAGACATTCTTATACGACCCTGTATTGCTACACAAATTAGATCATTCGTTTTCTCTAACCAAAAGTATGGTTCAACAGCAACCTTGCAGTCAGGAACCGAAGAGCCATGAAGCAAGAACATAATTCAATTGCAGAGTAACAAGATACCAATCCAGGTGCCGTAATTTCCCTCATATGCATTCATCGGACGCTTAACAAAGAAATTCAAACTAGGGACTTGCCCCACTTGCTGAAGCAAACCCATGACTTTCCCACACCAAAAGCAAGCATCAGTCAAACAATCGAGCAAGACAAGTCCTCTCGAACCTCACCCGAACCGCACAATTCTCTTCTCGCCCCTCATCCACACAAAATCTACTAGAACCAAACAGCAAAAAGGAAACAACCCGGCTCTGTACCGCGGCGCGCATAACTCAGATGCCAGAAAAGAGTAAAATTCTAACCATCCCAACAAAGTAAAGATGGAAACGCTCGAATCGGAACTCGCAAACATTACCAGGAAAAGAAACACAGCGCTCGGTACCCTCAGCACAATCAACGCGATGGCGACAGTGTCCGGATCAACCCGTCTCTCCCCGAAAGGCAGCGCGATCGACGATTGCCCAAGTGGGATCGGTCAAGACCAGGGGAGTCAATGCGAATACCAAGAACACCCAACCAAAGTAACGAACGGGCAAGAATTTAGGGTTGACTGGGGCAAATGGGACTTCGCCGATCACTTCAAATGAGCAGTCGCACGCAAGATGGCGATCTCGAGTCGCATGGGAGTGAGGCAAAAATGAGATTTTTCACCGACGAAGGAAGGAAGGGAGCGAGAGGAATCACATCGAGCGAAAAAGATGAGATTTTTCTTCTCCACAAGAAGAAAAAAAGACACCCGACCAAAAAAAGACAAAAGAAAAAAGGACAAGTAATTGAATCAAGAACAATAATTTAAGATACATGGGAAATTAATGGTGTGTGGGGTATACACACGGTAATGCATCCAAAGACGAAACACTTCCCACATGAAAATGAGCAGGACAATCGCCTTCGTTGTCATCACCTAACCTCTTCCACTTTTTTATCATTAGCCGGGTTCAATGAATTGTCCAAACTCGGCCAAAAGATAAATTTGTACGCACAAATGTCCGCGCGTGGCCCGGGTCAAAGTCGAGCGGGCGGGGCTTCCCCGCGCGAGAACGCTATATCCAAGGCCAGCCTCGCAGGCTACTGGCGAGACAGCCTTGCCTAGATCCAAGCCTGCCCATTTCCTTTTCAGGCATCTCCGGGAGTGGATAGGCCGGGTGGCACCGTCCACTCATTGATCACCTCCATAAACCAACAGTCCTAAAACATGTATTGAGTGGTGCAGATGAGCCGTAAAACATTCGGATCCGTGCAATAAGGGTGTTGGTCGGGTTCGAAACTCGGCCACCGTTCAAGCTGCCTTCACAATGGCAAAGGCCAAGGTTAAAGGGTCCCACCTTTTTTTTTAATTATCTTTTTAATACATCTACTTTTACTTCAACTATTTTCCAAAAATCAACGTTATTGCCGCGACACCTACTTCATGTTACATCAGCACCAAGTGTCCTCGAAAAGACGATCAAAGAGTTCAACGGAGAGCAACGTTTGACTTTCTGTCACCTAAAACTAGCGGACTTAAGAAAGATACATAAATCTTAAGACTTAGGTCCGCATGACAACAATTCTGATCCAAAAAAGTGATTCTGATTAGAATTATTTTTCTGATTATGTTTCCTGGATGAGTTTTAGAGAATCAAAAAGTATTTTCTGTTCTTGAGAATAATTTCTTTTCCCAAATTTTTGTCATTTAAGTCATATAATTACGTAGTTACTTTGTGAAATTTCATCATATATTTCGAATTAGCCATCAATCTGTGAGAGGAGGGGAGCCGCAACATTCAGGGTGACGTAATCAGTAGCCCCCACAGAACACAAATCAAGCAATGATATGCCTACTCAAGGGGTCGACACAAATGTATGAGTTCAATAACACGAACTTGTTAACAGAATGGACATACATCAGCCATAAGTTAGTCACAAGACTCACGAATCAAGACCAAAATGTTTCCACCCTATTTTGGAAAGCACGCAAATTAAAAGGAAAACAGCACGAGCACAAGGGCAAACAAACACAAGCACGAGGGCGACCCTTGCCCCTCGGCGAGGACCGCCCTACTCAAGTGAGGAGACGAGGGACAGAACTGAGTTGTGCAACGAGGACGGCGGCAGTGGAGCTGGCGGGTCACAGGAGCGGCGGAAGGGGAGTGAATTGAAACCTCGTTCTATTTTAGGTCGAGAGAAAGTGATGATTGAAAGGGAAAAATGAGAGATGTGAGACTTCATACTATTTTGTATTTCTGAAAAGTATTTTTTTTTTTTTTCAGAATCAACTTTTTTTTTTGGTAAGGAATCAACTTTTTTTTTATTCTTATTTTTTCTCTAAAATTGTTCTCGAGAACAGAATCAGAATCATTTACGTCACCAAACATGTTTCTCATCTTTTTTGTTCAGGAGAATAAAATTAGAGAATCAAAATCGTTGCTATGTAGGCCCTCAGGATATTTCGAACCCCGGATTTATGACATTGCTGCATATATTCCGTGATTAGATTACTCCTTAACATTTTCATAGGGTTTCATTTCCCTTTTATCAATTTCAATTTGCGAGCGAGATCACCCCCGCAAGCTTCTTTTTCCGTCTCCAGATGCCCTCAAAATGAATCGCTTGCAAGCTGGGTGATCGAATGTCAACCAGATTCGGACTAACTTGAAACAGCGAAGTGGTCTGAGATATGAGAACTTCAAGGGGTTATATCTGATGCAGATCAAATTTGGGAGAGCATAATGCACCAAGTTGAAAGACATAGTGCATGAGAGACATTACGACAAAGTGACCAAACATGAGGGTGATGGAATTCAAGAGTGAGTGAGAAGAGGAGGTGAATGGGTATTGTGAATTAACTGGTGCAGATATTTACTCCAGATTACCCGAAGTCTCCATCCACCGCCAAATATGCGAGGACGATCCGAGAATCAATTCATCACGACACAAGACTCATGCGGTTATTGAGCAATTCACATATAAACCATCCTAGCGAGAGTCATTTCGCAATTTAAGAAGAATCTAACATCCAGATAAACAATAGCAAATCATGACATCGCATCACATAAACTTTCTCTCCTCGCCTAGAACCCAGACATGTGCGTTATTTACTTCAAATTTTAAATCCCCTGTCGTCACAAATTCAATACCTCAAGTTAAGCAACCAATAAGATGAAAGCACATACCTTAGCAGTCGGCACTAAGCATACGTGTCAGCTCAAATGGAAGAAGGCTTTCATTGATGAAAATTGGGTACAATTACATATGTGGATTGTTTTCTATGAAACATTCTTCTATACCAGAGGTTAGGTACGCTCGGTGCAACATATGAACACATAGCCAGTTTACAATTCAGGGCTACTTCGATCAATCTGATTTTCTCAGAGGAACACAAATATGAGACACAGCAAGATATTGGAGGATCTGCCTCTGCGGTTGAAAATGCCAATAAGATGGTACCTGGGATTCGCCTTCTCCATAAAACTCCAAGGCTTTTAACAGTATAAGCTCCTAAAATATCTGGAAGAACAGACTCGTTGATCCATCGCCAAATGATCTAAGATCTGCAGGTTTCACCAAAGCCCTGCACAGTGGGCATGTCCTTTCCCTTTCAAACCTGTTTGTACGGGAAATCGGTCATGAGACCTTAATCCAAACCAGTGCTTCAACCCACATAAAGTACACAAAGAGTATGATAGCAAAATACACCACAAACAACAATCATGATTGGAAGTGAACATGCATCCACTCGAAGATGAGTAGAGCCATGCTTGGCATCATTTCCCTAGAGAACAGAGTGTATCAAAAGGTTATGCAGACAGTCCTACCAAAGTATGTTTATTAGTTTTCGTGGAGTTGCAACAAAACTTTTGCGTAGTATTCATTCTTTAGAAAGAACTTCATTGCTCATCTTTTTTTTTGTTTGACACACAACTTTTTCTGTCTTCCCTTATTGTGTTGGGTATTGTCTGAGAGATTATCGGGGTAATAAACATTATTTACGGCCAAAATGATGTAAGTCTACATCAGGCCTCATTTCTGAGTAGTCCAGGTTCTAAGAGATTCTTTTTAACAGACAAAAAGTTGCACGATCAATTAAAACGAAAGATGTGAAAACAATAAGAATCTGTAAGCCGAAATGTGCAGTTATAAGTGGCAAAAGCTACATTTTTGGAGATGCAATATAGAACTTCATCAACAGAGAAAGTGTTGTTCTGACCATTCAGAGACACAGTCTTCACAAAAGATGTGCTTGCAGCGAAGTAAGATGGGAGCATGCATCTTTTCCTGACAAATTGCGCACAAATCTCCAGCCGCATTGACCTGCATAGCATAAAGTAACTCTTTCAATGCATGGGAAACTCTCATGTCCTCCCCACAACAAAGCAAAAACCAACTGGAAGAAAGGACGGAACAGAACTGCATGACCAGTAGAAGCTGAAAAGACAAGTACAGAACTGCACGCAACCAGGTACGTATGATAGGCATCAATGCATGCTATTATTCTAGCTGATGATGTTTCATCATGTATAACTGTCAGTAATGCCGTGGATAAAAATCCTATTGTTGCTCTCATAATGAACAGTAGCATGGAGATAAGACATGCAACATTCAGTTCAAAATATTAAGCAGAGAGGAATAACAAATGTAAGTCCAACAACCTGCTCAGCAGTTGCATAAGCCCCGTAGTGGATATCCTTACGAGATAATGCCTTTAATGCAGTAAAAAAGGACTGTACCTGAGAACAATATCATAACAAGAATATAAGACCTAAATATATCAGGAGGACATAAGCTTAAAATAAGCTTCCACGAGAAGGAGATGTAAGTTTAAATGATTCTACCTTCTCAACAACAGATGTGAGCTTGAAAGTCAGATACAACCCAGTCATCAGGGAAGAGAAAAGGCTTCCGTACTCTTTATTCAAGAAAAACCTGTACCAGACAGGTGTCGGCAGTAACGCACGGTACAGCAAAAGCAGATACTCAACCAGAGTTAGCATTTGACCCTGCAAAACAAATGATACTGGGTTAGAAATCAGTATTGAAACCAAATAAATGTGTTTGAGCGCATCCAGTACAAACCATAAACCTTTCCTGGAAAAATTACACGATGAGACAGCACCAGTAGATTGACATAGTGACAGGGCAACACACAGAACTCCTTATACACCTAGAGCTTTTATTATCGTAAAGCTGTGAAAGAGTGCAGGGAAAGAGAAGAGAGCAAGAGAGTTGAGGGGTGAAAGAAGATAGAGATGAGGAACATACATATTCTACTCTTCTAACAAAGAATTTCAAGAATCACAAGTTGCCTAAATGCACAAGTGTAATAATTATCTGATTTGACCTCACCTGCTTGCGATAATTCCTCCCTCGACTGTTTTTGAAATATATTAGTAGAAGACACTTGATCACCATAGCTGCTTGCCGGGCCAAAGTATCTAAAAGAACCACGATTCAGAAAATTCAGAAAACACTGAAGGAATAATGTCCAGAATCTCATCAAGCAAATATGTGAGAGTTAATCCGAATACGCAATAAAGAAGGCATCTAAAAGAAACAAGATTCAGAAACTTAGGAAGGGTCTGAAACAAAACTTTGTCCACAAACTATGAAGGGTATATTAATACAGCAGGATAAAAGGCCAGTCATATGACTTGGATCACAACAATTACTTGACGAACATGCACTGATCTTGTGCTTCGCATGCCTATGTTAAACCGACCAGCATTGGAAAAAATACATTTAACTTTCCATCTGCTCACAATAAGCCTTGAAAAGAAAATGTAACATAGCACCTATCAGGAAAGGCCACTCTTGCTTTGGCTCCAGAATCCCCTGGCAAACACTTTCTTCTATCACACGTTCTTCAGTTGTGATTATGCCTAAAAGTAATAATGCTCAAATCCTGCCATTTAATTTTAGGATCTACCAGTTGAGGATCATATAACTGACATGCTACATTAGATATTTGAGGATAATAAAGTCATAGCTATAGTTTCCTACAAGGGTAATGAAGGATCCTCAATAATCCCACTTCTCCCGATTTAAACCCATCCTTTCAAAAGTCTTTCCTGTTCCACATCCGAATTTTCCTTGTTAATCTCCTCCCCCAGGTACCCACTATAATCAATTGAGCATAGGAGGCATGCCCAAGGGGAAGCGGCAGCAGTACGATAAGATTTGTTCAATAGAAAGCCGCACAAAGCACACGAAGGCAGACTGAAGAGCAAGCCTGATCCCAAAAGTGAACCTTTCTCAATTTCGTAATTAACCTTCTTTTATTGTCTCTTGCTATCCTTATCCACTCGAGTTGGTTGTGTGATAAAAATCTTCAGTCCGATGAATGCATAATGTCAAGCAATCTCTGCATACTATTGCACTGGAGTGGAACAAGAGAAACAATCCGTCCATTTTAGCAGCTACCAAAATCAGCTCAAGACTGACCAGATCCTACACCTTAATCTTGGCACAAAACACCAATCAAGGAGACGTTGCTTCACTCAACATGGGCTACTTGGTTAGCTACGAGAAAGCTCAAGACTCTGTCTACATTCTTTCAAAACTTATTTCTTGCAACAAATGACACTATACACCTATAAGAGTAAGTACAAATATGCAGTACATACTGAGTTACTCGTGTCTCTGTTCAACAATGGTACGATACTTGAAAGACTTCATACGGATGTAGCCTGCAGTTATGTCTGCTGACCGGTCATAGCTTTTAATCTTACTTGGTGAGATTTAATTAGTGCCCCCCACCAACGCAGTAGGATGTCTATTTATTTGTCACGGTGATACAGACAAAACCCTTCTTTGCACTGATTTGCGGTAGCTAAAGATAGGTTCCCACGAAATAATGGCATTCCATGGTGGCTTATTCATCTAATATGACAAAGCTATGATTCAGAGGCATACGATCTTTTATGTCAGGGGTTGCAAGGGGAGATTTAGTCATAAAACGAAAGTTTTCCATGGTTCTTTTTGGCTTTTCATGAACAATTGTTGATAAGCCTACAAAAGATATCATAGTGTAATCCAGCACCGACAATCCTTGAATGCTACATTCTAATCATTCCGTTGCTTACATAGGAATTTCCCAATTCTCTTGCTCTTTTTAAATGCCATGTAAATTAGGAGTAGAAGGGTTTTTTTGTCCAGATGGTAACATAGGCTAGTACACAAGTGCAACACCACAAACTGAAAAAGATTGTTGGAGTGAGGGAAAGAGAAAGTTACATTACCAACAATATATCTAGTATCATGGAGAAAAAGACATACCATTGACTACAATGACGAACATCGCGTGCCAAAAAGGGGGTATTCCCTTGGGAGGAAACATGATCAATGGGTACAAGAGATCGTCATTTCGGTACCACCAGTATACCCCAACGATATGAAGTGTGAATGCAAGTGAAATACCGATAAGAAAAGAAATTTTCCTCTCCCCCTGCAACCACAACCAAATTGCCCCTCTTAACCAAACAATCAAACAACTCTGGAAAATACAGACTGCCTACAAAATAAGGAAAACCATATTTGTGAAAAATAAGCACCTTTAGAGCTGTTTGCTTCCGTAGGATATCATTTGACTTGAACAAGACAGCGGCAATCCAAATGGTAACAAAGAAACCTGTAATTCCTTGCCAAAAAGAATTGTGAATCACTCAACATGAAACTCCACTCTCATACATACATTCCCTCTAGTTAAAAGGAAGATAATATGGCATTTACTTCTAACAAACCTACAAAAGGAAAGCTATACTGCTTTCAAATAACTATGCTGTACTACAAATTAGTATTTCCGCAAGAAAATATCAATCACCACTTGCAATCCAAGGGGCCAAATCACATTGTTGCCTGTGTGACCAAGTATGACAACTACTTTTGACTTCACAATGACTTCTTGTTACCATATCCGAAAAATGTTTTCTTCCATTTTGGCCAAATCAGAAAAGATCAGGACTTTAATTCCTCCACAAAATTTCCCAAATACTAAAAGTTGTCCGTGCTGCATACATATCTACTCTAAACCAGTAGAAAGAGCCTAAAATATAACACTTGTTAACTTCATAAATAAAGACCAAAAAGATTCATACTTTACCATAAGTCTATAACATTCTTGCGAGTTTTCACGTCAATTGATTTTAACATTCACCAAAAAAATGATTTTAAGAAGAGTAAGCTTGAGAGAGGGCTACTCAACAGAAAAAAGTTCTAGTGAAGCAGCCATACATACATAAACGCTGACAGAGAGCAGCTTCAGCTCTAACAACCGAGTCTTGAATTATTAGTCGCCAAACTCAAACCTTCACATTTTTTCCTATAATGAGTCATATCAACTTCCAAATGATCTCCGGATCACTTCATTCATAGTGATCATCAATGTCAAATAGCAGCAGTCATCCATTGGTAGAGTGATTTCAAAAAACTTGATACGGCTATTTGATGTTCATAACCTATACTAACATTTCCATCCAACACAGCTTCAAAGTGCACTGTCAGCTTCTCTCTCATGAACTCTTGCCATAACAAAATCAAAACAGGCACCACATGTTTTGGGAATCATGTGATCAACCAAAACATGCAATATCACAATGAGGCATACAGACATCAGGGAGAAAAACTTCCAAAACAAAGTTAAAACCGACAATCATCACTACGCATTTGGCCATTTGGATTCATCTCTAGCCAAATAATCTCTTAATAGTGCAAACCACTACATGCCAGGAAGATACCTTGCAAATGCTGCCGGATAAAGACCACCAGCAAGAGCAGTGAGAATGGCAGAATCTGCTCAATCCACCTTGCGGCCTGCTGAATATCATATCTCTGGTACGAAGACTCCCTGCCATTAGCTTCCCCACTTTCTGAATCACCGCCTCCATTCCCAGGCTGCGAAGCACCCTCGCCTGCTCCACTCCTAGCATCTCCCTGACCATCGGCTGCTGCTATTGCAGCTGACGATCGCGTAGACGCCTCATTTGTTGCACCAGCTTCTCTCGCCTGCTGACCCACCACCAGTCCAGCCCTCTCCCTATGATGCTCCTGTTCTCCTGCCCCAATTATCCGAATCGAAACCTCCCCATCATTGCTCGTCACTGTAGAATCCTCCGCCGGACCGTGAAGACCTCCAGAGACCCCTCCATGGAACAAAGGCTCAGTTTCTAGATGGTTTGGCCTCGTTCTTAACAGACCCGAGTACTCCAGTAAAGTGGATATCGGCGACTGTATGAGATTCGAAGCCGATAATAGACTGTATCTTCTCGAATTACTACTGCTACTGCTACCACCACTCCCAGTCACGGATGATCCTCTGTACGGATCCGAATTGCCGCCAGACGCCTCCATTTGCCTAGACGCCGAAAACCTAAAGCACCCACAAACAAGCACACACCCGCGATTAACTATTCCTGAAATTCAGAACCTCGATCCATCTCCATCAGAAAACCCAATCAAGAAGACACGAAGAAGAGCCACATCGCTTCCAACGGGGCCAACAAGAACAAAAAGGGGAAATCATGTGAGGAGGGTCAAACGCACCTTCGAGAGCGAAACTCCGTGGATAATCGGCGGGATCAGAGCACGAGCTCGAGGCGAGAAACCATAACCCTAGAACAACCCGATTCAAATCGCCAAGAACGGAGAGGGAGAAACAGAGAGAGGGATTGGGTGCACAAAAGTCAGCGACCCAGCAACGATAAGCAGCTCGAATTTGACCAGACCGAGCGAACTGCACCAAAGATCAGCGATCTTCTGCGAAGTGCCAATACTTTTCTCTTGAAAAAGAAGGACTTGATAGCGTGCGCAATAGGGCAGGCCTAGGATCAAGAAGAGACCCACCCCACAAAGAAGAATTGAAAATCCGAAGAAGAGGAACAGGTGGGTCTTTCCCTTTCCCTCTCCGCTGACCCTTTTACTTTTTTATCTCTCTGTTCTCGCCGAAGTGAGAGAATAAGGAAGAAGGAAGAAGAAAAGGACAAAGAAAAACAGTTCAACGAAAATGGGGCCGTCCATCGTCGTTGCTGGGTTCACCAATGCTCCTCCTTTGTTTTTGTTTGTTTCAAGTTTCATTTGCCTCCCTCTTAAAAGGACCAAACCGCGTCCCGCATAACATATTCAGTTTGCCCCTTTCTTCTTTCTTTTTTGCTTCTCTGTACGTAAGCTATGCTCTAACGCCCATGAGCTTTTTCGTGTTGTTTGGACTGCTCGTTCGATGTCAATTTTCCATAATGAAGTGGAAGATTGCCTCGCGAAATGAATCGACGGAACGGAAATGATCGACCGGCTTTCTAAGCGCAAGGCTATACAAGCCCCATCTCGTTGGGATTGGATTTCGAGAAATGAAATGGGCAACGGGCAACGGGCGACGGATCGGTGAGCTGTTATCAACCCTGTCTAGTACCAAGATCATCTGCGTCGCACTCCAGCTCTGGTTGACTGGCTCGCCAGCTTGAATTCGATCGGATTTGGCGCATGAGAGACTTCATTAGACCATTTGTGAAGTTAGAATGGTTTGATCCGGAAAACAAAAGGCACGGGGGCTTGATTACAAAATGGTTAACATGTGAAAAATTTACCTCAAATTCATTTTTTTAAATCCAAAAAACCGCACCAAATTGATGTTGGGGTGTGGTTTATACTCCCATGCGACGGGAAAGCACGTGGGTCCAGCTCCACGCTGAGCAGGCGGAGGTCCGGAGGAGCCGCCGGGGCGGGGTCTCAAGGGGGCAACGCTCCCTGGACACCAGAGGGCTTCTACGATTTAAGTCCATATTTTTTCATTAGTAATTTGGGCTTGGGCTCACGAATAGCTGCTACTATATATACTTTTTTTTTTCTTGTAATTGAGGGATGTAACGAGAGGTACAAGGTGTTAATTATAGTGGAATCCTCTGCTGGATGTAGCCCTAATTTAAGGTGAATCAAGATAAAATCTCGTGTCTCGATTTCTTTTTTTCGCTTTCCGTTTTACTTCGACTTGATTGTGTGCCGAATCCTAACAATTGGTACGCTTATAATATATTTACCCTTCGTTAGTTTCCGTGTAATTAGGTTAATACCGCGAAAAACCCCATATAAAGTAAATTTTCTAAAGATGTGCTTTTAGGACACCATTCTAACTTGTTATTTGAAAGAGTCACTGAAAATATGCTGCCACCAACTTTATTCTGTAAAAGCATAAATGAATGAAAGCAAGAAGAATAAAGCAGACGAGAAAGAAATATCGATTATGAACGGATATAGGACACCATTTTTGAGCAGGTTTTTCATTTCCTAATCATGCATTTTTCAAGCACACTCTACATTCAATGATCTTAGAGAGCATCAATGAGAATATTCAGTACGCAACTGAGAAGAAACGTACTTTATGGACCAAAAAAAAATTCATTCAATAGGGCTAGTGATCACGAGAAGGGCGTACTTATGCTTCCGCGAGAATAGGATACACAACAATCTCACAGACCTGTCCATAAACAAGTTCATTCAGGTCACTTACAGATGGAGTTCTCTCCAGCATTGGTGCCTGCACCCATTACGTAAAGCAAAGATTAGATATGCCAAGGTTGATGCACGAATGTAAATTCAATATCAACCAGCTTCAAAGCATGCGAGGGATGTCTGAAGTTATGTACGCATCGTCCGAGAGATATCAAATACTTCATAACTATCGGAAGGACGAGTGAAGCTTTCAGTATCAGTAGCCATGAAGAGTTAGCCAACCAGCTAAACGTTTCTCACTCCCATGCATCTCTGCATGAACATATAATGTACTATTGGTTTCGCCTGGTTAGAAGATCTGTGATCGGGGGAACCTATGATCTTCTCTTTTCAGGACCAATTTGGCAACAACTCTGCTCCCCTAAGAAACTTCATCCTTTTGCTAATTGTTTTGTTCAAGTACTTCTCTCCGTGTCATTCAAACACTTAATATTGATGGTAGAATGAATCAGTGTTCATCAAAACTAATATGCCGATGATTACTTACCTTGGAAACTTTCCAAGTTCTGGTCTCTCTTACCATCGTGTGCCAACTGATTTAATGCAGTCAGAATCACATCCATATCGTTAGTAACCATTCAACCCGAAATCCTAATCTGAAGATGATCCCATAATGTATGTTTAAATGTACTTGAAACTTATTTTCGCATGTAAGCATGACTTTCATGTGCACATAGAATGTGGATAAGGGCAGAGAAGGAGCAGAATAATAGCTGTGAAAATCAGAAACGTTAGATGAGTTAGTGCTTCGGATTGGCACCCTTGGGTCACGGACAGAGGTTATCGTGGTGCAATCGGTTGATCATATGGCCGAGAAGAACCTCAAGACTTGAAGTGTCTTGGCATTTAGGGTTTTCTCTAGGGTTTTCTAGGGTGCTTTAGAATATTCTCAAGGGCGGGCGATACTGTAATTGTCCCGTACTCTAGAACTTTCTCATTTATGTCGGTAGTTGAGCAAATGGGGAGATGCAATGTAAGCCATTAGATCTAGTCTAGATCAACGGTTGTAACGAGAGACCATCTACTTTATAAAGAGGTGTCATCCCCTTCATTTTGATTATCTAACGACAAAGAAATACAAAGCATTCTTCTCCCAGAGCTTCTCTCTAGACTCTCTCTCTATGATCCGAGTAAATCAAGCAAGCGGTCCTTGGTAAAGGCTAAGTTTAACCGCTCCAACGATCCAATGAAGCCTAAGTCGCTGCTCGGATCAACCCTCAAGAGTCGGCCGTGACACTTGACTGAGTTTCGATACCATGCTGGAGACCCATTAAGCAAAAAGCTTACATTGCCATAAAACAACCTCGTTCTGTAGGTCAAATGCATTGCTTGAAACATATCAAGAGGTAGCTACATGGAGCAATCTCAGGATACCTAGTAAAATTGAAGCAGCAAAATAGTTCAGAGTATAGTCGTGATCGCCAGAACTCCAATGCGTATCTAACAGAGTAGATTCAAATTTATTCAGGTATTTGAGACCCTTAAATGTTTAGCCTCGCACCTTAACACCTCCAGGAAACCAATATTTAGATAGTATATGTGTTTAGGAAAAACAAGAGACTACCATTACGTTGCCTTCAAAGGAAATGACTCCTGAAAAAGAAAATACTCAAGTACCTCGCAAGTAAGCACAAAATAAGCAAGACGATCTATTAGGGACGTATTTGTGAAATTGAGGCCGGCTAAAACATATATGCCATGCAAGCTTCAAAGCAGAGCCACATATCCAAATCCACGATGGCAAACTAAAAACCATAACATTAGCCATATAGCAAATTAGAAGGTCAGAGCATTTACAATGGCAGAATTAAGAGAGATCTGCCACGATTGCCAAATTTTTGTTGGGGGAGGGAGAAAGAGATCGGTCATTTTGCTATTAAGCCTTACACTACACTTGAGGCTCCAATGTGGTCGGCGAAGAAGCTGCCGCCACCGCCGCCGAGTGTTGGGGTGTGGTTCATACCCCATACATAGGAAAACACGTGGGTCCCGCTCCACGCTGAGCGGGCGGGTGTCTCAAGGGGGCAGCGCCCCCGAACACCAGAGGGCTTTTACAATTGAAGCCCATAAATTTTCATTAGTAGTTTGGGCTTGGGCTCATGTATAGCTACTGGTATATATACTCTTTTTCACTTATAATTGAGTGATGTAACGAGAGGTACGATGTGCTAATTATAGTGGAATCCTCTGCTGGATCTGTTGGACGTAGCCCTAGTTTAAGGGTGAACTAGGATAAAATCTCGTGTCTCGATTTCTCTTTCTCGCTTTACGTTTTACTTCAACTTAATTGTGCGCCGAATACTAACACCGAGGAGGAGGAGTTCGGCGAAAGCGAGGGCAAACGCGTGCGAGCTCGATGCCTCCTCGCGAAGAGGTTCGAAGACGACCACGACCATGACAACCAAGAAGAAGAAGTTACTCTGGATGCGAAAACGTAGTTTTTGGTATTTTTCCTTATTATTATTAGTATTAATATTATTTTTCTAGAGGGCGGAAAATTTTAATGAACCCACCAGCTCATTCAAAATTTTGAATTCACGCTTCTCGAAAAACGCAGGCCATTTCGCCTTGTACGTGGGTTAGCAGCTGTGCATGTACGTATCCCCCATCCGTGCCATACTAACTAACTAACTCTCTCTCTCTCTCTCCATCTCTTCACCCGCTCTTTCTCCTCTTCTACTTCGTTCAGAACCGACTTTCCTCTCGTTCTTCACTCCCGTCTAGAGGCTTTACTTCAGGTTCTCTTCTTCTTCGCCTTGATCTCCATCGCTCGTTCACTTAGCGTCTCTCCCTTCTTCGCTCGCGCCATTACTTTCTAGCTTTACTTCTTCTGTTGTCTGCACTTTTGTGGTTAATCGTGTTTAACGATGCAGCTTTTGTGTAAACCGCATGATCTTCTCTTTCTCATCTTTTTCGGTTGTGCATTTTCTATTCGTACAGTTCTTATTGATCGTGATCGTGACCAGATTGCTTCGTTTTTTGTCGCCTGTGACTTCAGAAATGGGAAATAATAGGCGTCGTTCCCTGGGGAAGCAACGGATTAGTGAAAGCCTTGGAAGAGACAAACGCGGCGATTCTTCTAGTGGTCGTTTGAAAAGAGTTGGTACTTCTCACTCCAGACCAGCCGCGATCGCCCATCCAGTGCCGACGCCTACAGCCGAGGTAAATTTTTCCAATCTACACACTCTCTGATGTTATTAGTGATACCCTATATGTACGTGGTGTTGAAATAGGAAGATAACATGCATTGTTCTCTGGTAAAGCGACCGATAAGTGACACCCTAGAGGAGTCGAAGGTGGTGATTCATCTAGGTGCGGTCGTTTGGATAGAGCCGGTGCTTCTCACTTTAGACCAGTCGCGATCGCCAATCTAGTGTCGACGCTCGGATCCGAGGTAAATTCTGACAAACTACACTCTCTCTGTTGATGTTATTAGTGATACTCTGTACGTACGTAGTGTGAAATAGGGCTGAAGAACCAACAATACAACTTAAACTACACTTCTGTTGATGTTCCACGATCGTCCATGCAGTGCCGACACCTAGAGCTGAGGTAAATTCTACCGTACTAGACTCTCTCTGTTGATGCTTGCATTGGTGTTGTGATGTTTAATGCAATGGAAGTTGTTAGTGATACTATGTATGTGGTTTTGTGATGGATCAAGCAATTTGCTAGTGATACTCTATACGAGGTATTCTAATGGATCAAGCAATTTGATAGTGATGCTATGTACGTGGTGTTGTGATGGATCAATCATTTAGTAAAAGGTTTAACATCTGGCGAACATAACTCAAGAATTTGTTAATTGAGGGCTTTACACTTTCAAGTGAGAGAACTTGACAAATAGTTGCAGTTGTCCATACAGAGATCGCAACAACTGTCTCTGCAAAACCTCCAGTCTTAGGTGAATGTAATTCGGCATTTAAATGTTGAGGTAATTTCTTTGTTTACTGGTTAGTAATAACACCAACTCAACAACCTACTGAAGGGATCCTGCTCTGATACCAATTATCACGGGCTGACACTTTTCCTGGCCGTGGAATAGCCCATGAGGCGCCTGGCCAGTCGTTTACGCCAAGCCAGCCTTTTTTCTCATGTTGTCCCATAGAACAATTTGGTGAATGACTTTCCCGTATTGAATCATACCATGCCCAGCTTAGCTCGGGCATCCGTATATCGAGCGAGACGATCAGATTACTTTAGGTACTACAATTGGTTTCGACCTGCCATGGTCTCATCAAGAGAGCGGCATCAGCTCCCGATCAGTTTGTACACGGGAGACCAACCCCGCCTTCAGAGTTCCTAAGAGTATATTCTATCTAACCTAGAACTCCTAACACAAACAGCCCTGACATCACTCCCACGGACCCAGTTGCGTCGTTCCCTCTACATCGCTCACTCATTATGACAACACCACAAGCTCCACTTTAAGGTTATACAGTGTGGGAGGACTTAGGGCCTGAGACTTTCGATCCGCCGCATCATACATTTGTACGGACGGGGACACGAAACAACCGGTCCGTGTCGCATAGCTAAAGTCACCAGGAATTTGCTGCACTTTTTCTTGCTCTCCCTATCCTTCAGTCCATTTTCAAGTTGTGAACCAAACTCAAAGACAATCAGTTGATAGGAAAGAACTATATATTCCACGAGTAAAATAACAACATAAAAGCAAAATTTAACTACAACTCAAGAACTAGCTCCATTACATGCCAAGTCTGTTGAGAAAAGAAATGGAGAAAGTAGTTCTACTAAACGCATATTTCTAGCCTGATTTTTCCTCCTCTTTCAGACTCTCTATATCATCTCGCGGGTTCTTTGTATCACCCGAATACACAATTAAAGGGCAGTTTTGTAGTCATGCGAATAGTAACATATTTCAGAGTAATTGAAAATACTTACCAGAGCCCGTCCATGAAAATCGATTCCTGCCAGAGCATTCTGTGCTCTTGGAATGTTCCATACTTCACAAAAGCAAAACAATTTCGACTTCCCAGCGGCACATGCAGCCTCAAGCTCTTAATCTGTCACAAATCAGATTGAATTTTATTAAATAGTTACCTCTTTAATCAATCAATTAAGAAGATAACATGAGAAAAGAAAAATATCGGCCCATATAGGCTGAACATCCATCTTAGGTCTTACTCTGTAGCCTGGTGAGCAACATTATCGACAAATAATGTGCTCGAACTTGGGATGTTCAAATTGTTGGTAAAATTGTATAACAAGCGTAAGACCATCTAGAGGCAAATTATGGGGAGAAGACAAATACATTACGAGCATGTTACAAAACACTAATTTATCAAGAACAAAAAAGAAAGACTAACACTACAACGCTGGCGTGCCTTTTTGGCTGTAAGTTTTGAATCAAATTCTATGATTCCAATACCCGCTAAAGATAGCCCCCACACAAAATGCGTTTATCTAATTGTGTAGATAAAACAATATCAGTTGTTGATCACAAATCACGACATTAACTTGCCGAGAAGATTACCGAGATACAGAGAATCTCTCTCCTCCACTAGCATGTTGAAGTGTGTTCTCAGTCCCTCTTCAGATGTCTTGTAATTTATGTTCTTGATACGAAGACATCTCCCCTGTAAAATCAAGCGCAAAAGCATAAGGATATTGCCCTTAAAAGAAAAGTAGGAATATAAAATAAGTTCAATAACCAGTCACAACAGAACTACTGCCCAATTTCTGTCTAGAGAAAGAGTTCTTGTTTACTGATTTTTAAACTTTTATGTTTGATGACTTTACCATTTAAGGTGTTATTACTGATTAGTCCAACTAATATGGCTTAACTTGATGAAAGGTCCATGCAAAGATAACTCAAGAATGTGTTAATTGAGGGCTTTAAACACTTTCAAGTGAGAGAACTTGACAAATAGTTGCAGTTGTCCAAATAGAGAGCGCAACAGTATCTCGGCTTTAAACACTTTCAAGTGAGAGAACTCGACAAATAGTTGCAGTTGTCCAAACAGAGAGCGCAACAGTATCTCTGCAAAACCTATCTTTGCATTGACCTTTCATCAAGTTAAGCCATATTAGTTGGACTAATCAGTAATAACACCTTAAATGGTAAAGTCATCAAACATAAAACTACAAAAATCAGTAAACAAGAACTCTTTCTCTAGACAGAAATTGGTCAGGAGTTCTATTGTAATTGGTTATTGAACTTTTCTTAGATTCTTACTCTTCTTTTAGGGGTAGCATCCTTATGCTTTTGCGCTTGATTTTACAGGCGAGATGTCTTCGTATCAAGAACATAAATTAAAAGACATCTGAAGAGGGACTGAGAACACACTTCAGCATGCTAGTGGAGGAGAGAAAGAGTCTCTGTATCTCGGTAATCTTCTCGGCCACAAGAGTTAATGTTGTGATTTATGATCCACAACTAATATTGTTTTATCTACACAATTAGATAAACGCATTTTGCGTGGGGGGCCACATTTAGCGGGTACTGGAATCATAGAATTTGATTCAAAACTTATAGCCAAAAAGGCTCGCCAGCGTTGTAGTGTTGTTAGTCTTTCTTTTTTCTTCTTAATAAATTAGCGTTTTATAATATGCTCGTAATGTATTTGTCTTTTCCCCATAATTTGCCCCTAAATGGTCTTACGCTTGTGATACAATTTTACCAACAATTTGAACATCCAGCAAGTTCGAGCTCATTATTTGTCGATAATGTTGCTCACCAGGCTACAAAGAAAGACCTAAGATGGATGTTCAACCTATATGGGCCGATATTTTTCCTTTCCTCATGTTATCTTCTTAATTGATTGATTAAAGAGGTAACTATTTAATGAAATTCAATCTGATTTGTGACAGATTAAGAGCTTGAGGCTTCATGTGCTCTAGGAAGTCAAAAGTGTTTTGCTTTTGTGAAGTATGGAACATTCCAGGAGCACAGAATGCTCTAGATGCTCTGGCAGGAACCGATTTCCATGGACGGGCTCTAGTAAGTATCTTCAATTACTCTGAAATATGTTACTATTTGTGTGACTACAAAATTGCCCGTTAATTGTGTATTTGGGTGATACAAAGAACCTGCGAGAAGATATAGAATCTGAAAGAGGAGGAAAAAACAGGCTAGAAATATGCGTTGAGTAGAACTACTTTCTCCATTTCTTTTCTCAGCAAACTTGGCACGTAATGGAGATAGTTCTTGAGTTGTAGTTAAATTTTGCTTTTATGTTGTTACCTTACTCGTGGAATATCTAGTTCTTTCCTATCAACTGATTGTCTTTGAGTTTGGTTCACAACTTGAAAATGGACTGAACGAAAGGGAGAGCAAGAAAAAGTGCAGCAAATTGCTGGTGACTTTAGCTATGTGAGACGGTTGTTTCGTGTCCCCGTCCGTACAAATGTACGATGCGGTGGATCGGAAGTCCCGAGCCCTAAGTCCTCCCACACTCATCTCTTTGACCAAGATTGATAGCTTCGTTTCTACCATCTCTATCATCTTTTTTTTACTTTTCGTAAAATAAACAATATTATTATACCCCCGACAAGGTATCATCTTCACATCCATCCTCTTTTTGCTTTGTTTGGAGAGGAAGGCTGATAACTTTTATCAATGCTCTCATCTTTTGAATCACAAAGGTTATATAGAGAAGACTAAGAATTTCTTTTTATGATGACTTATGAATATAAAATTAATTACAGTAATTTTGTACATATAATTTGGTAGGGATCAGGCTAGCTCTAAGTGAATCACTTTTGTGGTGACAATGTGTCATTTGCCAGCACTACCTAGGTACAAAGCGCTTGTACTAAAGCCAATCCATGCTAGACTATCTTGTGAAAGCTCAATTGCTAAAAGGCATCCTGTATATAAGTGCAGTGAAGTGCAGCATCATCCTCACGAAACTTGTAATCAGTAGTTTAGCGTGTATTTACATCAATAGATAATATTTTTACTTTTTGCATCATATGCCATAGTCACTAAACTGGTGTTGGTGTGCAGGCAGAAGCTGCTAGCAGGTTCTTGACTGTAATGAGGAACTACCTTGATTCACTTTGCTCAGATTTGAAGTCTTACACGATTACTAGTGTACAGTCAAATAATGACAGGTTTAGACCGAGTTTATAATATTCTTTTCCTTGCTGAGTAAATGATAACTAACTACTCTGGTTTGTAGAACCTATAATCTTATCGAGCAGGTTTCTTTACTGCTTAAAGATAGTTTTCTTGATTCCTTTCCTAGTAGAGACCGACCATTTATTAAGGTAAGATCTGCTTTCCCTATGCATGATGTCATACTTACTTGTTGCATTATAACCTCTAGCTGCAGCGTCTCATCTTCTATGTGCATTAGATTTCTATTTAGGAGTTCATCAAGAAATTTGAAATTTTAACTGACGAAGCATCTGACCAGGGAATTCTCGACTTTTATGCCCCATGGAGTTTATGGGAAGACCCTGCTGTGTGATTGGGTGGCCCTGCTGTGTGTTTAGGCCGGTCTCTGAGGCGATACGAGACGACATCGTGATTACTTGATCATATATCATGTCATAGCATCTTTTATGCATTCCCATCCATAATGAACCTCGAGGCAAGTAAGGTTATTGATTTATGAGTGCGTCGCTAGTCATGGTTCACTGTTACCTACATATCTCGTTAGTCGTATTAGTCGATGATTTAGAGATTTGACTCACTGAGTTATCTCACTCCGTTGTTGTTGATTCTTTTTAGGTAAGTGATTATGGCCAGTCCCCCCCACTATCTCTTATGGCGTACCCGTCCATCTGTCATGGGAGGTTTCACCTTTTGTTGTACCGGGAGTACTCGAATTGGAGTTCGTACGGGTCACTTGCGTTCTTTGGATCAATGGAGGGCTTGATGTGGGAGTGGTCCCACATCGTCTGGTGGCCATCTATGGCCGGCTCAAGGACAATCTAGGGTTCCTCGGCCCTCTACCTTTTGATTACGTGTTGTAGTGGGGGCATGGTCTATTTGTATATGTTTATGTAGTTGATGTTCAGCACTAACCGACGGTGACTTTTTGGGGTTGGGGATCGACTGGTGTACAGACCGGGGAGCTTTTGGATGTACTTGCCGTGGGTGTTTCTGTTCTCTTGATGGACCGGGTAGAGGCGATAGGCGACTTTTTGAGGCCTTCCCGATATTTTCTCCTTGATGTATCTAAAACTGATCCGACCTTTGTCGGTCCTTAGTAAATAAAAGTGTTGTGTTTCATTGATCGGCCTTTGTGATTGCTTTTAATTAATTATTAATCTCGATAATGGACATGGCGAGCCTGAGACGCCGCGGATCTGACAGTAAACCACAGATAAGATCTGAAATTGTGTCCCCGAAATACCCTTCTGAAGAGCTAAGGGAGGAGGTACAACACAAGCAGCCAATGCAAGCACCTATGGCCAATCAAACTAATAGTCAAATTCGCAAAGGTAGTGGAACTGCACAAACCTGAGAAAAAGAAGAGTCTCATGCAGCGATATAACGAGAGAGATCCTAAGGTAGGTCTTCTCGGGGAGCCTAGTGGTAAATTTGATTATGTGGTGTATTATGGTGATTCTCATCAGATTATAACCCATATCCGTCATTCTCGATTCAACCAACTGGTTGGGGGATGAGTTTGATGATCTACCGCTGGACCCAGCTCCACAGGAAGTACAAAAGAAAAAGACAATCAAGGTCCCGTAAAATCTTCCCCAAGAGAAGTGGATGGTAGCCAAACCACCTGGGCAAGCATCTTACCGAACTATCAAAAGACGGATTTAGAGCAATGTGGATGAAGGGACAGAATATATAAGCGTAACGGTTGAAATTGTGCTAAAGAACGTGGGTAGGTGCATAAGAAGATTCAGTTATCAATGTGGAGAATTATTATGCCAAATTCATTACGGAACAGTGATTCGGTATGATAAGTTATGGCAGGATATTCTTATTAGGTATCGGGTAAGGAAGACAAGAGTCAGTTGGTCCTTCGGTATAAAACACGATAGAATTCATCGGGTGGAGTTAGTGATTACTTCAACAGCGTCATGATAAGTTATCCTCATTTTGCTAATTCATACAAGTTATGGATTCAGTGAATCAAGAAGACACAAAGGTATAAGTTAGTAAGAGAATAAAGGGACACAAGTTAAGTGTTGATAAAAACTATTTCATTTTCATTTGGCCAACAAGGCTCTGGCTTTGGTTACAAAGGAATGTAGTTTAGATTCCAAAGTCAAATTCTCCTTCATAATCTTCTTCCTTTCACTCTCATGGCGTTGAGCCAGTCGACGTTGGGAGTCGAACTCCTTCTTCAGCTCCCGATACTCCTTGAACTCTTGCCAAACAAAGAGGCTAAGGCTATTCCTTTTTCCCCTGTGCTGATCGAGCTTTTCCTAGACTACCTTTAGCTTGGCCTCGAGCTCTTTTTTTTTTTTTTCAAAGCGCCGGATTTCACCATCCACAGCCTTGTAATCATTGTAGAACAGAAGAGCATTTCCGCGTCTGCTGGTGAGCTCGTCTTTAAGGGCAAGTCCTCTTTGTTCTTCAAAAATCAAATAAGGGAGTTTGTGGGTATTGATTCTAATAGTGTCCACCGCCTCAACGAAGCCTATAGCAAATGTGTTACTGATTTCTTGAAGCTCTAAGAAAGGCATAAAGGAGGAGTTGCAAGTGCATATCCCTTGAAACAGGGCCTTCGCTCTCCACTCCTCCTTTGAGTCAACGACCAGCCATGCTTAGCCAGGCTCCAAAAGATCGAGGAACTCCTTCCACTTGGTCTTGGCGATATGTAGGCGAACAGAAGTAAGTGACGGCAGAATGTCCCGAGGTTGATCAGCGTCAGATTCTTCCTCCAGCGGTTGAATGAGCTTTAGCCAATCTAAATTAGCTTTCTCCTGCTCGGATAGAGGTAAGACTTCGTCCTTAGTTGGAAGAGCACTTGTCGTGGGAGGAGCCTCTTGAGGTGGTGGAGGGATAGTTGAAGGATGCGCTAACGGCAGATTCTGAGAATGAGTAGAAGGGCCCACGATAGACTCTCCAATAGGAATCATGAGTCTTTTTTACACTGAGGATGGCTCAATAGCTGCAAATATGAATACATGAATTAATTGACAATCAAGAAGCATTGAAAAAGCAGGACAGAGTTGTAGCCTACCGATTGGACGAGGAGATAGATCTTCTGTTGATTCTGATTGAAGAGATAGTGTCAGTTTTTTATTAGTTTTCACAGCAGCAGGAGTGTCAGCTAGCTTAGGATCTGGAGTAGTCTTCTTCGGATGAGGGGCTTTGATGTTTGGAAAAGCAGCTGGTGTGGCCTTTGAGCGAGGATTTTTGATGGTAAGAGTTCCTGCACCATTGAAAGAAACTAATCAGTATCAACAATACATAGAATTATGGGAGTAAAGATAGTGAGAGTTACTCTTGGCCGTGCGAGGCTTGACTAGAGAACTAAGCGGACGATGGGAGATGGATCTCGTAGTGAGTCCCCATGGTTATGAGTTACCGAGAGTTGAGTATTCAACTTCTTTACTGGCTTTTTGGCCGGCTATTCTAGAGTTGGTAACTCTAAAAGTTTCATCTTCTTACCACCTGCAGTAGTAAGTAGTCAGATACCGAATAATATTATGATACAAAAGAAACAGCAGAAGTTACCTTGAGCAGGACCTTTCGGTATGATAGGAGGTGCTTCGATAGCCAGAGTCTCCTCGAGAGTTGATTGAAGAGCAGTATCCTTCAGTTTTTCCAGGGTAACTTCGAGGGAATCAGAAAAAATCTTTAGCCTATAGTGTCGCCACCAGAATGGGAAATTGGGAGTGAAGCAATTGGGACGGGGTCCAAACTCGGAAGCATGGAATGCCCGGTGAACATCCCGAATGAGTATGTTTAACTCCTCGAAAGGCTAAAGATTGTCTAGCACAATATTGGGGGAAGTAGATTTCAAAAACAGCGATAAATCTCCCTTTTATAGATATCCTGAGAGGGAAGTCAATGGAAGTCAACACTGTTTGCCAGAAATCACTCATATCTCTATGGAAAGCTAGGAGGTATCGACTGAATTCAGAAGAAAGAAAAAGAGAGAAGGAAATTTGCTCTTCTTCGAAAGAAAAAAGCTCAAAAAGAAAATAGCGAAAATAAAAAGAAAATCCCTCTAGGATAGGAATTAATTCTCTCCACAAAGTTTGGCAGACATGGTGATTCGATATGAAAACAGAGAGGGATTGAATGACTTGATCCTCAGAGAACTAAGATGGGAAATGGAAAGCTGCCCAGGCTTGGAGAATCCAGAGGGGACCGCCAAAGGCTCCGAAGATCACTTTAGCCATCTTATACCGAAGCTTATCTCATGCCGCTTTTGTGACCTACTCGGACAAGGGCAAAGCCTTTGGCGGTCCCCCCTGGATTCTCCAAGCCTGGGCAGTTTTTCATTTTCCATCTTGATTTTATGAGGATCAAGTCATTCAATCCTTCTCTGTTTCCATACCGAATCACCTTGTCTGCCAAACTTTGAGCAGATAATTAATTCCTATACCAGAGGGATTTTCTTCTTATCTTCGCTATTTTCTTTCTAAAGCTATTTTCTTTCGAAGAAGAGCAAATTTCTTTCTCTCCTTTTCTTTCTTCTAAATTCAGTCGATACCTCCCAGCTTTCCATAGAGATAAAAGTGATTTCTGGCAAATAGTGTTGACTTCCATTTACCTCCATTTCAGAATATCTATAAAAGACAGATTCATCGCTGGCTTTGAAATCTACTCCCCCAATATTGTGCTAGACAATTTAGGCTGATTCAGGGGGTTCCATTCCCCGCACTTTATACCTTTTCATTTTCTTCTCCTCACAAAGCCATTTGCAAATTCGACGATAGGCAAGCCTTAGAGGAGTTGAACATACTCATTCGGGATGTTCACCGGGCATTCCATGTTTCAGAGTTTGAACCTCGTCCCAATTGCTTCACTCCCGATTTCTCATTTTGGTGGCGACACTATAAGCTAAAGATTTTTTCTGATTCCCTCGAAGTTACCCTGAAAAAACTTAAGGATACTGCTCCTCAATCAACTCCCGAGGAGACTCTGGCTATCGAAGCACCTCCTGCCATACCGAAAGGTCCTGCTCAAGGTAACTTCTGCTGTTTCTTTTGTATCATAATATTATTTGGTATCTGACTGCTTACTACTGCATGTGGTAAGAAGATGAAACTCTTAGAGTTACCAACTCCAAAACAGCCAACCAAAAAGCCAGCAAAGAAGTTGAATACTCAACTCTCGATAACTCCTAGCCATGGGGACTCACTACGAGATTCATCTCTCGATTGTCCGCTTAGTTCTCTAGTCAAGCCTTGCACGGCCAAGAGTAACTCTCACTATCTTTACTTCCATAATTACATATATCATTGTTAATACTGATTAGTTTCTTTCAATCGTGCAGGAACTCTTATCATAAAAAATCCTCGCTCAAAGGCCACACCAGCTGCTTTTCCAACCATCAAAGCCCATCCTGCGAAAAAGACTACTCCAGATCCTAAGCCAGCTGACACTCCTGCTGCAGTGAAGACTAATAAAAAACTGACACTATCTCTTCAGTCAGGATCAAAAGAATCAACAGAAGATCTTTCTCCTCGTCCAATCGGTACATTACAACTATGTCCTGCTTTTTCAATGTTTCTTGATTGTCAATTTATTCATGTATTCATATTTGCAGCTATTGAGCCACCTTTAGCATAAAAAAGACTCCTGATTCCTGCAGGAGAGTCTATCGTGGGCCCCTCTTCTCATTCTCAGAACCTGCCGTTGACGCATCCTTCAACTATCCTTCCACCACCTCAAGAGGCTCCTCCCACGACAAGTGCTCTTCCAACTAAGGACAAAGTCTTACCTCTATCCGAGCAAGAGAAAGCCGATTTAGAGAGGCTAAAGCTCATTCAACCGCTAGAGGAAGAATCTGACGCAGATCAACCTCGGGACCTTTTGCAGTCACTTACTGCTGTTCCCCTACATGTCGCCAAAGCCAAATGGAAGGAGTTCTTTGATCTTTTGGAGCCTGGCTACGCAGGGCTGATCGTTGACTCAAAAGAGGAATAGAGAGCAAAGGCATTGTTTCATGAGATATGCACTGGCAACCCCTCCTTTATGCCTTTCTCAGAGCTTCAAGAAGCCAATGACACATTTGCTATCGGATTCGTTGAGGCGGCGGACACTATCAGAACCAATACCCACAAACTCCATTATCTGATTTTTGGAGAACAAAGAGGACTTGCCCTTAGAGACGAGCTCACCAACAGATGTGGAGATGCTCTTCTGTTGTACAATGATTACAAGGCTGTGGATGGTGAAATCTAGCGCTTTGAAAAAGAAAAAGAAGAGCTCAAGGCCAAGCTAAAGGTAGTCCAGGGAAAGCTCGATCAGCACAAGAGAAAAAGGAAGAGCCTTAGCCTCTCTGTTCGGCAGGAGTTCAAGGAGTGTCGGGAGCTGGAGAAGGAGTTCGACTCTCAACGCCGGATGGCTCAACGCCATGAGTGAAAGGAAGAATTTGACTTTGGAATCTAAACTATATTCCTTTGTAACCAAAGCCAGAGCCTTGTTGGCCAAATGAAAACGAAATAGTTTTTATCAACACTTGACTTGTGTCCCTTTATTCCCTTACCAATTTATACCATTGTGTCTTCTTGATTCACTGAATTCATAACTTGCATGAATTAGCAAAACGATGATAACTTATTTATTATGACGCTATTGAAGCAATCACTAACTCCACTCGATGAATTCTATCGCATTTTATCCGAAGGACCAACTGACTCTTGTCTTCCTTACCCGATATCTAATAAGAATACCCTGCCATAACTTATCATACCGAATCACTGTTCCGTAATGAATTTGGCAAGATAATTCTCAACATTGATAACTGAATCTTCTTATGCACTTACTCACGTTCTTCTGCTTTATTTCTCTTTTTTTTTCCGAAAGGATCTCTCGCACAATTTCAACCGTTACGTCTATATATTCTTTGTCCCTTCATCTATATTGCTCTGAATTCGTCTTTTGATAGTTCGGTAAGATGTTTGCCCAGGTGGTTTGGCTACCATCCACTTCTCTTCGGGAAGATTGTACGGGACCTTGATTGTCTTTTTCTTTTGTACTTCCTGTGGAGTTGGGTCCAGCGGTGGATCATCAAACTCATCTCCCCAACCAGTTGGTTCAATCCGGAATGACGGATATGGGTTATGATCTGATGAATCCCCATAATACACAACATAATCGAATTTACCACTAAGCTCCCCGGGAAGACCTACCTTAAGATCTCCCTCGTTATATTGCTGCATGAGACTCTTCTTTTTCTTAGGTTTCTGTGCAGTTTCACTGCCTTTGCGAATTTGACTATCAATTTGATTGGCCATAGGTGCTTGCATTAGCTGCCTGTGTTGTACCTCCTCCCTTAGCTCTTGAGAAGGGTATTTTGGGGAAACAATTTCAGATCTTATCTGTGGCCTATCTTCCCTCCGGACATACAAACCGGATCGGTATCTTCCTCTCGGTCCTCTCATACACTGATACTTTGGAGGATACCGAACCTGATTATCCAACTCTTGATGACAACGAGTACAAAGCCTACTATCATTATACCTTGATGGAGTGTGGATGTTAACCATACCGGTCATCTTTGAAAAAGGATCTGTATCCACCTCCATAGGAGCTTTGCCCTTCTCTTCAGCAAACTTGATTTTGCCTTGCCGAATTGCCTCTTGTATTGTCTTTCTAAAGACGATACAATTTACCGTGTTATGACACGTAGAATTATGCCACTTGCAATATCTTTTATCGGCTAACTCCTCTTTAGATGGGATCTTCTATCCTTTAGCTAATTTGATCAACCCATCATTTAGCAACAAGTCAAATATTTCATCTAACTTGTATATATCGAATTCCTTAGCTCTGATCTTTGTGACATCCTTCACTCTTGCGGTTTTGAATGTCGGACATACATATGGTTTCTCTAAAACCAACATCTATTTCATTTTCTTCCTCTCCTTCAGCCAAGTTATCAAATTCGGTAGTCTCTGCAAGGGCCACGGTCTGTTGGTTGTCTTTCAATGGTTTCTTATTTCTTTCTTTCAACAAGTGCTCATATTTGGAGACTCTTGTGGTTAATTGGAAGAAATCATCAAACGCCGGCCTTCAAACCTTTCCCGTAGATTAAACTTCAATCCATTGAAGGATAAATCAGTGAACTCTCTTTCGGTAAGAGATGCCAGACATCGATTTTTGGAATTTTTGAAACGAGCAATAAACTGGTCAACCGTTTTAGTGTTATGCTGATACATTCTTGCCAAGTTAGCCACTGTCACCTTTGGCACCGAACGATAAAATTGAGAATGGAACTGTCTTTCCATCTCGGCCCATGTCTAAATGAAATTTGCAAGCAAGTTTGTATACCATGTGAATGCTATTCGCGACAGAGATAACGGGAACAATCTCAACCTTAAGTACTCATTAGTCTCAGCCTCTCCACGCTGTGCTAAAAAACGGCCAATATGTTCTATTGTTGACTGATCTTCCTCTCCCGTGAACACAGTAAAGTCTTGTGTCTTGAATCCCCTCGGGTAACGGATATTATCTACCTAGTCGGGATGGAGTTTCCTGTAAACCGATCTTGGAGCATCTCTATCTGCCCCCAACTGTTGGATCACTAACTCTGCTACTCGATCTGGGTTCCATGGCCTCAAATTCTGCTGACCCATCCAAGCATCTAGCCCCTTAGGATCAACTTGAGGAGGTCTATCTATCCCCTGATTTTCCAAATTGAAGTTAACCGGCGGCACAGGTCTGTACTATTGATTCCCCATGACCTGTGGGTTTGGTTGAACTCCAAGAGGCCTTATGGGATCCACATTGGGTAAATTCAATGCCAGTTGTGCATTTTGAACAGTTGGATTAACCGTATTAACTTCAATTGAGCCAGTTTGAGGAAAGTTGTAACCACTAACCCCATTCACCAAATTTGTTGGAGTTGGATTCTCTAGCCTCGGTATAATCCTCACCGATGGGAGTGGTAAAGATTGTCCCCAATTACCATTATATCCAGAATTGGGTGGTCCAAATACTAGAGGAAATGGCGTAGTGCCGAGAGAACTCACGTGGAAAGGTAAAACTTGAGAGGATGAACTGGGTCGCGACATTACCTCATTTATGGCATTGACCACCATAGGCTTTATCACATCAGTCACATGTCTCACCATGTGATTGATTAATTCATTCTGCTATTCTTCAAACATCTTCTTCATCGTGGCCACTAATGTAGCATTAGGTGCCAAAATGCGAGTTTGTTCTTCAGTTAATTGCCGTGGAATGTCGGCATTCCGAGGAGGTATTTCCACAGCAGGATTGGCCGTAGAATGCTCTGATCGAGCACTATCATCTGGATTGTTGACATTTTCGGTCTGCATGCCACCTTCAGGCTGGTTTTTGGTTCACACCATCTTCTCCAAAACTTATCACGAGGGTCCCACCAAGCATGCCAAAATAATGTTCGCTTGTTTTGGTGACAAGGAATATCTTTCATCGAAATTCGTTCTTCGATTTTTATTAAGAGGAGTCCTGTGACTAAAGTGACAAGGAGAATTCAGGCGAAAGGTGTTCGGATGGATGGATGTGTGGTATCGCGACCCGATCTCGAAAAATCGATCAGGCTAATGGATTACTAAGCCTCCATAACGGGCTTAGCTCGAGCCCTCCCAAGCCCATACCAAATCACGGTGGGGTAATATCGAATTCGATCTTAGTGTGATGTGTATGTGTACATGCAAAAGGAGTCACCACCGATCTTTGAGGAAGGTAGACCGGAAACCTTATCGAGCGGTCGGGAGATGCCGTTCGATTCTACGCAACCAGAGATTAAGAGTCCAAGGATTTGGTTACGTCGGTATTTGCATCAACGCCCTTTCGGTACCGAAATTGGATGTTTTTCTAAAATGCTCGTGCAAGTGTGAGTCTAACCTATCAATCACAATCAAGGCATGTAATGTGCACAATCAAGGAGTCAATGACGTGCGGATAAAACGCATCAAATCAAGTATGGCACCCTTAGTAAAGCTCTAAGAGCTTAGAGAATGGCGTGATTAAAATTTGGGATGATTTTGGGACAATTCGCCCAAATGGGCAAAATCGTCATTTTCCGAGGTTTTAAAAGTCAAAACCCGGAAAATAAGGCTAAATTAGCCATTTCCTATTTTTTATGATTTTATGAAATTTTTCTGAATTTTATTTTTTAATTTTTAAATATTTTTATTTATTTATTATTATTATTTTAACAGGAAGATCCGGGCCGGGTCCAAGAACCCGGCCCGGTCAGGGGCGAACCCAGGCCTTCATGGCACGGGTTGGGCTCAGGGTATGAGCCCAATTCGTGGACCAAATGCTAAAAAGAAAAGAGACCAAAAACCTCCCCAGGCCCACCTCCTAAATTAATATCAAAACAGGCCCAGACTCCTACCAAACCAAAACACCCAGCAGCCCACTCATGCGGCCCATCCGTCGGGATGTATTTCAAAGAAATATAAAGGCCCACGGATTCCTAAGCCTGAGCCCGACTCTAGCAACAACCAAACGTGTGCACATGAAACCAGCCCTTTTATTGTACAGATTTTTTATTCTCTTTTTTTTTTTAATTTCCCTGTATCCTCTCTGAAGACAGACCACTTTTCTTCCCTTTGTCCTTTTTTACTCCTTTCCTTTGACTTTTCGTCATTTGTTTGTTCTTCTTCTTCTTCTTTTTTGACCTATTATTTCTATCAACCTTCCCCAGGGACTTCTCCACGACGTCTTCCACAGCACGCAACAAGTATCAACGAAGATCGAATAACTTACTAGGGTGGCCTCTAACCATGGGCTGCCACCGTGCCGCCTCCAAGCGGGCCGTCGTGCCGTCTCTGGATCTGCTCGTAGCGCCGCCGCACCATCGGAACCTGCTCGCCGCGCCGCCGCACCGTTGGATCTGCTTGCCCGTCGCAGCCGTCGGGTTTGCTCCCGCCGCGTCCGGTTCGGCTCGCCTGGACGGTCGGGTCTGCTCGCCCGTGGGTTCGACTCGCCTCGACGGACTGTGCTCGCGCCACCACTGTCTTGGACCGATCCGACGCGACTTGCCGCCTTCAAGTCCACTGTCCGAACGCCATGGACCAAAAACCGTTCAGCTTCCTCGGACTGGCCCGACCTCCACAACTCCAAACGACAAATCAACCCACAAACGCCCACATTCAGTGCGTCCACCGACGCGACCCAAGGGATTCCCATCTACGGCCATAATCTGAGCGGCCGCGAGCCGATGTCCGTTGACGATCGTTGAGCGGTGTTCCGACGAGGCTCGACCGAGACTGCGGTAGTGGTGGCGATGGCGTGGATGCGCCGGCTTCGGCCTCCAAGCTCTCTCTCTCTAGCTCTCAGTGAAACTCTCGTATGAAAAATGGGTCTCAATCCCCCCAAGCTCACGAGCTGTCTGCTTCCCCAAAGAACTGACTTTTTTCTCTTCTCTGTGGTTTTTTGTTCGGCCAAGAACCGGACTGTCTCCTTTTTTGTTTCGTGAGCTTCCCCCCTTTTTTCGTGAGCTTCCTCTTTGTTCACCGCTCCAGAACTCTCCATTTTCTCCCTCTGTTCTGCTCTCTTTTTTTTTTTGTCCGAGAAGCCCCCCAGCTCAGGCCAACTCCTCTCCCCCAATGGAGCTCTCTGCGTGCTCTCCTCCTCTCGGTAAAGCTCGCGCGCCCGAAATCATTCCCTAGGGGAACCTCTCTCTCTCTCTTTT
Source organism: Lenwebbia sp. NSW1173648 (assembly GCA_029784005.1). Lineage (NCBI taxonomy): Eukaryota > Viridiplantae > Streptophyta > Magnoliopsida > Myrtales > Myrtaceae > Lenwebbia > Lenwebbia sp. NSW1173648. The sequence goes on from JARCGZ010000002.1 coordinate 28,232,534, forward strand.
TCGTTTGAGCCCCCAGACTCCTTCGTCCCCTGCTCTATTGTTCAACCTCCCCCCAAAAAACTCAGACTTCTCTGTTTTGCTCCTCCTTCACCGAAAGCTCTGATCCCCTCTCAAATCTCTTTCTTTTTTTTCTCTTTTTTTTTTCTCACGAAGACCAACTTCCCGGCCTTCTCCTCTCACGGTTTTTTGGCTTCTTCCCCAGAGCTCCCTCACGCTCCAAAACAAAGAGCTCCCCTCTTCCCTTTTAAGAACCCCAAACAAGCCCCCCCTCTCACAGCTGTGTTTTTGTCCCTATTGTGCTAAAAAAATCATAGCAGACGAGGATCCATGATGCAGCGCCTGGGGAGGCGGATGTCCAGTTTGACCGAGCTCCTTCCGTGTTTCTGTTTTCCTGAGACTCCTGCGTCCGCGAGAAAGGAGGGGAGAAAGACGCCACTTTTGGCTTTTGTCCTGTACTTCTGAACTTCTGCCGTTGCCAGTTCGGTTCAATTGGACCGGCGGACAAAAATCGAACCGGTTCCGCCCAATTTAGACCGCTTTTTGCGAAAGTAAGAGCAAGACAGCCAACAGTGGCAACGGCCTTGCTCGATCAGCTTTAAATTTTGTGAAAACTGAAATTTTTTGACCGAATTGGGTGTGACTCGGGAGGTTTTCCATGACCCAAATCAAATTCTCGAGAACTAAAGTAGCCAAATGCAAATGGGATTAAAATAAAATTTTTGACTATTTTCCCATAATTTTTCAACCTTATTTGTCATTTTGTTTTCTAATTTTCTACTAATTTTAAATAAAAAGAAATTCCAAAAATTTCGAAAAAATACGAAAAATATTTTTTGCTCAAAATTGGTTCTTTGTGATTGGCCAATGGTTGCAAAGTTGATTTTTTATTTTTATAAATTTTTCTTGATTTCTAATTAATTTTCTAAGGAAAAAAGATGATTCAAATTCAAATATCAACATGTGAAAAGATTGAACGTAGACGGATTGAGTATGGATTGCTCTACAACTTACAATACTCCTAAGGAAAGCAATAGATTGCAGGGAAGTAAACTTGATTACTAGAAATGTAGAGGTACAGGGAACGTAAAGCGCAAGGAAAGATAAACTACAATGAAGATAAGTGTTTGATGATCAGTTGAGGGGGGGCTCTTCTTTGTCTTTGCTGCATATTTATCAACTCTTGCACACTTTATAACTGCTCAGTCAGTTATTCCAAGGCTTTCAAATCTTGAATTTTGGCGCTTCTAATAACTTCCATTTGATCCACGATCTTTGTGACTTGTCCGCCAAAATTCAAATAACTTCTTTTCAAATTGTAACCTCCATACTCAGTTACGATTCCTTCTGATAACTTCTCCATGATTCGCTCGTACCCATTATTTCCCCTCTTTACTTGTAACTTCCTCGCTGACGTGGTCAAGTCGGCACATTCATTCATGTTCAGTAACATTGCTGCACTTCTTGACTACTGATTTCCTTCATGGTTCTATCGATAAATTGTCGCTTTATTCTTAACTTACCGAATTTCGAGATTTAATAACCCTACCATCTGTTTGGTACTTTGCTTTCAACTTACCGAATTTCGGGATGTAATTGCTTTATCATCTGTTCGGTGTCTTACTTCCAACTTATCGAATCTCGGGTCACAGTGATTCTGCTGTCCGTTCGTTATCTTTGTGCAGGTCATTTTTCGGTGTCAATAATAGTGAAAAAAACAGGAGTTATAAAAGGCTACTCCACTGGGAAACCAGCACGTTATCCATTGGGCCGTGGAGACCAGATTTTACTATATATAACACTTTTTTTTGGTTCATATAAAAATGGTAGAAAATTGTAAAGAGATCTTAGGGGTGCAATCATTTGGGATAAATTTGGTTCAATAATTTTTGTAAATAACAAGCCAATTTTTGCATTGTTACCATTACCTGAGGAATACTCAAAGGTCCTAAGAATGAATATTTTCGGATTATCAAATTATATTATAAACAATTGAATGTGGATTACATATGAAAACCGAAAAGTTTTAAAGGTGCAAATCCATCGTAGTGATCTATTAATCAGATAAAAGTTATTAATATCCTCTCTCACACATATTAAAAGAGGAAAAAGAAATCTAGATATTCACTCAAAAAAAAGGAGAAAAATGCAATGAAGTAATAACAGTCGGTATACATCGATTGAATTCAACAAGCAGGTTTGATGCACAAATGAGGATATAAACGGCTAAAAAAAAAAGTTATCTCGAAATGGCTTACTTGGTGGACTACTATTAGGGGTGATTGGTTCTCGGGTTGGCCAGTGATCGTGTCGTAGTGTGATAAAAAATAAACCCTAATTACTAATTATAGATAGTGAAAAGAAGGGGTCGAACCGCAGGGAAAAATAAGGACGAATTTGAGTTTTTTTTTTTTTACTAAGTAATTTAGTCTAATGCTAAAATTCAGTTAATTAAGATAAAGTGTAAACAATTATGAGAAAACTATCTCCACGATACCTTCTTATTTGAGTAGCCTCTTTGTTTGCACTATCAAACCTAACAAGCTACAAGCTTGCTATAGTCGCGAAGATAATCCATAACCTAGTCTAGTTATAACCTATCTTGTCGATCACTATTGTCTTTTGCTTTCCAAGCTTAGATTCGATCATATATAGATTATCATCGGCCTTGATCATAAATTGCTTGGGTATGAAATTAGAATCACAGAAACTAAAATCATAAACTTGATTTAACAATAAAATTCTTGAATGAAATAGATGAAAATGTAGTCCTTCCCAAACAATCAAGTGCAATACCAAAAACTAAATAAAAAGTTTAGAATTCAAACAAGAAGTATCGTTTCATCTACACCCAAAGACGATAAAATAAATTTAGCTACTCATGGGGGTGAATGACGGAGAAGAAATTGGAGAAGAAAACGGAGAAGCAGCCACGATCGAAGTGAATTTCCTCCACGTTCCTTCCTTTGCTTCTTGCCTCCTTTTTGTTTTCTCTCGTCCGTCCTCTTTTTAAAATCCCTAGTCGTCTCCTCTTTTATCGTCAGGGATCTCTCGTGAATCTCTTTGCTTTCCGAAATATGCTATCAATCAAAAGCTTATGGAAATCCAAACCTCCTAAAGAAAAGATTTTGTAAAATTCTTTAAGGATCTTGGATGTTAAGAAATATTAGGTTTAACCAAATCTCTGCAGCTAGAGAATATTCCAAATTCGGTCTCTCATAAAACTCCTCCGATAATCAAAATATTAGCCAAATGAACTAATTTAATTATTAATATTTTTTTGAAACCCATAAATTAAATACACTTTTTAGGCATAAATGTGAACTGATCACACTCCCCAACTTAGACTTTTGCTCGTCCTCGAGTAAAAAGGAAAAATCACACCACACTCAAAAACTCAATCCAAGCAAGGAAAACATCTTCTACCCTTCTTTAGCTAAACACATTAGTAAAGTCCATCCATAAGTCAAATGGCAAGACACAAATCAACTATTAATCAAACCATGTCACACTAAGCTCAGAACAACAAATTCCTCTCGCCCACCAATAAGTTATCATTGACATTTAGCATCCCCCATTGAGAATTACACAAGCCACGGGATTATATAAACATCATCCTAATATATATATATATATATAACTGCATAGATTCTCTAGTTTGTGCAATGTTTTGACCCCTTAAGCTTTCTAGATTGACATCCTGAAAATTCCTACGTTAATTTATATTATGTAGGAATTCGTAAGCGATAAATGTTACTCGTGAGAATTCTAGTTGGTTGATTTACGTAGTTTAGCGGAGACACGAAATATACTTTCATGTCCTTAATTCTCTGAAAATATAATCATTAGAATTGGATTCTAGATGCGTGTCCTCATATAGATTTTGGTAGAGTGGTGATGAAACATGTAACACCGCGTTAGTCGGAGACTAATACGCTCCGAGTTTACGTATCGAACAAGTAGTAGATTTGAAATTTATTAAAGTGAATATTTTATTTTGTTCAGTGAATTTTGCGGAATATTTTGTCGGGTTTAAAATATTTTTCTAACATATTTACCGATATCTATTTTTGAAAGGCTACGATTAAACTATTTGTCTCTCTTTTAAGTCTACCACCTCTCTTAATTTCTCACCGTCGGCTTTAACTCTCTGCTCTTGTTGATAATATGCATTTGATATCTCACCGGCAATGCATTATCTAGTGCATTTAATGCACTTAATGACTCCTCCCATTTGCTTGCCGATGAAGTTTTGTGGATGATGTAATGGCTTACTTCATGAGTTTTGGCCTTAGCCTTTTAATGCACATAATGATTCACCCCCAAAACTTGGTCGACGGAGAACTACTTCTTCCTTCATTCATCAAAATATCCCATCTTGTAGCCAATCACGTTAAACCACAATACCCTGCCAATAAACCTAAGGGTCACTTGAATTAATCTCATTGGACCACATGCCCTTGCAATCATTATTCTAACTCTAAGATAATTAATGTCTTAACTATGGTTGGGTCTCCTTCATCCTTCGTACTAGTCGATTGGAGGAGGAAACTGCCTTTAAAAGGCAGAGGTCCCGCTCCATTCACTGCACTCGTTCACTTTCATACACTTTCCTTGATCTCTTGCTTTCAATTTCATGAGTAATAGCGAAGGCTTATATCATTTAAGTTTCTATCTCGGTCGTTCGATTTTGGACGAGGTATATTTTGAATTCAATAACTTTCTACTAATGAGTTTTTGTCATTTTCGAAATAAAGCATATGTTGATTTGCGGTTTTGTTTATTTTGTTTGAAGGAAATTAAAGCTTTGATTTTCAGTTCAAATCTTTTCAAGGTAAGTAAAAACTCTAAGAGCTAAGTTAAAATGATCTAATTAGTGCTCTTGACTTGGTTGTTTGTTATTTACTAATTTTAGTTGAGTTTGGTGATAAGCGTGAAAGAGACTAAAAATTTATATGTGATGTCCTTCCTTTGATTGTGGTGTTTTGATTTGTGTCTCTTTGTAATTGGGACGATTGTTTATTGTTCTATGAGGATTGGTAATACGTTGAATGAAAATAGTGAAAAAGGGGGTAAGAACAAGCTTAATTGTAATATGGAGACTACTAGATGAAGTAGGGAAGTTACCGATTCTCTTTATAAAAGTTACCGAATTTTTTTCAAAAAACAAAAAAAGTTACCGAATTTTCCAAAAGTTACCGAATTCTCCAACAAATTAGAGTTATCAATTCTGAGGGATGACCGAGTCAACAGAGTTGACCGAACATGAAGTTGCCGACTGTGGATTGCTAATAATATTATAATAATATAACTATAATAATAAAATAATATTATAGTTCTTAAAAAAAAAGTTGCCGACTGGTTTGAGTTACCGAATTTTGTAGTTGACCGAGAAAAGTCACCGATTGAAAGTTTAATAATGTTATATATAAAAAAAAGAAAGAAAGGGGAAGTTGCGGATGCAGAATTTCTATGCTGATCTTGGAGTTCTGATTATAATAATAATATAATATTAGTAAAATAAAAAGTTACCGAATGCATGCATATAATTATAAGTCTGATGTGCTCATTTTCTGGGTTGCCCAAGTGATGTGTGAAAATGCTTATGCTTACCGAAATGCTGCATGAACCCGATTATGCATGATGATTTGAGAAACATGATGCAAGAATGTTACATTTTCACGAGCACATCTCTGCATGATAATTATGTAAAAGATTATGTTCCGTCGTCCACTCTAGGTGGCGATGATGCCACGGAGTTGCGATGCCCCGTGTGTCGGGAAGCCCCGAAGAGTGTTTCAGGATGCCGCAGAGTGGCAATGCCTCGTGTGTCGGGATGCCTCGTGGGTGGATGTTGCGGGATACCTCGGAGTTGAGATGCCCTATGTGTCGGGAAGCCCCGAGAGTTTTGGGATGAAATATAAAGTAATAAATATGATGCATGCTCACATATATACATTTAGTTGCATGAATAAGGCACTAGGTGATACTGGTGCATTGTGAAATGACATGACGTTTGGCTGCACCATATATACGACATTATGCAACGATTATGAAAAGGATCGTGCCTATGCTCGTGTACTTATGTTTTACTTTGAATGTTTGTGGTCGTGAATATTAGGTTGAGCAGTAATAGGATCACCTACCTTAGACTTAGAGATTTTATTTACTAGGCCTCAGCTCACCCTATTATTTTTTCAGATATGTAGGATGGACTATCGGCCACCACTGTTTGAAGCCGCGGCGCATGTAGAATATATCTATGAAGATGTTTTTGTTCCCGAACAAGCTATAGTGTATACTAAATGTACCTCTTACGTATGGATTGAAGTCAAAATGGGTTCTTCATATTTATGTTGCCTGGTATTTTAACGACGAAGGTGAGTTAGTAGGACCGATTAGAGGTTTTGATGGTCCTCCAGGTTTCAGCGATGATGGCCTACTGTTGACACCATATAATAATGAGTTACCGAAGTGGCTTTAGTATCACCATTTCCCGAAAATCGGTAAATCGGGAACAGTAAGCTACTCTGAGAAGTTCGGTAAGTTTTCGAAAACTTACCGAAATGTCCAGAAGTCTAAACCCGATATTCGGGAAGTAAAAGAATAGGGTCGCGGATTTTCAAAATTCGGTAAGATTCTGGACATACCGAAGCTGTAAATAGTCGGTAGTAAGAGGAGTACGAAGTCGAAAGAAATCACAGGATGGCCGAACTAGCCATGTCAACAAGGAGTTATGAGCAAGAAATCCGGATAATGGGTGCGAACAGTTCACGGCAGTTATTGGAGAAGGTTCAAATTTGAAGCCACATTGACAGTTAAAGATCAAGTTTTGGCGGATAAAACGTGGGCAAATGGGAAGTTATTAAAGGCGCCAAGATTCAAAGTTTGAAAGCAGGAAAATAACCGACGGACGGTTATGGAAAGATGAAGAATAACAAATACTCGAAAGAGAAGAGAAAAAAAAACAGATCAACACACATCCAAAAGAACTCAAGTTTTTCTGCACTTTAACTTCCCTATATTCTCCTTTTCAGCATTTAGAGTTTCTGCAATTCCGGTTTATTTTCAAGTTTTCTACTGCTTTCGTAGGAGTATTGTAACGTAATCTGAACCCTTGTTGATCTCAAATCCATACTCGATCCACTGATTTCCTACCCATTTCATTTATATCCGTGTTACTTCGTGTTCTCACTAAGATTTCCTTTCGAAAGTTGAGCCACAGAACCCTCTTAATAAAAACCGAAGACTAAATTTCGGTGAAAGATATTCCTTGTTGCAAAAACGAGCGAATATCTTTTTGGCACACCTGGTGGGACCTGTGTGGTAAGATTAAGAGAGATGGTGAGAACCAGAGGTCAATCAGATGGAGTACCAGTTGGTAATATCAACAACCCAGATGATGGAGCACGATCGGAACATTCGGCAGCGAATGAGGAAGTACCCCATCACAATGCCGACATTCCTCGGCAATTGAATGAAGAACAAATCCACGCGTTGGCACCCGACAATACTTTGGTAGCCACGATGAGGAGAATGTTTGAGGAGCAGCAGAATGAACTCACCAACCATATGGTGCGTCATATCACGGATGTGATAAAGCCTATGATGATTAACGCCATAAACGAGGTAATATCGCGTCCTAGTTCATCCTCTCAAGTCCCTCCTTTTCATGTAAATCCCCATGGTACAATACCATTTCCACCAACATCGGGACATCCCAATGTTGGGTACAATGGTAGTAGAGGATCGAATCTGCAACCTCCAGTAAGAATTATACCAAGGCCGGAGAATCCTACGACAACGAACCTAGTGAATGGTGTGAGTGGTTACAATTTCTCTCAAACTGGCCCTATTGATGCTAACGTGATCAATCCCATGGTCTCAAATTTATCGCCAGTATGGAATATACCTCCATCAGTGCCTAATATTGATCCTATAAGACCGCCTACAGCTCAACTATACCCACATGTGGTGGAAAATCCTCTCTACAGGCCGCCACCCATTAACTTTAATATGGATCAACAAGGTATGAACAGACCTCAGCAGATTGACCCTAGGGGGCAGGATCCTTGGTTGGGCCAGCATAATTTAAGGCCATGAAATCCAGACAGAGTTGCAGAGTTGGTAATGCAACAATTGGGAGCAGAGAGAGGCACACCAAGACCTGTATACAGAAAACCACATCCCGACTGGGTGGATAACATCCCATATCCAAGGGGTTTTAAAATGCCAGATTTCGCTGTATTTACAGGTGAGGAAGATCAGTCAACTGTGGAGCATGTAGGTCATTTTTTAGCACTATGTGGAGAGGCTGGAACAAATGAATATTTAATATTAAGGCTATTCCCATTGTCATTATCAAAGACAGCATTTACTTGGTATAAAAATTTGCCAGCAAATTCTATTCAGACATGGGTTGAGATGGAGAGATAGTTCCATTTTCAGTTTTACCGAACGGTACCAGAGGTAACAGTAGCCGACTTGGCCAGAATGTACCAGTATGGCACTGAGACAGTAGATCAATTTATTGCTCGTTTCAAGAAGTCCAGGAATCGGTGTTTGACTTCTCTCACCGAAAAGGAATTTACAGATTTGGCTTTTAATGGGTTGAAGTTCAATCTCAAGGAGAGATTTGAGGGGCAAGCTTTTGATGATCTCTTTCAATTAAATGCTCGGGTTTCTAAGTATGAACACCTGCTGAAGGATAAGGATAAGAAGCCGACAAAGGATAATCGGCAGACAATAGCATCGGTTGAAAGTACCGAATACAGTGACTTGACTGAAGAAGAGAATGAGATAGCGGTAGCAACTATGGTACTTGAAAAATCATATGTGTGCCCAGCTTTGAAACCAGCAAGGGTAAGAGACGTGTCCAAGTTTAAAGCTAAGGAAACGAGTAATTATTCCTTTGATATCTATAAGTTGGATGAGATATTTGACTTATTGCTGAAAGATGGAATGATTAAATTGGCTAAGGGACAGGTGATCCCATCCAAGGAAGAAACTACGGATAAAAGGTATTGCAAATGGCATCATTCCAAGACTCATGATACGGTGAATTGTATTGTTTTTAGGAAGACAATTCAAGAAGCGATTCGCCAAGGCAAGATCAAGTTTGCTGAAGACAAAGGCAAGGCTCCAATGGAAGTAGACACAGATCCTTTCCCGAAGATGATCAGTATGGTTAATGTGCATGAGTCTACAAGATATGATAATAAACAACTATGCACCTGTTGTCATCAAGAATTAAGTCATCAGAATCGGGAAGCTCCCAAGTTCCAGTACATGAGGGGAACAAGAGGAAGATATAGATCGGGATCATTCGTCCGTCGGGAAGGTAGACCACAGATAAGGTCTGAGATCGTAGTAACTGAAAACGTTTCGGCACAATCAAAAAGTCAAGAAGCTCGATCAAGGCAGCTAGAACAATTGCCCGAGAGGCAGGAGTTATGTCCTGATTCACCAAGACAAGTCCCTCCAACTCAAGAAGTTGAAACACGAGTTCACAAGGAGAAGGAAACCCCACGAAAACCTGAAAAGAAGAAGAGTTTATGGTAGCGATACAAAGAAGGGGATCCCAAAGTAGGATTGCTTGGAGAACCTAGTGGGAAATTTGATTACGTGGTGTACTATGGAGACACGAATGATTACTTATCCCCATCATTGCTAGTTGAATAGTCTGGTTGGGGAGATGAATTTGATGATCCACCACCATCAATTTCCCAGGAAGTTCAGAAGACAAAGACAATTAAGATCCCACACGATCCTCCGGAAGGAAAATGGTCCTTAGCTAAACCGCCAGGGCAAGCATCTTACCGAACTGCAAAAAGACGTTTTCAGCGAATGAAAAGCAGACAGAGGGATTTCGAGAATCGTCGGGACAAAGGAATGCCATCACAGATTCCTCCATTCAGATCTTTTAGTACAAGAGGAAATTGGGTTTGGAGAAGAAACCCTGATGATAAAGAACCTGTCAAACCAGAGAAAAATTCTGTATATGATTCGGGAAGTAGTTCTCACCACGAGGTGAAAAGGGAAAAGAGGTTCAACAAGTCTCCGAAATAATTAACTTTGGGCAATTCCAGGTAGCTCTTAATTCGAGGCATCAAGTCAAGATAGAACAAAAGAATCTGAATCTCAAGATGTCACAAGAAGATGACAAGAGTTGTCGAGCTGGTCATTCCAAAATGCCGAAAGAGAATCGTTCGTCAATGAGGATCAACATGGTCCATGCTAAGCTTCCAGCTGAATATGGGGCTTGCTTAGTGGTAGAAGAAGAACTCGAGCATATCTCAAAGAAAGAAATAGCAATGGCAGAATTCGAATTCTCTGATAAAGAAATGATAAGGTTTGATAAAGTACCCTCAAACAAGGCTAGACATTTAAGGTCCTTGGTTATTTCAGGTAGAATCAATGGTCAAGCTGTCGGTAAGATCTTTGTAGATGCGAGAGCTACCTTGAATCTCATATCTTATAGGTACTTCAAGAAGTTGGGAAAAAGGCGATGATGATATAATTCCGTCGAATGTTCAGCTGTCTGATTTCCTAGGAGAAGTTACCGAAGTCAAAGGGGCAGTTGTACTGGACTTAACCATAGGATCCAAGACATCAATGACGACTTTCTTCGTGATAGAGTCTGATGGTTCGTACAATTTGTTGCTTGGAAGAGATTGGATACACTCTAATCAATGTGTACCTTCGACTCTTCATCAGGTTCTGGCATTTTGGAATGGTAAGGGAGTAGAGTACATTGAGGCTGATTCGGGATTTGCTTCAATAGGGTTAACCGGTATTCATCAAGATCATCAAGAGTATTCACATGGAGGATATGTTATCGGAACACCGAAAGCAGATTCACGATCCTACGCTTATTACCGCTTTGAGAATATGAAAACTGAGTGGATTCCCAAGTCTAGCTTGGCATTAGAGGAGTTACATACTCTTTATGGAAAGCGAGCCCTTATTGCAAGAAGTTTGTGAAAGGTACTTCGCATACTTAGCAGAGATGACCCAGCAGAGTGCTGAAGTTTCAGATTGTATTGACGAATGGGAAGAGTCACCAATCAAAGAAGACAACAGGTCAACAGAAGCTCAAGACCCATTGTTAGAAGTTGATATAGGAGAATCTGGGTGTTTTCGTTCAATATATGTGAGTGCTTTTCTGCAAGGGGGCATGAAAGAAGATTTAATCAACTTGATCAAAGAATACAAAAATTGCTTCGCATGGGATTACCATGAAATGCCTGGTTTGTCAAGAGATATTGTAGAACATCGTCTTCCTATTAAGAAAGGATTTCGTCCACACAAACAGTTAGCAAGAAGGTTTGCTCCAGATGTTGTTGACAAAGTCAAGGAAGAAATTGAAAGGCCGCTGAAAGCAAAATTCATTGAGACACCCAGGTATGTAGAGTGGCTTTCGAATATTGTTCCCGTAAAGAAGAAGAATGGGAAATTGAGAGTCTGTATTGATTTTCGGGATCTTAATAATGCCACTCCAAAAGATGAGTATCAAATGCCGATGGCAGACATGTTAGAAGATTCGGGGTCGGGAAATGAGATGTTATCTCTAATGGATGGTCATTCGGGTTACAACCAGATATTTATTGCTAAAGAATATGTCCCGAAAACAGCGTTTAGATGTCCTGGTGCTATCGGGACTTTTCAGTGGATAGTGATGCCTTTTGGGCTGAAAAATACAGGAGCTACCTACCAATGAGCAATGAATTTCATCTTTCATGACATGATTGGTAAATTCTTGGAAGTTTATATTGATGATGTTGTGATTAAATCAAGTCAGGGAGAGCATTTGGACTATCTTGAACAAGCTTTTGTTAGGATGAGAAAATACAAATTGAAGATGAATCTAGCTAAATGTGCCTTTGGAGTGCGAGCAGGGAATTTCTTGAGATTCCTAGTTAATCAAAGGGGAATTGAGATTGACAAGAATAAGGCAAAGGCTATTATAGAGCTTCATCATCCTACATCAAAGAAGCAGTTGCAGATGGTACTCGAGAAAATTAATTTTCTCAGAAGATTCATTTCCAATTTATCTGGGAAGATAGAACCAATGACTCAGCTCTTGCGTCTTAAAAATCAGGAGGAGTTTATATGGGGAGATAAACAGCAGAAAGCGTTTGACGTAGTTAAAGTTTATCTAACAAATCCTCCTGTATTGATGCCGCCAAAAGCAGGCATGCCACTAAAGTTGTACTTGTCTACTACCGATTCAACTATCGGGAGTATGCTGGCACAAGAGAATGAAAATGGAAAAGAACAAGCGGTATATTATTTAAGTAGAACATTGACTGATGTTGAAAAAAGATATACCGCAATCGAAAAATTATGTCTATCTTTGTACTTCTCTTGTATGAAGTTAAGACATTATTTATTGCTAGCTACGGTGCATGTACTCGGTAAGACTGATGTCATAAAATATATGTTGTCACGGCCTGTTATAAAAGGGCGTATAGCCAAGTGGGCATTTATCTTGTCTGAATTTGATTTGGCATATGTACCAATAAAAGCAGTCAAAGGTCAAGCTGTTGCTGACTTTCTTACCGAATACCCATGCTTGCAAATGGAAGAAAATGAACAGAATTTCAGTCAAGTTATACCATGGACTATGTATTTTGATGGATCATGTGCTAAGAGTATGGTTGGAGCCGGTTTGATGATAGTCTCTCCCACCGGAGAGCTTACAAGGTGTGTTTGTAAGTTAGATTTTGAATGCTCAAATAATCAAGCCGAATATGAAGTACTAATTATCGGCTTAGTAATACTGATTGAGTTGGAAGCACAATTCATCAAAATATTTGGTGATTCACAGCTAGTGGTGAAGCAACTGAAAGGAGAATATCAGTGCTTAAATGACAATTTGATTGGCTATTATTATCTAGCCAAGAAGCTGTTGGAACAATTTAGAGAATATGATATAGTCCATGTCAAAAGATAAACCAATTACGAAGCCAACGAATTAGCACAGATGGCTTCTGGTTATAAAATATCAAAAGAGTTGGCTAATATTGCAGCCATCATCACATTATCGGTACCTTCTATTGAACAAAGAGAAATACCGATAGGGATCAGTGAGGTGATCCAAAAAAAGAATTGGAGGCAGCCCATTATGGAATACTTGAAAAATCCTGATTCAAGAGATCAAAAGCTGAGGAGACAAGCTCAGAAGTACGTAATATTGGGAGAAGAATTATACCGAAAATCTTCAGATGGGCTACTATTGAGATGTCTTGATAAGGACAATGCAAAACTGGTTATGGCAGAAGCACATGAAGGCATATGTGGAGCACATCAAGCTGGAATTAAGATGAGATGGCTTTTGAAAAGGTATGGATATTTTTGGCCAATAATGATGCAGAATTGCATTGAATATGCCAAAGCATGCATTTCATGTCAAAAACATGGACCTTTGCAACATGCACCTGCTGTAGAGCTTCATTCTATTGTAAAGCCATGACCATTTCGAGGATGGGCAACGGATATAATAGGTAAGATTTATCCACCTTCTTCTCATAAGCATAGTTTCATTATGTTGGCTACGGACTACTTTACGAAATGGGTGGAAGCAATTCCATACAAGAGTATTAGTCAGAAGACGGTGATCAAATTTATTGAGGAAAATATAATTCATCGATTTGGTTTACCGGAGTCAATCACTGCGGATCAAGGGACGGTGTTTACTGGAAATGAAGTTATGAAATTTGTGCAATCAAGAGGAATTAAGATGCTACATTCCACACCGTATTATCCTCAAGCAAATGGGCAAGCTGAAGCTACTAATAAGGTCGTGATTGGATTGATTAAGAAGCATTTGGAAGAAAATCCAAGAGAATGGGATAACTTGCTATCGGTAGTGTTGTGGGCATACCGAACATCACGAAGATCAAGTACAGGCGTCAGTCCATATATGCTGACCTACGGATAAGAGGCAGTTCTATCGATCGAGATAACCGTTCAATCATTACGAGTCCAATTGCAAAGTGAAATGTTGCCAAAAGATTACAGAGATTGGATGCATATAAATTTGGATGAATTAGATGAAGTCAGGGCAGCTGCTTTGGATCAGTTGATTGCACAAAAGAAAAGAGTAGCCAGAGCTTTTAACAAGAAGGTTAGGATCAAGCAATTTGCTGTCGGGGACTTAGTATGGAAAGCAATCTTGCCATTTAATCTCAAAGATAGAGAATTCGGTAAATGGTCATCAAACTGGGAAGGCCCATATCTAGTTACCGAAATATTCAGTGGGAATGCATACAGATTGATGGATGTCGATGGAAAAGAACTATCTCGTTCCATAAATGGGAAATTCTTGAAGAAATATTATCCACCAATCTGGGAAACACAAGGAGATTAATTTATTCATCAAAAGCGGAAATACATTCTGATCTTGATTACAAAGGTCTTCAGATCTTTAACAAGTTTGAGATTCTGGGTTACAAGGTTGGAATGTAATGCAAGATCATAGTGGAGTTCAGATTGCTGCTCTTTGAGATGTTCTATGCGACGAGAATGGAAGTGGACAGCTTCAAGCTTTTCCCAAGTTTCCTATAACAATCGTCTGTACCTGTCTGAAGAAACTTCGACCATGGACTTGACACGAGAAATTTCATCTTTAATTATCCTGCGTTCCGCACGGTTATGAGTGGAGAAGAAATTGAAAAGCCGACGTGTCATCTCAACATCTTCTTTGACATAGAGGCAAGAGTCCTGAGCTTGAGCATATGCTTCCTTAGAGTCACACAATCGGGAAAATTCTTCCACAATTTGGAGCTTAAGAGTCTCAGCTTCCACAATGATAGGTTCAAGGCTCTAAATTTCCTTCACATTGTGTTCAAATTCATCGAAGCTGGCAGGGAATAAGGAGCACAGTTCCCACACTAAGTCCAGGAAATCAGAATCCGCAGTTAGGAATACATTGGACCTAAAAATGTTCGCCAGTTTGGTAATTTCTAACCTATGCTTATAATTCAGTAACAAAGAATGATGTCCCTGGGATAGCAGTTCATGTAGCCGTTTCCATAAGGATCGATCATCTGTAGGCAATTGGATAAAAAGTTGTTCATGGTTAAAAGAAATGAAGAACAGATGTCATGGGATCAGGATACATTTAGCAGAAAGTTTACCTTCATGTTGGTCATTACAACGTCTATATGATCGAGACCAAAGAGGCAACTGAGATGAAGAACCATGTGAAGACATCATGAGCAAGATTGCAAATGTACAGGATGAATCGTGCAATTTGGGCAGTTATAAATAGAAAAGATATAGAGCAGATCATGAGTAGTGGTATGCCAGAGCTTTTCTCGGATAATTAGAAGAAGTGGAAGAACATGGCCCATAAGTGGAGGAAGACGGTTACCAGCATTGCCGCCAAAAAATTCTTTTGCAAGAGAAAGTATGCAAAAGTCATTGAGGATTATCGGGAAGCCTTATCATTAGATTCTTCGTTAATCATTGAGGATTATCGGGAAGCTTTATCATCGGGATTTTTGTTAGTCATTGAGTATTATCGGGATCTTTGTTAGTTATTGAGAATTATCAGGATCTCTGTTAATCGTTGAAGATTATAGAAGAGCAGATGTTAGAATTCGGCAAATGAAGCAAAAGACATTTGAGTCAGAAAGAACAAGATTTTCATTTCCATTTTCTCAACAGAGTCTTGGCTTCATTTACAAAAGAGCGAAGCTCAAATTCTAAATTAAAATTTGGTTCCATGAGCTTCGCCCTCTGCTTCTCACAAGTCTTGACCGACCCACAGGTGGAATCATATTCTTTCCTCAACTCCCGACACTTCTTCAGCTTTCGTCTAACTGATGGACAAAGATGACGCATCTTCGCTTCTTGCTCCATCATTTGGACCTCTACCTTCTTCAATTCTGCCTCAAGCTCTGCTCTTCTTTCGGCTTAGCGGTGAAGTTTACTCTCTTCAGCTTTATAACTGTCGTAGAACAAGCGGGTATCTGCACATTTGTGGGTTATTTCATCTCGAATGGCTTGACCTCGCTGTTCTCCGAAGAGAAGATGTGGAAGACGATCGGTGTTAATCTTGATGGTGTCCACAGCATCCACAAAACCAACGGCGAAGATATCACTTTTGTCCTGAAAGTCTTGGGAAAGCATAAAAGAATGATTACCAGAACATATTTCCTGAAAGAGAGTCTTGCTCGTCTCTCTCTGTCAGAGTCGGTAATTAACTTCCCATAGCCAGACTCTAATAAGTTAAGAAGTTCAGTCCATTTAGCCTTGGCCACTTCCTTAGAAACTTCAGAAAATGATGCCGGGTCTATAGATTCTGGAGGACAATCAGCGGTGGAGGAGCCAGAAAGATCTGTGAGCAGCATATTTTCTACTTCAGCTTTCTCCTCAATAGATAAGAGAGTTATCTCAGCTACGGCAGAAGGAGCTTGTGAAGAAGATGAGCTTGTCATAAACGTTCCCTGAAGAGGCAGAGTGATAGTTGAAGGTTGTACAAGCGGCAAAGGTACATTAGTTGATGGGCCTTCAAGAAATTCCCCATCAGGAATCAGAATTCTTTTTGATGTAGATGAAGGCTCATCAGTACCTGTAAATACAGCTATGAGTGTTAAAACAATAGTATAAGGAGCATTCACCATTCGGTAAAGTGAAGACAATATTTACCGATAGAGGTTGGAAATTTTCCAGTCTGAGGAGAAGATGGATCATCAGCTAATTCCTTTTCCTTAAGTTTCGAAGCCTGGATTTGCGTTGATGTGATAGGAAGTTTTGTCGAAAGAGCAGGAAGCACCAGTGTAGGGTCAAGGATTGCTATATCATCATCAGGAGCATTGGTAGAGGGGGAAGAAAGCAAAGCTGCTTTCGATCGGTATATCTTAAGAGTCTTCCCTGAGTTATATTTAAAAGAAGAAAAGCACAGATCAGTATTGGCAAGTATGCTCATGATTAGCAAAAACTTTGATATCAAAGTTACCTTTCGGTGTATGCGGCTTTATCATGGCACGAAGTGTGGGACTGACAGATGGGCTCCTTGCTGATGATGATAAAGGTCGATCGGTAGCTCTTTCTGTTGCAGGCTTCTTTGGCGCCTGTTCTGGAGCAGGCAGTTCTAAGATTTTTCTCTTTCTTCATGCTGTGAACAAAGAACAGTTAGACACAAACAAATACCGAATGAAGACACACATTGAAAGAAGGAGAGCAAACTGACCTTTAACATGCTTTGCAGGTTCAGCGGGAAGAATGTCTTCATCTTCGGTTGATTGAGGAAGTGCAAGAGTAGCCGTCTCTTTTATTCTCGAAAGAATCATGTCTAGCGGCTCTAAGAATACAGACTTCCGATAATTCTTCCACCAGAAGTTAAAGTCTTCTGAAGAGTAATCAGCATCTGCGACGAACTCGGTAACACGGAACAATCGGTAAATGTCCCGAATCAGTTTGTTCAATTCAGTGAAGTTTTGGCCGTCGCCTAACTTGCAGATTACTTTGTGGATGGAAGAAAAGGAAAAAGTATAGAGAGCCGGGACAGGAATCCCTTGAATCAACCCAAATTGTCTAGCACAATATTGGGGGGAGTAGATTTCAAAGCCGGCAACAAATCTACCCTTTGTTGAAAACCTAACATGGAGATCAACAGAGGTTAGAACAACTTGTCAAAAATCACTCTTATTTTTCTGAAAAGAAGGAAGAGATGATCTGAATTCGGGAGTGAGAAAAGGAGAAAAAGAGAATTGTTTCCCTTTGATTGAAAAAATTTGGGAAACAAAGAACCGAAAATAAGATGATTGCCCTTTTGGAACAGGAATCAACTCTTGGCTTAAGGCTCGACAGATAGGATGATTCGGGATAGAAATCGAAGGGGGTTGTGTGACTTGATCCCTGGAAAACCAAAAAGGAAAATAAAAAGCCGACTAGGCTTGGAGAATCCAGAGGGGACCACCATAGACCCCACCTATTTCATCTGAAGCAAGGGAGGAAGCAGAGTGGGCTAAGCCTCGGTACAATAAGGATAAAATAGTTTTCCCTAAAGATAGGAGAGTTCCCGAAACCAAGGCAGAAGCTATAGCTACAAAGTCCTTTGAAACTCTCACAATAGGATGGCAAAAAAGGAATTTACAGAGCCAGTACAGGAGGAAAGCAGTGTGTTCCTCGTCGGTAACTTCACCCTCTTTCTTGAAAAACTTACCGATAAAAGCCCCGTAGGCTAGTTCGGAATCAGATAACTTACCGAGTCCTTGGTAAGAATCTGCAGACAAAATAGATGGGTCCGTGCCTAAAGGACTAAGACCAGTAAGGCAATGGATATCAAGCAGAGTTACCGACATCGGGGAAAAAGGGAAAAAGAAACAATTGGTTGAAGATGACCAAAAACAAGATAGGGCACTGACTAGCCCATGGTTCAGATGATAGTCAAAACAACAAAGGCGTAAGGCATTATGAATCGAAAGCCCATCCCAAAGAGAGCCCTTGGAAGGAAGAAGTCGAAGATACCATTGGTAAAAATTTGGTTTAAAATCAGAAAAAGCCCTAAGACGAGAAGGACGGGAATGCCAGTTGTAAGCCAGAACAGAAGAGTGGTGGATTGGAAGTACCTCGGTTTGATGGCGAGGGAAGAAATCAGAGAGAATTGCAGGAATCGAAAACTGATTGTAAGCAGCAGGGCCAAGGATATAAGAATCCTCGAAATTATTTTGCACCGAGAATAGATGCCGTTCATCGTTGAAATCATCGGAGTCTCTGAACTTGTGATAGCGCTTTAGGGCATTTGAGGCGAGAAAAAAGGAAGCTTGAGCCTTGGGAGCCATGGTATTTGGTCAAGTGCAGGAAAAGGCACGAAGAAACGAAGAAGTGAAAGAGCAAGACAATAACGAAGAGGATGAGTTTCTGGAAAAAGCACGTTTGAAGGCGAGAGATCAGATTGTGTAGGGACGTCTGATATATGTACTAAGTTGATACGAGGAGGAGTTGAAAAGGCAAGCGCGCGAAACGAGGCAGCAAAATGGCGTTGGAAGCAAAAAGTAAGTGTCTTGTCATCTTTGGCATTTAAAAGAATTAAAATTCTTTTAATTCTTTTAAAAGGGGGCATCTGTTGACACTATATAATAATGAGTTACCGAAGTGGCTTTAGTATCACCATTTCCCGAAAATCGGTAAATCGGGAACAGTAAGCTACTCTGAGAAGTTCGGTAAGTTATCGAAAACTTACCGAAATGTCAAGAAGTCTAAACCCGATATTCGAGAAGTAAAAGAATAGGGTTGCGGATTTTCAAAATTCGGTAAGATTCTGGACATACCGAAGCTGTAAATAGTCGGTAGTAAGAGGAGTACGAAGTCGAAAGAAATCACAGGATGGCCGAACTAGCCATGTCAGCAAGAAGTTATGAGCAAGAAATCCGGATAATGGGTGCGAACAGTTCACGGCAGTTATTGGAGAAGGTTCAAATTTGAAGCCACATTGACAGTTGAAGATTAAGTTTTGGCGGATAAAACGTGGGCAAATGGGAAGTTATTAAAGGCGCCAAGATTCAAAGTTTGAAAGCAGGAAAATAACCGACGGACGGTTATGGAAAGATGAAGAATAACAAATACTCGAAAGAGAAGAGAAAAAAAATTAGATCAACACACATCCAAAAGAACTCAAGTTTTTCTGCACTTTAACTTCCCTGTATTCTCCTTTCCAGCATTTAGAGTTTCTGCAATTCCGGTTTATTTTCAAGTTTTCTACTGCTTTCGTAGGAGTATTGTAACGTAATCTGAACCCTTGTTGATCTCAAATCCATACTCGATCCACTGATTTCCTACCCCATTTCATTTCTATCCGTGTTACTTCGTGTTCTCACTAAAATTTCCTTTCGAGAGTTGAGCCACAGAACCCTCTTAATAAAAACCGAAGACTGAATTTCGGTGAAAGATATTCCTTGTTGCAAAAACGAGCGAACACCTACCTCTGGGTGAAGTTGTCGATCCTTAGTTGTCCGACCGACGTTTGAACAGGCAGACTTTTGGCGTAGGAGAAGTATTAAGAGATTGATAGTTTGGCTAGAGATATATGCTCATGAGAGAGCGATGGTAATCTTTTCAAATGGCCAAATTCATAGTGATGATAGTCGGTTTTAACTTTCTCCCTTATGTCTGTATGCCTCATCGTGATGTTGCATATTATGGTTGATCACATGATTCCCAAAACATGGGGTGCCTTTTTTGATTTTGTTATGGCAAAAATGCACGAGATAGAAGCTGAAAGTGCACTTTGAAGCTGTGTTGGATGGAAATGCTAGTATAGGTTATGAACATCAAATAGCCATTTCAAATTTTTTGAAATCACTCTACCAATGGATGACTGCTGCTATTTGACATTGATGATCACTATGAATGAAGTGATCCGGAGATCATTTGGAAGTTATTATGACTCATTATAGGAAGAAATGTGAAGGTTTGAGTTTGGGCGACTAATACTTCAAGGCTTGGTTGTTATAGCTGAAGCTGTCTCGGTCAGCGTTTTATGTATACTTGGCTTTTTCACTAGAACTTTTTATTTTTTTGTTGAGTAACCCTCTCTCAAGCTTATCTTCTAAAAATATATATATATATATTTTTTTTTTTGCTGAATGTTGAGTTCAATTGACGTGAAAACTTGCAAGAATGTAATAGGCTTATGGTAAACTACGGACCATTTTACGCTTTATTTAAGAAGTTAACAAGTGTTATATTTTAGACTCTTTCTCCTGGTCTAGAGTGGATATGTATGCAGCATGGACAATTTGTAGTTTTTGGGAAATTATGTGAGGAGTTGAAGTCCTGATCCTTTCTGATTTGACCAAAATGAAAAGAGACATTTTTCGGACATGGTAACAAGTCATTGTGAATTCAAAAGTAGTTGTCATACTTGGTCACACGGGGCAACAATGTGACTGGCTCCTTGGATTGCAAGCGGTGATTGAATTTTCTTGCTGAAATACTAATTTGTAATATCGCGTTTGTCATATAATTCCATACATGTCACATAGATTAGTGCGTACAACAAGTTTAGTAGAAAAAATATTTCATAAAAGAAATGTGACCAACATTTTGGAGATTCGGATCTTTAAGGAATTTTGCAAACAAGTGAGATATGCATGGGCCAATGATTCCATTAAATTAAGAAAGAACAGACAATGAGCCGATCGGAGCACACCCGATGGCAAAGCTGTACCCTCTGGTTTACAGGATTGTGATTCGCGAGAGACTTATATGGCTCGTGGTCCACCCCACTTATTGGAAGCTGCCCCTCGGGCCGCTTTCATGGGCAGAGAAATTGATGGTCCGAGGACAATTTTTTTTTTTCCATATTGTCAAAGTTGTATCCAAGTTTGCGCTCTCTCTCATTGATCAAAGTTCCTAATCAGTCACTTCAATTTTAATTTATGCATCTCTTATTTTATGTCTTAAGACAATCTTCTAAGAATAGTTCAAATCTCGAAACAATTTTCCTCTTTTCCCACGCAGATAGTTTCTTCAAGATGTGTATTTTTCGTCGCGTATTTCTATCGATTTCTTGGTGGGAGTGAGAGCTCGGGATATGTTTGGTCTTTCTTCCATTGATCATTCATTCGGATCTTCTAGCTCTTCTTCTCTTGACCTTGCAAACTACTCAGATATTTCTTAATAGGGTCATTTTTTGTCCAAGTGTCTCATTTAATAGAGGATAGCTTTGCTGGGCATAATTAGATGGTCATGATGAATAAACTGCATCATCAGGATAAAGACTAATCGTCGTTTTAATCATTAATCTGCATGGCTAATTTGGAATAAGAATTTGGCAAACTAAAATGCAAGCAACTCACTTCCCTCTTATCGGAGAAATTATTCAGTGGTTAGAGATCGCCACGTGAGCAACTGACATGGCATGTATGTTTTAACTTCTAACCACTCACAATCTGACACGTGTTCATGTTGCCACTTCATAACCGATATGGATATGAATAAAAATGTGAACTTTTTTTATTTTCTCTATCCAGATGAACACGCCGACGACCGAAGCTTCTTTGCTTCATTGGTGTTGCAGAACCTCCGCTCGCCGTCGCCACCAGTAGAGTTGCCAGCGCCATGGACAAGCAAAGCTTGTGGCCATGGATGATGAAGGAGGAGGAAGACAGAAAACTCAATACTGGAAACTTGTGGCCATGTCTTCTAAGGCCCCAAAACCTTTGGCTGAGGACAAGCTAAGAGACCCACTCTGTCATGGCGGAAGGCGTTCAGGGGAAGAACCCCTACGGTCGCTGGAACACCAGATCTTGAGGCCAAAAAATAGGGGCTAAAAGCCCATCTAAGCCATAGATGATGGAGGACCCCTTCCGTAGCTGATGGTCGGCCCGAGCTACCTCTGGCTCTGCCTTTTTTCTGTACTTCTCCAATCACCTCCAGATTTGGAATCGTGTCAGGGTATAGCGTCACTCGCCCATGGCCATCGTAGCTTTACTGGCGCCGTTCTCCCAGATCTCAAGATCCGGTCTTCCATGGCGGAAGGCGTGCAGGCATCGCGTCGCAAGTCGATGGCCGTCTCGGCGTCGAGCGACACCAAATGGGCAGCTTGGCCAAGACGCGCAGGAGCTATGCCAGCGACTCCGTTGGTGGCCAAGGCGAGGGGAGCTGCTGCAACTCGAACGAGGTCCTTCCATAGCTGAGGCTGAACAGAGAGAGAATCGAGATTCCATTAAACATTTTCGCAAATTCCCAGTTTTCAGTGATAAACTCGGAACCCGGGGAATGTCGTCATGAGAATGGATCACGTTGAAAGAAAAAGGGTGACTGATTTTCACTATGGAGAAACAGATGGTTGGGGAGTTGGTGACAGTCACCTCAACAGCCACAGCTAACCCAAATTTCATCTAATCTATCCAAATAATGCTCACCAGTTTTGGCGGAAAAAGAAAGATTCTTGCAAGAAGGTGATGGTGGTAGGTGAAGTGAGAAGTGAAGAACAGCCTTCTCTTACAACTCTGTGACCTACCAATTAATCTTGTAAGCCCATCCACCATATCCCTTCCTACCATTAAAGCTTCCATTCCTTGTTTTGTCAGCAGCAGAAAGGCTCATCCGCCCACTCTACCCCCTTCATTCAGACCATCGCAGGTTTCGTCTACTTGTAAGCTCGCACTCTGCCTTTTCCAATCTTTTTTACTTACCATGACCTTGTTTCGGATTGTGAGTTTCTCATTCGATCTGACGTGCTCCATGGGTATTCTGGGTATTGTGGGCTTTCCTCATTTCTTGATTCTTGGAAGTTTTGTATTCCCGCTCTCATGACATTGGAGTTTTGCGTCTCTTTTCGGCAGATTTTCCTTTGTCTTGTTTTGCTTTGATCACCCTCAAATGGCAAAAGAAGGGACGACCCAGGACGCGGAGATAAGCAGGGAGTGTTTCTTTGGACATATCAGCGAAAGAATTGCGTGTGCTTTGGTAGTGAGCGTCACTGGATAAGTCTGTAATGCTGAAGTCTTGATTTGTTCTCCTTCTATAGGTTGTTTTTGCGGAAGAAATTGATCATTTCAGGGTGATCAACTTAAACTAGCCCCGCAAATTGAATGTCGTTTCATCTAAAGTGGTGCGCTGGATTTCTGTGGGTTCCTAGTCACGTTTTTTTGGGAAAGCTGCTGTTTACACTTTTACTGGTATCGGGTTTATCTTCTGGCCGAGTACTTAGAGAGATGGGAGAAAGATGATACATCACAACTTGTGATCGTCAAGGTTAGTTCCGAATTTGTGCCCCGCTTTCGCTTCAGGAGTAGTACAACTGACTTATCAGGAACATTCTTCTTGCACTGGTCTTACAAGGAGAGTCATTGCACTAATTGACTGGACAAGTCCAGACCAGAAACTAGTAGACTTCATATTTTACAGCATCTTGCAATCCATCGAACATTCGCTTATTAAAGTTCTTATGCTGGTTGATACTTGCAAAAGGGGGCTAGTCAAACTTTATCTGCTGGTGGAGACTTGAAAATGTTTTACGATGGCAAAACATCAAGTAAGGAAGCTTTGACAGGACTTGTTTTGACAGATTATTCATGCTAACTGAGAAATTGATTCTACCTACAACGTAAACAACTATTCTTTGCAAAGACGTATGCAATTTCCACTAAACAAACAGAAAAGCACAGACTGTTAATCTACAGATGTTGAAAACAAGACACGTCATTATATCTTTGTACCATGCCTGAATATGCAAATGGAAACCACTCCTGGTGCTTGTCCTTGCACTACTTGTCTAATTTTGCTGCTCTTCAAAATGTACAGATCCGCGAAGGCCGCAACCAAAAGCTTTCTGAATGTTTGAGAAAGGGATTTAGACTAACAATTAACGCTCTACGAGTGGCGATATCTGAAGATGTATATGAGGTAAAATCAGTTAAAACAAATGGTACGTCAGTCCACTTTGGTGTTACTGATGCAAATCGCTTCTTCATCTCTGATGTGCTATTCTTTTTTTCCTCTGTTACATCGAAAGGGGAATCAGAGCTGTTACCATCGACAAGGACAATTCTCCCAAGGTTCTCTCTCTCTCTCTCTCTCTCTCTCTCTCTCTCTCTCTCTCTCTCTCTCTCTCTCTCTCTCTCTCTCTCATGAAACCAGATATTTTTTTTTGGGTAAAGTAGTATATTCACTTTTCAGGGCGCAAATTACAATAAGGTAGCCGAACACAAAAATCTCGTACCCATTGCGACACTTAGGTGTGTCACAACGAGTGCAAAGGTGTTACAGCTAAGCAAAGGACAAGCCTACAGCGTGTGCGTGACTAAAAACACCAAACTTTAGGCCAAAAGTACAACCGAAGGGAAAAAAAAAACAATAGAATTGGGCGACACCCTCCACTAAAAAAAAATAGATGACGAAATGCCCTAATTAACTTGCATTCGCCGATTCCGTGGGCTATCCTCCACTTGATCAAAAGTGAGGGCCTTGTCTCTAACGACCTTCTCAAGATGCTTCATAAGTGCCGGTCCGAAGAAGGAGCGCTTTCTAAACAGAATATGGTTGCGTTCTGTTCAAATGATATGATAGAGAGCACCAAAAGAGAATCGTGTGATCCTCTGATGAAAGTGATGGTCACTGGTATGCTGAATAACCCACCAAAGGTTGTCCTGCCAAGCACGATTATGCCATCCCAGATTGCACTTCTCGGTCCAAGACAGCAAGAAAGTGCCAGTGGCATTGCACCCGAAGAACAGATGATCCACCGAATCTGGTCTACATCGACAAAATCCACACATGCCACCCGAAATTCTGCTATAGTTTAGCAAAAATACCTGTGTGGGGAGCCTGTTGAGGGTGATTAACCAAAGAATAAAGCCATGCCTCGAGGCAATGCATCGATCCCATATAAAGGAGTGCCACAGTACAATATTCCCTTTGCGTCGGATAAAGTCCTAGGCCGAAGAGGTAGAGAAGGTACCCGAAGGATGGCCCAACCATATGAATCTATCCCCTCTCTCCGCGGTAATCACTGGGGCACCATCGGGCCATGATGTAATGGTGTCCAGAACATGAGATGGTTGCCATACTGAAGAACCAAAGTCCAAGATCGAAGCCTTTCTAGGGATTCCGGATCGGTAGATGTCCCTATCCGAAAAGAGTTTATAGAGCGGCCCTCTATCATGCCAATGATCAAACCAGAACGAGGTGGTGGACCCATTCCCAATCCGCCAACGAAACTAAAGCTGAAAATCCGAGCGAAAGCCAAGGATTTTCTTCCGGGCCCACAAGCAGAGCGTAGGTTTAGTGGCAACCCAAAATTTTTTGTTTTTGAAGAACGTCGAATGTATCCGCTTGCACCACATCGACTCCTTATCCGAGAATAAGACCCAAATATGTTTTAGCATAGCAGCACGATTGCAGTCAAGGAGTTTCCTAATGCCCAACCCACCTTCTTTAGGAAGACAAAACATCACTCCAAGGGACTTTGGCCTAGCCTACTCCCAACCCAGGTCCTTTCCATAAAAACCGTCTAAGTATCAACTCAATCCGCGAAAGGACCGACATGGGGAGAGTGAAGACACTAGCCCAGAATATATGAATAGCGTGGAGGACCGATTTTATAAGTTGTAGAAGGCCCGCAAAAGACAAATCGGTGTGCCCAAGATTGTGCTCTAGCAGTAATGGAATTCACGAGGAAGCTACAATCCGCCTTGCTAAGTCTAGAAGCAATAATAGGTACACCAAGATACCGGAAAGGTAGCGTACCTTGTCGAAATCCGATAGGCTGTAGCAGTTGGTCCCGAAGTGTAAGAGAGCCACTCGAGAGATAGACCTCACTCTTGTTGGGATTCGGCTTCAATCCAAACCAAGAGGAGAATGTGTGAAGAGCCTCCATTAGTAAGGCGGTAGACCTCGCGTTTGTCTCAGCAAAAAGGAGGACGTCATCGGCAAAGAACAAGTGGGATAGTCGAGTACCTTTGCACCTCCAAAAGAACTTAAAGCCTAGTTGCCGTGTTTGGGCGTTGAGGATACCGGTGAACGTCTCCATAACCAGATTGAATAGGTAGAGAGACATGGGGTCACCCTGGCAAATACCATGTCTACTAGAGAAGAACCCGTGGAGTTCACCATTAATAGCCACCAAGAATTTCGGGGAGGAAACACAAGCCATGACAAGCTTGATGAACATTTCGGGGAACCCAAGGGCTTGCAATACCAACTGAAGATATCGCCAATCAATCGTGTCACATGCCTTCTGAAAGTCAACTTTGATAGCACATTTCGGCAAATAGGGCTCATGATGAAATCCAGAGAAGAGTTCTTGAGCAAGAAGGATATTATCATTGATCCTCCGGCCCTTCACAAAGGCATTCTGGGGCGGGCTTATGATGGAAGGCAATACACAAGCAATCCGGTTTGCCAAAATCTTGGTGATGCACTTGTATACAGTATTGCAACAAATAATGGGCTGAAAATCGTTCTTCATCTGGCCTGTGCCAAATCTTCCGTGCTCATTAAGTTGCTCCAATTGCTACGCAGTGGGATTCGCTGACTCTTGATAAGGTGGAAGATCACAAAATTGATCTCGTGTTCCAACCATTCCAAGAGGATCTTGAGCTCCAGATCCCAGAAAAGAATGCGGGTCGGAATTTTTCTCTAACTACTCCACAGAATTGTATCATGAGCCGAAACTTTGTTATATAGTTAATTAATTTTAGATATTTGTCTTATTTAACTTTATTATATATGGGTGAGCTGTTTTACAAGAGAAATTTGTTTTATGAACTTAGACTCTGTTTGTTTCACGAAAAATGGATCATTTGAAAAACGTTTACCTAAAAATGATTATTTGTATTACAAAAATGAATAAACAAAAAATATTTTCATCATCCATGAAAATGTTTACTTACGACTAGGTGGTAAAAAGATGCGATTCATAGTGTAATATAATGTAGCTCATGATCATTTGTATGTGTATGATCCTTAAAATGTATAAATATATGTAAAGATAGCTGAAAATAAATTTTTGTGTAACTTATATGCATACATTTCTCACTCCTAGAACATAGTCGACAAATTTGTAATGGCGATGAAAATTGTAGCAGGTTATGATGATGAAATAAGTCCTAAAACAATGTCGATGTCTGATATCTACTCACCTAATCTTAGGAGGCAAATGAAGATTATTGGCATAGAAAACGACTAATGAGTCAGCTAACGTATTGCCAACTTATGAGCTATCGAAGTGTTCTCGATTTCGCTACTACTTAAGCAAGGGTAGGGATGGTAGACAACATCGTCGGTAGGGTCACGGCTTCTCTATCATTAGTGATGGTGGCGATGAGCGATTCCCATTTTAGTTAGGAAAATAGGCTCTAAATCCATCTAACATATATCATGCAACTTTATAATATCTTTATACTTAGGGTGTTTTCGTTTTGCGAAAAATGAGGGATATGCAAAATATTTTCTGAAAAGTGATTACTTATATAGTTTAGAAAAATTAGTGAATGGAAAATGTTTTTCTATCTTTATACTTAGGGTGTCGATAATGAAGTAGTCAACGCCCATTTGCCGCATTTTATTTGACGGCTGGAATGAAGTGGATCCTGATATGGAGAAGATAGGTAATTTACGCGAGAAATTGTCATACGAGCGACGCCTATATACTGAAATGAAGTTGGACCGTTAAAGATGATGGGTCCCATTGACTTTGACGATGTAGATTGAGTTTAGTAATTTCACGGATTACTTTCTTGGCTCTAATATCATGCGGAGAAGGTTGGGTTAATTTGGTGTTTTCGATTTGATGCCGACAACGAGGGAGAAATATAACCGACGATGCTCTGAGGGCCAGGCCTTTGAAATCTCATCAATGTCTCTGACCGAGATCCAAACCACATGAAATGCAATGAAAAATGAGATTTTAAATCCATTAATACATTTCATTCAGCCGATAAACCTGATCACACTCGTACCCACTCTCTACAAACGGTCTCTTCTCCCAACTGGAGAGACCTCATCGATTTCAGTTTGTTCTCTCTGGTGACTGAAGAACAAAGAAGAAAGCAAGAGAGAGACAAGATAGTGGGGGTGTGTGTTGGGTGTTGTAGAAAGGACTTTTAAACATATATTAAAACGAAACTTAGAAAGAAAAAAAAAACCCTCAGAAATTCCACAAGTTCTGTACAACCAAACCCTAGCAGAAAAACCCCGAAAGAAGGAAACCAGAAAGACTAAAGAGAAAAAGCAAAGCATGCCTGAAGTTTCCTAGCCCTTCAGTACCTCACCTTCTCGAGGTTCAACAGAAGTCTGCGGATGTGGGCAGCGCCCACCACCGCCACGACCGAGCTATGGAAAGGAATGATCTTGGATATCATCTCCGACGCCATGTAGCGGTCTCTCTTTTCGAACATTACTTTTGTCACGTTGGGAAACTCTTTCTCCCAACACATGGAGAGCTCTTCCGGATTTTCGAAGTCAGGCAGTCGTCCATTCGACCAAGTGATGTATTCCTCCCATTTTTTTTATCTGGCCGAAGTACTTCAGCAATCCTCTTATAGGTGACTTCAATCGGTTGATCGCCCAGGATCACCCGAGCGCCATAGACTTTGGCCTCTTGGTCGGCCGCACTCATCTCGTTAGGTTCCGTGAGGAGCGAAGCCCTCCTTGGACATAGCTCCAGAAAGACGACCGGAGGTTTGAAGCTGCTCACGGCCGTCCTCACTAGGAGGCAGGATGCCTAGGGTGAAAAAAAAAAATCAGTCCCACACCACAACAGGAAAAAAAAAAAACAAATAAACCTCTAAACTCACCTCAGTTCCGTGCCAGGCGCCCACCAAGTATGTCTTGCAGATCCCTCCCTCCTCGGTACGCCTACAACGAATCCCCCTAACCATTTTCGTGATCATCTCCGCTCTAGCAAGCGTGGTGGAGATGTGTTGGTCTGCATACCGCCCGCTCCCACTGTCAGTACAGTGGTGAGCGGCGGCGAACCCCCTCGCCGGAAAAGCGCTCTCAAAGAGTGGCGGGAGGACGCGAGGTGGCTGGTGGAGGCGAGCTGGGGAGTGGAGTGGAGCGCAAGGTGAATAGCTGCGTCGAAGAATGCGCAGCATCATTGACCCAACCGTGAGAGAGATGGAAATGGGCGAGAAACAGAAATAACGAAAGAGAGGTATGTAGGGTTAGTAGGAGAACGGGAAGGGAAATGGAGAGAGAGTGCCGAGGGCTAACTAGCGGCAGACCGTCGTTTGACAGGCTTTTTTGATTTGAGAAAAATATTACAGCAGCTCGTACTGTGATCTGATGGCACGGGATTTGCATGGGCTTACAACGACGAAGGGTGGAGATTGTGTTGGAACCATCCTATGCCAGGATAAAATGAAAATAAATAAATAAATAAAGAAGAAGTAGAAGTTCGAGATCAAACCCCCCATTTTTTTGTTTTAATTTTCAGCTCATTTTTGTTTGACATTTGTTTTTTTTTAATTGTATAGCTTAGAAATTTAAGTGAAGGTCTACGTGGCCAGAGTTTTATAAAAAAATATGCCACATCAGATGAAATATTTTAATTGTAAAAGCCACATAATTAATTCGGCCACTTCCTCTGATTTTGACACTTAAATGATCTTTTTAAAACTTTTAGCTCTTGGTTTTAATGCTGTTAAGTATCGGCTGATGCAAAGCTGTAGTTTTAGCCTGTGAAGAGGAAGAACAAGCACCAATTTCATACCCAATGATACCTGTTATTAACCTCGATCGTCTGAAATTATTGGATGGCCACAGTGCACATGTAACGCTACCTATCTTCATCTAAATTGCTAATCTACTTGCGCATAATAAACCATTTATCTCTCGAATTCGAGAGATGTGGTATATTTTTTTATAAAACTCTGGCCACGTAGACCTTCACCTAAATTTCTAAGCTATACAATTAAAAAAAAAAACAAATGTCAAACAAAAAAGTGCTGAAAATTAAAACAAAAAAATGGGGGGCTTGATCTCGAACTTCTACTTCTTCTTTATTTATTTATTTTTTTCCATTTTATCCTGGCATAGGATGGTTCCAATCCAATCTCCACCCTCCATCGTTGTAAGCCCATGCAAATCCCGTGCCCTCAGATCACAGTACGAGCTGCTGTAATATTTTTGCCAAATAAAAAGAGCATGTCAGACGACGGTCTCTCGCTAGCTAGCTCCCGGTACTCTCTCCATTTCCTTTCTTGTTCTCCTGTTAACCCTACATATCTCTCTTTCGCCTTTTCTGTTTCTCGCCCATTTCCGTCTTTCACGCGGCTGGGTCAATGATGCTGTGTATTCTTCGACGCAGCTGTTCGCCTTGCACTCCACTCCACTCCCCAGCTCACCTCCACCTCGCGTCCTCTCGCCGCTCTTTGAGAGAGCTTTTCCGGCGAGGGGGTTCGCCGCCGCTCACCACTGTACTGACAGTGGGAGCGGGTGGTATGCAGACCAACACATCTCCACCACGCTTGCTAGAGCGGAGATGATCACGAAAATGGTTAGGGGGATTCGTTGTAGGCGTACCGAGGAGGGAGGGATCTGTAAGACATACTTGGTGGGGGCCTGGCACGGAACTGAGGTGAGTTTAGAGGTTTATTTGTTTTTTTTTTTCCTGTTGTGGTGTGGGACTGATTTTTTTTGTCACCCTAGGCATCCTGCCTCCTAGCGAGGACGGCCGTGAGCAGCTTCAAACCTCCGGTCGTCTTCCTGGAGCTATGTCCAAGGAGGGCTTCGCTCCTCACGGAACCTAACGAGATGAGTGCGGCCGACCAAGAGGCCAAAGTCTATGGCGCCCAGGTGATCCTAGGTGACCAACTGATTGAAGTCTCCTATAAGAGGATTGCTGAAGTACTTTGGCCAGATAAAAAAAATGGGAGGAATACATCACTTGGTCGAATGGACAACTGCCTGACTTCGAAAATCCGAAAGAGCTCTCCATGCGTTGGGAGAAAGAATTTCCCAACGTGACAAAAGTAATGTTCGAAGAGAGAGACCGCTACATGGTGTCGGAGATGATATCCAAGATCATTCCTTTCCATAGCTCGGTCGTGGCGGTGGTGGGCGCTGCCCACATCCGCGGACTTCTGTTGAACCTCGAGAAGGTGAGGTGTTGAAGGGCTAGGAAACTTCAGGCATGCTTTGCTTTTTCTCTTCAGTCTTTCTGGTTTCCTTCTTTCGGGGTTTTTCTGCTAGGGTTTGGTTGTACAGAACTTGTGGAATTTCTGGGTTTTTTTTTTTCTTTCTAAGTTTCGTTTTAGTATATGTTTAAAAGTCCTTTCTGCAACACCCAACACACACCCCCACTGTCGTGTCTCTCTCTTGCTTTCTTCTCTGTTCTTCAGTCACTAGAGAGAACAAACTGAAATCGATGAGGTCTCTCCAGTTGGGAGAGGAGACCGTTTACAGAGAGTGGGTACGAGTGTGATCAAGTTTATCGGTTGAATGAAATGTATTAATGGATTTAAAATCTCATTTTTTGTTGCATTTCATGTGGTTTGGATCTCGGTCAGAGACATTGATGAGATTTCAAACGCCTGGGCCTTGGAGCATCGTCGGTCATATTTCTCTCCCGTTGTCGGCATCAAACCGAAAACACCAAATTAACCCAACCTTCTCCGCATGGTATTAGAGCCAAGAAAGTAATCCATGAAATTACTAAACTCAATCTACATCGTCCAAGTCAATGGGACCCATCATCTTTAACGGTCCAGCTTCATTTCAGTATATAGGCCTCACTCGTATGACAATTTCTCGCGTAAATTACCTATATTCTCCATATCAGGATCCACTTCATTCAAGTCGTCAAATAAAATGCGACAAATGGGCGTCCACTACTTCATTGCCGGCACCCTAGTTATAAAGATAGAAAAACATTTTCCATTCACTAATTTTTCTAAACTATATAAGTAATCACTTTTCAGAAAATATTTTTCATATCCCTCATTTTCTGCAAAACGAAAGCACCATAAGTATAAAGATATTATAAAATTGCATGGTATATGTTAGATGGATTTAGAACATATTTTCCT
The DNA here is from genome assembly GCA_029784005.1 of Lenwebbia sp. NSW1173648. Lineage (NCBI taxonomy): Eukaryota > Viridiplantae > Streptophyta > Magnoliopsida > Myrtales > Myrtaceae > Lenwebbia > Lenwebbia sp. NSW1173648. Next base: position 28,265,023 of record JARCGZ010000002.1, read on the forward strand.
AACTAAAATGGGAATCGCTCATTGCCACCGTCACTAATGATAGAGAAGCCGTGACCCTACCAGCGATGTTGTCGAGAACACTTCGATAGCTCATAAGTTGGCAATACGTTAGCTGACTCATTAGTCGTTTTCCATGCCAATAATCTTCATTTGCCCCCTAAGATTAGGTGAGTAGATATCAGACACCGACATTGTTTTAGGACTTATTTTATCATCATAACCCGCTACAATTTTCAACGCCGTTACAGATTTATCTATATGCTTCTACGGCAATGCGCATTGAAGAAACCCATGCCATTCAATATCATCAGTACAATCGTATATAATCATCAGGCAGTAGCAAAGGAAAAGCAGCTAAAAGCCTGACCTCTCAATATAGCCGGACATCTCGATAAGAACCTAGGATTCCCGACCGGATTTGGTGACTTCGTGTATGGCATTTGCCAAATAGTCCATGTTGCTCATTGTAACTCCCGCCATGCTGTTCAAAACACATCACTTCACATAATAAAGAACTGTGAAAAGGCGAAGCCAGTTAATCCAGCAGGTATGCAGATTGTAGCTTAAGCTATTTAAATGCCAACGATGATTCATTTCAGGATTCTTATGCTCAGCTGATGAGATGCAGGCAGATATAGCCGCAAAAAGAAAATTCAACTCTTTCGGTCAATAGAAGACAATTTTCAACTTTTTCTGCCATTTGTGAAGGCAGGCTTTGGGACCCAAAGGTGTCCCTATTGAAGTGTGGAGATGCTTAGGGGATGTGGCAATAAGTTGGTTGACTAACCTTTTTAACAAAGTTCTCTAAACTAATAAGATGCCTGATGAATAGAGGAAGAGTATGATTGTGCCTATCTACAAGAATAAGGGGGATATCCAGAATTGTTGCAACTATGGAGGCATTAAGCTTATGAGTCATACAATGAAGTTGTGGGAGAGAGTTATTGAGCATCGTCTGAGAATAGAGACCAAGGTTTCTGTAAATCAATTTGGATTTATGACAGGAAGATCTACTATGGATGCTATCTTCTTGATACGACAGTTGATGGAGAGATATCGAGAAAAGAAGAATGACCTACATATGGTGTTTATTGATCTCGAGAAGGCGTATGAAAGGGTTCCAAGAAAGGTTCTGTGGTGGGTTCTTGAGAAAAAAAAGTACCTTCAAAGTATATATAGGCAATCAAGGATATGTATGATGGTGTTACTACATGTGTGAATGCTTGTAATGGCACATCAAGTTATTTTCCAATCACAGTAGGTTTACACCAATGTTCTGCTTTGAGTCATTATCTTTTGGCCCTAGTTATGGATGAGCTAACAAAAGATATCCAAGATGAGGTGCCATGGTGTATGCTATTTGCAGATGATATTGTGCTTATTGATGAGACCAGTGCTGGGGTTGACGCTAAATTAGAATTATGGATAAGTACGTTGGAGTCTAAAGGATTTACGTTAAGTCGAAGCAAAACTGAATACATGAAGTGTGAGTTCGCCACGGCAAGAGGAGGAGATCAAGAATCCGTGAATATGCTCGGACAGGAGGTACCCAAGAAAGATGCTTTTAGATATTTGGGATCAATATTACAAAAGGGGGAAGAGATTGATGAGAATGTAAGCCATAGAATCAGAGTAAGTTGGATGAAATGGCGCAATGCATCAGGGTTTTTGTGTGATCGCAAAATACCTCTTAGGCTAAAAGGAAAATTTTATAGAATGACAGTAAGGCCTGCAATGCTATACAGAGTTGAATGTTGGCCAGCACAGAAGCAACATAAGCATAAAATGGGAGTAGTGGAAATGAGGATGTTAAGGTGGATGTGTGGTCATACACGGATGGATAAAATAAGAAATGAAGATATTCGATGAAAAGTTGTAGTACCAGTGGCAAAAAAGATGAGAGAACATAGATTGAGATGGTTTGGGCATATTCTCCGAAGATCCCTATATGCTCCGGTAAGAATAGAAGTCTGTTACCGAGAGTATGACATGAAGAAGGGAAGGGGTTGGCCGAAACTTACTTTGGAGAAAGTAGTAAAACAAGATTTAATGAAGTGAGAATTGGATTGGCGTACGGTTGTCTTAGGACGGAGTGGAGGAAAGTTATTAGCATTGTGGAGGGGCAGATTTCCTATGTTCTAGACTGTCCTTTTAGTTCTTTTTCCCTATATTAATATATATCATTCGTTTTTTTTTTTTTGGGTTTCATTGACCGCCGAACCCAACTGATTTGAGATAAAGGTGATGTTGATGTTGTGAAGGCAAGCTTTAAGAGAAGATGAGCAAAGGAATCTTAAGGACTGCTTTTTTCAAAAAATGTAGGAAGTGCTGTATGAACTGACTCGGTGGAGATTTCCGCTTTGGGGGACAAATAACGTAATTCTTCATAAACAACATTAGGTAACAAGCACTCCTGAGCTATTTGGAGGTGGCTATCTCAAATCCAGACTAGAGGCAAGGAAGTACCTGATTAGGCCATCAGCAGTCATGTATATGTGGAACTCCCTCCGTAGCTGCTCTATCTGTTGAGGAGTCATACCAGAAAAGAAAAACATGCCAACCTGGTTTGTTATATGTTACCAATTGAGAGGAGATCCCAATTTCTCAAGGCTTTCTCGTGGAGCTTCCCGAATTTTACAAATGCGATTTGCCATTGCCTTACTGTTGACACCAAATAATAAAGAGTTACCGAATGGACTTTAGTATCACCATATCCCGAAAATTGGTAAATCGGGAATAGTAAGCTACTCTGAGAAGTTCGGTAAGTTGTCTGTAACATACCGAAATGTCTAGAAGTCTAAACCCGATATTCGGGAAGTAAGAGAACATGGCCATTGATTTTCAAAATTCGGTAAGATTCTGGACATACCGAAATTATAAAGGGTCAGCAGTAAGAGGAGTATGAAGTCAAAAGGAACCGAAGGATGGCCAAACTAGCCATGACAGCAAGAAGTTACGAGCAAGAAATCCGGATAGTGGATGCGAACAGTTCACGGCAGTTGCTGGAAAAGATTCAAATTCAAAGCCATATTGACAGTTACAGATCAAGTTTTGGTGGATAAAACGTAGGCAAATGGGAAGTTATTGAAGGCGCCAAGATTTAGAGTTTGAAAGCAAGAAAATAACCGACAAACGGTTATGGAAAGCCAAAGAATAATAAATAATCGAAAGAGAGGAGAAAGGAGACAGATCAACACACATCCAAAAGAACTCAAGTTTTTCTACACTTTAACTTCCATGTACTCTCCTTTCCAGCATTTAGAGTTTATGCAATTCTAGTTTAGTTTCAAGCTTTCTACTGCTTTAGTAGGAGTATTGTAACGTAGCCTGAACCTTTGTTGATCTCAAATCTATATTCGATCCACTGATTTCCTACCCATTTCACTTCCATTTGTGTTACTCCGTGTTCTCACTAAAATTTCCTTTCGAGAGTTGAGCCACAGAACCCTCTTAATAAAAATCGAAGACTGAATTTCGATGAAAGATATTCCTTGTTGCAAAAACGAGCGAACATCTTTTTGGCACGCCTGGTGGGACCTGTGTGATAAAATTAAGAGAAATGGTGAGAACCAGAGGTCAATCAGATGAGTACCAGTTGGCAATATCAATAACCCAGATGATGGAGCACGATCGGAGCATTCGGCAGCGAATGAGGACGTACCCCATCACAATGCTGATGTTCCTCGGCAATTGAATGAAGAACAGATCCACGCGTTGGCACCTGACAACACTTTGATAGCCACGATGAGAAGAATGTTTGAGGAACAACAGAATGAGCTCACTAACCATATGGTGCGTCATGTCTCAGATGTGATAAAGCCTATGATGATTAACGCCATAAACGAGGTAATATCGCGTCCTAGCTCATCCTCTCAAGTTCCTCCCTTTTATGTAAATCCCCCTGGTACGATACCATTTCCACCAGCATCGAGACATCCCAATGTTAGGTATAATGGTAGTGGAGGATCGAATCTGCAACCTCCAGTAAGAATTATACCAAGGCCGGAGAATCCTACGACAGCGAACCTAGTGAATGGTGTGAGTGGTTACAATTTTCCTCAAACTGGCCCCACTGATACTAATGTGATCAATCCCATGGTCCCAAATATACAGCCAGTATGGAATATACCTCCACCAGTGCCTAATATGGATCCTATGAGACCGCCTGCAGTTCAACCATACCCACATGTGGTGGAAAACCCTCTCTACAGGTCGCCACCCATTAACCTTAATATGGATCAACAAGGCATGAACAGACCTCAGCAGGTTGACCCTATGGGGCAAGATCCTTGGTTGGGTCAGCAGAATTTAAGGCCATGAAATCCAGACAGAGTTGCAGAATTGGTAATGCAATAATTGGGAGCAGAGAGAGGCACACCAAGACCTGTATACAGGAAGCCACATCCCGATTGGGTGGATAACATCCCATATCCAAGGGGTTTTAAAATGCCAGATTTCGCTGTATTTACAGGTGAAGAGGATCAATCAACAGTGGAACACGTAGGTCGTTTTCTAGCACAATGTGGAGAGGCAGGAACAAATGAATATCTAAGGTTAAGACTATTCCCATTGTCGTTGTCAAAGACAGCATTTACTTGGTATACAAATTTGCCAGCAAATTCTATACAGACATGGGTTGAGATGGAAAGACAGTTCCATTCTCAGTTTTGCCGAACGATACCAGAGGTAACAGTAGCCGACTTGGCCAGGATGTACCAGTATGGAACTGAGACAGTAGATCAATTCATTGCTCGTTTCAAGAAGTCCAGGAATCGGTGTTTAACTTCTCTCACCGAAAAGGAATTTACAGATTTGGCTTTTAATGGGCTGAAGTTTAATCTCAAGGAGAGATTTGAGGGGCAGGCTTTTGATGATCTTTTTCAATTAAATGCTCGGGTTTCTAAGTATGAGCACATGCTGAAGGATAAAGATAAGAAGTCGACGAAGGATAATCGGCAGACAATAGCATCGGTTGAAAGTACCGAATACAGTGACTTTACCAAAGAAGAGAATGAGATAGCGGTAGCAACCATGGTACTTGAAAAACCATATGTGTGCCTAGCTTTGCAACCAGCAAGAGTGAGAGATGTGTCCAAATTTAAAGCCAAGGAAACGAGTAATTATTCCTTTGATATCTATAAGTTGGATGAGATATTTGACTTATTGCTGAAAGATGGAATGATTAAATTGGTTGAGGGACAGTTGATCCCATCCAAGGAAGAAACTACAGATAAAAGATATTGCAAATGGCATCATTCCAAGACTCATGATACGGTGAATTGTATTGTTTTTAGGAAGACAATTCAAGAAGCGATTCGCCAAGGCAAGATCAAGTTTGCTGAAGACAAAGGCAAGGCTCCAATGGAAGTAGACACAGACCCTTTCCCGAAGATGATCAGTATGGTTAATGTGCATGAGTCTACAAGATATGACCATAAACAACTATGCACCCGTTGCCATCAGGAATTAAGTCATCAGAATCGGGAAGTTTCCGAGTTCCAGTACATGAGAGGAACAAGAGGAAGATACAGATCGGGATTTTTCGTCCGTCGGGAAGGTAGACCACAGATAAGGTCTGAGATTGTAGTAACTGAAAACGTTTCGGCACAGTCAAAAAGTCAAGAAGCTCAATCAAGGCAGCTAGAACAAATGCCTGAGAGACAGGAGTTATGTCCTGATTCACCAAGACAAGTCCCTCCAACTCAAGAAGTTGAAACACGAGTTCACAAGGAGAAGGAAATCCCACGAAAACCTGAGAAGAAGAAGAGTTTATGGCAGCGATACAAAGAAGGGGATCCCAAAGTAGGATTGCTTGGAGAGCCTAGTGGGAAATTTGATTATGTGGTGTACTATGGAGACACGAAAGATTACTTATCCCCGTCATTGCCAGTTGAACCATCTGGTTGGGGAGATGAATTTGATGATCCACCACCATCAATTCCCTAGGAAGTTCAGAAGACAAAGACAATTAAGATCCCACACGATCCTCCTGAAGGAAAATGGTCCTTGGCTAAACCGCCGGGGCAAGCATATTACCGAACTACAAAAAGACGTTTTCAGCAAATGAAAAGCAGACAGAGGGATTTCGAGAATCGTCGGGACAAAGGAATGCCATCACAGATTCCTCCAACCAGATCTTTTAGTATGATAGGAAATTGGGTTTGGAGAAGAAACCCTGATGATAAAGAGTTTGTCAAACCAGAAAAAATTCTGTATATGATTCGGGAAGTAGTTCTCACCAAGAGGTGAAAAAAGGAAAAGAGGTTCAACAAGTCTCCCAAACAATTAACTTTGGGCAATTCCAGGTAGCTCTTAATCCGAGGCGTCAAGTCAAGATAGAACAAAAGAATCTGAATCTCAAGATGTCGCAAGAAGATGACAAGAGTTGCCGAGCTGGTCATTCCAAAATGCCGAAAGAGAATCGTTCGCCAATGAGGATCAACATGGTCCATGCTAAGCTTCCACCTGAATATGGGGCTTACTCAGTGGTAGAAGAAGAAGTCGAGCATATCTCAGAGAGAGAAATAGCAATGGCAGAATTCGAATTCTCTGATAAAGAAATGATAAGGTTTGATAAAGTACCCTCAGACAAGGCTAGACATTTAAGGTCCTTGGTTATTTCAGGTAGAATCAATGGTCAAGCTGTCGGTAAGATCTTTGTAGATGCGGGAGCTACCTTGAATCTCATATCTTACATGTACTTCAAGAAGTTGGGAAAAGATGATGATGATATAATTTCGTCGAATGTTCAGGTGTCTGATTTCCTAGGAGAAGTTACCGAAGTCAAAGGGGCAGTTGTACTGGACATAACCATAGGATCCAAAATAGCAAGGACGACTTTCTTCGTGATAGAGTCCGATGGTTCGTACAACTTGTTGCTTGGAAGAGATTGGATACACTCTAATCAATGTGTACCTTCGACTCTTCATCAGGTTCTGGCATTTTGGAATGGTAAGGGAGTAGAGTACATTGAGGCTGATTCGGGACTTGCTTCAATAGAGTTGACCGGTATTCATCAAGATCATCAAGGGTATTCACATGGAGAATATGTTATTGAAACACCAAAAGCAGATTCACGATCTTACGCTTATTGCCGCTTTGGGAATATGAAAACTGAATGGATTCTCAAGTCTAGCTTGGCATTAGAGGAGTTACATACTCTTTATGGAAAGCGAGCCCTTATTGCAAGAAGTTTGTGAAAGGTACTTTGCATACTTGGCAGAGAAGACCCAGCAGAGTGCTGAAGTTTTAGATTGTATTAACGAATGGGAAGAGTCACCAATCAAGGAGGACAGCAGGTCAACAGAAGCTCAAGACCCATTGTTAGAAGTTGATATAGGAGAACCCGGGTGTTTTCGTCCAATATATGTGAGTGCGTTTCTGCAAGGGGGCATGAAAGAAGATTTAATCAACTTGATCAAAGAGTACAAAGATTGCTTCGCATGGGATTACCATGAAATGCCTGGTTTGTCAAGAGATATTGTAGAGCATTGTCTTCCTATTAAGAAAGGATGTCGTCCACACAAATAGTTAGCAAGAAGGTTTGCTCCAGATGTGGTTGACAAAGTCAAGGAAGAAATTGAAAGGCTGCCGAAAGCAAAATCCATTGAGACAGCCAGGTATGTAGAGTGGCTTTCAAATATTGTTCCCGTAAAGAAGAAGAATGGGAAATTGAGAGTCTGTATTGATTTTTGGGATCTTAATAATGCCACTCCAAAAGATGAGTATCAGATGCCGATGGCAGACATGTTAGTAGATTCGGCGTCGGGAAATGAGATGTTATCTCTAATGGATGGTCATTCGGGTTACAACCAGATATTTATTGCTAAAGAAGATGTCCCGAAAACAGCGTTTAGATGTCCTAGTGCTATCGGGACTTTTCAGTGGACAGTGATGCCTTTTGGGCTGAAAAATGCAGGAGCTACTTACCAGCGAGCAATGAATTTCATCTTTCATGACATGATTGGTAAATTCTTGGAAGTTTATATTGATGATGTTGTGATTAAATCAAGTCAGGGAGAGCATTTGGATTATCTTGAGCAAGCTTTTGTTAGGATGAGAAAATACAAATTGAAGATGAATCTAGCTAAATGTGCCTTTGGAGTGCGAGCAGGGAATTTCTTGGGATTCCTAGTTAATCAAAGGGGAATTGAGATTGACAAAAATAAGGCAAAGGCTATTATAGAGCTTCCTTATCCTACATCAAAGAAGCAGTTGCAGATGGTACTCGGGAAAATTAATTTTTTCAGAAGATTCATTGTCAATTTATCTGGGAAGATGGAACCAATGACCCAGCTCTTGCGTCTTAAAAATCAGAAGGAGTTTATATGGGGAGATAAATAACAAAAAGTGTTTGATGCAGTTACAGTTTATCTAACAAATCCTCCTGTATTGATGCCGCCAAAAGCAGGCAGGCCACTAAAGTTGTACTTGTCTACTACCGATTCAACTATCGGGAGTATGCTGGCACAAGAGAATGAAAATGGAAAAGAACAAGCGGTATATTATTTAAGTAGAACATTGACTGATGTTGAAAAAAGATATACTGCGATAGAAAAATTATGTCTATCTTTGTACTTTTCTTGTATGAAGTTAAGACATTATTTGTTGCCAGCTACAGTACATGTACTCGGTAAGACTGATGTGATAAAATATATGTTGTCACGGCCTGTTATAAAAGGGCGTATAGCCAAGTGGGCATTTATCTTGTCTGAATTTGATTTGGCATACGTACCAATAAAAGCAGTCAAAGGTCATGCTGTTGCTGACTTTCTTACCGAATACCCATGTTTGCAAATGGAAGAAAATGAACAGAACTTCAGTCAAGTTATACCATGGACTATGTATTTTGATGGATCATGTGCTAAGAATATGGCTGGAGCCGGTTTGATGATAATCTCTCCCACCGGAGAGCTTACAAGGTGTGTTTGTAAGTTAGATTTTGAATGCTCAAATAATCAAGCCGAATATGAAGCACTAATCATCGGCTTAGGAATACTGATTGAGTTGGAAGCACAGTTCATCAAAATAATTGGTAATTCACAACTAGTGGTGAAGCAACTGAAAGGAGAATATCAGTGCTTAAATGAAAATTTACTTGGCTATTATTATATAGCCAAGAAACTGTTGGAACAATTTAGAGAATATGACATAGTCCATGTCAAAAGAGAAACCAATTGCGAAGCCAACAAATTAGCACAGGTGGCTTCTGGTTATAAAATATCAAAAGAGTTGGCTAATATTGCAACTACCATCACATTATCGGTACCTTCTATTGAACGAAGAAAAATACCGATAGCGATCAGTGAGGTGATCCAAGAAAAGGATTGGAGGCAGCCCATTATGGAATACTTGAAAAGTCCTGATTCAAGAGATCAAAAGTTGAGGAGACAATCTCAGAAGTACGTAATGTTGGGAGAAGAGTTATACCGAAAATCCTCAGATGGGTTACTATTGCGTTGTCTTAAGGACGATGCGAAACTGGTTATGGCAGAAGCTCATGAAGGCATATGTGGAGCACATCAAGCTGGAATTAAGATGAGATGGCTTCTAAAAAGGTACGGATATTTCTGGCCAACAATGATGCAGAATTGCATTGAATATGCCAAAACATGCATTTCATGTCAAAAGCATGGACCTTTGCAACATGCACCTGTTGTAGAGCTTCATTCCATTGTAAAGCCATGGCCATTTCGAGGAAGGGCAATGGATATAATAGGTAAGATTTATACACCCTCTTCTCATAAGCATAGTTTCATTCTGTTGGCTACGGATTACTTTACGAAATGGGTGGAAGCGATTCCATACAAGAATATTAGTCAGAAGACGGTGATTAAATTTATTGAGGAAAACATAATTCACCGATTTGGCTTACTGGAATCAATCACTGCGGATCAAGGGACAATGTTTACTGGAAATGAAGTTATGGAATTTGTGCAATCAAGAGGAATTAAGATGCTGCATTCTACACCATATTATTCTCAAGCAAATGGACAAGCCGAAGCTACTAATAAGGTCGTGATTGGATTGATTAAGAAGCATTTGGAAGAAAATTCAAGAGAATGGGATAACTTGCTATCGGTAGTATTATGGGCATACCGAACATCACGAAGATCAAGTACAGGCGTCAGTCCATATATGCTGACCTATGGACAAGAGGCAGTTCTACCGATGGAGATAACTGTTCAATCATTACGAGTCCAATTACAAAGTGAAATGTTGCCAGAAGATTATAGAGATTGGATGCATATAAATTTGGATGAATTAGATGAAGTCAGGGCAGCTGCTTTGGATCAATTGGTTGCACAAAAGAAAAGAGTAGCCAGAGCTTTTAACAAGAAGGTTAGGATCAAGCAATTTGCTATCGAGGACTTAGTATGGAAAGCAATTTTGCCATTTAATCTCAAAGATAGAGAGTTCGGTAAGTGGTCATCAAACTGGGAAGGCCCATATCTAGTTACCGAAATGTTCAATGGAAATGCGTACAGATTGATGGATGTCAATGGAAAAGAACTATCTCGTTCTATAAATGGGAAATTCTTGAAGAAATATTATCCACCAATCTAGGAAACACAAGGAGATTAATTCATTCATCAAAAGCGAAAGTACATTCTGATCTTGGTTACAAAGGTCTTCAGATCTTTAACCAGTTTGAGATTCTGAGCTACAAGTTTGGAATGTAATTCAAGATCATGGTGGAGTTCGAATTGCTGCTCTTTGAGATGTTCTGTGCGACGAGAATGGAATCGGACAGCTTCAAGTTTCTCCCAAGTTTCCTGTAACAATCGTCTATACTTGTCTGAAGAAACTTCGACCATGGACTTGACACGGGAGATTTCGTCTTTAATTATCCTGCGTTCGGCACGGTTATGACTGGAAAAGAAATTGAAAAGTCGACGTGTCGTCTCAGCATCTTCTCTGGCATGAAGGCAAGAGTCCTGAACTTGAGTATATGCTTCCTTGGAGTCGCACAATCGGGAAAATTCTTCCACAATTTGGAGCTTAAGAGTCTCAGCTTCCACAATGATAGGTTCAAGGCTCCAAATTTCCTTCACATTATGCTCAAATTCATCGAAGCTGGCAGGGAATAAGGAGCACAATTCCCACACTAAGTCCAGGAAATCAGAAACCGCAGTGAGGAATACCTTGGACCTGAAAATGTCCGTCAGTTTGTTAATTTCTAACCTATGCTTATAATTCAGTAACAAAGCATGATGTCCCTGGGATAGCAGTTCATGTAGCCGTTTCCATAAGGATCGATCATCTGTAGGCAATTGGATAAAAAGTTGTTCATGGTTAAAAGAAATGAAGAACAGTTGTCAAAGCTGGGATCAGGATACATTTAGCAGAGAGTTTACCTTCACGTTGGCCATTACAATGTCTATATGATCGAGAACAAAGAGGCAACTGAGATGAAGAACCATGTGAAGACATCATGAGCAAGATTGCAAATGTGCAGGATGAATCGTGCAAATTGGGTAGTTATAAATAGAAAAGATATAGAGCAGATCATGGGTAGTGATATGCCAGAGTTTTTCTCGGATAATTAGAAGAAGTGAAAGAGCAAGATAATAACGAATAGGATGAGTTTCTGGAAAAAGCACGTCTGAAGGCGAGAGATCAGATTGTGTAGGGACGTCTGATATATGTACTAAGCTGATACGAGGAGGAGTTGAAAAGGCAAGCGCGCGAAACGAGGCAGCAAAATGGCGCTGGAAGCAAAAAGTAAGTGTCTTGTCATCTTTGGCATTTAAAAGAATTAAAATTCTTTTAATTCTTTTAAAATGGGGCATCTGTTGACACCAAATAATAATGAGTTACCAAAGTGGTTTTAGTATCACCATTTCCCGAAAATCGGTAAATCGAGAACAATAAGCTACTCTAAGAAGTTCGGTAAGTTATCGAAAACTTACCGAAATGACCAGAAGTCTAAAACCCGATATTCGGGAAGTAAAAGAATAGGGTCACGGATTTTCAAAATTCGGTAAGATTCTGGGCATACCGAAGCTGTAAATAGTCGGCAGTAAGAGGAGTACAAAGTCAAAAGAAATCACAGGATGGCCGAACTAGCCATGTCAGCGAGGAGTTATAAGCAAGAAATCCGGATAATGGGTATGAATAGTTCACGGCAGTTATTGGAGAAGGTTCAAATTTGAAGCCACATTGACAGTTGAAGATCAAGTTTTGGCGGATAAAACGTGGGCAAATGGGAAGTTATTAAAGGCGCCAAGATTCAAAGTTTAAAAGCAAGAAAATAACCGACAGACGGTTATGGAAAGATGAAGAATAACAAATACTCGAAAGAAAGAAGACGAAGACAGATCAACACACATCCAAAAGAACTCAAGTTTTCTGCACTTTAACTTCCATGTACTCTCCTTTCCAGCATTTAGAGTTTCTGCAATTCCAATTTATCTTCAAGCTTTCTACTGCTTTTGTAGGAGTATTGTAACGTAGTCTGAACCTTTGTTGATCTCAAATCCATATTCGATCCACTGATTTCCTACCCATTTCACTTCCATTTGTGTTACTCCGTGTTCTCACTAAAATTTCCTTTCGAGAGTTGAGCCACAGAACCCTCTTAATAAAAACCGAAGACTGAATTTCGGTGAAAGATATTCCTTGTTGCAAAAACGAGCGAACACATTCTGTTTTTTTTTTCTCTCACTATATCTTCTCCTTTTTGAGTCTGTTATGGATGATAACCGAATTCACCCCCCACTGTCAAAACCGAATACACCAATTTGAGAGCGCACAGGAGGGTGTCTCGACAGCTCGATCTCACGTGCCCGACGCCAAGCCACGTGCCATTAGGCACGTCGGCGTCAGGCGAAGTACGGCCGTCTGATCGGGAGTCTCGGAGTGCACAAAACGGTCTTGAAAATGGCTTCTCCCGTTCTCGCTTTGTACCTGCGCGTGTGAAGCCTGAAGGAGATGATGAACAATAGTCGGGTCGGATCCGTCCGACCTGACTGACCCGACTTGTCCATTTTTGTCCAGCTAAGCCTAATATCGACCAAATTTCATCAAATTAAAGCCAGAATCGGATTCTAAGGCATGAATAGCATATAAAAATGGAGAGTTTAGGAATAGTTGATTTAATCCGACACAAAACCCCCAAATTTTGGGTTTGACTCGAAATAAAAATTTGAGAAATCCAAATCCTAAATGATAAAATCGAACCAAAACAACCATACCAATAGATTAATAATGATGGAAACTATAGGAGAGTGGTTTTGGATTTGCATGGACATTTCTAAATTTTAACTAATTGCACAAAGAGTGAAGTCGGGGACTAAATTAAAAATAAAAAGTGCAATTAAGTCCTTTTCGCCAAAATTGCTCAATTTCATGCACAATTGGACTGAAATGCAATATGAGGCACTAGAGGCAAATGTCATGGCTTGGAAAATGTGAAAATGGAGAATAAAAGAACTCAAAATGTAATTTTTTGACTCAATTCGGGTTTATGTTTGTGAAGGCTCATGTGACCCAAATTGAATTTTTCAAATTTTCAAGAAAATGGAATTAAAATAAAAATATTGGATATTTTTCCATATTTTTGTGGCCACAAAGGCTATTTTTTTAAATATAATTTTTGGGTATTTTCCTAATATATGAAAATATTAAAAAATACCAAAAATACCAAATAAATATTTTTGTTCAAAATTGGTTCCTTATGCTTGACCAAGGCTTCCAAAGTTGATTTTTCAAATTTTATGAATTTTTATTGTATTTCGAATGATTTTCTAAAGAAAAATTAATAATCAGGTGTCAACACGCGTGCCGCCCGGCGCCCGTCATGACGACGGGAATCATACTAAATTGAATTTGGCAAATTTGACAAAATAAATGTGATATCTCCAAGAGATGAGACGCAACATTTTAGCTGATCTATATTTCAATTAATTCGCGTGCTACGTGTAGTTCTCATATGTGAACACAACATAAGCTTTTAGCTATTCATGGGCTCCACTCGAAACTTGTATCTAAGCTTCACACATTCTAGCGCCTTCGTGCATGCAAAAACTACTTTAATAATGTAATGTGAAATTGGATTCATTTGTTTTGCGGATTTTTTTTTTCAAAAAAATACTTTTCTCATTTTTCAGCATTTGAACTGCTTAAGATAATAAATAAACGGATAATATTTTTCTAATTCAGAAAAATAATTTCTTCTTTATAAAGTCAAAACTTTCAAATATATGATTAGCTATTGGTGTTTGAACCAAAAATCCTTTGCTTAGTCACGAAAACCCTAAAACTTGTTCCCGGGTCCTTGGTGCTTGAGCCCGGATCCATTGAGCTCAGGCCTAGGCCCTTGACGCCAGTGCCCATATCCATTGAGGTCGGGGCCAAGGCCTACTGCTCGTCCGCAAAGGCCGAGTGCAGGACTCCGATACCTGTGCCCGAATACCAGGCACTGGTGCCCAATTCACAAAAGCCGTGACCGAGTCCTTGGCGCTCGGGCTAGGGTCCTTGGCAGCTGGGCTCTAGCCCACAAAGGCCATGCCAGGATCCCTGGGCTTCGGCTCGGGTCCTCATATCCCATGTATGAAGTCTGAACCCATGTCCCTTGAGGTTGAGGCACAGGACCCTGGAGCCCGCGCCTTAGCCCATCAAGGTCTGGCTCGGGTCCCGGATCCCAATGCCCATGCCCGAGTCCTCCATGCCAGGGCTTGGGTCCATCGAAGCCAAGCGGAAGACTCGGTGTTCATACCCGGATCCCCCGTGCCTATGCCCAAATCCATCAAGGTTGAGGCCCGGGTCCGCACACGCTCGGGCCTAAATCCACCGATGCGAGATCCGGATCCTAGTGCCTACGCCCGGATTCCTTGCGCCCAAGCTTGGGTCCAGCAAAGCCCGAGCACACGACATGACATACTTAATTCGTATATCAAATGAATCAAGTGTTCATTGATCTTTCTTTGCTGAACGTCAGATTAAATTTTCATGGAGTACGAATTGACGTGGCTTATGTTTGTGATGAAGATGCATGCGACACGAATCCTTCAGCCACGCGTCCTTAATACCACGATTAAATTAAAGCAATAAACCTAGGATTAGATCCCAACTAAATATTTCGCCACAAATTTTGTAGCAACTTCAATTAGATCTTATAATACTCTAGAGATTGAACTCAATTATTTCTTAAACGATAAGCATAATTAGTTCTTGGAAAACCAAATCATTACTTATTAAAAGACAGTCATCTATATGGTCCCTGATCCCGCCATGGCCTTGGGCACGGTGAAAATGTCGGTTCCTATTATCTGGCGGCTGACCAAAATCGTCCAGTGATCTAATGATTGTCAATCAACGGTTAACACTTTTACCATACGAAAGGCCTCAACACTGTTAGCATAACACGAGTCGTCGTCGTTGCACATATAGTGTAAGGTTTGGAGAATGTTTGGACGCTCTAAAATGACCAACTAGAGTAACAAAGCCTGCCAGATGATGCATTTCTCAGCCATCTCCACCCACTATGGACTTGGAAATTCTGCATTCTGACCCTGAAGTCACTGCAACGTTTCCATCACTCATACTTCACGTAATCAAACAGTAATCTTATCCTCAATAGCTTTTACTCGAACATGTGTTGCTTACTTTTACCAACATAATTTTCCAGTAGCGTAGAAGAAAACCTGACTTATTAGAGGATGAATTGTCAATACCTAACTCAAGGAAAAGGGGCCAAGATATCAACATTTCATGTGAATTTCGAATGGTTATGAACGAAATCGATCACCGGAGCTCGAACATACAACAGCAGACATGTATGAAAGGGATGGAAAATTGAACTTTTGATGGGACGAAATTTTCCTCGAGCTGCCCCTTCACAATTTTTTTTAGCAGACATGTATGAAAGGGATGGAAAATTGAACTTTTGATGGTACGAAATTTTCCTCGAGCTGCCCCTTCACAATTTTTTTTTGGTCGGGTGCTATCATATCCTAATCTACTATACAAGTCACACTGTGTGCGCTATGTGCCGTGTGCAGGTTGCGAAACCCTGCTCCCTCTTCATGCGTCCCCACCCCACTTCTCCCGAAAGTGGGGATTCGAACCCCCCACCTCCCTCTTCTCAAATGGAAAGAGTGGCCACTAGGGCAATCCCCCAGTGATTAGCCCCTTCACATTTTACATGGTCAAGGAGTACAAGAGATTTTAATCTCCATTTTGATGTATGAAAGGAATATATTGACTTGGTCCTGTCTAGTAGAAAAAAATGAACAGATTCTACACAATTTTGGAATTACATTAGTTTGCAATCAAAGTCAAATTAACACACGACTAACAAGTTTTCCAATGAGGATATTATATGAGTCATTTTCAGCATGAGCTTGTTGACGATCATAATTCTTCGGGTAAATGAGCGCCCCCATGTTGGATAGAATATATTCGATTAATTTGCGACACCATGTGTCATCGTCATATGATGTAACCATCACCTAAAATACCATACCCATTCTAAGTGCTACAAATACTAAGACAATTCACGATGAACAAAGACAATCCAGCGTAGTCTTGTTAGATATGGTTGAGATGGCTTCTTCGCATGAATACCCGATTGCAGCCATCCATCGCTTGGCTTAGCACTACTTTAACTGGAATCTATCCGAATTATTATGTAATCCAAAAATTCTAACATGCACTGCTTCTAAATAAGCCCGATACATATATCAACAACCGTTTATTATAGTCCACGTGAGACCCATATGATTTAATGACTTTGGTGCATTGAGCTCACGTGAATTCGGTGCCTCCGATATTGGCTCTAGGTAATCGGGGGGAGAGAGAGAGAGATGGAGTTCCAAGTCAAGCATATTAGGAAGAGAATATTCAAAACTATCTGTTAATACGCGAGAGAGTGGGGAAAGTCCAAGGTCCATGGTTTGACTTAGGATGGGTCAATTGGATCCGGTCAATTCTGACCCAAATTTTTTTTTTGGGATCATGTCATGTCATTAGAATTTTAGAACCTTCTAACGGGGGAAAACCATGTGGTAGTGTCGGAAGTAGCTGTAGATTCTTTAGATAATAAATTCACACGTGAGCTACTTCGAAATTCAAGGAATAAGTATTTTCTGTGACAAATTAATTAAGAATTCGGACAAAAAAAAAAGATAAGTGCATTAAAAGTCCTAAAATTTATTTCGAGAGTGCGATTGAGTTCAAATTTTTTTTAAAATGTGCAATCAACTCCTTCTATTAACTCTGTTGTTCTGGTCCAAATCTCAAATTTTCAAACCCAAATCTTACTTAAATTAGATTGAAAAATATGAAAAGGCCAAAAGTGTTTAGATAAGAAAAAAGGAAAAGAATAGGGAAAAAAAAATAGATGAGGCCTCACCCATGGGCCGGCGCCGCTGCCCTACCATTCAGGAAGGGCCGACTGCTCCTTGGAGATGGCAGGTGGGGTCGCCGTGCCCTAGTTGATGATTGCCGATGTGTTGATGATTGGGAAATTACCAAAAAAGTTGTAAAACTATTACAATTGTGCCAATTCAGTCATAAACCTTTTTTTTTTTGCCAGTTTAACCTTAAGCCTTTTGCAATTATGTCAATTCAATCCATTTGGCCGGCTGGTGCGGACATGGAAAATTTTTAATAATAGTTTAATATTTTTCGCATATATCACATCCTAGACAATATAAATTACCACTTCATATTTTTTTTTTTGGGTTGAAATTGATGTTTTGATACGATCTTTCTCAAATTAAGCACGAATTTATCCCGACACGACAAGCAGCTTTTAAAGTTTAGGAAGAATGTTCAAGTATCGATATTCATTAAACAATACAAACTTTTCTCGTACACAGACGCAAATATTCTTTGGCGATAAACTCATCATGTGACGCTACTTGGCAGTTCTGCTTTGTACTAATTAGCCGCAAACGCTGCCCGACACCACACGACACCATCAGAAGAAGAAAACTTGTAAGGGTAAAGGCAAAGCAACATAAATATTGTGAAAATTTTTCCCCGTGAAAACAAAAAAAGTTTGTGATGCTAAGATTGTAATGGTCACCGATAAATAAGATAAAGACAGGTCGAGAGTGTTTAGTTTCTTAGACCCAAGAAGGATACCACACCGAAAGGGTTCACAACAGGATAATTCACTGGAGTGATTCCACTTTGACATTGATTTTGCAGAAACCAGACTCAACGAAGCTTATCAGATTGCCCGAATTCGCCTATTCAGATAGAGTACAAACATACTTATTAGGCACAGAGAAACTCAGCTGTGGAAATTGACTAGTCCTTCACATAGACCAAGCACTCAGGTGCACCCGGCATGCCTAATAAAAGGGTCCTAATACAGACCGGGTCAGAGCTCGACGACCTTCTTCCAAGATGGCCTGCTCCAGATATCATCCCACCAGGCACTTACATTCTTCTGGTCCCTTATCAAGTACTCCTTTTCCATTTTTCCCTCCAAGTACTGCGTCATCGGGAGGTGGCTCAAGTCGGCGAGGCTGAAAAAATCCCCCGCTAGGTACTTGCTCTTCGACAGCCTCTCCTCGTAGACGTCCAGCACCTTATAGAGCTTGTCCTCGTTCTCTTTGATCAGCTTCGGATCCGGGGTAAGTCCCCTTAGCGGGCCCACGACGATTTTGTGTGCCAGGTCATGTATCGGCGGGTTGTTGATCTCAGCCTCAGACTTCGAGCCACTGCTCGACGAGCCCCCTCTCCTCTATGGTCTTTCCTAGCAGGTTAGTCCCTTGGTGCTTGTATTTCTCGGCATAATACCTTGCGATGGCTCGCAATTCTGTATGAATTAAATAGGATATAATGCAAAGAGTAGACGGACATATCTTTATCTCCACGGATAAAATACACCATAATTCTAGAATGCAACCTAAAAGAGACCTGCCTTGTGCTTTTAAATTTACCAGCGCTTACTCTCATGACACTACACCTGCAATAACAGTGCAGACACAGCGGGACGATTCGACGCCTATGCACTGATCATCCTGTTTAAACATCGATCAGGAAATTAACCGAACGAAAATGCAGATTTAAACAAATAATCGATGGCCTTTTGCCAACATATAAAAGGAAACAGATTATCAAGAGTTATTATGTCCCTGTTTATGAAGAGTTCATTATCTCCTAGAATGAATCTTAACAGCTCATCCAACACCAATTCAGTGAGTATTGGACATATGGAAGAATATTTATTAAGTTAGTCCTTTCAAGTTGTGAAAGATCATTCACAGTTCATAAGTAGCTGGTTAAGTTTTTATTGCACCAAAGTTGCTGACATGGCTGACAACTTACGACGCCGCCATGAACGATACAACAGCGAAAGGGTCCTCGACAGGATAATTTGCTAGAAAAATCCCACTTGACACATGATCTTTACAAACCAGACTCAATAAAAGCTTATTAGATCGCCTGAATCTGCCGATTCGGATCGAGCAGAAACATGCTAACTCGGCAGAGAGAGTGGCTAGTCTACGGAAATTGACTAGTTCTTCCCATAGACCTAGGACTTGGGTGCACCAGCACACCTAATAAAACGGTCCTAATACTGACCGGGCCAGAGCTCGATGACCTTCTTCCAAGAAGGCCTACCCGAGATATCATCCCACCACGTGCTCACATTCTTCCGGTCCCTTATCAGGTACTCCTTCCCCATCTTGCCCACCAAGTACTGGGTGAACGGGAGGTGGCTCATGTGACGTCCCGAAATTTTAAGGTTCATAAAATAAATAAAATTGGAATTTTTGTGGTCTAAGAGACAATTATTGGACGCGATTTATTTTGATATGAAGATAGATTTAATAAATCCCGAAGCGCCAGTCAGAGACCCTTCGCGCCCGAAACCTTCCTTTCGCGCCTGAAACCGTTTATGCTCAAAGTCAAAGAAATTCAAACCTTTGACCGTGGGACCCCTCTCTTTTTCTCTCTTTTCCCTCCCTCTCTTTTTCTCTCTCTCTCTCTCCTCTGCTCCCCCCTGCCATGCCCACCTGCCCCCCACTCCTCACGTCCCCTCCATCTTCCTATCACCCTCTCTCTCCTCCCCTCTTCTCTCTCTCCTCTCTCTTTCCCTCTCTCCTCTTCTACGCAAGAACAGCCCCCCCTCCTTCCTTTTTCTTTCCGTTGCAGCCGAGCACCACTCGCCACCGCCACTCCCTCGTCGTCGCGTCGTGCCGCTCCGCCTCAGCCACCGCCGGTCGCCACTCAGGTGCGAGCCCGTCGACCTACGCCTTCCTCCTCCTCTGCTCAGCCCAGCGAGGTCGAGAGCTTCGCGACCCACTTCCAGCTATCCCCCGTCGCCAGCCGCTGCTTCGGTCGCCACTCACCCAGCCATCCTCGTCCGACCCCGGTCAGCTCCGCCGGCGAGCTCGAGGCCCGTCGCATCGCCGCCGTCGCTTGCCAGCCCCGCGACCCTGCCGTACCAGAGTCCCAGCCCCGACCTGAGACCTCCACCTCGCCCGTCGTCCAGCCGCTCGTCGCTCGTCGCCCAGCCTCGAGCCACCCTCAGCTGCGCCGAACACCACCCAGCCATCACCTCCGCCAGTCGCCGTCGGCCCCCCTGGTCAGCCCCTCCAACCGAGCAGCCCGACGCCCAGCTGCTTGCCATCCGCCGCCCGCGGGCTGCCGTGCCGCTGCCGACCCGGCCCTCCGTCGTCTGTGCAGCCGCCGACCAGCCCCCAGCCACCGTGGACAGCCGCTGCCAACCCGTACCCCCCACCCTCAGCCCGTGAACAGTGCCACCCGAGAACCGTCGTGCCGCCGTTCGCCTTGTGCTGCAGCGATCAGCCCGCTGCTTCGTCGTCGTTGTGCTCGTGTGCCGCCGCCGGCCGCTCGTCGCCGTTCACCGGAGGCCGCCGCCGCTCGCCGGAGCTCGCTGCCGCCGTCGTTGTCCTTATTGTCCCGTCGCTGTCGTCGTTGCCGGATTGTTTAGTTGTGAGTTAGCCCCTAACTCTCGGTTAGGTCGTTAACTACGTTCGAGATTAGCTTAATTAGTTTAATTAGGCGTTCAAGTAAATTAATTGTGGTCGGTTTAGCTAGAGACTGGGTTTAAATTAAATGACCGCAATTAAATAAATTAGACTGGTTAGCTAGGTTGTCTGCGGCTAATTGGTGATTAGATTGATTGATTGGCTGCAATTATTTAATCGCGAGCGAGCGATTAGCCAGAGCCGAGTGAACGATAAATTATTTGACTGGTTGGTTGGTAGGCGGAGTAGCCGTCGGTGGTTAGTTCAATTAATCGAGTGCGTTGTTATAATTGTTGTCGACTGTTTGACGTGGTGATCAATGCCTGGCTGTTGAATGATCTGTTGGTTTGTGATTGACTGCTTGAGGGTTGATCACCCGTATTTAGATGCAAAGTCTGGTGGATAATGTGCATATTCATGTGACCATGTGTGAAGTTAAATTGCATATTTGAGCATAAAAATGGCCAGTGGCCAAGTCTTTGAGCACGATCGTGTGAGCATTTGACTAAATGCCAAGATAAGAACCGATTGGTTGGATGATCTGCTTGTGTGGTCATATGATGAGATAAATCCGTGCCAGTCGTACGATTTTTCCTGGTAAATTCGTGCCGTGCCAGTCGTACGAAGCCACACGATTTATCGGACGCCAGTCGCAGTATGGATGGACCGAAGCCCCTACAGGGATACCTGGTAGTTCCGTGTCGTGTCAGTCGTACGAATCTTACGGACTATTGGACGCTGTCGCCGGAAGTAAGGGACGATGCCTGGTCATGTCAGTAGACACTGCCAGTCGTAGTGTTGAGCCACACCAGTCATGTGCGCCGGGCCTTGTGGCCGTTAATAACCGGAATACGTGTGGGATTTTGTACTTGCAAGCTATTGTGGTGTTCTGGTTGTTGCCTTGATTGGTTGACTGTCATGTCAAGTCGAGTCTTGCATATGCGTGATCCAAGGCGTAGTAAGCTTGCATGTGATTGGCGTTATACTATTGTATATACTGTGTGTAGGTCGCCTGAGCGAGTCAACGCCCTAGCCGGGCTTAGGCGCTAGCTCACTGAGATTTATTTCTCACCCCGTCGTGGTTAACCCCTTTTCCGGTCCAATGTGAAGTTGAGGACGAGGGTGGTGTAGCCCCTCTTTTGGAGTAGATGAGAAGTTAACCCTTCCTGACCCATATACCCTTTTGATTGGTCTTAGGGAGCCGCCCCGAAGAATGGGGTTGTATTTATCTCTGTATAGCTCTGTAGGGTTAGCGATCATCTACTTTTGGTGTTTTAATGGAAATGATCTTTGGCTGATTGATCGTTGTTATTTTCCTGCCTTGCTATCCCTATTTATGTTCTTGTCCGGGAGTTTTGCACGTTTCCGCATGCGCATTATATTTCGATAGGTCGTTAGCGTGCTTGGGACGTTAACCTTTATGACCAGAGGCGATTTGGTAGGGTTGTCGCGTGCTCGAGAGTCGGGGCGTGACAGCTCAGGTCGGCGAGGCTGACAAAATCCCCCGCCAGGTACTTGCTCTTTGACAGCCTCCCCTCATAGACATCCAGCACCTTACTGAGCTTGTCCTCGCTCTCTTTGATCAGCTTCGGATCCGGGGTGAGTCCCATAAATGGGCCGAAAACAATCTTGAGGACGAGGTCATAAATTGGGGGGTGGAAGTTCTGGGCCTCAACTTCGAGCCACTGCTCGACGAGCCCCCTCTCCTCTATCGTCTGCCCCAGCAGGTCGGTCCCTTGGTGCTTGTATTTCTCGGCATAATACCTTATGATTGATCGCGATTCTGTATGAATCAGAAGTGATATGTCACAGAGAGTAGACAGACCAATCTTTATCCCCACATATGAAAAGCACCATAAAACTAGAATGTAACCCAAAAGAGACATGCACTATGCTTTTGGATTTTCCAACAGTCTTACTCTCATGACACTAGACCCAACAGTATTAGTTTAGACGCAGCGGGACATTTCGATGTCTACACACTGATCATTCTACTTAAACACCGGTCAGGAGCATAAGCGGATGAAAATGCAGGTTCAAACAGATAATCAATGGCCTTTGGCTGACATACAAAAAGAAACAGATCATGAACAACTCAACAGACATTGAAGCTATGCGTCTGGCGTTAGAGCTGAGATTCAAATCATCTGTTCCTCAGGCAAATGATTCGACTCGAGACTGAGAGTGAACTGACTCCTAGAAAATTTAAATAATGAAATGGACAACCAAACTTTAACCTAACAAATGCC
This sequence comes from Lenwebbia sp. NSW1173648, assembly GCA_029784005.1. Classification (NCBI taxonomy): domain Eukaryota; kingdom Viridiplantae; phylum Streptophyta; class Magnoliopsida; order Myrtales; family Myrtaceae; genus Lenwebbia; species Lenwebbia sp. NSW1173648. Next base: position 28,288,229 of record JARCGZ010000002.1, read on the forward strand.
AGTAATGAGTTGCAAAGATAAAACGGTGGATGCATGTAAGCTAAAAGTACTAGTAGCTGATATCTACTGAACATGTCAATGGATTCGAACTTTTTCAACTTCCTCTGGCCGATTGAAAAACAAACATCGCTGATAAATTGGGAGCATCTACGTGCTGAAGAACCATCCGTATATCCACGAGTTTTCATCTCAAGACTGCAAGAAAAACTCCAAGCGCCGGGCTACGACGTGAAGAAAATCTGAAGGCTCAAAACAACAGGAAAAAAAAAAAGAATGATGCAAGCCAAGAGTTGGGAGCATTACCGAACAGAGTGTAGTCTCCATCTTGAACCACGGGGACTGATTCGAAGGGCTACTCATACACACGTATACACACGATCCGAATCAGAATCAATCAGACAAAACACTTCAAATGCTAAGTACCCACAAAAGGGGAGACAAACAAAAATCAAAGTTTTCAGAGAGTTTGATAGAAAGTGGAGTGTGTTTCAAGAGCAGGAGCAGACCTGGAGCTTGAGGAACTCAGGGGCTCTGTGCTCGCCCTTGAAGAGATCGATGGGGACGGTCTCGAACTCGACGCCCTTCTCGATCAGGCACACCAGCACTCGCTTCGGCGTTGCAGAATCAGGCCCGTACACCTTCACCGCCATTCTCTCTCTCTCTCTCTCTCTCTCCTTGATGGACCAGTCAACTCCAAAAGCCTCTCACTCTGTGTCTGGGTTTATAAACAAAGCTCTTATCAGAGCGTTAGACCAAGTTGCACACATTACCGTCATGCTCCAACTTACCCACCACGACCGGGATCCCAGGTAAGAGGATCAGTCAACGTTGGTATGCTACTACTATCAGTCTTGCAGAATCTGACTTCGCATATGCCTTGAATTGCTTTGCACCATTTCTCTCTGAACTTATCTTTGATGTATTATACTCTTGCAACAGTAGAATCGTTGAGCTTCATTATGATCGCATAAATTACTATTCAAATGGTTTGTGCAAAACGACACGGAGCTCACTTGAAAGTTCAGAAAGAATGTTCAAGTGTTGATATTCATGAGACAAATATGAACTTCTCTCGTACACCTCAGTTGATCTTTTTGGCGATGAACTCATTATGTGATGCTACTTTGGTTTCTGCAGCAGTTCTTGCCTTTCTTCTGACAGAATTATATGCAAAAGAGTCCGCAAACGGCGGTCTTCTTCAAGCCAATGAGACGCACCCACGTCCAATGTATAAGACTTAATGTGGTTGGTATCCATGTTTATGAAGAGTTTATTATCTCCTAGAATGAGTCTTAACAGTTCATCTAACGCCAATTCAGTGAGTACTGGACATATTGACTGAATATTTATGAAGTTACTCTTTTCAAGTTGTAAAAAATCCTCGAAAGTTGATAAGTAGGTGATTAACTTTTTATTTCACCAAAGCCCCCGACATGGTACTAATTAGCCGTCAACATGTTCCCCGACAACACACGACACCGCCATGAAGGATACAGCAGCAAAAGGGTCCCCGACAGGATAATTTACTGGAAAATCCCACTGGACACATGATCTTCACAAACCAGACTCAACAAGCTTATTAGATTGTCCGAATAAGCCGATTCAGATCGAGCAGAAACATACTAACTCGGCATAGAGAGTTGCTAGTCTATGGAAATTGACTAGTCCTTCCCATAGACCTAGGACTTGGGTGCACCCGGCACACCTAATAAAACGGTCTTAATACAGACCGGGCCAGAGCTCGAGGACCTTCTTCCAAGAAGGCCTACCCGAGATATCATCCCACCACGTGCTCACATTCTTCCGGTCCTTTATCAGGTACTCCTTCCCCATCTTGCCCACCAAGTACTGGGTGAACGGGAGGTGGCTCAGGTCGGCGAGGCTGACAAAATCCCCCGCCAAGTACTTGCTCTTCGACAGCCTCTCCTCATAGACATCCAGCACCTTACTGAGCTTGTCCTCGCTCTCTTTGATCAGCTTCGGATCCGGGGTAAGTCCTATAAATGGGCCAAAAACAATTTTGATGACGAGGTCATCGATCGGGGGGTGGAAGTTCTGGGCCTCAACTTCGAGCCACTGCTCGACGAGTCCCCTCTCCTCTATCGTCTTCCCCAGCAGGTCGGTCCCTTGGTGCTTGTACTTCTCGGCATAATACCTTATGATGGCCCGCGATTCTGTACGAATTAAAATCGAAATGTTACAGAGAGTAGACAGACCAATCTTTATCCCCCACATACGAAATGCATCATATAAGTAGAATGCAACCCAAAAGAGACGTGCACCGTGCTTTTAAATTTACCAGCAGAGAGTCTTACTCTCATGACACTAGACCCAACAGTATTAGCGTAGATGCGGCAGGATATTTCAATGTCTATGAACAGATATCCAAGCCATGAGCCTGGCCTTAGAGCTTTGATTTCAAATCATCTGTTAATCAAGAGAATGATTCGACTCGAGACTGAGAGTGAACTGACTCCTAGAAAATTTGGTTAATGAAAAGGACAACCTAACTTTAACCTAACAAATTCTTGTAATGAGTTGCAAAGATAAAACGGTGGACGTATATAAGCAAAAAGGAGTAGCTGATATATACTGAACATTGCAAAGACTCGAACTTTTCAACTTCCTCTGGCCGATTGGAAAACAAACATCGCTGGTAAATTGCGAGCATCTACGTGCTGAAGAACCATCCGTATATCCACGTGTTTTCATCTCAAGACCGCAAGAAAAACTCCAAAGCGCCGGACTTGGATGCGAAAATCCGAAGGCTCAAAACAACAACAAAAAAGAATCATGCAAGACAAGAGTTGGGAGCATTACCGAACAAAGTGTAGTCGCCATCTTGAACCACAGGAACTGATCCGAAGGGCTACTCATACACACACGATCCGAATCAGAATCAATCAGACAAAAAACACTTGCAAATGCTAAGTACCCACAAAAGGAGACACATTAAAAAGTCGAGCTTTCGAGAATTTGATCAAAAGCGAAGCGAGTTTCCAAGAACAGGGCAGACCTGGAGCTTGAGGAAGTTGGGGGCTCTGTGCTCGCCCTTGAAGAGATCGATACCGGCGGTCTCGAACTCGACGCCCTTCTCGATCAGGCAGACCATCACTCGCTTCGGCGACGCGTAATCAGGACCGTACACTTTCACCACCATCTTGTCTCTTGTCTCTCTCTCTCTCTCTCTTCTTGATGGACCAGTGGATGACTCTTCCCACTCTGCGTTGTTTATAAAGAACTCTCTTATCAGAGCATCAGACAAAGTTGCACACGCTAGCGGCATGCACCAACCTACTGATCACGACCCGATTCCTCTGGGGATCCAAGGTTAGCTAATCAGTCAACCTCGCAATCCGATTTCGCTTTCATTTCTCTGAATTTCTTTTGCAAGATTTTCTCTGATCTTTCCAATGTGTATACTATTACGGTAGAATTATTGAAATTCATCGTGCTCTGCGGGCCATTCGAAATTTAAAAGATCTGTCTTTTGTCAATATCTTTTGCACTAAATTTCGAAATGGCGAGGGGACATTGTGCTCATCCGTTCACATCGCCTGCCTGCTTCTAGAAAGGCAATTGCCAATTACCAAATTGCTCGAATTGGGTAGTAGGTGACGGGCCAAATTGGCCTATGTTCGCAAGTATAATTAGTCAATAATTCGCCTCTTTTTAACTAATATATCCAAGGGCGTAGGAAGATTTGGCCAATGGGACATGCGCACACCAGGTGTCCTTGCGTCATTAACCAATTAGTTTTCTTTGTCAAATCCCTTTGCAAGAAGAACAGATGAGTAAAGTAAACTATTGTTCACCTACGGGCAACCTAGAGAGGAAGAAAGTGGAATTGCCTATCACATGTTGGACGTTATTGTTCACTCAAATCAATCGCGGAAAAAGATAAGAAATCCAATAACATTTTTTCGTGAGATGATGGATTTAGACAAGCAAAAACACCGTCGTCTGAAAATGGTTCGAATTCCTCCTCCGATGGGCCGTCGGTTTGTAGGGTTGGAAGGGAGCTGTTCTTGGGAAGAAAAAAGCTTACATGACTATCCATTCACCAAAACAATTTCAATCTTTTATTTTTTTGTGAAATAAGCGGAGCCCAAGTTTCCATATGAAAGGAATATATTGACATCCTAGCTTTGTAGAAAGTACACGTTCAAAACCATCCAATAGGATCATTTTACAATCGCATACTTCTTTAATAGAAGTCAAATTAACTCAATGAATTAACAAGTTTTTTTATTTGAGGACATGTCATTGTCACATGATGCAACTGTCATCACAAGAAATACCATAATGAATTTAAGTTAGTGCTACAGATACTATAAAGTCAATTTATAAAAACAGTGAATAAAGACATTCTGGCATATTCCTATTGGATATGCTTGAAAAAGCTTCTTTGCCTAAGTGCCCAATCGCAGCTATCGCATAAATAAATGAAGAAAAAGTAAACTAATTTGGTGAATCGATCTTAGCACCTCCAATACTACTTTAGCTAGGCTCTAACTGAACTATTATGTAAGTCCAAAAAAATGCTAACATGCCCCGCTTTTAAATAATGCCCAATATGTGTATCGCAACCGTTTATCATAGTACTAAACGATTAGTAACATACTAATCAGGCAGAAAGAGACTCGCTAGTCCATGGGAAGTGACTATTCCTTCGGATGGACCAAAGATTCGAGTGCATCGGGTGCACCTAATAAAACGGTCCTAATACAGACCGGGCCAAAGTTCGAGGACCTTAAGAAAAAGGCACATCCGCACTTGCTTCGCTGCATAATCAGGCCCGAACACCTTCACTCTTGTCAACGGACCAGTCAATTCCAAAAATCTTTCTGCATTGACCACCTCACTCTATGTCTGGGTATAAACAATTCTCTTATCAGAAGATGAAACCAAGCTGCACACGTTACCGTCATGCACCAACACGCTAATCACGAACCAATTCCTATGGGGATCCAAGGTTAGATAATCAGTCGACGTTGGTATGCGACTGATTAGCTTTGTATAATCTGATTTCACATTTGCCTTGAATTTCTTTGCAACACTATGTGTTTGATATATTACACTCTTGCAATGTGCACGCTTTATGATATATCTAGACGGTAGGATATTGAAATTCATTATGCTTGCATAAATTTCCTTTAAGAAAATGACATAAGTTTTAAACTTTAGCCCATTATTATATCTTTGACTTTTATTAATATAAGGGTTAAGTGCCAAGCACCTAATAAAAGGGTCCTAATACAGACCGGGTCAGAGCTCAACACTTTTAGCATAACACGAGTCGTCGTCGTTGCACATATAGTGTAAGGTTTGGAGAATGTTTGGACGCTCTAAAATGACCAACTAGAGTAACAAAGCCTGCCAGATGATGCATTTCTCAGCCATCTCCACCCACTATGGACTTGGAAATTCTGCATTCTGACCCTGAAGTCACTGCAACGTTTCCATCACTCATTCTTCACGTAATCAAACAGTAATCTTATCCTCAATAGCTTTTACTCGAACATGTGTTGCTTACTTTTACCAACATAATTTTCCAGTAGCGTAGAAGAAAACCTGACTTATTAGAGGATGAATTTTCAATACCTAACTCAAGGAAAAGGGGCCAAGATATCGACATTTCATGTGAATTTCGAATGGTTATGAACGAAATCGATCACCGGAGCTCGAACATACAACGGCAGACATGTATGAAAGGGATGGAAAATTGAACTTTTGATGGTACGAAATTTTCCTCGAGCAGCCCCTTCACAATTTTTTTTGGTCGGGTGCTATCATATCATAATCTACTATACAAGTCACACTGTGTGCGCTATGTGCCGTGTGCAGGTTGCGAAACCCTACTCCCTCTTCATGCGTCCCCACCCCACTCCTCCCAAAAGTGAGGATTCGAACCCCCCATCTCCCTCTTCCCAAATGGAAAGAGTGGCCACTAGGGCAATCCCTAGTGGTTAGCCCCTTCACATTTTACATGGTTAAGGAGTAGAAGAGATTTCATAATCTCCATTTTGATGTATGAAAGGAATATATTGACTTGGTCCTGTCTCGTAGAAAAAAAAAAGAACAGATTCTACACAATTTTGGAATTACATTATTTCGCAATCAAAGTCAAATTAACACACGACTAACAAGTTTTCCAATGAGGATATTATATGAATCATTTTTAGCATGAGCTTGTTGATGATCATAATTCTTTGGGTAAATGAGCGCCCCCATGTTGGATAGTATATATTCGATTAATTTGCGACACCATGTGTCATCGTCATATGATGTAACCATCACCTAAAATACCATAACCATTCTAAGTGCTACAAATACTAAGACAATTCACGATGAACTAAGACAATCCGGCGTAGTCTTGTTAGATATGCTTGAGATGGCTTCTTCGCCTGAATACTCGATTGCAGCCATCCATCGCGTGGCTTAGCACTACTTTAACTGGACTCTATCCGAATTATTATGTAATCCAAAACTTCTAACATGCACTGTTTCTAAATAAGCCCGATACACATATCAACAACCGTTTATCATAGCCCACATGAGACCCATATGATTTAATGACTTTGGTGCATTGAGCTCACGTGAATTCGGTGCCTCCGATATTGGCTCTAGGTAATCGGAGAGATGGTCAAATGTGTGAGTAAGTTCCAAGTCAAGCATATTAGGAAGAGAATATTCAAAATTATCTGTTAAAACGCGAGAGAGTGGAAAGTCCAAGGTCCATGGTTTGACTTAAGATGGGTCAATTGGATCCGGTCAATTCTGACCCCCCAAAAAAAAAAAAAAAATGGACCTGGTCAAGTCATTAAAATTTTAGAACCTTCTAACGGGGGAAAACCATGTGGTAGTGTCGGAAGTAGCTGTAGATTCTTTAGATAATAAATTCATACGTGAGCGACTTCGAAATTCAAGGAATAAGTATTTTCTGTGACAAATTAATTAAGAATTCGGACAAAAAAAAGATAAGCGCATTAAAAGTCCTAAAATTTATTTCGAAAGTGCGATTGAGTTTAAATTTTTTTAAAATGTGCAATCAACTCCTTCTGTTAACTCTGTTGTTCTGGTCCAAATCTCAAATTTTCAAACCCAAATCTTACTTAAATTAGATTGAAAAATATGAAAAGGCCAAAAGTGTTTAGATAAGAAAAAAGGAAAAGAATAGGGAAAACAAAATAGATGAGGCCTCACCCATGGGCCGGCGCCGCTGCCCTACCATTCAGGAAGGGCCGGTGGCTCCTCGGGGATGGCCGGTGGGGTTGCCGTGCCCTGGTTGATGATTGCCGATGTGTTTATGAATGGGAAATTACCAAAAAGTCGTAAAACTATTGCAATTGTGCCAATTCAGTCATAAACTTTTTTATTTTGGCCACTTTAACCTTAAGCCTTTTGCAATTGTGTCAATTCAATCCATTTGGCCGGCTGGTGCTGACATAGCAAATTTTTAATAATAGTTTAATATTTTTTGCATATATCACATCCTAGACAATATAAATTACCACTTCATAATTTATTTTTTTTGTCGAAATTGATGTTTTGATACAATCTTTCTCAAATTAAGCTCGAATTTAGCCCGGCACGACAAGCAGCTTTTAAAGTTTAGGAAGAATGTTCAAGTATCCATATTCATTAAACAATACGAACTTTTCTCGTACACAGACGCAAATATTCTTTGGCGATAAACTCATCATGTGACGCTACTTGGCAGTTCTGCTTTGTACTAATTAGCCGCAAACTCCGCCCGACACCACACGACACCACCAGAAGAAGTAAACTTGTAAGGGTAAAGGCAAAGCAACATAAATATTGTGAAAAATTTTCTGAGTGAAAACAAACAAAGTTTGTGATGCTAAGATTGTACTGGTCACCGATAAATAAGATAAAGACAGGTCGAGAGTGTTTAGTTTCTTAGACCCAAGAAGGATACCACACCGAAAGGGTTCACAACAGGATAATTCACTGGAGTGATTCCACTTTGACATTGATTTTGCAGAAACCAGACTCAACGAAGCTTATCAGATTGCCCGAATTCGCCTATTCAGATAGAGTACAAACATACTTATTAGGCACAGAGAAACTCAGCTGTGGAAATTGACTAGTCCTTCACATAGACCAAGCACTCAGGTGCACCCGGCATGCCTAATAAAAGGGTCCTAATACAGACCGGGCCAGAGCTCGACGACCTTCTTCCAAGATGGCTTGCTCCAGATATCATCCCACCAGGCACTTACATTCTTCCGGTCCCTTATCAAGTACTCCTTTTCCATTTTTCCCACCAAGTACTGCGTCATCGAGAGGTGGCTCAGGTCGGCGAGGCTGAAAAAATCCCCCACTAGGTACTTGCTCTTCGACAGCCTCTCCTCGTAGACGTCCAGCATCTTATAGAGCTTGTCCTCGTTCTCTTTGAACAGCTTCGGATCCGGGGTAAGTCCCCTTAGCGGGCCCACAACGATTTTGCGTGCCAGGTCATGTACCAGCGGGTTGTTGATCTAAGCCTCAGACTTCGAGCCACTGCTCGACGAGCCCCCTCTCCTCTATGGTCTTTCCTAGCAGGTCAATCCCTTGGTGCTTGTATTTCTCGGCATAATACCTTGCGATGGCCCACAATTCTGTATGAATTAAATAGGATATAGTACAGAGAGTAGACGGACATATCTTTATCTCCACAGATAAAATGCACCATAATTCTAGAATGCAACCTAAAAGAGACCTGCCTTGTGCTTTTAAATTTACCAGCGCTTACTCTCATGACACTACACCTGCAATAACAGTGCAGACACAGCGGGACGATTCGACGCCTATGCACTGATCATCCTGTTTAAACATCGATCAGGAAATTAACCGGACGAAAATGCAAGTTCAAACAAATAATCGACGGCCTTTGGCCAACATATAAAAGGAAACAGATTATCAAGAGTTATTGTCTCCCTGTTTATGAAGTTCATTATCTCCTAGAATGAGTCTTAACAGCTCATCCAACACCAATTCAGTGAGTATTGGACATATGGAGGAATATTTATTAAGTTAGTCCTTTCAAGTTGTGAAAGATCATTCACAGTTCATAAGTAGCTGGTTAAGTTTTTATTTCACCAAAGTCGCTGACATGGCTGACAACTTACGACACCGCCATGAACGATACAACAGCGAAAGGGTCCTCGACAGGATAATTTACTAGAAAAATCCCACTTGACACATGATCTTTACAAACCAGACACAACAAAAGCTTATTAGATCGCCTGAATCTGCCGATTCGGATCAAGCAGAAACATGCTAACTCGGCAGAGAGAGTGGCTAGTCTACGGAAATTGACTAGTTCTTCCCATAGACCTAGGACTTGGGTGCACTAGCACACCTAATAAAACGGTCCTAATACTGACCGGGCCAGAGCTCGAGGGCCTTCTTCCAAGAAGGCCTACCCGAGATATCATCCCACCACGTGCTCACATTCTTCCGGTCCCGTATCAGGTACTCCTTCCCCATCTTGCCCACCAATTACTGGGTGAACGGGAGGTGGCTCAGGTCGGCGAGGCTGACAAAATCTCCCGTCAGGTACTTGCTCTTTGACAGCCTCCCTCGTAGACATCCAGCACCTTACTGAGCTTGTCCTCGCTCTCTTTGATCAGCTTCGGATCCGGGGTGAGTCCCATAAATGGGCCGAAAACAATCTTGAGGATGAGGCCATAGATCGGGGGGTGGAAGTTCTGGGCCTCAACTTCGAGCCACTGCTTGACGAGCCCCCTCTCCTCTATCGTCTTCCCCAGCTGGTCGATCCCTTGGTGCTTGTATTTCTCGGCATAATACCTTATGATGGATCGCGATTCTGTATGAATCAGAAGTGATATGTCACAGAGAGTAGACAGACCAATCTTTATCCCCACATATGAAAAGCACCATAAAACTAGAATGTAACCCAAAAGAGACATGCACTATGCTTTTGGATTTACCAACAGTCTTACTCTCATGACACTAGACCCAACAGTATTAGTTTAGACGCAGCGGGACATTTCGATGTCTACACACTGATCATTCTACTTAAACACCGGTCAGGAGCATAAGCGGATGAAAATGCAGGTTCAAACAGATAATCAATGGCCTTTGGCTGACATACAAAAAGAAACAGATCATGAACAACTCAACAGACATTGAAGCTATGCGTCTGGCGTTAGAGCTGAGATTCAAATCATCTGTTCCTCAAGCAAATGATTCGACTCGAGACTGAGAGTGAACTGACTCCTAGAAAATTTAAATAATGAAATGGACAACCAAACTTTAACCTAACAAATGCCAGTAATGAGTTGCAAAGATAAAACGGTGGATGCATGTAAGCTAAAAGTACTAGTAGCTGATATCTACTGAACATGTCAATGGATTCGAACTTTTTCAACTTCCTTTGGCCGATTGAAAAACAAACATCGCTGATAAATTGGGAGCATCTACGTGCTGAAGAACCATCCGTATATCCACGAGTTTTCATCTCAAGACTGCAAGAAAAACTCCAAGCGCCGGGCTACGACGTGAAGAAAATCTGAAGGCTCAAAACAACAGGAAAAAAAAAAAGAATGATGCAAGCCAAGAGTTGGGAGCATTACCGAACAGAGTGTAGTCTCCATCTTGAACCACGGGGACTGATTCGAAGGGCTACTCATACACACGTATACACACGATCCGAATCAGAATCAATCAGACAAAACACTTCAAATGCTAAGTACCCACAAAAGGGGAGACAAACAAAAATCAAAGTTTTCAGAGAGTTTGATAGAAAGTGGAGTGCGTTTCAAGAGCAGGAGCAGACCTGGAGCTTGAGGAACTCAGGGGCTCTGTGCTCGCCCTTGAAGAGATCGATGGGGACGGTCTCGAACTCGACGCCCTTCTCGATCAGGCACACCAGCACTCGCTTCAGCGTTGCAGAATCAGGCCCGTACACCTTCACCGCCATTCTCTCTCTCTCTCTCTCTCTCTCTCCTTGATGGACCAGTCAACTCCAAAAGCCTCTCACTCTGTGTCTGGGTTTATAAACAAAGCTCTTATCAGAGCGTTAGACCAAGTTGCACACATTACCGTCATGCTCCAACTTACCCACCACGACCGGGATCCCAGGTAAGAGGATCAGTCAACGTTGGTATGCTACTACTATCAGCTTTGCAGAATCTGACTTCGCATATGCCTTGAATTGCTTTGCACCATTTCTCTCTGAACTTATCTTTGATGTATTATACTCTTGCAACAGTAGAATCGTTGAGCTTCATTATGATCGCATAAATTACTATTCAAATGGTTTGTGCAAAACGACACGGAGCTCACTTGAAAGTTCAGAAAGAATGTTCAAGTGTTGATATTCATGAGACAAATATGAACTTCTCTCGTACACCTCAGTTGATCTTTTTGGCGATGAACTCATTATGTGATGCTACTTTGGTTTCTGCAGCAGTTCTTGCCTTTCTTCTGACAGAATTTATATGCAAAAGAGTCCGCAAACGGTGGTCTTCTTCAAGCCAATGAGACGCACCCACGTCCAATGTATAAGACTTAATGTGGTTGGTATCCATGTTTATGAAGAGTTTATTATCTCCTAGAATGAGTCTTAACAGCTCATCTAACGCCAATTCAGTGAGTACTGGACATATTGACTGAATATTTATGAAGTTACTCTTTTCAAGTTGCAAAAGATCCTCGAAAGTTGATAAGTAGGTGATTAATTTTTTATTTCACCAAATCCCCCGACATGGTACTAATTTAGCCGTCAACATGTTCCCGACAACACACGACACCGCCATGAAGGATACAGCAGCAAAAGGGTCCCCGACAGGATAATTTACTGGAAAATCCCACTGGACACATGATCTTCACAAACCAGACTCAACAAGCTTATTAGATCGTCTGAATAAGCCGATTCAGATCGAGCAGAAACATACTAACTCGGCATAGAGAGTTGCTAGTCTATGGAAATTGACTAGTCCTTCCCATAGACCTAGGACTTGGGTGCACGCGGCACACCTAATAAAATGGTCTTAATACAGACCGGGCCAAAGCTCGAGGACCTTTTTCCAAGAAGGCCTACCCGAGATATCATCCCACCACGTGCTCACATTCTTCCGGTCCTTTATCAGGTACTCCTTCCCCATCTTGCCCACCAAGTACTGGGTGAACGGGAGGTGGCTCAGGTCGGCGAGGCTGACAAAATCCCCCGCCAAGTACTTGCTCTTCGACAGCCTCTCCTCATAGACATCCAGCACCTTACTAAGCTTGTCCTCGCTCTCTTTGATCAGCTTCGGATCCGGGGTAAGTCCTATAAATGGGCCAAAAACAATTTTGATGACGAGGTCATCGATCGGGGGGTGGAAGTTCTGGGCCTCAACTTCGAGCCACTGCTCGACGAGTCCCCTCTCCTCTATCGTCTTCCCCAGCAGGTCGGTCCCTTGGTGCTTGTACTTCTCGGCATAATACCTTATGATGGCCCGCGATTCTGTACGAATTAAAATCGAAATGTTACAGAGAGTAGACAGACCAATCTTTATCCCCCACATACGAAATGCATCATATAAGTAGAATGCAACCCAAAAGAGACGTGCACCGTGCTTTTAAATTTACCAGCAGAGAGTCTTACTCTCATGACACTAGACCCAACAGTATTAGCGTAGATGCGGCAGGATATTTCAATGTCTATGAACAGATATCCAAGCCATGAGCCTGGCCTTAGAGCTTTGATTTCAAATCATCTGTTAATCAAGAGAATGATTCGACTCGAGACTGAGAGTGAACTGACTCCTAGAAAATTTGGTTAATGAAAAGGACAACCTAACTTTAACCTAACAAATTCTTGTAATGAGTTGCAAAGATAAAACGGTGGACGTATATAAGCAAAAAGGAGTAGCTGATATATACTGAACATTGCAAAGACTCGAACTTTTCAACTTCCTCTGGCCGATTGGAAAACAAACATCGCTGGTAAATTGCGAGCATCTACGTGCTGAAGAACCATCCGTATATCCACGTGTTTTCATCTCAAGACCGCAAGAAAAACTCCAAAGCGCCGGACTAGGATGCGAAAATCCGAAGGCGCAAAACAACAACAAAAAAGAATCATGCAAGACAAGAGTTGGGAGCATTACCGAACAAAGTGTAGTCGCCATCTTGAACCACAGGAACTGATCCGAAGGGCTACTCATACACACACGATCCGAATCAGAATCAATCAGACAAAAACACTTGCAAATGCTAAGTACCCACAAAAGGAGACACATTAAAAAGTCGAGCTTTCGAGAATTTGATCAAACGCGAAGCGAGTTTCCAAGAACAGGGGCAGACCTGGAGCTTGAGGAAGTCAGGGGCTCTGTGCTCGCCCTTGAAGAGATCGATACCGGCGGTCTCGAACTCGACGCCCTTCTCGATCAGGCAGACCATCACTCGCTTCGGCGACGCGTAATCAGGACCGTACACTTTCACCACCATCTTGTCTCTTGTCTCTCTCTCTCTCTCTTCTTGATGGACCAGTGGATGACTCTTCCCACTCTGCGTTGTTTATAAAGAACTCTCTTATCAGAGCATCAGACAAAGTTGCACACGCTAGCGGCATGCACCAACCTACCGATCACGACCCGATTCCTCTGGGGATCCAAGGTTAGCTAATCAGTCAACCTCGCAATCCGATTTCGCTTTCATTTCTCTGAATTTCTTTTGCAAGATTTTCTCTGATCTTTCCAATGTGTATACTATTACGGTAGAATTATTGAAATTCATCATGCTCTGTGGGCCATTCGAAATTTAAAAGATCTGTCTTTTGTCAATATCTTTTGCACTAAATTTCGAAATGGCGAGGGGACATTGTGCTCATCCGTTCACATCGCCTGCCTGCTTCTAGAAAGGCAATTGCCAATTACCAAATTGCTCGAATTGGGTAGTAGGTGACGGGCCAAATTGGCCTATGTTCGCGAGTATAATTAGTCAATAATTCGCCTCTTTTTAACTAATATATCCAAGGGCGTAGGAAGATTTGGCCAATGGGACATGCGCACACCAGGTGTCCTTGCGTCATTAACCAATTAGTTTTCTTTGTCAAATCCATTTGCAAGAAGAACAGATGAGTAAAGTAAACTATTGTTCACCAACGGGCAACCTAGAGAGGAAGAAAGTGGAATTGCCTATCACATGTTGGACGTTATTGTTCACTCAAATCAATCGCGGAAAAAGATAAGAAATCCAATAACATTTTTTCGTGAGATGATGGATTTAGACGAGCAAAAACACCGTAGTCTGAAAATGGTTCGAATTCCTCCTCCGATGGGCCGTCGGTTTGTAGGGTTGGAAGGGAGCTGTTCTTGGGAAGAAAAAAGCTTACATGACTATCCATTCACCAAAATAATTTCCATCTTTTATTTTTTGCGAAATAAGCGGAGCCTAAGTTTCCATATGAAAGGAATATATTGACATCCCAGCTTTGTAGAAAGTAAACGCTCATAACCATCCAATAGGATCATTTTACAATCGCATACTTCTTTAATAGAAGTTAAATTAACTCAATGAATTAACAAGTCCTAAACCTTTTTTTTTGTTAACAACAAAGGCACTTATTTGAAGTTTCCCTGACAATTTATTTTGAGTGATTATTTTGCTTCTTTTATCTTAATTCCTTTCCAGTCAACTCATAAAACACTTTGGTTCCGTCGAACTAATCTCCCCCAAGCTCACCACCCATCACCACTAAACAATCTACACTGTTGAGGGGTTGAAACTTTTGCCATGTTGCAGATCACCAGTATTCTTCCTTTGCCGAGCCCTTCTTTTTGACAATCATGGTCGTTCAAGTCACTAAAAGTCCAAGGGAGTCAGAGTATGGAAAGCTCCATTCGAGAATTCGACACCAGACTCATTTCTTGTGTTACGATTTTTATGGTGCAGTTCCATTGTAAGTGACTCAGCAATGAAACGTTCTTTCTTTTTTGTGCAATTCCTCCGGTAGCAGGAAAACGAAGAACAAGACCAAAACAACAGTTTCTGCAAATATAACGCTAAAATCTACGAACTTTTAAAGAATTTCTACGTCCACCACTGTCTAGGATCCACAATTTCACTGCAGCATCAGGGGGCACAATCATCATCTCTCAAAAACAAAAGATCACCAACTATAAAGATCGAAAAGGGCTTGAGAGATTAAACCAAGTCAAGAGAGAGGTGAAGAGTCTGAGCCTTCAGAGAAGTTATTCAGTACCATCATAAGGTCAGCACGAGCTTACCCTGTATCTATCTATTCAGACAGATGAGAGCAGGCAGAGAGAGAGACAGAGAGAGAGAGAGAGAGAGAGAGATGGAGAAGGGGCTGAGAAAGAGGAGCAGCGAGAAGCCAAGGATTCAGATTGAGAACTAATGCGAATGAGATGAGGAGCATCATGTTCCCTCACGATCAGATTTCTTTTGGGTTGAATCCACACGCCCTCAGCTTCTCCGCCGCTTCTACTTGTTCCTCCTCCCCCCTCCTCCGACGATCTCCTGAACCTTCGTTAGGGCTCTCTTCTTTATATATGCTGGGAAAAGAACGCTTGCGGGTAGAACGACGCCGTTTTCCCGAGGACGACATTAAAAAAAAAAACGATAATTCTAAAAGATCGCGAAAGTGCAATTGAGTCTTAAAATTTTTAAATGTTGCAATCAAGTCCTAAAAATTATCAAATTAGTGCAATGGAGACCTTCCGTTAATATTATCAATTTGTCTAACAAAAAATACTGACGTGGCATTTTTAAATTAATTTCTTTGTCCTATATGGCATTTTTTTATTTTCAAATCTTATATAAATCAAATTTAAAAAATAAAATTTAATTTTAAATGCTAAAGCTGAAAAGGAAGGAAAAAAAAAGGGAACATGTAGGGCAGGGCCTCGCCGGTGAGGCGCGGCCGCTGCCGCCCAACGTCGGAGGGGCCGATAGAGGCCATCGTCCCTAGGCAAGGGCCGGTGAGGCTTGCCCAAATTTGGGTGATGTCGGCCCACGTGAGGCAAAAGAAAATACTAAATAAGATTTGAAAAAGAAAATAATTAAAAATGCCAAGTAGAATAGAGAAATTAATTTAACATGTTATTAGTAGAAGAACTCGATTGTACCAATTTGACAAGTTTTAGGATCTGATTGCACTTTTTAAAAATTTTAGAACTCAATTGCATTTTCGCGACAAGTTTTATTATTTTAGAACTTCTGTGCACCTACATCTTTAAACAACAACAAATAAATTTCAATTTATTTTCAGATTTAAATTAAATATCGAAAAATATTATTATTTTTGTAGTTTTTCTACAACTAATGTGTCTCTCTAAATAAAATCTTATTTCATTCCTATTAAATTCAAGTCGTGCTTACATATTATGGAGAAATGCATTTCCATCGTTCAAACGCCAATTTGAAAATGTTCAAACATTTTTCCTTTCCCATTTCGAAACTCATTCAAATTAATTAAATGCTTTTTGGATGTTGAATATTTTCTTCTTAAAGAGGGTCCGAGGATGAAGTAATATAAGGAAACATCTTATTGCACAAATCAAATGGAGTAAATGACTTGATTAAGAGGGGAAAAAATCACCCAAAAAAAAAAAAATTACGTCAATTATCACGACGTGTCGGCTTCACAGCGCGAGTACGTAAAATCCTACTCGCTTTCTCGCGTGACCGTCTGGTCTGAGCTTTCCGATGGGGAGGCCGGTTTTTTCCCTCGTTTGTTCAAATTCTTAAAACGACTCAACAACTCTCTCTCTCTCTCACCGCTGACGCAGTAACGCAAAGGAGAGCTAGGGTTTAGCTGATTCAAATGATATGCGCACTGTTAAATCGTGAGCTCGGGCTTGCGTTCAGGAGGGTCCTGAGGTTTATCGACCGATCGTTGGGGGTAGCGATGGGCTGCTTCTTCGTCTGCTTGCGAGCCAAGGACGACGGCGATCGGCGTCGCCACCTGCCTCAATCGGCTCGACCCAAGAAAGCCACGGTAAGTGCGTAGGTGGGTTTGTTGAATTGGGTGCAGAGTCGCCGGAAAGCGCTCTTCTTTTGTCCCCGGTTTTGAGCTGCTATTGTTGAAGCGTTCGCGGAGACACTGAGTTTCGACCTTCGTGCCGTTTTGCTTGTTTGCAGGAGGCATTGGTGTCTCGGAATCGGTTGTCATCGTTATTTTTAGTTGAAGGTAGGTGTTTGCTTGTTAGACCACCTTAGAAGATTGGTTTGTTTCTTGACTTTGTTTCAGATGATGTGATCTGTTATGCGTAAACAGAGTCGCGGTTAGAATCTATACTCTAGCCAATGTAGGGCTTTCAGTCTTGCATTTTCTCTTTTGCCCCCTTCTGATATGGAATCTCATTGTTTCGCTTTAGATAGAGAAGACATTCGAAGCGAGGATCTGGGAAATCTCTCTTTTGGAACTCCACAGCAGATCAGCAAGGATGTCAAAGATGAGGTACATCTGTCTCTGAATTTCATTTTTTTCATCCCAGGTAAATGATGTGCTCGGTGTACACCTATAAGTAATTTTCAAGCATATCTCCTATAGAGTTACGAGTGTATTCTCTTGAACAAAGACGGCCTCCATGTAATTGGGCAAATATTTAGGGGATGCATCATAGTATTCCCTGTATCTTAGTGAGAGGTGGATACGAGCCCAGGTGATTTGTTGCTGTCAATGCAATTTGAAACTCAATACACTCTAGAGGCACCTTATGAGAGGAAGATAATTTTTTATTTTGTTTCTGAGTTTCTAATTTCTACTTGGGCTATATATTTCTTCATCTTAGATGGGGGAAGTTCCTCCAATCATGCCTCCGATTCATGGGTTACAAGCGGGCTGTGTATAATTTGTAATCCACCAATCAGAGCTATGGTTGGGGAAAATTGGAAGGAGGAAAATATGGACCTATTTAATTTTGTTATGAAGTGACTGAATGGTTAACTGAATTGTACGCTTTGAGGAATTTCGTGCTCGTCTGCGCTGCTCACGCCACATAGGACGGTCAGTGTCTACTTCAGTTATTTCAGGCTAAAATTGGCTGGATGGATTCAATTGGCACAAATGAAAAATGTTTAGGAATAAATTAGCATAGTTGAAAGATTTATGATTGAATTGACACAAATGCAATAGATTTTAGACTTTTTTCAGTACTTTCCTCCGTAAACTTACGTGGATTCAATTGATTTGATGTTCAGTTGGGTGGACCGAGTTGGCAAGTTTAGCTAGGAAGAAGAGATTCGACCACGATGAGCCTAAACGCTGCTAATACCAACCTCCCAGCTCCAATTCTTAATCTCAGCACCCTCATCACTTCTTTCTCGAACAAAGGCTTCACTGCCAAAGAAATGGTGGCCCTCTCGGGATCCCCCACCATAGGCCAAGCCAGGTACACGACGTTCCGGGCCCGGCTCTACAGCGAGAGCAACATAAGCCCGCCGTTCGCCACGTCTTTAAAGGCCAGCTGCCCCAGCTCGGGAGGTGACAACAACCTCTCCCCTCTCGACGTCACGAGCCCGACGTTCTTCGACAATGCCTACTTCAGCAACCTGGTGAGCCAGAAGGGCCGGTTCCATTCGGACCAGCAGTTGTTCAGTGGGGGTTCGACGAACGCCCAAGTGACTGCCTACAGCAACGATTTGGGTTCGTTCAGGAACGATTTTGCGGATGCCGTGGTCAAGATAGGAGGCCTCGGTCCTCTCACCGGGTCTAGCGGTCAGATGAGGACGAATTGCAGAAAAGTCAACTGATTTCAATACTGGCGTTTTTTTGTTCTTTCCATGATGTTTTATCCTCTATTTTAATTTTTTTAATTTTCATGACATCTGATTGAGAAGCAAATGTCTTGTAATTCTTATTCGTACGTTTGTGTGTGTTTCGGGTCAATTTCACGGGGCATGATGATAATTTGATGACGTTGTAAGATCCTGTAACATTTACATCGAATAATGGATAACATTCTCCGTTGAAAGGAACGTGGAATCGTCAATTGAACACGACGTAGCGAGGAACCTAATTATCATTTCCTGTGTTAGCAAAGTGATTTATCTTAAATAATGCCATTTCTCGTAAGGAAGGCTCTCATATATCTCTTATGCTTTCGTATCGTCACATGATTATTCGTTCAATTAATTAGGGAGCGGTAACTTAGAAAGCAGCTAGTCTTGATGTGATGCCGATCAAATGAGTATATCGTCGTAATCAATTGCGATAAGCTCGATTGATCAAGTTTTTGGCACTTCTATGCTCGATCTGTCATTTCAAATTGGGATCAAGGGAGCAGGAACTTTTCACGGTATAAGAATTAACACGACCCGACTATCTTTAGCCCGATGCTAAAAGTTCTCATTGGTGGATAACTATTATGGCCTAATTTCCTATAAAACTTCAATTTTAGGTCTAGTTCCAATTCTATCCCGAACCTATTTGTCTAAAAAAAATCTGTAACTCCTTTAGGTCTAGTGCCAATTCTACCTCAAACTTTACTTTGTCTAAAAAAAGGTCACCAACTTTAACTCTAATATCAGATTTACCCCAAACTTTTTTTTAGACTGAGGGCTAATGGGGGTTTATTAGGGACTAGAAATTTTTTTTGGTCGAATATTAGGGACTAGAATTAAATTTGATAATTCTTTTTAAACAAAAAAGTACGGGACAATTTTGGGACTAGACCTAAAGTTAATGAATTTTTCAGACAAAAATAATAATTCAGGGCTGATTTGGACTAAATCTAAAGTTCGGAGTTTTTTTAGAAAAAAATTTTTTTAAGACAAAATTGAAATTGAACCTAAAATTCGGTATTCTTTTAGAAAATTAGGCCTAACTATGATACCGATCTTTCTACAATGTTGAGGCCTTTCGCATGGTAAAAGTGTTAACCGTTGATTGTCAATCAGTAGATCACTGGACGATTTTGGTCAGCCGCCAGATAATAGGAACCGACATTTTCACCGTGCCCAAGGCCATGGCGGGATCAAGGACCATATAGATGACTGTCTTTTAATAAGTAATGATTTGGTTTTCCAAGTACTAATTATACTTATCGTTTAAGAAATAATTGAGTTCAATCTCTAGAGTATTATAAGATCTAATTGAAGTTGCTACAAAATTTGTGGCGAAATATTTACTTGGGATCTAATCCTAGGTTTATTGCTTTAATTTAACCGTGGTATTAAGGACGCGTGGATGAAGGATTCGTGTCGCATGCATCTTCATCACAAACATAAGCCACGTCGATTCGTACTCCATGAAAATTTAATCTGACGTTCAGCAAAGAAAGATCAATGAACATGCAACGAAAGTGACTTGATTCATTTGATATACGAAAATTTAATCTGACGTTCATCTCTAGGTCTTCGCACGACCTCAAGGAGCTTCCCAAACCTAGCGGCATCCTTGGATTCTCCTTGAAACGGTAAGCACAATTATCATTAATGGCAACTCGCGATTTTTAGTTTAGATCGCTCCTCGTGCTTTACTGATCACATACATGCTTTTTTTTTCCCATTTTCATTGCGTATATACCCCGAATTGATCCCCGAATTCCCCGGACCTGTCGTGAACTAATGAGCTCGATCCGCACAAAACCAAACCTCCGTGATCATAAGGTAAGTCTCCTTAACTCCCTTGGATGCTGTTAGGTGATTTAGTTTGCTAGTTTAACGTATATTATGAGAAGTTCGATGTCCGCTGGAAATTAGCTTCGGCCGAAGTTCATTAGGATACTTTGAGGTTGGTTCATGCTCTGAAATTCACATATGTTAATTAGGAAGAGGCGAGGATTCGTTTGGGATGGAAATCGGGAAGGATTCGTGTAGTTTTGACATCGGTTTAGGTGCACTAGCGAGTTTTCCGGCGATTTGGCCGAAAAACCAGTGCGCTGGTCATCTTCCCCTGCCACGTGTTGACCAGATCAACGAGTGTTGACCTGGTCAACAATCACGTGGACGCCACCTATGTGCCACGTGGCGTCCACGTAGCAGCCCGTTATAATCTGTTTTAAAAATAATAACAATAATAAAGATAAAAAAACTTGATCCGACGGTGGATATGAGTGCCACATGTCGTGATCGTGAAAAAAATCATTTTCTGAAAGCAAAAATAAAATTTTGAATAAAAAATATATAACACAGATCCAACGGTGGACGTTGTGACACGTGTCGATATCTGAAATTTTCAAAAAAAAAATCATTTTTCGAAAAAAACAATCTGTGATCATGTGGCCCAGGTTTGCCATGCGTCACGATCTCGACCGTCCACATTTTTTCTTGAAAAAAAAAATTATGATCGGACGGTCGATATATCACCACGTGGCACATTATGTGCATAGGATTAAAAATCGGGGGAAAAAAGAAAAAGAATAAAAAAAATTCAAAAATTCAAATAAAAATTTCCTAAACGGCGTCATTTTGGTCGTAGACTGCCGACCTAGTCCTGATAATTTTTTCAATATTAAAAAATCAGAAAATAATTAAAAAATAGGAAAATAGGAAAATTCACAAAAAATATATATATATATAAATTGGAAAAAAAATCAGGAAAAATCCAAAAAAAATCTCAAAAATTAAGAAATGGGTCCATTTAACTGACCAATCCTATTTTTGATGATTTCACCTTCCGATTCTTCCTAAAATGATGATTTTGCCCCTCAAATCGTTCTGAAAAATTCAGAAAAATCTCGAAAAATCTCAAAAATTAGGAAATAGGTCTATTTAACAGGCCAATAGTATTTTTGATGATTTTTCCTTCCGATTCTTCCCAAAATGACGATTTTTCCCCTTATGGACAAATCTTTCCAAAAAATTCAGAGAAATTCCCAAAAAAATCTCAAAAATTAGGAAATTGGTTCATTTAACTGTCCAATCCTATTTTTTGATGATTTTGCTTTCCGATTCTTCCCAAAATGATGATTTTACCCCTCATGGGTAAATCGTTCCAAAAAATTCATAAAAATCCCGAAAAATCTCGAAAATTGAGAAATGGGCACATTCAACTAGTTCTGATTACAAATATTTTTCAAAATGAGAATTTTGCCCCTTTACGGGTAAATTGCCTCCAAATCTATCCAAACTCCTTCTAAACTCCTAATACCCATTTTCTAAGCCATTAGGGTTTTACTAGGGATGCTATGTATTGCTTTCATGTGTTTTATCCCCAAATCCCACCGTCGCGCGAGTTGGGGACTTGGGAGAGTCCAAACCGATCTATGGATCACCACGGATCCGTAGAAATAGATAATCACCCCTAAACTCCTCAATCCCTAAATCCGGACGAGGGTCGCGACAGCGTGATGCGATGCACGGTCTCGTGGAAGGAGGCTCTCGTGAAGAGAGGAAGAGGAAAGAAAATAAGCTGCCAAAGAGGTAGAGGGAGATGTCAACCACAAGAGAGAGAGAGAGAGAGAGAGAGAGAGTTGGTGAGTTCGATTGCGATTCGCCATTCTCAGTGGGGAAAAATTCAAATAAGAGCCTAAAGTGTCCTTAATGTCTCAAATAAGGACATGAAGTAAACTTTATTTCAAATAAGAGCCTAAAGAACCTTCATTATTTCAAAGAAAGCCCTAACCAAAATCATTCTCGTTTTTTACATTTTTTATTTTCTATTCTGTTTTTCTATTTCTTTTTCATGTTTTTCCTTTCCTTTCCTTTCCTTTTCTTTTCACTTTCTTTTTTGTTTTTTCCCTCCTTCTTCCTCAGGCCATCGTCAGAGGTTGCTGGACTCAGGAGAGGGTAGCCCTCTCCTACGACGGCCCAAGTGAGGGCGACCCTCGCCCAACGCCGGTGACGGCCAGGGAAGGGAAGAGGAAAAATAAAAATAAAAATAAAAATAAAAATAAAAATAAAAATAAAAGACAAATAGAAAAATCAAAAAATCAAAAAAATAAATGACAAAAAAGGTCATTCTTTGAAATAATAAGCGCATATCTGGTCAAATTAGGGTACTTAGGGCCTGTCTCTGATTCTATTCCCTGGAACAAAAAAAGATGAGAATCCTGTTTGATAACGTAAATAATTCTGATTCTGATTCTATTCCCGGAAATAGTTTTCGAGCAAAAACAAGAACAAAAAAAAAGTTGGTCCTGAAAAAAAGAATCACTTTTGAGAGTTACAAAATAGAACGAAGTCACACATCTCTCACTTTTCCTTTCCAGTTCTCTCTTCAATTTTTTCTCGACCTAAAACAGAACGAGGTCTCATTTTCAAAGAAAATTATATAAGTTAATAAAATAAAAAATAAAAAAATTCTAAAAAATTTAGAAAAATTCTAAAAAATCAGAAAAATTTCAGAAAATCCCTAAAAATAGAAGAAGCTTAGATTAGGCTAGTTTGACCCCATTTTCATAAATTTGGATCTAGATTCTCTAGATTTCATAGATTTTTTTTTTATAGAAAAATCATAAGCACCTTTGCAATTAAACTCGAACCTCATTTCTCTAGGTCCTTAGGGCTTCATTAGATTTTTATAATGCGATTTATCAATGCCATGATTCCTTGATTACGTACTTGATTTTATTGGTTGTGATTTGCCTTGGTTTATGTACTTTAGACTTAGTCTAGTTTTAGAAAATTTTGGAAAAAGACAAAAATAACCATCGTGAACATTTAGCAAGCTCTCTTTCTTAAGTTTTCGATGTAAGACTGAGATTTGATTTTCTAGAACAAAAAAAGCACACCAATGCAGGGCAGTGCAATGCATTTTTCTTGTAGAAACGAGGGTATAGCTCGTGTCGGTTGTACGCTCGCTCAAAAGAGTTCGATGAAACCTCACAATAAATGGCGAAAATGACTCGTGATGATTCTTGATATTTAATTTTTACATTTCAATATGCAATATGTTATATAAGAGAATCAATATAAATTAATGTTTGATTATTTCGAAATGTAGGATGAAATTTCACAAAGTAACTACGCAATTATTTGACTTAAATGACAAAAATTGAGAAGAGTAATTGTTCGCGGGAACAGAAATTTTATACTGTTATCAAACGTGTTTCTGTTCTAAGCAGCTACCAAACGCGTTATGATTCTCTAAAACTCATTCAGGGAATAAAATAAAATAAAAAACATTTTAATCATAATCACTTTTTTAGATCAGAATGGTTATGCGCTTATTTGAAATTTTTAGTGGCCGATGGCTACCGTATTATTTCTAGCTAAGGAGAACGTGGGCCCACTTAACACGTGGCGATCAACAAGTGGAGGGAACTTAACTCTTTTTTTTTTGGTCAAAAGGGAACTTAGCTTTGAAACGTTGACCTCTAGATGCGAAATGGAGACGCCATCTCTCATTGTCCAAAAAGCTTTGGAGAAAATTGGGAGACAGACACAGCCTACTGGAACTGAACCCGCAAAACAGGAGGAAGAAGGGCGAAAGCTTTCGCCCATAGAAGCGCCCCCATCGAAGCGACCTCACCATCCCATCGTCATCGGAGCTGAGAACCGAACGCGGAGGAGCGACGACATGTCGAGAGCCCTTGGGGACGCCGTCGCCAGGAGAGGCATATCGGCTCATTGTCAATGGTGGGATTGTTAAAAGGAGAGACAGAGCACACACGGATGAGAATGAATGCTACTGCTTATTATTTATTCAATGATCAACAAACCTCTATATAGGCTGTACTACAATGGAAAAAGCTAAAAAATAGCTAAAGAATAGCAACAAATTTAACCCATGTGCAGCATCGCGCTGCTACCTATTCCTAAAAATCATGATCCACTAAGTTTTAGTAACAGAAACTTTCCTATTGAATAGGACAACACACATGACTAGCTATTTTATTGAAAACATCAAAATTTGACTCTTTCTAACATGCCCTCCCTTAAACTAATACTGCAAGTGATCAGTTTAAAGGCATAGGAACAAGCCCTCCTTTAATCTGAGGCATCCATCGAACAAACTCCAAGGAGCTTCCTTAACTTCTGAAATGTGGCAATTTTGAGGGGTTTTGTGAACAAATCAGCAACTTGATCTTCACTTTTGTAGAAAACAAGATCAATCACACCATCTTTTGTAAGATCCCTCAAGAAATGATACTTCACATCTATATGCTTGCTCCTCCCATGTAGAACTAGATTCTTTGACAGTTTAATGGCTGAATTGTTGTCACAAAAAATTATTGTTGCTTCATGCTGTTCGAATTGAAATTGTCCAAGAATCTTCCTCAACCAAATAGCTTGACTAGCACTTGATGTGGCAGCCACAAATTCGGCTTCTGTTGTTGAAAGAGTGACTATGGGTTGTTTCTTTGAAGACCACGAGACAGCTGCTAAACCAAGCAAAAATACATAGCCTGAGGTGCTTTTTCGGTCCTCAATATCACCTGCATAATCACTGTCAGTAAAACTAAGCAGATCGGAACTTTCTCCTTTCTTGTAAAATAACCCAAGAGATGCAGTCCCTTTCAAATAGCGTAAAATATGCTTAACAGCCTGAAGGTGGTTTTCGGTGGGACTCTCCATGTATCTACTAATGAGACTAACACCATACATGATGTCTGGCCTTGTTACTGTTAAGTACATGAGACTCCCCACAATTTGCTTATACATGGTGCTGTTCACTTTCCTTCCACCAGGATCTTTGGTGAGCTTTAATCCAACCTCTGTCGGTGTGGCAACTGAATTGCAATCCTTCAACTGAAACTTCTCCAAAATCTCCTGCACATATTTCTTTTGGCAAACAAAGGTACCAACAGCAGACTGATTAACTTCAACGCCTAAGAATTAGTGCATTAACCCGAGATCTGTCATCTCAAATTCATGCATCATGGATTAATTAAATGTCTCCATCATGGCACCATCATTCCCTATGTAAATGAGATCATCTACATACAAGCATACCAAAAGTATTTTTCCACCATGACCAACCTTAATAAACAAAGTATGTTCAAAAGGACACTTGGTAAACCCCTCCTTCAAAAAATAAGCTTCAATCCTACTATACCAAGCTCGAGGAGCTTGCTTTAATCCATATAAAGCCCTCTTTAATTTGTATACTTTATGCTCACAATCAGGCTTCACATATCCAGGAGGTTGGTCAATAAATACCTGTTCTTGGAGATTACCATGTAAAAAGGCAGACTTCACATCTAACTGATGGATAGACCACGATTTCTATGCTGCTCACCAACCGAATTGTGTCAAGTCTCGCAACTAGCGCGAACACCTCTTTGTAGTCCACTCCAAATTCTTGCTTGTATCCTTTTGCCACCAGACACGCCTTGTATTTGTCAATGCCACCATCCTTGTTCAGCTTTGTCTTGTAGACCCACTTAATACCAATAGTGTTGTGGCCTTTGGGAAGATTTGTTAATTCCCAAGTGTTGTTTTTCTCAATTGCTTCAATTTCAGCATCCATTGCATCTCTCCACTTTTGATGTTTTACTACTTCGTCAAAAGTAGTTGGATCACTATTTGCAAACAAAGAAAAATGAGTTAATAGATCTTCACTTTGATCAACTCCGGACACCTCATAATCTCCCATCCATGCTGGCCTTTGTCGGTGACGTTGGGGGCGTTCACCATGTGTTGCAGCAACTTCGGAATTGGGCTGCTGCTCCTCCTCTTCAACCGGGTCAGAATTGTTACTAGCTGAGCCTGAATTGTGTTGTTGGTCTTCCTCGCCAATTTCTTTCAAATCAGCTGCAATTGGTGCAGCACCTTTAGCTTGATCATTCCAAGGCCAGAACCTTTCTTCATCAAACACTACATCACAGCTAATTATAATCTTCTTAGTTACAGGATCATAGAGTTTGTAAGCTTTTGTTTGATCACTTACACCAAGAAAGACACATCTTACTCCCTTATCGTCAAGCTTTTTCCTTTTCTGATATGGAACGTGGGCATATGCAATACACCCAAAATTTTTGAAGTAATCAATCGTTGGCCTTCGTCCATTCCAAGCTTCTTCAGGAGTCATATTCATAACAGCAAGTATGGGGCTTCTGTTCAAGAGATGGACACTCCAATTTACTGCCTCTGGCCAGAACTTCTTTGGAATTCCACTTCTTCACAGTAGACTTCGAACCATGTTGAGGATGGTTCGATTCTTCCTCTCACATACACCATTTTGTTGTGGTGTATAGGCTGCAGTAAGTTGCCTACGAATTTCATGCTTCGTACAAAAATCATCAAACTCAAGAGACTTATACTCCCCTCCACGATCAGTACGAAGAAATTTGATTTGATTGCCACTTTCCATTTCGACAAGACTTTTGAAATTCTTGAATGCTTCAAAAGCTTCATATTTTTCTTGCAAGAAATACACCCACGCCTTTCGACTGAAATCATCAATGAATGTGATCAGATATCGTTTTCCTCAATTAGAAATTGGTGAGATTGGACCGCAAAGATCTAAATGGACCAGCTCAAGCTGCTTCTTAGCCCTCCACGCCTTGCCTTGTGGAAACTGAGCTCGATGTTGTTTGCTGACAGCACAATCTTCGCAAACTCCTAATGGGATTGTGATTGGAGGAAGTCCCTCCACCATTTGCTTTTGGTGTAGTGTCCGCAAGCCACCAAAATTAAGATGCCCATATATGAAATGCCAAATCCATGCTTCCTCCTTTAATTTTGCCGTGTAGCAAGCATGAGCAGAATCATGAAGATGAAGAAGAAACATTCTGTTTGGTGTCATATCAGCTTGAAGAAGCAAGTTCTGCTGCTGATCATAAATCTTGCAAACTCCACCTTTAAATACAATTTCATACCCCTTCTCAAGTAATTGGTCGGCACTCATGAGGTTTGTCTTCAATTCAGGAACATAGAAAACATCATTAATGGTCAGCGATTTCCCTTTTGAAGAAATTTGAACAGTACCTTTTCCCATGACTGAAATGGTAGAATCATCTCCAAGCTTCACTTTGGTGAGGTGGGTATCATCGATTGAAGAAAATGCCTCCTTGTTGCCACACATATGATTACTACAACCAGCGTCAAGGTACCATAAATTTGGTGAAGACATCTCTTTCTCCTGACATGCCATTAGGAGCGTCTCTTATTCTTCTTCATTTGCTGCAGCAAAATTGTTGCTTCCCCATGTCGATTGAGATTGGTTCTACATTCAGACTTGTAGTGTCCATACTTGTGGCATCTAAAGCATTCAACTTTAGATTTGTCTGTTGGTTTTGACTTGAAACCAGTTGGATACCGTCCTCGACCTCTACTTCGTGCATCATCAAAGGAAGAGCCTTCAATTCTTGGATTGATGATGCTGCTGCGTTGGTGGAATCCTCTTCCTCTCCCTCTACCATTATTCATTCTTATTGCTGAAGAATGACGAAAATTAGTAGAGGTCTTCAAGGCTTGTTCTTCTGTATCTTGGTGTTGGAGTTTCTGTTCATGAACCAATAAAGAACCTTGCAGTTCATCAATTGAAAGTTCTTCAATATCCTTAGCTTCTTCTATGGCACAGACAACAAAATTGAATTTTGGTGTCAAGGATCGAAGAATTTTTTTCAACAATGGTGACGTCCTCCGTCTTGTCACCGTGGATTCGCATCTTATTGACGATTTCCATTGTTCTTGAAAAATAATCTGTGACTGACTCCCCTGATTTCATTCGTAGTGTTTCGAACTCCGTACGAAAAGCTTGTAGTTGTTGCCTCTTTGCTCTTGCAGAGCCTTGATACTTCTTCTTCATGGAATCCCATATTTGCTTGGAAGTATCCTTGCAAAGGATTGTCTCCATGATGGACCTGTCTATTGCTTGAAACAAGTAGTTCTTTGCTTTGAGGTCCTTCAACTTTGCCGCTTCATGAGCTGTTCGTTGTGCTGCTGTCAAAGTTGCTCCTTCTGGTTCTGCAATTCCAGAAGAAACAACATCCCAATATTCTTTGGACCTTAGGAAATTTTCCAATGGTCATAATGACCATCAAAGCGAGGGATTGCCGGTTAGACAAAATTGGAATCTGTGGCCATGACTGCTGCTACAAAGAAAAAACTTGCTGCAAGACTCTCTTTCCTCGCGTGTTTAACTCTTAACTCTCAACCCTCACCTTTTTGCTATGCTAGCTCTGATACCACTGTTAAAAGGAGAGAGAGAGCGCGCACGGATGAGAATGAATGCTACTGCTTACTATTTATTCAATGATCAACAAACCTCTATATAGGCTGTACTACAACGGAAAAAGCTAAAGAATAGCTAAAGAATAGCAACAAATTTAACCCATGTGCAGCATCGCGCTGCTACCTATTCCTAAAAATCAGGATCCACTAAGTTTTAGTAATAGAAACTTTCCTATTGAATAGGACAACACACATGGCTAGCTATTTTATTGAAAACATCAAAATTTGACTCTTTCTAACAGGGATCGGGTGAGGCCGGCTCCCAAGGACCCGATCACCAGCGTCAGCGAGGCCTTCCTCGCAGACGTGAGCCCGAACAAGATCAATCTCGGAGTGGTACGCCGAGATTCCCCCTTGCCCCCACTCACTTTGCTGTCTTCTGTACGGCTCAGTCGTGAAAATGCTCGCTTGGCAGCGATATTGATTCGGTGGTCGTGCGCGTTTTGATGGGCGGTTTTGTTGGGGAATGCCGGGTGCTTGCAGGGATGAAGAAGGCAAGCCTGTCGTGCTTCGGTGCGCGAAGAATGCGGAGGCTAAAGTCACGGGTAGCGAATTCCCGTGAGTTGTCGATTTACCCCTTCTTGCAGTAATTGTCCGTGCTTTGTTTCTTGTTCTTAGTTGTGAAGTGATGAGAAGATACTTCCCTGTTTGAGCGTTGGGATAAACAGCTACTGGGGAAATGACTTGATCGTTCAAAAGATGCGTTTATGTTACCGCCTTATATGTTATGATCATTGAATAGGCCAATATAATCATATTCAGTACTCTCTCTTTTTTTGGACATAATATTCAGTACTTTAGTACGGTGCATATTGTAACAGTTATTATATCATTTCGTTAGTGAGCCGATATATTTTGGTCTAATGTGTTATTAATTTGTTCCAAAAGCACTGGCTGTGGGATTTATGCATTGTTGCTTGGAACTTTGCCGTAGAAGAATGCAAATCGCGTAGTAAGCAGCTTTATGAGTAGGTAAACAACCATGACAAAATGAGGGATGCCTAGCTAAGCTGCGAAGGTTACCTAGTAAACAGTGAAGTGTTCTATAGGGTCTTCTTGAGTTTAGCAGTGGAATAATATCCTCGATCTGAATGTGCGATGATGGATTTGCTAATTGACGGTGGCACCACTTTACAGAGACAGTACCATGTCATTTAGGATGAGGTTTTATCTCATATTGATTTTGATGAGGAGTGTTGTTTATCTAGCTGACCAGAAAGGTTTCCATCTCATGGTTTGAAATCCTTGTCAGGGAGTCGATTTCTGCTTCGGCTAACTCTAGACTGGTTGAGGAGAGCGTAAAATTGGTCTATGGAAAAGATACAAATGTCATAGGAGAAGGAAGATTAGCTGGCGTTCAAACACTCTCGGGAACTGGTGCTTGTCGCCTCTTTGCAGAGTTTTCAAAGGCGCTTCCATCCGAGATCAAAAATTTATTTCCCTGATCCAACTTGGTCGAAGTGAGGGCGGTTTATGACTTTTAAACCCGTCTGTGCATTCTTGATACAACTGATCATTGGCTTTGTCATTATCTTGACTACCCCTAATTGTTTTTACATTCGAAACAGCCACCATAGTATTTGGAAGGATGCTGAAGTTCCTCAGAGCACCTTCTCTTACTACGACCCTAAGTCGAAGGAGCTGAATTTTCCGGCACTCATAGATGATATCAAGGTAAGAATTGTACCCTTTTGATGATAATAGTATTAACGTCTCATACACCCCCATGATTTTCTGACTAAGTTACAAAGAGGCGCTTTATCTTACTTTATCTTACTGCGTCATAATTTCCTGCCTTGACTATAACTACCCGGACATTTTGACCGTGTGCAACTTCTATGGGCTAAAACTACAGCTTTGCATCAGCCGATACTTAACAGCATTAAAACCAAGAGCTAAAAGTTTTAAAAAGATCATTTAAGTGTCAAAATCAGAGGAAGTGGCCAAATTAATTATGTGGCTTTTACAATTAAAACATTTCATCTGATGTGGCATATTTTTTTATAAAACTCTGGCCACATAGACCTTCACGTGAATTTCTAAGCTATACAATTAAAAAAAAAAACAAATGTGAAACAAAAATGAGCTGAAAATTAAAACAAAAAAATGGGGGGCTCGATCTCGAACTTCTACTTCTTCTTTATTTATTTATTTTTTTTCCATTTTATCCTGGCATAGGATGGTTCCGACCCAATCTCCACCCTCCGTCGTTGTAAGCCCAGGCAAATCCCGTGCCCTCATATCACAGTACGAGCTGCTGTAATATTTGTGCCAAATCAAAAAAGCATGTCAGACGACGGTCTCCCGCTAGCTAGCTCCCGGCACTCTCTCTCCATTTCCCTTCCCATTCACTTGCTAACCCCACATAACTCTCTTTCGCTTTTTTTGTTTCTCGCCCATTTCCGTCTCTCTCGCGGCTAGGTCAATGATGCTACGCATTCTCCAACGCAGCTGTTCGCCTTGCGCTCCGCTCCACTCCCTAGCTCGCCTCCACCAGCCACCTCGCGTCCTCCCACCGCTCTTTGAGAGCGCTTTTACGGCGAGGGGGACCGCCGCCGCTCACCATTGTACTGACAGTGGGAGCGGGCCGGATGCAGACCAGCACATCTTCACCACGCTTGCTAGAGCGGATATGATCACGAAAATGGTTAGGGGGATTCGTTGTAGGCGTACCGAGGAGGGAGGGATCTGCAAGATATACTTGGTGGGCGCCTGGCACGGAACTGAGCTGAGTTTAGAGGTTTATTTGTTTTTTTTTTCTTGTTGTGGTGTGGGACTGATTTTTTTTTCACCCTAGGCATCCTGCCTCCTTGCGAGGACTGCCGTGAGCAGCTTCAAACCTCTGGTCGTCTTCCTGGAGCTATGTCCAAGGAGGGCGTCGCTCCTCACGGAACCTAACGAGATGAGTGCGGCCGACCAAGAGGCCAAAGTCTATGGCGACCAGGTGATCCTGGGTGACCAACCGATTGAAGTCACCTATAAGAGGATTGCTGAAGTACTTCGGCCAGATAAAAAAAAATGGGAGGAATACATCACTTGGTCGAATGGACGACTGCCTGACTTTGAAAATCCGGAAGAGCTCTCCGTGCTTTGGGAGAAAGAGTTTCCCAATGTGACAAAAGTAATGTTCGAAGAGAGAGACCGCTCCATGGCGTCGGAGATGATATCCAAGATCATTCCTTTCCATAGCTCGGTCATGGCGGTGGTGGGCGCTGCCCACATCCGTGGACTTCTATTGAACCTCGAGAACGTGAGGTGCTGAAGGGCTAGGAAACTTCAGGCATGCTTTGCTTTTTCTCTTCAGTCTTTCTGGTTTCCTTCTTTCGGGGTTTTTCTGCTAGGGTTTGGTTGTATAGAACTTGTGGAATTTCTGGGTTTCTTTCTTTCTTTCTAAGTTTCGTTTTAGTATATGTTTAAAAGTCATTTCTGCAACACCCAACACACACCCCCACTGTCGTGTCTCTCTCTTGCTTTCTTTTTGTTCTTCAGTCACCAGAGAGAACAAACTGAAATCGATGAGGTCTCTCCAGTTGGGAGAGGAGACCGTTTACAGAGAGTGGGTACGAGTGTGATCAGGTTTATCGGCTGAATGAAATGTATTAATGGATTCAAAATCTCATTTTTTCGTTGCATTTCATGTGGTTTGGATCTCGGTTAGAGACATTGATGAGATTTCAAACGCCTGGGCCTCGGAGCATCGTCGGTCATATTTCTCCCCCGTTGTCGGCATCAAACCGAAAACACCAAATTAACCCAACCTTCTCCGCATGGGATTAGAGCCGAGAAAGTAATCCGTGAAATTACTAAACTCAATCTACATCGTCAAAGTAAATGGGACCCATCATCTTTAACGGTCCAGCTTCATTTCAGTATATCGGCCTCGCTCGTATGACAATTTCTCGCGTAAATTACCTATCTTCTCCATATCAGGATACACTTCTTTCAAGTCGTCAAATAAAATGCGACAAATGGGCATCGACTACTTCATTGCCGACACCCTAAGTATAAAGATAGAAAAACATTTTCCATTCACTAATTTTTCTAAACTATATAAGTAATCACTTTTCAGAAAATATTTTTCATATCCCTCATTTTCCGCAAAACGAAAGCACCCTAAGTATAAAGATATTATAAAATTGCAAGATATATGTTAGATGGATTTAGAACCTATTTTCCTAACTAAAATGGGAATCGCTCATCACCATCGTCACTAATGATAGAGAAGCCGTGACCCTACCAGCGATGTAGTCTACCGTCCCTACCCTTGCTTAAGTAGCAGCGAAATCGAGAACACTTCGATAGCTCATAAGTTGGCAATACGTTAGCTGACTCATTAGTCATTTTCCATGCCAATAACCTTCATTTGCCTCCTAAGATTGGGTGAGTAGATTTCAGACACCGACATTGTTTTAGGACTTATTTCATCATCATAACCTGCTACAATTTTCAACGTCGTTACAGATTTGTCTACTATGTTCTAGGAGTGAGAAATGTACGCATATAAGTTTACACAAAAATTTCTTTTCAGCTATCTTTACATATATTTATACATTATAACAAGGATCATACACATACAAATGATCATGAGCGCCATTATATTACACGGTGAATCGCATCTTTTTACCACCTAGTCGTACGTAAACATTTTCATGGATGATGAAAATATCTTTTATATATTCATTTTTATAATGCAAATAATCATTTTTAGGAAAACGTTTTTCAAATGATCCATTTTTCGTGAAACAAACGGAGTCTAAGATCGTAAATCAAATTTCTCCTGTAAAATAGCTCACCCATATATAATAAAGTTAAATAAGACAAATATCTAAAATTAATTAACTAGATAACAAAGTTTCGGCACATGATACAATTCTGTGGAGTAGTTAGAGAAAAATTCCGACCCGCATTCTTTTCTGGGATCTGGAGCTCAAGATCCTCCTGGAATGGATGGAACAAGAGATCAATTTTGTGATCTTCCACTTTATCAAGAGTCGGCGGATCCCTATGCGTAGCAAATGTGATGCACTTAAAGTTCGTGAACTCGGAATGGGCTGAAATTTGGTCGACCGCATGGAAACGGGCCGCTGGTCAATACTCACCGTCGTTGTAAGCCCACGCAAATCCCGTGCCCTCATATCACAGTACGAGCTGCTGTAATATTTTTTCCAAATCAAAAAAGCGTGTCAGACGACGGTCTCCCGCTAGCTAACTCCCGGCACTCTCTCTCCATTTCCCTTCCCGTTCTCCTGCTAACCCTACATACCTCCCTTTCTCTTTTTCTGTTTCTCGCCCATTTTCGTCTCTCTCGCGGCTGCGTCAATGATGCTACGCATTCTCCGACACAGCTGTTCGCCTTGCGCTCCACTCCACTGCCCAGCTCGCCTCCACCAGCCACCTAGCATCCTCCCGTCGCTCTTTGAGAGCGTTTTTCCTGCCAGGGGGACCGCCGCCACTCACCACTGTACTGACAGTGGGAGCGGGCGGGATGCAGACCAGCACATCTCCACCACGCTTGCTAGAGTGGAGATGATCACGAAAATGGTTAGGGGGGTTCATTGTAGGCGTACCGAGGAGGGAGGGATCTGCAAAATATACTTGGTGAGCGCCTGGGATGGAACTGAGCTGAGTTTAGAGATTTATTTGTTTTTTTTTCTTGTTGTGGTGTGGGACTGATTTGTTTTTTCACCTTAGGCCTCCTACATCCTAGCGAGGACGACCGTGAGCAGCTTCAAACCTCCAGTCGTCTTCTTGGAGCTATGTCCAAGGAGGGCGTCGCTCCTCACGGAACCTAACGAGATAAGTGCGGCCGACCAAGAGGCCAAAGTCTATAGCGCCCAGGTGATCCTGGGCAACCAACCGATTGAAGTCACCTAGAAGAGGATTGCTGAAGTACTTCGGCCAGATAAAAAAAATGGGAGGAATACATCACTTGATCGAATGGACGACTGCCTGACTTTGAAACTCCAGATGAGCTCTCCGTGCGTTGGGAGAAAGAGTTTCCCAACGTGACAAAAGTAATGTTCAAAGAGAGAGACCGCTACATGGCGTCGGAGATAATATCCAAGATCATTCCTTTCCATAGCTCGGTCGTCGTCGTGGTGGGCGTTGCCCACATCCGCGGACTTCTGTTGAACCTCGAGAAGGTGGGGCGCTGAAGGGCTAGGAAACTTCAAGCATGCTTTGCTTCTTCTTTTCAGTCTTTCTGGTTTCCTTCTTTCGGGGTTTTTCTGCTAGGGTTTGGTTGTACGGAACTTGTGGAATTTCTGGGGTTTTTTTTTTCTAAGTTTCGTTTTAGTTTATGTTTAAAAGTCCTTTCTGCAACACCCAACACACACCCCCACTGTCGTGTCTCTCTCTTGCTTTCTTCTCTATTCTTTAGTCACCAAAGAGAACAAACTGAAATCGATGAGGTCTCTCCAGTTGGGAGAGGAAACCGTTTACCAAGAGTGGGTACGAGTGTGATCAGGTTTATCGGCTGAATGAAATGTATTAATGGATTCAAAATCTCATTTTTCATTGCATTTCATGTGGTTTGGATCTCAGTCAAAGACATTGATGAGATTTCAAACGCCTGGGCCTCAGAGCATCGTCGGTCATATTTCTCCCCCGTTGTCGACATCAAATCGAAAACACCAAATTAACCCAACCTTCTCCGCATGGGATTAGAGCCGAGAAAGTAATTTGTGAAATTACTAAATTCAATCTACATCGTCAAAGTAAATGGGACCCATCATCTTTAACGGTCCAACTTCATTTCAGTATATAGGCCTCGCTCGTATGACAATTTCTCGCGTAAATTACCCATCTTCTCCATATCAGGATCCACTTCATTCAAGTCGTCAAATAAAATGCGGCAAATGGGCGTCGACTACTTCATTGCCGGCACCCTAAGTATAAAGATAGAAAAACATTTTCCAATCACTAATTTTTATAAACTATATAAGTATCACTTTTCAGAAAATATTTTTCATATCCCTCATTTTTCGCAAAACGAAAGCACCGTAAGTATAAAGATATTATAAAATTGCATGATATATGTTAGATGGATTTAGAACGTATTTTCCTAACTAAAATTGGAATCGCTCATCGCCACCGTCACTAATGATAGAGAAGTCGTGACCCTACCAGCGATGTTTTCTACCGTCCCTACCCTTGCTTAAGTAGCAGCGAAATCGAGAACACTTCGATAGCTCATAAGTTGGCAATACGTTAGCTGACTCATTAGTCATTTTCCATGCCAATAACCTTCATTTGCCTCCTAAGATTGGGTGAGTAGATTTCAGACACCGACATTGTTTTAGGACTTATTTCATCATCATAACCTGCTACAATTTTCAACGTCGTTACAGATTTGTCTACTATGTTCTAGGAGTGAGAAATGTACGCATATAAGTTTACACAAAAATTTCTTTTCAGCTATCTTTACATATATTTATACATTTTAACAAGGATCATACACATACAAATGATCATGAGCTCTATTATATTACACGGTGAATCACTTCTTTTTACCACCTAGTCGTAAGTAAACATTTTCATGGATGATGAAAATATCTTTTGTTTATTCATTTTTGTAATACAAATAATCATTTTTAGGAAAACGTTTTTCAAATGATCCATTTTTCGTGAAACAAACAGAGTCTAAGTTCATAAAACAAATTTCTCCAGTAAAACAGCTCACCCATATATAATAAAGTTAAATAAGACAAATATCTAAAATTAATTAACTATATAACGGAGTCTAAGTTCATATGAGATAATCTGTGACAAATTAGATTGAATTTCATTAGACAGTTACGTCTTCAATCAATCAATTAAGAAGATAACAAAATTACTGGCCATATAGGTTGAACATCCATCTTAGTTGTTCCTCTGTAGCCTGGTGAGCAACATTGCCGACAAATAATGTGCTAGAACTTGTTGGACGTTCAACTTATTGGTAAAATTGTACAATAAGTGTACAACAATCTAAGGGCAAATTTTAGGGAGAAGACAAATACACTACGAGCATATTACAAAACACTAATTAACCAAGAAGAAAGAAGAAAGACTAACGTGATAACGCTGCTGAGCCTTGGCGGCTGTCCGTTTTGAATCAAATTCTATGATTTCAGTACTCGCTGAAGATGGCCTCCCACGCAAAATGCATTTATCTAGCTGTACAGATAAAAAAATATCAATTGTTGATCACAAATCACGACATTGACTCTTGTGAACACCGAGAAGATTACCGAGATACGAAGAATCTTTCTCTCCTCCACTAGCATCCTGAAGTGTGTTCTCCGTCCCTCTTCACATGTCTTGTAATTCATGTTCTTCATACGAAGACATCTCGCCTGTAAAATCAAGCGCAAAACATAAGCATGCTGCCCTAAAAGAAAAGCACGAATCTAAGAAAAGTTCCAATAACCAGTCACAATAGAACTCCTGCCCAATTTCTGTCTAGAGAAAGAGTTCTTGTTTACTGGTTTTTGTACTTTTATGTTTGATGACTTTACCATTTACGATGTTATTATTGATTAGTCCAACTAACATGGCTTGACTTGATAAAAGGTCCATGCAAAGATAGGTGTTGTAGAGACAGCTATTGCGCTCTCTGTATGGACAACTGCAACTATTTGTCGAGTTCTCTCAATTGAAAGTGTTTAAAGACCTCAATTAACAAATTCTTGCGTTATGTTCATCAGATGTTAAACCTTTTACTAGATGCTTGATCCAGCACAACACAACGTACTGAGTATCACAAACAAATTACTTGATAAATCACAAAATCACATGCAGAATATCACTAACAAATTGCTTGACACATCACAACACTACATACAGAGTATCACTAACAACTTTCCTTGCATTCACCATTTCAACACCAGCGCAAGCATCAACGGAGATAGTGTAGTTTGACAGAATTTACCTTTGCTCCAGGCGTCAGCACTGTATGGACGATCGTGGCTGGTTTGAAGTGAGAACCACCAACTCTGTCCAAACCACGATGCCTAGATGAAATGCCACCTGTCACCTATTGATCGCTTCCCCAGGGAACGATGCCCGTTATCTCCCCCACTAACAAATTGCTTGATCCATCAAACCACATACAGAGTATCACGAATAACTTTTCTTGCATTCACCATCACAACACCAGCGCAAGCTTCAACAGAGAGAGTGTAATTTGGCAGAATTTACCTTGGCTTTAGGCGTCGGCACTACATGGACGATCGTGGCTGGTTTGAAGTGACAAGCACCGGCTCTGTCAAAACCACGATGCCTAGATAAATCGCCACATTCACCTCCTCCAGGGTTGTCACCTATCGGTCGCTTCCCTAGGGAACGATGCCTGTTATCTCCCTATTTAAACACCAAGTACTGAGTATCACAAACAAAGTGCTTGATCCATCACAACACCACATACAGAGTATCACTAACAACTTCCCTTGCATTCACCATCACAACACCAGCGCAAGCATCAACAGAGAGAGTATAGTTTGGCAAAATTTACATTGGCTCCAAGCGTCGGTACTGCATGGACAATCGTGGCTGGTTTGAAGTGAGAAGCACCGGCTCTATCCAAACCACAAAGCCTAGATGAATCGACACATTCGCCTTCTCTAGGGTTGTCACCTATCGGTCACTTCCCCAGGGAACGATGCCGATTATATCCCTATTTCAACAGCATGTACTGAGTATCACTAATAAAATCGCTTGATCCATCTCAACACCACATAAAGAGTATCACTAACAACTTCCCTTGCATTCGCCATCACAACACCAACGCAAGCATCAACAAAGAGAGTGTAGTTTGGCAGAATTTACCTTGGCTCCAGGCGTCGGCACTACAGGGACGATCGTGGCTGGTTTGAAGTGAGAAGCATCGTCTCTGTCCAAACCACGATGCCTAGATGAATCGTCACATTCGCCTCCTCTATGGTTGTCACCTATCGATTGCTTCCAGAGGGAACGATGCCTGTTATCTCCCTATTCAACACCACGTGCTGAGTATCACTAACAAATTTCTTGATCCACTACAACATCACATACAGAGTGTCACTAACAAATTTCCTTGCATTCGCCATCACAACATCAACGCAAGCATCAAAAGAGAAAGTGCAGTTTGGCAGAATCTACCTTGGCTCCAGGCGTCGGCACTGCATGGACGATCGAGGCTGATTTGAAGTCAGAAGCACCGGCAATGTCCAAACCAAGATGCCTAGATGAATAGCCACCTTCGCCTCCTCTAAGGTTGTCACCTATCGGTCACTTCCCTAGAAAATCATGCTTGTTATATACCTATTTCAACACCACGTATTGAGTATCACTAACAAATTGCTTGATCCATCACAACACCACATACAGAGTATCACTAACAACTTACCTTGTATTCACCATCACAACACCAGCACAAGCATCAACAAAGAGTGTGTACTTTGGCAGAATTTATCTTGGCTCCAGGCGTCGGCACTATATGGACGATCGTGGCTGGTTTGAAGTGAGAAGCACCGACTTTGTCCAAACCACGATGCCAAGATGAATCGCCACCTTTGCCTCCTCCA
This sequence comes from Lenwebbia sp. NSW1173648, assembly GCA_029784005.1. Lineage (NCBI taxonomy): Eukaryota > Viridiplantae > Streptophyta > Magnoliopsida > Myrtales > Myrtaceae > Lenwebbia > Lenwebbia sp. NSW1173648. The sequence goes on from JARCGZ010000002.1 coordinate 28,327,819, forward strand.
GGGTTGTCACCTATCAGTCGCTTCGCCTGGGAACGATGTCTGTTATCTCCCTATTTCAATACCACGTACTGAGTATCACTAACAAATTACTTGATCCATCTCAACACCACATACAGAGTATCACTAACAACTTCCCTTGCATTCACAATCACAACAACAGCGCAAGCATCAACAGAGAGAGTTTGGTTTGGCAGAATTTACCTTGGCTCCAGGCATCGGCGTTGCATAGACGATCGTGGCTGGTTTGAAGTGAGATGCACCGGCTATGTCCAAACCACAATGCGTAGATGAATCGTCACATTCGCCTCCTCTAAGGTTATCACCTATCGGCCGCTTCCCCAGGGAACGATGCCTGTTGTCTCCCTATTTCAACACCATGTACTGATTATCACTAACAAATTACTTGATCCATCATAACACCACATAAAGAGTATCGCTAATAACTTTCCTTGCATTCACCATCACAACACCAGCGCAAGCATCAACGGAAAGTGTGTAGTTTGGCAAAATTTTCCTTGGCTCCAAGCGTCGGGACTGCTTGGACGATCGTGGATGGTTTGAAATGAGAAGCACTGGCTCTATCAAAAGCACGATGCCTAGATGAATCGCCACCTTCGCCTCCTCTAGGGTTGTCACCTATTAGTCACTTCCCGAGGGAACGATGCCTGTTATCTCCCTTTTTCAACATTACGTACTAAGTATCACTAACAAATTGCTTGATCCATCACAACACCACATACAGAGTATCACGAACAACTTCTTTTGCATTCACCATCACAACACCAACGCAAGTATCAACACAGAGAGTGTCGTTTGGAAGAATTTACCGTGGCTCTAGGCGTCGGCACTGCATGGACGATCGTGGCTGGTTTGAAGTGAGAAGCATCGGCTCATTCCAAACCACGATGCGTAGATGAATCGCCACCTTCGCCTCCTCCGGGGTTTTCACCTATCAGTCGCTTCCCCTGCGAACGATGGCCATTATCTCTCTATTTCAACATCACATACTGAGTATCACTAACAAATTGCTTGATCTATCACAACACCACATACAGAGTATAAATAACAACTTTTCATGCATTCACCATCACAATACCAGCGCAAGCATCAACAGAGAGAGTGTAGTTTAGCAAATTTTACGTTGGCTCCGTGCGTCGGCACTGCATGGACAATCGTGGCTGGTTTGAAGTTAGAAGCACCGAGTATGTCCAAACCACTATGCCTAGATAAATAAGCCACCTTCGCCTCCTCTAGGGTTGTCACCTATCGGTCGTTTCCCTACAGAATGATGCTTGTTATCTTCCTATTTCAACACCACGTACTGAGTATCACTAACAAATTGCTTGATCCATCACAACACCACATACAGAGTATCACTAACAACTTTTCTTGCATTCACCATCACAACACCAGCACAAGCATCAACAGAGAGTGTGTACTTTGGCAGAATTTATCTTGGCGCCAGACGTCGGCACTATATGGACGATCGTGGCTGGCTTGAAGTGAGAAGTACCGGCTCTGTCCACACCACGATGCCTAGATGAATCGCCACATTAGCCTCCTCTAGAGTTGTCACCTATCAGTCGCTTCACTAGGGAACGATGCCTGTTATCTCCCTATTTCAACACCACGTACTGAGTATCACTAATAAATTGCTTGATCCATTTTAACACCACATACAGAGTATCACTAACAACTTCCCTTGCATTCACAATCACAACACCAACACAAGCATCAATAGAGAGAGTTTAGTTTGGCAGAATTTACCTTAGCTCCAGGCGTCGGCGTTGCATAGACAATCGTGGCTGGTTTGAAGTGAGAAGCACCGACTCTGTCCAAACCATAATGCCTAGATGAACGCCACATTCGCCTCCTCCAGAGTTGTCACCTATCGATCGCTTTCTTAGGGAACGATACATGTTATCTCCCTATTTCAACACCACGTACTGAGTATCACTAACAAATTACTTGATCCATCACAACACCGCATATAGAGTATCACTAACAACTTCCCTTGCATTCACCATCACAACACCAGCGAAAGCATCAACAGATAGAGTTTAATTTGGCAAAATTTACCTTGGCTCCTAGCGTTGGCACTGATGGACGATCATGATTGGTTTGAAGTAAGAAGCATCGGCTCTATCCAAAGCACGATGTTTAGATGAATCGCCACCTTCGCCTCCTCTAGGGTTGTTACCTATTGATCGCTTCCCCAGGGAACGATGCATGTTATCTCCCTATTTCAATACCATGTACTTAGTATCACTAACAAATTGCTTGATTCATCACAACACCACATACAGAGTATCACTGACAACTTCTTTTGCATTCACCATAACAACACCAGCGCAAGCATCAACAGAGAGAGTGTAGTTTGACAGAATTTACCTAGGCTCCAAGTGTCGACACTACATGGACGATCGTGGCTAGTTTGAAGTGAGACGCACCGGCTCTATCCAAACCACGATGCATAGATGAATCGCCACATTCGCCTCCTCTAGGGTTGTCACCTATCTGTCGCTTCTCCGGTCAACGATGCCCGTTATCTCCCTATTTCAACACCACATAATGAGTATCACGAACAAATTGCTTGATCTATCACAACACCACATACAGAGTATAACTAACAACTTCCCTTGCATTCACCATCACAACACCAGCGCAAGCATCAACAGAGAGTGTGTAGTTTAGCAGAATTTACCTTGGCTCCAGGCGTCGGCACTGCATGGACGATCGTGGCTGGTTTGAAGTGAGAAGCACCGACTCTGTCCAAACCACGATGCCTAGATGAATCGGCACATTTTCTTCCTCCAGGTTTATCACCTATCGGTCGCTTCTCTAGGGAACAATGCATGTTATCTCCCTATTTCAACACCACGTACTGTGTATCACTAACAAATCGCTTGATCCATCATAACACCGCATATAGAGTATCACTAACAACTTCCTTTGTATTCACCATCACAACACCAGCGCAAGCATCAATAGAGAGAGTGTAGTTTGGCAGAATTTACCTTGGCTCCAGGTGTCGGCACTGCATGGACGATCGTGGCTGGTTTGAAGTGAGAAGCACCGGCTCTGTCCAAACCACGATGCCTAGATGAATCGTCACTTTCGCCTCCTCCAGGCTTTTCACCTATCGATCGCTTCCCTAGGGAACGATGCCTGTTATCTCCCTATTTCAACACCACGTACTGAGTATCACTAACAAATTGCTTGATCCATCACAATACCACATACAGAGTATCACTAACAACTTTTTCTTGCATTCGCCATCACAACATCAGCGCAAGCATCAACAGAGAGAGTGTAGTTTGGCAGAATTTACCTTGGCTCCAAGCGTCGGCACTGCATGGACGATCGAGGCAGGTTTGAAGTGAGAAGCACCGACTCTGTCCAAACCACGATGCCTAGATGAATAGCCACCTTCGCCTCCTCCAAGGTTGTCACCTATCAGTCGCTTCCCTAGATAATGATGCTTGTTATCTCCCTATTTCAACACCATGTATTGAGTATCACTAACAAATTGCTTGATCCATCACAACACCACATACAAAGTATCACTAACAAATTTCTTTGCATTCACCATCTCAATACCAGTGCAAGCATCAACAGAGAGAGTGTAGTTTGGCAGAATTTACCTTAGCTCCAAGCGTCGACACTGTATGGACAATCGTGGCTGGTTTGAAGTGAGAAGCACCGGCTCTATCCAAACCACGATGCCTAGATAAATCGCCACCTTCGCCTCCGCTGGGTTTGTCACCTATCGGTCGCTTCCCTAGGGAACAATACCTGTTATCTTCCTATTTCAAGACCACGTACTGAGTATCACTAATAACTTTCCTTGCATTCACCATCACAACACCAGCGCATGCATCAATAGAGAGAGTTTAGTTTGGCAGAATTTACCTCGGCGCCAGGCGTCGGCACTGGATTATCGATCACAACTGGTCTGGAGTGAGAAGCACCAGAATTGCCACTTTTGCCTCCTCCATTATTGTAACCTATCGGTCGCTTCCCCTTATCTCCCTTTTCTGAAGTCCACAAAAAAGATCATCAAAATCAGAGGCAAACAACAGAAACGGGGGAAAGCGACAATGCACATCCAAAAAAGACAAGAAGGACAAGATCACGCAGTTTACACAAAAGCTGCATCGGTAAACACGATCAACCACAAAAGCACAGACAACCGAGGAAGTAAAGCTAGAATATAGTGGCTCGAGTGAAGAAAGGAGAAACGCTGAGTGCACGAGCGACGGAGATGAAGGCGAAGAAGAAGAGAACATGAAGAAATCTTCGAGATACTTCGAGACGGGAGCGAAGAACAAGAGGAAAGTCGGTTCTGAACGAGGTCAAACCCTTATTTGAAACAATCATAGTCACTTTAGGCCCTTCTTTGTGTCAATGATGGCACTTCAGGCTCTTATTTGAAACAAAGTTAACTTCATGTCCTTATTTGAAAAAATGACAACACTTTGGCCCTTTTTTTTTTCCCACATTAAAATTTGTCCGCCTTTTTTAGTTAATAATAATATCGCGAGAAGGCATCGAGCTCGTGCTCTGATCCCGCCCGTTTAACCACGGTGTTTCGCTCTCAACGGTGCGTTTGACCCTCCTCGCTTTTATTTCCCTTTTTTTTCTTGTTGGCCCCTTTGGAAGCGATGTAGCTCTTCTTTGTGTTTTCTTGCTTGGGTTTTCTGATGGAGATGGATCGAGGTTCTGAATTTCAAGAATAGTTAATCGCGGACGTGTGCTTGTTTGTGGGTGCTTTAGGTTTTCGGATCCTAGGCAAATGGATTATGCAGGCGTCTGGCGGCAATTCAGAACCGTACAGAGAGAGGATCATCCGTGACTGGGAGTAGTGGTAGCAGTAGTAATTCGAGAAGATACAGTCTATTATCGGCTTCGAATCTCATACAGTCGCCGATATCTACTTTACTGGAGTATTCGGGTCTGTTAAGAACGAGGCCAAACCATCTAAAAACTGAGCCTTTGTTCCATGGAGGGGTCTCTGGAGGTCTTCACGGTCGGGCCGGGATTCTACAGTGACGAGCAATGATGGGTAGGTTTCGATTCGGATAATTGGGGCAGGAGAACAGGAGCATCGTAGGGAGAGGGCTGGATTGGTGGTGGGTCAGCAGGCGAGAGAAGCTGGTGCAACAACTGAGGCGTCTACGCGATTGTCGGCTGCAATAGCGGCAGCCGATGGTCAGGGAGATGCTAGGAGTGGAGCGGGCGAGGGTGCTTCGCAGCCTGGGAATGGAGGCGGTGATTCAGAATGGGGGGAAGCTAATGGCAGGGAGTCTTCGTACCAGAGATATGATATTCAGCAGGCCGCGAGGTGGATTGCGCAGATTCTGCCATTCTCACTGCTCTTGCTGGTGGTCTTTATCCGGCAGCATTTGCAAGGTATCTTCCTGCCATTTGGTGGTTTGCACTATTAAGATATTGATAGTTTGGCTAGAGATATATGCTCGTGAGAGAGCGATAGTTATCTTCCAAATGGCCAAATTCATAGGATCATTGTGGGCTTTAACTTTCTTTTGGATTTTTTTTCTCCCTGATGTCTGTATGCCTCATTGTGATATTGCATGTTGTGGATGATCACATGATTCCCAAAACATGTGGTGCCTGTTTTGATTTTATTATGGCAAGAATGCACGAGAGAGAAGCTGAAAGTGCACTTTGAAGCTGTGTTGGATGGAAATGCTAGTATAGGTTACAAACATCCAATAGCCATATCAAATTTTTTGAAATCACTCTACTAATGGATGACTGCTGCTATTTGACATTGATGATCACTATGAATGAAGTGATCTGGAGATCATTTGGAAGTTATTATGACTCATTATAGGAAGAAATGTGAAGGTTTGAGTTGGGGCAACTAATAATTCAAAGCTTGGTTGTTACAGCTGAAGCTGCTCTCTGTCAGCGTTTATGTATATTTGGCTGCTTCACTAGAACTTTTTTTTCTTGAGTAGCCCTCTCTCAAGCTTACTCTTCTTCAAATCGTTTTCTTTTTTGCTGAATGTTAAAATAAATTGACGTGAACCCGCAAGAATGTCATAGACTTATGGTAAACTATGAACCTTATTTAAGAAGTTAACAAGTGTTATATTTTAGGCTCTTTCCCCTGGTCTAGAGTGGATATGTAAGCAGCATGGACAATTTTTAGTTTTCGGAAAATTTTGTGGAGGAATTAAAGTCCTAATCTTTTCTGATTTGGCCAAAATGAAAAGAAATATTTTTCGGATATGGTAACAACAAGTCATTGTGAAGTCAAAAGTAGTTGTCATATTTGGTCACACGGGCAACAATGTGATTTGGCTCCTTGGATTGCAAGTGGTGATTGAATTTTCTTCCGGAAATATTAATTTGTAGTACAGCATAGTTTTTTGAAAGCAGTATAGCTTTCCTTTTGTAGGTCTGTATAAGTAAATGCCATATTATCTTCCTTTTAACTAGAGGATGGGAGTGGAGATTCTCTGGAGATAACATATACTTTCTTCTGGAACCATCAGAAGCATCTAGCAAAAGGTTTAACATCCGCGAACATAACTCAAGATTTGCTAAGATCAGTCAGTATTTGGTTTTAAGAAGTTGGATTCAATTCAAATAATGTATTTCTCTTCCTTGGTAGAGAACATAATTCCACCTCTTATCATCTACTTAAACAATTTTTACTTTCCAGTCTCAGATGAATGCAGTTCGGTGTTTTAATGCCTGGTGTCGGAGCACTCCATCTAATCCTATAAACAACTAAAAAAATTTTCCTCGAGGAAACCTTGAGTTTCCTTTGTTGAGCTCAAAAGTATATTTGATTATCTAGGATACAAGTGTCGATAGTTACCGGAAAGTAGTGAACGTAAGGTGACTTTAAACTGGTTTTTGAGTATTTTCCAAGAATCTTTTGGACAGTAAAAAGTCTTTCATACAGTTCATGAACAATTTATGCTTGAGATTTAGATTCCTTTCACTTTGGCAAAGCCTCTGCTTTTTCATTATTTTTTTTATCTTCAGGCTTACGTATACTGATCTTGGAAATGAGTTTGAATTTGATACAGTAACATTTCATCCTTTTGAGGACATCAGCACAACGAACATGGCTAGCTGTGTAGTCAAAGTCAAACTCTCTTAATGGAAGTATGTTTTTGGAAGGAAAAAAAAACATTATGTGAGGCATTCTCTTGTCGTCTTGATCAGAGAGCACATTCTGTGCATACAGATTTGGAGAGGAACTGTGGTTGATAAACCTCCCGATGTTTCCATGCGCCTTGGCATCAATAGTAAAGCACACTCACCATTCTCCTCGTGGGTGGCACCACCATCCCCGAAATTAAAGAAGTAGTGGTGTTTGTTGAACTCCGGCAAGTCTAACTCATCTGGAAGTACTTCGCCAATGTACTCGCAAAAACAAAACTTGTTAACGGGATGTGTGATCGTGATCTGATGCCCCACCCCTTTCCTCGAGTTTGAAGTATCTCTACGTCAAAACTAACTGGAGCACTCCCATCCCATCATGGCTATTTCTCGTCGAGTTTCTGGTCAATCTGTACTTGGACATCAGCTTTCTGTCCACTACTGACGCATGTAGAATTGCACTTAGAAAGTCTCTCGTTGTTGGCATCCTTAAGAGCAGAACCATACTTCGTAAGCTTTTATCTGCGAATAAAGCAAACAAACAAACAAACAAATCAGGAGCGAAATCGTGAATTATATCCTTAGAATTTTTTTGATTGAAATACCCCTTCTCCGATGGCCGGAATACTCATGTGTTGGCCGGTCGGCCGAAGGTTTTTATTTGAGATGATTTAGCCCTTTCATGTCTTTATTTGGAATTTTCCTTAGAATTTTACAGAACATTCCCTAGAAAATAAAATAAAAATTAAAAAAAAATTAAAATATTTGGTCGCCGGCCGACCGGCGTCCACGTTAGAGCCGGCCGGTCAAAATTCGCCGAATGGACTGAATTGGCATAATTGCAAAAGATTTAGAACTGAATCAGGGAAAAAATGTTTAGGACTGAATCAAGGAAACAATGTTTGGGATTGAATTGGCACAATTACAATAGGTTTAGAAATTTTTTGGTAATTTTTCTCCGATATTACTTGGAATCGAGATATACTATGAGGTTCGAGTTTAAGTATTTGGTATTCTTTTCCCTTAAATTTTTTTTAAAGCATTTTGAAAATTTGGGTTGGCCATGTTGGAATTTTAGGAAAAATTCCAAATAAGGGTTTGCAGTGGAACTTGCTTCAAATAAGAGTCTGAAGTGGTCATGTCAATCTCAAGGAAGGGCCTGATGTTGCTGGCCAAAGGGTATTTTTGTCCTTTTACTTTTTCGATTTTGTTTCCTTTTTCTATTTTTTCATTTTCCTTTTCTTTTTTTTTCTTTTTCTTTTTTCTTTTTCCTCTTCCCTCCACCGGCCATCACCGGGTCGACGGAGGTCGCCGAACTCATGCAGGGGCCGCCCTCGCCGGCGTCTGACGAGGGTCGGCCTCGCCTGCCCAGCCCGGCCATTGCTAACTAAGGGGAGGCCATGCTTCGAGCGAGGGTTGCCCTTGCTAGATTTGGCGTGGGCGGCCCTTGCCCGACGCCATCGATGGTCGACGATAGCTAGGGAAAGGAGAAAAAGAAAAAAGTAAAGTAAAAAAATAAAATAATAATAAGTTATATACTTAGAATTTTAAAATATATTAAAATATTAATATGTTAGATGAAGGGTGGTGGATGGGATAAGAAAGTAGTCAGTTGGCCATGTCAGCTTGGCCTGGCCGGGGCCTAGTGACCCCCGCCGACCACTTCCGCACCATGGCCGACCCTTGCCAACGGTGGTGGGGTGGCAACGGCGAGGGCTGCAGAACCCTCGCCGCTATTCTGCCTCTGTTTTTTTTAACCTTATTTTTTAAATTAATTTAACTAAAAATTAAATTAAAAATCAGATTTGAACCAAAAAGACATCGTTTTAGCCACGTCATCGCCACGTAGGAGAGAGAAAATATTAAAAAAATTCACGTCAACATTTTTTGTTAGCCATATTGGACGGAGTTAACCGGAAGTACTCGTCTGCACCAATTTGCCAAGTCTTAGGAATCGATTGCACTTTTTGCAAGTTTTAGGACTTAATTGCACTTTCATTACAAGTTTTAGGACTTCTAGTGAACATATCCCTTTTCTATTTATTTTTTTGTTGTCCTTCTTCCTCCAGCCGATCGCCGAGGTCGGGCTGTCGAGGGTGAGCCTCCCGACCTCACCTCTGGCCCGGCGATCAGTTGGAGGATGAAGAAAAAGAAAAAGAAAAGGAAAGAAAAGAAAAACTAAATCAAAAAATTGATAGGTAAATTGCAGAGTAAAAGATTTGATTGATGATTGATTGGTCCCTAACAAAGAGTACAAGGTATAACCGTCACTTGCGGTTACTCTCATGCACCTTATCCCTAAATTCTCAGACTGGCTTTGGTAACTGCTTTCCTCATTCTTTAAACGGTTTAAAGCACTAACTTAGCTGCTGCATAGCGGTCGGTGTGACAAACTGAATTTATGATGTCGCCGACGTTCACATTTAACCGAGCGTCGGTTTGCCATGCTCTCGGCTACCGACATATCTTTCCATGGGCTTCGCGACTTTCCCGTGGGCTCAATGACCATTTAAGGCCCAAGCCGATTTTCGGTGTCGACAATAGTTCGTATAGATGGTTTGCTCCACATATTTTGATGCTAATGACGAAGCTTTACGACTCCGCTAACTTTTTTGCCAGTCATTAAAGACATTAATTACGAGGTTCTTATTTCACAGTAAGTTAAGGAAGATGTGGATTTCTAGATACTAGCCAAGGGCTATGCACAGATACATGAAGTAGATTCATTCGTTACAGAATATTAAAAATGAAAAAAGTTAGCAAAATATATATTGGGAGAGTTCTTTCGAAGTAGATTGTTCGTCTTCTTGAAAAATACTTTCGTACTCATTCTATATAAGCTAAGTGATTGCAATGGTCATTTTCTTTCAATATGATGGATGCTTTTAAAATCACATGATCAATGGCGAAAAAATTGGCAACTTGATAAGCCCACGAGAGTTGAGGCTATACTTGAGATATATGACTATCCAGATTGACTAGTTTTGTAAAATCCACTCAGCTCAATTTTGGAAAATCTTGTGGTATAACTAGAATGTATTTTTTCTCTAAGTGACCATTATACCAATTGACATCATATTATACATCTATAAAAAATCGATGAAAAATGTCCATCTACAATTAAATTCTAGCAAATGATATTGTTTATGAGAGATTGCTCATATTGATATGTGAATATTATGCCAACCTCATTAATAAGTTAAGACGCGGGTTAGAACTTGGATTAATAATCCAAATAGGGATTTGCAAATACAATGAAAGGTTTTCGCTATGTCTTGTAATTAGTTGGGGTCTAGAAAAGCATGGATGAATTGAAAATAGAAGATATCTCTTTTTCGAATTTAATTGAAAGTTCACAGTGATAGCAAGTAAGGACATACGTTTAGTATATGCTATAAAATCGGCAACCCGAGTAAATACAAGATAAACCAGAAAAATGGGTTTTTCTCTCTATTGTTTTCTAATTGAATTTCTACCAATAAAAATCTCTTGCAGTTATTTGTACTCAAAATAAAATAAAATAAAAGGAGAAAAATTTCAAATAAGGGCATGAAGTGAAACTTATTTAAAATAAGGGCCCGAAGTGCCATTATTTTCTTAAATAAGGACCTGAAGTGAACTTTATTTCAAATATGAGTCTGAAGTAGCCATCTAATCTCAAAAAAAGGCCTAGCCTCAAGCGCATTTATGTCATTTCTCTTCTCTCTCTTTTTTTGCCTGGGAGAGGGCCCTCTCCCGGTTCTGGTGAAGGCCTACAGGCACTCGCCTCTGGTTGGCGCGGTCACAAGCGAGAGGGTTGCCCCTCCCACTTGTGTTTTTTTATAACTTTTAACTTTTTTAATTTAAAAAGAAAAAAATAAAAAAAGGGAAATAGCGAAAATGCCCTTGAGGCCAAGCCATTTTTTTAAAACTATATAGCCACTTCATGCCTCTTTTTTTTTAGAAAATGAGAGCATTTATGACCCTTATTTAAAGTAAAGTTCAATTCATGCCCTTATTTAAGAAAATGAGAGCACTTCAAACCCTTATTTGCAATTTTCCTTAACATTGTATGCATCGAGCGACTTCTCCTTTTTTAGGCAAAATTCCCTATAAGGGCCCAAAGTGCCCTAACTTCCTCAAATAAAGGCCTGAAGTGAACTATGCTTCAAATAAGGGACTAGCCTCAAAGGAATTTTCGTTATTTCCTCTCTGTTTTTCCTTTTTTCTTTGTTTTTTTATTTTTTTGCTTTTTTAAAAATTAAAAAAGTTTTAAAAAAAAGTACAAGTGGGAGGGGCGTCGACGATGGCCGGTGAACTCGCCAACCAGATGTGGCCCTTGCTAGAACCGAGGGAGGACCTTGGCCCTTGGCTAGATAGGGGGAGGGCAAGCGACCCCGTGGGCTATCGTCTGTGGGGCTGTGGCCACAGAGGGGCTGTATTTTTTTCTTCCACTTTTTGAAAAAATGATAGCACTTCGTGTCCTTATTTGAAACGAAATTCACTTTAAACCTTTATTTGAGAAGATAAAGATAATTCGGACCCTTATTTAAAATTTAGGTTAATATCACAAAAAATTCTAAAATAATACACATGTGACAAATTTACCCCAAACTATTTTTGTTATCACAAAAAATTCCAAATTGATGTACGTATGACAAATTTACCCCACATTATTTTTTTGACCACAAAAAATCTTAAACTGGTACACCTTTGACAAATATACCCCAAACTGGTACACATGTGACAAATTTACTCTTAATTAGTTTTCGTTAAATTTTATCGTCAAATTGCTAAGTTGGATGACACGTAGCAGTTGCCGAGTGTACGCGTTTGGGGTTTTTATCCTCTATTTGTCAAAGGTGTATCGATTTAGAGGTTTTTTTTTGTGGTATTAACCCGATCTAACGAAAACTAAGGAATGGTAAATTTATCACTTGTGTACCAGTTTGAGATTTTTTGTGGTAAAAAAAATTAGTTTATGGTAAATTTGTCACATGTGTATCACTTTGGGGTTTTTGGTGGTCGAAATATAGTTTGGGATAAATTTGTCAAGTGTATACCAATTTGGGATTTATTGTGGTCAAAGAAATAGTTTTGGATAAATTTGTCACAGCTATATCAATTTGAAGTTTTTTTGTGATCAAAAAAATAATTTTAGATAAATTTAGTACATGTTAGAGCTGTCAATATGGGTCTATTACCCATATTTGGAATAAATTGATTTTATATGGGTTGTTAGCTTTTAGAGGAACCAGTAAAAATTGGTCCAAAAAATTAAAGCTAAATATGATAGGTCAAAAATGGGTTACATATAGAACTCACATATAACCCATTTTCGACCCATTAAAAGGTTAAGTCATCTCGACCAAAAAATAAAAAAATAAAAAGGTTAAGTCATCGTTATACTTGGGTTGGGTCATGGGTTGCCGACCGCCGCCGCCCACCGCTAGCCGCCACTGTCGCCCACCACCGCTACCCATCACCGCCTCTTGCCGCCCGCCAACCACCACCACCCGCTGCCGCCCACTACAGCCCACTGGCCGGCACGCCGCCGCCGACCGTTTTGGCTATCAGAAAAAAAATTACTTGCGCGCATCAGCCTCGTCTATTTTAGTAATGAATGTCGGCGTGTGATTGTTGATGCCCGTAAGGAACTCGCGACTTCCTCGGTTATCGTCCCTTGCTCTCTTCTCGCATCTCCATCGTTTTCCTTTTCATTACTCTATATAAAGCCACACTCAGATTCCCCACATCCTTCATAGTTCACACCATCAACGTTGCGTTGAGTTCGATCTGTGTCCAGTACGAAATGGGATTCAAGAAACTCTTTGTAGTTGCCTTGGCACTCGTGTCGATGCTCGGGATCGCCGAGAGCTTTGACTTCCCCGCCGCCGACCCCCACCGCCCGCCGCTCGCCGCCTGCTGCCATTACCAGCCGCCACGGCCGCCGTGGCTTGCCAGAGAAAAATGAAAGAAAAATAAAAGCAAAATAAAAGCAAAATAAAATAAAAATACATTTTAAACAAATTGAAAAATATTTTTTAATAATAAAGAAATTTGAGTAATTTTTATATTAAAAGTTAAAAAAAAAAATTCATTAGATTTTTATTGCATGAAAGTATTTTAGTAATATCATTTTTATTTTATTTACTAATTTTTTTATTATTTAATTTACTTTTTTTATTTGATGTGAAGTTTTTATCTGGTAACATATACATGTGAAAAGCTTAAAATAGGTTAAATGAGTTATATAGATTTTCCTGAATATTAGTATGTTTTAGTAATATAGATCAAAACGGGTCGGGTTGGGAACGAGTCAATTGCGGGTCGGGAACGAGTCAGTTGCGGGTCGGATCGAGTATGAGTCATCAAATATGGGTCAAAACGAATTAGACGGGTCAATATGAGTCGGACCATATTCGACCCGATCCAAAACCGACCCGACCCACCTATTGACACCTCTAATATATATATATATATATATATCAATTTAAAATATTTCGTGGTATTAACCTAAAAATATTCTCAATATATTAACTAGTACTTGCGTTCCACCTGCAAGTTTCTCAGCCTAAGAGTTCAGTTGTCCCTCCGGCGGCTTGTGTGAGCGAAGCATGAGGAGAGATGATGATCGCAGAGGCAGAACCGGCGGTTCACACCGGCGAAGGAGCAAAAAGGACGAGGCGGTCGACAGGATCAGCGGCTTGCCCGACTCGCTCCTCCTCCACATACTCTCCTTCCTGCCCTTCAGTTGCGCTGTCCGCCTATCGTTGATTCTTCGGCCGTTCCGTGGCCTTTGGAGATCTCTAAGTAGGCTATCCTTCGAGGAGTGCGATTTCCATGCCTGCCGTCGTGACCATTCTGGAGCTCGCGAGGGTGGGTTCTCGAATTTCGTCGACCATGTGTTGGCGCTACACGAGAGTCCCGAAATCCGTACGTTCCGTGTTGAGTTGGACTTCCTTGCGAGCGACTCCACTAACCCTGCATTTGATGCTTTCATCCTTAAGGGTGGTTGTTTGTATCAATACTTCCAAAATGGGATAATTGTCCAAAAAGTCCTAAACTTGTTGACGATTTGCCAATTTAGTCTTAAACTTTTTAATTGTACCAATTTAGTCCTAAAGCTATTATTTGGATAAATCGAAAGGACTATATTGATAAATTATCAAAAGGTTTAGGACTGAATTGGCACAATTGAAAAGTTTAGAACTAAATTGGCAAATCGTCAAAAGGTTTAGAACTAAGTTGACACAATTGAAAGGTTTATGACTAAATTGACAAATGTTCAAAAGATTTAAGACGTTTTGGACAATTTCCCCCTTCCAAAACTCAAGCAAATCACCTGGAGGTGTATATCGATTATTAATTAGAAGGGCAAGCGGGTGATAACATGAGCTTGTGTAATTTGTGGCATTCTAGTTGTTTGACTAGTATGATAGAAGTGTAGTGGAGATTGGATCCATCCATTACTCTTTGCAGTAAAACTGCAGCTTTCGAGGCGTGGGGTGCCCGAATTTGGGTTAAAGCAATGATTTCAATTCATGAAGTAAAGAAGATATCCACTTTGTTTATATTTTGCATTTGATCCGTCTTAATTAGAGGAGGCGTAGTAGGTTGTTGTTGTTGGTTGTTGTATGTTTCTGATTTACTTTAATTACATGAACATCATTTGCTATCGGTCAGATGTCGTTCTTTTACTCTTCTATATTTCTGTCTGTCCCAGATTATGTTTTATGCATCTCAATTCCTCCAATGGTTCTCTGTTTTCCATCTGCAGGTCTTCAGCATGTGGGATCTCCAAATGGAGGTCATGTGGGAGATATTGGATCAACCATGGCCATCTTTCAGCTGGAAGTCTGTGACAATGACACTTAATTTCGCAAAGTGGCACCTACCTGGGATTTGTTACCTACTATGGACTTGCAAGTTTCTAGAGACACTTACCATATATATTTATCCGTCAAATGCCGAGGATATCTTGGTACCTACTAGAGACTTGCGATCTTTCAAAGTCACTTACCATACATGTTTATTCATCGTATATTCAGGTGCCTAATAAATGGTGTTAGAAACATTTATTGCTTTAGCCACAGTTTTGCGAGAACAAGAGATACTTTTTTTCTTCTGAAAGTTAAAACTGTGCCTCTTCATTGCATTGAATTTATCTCTAAATTTCGTTAGGTGTATTAACTTGCGATTGAACTATGGATATTGGATGTTAGAAGTGGTATATTTTTTTAGAAATTAAGTTTATTTGATTTATGAATGCTTGAGCTTTGCACTTTGTTTGCTATTTTGTCAGGGAAATATTTTTTCGAAACGCAAGTTTGATGGGAGGAGTTACTGGTGTTCAATTGGAGACCACCCATTTCATTGTCTTGCATACCACCTCAAGAATGTAATGGTATATGCATGCGTGACCGAACCATATGTGATCGAGCTGATCGAGTTTCTGCTTGGAAACGCACTGGTTTTGGAGAAAATGGAGATCTCTACTAAAAGGAATTTTGGACAAACTGGAAATGAGTCCTTACCTTCAGCTGACAACATCGGCCCACGGAAGGACTCTACCCCGGATATGCTTCTGGATTTTTCAAAGAAGGTTTTTAGTTTACCAAGAATATCTCCCCGTGCAGTAGTGCACATGGCAGTATGGTGATATGGTTTTCTCGAATTTAGAACTAGTGCTTTGATTTCATTTCTACAGTTTCTATTTATACCGACAGTTCATGCCTCTATCCTCAGTTTAACATTTTCTCTTGGCTGGTTTTCTCTTTTGGTCTTAAATCGATGGATTCAATAGTTTATCATTGGAAAAACAAGTTCATGAAACCTGTTATCTTTTTGGTTGGTTTCTTCACCAAGCCACTGTTGCTTTTTATCGTAGAATTTTCAGAGTTTGAAGTAGATGATGCAGTAAACACTGCTAGAGCAGAAGAAAGCTAGTTTCCATTAGGAGAGAAAATAATTTTAAATATGTCACGTCAGCATTTTTCGTTAGACAAGTTGATGGTATTAACGGAAGGACTTGATTATACTTTTTGAAAATTTTAGGACTCAATTGCATTTTCGCGTTAAGTTTTAGGACTTATAATGAACATATTCCTGAAAAATAAATCAATAACACGGCGTAAAAGGTTATGTCACCCTTGGAGCGAGAAAGAAGAATACCTCGCTCCATTCAAGTGCATTTGTCCTTCCAAAGCCTTTATTTTCTTTCAAGATGATAGCGCATCTTAACGCCAGAATAGACTCCGGATGGATTTGGGACTCTTCCTTGGACCATTTACGGTTAAGAACGGTTGACATTCCCAAATTAGAATTAAACATCAACTCATTCTCCACTAAGCTAAACTAATTCACGAGCCCCTCCTAATTACACGCATACACACTATTCACTTGGGTGGCTCCATCTTTCCTTTCCCACTTCATTCACGCTCTCTCTTCTTTTTCTTTTGCTTCTCCTCTAGAAAAAAATGTCGCGTTCGAACTCGCCCACCCGATGGATTCATATGGCCGCGCGCAGACATGACATTGCCCACATCGAACGAGACTCCAGCATAGCTTGAATAGCTCGGGATGCTTGTTAGGTATTTAAATAACAAAACTTCGTCATTTTTAAATTATTGTTTTTCTCGTGCGATATGCAATTATTAAATTGGTAAAATGAGATATATATATATATATATATATATATATTGGGTTAGGTATAGTCAATCAGTATTTTAAAGGACACTCCTTAATAGGACTAGACTTGTCAAATTTGCTAGTCCTATATTAAATTTACCACGCAGCGGATGAAAAGAAAGAACGTTACAGCTGTCGCGGTTGGGTTTAGGGAAGTTACTGCTTCCTTATCACAAGCTGGCCTCGCTGTCACGTGCACACGGCAGGGGCACGTGTGGACCACTGACGAAATCAAATCGTAAAATTTGCTCTGATCTTCGGAGAATCAACGTCGGTAGTCTCCTAACTAATAACTGGTAGCCCCCATTTGTCTTGTACAGACGTATGCTTGTTAATTACTTGAAAACTTAGGTGACTGTCTAGTGTTGACACCAAATAATAAAGAGTTACCGAATGGACTTCAGTATCATTGTGTCCCGAAAATCGGTAAATCGGGAATAGTAAGCTACTCTGAGAAGTTCGATAAGTTAGCTGCAACATACCGAAATGTCTAGAAGACTAAACCTGATATTCGGGAAGTAAGAAAACAGGACCACTGATTTTCAAAATTCGGTAAGATTCTGGACATACCGAAATTATAGAGGATCAGCAGTAAGAGGAATATGAAGACAAAAGGAACTGCAGGATGGCCAAGCTAGCCATGTCAGCAAGAAGTTACGAGCAAGAAATCCGGATAGTGGATGCGAACAGTTCACGGCAATTGCTGGAAAAGATTCAAAATTCAAAGCCATATTGACAGTTGAAGATCAAGTTTTGGCGGATAAAACGTGGGCAAGTGGGAAGTTATTGAATGCGCCAAGATTCAGAGTTTGAAAGCAAGAAAATAACCGACAAACGGTTATGCAAAGCCAAAGAATGATAAATAATCGAAAGAGAAGAGAGAGGAGACAGATGAACACACATCCAAAAAAACTCAAGTTTTCTGCACTTTAACTTTCCTGTATTCTCCTTTCCAGCATTTAGAGTTTCTACAACTCTAGTTTAGTTTCAAGCTTTCTACTGCTTTAGTAGGAGTATTGTAACGTAGCCTGAACCTTTGTTGATCTCAAATCCACATTCGATTCACTGATTTCATACCCATTTCACTTCCATTTGTGTTACTCCGTGTTCTCATTAAAATTTCCTTTCGAGAGTTGAGCCACAGAACCCTCTTAATAAAAACCGAAGACTGAATTTCGGTGAAAGATATTCCTTGTTGCAAAAACGAGCGAACATCTAGTCTAGCCAGGCAGAGTTCTACGAGAGAGATATAGAGGAACACTTGTCCTGAAATGAAAATATAAGAATTCTCTTTCTGCATCTGCTCTGAGAGAGAGAGAGAGAGATATCTGAATCCACTTTCAACCTCATTGCTAATGTCTATCCACAGCTATAATAAGAAAAGTATGAACATATCAACTTCAAACTCATTTCCAAGATCAGTATACGTAAAAAGCAGAGGTTAAACCTTTTGCTAGATGCTTCTGATGGTTCCACAAGAAAGTACATGTTATCTCCGGAGAAACTCCACTCTCATACATACATTTCCTTTTTGACCTCTCTGTTCTCACCAATGCTCCCCCTTTGTTTTTGTTTGTTCCCAAGTTTCATTTTCCTCCCTCTTAAAAGGACCAAATCGCGTCCCGCATACATTTAGGGGTTGCATGAAAACCATCCAGAAATAGAATTTCTATTCCAAACTTATTTCTGGAACAGGTTTGGAACAGAAACTAGTTTAGTAACGTAATTCTATTTTTTTATTTCTGAAACAAAAATTGTTCCAGAAATAGATTTGGAACAACTTTGAGAAACAAAAAATTTTAGTTTCTGGGAGAAATAGAAATAGAAATAGAATTTCTGTTCCAGACCGCCGGCCGACACCGCCTACTTCTACTCTAGAAGTATAAATTTTCAACTGTTGTCAAACGAACTTCTGTTTCAAGATCAGAAATTTATGTTGTTATCAAACGCATTTTTTGACTCAAAAACTCATTCAGAACTAGAAATAGATTTTTCTATTTCTGTTCCAGAAACTTATTTCTAGAACAGAATGGTTTTCATTCACCCTTACAGTTGCCCCCTTTCTTCTTTCTTTTTTCGCTTCTCTATAAGTAAGCTATGATCTAACGCCCATGAACTTTTCCATGTTGTTTTGACTGTTCGTTCGGTATTGATTTTCCCAAACGAAATGGTGGATTGCCTTCGCGAGATGATCGACGGAACGGAACGGAAAAGATCGGGCTGCTTTCTAAGCAGGAGGCAACGCGAGCTCCGTATTGGATTTGGAGAAACGGGGCAGCAATCGCACTCCGACATTGGCGGACGGACTCGTCAACTCGATTCGGTGCATGAGAGACTTAATTTGGTGATTTGTGGAAATAGAAAAACTTTGATTAGAAAAATCAAAAGTACCGAGACTTAATACAGGAAAAAAAAAAGGGGGGGTGTATCGTCCACCGAGGCCCGGCCCAAGTTGATATGCATCGTCTATCGTGGGCCAACGAAGATGGGGTGTCGTAAAGCCCATGACAGATGTGGCCCGTTCATGGTCATTCTCTTCACCAAGGCTCACTGAGAGCGACAACAATATAAGTGACTTAAGAAGCCCAACCGGCCCGGCCCAAGTTAACGAACCCAATTCCGACTCCCACCCGGCCTCTTCTCTGGCACCCACACTTTCTTCTTATTCAAGTACGGTCTTCTGGTAAAATATCCAGCTAACCCGTTCTTTACCCATCTCGCATCTATCGCGGTTAGGAAAATGACACGAATGATTTCCTGAATTTTGAAGTCACCGTGAAATGTGGTCCTTGAACTTTGAATTTATTCAATATAATCTCTGAACTGTAGTTCAATATCCAATGTGGTCTCTAAACTTTTAATTTGTTCAGTACTGTCCTTCGACTATTGGTACATTTTCAATTTAGTCTATAAACTGTGCAAAAATGTTCAATCTTACCCCCGAACTCGAATAAATGGAGTGATAACATAGAAATTTTTCATATAGCTCGAGGACCACATTGCATATTGAGCTAAAATTCAAGACAGCATTTAAAAAAACTCCGATATATCTCATCCTACATACTCGATATGAATGGAAATATTTTCTTGATTTCTCAAAGCTTCTTTGTAGGTCTCGACGAGATTTGTGTTGCGTCGTAGTATTAACCATCGGGCTAATCTCGCATCGAATGAATGTTGGTGTTGATGAGATTAGAACGTGGCGAAATTTTACAAGCCGCTCGCCAAAATCACGAACAGAACGCCCATGCATCGCGGCCGCGGTTCCCCGATTCCGTCGGCGATTCTTTCCGTACCGCGTTAGCGATTAGGGGAAACGTGGCCGTGAAACATGATTGATTCGTTTGAAACTACCTAGAATGCATCATCATATAAGACTAAGGCACGAAGAAATCGAAAGGCAAGACAAATGGTTAGTTAAAAGGGCTTGAAAGCAAGTGGGGCTTGGAATGTGTGAACAGCCTCTCTTTTTTCACCCCAAACCTTGTCCTGTCTTCGTCGTCAAGCGGAGAGTCAGACATCGTCGGGCCCCATCGATCATCGGCCACGAGAATATAATTGTAAGTAATGCGATGCCACACAGAGCCCAAGATATTAATGGAACGACGTAGTTTTCAAATTACACCAACGTCTGCCGTCCCGAGTAAACATGATCTCTGAATTTTAGCTGAATATGCGATGCGATCCCTGAATTTTTAATTTATTCAATATAGTTCTCGAATTTTAGCGCAATGTGCAATGTGGTCTTTAAATTTTTAATTTGTTCAATGCGGTCCCTAAACTTTTGGTACATGTTCAATTTGACCCATATTCAATGTTGTTCAATAAACGTGAATTGATAGAATGACAATATTGAATATTTTTCATATAAGTTAGGGATTAAACTGAACATGCACCAAAAGTTCAGGGACCACATCGAACAAATTGAAAGTTTTAGGAGTCAAATCGCGTATTTGGCTTAATGTTCATAGACCACATTTAGCAAATTAAAAGTTCAAAGATCATATTACACATTTGGCCAAAGTTCGGGGACTATTCGTGTCATTTTCCTTGCCTTGTACGTGGAGTCTATAGCCGAATACACACGTGGGTGGAATGGTTTTGCGTGCTTTTGTGGTCCATTCAATCGCATCTGTTCATCGAAAGCCTTTATTTTCTTGCGAGATGATGGCGCATCTGAACACAATGATAGACTTCGGATGGATTGACTCTTCCTTGGACCATTTACGATTCAGAACACTCGACATTCAAAAACTAGAATTAAATTAATTCATGCTACAGTAACCTAATAATCCACTATATAATACACTTAAATATTCTTTTTTTTTTCACCAAAAAAAAATAAAGGAACACGATAGTCTAGTTCGTAGATTCTTGAGAATGGTGTAACGATCTCCGGACTGGGGTTAACTTTAAAAAAAAAAAAAAGGAGGTGGTGAGAACACTTGAAAGGCTTAGATCTTGATGGCGTATGAGTCGGGTGCGGGGCAGGCGGGCGGGCGGGCGGGCGGGCCCGAATTCGGAAAACAAGAGAGAACAAAGCCGACCTCTCTCTTTCTCCATTTTCCCACCGCGATTGGCCAATTTGAACCTTCATAGGTAAGCAAGACGAGGGCGGTGCATCACGAGCCCCTCCTACTTACACGCATACACACACTATTCACTTGGGTGGCTCCATCTTTCCTTTCCCAACAACCGCAATCTTCATTCTTCACAAAGTGAGCCACAAAGGTGGGCCCCACTTTCCCACTTCATCGTCGCTCTTTTTTTTTTCTTCTCCTTTAGAAAAAAATGTCGCATTCGAACTCGCCCGCCCGGCCCGATGAATTCATATAGCTATGCGCAGACATGACATTACTCGCATCGAATGAGACTCCAGCATAGCTTGAATAGCTCTGAATGCTTGTTAGACATTTAGATAATGAAACTTCAATCATTTTTAAATCATTGTTTTTCACGTGTGACACGCGATTATTAAATTGGAAAATTGAGATTTTTTTTTTTTGATCTAGGTATAGTCAATCAGTATTTTAAAGACACTCCTGAATAAGACTCGTCAAATTTGGTAGTCACATATTAAGTTTACCACGCGGCGGATGAAAAGAGAGGACTGTAAAGAAAAAAGAGAAAAAAAAAAAAAAGGAACTGACGTTACAGCTGTCGCGGTTGGGTTTGGGGAAGTTACTGCGTCCTTTTTACAAGCTGGCCTCGCTGTCACGTGCACACGGCAAGGGCACGTGTGGACCACTGACGAAACCAAAGCAGAAGTCGCTCCCCAATCCACAAAGCGAGTCAAATGCCCTGTGAGCTGGCACGATAAAGCTGTATATTATTTGAATTAGATTAAAGATATAAACTAAGTTTTATATTAAAAAAAAAAGGAAAACGGAGAGGGCCTAGGCCACCTTGGCCGGCCATCCCCCCCATCGCCCGCCCTTTCCGGTGATGGTGGGGCGGCAGCGGCGAGGGGCCCTGCCCGTTTTGCCTTCTTATTTTTTTAAGTCTAATTTAGATAATATTTATTTTAAAGCCTTTGGGTTAAAACGACGTCGTTTTATCTTTATCCTTCATTTTTAGCCACACCAGTGCCATGTAGGAGAAAAAAGTTATTAAAAAAATTCACGTTAGCGTTTTCCGTTAGATGGAGTCGATGAAAAGATTTCATTGAGCCAAGTTGACAAGTTTTAGGACTTGACTATAACCTCTTTTTTTTTAAGTTTTAGGACTCAATTGTATTTTCGTGACTAGTTTAGAGACTTCCAATATCTCGAGTTATTACGTAGACTTTAAAATGTAATAAGCTTTACTTAGCTATAAAACCAAAATAATAATAAAATTCACATTAGCTCCTACCGAGGAACCTGATTTTTCATGCAACCTTGACGTTTTAGTTACGAGTTTGCAACTTCTACTTAGTCTTTAGCCAAGCCGGCCTTAAATTTCTATTTTCACCGGCGGATTGATCCAAAGATAATTCGATAATAATTTCAAACGCGCGTTATAATTTTATTCAATGGATTAATACCATGAAAAACTCCAAACTGATACGTCTGTGATAAATTTACCATAATTTATTTTTTTTATCATAAAAAACTCCAAATTGGTACACCCGTGATAAATTTACAACAAACCATTTTTTGACCACAATAAACTTCAAACTGGTACATATGTGACAAATTTACCCCAAACTATTTTTTGACCACCAAAAACCCAAAGCTTGTACACTTATGACATATTTACCCCCAAACTAATTTTTTTGACCACCAAAAACTCCAAACTAGTACACCTGTGACAAATTTACCATTCATTAGTTTTCGTTAAATATGGTTAATACCACGAAAACCCTAAATCGATACATCTGTGACAAACAGAGAGTAAAAATTCCAAATCGGTACACCCGTTAACTGGCATGTGTCATCCAACTCAATAATTTGATGGTAAAATTTAACGAAAAATTAACGTATGGTAAATTTATCACAAGTGTACCAGTTTGGGGTAAATTTATCATAAGTATACCAGTTTAGGATTTTTGGTTGTCAAAAAAAAAAAATGGCATAAATTTGTCGCGGGTGTATCAGTTTGAAATTTTTTGTGGTCAAAAAAATAGTTTGGGGTAAATTTGTGACAGGTGTACCAGTTTGGAGTTTTTCGTGATATCAATCCTATTAAATATGTACTTATAATGCCCGTTATTCTAGAGTTACTAACCATGATTATTCAAATTGTGATTGTTGGCCTAGGTCTACGTTCTAGTTTGGCTTGGCGCGTTGCTCATGGTCTTCTTCTTCTTTTTTATAATCGAAAAATCAGTATTGTTTAAAACGCGTTGCTTATGATTGGAATCACTGAATTCCTAAGTCGAATGTATTAAATTGGTTCCTATGAATTAGCTATAGCCTTTTCCCTTTTTCGAAGCTCGTGTTTGAATAAAATATAAATACTCTCTAATTACTCGACAATTTAAGATAATTTCAACTACCCTTGTTGAGTATATGTTGTATTAATTTTTATTTTATTTTGGTCGGATTATGTTGTGTTAATTATTTGATTAAAAAGAGCATATGATGTCAAATCACTATGAAACTTTATTAATAACGTGTCGATCGCCTTTAACGTTCCGAATGGTATATAATTATGTACCCAATTTTTTTTTTTCAAGGACGAAGATTAATCGGATTTGGTTCGGGTTCGAGTTTAGGTGTCCAGTGGCAAGTAAGGAGTGTTGTAGGGAAAAGCGTCGATGTGGAGAGGTGAGATCACTCTTGAAAATAATTTTCCATTTTTTGGATCTCGAAATGAATAACAAGTGAGGTATTTTTAAGGTACGCGACTATGATGGTAAGGGAGCGAGATCTTGCCATGTGGCAATCTCGTCATGAGAAGATCAGCCAATGACGTGTCGCCCCGTGTCATGAGGGCAAGGGGCATCAACCCCGGCATAAAAGGATTAGGGGTACACCTTGCTAGGAGCCCACTAAGTAGAATCTATCTAATTTATCCCAATAAAAGGATGATCCTGGATCATGCGACTAATCCAAAGTTATCTCTTTGACCCTTACCTTGCGAAGTACAGCTGCAATAAATTCATATGTCTGAGTTTTCGCCGGTGAATTCGAAACACTAGGACGATGAATAATATATATAAATATATGTTTTCGCTTAAATTTCGAACATTGTAAAGTGATAACAGTATAAAATGCACAGTAAGAGAATCACACTCTATTGCTTATAAAAGAAAGTTTCAAACTCCTCGTTGATAGAAAAATTGAATTATGTTTTTTTTTTGTTACTTTAGGATGATTGCAAATCCATTCATCGCCACCCTTCTTCTCGAAGCAATTAGATATCCTTGGGCCCCATGAAAAATTGCAATAGCTTGACGTGAGATCTCGAAATTTTATTTTATATCAAGGGATGAAAAATATTCATAAAAATTTCGTCCCTCCTTTTTTTTTTTTTGTCTTTTTCTCCTCAATGGCCAATAGCTATCCCCGATAGCAGAAAGCCTTCCCATCTCGTCTCGATTGAACAATCACACACCCATTATCGATCCAACAATCATCGAGGCAGATGCATCCTCAATCAAGAGCGACTTCAGAAGAAGTTACGTCCTGCTTGAAACTCGGACCGGGGTCGCGCGCTCTCGAAGGGCGACCACCCGACGATTGAATCTTAAACTCGCTTAATGACGTCTCAGTGGATTTGATTAATTTAAAATCTATGTAATTAAGAGCTAGGGATACAAAATCAAATCAAGAAAAATTATGCCATTTGAATAACAAATTGGAAACAAATGGGGACAAGAGAAAATGAGACTTCCACGCATGGTGTGCTCCTAATAAAATATTTTATTTGCTTTCCGCACTCCTCTCTCTCTCTCTCTTTCACTGCGCAGCGTCTCGCTCCACTGGCACTAGAAGAAAAGCTTCTCTCTCTCTATCTCACCCTTTCTCTCTCTAGAAGATACAGTCCATCAATGCACTCCTTCTCTCTCTATCTCTGTCCCGAAGTTGGCTGGGAACATCCGCTTGTCTCGAAGCTCTGAACTGAACTACGCGGAGATCAGCTCTTCATCGCCTGCTGCCAGCGGCGTTAAATGCGTCGAACCGCCCATCCGTCGCGAGTACGGCCCGACCTCCTCCTTCCCGCTGTCCCCTCCCCAGATTCGGTCGCAATGCGGTCGCTCCGGACCACCTCCTCGGCCTCGCCTGCTTGAGAGCCCTCCCTCCCGCAGATCTCCGCCTCCGGCCGAGCGTTGATGATTTACCTCAAGATTCTCCGGTCCTTTGCGGCTTCTGGAGCTTCGGGGGATCCGCATTTCGGCTCCTTCGCGAGGGTTTGCTCGTCCCCGAGTGACCGGCGTTGAAGCGTGTCCCTCGAGCGGAGATTTAGGGTTTGGAGCGGGGGTTTGTAATCAGGTACTTCGCTGCAATCGCCACACCTCTTGCGTTTTTTTTGCATTGATTTGGTTGGATGCGCGTTAGTTGCATCGGGAGGTCCTGAGTACGTATGGCTTTAGTGACTAATAAATGTCTTATTTATTCGCGATAGCGACGTCGGGTTGACCATTCAAAGACGGAGGTGATTAGACGGCAGTTTCCTTTTCTCGTCGCTCTCGTTTGATCCATTTGGATGCTGGAATCTCCGATTAGGAGGAAATGCCTGTGAAGTGATGGACTTGTTTTCTCGCGAAAAAGGCGAAGCTTTTGAGATTCTCCAGCAGTTGTTGTTGGTCCATGAGGCCGGGTGTAGCTTCTTTCACAAGGATCGGAAAAAGGGAAAAGTAAATCTGGGCATTGCCATCAGAAACTGCAACGGCTGAATAAGCTTTTGCTCTCCCCTCCTCTCTGAAATACACGTCCCTTTTTTCTCTGCAGTGCCCGTTGGTGCTGTTTGTCATTTGGTTGAAGTCTTTTCGGAATCTGGAATTGCAGAAACCAAGCAATGTTGGTGAAGTTGCTGTAAGGCAATTTACTGCCCAGCTCTTGGAGTGCTCGTTTATTTGGGGAGTTGAGTTTGTGGCTGTTGAACTGGGATATCGATTCGAATAGAGTGGCATTCTGCCGATTTTCGCTCCACCAGAGCATCGATGGGGCGTCTCTGGGGTCTCATGATGCACGTCCTTCTGTTATGTTTGTTTGAGGTTGAGAGTTCGAATGCCCAGTCTACTGTTGGATCCGCACGAGCTTTAGATGGGCTTCTCCAGGATTATGCCTATAGGGCATTTGACGACCACCCTAGGACGGGCATTTCTTTTGACGGAGTTGTTCCGTCAAACTTGACTGGGATTAAGGTATCTGCAATGAGGCTTCGGAGTGGCAGCTTGCGAAACAGAGGTGTTGTGTCATACAAGGAGTTTGAAATTCCAACTGGAGTTACTGAGACTCCATATGTCGAGAGGCTGGTTCTTGTGTATCAAAACCTGGGAAATTGGTCTGTGGTGTATTATCCATTGCCTGGTTACACGTTTTTATCGCCCGTTCTGGGTCTTCT
The DNA here is from genome assembly GCA_029784005.1 of Lenwebbia sp. NSW1173648. NCBI lineage: Eukaryota > Viridiplantae > Streptophyta > Magnoliopsida > Myrtales > Myrtaceae > Lenwebbia > Lenwebbia sp. NSW1173648. The sequence goes on from JARCGZ010000002.1 coordinate 28,354,624, forward strand.
TGCTTATGACGCATTTAACTTGTCGGCTACAAATTTGCCAGAGTTGGATATCAGGACATCTGCCGACCCCATATTGATTCATTTCACAGATGTGAAGTCTCCTCCATTGGGGTCTGTTGCCAAGTGCGTTTCAATTGATTTAAACGGTTCGATCAATTTCAGCAATCTGATATCGAGCAATGTATGCTCTACAATGGAACAGGGACATTTTTCCATAGTGGTTGAATCTATTGCTCCTTCCCCTGCTCCAATCTCTCTGCCTCCCATATCCGGTGGTGGAGGACCAAGTCCAGGAAAGGCAAGTCGTGGAAAGTCCAACTCCAAAGTCTGGATAATTGTTGGGTCTGTTGTGGGGGGATTAGCATTGATTGTGCTACTGGGTTTGTTACTGTTATGGGCACAAAAGTTCAAGCAAAGAAAGAATATGCAACAGATGGAGAAGGCTGCGGAAGCCGGGGAAACGCTTCATATGACTTCGGTTGGTGATACGAAAGCACCAGCAGCTATGGTCACCAGAACACAGCCCATTCTTGAGAGTGAATATGTGCCCTAACTTCAAATATTCTCGCAAGCTTCCACGTTCATGGAGCTGCCGCTTTTATTCGAGTTCACTTCCTCCTCCCAGAAAAAGCCTTTTTTCCCTGACTGCACCTTCTTTTTGGTGGTGTCTCCCATCTGATCTCTTCATTCATGGTAAGTCCTTGCTACTAGTGTGGGCAAACTAGGATTTTTGTGTAAATCTGCCTTTTTTTCACTTGCGAGCGTCCATAATTTCGTGATTCATTATCGTGTGCATTTAGTGAAAACTGTTAAATTCTAATTGTGTTGAATTTACTTGCCCATTGAGAAGGAATAAAAGGAAATTTTCGTGTCATTCATCTCTTCTGATTGGCCCATACTGCTCACTTTTGATTAACAAAATGATTCATCAGATTAGTCTGTTGCTGGTTTCTGAGGGCCTAGACCGGCTTAGAGTCTCTTCAACTAGGCCTAGTCTTAATGTGCTCTCACGGAATATTGCAATCAAGCATTATTGTGTCATGTCATCTCTTTTAAGTTCTACCCCACATCCACGAATTGCGAACTGTTACTCCTTAGGAGCTTGGGTTTTTCGGGTCCGTGTAAAGAGATGTGTAACATAGGTTATACAAAAGTTTCTACACAAGAACAAAGCTTGCAGGTCGCCACGGATAGCGAACCTAACCTCCATGAAAGGGAATGGAGTACTTCAAGAACACTCGTTTATGTGGGTATTTGAAAATGAAAAGCATTTGATGTGAAGTCTAGAAAAAAATTTCTTTTTTCCTTTTGTTTCGGCTAGGTAGCTTTCACTTTCAGCTATGTTAAACATTATATAAAGCAAAATGTTGGGATGGAGAATCCTCTTAATTAGCTATATGACTTTGCCACTTGTGTCCAAAACATGTTGCTCATTTACTCTTTTCTGAGTTGGACTGGCCTGCTTGTCTCCTGTCGCCATCCTTACCAACTGAGAATCAGAATGTCGGGTCGAGGCTTTTTGTGCTATGATTGACCTATAGATGATGGTGAACAGCCTGAAAGATAATCGCACAAATTGAAGATCTCGTGATCAAATGTACTATTCCAGGTGGAAAATGAGCTCCCTGATTTATATATATATATGAGATTATGGGGAATTACATAATGAAATGGCTAAAACTTAGTTAAATAATCGATCTGACGAAGTACTTTTGTTGGAGTATGATGGGATGCGGGTACTTTTCCATAATTCCAGAAAAAACATGAGGAAAATGAATAACCAAACGTGTGGGTATTATATGCAAAAGAAATTGGTATTACTAACAGAGGTCATAATGTCGATTATTTCACGAGTGAAGATTTTACATGGAGAATTCAAACTAGATCCGACTATTACCTTAAGCTTTCCAGCCGGACTAAAGCAACTCAAATAAGTTTTACCCCTCCCGACTCAACAATGATGTTTGTCTCAAATTCTTTTGAAGTAGCTGGTAGCTTCAGCAATCACAAGATGGAAAGGCAAAAAGAAAAAAGATCAGTAAACAACCAGTCAAATGAACGATTCAAGTTGTTTGGGATTAGCAAAATAAAAATAAAAATTATTAAAAATAAAAATAAAAATAAAAATTTGAAAAATATAAAAGTATTCTTAAAATTTTTCATGTCAACGCTGGCCGGCCAAATGGATTGAATCGGCACAATTGTAAAAGGTTTAGGACTGAATTGGTAAAAAAAAAAATAGAACTAAATTGACATAATTGTAATAGGTTTAGGACCGTTTTGGTAATTTTCCCGATAGAATTGATACCGATATTTTTTATGACCATTTGGCTGGATGTACTGCAAGGCAAAGCATGACGAGGAGATCAAATTCAAAGTGAATTTGGGCATCACCGGAACATCTGTTTCGTCACGGGTGAACCTCCATATCGTATTACCTGTTATTGCTTGCTCTTTATGGTTCATCACATCATGAGAACAATAGAAACAAATTTCCTCTACGAAACAAGTTTCACAGTGACGTCACGTTCTCTCCTTTGGTATTTGGTTCTATTATTGTCCTTATACAGAGGAAAGAGCCCCCCATTGTCCATGCAACGGACGGCAATTGAAAAAGAGAAAATTCCAAAAAAGAGCCCGAAGGGTCGTCATTTTCTCAAATAAGGGCTCAAAGTGGTCATGGCTGTTTCAAATAAGGGCTTGATCTCGTTGGCCGATCAAAGGCATTTTCGTCTAAATACAAATTTAATTTAATTTATAGTTAAATTAAATGAAATAAAAAAATTAAAAGTTAAAATACACAAAAAAAAAAAAAAGGAAGCACGGGCAAGAGGGCAGGCTGCCCTCCCGCCTGTGGTTGCCACCCCGCCACCGGTGGGGTCGACAGCGCCTCGGTGACGGCCAACGACCCCGCTGACCAGAGGCGAAGGTGACCTGCCCTTAACCAACCGGTGAGAGATCCCTTTTTGAGACTGATGTGACCATTTCAAGCACTTATTTGAAATAATATTCACTTCAAGCCCTTATTTGAAACAATAAAGGCACTTCATGGCCTTATTTGAAACAAAATCCACTTCATGTCCTTATTTAAGAAAATGAGGGCACTTGAAACTCTTATTTGAAATTTTCCCCAATGAAAAATTGAAGGTCTTGCCTCAGCCAGCTCAGTGTAGTCACCCAAATTTGAACCCGACCGTGCAGATACTCTGGCTCAACTCAAATAGAAATCGCCATCTATAACCCCCAACATTCCTGATCGACCACCGAAGTACCTTTCGAATTGTTCTACTGAACCTATGTTTCAAAGCCTGTTTTCGGGTGACTTTGGCTCTTGGTGCGAGTTTTAGGCGGGAAATGAAAGTTATTACTTTAATTTAGTTGACTTTGAATACTGTTCTTTAGATGTTTTGAGACTTTCAGCATTCACCTAAAGTTAATAAAAAAGCTAAAATTTTAAAAGCAAAGTTCATACCGAACATCCCGGCTTTTAAGGTGATCTTTTTACCCACGAATGAAAGCGTTTACACGATTACATGGCAAACACGAATTTAACATGCATAGGTTTTATAGCATAATTATCTAAAGTACAGTGATTTCCTGTGACACCATTACAAAACCCGATTATGGTACGCGAACAATTGTTGACAACCCTCCCGTCCGATGATTTGCCACATTGTTTCCACCCAGAAAGAAAATGGGCTGTACCTAGAAGGCTGGGGAGGAAAAAGGCCAAAAAAAAAGCCCTTTTTATGGTTGGGCGTTTCAGTCTTTTAATGATGATGAAAAGCCAAGAGTCGGAACAAGTGGGAGCTAAAAGCCCCAAAATCATGCCAGTAAGTGGTAATTCAACTGTTATGAGAGTCAGATTAGGGTACTAATGAGGCATAAATACAAGCTACCCAAATATTAGAGAAGAGAGGGTTTCCCATCCCTTTTGATCAGGAAAAGAAGAAGCTGTTTAGACAATGAAGGAAGCTAATGGCTTTCACATTTAAGGACATCAAAATGGGAAAATACTGGCCCTAAGGACCATGCGCGATCACAGCCATTGGTTTTTGTAGCATGAGACCCTCCCGGAGGATCCCACTGTGATTGATCCGGTCTATGTGGTTTCCATGGTTCCATTAGATTGCTCAACAATGTCGGAGAAAAACCCCTCTAAAAGAAACAGCTCAAAAGAAAGGATGTTCTCAAGAGAGGATGCCTCAGAATGTTATAAACCGGGCCATTTCATATCTGTAACAAGGCGATGCATATTTCTTAGACCTGATTCACATATTAATAGTTACACACAACGGAATGTGTGATTGATTTCTTAAAAACTTAATATTAGTCTTCTTCCAAATTCTAGGTCTGTATGCACCTCAAATTACTAGTTAATCCAACAGAATTACATAATCTGGCCCAAGAAACAAATTGTATTGCTATAAGACCAGATCATAGGCAAGCAACTGGTCTCAAGACTTTATGCATCTCTCCAAAAGTTCAAGCACAGCAATACCATGAAAAGCTACCCGAAGGACAATGGCACAGCAGACCAACTTCTTGATAGGTTTTGCAATAGATGACTCAAAAGAAACTTTACATGACCAGCTGACACTATGAGATTAACAAGATCCTCACATCCCTTACATATTCCACCCCCCCAAACTCCAGAACTTCTCTCCCCAGGTCTAAATCAAACTGATTTCTCCCGTCTATAAATTAACACCTCAGTTCGTACACTATACTCTGAGAACTCAAGTTTATATGTGCAATTTCTTATAGTAATGACAGCAGTGAAACATAAACCAAATGAGGATCATCAAACCTCCACAAATAAATTCATTAACAGTCATAAAAAGTACATTTAAGGTCAAATATCATCAAATGTGCCCCAAATGGTCTGTAAGGTCATCAAGATGCACATGCAAAAACGCAAAAGAAAAAAATGACCTCACTAGATATTGCTTCCAGACTCCTTGCCATGGATGGAACACGCATCAGCATTTTATTACTTCACTGACTTGATCGACTTTCCTGCATTATGCATTTTAATTCAGGAATTTGGATGCCAAGCTGCATTCAGATGGAATGAGGCAACTGCAGAAGAAAAAAATGCCAAAAGTAGTTGCCATGTCTATGGATATAATATGATACCACACCTTGAGCCTCATTCATCGCAATACTTGCTCACATACGTAAACAATGGGGGCTAGCTGAAAGACCATCATTTTAAAGCTCTTTCGACGGTAAATCAAGGCAGATGGTACAGAAAGGAAACAATAATGCAAACTATATTTGTCTTGTTCACTAATAGTGAAATAATAACATGGTCAATCACGTTTCTATCCAAAGACAATTATGTGAAACAAAAAGCAGAAGGATGATGCCACATCCTCAGCTTATTCTCCTTTTCCCAGCTTCTTTCATCAACAATACACGAAAACAAGAAAATCGCAAATAATATTCATACGATTGAAAGGGAATATTATATCACTCAATAGCTAAAAAAGCATTTCAATGCGGCGTCGGCCGGTCTTTCGACCAGATCCCCCCAAAAACCGTCCCTTCACACGATCGCTGGTTCACTCAATAGCAGCTCCTGTATTCGCGAGGGTTGAAATATGTCTCATTTATCAACAATAATTTATGTCTAAAACATTTTCTTTCATTTTTGTAAGCGATACAAGCTATTCTTTTTGGGAAAATGTTTTCCAAATCATTCATTTTCCGTGAAACAAACGGAGCCTAAATCATCCCACTAAAGCCCTCACTGTTCAGGCCCCAAGAAAGAATCCCCCCCACTGCGGCGCGCAGTACTACAAATTCAATATAAAAAATCAGATCTAAAAACTACTTCGAGTTCTATACCCAAGATAGTGACCGTAACAATTCCAGGGAATGTTTTCGAACGAAACAGTATACCCATGGCAACTGTCAGTTTAAAGAAAAGACAGAACAATACAATCTATTTGGGAAACAAAAGTTCTATCACAGGCAAGTTCGTCAGAGTTTGCATGGTTAGCCACTCCGTGCAGAACTCGATCACTCTTACAAGAATATGAAGTTGCACTACTCCAGTTGCAACCAAATTGTTTAAAAAGCAATAGAAACTGATTGACAAATTTGACCACCGTAAAAGTTAAGAACTTCCACCATGTTCCCATAGATAGATCTTTCAACTAACTACTCTCACTACGACCTTCTTAACTTTGACTTCTACTTGATTGAATATGATGGCATGCTATGACCAACAAAATCAAACAAGACCAGGGGACATGGGAAACTATGAATTCAGTTCAGTAAGACCTTAACCCTGGCTAGATTAGATTGGTGAAGCAAAACCGCATGTACAGATGTAGTAGTTCAAGGTGAAGTTTGCTTTTTTCAGGAGACAATGTGGCGCCGCCATCCAAGAAAATTATAGAATGAAATGGGGTCAGGGGGTTATGATGGCATCTAGATGATCATGGTGGCGGAATTCAGTAAGGAACAAGGAGATGCTGCCCAACAAATTTTGATATTATCAGCACCACACCATGGAGGTAACAGCTTGAATTCTAACTAGTGGTGCTGGAAGGTTTCTGCCCCAAGTTTTCTAAAGATATTTCTGCATCTTTTGTCCCAAGAGACTCAGTTATTTTTAGTTCGACGAAAATACAACAATTTGGATGAGAGCCGAGGAATTGGAATAGGCAACCTAAAACCCAAATGGTGAACCAAAACCTTTCTGGCACTGAATTTTCCTGGCTCTTAAATTCCCTTGCACGGAAATAATGAGATGAACTTTCCAGTTCATTTTCAAGAAATAAACACCTTCTGTTCAATATAGCTGATTGCAGCGTTTTGTCCTACTGACATCCAACAGTACAAGGAAAGAAAACATCCTATACACTGCTACAACCCTTCATTGATTCTGCTAAGACTAGTTTTACCAATGGAGCTCCACTAAATGCTTAATTCATGGTTTTCTGCACTCTAACCCTTAATTAAAACAATCCAAGCAAGATCATCCACCTATGAAGCACGAAAAAATTCCGGTTCAACTTGCAGAAGTGCGGAATGTTGCCATCTCAACTCTGTCCGAGTCACTCACAGCTTTCAGGTTAAGAAGAATTCATTCCACGATGCCATTCTACTGTGTCGCGAATGCCACAAGAGTAACTGGCACTGCGACGGCACCACATCGGTAGACAAATTCAAAAAGAAGGAAAAAAGAAGCAAATTGAGCCAGACACTCCAATAACCCTAAAGACCAAATCCTTGCGAGACAGCGCAGGCAACGCGATTGAGCACACTCCCACACTTCACGAGCAGCTCAAGATCATTTAGATTCCGTAGAAAAATCAAATCGGGCATACCGAGAGACATGAGATCGGGGCGGAACCTACGGAATCAACTGGAAGGAGCGGAGGAAAGGTTCTCCGCGAGCTTCTTGTCCCGCCTCTCCATGGCCACGTCCCACACGTCGTTGCCGATGTGCTTCGGCTGTCGATCGCGAATCACCAAAAACCACCCAAAAAGCTTCAAAACCAAGCGGAGACGGAGACGGAGGCAATCGGAGCCGATCTGAGAGGGAGAAAAGACAACTTACGCGGCCATGAGCGGCTTTGTGGATGAAGTACTGAGCGTTGCCCATGACGCAGAGCATCCCGGCGATGATGCCGAGCGGAAGACCAGCCTCCAGCCATACCCACGACATGTCTCCACCACCGCAAGCTCCTCTTCTCTCTCTTCTCCTTCAATTTGTTCGTCGAGTTGGATTGACGAGGGATGATCTTCGCACTGCGAAAGTCAATTCGGTGAATTTTAGCCCCAATTTATATGGTCACCTCGGTCTTTTTCTGTTTTCTTTTTCCTTTTTTTCTTATTGTTTTTATTTTCCCCACATATAATTGGTTAGGAAGCAAGGACACTCTTCGGGACCTTTGTGTCGTATCAGATTTGTATGGGACGTCAATACGAGTCTGATATTATCCGACACGTGGTCAGCGCTCCGGACAAGCAGCAACACGCGGTCCAGCATCTCGACACCCTATTCCGACACGTACGGGGTCAATTGGTTATTGTCTCACATTTATGGGTCAAAATATAAATCAATCAAAAATATATATACTCAAGTCATTTACCCAGCCACCCCAAAATTAATATATTCCGTTAGCCCCAAAAAACCTAATCGTGAATTCCTAACGGAAGAAGAACAAACTCGATGTCTATATTTTTATATATCCATGATAATGTATATTACAACGTGTCCTAACATGTTGAAATTCTCTATTTTTAAAAAAAAAATGATGTATGGTGTCACGTCGCGTGTCAGTGTTGATGCTATTTGGATTGTTGGTTAGAAACAAAATATAAGATATCTCCCTTATTTTAAGAAAAAGAGTTTTGTGAGCACCTATCTATTTTTCATATGTTACGCCAAACAGTTTGATCTTGCGTAAGCACAAGCTCATCATTATCATTTCCACAATTCATGTCATCGTGTATGTTCGAATTATTATTGAATCGAGATGAATACCATGGGACGCTTTCCTAAATTAATTACTGTCTCACAAAATAATTTTAAATCGGTATCCCATAACACACTTGTCCCTGACTGAAAAATTTACTCTCCATGCTAGATCGCAAAGAGTAAAATTTGGGTCAGCAACACTAATTTGTGATTTTTCACGAGAGAAAATTAGCTTAGGGTAAATATATTATGGGGTAACGGCATCACATTTTTATAAGAGGACAATTAGTAGGGGATTAATGTCTCGTGAAGGTATTAATTTGGAATTTTAATGTATCAAATTTTTTTCTCCGAAATTTTGTTTTCATAAAAAGAGGTTTTCTTACTAGCCTAGTAAATACAGGAGAAGCACCATTTTTTGTTGAGAAAATTTCAAATAAAGGTATGAATTGCTCTCATTTTTCTTAAAAGATGGCTCATATTGAAACTTGTTTCAAATAAAAGTCTGAAATGGCAATGCCAATTTCAAATAAGTGTCTGACCTCGCCAGCTGGTCAAATATTTCGGTCGGTCAAATGCATTTATGTTAAAAGGAAATTTTAATATTGAATTATTCATTTGTTTTTATCTTTTCTTTTTTCTCATTTCTTTTCTTTTTTTTTTTCTTCTCGTCGGCCACTAGGCAAGGTCTCTGGGCATTCCCGGTGGGCCGGCCATCGCTTGAGACTGGCCATCGGCAAAAAGGAAATGAAAAAATAAAATAAAAGGGAAAATGATAGAAAAAAAGAAAAAACATTCATAAAAGTAAAAGATAAAAATACCCTTCAAATTAGACAATTCTTTGAGACTAATATGACCACTTTAAGTATTTATTTAAAACTATAGACTCACTTAAAAAAAAATAAAGGCATTTCTAATCTTTATTTGAAAATTTTCCTTTTGTTTGTTGGGATGCCGTTTAGGGTTTTTCTTCGCGAGTGCGGTCACGTGCGAGGTCTCTTGAGGGGTATTTATACGAGCTTATGTCATTCTCGTTCCCGCAGCGCCATTTTCTCCCTCTTCTCTCTGTCTCCCTCTGCGCTCGCTTTCTCTGAACATTCCCATTTCCCACATGCTCCCATTGTTAAGATCCTTGATCCACCACCACCACTAAGACCGGACTGACCCCAATTCAATCCATAGACCCGTATTCGTCGACACTGCAGTCCTCGCCGGCCGCGTTGATCCGTTTCTTCGCAGCAGCCTCTCCGCTTCTTCTTGCATACCCACTTCAGGTACTCATCTTTTCGACCGAATGTATCAATCTGAGGCTGTTTCCGGCATGGAAAGTTCCTTTCTTTTTCGACCTGAGACCGTTTGATACTTAGCTTTAGTTTCTCTGGGTGGATTGGCAATCGTCCGAGACGATGCATCTTGGATCTTTGGTGGGATCTGGATTTGTCGAAATTTACTGTTTTTCTTTGTTGATTGCCTTGCTGTGTGTGTATGGGTCCATTTCTTTTTCTTGTTAGTTTCATCCTTGGATTGAATATGCAGAAGTGGGTGGTAGGTGAGGTTGGTGAGGAGGCTATTTTGTTCTAGAGATTAAAGACCGAAACATGGCTGCTCTGTCTCAACTGCGTTACATCCCACTTGCCGGGCGGCACTACAGCTTCGCCAATAACCGCCATCGAATAAACAATAACCCGTCTGCGGTTGCCTTCTCACCTTCCTCATCCTCTCTCAATAGTCAAAACCAATCCTTTCTCCTTCCAGAGATAAAGCCTGTCCCATTCAAATTGCATGCGAAGTTTGATTTTTCATGCGGTGGAGGAGGTGGCAACAGTGGGGTTGGCCATGGAAGCGGGGGTGGCGGCAACGGCGGCAGTGGCGGGTGGAGTGGGGATGGCAGTTCTGATGAGTCGAAGGATGTGGGAATTTTGGGCCTTTTCCTCAATGGGTGGAGATCCAGAGTTACTGCAGATCCCCAATTTCCATTCAAGGTCTTGATGGAGGAAATAGTGGGGGTCAGTGCATGTGTTCTTGGAGATATGTCTTCTCGCCCCAATTTCGGGCTAAATGAGCTCGATTTCGTGTTCTCCACTCTCGTTGTTGGATGCATACTGAATTTCACTCTTATGTACCTCTTAGCGCCCACTGCATCTGCAGCAACGTCCAGTCTCCCTGCCATTTTTGCTAGTTGCCCGAAGAGTCACATGTTTGAACCCGGCGCTTATGGCATAGTTGAAAGATTTGGGACTTTTGCGTACAAAGGGATGGTTTTTGCCGCGGTCGGGTTTGCTGCTGGCCTTGTAGGGACGGCTCTCTCGAATGGCTTGATCAAGATGAGGAAGAAGATGGACCCCAATTTCGAGACACCGAATAAGCCTCCCCCGACCATGCTGAATGCAGTCACATGGGCAATTCACATGGGTTTGAACAGCAATTTCAGATACCAAACTCTGAATGGTGCCGAGTTCTTGCTGGAGAAGTGGCTTCCCGCGCTGGCCTTCAAGACATCTGTAGTGGCTCTGAGGTGCGCGAACAACGTGCTTGGTGGGATGACGTTTGTGATGTTAGCAAGGTTGACAGGATCACAGAGTGTCGAGGAAGGGAAGCCCGGCAAAGTCGAAGACGGGTTGGTTTCGGAGAAGGAGAAGTTGGTTGATGGGGAAGGTGAGGATGTCCGGGGCAATGAGAACAGTTGCAAGTGATGTACGTTTAATTGTATCCGCGTTGCTCTGTCAAAGTACTCTATAACCGTAGGCCTTCTCTGTTCATTAGCTTTGATCAAAGGCTGCAATAAAGTTTGAAGACGTGGGTGTTACTGGGGTCTTGATGATGACTTGGACCTGATGTCTCCTGTATTTGTTTCTTCAAATCCATCTTTCTGGCTTTGATGCACAAATTTATCAACAAAAAAAAAAAAAAAGGGCTGTGAACTCAGTTTACTAGCATGAGTCTGACCAACCAACAAAGGCCAGCCCTGGACAAATTTGTTTTCTATTCTGTTGATGCAATGTTGTTATATTATCTCAATATGTTTTGTTCGACTTTCCTTGTTCTTTTCCACGGGCAGTCATAATGGTACCGATGCCGGCATCTTTGTCTGCTCTTGAAGACTTGAGCTTTGAGTCCTCTTCTATGGTGGAGCCTTTGTTGTATGTCCTCTTCTGAAACTAATCATGTGAAAATTCCTCCCTCACCGGAACGCCCTCGCTTGCGAGAGAGAGATGCCAAAAATTCTCTAGAATAGTCTCTCCTTTCGACCAAAAAAAAAAGAAAAAGAACTAGTCGTCGCTTGCATGAAAACTGGAGATTAACGTCTAAAATTGATTCGTATCTTTAAATCTCAGTATAGGTCTCCTGTGTATTGAAGGACGATGGCTCCTTCAAGTGCCTAAGAACTTGATCAGAGATGCCAATTCTCCGCAATATGCCACTGAAGAAGCGTTTTTTTAGCAGCCTAGCATGTAGAAACAGCCATTGGGACAACCAACTTGCGGGCATCAGTTCTTGCAAATTCAGAGGACAAAGCGATGACTTGACTGAAAATTCTGATTGTTCCAAGTTAAAATATCCATAACCCATCATCCCGCTCATTCAAAATCCAAGATAATCATTTTGTTTCTGGCATCAATTTCTAAAACGAAATAGATTTTTTATTTCAATTCTTTGGATGAGTTTCTAAATAGAAAAACGTGTTTGACGACGACACAAAATTTCTTTTCTCGAAATAGAAATTTATTTCATAATAGCGTAACATTTCTATGGTTGCCAATTGCCGACTGGCGAAAGGAACGCGAGAGAGGAGGAGACCGCATGCAAGAGAGAGGGAGTGAGCAATAAGAAGAACTCTCATTTTTATTTCTGTTCCAAAAATAGAGAAATTGTTCCAAACCTATTTCCCGACTAAAAATTTGCAAACGGATTTTTGTTCCAAAAGGAAAAGAAACAGACAAACAGATTGATTATCATGCACGCTCTCAATAACCCCGTCAATCATGGACGCACCAGATGAATTAATATCGCTCTCTCGAATACAAGGAGTAACAGCTCCCTCCTCAGATCGGTACATCCTTTGAAAAATCTACATCAGGTGAAAAATCTGAGTTCAGTAACTGTTATGTATGAAATCTTTACATGTGCTGTGTCCTTCAAGCACTTCTTGACGGCGTTAGCTTGTTCTATGAGTCCAATCCAGTTGAGTCCCCAAACAGATGAGCCAAAACTAATGATTTCTGTTCGCTCCTAACAAGTCCACATCAAGATATGGAGCATTGCAAAATTATCTGACGGCCTCCGGGGCCGAATTGCAGTAAGGTGTGTGCAAGCACACCAACTTGGTGCATGTTAAGCAAATGGTGGCAAAACCAACTCCCATTAACAAACCACAACTGCTTTTCCTTGCGTCCAATCTCGTTGCTCTTTTTACTATCCGAGCAAAGCTCGGGAGTAATCCCCCGCAAGCAAATACCATCACGTGGTCAAGACCACTGTAGTCAATCCCTGCAAGTATGGCCCCGATGGCAGAAGTCGGGCCCATAAACCCGATAAGCGCAGCAGCTGCGAGGGAGCCGTGCCAGCTGTCAGTAGCTCCAAAGATACAGCTAGCGACAGCTGCACCCCTTGGAAGCCCGTGCAGAGAAACTGGAAGGACCATATGCCGGCCCAACCCGTACGCTTTAGGTGCTGCAACTCCGAGGGCAAGTCCCTCAGCCAAAGCATGCAAAGCAACTGCTCCACATGATAAAAATGACTGGAGGGTGAATATGCTCAATGGAAAGCCAGTAACCGATGGCAAGCTGTTTATTGAACTTTTCTTGCGTCCTGCAATATTTAAGATGCTAGATGATACGGCATGGACGAATGCTGATCCAGCAGCAATAAGCGAAATCAGAGGAATGAATCCCATCTTCGAGGAGAGCAGTAGTTGCAATGGTCGCCAAGCACCAAGGACAAATGCAATTCCAGAGGCGGCACCCATGAGGAGAGCATGCTGCAGACGGAAGGCAAGGGCAAATGCTACAAGAACAATGCCACCCAGCAGTGGCCCAAGACCAAATAGTAAAGAGACGAAGAAGCCAGAAGCATCCTCCGAGCTGGATGATATCACACAGTTAGTTTCATAAAGCAGACAAGACGAGATATTGGAAAGAGAGGACAAGAAAAGCCAAAAGAGGCAAATCGAGTCCGACAAGAAAATCGTGACTAATTTGGTACATCCGGTGCAGCTCAAGAAGATTAACGTGGTTAACAAATAAAAATTATCATCCCAACCCATATTCTGTCAGTTTATAAACCCCAAGTGCTGGTCCAAACCATGCTAAAGTAGAAAGACTAATTATTAACCAGAGAAGACGACCGAATTCAAATACTTTGGCTACGATGACGAAAACAAATTTAGGGACTGGGTGAAAAAACGATGACAAATATGAGAGTGACTGATAAAAATATGTCAGAAAGGACAATTGGCAGCTATCTTGATCCAAACTCAGCATGAGCAATGGAAACAAAATTAAACAATAGCAAGACGCAAACTCGCAGCTTGATGGCTGCTAAATTGATGATGCAAACATATGAAGGATTGTGAAAGTCATACATTCGCAATCAATAAAAGAAAATCCAAGCCGTTCGCTAATCAAAGAAAAAATTCCAAGTAATTCTAGTATGGATGGGTTCTTTACCCTTAACCTATTTAGGCCTTCCTTTGGGTGCTAGGATATGCGCATTTGGGAGCCTATTGTTGAGAAATTTGAGAAGACGTTGCCGGGTTAGATCTTTCCTTTCAAAAGGGGGAATATTGACCCCCCTCAAAAAAACACTCTGCCATCTTCCTATCTATTTCATGTCTCTTTCCTATCCCTTGTTCGGTTGCCAAATGGCTGGAGGCTTTTCAGAAAAGATTTTCGTGAGGGGGTTAAAATGAGATGTAAATTTCATCGGGTTAATTAGAAAGCAGCTTGTCAACCTTTTTCTGACAACGGTCTTGGCATCAAAGTCTCTTATATTGCTTGACAACGCTCTTCTAGGAAAATGGTTATGGACGTTCAATGTTGGATATGATTGTCTTTGGAGGAAAGTGGTTCCTAAATTTGGCCTTAAAAGAACAGGTTGGATTTCCAAAAGTGCAAGAATAGCTCATGATTGGAGTGACTTTGTTACTCATTTTAAATCTATTGTGGGAAATGGTAAGCAGATACAATATTGGCTTGACACTTGGTGTGAAAATATTTCTATCAAAGATTGTGTCCCTTGCCTCTTTGACATCACTAGGAACAAAGAGGCTCTTGTGTCGGATTGTATAGTTTCTCCAAAGGGAGAATTACTTGGGAGATCGACTTTACGAGACAAGCCCCAGATTGGGAGCTTGAAACTTTTGGAAGCTTTCTTCATTGCTGTATAACTCTAGGATTTCCCGCACTAGTGTGGATACTTTGTCTTGGAGTAGTGGTAGAGATGGAGCCTTTTCTGTAAAGTCTTATTATAATTTACTCAAAAAGAAGATTTTCGGTGGCAAGGAAGTTTTTCCTTGCTATTTGGAAAGGGAGAGTACCAATAACAGTTTCATAATGCAAAGGATCTTGGGAACGTAATCTCACATTCGACAATTTGAAGAAAGAGGGATTGTGCTTATTAATAGGCGCTTTTTTTATGCAAGAGAGAGGCAGAGACGATGAGACATCTCCTCCTTCACTGTCTGTGGACAAGAATGATCTGGGCGGCCACATATGGGTGCACTGGGCTATCTTGGGTTATAAAAGGATCTATTGAACAAGAATTACGGGCATGGCAAGGTCATCTCTTGCATTGAGGACAATTTCTTCAATCCCTCCTGCTGTTTTATAGTCGATTTAAGAAGAGCGAAAAAAAGAGCTTTCATTTGAGAAGAAACGCCCTTCTTTTGAAATTACTGAAAGCTGATTAAAAATCTTACACTTAAGGTATAGTGGACAGTAATGTGTGGATGTTAATCCTTTAGTCCATATCACAGATGATTTGTTTTGTACTTGAGCTCTTTGTGTATATGGGTTTGCACCCCCTTTGGTGCCCTTCAGTATTATTTTTGTTTTCTATAGAAACCATAAGAAAGAGATTTCTCTGTGTTCATGTTCAGGATCGAGTTTTTGAACAGACAGACCCACCTGTAGTCATGGCTGAAGTTCTGGAAAAGGGTGCTGAGAGCTTCCATGAATGCCACAGAAAGCGTAGCTGCTGATGCAACTTCAGATGGAGAAGCTTCCTACGAGTGAAAAGCCCAATGACCCGTAAATCTCTATACCCTAAAACAAATCTCAGTGCCTGATGGTTAGCCAGCCCTTTTTCAGGTCGAATACTGGGTTAAAGGTTCACATACCAATCCAATAAAATGTTTATATAACTAAGGGTGGGTAAGCAGTACCTTGAACGCATCAGGAAGGACTTCTGCAACAACCATCCAAATCATACATCCTGCAGCAAAGCCCGTACAGAAGGGCAGAAACTTGCTAAATACATCAGCACAGATGAAAGAAGGGACTGCTACAATTGGCTGCAAAAACAAATAACGAAGCCAGTTATTGACAGCCAATTAAGGACATGAGCAGGTCGAAGGTATTTATTGATATCAAACAGTCACTATTCAAGCAAACTGAGTAGTGAACACCCGATATTAATCTGACTAAGAGTTTGGTCTGGCTAATCCTATATTTTAATAACTTTCACAAGAGACACTAAATCGTTGGGCTTCTCCAAATTTTCAGTTTGAAAGTCTTCTTCAACATGAGTAAAACAAAAACAATAAGATAACATAATGTACTTGATTTAGTCCAAGGAATTGACATGCTAAGTCTGCATCATATATTCCATTTACTAGAGAACGTGATATATAGTTTGCATGTTCTCGTCATCCTTCATTATGAAACTTCCATACTTTTATCTTTTCTCTGGACGAAAACAACTGAACGAGTAGTGCAAGCAACCATTAGGAGCAAAAAAGCCAACTCGATGGCGTTTGATAGCCCAATAATAAAGTTGCAGCAGCAATTAAACTAAATAAATTACACAGAAACACCACCAGAAAAAGAAATGGACAATCTGGTATAGAATTGTAATAGGTAATATTCATGATTCACTATTAAGAAGCATATGTCTGCTAGTTTGAGCAGCCTGGCATGGACAATCCTAAACAACTATAAGTATCATGAACAACCCAAATAAGGAAACATCATATTCTATGTAGTTTTGAATCAGTCAGGCAAATCTGGCTTAGGAAAAGGCTTCCACTTTCCCATGAGAAACTCCTACAACATTTCACTCCATACCTGAGGTAGGGATGTAATTACACTCCATAACATAGCATTCTGTGGAGAAACGCCCCTTGATGCCAGCACCATGCTGACAGCTAATCCCTCCGGTATGTTATGAACTGCTATGGCCAAAGTCACTAGTAGACCTTGGGAGAATCCTTTAGAACCAGCAAAAGAAACTCCAACTCCAGAGCCTTCCCCGAATGAATGCAGAGTCATAATCCCAATAACGAGAACTACTTTAGTAGCATCTGCACCTTTTATGTCTAACATACTGACTTCTCCATATTGTTCCAAAAACTGAAACCATCAAAGTAGAATGCAAATTGTGACTGAGACTGATATGTGTTTTGTTTATGTCGAAAAAAATAGATAGGTGAGATCAAGATACAGTCATACACTATATCAAGCAAACAAAAGAAATCCTCTAACCAAGTACAAACAAACACCTTTTCTAAGGATGACAATAACAAAGCCATCCAAATGAATTCATAAAACACTATCCGAGCTACAAGTCTGGTACTATTCATCCTCGAGTAAAGTCTTAAGTCATGCTATTTACAGAATATGAGTCTAGGGCGCAGCATTGTTAATGCAGATATGAACAAATGTCTTGGCAGAAAATCTCAGAGACAAAAATGTAGAAGTATCAGTAAACTTCACAAACTTTACAAAAAGGTGAAATGGAAATTAAAAGACAATCTATATTACCTTCTTACAGAGCCAGATAAAAATGCCCCCTGATAAAATCCCAAAAACAACCCAATTTCCAGCACCATGCTCCTGCCCTTCCTGTACAAGGTCAAAACTTGCAGCCAGCATTACACCAGCTGCCATTCCATTGCATAATCCCGCCCATTGTGGATCAAGCTCCACAAAGAAGAATGGAACAGCACCAAGACCAGTCGCAGCAGCCATTGCCAGGGTAAATAAAGCAACAGTAGAGATTGAGACCTTGCTGTCGGCATTCTTCCTCCCGCCCAGTATGTTACTTGCATCATCAAAACTTAGGACCTTCTCCTCACCAGTACCATCTATGACATTACTTGTCACATTCTTGTGTGGAGCAGCTCTCAGACGTGTCATATCATTTTCAGATTGTGCCGTGATGCAATCTAATACCGCCAAGGAAAAGAGGAAGAATAAGAGGATTTGTTTGGCTACCATCTTCTTCTATATACACACGAAGAAGATATGTGGGGCCTTCAATATATCAAGAGATGCCCCGAGTGATCCTCTTGCAGACAATTCGGTCTTTCTACCACCGACAGCAACAAATAATTTGTTTTGCGGAGAGTTCACAAGAGAGAAACTCTCATATGCTCAGTGCTACAAGTACAAAAAAAAAAACCCTCCTGCACACAGGTAAGAACTACACCAACAGAATGAAATGTCGGTGAAGGGACCGAGGATTGAGAACTCACTGCCGCAAAATACTCCAATATCAACCCAGCTGCAGTGGAAAAATTCGCAAAACATGAGCAAAGCTCTCCATATCAATTGATTGGTAAAAGAGATCGCCAAATCATTCCATGCAAGGGAAAATTCTTCCTAAGCAGACCAAGGTACAAAGTTGAAAGAACAGATAAAACAAAAAGTGAGCAAAAACTAGCCTGGAATTGACAAAACCTTCAAAACCCACCACCAATCAGTCCCTCCAACCAAATTTAGCAGCTCATTAGTCCAACTTTAATCAATTTTCAATCAAAAAAAAGTTTGCTTGAGAAATAATTGATCATCGGTCAACTCCAGGCAACTATCCACAGAGAAAGGAAATCCGCCGAAAGAACACGCACCATGAGGCATAATTGACTCCCGGTTGACAAAAGAAATAAACCCAGGAAAAAAGAAAGAAACCCAGGAAATTCGTAACATCAATTAACGAATGAATGAGGTATATCAAGATCAAACGAATGATTGAGGACGAACCAGCCGCCGCAAAACAAAAATCCGAAATGCTTGATCTCGCCATCAAAATTCGGGGTAGCCCGATCAACGAGGCTAACAAGAGAATCTACAGCCGAAATCCATCACGAAAAAATCATAAAAAAGATAAGGAATTTACCGAGAGAACAGAAGCAAGAGTGATCCAAGAAGCCCTCACGGAGAGAAGAGAGAGTCTCTGGCAAAAAGAAGAGGACTTTAAGAAGGCAGGGCAAGGCACAGGGACAGTAGCTTCCAAGAATAAACCCTCCTCCGCCCCCTTCGATACGGATTGCTGTTAGCCTCAATATCAATTGTTCATTTACCTAATTCGAATTTGGGAAATCATTAGAAGGAACAAATTCGAGGTACGATGATGATGACGACGACGTATTTATGACGCGAGCACGTTGTTTTGCTCCCACCATCAAAACCAGCCAACCCTGTGAAAATCTGTGTTCCGCCCTCAACAAAAAAAAGTCAAAATTGGCCAAAACGGCGTTGACGCCACACACACTTTCCCGGTGGAGGGGACCCCCCATCTTTCTTATTATTATTTTTTTTCCTTTTATGCTTTTTGGATTTTACTTGATCAATATTTGGGATGACTAATTTTTTTTCTTTTAAACAGAATAAGTGATAAAATAATGTTTTAGGCGTATTTAATTGACCGAGTGTGTCCACCATCAATGCTAATAGAGCTTGTTAACCGGGGTACGTTGCCAGCAAGCTGGTTAACAAGTATTGTGCGAAACATTGGCCGACAACGCAAGAGCCGAATCTCCGATGTCTCACCTCAAACGCGAATCGCATCTATACGAGCCTACCCGACAGCAGTTACCCGAAGATGACGTGAAGTTTATCTTTCCCAACGCCGCCCCTCAAGTTGAGAGAAAATATTTTTCTTTTCTTCGTTTCGGGGAATACCCTCGAATTTAACGTCTCAAAGTTCAGATGAAATGGTTTAAAGACTTGCTTAGGTCCAATCCTCCATCGGTGCTAATGTTTGATTTTTGACGTAACTAATTGCCTTGATTGATCTCGAGTGAATACGATGTTGCCCGCAAGAAACCACCGATGGAAATACCACATCGCTAATCATGCCTCTCGTCCTAACTATAGCGAAACATGATTAGAAGATGGAAAGTAATGATATCTATGCATATAGATCTTATATATAATGAAGTACTCTATGAGTGGATATCCGTCGAATTACTCATGTTATGATCTTCTACATACTCAGTATTTCCGTTCTCGAATTACTCATGTTTTGATCTTCTACATACTCGGTCTTTCCGTTCTGTTACCTGGCTTATGTTTTTCATGTACTCTACGAGACTTTAAGATATTATGGGTACCAGAATAAAGGTGATCTCAGATTAATAAACCAAATTCAAGCAAAGTCAAGTCTCATTGTGCTCTCAAGCACATCAAAAGCAATGCCTCGTTCAGATGAGCAAGTGCAAGCCATTTCAGAAAGATCCCGGTTAAATACCGAAATGGTAGGGTACAGGGTAAATGAATGTGATCCTGGTTCTTTACGATGGGTAACAGATGCATAAATCTGCAAAATAGATAAATAGATAAATAGATTCATAAACCCCTATTGAAATGTATAATCTTTTTCTTTTCAAAGCATTGCTAGACGAAAAATTGAGTATCAATCTCAGTGCAACACAACCCTTGGAAAAATTGTCCAAAAAATCCTAAACATATTGTATTTTTGCCAATTCATTTCTAAACTTTTCATTTTGCCAATTCAGCCCATTCGATCAATTTTCGCCTGAAAACGTTGACGTGGATGCCGACGGTCCTATATGGCACGGCGGACACTAACGTAGACATTTTTTTAATGATATTTAATTTTTTATATTTTTTATAATTTTTTTGCTTTTTTTTTTTCCTTTTGTCTCGTTTTGCTTTCTTTTTTTCCCTTTCTTCTTCCTTTTGCCGATGGCTAGCCACGGGCAATGGCCGTGCGGGCTGGCCTTGCCTGGGCGAGGGTTTTCCAGGCCAACCACAGGTGAGGGTCGGCTTGGCCGGGCCTCACTTGGGCGAGGGCGAGCGCCGGTGAAGGCTTTCCTTGCCAGATCTAGCTTGGGAGAGGCCGCCCTAGCCTCGGGCCGCTCCACTTTTCTGAAGGCTCGAAGGGAAGTTATATGGAGGATGAGTTGCCAAGATCTCGACGGCCACAAGCTTGACAAGCATGTAGAAGGAGTGTTGAGCTGGCCGAGAGAGGGTTCGAAGATGGCAACGAGGCAGTGTCATGCGGTGGAGGTTGAGATCGAAAGTGGATTGGTGGGCGACCCTTGCCCCTTGCCCTGGCGACGCCAACCCGCCTGGCCATCGTCTATGGTCGGTGCCCCGGCAAAAGGAAGAAAAAAGAAAAAAGAAAAAAAGAAGAAGAAAAATCAGAAAAAATTATTTAAAAAATTCAAAAAAAATATTAAAATATAATTTAGATAGAAATGTCCACGTCAACGTTAATTGTGCCACGTAGGACGGCCAGCGTCCGCGTCAATGATTTCCGGCTAAAAATAGCCTAATGAACTCTATTGGCAAAATGTGAAAAAATTTAGGATTTAATTGATAACACTAAAAGGTTTAGAATTGAATTAGCAAAAGCGATGCTTATGACCTTTTCGATAATTTTTCCACAACCCAGCCGTGAAGAATAGAAAGCTTCGTGACGCGGAGATGAAGTGCAGAGAAGTACAGCTATTTGACCAATAGTTGCGAGCCCGTTCTTGCGTTATAATGAAGGCTCATGAGAGTGAAATCACCGGCCGAGCAACTGAACATTTTCATTAATTATAGTACTTTGTTAGAATTCTTGGGACTGAGAAGGGAAGAAGAAGAAGTGCAAAAAAAAAAAGACACGAACCATTACTAATTACTCAGCCCGACTAGACCCAAATCAGAAAACCCTGAAAATTTCGGGTCAGGCCGGACCGGGTAGAGCCGGCTCCGAAATTTTTGACACCCCTACTAACTAATACATTGGATTTTCTGAGGCCATCTTAGCATATCTTAAGGTGGGTTTGGTTCAACATTTGAAATGGACTTTCGAAAAATACATTTGGCCAAATGCTGAAAGCCCAATGCTAGTCCCTGCAACTTTTAGCAAGCATTTGGCCAAATGCTGACCTAAAACTGAACCAAACGCTTCAGCATTCTCCCAAAGAGCTTTAAAGACTAAAAGCCGAAAGCTGAACCAAACGCACCTTTAATCAGTTAAGTCTTCATAAAATTCTAGTTTTATCCAAGCATGAACTGTTAAATCTAGATTGAAATTTTTATAATTAAATAGAAAATTTGGGAATAAAAGTTGTTAGGGTCGTACAAAACGCATTTATGCTCTTTTTGTATTTCGGGAATAAAAATTTTGTACAGTTACAAACGCATTCTTTTGCTAAAAAATTTGTCTAGAGAATAGAAATAGAAAAAACTATTTCTAAACAGAGAAATTGTTCTTGAGAATAGAAATATTACCAACGAAGAATCATTTTTTGGACTCGGCCTTACATGGATCGACCTTTACAATGTACATTTCTTGGGTTAAAAAATATGCCACGGCTACATCATCACGGTCTTCCATCATCAATGTCGAGGGCTCCTCCCATGGCTCTGCATAAATCTTGCTCGTGGTAAAGAAGCGGCAGCTAATACTTCGGGTACCAGAACATACCTTTGATTCCCTCTGGGTCAGCTTCAAAACCCAAATTCCGGTAAAACTCTACAACTGCAATGAAAGCGGCGGAGCGAAGTGAAAAATGCATATCTACTTGAAATCAAAATCAAAGCCCATTGAGGAACTCTAAAACTAGTCAAAGCTTCCAATATCTCCAGGGACAGCACTCATAACAGCTGGAATCAGAGGGCAACCAATGATTAAGGAACAATATCCTCAGACTGATACATGCATTTCATTAATGTATTTATTCTCAGAACTTGGAAGATGCCATCACGCACTTTTCATACTGTTAAGCACATGCTGGTACATGGAGGGAGGAGATCGGTGCTCATAGAGATGGAAAATTGAGAAGCAAATCAATTTGCCCAAAATTAGTTGCGTGTTGTCAGTAATTTCTGCAGCGTTAGAAATCAAAAGTAGGGTTGTTCTGCAAAATATATTTACAGCAACAAAATATATGTGAAAGTATCGTGGTCAAGACATTTGCCTCAACACCTATAATATTACAGCCTTCGAAAATTAAAAAAAAAAAAGGAGGGAAAAAAAAAACTCTTTACCAAAAAAAAAAAAAAAAAAAAAACTCCAGTCTGCAACCATGGCATGATAACAGCAAGGATAGGAAACAGATGGGAAAATTTTGGACATGATTTCTCTCATTTCTTCTACTTTGCATGGCCTACATGTTCTATTAATTCTAGTCCATCATCATTATTCCCTCCCAAATATTACAAGGTAAAGCATTTCACCATAGAACAGTCAATTTTCTGACTTCAAATTTTCCGTCTCCCACAAAGAGGCGCCGATTAAATGACCATAGATAGACAGATGCATCCCGTTTCATAACTTGGGTATACATTGAAGCCATTCAAACTCCAACAAGATTTGACTTTACTCAAAGGTAGTAATAGGCTTTAAACTGAGATCTGCTTTTCAGGCCCTTTGTCAATGGCGAATAGAAGCTGCTGTATAAACTTTTTCATTTTTCCTTTTTCAAGAAGAGAGCTGAGGTATGACCTTAATCAGTTGCCATAGACAATGCATCCTATGGGAAGGATCAAACAACGTCACTGCTCACATACCTTTACTATCCGCAAAGAGCGATATATTGCCTATGTCCCTTTGCAGAAGAGTCCTGATAAGATTTTCCACAAGAGTCTTCCCAAGGCCTTGACCCTGGATGAAAAGAACGTAATTAACACAACTGCTGTAGTACGTAAATCATAACACAAAACAGCATCCAGTTATACTAGAGCAGTGAATAACCCATGGTACCCTGTGTCATTTTCAGGTAAAGTACTATCCCACAAATCTCCAAGAATGTTAGCCTTAATGCTTTGTTCGGGTGGTGGGTGTGGAAAATGGTGTAAAATTCTCCATCTTTGCAAACAGAGCACAAGGATCCCTAGATCTGTATTATACCACAATTAGAAGGTTCAATTAAGAGTTGGGTCAGCAATTAGTTGAAACAGCGTCACATAACAGACATCCACTTCATATTAGCAATGTCTTAATAAATGATCATTCTAAGGTATACCTTCGGATTGGCTATCTCAATTAGGTAATGATGCCATAATTCAGCTTAGTCATGTGCAAAGATTATGGCACGGAAGCGACTCAAATGAAGGCCAAGGACCAAAATAGCACAAAATTCAATATTTAAAGACTCGGACCTCACGATTTAAAGATCGTGGACTAAACTATTAAAATGGTGAAACTTTAGGAACAGAAGATGCTGTTTCTCCACTTTTCAAGTTTTCAGTTATCAGTCAAGCCAATAAACCTGAGGTTTAATGGCTCCAAAAAATCTTACCCGGATCTCTTATGGTTTTCTTACAGCAGAAATATTTCTCTGAAACACGAGCTTAGTCTGTGACACAAGATTACCTGATAGGAAGGATCGACGAGGACATCCCAAATGGTGGCATTAAAGGCATGATCAGATGTAGCGCGTGCCATCCCAATAAGCTTCGGTTGGGCACTCTCATCTGTAGGTAACTTTTGCAAGTACAATAAGACTATCATCAAATAGTCTTTGACTGAAAGGAAAGTGCGTATACAACAGGGATAAATGGATCTACTGCAACACACTAATCTCTTGTTTTAAAGTACCTGATCCAGGGGAATTCCTTACAGAATGCAATGTGGCCACGATGTAGCTATTTTTCAAAGCTGCAGCCAGTTTGGACAACGGCCTTCGAGGCCATCCCACCTACAAAACAGGTGAGCACAAAACTTCTCGTTAACAAATAAATAGAAAAACAGGGATGAAATAAAGCAGAGATGACATGAATGATCTTGATTGAGCAAATCAACTCCACTTCCACACTATGCAGCTCAGACAAACCTGAAGATATACCTAATACTGCATTGCAAATACAAATTTAACCACCCAAAGAGAATTAAGCATTAGCCAGCTCTTGCAGGTGAAGAGACATAACAATGACCTTATAATCACCTTGTCACATAGTGCTTGAAGATCATACACATCAACATCACCACCAGATGAGAATATTATTTGTTCAAGTGAGCCATCTGTTAGAGTCTTCTCAAATAGTAAAAACTCCTGAGGTAAGATCTCTTCCTCCTCTTCAGGAACGGTTGGTGGATCAACAATTTGTGTTGCACTGTCCTTCAAAAAACTGCCAAAAAATGAAAGTGGTGAACTTTCATAAAACAGGCAGCTAAATTCCACCAGAGATTATTGGCAAAAGGATCTGCTAGTGAATACACAACAGAAAAAAAGACATGCCAATGTGTGTCGCACAAAAGCTTCAAAGGAGGAATAAGAAACAGGTGAAATCTGGCAAAGAAGAAATAAAATGGCATCCAAAATAAACCTGTCAAATATGAGAATCATCGAGAGCAATAAATGAAATTATATGTTAAAGTACAAGGGCTTTTCATATTTCTAGAACCCACATTTTGTGAGTAAAAAACTTAGCTTCTTCCCATCAAGAACTGGTTGGGACTTGATAGTTGTGGTAAAATTAAAAGCTTCTTGCAGCACGCCATATAGGTTTCAGAATCAGCTCCGTATAGTGAAATTTGGGGCTCAAGTTTGATTGTGCTCATACAGTCACAATGGATAGTAAACTGAGATGCTTCAGAAATAGAGTTCTTACCATGTCCAATATACCTCTGATATACACAGGCCCTTTATCAATGTTACTCTAACCTCTTTTACATCCTTATACGATAATTTTTACTATGTCAAAATGGACCATTTTCTTGATTAAAATAAGCTGCTGTGACCATGAACCAAACTACTTGCAATATAGATAATGCCCAACTTCAAATTTATGCTTTCACTGGAAAAGCATTCCAAGCTATGAGATTTCGATAGATATATAGGTGACAAATTTGCTGATAGTGATATCCATTTTCTTCGCCTGATAAGGCTCACAAGCAATTCAGTAAAGCAAGTGGAATTTAAAAATACAAATAAACAGTGCTCTTGTTCAAAATTGCCCGTGTTACTAAAAGCTTTAAAAAAACTTAGTAACTCAAATAAAAAGTTTCTTCCAGTGGAACAACCATGCTGATGTAACTACCGCAAGTAAGAATAGCTATTTAACTCTTCAAATAAAGATGAATGATGCGAAACCGGAAAGCATTTGATATTTGCAATTGGGGTGCACGTGCATCATATGCTTGCCAGCATAATCGAGGCTTTAGGATTTGTCAATTACCCTGATCTTATGGTTTCCCAAAAACTAGTCTTGAGCGGAAAAACTTTAAACCTTCGGCTTGCTGCAAAAAAGTACGTCAGATATCAATCAATTGCCAACTAAGAGACTAAATGAAAGAAAGTGGTCATGCATTAAAGGTAGAAGCCGAGAGAACAAAGGAAAGATCTACACAAGAGAATTGGACGTCTAGCTATTAGAAAATGCAACTAAAGTTTTCCAGTTTCTCCTTTCCTACCCATGTGGTTCAGATGTTCAAACAAAGAGTATTACGGTGATGATCCAACAGACACAGCGTATCCTAAAGACCGAGTGAAATGCAAACACTTCAGCGTTGGAACTCAAATGCAAGCCATTGCCAAACTATTTCTACCAGACGAAAAAACTTCATTTTCTAGGCTGAAGATATGGCTTATTTTTAATCTGTATCCTTGTGTACCCCACTTCCTATTCAAACATTTGGTTGTTGTTTCACAACTTTCAGTTTCACGTAACGCTGAGACTTGGGATGTACAAGTACAAGCACCTTTAAATTCAATTTATGATAAGAAAAATACAACTTCATTGGGAACCATTATTTACATTGATCGAGCTGGTTTGCATGACTTTTATCTTCGTAAGCAAAAAGTATGAGAACCCGGAAATCCAATAGACGAGCACTTTTTTCGTGAAGTACATTCTACACATCTCAAGGAATTAAATCTCCAAGAAACATGGAAAGAAGCTTAGACTGTCGTATCAAGAGTAAGAACGCTAAGATCAAGTGGTTTATCCTACTGCAATGACTCCATGAATTTCGATGTCTCTTCCACTTTAAAATTGATAGTGAAAGAAAATCCTTAAGCGAGAAAAGGCTTCACTAGAAACTGCACGGTAATACAAGAAATACTTCTGGTTCTGGAGGAGGGAAGCAAAAGTAAAAGGAAAAGGAAAATCAGGGCACGGGGAGTTCATTCTGATAAGCCAAATCTCTAACTTTTTTTGGTAGAAAGTCTCTCACTTAACTTCTACCTAACTTCTCGCCTCGTCTCTAGAATTTTGACTTCAGAAATGATTCCTTCTTTCACTTGGTTGGAATTGCCCGACCAAGCGGCGCTCTCATACAACGGAAGCTCCAGCAGCAAAATTCATCCACTTAGCCTGAAACTACGCTACACGAATCGAAGTCACCCAATTCGCGTTTCACTCAAGAAAGCCGAGAAGCAGGCGGATCGACGCCATTCTATTCTAGCATTTCCAGAGTCGCAAAAGTCATCTTAACGACGAAATCAACACATTACTTCTCTACTCGACAGAGGGGTCGACGGATTCTTCCAAAAAAATTGGCGTCTAAAATTTTACTGGTTGACTTCAAGGCAGTAGGACTACGGCTTACCTCCGGCGGGTCGAGAAGGGGAGGCGCCGGGAAAGAGAGGGTGATTCGGAGGTTGACGATGGTGGCGATCGAACGTGAATGGGGAAGGAGAGGAGAACGACGACGACGGGACGATCAAGTTGTGGGCGAGCATTTTGCGACTCTCTCTCTCTCTCTCTCTCTCGCTCGCTCGCCGTCTCTGTGGCTAGAAACTGAGATCAGTGAGATGAACCCCGCCAACGTCACCGCCATAACTTTTTTTTGTTTTTGATCGAACACCGCCATAACTTTATTCATCACGATTCCTTACTTACAGAAATGAGTTAGAATCTCGGACTTGCCGAAAATGACGTTGTGTGTCGATAAATCTCAAAAATTAATTTGTTGAACGGAAAAAAAAAAAATACACATGTTAGATTGTTCTATTGTATATGAAATTTATGGTTTTCGCTGGTGCAAATCCAGCAAATTCAATTTTGAATTCGAGGTGCATAGAGAAAAATCTGTCCTTGGCGACTAACGCCTATTCATTCAGCAAGGAAATTCTATTTTCAAAACTGAAAATTTTATGATCACGGCAAGAAAGAATATCATCGAGTTGAAGAATGTTATGGATTTGAGGGCGGGATGTCCCTAATGAAGTGGCTGTTTTCTAATAAAACACGTGAAAGGAAAATTTGAGAACAAAAACCGCCGACCGTTTTTCTACCGAAAAGAAGGTAAGATAAATGAGTCCTATTGTGGGAAAATTTAGACTCCGTTATAGTCGGAGAAAAATGAACAATTTGGATATCATTCTTTTAAAAATAATCGTTTTTGTCACTTGAAAGATTTAGCCAATTTAGAATGGATTGTAACATGCCAAGCAAATATCTAGAGAGATTGCATGAATAGCATTGCTCTCTTCACGTCAAAAGACATTATGCAAAGAGAGTTGCGGTGTTCCAAGAGATTGGGCCTAGTTACAGAATTAAGCCCACTGTAAAGGTTGTGGGCCGGAAAATCTGATCCTTTTGTAGATATTAGGAATCAGTTTGAAGAAACTGGATTTCATGTGATGGTCACACCACGTTGATATCGATGCATGGTTCAACAAATCAATCAAAACTCGATGATTCCAAAATTTTTACGTATCGTGTATGGTCTGATGTTTATTACGCAGACGATGTGATTGGTCCGTTCCACGAAGTCTCCGGAGAAAAGGAGGGGGAACATTTAGGGCATGTATGGCAACCATTCTGATCCGAAAAAGTGATTCTGATTAAAATGACTTTTTCTGATTCTGTTTCTTTTATGAGTTTTAGAGAATCAGAACGCGTTTGCTAACTGCTCAAAATTTCTGTTACTGGAACAAAAACGCGTTTGGTAACTACACAAAAATTCTGTTCCCGGGAACAATTGCTCTTCCCAATTTTTGTCATTAAGTCAAATAATTACGTAGTTACTTTGTAAAATTTCATCCTATATTTCGAATTAATCGAAGATTAATTCATATTGATTCTCTTATATAACATATTGCATATTGAAATGTAAAAATAAATATCAAGAATCATCACGAGTCATTTTCGCCATTTATTGTGAGGTTTCATCGAACTCTTTTGAGTGAGCGAACAACCGACACGAGCGATATCCTCATTTTCTGCAAAGAAAATGCACTGTTCACGATGGTTATTTTTGTCTTTTTTCAAAATTTTCTAAAACTAGACTAAGTCTAAAATACATAAACCTAAGCAAATCATAACCAAAGAAATCAAGTACACAATCAATGAATCATGGCATTGATAAATCGCATCATAAAACCCTAATGAAGCCATAAGGGCTTAGAGAAATGTGGTTCGAGTTTAATTTCAAAAATATTTATGATTTTTCTAAAAAAGAACGAAATATATGAAATCTAGGGAATCTAGGCCCAAATTTATGAAAATGAGGTCAAGCTAGCCTAATCTAAGCTTCTTCTATTTTTAGGGATTTTCTGAAATTTTTCTAATTTTTTTGAATTTTTTTATTTTTTATTTTATTATCTTATATATATATTTCTTTGAAAATGAGACCTCGTTCTATTTTAGGTGAGGAAAAAGTGAGGAGAGAACTGAAAGAGAAAAGTAAGAGATGTGAGACTTCATTCTGTTTTGTGATTCTCAAAAGTGATTTTTTTTTTCCAAAACCAACTTTTTGTTTTGTTCTTGTTTTTGCTCCAAAACTGTTTCCGGGAACAGAATCAGAATCAGAATCACTTACGTTACCAAACAGGATTCTCATCTTTTTTTGTTCTGAGAAACAGAATCGGAGAACTAGAATGGTCGCCATACAAGCCCTTAATCTACAAATAAGCGTGCCTTTGTTGCGCGGAAAAATAATAATTTGGAAAATACTTATCTTAAAAATGATCGTTTGCGTCGCTCGCAAAAATTAATGGACGAAAATTATTTTCATCATCTACAAAAGTGTTCATACATGAAGTTTTCATCGGTAATTTATTTTCGCAAAAACTTTAGGTTACATCTTCTCAAATGTGAAGCTAACTAACTCTGCACGTGTGTCTCGATCTCGACTCAATTTCGAGTCGGGTTCTTAAAATAATGCCCCAAATCATATGGTCGAGCTCATTGAAACAATTGAAACTCGTTGACCATCCTCTTACCACATCACTTTGCAATAATTATTCTACCAAATATCATCTGATTTGTTTTTCTCAAACAGATAAAAGGTACTTTAGTGAGTATAATCTGATTGCCTAAAGCGAAATACGAGTGCTAAATAAATTCACCCGAGTCGGAGTCGAAATCATGCATCGGGTGCCCATAAAATCAATCCGAGTTAGCATCCGAAACAATCCAAGTTCGGATCTTGAATTCGACCCGTTTCTCGACATGGAACACGTGTTAGTCCGTTGGCAATTTGATCGGGCCGAGAAATCCAATTCCTTCTAAACCAAACTTCGTTTCGCAAGGGGGTCCGAGCAAATATCTTCGGACGCAGAAGAGGAACAACTCCCGACCCGAGCATTCCCTCAGAAGCATCCTCGGCTTCTAGCTATCGGGCAATCGTGTACCCCAGGAGATTAATCGGGAGCTCGAAGAGTCTCGAACACGCCATTATCTATGGGAAGAAAGCCAAAAATTATGTAATGATGCCATAATTCAGCTTGGTCATGTGCAAAGATTATGGCGCGGAAGAGAAACAAACGAAGGCCAAAGACCAAAGTAGCACAAAATTCCGTATTTAAAGACTCGGACCTCACGATTTAAAGATCGCGGACTAAACCATTAAAATGGTGAAACTTCAGGAACAGAAGATGCTGTTTCTCCACTTTTCAAGTCATCAGTTGTCAGTCAAGCCAATAAAACTGAGGTTTTATGGCTCAACAAAATCTTATCCGGATCTCCTATGGTTTTCTTACAGCAGAAATATTTCTCTGAAACACGAGCTTAGTCTGTGACACAAGATTACCTGATAGGAAGGATCAACAAGGACATCCCAAATGGTGGCATTAAAGGCATGATCAGATGTAGCGCGGGCCATCCCAATAAGCTTCGTTTGGGCACTCTCATCTGTAGGTGACTTTTGCAAGTACAATAAGACTATCATCAAATAGTCTTTGACCGAAAGGAAAGTGCATATACAGCAGGGATAAATGGATCTACTGCAACACACTAATCTCTTGTTTTAAAGTACCTGATCCAGGGGAATTCCTTACAGAATGCAATGTGGCCACGATGTAGCTATTTTTCAAAGCTGCAGCCAGTTTGGACAACGGTCTTCGAGGCCATCCCACCTACAAAACAGGTGAAACCAATTCATTTCTAATTACCGCTAGAAGCACAAAACTTCTCGTTAACAAATAAATAGAAAAACAGGGATGAAATAAAGCAGAGATGCCATGAATGATCTTGATCGAGCAAATCAACTCCGCTTCCACACTATGCAGCTCAGACAAACCTGAAGATATACCTAATACTGCATTGCAAATACAAATTTAACCACCCAAAGAGAATTAAGCATTAGCCAGTTCTTGCAGGTGAAGAGACATAGCAATGACCTTATAATCACCTTGTCACATAGTGCTTGAAGATCATACACATCAACGTCACCACCAGATGAGAATATTATTTGTTCAAGTGAGCCATCTGTTAGAGTCTTCTCAAATAGTAAAAACTCCTGAGGTAAGATCTCTTCCTCTTCTTCAGGAACGGTTGGTGGATCAACAATTTGTGTAGCACTGTCCTTCAAAAAACTGCCAAAAAATGAAATTGGTGAACTTTCATAAAACAGGCGGCTAAATTCCACCAGAGATTATTGGCAAAAGGATCTGCTAGTGAATACACAACAGAAAAAAAGACATGCCAAGGTGTGTCGCACAAAAGCTTCAAAGGAGGAATAAGAAACAGGTGAAATCTAGCAAAGAAGAAATAAAATGGCATCCAAAATAAACCTGTCAAATATGAGAATCATCGAGAGCAACAAATGAACTTATATGTTAAAGTACAAGGGCTTTTCATATTTCTAGAACCCACATTTTGTGAGCAAAAAACCTAGCTTCATCCCATCTAGAACTGGTTGGCACTTGATAGTTCTGGTGAAATTAAAAGATTCTTGCAGCACGCCATATAGGTTTCAGAATCAGCTCCGTATAGTAAAATTTGGGGCTCAAGTTTGATTGTGCTCATACAGTCACAATGGATAGTGAACTGAGATGCTTCAGGAATAGAGTTCTCACCATGTCCAATATAGCTCTAATATATATAGGCCTTTCAGCAAGGTTACTCTAACCTCTCTACATCCTTATACGATAAATTTTATTATGTCACAATGGACCATTTTCTTGATTAAATTAAGCTATGAGATTTCGATAAATATATAGGTGACAAATATAACGATAGTGATATCCATGTGCAATTGGGGTGCACATGCATCGCATGCTTGCCAGCATAATCAAGGGTTTTACAAATTTGTCGATTACCCTGATCTTATGGTTTCCCAAAAGCTAGCCTTGTGCGGAAAAACTTAAAACCTTCGGCTTGCTGCAAAAAAGTACGCCAGATATCAATCAATTGCCAACTAAGAGACTAAATCAAAGAAAGTGGTCATGCATTAAAGGTAGAAGCGGAGAGAACAAAGGAAAGATCAGCACAAGAGAATTGGACGTTCAGCTATTAGAAAACGCAACTAAAGTTTTCCAGTTTCTCCTTTCCTACCCATGTGGTTCAGATGTCCAAACAAAGAGTATTACGGCAATGATCCAACAGACGAAGGGTATCTTAAAGACTGAGTGAAATTTAAACACTTCAGCCTTGGAACTCAAAATGCAAGCCATTGCCAAACTATAAATAATATTTTGGTAGCCAACATGAGAAAGTTATCTTCAAATTTTGTTTTACTTGAATCAATTTTTCGACCAGATGAAAAAACTTCATTCTCTAAGCTGAAGATATGGCTTATTTAATCTGCATCCTTGTGTAACCCGTTTCTATTCAAACATTTGGTTGTTGCTTCACAAATTTCAGTTTCACGTAACGCTGAGACTTGGGATGTACAAATACAAGCACCTTTAAATTCAATTTATGAGAAGAAAAACTCGCATGGGGAGTTCATTCTGATAAGCCAAATCTCTTAACATTTTTTGGTAGAAAGTCTCTCACTTAACTTGTACCTAACTTCTCACCTCGTCTCTAGAATTTTGACTTCAGAAATGATTCCTTCTTTCACTCGGTTCGAATTGCCCGACCAAGCGGCGTTCTCATACAACGGAAGCTCCACCAGCAAAATTCATCCACTTAGCCTGAAACTACGCCACAGGAATCGAAGCCAACCAATTCGCGTTTCACTCGAGGAAGCCGAGAAGCAGGCGGATCGACGCCATTCTATCCTAGCATTTCCAGAGTCGCAAAATCATCTTAACGACGAAATCAGCACAAACTTCTCTACTCGACAGAGGGGTCGACGGATTCTTCCACGAAAAAAAATGGCGTCTAAAATCACTGGTCGACTTCATGGCAGTAGGACGACGGCTTACCTCTGGCGAGTCCAGAAGGGGAGGCGTCGGGAAAGAGAGGGTGATTCGGAGGTTGACGACGGTGGCGATCGAACGTGAATGGGGAAAGGAGAGGAGGAGGACGACGACGGGACGACCAAGTGGTGGGCGAGCATTTTGCGACTCTCTCTCTCTCTCTCGCTCGCCGTCTCTGTGGCTAGAAACTGGGATGAACCCGCCAACGTCACCGCCGTAACTTTTATTCACCACGATTCCTTACTTACAGAAATGACTTTCGAATCTTGGAGTTGCCGAAAATGACGTTGTGTGTCTCCATAAATCTCAAACAAATAATTTGTGAAAATGATATCAAGGATCAGAACTAGTTAATGGTACAAAATAGAAGGAAGAACCATGCTGGCTATCAAAATTGAACGGAAAAAGAAAAAAAATAACGTTCGTTCGATTCTTGTATTGTATATGAAATTTATGATTTTCGTCGATTCAAATCCGGTGGATTCAATTTTGAATTGGGAGATGTGGAGAAAAAAATCTGCCCTTGGCAACTAAAAGTTATTCATTTAGCAGGGAAATTCTATTTTCAAAACTGAAATCTTATGATCACAACAAGAAAGAGTATCATTGAGTGGATGGATTTTGGGGGTAGGATGTACCCTTTTTTTATGTCAAAAGGATGTACCTAATGAAGTGGTTTTTTTTTTTTTTTTTTGCCAATATGCATTGCGGCTCTGCTAGTAAATGGATTGGTGGAATGGGGACATTGGTATCATATATGCAGGGTTCGACTCCCGCTTTTTACAAAGGGGCAAAACAAAAATCTAGCAAAGATTTGAGAACAAAAACCGCCAACTCTTTTTCTACCGAAAAGAATGTAAGATAAATTAGTTCTATTTGTTAGGATTCGACGCACAATCAAGTCGAAGTAAAACGTAAAGAGAGAAAGAAAAATTGAGATACGAGATTTTATCTCGGTTCACCCTTAAACTAGGGCTACGTCCAGCAGAGAATTCCATTATATTTAGCACCTCACACCTCTCATTACATCATTCAATTACAAGCGAAAAAGAGTATATACACACCAGTAGCTATTCATGAGCCCAAGCCCAAATTACTAATGAAAATTTACGGACTTAAATCGTAAAAGTCCTTTGGTGTCCATGGGCGTTGCCCCTTTGAGACCCCGTCGGGGCGGCTCCCCCGGACCCTCACCCGCTCAGCGTGGAGCAGGACCCACATGCTTTTCCGTCGTAAGGGAGTATGAACCACACCCCAACACTATTGTTGCAAAATTTAGACTCCGTTTTGGTTGGAGAAAAATGAACAATTTGAATATTTTTCACCTAAAAATAATCATTTTTTGTCGCTCGAAATATTTAGCCAATTTAGAATCGATTGTAATATGCCAAGCAAATATCTAGAGAGATGGCACGAATAGCAGGACATTATGCAAAGAGACTAGCGGTGTTCCAAGGGATTGGGCCTAGTTACAAAATTAAGCCCACTGTGAAGGTCGTGGGCCGGAAATAGTTGGGAAGAAAATGGATTTCATGTGATCACACCACGTTGATAGTGATGCATGGTTCAACAAATCAATCAAAATATTGCGCCGAAAATGAATAATCTAAAAAATAATTTTCCTAAAAATCATCTTTTGCATCGCTTGTAAAAATTAATGAACGGAAAATATTTCAATTGTCTACGAAAGTGTTTAGAAATTTTTCGTCGATAATAGTATTTATTTTCATGAAGGGACTTCAGGTTACATCTTCTCAAATGTAAAGCTGACTAACCCTGCACGTGTGTCTCGATCTCGACTCAATTTAGAGTCGGGTTCTTAAAATAAAGCCTAAACTCATATGGTCGAGCTTATTGAAACAATTGAAACTCGTGGCCCATCCCCCTAACACATCACTTTGCAAAAACTATTCTACTAAGGCTCCGTTTATTCCGCTAAAAATAATTTCCAAAAAAATGTTTTTCGGATTTTTCAGTGTTCGGCTCATGGAAAATAAAAGAATCAAGGAAAATATTTTCCTCTTATGGAAAAAAACATTTAAAAGTAAGAAAAATGATTTCCTCTTTTTAAGAAAAGGAAAACATTTTTCCTTATCTTTCCTCCCAACATTCCTTAAAAAAATATTAAATTATTTATTATTTTTCTTTTCTTTTCTTTCTTTTCTTTTTCAATTTTTTTTATCTTTTTAATATTTTTATCTTTATTTTATTTTTTATAATTCTTTCTTTTCTTTTTTCCTTCATCTGCCGGTTGCCGGCCGAAGAAGAAGGGAAAATTTAAAATTTTAAAAATTTTAAAAATAAAAACATAAAAAGAAAATACAAAAAAGTAAAAAAAAGGCAAATAATTAGAATTTTGATTTTTTAAATAAATGAACAAAAAATAAAACTATTAAAAGGAGTGCACGGAGGTAATTGATTTTCTTTACCAAACGGCAAAAAATATTTTTCATTTCATTTTCAGGTTTCAGTCGAACACCGGAAAATATTATCATTTTCTTGAAAAATGAGTTTCTGAAAAATATTTTACAGAAACACTTCATTTTTCGCGAAACGAACGGAGCCTAAACATCATCTGATTTGTTTTTCTCAAATAGATAAAATATATATATATATATATATACTTTAGTGAGTATAATCTGATTGCCTGAAGCGAAATACGAGTGCTAAATAAACTCATTCGAGTCGAAATCATCTATCGGGTGCAGGTAAAATCAATCCGAGTCGCATCCAAAACATATAGGACTCTGAGTTCGGATCTTGAATTCGACCCGTTTCTCGACATGGAAAGTGTGTTAGTCCGTTCGCAATTTGATCGGGCCGAGAAATCCAATTCCTGCAAAGCCGAACTTCGTTTTCGCAAGGGGGTCCGAGCAAATATCTTCGGCCGCAGAAGAGGAACAACTCCCGACCCGAGCATTCCCTCATAAGCATCCTCGGCTTCGAGCTATCGGGGCAATCGTGTAACCCGGGAGATTAATCGGGCGCTCAAAGAGTCTCGAACACGCCTTTTAATCACGGGAAGAAAGCCAGAGTCAAGAATTGTGGGCTCGTGGGGTCCCCTGTTTTTGGTGCGGCTCTCTCGCTGTCGGATTCCTCGTGTGTTGTTGAATGTTTTTTTGTGAGGTGAGGATTGGGAATCACATGGTGGGGCCAGGGCGGAGGGCGATTCGTCCATCCCTTTCCACGATCCCACAACCGGGTGGCACATGGCTGTTATCCCGCTCATGCTCTCACATCTTTCACGAGTCGCTCAGACGAATCTTTTTCTCATTTGGCCCGGCAACTTCATCTGATTAGAGCTGCTCTGATCCCCCCCCCCTAGAAACGAGGATTTAATTGGCCCGATTTCTTTTTTTAGTTTTTTTTTTAACCAAGAATTTTATTTTAGTTAATATCACGAAAACTCTAAATTGATATATATATTTACACACAGGATTATTGGTACATACGATAAATTTATTCAAAATTAATTTTTGGGTCACTAAAATACTCTAAACTTGTAAGCGCGTGACACATTTACCATCCGTTAACTCCCATCAAATTTTACCGTGAAATTATTGAGTTGGATGATACGTGATAATAACTCGATTGACCTGACAAGTAGAAAGGTATGTTTAACTGTTTACCTGTGCTTTTGATGAAGGAATGATAACAGCCTTCCAAACATTAGGCTTTATGAACCACCCGTAAAATGTCTGCTCATGTATGCTCGAAAATCTATGTGTCCATCTTTCGGATTTTCACGTGGACTTGTCAGGTCAACTCGGTCATTGCCAAGTGTCATCCAGCTCAGCAATTTCGTGTTAAAATTGACGGAAGTTAACAAAGGGTAAATATGTCTTGCGTGTATAGATTTGAGTTTGAGGTTTTTGATTTAATTGTATGTATACCAGTTTGGGTTTTTTTTTTAAATTGTACTAATCATTTTTTTATGGTGTGGGACCGACTCAGATCAGCAGCTCTCTCTCTCTCTCTCTCTCTCATTAAGTGTATGATATGGTTGGTCCACCTATATCTTATTTCGTGTCAATTCCTTATTGCCCCATTCCAACCACACGAGCCTTCTTCTTTTTCCCAATATCCATCTTTGAGCACACTAGCATTACTGAATCTAGTAGTTGGTTATGAAAACGTAAAGATCTCATCATATGTTGCGTGGATTTTTTTCCCCCTATGGTGCTACGAAGGACCGTGTCATGGACACGTTGAATAATATTCGCAATCCATATGAAGTGACGTCCCTGGTTGGTTTTGACGGTTGGGCCCAGAGTTCCCGGATTCAATCGCGTGCCGTGGTTACGCACATTCAGAGGTATCCCAATAGTAAATAATCCGCCCCGATGATACCGAAAGGAGGAGGGAGGGTCTCGACGCTCCGAGAGAAAGCGGGCCCCACTCGAGAATCACACCGCGCGAGGGGGGCCGATCAATCTCGACCTGGCCAGCGCTCGAATCAGCCCAAATGGATGGTCTCGGGTCTAGTACACGGATCAGAGAGCGGAACGCAAACGCGGGAGCGGCATCGACTGATGGACAAAGCCTATGCCAACAGAAAACCAAAAATCAATTAGAAGATGCGCATGCTCCTTTGCTTCCGATTAAGGGAGCTGAAATTAATTTAAGCACCCCCACCTCCCTCGCGTCGCTGTTATCTTTCCTTCTTTATTAAAAATCCAATTTTTTCTTTTTTCTTTTGGCTTTCTTATTCTCAAAACACTTTCTTGCTTGCTGAAGTGACGTGACAACGGTTGGTGTTTAGCTGGAGTTCGATTAGTCAATGGTTCTTTTAATGCGACCTTAAATTTCGAGGGATGGTACGGACTGGGATCGCGCAACGTTCGATGGTGGTCCCATTTGAGATCCCCGAGACCGACGACCAATTCCAAAGTTCATGAACCATTCCAATTCATGTCTCAATTAGACACGAGAGAAAAGAGGCAAGGCCACACTATACATCCCATGGTCCGATGATCTTCATGTGATTTTTTTGCAATCGGTCAAAATTCTCGACGTTGGGGTAAAAAGGAAATCCGATTGAGGCTACGTGGTTTTGGCTAGCCCGCGAGTTCGCAGAGCCTCCGACGGCCACGTGGGTCGAATGACAACGTTGTATGTGGGTAAAGCGCACGGCACGGGTCGATATCAACGTCGCCAAATGCGAACGACCGTGTACTTCAGTACCGGCCGTGTCATGTAAGATATCTGCCGTCGTTCGCATCAACGATTTTTTGACTACATTGGTAATGCAAAAGGTATATGATTAAATTGATCAAATTAAAAAGTTTAGGACTGAACTGGCAGCCGCACAATAAAATTTATGACTTCATTGATAATTTTCCTCGTTATATGACGTGATAACAATGTTACCTAAGGATATCCAAAAAGAACTCGTCCTAGTTTCAATTTTGGTAAAATAGTTTCATAAATAGATGGAATTAGGTATATCAGAATAACGACATTTTTTTTCTCAAATCAACATCAAGTTTTTTTCTTTTCAAAAGAAAATAAGGAAATTCATAATACTCTTTTTAAGACAAAAATTTATGATCGTTGATATGTAATGTTCGCATGAATTTTATTTTTTTTCAGAATTGTCGCCTCGATTTTTAATCAGAGAACACTTTGTTGCGAAGGTAATCGAAAGTTATTTCTCCTTATAGGTAGAAAATGGAACTACATGAAAAAAAAAAAAAAAAAAAAAATCCTTTCGCTGTTTTCTAAATTGTACGAGGATGGATTCTGTATGTCTATAACATGATCATTAGTCAAATAACGCAACGCCCGGAACCAAATCCTAGTAAATTGTTAACAAAAGCAGCTAAAGATAGATACGTAAAGCAAGAATGCCAAGAGTATCAACTTTCACACTAAGAAAAGAGAAATCTTGAATTCAAGAACATGCTTACTAGAACGGATTGATTGACCTTTTGTTGTTGCAAAAAAGTAAAAAGAAAAATTAAACTAAATTTCACCAAAAATCTCCAATTAGTACACTCGTATCACATTTAGCGCAAACTAATTGGCCTTTTGTATGTCTATAACATGATCATTAGTCAATAACGCAACGCTCGAAACCAAATCCTTGTAAATTGTTAACAAAAGCAGCTAAAGATAGATACGTAGTGCAAGAATGCCAAGAGTATCAACTTTCACACTAAGAAAAGAGAAATCTTGAATTCAAGAACATGCTTACTAGAACGGATTGATTGGCCTTTTGTTGTTGCAAAAAAGTAAAAAGAAAAATTAAACTAAATTTCACCAAAAATCTCAAATTAATACACTCGTATCACATTTAGCGCAAACTAATTGGCCTTTTGTATGTCTATAACATGATCATTAGTCAAATAACGCAACGCCCGGAACCAAATCCTTGTAAATTGTTAACAAAAGCAGCTAAAGATAGATACGTAAAGTAAGAATGCCAAGAGTATCAACTTTCACACTAAGAAAAGAGAAATCTTGAATTCAAGAACATGCTTACTAGAACGGATTGATTGGCCTTTTGTTGTTGCAAAAAAGTAAAAAGAAAAATTAAACTAAATTTCACCAAAAATCTCAAATTAGTACACTCGTATCACATTTAGCGCAAACTAATTGGCCTTTTGTATGTCTATAACATGATCATTAGTCAAATAACGCAACGCCCGGAACCAAATCATTGTAAATTGTTAACAAAAGCAGCTAAAGATAGATACATAAAGCAAGAATGCCAAGAGTATCAACTTTCACACTAAGAAAAGAGAAATCTTGAATTCAAGAACATGCTTACTAGAACGGATTGATTGGCCTTTTGTTGTTGCAAAAAAGTAAAAAGAAAAATTAAACTAAATTTCACTAAAAATCTCAAATTAGTACACTCGTATCACATTTAGCGCAAACTAATTGGCCTTTTGTATGTCTATAACATGATCATTAGTCAATAACGCAACGCTCGGAACCAAATCCTTGTAAATTGTTAACAAAAGCAGCTAAAGATAGATACGTAATGCAAGAATGCCAAGAGTATCAACTTTCACACTAAGAAAAGAGAAATCTTGAATTCAAGAACATGCTTACTAGAACGGATTGATTGGCCTTTTGTTGTTGCAAAAAAGTAAAAAGAAAAATTAAACTAAATTTCACCAAAAATCTCAAATTAGTACACTCGTATCACATTTAGCGCAAACTAATTGGCCTTTTGTATGCTATAACATGATCATTAGTCAAATAACGCAACGCCCGGAACCAAATCCTTGTAAATTGTTAACAAAAGCAGCTAAAGATAGATACGTAAAGCAAGAATGCCAAGAGTATCAACTTTCACACTAAGAAAAGAGAAATCTTGAATTCAAGAACATGCTTACTAGAACGGATTGATTGGCCTTTTGTTGTTGCAAAAAAGTAAAAAGAAAAATTAAACTAAATTTCACCAAAAATCTCAAATTAGTACACTCGTATCACATTTAGCGCAAACTAATTGGCCTTTTGTATGCTATAACATGATCATTAGTCAAATAACGCAACGCCCGGAACCAAATCCTTGTAAATTGTTAACAAAAGCAGCTAAAGATAGATACGTAAAGCAAGAATGCCAAGAGTATCAACTTTCACACTAAGAAAAGAGAAATCTTGAATTCAAGAACATGCTTACTAGAACGGATTGATTGGCCTTTTGTTGTTGCAAAAAAGTAAAAAGAAAAATTAAACTAAATTTCACCAAAAATCTCAAATTAGTACACTCGTATCACATTTAGCGCAAACTAATTGGCCTTTTGTATGTCTATAACATGATCATTAGTCAAATAACGCAACGCCCGGAACCAAATCCTTGTAAATTGTTAACAAAAGCGGCTAAAGATAGATACGTAATGCAAGAATGCCAAGAGTATCAACTTTCACACTAAGAAAAGAGAAATCTTGAATTCAAGAACATGCTTACCAGAACGGATTGATTGGCCTTTTGTTGTTGCAAAAAAGTAAAAAGAAAAATTAAACTAAATTTCACTAAAAATCTCAAATTAGTACACTCGTATCACATTTAGCGCAAACTAATTGGCCTTTTGTATGTCTATAACATGATCATTAGTCAATAACGCAACGCCCGGAACCAAATCCTTGTAAATTGTTAACAAAAGCGGCTAAAGATAGATACGTAATGCAAGAATGCCAAGAGTATCAACTTTCACACTAAGAAAAGAGAAATCTTGAATTCAAGAACATGCTTACCAGAACGGATTGATTGGCCTTTTGTTGTTGCAAAAAAGTAAAAAGTAATATTAAACTAAATTTCACCAAAAATCTCAAATTAGTACACTCGTATCACATTTAGCGCAAACTAATTGGCCTTTTGTATGTCTATAACATGATCATTAGTCAAATAACGCAACGCCCGAAACCAAATCCTTGTAAATTGTTAACAAAAGCAGCTAAAGATAGATACGTAAAGCAAGAATGCCAAGAGTATCAACTTTCACACTAAGAAAAGAGAAATCTTGAATTCAAGAACATGCTTCCTAGAACGGATTGATTGGCTTTTTGTTGTTGCAAAAAAGTAAAAAGAAAAATTGAACTAAATTTCACCAAAAATCTCAAATTAGTACACTCGTATCACATTTAGCGCAAACTAATTCACGTATCACAAAAAATCTCAAACTGTTATATCCGTGAGAAATCTACCAAAATCTTAGGACAAAATGGGGGCAAAATTAGAGATTTTAACATATTTTCGAGATGCGAGGGAGCTCTTAAGGAAAAATTAATAGATTTTTCCAATCCCAGTTCATTTTGTCCAGATGCGACTTCCCCAAAACGACATCATTTAGGAGACCTATTCATGTTGTATTTCCACTTCGGCCATTCCTTTGATTTGTTCGCAACATGTGCTTCCGCGTTAGCATTTTAAGGGGACAGCGAACATAAACTAATTGATGGTAGATTTGTTACGTGTGTACCTAATTGATATTTTTTGCAATACGAAAAGTAGTTTCTGATAAATGCAGCACGAATACACCAATTCGAGTTTTTTTTTTTGTGACATTAAGGGTGCGTTTATTTCACGAAAAATAGATAATTTGAACAATATTTTCTCGAATTTATCACTTGTATTGCTTACAAAAATGACTCAATGAAAAATATATTCATTGCCCACGAAATTTTTTTAACATAAATTATTATCGATAATAGAAACATCGTTCATTGAAAAATTATATCGAGCGATACAAGAAATCAATCTAATGAAAATATTTTTCAAATCATTGCGAATCGCGAAATAAACGAACATTAAAAAAAAAATTGATGAAGAACCCGTGATTATTCAATGTGGAAGTTGGAAGTTCTTATTGATTGGAGATTAAATAAATGCCAACGGTAGTTGCTATGTCATTTGGACGGTACCATAATGATGTTTTACTTAAAAGCAATAACAAAATCAACAACAAAAGGGGCTTTTATGCTGCAATCAGAGCTGTAATTTCTCAACGGCACAGAAACCTTTGCTTGGGTTTTCCCACCATGACCTTTTCTTGATCAACCACTCGATTTTTTTCTTTTTTTTTTTGTTAATTTTTTAAGTGGTTAATTAATCATGAAAATTACGTCACTAATGAGCTGATTGATTCAGCCTTTTAGGTGGGGGCCAAATTGGCTTGAAATGGTATGATTCGGACGTTTAGCGTGCGCATGGCAGCAATTCCACTTAAGAAATCAACTTATGGCCAGAAGTTGATTTCTCTACTTTTGCTCAAGAAGTTGATTTCTGATCAGAGAAATTCGTTTGATAACGATTGAAAATTTCAACTTCTGAAATATTATTAATACAAAATCTTCTATGAAAAATTATTGTCGGCGACCGAAAATTTTTTACTTCATTTTTAAACTTTTTAAATTTCTTTAAAAAATAATTTTATTATTAAAAAATATTATTTACTTTTTAAAATAAAAAAATATTATTTATTTTTTACTCCGGTGGCCGGGGATGGCGACTCGGCATTGGTGGCAGGCGGGGCGGTGGTCGATGGTTGGTAGGGCGCAGCGACAGCGAGCGATGGTCAGTAGTGGGCGGCGACGGAGGTCGGCTGTAGGCAAAGGTGGGCGTGGTCGTAATGAAAAAAGGGTGAGGCAATAAGTACTTCTTGAGTTGAGAAGCAATTTTTTTTAACTTCTCAAATTGGTGGAAAAATAACTTCAAAAGTGAAAATTCACTTCGGAAGTAGAAATTTCTTTCAAAAGTACAAATTTTTACCAAACGAATTTCTGCTTCAGAAGTTAAATTACCAAACGAATTTCTGCTCCAGAAGCACTTCTAGAGCAGAAATCCACTTCCAGAAGTGTTACCATGCACCCCATTAGCCAAGTATCCTATAGAAATCAGATGCCGCTCGTTGTCAAATGAGTTAATATCACGAAAAATTTTAAACTGATACATATACGATAAATTTACCCCAAATTAATTTTTTGACCACTAAAAACTCCAAACTAGTATACCTATGTAAAATTTACCTAAAACTAGTTTTTCGACCACAAAAAATCTCAAATCGATACGCCTATAACAAGTTTACCCCAAAATAATTTTTCTGACCATCAAAAATCTCAAACTAATACATCTGTGACAAATTTACCATTCGTTAATTTTCGTAAAATTGGGTTGATACTATGAAAAAAAGACCTGTGACAAACATAGGGTAAAAATCCCAAATTTGTGCACTCATCAACTGTCACATGTCATCTAACTCAGCAATTTGACAGTAAAATTTAACAGAAACTAACGGAGGGTAAATTTATTGCAGGTGTACCAGTTTGATATTTTTTGTAGTAAAAAAATTAGTTTGGAGTAAATTTGTCATAAGTGTACCAGTTTGGAGTTTTTTTTTTTGTCAAAAAATTAATTTAGGGTAAATTATCACAGCCATATCAGCTGGGGGGTTTTTCATGGTATTAAATCTAAATTTTAGCCAATACATTGGCTTTGAAGGGTCTCGACGAATGCGCCCGAATGCTTATTAAAGTACCAAATAAAAAATTATTTTTCAAATCTTAATTAATTGATT
Source organism: Lenwebbia sp. NSW1173648 (assembly GCA_029784005.1). NCBI lineage: Eukaryota > Viridiplantae > Streptophyta > Magnoliopsida > Myrtales > Myrtaceae > Lenwebbia > Lenwebbia sp. NSW1173648. The sequence continues at coordinate 28,399,022 of JARCGZ010000002.1, forward strand.
ACACATAGCGCGCGAGATAGACTATGGAGATGTATAGGAAGTGTCCCGATCACTTGTTGACAAAGTCCTATTTGAAAAGCGTCATCGCCCCTCTACAACCGCTTGTGTAAATACTTTTTCTGGATGTTGTAAAGTAAAATTCGACGTAAAATATTCAAGGCACGATGGGGGGGAGATTTCTCCCTTTTATCTAACCGATCAATAGGGACGAGATAGATATAGAGGCGTCAAAGCGCTAGGGTTTCAAGCTCGTGTCAATGGGACAATAGTGAATACACCAAGAACTAAGCTTGTCCGTTTGGACGTGCTCGAATTTGCTTGCATTCGATGCATCATCTTACTGATTAGGAGGAATAACTTGAATGCAGACGGGTCGAACATGCTAGATTCTCGGGTTCATGTGAATTGGATAGTAGTGAATGCGGACGTATGGATTCGACTAAGAGATTGATAATTTGTGGCGAATTTCAAACCTTTATTGAGCAAAGACTGGGTTTTGCAATAGGGTCTTTTTTTTTTTTTGTTAGTCCTATCTCTATCTTTCCTGTCTTTGACTTTTGCTATGCCTTTTTACAGAGCGCAAAGTCGAGCCTCGCATCTATGATACTAGCGTCCCCACTCCCGAATCCCTTTACCAGCAATATGACCTTTGAAATGGTCGAATAATGGGGTGAATGGGATGGTCATGTGTGCAATTATCTCGATGAGAAAACAAAAACAAGGAAAATATGTTGAATATGAAATAAATATGCAATATTTATTTTTTTTGGGTCGAAATATAAATATGCAATATGAAAAAGGTGCCTTTGTGGCTTGTGGGAATCTTGGAGGTCTGGTAAATTACCGAAAGGTCCCGCGAAGAGAGGATAGGGTCCTCCGGTCACGCGTTCGTCTCGAAATTAATTAACCTTAAACACAAGTGAAACCGTCGTTAATATTTAGTTAATTTGCAATTATTGTCTTTTCAGTTCAGATCCAAGCCTCCGCTCTAAACGACATCGCATGAATCTCATCGGGGTGTCCTAACTTTCTAGATATATAGGCATTTAGTTATTTTTGTAATTTTTTGTTTATATCGCTCGAAATAATAAATCAATAAAAAAAATTTTGATTATTGACATAAATATTTCGTAATCCACACAAATGATCATTTTAAAGAATATATTTTTCAAATCATTACCGTAATGGTTTGATAAGTACTAGCCAATGGGCACACATTGTGCGAGTGCAATTAAGTTACTCGGAAATATCGAAATAGGTAAATAATGGAACAAAATTGAAAAAAGTAAGAAGAATTTATTGCGAAATTCGAAATCTTTTTCAAATGGATTATCCTGAGATGGAAAATATCTAAATTCGAATGTAGAAACAATGAAAGGTAAAATAAAAGTAATGATTATAGCCATTCATCCATTAACTTTATATTTGTAAAATAAACAGCTACGAATATTAAAGAGTACATTTTTTGTGGAATCTCTTAAATATAAGAAGGTTGACACCTGCCTAGTGTCGAAAGGTCAAAGAAGTTGGTGACTCAAGGAAGTTGGCGACCAAAGCCTCAGCGAATAGCGACTGTAACTATAAAAATAAGTTTGCAGGTGGTAAAAAAATAGGGAAAATGACATAAACAGTCCATGAATTTTGGCTTAATGGGTAATGTGATTCTTGACCTTTTAATCTGTTCAATGTATTCCCTGAACTTTAGCTCAACCCTTAATGTGATCCCCGAATTTTTAATTTGTTCATTGTAATCCTTCAACTTTTGGTACGTGTTTAATTTAGTCATTGGCTTATTGGAACTGTTCAATGTTGTCCCCAATCTTAAATTAATAGAAGGATTACATTGAACATTTACACCACATTGAACGTGTACCAAAAGTCCATAGACCATGTTGAACAAATTAAAAATTCATGGACCACATTGCACATTGGATCAAAGTTTAGAGACTCTTTGAGTAATTATCCCAAAAATATATGAGATTATGTTGTCACAACGAAATTCCTCGTGGGTTGACTCTCGACCCGCACGAAAATCGTAACGATATAGGCACTGTCTTATAGAGAGATTGACTTAGTGAAATAGACATGTCCGTAAAGATGCGGACTATCTGCACTTGGACAGATAAACCCTGTGAAGCTTTATAGTTCCTGAGATTGACTTTGGAGCCTTTCTTGCATACAAAAACTAATAACTTCTATTTGCTTTATAAGATGCTTATATATAAGAAATCTCAAATCATCAAATAAATTACGTGACTATTCCATCTCATCTTTCTCGCGAAGATGAAAGCGAATCACGCGATGCTCTACGCGCGATTTCGTCGTCCGATTGATACAATGTAGTAGCAAATGTACGAGGATTAATCTACAAAATGAAGCGACAAATATTTAAAGCGCGCTGGATATGACTAATTTATTTACGGTACTCGGAAATAGATTTATTTTAGCTTATTATTATTATTATTATATCCATAAAACTATAGAGCCTAGGTTTTATGACGTCATAATACGGTAGCAGTCAAGATCACGAGTAGGAGGAGGGAAGAAGAAGCCACCATCCTTTCAGAGGGAATAAGAAGTGCTTCTTCTTCCTCATCACCATTTACTGTGCACAGATCTTGAAGCTGCAGTCACCACCTCACCGCCACAGATCTCATCAAACCTCTCTCTCTCCCTCTCTCTCAATCACATGACGTAAAGCTTAAACAATCGAGAAACAAAATCCGTGGCCACTTTACTGTCTCCCTTCGCATCTGCTGCACTCTCTGTCTCTCTCTAGATCTCTCCTCGTTTCTCCCTCCCTCCATCGCCCGTCCTATGGATCGCATTGGCCGTTTGTACGTCTGTGCCGCGACGGACTCGCTCTGAGAGTTGGCGGAGCCCGGGGTGGGACGCCGGAAGCGAGGCACGATGAGCAGGAGCGGCCGGGAGTACCTGCTCGGAGGGAGGAGCGGTCCCGCGGGGCCGTTGAGCCACCGGCGGGGGCATAGCTTGACCGGCATGTCCGCCTCCCGCGACGCCGACGAGAACCTGGATCTCTTCTCGAAGAACCGCCGGAGCGTCTCCGTCGCGTCTTCCGACGAATCGTCCGACGGTAAATGTCCGCCCCCTCAGATCGTCGACGGGATTGGCCCGATCGTGATTGTCTTTCCAGTGTCTGTGTTTGGCAATGCGTTGTTTTTTATCTGATTAGGGAGGGCAGCTTAGTCATTTTGGCAGATCGCCATTAATTTCTCTCCAGAAGCATTTTTATTTGTCTGCTTTCAGCTGGTTGTTCGCATCTTCCTGGAGGAGAACATTTGGGGATCGAAAACGATGTTTTTCTACGATTACACATTAAATGGAAGCGAGTCTTTCAGACAGGATACAAAACGATCACGTTTTTGAAAAAGTTAAATCGGTTCTATTTTTATCTTTTCCCGCAACAAGGAAAGTAGGAATTGCTGTTGCTTGTAATGATGATTCATGGCCACTCGGCAATGATCATCTTCTCACTTCGTCGACCCAGAAAAGTTATTCCACTTCCATTTCTCGGTTTCTCAATGCTACAGCCTGAAGATTTGCAGTTTAGTGTACATCTAACGCATTGCATCTTCATGGTTTTTTTCTTGAATGGATTTGTTGGTGGGATAGGATTCTGAGTTTTCTGATTCAGTATTTGATCCCCAACAGCTTCTTCAATAAAACCAGGAAGGCTTTCCGTCGGATCAGCGAAAGTGGCGCGGAGTGGGCTTGATGATTTACTTTCTTCTACTGATGGAGGGAAGCACGACTACGACTGGTAAATTTTGCAATGATCCAACATCAATGCAGTACTCCTTTGTGACTGTACTCTGTTTTGATTATTTCTCTCTTCAACCCCTCATGTTTAGATTTCCTTTTGTTGTTAAAACTTTGGCTGTGCTGATATTATGCTAAAGTAGATTTGCGAATGTCGCAGTTATGTGCAGAAGTTTGGTCCTCTGCTAGAGATGTTTTAGCGTGGTGGTTCAACTACTAGATTTGTTCAGGTCTATTCAAATCTGTGATAATAGAGTTGGGATAAGTTTCTGCAGGGAAAGCATTTTGTGGTGTTTTCTTATGTTGACTATATGAGTGACATGATACGGGTCGAGCATGATAAGGAATCTTATGTTTCAAATTCTTGAACAGGAATGTTCATGTGCTCATCAAGCATACATTTTGTAACCGAGGAAATTTGATTTGTGTGATCTGTGATCTATAAATATAAGTTTCTAACTGCTATGAATTGAGGCCTCGGCATCTATCTGAAAGCTTTTTGGGGTACTGTCTGAATATTGGCTTAGGACTATGAGTCCACCTATTTACAAGATGAGGTGTCCTTTCTCCTTTTGATAGAGACTGCACAAGTAGTGTTCTGGAATTCTAGCCAAAACAAGGAAGAAAAAAGAAAAGGAAAAACGAGAACTAGTCATCTTTGATCAATAATAGAATGGCGTATCTGAGATTCATGATACTATGGCTAAGCTAACTAAACTGAGGTTTAGCAACTCTTCAATGGTTTCCTGCCAGATCTAGATTCCTGAGTGCCTATTTTATTTGACAGTAGCTTCTAGTGTGAGACTTTAGATTGTCTTCATTCTTCTATTTGCTGAAATTTCTGATATGAAAAAATGTTTTCAGGCTTCTCACTCCTCCTGGGACTCCACTATTTCCTTCATTGGATGGAAGTGAATCTCAATCAAACATAGCGGTCTCGAGAAGCAGTTCCATGGTCCGATCAACCTCTACCACTAAGGTCTCCAGGGTATGTGTATCTTCTCTAATTATTAGTAAATATTATTCCCCTTGACAGTGTTTTTGCTTCTCTTAATCTGGTTCATGCAGTAATTTGAAGAAATTAGGCTCAGACTCCCTCACGTCGATTTACTTCTGCTGCTAAGTCTTGAAAGAGTTAATTATCGCTTGCTTTGGGTGTTTTGGTTTTCCGTGGAGTCTAAGCTTGAATAATATTGCTAGCAGTAATCAGTCTGCATCGTGTGTATCTCTCGCAGTTGTCTGTTTCACAGTCAGAGAGCACTCATTCCTCCAGACCTACCAGAAGCAGTTCGGTGACTCGCCCTTCTATCTCTACTTCTCAATATAGCACCTATTCTTCCAATAGATCATCATCAATCCTGAACACCAGCTCAGCCTCAGTCTCATCCCACATTAGACCATCTTCCCCAGTTACCCGCTCGTCCTCTGCAGCCAGACCTTCCACCCCATCTGCCCGTGCAACTGCATCACGACCCTCAACTCCTTCTAGAATTCGTCCGGTCTCCACAAGCTCCTCTATTGAAAAACCGCGACCATCACAAAACTCGAGGCCTTCCACTCCGAGTTCAAGGCCACAGATTGCGGCAAATATAAGTTCCAACACTGCTCGATCTAATTCTCGTCCATCTACGCCCACTCGTAGGAACTCTGCACCTTCTCTATCCCCATCAGCAGGTACTCCAGTATCTAGTGGGCGAGTGCTTTCAAATGGTCGCAGTGGAGCCCCTGCATCAAGACCTAGCTCTCCAAGCCCACGACTTCGACCTCCCCAACAACCTATTGTTCCCCCTGATTTTCCTCTGGAAACGCCACCTAACCTTAGAACTACCTTACCAGACCGGCCGCTTTCTGCTGGTAGGTCTCGTCCTGGTGCCGCTGTCACTGTTAAAGGGAACTCAGACACCTCCGGGCCAGTAAGCGCAACAAGACGACAACCATCACCCATTACTACCAGGGGAAGAGTCGCAACTGCAGAGTCCACCGGAAGAGGTCGAGTCCATGCTAATGTGACTGATATACTCGAGCCCCGTAGATCGCCTAATTCTCCTGAATTGGGAATGAGAAAGCCTGTGAAAAGTATGACGTCTCTTAGTGAGAGCACTGGATTTGGAAGGACTATCTCTAAGAAATCACTGGATATGGCTATCAGGCATATGGTATGTCTACCCTCATCATATCAAGATATCGTAATTTTAGGGAATTTGATGCACAGTCACATTACTTTTGAGATGTCAGTTTGCAAGTTTCACAAATAAATATTAATTCGGTGAAGTTTAGTTTAGGTATATCAAGTTTCTTTCCTTCCCTGGTTCATTCGAATGTTACTAATAGCTAGAGCAGTTCTCCAGTCGTGATTTGATTTCTCTTGAATTAGACAATAAGGGCCTTCACAATCAGCTAAAGAGATATTGCCAACAGGGTTCCTAGGTAATTAAGATGCAGCTGTAGATCTACTGCTATAGTTTCGTTCATCCTCTTCATTGAAGTCTCATATTATTTTTGATGTGCCCTGTGCCCTGTCCCATATCAATAAACTTTTTTCCAACTACCACAGTTTCGACCAAGTACTCCTACATTAATGGTATGACTTTTACGCAATTAGTCTTTGCTTTTTCTCTTTTGGTGCAATAAGGTACAAGTGCATTAAAAGTTGAAGTTCAAGTCCCGGGTGTAGGACTAGCCTTCCTTAAAAGATTGCTAGTCTGTTTCTTCTGTAACTTCCACTTGAAGCAATTTGCAATTCATAAGAAATCTTTCTGTTGCCTTAGCAAGAACAGAGGCCTGGTCTGTCAATAATTTCCCGAAAGCGAACTTTCGAACTTTCTGACTTCATGTATAAAACAGGATATAAGAAACGGAGCAGGAGGCAACCGTTCACTTTCAGGCACCACCCTTTTCCCTCAGAGCATTCGATCTTCTGCTGCGAAAAACCAATCAGCTCGCACTGCACCGCCATCCGTCAACGGGAATGGTAACCAGCACAGCATGAACGATGTATTCTTTCTGGAGAATGGCAGCAGAATGAGAACTCCAGCGGTTGGTAGCGAGGCGGGCAATGGAAGGTACTCCGCCAAATTGACAGAAGTTGATATCTACGAGAGCTCGCGCTACGATGCGATGCTGCTCAAAGAGGATTTGAAGAACACAAACTGGCTCCACAGCTTCGACGACAAATCCGATCAGGGATCGGTATTTGATAACGGACTCGAATCTCTCCCCGAACCGTTTGGCCCCTTATAGCGACCGAGAGACGCGGGCCTTCCTTACTACTCCCGTTATTTATTGGGTTGGAGTATTATTTACATCTCGGTCCTAAAGCAAGCAGCTTATTGACAGAGAAACATGAAAAGTGCTCAAAGTGTCCTCAAGAAGAAATCAGCTTGATGTGGTCTTTGTTTTGTGGCCATTTCTCATGGAGAAATCGAATTTTTTTTTTCCCCTCTTTTCTTTCTATAGCATCCTACAGTTTTCTTGGCTTGGGCAATGTTAAGAGCAGCAACGCCGTGTTGATGGATGATACAAGGAAGTGAAGAACTTGGTTTGATGGCTGTGTTAATGAAAATCATAGTTTAATTATTTAAGCATTTCGGGCATCTTATTGAATAAAATGGAGGCGTGTGCACTGGCTAAACTTAAGAATACGAAGGAACATGAAAAAGCCCTTTCATGGACATTATAGTCAAGATTCAGAGTTTATCAAGAATGGCCTTTTGGGAAATGGAACCTCCGTTCTGATAGCAGAGGACTGAAAAAAAGAGAGGCCACTTAGCTAGGCTAAGTTACAAATTTTAGTTAGTCAAGAAGAGCAAATATATCTGTCGAACTCGTAAATTTGGTTCGATTTGACGTTGATGAATTGAAATCAATGGCGAAAAGTAAATAATTTGAGAAATATTTTTCTAACGATGAATAGTTCACTACGGACGTCGGTGGGGCCGTTTCATGATTTTCATATTGGAAAGTGCCAAACTCAAAAGCAAAACTTGGAATCTACGCTGTTATGGGTTCGCATCCGTGTTCTTCAAGCCTTGGTTGCGTTTCACCTGCGGAAGAAACCCCACTTCTTGTCCGAGTTTCATCACGGTCCCACCAAGAATTGGTCCGATTGTCTGGCCGGATTTGCAAATTCGAGCGTTGCGAGCTTGCTACCGCCACGCCTCTCGAGATCCAACACTCCGGCAATTCCGATGCTGCTTTGCGTGTAGACCAGTTTTTTCACAGAACAACCTCCCCGCAGTTCTTGGTTGCTTTTTCTGCTGAGCAAGCAAAGGTTATTTCAGTTACAGTTAGGTGGGTCAGTTATTCGTGCTTGCTAACGCTAAATCCCTGCGTGATTTCTAGTCGAATTCGTCGTTTCTGTTTTGAGTTCATGTGGTGTCGGGTCACTCGTGGAAATTTCCAGTCTCGAAGTGGGAATTTTCATCAGTTGTTGTGTGGTGCTTGGTGTTTCGACTGCTTGAACGAGCCAAAGCAGGACTTTGTATTCGTGTTCTTGATGGAAGAAAATATGTTTGATATTGTTATCGAGCTCCTTTATTACATTGTTAATCTGGATTTTCCTTTTCACAAAGGTTTTGTGTCCTACTTTCTTAGCTGAAATCACAGAAAGAAGTTCGTAAGATTTTGAAAAAGATATCAGTGACTTGTGTGGAAAGGATTTAAGAATGGACTTACTATCCAGAAAAGATGAGATCTTTAATGCTCGACAACATTGATGTTCCCCAACATCTTTTGTTTGCTAAAATAAGGAGTGCGGGGCTGTTTTTGGAATAATACAGGATAGAACTTTGAAAAATCAGGACTTGAGTGTCCCTCCAAGTAGCAGGTTCTACAAATGTCGGAATGGTTTCATCATTTGTAAAGCCGAGTATTCAGTTTCCGTTGGAAGCATAATTGCCTCGTGAAGCTTGATAGTATAGATTTCCAGGACTTTGATAATGTGACTCAGATTAGAAACTATGAGATTTTCAATGTTTCTGTCTTAGAGGTTTCTCTAGGCAATGATCGTGCTAACTCTTTCTTCGAATTGCTTTCATAAAACCTGGAATCACCCAAGTAGCTTAATGGATGCTTGAGAATCTTTACTCTGGCAAGTGTATACTTTTTGAGTGCCACGAGGAATTCGTTTCCTCTCACTAACTCTCAGCTTAATCGTATTATTTGGCACGTGCTTAAATGGTCTAGAATGCTCTAGTTTGTCTACCAATTTATTGAGGTGTCTAATTCAGGTTCTTTGTAGTATCATAGACAATCTTATTGGTTTAATATGTAGCCTTGGATTCAATGAGTGTCTTTTCTTTCTTTACATGTACCGACAGGTTTGCTGCAGCTTTGTTTCTCAGGGTCCTTGTGTGTCTTAAGTATTGCAACTCCATTCCAGAGAAGTCGTCATGGGACAGTGTTACCCTAAGGTAAATTTTTTATGGGAGGTAAACAATTGATGGATTAGAATCTAAATTCAACCACAAGTTTTGCTCTTGAAGCTGGAAAAGTTTTAGCCTATGTTTAAACCTCTCATTACATTTTTTTATGTGATACATTATAGCATTTAAGTGAGAAGAAACCTTTTCCTTGTAGTCATCTTACTCTTATCACATCATACATGTGATCGTATTAAATTGCAGTCAAATACAGTTGTTAAGTAAAAACAAATCGAGGTTATATGGATTTTCCTGCATATCTACTGAGGTATGCACTTAGTTTAAAAGTCCATGGTCATTAGGTGCTTTCTTGGTGCACCTATGGAAGGCTGCTTGTTAAGCATCTGCTCACCAATGGCACATAGCAAACTTCATAAAAAACAAAAGTGCATATAGAAAATACATGTTCCGGCTTTCGCTACACGTGTGCTCGCAATCGAGGAATATCCAGAAAGGCATTTAGAGTAGGTCTGTGATCGATCCCATCTAGCAAAGAAAGTGTTTGCCTATTTTTTCCCACAAGGAACCTCGTATGAGCACACTGGGTGAGATGGGGGAAGGCGTGGTTGCGAGGAGTCGAACTCCTGGCCTATATAAAATGTCTGTGAATTTGCTGACCTCATGAAACTAATATCTGAGAAACTTCCCCTCTGCAACATGAGTTTCGGTTTCAATACGCCATTCAATCCATCAATGTCAACTATTTTTAGCTATCGCCTTGCTTTTGAATGCATGGATTTGAGTCTTCCAATGGAAATAATGGATTCATAGTCCTTTCGACAGACTTGAATTGCCTGCAAAAGGGAGGTGAAGAAAATGTACTATGTACAGTTCAGCAGATACCAGATGCCATGATGGATGATCATTGGAAGTATTCTTTTGTTAATTGAAAGACTTTTTTGAATGACCATTATAGCCTTTCAATTTCATGGAAAAACTGTCCTAAGCCAATGGCAGAATAGGTAATTTATAAAATCTCACTACGATCAAGATAGTAATGCGATGCGGACTTTAGCTCTAAGAACCACTTTAAGAGGGAAGAGTGGTCTGTGGGTTATGCTGAAAGGTTGACAATAGGATATTTTACTGATCATCAATAACTTTGTGTAATACCAGTTTTTCCATAGCCATGCACCAAGGGTGCATTTATGATGTCATAACCGAATCCGGACTTGTGTCTTGCTTATTTCTGACGCTGTTATCACGTGCACAGTTCTTGCAGAATCAAGAGGACGGAGGAGATTCTGATCACCATGTTGAATTTGCTGGTGGGAATGTACACCTCATTACTACCAAAGAAAGCTGGGATCAGAAGCTGTCAGAAGCAAACAAAGATGGCAAGATTGTAAGTACTCTGCAGCTGCTTTAGAAGTGTTTCATGAGCAAAATTAGCTCAATGCTAATTAGTTTGACTTTTTCTGAGGTACGTTGGGAAAAGATTTTGTATGAGCAATTGTCAAGCATCACATCAGCAGATCGCTTTTTTAGGCCGTGAATTCAACTTCAAATACTTGTATTGGGTCCGGAATGCCTAGTAATGTCTTTCTGCATTTTCTCTTTTAGTTGAACATGCTCAATAGTTAGGCCAAAATTTTATGATCGGTCTCAGAGCTGTGCTTCTTGCATAAGAATACCATGGGAGACTCGATTAGATTTATTCAAATATTCTTGAATTTGCATTGGTTTATATTTTAATTGGATTTCTGTGCAGGTTCTTGCGAATTTCAGTGCAACCTGGTGTGGTCCTTGTAAGATGATGGCACCATTCTATTCGGAATTGTCCGAGAAACATCCTTCTATCATGTTTCTGTGGGTTGATGTGGATGAGCTAACTGTAAGCAATGGAACTTTCTTATTTACCTTGATCCTTAATTTCAATTGCTTAGCCTAAACATGGACCACATGCTCATGCAGTCATTTTCTAAGTTTAGCCCTCAAACTGCATGCAGTGAGTGCACAAGTGTTCGCAATACACGAAACATAAAACGTAATAGGTACAAGAAAAACAAAGTAGATCTCAAATTTAGTGGAATTCGCAAATAGGTCACCGACCTTTGATTTCAGTTAGCCAATATACTGAACTTTTCACTTTCTTGCAATTGACATGCTTTGGCTGGAATCAAATCAATTTTCTGGCAAACGCTGTCGTCAATGCCCACGTGGCATCTAGAAAATTGCCACATATCCACCATGTCCGTAGTTTGCCAAAAAATTGTTGTATTCCGGTCAGGGTACATTAATTGCTAAAACTCGAAAGGCTAGTGCATTTGGTGATCGAAGTTAAAGTTCAATGACCCGATTGCCAATTCCGCCAAGTGACCCGTGATGTAATTTACGCAGAAAAGCGGTGGGAGTCCATAGCATCATGATCGACATATAGAACAATCGACGATGTTTGTTGTTCTTTTTTTCTGTTTGAAATGCATTGACTATGGTGAACTCATGCAGGAGATGAGCACATCATGGGATATTAAAGCCACCCCAACTTTCTTCTTCCTCAGAGATGGCCAGCAAATCGAAAAGCTAGTGGGTGCCAATAAGCCTGAGCTTCAGAAGAAGATCACTACAATCCTTGATTCAGCCAAGCCTCGTTAGACATGGATTTGTAATCAGTCTGTATGTGTGTGTGTTTGGGATCCTTTTCTTCAGCAGATGCAAGTTGACCCTTTTCTTTTGCTTTCTTTTGTTGTGATTATTCTGACTCCTACTTCGCTTGGGATGTATACTGCATGAGTTTCTGGAAAAATGTTTGGATCATGATCGAATCGTACTGGTGTAAAAGGTGTCTAGTTCTCCGGTTGTCTCTATTCTTCTCCCATTTTTACTTTCACAAACATCGTCCATGATTGTTCTGTCCATAGTTTTGCAACCTGTTATTGCCTCGCTCTCTGTTTTCGTTTATGCTCTGTCTGGGACACTAAGGTAAGGGAAGGAATGGAAAACAGAGAAGAAAATTATCTTTCCTCTGTCGCAATTGACAAAAATTTCGAACATTTCTCCAATTTCCACCCAAACTTTCTTTTCCGTTCCTCTCCTTTCCAATTATCGACGAAAAGAATAACATTTCTCAAAACAATTTATTGTTTCTTTTACAGGGTGAAGAATTCTATAACAGATTTCGTTGAGCCGGTTCTTGGTAACCAAGCATTCCTTACTCTCACTGGATAAGCCAAAACATAGCTGACGCGGCAGAAATGCAACCTCTGCCGACTCTCTCCTCTCCTCAGTTTTCCCGAAACAAACGATCGAATAACCGAAAAAAAGGTCCCTCCTGTTCTTACTTCGAAGCAACAATTCCCATGGCTTCCTTGCTCTTCCCAGCACCGCCAACTTCAACCCAACAGAACCCCAAATGCGCTCATCTCTCACTCTCTCCTTCCTCTCTGAGACCCACCTCAGCTTTCCATCTATGCTTCTTCTCAAACCGAGCCAAAGCCGCGAACACCCTCAAATGCGACGCCTTTCCGAGCGACATTGCCCAGCTCGTCGACCAGTCTCTGTCCCAAGTCCCTCTTTTCCAATCTGGGTACGAGCGGATTCTGGGCGCGGCCGAGGAACTAACGGAGATGCAGAGATGGGGGGTCGTGATATTCGGTGGGCTCACTTGGGTTTACCTGACGGCGAGGCCTGGGGTGTTGATCGGCGCGATCGATGCCTACGTTTTGGCTCCGCTGCAGGTGGGTCTGGACAGCTTGAGCGGGAGGAGGAGGTTGAAGAAGAGTGACTTTTTGATTGGGGACAGATTGGGTGAGGGGTCTTTTGGGGTTGTGTATTTTGGGGTTGTCGTCCCCAATAATGTGAATGTTGAGGAGAGAGTGCAAAAGAGAGGGCGTGGGAAGAGAGCTCTGGATTTGGATGGGAGGTTCAAGGAGAAGGTCATCTTGAAACAGGTAAGCCACAGACACCCTGAAAAGAAAATTCATCAAACCATGCCATTTGTGTCTCTAGTTTTCGCTTTATTGCGTTGAATAAAAGATAGAGATGCTGTGGCTCAAATGAGGACTAAGTTTGGTGTCTTGCGTATGTTTTTATGCAATTTGAAGCAGAGGATGAATTTTCATGGGGTTGTGTTGGTTTCTGTGAAGGTGTTTTGGTAATGTCTGAGAAAGATAACCTTTTTGTTGGTCGCATTGGTGAGAATGTTCAGGTTAAGGTTGGAGTCCAAGGCGCAGAAGAATGTGGGGATTTTGAGGAGTGGTTCAATTACAGGCTGTCCAGGGCAGCGCCTGAGACCTGTGCCGAGTTCTTAGGGAGTTTTGTTGATGATAAGACGGATTCACAGTCCACTAAGGGCGGGAAATGGCTGGTTTGGAAATTCGAGGTACTTATTTCTCAGGATAAGCACTGAATTTAGTTAAATTTTACGTCAAGATCCTCTGCTATATCTCATTGGATCGCTCATGATTTGGCCGGAAGAGTTGTCTTTCTTTCAATTCTGCCGGCCTTTCAAATATACGAAGAGATTGTAATTTACCATAGCTGCGACTTACTGATGAAGGTCAGATGGCTGCCATTGATTTTGTGTCCTTGTGTTGATCGGCTAATGTGTTCCTTGTACTAGGGAGATCGAGATCTTGCCGATTACATGAAAGATCGTAGCTTCCCTTTCAATCTAGAGTCGATCATGTTTGGTGAAGTCTTGCAAGGGGTAGACTCCGTTAAGCGGAATGCGTTGATCATTAAGCAAGTGATGCGGCAGATTATAACTTCACTGAAAAAGATTCATGACAACGGCATTGTCCATCGGGATGTAAAACCGGCCAACTTGGTTGTGACGAAGAAAGGTCAGATTAAGCTCATTGATTTTGGGGCAGCCGCAGACCTTCGTATTGGTAAGAACTATGTGCCTGATCGCGGCCTACTTGATCCTGATTATTGTCCCCCCGAACTTTATGTACTTCCGGAGGAAACGCCGAGTCCACCTCCAGAGCCAGTTGCTGCCTTTCTTTCCCCAATCCTGTGGCAGGTAACTGCTGTTCTGCCGAGTAGGTTATGACTTTTTGTATATATCGTCTTTCTAGTTCATCAATGATGCTCTCAACTTTCTGGTCAAGGCTTCCATCAGTTAATTTTGAAATATTTGACATAGAATAAATGTCATTTATTCAAATGAGAATTGTTTCAGTCTATATGATAAAGGAAATAACTATATATCAAGGAGAGACATTGATAGCCTAAATCATATTTTCGCGTCAATTTCTTTCATTGCCATTTGCAATGCTAAATTACGGTTTGTACTGGATTTGCAGCTGAACAGTCCCGATTTGTTCGACATGTACTCGGCCGGAATCGTACTCCTGCAGATGGCGATCCCAACCTTGAGGACCTCTGCGGGCCTGAAGAATTTCAATACTGAGATCAAGGCAGTCAAATACGATTTGAATAAATGGAGGGACTGCAAGAGACGGAGGCCCGACTTAACGATTCTTGAGCTCGACTCGGGAAGAGGGTGGGATTTGGCCACGAAGCTCATCTCAGAGAGAGGTTTCCTAAGGAGGGGAAGATTATCGGCCGCCGCCGCCCTCAGGCATCCTTATTTTTTATTAGGAGGCGACCAAGCGGCTGCGGTTCTTTCTAAATTGAGCTTGAGAAGATAGGAAGTTGGCAAATGATGTAAGTGCAAGCATCGCCGCTCATTCATTGGCCATTAGTTTACGTTCTACTCTACATTAATTTCTCTTTCCTGCTTATCATGTACAGATTTTGTAAAGCCAGGAGCTTTCTTCTCATTTACGGGCAGGTCCTAAGATGTAATTCATAGTGCATAAAAGGAATTACTGGTCCAGTTTTCTTCTACTCACTACCTGTACCTGTTGGCTCTCTCTGCATGTCTCCGATATCGGCTCTCCGGTCTTGTGATCGCGAGGCAGTTCAGCTACCCGATGGTTTCTTCAGTCGGGTAGTGCTGCGGCGAATTGGAGAGGAACCCTCCTTCCGGACCACCTCGCCATTAGCGTGTTCACCTCGGACCGAGACTGCTGCAGATCTCCTTTAGCCGGTGATCGAATTTGATGGAGTACATAAGAGAGAATGCATCTCCGGTGCAGTATGTTTCTAGCACAGAATCCCAATGTTGCAGAGGATGTCTTTTCCTCTTTAGTCTAGTACGATCGCAATGAAATGTCTAGCTTTCAGATTTTGTTATTGTGATTCAGGCATGATAAAATATGACAATATTTAATTTTATTATTGTGGTTCACTAAATAATATCAATTTTTAATTTTAATTTTTAATTTTATTCTATCCGCTTCTGCGCTGACTAGAATATCGGACGAGTAAAACGTAGCCTAAGATTTACCGAAGAAACAAGTTCTTGAGGTGGGAGAGCGGGGAAGTGCTGATACAGTGACAAGTGGATATTATCTTCTCGGCTTCTCTCTCTCTCCCCCCCGACCGGTAATCCAGACATTGACCATGATGTTTCGCCATATTCGTGGAGCTTAAGTGCTCGGTGCTCTCGGTGTTCTACTATGTGCGACTGCGTCTCGCCAGCTACTCTGCCGTCGTTCCTCTCCAGGAACCGCAAACTAGCCTCGACCGCCTCCCATCCGACGCCGGGAGCCGGACAGTTCGCGACCCGCCGTTCTCTTAGCTTCAGAAACCCACCGTATGCTGGGCATTCGACGGCCAAGTTGGTCGGCGATGCCTCCGGGAGGGGCGCCAACTTCGATTCCGGGGATCGCGAGTTTTACAGCCAGCTAGGGTTCAAGGATGACGGAGATTCCCAGCATTTCGAACTGGGGACGGATCGAACCAGCGACGCGGAATCGAAAGAGCGAAGTGGGATTGGCAGGAGTAGTGCGGCGGAAGGCGGAAACTTGGGCACCGAAAAGCCGGCGGTGTCTGGTGGGGAAGAGGAGGAGGTGCTTGGAAGCGAAGGCCGCGATGCCACTGTCGCATTGAGGAGGGAAGAGGAACCGGAGAGTAAATTGAGGGTGAGGGGTGGGCGACAGGTGATGAGGCGATCGAGTATGGTGGCGAAGCAGGTGATCAGCATCGAATCTGCTCTTAGCTTGGGGTTCGTCTCTCAGCTCTGGTTGGATACCGCCTCGGTAAGTGTTTGGAGTTCTTCATCTTGGTTATTGTGGTTCTCTGTAATCTGCTGCGGAAAGCAAAATCTCTCGTGCCTGCAGAAGAGTATCCATTGAAAATCTGAGTGGGTTGTGCTATAGCAGGTCACTATAAATGTCCAGGTCGGTTTAAAAGTGTTGTCCTTAAAATCCAACTCCTGGAGTTCACTAGTATTCAAATATTCCAGTCAGTCGGAGCGAACCACTTCAACGAAAGCTGAAAGAACAGATAATCGCAAATGTCACCCTGGTCTGCGCATTTGTTTATTTTGTTGCTTTTGGCATCTCGTTTGTAGTTAGCTAAATTTATTTGATGGTTGGAGGAAGATAGGGATGTACATAAGATAACACATTTGCTTTGGTACGTGATTGTACTACTTAATCAGTCCTCAAGTCAAGGTTGCCTTGGCAATCACTTGATAATGGAGTATCCATTGCAAATCCAGTGATTCAGGGAAGAATCAGGTTTATGTGCAGTCTTGATTATTCTCGTATGCTACGACGTGGACACATTACATTGCTTATGGGAATTGGAGATTGTCATCTTTAATATGAGATTTTTCTTTGGACTAGTGGAACGTTGTGATTGTGGAAGTGAGGCCAAATTTGCTTTCTGGTGATTCAGAGAGATTTCTCCTCGAAGACGTCTGCCAGGTGCTTATTTATTTTTTGCTTTTCTTTACTCAATAACCTTGCATTTCCCTTTTGTCTGCATAATCATCACGATGGGTGCATGTACTCTAGTGAGATGTTCGCAGTTGATGACGTATATTAGTCACGAATTTAAGGTGCCACCACTTTGCCTAGCAGATATTCAGATTCAGTGCTTTGTAGTTATTTGGAGTAAATTTGACTATGAACATACTTGATATATTTGTCAATGAGTCTGAGGTGTTCGACATATTTTGGCTTTCAAGTTCTTGCTTGAGTTGTTTCTTTGATGGTTAATACATCGCCCAAAATTTTGTTGTACAGGTCGGTGATGTCGTGCTTGTTGAGAATGAGAGGGTAATGGAGAATGAGTTGAAAATGGTGGGGCTGGAGACATTGGTATGTTTCGGTACACTAGAGTTCCTTTTCTCTTGATTTTCGTCTTATTTATCTGCGTAAGTAGGATCATGTGCTCAACTTGTCATGGAACTTGTCTAATAGGAAGGCCTGAATGAGGATTGACGACAATTTTGGTTAAATTCTCTTTGTAAAATTGACCTGCTCCAGAGAGAGGACAAAACATTGTCGATCAACTCATCATATGCGTGTATAAAAAGGATAGTGAAGTTGTGGTTTGGCTATATTCTGGACCTGATCTTTCCAACTCCTTCAAGAAAGGGAGTGCGAATACTTTTGTAACTGTTGGCTATTGACCTGAAACTGTTATTGTTCTGCATCAGTTTCTTGCTTGTTTCAGGATCTTGTGCATAAGTTTACTATTAAGAACCTAACTTTCTATATCTGGTAGGTAGGGTATGAAGTTGTAACTCCCGGCAGAAGAAGTATTGGCAAGGTATAATGATATTTTGCAGGAGTTTTATCTTTTTATAGCTATATTTGCAGGAGTTATAATGTGTTATTACGAGTGTTATCTTTCTTAACTAACTTCCTTTTGGTATTTACTAGGTCAGAGGTTATACGTTTAATGTCAATTCGGGGGCTCTCGAGTCCCTTCAGCTTGATTCATTTGGTATCCCACTCATTCCATCAAGTTTGGTAGGTGAAGCATTCCTTTTGAATCTTGCAATTCTATGTGTGCACGGCCATGCGTGTGTGTGGGGTCTTGATGGGTATTTTATGGAAATGTGTCAACTGCAAAATTCATGTTTATATATGCTTGCTGTTGTTTCAGGTGAGTACTTATGCTTTGTTTGTGGAGGATGTGCTAGAAGTTGCATCGGATAAAGTATTTGTGCATGAAGCTGCAGCAGGGCGCTTACAGAGGCTAACAAAGGTACGTCAGAATCGACACGAACCAATCATCGTGTCCTCTAGAACATTTAGCGTATCAACAGCTGTTTCTTTGCTACATGCTCAACGATGGTCTCTAGATCATCTCTGCCATAAACTTGAAGTAATTTCCTAGTCGATATAAGCACCTCTTAACTTGGTTTTTGGTCCATGTGCCCTTTGTTTCAGTCTTACGTAAATTCCCCCTACTTAGCAACTTTGATCACATGTGCCAGGGTTGGTGGGGTGCCCACAACGTCAGGAAATCCTCGAACGAAGTCGAAGAATATTATGGTTTTGAAGAGGTTGATAGATTAGCTAGTGGCAGCGGCACAAGAAGGGAATTCCGGCGCAGGAGATCCCGTCCTAAAGCGAGGGAAAATCAGGATGACTTGGACCTTCCGATGGACTTTTTATGACCCTCGAGCCTACGCACCATCCCGGCTTTGAGCGTGCCACCATTACTCCGTAGAGGGCCCTTGCATGGGTGTCTTGAACGTTACATCGACCTTCCAGCGTGAGGACGTCTTTCTCATGTGTCATTCCCCTGTGCTCTTTCCCTTCTCTATAGGATGAGGCAGTTGATGTTCATAAAAGGCGTTGTTGTACATAGAAGGGCTCTTTGCCGGAGCTCGATACCCGTCGATTGGCTCGAAGAGCCCACAAAAGCCTTTTCCGTCAAGTAGTATAGTGATTTCATCGGAGCCTCGGGCAGATCTCGAGAAACAGCAGCAAATTAGATGCAGATTTGAATGAGCAAAAGGAGGCCAAAAGAATAGGCGATTAAAGAATGATTTGGTAGCTTTTTCCTGTCTTTGCTCCAATACATTGAGGATTCTTTATGGTTGAGCAATGTATAAAGCCTTTTATTGCTAAAACCATGAGGTTTGAAGCTTTCCAAGCATCCTTTAAGAGCACATTCCATATTGTGGCCAAGTGCTCGTCGTTGTTGCAACGGCCACATCCGTTTGTTTGAAGAAAAATTATTGAAGGAACATCGTTTTCCGACTCTTTCTATGTTTGGATGACGGAAAATTAAAAAATGTATTTCATGCATTGAATCGATGATTTTATGATAAGAGAAATTATTTTTCGTGGAAATTATTCTAAAAAAATGGTTAATTTTTTAATTTATTTCGTGATTCAGGGGAAGTGATTTTCTTTTTTTTTTCAGAAGGGAAAGTCGTATTCTCTTAATTTAAACTTGTTATTTTCAATTTATGAGAAAAGTATTGCCTAGATCCTAGTTTTCTTTAAATACTGGGAAAAATTTAAAAATAATTTCACGAAAAAAATTTTCTTTTAAATAAATAGATTGTAAAAACTAAATGATTTGAAAAATATTTTCTTAAAAATAATCGCTTGTATCCTGACAAAAATAAACGGAACCAAAAATATTATTTTTCACAGAAATATTTTGATATATTATATTGTCATTTCTTAACATATTTTATTAATTATTTCTTTTTCCGAAATATCAGAGGCTCATTTGTAATTATCCAGCATGTTTAAATTCTCTCTCTCTCTCTCTCTCTCTTTCTACCTTCGAAAGTCTTCGACCCCCGAACCGCGAGACCGGAGCTGGAGCAACCGATTGCCAAAGCAGACCGGTTCTTCAACCTCTAGGCGGTTCGCACGAGCCCTGGTCCGTCGTCGGTCGTCGCGAGCCAACCGCGCGGATCTGGGGGTCTGTGTCTTCTCGTCGCCGGCGACTCTCTGTTTGGTAAGCAAAGTCTTGCTTTTTTAGTGTGATCAGACAGCTGTAGCTCGCGATCCCCTCTCAAATTTCACGCATTTCCACTTGCAAAAAGCCCTAGCGCGCCTTTGAGCCCGAGCCCACCTCTCGATCTCCGAGTTCCAGGCGGTTGGGCTAAGCTTTTTCACTTTGGCTGGTTCCGGTTACGCGTGTCTTTCGTCTAGCGTGTTCGAGGACTTTCGAAGTTTATCGAAGAACGAAGAGGTTGGGCTGCTCTTCTTCTAATTCTTTTGCGACGTGTAAATGCTGTTCGTGCGGAGTTGACTGGTGAACGGAATGGAATTGAATCGATCTTTTTCCGGCAGAGTTGAGTTTAATCAACTGTTGAGGACGGATTACGGAAGTTTTGGCTTCGCGTGGTTGCAATTGGAGGAGGATATCGTTAACTAGCGTTCGGAGTTTAAATTAGCCAAAATGGTGACGTGGCCCGCCGTGACGAGTGGTGCCAATTACAGGCCGCGTTCGCTTTGCTGCGACGTAAAGCGGAAAGTGGGAGTGGGAGTGGGAGTGGCGTTTCCCAGCTTTTAGGGTTTCGGGATTTTTTTTTTTCTTCGAGAATGTGAAAGGGTTGATGGGTATCTACTCTTATTTTTACTGGATGGGACCTTTGCTAATTGAGTAAGATGGATTAACATCCGCTTGATTGCGGGCACGGGGCTAATCACGAATTCACAATACTTCGGTTTAGGATTCAAATCTCATAACCATGAAATTGGCACTAATGGTGCGGTTCATCTCGAGAATCTCGTATAGTGATTATGATCACTATGCTAGAATATGTTTTCTTTGAAGAATGAGGAAATCAAAGACCCGGTACTGCTTCGAGGTGTCATTATTTCTCTGCAAGCCCTTTTTTGAGAATTTGTTCTTGTTAGGAAAAGGTGCTGTTTTTCTTATGTGTCACGGTTGGAATTTGCTTGCTTAGATGTGTTGATCGATTAGCATTGAGATCTTAATTTTAACTGATTTGTTGGGCAAACTTTACAGATTGTTTCTGATGATGTTCCTGCATTCCTTTTCGACCGGTAGGTGTAAATGGCATCGGCTGAAACTGCAGGAACCGAAAGAGGGCCAGTACCAACCAATGGTGCTCCAAGGAGGCCGCGGATATTGCTGGCCGCTAGTGGAAGCGTAGCCGCAATCAAGTTTGGGAACCTCTGTCATTGTTTCTCCGAGTGGGCCGAAGTGAAAGCAGTTGCCACTAGGGCTTCTTTACATTTCATTGATAGAGCATCACTGCCCAGGGATGTAGTCCTTTACACTGACGAGGATGAGTGGTCAAGTTGGAATAAAATAGGGGACAGCGTCCTTCACATTGAGCTGCGCCGATGGGCTGATATCATGATCATTGCTCCGCTATCAGCGAATACGCTGGGCAAGGTAAAGCGTACGAGCAATCTGGATATTCTTGTTGTTGTTTCGTACTAGATACTTGGTTCATTGAGTTATTTCTTGGTTAGTGTCTGAAGTTATGTACTTCGATGTACTGTTGGGTCATCTGGAGAGGGCATAAATTTTTTTATCCTGTAAAAATATTTTGATTTTGTGGTCATTGCAGATTCATATTGAAGTCAATTCAATTTCTCTTTGTTCATTTAATTGTCTTTCCTTTGGTTATGGAGAAAGATTTTGATCTGTTAGTTCTTTGTGCCGTGTCATTGTAGATTGCAGGAGGCTTGTGTGACAATCTGCTAACATGCATAGTGCGAGCATGGGACTACGCCAAGCCCCTCTTTGTCGCACCAGCTATGAACACTCTCATGTGGAATAACCCCTTCACCGAGCGGCATCTTATGACAGTTGATGAGCTCGGAATATCTCTGATTCCTCCTGTATCAAAGAGGCTGGCTTGTGGTGACTACGGAAATGGGGCAATGGCCGAACCTTCGCACATCTACTCAACCGTGAGACTTTTCTATGAATCTCGAGGTCAAGCAGGCAGCAGTAACTTTTAGGAAGCATTTGTATGTTTTTAGAAGTGATCTAATCCGGTAGGCATTCTCGCACTATCTTTTTCATATATTTTTAACTAGCAGGATGATGCCGATTCAAGACTGAGATTTACCTAATCACTGGGCCAAATATTGTTACTAATCACGTATGTAATTCAAGCATCTGTTGTACAAACTTTGAGTTGGTTTGGCATCATTGGCTGCCGCTCTTAGTAATCCGACTGAAGTTCAACTTCCCAAACAGTTGTTGATCTCTCGATCCCTACATGCGCAGTGCACACACAATAGGTTTAGCGCAATACTTTTCAGCTTTCCTTCGCTGTTTTGCGATATCCATCTTCGACTCAGATAAGAAAAGAACATTCGATGTCATGACTGCTTGATAGATTATGATGTCATCGAGAACGACTCTGGTTACGGCGAAATGAAACTTCGGATCCAGTGAATCAGCGCCCGCTGCATCTGTTGGGGAAGATTCTTTTAAAGTTACCAGCTTGTAAGTTTCCTACATTCTATTTTACTTGCTATTCTGATGATCTCCTTCGTTTCTTTTTTCACTTCAGCATTCGTCCACTTCATGTAAATTCACCAAAGGTTGACCACTTTCTCAGAAAAAAACATGTCTGTAAATACATCTCTGAAAATGTTGGACTAGGTTGGTCATCCTAAACAGGACAGGTCATCCAATCTTTCTTATGTTATCTGCTTTTGCAACTATGTTTATGGGGTTGGCATCCTAAAAACGTGATCAATCTCTCTTTGTAAAGTTTTGCAACTATGTATTAGTTTTGTTTTTTGTTTGTCTCCTCGTAACTTTTCATAATCAAATATAAGTTTGGTCACCTTTGCCTCGGCAACTTTCCTTTAGCGTCAGTAACTTATGAGAGAAAACCAGTTTCGCAAAGCAGATATGACGATTCACGTTTTTGTTTGTGCCTTTTTATACAACGATTCACATTGAAGGCGAGACCGGTCTCCTAAATATACTTACCGGCGGTCGAATTTCCCTAATTTTGTAATTTTTCTGAAGATATTAAGGCTCTGTTTGTTTCGCGAAAATTGACTGATTCGAAAAATATTTTCTAAAAATTGACGGCTCGCATCCCTTGAAATAATTGCCAATAAAGATGTTTTCATTATCGTCAACAGTTTATCCCTAAACATTTTCGCTAACGATGAAAAATAATTTTCTTTCGTTCATTTTTCCAGGCGATCAATTTTTAGGAACAATTATTTTCAAATCATTCGCTTGTCATGTAACAAGCGAAGCTTAAGTAGAACATCAATATTGTGAGAGATGAATTAGCCGGAAGTCCTAAATGTTTCTTATCAAGTAATACACTTGAGTTTTGGCATCGAAATATTTTATGATCCTCCGCTCTTTGGTTCTACATTCTATCTCTCTTCTTTGTGATATGAATTTATAATGAGAGGATTATAAGTTGTAGGAACTGGACCGTCTTCTTCTGGAACATAATCAATTTATTTCTATTGATTGGGGATTCGTTTGATCCGCGTAATCAACAATAATTTATATCTTATATTTTCGAGAACAAAGAACATATTTTTCGTACATTCATTTTTGTAAGCCATACAAGCGATCGTCTTTTAGGAAAATATTTTTCAAATTATTTATTTTGCACAAAACAAACAGAGCCTGATATATAAAAAGTTCGAGAGACTTGCTTATACAAATTGAAAAATTGCATATCGGGGCGAAGCTAGCTAAAAACTTCTACGCAATTGCCTAGAAATAAGAAGAAAAAAAAAACTCCAAATAATAGTAAAAATAAGAAAAGCTTGAAGGTGGGAATAGAAAGTGGGAGTTAGGTGAAGGTGAAAGCAACATTGGAAATTAATCTCCCTCGTAAACAACATTCGTCGTTCGTCATGGAAAATGATTTTAAGGCTTTGTTTGTTTCGCGAAAACATAATTGATTTGAAAAATATTTATTTGAAAATGATCATTTTATTGTCCATGAAAAATTCAAACATAATTTGTTATCGATATCGAAAACATTTTTTGAGTGACTAAACGGAGTCGTAAGTTGAAAATGAAAACTTCAGCTTTGCATTAAATTTTGGGTCATTCGCGAATTTAATGGTCATGAAGCCAAGTTTGATTATGAGATGAAGAGAACAAGAAAAGTGGCAGGTTTTCAATGTCAGGTCCTCAGTTTTTCCCAAACCAGCTTCTTATGGCAACAGTGACATTCCAAGCCCCGACGGGTCTCTGTACTGTTCCTCGCCTTGAGCGACGTCACCACCACTATTCTTTTTATATAAAAAATGTAATAAATAAAAGATAAATAAAATAGAAAAAAAAAAAAAAAAAAAACAGTGTTTCATGCAGATATTGTTATAACGTTGAGCATTATCTGGTTAAACACCCTTTTCCTATATTTTAAGATTGCTTTCATAAACTTGCGCACTCGTTCGCGACCGTTTACAGGATGCAACAGGAAAAAAAAAATTGTACAAAAAGTCCTAAACAGTCCTAAACTTTCTCACGTTTTGTTAATTGAGTTCACCCGATAAATTTTGATCGAAAATCGTTAACTTGGACGTCGGTTGTTCTACGTGACACACCCTCGGTAAGGCTCGCCCTTGCCAAGCCTCGCCAGTAGCCGGTGGGGGCAAGCTTCACCAGAGGCTGGCGAGGCCTAATTTCTGGCCAGTCGCCGAGGTTCGGCGATAAAGAAAAAAATGAAAAAAAGAGAGGTTATGGCAACAAAAAAAAAAATTATGAATTGCAATTCTACTCTTCCTTCTATTTATCATTACTCTGCGTGTATACACCAAATAAATGACTATTTGAGTCGGGGTTTTGGGCAAAGATTCCACTGACCTGTAAAAAGTGGTCATAACCCTTCGAGCCACATAGGACGGCCGGTGTCAATGTCAGCGATTTTCGGTCAACATCGGGTGGATGAATTAAATTGGTATAAATGCAAAATGTTTAGGATTCAATTGGCAAAAATAAATATTTATTATTGAATTGACACAATTACAATATGTTTATGATTTCTTTTATAATTCTCCCATGTATATTTTCAAATGGAAAACAGTTCGTTCAAGTCGACCTTCGTGCTCAAATGCATCACATTTGGAAAACCCGTAATTTTGCGAATAAAAAAAATGCTAACAATAAAATGGATGAGAGACGTACCCGTGAGCTTATTTGCACTTTACCTTATGAAAGACAGAATCTTTTATGAGGAAAATCACTGCAAATGGTCCTCAAACTTTGATTCAATATGTAATATCATTTTTGGATTTTTTATTTATTCAATGTAATTCATGAACTTTTTCTCGAATGCATAATATCGTCTTTGAAAATTTAATTTGTTCGGCCCGAATCCCCTTTACGAGAGAGGTTTTTGGCTGAGCTCGTGACAGAGCATGACATTCTTGCAAGATGACGCACCGACACTTGCGATTACTTTCAAAAAAGGTAGTGTTTGCACAACGATCGACTTACGTGGATAGGGATGTCGGGCTCCACTTTCTTCTCAAAATTTTCTCCCTTACGACCATTGGCAGCATTTTCTCGTCGGGGACGGTGTTGCTACCCGCCCTCGATAAGAGCCACTCGCCACGTTTCTCTTCCTTTTATTTTTGAGTTTAAGGTGCTTTTGTTTTACGAAAAACTCCATGTTAAAGAAAAAAGGTTTTCGAGAAATCATTTTTCAGAAAAATGGTTACTTTTTCTGCATTTAGTGACATATGACCGAAAACGTTTTTTTAGTGTTTGGATCTCATTTGAAAAAAAAAAAATCAAAATTTTAAACTATTTTTTATTTTTTTTATTTTATTCTTTTCTTTCTTTCTTCTTCCTCCACTGCGACGTCCTCCACCGCGACGTATTTCAATGGAGATCCTTGATAGTCGAGACCGGCGAGACTCAAGCTTGCCGGCCTCAGGGGAGCTTGCATAGCTAGCGCGGGCTGGTGAGGGAAAGAAAAATAAAAAGAAAAGATAATAAAGGCTCCATTCATTTAGCTGAAAATGAACCGTTTCTTGAGAAATGACTTTCTGGAAAACCATTTTCCGAGAAAAATGACAATATTTTTCGGTGTTCGGCTAAAAAGTGAAAATGAATTGGAAAATATTTTCCCTCGTAAAGGTAAGGAAAATCAATTCCCTCCATGCACTCCCATTGATAATTTTCTATAATTAGTTTTATTTTTATTTTTGAAAAAAATTAAAATTAAAATTATTTATCTTTATCTTTTTTTATCTTGCTTTTTCTCTTTTTATTTTTTTTTCTTTCCCCTACTTCTTCAGAGGGTTGTTGGCCATGGCAACGGCTGGCGACCGGCCGTAGGTGAGGCTCGAGCTCACCAGATCCGGCGACGCTCGACCTTTAGCGAGGTCGAGGCTCGCCTTGCCGTCCTCTAGAAAGGCCTCGTCTCGCCTCGCCAGATCTGGCGACTCTTGGTGTCAGGCAAGGCTGGTGACTGACAGAGGAAGAAAAAATAATAAAAAAAGAATTATTAAAAAGATAAAAAAAAATCTAAAATAAAAAGAAAGAAAAATAAAGAAAAAAAATAATTAAAAAGAAAACAAATGTGAAGGAGTGAAGGGAGGAGAGATGAGGGAAAATGTTTCTTCTTCTCAGAAAGAGGAAATTATTTTTCCCACTTTTGAATGTGTTTTTTTCATTAGAGGAAAATGCTTTCCTTGACTTGTTTACCTTTCGTGAACCAACGCCGGAAAATCAGGAAGCCATTTTCTGGAATTTATTTTTCGTGAAACAAACAGAGCTAAAGTAGCAAAATAAAATATTAAAAAATTCGAGAG
The DNA here is from genome assembly GCA_029784005.1 of Lenwebbia sp. NSW1173648. Taxonomy (NCBI): domain Eukaryota; kingdom Viridiplantae; phylum Streptophyta; class Magnoliopsida; order Myrtales; family Myrtaceae; genus Lenwebbia; species Lenwebbia sp. NSW1173648. The sequence goes on from JARCGZ010000002.1 coordinate 28,425,744, forward strand.
GAGCGATTCCGAAAAGTGTTTTCACATCTTTAGATTGGAGAATTCACTTTCCTGATTTTATGCATGAATATTTTTGTTGACTGAAAAGTGTTTTCAATTGACTTGTCATTTTTAGCAAACAAAACTGGTGAAAGTTCGGAAAATGAATTCCCTGAAAATACTGTCACTCAAACAAACCCTTAATCATTGCTGTGGCGCCACTTCGAGAGTATGTTCTCAAATCCTGTAATTTGATGGTGTTAACGAACGGTGGATGGCGAAAAACTTGAATGCACAAGCAATGTATTGTGTAAAGGACAACATCGAGCACAAAAGTTAGGGGCGCGCATAACAACACTTATGGAGCAGAAATTTATTTTGTAACGCTACTTCTGGAGCAAAAATCTGTTTGGTTTTGGAGCATTTTCTTTTTTGCTCCAAAAGTAGTTTTTGAGCCACTTGAAAAAGTAAAAAAATTTACTTTTATCCAAAAACAGAAAAATCAACTTCTGCTCAGAAGCAGAAGTAAAAAAATTAACTTCTGACCAGAAATTGATTTCTAGAGCAGAAGTGTTGTCACACGTGCCCTAAAGGGCCAAATCGCACAAGTAGTAATCTTCAGAAGTCTAAACCGTACCTAACCCTAAAATAAATTGAATCCCATTTGGTGTGCTTTTATATTCTCGCCTTTTATCTAAAACCCAACACAGATTTCAGTCTAAAATCATATGTAATTTAATTGATAATTTGGGTTAATATTACGAAAATTCCCAAATTGGTACACATGTGACAAATTTATCTTTCGTTAGTTCCGTTAATTTATTCCTTTAAATTGCTGACTTGGATGACGCGTGGCACTTGACGACGGATGTACCGATGTGAGGTTTTTATCTCATGTCCAATAATGAATGAAATGACAGTTCCGAAAAGGATTAGCAAAACAATCGCACGCCTTCTTTTATCAGTGAATTATTAGGCTGCATTTGTTTCTCGAAAAATAAATAATTCGATATACACGGGAATAACACACATCACAACCTTTTGTTAATCAAGTAATACGCAAATCAATAAATTATTATCTACACGCGACGGCGTGGAGAAAAGTATATATGTACGGTGAATTTTATCCCCACACCAAAATTACATTTTTTTAATTGTTATGCGTGGTCGGTTTCTACCGGAAAAAAAAAAGAGAGGAGCAATTACGCTGCTGATTATTATTATGGTCTCTTAGAATTGGATTTAACATATTCATGGACAACGTTATTTTCGGAATTACGAGGATTTTCCAGCAACAAGCTGAATTAACTAAAGCTAATTTCTTGGGCTCGACAAATCAAATTATCTAAGTTCGATGCAAAAACAGAAAGAGAAAGAAATAATTAAAAATGATTTCCAAAAAAAATAAAAAATGATAATAATTAATTCGTTTTTGCGGGCAAAAGCCAAAATTGATGGTACGCCACTCGTCCTTGTCTGTCTTCCTCCGTCGGTCACGCCTTTCGTGACACCCAAACACACAGACGCAATCTCTCTCTCTCTCTCTCCCTCCTTCGGAGCTTTCTCTCTCTACACCTCTCTGTCTCTGTGCGGAGCCCTAAGCCCTAGCCCCATTCCCTTTCACCTCTCCGTGCTTCGTTAATTCGCATGAGTTTTTGTCCGTTTCTCTCTCTCTCTCTCTGTTCTTTTTTTGTTTTTGGCCGTAGCGCGCAGAGGGGAAAAGCCAGAGGGAAGGGTGATCTTATCCTAATGATTCAGGTGCAGTAAAACGCTCTCTGCTTCGTCGCAAAAGAGAAGAAAAAGAAAAAGGAGAGATCTTGCGCAGGAGAACCTCCAGATCTGCGATCTGTTCTCTCTCTCTCTCTGTGCCCTGACATTTCGTCATGATTTCGTATTCAGCGTGCATTGATTTGAATTGGATCGCATTGCCAAACGAGGCTCCGTCAGCTGCTGGCCCCCCCCTCGCTTCCCGTTTCGCGGCACCCGAGGCGATAGAGCTTGCTCTCCCCGCCTCGCTTTCTCGATCCCGCTGAGGTTCGTGTTTCATAAATTGCGTTTTTTTGATGAGTCATTTAGCTGCGGGATTCGGACGCATAGCTTAATTGGATCGCGGACTAGGGTTTGCACTTTTGGGGGGGAGGCACATTTTGGTTTTTTTCCTTTTTCTGTTGGTCTTTGTTTGCGGTTTTTGGCTGTTTGCCCCCTGGTGTCCGTGTGAATTTTGTCGACATTCAAGTGAATTGGGTGGTTTTCTTTTTGGGATTATTGGGTATCTGCGGGCTTCTGCATTTGCGGGCTTCTGCTTGTAAATGAACTCGGGAAGAGGCTCTTTTTGTCCGCAACTGAGCTTGTAATTTATCTCGTTTAGAAAGAAAAGATGAGAAGGGCTTAATCTGCTAGAAGCGTGCGGGGGCCTTCTGGGTATGAAATTTGGGCGATAATTGCCTTTATACTCAGCATCTGCATGTCATTGGTTTTTGGCATTGCCATTTTTTTTAGTTTGAATGGTGTTGGTGTAATGAAATATCAGATGTTGGGATGATCCTGATTGATTTGAGGAGAATAAGAGCGAGTTTAAATGATGGATCTACTCCACGTTTTAAGCTGTGAATCCTGGCTGTGTTGGTCTAACCTTGGTTTCTCTGCGGATGGAAATGCTCTGCAATGTGGTGCTTTACCTTCTTTTTCCTGAATTTTTAGGAGTCCAGCCGTTCATGCATCTGGTTCTCCAATGTGGTCGTTGGAGGATTGTTATTTATGACTTCTGGCCTGCCACTGCTGTCATCCTCAGATCCTCCATCGGTGGCACAAGCTTCTAAGCTTAACAAGAGTATAGGCTCCTTTGGATGTCTCTGCCGGGATGCTTCGTTCTCATCGTCTACTCTAGATGATAAACAGAGCAACTTGACAAGCGAAGAAGGAGACTCATCTCCTCCGGACATCTTTCCTGATCAACCACTCGCACGAACCTATCGGCCTGCAGCGAAGAAGCAGTTTTATTCAGCTGACTTGCACTATCACCAGCGGTTTCCATTGGAATGCCCCACGCAGGGAAGGAAACGGCAGGTAGCGTGGGGTTCAATGGAGCTGCCCAGATCTAACAACAACAGCTTCGCCACTTTTGAAATTTCAGGGGCCTCCACGGTGTCTCAGAACAAGAGGAATAAGGCTGAAAGAGTACGTCACATAAGTTCGCAGTTTGAAGAGGACCTGTTTCATGAAGAAAATCCCAGATCGATTTATATCAACGATCCAAGGAGGACAAATGACAACTATGAGTTCTCTGACAATGAAATCCGAACTAGCAGATATACTGTTATCACTTTTTTGCCTAAGAATCTCTTCATTCAATTCCATCGCGTTGCATACCTATATTTCCTTGCCATTGCTGCTCTCAATCAACTCCCTCCACTTGCAGTCTTCGGGAGAACGGTGTCTCTTTTCCCCCTTCTCTTTGTGCTTTCCGTCACGGCTGTTAAGGATGGCTATGAGGACTGGCGAAGGCACAGATCAGACCGGAAAGAGAATAATAGGGAAGCACTAGTGCTTCAAGGAGGTCAGTTTCGTTTGAAAAGATGGAAAGATATACAAGCTGGCGAGGTGGTGAAAATTCATTCAGATGAATCGATTCCATGTGACATGGTTTTGCTGGGAACAAGTGACCCTAGCGGCCTTGCGTACATTCAGACAATGAATCTGGATGGCGAGTCCAACCTGAAGACGAGATATGCAAGGCAGGAAACTGCTTCAGCTGTGTTTGAAGGTTGCGCGACCTCTGGAGTGATTAATTGCGAGCAACCCAACAGAAACATCTATGAATTCACAGCTAACATGGAGTTTAATGGGCATAAATTTTCTCTCAGCCAGTCTAACATTGTTTTGCGAGGTTGTCAGTTGAAGAACACAGAGTGGGTGATCGGTGTTGTCGTGTACACTGGACAGGAAACAAAAGCGATGCTGAACAGTGCAGCATCCCCTTCCAAGAGGAGTAAACTAGAAAGTTATATGAACAGGGAAACCATGTGGCTGTCGATTTTTCTTTTCATCATGTGTGTGGTTGTGGCACTTGGAATGGGGTTATGGCTTGTACGCCGCAAGTATCAGCTTGATACTTTGCCGTTCTACAGAAAGAGATATTTCACAATGGGAAAAGATGACAGGAAGACATACAAGTATTATGGAATTCCCATGGAGACTTTCTTTTCATTCCTCAGTTCTATCATAGTATTTCAGATAATGATTCCAATATCTCTTTATATTACGATGGAATTAGTTCGATTAGGCCAATCCTATTTCATGATCGGAGACAGTCATATGTATGACACTAGTTCTGGATCAAGGTTCCAGTGTAGATCATTGAACATAAATGAAGATTTGGGCCAGATACGCTATATCTTCTCTGACAAAACTGGCACATTAACTGAAAACAAGATGGAATTCCGAAAGGCAAGTGTCTATGGTAAGAGCTATGGGAGTTCTTTGCCATCGCTGGAGACCAGCATTACAGGTATAGATTCTGTTTCTTCTACTTTGCGGACAATGATTGTGGCGTTTCTTCTTCGATTGCATTTTGAACTTAGTTGTTTATGTATCTATGATTCTCTTTTATACTCTGTCTGCTGCTTCTTGGGTCATGTATACGTTTGGAACCAATCTGTCTAGGATAAATGCTTTCATACATCTAGGAGGAAAGAGTCCTGCCTGTTGACTGTGTAATGTGAATTTACTGCCGGACAAGGGTTGAAATTTGTACCATGGGCTTGTTTATAACATAAGGTCAAAGAGTTGTAATCTCTTATTCAACAATAAAGATAATATCTGTTGTGGCACTATTTGATGTCGTTTTGATGATTGTTATGTTGGAGCTCTTATTATTTGCAATTCCTTTTCTTTATATTGCTCCAAACACTACAGTAAGAGGCCAGATGATTAGTCTCAACCTTCCTTTTTTTGGTTCAAGGAATGAAAGACATATATATGTGTATTTGTTTTATAGTTTCAATGGTGTTTCTTTCTGGTACATTTTCAGGTACTTCAATCTTTTGATCCATTGCTATCCCGTTAGTATGTTAACTGTACAACTTAGTGGTTACTTTTGTCTGAACACGTGCTTTGTATTTCAACATATTCTTGTTAGAATACAATTTTTCACATACATTTATCTAAGATTATATTATGATCTTCTCCAATATAATATCAATTTGGCATGACTTTATGTAGAGAGAGGTACTGGGACACAAAGGTGGAAGCTCAAGTCGGAAATCGCTGTTGATCCTGAACTTATGAAGTTATTGCACAAAGAAGTAATTGAAGGAGAAAGGCTTGCTGCACATGAGTTTTTCCTTACACTAGCTGCATGCAACACCGTGATCCCAATTCTACATGATGACATGGAATCAATTGATTATCAGGGTGAATCTCCAGATGAGCAGGCATTAGTTGCTGCTGCATCTGCCTATGGATACACTCTATTTGAGCGGACATCTGGGCATATTGTTATTGATGTGAATGGTGAGACACTAAGGTAGAGAACCTCTCTCTCTCTCTCTCTCTCTCTCTCTCTCTGGTACACATACATTTGCTCACCGAATAGTCTCTTTTATGTGATTAGTAGTAGAATGGAAATTTTTAGGTTTTGTTTGCTAGTATTTCTTTGCTACAAATTGAGATCTAGCATACAATTGTTCTTACTTTGGCAGTTTCTTGCACACCTGTGAAATAGGTTGGATGTTTTGGGACTGCATGAATTTGATAGCGTGCGCAAAAGGATGTCTGTGGTTATAAGGTTTCCCAACAATGCAGTGAAAGTGCTTGTGAAAGGAGCCGACACCTCTATGTTCAGTGTTATTTCGAAAGATACTGAAAGAGGTGATCATATATGGCAAGAAACTCAGAAACATCTGATTGAGTATTCATCAGAAGGCCTACGTACACTTGTCCTTGCAGCTAGAGATCTTACTGTTGCAGAACTTGAGCTGTGGCAGTTAAGGTATGAAGATGCCAGCACTTCTTTGACAGATAGAGCTGCAAAACTTCGTCAAACAGCTGCTCTCATCGAGTGTAACCTGAATCTTCTTGGTGCAACTGCAATTGAAGACAAGTTACAAGATGGAGTTCCTGAAACCATTGAGTCTCTCCGGCAAGCGGGAATCAAGGTCTGGGTTCTGACTGGAGATAAGCAGGAAACAGCAATCTCTATTGGACTCTCTTGCAAGCTACTGACGATGGACATGCAACAAATCATCATTAATGGCAACTCAGAGGTTGAGTGCAGAAATCTTTTAGTTGGTGCCAAAAACAAGTATGGAGTGAAATCATTGAGCAGAAGAAATGAAGATTTTGGAAGGGGAAATAATTCTGAAAATGACCATCATGAGGTCCCTCTTCATACAAAGCCTTCCCAGATGCCCCAGTGGACTGTTTTCAAGGAAGAAGTCAAACCAAATGTGCCACTGGCACTCATTATTGACGGCAACAGTTTGGTTTACATTTTGGAGAAAGATTTGGAGACAGAGGCACGTGTTTGCTTTTTATTTAGTATATGCTGCAATTCATTTCTATGAAGGATCACTGTTAGTCCAACATATGTTTTTCTAACTTTTGAGGGTTTCGGATGTATTCAAGAATCACTTACAGAAGTATCACTAATATTTCATTTTTTCTACAGCTTTTTGAGCTGGCAACTTCTTGTAGTGTTGTCCTGTGCTGTCGTGTTGCACCCTTGCAAAAAGCTGGGATAGTTGACTTGATTAAGAGCAGGACCGAGGATATGACACTGGCTATAGGAGATGGTATGCTGTCTTCTTCAAACTTCAGCTGGTAGCATGTGCATGCTGTTTGTATCAATCGCTGTACTTCCTTAGTTCTCGATTCTCAGTCTTGTTAGGCCATTTGAGAAGCTGGTTGATGATTACAGTCAGGCACGTGAAGTACAAAAGTTGACATTAGCGAGCTTATGCATCTATCATTGGTTTTGTCTAACTAATTTGAATTTTGATAGGGGCGAATGATGTATCCATGATCCAAATGGCTGATGTTGGTGTTGGAATATGCGGTCAGGAAGGGCGTCAGGCGGTCATGGCATCAGATTTTGCTATGGGGCAATTTCGGTTTCTAAAAAGATTACTTCTGGTGCATGGTCATTGGAATTACCAACGAATTGGTTATCTCGTTCTGTACAACTTCTACCGAAATGCTGTTTTTGTCTTGATGCTTTTCTGGTACGCCTTTTTGTTTAGTTTTGGGTGTCCAACTGTATTTACTTGATGATAGCTTTGACATATGTTTCAACTAGGACCTAAACAAATGCACGTGTAATGGGGGCCTAAGGTGGCACACTTGGTTTTCCACCTCGCATTTCCCCTCCTTTAACCATGAAACTTCTTTATTTTGGGGACAGACTAACTGGCAAATGCTTGTTTTTCTCTTTTCGAAAAAGAGTTCGGCCGGGTCAACCCGGTGCTTGGTTGTAAAACTGGAGAAAGGGTGGAAGTTTCATTTTATGCTAACCAGTAATTTGTTTTAGCATATGAGCTGTAAACAGGCCTGGGGGAGTTTGAAAGCTTTTTGCTATTAAATTATGAAAAATTAGTCAGCTCCTGCTTATCACCGTGGTCTTATCTTTCTAGTTTGTTCATTTCTTGGTGTGTGTTTGCAGGTATATTTTGTGTACAGCCTTTTCAACTACTTCCGCCTTAACAGACTGGAGCAGTGTGTTCTATTCCGTCATATACACTTCAGTTCCAACAATCGTAGTTGGCATTTGGGACAAGGACTTGAGTGATAAGACACTTCTGCAGTATCCGAAACTTTATGGTGCTGGGCATAGACATGAGGCTTACAATTTGCATCTTTTCTGGATCACCATGATCGATACACTATGGCAGAGTCTTGTTTTATTTTACATACCGCTGTTCATATACAGTGAGAGCTCAATTGACATATGGAGCATGGGCAGTTTATGGACCATAGCAGTTGTTGTTCTCGTCAACATTCACTTAGCTATGGACATTCAAAGATGGGTATCAATCACGCATATTGCTGTGTGGGGATCGATTGTCATTACATATGCCTGTATGGTGGTTTTAGATTCCATTCCAGTCTTTCCGAATTACTGGTCAGTCTCATATATTCTTGACTTAATATGCTTTCTTTATTTCTATCTTTTAGCTGATTTTCTTAATGCTTATTTTCAGGACCATCTATCATCTGGCAAAATCACCTTCATATTGGCTCACCATTTTGCTAATAATCGTAATAGGGATACTTCCTCGTTTTCTTTTCAAAGTGGTGCGGCAAACTTTTTGGCCTTCTGATATCCAAATAGCTAGAGAGGCTGAGATCCTAAAAAGATGGCCTGATCATTTGGTTTCTAAAGGAGATCGAACTTCCACGTGACATGCACTGTGTGTGGAGACAAAGCCAATTCAAGAGCTTCCCTTGTGCTGGTCTGTTGTACAGCTCTCTTGAAACGCATTGAATAAAGCTACGGTAAGTATGTGCGACATTTCAGGCACTTATGTTATTTTATTTTTTTGGTTGAGATGCCTGAGGATATTTTAGAGCTTGCCTGAGACTTCAAATAAAATTGAGCTCATCTGTCTTTATGTTGAAAATTTCAATCATTTACCGTGCTTTGTTGACAGTTCTTTTGCCATTTGCACTTCTCAGCACCATTGAACCGGCTCATTGTATACAGAAAATGAAGACCTGCTTTTTATAGCATAGAAGTGAAGTGCAACATTTTTCTTGGCCAAATAGGGAAGATACTCGACATTAGCGCCGGGAGAGCTGTTTGGCAGCGTGGAAAATGATTCAGGTCGGGGCTCTGGGGGGGTTTGGGGGGAGGTTGAGAGAGAGTGGCTCAGGGATACTGATGAATGTCAACTTAAGATGTTGGTTGGGCCGTTTTGGTGGAAGGGGAATTTTAGGCCTGTGTATCACGATGGTACTTGTTTAGATACGGAGGAAGGAATATGAGAAAAGAGAGTACATAATAGATTGTAAAGAAACCGGTCCAGTAACCGAAAAAGGAAACAGGCTTGAATCTTTGATACTTCAAGAAGTGTGGAAGTGTTCAGAGATGTTCTATTTATCTCCTTCCTCTCGCCAAACTGTATTGCCTGAGGCTGGATCTTATCCTTCCTTATGAACAGGTAGTGTTACTTTCCACATTGCCCAGATAGCCCTTTCATTTTTCATAATTTGGCACCTTTGGGAGTAGGTATGCAGAAGTTAGTAGATATGCAAAAGTGGGTTCTCGTCTGATTTATGCACAGGGCTGTAGAGTTTCTGTTCTTAGGTTACTGATGAAGGCTGAGACTTTGAAATAAGTTCTCTGGGTACATCAGTTTCTTTTTTGCCCTCTTAGTTTGAAGGATAGATTTCGAAAGTCAGCACGTGGTTTCTATCAATTATCAAAATTGTGACGTCTCGCAAGGACGAATGTCCGATGTATGCATGGGCCATAATGGCAACATATGTGCCGGTACTATAGTTAGTCTAGCGAAACTCACACATGAAAAGCTCAATGTGAGTAAATCTGTAAATTTTCACTCATTTTCGGAGTTGGTATTCTGTTACGCGTAAACGACGATAGTAGTCAGTAGAGGCGAGTAACTAAGTGCAGCTTCGATGGCTGTCGTTCACCAAAATAGAGGGAGACGTGCAAATAACCTCTTAACCTTCTGCTTTTAGTATCAATGCGCATCTTATTTATCAACATTTTGCTAAATTTGCTGATCACTCAGGTGCTCAATCCAGTGACAGGAAAACTGTCCCTTAGACAATAGGGAACAGTTCAGGAACTAAATAAATGTTAGGAAGAGTTCGACCTCTTGAAATTCTTCGTGGCCAACTTCATTTGGTAAGTAATTCCCATAACGGATAGTGCTTAAAAGCTTTTTGGACCGAATAAAAACTATACATAGTGAAATATGAGAAATTAATCTCTTAAAATTGTAAAAGGTTTAAGACTCAATTGGTAAAAAAAAAAAAAAAAATCTATGGCTGAATTGACATAATTATAATGGATGTATGATTTTTTTGGTTATTTTCTCTCGTAACGTACCAAAGTCATTTGGATTTGCCTTGGGATGGATAATGGGCAAGTAACCCTTTTTGGAAATTTTGTTGTCTTATCTCCTTTCTACATTTCAAATGCATTTTCTCTCGAACCATTACCCTTATCATCAAATCTTGTTTTCTCGAGATGCACTCTCCTTATTCATTGAATAGTGTTCAATACGCGATAAAAGTCGACTACCCAATTTGCATAGCCTCCTCATTTTCGACCAAACGCTTCCGACTCGAGAATACAGATCTTCTCAATTTCGGGTGGACAAATCAATTAAGTCAAATTTTTGTGATATTCCCGGCACCTGACGTAAAAGAAAATTTTCAATCCATAAATTCAAGGAATCACGCGTTTACCGAACTTGTCATTGAAATCGTTGACAAACCCTACTCCAACAATAGATTAATCATATGGGATCAATGTGTTTCTCGTGAGGCCATGGACGAATCTAACGTGGTTTGTGGAATTTGATCTACCGGGTCGATAATATAAATCGCGGGGTCTTTGACTTTCACTCACACGAAATTGGCGGGTCAATGGTCAGCCCAAGGCCTTGGAACACGTGAGCCCTCCCGTACCCACGTGGTCTAACGAAGACACACACGTCCGAGAAAAGATGTGTCCCCCCCGACACAATTTTTTCCGAGGAGTTTAGTCGCAGTGATTAACGTGGGATTGGCAAACCCAGTGTGGACCGTGGCAGTACTTAAAACTCTAATGAATTGGGACTTTTGCATTATAGTTTTACATCGTATCGACAAGATGGGTACGAATTTGACAATCTTGTTTTGCCAATTCTTTAAACGACGTATGTAGAGTCAAAGCAAGACGCATCCAACCACCCTTTTGGATTAATTTTTGGCTTTGACCAATAATTCTTCAAAACACTCTCGACAGATATCATTTCTAAGTGCAGACGGTTCTGCCGTACTCGACCGTATGTCTTGTGTAGATGTACGTGTGGAACTCGTATTAATACCGAAACGGAAGTTTGGATTTTTTTTTTTTCTTTATGCGATTTGTATGAACGTTTGCGTACGTAGATAGGCGGGTGCGACCCGTTGATCAGAGACGAATTTAGAGGCAATGTCTGGAGGAGGGCAATATAGCTCGATTTTAAAGAGAGCATGACAAAATGAATCCCAGGTAAAAGCCCTCTCCCCTCATGTTAGTGTTACGCCTAGTCAGTCAAATTGACGGGGAAACATTGAAAACAAATCTCATTTTTTGACCCAATGACTACGGCTTAAATCACTAGAAAAATCTTGACTTTAAGCCCAATTTCAATTCTGCTCTCAACTTTTTTTTTTTTGCACTAAAAAAGAAAATCACAAACCTTCACTTTAATCTAAAATCTGCCCCCGTCAGCCCTCCAAAAAAATCATTTTCTTCAAATTTATCGTTATCAGGGCCACTTAGAGGTTCATAATCAAAACACGCGTCTTCATCAACACCATCACTTTTGTATGGAACAACAGCAGCCTCCTAATGTTGGCAATTTTGAGAAAACCAGATGTGATTGTTCGACGGAAAGTTAACCGGGGGCAGATTTGAGACTAAAGTAAAATCTTGTGATATTTTTTTTTTTTGACAAAGAAAAAAGTTATGAGTAGAATTGCAATTGGATATAATGTTGAGTTTTTTTATTTTTATTTTAAGGAATTAGGCCCTATAACCACTCGCGTGCCTCTTTTTTTCTTCGAATACAATTCACACACTTGTAAACAAACCCCCACATTGAAAAGACTAAATTGTCCCTTCCTTCAAACTTATTTCAGCATCTTACTTAGGGGCTTGATGTTTTAGCTAGTTTGAGGGTTTCGTGTGCGCATTGAGAAATTAGTATTTCGAGTTAGGCAATATTTCAAACAAAACGGCATTTTTTTCGTAGATAAAGACACGGAAATCAGATCGGTGCAACATGGTCTCCAAAAGTAAATCTTGTTGATGTGTTATTTTTATTTTTAAAAGAGTGAAAATATAAGAGTGGCTATTGGTGGAAGGTTAGATATGTTTTGTTTTGTCCTAATTACATTGCTTTTATTTTCGTCTTTTCTGTTTGTTTAATGCTAATCCCTCGGACTTTGGAGTAATAATGCCGGTAGCGTTAGATACACAACGACTCGGGGGGGTTTTCCCACTACCTACTATGTTTTTGTCCTTTTCTTCCAGAGCGAAAAGACGTCTCTACCCCTAGAGGCGAAACCCCATAATTCGGGAGAAGCGCGCTGCACGGAGGGCCATTTCCGTCATTTCGCGCGTGACCCCGGGCCCCCCCGGGGCGGGGTGCTCCACACGTGGATGATAACATTGATAAGCCGGGACTTCGTGAAGCCGGTGCTGACGCGGGGTGATGACGCTGGCATGCTGACGCCAGCGCACGCTCAGCGGGAGGAACGAGGGACGCAGTGACCTGATGTCAGACGACCAGTCGCGGGATTGGAGCGCGTGTGGCGAACTCGTCGCTCCGATCTTATCTTATCTGACCCCAACATGTTTGGGAAGGAGAGTACGTCGAGATTTTTGTCTTTTTTTAGTAAGAATACCTTTAATGTTTTTGGACCGATTTGGGATTTTGTTGATTCCCATCTCTCCATGCCTTAACCTCTGAATGGGAATGCTTATGTTGTCGGAGTATTCATATACAATCATAGTATGATTTGGAAGCGAATTTCAAGTTTCTATGTAATTAGTCCGAACTGCCATGGAATCCCACTTAATTAACCACAAATGAGACAAGTACAGACAAAACCGTACAAGAGAGAGGATCGAGCAATGATCGGAGATCTCTCCCTTGGTAGACAAGAGCCAAAGAAGCGTGCCTGAAATCACCGCTAGCCCGAAAGTCAGTTGATTGCTCTTTAAACAAGGCATCGGCACGGCAAGGACATGGGATGTCCTCAATCTGATAGAAACTCATTGGGCCACTCTCCTTTATGTCTTTATTTTGGGTGAATAATGGGTAATGTTTGTGTAGTTTAGTCTATGCGCTATACGACTTTATATTGTCCCCTTTTTGTAGGATGCTATTGCAATGTCAAAGGTGTCAATGACCCAAGGATGAAGATCCTTTGGCATGGACCGACCCCGTCGTCTCCACCTAGTAAGGGCAGGGAAGTTGATGGCTTGACAGGGGCCGATGACAAAAGTCCTAATGGACAATAACCGCGATTCGAGGTAGAGGATTTGGATACGCGGCATAGTGTCTAGGGCCGAATGATTCAATCACATGTCAAGCAAGTTAGAGGGCTTGAATTGCACGAGAAAATGGAAGAGCAAAACAACTCACAAGTGGTGCTGCACTGGACCCAACGCCCAAAAAAAAAAAAGAATCGCTTTTCATTCGAAAAAGGAAAAATTGACACCAATGATCTCTAAATTTGATCTTAATATGTAATATTGTCCATGAACTTTTAAATTGCTCAATGTGATCCTGAAATTTCGATACATGTTCAATTTAGCCCTTGAATTATATGAAAATATTCAATATTATCTCTGAACTTACATAAATGAAAGGATAACATTGAATATTTAATTCATGGATTAAATTGAACATGTATCAAAAGTCCAAAGATCACATTGAATAAATTAAAAATTTAGGAATCACACTGCACGTTAACATAAAGCTTAAGGGTCACGTTGCACGTGGAGCCAAAATCCTTAACCAATTCCAAAATGGACGTTGATGAGATAGCGCGCGTGGGGATTACCCCAGCCGCGCGTGAAGTCTACTGGCAATTTTCTCGGGTCCTTCCATGAAAGGGCAGCATTTGCTTCTTTCCGCCGAGGCTCTTCTTCCCTATTTATTTTCCGCACTATAGACGTACACCACCCCCCCTCCTCTTCCTCCACATTCGATCTCTCTGAGTCTCTTATCTACCACTCATCATCCTCATCTATCAGCAAGACGCCGAGTGAATGGAAGCTTCATCGTTCGGCCATCGGAAAATGGAGGCAATGAAAGAGCTGTTCCGAGGCCAAGATCTGGCCAAGCAGCTCCAGAACGTCATGTCCCGCGGTGGGTCCCCGTCGCCCTCGGCCGAGGACGCCGCCGACGAGCTCGTCGCTTCCTTCGCCAACGCTCTCTCCATGCTGGGCCACTCCGAGCCCGACGACCGCTCTCAAGTCTCGGACGGTCCCGACGACCGCACCACCACCGGGTCCCAAGATTCTTCCGAGGGGAGCAGCAAGCGCAAAGATGGCAGAGGACGCTACAAGAGAAGGTAAATTGATATGTCTGCTGAAGAGATTCGTGTGTCACTCATTTGATCTTCAGGCGTGACAGTGGATGAGATTTGATCTTCTTTCGTCCTTCTTTTTTGTGGGGGATTTGTTGTTTGCAGGAGGGGTTCGGATACATGTTCAAGAATCAGCACAGCCCTCACCGACGATGGTCATGCTTGGAGAAAGTACGGCCAAAAATCAATCCTCAACACAGATTTCCCCAGGTAATTAGTATGATTCTCTCTCTGGACGGGCATTGGGGTTCGCAGCCTCCGATTTGAGGTGGACGGTTTAGAATTGCTTCTGATCGGTGAAGTGTTCTGCTTAATCTTGAATTTCTTCTTCTTCTTTCGTTTTGTCGATCTTTGGAATGCAGGAGCTATTACAGGTGCACTCACAAGTTTGAGCAGAAGTGCCAAGCGACCAAGCAAGTCCAGATGATCTCCAAGGACCCTCCCATGTACCAGACCACGTACTGCGGCCGCCACACCTGCAAGAACCTGCTAAACTCCCCTCAGATCATCTTCGATCCCGAGGACGAGGACGCCAAGAACCTCGTCAGCTTCGGCAGCAACGCCTCGACCTCGCAGAACAACCCCTTCTTCTCCTCGCTGAGCTTCGGGTCGATCAAGGAGAAACACGGGCAAGAGACGACGGTGCCGGGCGGCGATCACGCCCTACTCCGCACCCAATCGCCGCCGCCTAGTGATTGTAATTTCCTCACGGAATACTGGGCGAGAGAGGTGGATCAGCTTGAGGATTTCATGCACCATGGATCTTACTGATATTGATATATAGGGGCCATCACCTCGACCCGGTGTAGGTACTCCTGAGGTCCACCTGCAACTATCGAAACTGGTGGACCTCATCCATTTCAGCTGTTCAGACGAATGCGTGCTCTGATCTATACGATGTTTTCTGCTTGAGATGGAGATCGATGGTCACTGAGATTCTCCAACGTTGTAAAATCTTAGCCCTACTAATTCGGAAGAGATCAATAAACAGTCCGTCCCTTTCCAGTGTAAATTAACCGGAGAATCCTCCGTGCCGTCTCGACATTGATCAGCTACATGGGATAAGCAATCAACATCAGGAGCTGGCAGATGGTCTCCTATATTAGTCTGGTCATGGCTTGTGGATTCTTGTCCTTTGATCGGTAATACGTTCGAGTTCTTGAACTTCGGTTTGATCCCACCGTGGCATATGCATGGACTTTATAACTCTTACCTGCAATTCCGATTTCAGGAGGGTCCTATATATTTGATTTTTGGCATAGAAAAGAGGTCCTATGTGATCAATTTGTACTATTTATCCTTCTTGATTATGGCCAAACACATACTATATCTCGACGGTTTTGTCCAATTTTGCCAGACATGGCAGCTAAATTCTCAAATTGATCTATAGTTAGCAATTCATTTACCTACAATCGCTTATATGAACTTAATGTAGCTTGGACACGATTTATATAACAATTCTGGAGATGATCTTCTGTTGAATCTGTCGCCTATACCCATTGCTACAACTACGAGTGGAAGTGAAGCAGATTTTGCTAGCTCGGATATACGTTTGAGCCGCCCGTTTAAATCGGCCGCGACTTTTGAGCTTGTGATTTGGCTTTCTCCTTTCATGTCAAAAGCTATAAGATGGGTCTTTTTAGCATGTTAAGCAGGGCCAATCGGTAGGGCAAAGCGCATTGGCTCTCAACTCATTTTGCTTACTTCCTAATGCAATTATCGTGCTGGGAATTTACTCCCAACTCCTGCCGCAAGCTTTTCGACCTTTTGCTACTGATGAGCCACACAACCGATACTATGAATCTGCACTAGAACTGATTTGATTGTGTGGTGTTGTATTAGCTTAGGGATGAATGAGTAATTGGAAACTAGACACGACCTAAGTACTAGGTTAATTGGCTTGCTCACCATGGTTTGGTACATGGATCATCCTGGGGTTGTGTTGGATGAGTATGACCAATGATGGTTTGGCAAGCGGAAAATGCGCGGTTTCTTGCATTGCACTAGGTCTAATGTGCTTTAAAGTAGTTAGATTTTTCACAATAAGCTAATGCTACTGGTATGATTATTGATAATATAGGTGTAGTTCTCAATCAAAGTATATTCTGCACTCGCCATGTTAGTCGACTTGATAAGAGCAATGTCAAGACTCAAACTTAGATGACCTTCAACAGTTTGGATTCTAATGATGCAACTGGAACTTTGGATCGAGGAGGAGGAGCGAGGAATGGAAGTTTTGCTTAATCTTTTCGAGAAGAAATAAAAACATTTTTGACAAGAACCTAAAGGTAAGAAAAGTAAATTTTCGATAACATTGAATGTACAATACATTTAGAGACAGCTTTTAAAGTGTTTGTAATGCTTCTTATGGTATGCCTTATAACAATCTTTTGCTTCAATTGACACCAATAGGTTCAGCTCATCTGCGTCGGCTAGTGATTTTTAACTCTTCGACTTGTCTCGCGGGGGCGATTTCGAGCCCGTCGAGTTTGAATCCTCCCTCGCGCATTCAGCTCGTGCAAAAAGCTACCGTCGTCGATACCGACACCACCATATGCTGTCATCCGGGGTGGAACACGACGCAATCTTCTTTTCCAGTGACGCGGAACGATGCATCAAAGCCAAGGGAGCCGATTCGACGATTCTGGGTCGACATGACTGCGAGCTATACGTGTGCATAATCAGCATGAAAGTGGACGAGCCTGGGCTAAAGTTGATCCAGATTCAATACCTGTCGCCGGGCTGTGTTCAACCGCTCCCGTGTTTTGACTTCTGAGAGGACAAGAAAACAGACAAAGAGAGACCCTTCAGCTAATCTTCTTCGGACCACACTCGAAAAGATTCAGACCCTTCAGATAATCGCTGCATCTGTTTATATCCTCAGAAGGCTGTGCTTGTTTCGAGAAAACGATTCCCCCCTTTCTCAAGTTAAGAAATTCATTTTCATAACTTTAAACATGCTTTAATTCTTCGACTGTAAATGGTTTTTTCCGTTGACTAACCTTTTTTTTTTTTTGGCAAAACAAGTGCGTGAAAGTTTAGAAAACTAATTCGCGAAAAATCCGTTTCACTCGAACAAACACACCTGAAGACTCCATTTAAAAGATCCAACCCGGAGTTTGGCATTTTACTTTGGCTAATTGGGTTTCGACAAGGCCGATCATCCCAAATCCGTCTCGCCGCCATCCTTAATTCTTAAGAGTATATTAGTTGGTTCAAGCAAATCACTCTAACATGTCAATTCTTGACCCAAGTGAGTTGGCGCAGTTAGTTAGGCGCCAATAACATAAAAAAAAAAAAATTTCGAACACTCTTAACATAGAATTTGGGCCTTTTTTTCTCGATCAGCTTCGACTAACCTACCGGCTATCGTATTTTATCATTGGCATGATTTTTTTTTTTTATTATCTAATATGTAAAAGCAATATTTTCGTGAAAGAAGTCTATAACTTGTAATCTACTAATCAGAAATATGGTCGGAGAAAATTTCCCTCGAGCATATGTCATTTCATTTGGGATTCTACTATATATAAGATGTTGATATCTTGCTAGGAATTTTGGTCTTTTTCAATTCACAAGCCCGATTGCATTTGTGGCCAAAAAGAAAAGCTCTAAAAGCTAATGATCGTTGCTCAAGAAATGCCATCATGAAAAATTGCCACTTTTGGAAGTTGGAAGAATCGACAGCAGATATAATAACAATACCACAGGTTGGTAGACAACAGACATATCAAGCCATGTCTAAGCCTAAATGTACATCAATCCAGCTTGATGAGCCATTTCAATTGCGATTTCCTTGCAATTTGATCCATCACAATCTGTACAATTCCGAATCGCTCATGCCCGATTTTTGTCGGTGTGATGCAGAGATCTTCGGGGGAAATCGAGCTCGTAAAGCCCCCACACCAATGCCCCGGAGGAGAGCGCGACCGGGACCGGCCCGAACATCCACATCAGCAAGGGAAACGTCACGCAGAGCAGCCGGTTCCCGAAAAGGGCAAGCAAGAACCCTCTCTCGTAAACCGCTTGCGTGTAGGGGGAGGAAGAGAACGTGCCGTCGCCGTTGGCTGCATTTATTAAGAAATTCGCGTCGATCAAGTAGCCGACCGCCATCGAGCTGCACAAGAAGCTGAAGCTCGAGAAGAAGGACGCCGAGCCGTACTTGAGGGCAAAGATCTTGG
Organism: Lenwebbia sp. NSW1173648; assembly: GCA_029784005.1. Lineage (NCBI taxonomy): Eukaryota > Viridiplantae > Streptophyta > Magnoliopsida > Myrtales > Myrtaceae > Lenwebbia > Lenwebbia sp. NSW1173648. The sequence continues at coordinate 28,444,217 of JARCGZ010000002.1, forward strand.
GGGATTTGGAGCCGAGCAGGGCGCTGCTGAAGAGGTGGTCCGCGCCGTAGGCGTTGTTGGTGAGCGCCGCGAGGGCCAAGTTGATCAGGATGGCTATGGTTGCGGTCAGGATGGTCACCATCAGGGTGTTCCGAGTGCTTTGGACCGCCAACATGCCCGCCTTCTCGTCTCCCTGCGAACCGATAAACCGAAACACTTTTTGAACTACAATTACCACTTCTAGTGTCGTTCGAAGCGGGGAAACCGGGGACCCGTCTGATTACCTCTTTGAGGGCAAGAAACCATGCCTTGCGCTTCTGTGCGTCGTGGCCGATGGTGGTGACGGAGGGCTTGCGCTTGATGCTGTGCCAGAGATAGGCGTGGTAACCCACGGTGAGGAAGAGGCTCAGCGGCACCAGCACCGTGTCCGAGTACGCGATCACTCTCATCCTTCGATCAGAGACGGACTCAATCCAGGAGGATATTGCCTGCTAAACACCCCGAATAAAGCGAACCCAGCTTCTTCTGCATCTGCCAAACTTTACCAAACTTCTTTATCACCACCCCACTTATATAGTCCTACGGAAGTGGGGAGCGTCGTAGGACTGACGTGTCGTGACCGATCAATTACAGCGGTTCAAACGATGTGCATCCCGATTAACTTTACGCTTGAAATTTCGCAAGATCTCGTACGAATTGTGCCGGCTTCTCTCCCTAAAGAAGGGGTCATGTTGCGTTCCATGTAACAGCGCACGAAGCGTGAGGAAGAGCTTCCCACTAACCACAAAAATGGCGATCCACGATTGCATTAAAGAAGATCAATGGTGTCGCCGTCACCATGCAATATCAGCAGGCACTAAAGCGGACGAGGCAAAGGCAATGTCCTCTGCCCACTACTCGCCAAGATTTTTCAGTGCGCTTCCTTTTTAACTTGGGTCCCTCGAGAAATCCATAGATGATGTAGAACGAATTTTCAATGTCGGGGGAAACTTTGTCCAACTCAAGTTCTTCCTTCCTCTTAACAATTTACTACTCTTTGAATTCGCAGGCTAAACGTTGAGACGATCGTCCCAAGAAACTTCTTTTGCTTGGTAGTCGTGGTGGATTCGATGAGGGCAGGACAAGAGTCGAATACATCGGGCGAAACGGGACATATTGATTTATATGAATTGGGTCTAATAGTTTCTAGAGGTTGAGTCTAACAATTGATTAACCTCGTTGGAATCACTCTAATTATTAGAGAGGGTCAATGGCGAGCACCATCATTTCTCCGAAATCTAATCGCAAGGTACGCTGAAAGGACCTCCTTTAAAAAAAATAGAATTCGAGACAAGGATGTCATCATTTTCAAAAATTATGGCATCCGAGTAATCGATTGAAAAATCATTTTAAATGATCGAAAAATAAAAGTATCGATAAAGATGTTATGAATATTTAAAGAGGCTAACTCGGGATATAGTAAAATCAGTAACGGGCAGTGATCGGATTTGAAGAGCAATAGGAAATTATTGGAACGGGTTTGGAACGACACGTTGTCCCCTATCCGTCCCGCTTGAATCCCATGTCCGATTTTTGTTCAAATTCTTTTCTTCTTCGCAGCGAAACTCTCCGTACGCTGAAGTCCACCTGAAGACCCCGATGAATTTCTCTGCTCACGATTATCATTCCGACACGAGACGAGACAAAGAATTGACCTGATGCAGGCGGGTAGAAAGAACCTCATTTTGGACTAATCGAACGTCGTGTTTCGTACCTTGTTAACATCAATCCAAGTCGTCGCATACGCTTGGACTTTTCCCAGCTGAAACAATTACTTGCTCTTCTCCATCTGATGGGCAAAGACCAATTCGATCGGTCGGAGGGAAAGAATGGCGAGAACGTGGGAAAGATCGAAGCTTTCGATCTGGGTTTGGTGCGTCCTATGTGGGTCTTGCCTGGGAAGGTTTGTGGTGGAGAAGAACAGCTTGAAGGTGTCTACTCCGAAATCGTTGAAGGGAAGCTACGAGAGTGCGATTGGGAATTTCGGAGTCCCTCAATATGGAGGGTCGATGCCAGGGACCGTATTTTATCCGAAAGACAATCGGGATGCTTGCGAGAGCTTCGAAAATTTCAATGCTTCGTTCAAGCCCGCTACTAGGCAATTGCCCGTTGTTTTACTTGCTGATCGAGGAGGTAAGGACATGTTTGCTTGTTTCTGAGTTCGTGTTTTGAGTCGTGAAGTTGATTCGCTTCTGGTTAGCGGGTTCTTGTACTTTGTCAATATCAATCACTTGCTTTTCATTACTTAATTTAGCAACTAGCTCTTTGTTTTCCAGTTAATTAAGGATTGTCGGTCTTGTATTAGGTGACTTGTGTCTGATACTGGTTACTGTGTCATTCAATGGTTGAGACTTGAGAATACGAGGGCCGCTCTCACCTCATCTTTAACTTAAAAACTCATGCTTCCCAAAGATAACCTATATCGACTTCAAAAAATTTACTGACAGATTGGCTCCAGCACTTAAAAACAGTGTGTGTTGTGGCATCATCCATGTTTGGCTACTGCAGTAACCGAACAATTGGTCTATCCGCAAGAATAGTCGTATCCTTGATTTACAGCTAGGAATTAGGAGTCGGATAAGGTACTTCTAGTTTATATGTGCCTTTGCCTGCCCACAGTTAATTTGCTGTCAATGCAGTGTGTTACTTCACATTGAAGGCATGGAATGCGCAGAATGGTGGTGCTGCAGCGATTCTTGTTGCAGACGACAGAGATGGGGATTTGATCACCATGGATACCCCAGGAGAAGACCATGGTGATTCTGATTATCTTCAGAACATCACTATTCCCGCTGCACTTATCAAAAAATCATTGGGAGATGACATAAAGAAAGCTTTGTCTGATGGGGAGATGGTTACTATTCACCTTGACTGGACTGAAGCTCTTCCTCATCCAGATGAGCGGGTTGAGTATGAATTCTGGACAAATAGCAATGACGAGTGTGGGCCAAAATGCAACACTCAGATTGAGTTTGTTAAGAACTTTAAGGGGGCTGCTCAAATACTTGAGCTTAAAGGGTATGCCCAGTTCACACCACACTATATAACCTGGTTCTGCCCCCCACAATTTCTTTCGAGCGACCAGTGCCGGTCACAGTGTATTAACAACGGAAGGTACTGCGCTCCTGATCCTGAGGAGGATTTCGGTAAAGGTTATAATGGAAGCGATGTTGTGCTTCAGAATTTACACCAAATTTGCTTTTTTAAAGTGGCTAATGCGAGCAGCAAGCCATGGCTTTGGTGGGATTTTGTAAGTGACTTTGCAATTCGGTGCCCAATGAAAGAGGAGAAGTTCACCAAAGAATGCGCAGAAAAAGTCATCCAATCACTTGGTAAGGTTCATTCGTTCTTGAAACTCTTTGGTTCGTCTTCTTAACGGTTTCTGGATGACAGCAGACATGAAGATGTGTAGTGATGCGGCATCGTTACATCGTATCAGGCATGAAGATTTAAATCATGCATGAACTCTATTAACTATACCTACTTTTATCTGCTTACTGACATACTTTCTCACAAGAAAAAGTCCAGCTTTGAATGACTTCTGGATCTAATTTCACATTTAAATCTGCTGGTGAGGAATTGTTATTTTTAGTCGTTCCAAATGACATTTTTTTTCAGAACACTAACGACCAGAACAAAAATGTCATCCTCAAGGACTGAGGGTGCCTGTGGCTCTTGTGCATGTGCATGTGCGAAAAATAGTGCAACTGCACTTCTGTTCTCTTTTTGCTTTGTGGGTCACAAATTTGGGTTCTCGTTACTCTTATGTTGTTCTTAGCTATGTCTGCAATGTAGGCATGGCCACGGTTTAGGAACCGCTGGTTCCGGTTCAAAATTCGGGGGAACCGGAACCGGAACCTTAAGTGGCGGTTCCGAACCGGCGGTTCGAGTCGTTCAACGGCTCTTTTTTTTTTTTTTTTAATCCCATTTTCGGCGGTTCAGAACCGGCCCGTGGCCATGCCTACTGCAATGTGCTCATAACAAATTTATTGCTAAAATGCCATTAGGTTGTCATGCTGCAGAATTGTTTCTAGAGGCGAATAATCACAATTATAATTGCAAAGATCCCCAATAGACTGTCGAACCGCAAAATCCCTCCTTGGTAATTTAACTTGAACAAAGCTATGATGCTGATTTATTTATTTCTTGTGGATCATGGACGACATGATGCTTTAGATGTCTAATTGGCCATGTACTATGACGTTTGCCATCTGTTAATCTTTGCTGTGCTTGGTCATCTAATGATCTGAGGTTTTTGGACAATGTTGTGGTCATAATATTTAAATGACTCTGAAGGTGTTGATCTCGAGAAGATAAACGAATGCATAGGTGACACTGACGCCGATGTGGACAACCCAGTCCTCAAAGCTGAACAGGACGCACAGGTTTTGTTTCTGATTTACTCTATTATTCTCTCCATTGCTCAGTCTTTGTTGTGCATTTATAATTGGCGATGTTTTTTTCAAATTGGTTTCAGATCGGCGAAGGGTCTCGTGGAGATGTTTCTATTTTGCCTACTTTAATCATTAACAATCGACAGTACAGAGGTCTCAGCGAGCCACGACTTCAAAAGTTGTTGACATTCTGACTGATCTTGTTTGGCTGATCCATTATTTCGATGGTTGTAGGTAAATTGGATGGAGGAGCAGTCCTTAAAGCCATATGTGCAGGTTTCCAAGAAACCACTGAACCAGCTATTTGCTTAAGTTCAGGTCCTCATCTGTGATCCTTTTTGTCTAATTCCATGCGTTATAATTATTTTGCTTTTCGCCTTCACAAACTTCCTTTGTACATCATTGTGTTCAAACTTTCTCGGTCTCATAGGCAAGCTCAATAACCTGTTGCCCTTTTGCTCTAGTGCTTAACTGGCAAAATTGATTCATGATCTATCTACTATGTGTATATAAAGGCAAAGTCGATTTGAGAACTGGTCAAAGGAAAACTCAAGTTGGCATCTGAATTTTTTACGGTCCTTAGTGATGTTTTAACAAAAGTTAGTTTGCTTGTCCACGTGATTTGGCCATACTTCTCACGTGAGGGATTAGCCCCAGTAGTAGAAAACCACGCATTACCTTTTCAGTGTAAAAAGGAATGCCCAAAGAGAGAGGATGACCAAATTGGATGCAAGGCCTGTTGGCATTTTACAAGTGATAACCGGTTTGACTAGATGAAATCCAACTCCTCCTTTATCCTTGGAATTAATTATATAGAACAGTGCGCTACACAAGATGAATCTCTTAAAATGGCTTGCAGTTCAAACTCTTCCACTCTGTACAAGCCATATCCTTCATAGAAGTTGTTCACATTGGCTTGAGAGATGTCAATGTTTCATTTGTTAATTTGACACTACGGATAGATCCTTATATGTTTCAGAAAATTATGTATCTGCAACATCTTTTCAGAAAATTATGTATCTGCAGATATTGAAACAAATGAATGTTTGGAAAACAATGGGGGTTGCTGGCAGGATAAAGTTGCTAAAATTACTGCATGCCGGGTATGTTCTCAAAATCTTTATGATATAGTTTAGGGTCCTTGGCCTCACGTCTTGATGCTCTGCATTGGTTTCTTCTATTTCAGGATACATTTCGGGGAAGAGTTTGTGAATGCCCTCTTGTGCAAGGTGTGAAATTCGTCGGTGATGGTTATACACACTGTGAAGGTAACTATGTTTTGTAGAGTGCGAATTCAACTGGTTCTGTCAAATGAAACGGAACCGGAGAATGCATTAAATGTTAGTAAAGTATGCAGTCTCTTAATTTTCAGTTAGTACTGTTTTGAACTGTAAATCTGAACTTCACTAAGAGAAATTTTTTTCCAAGACTTATTTCCCTCTTACCATTTTCCTGAAAACCCTACAGAAATTCAGGTTTGCTTGTAACTCACTTCTGGCTTTTCTCGAACTTGAGATAACAAGAACATTCTTTTATTACCTATCTTTCTAATTCAACTACTCGACAGCTTCTGGAGCTTTACGCTGTGAAACCAACAATGGCGTCTGCTGGAATGAAACGCATGGTGGCAGGACATTCTCTGCTTGTGTTGTAAGCTCATGCACTCTTTGCTTTAAGCATTTAAGTTTGTCTGTTCTGTCCAACTATATATGATTGTTCTCCCAGGATGACAGCAGCACTGGTTGCAAATGTCCTCCTGGCTTCACTGGAGATGGAGTGAATTCCTGCGAAGGTATCGAAATTAACCTATCCTGATTATCAACTCTAGAACCTCTAATTTTATTAATCTTGTAAAGTAGAAAGGTTCTTTCCAGAGAATGCAATTTCTGTCTAGGCATCTCAGTTTCCATCTGAAAAGTATTTCCCATGGATGTAACACTGAGCTCTCCATAAATCAACCATTCATAGGATCAGTTGATATACTTAGAGAGGGCATTCCCAGATATCTTAGTTGCTGTACTTGACGATATGGTTTGAGATGTTAGTTTCAATTTTTTGACTATGTTAGGGTTGTGTCACCAATCAATTGTGGGCTTGTTAGGGGGTAGGGGAAAAGAGTAAAGATTTTTCGCATGTCAACGGGATTTGTATGCATGCTTCTATTTCTTGCTTTGCTCTCACTGTACATAGTAGATTAAAGGGAATTCGACACGAATGATCCCTGAACTTTGACCCAATGTGCAATGTGGTCCCTGAACTTTTAATTTGTTTAATGTGGTCCCTGAACTTTAGCCTAATGTGCAATGTCATCCCTGAACTTTTAATTTGTTTAATGTGGTCCTTGAACCTTTGGTACATGTTCAATTTAGTCTCTGAATTACATGGAAACGATCAATATTGTCCTCGAACTTGAATTAATGGAAGGACAACATTGAACATTTTCATATAGGTTAGGGACTAAATTAAAGATGTACCAAAAGTGTAAGGACCGCATTGAACAAATTAATAATTCAGGGAGGACATTGCACATTGGGCTAAAATTCAGGGACTATATTGAACAAATTAATAGTTTAGGGACCACATTGCAAATTAGGTCAAAGTTCAGGAATTATTTGTGTCATTATCCCTAGATCATACATATACAGAGTGCTTGGACAACTGCTGCTGAGCTTTTGAGTGTATTGATGGTTTTGCTTAGATGTGGACGAATGCAAAGTAAAGGAAGTCTGCCAGTGCCCAGATTGCAAATGCAAGGACACATGGGGCAGCTTTGAGTGCACCTGTAGCGGTGATTTATTGTACATACGGGAATACGATATCTGCATAAGTGAGTGATCTTAATCTGCAGACTTCTTAATAGATAATTGACTTTTAATACAATGACACACAAACTTTTGAAAGTTGAACTTGCTAATTATTTTTGTGATAACTTTCTTCCTTTTGCTTTGGAAAAGGTACCGTTTCTAAGTTTAAGTGCACAACTGTCTATTCTAATTAGACCAATATAAAATGCAATTTATACATTGTAAGTTGACCCCCTTCCTCATGGATTGATATGATGGACAAAAGCCTTAAGCATGTAGATCCGATGTGTGTGGGTAAAAAAATTTGTAATAATCCCTAAATGCTGTACAGAAAGGAATGTATTGACTAGTGAAAGGAGACTAATAAATGGGTGAATAGTGACCCAGAATCGAGATGGAAACCTCTTCTATTTAAAACCTGCGCAACCATCTGTTCCAAAGTTTAAGCTGTGAAGTGCACAGTATATGTTCTTAACACCGATTTTGAACTTCACAATAGATAAAGTGAGGAGGAAAAGCAGTGAATCTTAAGTAAGAACCTGGTTAGGTTAATTAAACCTATCAAGTTGCTTGTCTATGAAATGTGGAATTTTTCAACTTTATATTTGCTTTGAGGACTTCTGATTCATATGACAGATAGCTTTGCCATCATACATTTTCAATGTTTTCTTTTCCTTAATGCAGGTACACACTCTGCCAAAAAGTCTAATTTCGGAGGATTTTTCTGGATCGTCATTTTTGGCTTGGCTGCTGCTGGAGTTGGAGCATATGTGGTCTACAAATATAGAATCCGGGTAAGATTTCTATTGGCTTGTTTGTATTGGGAAGATCAATTGTTTCAGTTTATCATGAAGGCTCGGGCAAAGCCAATTGAACTGCTAACATGTATTAGCTTATGATTCGAGTAATCTGAGTATAGCTTAAACCGTCTAGAGAAAGGCAGTGTGATAATTGTAGACAATAAGCATCGTCCTTGAACTACCTCGTATGGAGGAACCTTGAAGTTACGAAAGTTGAGAAAATCAGAATAAGAAAAGGAGCTCTTAGTCATTCAGTCTATCTCTTCGTAGGCCAGTCAAAACCGCGGTAATTGGAATTGTCACTGTAGTGATTTCTCAATGAAATTGTGTCGCAGAGTTACATGGACGCAGAGATACGATCTATCATGGCACAGTACATGCCGCTGGACGGTCATGTGGAGGTGCCGAGTCATGGCTCTCACATCGATATCTGAAGGGAGACGTGTGTGGAGGGACTCCGTCAAGTAATACAGATATTTGTGTAAGCTAATGATCTTTACTGCGTACACATAGTTATTCTCTGACCTGACAGGTTCCTCAATCCTTCGACACAGGTAGTGTCCCTTGTTGGCCTATGCTTTTCATTGCGAACGAACACGTCACTCTCGGCCTTGGTTTATGTATACCTGCAACTTTTCAATTCATAAACCCGCTTTACATAAAGAAGAAGAATAATTTGAGACTTAAGTGGGCATTGCAGTTACTTGTTTACATATTGCTTTCCATCCTTTTTCCTTCTTGCCCCCTTTTCTTGCTTTCCAAGTACGTGCTAACCCACTTTCCCCTTCATAAATGGGTTTGAAGGCACACAGATTGGTGTTTCTGTGATTAATGACATGCCATGTGATGGTTACCCGGAAATGGAATTGCTTCCGTAATAATTTAGGTGTCGACAACTTCCTCGATAGTTATTATGTGAATGACATATAAAGATGCGCAATGCGTGCGTCTAAGAAATATATGTAGTTAGTGTGTTTGCTACTCCTACGACTACTATCAATAACCCCAGAAGAAGGCGTCGGTTTCGACTACTAGTACTACTCAACGTGAGATCAGAATTTTTTCATACCAGGGTCTACGAGATGGTTCTGTCCATCACTTCGAGTGTTACTTTTTTTGTGTGTAAACCCGATTTCGAATGCCAAAATTGGGTTTAAGTGAACAAGTAGATTTTTCGATAGTTGATGGGAGGGAATGTGTCTCCGTTACCTGCCAGACTATAAGATGTTTTCTGATTTATTGTTGGAAGTTATAACCATGGACCATGACCATTCAATAGAACAAGGACTCAGCGCATGCGCGGGCATTGGAGAGAGAGAAAGAGAGAGGTGCGGGATGGCGAGAGAGAATGACGACTATTTTCACTTAGGTAAAGATTAATTACTAAGTAAATTTTACCATGATTTGATTATGGCTACTAGAATTCATTGTTGGTTGTCAATAATTAATAAGTTATATCATAGTGAAGACTAAGAGGAACTTACAACCTATCAAAAGTTTTTACTTCCTATGTTGCTCTCACTGTTCGTATGAAAAAGTAAATTTCGAAAAACAATAGTTATATCAAGAAATCGACGCAGTATTCAATTGTCAAAATAAGTACTTTCCTATCATAATTAGTAACCTCCACCACAAAGTGACTCTTCAAATTAGTAGGTACGTTCGACCAAAAAAAAAATTATTAGTTATGTTCAAATATTTTAGTAACTCATAACTTTTTCTGAGAAAGGTTGCACATTTATCGCTTTCTTGGAGGACACACTATGTTTCTACAGACAGGTTCCGACCACATGCATCGCAAAAACCTCTACTAAAATGACATTGGATCCATAAATCTTGTCCGGCAATACATCTTTCCGAGCAATAAACCCATGAACAATGCACACTGAACCAGGGAGTCTTCCGAATTCACCAACTACCCACCGGCCACCCTCATTACTTCGTCATACCGCATGAACTTACATAAGAACCCATCGATCATATTATTATGGTATTATGCATTCGGAAAGCCGTATGATTATTGACTGTCGAGAAGAAAGATCAAACCTTTCAAGGCGCAGAATTCCTTAAATAACAATCGACAATCCAAAGCATTGATTCACAGCAGACATCTTCAAACAAACTCTCGGCATTTAGTTTAATATACAGGGGAAATATAAACCCGGTACCTGAGCCCCCGACAAAGACAGAGTTGTGCATCATTATTCTTACCACCAACACTCGGTCCCCAAAGATTAAAAAAAGCCTCCTAATTGGGTGACACCACGACATTTATCTTAAGGTGACGCGCTCAAGAACATGCCACAACTGGACTCCGGTCTCCAATAGCATGTTGCGTTTTCTGCTTCCGCTTGCCGCATCTCTTGTATGTCCTAGCTATTGCATTTTTGTGAGAATTTCTACATGAAGAATTTAGAGAAGTGCACATTAGATTTACAGCTAAGTTAAGCCACTGGCCAGCCACAGAGCCACCATTTGTCTCACAGAATCACTATTTTTCATGTGACGATCGATGATACTTACTACAACTGATTCATTGAGTTTCCATTCCCTCTTCGCAGGAAGGACTCTTCTTCTGATCTCTATTCTGCTTGATCTTATACAGGTAAAACATTAGCATCCCCCCACTGCACAAGAAAACAAATCAACAATCGGAAGAATAATAGCTGTATGAAACACTGCAGAGAGAAGCACCAAAATGGGAGAAACAAAATGGTTACTGTACAGATCTCCAAAACTTCAGTAAACACGAAGATACTACATATCTGGAACTAGAGTTGCACGTTTTCTACTATTCCAATTCTCATTTCACTTACGATGCGCATCGTTTCTCATCCTTTAAAAAGTCAACCGCAGAAGAACTCACCAGTGAGCCAGTCCATGATTTTGTCAAATGACTTCTGTCTCCATTTCTAGGGGGAAGGGACAAATATTCCCCAGGCACAGTTTCAACATCGTAATCTATGTGTTAAGCAAAGCAACGTGGGAGTATCTTACTGCTTACGGAGCTAGCAAGGCGAAAGTCTAAAAACAGAAGACAATGAACCCAAAGATACGTCTATTCACTAGGAGTTGTCACATGGATCAAAATGACTAAAGTCTGCCGATAGGATTCACAAGATAGAAAACCAACCTACAACAAATTTAATGAAATAGAAAATGGTAAGTTGTTTAAGAGTCCTACAAACCTGATGACAGTCATCAAACAACTAAAAAAGGATAGCCTCTGCAAAAGAGGAAAAAAATCATCAGAAATCTTGATAATGATCAATCGAGCACATAAGAAAGTAGACAAATAATGAAGATTGTCTAATAATGAGCAAGGAATATCCGTCTACCTGAGACAGGAAGCGTATCTCTCTCAGAAATATTATTCCCGCAATTCCTACAGACAGACAAATGTATCTCCATATGAGACTCAAAACAATTGGAGTGGCGTACTCAGAGATAGCAGGATTATAAATAAAAAGGAAAATAAAAAAGCTTATGCATGCCCAAATCTATTTAAAGGACAAGGTTCATTGCACCATGATAAGAGTAAATGGTCAATGTATTTGCATCTTTACACGTCTTTAAATTAAGGAATACATTTCTTTCTTTTTGCTTGGCCCAGTCAAAAGATCCTGATTGATACTCATTTACCCAAGAAAATCATTCTGTAAGTTGCCATTGAAAAGGATTAACAAAGAAACAAGAAGGTACTTGACAAATAAATCATTGCTTGAAACTGACAGACCCCCCTCAATTCCAACCAACAGAGGCCCCCTTAATTCCACCACGAACACCCAAGCATCATAGGTATTGGCTATCAAATAGGTAAAGGGAAGCCAATAGAAAGAAATCTTTTGGAAGCCGAACCATAAGGGCCCAGCTAGATTCAACCGGTTGGAAAGGGAACCATCTTCTGTCCGGTCCAACTTTCAGATTTGGCTCATTTTGGATAAGATCACAAGCGAACAGGATTTCAAAGATCAGCCCAGTTAAATCTGCAGTCACAGCACGGTCCAAGCCTACCTCTAAATTACTGGGGAAGTGCTCTGCTAACTAAGCCAAAGCTACTCTCACCGTCTCACGTATACAGGGGTCAGTCTTTTACTTTCTTCACGGACCAAGTGTTTTTGGAAAGTCGATTAGAAAATGACAGACACGAGATTGGCGTGTAAAGCTTGTGGATACTAGCAGCTTGTGCTAACCAAGTACTCAGCAACCTTGTTTGATATATTGTGAGCAAAATGTGTGTGTGTGTGTGAATGTTTACTAGGTCCACTGCAGTATCAAAATGATTTAGTCATGTATTTGGATGATTGACATATGAAAATTTTGGTTTACATAATTATTTCCAAGTACACAAGTCAATTATCTAATGCTGAACGGAAAAAGAAAAAATTACATTGGCAATGGACTTAACAATTATTTATTCGCTGTAATCATCTATTTTGATGATGTGAAAAATCAACAAACCAATGAAACTGCGAATCGCTGTCCTGACTGGTTCTTGGGTCTGGTCTGGTTTAAATTTGGAACTTCTCGAGAATGAAAACCACCATGTGGCACTGCATGCCTTTGATGCTTGTGCATCGCAAACATGTCATAGAAGCTTCATCATGTAGCTTTAATAAATCTTAAATTTCTCAAGCTAATCCTTGGATCTCTAGTGACAGCTCTAGTTGATAGAAGAAAAAACTGTCAAGCCTGTTTGGTTCAGCTTTTTAAAATGCAAAAGACAACATTATGCTTTCTCACAAAAGCTGAAAAGGTTATCTAAATTTCAAAAAAATTAAGAAAAATTGTATGTGGATATACATGCAATACTCGTACAGTATGAAAGTTTCGGGTGTCTAGGGTTAAGAAAAAGGAGAAATGCATCCATCACAAACTACTAAGCAAAAAGCAAATAATCTATGTAGGCACGCCCTTAAGGAAAGAAAAAACTTCCCACGAATGCACCGTATTGAATTCCCGTCACATATGCTCAAATGAGGATATGGTCTTTGGACAACACAAATTGGTAACAGAACTTGTGAACCTATAAACCTGACATTTGGACATACACCCAGAGCCAACAAGATTTCAACACGTGATACAAAGCCACGTCATGATGATTCTTGAATAGCTAGGTAAGGCCCACAGTGAATGACAGCACGGGGATGGATTTTCAAGGTACAGAATCTGATCAACAAACTCCTCAATCAATAGAAACACTACTTTAACATAAACCCTGGCAGGCCACTACCCGGGTGCGGGAAATTAGCCTCGAAATGGCAATTGACACATAATTTGTTTCTATTACCATAAATGAGATGATCACAGTACCAGATATTTATGCAAACCGAGAAATGAAAATGGCATGCTAATATCGCCAAGAAGCCTCTAATATGGAAAAAGGAAAGACGTACTAACCTGCCTGCCCTTTCAAGGCTAGAGAAGAAGATTTTCCTCTTTTGTAATATCTCAAACTCGATACGCTCAAAGCCAAAAGAGTACCTCCAAGGATGACACCGAATCTAATGGCAGAAATGCTCCCCGTTAGCATGAAAGAAAGGAAACCACCGATGGAAAGAAGCAAACCTGCAAAGCATCTAATAATTGTGAAGTGAAGAAGACTTAAGTAATAAAATAGCTGACAAGGAAAGAAAGCACATAGGAGATTATTTTCACACGAGCCAAAGAAATTGATTTTAAAGTATGTGGATGAATGCTCAGACTATGCAACTCAATGGAAAGATTGCAAGAAACCTCTTGTAAAGCTACCCTTTAGAAAGTAATCACAAAAGGAGTTGGTCAGTCAATTCTCACACGAACAATCTTACCGTATGGTATTCCAAGGTAAAAGTCTTGGACTTTTGAGATATCATTTAGATCCTCAGTCGGAGTAGAAAACGTTTCTACGATCTCCTTCACAGGTTCAGGTGAATTCTCCGCAGCTGCGGACAGATATTCTTTACCTTCCTCGCTGAGTTCTTTCGCTACTACACTCAAATCATATCTGGCCTTTTCTGCTTGAATTTTCAACTGCTCTGCAGTTTCTTTCAGAATGACCGCTGCTTTCTTAGAGTATATTTCATAGGCTTCCTGTGAGATGCTCTGCATCTTCAAAGCTTGCTCCTTGAAAGCATCTAAAGTCTGCTCCCATGCTTCTTCTGATTCTTCAGCTTTCTTATCAAGATCATCTTTTTCCTTTTCCACATCGAGTTCCAAATGCTTCTAAAACGTCAAAATCAGATAGAACAAGAAATAGTCCCGGTTTAATCAATCTTATACTAATCAAAGAAGACAAAGATAGTGATGAAGGATGAGTCTGTGGAAATTAAATTGACAAGATAATCCCAATACAGCACAAATTGCCCAGAATGTTTCTCAATAGAATCCATTTTACAACCAAAAAAATACAGAAGAATAAGGCCCAAAATGCATTATAAATCAAAGCCTTCAGCAACAACAAAAAAGAATGAAACTGGTCTCTAATACCGACACCAATACCAGAAGACCATGCCTAATCAAATGCAACGAAATCCAAAAGAATCCTAATTTACACGTGCAATTGCTCAACTGACTCCATCATCGAGAGAATAAACAGAACAGGCATCAACGAAAAAGAAAATCCAACGACTCATGCCCCCAATCGCCGAAACGGAAAACGCAACGAAATCTCGTCTCGGGAGCTTACCGACTCCTCGTGAGAACCTGCGAAGGCAATGACAGACGAACTCCTCCTATCAAGGGAAAGGAGACCGAAGCGGAGCCCTCTCGGAGTGACATTTTCAGAAGCAACGGAGAACCTGCAGGCGCGAGGTCGGAGAAGAGACTCGAGACGCAGAGACGACGGCCGAGAAATGGCGGCTCGCCGGAGAGGCAAGGAGGTGGAGTTCAGGCTAGGGTTTTTGACCAGCAAGGACTCCATCGAGAAGCTCATTCTCTGTGTGTCCGACGGAAAGTGAGAGAGGAGGAGGGTTTAAGGGAGAGGAGGCACGATGGCGAAGCTCGCGAGGACACCAACAAGTCACTTTCACTGTGTCTCCAAAAAATACATCAATTTGAGACAGCAAATTACACCCTATTAACTTAATTCATATATATCTCGACCAAAAAAAAAACACTCAATTCATATATATATATATGTGTGTGTGTGTGTGTGTGTATTTATGTATATATATGTGTGTATTTATGTATGTATCTACAGTTACACGTATAAAAAAAATTCATAACAAATGAAAATATTTAGTTGACCAAGGACGTATTATGATATATGATATAATTATTTATTTATTTCGCAAAAAATGAGTGATTTTTAAAAAGTATTTTTCTAAAAATGCACACACGTATCACTTGAAATAATTAGTCGATGAAAAATTTTCATTACGGAAAATGATTTGTGTCTTAACACTTGCGTAAACGGATGAAAATATTTTTTTGATCATTCACTTTGTCATATTGACATTGAAATTGATGGCTAACGTGCGTCTTGGGGATTTTTCGATCATTGATGGAACCAGTGAATTGGATTTACTATTGATTCAGTTCGAGATAAGTTTACTCGTATGAATTCTATGATTGCAGTAAATCGCATAATATCACCGAAGCATATAGTCGAATTTGAGATCCGATAGCAACGAACGATTAAAGAAGTAAGATTCTATGCGTATGCGGTCCATAAACCAGAACTAGAGATAGCGTCGTCAAAAAACCATATGTCACTTGAAAAAGGAAGGTGGTGGACGACGAGCATTTTGCAAGGCGAACGGGATAACTTCCCCGTCCGAGAAAGGCATCAAAATCCGAAAAGCAGCAATTGGTAGGCAAAGAATCGGAACGAGAACGCCGGACCAAGCAAAGCACACCCTGACCCGACCACATGCGACCATGAACCATCCAAAGTGAGATTCCTTATGTAAAGGAAAAATATCGCCAAGGGCCTTAGACTATACTATGGGTGGGTTTGGTTCAACATTGAAAATGGGCTTTGGGAAAATGCAAATACCTTTAGCTTAAAGGGCTTTGAGGAAATGCAAATGGCATTTGGAAAAAAAAAACCCTTTGAAAAATAGCTTTGGGCTAACTAGTGTTTGACAAAACAAATTTGCGAATGGACTTTCTACCATATTTATTTTTTAAATAAAAAAAATAAAAGAAAAAAAGAAGAAAATCTAAACCCTAGGTTACGGCCGTCGGTGAGCCAAATCTGGCGCCGGCGGCGGTTGCCTGGGCCACGCGACCCCAGGCGAGGGTCGTGGCTCGTGCGACCTCAGGTGACCGCGCCTAGGCTCGCGCAACCCCAGGCGACGGCGGTCGGGGGTTGCCCCACCCGTGGCCGCCGGCCGCAGATCTGGCTGGCCGGTGGCAGTAACTAGGGTTTGAATTTTTTTTTATTTAAAAAATAATATAACAAAAAAGATGAGGGTAAAATTGGAATTTGAAAAAATAAGTGAGGGTGGGCTTGGAAGAAAAAATCCAAGCTCAGCATTTAGCCAAATGTTGAAAGCTCAATGCTGGTCCTTACCAGCATTGGGCTTTCAGTATTCCCAAGGCCAGCTTTTGGCCAAATGCTGGCCTAAAACTGAACTAAACGCTTCAGCATTTTCCCAAGGGGCTTTGGGGTCTGAAAGCCCCTTGGGAATGCTAAACCAAACCCACCCTATGTCCGATGATGTGACCTTAATTCAATTGTATTTTATTTTTAAAACCCATAAATTTTTGTATTGGTGTGATGAATACATCCTCCACCGTCGCAATTCCTTCCAAGACAGCCGGAAAATCCTGCGTGGTGACTTGGGTGGACAACGGCAAGCAAAAGGGGCGAAGGTGGATCCGACGTGGCTTCAATCGAGCCAAAACTACGTCGTTTAGTGGCAGATATTGGGGCAAATCGATTGCGATTTGGGTTCTTCTTCAAGTGTTACCACTTAACTTGCTGATTCACAATTTGCTTCCCTTATGCCGTTCTCTCTCAGGTATGCAATCAATGATAGGCCAGCTTCAGTTGGGTTTCCTTTTCTGTTCTTTCTTCTTTGTTCCGCCATATCTTTGACGGCTTTCGGGTCTGAGGTTTGGACCAGTCGATCCGCCCAGGTCGGGTCAGGCTTATACTAAGTTGGGCTTGTTCTAAGGAACAAACTTGCCAAGGCCCGTTAAGGCTGTTCCAATCGGATCCAAAGTCAGGCCCATGGATTCCGCCTGGTCGGGTTGCGTCGTTGTCCGAATCGCGTCGCCTTGAAGAGTCCATTTCTTTTGGCCCGAAAAAGAGGGTTTGTGGTCGATCGATCACGTGTTAATCAATATCCCTATTGATTAAGTTGAGGCTATAGGAAAAGAAAAATATAAATATATTCGCCTTGCGTATTTAGTATGATTAATTCTCTGGCCAAAAAATAAAATAAAATTCCCTCTTTATCATTAGTTCATTTTAGAAACCTTGGGCATTACTAAATTTTCGTGCAAATTTCTCATCGGGCTCTTATCCCAAGCCAGTATACTAAGACCTCGCGGTCAATTTTACCCGATACGGTTTGAGTTTGTTATTTTCTATGTCTTACTCGATAAATTCCTCGGTTGTACCTCGTTGGTCGGCGCTCGATCCGCCAGAAAATGAAATAATTGAAGTACCAAAAGCGAAAACGACATTGCGTGGAGATGCTTTTCTCTAATCCCTAGTACATATTATCAAGAATGGATTCGCCTCGCCAACCCCATCCATTTTCGGGTGAAGAAATTGCCCCCCCCCCCCCATTTCAGTTCACCAAAAAGTATTGAATCGGGCACGTTTGGTTTTGGGGACTCTTCCCTGCTGACGACCGCTTAGAAACAAGCCACGCCGCGAACTCTCGTGGTCGGAACCGTTGCAACCGCCAACCACTTTTTAAACTAACTCCATAAGTACTAGAAAACGCATTCAATTACAGGAGAGCAGTTCCAAAGCTAGACTATATCGATGTTACATGGAAATTATTGTGGACACGTTACTTCTGTCGATTCGGACATAATTATGACCACGGGGATAGTCAAATCGATTTTTGCGTCGAGTCATAAACGGTCTGATCCAAATAGACCCATTTAAGACATATTCATTGCGATGCAAATCTAATTACTCATATCCGACCCGACTCATACACGACATGTATTCCTAAAGCACCGACATATTTAGTCTAATTTAGAGAAGTCATGCCCAAACTGAGGTGAACGCGAGATCGAGCGGGGGTAAGAGAGAATGAAGAGAGAGTCATAAAGGTTGGTTAAGTCTAAGGCCCCGTTTGTTTCGTAAAAAATTGTTGCAATTTTGGAAAAAAAAATTCCAGCAAATCATTTTTCAGGAAAATTACGATATTTTACGGTGTTTGGCTAAAATCTGAAAATGAACTAGAAAATATTTTCTAGCCGTTTGGCATGAAAAAATCGATTTGATTTTCCTCGGTGCACTCATTTTAATATTTTTATTGTTATTTTATCTTTTTCTCTCTCTTTTTTTTAAAAAAATATTTTTTATTTTTTCCTTTCTGTTTATTTCTTTGTTTTTTCTTTTCTTTTTCTTTTTCTTTTTCTTTTTCTTTTTCTCTTTTGCGTTTACCTTCTTCTTCGGTTGATCGCCGATGACCGGTCCTACGCGAGGTGGAGCCTCGGGCCTCGCCAAATCCGGCGAGGCTCAACCTCACAGCCGGTGGCCGGTCGTCGCCATGGCCAAGGACTAGTTGAAGAAGAAAGAACAGAAAATATAAAGAAAATATAATTTTTTATTTTTAAAATAAAAAATAAAAATAATTAAAAAGAAAAGGAATGTGAATGAGTGAAGGGACGAAATATGAATGGAAAATTATTTGCTAGAAGTTATTTTTCACGAAACAAACGGAGCTTAAGTAAGTTCCAAACCCATATATGACTCATTTAACACTCATATTATGTTTAAATCCATATATGACTCATTTATTGAATATAATTAACCCATATAACAGCTCAACTCAACTCATCATATATGGATTAAGAATTTGATTTAAAACCTATTTTGACATGTCTAGATATAACCGTCTGGATCACATGTTAATTCAGTGTGCATCCAAATCAATTTTACGAATAGACTTTAAAAAGAAGAAGAAGAAGAAAAAAAACTCTCGCTCGTGATTGGTTTGCAATTGTCGCACCGTCGTGTGATGCATTCGGTGCATAGAATGCACGCTCGCCGCATAACCCACGACAATATTGGCACGTGACGTCAGGGGGTCAGCGCATCGCTCGAAATCTAACCTGCTGCACTCGTTTGTAAAATGGGATGTCCAAGAACCTCCGAATCAACTAATTCTTAGGACGCTCGCAAACGACCCCGTCCACGTGCATCGATACGGGCGAGATGCTTAAACCTAATCACTCAGCCGACTGCTTCGAAGCGAATTCGACCTATCGTTTTTCTTTTGGGCAAATTCCACCAAAAGCCTCAAATATGCTCACCGTGATATGTTTACCGTCAACTTTTTCTCGCGACGCAAATATAACCAAACTTGTATACGTGTGACACATTTACCCTCCGTTAAAGTTCCGTCAATGAGAACCATTAAAAATCTGCCTATATGGACAGCAGAAAGCAAACGGTGTTGACATGACGCCCACGTGACTTAAGTGAAACGAAAACGATGTTGTTTTGGCTGAAAAATCATCTGACGGAAACTTAACGGAGGATAGATGAGTCATATAAGTACAAGTTTGGAGTTTTTTTTATTTCACGAGAAAAGATTTATGGTAAATATATCAGAGTGGATATAGTTCGGGATTTTTAATGTCAAAAAAAAAAAATTCAGGATAAACATATGGATATAGTTTGAAGTTTTTTTTGCGAGTTCGCGAACGAGTACATGTATCCCCAGCACCAGCAGTGCTGTCCAAAACCTCAACTTCCCCGGACTCTCGTATGGTCCACACGTATCTTCCAAAAAATTCTTCTGGGGCCAAGCATTATTGACACGCTTCTGTGGCCGAAACCGCCGCGGCAATAAATCCCCGTAGCCGGCCCTGATTTCAGTAGGCCCCCCCCCCGCGAACAACCTCCTCTGCCGCCTCAGACGTCGTGTTTTACGGCGGCCCAAGATAATCACGCGACGCTTTCGCTCGTTTCTGCGGGCGAATTAAAGATTCAGATCCACCCGACTTCTTTTCCAAGGCACGGAACGAACACGTCCGATTCCGGCGATGCCGCCCGCAGAGCGACAGTACTTCGAAAATACGACGTGGCCGGACATATCATTTCGAGCCCCGCTCGGGGAGCAGACATTTTTTTTTATGACCGGTGACGAGGTTCGGGTCGGATTTTCAACTTAAGACGCCGGCGACGGCGAACAGTTCAGAGGAACACGTCGAATCTCTCGGTTGATTTCACAAACAACCGATCCATCCGAATTATCAGAAAAGACCAACACAAAAAGTACGTCACCAGTAAAAGGTGGGGGAGATATTTGTTATTTTCCTCGGTCGATGATGTGATTTATTTATTTATTTTATATATAGTTTTATTTTTCATTTTTTTTCCCGGCATTCATGATAAAATTGAATGAATTGATTCTCCTAAGATGACGTCGACGTCGACGTCGAAGGCAATGGTGTGACTAGTGGGACCAAAATCGCCCCCCACTGCACTTCCAATCCAGCCGGGCAGGTAAAAAGGGATTTCGAACGGTTGCTCCATTGGCTCAAAAAGAACGATAATAAACACAAAAATTACTCTGATCTTCGACACTTGGGGAGGAAATTTTGGCTCGTCCTTATCTCTTGTGTTAATATAACCATACTTTACAAACTCTATCTAGATGCATAATCTTGATTTTTGCAGTGGCCGGTCATGGTTTGGCACAAGTACTTTAGTTCCTATACAAGTGTGAGTAAAATAGCTTTTATCACGAATCTTTTGAATTAGTTTTCGTGAAGTACTAAGTAAGTCATCTGATATTTAACATAAGGTGGTCAAGTGATGTTCGGTCAATATTCGCCCACCTCGATCGGTCCATCTCGTGTGTTAATAGTTTGGTCCACATATATTGGTAACCTAGCGTTATTGCCCATGTGATAAATACGTGTATCTTTGTTGCTCGAGGCTTGGTTTGAATCGCTGGACGTACACATCATTACATACTCACGCGATCTTATAATATGCGTACGGAACGGGGGGACTACGACATTTACTACGAGACTAGTTGGGTTGTCGATCTTCCATTTAAAATACTTTCTACCAGTTTTATCGTCTGCCGGAAGGTAATTAGTCGAGCGAATTAGATAACGGGGATCAGGCGGGACGATAGAGATTTCCTCGTGACATATTTCCTTCCATTATTTTGGATTAGGTGGATGTGACGAGGTTACTTGTAATTAAACAATATTAAAACCCCTTAAATCTCGATTAGGTGCCCGATCTCTAATCCCAACACGAAAAATATCTCTCACTCTCCCCTGACCTTCTTTCTTCCGCCCTTTATATCTTCACCTCACCTCTCTCTGCAACTCTTCACCTCTCTCTCTCTCTCTCTGCAGCAAAATTCCGACCGTCGCTTCGCCGGCGGGTGAATGACTGAAGAAGGGACGGAGCGAGCTCCGATTCCGATTCCGATTCCGATTCCGATTCCGATTCCGATTCCGATTCCGATTCCGATTCCGGTCGTCCCACAGTTGCGTCTCGCTCCAATCGTCTGACGATGGAGGACCATCCTCGCCATCAACAAGGGCTCGAATCGTGGATGAGCTTAAAAACGGTCCCAATTCGGATAAAATCCGCCTAGAGATGTGGCAAATTACGCGCTCGCTTTTCCTTAGCTAGCAGACACAAAGCAGATGCTCTTTCCATGTCCTTTTCTAGCTGGAATCTCTCCCAACATTGCTGTCTTCTCTCGCTTTGATCCAACTCGAGGAAAGCTCACTCATCGCTCACCGAGTCCCACACAAGAACTTCCACTGAACCCAGAGTCTCGCGGAAATTTTTCCCTGGATTTCCGGCTATGAATCGGCTCAATCTGAACCGGAGGTTCCTCGACACGGACCTCGGCATGCCGCCGTCGGTGGTGTCGGGCGAGAACGGGACGGCGGCCAGCGATTCGTACATCAGCGAGACGAACTTCGACACGAACATGGTGATCATCCTGGCCGCCCTGCTGTGCGCCCTGATCTGCGCCCTGGGCCTCAACTCCATCGTCCGCTGCGCGCTCCGCTGCAGCCGGAGGTTCGTGGCGGAGACGCCGGAGCAGTCGGCGGCGAGGCTGGCTGCCACCGGCCTCAAGAGGCGCGACCTGCGTCAGATCCCGGTGGCGGTGTACGGGTCGGCGGCGGCGAACATACCGGCGACGGAGTGCCCGATCTGCCTCGGCGAGTTCGTCGACGGGGAGAAGGTGCGGGTGCTCCCCAAGTGCAACCACGGGTTCCACGTGAGGTGCATTGACACGTGGCTGCTCTCGCACTCGTCCTGCCCCAACTGCCGGCACTCGCTCCTAGATCGGCGGCCGCCGGAGAACGAGCCCGCCGTCGTTGTCCAGTAGCTGTAGAATCCTGCTGCGGCGGCGGAGGTAAAAGAGGACCGCTGTAAAATTTCTCGGTTTGACTGTGTAAGGCTGAGGCAGTGTGTGTGCCCGCTTTAGTTTTGGAGGTGGAAGTTTCAGATGTGTAGGAACAACACGGCGGAACGAGTTACCGTGCCAATGCGACTCAGCGAGTTTCGTAAATTGAGCGACCTAGTTTTCCAGATTGACTCGTGACTCGGTAGATGTCTATTTCTGCCTCGTTTCCAATTCAGCATCGCAGGATTTTTGCTCCTTTCAATTAAACTTTTCACGACACACCATCTCAAAACGAAGATAAAAAAAGCAAGGTCATTCGATATAACGTTTAGGCAAAAGTAATTATTGAATATTTACTATTTCTATTTTTTTGGATCGAATTCCTCTTTTGGCTAAATGAAATTAATCCATCCACACGAAATTTAAAGCTCGAACTTTTCAATTAAATAGCAGCATATGGCATTCTACAGAGATGGATCAACACGTGATTAAGAATAATTAGCAT
This sequence comes from Lenwebbia sp. NSW1173648, assembly GCA_029784005.1. NCBI lineage: Eukaryota > Viridiplantae > Streptophyta > Magnoliopsida > Myrtales > Myrtaceae > Lenwebbia > Lenwebbia sp. NSW1173648. The sequence goes on from JARCGZ010000002.1 coordinate 28,467,248, forward strand.
GATTTACATTCAAAAAACAAATTAGGACCAACTCTCAAATGAGTTTTCTCGATAAAGACCGATTAGATATATTAAGGTAGAATGTGCGTTCTTTATAAACTATATAAAATTAATTTACTATGCCCCTAAAAGCGCTTGACGCAATTGAAAAGTCAGTGGTAAACTTATTTTAAAGCCGATATCAGAAGCTAACTCGTCATACCCATTCTATTTCACAGGCTCTGTTTCTTTCGTATAAAATGAATAATTTCGGTGCTATCCAGACTACCCTTAATGCTGGAACAGTGTTTGTTACATTATACCCAAAATAATAATTTGCATAGCTTATATTGATGGATGAACGGAAATAATTTTCACCGTTCACGAAATTTAGACATTAATTATTGTTGATAGTGAAATTGTTTTATTTTTTAGGGATATAAGCCATCAATTTTAGGAAAATATTTTCCCGATCATTCATTTTTCGTAAAATAAACGAGACCCATGAAAGAAAGAGAAAGAACTAGACAACGGAGAAGTTTCCTTACGCATAGGTCTGGTCTTCCCCGAACAAACATGCTGATATCTTCATTATTGCATCCTTATGTTAAGTCAAAGGAAAAACTAAAGACGGTACACTTCTTCTTTACCCTATCTCTAATTGTAATAGTAAAATCCAGACCACTCCATAAAATTGTCAATGCCTGTGCTCGAAATTATCTCTTTTAGACTAGTAAATATGCACATGCGTTGCCCGCGGGGAAAAAAAAAAACGATACTTGAAAGATTAAGCAAAAAGTTGCAAAACCACTTTAATTGAATCATTACATAAGAGAAGTAATTATAGATCATTACGCATTCGCTCCAAAATTTGATATTTGTAAAATAAGTAATTGAAGATATTTGAAAAGTAAAAAGAAGAATGAAATCAGTTAAAAGTAGCGGTTTTCTTTGCCAAAGAGCACCTTCCATGTACCAACTATACTTAGCAAGGGTGTGTTTGTTTCGGGGAAAGTGGTTTTCGGGAATTGGTTTTTCGGACTTTCGCCCGTTTGGTTTGTCGAAAATGACAAGTCAATGGAAAATATTGTTCAGCCAACAAAAAATTTGATGTATAAATTCATGAAAGTCAATTCCTCAATCTGAAGAGGTGAAGACACATTTCGAAATTCTCCTCTTCAATTTTTTAATATTATTCTTTTTATTTCAACATTTAATATTATATTATATTATATTTTCATTTTTATTCTTTTTATTTTTTTCTTTTCCCTCGGCGACAGCCGGTGACCGGCCATTGGCGCGGCCCGGCGAGCTCGCTCGAGGCCGGGGAGCTTGGCCTCTAAGCCGGATTCGACGAGCTCGAGTTCGCCTATGGCAACCGTTGCTAGTCGCAATGGAGGAAGAAGACGAGTCAGAGGAAGAAGGTGAAGGAAAAAGAAAGAAATAAAATAAAATAATATTTAAAATTCAACTTTTTTTAATTGATATAAAGTTATGAGATTGAATCATTTTCAAATGAGATCAAAACACCACGAAATATTTTCCGCCACACAACATCAAACAAAGGAAAACTAACAATTTTCCTGAAAAATGATTTCTCGAAAAGTATTTTTCCATTTAAATGTGTAGTTTTTTGCTAAACAAACGCACCCTAAAGCTCCGTTTATTTCCCGAAAAATGAGTGATTTAGAAAAAATTTTCCAAAAAATCGATTGCTTACAAAAATGACTAAACGAAAAATATTTTCATCGTCTAAGTAAATGTTTAGACACGAATTGTTATCGATAACGAAAATGATTTGCATTGACTAATTATTGTACGTGAAGCATGCGATCATTTTCAAAAAAATATTTTTCAAATCAATCATTTTCCGCAAAACAAATGAGGCCTAAAGTTAAATTACTATCACGAGAAGCGAACAACATTCATGCTCCGTTCGTTTTATGAAAAATCATTAATTTATAAAATATTGTTCTAATTTTGATCAACAAGAAGAATGTTTAGCCACAAGTGGTTGCTAATAATGGAAGTATTTTCTTTGACTCGTTTTTTTTTATTTGCAAATAATAACCGCGATTAAAGTTAGGAAAATATTTTTAAATTGTTGATTTTCCACCAAACAAAAAGGACCCTTAGGAAAACGATTCTCTACCCCACCCTTTTTTTTTTTGCTCCCGTCGCGCGTCAACACATTCCAACCATTATTGCATTAGACGCTAGTTTTATGACCACCTCAATTGGTATAAGCTTTCGACCCAAAAAAAAAAAAAAAAAACTAGTATTGGCTAATCCGACCTAAAAAAAAATTAGCATAGGCTAATGATTCAATCGACGAGGCACCAAATGGAGACAGTGACGGAAGTAAAAGACCTTGTCCTCGTCATTAGCGGCGGCAAAATAGATTTAGAACCTATATTTTAATCAATATAGATGGTATGTGCCATAAATGATTTGCCCTAAGTTTTAAAAATAAGTATAAGTGAGTCATAAATGCGTTACCTAACAAGTAAATGAGTTTTAAATGGGTTACCTAACAAGCTTAAATGAATGGCCAATTTTTTAATTTTCTGGTTTCTTTATTATGTTATATATTTTATTTTTATTTCTTTCTTGTCATTTTTTTTTCTATGTAATCCAGCGAGAGTCGCCGACCGGCCCTAGTCTGTGGTCGGCTAGGGTTTCGCGGCCCTTGCCAGTTCTGGGAAAAGGCCGGGACCCTCTCCTGCGACGACTTCGTGGCCCTCGACGGATTTGGGAAAGGGTCCCGGCCCTCGACAGACTTAGAAGAGAAAAAAGAAAATAAAGAAAACCAGTATTTAAAAAAATTATAAAAAATTATCTATAGTGTTTTAGCAATATAATTTTTTTAGAAACTAATAAGAAACAAACTTTCATAGATTAGGTTAGATACGAGAGTGTTTTAGCAATACGGATAGGGACGGATATGTGTCACTAGATTTGTATTATAATAAATGGGTTAAACGAGTCTATTTAGAATTGGACCATTCATGACCCGATCCAAGCACGACCCAACCCGACCCGCCCCACCCGTTCGACATGTGTACCCCTCAGTTAACCCTCGTTCTTAGCTCAAAAGGCCGAGAAATAAGTGTACATTAACCCCATTAACACAGATCAAGCATAAGCATTTCGTATAAAAAACTTTCAAATATGAAAGAGAGCCTTCTAAATACCATTACACGAAACATCAATTTCTTCATTTTTTTTTCATTTTGCTGATATTAAGGGGGGAGTCCACGTGTTATCCGTCTATGCGTTAGATTAGGCTAGCGCGACGAAAGCATCAAGGGCTGATATTCGAGGCACATAAGGCTAGACGTCTAAGCGCGATGCACGGGAGTGGCGTCCCTTCGTCCAATGAAACGACTTCGCGCTCTTTCTCGTCTCCTTCAGTGATCAGTACTCAAGAAGCTTCTCTGGTAAGCCTCGCTCATTCTCTCTCTCTTCGAAAAGAAGGGTTGCGAATTTAAACCCGCTACAGAGCCGATCTTTGTCGTCTTCTTCCTCGAGGAGCTGTCTGATCTTGAAGAACAAGGGCTGCGAATTCGAACCTTTACCCGTTGCAGAGCCGCTTGCTTACCCTAATGAGAAGGTCCCAGAGAAAATCCTCCGCAGTAGCCGTTGAAGTTCGCGATTCGGTAAGCACCTCTTCGATTTCCTTGGCATTTTTAGTTTTGCGGACTAGGCGGTGTTCTGATTCCAAGCTCGGGTCGTGTGGAGCTTTCATGCGCGAATCTTTGCACCGCACCGCACCGCACCAAATCAAATTATTGTTTAGAGCATTTCCGGTATGTTTCATGTCTGAATTGTTGCAGAATACTTTGTTTTGGAGTAATCTGTGATTTAGATTTCTCCATGTTTCAAATCGTGTATTCTAGATCAATCTCTTGCGATTAGTCCGTAAAGTGGCGATTTTTCTGTGGATTGAAGGTTTTCTCCAATTGATTATACGTATTCTGTAGTGAGTTGAGTAGAATGCGTTTCAATTCATAAAATTTTAGGAGCTGAGCTTCTTGCTGGTGTGCTTGTACTTTGATTTTCATGTCTAAAGCTTCTTAATTTATTATTTTTGAATAATTAGCTACTCAACTGACTACATAATATGGTGTTTTGTATTCTGCTGATTTGGTAAATGAATCTTAGACAATTATCAGTTTTGACCAATGTTTGAGAATCTCGTTCTAAATTCGCTCAAGGATAAAGGGTAAAGCATATCTCAATTGGTTTTCGGGATTATGCAGATTGGGAATTTCAGTACTAGGTTTTCCTCACCGTCCTTTGTGAAGCGAGTGGAGAAATTATCCTCTGATCAACGAGATGCAATAAAGAGTGTGGGATTTGGTAATCTGTTGCTCATACCGAGTCACACCCTTAGCAAGAATTTATTGGTTGAATTGATGGAGAAATGGAGCTGCGAGAAGCGGGCCTTTTTACTTGCTCATGGCGAAATTTCCATGACTCCAATGGATGTTGCTTTGGTTTTGGGGCTTCGTGTCATTGGAAAGCCGGTGATACTAGAGCAGAATGAGCCTTTTTCTGATCTAGAAGAAGATTATGGTGCTGTTCCCGGGAGGAGGAAAATTGCGGTTGCTTCACTCGAGAGTAGACTTGATTCCCTTGGTGGGGTAGCCAATGATGACTTTATAAGGACGTTTTTACTTTTCACATTTGGGACATTTCTTTTTCCGAATACAAATGGAACGATTGATACTCGCTATCTTTCTTTCCTTAGTAATTTGGATTCTGTACATCAATATGCTTGGGGTTGCGTTGTTCTTGATGATCTGATAATGTGGTTGAGTAGAAGAAAAGAGAAAAGTATGCAGTATGTTGGAGGTTGTCTTTTATTCCTTCAGGTAATTTTTCCTTTGATATCTTGAAAGCCATCTTAAGCTCTCCAGTTCACCAGTTAACCCTATGTGCAAGTTCATGATCGTTCAACCCTCATTTACTTTCTGTACTTATCTTGTTAAAAAAAAAATCTAGTAGCATGTTATTCATATAAGACCCATCTCTTGGAGGAACTTCTGTGTTTTTATTCTTTCTCAAATATTGACATACATGCCCGAGATAGATCTTAAGAGTCTGTGACTGTTTCCCCTTTTGGGATTTTGCACAATTGACGTCTCTATTTCTATGAATTTGTGCAGATGTGGTTTTATGAGCACATTGACATGGCTCGGCCTAGTCTTCAAAATGATTCCTTGACTTTTCCCCGTGCATGCCGATGGGGAAATAGTAAATCCCATCCAAGACTGTGGGTCATTGCAGAATTTGAGAAACTAAGAGATGATCAGGTGGATCCATTAATTTTTTATTTCTTTTTTCTTTTTCTTCTTTTACCTTCTTCTCTCTTTTTTGTTTTTTTTTTGTTTTTTATTTAATGCCTGAAGCTACCTGCTCTACTGATTACATCCATTTCAACCTTTAAACCTTTATTGGCATCTAAAGTAGCGGTATGGAATTTGTGCTGATTAATTCTCAATTTTAAATGGCATTTTATAAGACTTCACTCCTCTCATGCATTAGATAATCTGGGAGCTTCAGCCTACTGCGATTGAGTTAGAAGCTGATATAATGAAAGATATTTTGCCGGCACGAATGGATGAGCCCCAAGGGACAGGTCCACAATCCAGGGCAAATGATTTTTTGGCGAATCTTCCAATGGATATGGTGAGCTTAGCTGTTCTATTTCCTTCCAGTTTTATTTTGTAATAATGCATGCTATTAAGTTGTTACGTTTCTTCCACTAAATTATCTCGTCTCTTTGTTCCTATAATTGAAGTGGATATAACCCCGCAAATTGTGGATTATCAGGATGTCAAAGCAAAAATCGACTCCAATGTAGATACAATTGATAGAGCACAAAGGTCAGAGATGTTTAATTTACTGAAACCTTGCTTATCGCCAGATAAAGTGAACTCTCCGACAAATGCTGATTATCTATCTAACCGAGAAGTATGCAACGAGCATGTTGAATCACCATCTACATCATACGACTCTCCTAGAAAATCAACAGCTGGAATGGTAGGTTATTCAATTGCTTCTCTTATACGTCAAATACATTCATTTTATGTAAGCTTTGCTTGCTTTGATTTGTTAGGAAGATGACTTGATGTTGAAAAATCGGATATTGGAAGAGAAGATTGTGGAATTGGAGAAGGAGATGAGTGAACTGATAACGGAAAACAATCAATTAAAAGGCCAGCTACTCAAAAGTCCATCATTAGAAAAGGAAAATGATGATCTGAAGAAAGAAGTGGCTGACTTGAGAAGAGAAAATCAAATGCTAGGCTTGTCTACAGATCGTCTTGTGGCTCAGCTTGAGAAATTGCTCTTCGATGAGGAAATTAATGGTACAGAAGAAACATGACTCTACTGTAAGAAGGTTCTTTTATGTTTTGTGTCCTTCGTATTGTCTTTTTTAAACCATCTCTGCTTCTATTCTTCCATGAATCAAGTGCTAACATGGCCTAATCGCCTAGTAATATCATTATTCTTTATCATGCGTCTCTGTTGGCTCTGTTATATAGTCATCTCTAAGTAAATCTGTAGTTGTCTGCAGAAAAAATCGGAGAGAATATAGATAAATGCATGCTGATTTTCGAAGACATCGCATATGCTGTTGGCAAGCATAGCTGGGATCCAGGACATAACATCCTGCTAAGTAAGCATGGGCTGTCGTTTCCATATTGTTCCTCTTCCTTCATCCGGGCTTGGGCAGAACCAAAGGGGTACGAAGATAAATCATTGTACAGGTAAAAGTCTGTAGCCAGGCCTTCAAATCAAAAGAGAGTTCCCCATCTGATTTGTTTTCGATGGGAGCATCAAGCAACGCAACCCGTAGGCAGGCACAAAAGACAACTACAGAGAATTTGGTTCAGTCATAAGCTATGTGCTTTCCCATATTAACATAGGAAAAACAACGAATATGAGCTGTGTTAATTGGACATTATATTGTACTTTCTTTTGCATGAGCTGTATAATACCCGAATGTTTAGGATTCCAAATCAATGATTACTGTTCTGTGTTCTGCTATACTCTCTGGGTAGCACTTTAGCAGGTTTCTTTGTCAAATAAGGTTGCTTTCCCACGACAAGGAACTAATGCAAGGAAACATGATTATAACGAAATAACGCTTAAGTCGACATACTTAGCTCCTCATGTGATACTAATCCATCTACTTTGTCTGTTTACAGTGGGGAAGTTGTTTGTTGTTACATATGCTGTGTCCGTCGCTTCGCTTGTATGATTGTTATATTATCCTCGCTTTGATTGTTGGACAACTTCGTTGGTAATAGCATCTACTCTTTACTTATCTGGTTTTCTGCATTTGTTTTTGCTTTATTTGTATTTCCCTTTTTGTATTTTTTGCAGCTTTCTCTCTCTCTCTCTCTTTTTTTTTTTCCTTTTTTACGGATCATTCGGTTGGCGCCACATGATGTTTAAAAATGTCATGTTAACATCTTAACGGAACTTCCACAGGGACTCGATTGCACTAATTTGGCAAGCTTTTACGACCCGATTGCACTATATTTTAAAAGTTTAGAAATCGAGTTCAATAACGAATAAAATTCACATCCTAGAGCCCCGTTCTTTGTCGTTGCTGTTGAATTAACTTAGATCAAGATCACCAGACACAGTCAAGGCCTAACCTTCGGGGTCCAGTTTCGAGGGATCTAGGCGTGCCATGTCTCGATGTCACCGTATTCAATGAGACGGTTGAATTATTGTCCTTGTTGGCAATCTGGGGGCTTCGATAAACATGCGATTCAGCCAGAAAATCCTAAGAGGGGACCTAACAAGAACGACGCATCAGTTCATTGCCCACAAAGTTTTAATTGTACCTTTCACGTGATAAGTGTCCCTCGAACTCGTCCTCTTAGATCAAATCGATCATATTTTAAGTGTTTGTACCAACGATCTTGCTAATCAAACTATTAATTTCTCTACAGTTCTAGCTTCATGGTACCTGCAAATTAATTCCAAGCCCTCCGTAATCTGTCTCAGATTTTTGGCAAAGCTACGACGCATATCTGTCCGTTAATTAGCGTTGGTGGAAGCACTAGCTATGTGGGGGACCCTAAGGAAGAAATGTCAAACACATTAATTGCATCGATCACGGTCATGCATTGAATCCATAAAACGCCAATTAGCCCATTCATTAGGTGGGTCACTCGAACCCGTGTGACTACAGGATAATAATGTCTTCAACGAGAGAATCAAGCCAAAAATAAAAATAAAAATCTTATGCATGGGTTGCATTATCGATCGTGAGATATCGATAATCTAACTATTGGAGGATTATCCAGTGGCCACTCTTTTCATTTGGAAAGAGAGAGATGGGGGGCTCGAATCCTCACTTTCGAGGAGAGTGGGGTGGAGACGCGTGAGGAGAAAGTAGGGTTTCGCAACCTGCACACGGCACATAACGCACATAATGTGGCTTGTATAATAGAATAGGATAGATAGAACCAGCAAAAAGAAAAGAAAAGAGATATCGATAATATGTACTTTGGATTCACGAACGAATTGTACTTATAGTACAAGTTTAAGTGTGATTTGCCTCCTTTCTCTTCTCTTAATCTTAGCCGAAGGAGAACTGTCCAATTCAAAATGGTCGACCTTAGTTTGTGGATCTATGTGGTGGAGAGAAAATCAACCGCATCGTGCGATACTCGCCCCGTCGGAACGGAGCCGAGAGTTTAAGTTTAAGCAATACTCGCTCGAGGGCGCGCGCGACTGCCAAATTGCTTCGTTCTAATCGTTTTCTTTTAAAGCCGGGTGATGTCCACGAGAGCCAAAATTTGCAGATTTTACCAACATAATCCATTAACTGAGACGAGTTTAGTAGGAACAGTCAAAGGTCTGCTTCCGTTGTGTGGACTTTTTCTGCTTTGTAAGTGAGAGGAGAAAGAGGAGGGACGAAATTGGAAAGGCACACTCGATTACCTCAGCCAAAATAATATCGATTTCAGTCCCATGACATTGATAATGTCTAGGGCACAGAATAGACCCGATACAGACAAAAACCTTAAAAAGAACATGAAGTACTGAAGCTTCATGTGGACTCGTCATAACCCCTTTTTATTTCTCATTATACCCATAGTAGTTCCCCAACCATAATGCTGTTTATTTGCTTCCCAGAATCCTTCTCCACGATCTTCACTTGACGCTGCAACACAAGAACAAACAGTTCGTGAGGAAAAGTCAAAAGGGTCATCGGTTCGCAGGGGCTAATAGCATGTCAAGATATCAGTTTATGAAGGAACTAATCAGTACACTACAGAGTAATGTTCGTTAATGGCGTTTTTCGTTGAGTAATGGGACCTGTTGCAGTTGGTGTTTGGGCTGATCTTGTAGGGAATGCTGACCCCGCACTTGCCCGGGATGCCGGCGACGACCCCGTAGTTGATGCCGGAGATGCTGCCGGCCGTCGACTTGAGGCACCTGCAAGTGGCCTGGCGGTCCGGGGTGGTCCTGGCGGCGTTGTTGAGCGACCTGATCCCGTTGCAGCAACCCCCCGGCACAGGACCCCTGCCGCTCCTCGCGTAGGGGATGCACGGGGCCAGGGCGCTGGCCACCTGGCCGCACGTCACGGCGGCCTCGGCCACGGAGGCGGCCACCGCCACGCACAGGAGGGTCAGGCAGACCAGCCTCGAAAAACCAGAGCTCGCCATGTCTCGAACAGTAACGGTGTAACAAAGTAAGGGCAAGTGGCTAGCTGGTCAGTGGGATTTTACAGTGGATCTTGCAGTGAGAGTGTGTGAAGGGCCAATGAGAAGGATGCCGATTTTATAGGAGAGGGGGAGGGCCTCAGATCGTGACACGTGTACGTGGGTCCCGGGGTGGTGATTAGTTGGTAGTTGGGGGTATTCAATCGAATGCGGTTTTGATCCCTCCTCTCTCTTTCGGGGGTTTTCGCCACATAAATTCTTTGGAACCTCTCCGATCGTGACGTGGTTGTGCGCAAGCGTAATACTACTTGGTGGCTAAAGTTTGATTTCCATCTGGAGATCTATGGATAAGAAAAATAAAAAAGGAGGGTCGACAACCGGCAGCTATTACTAACCTTCGGCCCGCGTAGCGACCCCAGAGGTCCAGAGAAATTATTCTCGATGGACTCGTCCCGGGAAAAGTGTCGAAAAAGTCATAAACCTATTATATTGATGCCAATTCAATCCTAAACCTTCTATATTGATGCCAATTTAGTCCTAAACCTTTACCTGTTACATTTGTGCCAATTCAGTCCTAAACCTTTTTCATTTATACCAATTGAGACAATCCGGCCAATGTTAGCCGGAAATTCGCTGACGTGGACTTCAGTTGTCCTACGTGGCACGGCTGGCGTTGACATGGACGTTTTTTAATATTATTTTAGTATTTTTAAATATTGCCAATTCAGTCCTAAATCTATTGCATTTGTGCCAATTTAGTCCTAAACCTTTTTCATTTGTATTAATTGAGTCAATCCGGCCAATTTTGACCGAAAATTCGCTGACGTGGTCGTCGGTTGTCCTACGTGGCACGGCTGGCGCGGACATGAATATTTGTTAATATTATTTTAGTATTTTTAAATATCAATCCAATAATAGTTTGAGACTGAATTGACATCAATGCAAAAGGTTTAGGACTGAATTGATACCAATACAATAGTTTTGGGATATTTTGGACACTTTTCCCGACTTGTCCCTACATAATCTATTGTACGTGTGACGTGTTCTATGCGATATTTTTTTCTAGAAGAATGCCCTTGCGATGATTCTAAAATTTTGGTTAATTAGATTTGGAGTTGGGTGTTGTGCCTTCCATTATATAACCATAAAGTGAAAATCATGAGTGCCTCGGGCCTAATAAGGCATTAGACCCAAGAAAACAGAGAGGCTGATGAAGAAACCGACCGACCTAGGCACGACATATCTACTGCCTATGATCACAAAAGAAGACAAGTTCATGTTGGAAAAATACACCGGGTTCACCTAAGTCATCTATAAATTTTGCGAAATTAGCGCCAATCAGGACTAAAGCAGGCTGTTGGGTGACCTGAATTAGAATCTAGGACGATTTTAGTTGATGTATGGATTGAACATGGCTCACGTGAGGTAGGGTTGTGACTTGCGATTTCTCCATGTGCTCGTTGAATTCCGTCTCCTTCACATTTATGAATCTTCGGAACTTCTGCGATTTCGGCCTTATGGCAATGCAGGAATGTTCCGTCGGGATTTCGGATGATACTTATCTAAATGAGTTTCACAGTATCGATTCCATGATTTGTGCATTTGGTGGCGAGTAGCTAAGTATGTTTTAATTAGGGGTGAGCATGGTTTCAGGGTAAAACCGGAAACTGGACCGGTGGGAACCGGAGAGTATGCAGGGTGGGTTCATGGTTCCGAAAATTGGGGAATGGAGTCTAACGGGCAGGTTCCTGAAATTTAGAACATGGAAACTAGAACAAGTTTTTGGGGAAAATTATCAAAAAAAATCCTAAGCCTATTGCACTTTTGCCAATTCAGCTCTAAACCTTTTAAGTTTGCCAATTGAGTCCTAAATATTTTCACTTTTTTCCAACTGAGTCCTATTGATCGAAAATCGCTGGCATGAACACCGGTCTTCCTACATGGCACGGCCGACATTGACATAGACAATTTAATAATTTATAATTTTTTACTAATTTTTTATTCTTTTTTCCTTTGGTTTTCTTCTTTGGCGACCCTTGCCGGCCGTTGAAGAAGAAATCCAGAGGAAAAATAAAAAATCAAAAAGTATAAATCAAAAAATCAAAAAATATGTTCAAAATTTTTACATCAGTGCTGATCGTGCCACGTAGGACGTTGACATCCACGTTAGCGATATCCGGCCAATAAGACTCAATTGGCACAAAGTGAAAATGTTTAGGACTCAATTGAAAAACTTAAAAGGTTTAGAGTTGAATTGGCAAAAGTGCAATAGGCTTAGGATTTTTTTGACAATTTTCCCAAAGTCTTTGTGTTTTTCTTATTCAATGTCTTCACAGGATCCAATGGTATTTCGTGGTCCGATGATGAGTGTGTAATTTGGAACCACTAGTCTGAGCTTCCATTTCCGGCGATATCCATGATCGACACTTTTGCTTTGTTAATGTTTCATATATTATCATGTGTCTAAGTATGAGTTATGGTTAGTGAATTATAGCAGCAAGTGGTGTCATTAGATGTGATGATTTGTTGCAATTGTTGAATTAAGAAATTAAGAACACATGTGGAACCTGGGTAGAACCCGGAACCTGTGACAGAGTAGGTTTTCAGTTTCAGGGTATGCGGGGTAGGTTCCAGGATCCAAATATTAAAGAACCAGTTACGTCGGGTATGTTTCAGGTTCTAAATGAAATTTAAATCGACCCTAGAGCCGCTCATCCCTAGTTTTGGTGAGAGGGAAATCTAGTCTGGGAAATAGTTTTGGAAGAGTATGAGAATCAGTTTTGAAAAATGGAAATCGAAAAAGAAGTCTGAGGAGTTTGTGCATTGTAATGGCTCAAGCCCAATGCTAGCTATAATATTCAATCTTGCTAATGAGAAACCTATGGGACCCTGTGGTTAAGATTTGTGGAAACCCTGAAATTGCATATTTGAGACACTTGAGAAGTATGCATCCTTGGACCAAAAAGAAAAAAGAAAAAAAGAAGAAGAAGTTTACTTTTTCAAAGTACAGACATTTGGACATTGAAGAAGAATGCCCAGAAGAGGAGGACTTTTTGACGTTTCCCTCATTTAAATTTACGGGAACCAATTGATTTGATTTATACCCCACTTCAGCCAGTTCAAAATCAGTCCATTTTTCAGTGATATTTTTGAAGGCTGTCACAAAATCATGACATAATGTCATTTTATAGTAGCGGTTTCGATTTGCTATGGTGTAAGAATATGGCGTCACATCAAATGTTGTCGTAAGAGGGGCCAGAAGCACGATATACATACGTATCGCGAATTCGTAATTTTGCGAGTATGCCTATTTATAAACACGGTTTCTGTCATGACCCATATACGATTGAGAAGCGGATTTTCAATTTCTTTATGTCAATCATATTAAGAATATAGAATATACATACTCCGTCGCGTTTTGTTTCTTTATTGTTAGTATAATTTTCTCATTGCCTTCAAATCGAACCGGCATGGTGACAGGAGATGCATCAAAGTTAACTCCATGCGGAGGAGACATGAGGCTCATTTCGAGTTTACATTAATATCCTCCCGTACCTAAAAATTTAATTTGCTTTTGGGTTGAAATCATTCATAAAAATGACGTGAGAGCATGGTACTAAAGTGTGCAAGGAGAAATGGGGCAGGGGGACAACATTGGAGTTGATCATTTGGATAGTTATTAGAATAGTTTAGAGGGATAATGAAATAACTCTCGGATCCGTTTGTTTGAAGAAAAATAATTTACGCTAATTTTTTTGGTGTTTGGATGTCGAAAAACCAATCGATTTAAGGAAAATGTTTCTCATGGACTAAAAACAACAAGTTTAGATTGAAGAAAAACGGCTTGACCTTCTGGCAAGAAGTAATTCGCTTTTCCTAGACCACCAAACAAAAGAAAATGAATCATTTTCCTCGACAAACCCTTAAGCGTGAAGTTCGTGAGGTGTCAAGAGCACTTTGCTTTTTTTTTTACCTCTCATCTCCAATGCTTTCGAAAATGTAAGTCTCAATAAGTACACTTCAAGACGAGTCATAAAGCACGTGTACTTTTCCAAAGTTCTTTGGTTCAAAGATTTTACAGATACAGATACATACGCGATGAAGCCTATTTATGGATAATCGTTGATTTTCCGAAGTTTTTCAATTGATGACAACGACAATCTCCAAACGATCTATTGTTATTATTGTTGTTGTTTCATTCAGTAAAAGGTGGTGCTGAGTCCGGTTAGGTTAGGAGTTTTGTCTCTTGTCTCATAGATTGTTAGGGTTGAAAAGAGATAAAATTTGTACTTTGCGTAGGGTGGTTCAGAGGAAAATGAAAGAGGAAAAACACCAAGTTAAGATATAATTTCAGAGGCCGAAGCACATAATATAACAACATGGACGTAGAACAAAAACCCACACGAGACCTTCCACACGCAACAACAAAACCCTAGAACGACCCGACAAAAAACCAAGCACGCCATGCCACAACAAAAGCCCTAGAACGACCCATCCACGTCCCTCTTATTATCACCTTCACGTCGCCACACCATCATCAGCCTCGACCCGAGCTCATGAACCTCTCACTTCACGCTGCAACACAAACCAACAGCAAGAGAAAAGCAACGTTAAGTGAGGATTCGCTGTAATCTAGAAATGATTGATGGATAGCGAGAGGGGAAGAGAAAAGGGAGATGGCGGGGGAAGTTTACGAGTTGCAGTTGGTGGAGGGGCTGATCTTGTAAGGCACGTTGACGCCGCACTTCCCGGGGAGGCCGGCGGCGAGGTTAAGGTTGATCCCCGGGATGCTCCCGGCAGCAGACTGCAGGCACCGGCACGCGGCCTGGCGGTCCGCGGTGGTCCGGGCCGCGCCATTGAGGGACTGGACGCCGGAGCAGCAGGAGCCGGGCAGGGCGCCGGCACCCCTCAGGTAGCCGATGCAGGGGGCCACGCTGGTGGCGACCTGGGAGCACGTGACGGCTGCGTGAGCCACCGGCGACGAGGACGCCACGAGGATGGCGAGGAGGAGGAAGCAAGAGAGCTTGGAGAGATCAGCCATTTTGGAGGAGTTGTTGAAGAGAGAGAGAGAGTTAGAGAGATGGTTAGGGTTTATGGGAATTGGATGATGGTGAGTGAGAGGAGATGGTAAAGTTGGAGGGTTTATATAGAGAAAATAGCAGCGAGGAGAGAGTAACTGAGAGCCACGTGTCATTGCATGAGAAGAAGGGTGGTAAATTTTGGTGGTTGGGTTGATGTTCAAGGCCATTTATTCATCTAGTTTGACTCTTGGTGTGTGGTCAGAAAATATATCAAGAAGCAATGAAGAATCATGGCAAAGATCTAGGGTTTCATGGGATTCAAAGATTTTCGTATTTTCATGTAGATGCAATGTGCATCACTAGCATTAAGCGGCAAAGTTTGGTGGTCTAACACCGATCATCGCACCAGTATTGGATAAGATAGTCTAAGAATATTGCTCTCATTGCATCTCAATTGTTAGATTTATGAATTTGAGTTAACATGGAGAGGATATCGCACCCGGTGATCTAATTATGCAGTCGTGGAGGGAGTTCATCTAGAGCATTGTAATGAATTATAACTTTCAACTATATAAGAGAGCGCAACCAATATCTACAAATATTTGAAGAACGATAAATGTTCAATTGCAATCCAACGAAACACTTGATCATGAAATGTTGTGGTACACCTTTCTCACATGTCATACTCGTACTCGGCTATGTACCTTGTTCTTGGGTGTCGAATGTTAGCGAGGCAAAACCTTTAATCAATTGACATCTCTTGCATCGTCCCGTTAATTGGTATACGAGCTTCAATTACTAATCCGCATTACAAGAATTGCTAAACGAGACTAAGAACAATATCGGCCAGTCGCATATTTGGCGCAAGTCCTATACGTGACCCGGACCCTAATCGGTTAGCTCCAGATGCTGTTTATGGGCATACTGACGTGGAAGTATCGATTTATGTACTGACGTGTGGACACATTGAAACTGAGTATCGAGCAATCGGCTACTTCATTTAAGTATCTATCTACTTACAATATGTTGCGCGATCGATCTTGTCCGTCTATTTTCTATGAGCCAAAGTTTAATATACCTAGCATTCTTCGCACATCTTTTCTGCTGCTATTTAGTATTTACTGACCTTTGGAAAAGACCTCCGTCAAAGATTTTGTCCCTCTATTCAATTTATGTCTCTGGTTATGGTTACGGGTAGATTTAGGTTAATTAAAGGGGTCAGAGAAATTAATAGAATCCAACACCATCCTTGAAGCTGTTTGATTAAGCCATTGACTTATGGTGCCAGCACTGGCCCAAGTGAAATTGCAGTAAATGGTGTAGGTTTTCAGCAATCATCTCCCACCAGATTTCCATGTGATGAAAAAGCCTACCATTTTGTAGCTAATACCAACTTTGGTAGGCCACGTTATTCTCAAATTAGAGAATTTATAAAACTTTACATATATCTTTTTCTCGAGATTTATGTCGTATCGAATATTCCCGCTTATATGATATACCTTAATCTATCTTGGGAGTACAAAAATATCGTACTTAGTAGAACTCGAGAACCAATGGCGACCCACTAGCTAAGAAATGTCCTTTTTTTTCGGCGTATTTTTTGTGCATGCCAAAGTTATGTGAATCAATCTGATCGTTTCTCCCATTACCAATTCAGTCCTAAACCTATTGCAATTGTACCAATCCAGTCCTAAACTTTTCTTTTTTTGCCAATTGAGTCTTAAACCTTTTATAATTGTGTTAATTTAGTCCATTTGGCCGGCCGGAGCTGACTTAACAATTTTTTTAAATAATTTTTGAATTTATAATAATTTTTTTTGTCTTTATTATTATTATTATTATTATTTGGCTTTGGCCGGTAGCCTGCTACCGGCCAAAAGCAAAAAGAAAAAGAAAAGAAAAAAAAGGCTGAAAAAAATTAGTAAAAAATAAAAAAATTTGAAAAATATTAAAATTTTATTAAAAATTGCCACGTCAGCGCCGGCGGTGCCACTTCAGCACTGGCCAGCCAGATGGACTGAATTATCACATTTTAAATAGGTTTAGGGCTTTTTTGGCAAATTTCCCGACAAGTTTGTCAAGGCATTCTTGGGAATTTATGAAGCAAAAAAAAAAAAGTGCTTTATTATTTTGCTAATACTATAAGAAATCCTAGACTGGTACATGCGTACCACATTTACTCATTAACTAATTTCCGCCTCACAAAGAAATTTCAAACTAGTACACCCTTGACAAATTCACTAACACTAAAATCTTAAGGCAAAATTAGGGCAGATGTGACGTGGGCATTACCTATTTAGGATTTTTTTTATAATAAAGATGAAAATAAATTTGGGATAAATAAAGCACGAGCCTATTGATTTGGGATTTCTCATGATATTTAACCTTTTTTTTGTTTTCTGGGGCCTACTTATTCTTACTCATCATTGTTATTTCTATTTTGCCTACTCTAACTTTCGTCATTCTGTCTCACTTCTCCGACTTTTAGCTTGTTTTTCTGAAGAGCGTGGGAATCGAACCCCACCTCTAAAATTAAACGTCCCCCCGTCTCATGTCATACCTCCCAATTCTCTTACCACGTTAGTAGGGTCTACTTTATAATGTCGGTGGGAAATCGAACTCCCAACCTCGGCTCCCTCCTTATAAATAGGTTGCTATGCCTAGCATAGGGCAGTTGTAAGTGGCCAACAAGTTGAAAAAATTTGACAAAATGCCATCACACATTAGGTGTATGTCTTATCAAATCTTAAGACAACTAATTTAGATAAATTAGATTTATCGAAATTGTTGTGGTCGATACGAGGTTACATATGATGTTTTTTTCTCTAATATTAATGAAAATGAAATCGTTCGCACCAAAAGAAAAGAAAAAAGAGAAAATGCAATTTTTTAAAGGAACATAAAACCAAAAGACGATTTTTTGTAACCTTTTTTTTTAATGTTTTTATTACAGACCCAAAAATAAATAAAAAAAACCTTTTTTTTTTTATTACTTGTATAAATCGTGAAAACGAACGGGGGGGAAAAGATGTGTCCCCACCGAAAAAGAGAGAGCGGGACAAACGAACCAGAGAAGAGAAAGGGGCAACGGTAAATGCAGCGCGACAGATGCATTGAAGAATGTGACAGGAGGACACGTGTCAGAAAATGGACGGGGCCAGTCACAGAAGGTCCCCGTACCCACCCTTAAATTCTCCCGCCTTTTCTCCCCTCGTTGGGCCCGGACTCTACGATGACCACAACAAACATCTCGTGCCACGTGGCGCCTGTCGCTTCCTCGACTCGTACGACGAATTTTTTTTTTTTCCGACGGTCGGAATTTAATGTAACAAAACTGAGTATTTTAGAAAGTTAAAAATAAAAAAAAAAAAACCTCCGTTGCTGTTTGAGATAATCTGAAGCCCTTCGGCAATTGATCATGATAAATATTTTGACAGAAAAGTCCGTAAAATCGAATCGAAGACTTTGATGCAGAAAAGAGAGAGCAGCACGGTCGGAACGGGAATTAACCGACATTATTAAATCATTAATAATACTGAGACGATAAGGAAATTAGTTAATGCCGGACCATCGAAATACCGAGTGACTCTTTTTCGGCAAGGAAAAAAAAAAAAACCTCCCGAGGACAATGCGGAAAGTGGGTCCATCGACCCGGCTTTTTCCACCACTCCAATCTCGACTCAAGCACAACCATTGAATCAAAAACTATGCAAAGCCGTAGTCTTCAAAGTCAAAACTGCATTTCATTGCATTTGATTCAAAAGTAGTTAGATTCCCCTGTTCACTCTGTAAAAGAGGTTAAAGAGACCAACCATGTGCTCTCTCATATGCCTTAAGGGAGTTAGATTCCCCACTTCCCTTTTTTTAAGCAGGTTTTGGAGTAAGATCCATAGCTTCACAGCACTTTTTCAAAGCCACTTTCCCCATCATTGAACTCACATTTTGCCCCCAATCACTGCTGGATCATAGATCTCAGCAATCAGAGTTGAAAACAGAACCAGGCTTCTGTCCTTTTTTTTTTTTTCCTTTTTCTTCCAACCAATTAAGTCAGGCTACAGAACCATGCTCTTATTTTGCTGATAGATTTAGCAAAAGGGATTGATATAGATGGATAGCCCACTTCAACATGCTTCAAATCTGGCCAATTCTATAGACCTCAACTGACCCTAGATGGCTCGCATTCGCAAGATGACCATTCCCCACCGTCCGTCGTTCTGATAAGAATAGTCGCAAATTGATCGACATCTCGATTGCCCAGTGCGACTTTTCCTCAGGGCATTTGATCAGACGAAAGGATAACTGGCATTGTTATGAGAGTTCTTGCTATTCTATTTCATTCCTTTATGATATCAGCAAGAAATAGCAGTCCTCCTTGAATTTGAATATATTTCTTTTAATCTCGCCCGTCCCTCCTTTGTCGCTACGCATAGCTATTCAGCTACTCAAAATACCCTAAAAAGGTTGCACCAACTACTAAAAGGCCACGACCCTTCAAAATTGGAATTCGAAGCTTCCCCCAAGATTCCACCGGGTCATTGCGAGTTCCTAGTTCTTTTAGCGGCAAAAAGTTGGCGAAGAAAAGCAAACTTCCCTTTAGCTCGAGCAGTGGACAGTGCCATGGTGCCGTTACTAGTTGTTGCAGCCTCGTTGGAATCTGGTTCTAGTGAGGATTGTGGAGGGGGCGAAATGGTGAAGAGAAAAGTATTGAGCATGCGGATGATCTGGCTGAAGCTGGGCCTCATGTTAGGGTCCTCGACCCAGCATGACTGTATGATGAAGGCGAGATCAGGGAATATATCCTCTGGAAGAGCCGGCCTCTCTTGCTGCAACTCATATGAAAAACCTTATGGTCAAAGAAAGTCCAAAGCTCAGCCAGACCCCAGCATAAAGAAGTAAAGAAAATTATGCAATAGATTAGGACATATAGTGAATTTGCTCTAATCAGCATAAAACTGCATTATGCCAGGCAAGACGTAATATACTACTAATAACTTTCTCAGACTCATGCATGCCACCAAATCGCGAAGGATGGATTGACATATTTATAACAAGAACTAATGTTTGCTTCACCGGCCAATAAAGGAAAAAAACCCAATGGTGTAGAGTTTAGAGCCATCAGATTTTACATTTCGCTATGTGGGAGCGAAATTTGGCAAATATTTCAAAGCCCGTTTACTTCAGTTACTCAATCAACTTGGTCTGGCTCTTTTGTAAAGGCAAATCTTTGATCACCCTCAAAACAAGTATACTCTCATCAAGTGGCAACCCTCTCAAAAAGCCTCGACAAAGAATTGCCAAAAGCTTTTTCGAGGCTTAACAAATACTTAGATGCAGATGTGTAAAGTAGCGACAAAAGAAATCCAGAAATTGGCAGAGAAGAAATGAAACAAACAGCTAACCTTAAAAGCGGCCGCATAAGCAGCTTGCAGATTGGACATGCCTTCAAATGGCATTCGGTTGGTCAATAGTTCCCATAGAACGATTCCGAAGCTATAGACATCAACTTTATTGTTGTAATGCTTCTTTTCCCCCTGCCGCAAAGTCACAGTGCTATACAACTGCAAAGACACTGGGGTTAACAAAAGTAGTTGGCTATTAACAGTACATCCTCCAAACAGATATTCATCTGACAGAGAGCCTGATGGAGAGGAACACCACAGTAAAATTATGCGATCCAGCAATGCAACATCAGAACTATCATCATGAGGTATGTAATTGCATAATCTCTAATTCAAAGAGGTGAGAAGCCGATTACGAAACTAAGAGAGATTCTGACCAATATACAAATTGGAAAAGACTTCTTGTTTCTTCCATTTTTCGTATTACATTCTGGGTGAAAATCTTCCGATTTACCATCTGAGTCTGAAAATACCCTATACACCTTTCTATGCAGTCAGACAATAGACACATGCTCAAGTGTCAGACCTTCAAGGATCTAAAAACTAACCGTACCCCACATCTCTCTCTCTCTGCCCCCTCTCCATGATACCATTTCTTAAGCCCCAAATTGCTCCTGAAAGTGATGGAAGTCTTATTTAGTTCCTAGTAGTCTTGATCACAAATTAAGTTAACACCCAAAAAAGCCCCCATCAATCAGTATGAAAACGGTACCAAAGAAAAGTCAGAAAAGATGACCCTGGGAAAAAGCATCATAGCACATGATCATGCCAAAGCTCTCTACCATGGCCTGTCTGCTTCCAGTCAACACCGCTCTCAATCAACATAATATAATGGAATGGTCAGGCTCGGCCAGTTACTTGAGATTCCCGATTATTCCATTTCCTAATGTTAGCAATGTACTGAAAGCATTTTAAACAACCCTATTGTCTCCACCTATGCCTAATCTATCCATTTGGTGCTGCACTTAAACAGCATGAAAGGCAGGCTAACTGTTTTGTGCATTGATCATAATGTGAATGTTTTCTCCAAGAACAAAGATAAGCTAACAAATTTGGTACTAATAAATATCGATGTGCCATCAGGGTCTTAAATAGAGTAAACCAAAAGCACCAAACCGAAGTGATGACCAATCCTAGTAAAAACATCCTTTTACTTCACTTATTCAGATTTCTTTCATGGAGCTGGAGTCTGAGTATTAGTTTAACGAATGACATTTTCAAATTAATCAGATAAGTGGCTCACAGAACATCAATGAACCATGACGGGGTTTTAAGGCGGGGTTTTAAGGCCATTGAGATGGTACCATTGTCTAGAATCGTGTTATCCAAATACAACTGAACTATTGTTTTGAAACCATAACGTCATAAAGATTTATATCAACACAGAAAGGAGATTTAACTATGTTTCTGAGAAACTACAAACCTCAGGAGCCATCCAGCGGTAGGTCCCAGTTTCAGCAGTCATCATCTCAGTCACAGATTCTTCCCTTGCTAGACCAAAATCCGCAAGCTTTGCAGATTTCTGATTAGCGGTAAGCAGCAGATTGTCTGCATCGAGTTATTATTTTGAGTCATCGGCAGATGTCAATGTCATCATAAGTAGCAATAGCGGCACGCACATGCATCACAAATAATCCAGTCACTAAACTGTGAGTCTAAAACAGGTCGTAACTTTGCTCCTCACTTTTGTACTTGTGACATACATCAAGACACCAAACACCATAGTTATCCACAAATCTGACGTAATAGAACTAAAGTATTGGTGCGTGGTGAAAAAATGACTACAACTCTTCTCTGCAAGAATTTCACAGACAATTCTTAACTCCAGGCTTCATGTGAACGTGGCCACATACATTGGCGAAATGTAACAGAACTGATTGTCTCAGAAGTTTTAATCAGATGCAAGACAGGAAGGATGACTGCATGACCAGAATATTCAGCCTTAAAATATGAGAACAATCTACAAAAACAATCCAGCCACCTTAAGAGATGATTGCTTCACATTCAGTGTATAAAAGCTTATTCAAGACCAATATACAGCTGTCTGCCAATAATAAATGTCTTACCTGGTTTTAGATCTCTATGAATAATACCATTAGCATGCAGACATTCCATGGCACGAGCAATATCTAGGGCATACTTTATTGCTACATTAAGGTCTAATACTTTTGGTCGTATGCTGACGAGATATTTCCTCAGAGACATCCCCGGTAATAGCTCAGTAACGATTACCATGAAAGGATCTTTACAAGCACCAATAAACTACAAAACCAAAGACAGAGTACATTGGTCGTCAAGCAAAATTTGATTGGATATACTAGTACAAGATCAATTTGAGGATGCCCTCGAAAGAGCCAAAAGAACACTGGAGCTAGAGAATACCGACCTTCACAAGATTCTCATGCTTAACTCGCGACATCATAATGACTTCCCGAGCAAAACGATTCTCAAGTGCAGCTCCTTCTTCTGGTGTCTTTCCACGGTTAAGGACCTTTATAGCAACAATTTGATCTCCATACCTGGAAAGATATTAGGCTATACCTATTCAACTAGGACACCAACTATCAGAAACTACTCCAACCCACTCGGTTTAATATGATAGCGCATGATCACTGTGCATCCATTACATTGCAAAAGGCGATCACCGCCATGAAAACAGCTGAAACTTTCACAGCAAGACAAACTCATCGAATAAAAGACGAAAGGAAACCAAGGCATACAAGCAACGGAGAGCTGTTCTTTAGCCTTTCCACAACTATAGATTGTTAGCAGCTGGTATACAGCAAGATTAGGTGAGCATAAGCAATCTTAGCTTCTACTATAACATGTAAATTACACCCCCAAAGAATTTGCAAAAGTTGGATAGATGCACCAGGTCAAATGCAGGGTTGCCGTAGCATATCAATGCCTAGTGCAAAAACAAACACATCCGTGTAATTTTACAATAAGATGCGTTCAAAGTCATTAGAAAAAAGGTCATTACATTACGGTAGAGAAGGACAAATAAGGAAAGCAGCTCTGTCCAGTCCAGTATACTAAAGCTATTTCATAATTGCTCCAAGACACCCAAATTCACAACCTGACCACATTATACCTTTTTCTTCCAGTAGAGAAGATAAAAATCACTGACCTTCCTTCATAAACTTTCCCATGAGCTCCTTCACCAATTTTCGACCCGATGAACAATAACTTCGGGTTGACCAACAAATTCTCGTGTATAGACAACTGAGTGTCTGTTAAAGATCCGTTCTCCGAGAGGGACTTTGGTTCTCCATCGACAGACCTCCTCGGAATTGGCTCTTCGCATCGACCCTCTTGCCTCTCCCTGCAATTGGAGCTGCAACTCATGTCGCAACTCTTGAAACTACTCAAACAATACCCGAGTCCCTCATTTCAAAATCTTCAACCGTCCCCAATCAATTCATTTTTCTGTGTCACCCAGCGACCATCTTTTTCAAGAACTTCAACTTGTCGACAAACTCTCAACTCTCTATCTCTCTCCCCAGACAGCACAAAGGCTTCACACCATAGAAAAGCCCCACTCCAACTCCTTCCACTTGGAGTGCTGCTCCGACGGAAACGACCATCCAGAACAGAAAGCAAACATAGGCCAAGAAATCCAAGAAAAAGGTATCAGATTATCACCGGATAAGAGAGAAAGAAAGAGGGAAAAAAGAAGCGTTCTTGAATTTTTTTCCCGAGAAGATGGGCTTTTTTCCCTCCCAACGAAAGCTCGATACTTGAGAGGAATTTCGCTTGACCCCCACGCCTCGTCTTCCGCGCAGGCTCATCAAAGAACAAACCCTAAAAAAACTGATAAAGGCATCGCACAAAAGCAAAGCAAGAAAAGTCCCATCAGGTTTCCCGAGAAAGTTCTTGGTTAATAACCATACGAGACACACGTTGACATCATCATCCACTTCCCCGAGCTCAAGCTGCGTCCTTTCTTTTCTTTTTACACTAATAATCACTTGACCAGAAGCCGAAAAGCCAAAGAAAGAAAGAAAGAAAGAAAGAAAGATGTTAGGAGGAGGAAGAAGAAGAAGAAGCTAGAAGCTAGAAGCTAGAGCTGAGAGCCTATCCCTGCGCTTGCTGTGGGGGAACCAATGAGACCCTTTGCCGTCCCAATGAAGATATTCCAACGACCCGGCTCAATACCATCTTCTGGTCCAACGAGCCATTCTCTCTTTTGCCATTCTGAACTGAAAAAAAAAATCAAAACTTTAAGACAAGACATGATTGAAATATTATTTTTAAGCATTGTTCTTATTGTTATCGTGCCTGAAAAGAAGGGGAGAGAGAGAGAGACTCGTGCGGAGAGATCAAGTGATGAGAGGACACATGGGAAGCGCGGAAAGAGGATTTTTGTGGTGGGAAGAGAGAGAGAGAGAGCATCCTCCGATTTGGACGTTCATGGTCCTCAGATGCCTCTCTCTTTCCTTGGTTTGGTTTGGTTTGGCTTGGCTTATGAATGGAGGGCGCACTCGTTTGCTTTTCCTTAAAGTTTTCATCTTTAGTTTCTTTTCTACACATCAAATTTAATTTGTCCAATTAGGGATACTAAATGCATAGGCTAAATCTTAAGACACGCTCATCTTGCTTTATGTACGTGTTCTCAATCACGTCATTTACCCTATTCATACTGTGCATAAATCTTGATATTTCAATTTTTTTTTTCTCTTTTTCATGCCAATCGTTTTAACGTGCCTTGAGAATGTCGTACTGAGTATATACCTATGACATGTCCATCTTATGAAAAGCTATCTTAATTCTTTGTTTTTCCCTTTTGGACATTGGTTTCAAAAAATGATTGAATGGGGTGATTCTCTCGTGGCCAAAGCGAAAAAGAATTTTTATTCAAAATGTCAAAAGCCGATTTTTTGAGTCCCGAGATTTATTTCCGGAAATCCGACCTGATGTCCACCTCCACCTTTACCACCACCGTTACCATCCCCATCGTCAAGATGAACACTTAATACACGGCCTATCCATTTGATTAGTATAGGGATTTTATTTTTTATTTTTTTTTGGGGTTGGGGGGGAGGTTGTTGGCTCCGCTTTGATTTCGACTATCTTTTAAGCTTGTTGGGCCGTCTTGGCTTTCCCCTATTTGACTTTGATTTTAGCTTTCTTGAGGGTTTGTGCAAAAATAGAATAGAATAGCCTTTTTCACAGTTTTGTCGCAGAAGATTTCAACATTTTGACTTTTCCCCTGCTTGTACTTGTAAAGCTCTCTATATTCTCTTTTTAATTCCCTTTTGCTTCAGCTCTTAAGCTGATTTTGCAATTAGTAAACGGTTGGTGGTTGCAATGAGATTGTCAATACCAACGTTGACTTTGATCTCTCTGCCCATAATATGTAAATACATAACTTAAGACAACACTAAGTTTCCCAAGCATTAAAGACCACTATTGTAGGTATGAACATGAACTAGGCCACGACCAGTCAATGAACGACTGATTGTCGTCCAAAACTTCCGGTCTATGACATTATATGCATCGTCGCAAATCCTATAATTAGGTCTTTTGACGATTTTTATCATGAAAAATGGGGAGAAATCGCTCTAAACGAGCAATATGTGATGTTGGGATATAGGGGGAGAGGTTACCATCGAATTTGAGCCATTTGAACTCTATATCATGCGTGTGTAGTAGTCCTCCATACTTCATTTTCTCTGTTTCTTTTTGGCCAAATAGTAGTATGCTCAATCAGGTTTTGCCCAATTTTTAACCTTACCCAATACATACAAGATGTGCTCAAGTCCAACCTTCAACACTCATGTAACCCTAACAAAAGTTTTGAATATACTCTATGGGGCATGAACTCAACATACATATTTATACATATATGTGTGCGTGTAGAGAGAGTGTGTATTATAATGTGAGCATACGGGATTGGATTATTAGTTGGTCAACCAACCATGATTAAAGGGAAAACGACACAAATGATCCGTGAACTTTGGCCCAATGTGTAATGTGTTCCCTAAATTTTAGTTTGTTCAATGTGGTTCCTGAACTTTAGCTTGATGTGCAATGTGATCCATGAATTTTGGCTTAATGTACAATGTGGTCCCCGAACTTTTAATTTATTCATGTGGTCCCTGAACTTTAGCCCAATTTGTAATCTTGTTCCCGAACTTTTAATTTGTTCAATGTAATCCCTGAACTTTTGGTACATATTCAATTTAGTTCATGGAATATATGAAATTATTCAATGTCGTCCCTGATTTTAAATTAGTGTAAGGACAATATTGAACATGTACCAAAAGTTCAGGGGCTACATTGAACAAATTAAAAGTTTAGAAACCACATTAAACATTAGGCTAAACTTCAGGGACCACATTGAACAAATTAAAAATTTATGGGCCATATTGCATATTGGGCTAAAGTTCAGGGACCGTTTATGACATTATCTCTATTAGATTATTATCCACGAGATGTGAATGCGAAAGAAAGAGAAAGAAAGAGACGTGATTGCATTCTTGGTTCTCTCCTACCTACGAACAAGTGACCCTAATAAGTCCATTATCATCTCTCGTTTAGGATATGATTCAAGGAATAGAATAAGAGGTGAAGGAGGAGGTGGAGGTGTGGAACATGCCCAATCCTTGCACGGGATCGCATCCATGTCCTAAAGAAAAGGGTTTTGTAATTAAACCAAACATTCCCCCCCAATAATTGCAACATGTTTGAATTTCTTTATCTCACGATAGGAGGACCACTACCACTTTAGTGAAACCTCCACTAATAATCATGAGTTAATGTATAAAGTACCCTAGCATCTTCATGAGTTTGCCTAGAGAAAGGGGAACACAAGCTATGCTTCCCGCTTCTTAAGAACTAGCTTGAAGGATTTTTTTTCTTATCTAGAAATCAAATTAGAGAAGATTGTAGCTTTCGAGGGGGATAATTACCAATAAAGCCCAAAATCTATTGTAATTGTCCCAATTTAGTCCTAATCCTTTTGCATTTATACCAATTCAATCTATCTAGCTGAATTTGGCTGATCGGTTCTGACGTGAACTCTTTTAATAATATTTTAACTTTTGTATAATTTTTTTCTTTTTTTTTCTTTTCTCCCCCTCCACTTAGGGCCGGCGAGGGTTGCCGGCACTGGGTGAGGGCGTTGCGACCCTAAGTGGAGGGGAAAAAAACTAAAGAAAAGAAAAAAGAAAAATGATATATGATAAAAATGATAAAAAAAATTCAAGAAAAATATTAAAACATTATTTAGAAAGTCCACGTCAGCACCGACAATGCTATGTTAATGTCGGCAGACCAAAATTTGCTGGATGGACTGAATTAGCACAAATGCAAAGGTTTAGGACTGAATTGGCAAAAAAAAAAGGGTTTGTGATTGAATTGGCACAACTGCAATAGGTTTTGGACTTTTATGGTAACTCTTTTCATTCGAGAAACACCAATTTTTTTTTTTTTTTTGGATATCCGTAATTGTACTCAATGGTTCGAAAATCAAAATATCTATTGTTAGGAGTGTCCTAAGTGATCTTAACAAGTAGGCTCGTGCACTCATGAACAGTTAACGTAACACTTGCGGGAAAATGATGTACACGAGGAGAATATTGTTCTAAGGAGTTTGATGATACCGCAACTTAATCCAAGTATTAAATGAGTTGATTTAAGTGTGCACATGCTCATATCTAAATAATGCAGAAGTCAAGATTTGACTTTACAAGTACATTTGGGACATTTCGCTCGTTCTGAAAACTGCGGACGGAAGGATGCAAAGCCAGAATCTTGGTTCAACAAATTAATGAGACTTGATCGTCAGTCACTTCCATTACTAGAAAGTTCCTAAATAGAAGACCTAGCTCATAGCAATAACATATGATTCTCCAAGGATAATTTGTGTCCAAATTGAGGAAATGTTCGGTACGTCTTTTTGGAGGAAAATTGCCGAGATTATTTACAGATAAAAAGGTGGACTTAATAGCTACGTGATTCAAGTGCAACGTTCGAATTTGAAGCTCTATAAACCGGAGAAAAACTTGGCCAGAAGTCATGTAATTTTATTTTATTTTTGGTCCGAAGAAGTCGTAGTTGGAAAGGGCCAAAAATAAGAGAAATCTTTCGGAGCTTCCCGAGTTCAAATCTTTTGTGAGCTTATGATACCTATTTGAGTGTTGTTCCTAAGAGTTAGCAAAAGTGACAAATCAATTTGTAAACACACAAGAAGTGATTGTATTTATAATTTGTGCGGGTGTCGGCCAACATGAACTCAAAAACCACTCAATGACATGGAGCATACCAATGCGAAAAAGCCCTGGGAATTATTGCCCTCTTCCAAATATTTTGTTTCCGAGATTAACAAACAAGTCTTAGATGGGACCCTTCATGGAAATCCGAGTCACTATTCAGATAAGTATGGTTCAGCCCATCGTCGTTATGGTCCTCATCAAGATAACACCGAGTACACTAAAACTAAACCAGCTTCCTAAATTGGTATATCAAGTGATGTGACAGCACTGACGGGTTACAGCCTTCAAATAAGTGGTGCATACTCAACATCTTATCGGTACTTGTCATATTATTGAGCATGTCGACATAGTAAATTAGTCTTAGTTATAGTTATTTCTTTAAGCGACATTGGCCAAAAGGCGAGTTTGTTCTCGAGTTATAGCACCTCCAAGAACAACTAAAAAGCTTCTAAAAGCACATCATAACTTGTTTAGATCAAAAGTTGGTGGACACACACCAAAGGATCAATGCACCGCTGGCGTTCTAAAGATTTAAGATTTAAGGCTTGAAGCGATCAGCTTCTGCAGTATATAAACCGGAGCATCGCCTTTGCAGTTTCACGCAGCATCGAGCTAGATCGACCAGTTAGGATCATATCTGATGATCCGTCACCGGCTAGACTTTGTAGCACGAACGTGCGAGGCTTTGTGAGGTATCGACTTCGAATTTTGCAGCCTGTCTTTTCTTTCTTTTCACTGTGAACTTTAGTTTGCTAGGCTTTGTTCGTTTGATGTTTACTCTCACAGTCCCTTCAGTACTGACGCATCGAGTTGTGTTTTTTCAGTTCGCTGTTCGCAACACGCATTCGGCTCGCAAGCGCGAAATTTCACCAGGAGAAGGATGGGGTCTAGAGCTTTTAACTTCTTTACTAGGTTTCGCCGACCATTACCCGCGGATGCGATTCTTGGAAATCATTCTCTGGACGAGGTCTCTCTCTTTTTTCTATTTCCCCGTATCGACAAGTAGGAGTATTAACATAGGTTTGATTAGTGTGCAGAGACGTCCACATACAGTGGACTGAATGTAATTGCTATTGTAAACATGTCACTGTCTCAACTTAACTTACGGAAACTCGAGCGGTCTAACTTAATTTAACGAACAACATGAACATGCTTTTCCAGGTGAGGCAAGCAACAGTATCCCTGGGCGAAATTGCAGCCCCAATTGCAGCCACCACACTCCTCATTTTCTCCCGGTCCGTCATCTCCATGCTCTTCCTGAGCCGCCTCGGCAAAACGGACTTGGCTGGTGGTTCGCTGGCGCTAGCGTTTGCAAACATCACGGGCTACTCCATCCTCAAGGGCTTGGCCATGGGGATGGAACCCATTTGCTCCCAAGCCTTCGGGGCCAAGAAACCGTCCATTCTGATCCAGACCTTCCAAAAGACTCTCCTCTGTCTCCTCCTCGTTTGCATCCCAATCTCCCTCCTGTGGCTCAACATGGAGCCTCTGTTTCTGAAACTCGGCCAAGGCGAAGGCGTCGTCGAAGTTGCCAGAGCTTGCATGGTTTGCTTAGTTCCCGAATTGTTTGCTCAAGCTCATCTTCAGCCTCTGAGGACCTTCCTTAGGACACAAGGTTTGACAACTCCCGTGACACTGGCTTGCCTATTCGCGGTTGTCTTACACCTCCCGATCAACTATCTTCTCGTGATTTACATGGACATGAGGGCGAAAGGCGTCGCCCTGGCTCTTGCCTTGAACACAATCAATACTAACTTGGGGTTGTTCACCTACCTAGTCATGTCTAAGAAGACCCTAAAACCTTGGCACGGAAGGGGCGTCTTCCTCCGGAACTTCCGTGAGTGGAGGTGGAGGCCGTTGCTAACCCTAGCAGTGCCGAGCTGCGCTGCCGTGTGCTTGGAGTGGTGGTGGTACGATCTTCTACTCTTTCTATGCAGCTTCCTCAAAAACAACTCCAGAGCTAGCATCTCTGCAATGGGGATCATGATCCAAATAGCAGGCTTATTCTACACGCTCCCTTTTGCTCTAAGCTCGAGCCTCTCGACTTGCATTGGCCACGCGCTCGGCGGGGGTCAACCGTGCCGAGCCCGTGTTCTATCCATTGTAGGTATCACTGCATCGATTGTTCTCGGTTTCCTCACCTTCATTTTCATGATCACCATGAGATCGGCTCTTGGCAGAATGTATACAAGCGAGCTGGAGATTCTTAATTTAGTATCCGCCTCGCTTCCAATCTTGGGGTTGTGTGAGCTTGCAGGTGCTCCTCAAACAGCTGTTTATGGAGTCCTAGCAGGTACTGCTCGCCCTGATCTGGGAGCGCGTATAAAGCTATTTTCGTTCTACTTTATCGGAATGCCAATTGCTATTCTATTGGCCTTCAAGTGGGAGTTCGGTTTCAGGGGGCTCTGGTTCGGGCTGCTAGCATCTCAGATCTCTTGCATTTCTATGATGGCCTATACATTGATGGATATGGACTGGAAGCAGCAATCCCAAAGGGCCGAGGAGCTGACAGACGCTGCCGGAGACAAGCATGATTAAGAATCTCAAACATTTCCGATGGGATTGACCCTGTAAATACGGTGTTTCGTGAGTGTTTGTTCGGACATCAGTAACTTGCTTTTCGTTGTGACCAAATGTGATATTAGTGCCTTCATGTGCGTACCATGTAAGAATCCACAAAGCAGCTGTGCAAACTAACCTAATATTTGCTGTGCACTTGATAGTTAAGACTCACGTTAACTCGCCTTAACAATACTGTGTTCAACCACCGTGACAGAACCGAGAAACAGAGGTAACTGATGTAAATGATAGATTTCTATCAGACTATAAGTTTCCCATACAGCAAGAAGGGTGCTAAAAACCTTTTTCAAGAGATCATATGCGACTCATATAAGATAACATAGACAAAATAGAGACTCGTTAGCACTGAATGCTGACAAAGATCACCTTTATAAGGGACGAAATACAGAACAGGAGATACGACTAGCATACTACCTAAATGTGGTACATAAGGCACCCCTCACAGGAGCATCACACCATTGTTCCGCATGTAATATCCGTTGCCTCAATAGATCAACAGGAATGACACTAATACAGGGATTGACGGTATCACGAAGCATCTACCTATGTATCACTCTCTCCTAGTCGTAAAACAATCCAAAGATCTTCAATGAGTTCAATAGTCAATATCATTGGAAGTTTACAACACATGCAGACTTACATAAGCTAAATTCTCAGTCTCAACGTAAAGCAACTTCTATTAAAAAAGTCCAAGAACTGTAAATCAAAGCCAGCTATCAGAATAAACAATGTCCAATAGTAACTACGGGTGAACATTTTCATAGAGAACTGCATATGGGCTATGCTCATAGGCTCAAGGAGGGATGCAATTTGAACATTCTTAAGAGGCACTGTATGAATTTGGCCAACACAAGCCAGTACGTAAATACAGGTATAGCTCACATCTTTCTGGCCATGTAGAGACTGTAGACAAAAATTCCTGCAGGTTAAGCTTTTTGTCTGTTAAAATACAGATCCCCTGATAGGTCCTACAAGTTCCTCTTGATGGCTGGTTCTGAATCTACAAATAATTCCTCTGACATTCCAACAATTTGTCACTCAACTTTTGCCACTCCGTCGACAGGCATGCTGCTCTCTGCAACAGTTTCTTTGACAAACCTGGAAAAGTGAATCCTCTATCAGGAGTGAATAAGATGGGATAGACGATTGTCCCAAATAAAATAACGAATCATTGATGTAGAATGTAGATAGCAGAAAATTATCACAGCAATATGTAGGACGGCAATTTCATGATTGAAAATTATAAGGCCTTTTAAACTATTGTTCACAAGCTTATCAAGAGAAAAAAATGAGTTGAAAATTTTAATCACTCCAAACAACCAACAAATTCTCTTTTCCATGACAAATAAAGATATCGGAATGAAGTTGCATGACTTCCTTCTGGCATCTGCTACACAAGCAAATGTAAATGTTCAAGCTCTCTACTCCATATACTCCCACCAGAAACTTAGACAAATCTCATGATATTTCCTCCTCTCTTCTTAAGTTAAACTCTTTTCTCTTCTTCTGTTCAATAAGCCTCTAAATAGAAGAGTATGGAAAGAGTTTCGGTAGGTGCAACTTCATCTATGATTATGGCTAGCCTATATCCACTGTAAGCAATACCTTGGGTAGACTAATGTTATTAACTTATAATCAACCAGAACCCAAAGGCAAGCTAGAACTAAATCCTCTTTTACACTTTAAAAAGAGAAAGGGACATCAAAAAGCACACATCGAAAGTACCTCGCTAGTTTTTCCTTGGATGATTGCAAGACGTAGATTGAGAGTATGAAAGAAAGGATGAGTCCTAGTCAGAATACATGAAGAATTATTAAAGCTGAATCCATCTCTCTTTAACTCGAATATAAATATGGCACTTGCAAGCATTAACACTTGAACAAGGTGTAGATAGAAAGTATGAAAGATAAGCATATATATATATGCGAAAAGAGAGTCGCTTGACCAGATCGATACCTGATCCGAACAAAACATAAAATCCAGAAGTCACATCAATCTCTGACTGCTCCTCCCTGTTGAAAGAAAAATATCAAAGTAACAACTTTTAACGTGGAAGCAAATTTCAAGGATGTTAACATTTCATGAATCTTGCACAAGTAATTGCAAAGCAGAGGAACAGTTAATAGCTGAAAAAAAATTAACCAGCTTTCTAGCATAACCATACTTAAGCCACTGAAAGAATCTTGATGAACATTTCGTCTGGCTCGTGTTAAATCAGGCATAGTAATACACCCAAGCGAAAATGCAATAGGTCAATAGACATGAAAATAGTCCAAAAAAATATAAATCCATCTCATTATTACATAGAGTGGGATTTCAGAAGATGAGATGCTTTTGACAAAAGCAAACCTCACGGTTGAAAAGTACAAGTCTTCCAAGAAAATAACAAAAAAATAAGTTCAATCATTATATAACGGGCTACTCTAGTCAGAAGATGCATGTCTTCACGATAAATATAGGTTCCACTATGTATTCTCAGGAATGCATGAAAAGATTCATTTACTTGATCACACATGATAGGTATTTGCATGGCCAAGACTCGCTGGTGAGAGTGCAAATATATCTCTACATTGACGGTTACTAGCTGCTAACCTAATAGAATCGCCTGGCAATGAAAGCCAATGCTTGGAGACACTGACCAGCTTATTTAATTATTACACTGTGAATATACACTTTCTGGGATCATATAATAAAATGAGCTAAAACTTACCACGAGTATCTGACAAGCACATGTTTTGGCCAACTATTGACATCCCAAAATTGTTTCTGGATGTCAGGATGAATTTCAACATCTGTTCAGAATAAACTAAATCAATAGCTGCAACTTCTAATGAAAAGGAAGAAGTAAGACAGTAACGTTCAACCATTTTTCCTTGAAAGATTGACTCAAAGACTTATTGCAGACACAAAGTTTTGCCAGCATGATATTTTCAGAAAGTCTCACGTATGACCTACATAAATGATAGCAATACAAGCAAGCTTTGACATGCCTGCACAGTAAAAGTATAGTAGAATCTGAAGCAGTAAAAGAAGAACATAAAATGGATATATAGCAGGACAGATAAACATCGACAAGAGTAAAAGCATAATAAAATGGATTTCAATCGTGATCACATGAGAAACCGTTCAAAAATCAGACGGGTTTTTCAGTCTTTTGATCATACCACTCAAAGTGATTTAGATGCTCTTTCCTGGATTACGACTAAGTTTGGTTACCCTAAGAATTTGTATTAGTCACAAGAAACATTGCTGATATGATACATAATGATGAAGGCAATATAAACTTGGTGCCGAGCAGAAGCCATTTTATTAGTTCATTTTCCTAACAGAAAGAGACACACATGTGGAAAAAGTCACTTACAATGGTGAGGCATATCCACGACTTTAGCTGTCACACCAAGCAAATCACTTCCCGAGTATCTCTACACAAACATGATGGCCGAAAAAATTTGTTAAACAATTGCCATGAAAATCACAGAAAAATGTCGAGGGTAATACTTACCAAATGCACATCGATCATCGGCACCTCTTTACCGCTGCGATTTATAAGAAAAAGCCATGGGACTTGAAACTTCTCTCTTCCAACTTGGAACGATCTGCGTATTTCAAAACAATTTTCCAACCAAAATAAATACAGTGTAACAGAGGCAGCAAAAAGAATAAATGAATCCTATCTTGCTACACTATCAATCAGCCCAGCAGTCTTCAAAGAGAATTTGTTTTCCAAGCCTCCAACATGGGAGAAAGGACAAAACCCCCACCCAAACGCTTCTCCTCTTAAAAAATGGACCCCTGTGACAGCAGAGAAGATCCAAACAAAGAACTCTTGAACAGGAGAAATGCAAATGTCTCTAGTGCTTCTCATGCTTGAACATAACTGGATTTGTTTTTAACCCATAATTCAAGCTAGGAGCAGCAATTTTAGACACAATGGGACACACATGAAGCGGCACTTGTAAGCAACACGGTGTGAAGACCACAGGAAATACAGAGAGTCAAAGAGATGAGAATTAGATAGAAAGTGCAACACGCACCCACATGAGATTCACGAAAATCAGTTGCATTTGCAGAATTTGTAATTCGTGGAAAATTTTGCAGAAATTACGAAACAGAGAAAACTATGACGAAGAGAAACCATCCAAAATGCCATACTACATCATTCCAATATCAGCTTATCGCGCAAAGGAACATGAAGCAGGGCATCCCTCACACAAAACCATAATCTGGGTTCGTAAATCCAACTGTTCACTCACACTTTGTAAGGATCAGCGTTCGTAAAACCCTCCGGTCTCGGAATAGGAACCAATACCTGCTCAAGACGGAAGAACCGCAAGGGTCACGATCGTGAAAGGAAGGCCTGACATAACCTCGAGTAAACAAGCGAGAGAGAGGCAATCACCTCGCGATTAACGGAAAATATAGGGCAGTGACGGCCGATCACGTCTTGCCACGGCGACCTGTACTGATGAATCGCAGAACGAAGCAACGAATCGAACATTACAAAACAAAAGCAACAAAAAGAAAAAAAAAAAAAAAAAAAGCTCGTCGCCATCAAATAAACAGAGCATAATTTCCACACAATCTCAAACGAGAACAAGTTTCGAGAGAGTACGGAGTGGTACTGTCCCATCCTAGCCATGGGAACGATGTCGCCCGGCCTGTAGGCGACGCAAATCGAAGGAAGCAGCGGCAACAGCAGAAGCGCGAGCAACAATGGCGAGCCAAATCCAGCGGCTCCTCGGACGGAGGTTCCTCTGTGTCTTCCCATCGGTGCTCGTTTACTGGTGTTTGACTCGGTTCTTCGAGTGCAGGGGGAGCTTGCGGAGAGCAGAACTCGAAGGGCTCGTCGATCTTCGCGAGGTCGACGAAGAAGAAGGGAGCTTGATTCAGCAGAGTAGAGCCCAACCCAACCTGTGCAGCTTTGTGGAGTTGGGCTTGGGCTAATCATTACTGGAAGGGAAGCCCACATGGCCCACATGTCGAACGCAAAAAGTCACGTGCTGAAAAAATAATGTGGAAGTGCAAGTGACACGAGCAATCATCTAGATAAATAAAAAAATATTTTCATATCTTGCAAAAAAATTTAGACGTGAATTATTTTTAATAACAATAAAAATTTCATTGACCGATTATTTCAAGCGATAATTCCTGAAATAATATTTTTCAAATCATTTATTTTTTACGAAATAAACGAACATAGTTCCTAGTCGTCGACCAATGTCCAATGTCATCTTTAACTTGAACTATTCATGAATGTCCAATCTAATCTTCTGTTTGATCAAACAACAAGTCAAACGTTATTTGACAACATGGAATCTTTCAATGCTAAGTTTGGATTTTCGCAATGTCGGGTAAGAAGATGTGACCGTGAATCTTTTGTTCTGTACATTTTTCTTTTCTTTTTTGCCAGCTATTTGTAAAATTTAACAGATTGAAGGGCATGTCAGATCCGACCCAAAAAAAAAAAAGAGGGCATGTCAGCAAATTCAAGTAACTCGAAGAAACGAAAAGACGACATTGAACTTCTTAATATAGCCTAGAAATTACATTGAATATTTAGCAACTAATGGTTCATATTGAATAATTAAAATTTCAGAAATAACATCATACATTAAGCCAACTTTTAGGAACTGATTGTTTTGTTTTCCAATAAGAAAAAAGTCAAACTGCATCAAATTGAGTCCGTCTCGAGTTAATCTTATTCGCGTCTATTCAAATTTCGGGTACCTTTTTCTTAATAAAAAAAAAAATTATTGTACTAGTAGAAATAACATGTCAACCGGCCTGCTGGTGACAGCCTAAGACATTTATAAAAAAATATTGGAATAAATACTTATATCAAACTTCATAAATAAATAAATAAATGGAGGGTTTCACAAGCTTGTGATCAAGTATTGGGGAGGCACCATTGAACTTCCCTTACAAATTCAAGACTAGACGTGCCTCCTACGCCGTCGTATGGGCCCTGTGCTTGAAAGCTTCCAACCACTCTCTCCAGAATTGGCTCTTCATCAACTTATCTCACTAACCATTCGTGATCACCACACGAACCTCCAACCTCTGCTCCTTCACGTACACGAAACCCTAGTTGATTTTGCCAAGCACTAGCTTCCATGGCCAAGATTAGTAATCCCACCAAGAGATATTGGTCGGCGCCACCGCCTCTTCCATCCCCTATTCCCACGGCCACAGGATCCCGGTCCGCCGCGGATGAGATCTTCTCACGGTACCTCGAAGCCTCCCTGCGCGTCCCCGAGCTAGCTCTGCTGGAGCCTCAGCATCCCCGCCGAGCACCGGATGCGGTCGATCTTGAGTCGCTCGTGCTGCGAGACGGGGCGTCAGTGCACAGGCTCGTGAGGTCCGCCAGAGAGTTTGGCGCGTTCTGGATCCGCGGGCACAGGGTTTCTGACGAGGTGTCGCAGTTGCTGGCAAGGGAGGCCGAGAGGGTTTCGGAAGTCCAGAAGAAGAAGGAGGAGGAGGGCGTCAAGCTTCACGATGAAGGTGATTCCGCCGGAGAAGGGCGCGGTCGGGATAAAGAAGAGGTGATGAGGATTTGCTTCAGGGGAAGGCTAAGATGGGGAGAACATTTTGTCGAGGCCGAGACCTATCGAAACCTTAGGTAATCAAAACTATTACAACTTACAATTATCCTTACTATTCATCTTTTCCCAATGCTTTTTTTTGTGATTATGATTCTTGGTTGGCCTTCAACTTTTTCTGGGCATTAATAACCGAAAATCAACATCGATGAGAGAGACGAGTTCTAGGTAAATATTCAAGGGAAACGCTTTCCTGGCAATACTATTAGGGACGGTACAATCTCAACTGTAGATCCAGACTCCATCACCGCATATTTTGCATAAAACACTCATTGATTGGGATATCATGTAGTCAGAAATAACTGACAGTATTATCAGACTGTCAGCTTCCAATATTCAAGTAGTATACGAACTCCTTTATTACATATGAAGATGCGATAACTTGGAGCAATGATCACATGAATTGATCTAGAGATGTTGTTATAACTTATAAGCATTTTTCTTAACAATTGATACACTTCGACCGGAGTCTAGTCAATTCTTCGACGAAATGCTAACAAGACGGGAACGGCATGCCGTGACGATGTGGCCTCCAAAATAATCGGCGGCTACTCATCCGCCATATCGACGTTCGCTAAAAAATTCTGTCCTGCGTCCGGTCAAATGACGCGTCAATCGCAAAGAAATAATCATAGACGATAAGAACTAATCTCTGAAGCATAAGCTCAGGACCTTGTATGGCTAAACTAACGTATTCTAAATGCCTCAATGCAGACGAGCAATCGGGGAGGTGACGAGCAAACTCGACGCGGTAGCGCAAGAAGTGAGCCAAGTTCTTTCAGAAAGCCTGAGGGAGAAGAAGCCTCGTGATCGTTTTGAAATGGTGGAACCGACCTTGTGCGTGAACAGACACATCCGTGGTCGTCGTATCATATGCAGCCCGAACGCACAGAAAAACCACAAAGTCGACGAACCTTTTGATTATGCTTTCAGCATCCACCTCCCCGTCGGGAAACACGGCGGCCTCTACCTCCGAACATCGCGTTCTCCTCCGTATGCTTTCCCCGCAAGCCCCGGCACGGTGCTCGTCGCCTTAGGAGAACCAATCGAGGTAAATGTTTCGACCGTTGTTTCTTTCATTTCAATGCACGCATGCGGATTCTCTTATCCTATTTCAATTCAAATGGATGAAATGTGATTGTGCATGCATCCGACCTGTTAGGTTTTCACGTTGGATTTCAAATTCCGTCAGATTTGTAAATACATGTTAGGTGCCCGGGGACTACCCGGCCTTCACGACTCCGCGAAATACGCTTCCAAGTTTCTATTGCACTTCGGCTGAATTCGAAAACACCTTATTACAATGTTTATATCATGGGACATGCATATAAAACGAATTGCAGCACGTGCCCTCTCGACGCATCTTCATCAACGGATCAGCGAACAACCTAATGTGCCGAAGACTGACTAGGGTTTTTTCCTTTCCGGTTCGTGCATTCATAACAGGAGTGGAGCGATGGAGAACTCAAATGTGCTTCATGGGAACCCATTTTTTGTCACGGCGATCAGGATCATGATCCTACCCAAAACGATGTGGCTGAGACCTTTTTCTCCTTGGACTATAAGTGTTCGCCTCCATGGTTGAATCGAAGTCGCGACACCACCCATATGGCGGTTTCCATTCACGATCAAATCCTAATCGCCCTTTTCCTGGCTTGCTTGATCTATTCTCTCTCGTTCCTATTTTCCTACTAAGATCTTGACTCGATTAAACCGTTCGAGATCACGATACTCCACTTTGGAAAGTTTAAGGATCACGATCCACCTACATGTTGTGCATGGCACATGCATACGTAGTATACAGTGTGCTCGTATGATCATGATCACTACTAGATGCTCCTATTGGTGATGTCGTGTGCATTTCCTTTGGATATCTTCAATATGAAAGGTGAATGTGCTTAGAGCATGGTTTGTAATTATTAATGACATTCTCCACCGTTGATGTGAGTCATAGTTACTAGCTAAATTTAAAACTACCCATATCGACGGTTATGAACGTGGAACGTGTAAATTTCTTGTCTCGCAACTCGTTCATCGAACAATCAATTAATCGGTACGACCGGCTCTGCAGGTGGGAGTGCACTCGCGAGATCGTGTTACTATGATTTTTACTCATTGATTTGCGGATCTAAATCGGAGCACGCTCTAATAACCTCATAAGAAAGCAAAGCAGATGCTAAAGCTAAAGCTTAACCGTAAGGTCTCGATGTCATGAGCCGGTACGGGTCGCTTGAACTCGACCCGAAACGAATCGGATAGGACCATCACTTGATGAATCAAACAGTTCGCATCCCGGAACTTCCCATCACTCGAGAGCCGATCTCAATTTGCGTCGAGGCGACCACCTCTGAACCTAAATCTAAATGCCCAAGAAAGTGATCGCCGAAGCCCACTATCAATCACGGTCCACTATGTACGAGCGTTGAAGCTGACAAATGGAAATTTTAGAAACTCAAGTGCTCCGTTGGTTTCACTGGAAATTCGATACTTTTGAAATTATTTTTCGAGAAATCATTTTTCAGAAGAACGATAATTACTTCCGGTGTTTTGCACTTGACCAACGAGTAGCCTTTTTTAATCCTAACCCTAGGTATCGACCAATACGTGCATGCACGATTCTGAACATCATTAGCGAGTTTCGATACTCTAATAAAGGCTTAGAACGCGGCATTACACACCTAATTTCACGAAGATTCTCGATGGCCTAAAGCACTTTTGTGGTCCCTGATGGTCGATTCTTTTTACCTCTTAGTACCAAACCCTAATTTAATATACTTGTGTTGTGTGTGTTCTTCGGTTGGGACGTCCCAATTAGTTGACCCCACGCCCGAAAATGTTACCAACGTGAACGAAAAACTAAAAGATTAGGAAAAGATTCTACACCGACCAAGGGATGATCAGTGATTGATTGCCCCTTGTTTCACGGCAAAAAGGAAGGAGTCCATCAGGA
Organism: Lenwebbia sp. NSW1173648; assembly: GCA_029784005.1. NCBI lineage: Eukaryota > Viridiplantae > Streptophyta > Magnoliopsida > Myrtales > Myrtaceae > Lenwebbia > Lenwebbia sp. NSW1173648. Next base: position 28,507,693 of record JARCGZ010000002.1, read on the forward strand.
AAAATGAAGTTCCTTTTGGTGGTTGTTAAAGTTGTTTATTTTGCAAAGGCAAAATTATCAAAAAATTCTTAGACCTATTGATATTGTGTCAATTGAGTGATAAACCTTTCGACAAACAAAAAGTCATAAAACCTTTTTTTGGCCAATTGAACCTAAACCTTTCAGTCTATTTGGCCGGCCGGCGCTAACGTAGATAATTTTTAATAATATTTTTTTTTTTTTCTTTCTTTGTCTTTTCCCCTGTGGCCGAAGAGGGTCCCTAGAGATCACTGGCCACTGGGCGAGGGCATCGTGGCTGGGATGGCCTCATTGGCCACAAGGGGAAAGGAAAAAAAAAAGACAGAGAAAAAAAAAGGGAAAAAAATAAAAATAAAAATTGTCCAAGTCAGTATCGGTGGACCAAATTGACTAAATTGGCATAAATGTAAAATTTTTAGGACTCGAATGGCAAAAAAAAATATATATATATATATGTTTCGATCTGAATTGACACAATTACAATAGGTTTAGGACTTTTTTGATAATTTTCCCGTTTTGCATAGTTTCGTTGGCGTTATTGTTCATCTCCAGCAATTTCCATCAACCTTACATCAAAAGAATTAAAATTACAATTTTCTCATAACTCAGGACCGATTTACATTTCATGCCCCGGCATTTCAGTTTAAGACCTAGGAATCATTTAGAATTAGCCAGTATAAAAGATTTGTTACATGCGTCATGGACGAGAAAATTGTCCAAAAAAGTCATAAACCTATTGTATAGCGATCAATTCAGTCTTAAACCTTTTAATTGTTCCAATTTAATTATAAATCTTTTGTAGATTTGTAAATGTAGTCTTAAACCTTTCAATTATGCCAATTTAATCTCAAATTTTTTTGAAAATTTGTCAATGTGGTCCTTTCGGCAAATTACACAAATAATAGGTTTAAGATTAAATTGAAAAAATTTCAAAAGATTTACAACTAAATTGGCAAATCATTGAAAGGTTTATGACTAAATTGGCACAATCGAAAGATTTTGAACTGAATTGACTATCGTACAATAGGTCTAGGACTTTTTGGACAATTATCCCAATCACGTACAATACGATTCAATGATATTTGTCTTCAACCAAAATTTGCAACGCCCGAGTTGAATTCCATCATCCGACGGATTCGCACTTCGTTGCGGTTGCGAACGTCCCTCCAAATCGTTCTGTTGATCAATCGATTTGACAACGAACAACAAAGATCTACGTGCGATCCCCAAATATGAGAGAGGGGGTCCATATGTTATGTTTTTTGTCTTGTTGTGTGATGTTAGCGTGGAGAGAAAATAAATGAGAAGACGGGTAATTGTCCAAAATAAGCTATTATACTTTGATCAATTCAGTCTTAAACCTTTCAAAACTTTTCTAATTGAGCCTTAAACCTGTTTGACACTTTATTCGTTGACGTGGACGCCAGGCGTGTTTTGTCGTCCGACGATGATAATTTTTGTAATTTATTTACGAATTTCTGAATTATTTTTATTTGTTTCTTGTTCTTCTTCTTTTGTAATTTTTTTTTTTCTGCCAAAGCTCGGCGAGGGGTCCACATATTATTATGTTTTTTTTTTTTGGTCTCGTTGTTGCGGTGCATCGTGGGGAGAAAAATTAAATGAGAAGAGAAGGCAATGCAACAAAGAGACAAAAGAATCGCATGCAGACACAGGCACATGGGACCCTACCATATAATTTCCCCCAAATCTTACATGTTTGTCATGCGCTCGTGTACATTTGACTCTCCCCCTCAAAATCTTGGATTCTACAAAGATTTTTTTGTCCCCCCTCCCTAGAGCACGTGTACCTTATCCTCGTCCCTTCACCGCCATCCTCGCTCGTTTTCCCCACACAACACTTTGGAAATGCGCCCACGGGAGTCCACTTTATGGGCGGGGAAAAACACATTCTAGGCATTCAGAACGGAAGATTTCCTTACGTTAGCCGCCGCAGATTCTCATCTCGTCCCATGTCGGGCAAGTGGTAAAAGTCCCGACGCTTTTGCCAGGGAAATAATCACCTGGAGGAAGCTCGAGCGTTCGGGTTCGATAACATGTCTAGTTAGATCCACGCTCGCTCAAGAACTTGGGGAGCGCTGAATAGTTAGCTAGAAAAGACTAATCGGGGAGAGGGGAGTGGGGTGATTTTTGTAATGCGTATTTGGACGCAAGAGGGTATTCATGGTCAAGCAAAACCCAGAATCTACGCATCCCTGTCCCTTGGACTACGGAAGTCTCCCCTTCCGGCTCGCCGACACACACACACACACACCCAACAAATGACTCTCCACGTGCGCCACGTATGGACGAAAAAAAAAGAAAAAACAACAAGAAGAAGAGTGATTCCAAGCACCACATGGGAACATAAGGACTTGGTTGCAAAAATTCAGATCAATTCCGGAATTATTCTTACACTAGGGATGCCGAGTTCAAAATTTCCCAAAAGTGGGTTGCTCGATCCGATGGATAGATCGTGAACTGAGAGTGAACATACAATTTTTAGGAAGTACCGTCTGTTTATAATCTTTTATCATTGGATTGAAATGCAACAGATCTCGGCTATTATGGTTGTGATTTTTTTCACTTTTTTATACAAAGGTGAAAAGTTCAAGAGACATGTTACCTTTAAAAGACGATAGCATCACCTCATAAACTGAGTCTGTATTGGATTTTCTTGGGGGCGGCATCGGTGGAGCTAGCTTAGAGCGCTCAAAAACTCATTATCTCATGCTAATATTGCCGAATCAACTTCATTTCACTCGCACTCTCCGTCCTCCTATATGAGGTGGTTTGCATGAATCGACTTACTTGATTGTGCCAATTTCACTGTATGTAAGTCAGCCAAAACGAAGTATCTTAGATGCATTGGTCTCACATGAGCGGACATGTAGAAAACTTACGAAATTAAATACGTATGGCGAAAAGCAAGCCGAGATGGACCGAGAACATGTATCATTTATTTGATAGGGTGAACATTTATGACTCTAATCCAGTAGACCTATACCACAAACTGAGTGCACCTTTTGGGTACGAGCACCCCATGTTTGACCTTGGACAGAGCCTTTAACTTTACCAACTTCGTCTCAGGAAAATGGTCGAAGAAGTCTTAAATTTATTAACCTAATATTTAAAAAAAAAACTCAACTTTAACATTTGCTCAAATTATATCCAAAACTTTTTTTCATCTCGTAAAAAATCCATAACTTTTACTTTTGTCTCAATTATGCCACCGTTATCCTTTCATCCATAATTACCGTTAGTTAAATCCTACACGGCATTTTAAAAATTGCCAAAATATTCCTAAGCCTTTCGCACTTTTGTCAATTCAGTCATAAACATTTTAAGTTTGCCGATTCAGTTATAAAACTTTTCACCTTTTGCCAATTCAGTCATATTGGCCGAAAATTATTGATGTGGACGTTTACCATCTTACATGGTACCGCCGGCACTGACGTGAATGATTTTTAATAATTTTTTAATATATTTTTATTTTTTCCTTTCTTTTGTTCTTGACTTTTTGGAATTAGGGGCCGGCGAGTGGTCGCCACCCTCGACCGCCCTCGCCTGGCCAGATCTAGCTGTGATCGGCGAGCCCTCGCCCAGCGCCAATGGACGTAAAGCGTAGCTGTCTGTCTGTCACACATCGGGGCAATTGACGGAGCACCGTGCTTTGAAGGACGTATCCGTGATTATGAGTAAGCGCGGGATTTAAATTGGCATATCGAGAACCCCCACCCCCAAAAAAAAATGAGCATACTTGTTAACTGTGGATGCCCGTTTGTCCGGAATTCTGTCATTTTCTCTAAACATGGCCCGCGGGAAGAAAAAAATGGCGTGAAGACAAACGGAAAGTGTATCTAATCCATTATTCTAAATAGGAACAGAAATCCTAGTTTTGTTTCCATATGGTCTAATGAGGTTTTACACCCTAGTAGAATAGCATTATCACCCTTGTTTGGAAACTGTTGCTGCCCTGTCTCTTTGCTTAGTCCCGCCTCGGGAAATGATTAGCAAATCCTGTTCATGCATTGCCAAAAAATATAAATGAAAAAATGAAAAAAAAAAAAAAATAGAGAATGTTGTTCGTGTTTTTCCGTTTGGGCAGTCTGCTGGCCCAATGACACCACGACACATCACAAAAAAAAAAAAAAAAAAATTAGGGATGGCAGCCAAACAGGATATATATTCAGCTGAATATATATCGCCGAATGACACAGTGCCACGTCGCAATTTGAATATATATTCAGCTGAATATTCCGGGTCTGTCCAAGCACTCGGATTTTGCCTTAGAAAGTGAATTTTGGCGAATCACCTGATTTTGACGTGGATGGCTCGCCCCTTATGATTGGATTAGGAAGATAAGAGCTCGGGCTATTTGATCTGTAAATTCAATTCAAATTCAAGCGAGGACAATTTCAAATGTGATGCTTGACCGTTTATATAGAGAAGATCTCGAACGCGCCCGAAAACCGCCGTATAACATGGTGCATTCTCTCGTTCTCCAATTTGCAAAGTTGTATTAGTCCAAGTTGCATTCCCTTCACTTTCAATGATTTATCTCCATACAAGCCAACCATATTAATATCTCATTAGATTCTATAACATCACCTGTGCTAGATCACGCTAACTTCGTAGATCATGATGCACACACATACATACTTATATATGTATAGAAAACAACTTTTTTTTTTATGACTTTTCCACTGTGGAGCAATTTTTTCGTCATCTATCGACTGTTGGGCTATGACTTGTAAAGCAATTAGACGATTGCCTCATCAAAGAAAAGAGGAAATTTTTTGATAATAGGGATAATGATACAAATGATTTCTCAATTTTGGCTTAATGTGTAATGTGATCTTTAAAATTTTAATTTGGTCAATGTAATTCCTGGGCTTTGTTCAATAACCTCTCCATACAGTCTCATACAATCCAGGGATTAAATCGAACTTATACTAAAAGTTCAGGAATGATATTGCACATTGAACTAAAAATTTAGAGACCCGCATTGAATAAATTTAAAATTCATAGTTCACTTAACATGTTGGGTCAAAATTTGGAGATCATTTATGTCGCGTGGCCATGGCAATAACATGTAAACTTTTATCTTTTTGTGACTAGGGTGGTGTGGACATAAAAGCAGCACATGAAGTTTTGTCCAGGAAAGAGAAGACAGTGGAGGAAAAAGGATTTCACTTTCCAAGTTCCTGAAAAGGAAAAAACTTTTTGTTTTTCCCATTTTTCACAGTGAATTCTCACTTTTATTGCGTGGGATCTCTCCTCCAATAGTCGCCCTAGGCTCAGACAAGGAATCTAGGACACTGTCACATTTTCTTACGTGGGGGGAAACTGTTTATGTGCTGGTTTTGAAAAATCTTGCATTGCCACCTTTTGAAGTTCTCCAAGCAACTTCAACTTTTTGAAAAAGAAAATCAATTTAAAAATTAAGCACTTTAGGTAAAGTTGCTGGAATTTGAATTTTATGCACCCAATCTAATCAGCCTCCATTCACCTTTTCTTCGAAATCATTCAAATCTTTTCAGCAAAATTAAATTATTTTCACATTCTATAATATTAAAAAAACTGTTAAGACCCTTAAAAACTCGAGATTAGTACACCCACGTCACATAAATTTTAAAATAATTCCATGTTACAAAATGCCAATAACAAAATATATCAAAACCCGAGGGCGAAATTAGGGAGAAACTAAAGATTTTTAGCAGATTTTTGAAACCCAATTGATTTTCTTCATACGTGGCTTCCCTAAATCGATGTTGTTGAGAAGACCCGCTTATGCCCGATCACCCGAGTTCCTTGTCGAGCATATTTTCACATTCGAAATTTAACAGAAATTAATGGAGAGCAAATTTATCACGGTCATGTTGAAGATATTTCTTGACACGAAAAATGGACGTATCAGCTTGAAATTTTTTGGTGGTACCAACCAAAATAGAAAATGTACAACCTGAGTTTTTTTTTTCTCTCTTGGTGATGCAATATTAGCAGGGAGGATTCAGGCTCGGAAGGCTGAGTAGAGTACCCACATAGAGCCTTGATAGAAGGAGCAGAAAGGACTTCTCCTTCTCTCTTCTTCTTTGTGCTTTTTGGCTGGTGGAAGAGCAGAGGCCTTTTAATTTCGAGAGCATGGCAATAAAGCTGATGCCTTTGTACTTAAAGTTGATGCTCTTTTGCAGTCGGATATAAAAAAAAAAAAAAAAGGGGTACTTTCATAATTAATGGTGTGTTCGAAAATCTAGGAATTGATGTAAGTGGGGACACGTCATTTACATGCACATGCACATTTGCGTATTAAGCAGGGAAAATGAAGAGGTCGTGTCCAAAAACCAAAATAGGAAAAAAATATATATTATTTTGAGGACCCATCATCGGACGTTAACAATGCCAAAAGAAAAATGTTAGGTCGATGATCACTGTTACAAGTATGTTCATTGTTGTCACGTTCACTATAATTCACGAGTCGCTTTATCGTTAAAATTCATAATTTGCGCATGAACACACACGCCTATGACAGATATGATGATTGGTCACGCGTAATTTATGACCCAAGGGCGATGTATCGACACGCTTTAGCCGACATAAGAAAAAAGACAACAATTTTTTTTTTTATATCTTGAGGTGAATTTGGGCGGTTTTAGAAATGTAATGTCTTTATCCCTCCGAATCGATCACTTTATGTAGAATATTATTATGGAAAATAGTTAGGTAACTCATGACATAAGATGTACCGTGATTGATAAGAGTGAACGGCGACATTGGGTTTGAAAAACAATGATATAGAGAATAAGGATTTTGAGACGAGGGTTGCTTGGCCAAAAGAGGTTATCTGTCGATAGCAATGTGGTCTTGCTGATAAAGAGATTGAGGGACAGAACAAAAATTAGAGAGATGAGAGTTAGATATAGAACAGATTAAAAAAAAAAAAAAAGAGGTTACTTCGAAGAATATTACATTAATTTTAATATAATGTAGTAGATGAATAATTTGGTCTTTGGGTGGGCCCCATTATCGTTCTTTTTTAGGCAAATAATCTTTGTTTCCTTGCCTCCTGCTATGCAATTTGGTGTTGACACTTGAAAACTCCCATCATTGCTCCAAAAGATTATTAAAATTCCATGCCTACCAATCATTCCCATATAATGTGCAACCAATCTCACACCTAAAAAAAAAAAAAAAAGGAAGCAAAAGGTGAAAAGCAGGGCGGATTATTCAAATTAAACCCAATGGGTTTCAATGGTACTTCACCTAATTTAATTTCCTTGATTATTGTTCAGCGTGGCTCCGCGAAAAGTTACTTGGACATTTGATCTTCGATGTGACCGGTTAACCAAAACGATGCCGCGAATCATATGCACGATCCTCGCGAAAGCGACGGTATGAAATTTGGAATTTGTGATTTGGCTAGTATAAGGTTATGAGTGCAGAGAGACCTGAGTTCCCGAAGGCCCATGAAACATAATGCAAACCTCATGAACCGGTTAAGTGAAAGCCTTAACATGTAAACTCGTTCTCTGCGCTCGCTTGAAGTGAAAACACGTCGAGGCGCCAAGAGATATTGAACTCGGGAATCGAAAGCCATCTATTCATAAATACCACGATTCGCATAGAAACCTGAATTCGACGGGTCGAGAAAATAGTCCCGACATGAGAAAATTCGAAGCTAACCCATGAAAAGAAGAAGACAATTTTTGCTCAAAGGAACTCTCTATGAACAATGTGAGCTTCTATTAGAAGAGGACTTAGTATATATTGATGATGATATTAGAAGTAACATTAGGTTGAAAAGAGTCAACGTGTACAAATAGTCTTCATCGCTACTAGATTCTAACTGAATTTTTCACTTCAAACGAGTGCAATTCAGGTCGAACCAGATTTGCTTGAAGACGTTGACGATTAGATCGTGGTACTCGTCCGAGTTCAGCGACAAGTAACAGGCGAGAAGCTCCTCCAAGTCCTTGGAGGCCCTGATGTCGTTCTCCACTATCATCTCCACCATCGAGTCCCTGAAGTCTCTCTGCGGATCGAGCGACGACTTCATGACGGCGAAGCTGTCCGACACGCTCCGCCTCCTCCTCCTCCCCGACGGCGACGGCGACGGCACACCCTTTCCGCCGGGGCGGTGGTGAGTGCTCTGGCTCTGAGTCTGAGCCCTCTTGGTGCTCGCTAGCCTCGGCGAGTTGATTCGCAGCTTCACCCCTGGCGAGCTCACCGAGAATGACCTCTTGGCCTTGTTGTGCTCCTGCTGCACTGTGATTTGCTCCGCCTTCACCACTCTGACCGAGAGCTGCGAAGTCGTCCGGCTCTTGGTCGGCTCGTGGGTGTCTCTGTTCTTGAGATTCTTGACCATGTCATTGAAGTTCACAGGCTTTGTCAGGATTGGGGGAAGCTCGATCTCTGTCGACACTGACTCGCGCCCATCTGGGCTCTTCACTTGCTTCCTGTCGGTCGACTCGTCAGAGTCGAGCACTCTGCATCGGCATGAAGAGCTGGACCAAGACACCATCTGATCGAACGAGCGGTGCCCAATGACCCCGCCGCCGCACGGCTCGGGACTCAGCTGGGGCAGAGGACCAGATGCTCGGAGCTCTTCCGAGTCCGAGGCGGCGGAGGTGTCGGAAGGAGGAGGAGAAGTGGAGCACTCGGGCAGCGACTCGGGCTTGGTCCAGAACGAGTCGAGCGTGGCGGTGGCGCGGCAGCTGCAGCCGGCGGAGACGGAGGAGGCGACGAGCCTCGGGGACGAGGAGCGGCGGGGTCTGCGCGGCCGCCTCTGCTTGGTCGACTTCCTGGGGGGGCTTGGAGGGGTGAGGTCTCTGGCGAAGTGGTAGGACTTCCTTGGACGGGATTGGGAGTGACGGGGCGGGTCCTGAAGCGGGGGCGGCGTGGCGGAGGAGGAGGGCAGCTGTTTCTTCTTGATCGGAGGAGGAAGGTGGTGGTGATGAGTTGTAGATGATTTGGTCCTGAGCTTGTGAAGCCAGGAATTGGGGATCATGTCTGACAATCTGAACCTGTAATTCCCCATCTCTCTCTCTCTCTCTCTCTCTCTCAAGAACTTGTGTAGAGAGAGGATAAATAAGGGGCGTGGAGGGTGAATTGGGGGAGTGGGGGGTCCCACACGGAAGGAAAATTTGGCCAAAAGGAGTGAAGAGTGGGGCCCTTATCAATGTGTTTTAGTTTAGTCGTGCTCATTGTCCGGTTCAAAATCTGCTTTCAGGCTCTCATAATTGGAAATTACAAGGTGGTGATTAAGTCAATAATATCCAGCAAAACAACTGGAATTCTTCCTATATCTGATATCCCTTTTATATCTGTTATCTAATTTCTTTGATTATTTAGGGTGCGCATGATAACACTTCTCAAAGTGAATTTTTGCTACATAAATGTTTCTGGAGCAGAAATCCGTTTGGTAAAAATTTGTACTTTTGAAAGAAATTTATACTTCTGAAGTTATTTTTCCCTCAATTTGAGAAGTTAAAAAAATTGCTTCTCAACTCAAGAAGTATTTCTCTCATCACCCTTTTTTCATTACGCCATCACCCTCTTTTCAACCACGCTCGCCTCCACCCGCTGTCGACCTCCACCGCTACCCACCGCTAACCACTGCCCAACGCCCCCCCCGTAGCCAACCACCGACCATCGCCAGCGCAACCATCGCCAACTGCTGACCATCGCCCGCCGTCGCCCACCGCACCTTGCGACCGCTACCACCCATCGCTGACCTCCGTCGGCCGCGACCATTGCCACCCACCACCAATCGTCAACAGCCGCCGTCCCCGACCTCCGCCGGCCGCCGCCGACCTTCGCCAGCAACCGTTGCCAACCACCGCCCCGCTCGCCGCTCCCGACCGCCGGAGTACAAAATAAATAATATATTTTTATTTTTAAAAGTAAATAATATTTTTAATAATAAAAATTATTTTAAAAAAAATTAAAAATGAAGTAGAAATTTTTCGGCCGCCGACAATAATTTTTCATAGAAGATTTTGTGTTAATAATGTTTCAGAAGTAGAAATTTTCAACAGTTACCAAACGAATTTCTCTGATCAGAAATCAACTTCTGGAGCAGAAATAGAAAAATCAACTTATGCTTCTGAGTAGAAGTAGAGAAATCAACTTCTGGTCAGAAATTGATTTCTGAAGCAGAAGTGTTGCCATGCGAGCCCTTAGGCTCCCACTCTAGTTTCTATGCGCGATAACTTTCTTAACCACACTCCGGGAAATTCTAATGTTTCAATTTGGAAGTTAATGCAAGGGTTAGAGATTGTAGACAACGCAAAAGCAAGCGCATGCGCGCGGAAATGGCTCGTGGTTTTCCTGGATGGGAACCCACGTGATCGGTGGTTCAGTCCGTCCGGACTACACGGCCGAATTGTCCTGATAACACGACGGTATTGTTGATCCTTCGCATCTTTCCGGAGATGACTGAAAAGACGAATTTACTCAAAAAATTTTGGACCGATGAAAAAAGGGTAGGCAATTCTGAATTTCAGGGAAAGTCCTTTCACGAAAAAGAGGTAAAGAACAAAAGACAGGAAAAGGAAAAAGGGGTCGTCAATGTTTAACAACAGGCAATGTCCACTAACTTAAGAAGTGGTCCAAAGACAAGATTAGATCGCAAAGGAAAAGGAAAAGCTTTGCGTTGGGTGTCTCTGAGATGACTACTTAGTGATTGCTTGAAGAAGAAACGAGAGAGATGATCGATTGTCCTCTTCTTCGCCGTACGATCAGAGAACCGGAACCGGAACCAGCCTTTCCTCACATGCTGTCCTTTTTTCCGGGACCAAACATCGGAAGGGGAATCGGTGTTGAGCTGATAACGATATCTCGTCGCGGACTGACTCCCTCCTACCCTGCTCATAACTCCAAATTCGGTGAATTCCTCGCTAGAGACCAAACCGTCCCTTCTCGCCCCCCTGTGGTCCCTGTTTCAGGAATTTCGCAAGAACTAAAAGGATACAAAAAGGAGGAATGAGCGTGTTCCACTCTCTTCTGAAGGTGGGGGGGACGCTGGGGGACCAAAGGATGAATTTAATGAAACGATTCGGCTTCTTTTGGTGCTTTGTAGCGACCTCTGTTCTCGTCTCGGCGAGACAAGGCAAAGAGTTAAACCCGCGCAAGAGTCCAGCGACCTGTACTAGACCGTCTCGGTCCGCAATCCGTGTGGAAATCGCACCGGAGCACGTACGCTTTTTCCAAAGGAATTTTGCTGTTGACGTTGCCCCGGGGACCGAAACGTTAACACCAACGTTGTTCGTGAGCTCCCTGGTCATGTTTCGACCACAACCTTGAACGTCCTGATCTTGTGAAGGGGAACAAAAGCATGTGGCCCCCTTCTTCGTGATTTTGCGACTCGATTCCACAGGTAACATTGGATTGGGCAGTAGCGAAATCCATCCGGTTCGACACCCTTTAAATGACGATCGTATGGCCGTGCATGCGACCGGCAAAGAGTTTCTCAAGCGATCGAACTGCTGGAGTTCGACCATGAGAGTCCTAGATTGGATCAGCCATTTGATTTTGAGGCCACTTTCCCTCACAACCCATCATATTCGTCTGTCTCAAAGTTTGGCCCAATATCTTCTAGCCTCATGTGCCCAGTTTGGGCGGAACAATAGAATCATGCTGCTCATTCTGCAATTTATTCTTCCTTTGCTGCATTAAAGATAGAACAATCGCAACAGAGCAGGGGAGCAACTCTAAAGAAGATGAAGAGGTACAAAGACATGGTGGTCGGCCCATATCATCACCTAGAATATACGGCCGATATTAATTACCTAGAAAGATCACATTCACGAGGAACACGATGTTGCGACGTGATGTTCTAGAAATGAGAACTGACAGCAACTCGTAAGAATTGCTGATTCACTTCGGTGACAGCGAGTGGCATCAGACATACTCAATCTTTGCACACCTTGTTCATCTGTTTTAGTAGGAGACTTGTGAGCAACCACGGCATCAGATGTTTCTGTTCTTTATTAGCCCAAATGACATGCTGCCTTGGCCCTCATATTTGGTGGACCTGAACAAGGGCATGCCATTTCTTTGGCTAGAATTTGGACAGACTTTGAGAGAATGAAAACTTTGAATGGTTTCTAGAGTAAACAGAACAGCCATCGACATCAAAACCGTGGAGACCGAAGTATAGCTAGTCGATCCCATCAAAGTGGAGACCGATGTGTTCCTTCGATTTATACCAGGAACTCTTCAAAGGTCCACACTCCATTCATGTCTGAGCATGAAGCTAAGACTCTGAACAGAGCTTCAATTGATAGAAAAGAAGAAATGGGTGACTTCACTCTATAAAAAAGCACTCTTGGTTTGGTTATCTAGTTTTGGTTGGAGCCTTGCAGATCCGATGAATGACCACATCGCCTTCGAGCCGGTGTCACGGCTGATCTTGTTAATCTTTCTTCAAACAGCAATGCAACTTCACGAGGGCTTTGCGCGATCTGCTTCCTAGCAACTTCTGTTTTCGGTCCGAATTAGCCGTGAGTTAAGTCTTACATTTTGGGGTTGAAGTCAACAGTACAACTTGCTCGTCAATGTCCAAGATCGTCAAGACAAAAGTCCAGGAAACAGTTCAATTTCCGAACTTTCAAGGATCTTTTTTAAGCCCCTGTACATAAGTTGCTGGTCTGTCAGATTATATGTACTTTGTCAATCTCAATACACTCGAACAAGCAAAATTCTAGTTCGTCACAAAATGCCATGCAAGTAACATTTGTGATTAAGATGGAGGTGTATCCTTCTAGTCTGATATGGCACCAGAGCGACTGCAACATGAGTAGTAAAACCTTGAATTGAGTCGCAATCTGCTCTCGCCTTAGTTAAGAATGCTTAAACTAAAACAAGAAAGAAACTCAAGTTCGCGACGATTTTGTCTAGGAATGTCGTGAGAAATCGATCGAGACTGCATGCTTGTCGCAAGACTCGTGATACACCCGATCATGAGCCCGGCTGTCTGTCGGACATGTCCAACCATCTTTTGTCGACTGGCCTAGATGATGGTATTTTGCTGTTTGTTGAGATGAGCTTAATTAATGATTTTAATCAGATCACGACTTAGGCATCTAATGTAAAGAAAAACCCCGCTATTACAGCCAGCATGCAAAGAAAATTTTTCAAGAATTTTGTCTCGTTCCGGGCGGACTTGAGCGGAGCTCACTGAGATGAAAGATCGGAGGGTTAGCCCGAGCGGGGAGCCTTTTGTGCAAGTTCGACAGATCGAATTCCGGCGTCGACAAGGTCTAGTACGTATGAAAACATCGCATGTTCCTTGTTCGTCGCTCTTCTAGATCATCATCATTCACGTCTAGAACAATTCGATATACCTCGAAGAAATTAGCGAAAAAATTAACCCTTTTGACCTTTCACTGAGTTTTACACTAAAGTATATGAGTCTCTTACAAATGTGGCCGTGCCAAATTCGCACAGCACGAGAAAGAATGATTGAAAGAATCAAGGCATGAAGCGAATGGAAAGAATCGAGGAAGAAATCTTAATCACAGCGTTTTGCAAACAGCATCAGCCGATCAAGTTGTTGGTGCGCTTGCTTGGGCCGGAAGGCGGGACTCGCCCCCTCGGGAGCGAATTCAGCAACAGGAACTCGTCCTCCATCTTACCATCCCCGGACGAGGAACCGCTCTCCCTCCGAAAAGCGAGGTGCAAGGCCGGCTCGACTCCCGCACTCTCTTGAAGGGACCGAACCCGGTCGTTGGCCGCCAGGAGCCTCGCGCTCGAAGCTGGGGACGCGATCATCGCCAGGACCACCGCGACGACCAAGATCTCTTTTGAACCCATCATCGTCGTACGTCCCGAGAAGAAGTAAGAAAGACGATGCGGGTGTGCGTCTTGTCGGAGCGATCTAGTGAGAGAGAGAGAGAGAGAGACTGTAACGATGGCGAAAACACAAAACTGGGTTCGCCATTATAAAGAGGATGACTTAATCAATGACCCGACGCTGTAGTCTCTCTCCATCGGCTGCAGCATTGCAGCTGTGCGAGTTTGAAAGTCAAAGTCTGCTAAAATTGCTATCGCGTTTTGGGACTTTGACTTTTTTGCCATTTCTAACATGTCCTATTGAGGAGCCGCCGAGTCCAGCGGTTGACCCGACGGTGATCCCAGTCGTCCCAACGCGGGCACTCCAACTGCAATGGCGGTGCATGATGCAGCTTGCCAACTTAATCACGCTTTGATTAGGATCTTGTTCGTCTTAACTAGACCGTGAACAGGTGGAACGGGTCGGGTCGAAATATGGTCCGATCCAAATAGACTTATTTAACCCGTTTTGACTCATTTTCATGCAATACAAATCTAGTGATCCATAATTGCTTCGATCTGTACTTAACTTATACCCGACCCGGCTCATATTCCTTTCATATTTAATCCAATTTAGGAAAACTCATACAGAAAATGAGGTGAGGGTGCGGAGCGAGTGAGTGCGAGATCAAGTGACGGCTTGTGAGAAGGAAGAAAGAACCATAAATGTGGGTTGAATCTACATAAGTTATTTATGATCCATTTACAATACATTAATAACTCATTTAATATTCATATTATAACAACTCAGTTCATCATATATAGGATAAAAAATGGATTTATGACCCATTTTGACAGACTTGATCTTAATCAGTTTGCTTTGACGTGGATCCAATCTCCTTTTCTTGTCATTTTCACCCTCTTCATCGTACACGAAAGCCCATCATATGAGAAACGAAGTACCAAAAATCTAGGAGTCCCGAAATGTCACAAGTAACTCGAATGAACTACCAGGGTACTTTATGGATAATAGAAAGGATTGCCATGCGACATTGGCCAATAATGACTTGCCAAGTTTCATGAAGACACGAGCCAATGAAGGGTTGCCGTGTGTCAAGCCCACTAACTAAAAAGGGTTTGGCGAGGCTAGGGTGCATGGTAACACTTTTGGAAATAAATTTCTGCTCTAAAAGTGTTTTTGGAGCAGAAATCCGTTTGGTTACACAATATTACATTTCTACTTTTGAAGCAAATTTTTATTTCTAAAGTTGTTTTTGACCCAGTTCCAAAAGTTAAAAAAAGTTACTTTTATTTTAAAAGTAGAAATCTCTCAACATCAATATCTCTCTTACTTCGGTCTCTTTTAATTTTCAGCACCTCTCTCTCCCAACCACGCCGCCGCCCGCCGCCGACCACCACTCGCCACCACCCACAGCCGCACCGTCGACTCGACCACCATCGCCTCCCGTTGCCAATCGCCGACCATCGCCGTCGCCCACTGCTGACCTCCGCCAGCCGTCGCCACCCATTATCGCCCCACCGTCGTCGTGGAGTTGCCGTCTCCGGTCGCTGGAGTAAAAACTAAATAATATTTTTTAATTTTTAAAAATTAAATAATATTTTATAATAAAAAATTATTTTTTAAAGAAATTTTAAAAAATTAAAAATTAAGTAAAAATTTTGTGGCCGCAGACAATAATTTTTTGTAGAAGATTTTGTGTAAATAATGTTCTAGAAGTAGAAATTTTCAACCGTTACCAAACGAATTTCTCTGATCAGAAATCAATTTTTTGGAGCAAAAGTAGAAAAATCAACTTCATTTCTGAAGCAGAAGTATTGCCATGCGCGCCCTAAGCCATCCCAAATGGCCTTCCAAACCAAAACTCTCTAAAATATCTCATTTAATATGGATAACATAGGATTCGATCACCATATTCAGTCATAGAATAATACTCCGTGAAGTAAACTTGCACTAGATTGTTAGAATATCTAAATATTAAATCACGCCTTCGTTTAATAACTTATGCTTTTAGAACAGTTGAAGTGATCTCACAAAATCCCACGTGGTAACAGGGCAAGAAGTCTCGAGTTCAAATCTTTCTAAACCCCTATTTGCCTCCCCAATTACATATTTCCACGCCATAGGCTGAGGCTAAAGTCCAACCCACGCGTGAAGGAAAGTGTTAATATATTTAAATATTAAACTTTTAGCAAATACCTGTTTTTCTGCATAACATAAGATGACCCAATTAGCATATGCATCATCTAAACTACAATACTCTATTTGCAAAGGTATGGTATCCTTTAAGTTATTTCATATACATGGGAAAAAGTGGATCTTTTCTGACTTCCTCACATAGGTGGTCACCATGTTCAAGTTCGCGTGTTCAAGCATCTACCTAACATAACACAGCTATATGTTTTGAAAATCGTACGTATTTTATTTTTTTTAATCTAGTCTCGATTTTTTTTTAATCGAAAGAAATATGCTATTCATATATTAGAACAATACTTGAGGGGTCGAGAGGTACATATCCCAAATAATGCAGGATAAAGCAAAAGTCAGAAATAACAAGCTAAAGACACACTCTCATCCCTCGAGAACAAATTTGTCACCGTAAACATTCGAAGGCCGACCACTAAATTCAGTGATGAGTACACGTCGAGATCTCTTACCTTTCGATTGTGGTGCGCGTCTAGGTTCGACGTTCTTATTGCTATCGGCGTGCAGAGACAGTGACATCAAAACGTCCTTATCCAGTCTCGGAATTGGTAGGCATCAAATTGTAGGAAGTAGCTGGAATATCACTAAAATCAACTAGTATTAATAGTTACGCAACTAGATTAACCTAATTTCAGCTTAGGACAAAAAACATATCTATCATCAAGTGGGGCAAAATAAAAATAATAATGATTATAGTTATATCAGCAAGTAAAGCCAAAACAAAAACATATTTATCAGCGTCAGCATTTGATTTTGGTTGTGTTAAATATTCACTAAATGACAATGCTTTACTTGTGATATAATCGATGAGGGGATAGTTGCCTTAAAAGTTCTAAACCTATTGTACGGCGGTCGGTTCAGTCCTAAACTTTTCTAATTGTGACGATTTAGTCCTAAACCTTACTACGATCTACCAGTTTAGTCCTAAACCTTTTAATTGTGTCAATTTACTCTTAAACCTTTTGAATTTTTTTCAATTTAGCCTTAAACATATTATTTGGATAATTGCCTGAAAGGATTACATTGACAAATTGTCAAAAGGTTTAAGATTAAATTGGCAAATTGTCAAAATATTCAGGACTAAACTGACAAGTTATCAAAAGGTTTAGGACTAAATTGGCATAATTGAAATGTTTAGGCCTGAATTGACTGCCATACTACATGTTTAGAACTTTTTTGACAATTATCCCAACTTTCGAGATACAATGGTTTGTAAACGAAGAGTTTCAAAGCTTCATAGCAATCTCATTTTGCCGATTTTGAATTGCACATGTAATGTCAGTGTGGGAAAAATGAGACCGATTGTGAAATGAATTGAACTATATGAGAGAATTGACTCTCATTTGATTGGCAAAAGAAAGAAAGAAATAAATTAAATCCAATGAAACTTTACAAATAATTGAATGGACCGATGTTAGCTCGGCAACATTATCCTCGTCGTGGTCTCGTTGGTCGTGTAACCAGAATCCACCAGATCGCTGTCCAATCCCGCCGCCCATCGCCGGAGTATCCTCAGTAGGCTGGCCGCCTTCCTCTTCGCTCTCCCGGTCCCCGTCCCCATCATCTCCCATATGACCCTCTCGATCCCCGGCATCGTCGCAAGCTCCACCACCGCGTCCGACCCCCCTTTCCTGCATATCATGACAAGGGTCGCTGCGGCGCTCTCCCGAGCCCGCTCTGACCCTTCCCGCAGCACAGTGCCCAGCTTCCTGATCGCGCCGTAGGCCGCCGCGACAGCCACCAGCCCGCCCCGCTTCACCACCGCCTCGAGGATGGTCACCGCCTCCTCCTGCAGGCTCTCCATCACGTCGCACACCATCTCCACCATCCCTCCCTCCAGCAGATTCCCGACCGCCTCCCTGTCTCCCGCCAAATGCAAAATCGCCGCGAGCGCGTCCCTCCTGGCGCTGCCGTGGCCGTCCCGGGCCAAGTCCATCAATCCCTTCACGACACGCGTCTTCCTCCCGAGCCGTTTCATGTAGGAGCGTACGCTGGAGAGGCTGAATATCGCGGCGGCGGCGTTGCCCTTCGCCTCCCACGTGGTGCCAGAGCGCAGGACCTCGATGACTCCGTTGAGAGCGCCGTCCGTCTCCATTATCCGAGCCTTGTTTGTCTCCAGGATTGACAGGTTGAGTATAGTCGTGATGGCGTTGACCTGTAGGCTCGGATACTCCGAGGCGAAGTCTGAGCCTAAGTACCGCACTAGCTGGGGGATGGCTCCGGCCTCCGCTATGCAGGCCCGGCTCTCTGAGTCGGACTTCGCGAGCACCCGAAGCTCGTGCACAACGCTGTCGGCGACCTCCGCCGGCGGGCTGCCGGACAATTTTCGAAGCAGGAATGACACCGTCATTTTGGTCGCCTCGATCGCAGCTTTGCTCATCGCGCCACCGCGGGCCCTTGTTGTGTCGCCGGAGGCTTCGAAGGGTATCCTCTGCTCGCGGCACCATAGAGAGATCAGATTCTTCAATGCGCGGTTGGGGATGAGGTTCGAGTGGGCCAGGGTCTGACCTGTCTTGGGGCACGTGTTGTGGCCCGATTGGATCCAAAGGCTGATGGACTCGCGATCGTACGTCTGCCCAGTCGCCACGACGACCGGGTCCCGCATGAGGTCCAGGGTGATGGGGCACCGGAAGTCCGCCGGGAACGCGACGCTCGACGCCGACTTCCGCAGCCGGAACTCGGCCGGCGGCTTCGGGGGGGTCGATCCGCCGTAGAGCACGCACTTGCCGTACCGGACGAGCCCGATCAGCGCGATCGCCTGCGATTTTGCCTTCTCGTCGCTCTGATTCTGGACCTCCTCCTGGAGACTCTCCATCTCTTCTCTGCAGCTCGACGAATCGCGCAGCCCCAGGCTCTCGAAAACGGCCGCGAGCTTGGCTTGATCAGGCACGACCTCCCTCTCGATGCCGTCCAGCATCGCCAGCACGTCGCGCCTGAGATCGTCGTCCCTCGGATCGACCCGAGCCCCGTCCGGCGAACGCCGGTTCTTGATCAGAGCAACGAGCTCTTCGACGTCGTCGCTCAATTCGGCCTCCCCGACGGGAAACACGTCGAGCAAGGTGGTCAAATCGGCGTTGAGCTCGCGGAAGCAGTCGGACACGAGCTCGACCTGCGAGAGCAGCCACATCTTGCTCCCGTTGGAGCAGTCCTCGATCAGCGTCTTGATCCTCTGCAGCAGAATGTACATCTCCTCGAAGCAGAGCACCGCCGACGGGGAGCAATAGCTCGCCGGCTTCCGCAGCAGCTCCTCGAACAGGACCGGGAGGAGGTTGACCCTGCGCACGATGGAGAGCGAGCACGACTTGAGGAGGTACTGAAATGGGCTGAGGGACGCGATCTCCTGAGTGAGGTGGACGAGAGACTGGACGAGCTCGACGTCGGAGAGCCTCGGCGAGACGAAGGCTCCGGCTGAGGGCCGCCGCTTCCGCGGCGGGAAGGCCTGCGGCGTCACCGCCATCGAAGAGGGTGGGCAATGGAACAGGAGCGAGGCTCCGGTGGGGGTCTTCAATTCGAAGAAGAAACGAAATTGCCGTTGATGAACGAGAGAGAGAAACCAGAAAAGGTAAGAGCTTTCGGATTAGGGAAGAAGATAATGGGGAAGATTGAGAGGTTTCTTGAATTGAGAATTGCGTGTGTTGGAGGAGAAACAATTGTGTGAAGAAGCAAGACGACGGGTCATCAGGCCAACTCCCATGATTTTGTTTGTTTTTGACCACCCCCCTCTTTTTCTCTCCAAAATAAAATTCAACACAATTCTTTTCATAGAATAATCAACAGGATAAAAGAAATCGACCAAAAAAAAAAAAAAAAAATTTGCCCTTTCGACGTTGCATGAAAAATCAAGCTATTATAACACACATGTCCTGACGGTTTTCCTGCCACTAGATTTTTTTTTTAGGACGAAACATCGAAAGGGAATCTTTCTTGGCAAAAATAATCTTTTCAAGCAATTTTTATTTTATTTTTTAAATTTCGCATGACTTTTTTTTATAGAATAATCATCTCGTAAACCGTAAATTACATGAAAATCAAGCCATTAGAACACACATGTCCCGACTGTTTTCCTGCTGCAAGATAGACATCCAATCGAATAGTCTGATCCGATACTATTTCGAAAATACGAGTATTTACATGATTATCTCATACGTTGTTACGAAGTCATAATCAGTTAACCCGATATATACACGTGGCGTTTATATCGGATCGGTCTATACAATCAATACAAATTTGCGCATGTGTTTGTTATGGTGATTGGTGAGCAGGGCCGACTAGGCAAAAGAAGACGAACCAAAATTTTGGCCTTTGGGTTTGAACTTTGAACGAGTAGTTATACTTAGCTAAGATCAAGAAAGACAGAAAAAAAAAAATATATAAAAGAGGGCAATGTGACGGAGACGCTACGTCCACTTCACCAAATGGGAGATGCACGTTCGTCTTCCAACGGGCGCCGCCGCCGGCCGCATGCAAGCTGGACTCTGTCTGCCTCGGACTTTTCCATAGTAATCCCCAACCTCGGAGACATCGGCCTCCGTGTCATTACAGTGCTCGGTCTCGGAGCGGATAAGTGCGGTTTCGATCGAATCGAGACGAGAACGGCCTGTCCCAGTTCCATCCAAATCGGATTGCGATGGAAAGAAAGAGGGATTCTTACGTTTTGCTTGAGATTGGTCCTTTTACGCCCGCCAGCTCCAGTTCCAAAATGATTGAGCGGGACCAATTGAAACACGAAGATAAGCCGACCATCTCTTACGTATTCATTCGGGTGGGGTGCGGCACGTAATTGACCGTAGCCTAATTTCTTGCTTGAGCACTTTGACCGGGGAGAAACCACCCCATCGTTCACACGCGCGCGACCGGCCGGGCGTCTTTTTCAATTAGAAGAAAACCCAGGGGGCCGCGGTGTAAATTCATATTAAATTTAGAATGATTATTCAAAATTAGGTGCGAATATGAATTATATAATATGTAATGTTATGGGCCGTGCATTGGTTTTAAATTGAATTATGGTGGAACCATTCGTTGGGTGTGATGAACTGGTAAAGCACAAAGGGGAATGGTACCGGTAGGTAAAGTTGTTGTGTGGGGGGACTAGGTGTCATCTTCATCCATTATTGGCATTATAATAATAATAAATAAAAATAAAAATTCATTTAATTATATAATTTATGGATTCAATCTTTTGTACACTACCCAAAAAATTAAAACTTTGGTATAGATTCCTTTTTCTTGAGTCATCAACTCTGTGCCCCTAATTTAATGCTTTTAATCATGGTCCACAGTTGGTTGATTGAGAATCGAATGTTGTCTAAACACCTAACAAGCTAATCAATATAACTTATGATAATACATTTGTGCTTTTGTAGGAAATTACTTTTAGAGCTTGCACTCTTGGAATGTGCATTATTGTGGAGACGGTGTATTTCAATGATCTTGCGAAACGGGGGTTATTGCCGATTGATGTATAGTGACGGACCGCCTCAACTCGAGAGCTCGATTTGCGTCGGACGTACCCTTTGGTAAGAGGACGGGCCGGTCTTTAAAGTCTCTTCGACGGTTATTTTGAGACGTTATCGTGGATTAAGTCGTAAAAAAAAGAAAGAAAATGTTGGAGCGGATGTGTATTTTCTTTAGGCTATATCGTTGTCTTTCTCCCGGACATAAGACATGTTCGTGTGTTTCCCAAGGTTGACAATATCAATCTCGAAGAGGCTTCGAAGAAAAGTATTGATGGACGTGAAACCGAGGAAGAGATGTGGCGGAAGCAGCGCGGAAAAGTTTGGAGAAAGCGAATCGGCTTCCGAACGCCGCTCTCCCTCCCTCTCTCTCTCTCTCTCTCTCTGGATTTCCCACTAGAGCTACTTTCAAGGAGGTTAAAATGTGAAATTATGTCTAAAAAATACAAGGAAAATTAGGGCAAGAAAATTATATTTAGAGTCCGGCTAGCCCAACGGCACGGTTACGGTGGATTTGTAACCGTGCTCTTGTGACCGCAAATCTTATATTGTGGTAGATGACCAATCGGGATTGCAGAAAAGGCACGAATGTTAGTATGAAAAAATAGAGTAACGTGTAAAGGATTCAATTGCAACTTTTAAATAAGATGTGGTTGTCCTTTACAGGGGTAGACTTGGATACGGAACGAGATGAATACAGAGATTAAACGAGCGTCCCGCACCCAAAAGGTGCCCTACATAGGTCTTCCCCAAAGAACGAGTTATGATAGAATACGTTTTGTTTGGAATGGCTATCCACCTTCCAAAAATATTCACTATGTTTAGTATCTTATCAATGACTTTTCTTGCATCACCAGGCATGAGTGGTTTTCTTGCAGAATTGATAGTATTTTTTGGAATAATTACCGGCCAACAATATCTTTTAATGCCAAAAATATTAATTACTTTTGTAATGACATTTGGAATGATATTAACACCTATTTGTTTGTTATCTATGTTACGCTAAATGTTCTATGGATACAAGTTGTTTAATGTTCCAAACTCTTATTTTTTTGATTCTAGGCCGCGAGAGTTATTTGTTTCCATCTCTTTCCTTCTACCGATTATAGCTATTGGTATTTATCCAGATTTCGTTCTCTCACTACCGGTTTTTTTTTTTTTTTTGGTCTGGTTCTATCATATCCTATTCTATTATACAAGCCACACTGTGTGCGCTATGTGCCGTGTGCATGTTGCAAAAACACTGCTCCCTCACTCGCTCGTCCCATCCCCCGAGGTGGGGAATCGAACTCCCCACCTCCCCCTTCTCACTATCGGTTGATAAGGTCGAAACTATGATATCTAATTATTTTTATCAATAGTTTTCATCTCCGGAAAAGAGAAGAAAGAAAGTCGGGGTGGATATTGCTAAAAGAAGTTAAGAACTCAAAAAATAGAAAAGCGAAGATGAGATGATGTTGTGGTTGTTTAAGGCAACTCAAGTGCCCACCGATAACTCCATATCTAAGGGCGTTGACAACCCAAACGAACCCTACGATCACTAATTTAATCATGCTATCCAAGTCGTGCATGTCCAGAGAGCATTTTGAATTTGGTTTTGCAAGTAATGGAGGAAGCAAATAAAAAAATTCAAATTGCGGACCTAGATCGAGTTAAGGAGCACCCAATCATTTATATCGAAGCGATTCTCAAGCATAAATGAAACGCATACTCCTTAGACACGGGGATAAGCACGCCATTAGTGCCGTAACCTAATATATTTTTTTCGACCGCTTGAGTGCTATAACTTCTGAAAAACGTTTATTAAGTGTCGTAATTTTTAATCGATCACTTGAATGCTTAAACTTTTTAAAAATGCTCACCCAAGTGCCGGGAATCCGACACGACATAACACTTTTGTTAAACGTTTTCAAAGAGTTATGTCACTCAAATGATCTATCGAAAATTATACGACACTCGAGTGATCGAAAAAAAGAAAGAAAAAGTTATAGCACTTAAGTAAAAAAATTATGGCACTTATGATGTCCTTTCCATTTAATCCTCGATAAGTTGCAATTCAGGTGGACGTATGGACGTCTAATTTTTGAAATAGAATAGACTACGTTACATGCTTTCTGTATTGTTCTTGCGGTTGGTTGGGATGACACTTGCATGTCCTATCTAACCCACCATTGATGATTGAGAAAAAAAAAAAAGCATTGAAAAGCAAACACGACAAGCGGGTAACATCCCTTCTTACACCAACATAAACAAAGCGACAGGCTATCCAAAAACTAAAAATGAAACAATGGATTTGGTCAGGGCCGGTCAGAACCACCTCCATTATTGAGTAGACGCCAGCTGAGGATGATGAATATAAGTTGCGATTCCTCTTCTTCTACCTCGCAGGCTTTGCCCGATCCTTTTCATAACCCACCGTTCATCCACCATGACAGCAACTAACCCCAACCTCCCTCCCTCTCTCTTCCACTCTCTCAGCTTATGGTAAAAAATTGTCGCTGCCGTCGCGGTGGCCGCCGGTGGGGGAGGATGGTGGCAAACTCGGGTTGCCGATATATATATTTGGCAAGAGAAGATATTTTAGTCATCTTAATGGGATTGATCAACCCAAATGAAAAATTCATACGATAGGGATGGCGTCAGTTTTGCCCGTCGCCTATGTGAATTTTTTTAGTAGTGTGAGAGAGCAAAAGTGCATTTTTAAAAAAAGAATAAGTGTACCGAAAGTGTTAAAACTTATCACGAAAGTATAATTGAGCCATAAAATTTATGAAAAGTGCAACCCAGTCCTAAAACGTGTCAAATTGGTGCAATATTTACTAACTCCGTCCAACTTGACTAACGAAAAATGTCGATGTGACTTTTTTTAATTAATTTTCTCTCTTGCTTTTTGGCGATGACGTGGCTGAAACATGAAACATAAGGATAAAACGTCGTCGTTTTGGTTCAAATATGAATTTTATATAAAATTTTATTTATATAAAAAGGGCAGCGAGGATTTGCAGCCCCTGTTGCCCCACCATTAACGGGAAGGGTCGGCGATGGTGGGGGAAGGCCGGCAGGGGTCGTTGGGCCCCAGTCAGGGGCCAACAACCCTTGTCGACCGTAGGCGAGGGCCTGCCCGGTGATGGTGGGGTGGCGAAAGCCCTGTGGCCTGGTTTCTATCTCCCTCTTTTTCAAATCTAATTTAAATTGAATTTTCATAAAATTTCGATTTGAACCAAAACTACATCGTTTTAGTCATGACAGCACCACATAAGATAAATAAATTAGTAATAAAAAATTCACATCAATGTTTTCCTTCAGCTAAGTTAGACAGAGTTAACGGAATGACTTAGATTACACCAATTTGACAAATTTTAGGATTTGACCGTACTTTTTGCAAGTTTAAGGACTCGATTGCCTTTTCGTGATAAGTTTTAAGACTTTCAGTGCACTTATCCCTTGAAAAATATGAAAGTTGTAAATTAGTAATGAAAAGTTAGAACATAAATTTTGATATCTCCCCCAGTTTTTGAATTCTTCTTTTGAACTAGTTTGAAAAATATGAAAGTTGTAAATTAGTAACGAGAACTTAGAATATAAAATTTGATATCTCCCCCAGTTTTGAACTAGTTGTCCTTGTGTGTATTCCAAGAAAAGTATCATCGTTGTTGGATAGGGCCACGATTCGTAACTTAGGAGCTATGCTCATTGATATAATTTATCGAATCATTCAAAGATTTGTATAGAGTAATCTTCTATTTATCCGGTAGCAATGTTTTGAAAATTAAAATGTGCACATGATCCAACGACATAAGCACACAGACAATGAAATTAATTATCAAGTGTAAACACTTTCTTGTCTGTTTCAATCTAACTGAGAAATTTTGGACCAATTGGAGTAGTTGTGATTCGATTTCACAAGTTTGGACTAATCATAGTAGTTGTGAGCTTTGATCTCTCAACATCCAGGTGTGGTAAATTCGATATGATAGCCAGTGAGTAGTTCATGTATCACGATATTTAGGCAGGTGACTAGGATAAAAGTTAGGAATAATATTCGCATATCCAGCGTTTGAAAAAGATAATGCCGGATATAAAAGGGATATAACTCGGATGGATATATCCTATGTGAGGGGTGGAATCATGGTGGATATGATTTTTTGTGTTCATGGTATAAAAGTTATTTTTCTGAAAAACCCTATCCTCTCCTTCTCCTCCTTTTGTTCAAGTTGAAGTTTCGCGACTCCTCCGTAGCTCTTTCGTCGAAACCTCACGAAAGCGGTGAGATGGTCAAAGCTAATTCTCGTCCTTAGCTCTCTCTCGTTCACGTCGAAACTTCACGAAAGCAATAAAAGAGTCTAAGCTCCTTCTCTCCGTGACTCTTTAACTCAGGTCGAAACTTTAAAAAAGTGGCGAGAGAAGAAATTTATGTTATGGATCAATATCGGCTCTTTCGATAACTCTACTTGTCGAAGATTTTACCCCCAATTTTGTTCGTAAAATCTCCATATTGAGGTAGGCGATATTCTTATAGCCGACAATGTCATAGTTAGTAATTGATTGTGATTCTCTTGATTTCCCAATCTTTCATAAAATTTCTTCTGGTCTAAGAAATCAATTTCCGCTTTATAACAATGGGACCCCAAAAAGGCTGGTCGGACATAAGGAAAAGGGCAATTCGTATGACAAAGATGGTCTCGGTCAGCGTCTCCTCTTGCGTTAAATTTAAAGGAGGAGAATGACCGAGCATTACTTGTATTTCGAAAAATCCTTTTAGCCCGAAGGACTTTGCATTTTTCTAAAAGTACTTTTCCGAATACGAACCAAACATGCCCAACATGCATTCTCCTCCTTTAAATTTAACGCAAGAGGAGACGCAGACAGAGACCATCTTTGTCATACGAATTGCCTTTTCCCTTATGACCGAACAACCTTTTTGGGGTCCCATTGTTATAAAGCGGAAATTGATTTCTTAGACCAGAAGAAATTTTATGAAAGATTGGGAATTCAAGAGAATCACAATCAATTACTAAAAAGCGTTTGATAAAAACTACACTTTATAATTGACTTTTGTTCATATATATATATATATAAACTCAAACTATTTGCCGGTGAAACTCAACTGCCGACCAACCTCGCAGGCGGCCTCGAGTGGCTCGAACCAGGTGGCATGAGGTGGCGTGACCTCAGGCGGTGGTCGTGCGTGGTTCCATGACCTCGGCCTCGCCTGAGATTAGGCGAGGGTGGCGGTGGCTCGTCAGTGGCTCGCCGGCAAATTAGGGTTTTCGAGGATATTCCCAAAATTATGAAAGTTGAGCCATGCCAAAGCTAGAAGGAAAAAAAAAAAAGTCTATTTGCATTCCACGAATGCTACTTTCTAAAATATCTCCGGATCTGCCTTGACCTAAAGTCCTTTAAAGGCCTAAATTCTCCACAAAAAAATGAACCAAATGCCATTTGCATTTAGGAGGTAATGATAGGGGTGATCAGTTCTAGGGTGAGTGGTTCCCATCCTAGAACCGAGAACCATCCACTAGGGACCGGTTCTGCAAAATGGAAACCGTGAACCACCCGCTCGTTCCATGGATCCACTCGAAAACCGAACCAGTGGTCCAATTCGGTTCCCGAGTGGGTCCATGGAACCGGTCCCACCGAGCACCAATATCAATTAAAAAAGACTGTACGCAAGTGAACTAATGATCCCATTCCCAATTTTCCATGGGATAAAGAGACAGAAGTCCCTCTATAACACAAGAAATATCGGACTTTATGTTGGCTCACTTGCTCCCGTGCTTCGCCACATTCCTGAATATCTGATAAGCAGCAGCTTCGGCCTCTCATTCATGAGTGATCTCCCTATCTTGTTGCTTTGCCTCCTCGTCATCAATTTGTTTGAGGCTCTCGGCAAGATTCGAGAGCCCCGACCCGCTAATGACGTTCATCAACCCTTTAATAGTCCAAGCAGAAACTTGATCTCGCTTTATCTTATGTAACTTCTCAACATCAATCTCCTCCTCTTGCTTCTTAGCTGCCTCTTTATTGTATTTCATGAAACAGAGCCGCGGAGTCACGTGATCAGAAGTCCCATAATGCACTCAAATGCGTGGATGAGGTTAGCAGTTAGGAAGCACCGACACTCTCCAGAGGCCTTTGTGTCGTGTCTGACACTCTCCCGACACTCTCCGACATGCGATTGACATGTGGTCAGCACTAAAGACACGCGAGTTCAGCATTCCGACACGCCATTTCGACACTCACGATGTCAATTTTAAGCATTTTCATTAAATCAGGGGTCAAAATATAAATTTATCGAAAATATATATACTTAAGTCTATACTTAGTCACCCCAATATTAATATGCCCAGTCAGCCCCAAAAAACCTAATCGTGAATCCATAACAGAAGAAGAATAAGAAAAAACTCACCGTTGATGTTTTTATACGCACATGATAAATACAACGTGTCCCATCGTGTCGAAATTCTCTATTTTGAGAAATGACTTGTCAACGTGTCGTGTGTCTCGTGTCGGTGTCGATGCTACTTAGGTAATCAGGGAAGTCACATGATTGAGAATATATATATATATATTCTCCCTATAATCGAGAATCGGACTGGTACCCGCCGGTTTCAATATCGGTACCCGGTGAAAACCACCCAAAATCAACCAGTTGGGTCGGTACGGTCCGGTTCGGGTGGATATCGAATTTTTTGCTCACCCCTAGGTAATGATGATTTTGGAGTTCCGTTTTTCCTTCTCTTTGTTGGGTTGGGGAGGTAACGATGGTTTTTTTTTTTCTTGGATAGTTCCTTCTCGTTATCACTACCGCTTTCCTATGTATTAAATCGGGCTGGATTAGACCGAATAATATCCGTTGAATGACTAGCACCGAGGGATAAGCACAACATATATATATATATATATACACACACACGAAGGGACGTTACTTATTGACTTTTTCGTCAAAACACAAATTAATTACTTTAATTTAAAGAACTGTGAATGAAGATTGGTGATTCGAGGTGGTCTTTTTGATTCTGGGCCTAATCTGGGCCTACTCCCATTGGTTGCTAAGCCCGACCATCACACTAATGTTTCATGGTTTGTAAATTCATTACAAATAGAACCAAGACTACCATCTATTTGTTTCATGGAAAACTCAATATTTAAAAAATATCTATTGAAAAATAATCGCATACAAAAAAAATGAATGCATAATATTTTTATTGCTTGCTAAAATAATTAGGCATAAATTGTTATCTATAATGAAAACATTTCCCTTTGACTATTTTTTTTTAAATTGTAAGCAATCATTTTCGAAAAGTATTTTTAAAATCTTGAATTTTACGTGAAACAAACGCATCATAATCTCGTTGTGTGGCTTTAAAATCCAAAGATGAACCCACATGGAATCACGGACGAAAGTAACATGGAATGGACCAAATTGAATCCTAACGAATCTTTAGAGAAAGATTTCCTCCATCATATTTCGATAGAGCGACGATAAAAGATCCATACGGATTAACTTTTTCGATCTTTCTTTCATTCTTTTTTTCAATGGAATTTCATTAACCATCACTTTTCAGTTGTTTGACAAAAAGGTAGGAAACGAAAGGGCACGAGAGTTTATTATACAAGAAAGGATCTAAAGCATTGATATTCTCAAATTCCTCCGAATCATCGCACATATATAGAGAGGAACAAGACAAGTTATGGAACATGCGGAACATAGTGTTATTGTTTTGCTATAGCATGAAAATGTCTCCGAAGAAGGTCCTTCTCTTTTAAGGAAAATTCATTTGGGCATGGATTGACTCACCAAGTAATGGTAACACCCTTCTTCATCTCCTAGGTAAGGGATCTCGACCCCGACCCCGACCCTGACCCTCCATAGTTGCTTGACCGGCATCCTCCCTCGAGTCGGGCGAGAGGAGCTAAAGCCCGTTACTCAACACGACACCGTCCGAGATCATCTCCAATGTTTCATAAGGATCAAAGCCCACCCAACCCACGTTTTCCGCATTTCCCCCAACAGGCATAACTTCGGCAATGTCCACTGGTCACCGCAAAAAGGAAAGAATGTCGCTTTTTGCAAGTCCTTTCACAACCCCAAAGTTAGTAACGTAATCATCGTACTTGTTCCAAATCTCATCCAATTAACCTGGTGAAGCACGGAATGGACATTTTGCCTTAAGTGACTTGACATAGAATAAAGTCTCCGTGCCCGCAATCGCACCTTAAAGACTCTTATCGCGTCCCTCCTCAAAATCATTACATAATAACTTTTTCCATGAACTGAAAATAATAAGTTTAAATTAAAAGAGAATGACTCTTCCTTTTATGAGAAGAAGGAAACCACTTTCCCTAAATTATCAAATAAATAAAAACCAATCGTTTTTTTTTAGAATGATTTCTTATATTATGAAGTTTCCGTGAGATAAAGGTGCTATTAATTTCATATGATCCCACCGACCAAAAAAGTTCATATGATCCCAATGTCAGACCGGCCGGTCCGAAGCCCGAGCAGAGAGAAACAACACCGGTCCGGACCGCCCCGGGTCGGCCCCTCCCTATATAACCCGAAAAAATGGCTTCTCATTAGTTTCTTTTGGCGACCCTTCCTTATCTTCTCGCGATTTCTGTAATTCTTCACAGTTCCTTTCTTCGCTAGCAAGAAGAAAACTCCGACCCGGATCGGCCGGCGATTACCGATTCGCGACCCGAAGGAGCATCCCTGAACCTCTTCGGCGGTAGCAAGCTTCGAGTTGTTGCGTTTCGCATTTCTGGGATGGGCTGCCGACCTGTAAGTCTTCGAATCCCCAATTCGTTCGATTGAGAGGGGAAAAGAGGAGAAAAGCTCGTGCCCTTGCTGTTTGCAGCTCCATTTCGACGCAGAGTCTTGCGCGAAACCCAAGAGGGATCCATTCTCGAGTTCAGTGCATCGGGGGACGTAGCTCGATAATCGGTGGTGGAGTGGGTTTAATTTGGCGGTGTTGGGGGATTCGAGGAAGTCTGGGATTGGTGCCAGGTTCTGGGGGAATTTTTTCGCTGTCTTGTTCTCGTTTGATTCCGAAGAGGAATTAGGGTTGGTTTTGGAGATAGAGGTGGGTGCTGGGTTGGTTGTTCTAGGGTTTGGCGAATTCGTTGTGTTGACGATCACGGGGAAGATAGGCGTCAGTTAGTGGATAATGTGTATACTGTGTGTGATTCAGAAGTGGTCACGCCGGGTTGCGACTATGCTGCCTTGGTTGGTGATTCCACTGATAGGTCTATGGGCTCTTTCTCAGCTGTTGCCGCCTGCTTTTCGTTTTGAGATTACGTCGCCGAGGCTGGCTTGCGTGTTTGTGCTGTTGGTTACCCTCTTTTGGTATGAGATTTTGATGCCCAAGCTGTCGGCTTGGCGGGCGCATAGGAATGCCAAGCTTAGGGAGAGGAAAAAGAACGAAGCCATTGAGTTGCAGAAGCTTAGGAAGACTGCAACCCGGAGGTGTCGTAACTGTTTGACTCCATATAAAGATCAAAATCCAGGTGGAGGTAAGTTTATGTGTTCTTATTGTGGACATATTTCAAAAAGACCGGTTCTGGACTTGCCTGTGCCGTCTGGCATGGGTATTTCAAACTCTGGAATTATTAAGGATTTGGTCGGAAAGGGTGGGAAGCTATTGAATGGGAAGGCGTGGTCTGATAGTGGATGGGTGTGTGGTCAGGATTGGCTAGAAAATGGAAACTGGGTAGGTGGGTCTTATGCAACAAAATCTGGTTCGTGGAGGAGAGCTGCAGATGGGGTTTTTGGGGGAGATGACCATTGTTTGGCAGAGAATTCGTATTCAGGAGTTGTTATTTTTTCCGGTAAGCTGCTGACATCTTTTTTCTTGAGCATTAGGTGGCTTTGGAGAAAGATTTTTAGAAGTAGTTCATTGAGGGAAGATGCAGCTTTGGATGCTGAGCATAGGGGTATGTTGGCTAAGAGAGATGGTGGGAATTCTTATGAGAGCAGAAGTGATAAGGCACGCAGAAAAGCTGAGGAGAAGAGGCAAGCCAGGTTGGAGAGGGAACTTTTGGAGGAGGAAGAGAGGAAACAGCGTGAGGAGGTCGCAAGGTTAGTTGAGGAGCGAAGGAAACTTAGGGATGAGAAAAGTGAGGCTGAAAAAGATAATGCAAAAGGATCATCACCCAACAAGGAAAGAGATAGGAGGAGGGAGGCAGAGAAAAAGCGTCAGGAGAGAAAGAAAGATAGAGATAAGGGCTCAAGTAAGAGCAACTCTGATGCAGAAGAACTGGAAAGAAGAGTAAGCAAGGAAAGTGAGAGAAAGCAGGACTCCGACAAGAAGAGTTTACCTGATCGTCAACCTCAAAAATCTGCAACAGAAAGTGTAAAGGGTCAGGGTACTGATATGGGGCGTAGTTTAAAGGGTGTCTCTGCAAATAGTCCTAATAAGGGCAGTGCGGGAGCTAGATACCTGGACCGAATGAGGGGTACTTTCTTATCTTCTTCTAAAGCATTCAGTGGGGGTAGTTTCTTCGGAAGGGCTGCAAATACTCCTGCTGCAACTTCTAAAGAAAACAAACCTATCGGTGCTGTAAATCATGTCCATACTTCTTATAAGAGAGATCATTGTCCGCCCGAGCGAATAGGTGGCAAATCAGTCACGAATTTGGAAGACAAGAGCAGTAACTCTCCTGTAAGTTGTCTTTTCATTTTGTCCTGTCTTTGCTGTAACCGCATATCCATAGTTCTGAGCAAGTAAATTGGCATGTGAACATCCTTCTGAACTATTGTCGAGCGAATAAATCTTGTCTTCTGTCCTTCTTTTACAATTTTTTCAATTGCATATTACTTATATCCTTAGTTGTACTGAATTTGTTCTTGAGCAAAGAGCTGCTCTTATGGATTTACATCTTTTAGCGAGATAATCTGCAGTGTCATGATACTTGTGCAGTGTCTATATGTATGGCTGAACTGTTGTCTGTAAAATGTTTTGATGTTCACTGACAGGTATTCTCTGATACACAAACGGCATCTGCACCAAAGAAAACATGGCAACAATTATTCACTCGCTCATCATCTGTTCATCCTTCAGCCAATACCAATGTTATAAGCAAACCGAGTCCCAAGTTCCAGGAAGGAGGTCAAAGCCCATTGGCACCTGGTCAGCCCTCAACAACTCAGTTATTTGATAATCCCCTCAACTTTGGGCTTCCATCACCATTTACTCTATCTGCTTATCAAAATGGGATACCCAGCAGTAGTTTAAGCTTCTCACCTGCAATTGAACCCATCTTTTCTCGAGTTGGAGAAGGGTCTCGTGAATATATTACAGAAGAGCCGGAGCTTTTTGAAGACCCATGTTATGTTCCTGATCCAGCGTCATTACTGGGGCCTGTTTCTGAATCACTTGATAATTTTCAGTTAGATCTGGGGTCTGGCTTTTTAACAGACTTGGGATCAGAAATGCCTCGTGTTAGAAAGAATGTCGTCGCTGCGTCTGAAGTTACCAAGCCATCACCTATCGAGTCTCCAATGTCACGGTTACGAGGTATCGATGACAGGCATAACAATGCTAATCGTTTTGCGCGTACTCCGAAGGCCCCAGACATGAGCAATTTTCATGTCGGAGATGCAAGTACCGATGATAAGAGAACCTGGCAAATGTGGGATACTTCTCCTCTCGCTCAGGACGGTTTAAGTTTAATAGGTGGCCCGGCAAGCTGGCTTTCGAACCCTGAGCGGAACAGATCATCTAAGGAAGATATGCTTCGCCCTTTGTCACAGAATAGTTCAGTCTCACTCTTTTCAAAGGAGGATCCTGTTCTACCAAGTACTCACACTCCACAGAAAGATTTTCTTGGTTGCGGACGAAGTGGTGGAACTTTAAGCCCTTTGAGGGGCTTAAATAATCAAGATCCATGGGTCCAGAAAGCTTTCATTCCACCTCTGTCAGATGGTGAAAATCATCTTCCTCTTGCGTCTCAGGGAGAGTCTACTCCAAATCAAATGTATTTTGGAAGCCCTACTAGATCTGCTTTGACTCATCCGTTCGAGCCATCTCCAGCCAATTGTTGGGCCAAGTGAGTGCATGTAAATCCTTATATATGTTGGGAAGCATTCTTTCATTAGATACAGAGCTAAGACAAGGTTGTTGACTTTGGTTCTATGTTTGTTGATGGTTAGGTTAGATATAAAAGGATGTTACTATCAGCTAGAGAATTTTGTAAGAAATGTAAATGTCTTTGTACCCAATTGACTGCAACCTTGTCTTTATTTGCATGGGCAGATAGTTGTGGCAACTTCTCTGGAATAGAGGGTAGTTCCCAGGACCTAACATTTGCCAGTGTCGCCTGTACTCAAGTATTCATTTGCATTCGGACTACCCTGTGATAATGTTGCAACTGTTTTTCTCTTAACCTAACTTGAGTAAGTTACCTTTGCTAGCTACAGTCCATGTAAGTGGGTAATATTTCTCGACAGCCGCTTTAGGTCATCCGGATCATGTTCTTTGCATCTGTGTGCAGCATTACATGAAAAACAGCAACTTTTTAAGTTTTTCTTGTGAAATCTCCTTCCTTCTCTCTGCATTTTCTTTCAATGCAGTAGAGAGATGCTTTCTTGCAATAGCGCTCCCCGTGACTTGGAGAACCCCAGATTTACCTTGATATTTTATGGACTTTGTGTGCTCTGTCTATGGGTTTAGCCAATTCTAGCCCCATGATTTGCTATTTAGTTGCATCGATTGACTGGAAATTAGCATGCTCGCAAAAGCCAAAAGGCCCAAAACACTAGTAGGCCAAGTAGCTCCAAACATACCGATTAGGAGATGTGACAATTAGGTCTTTTTTATGGTTCTTTGGGTCCAAAATCAGATTTTAACTTTCGTCTCTTTAGAGAATTAGCAGTTCGGGTCATCTTGCTGAGAATGTTGGATTAGCAAGTTGAATGAAGTTGTCTGAGTCAGCTTTTGAGGGAAAATTATCTGGAAGCATTGAGCACCTCCTTGTGTGTCTTCCTTCTTTATTCTGATTGTCAATAAGCTTCAAAAGAGGAAAATCTCCTTGTAAGTACAAGTTACCTCTGTAGAAGCTCTCAGAGGCAGTCATCTGTCTTCTGCTGCATCATTATTAGGTTAAGTTAGTTTGCTATTTTGACCAACAAAGTACCAGGGACAAATTGGGGGTTTAGGTTGGTCATTCATGGGGGATTTATTCATAGGATTGTTTTCTTTCCAGAGATAAAATCGTTTTTGGTTATCTCCGTCATTCAGTGATTTTTGGAAAAGATAGATTTATGAGCTATTCCTGTTGAGTCTGAAATCACAGTTGGTTCTTTATCTATTTTAGGTAACTCGAATTTGGGACATGCGATGAGGTACTCATGGAAACTTCCCATTATTTTCTTAAAATAGGTTTTTTCATTTTAGATTCTTCTTGTTGTACTTGTCTGAACCCCATCAGCCCTCTTGGGCGCATCTCTTTTCCATCAAAGAGAGAATTTTCTTATATGTAAATTAATCCTTCTAATGGTGGTGGAATTTATATCTACAGGCTACAGCAATAAGCTGAAGATTTATTTGAGAGTAATGTTATATTTAGACTTATCTAGCTGAGTTAGATACCCTTTTATCTGCCATTGATAGATAGCAAATTATTCAGTTACCTTGATAAGAGATGGTCCACCTGAACAACCAGACCAAGCTGAACCTCCTATAATGGAGAAGATAATCCTTGGATAATGGATCTTAGTATGAAACTTGTTCATATCCTCGTGCATTTTTTGTCCTGGGGTGTTTCTCCATCCCGGTGTAGTGTAGGATGTATGTGAGGGTGAGGTTGGTCTTGCTGAAGAAGCAGATGATTATCTGATATGATTGCTTTTTTGGTTGATTACGGTTCAGTATCTCGTAACTGCATTCAAGTTACTGGCTTCATGTCAAACATTTCATATGATTGAAAGGTTGATGGTGCTCCCAGCGACCATGGACACTGAGTCATCACAGTTTCTTAATACTATAGGAAATGTGCCTGCATTGAATATGACAAACAGAGCATCCGAGTTCCCTGCTGTTCTCATATCCTAAGTGACCTCTGTTTTTGACGTCTTTAGAGTTTTTCAATGATCTTATGTTTGGTTTATTTACTTTTGCAGCATGAAATGGGCAGCACAAGGATCAGGAGAAGGCATTGGGAATCTGTCAGTCTCTGGGCCCCATATTGGGGGGATTTTTCCCTCAAACATGTATAGTCACCCTGGTGACTTGATTGAAAAGACAGAATGAACAGAATTTGAGGGATTTATATATGCCTGCTCTTACAGAGGCAAGCAGCCTCCTTTTTTGGGGAGAGTTCAGATATTGGACGGATTGTATCTTCCTTTTCCTTACAAGGGGGATTGATATATACTTAGATTAACATCAAATAGAACAGGTCAAAATGCATGCACTTGCCCCTCAGGTAACCGATGATTTAGTTCGTTGCTATACCGCTGGTTACTTCTCTGTCTAGGTAGGTATTCATACCCTGAGGAAGAATTTCGTTCGGCTCGTTCACCCAGTCCTATGATTTATTTCGACATATCCTGGCACTATGGCACTCTGGACCGTCGGCCCGGGCGATGTCTTGAGCATGTGGTCAGTCCCCAACTATTTGCTTCGTGACCTATCCTGGCACTATGGGGTTGTCCTGCACCGGGGGTTCCCGAGAGAGAGAGAGAGAGAGAGAGAGAGAGAGAGAGAGAGAGAGAGAGAGAGAACTGTTTTCGAATTTGAAGCAGAGAAAGAGAGGCGGGGAGAGTTGTTTTTCACTAAGTATCAACACTTCCTGGGCTTTCACATTTTTTTAGTCATGCCAAGTAAATACAGAGACAGGTCTGGAACTCAATTGTCCTAAAGGCAAGAGGAGGAAATAATCCTTGCCGGTCGCACTCATGTTTCGCCATATGATGGTTAAAACTGTGCAAATTGAATGAGTCTGATGATACAAATCACAACACTCAGTGGTATTCTTTTACGCCACTCGCAAATTTGGGCAGCGTAGCACAAAATCAGTTTACTAGTTTATCCACACGTCTCTTGAGCTAAACAAGAACGAATTCAGCCATAAGGAATGAGGGGATAAGGGAACACCAAACTGACCATTCTATGTATACATGCACCGCAACAATGGCTAAGCAGAATCTAAGTAGTTAGATCGAGGTTCTTTTGTCCGACCGATACAACTATTGTATGACAAACATAGTAAGTAAACATAAGTAGGACAGCGATGATGCCAGGTGTTACTGCAGTACTAGCGATCGCAGCAACGGTTAACCAACACTTCCAGACGACACATTTCTACGCCTATATCATAGGTGTCGGTCATTATGACGTTTCACTTCCAGCTCTACCAGGTCATGTGTAATGACACTAATGTAGGGTTGTGATCGTGCCTATGCAATGGCGAGTGAAACGCACATTTCAGGACATATATGAACTATGCGTCCCGCGTGACAAAGCTTCAAGAGTCAGATAGCAATGGTGTCTCCTTGGTGGTTACTGACTCTTCACTTTCGATTTCGGATGCGGTGCACACATGCAACACGGCGCATACATCAGCTGCCTCCAGAAATTGTTCCATGTTGGCAAGAATCATTGGCCCGTACTCGAAGACCATCTTCTTACACTGCAAAAAGTGAACGATAAACCGTTATTAAGGTGCTGCTGCCTCAGAGAAAGGGAGAGAGAACTAGATACGAAAGCTTTTATACAAGAGTAAATCATTCATGCTTTTGACTTGAATTAGACGGCTTCCGTCGCAAAGAACTCAAAATTCTTGATGTTCAAGAAACTCCTGTTGGAAAGCCTATCTATCTATACTGTGCTTATCTAACATTTTCATACATAAATGTGCGTGTGAGTGCACATTCGCGTGAGAAAAGTAGGTTTACCTTGTTCTTGTAGCTCTCAAGGGAATCACAAGCCTTCAGCAGTAGCTCAATTATGTCCAACTGAGGTCAATATGAGAACCCTATCAGTTATCATTTCAGTGGCAAGATTCATGGAGTGTAAAGAGGAGGAAAGTTTTCATCTTGTTTCTTTGTGCCTGAAGGTGGCTAAGGGCGCGCATGGTAACACTTCTGCTTTAGAAATCAATTTCTGGCCAGAAGTTGATTTTTCTAGTTCTGCTTCAGAAGCATAAGTTGATTTTTCTATTTCTGCTTCAAAAGTTGATTTCTGATTAGAGAAAGGCGTTTGACAACAGGACAAAATTTCTGCTTCTCGAACAGAAATTCGTTTGGTAATAGTTGAAAATTTCTACTTTTGGAACATTATTAACACAAAATATTCTACGAAAAATTATTGATCCTAATCTAAAATGCATGTTATTAAAAAAAAATTTAAATGCAAATACTGACGGATTCACGTATAATTCGTCATTTAATTATTTATGTAAATGCGGACCAAATTATGGAAAAATTGTATTAATGAATACGATGGCCGAGCTCATATATCAACGCTAAAAGCACGGGTAGTTCCGGTGCTTCCTCTCCTGTGCCTCTGGCGTGGTTTATATCGCAATGCGCATAATATATGAACCTTTTTCGTGCCTAAACTGTCTCTAGAAGCACAAATTTACGGTAGTTGTATGTGCCATGAGATCACCTAGATATTAATGAGAACTTGGGACATAAAACTATAATAGTGATGAGCTTGTTTTGGCATGAAGGCATTTCTAGGCAGAAAGACAAAAGGCAAAAATTGAGGTGTCACCATCTTTATCTTTTCAACCCAGTTTTGGTTTTCTTGAATTTTTTTTTTATAAAAAAAAATGAAGGGCACGAGATCATAGGCTTCATCGGATCAGAGAAGGGTGTTTTGGAGCAGCCGCATCCATTGTTGGACTACACCAGACAAGCTAAGAGAAAGACAAAATCTAAGAGTTCATGCAGATAGGAATATTTAACTTATCAATCACAATCAATAAAGATAGGTGCGCAAATCAAGGAACCAGGAACATGCGGATAAAATGCGTCAAATCAAAACATGGCATCCCTAATGAAGCCCAAAAGGCTTAGAGAAGGGGTGTTTGGAGGTTTGGAAGGAGTTGGAGACATTTGGAGACAATTTGTCCAAAGGGTTAAAATTGTCATTTTGAAAAGATTTGAAATCAAAATAATCAGAAATAGGATTGGCCAGTTAAATGTGCCCATTTCCCAATTTATGAGATTTTCTGGAATTTTTTTGGATTTTTGGAACAATTTGCCCATAGGAGGGCAAAATTGTTGTTTTGAGAAAGATCAGAAGCGAAAATCACAAAAGACGGGTTTGGCTAGTCAAATTTGACTATATCCTATTTTCTGCGATTTTTTGGAAGTTTTTGGAATTTTTCGAGACGATTTGCCCATAAGGGGAAAAATCGTCATTTTTGAAGAAAGAGAGGGTAAAATCATCGAAAATAGGATTGGCCAGTTGAATGGACCCATTTCCTAATTTTTGAGATTTTTCTGAATTTTTGGAATTTTTAAAAGATTTTTTCCAATTTTTTAAGATTTTTTAATATAAATTTTCCATTTTTTTGGATTTTTTAATCATTTTCTGATTTATTTAAATTATTTCCGAAATTTTTTTATTATTAAAAGAATTATCCGGATCGGGTTAGGTTGAGACAGACGAGCGAAGAGAGAGACCGAAAATAGGAAACGAGAGGGCCAAAAATAAAAAATTGACTTGTGATGATGAGAAGTCTCAAAAGTTCCCTAAAAACAGCTTTTAAAGTAAAAAGTTATTTCAGAAGTAGAAATATACAATTGTGAACCAAACGGATTTCTGCTTCAGAAACACTTCTGAAGCAGAAATGTTACCATATGCGCCCTAAGCGAAAGATGTAGTCCCCTTACGAGGGACAAGTGCAAGAACACAATGGCTTTCTGCTGTCTGACTGTTGCTCTATACATACAAACTACGATAATGCAAGAAGTACCAACCTGAGTATCAGGGTCTTTCAACCTATCCAAGACTAGTGAAACAGCATCATGGCAAAATTCACAGCTATCTTCCTTATGCTTTGGAGAAACTCTCACCGCTGATTTGCAGAGAGAGATATCCTTGCAGATCTCTTCAGGTTGGATTGAAGAAACCTCTAAGAAGAAAATTGGAGCATAGTAATCCACCAGAATAATGCACTGCAGATGAAAATGACAAGGTTAAAGCAATGGAACAACTGGCAATAATAGGCATCCACAATTCAACTGGTTGGAGTTCAATAGTCTCACAGAGAGATAGAGAGAGAGACCTCTATCTTGAACATCGGAACTTGGGAGCAGGTCAAGTGAAGAAGTTCAATTACTTCAGACTGTGTTTTATTCTTGTGCAGATACTTGAGTGCCAGTGCGGCGCACTCCTCACACCATGTGCACACATCTCCATTCCTTGAACTTCCCTTTTCCGGCATGTGGTACTGCATAGCTGAACACAAAAGGTAAAAGCATCATTCAGTTGCTGCTGTATCAACATGTGAGACATTTACTATGAAATGGTGCAAAGTACACTCGGACATATTTGCCAGGTTACTTGTCATATAATGCAAGAATGTCAAACAATGACTTGGCATCAGTCGCATAGATTTTAAGATCGCTTCCTTGTCAGCTGACACAAACAAATGTTCAGCAAAATATACAAGTTGCACCAGCTATAACATTATCGCTCGTTAAAATTCGTAAGAAGACAATATGCGTCCACCGTTTCAGCGGTAGCTGGTGTGATGAACACAACTCAGTAATCCACATGTAACACCTGTTTTGCTTATGTCATCTCATTACAAGTTGTGCTATTATTTCTAAGAATTTTATCAGCCCATGACATGCCAATAACACCTTTATATAGTTGCAGTCAAAGATAGCAAATGATATTCTGATAATAATATTAGACAGAAATAATTGTTCATTACAAGCATTTGCTGAAACTCCTTGCTCATGATTTGTGATTTAATTATAGCGAATGCATGGTCAAATACTTCTTTGTTAGATATTTCTAAAACTAAAATTTTCATTTTGATAATGAAGTAACATTTTCTGGATCAGAGACAATGTTGTTACTAGCACTTGAGATCAGATACCTAAAGGACACGTAGTAAGGAAGGCAGAATGCTTGCCAACACTAGTGTAAAGAAAAACATTTTAAACATCCATGAAGAAAACCTTTGAACATTGAGTAACGCTCTTATTGTGGACAGTTAAAACAAGTTTTTCACTGTTCTTCAGCGCAAGGAAGCAGATGTCTCTATCACTAGCGAGGAAGATCCAGAAACCAAGCAAAAAGAAATGAAGGTTACTCAAAAGCAAACTCAATGAGTACCTTCAAGATTGCGTGGCAGTTGCCTAGCGTCGAGGGTCGCAAGAGCGCTCAAAACAAGAAGAAACATGAATCCTATCTGCACACCCATGATACCTGAGACATAACAGCAATCGTACAGATTTAAGTATCCACATCCAACATATGCAGACAAAAATCTTCACCTTAATCAAATAACGACACATCGAAAAAGCATATCATATATGCAAAACAGCACGAGGAGTAGAATTCAAGCCTGTACGTGAATTCTACTGCCAATTGAACTTCGAAACCAGAGTTGGCAACCTCAACACTGCTATTCTCTACCAGCAAGTATGTTGCGCCTTTTCTTGGATAGGAGCGGCACGGTACGAACTCAACCATCAAGCTGATCATTACATGATTGATTCCCTCCAATGACACCTTGTTCAGCCTTCTTGGGTGCATGTGAAATCAATTGGTGATAAACACAGCTACAGATATTTGAATCCCATTCCGCCGCATATACCCCAAGTACCTCGGAGATTCCAAAAGTACCACCTCAACTCCGGACGAAAAACCTCTAAAACACTTAATACACTATAAAAAACAAGGAACTATCATGGTATGTTGATATCAAAGAACTATGATGAGCCCCTTCTAGTAGCATTTAAGCAAGTACTTCTGTTAGAAAGAGGGCAGGAAATTGAGAAAGATAGCAAACTGAGTCCACTACTGATAACATATGCTTGACATACATATCCAAACATTAAGTTTTGCTAATAAAAGCGGTTGGATTGTCCTCTGACTCACTCAAGATGCTATTGATAAACAAAAAGAGCTTCCTTCAAGCTCTTGAATTCAGAATTATTGCAGCTCACGGACAACACCAAAGTGAGGACTGTGGCATTTGAATTCACCATCAGGGGCACTAGCATGTATCAGAGGATATAGCTGCTGGGTGTTGAGTTCCAGGTTGACGACAAGAACGAAAGATCATGCGCTGCTTAAATTAGACATGAGGCAACATAAAGACCTCCATAAAAACATTCTACTGCGCGAAGGAATAGTAAACGAGTCGTCGGCGACTAGAGAGAGAGAGAACCTGCGGCGACGAGAGGTGGTCGGCGATTAAGTGGAATTGATCATGAAGAAAGCCCAAGCCAAAGCCAATCAACCGTTTGTTTTGCACCATTTTATCAAATCTTCTTCCTTTCGTCCTTTCAGGCAATTCTGGGTCGGGGTTGGACTGTCGGATTGAGCAACCGCGAGGAAGAGTAGTTGAAGTCAGTTGGGTGAGTTCGTCGCTTTTTGAATACCCACACACCCTTTTGAGCTTTGACTGTTTCGGAGATTTCTACGTTAGTAACCGTACATCGTAATTTTGTCTCAATTGGTCTAAGTTTGTAGTATCGTGATCCTACCCTGCTACGTAGCTCTTGATCCGAATCTCAACCTTGATTCCTTTCAAAGTTCAATATATATATTTTTTTTCATGGACCCGTACTGTTAATTGGAGTCTTCGTGTGGATTATGAATAAAATCGGCTGTACAGTCAACGGGAGACCCGCCAAATGAAGTCGAGGTACAGACAGAACTAACAAGATGAAATTAGAGGATCAACAAGAATTTATCAGAGGATATTCCCGCAGAAATAAAAAAAATTATGGGCGGTTCCAAGTTGAAAGCTACACCGACTGGTGTCGTCATAAGCTTTTATATTCACGAAATCTTGTTTTTTTTTTCTTCTATTAATTAAGCTTATCCCAGTCATGTTAATTTTTGGATTAGTACTTAGCCATCTCAACTAATTATTATTAATTATGTTCAGCAAGCAGGGATAAACCAGAACCTGACGAACGAGACTTCAGTAACAAAAATCTGGAGACAAGGTTGTATGCATAATCCATCATTCGTGTGGAACCAGGTCGATGTTTTCGTCTCGGGGGACCAAAGTTAAAAGGGCCCGGTTCGGTCGATTAATTACGTCGGCGCTTCCATGTCTACAACCCGAGACTCAGAGTCGACACCTCTGATGCATAATTCAAGGTGTTGATCACAATCAATGGTATTGTCCTTTTATTAGATAGAAAGATGATTACAGCTTACAGGTTTGTGTCATACGATCCTATACACAAATAGAGCACCGAGAAGTGCCACAGTTCATGTT
This sequence comes from Lenwebbia sp. NSW1173648, assembly GCA_029784005.1. NCBI lineage: Eukaryota > Viridiplantae > Streptophyta > Magnoliopsida > Myrtales > Myrtaceae > Lenwebbia > Lenwebbia sp. NSW1173648. The sequence continues at coordinate 28,550,587 of JARCGZ010000002.1, forward strand.
AAGTACTGCATGCTACATACATGAACACAAAATATCTCCTACGCGAACCGCCACCTTCAATGAACTCACATTTGCATGCAGTGACATCACTGCTAGTGCCGGCCTCTTTCCAACGTCCAATACCTATATGCTTCTACAGCAATGCGCATTGAAGAAACCTGTGCCGTTCAATATCATCAGTCCAACCGTATATAATCATCAGGCAGTAGCAAAGGAAAAGCGGCTAAAAGCCTGACGTCTCGATAAGAACCTAGGATTCTTGACCGGATTTGGTGACCTCGTGTATGGCATTTGCCAAATAGTCCATGTTGCTCATTGTAACTCCCGCCATGCTGTTCAAAACACAACACCTCACATCATAAAGAACTGTGAAAAGGCAAAGCCAGTCAATCCAGCAGGTATGCAGATTGCAGCTTAAGCTATTTAAATGCCAACGACGACTCATTTCAGGAAACTTGTGCTCCGCTGATGAGATGCAGGCAGATATAGCCGCAAAAAGAAAATTCAACTCTCTTTCGGTCAATAAAAGACAATTTTCAACTTATTCTGCCGTTTGTGAAGGCAGGCTTTAAGAGAAGTTGATCAAAGGCATCTTAAGGACTGCTTTTTGTAGAAAACTGACTCAGTGAAGATTTCCTCTTTGGGGAACAAATAATGCAATTCTTCACAAACAACATTAGGTAACAAGCACTCCTGAGCTATGAGGCAAGGTAGTACCTGATACGGCCATCAGCAGTCATGTATATGTGGAACTCCCTCTGTAGCTGCTCTATCTGTTGAGGAGTTATACCAGAAAAGCAAAACATGCCAACCTGGTTTGTTATATGTTCCCAATTGAGAGGAGATCCCAATTTCTCGAGGCTTTCTCGTAGAGCTTCCCGAATTTTACAGATGCGATTTGCCATTGCCTAGCAAAATACAGGCAAAGATAAGAGAATTCAGAACAGCTCTCATCTGACAGTATGACGACAAAACGAAACGTGAAAACTGATGAATGAGAAAACCATTGCAGAAGAAGAATAGGAAGCTACCCTCAACTCCTCGACCCAAAGTGCCTTAGTGTCTGGATCTCCTAAGATTGTCGAGACCAGCAATACACCATGAATAGGAGGACTGCCATACATTGCCCGTGCAATCTGTCGCAGTTGACTTTTTACTGCAACTGCTTGCTTTGTGTCGGTGCAAAGAAGGCTGAAAATGTTAAAGAGGAAAAGAAAGATGACGAACCATATAGATTAGCATTGCAACAATGGCTAGATATTGCCTATCTGCATCACCTCATCCGAACATTAGAGTAGCAGGTGGATGTGCATTGCATGAGGATTTTTGTCGAAATAAATTTAATAGTTATAAACACAATAGTCTTCGTATAATTCTAATCGATAATGTTTTACTCTTCCCTAAACGCTCCCTGCCTTGTAGCTTTGCAAGGACTTGCTGGGCCATGAAAGATCTCTTTCAAGGATCCATCTGTCATTTTTATTCCCAAAAAAATGCAGCAGAGAATCCTACTTAAGAGTGCAAGATATATCTGTACCTGAGACAACCAACTCGGTGTCCATAAAGTCCCATGTTCTTCGCAAAGGATTGAGCACAACCAATTAAATGTCCATCTTGAAGAAAAGTACGGATTGCTTGTGCGTCCCTGTCTAGATCACCGCTAGAAAAACCTTGATAAGCCATGTCAAAGAATGGGAAATGATTCTTCACCTGACAACAATTGATGCTTACAGTCAGTTTAAGAACCGCCGGATTCTCGCATAGCCATGATGGTACATATGTCACGGTTACCTTTAAGTGATATGATATTTCTCCCCACTCTTCCTCAGTTGGATCAACACCGGTTGGATTATGAGCACAAGGATGGAGTAAGAAAAGGGAACCTTCTGGGGCATTCTACCGGTAGAAAAAACAAATCAGAGACTAATAGCCCCATAGAAGTTGCACACGTACAAAATGTCCGGGTAGTTATAGTCAAGGCAGGAAATTTATGAGGCAGCAAGCTAAAGCGCCTCTTTGTAACTAAATCATAAAATCATGGGGGCCTATGAAACGTTAATATTATTATCATCAAAAGGGTACAATTCTTACCTTGATATCATCTACGAGTGCTGGAAAATTCAGCCCCTTCGACTTAGGGTCGTAGTAAGAGAAGGTGCTCTGAGGAACTTCAGCATCCTTCCAAATACTATGGTGGCTGTTTTGAATGTCCAAAACAATTAGGGGTAGTAAAGATAATGACAAAGCCAATGAGCAGTCGTACCAAGAATGCACAGACGGGTTTAAAAGTCATAAACGACCCTCACTTCGACCAAGTTGGATCAGGGAAATAAATTCTTGATCTCGGATAGAAGCGCCTTTGAAACTCTGCAAAGAGGCGACAAGCACCGGTTCCTGAGAGTGTTTGGACGCCAGCTAATCTTCCTTCTCCTATGACATTTGCATATTGTCCGTAGGCCAATTTTACGCTCTCCTCAACCAGTCTAGAGTTAGCTGAAGCAGAAATCGACTCCCTGACAAGGATATCAAATCATGAGATCCAAACCTTTATGGTCAGCTAGATAAACAACAACCCTCATTAGGATCAACATAAGATAAAACCTCATCCTAACCGACATGGTAGTGTCTCTGTAGATAGGTGCCACGGTCAATTAGCAATCCATCACCGCACATTCAGATTGAGGATATTAATCCACTGCTAATCTCAAGAACACCCATGACACTTCACTGTTTATTATGTAATCTTCGCAGCTTAGCTAGGTATCCCTCAATTTGTCATGGTTGTTTACTGACTCATAAAGCTGCTTACCATGCGATATACAATCTTCTACGGCAAAGTTCCCGGCAACAATCCTCATTAGGATCAACATAAGATAAAACCTCATCCTAACTGACATGGTAGTGTCTCTGTAGATAGGTGCCACGGTCAATTAGCAATCCATCATCGCACATTCAGATCGAGGATATCAATCCACTGCTAATCTCAAGGAGACCCTATGACACTTCACTGTTTATTATGTAATCTTCCCAGCTTAGCTAGCTATGAATATGATTATAAGGTCAATTCAATGATCTTAATAACTGAAGCAGTAATATAAACATATCTTTTCAACAATCAATTCATTTCCTCGGTAGTTGTTTATCCCAACTCAAACATGGAAGTATCTTCTTATCACTTCACAATTAAGAACAAGGAACAAAGCAGGGACAATTACCGAAAGAAGGGATAAATTAAGAACTCACAGGAATTCGCTACCCGCTACTTTAGCCTCCGCATTCCTCACGCACCGAAGCACAACAGGCTTGCCTTCTTCATCCCTGTAAGCACCCTGCATTCTCCAACAAAACCGTCCATCAAAACGCGCACGACCGCCGAATCATATCGCTGCCAAGCAAGCATTGTCACGACTGAGCCGTACAGAAGACAGCAAAGTGGGGGAAGGGGAAACCGCGGCGTACCACTCCGAGATTGATCTTGTTCGGGCTTGCGTCGGCGAGGAAGGCCTCGCTGATGCTGGTGATCGGGTCCTTGGGAGCCGGCCTCACGCGATCCCACCAATGACCATGAGCCGATACGCGTCTCCTTGCGACGGCGTCCCCGAAGGCTCTCGACATGTCGTCGTTCCTCCGCGTTCGGTTCTCAGCTCCGATGGAAACGACGATAGGATGGGGAAGTCGCTTTGATGGGTGGTGAAGTCGCCAGCTTTGAGCGTGTGGGTGTATAAATGCAGAGGACGAAGCATCAGGAACGGCGCTTCCATGGGCGAAAGCTTTCGCCCTTCTTCCTCCTGTTTTGCGGGTTCAGTTCCAGTGGGCTCTGTCTCCCGGTTTTCTCCAAAACTTTTCGGACAATGAGAGACGGCGTCTCCATTCCGCATCTCAGAGGTCAACGTTTCAAAATTCAGTTCCCTCCACTCGTTGATCGCCACCTGTTAAGTGGGCCCACGTTTTCCTTAGCTAGAAAAACGGTAGCCATCACTCACTAAAAATTTATAATGTACCCTATTTTTTTTAAATAAAAGTCTGAAATGCTTTATTATTTTAAAAAATAGCATTTTTCATTTTTTTTTTCTATTTTATTTTTCTTTTCTTTTTTCTTTTTCTTTTTCCTCTCCCCTTCCCTGGCCATTGTCGGCGTTGGGCGAGAGTCGCCCTCACCTGGGCCAGCATCGAGAGAGGGTAGCCCTCGCCTGAGTCCGGCGACCTCCAACGATGGCCCGAGGAAAAAGGAGGGAAAAAAGAAAAAATAAAAGAAAAGAAAAGAATAAAAAATGTAAATAACGAGAATGACTTTGGTCAGATTCTTCTTTGAAATAAAATCCACTTCAAGCTCTTATTTAAATTTTCCCTTCTTGAAAATGGCGAATCACAATCAAACTCACCAAACTCCCTCTCCCTCTCTCTCTTTTTGGGGTTGACTTCTCCCTCTCTCTTTGTCTCGATTTTTTTTTTCCTCTACCTCTCTTCACGGGAGCCTCCTCCCATGCGACCGTACATCACATGCCGCCTATGGCGGGAATCGTACGAAATTGAATTTGGCATATCTGACAAAATAAATGCGATATCTTCATTTTTTATTTTTACAATTGCGATATCTTCATGAGACGTAACGTCTCTTCGGAGACATCCGATAAAATAAAAATAAAAATGAGACGTAGCATTTTAACCGATCTATATTTTAATTAATACGCATGCTACGCATAGTTCTCGTACGTGGACACAACATAAGCTTTAGCTCTTGATGGGCTCCACTCGAAACTTATACCTAATGATTCATATATTCTGGCGCCTTCGTGCATGCAAAAACTACTTTACATACGTAATGTGACATTCCCTCCATTTGTTTCGCGAATTTTTTTCTTTTCGGAAAATCACTTCTCTCATTTTTTAGCATTTGAACCACTTATGATAATAAGTAAACAGAAAATGTTTTCAGGAAAATTTTTCCTCTTTAAAAAATCAAAAACCAATTTTCGAAATATGACTAGTTATCGACGCTTGAACCAGAAACTTTACATATGGGCACGAAAATCCTAAAACTGGTTCAAGGGTCCCGAGTCCACAAAAGCTGTGACCAAATCCACGGCACTCGGGCTCTAGTCCACAAAGGCCGTGCCCGGGTCCCCAGGCTTAGGCTCGGGTTCCCAGATCATGTGTCCGGATCCCCGCGCCAAAAATCGTGTCCATTAATGTTGCTGGAGCCCGCGCCCTAGTCCATCGAGGTTGGACTCGGGTCCCGGGTCCAAGTGCTCGTGCCTGAGTCCTCCACGCCAGGGCTCATCTCCATAGAAGCCAAGCCAGAGACTCGGTGCTCATGCCCGAATCCTTCGTGCCTGTGCTCGGATCCATCAAGGTTGAGGCTTGGGTCCATCGAGGTAGAAGCCTGGGTCCGCAACGCTAGGGCCTGAATCCACTGATGCAAGGCCGGGATCCCAGTGCCCGTGCCTGAATCCCGCTTAAGCTTGGGTCCATCAAAGCCGGAGCACACAACATGACATACATAATTCGTATATCAATTGAATCAAGTCGCTTTCGTTGCATGTTCATTAATCTTTCTTTGCTGAACGTCAGGATTGAACTTTCATGGACGTGAATTATGTTTGCGACGAAGATGCATGCGACACGAATCCTTCATCCACGCCTCCTTAATACCGCGATTAGATGAAAGCAATAAGCCTAGGATTAGACCCCAAGCAAATATTTCGTCACAAATTTTGTAGCAACTTCAATTAGATCTTATAATACTCTAGAGATTGAACTCAATTATTCCTTAAACGATAAGTATAATTAGTACTCGGAAAACCAAATCAGCACTTATTAAAAAGACAGTCAATCTATATGGTCCTCGATTCCTTATGAGGCTACTACATACTACTACCCCGCCATGGCCTTGGGCAAGGTGAATGTGTCGGTGCCTATGATCTGGCGGCTGACCAAAATCGTCCAGTTATCTAATGATAGTCCCAAAATTGTCCCGTGCTTTTTTTGTTTAAAAAGAACCATCAACTTTAATTTTAGTCCCTAATGTGACCCCGTTAGCCCTAGTTCAAAAATCATCATTAGTTGTTTGACGTGGCATTTTTACGTTAGTAACAAATCTACAACGACACTTGAAAAATTATATGTAAAATGAAATCGTTCTTCAAAATGAAAATTAGGGAAATGAGGGACAATTAACATGATTTTTTGATAGAAAATTAGAGAAATGAGGGACAACTAACGGCGATTTTTGGACCGAGGGCTAACGGGGACAAATTTGAGACTAGATTGAAAGTTGATTGTTTTTTTTTTTAGACAAAAAAAGTTTGGGATAAATTTGAGACTAGAGTTAAAGTTGGTGGCCTTTTCTTAGACAAAGTAAAGTTCGAGGTAGATTTGGGACTGGACCTAAAAGAGTTACGGATTTTTGTCTTAGACAAATAAATTCGGAACAGAATTGTGACTAAATCTAAAGTTGGGAATTTTATAGGGAATTAGGCCATAATAGTTATCTACCAATGAGAACTTTTAGCATCGGGCTAAAGATAGTCGGGTCGTGCTAATTCTTATACCGTGAGAAGTTCCTGCTCTCTTGATCCCAATTTGAAATGTCAGATCGGGCATAGAGGTGCCAAAATTTGATCAATCGAGCCTACCGCAATTCATTTCGACAATACATTCATTTGATCTGCATCATACCGAGATTAGTTCCTTTCTAAGTTACCCCTCCCCACTTAATTGAACGAATAGTCACGTGACGATACGAAAGTATAAGAGATACATGAGACCCATGCTCACGAGAAATGACATTATTTAAGATAAATCACTTTGCTAACACAGGAAATGATAATTAGATTCCTCGCTACATCGTATTCAATTGACGAGCCCAAGTTCCTTTCCAGAATGTAATCCATTACACGATACAAATGTTACAGGATCTTACAACGTCATCAAATTATCATCACGCCCCGTGGAATTGACCCGAAACACACACCCAAACGTACGAACAAGAATTACAAGACACTTAATTCTCAATAAGATGTTATGAGAATAAGAAGTAAAAAAGGGAAAACATCACGAAGAGATCAAATATCGCCATGATTGAAATCAGTTGACTCTTCTGCAAATCGTCCTGATCTGACCGCTAGACCCGGTGAGAGGGCTGAGGCCTCCCATCTTGACCATGGCATCGGCAAAATCTTTCCTGAACGAACCCAAATCGTTGTTGTAGGCAATCACTTGGGCGTTCGTCGAACCGCCACCGAACAACTGCTGGTCCGAGTGGAGCAAGCCCTTCTGGGTCACCAGGTTGCTGAAGTAGGCATTGTCGAAGAACGTCGGGCTCGTGACGTTGAGAGGGGAGAGGTTGTTGTCGCCTCCCGAGCTAGGGCAGCTGGCCTTTAAAGACGCGGCGAACGGCGGGCGTATGTCGCTCTCGCTGTAGAGCCGGGCCCGGAACGTCACGCACCTGGCTTGGCCTATGGAGTGGGATCCTGAGAGCGCCACCATTTCTTTGGCAGTGAAGCCTTTGTTCGAGAAGCTGGGAGGTTGGTATTAGCAGCGTTTAGGCTCGCCGTGGTCGAATCTCTTCTTCCTAGCTGAACTTGCCAACTCGGTCCACCCAACTAGGGGTGTGCAAATCGGACCGGATCGGCCCGGACCGGGTGAGTTGGTCCGGTCCTTGAGGGGGGCGGTCCGATCCCCGGTCCCAATAAATGGGACCCGTGGCCGGGTGTTCCGGTTTGGACCGCAAAAAATTATATATATATATATATATATATTGATTCGTAAGGCTTCTGACATGATCAAAACCTCCGTTTCGTTGTCCGAAACTTCAGTTGACTTTCTAAGCGTTGGAGAGTCTGATCACTTCAAGATCGACTTTATTTTGATTGTCGATGAGTCTATATTTCTTCTTCTGAAGATAACTCATATTCTTCTTCGTCAGAATACTCAAACTCTTCAATAGAAATAACGTTTAGGTAGTCAATGGCATTTACCATGTCTGTCTTACTCTTAATTTTTTTTTGAAGAACTAGTATTAGTGGTCCCATTGGGACTGGACCGGACTGCCGGTCCCGGGCCGGTTCGGTTCGGTCCCCTATCCCGAAAATTTGGAGACCAGGACTATCGGTCTAGTCCCCGATTCTATACCGTTATAGGACCGGCCCGGACCATGCACACCCCTACACCCAACTGAACATCAAATCAATTGAATCCACGTAAGTTTAGGTGGGAAAGTACCAAAAAAGTTTTAAACCTATTGCATTAGTGTCAATTCAGTCCTAAATCTTTCAACTGTGTTAATTTATTCCTAAACATTTTTCATTGTACAAATTGAGTCTATCCAGCCAATTTTGGCCTGAAATAACTGACGTAGACGCTGACCGTCCTACTTGGCGTGAGCAGCGCAAACGTGGACATTTTTTTATTAAATTAAAATTTTAAATTTTTGTTCTTTTTTTTTTCTTTAATTTTGGCATGCAAGGGCCACCTCGTTCGCGACCTCGCCAAATCTGGACAAGGGTCACCTTGCCCACAGCCGGCGAGCGATGCCGTGAAGGCCCTCACCCAGATTTGGCAATGGTCGCTGGCCAAAATGAAACGCAAAAAAAGAATTAAAAAATTAAAAAATCATTTTTAAATAATTTTTTGAATAAAAATTATTTAAAAATGTCAAAGTCAACACCAGTCACCTCACATAGGAAGCCGGCGTCCACGTCAGCTATTTTCGGCCAAATTGGTTGGATGGACTCAATTGACACATATTCAAAAGGTTTAGAACTAAATTGACACAATTAAAAGGTTTATGACTAAATTGACACATTTACAAGGTTTAGAATTGAATTGACACAAATGCAATAGATTTAGGATTTTTTTTTTCTACTTTTCACTAAGTTTAGGAAATTAATAGTATCTTCGTAAGTTTCAAGAGATTCTGAGGGTCGGTGCTTACAGCGACGACGGAGTACTTAGCAGCAATGGCTACGATGTCGGCGCACGAGACGAAGCCGGGGCATAGTTTCTCCAGTTTCGACTTGATGGTGTCGATCACGTCGAATCCCCTCACGGAGTTTGCATTGGGAAACGCCGTCTTCTCCCCAGTGAAGTTCGCGGTGTCGTCTAGTAGAATCGATGCATTGCATCCCTAAAAAAGAATTGTTATTTTTCATCTTATTGAGTTTACAAGATCTAACGAACCAGAAATGATCATATAGATAATGAACTATGAGGTAAGAAAATAATTTTTTTGACGAGCAATCGGGAAGGAATGTTAAGAGAGACACATTTCATTTGATAGAACAGAAAAAGATATGGACAAAAAAAAAACTAAAATAATGTCTCACTTGTTCCAAAATTATCCGAATCTCCATAGTGTTGGTCATTTTCAATCAGCAGTGAATTTAGCAGACATGCGACGAACCTTCGAAAATAAATGTGGAGGAGTAATCTTTATATGGATTGGAATGAAGTAAAAGTTTGCACGTAAAAGAACATGCAAAAGCATGCACGAAGTTGGACGTCAAAGTGAAAAAGATAGAATGGAGCGAGTAAGCGGAAGAGACTTGCATGGACGAAGCAATCGTGGAAGTGAAGACGGAGCAAGGACGCCCCCATGCGAGACTCGTTGGCCACCGCTGTTACCACGACGGATCCAATGGTCTTGAGCGCTATCGGGCAACTTCGCGCGTAGTAGTGTTGGTCAGACAACTGTGCCGAGGCAGATCTCGACGTGATCGCGCAGACGAAGAAGACGAAGTAGATTTTGAGGTTTGTATTGGAAGCCATGACTGAAGGGGCTAATCAGATGGGAAATAGAGAGAGAGAACGTGACAAGGGAAAGATCTCGCGAATGTGTGTCGTGTCTTGGTTAGGGTTCTTCACAGCACGTAGTATTTATAGGAGGATTATAGTACTTTGGGACAATTGTTTTAGGATTTTTTTTTTTGAATTGGTTCTTAGGATTAATGAACTGACTGTAAGTCGAGTGCTTATATTCCACTAAAACGTAGAGGTACCAGATAATTTAATGTTTCTTGGTTAAATTAGGTATGCCAAGAACAAGATCTTTCCTGAAGACTTCTTGCTTGATTATGTGAAGTTCCATATATTTCCCCTAATATGTAAGGTCGCCCAAATTAATCTTTTTTGCCTTCTATGACACATGGGATTAATAAGGAAAGCCACGTCTCAGAATGTGATACTTTTTTTCTAAAAGATAAGGGATAAGTGCATAAAAAATTATAAAACATGTTGCAAAGGTGAAAATAGAGTTCTAAAACTTTCGAATAGCACAACGAAGGTTTAAAACTTATCGAATTGATGCAATCAAATTCCTGCGCTAACTCAATCCAATTTGGTTAAAGGAAAATGCTGAAATGACTTTAGTTATTAATTTCTCTCTACTACGTGGCTATTAACATTAACAAAGTTGTGTATCAATGCCCACAACCATATGGTCTTAGCCCAAACTTATTTTTTTTCTCGAACCTTAATTAAAATAGATTAAAAAGTAAGAAAAGTTAAAAATGCCAATGGTCGTCCCAACCTATGTAAAGGCTATGATGCCTCACTCAAATCTGGGCGAGCGAGGCCGGCCCTTGTGGAGGTGCCAAGTGGTGATGCCACCACTATGTGACGAGGCAAGACACTTTGAGCCCTCACCTCGATGTAGGTGTGGATTCGCAGGCCTCACTTGCTCGCCCTCCCCTACCTCGATCGAGGGTCGCCAACCAGCGAAGTAGGCACCCCCTTTTTTTCTTTTTTTCTTTTTTTCCTTTTTCTTTAACTATTTATCATGTTTTTTCTTCTTTTTTCGGTACTTTGTGTCGTCAAGACATTAAAATAAGTTAAGTCGTTAATCAAGTTGGACAAAGCTAGTGGTGAGACTTGAATATATCAATTTATTTCATTTAGAACTTACTTGCACTATTTAAAAATCTTAGGAGTTGATTGCTTTATCTGAAAATTTGAGGATTCGATTACATCTCCATGAGCTTTTGAAAAGTTGCAAAATATACATACCCAGGGATTGGGAGGACGCAAAAATTTCTTGACAATCACACTTCACGCTCATAAAATATATATAACAAGGGATAACTTTCTAGGGACTCAAAAAACTCATCCTTAAAGTTGCTAACAATCAAACAACTAAGCTAGCATAGTGCATAATTAACAAAACTCTCAACCAAGTTAGTTTTAAATTTTTCTCATTACTAGCCAATGGAAGCAAGCAGTGGTTTTGTAATAAACAAATCGAGTAATGCCGGATGTATCGAAAGTTGACACATCAAATGATGTGACAGATTGCAATGAATATTTAAACATATGGTAGTCCGCCACATCACTTAGTTATCAATGTTCTGAATCGATAGTGATATAGCTAAAAATCATTTAAAAAAAAATTAAAGAAAATTACTGTGGTCACTACTATCAATGGAAATGTCCGTGGCGTGGATATTAAGGCTGCGTTTGGTCGTTAGGATAAAAATCAGGATATGATATGTTTTATCCTATCCCGTGTTTGGTAGCTCTTCAGGATAGGATAAATGGGATATAGCTCGAATAAAATAATCCTAAGGGAGATGGTGAGATAGACTTGGATAGGATTTCTCAAGAGAGCATACATGAGGAGAACTAGGTGCTTTCCACAACCACTGCTTCTCCTCCGTGCCGGGCCGCCTCTCTGCAACACCAGGCTGCCTCTCCGGCGGTGCCAGGCTGGGGTCTCCGGCCTCTAAGTCGAGTATCTCCCCGATCTCGATCTTTAATCGATTGTTTGACGTGATATGAGATCACGTCCCTCGTTTTTTAATCGTTCGAACGTTTCCAACATTCGAAAGGGGTCTCGACATGTTATAAAGAACTCGAGGTTGATCATTGACTTTCAAAGTAGCTCTCTTGGACAATTTGCAAGAGTGTATGTTTAACTTGTAAAAAGAGGTTGAATAATTTTATTTTTCAGCACTTGTTTATTTACTTGACAAGACAATGAGCAAGGCTAGCGAGTTATTCTCAAAGGACTCGACTCCAAATCAAGACCGAGCCCTAATTCAGATGGTGCAAACCTCTGCTCAACAATAACTCACTCATCAGAACTCATGCATTCTGATGTTTCAGCAAAATGGAGTCGATCCCAGCCGCACTTTGCCTCTACTTATCCGACTTTATATCCGTAGTTCGCCAAACAGTAGATAGGATATGACAAAATCTTTGGATTCCTTATCCTATCCTGACTAGAAATTCGGACTACTAAACATAGCTTAAGGTTCTACAAACGAAAAGAAAGACCACTTTGGAATAGCATTGGGGTGCCAAAAGTTTTGACTAGCTATTCACTAATCTTCATATAATCAAGTTCCCTAGAGATTGTAATTATTGCAAAGTTTAGCTAGGCGGTGGATTGTTGACTTAATCTTATTATTAAGACGTTAATTAATTACAAGTCCACCTATCTTCTATAGTGGGAACATCTAAAATATTTAACTTAGGGTTTGAAAATGATATATAATGGGATATCTAGAATATCCATGCCCTATGATCAATCTCTCTCTCAAAGTAAGTCATTCTTTTTTTTCCCTCTTTTGGTTGACAGAAGAACCTTATTTACTGGTTGTAAATTATTTCATAGCATGTCATAGGAAGAAAAATGATACTATATTTTCACTAAATCATTTGAAGGACCGCAAGAGAGTATTGAAATAAGCGGGCCTAATCAAGGAAGAATTACCAAAAAATTCTTAAATCTATTGCAATTGTGCCAATTCAGTCTTAAACCTTTTGCATTTGTGCCAATTAAGTCTATCCGACCAATTTTGGCCAGAAATCGCTAATATGCACGACAGCCGTCCTAAGTGGCATGGCCAGCACTGACGTGGATAATTTTTAATAATATTTTAGCATTTTTCAAATACTCATTTTTTTATGTTTTTATTTTCTTTTTCTTCCCTTCTTCCTCTAGTCAGTCATCGGACCTCGCTTACCGGCTAGAAGCAAGGGTCGGCGAGGGTGAGCTCAGTCTCGCCAAGCCACTGGTGAGGCTCGCCATAGCCAGCCACTGGCGAGCCTCACCCTCACTAGCCTGGTGATGGTCAGCTCGCCTGCCCTTGGCCTGGCTTGACCTTGCTGTCACTAGGCGAGGTTGAGCCCTGGTCGACCTCACCTTTAGTTCCTGAAGGGAAGAAAAAGAGAGAGAAAGAAATGGAAAAGAAAAAGAAAAAAAAGGAAAAAAAGAAAATAAATAGATAATTGAAAAGTATTAAAATAATATTAAAAATTATCAACGCCAACGCCGGCTACATCACGTAGGATGATTGACGTTCATGTCAGCGATTTCCATCCAAAATTGACTGGATAGACTGAGTTGGCACAAATACAAAAGGTCTAAGACTCAATTAGCAAAAAAGAAAGCTTTGGAACTGAATAGGTGCAATTGCAATATATTTAGGGCTTTTTAAAGTAATTTTCTCGCCAAATCAACGTGGATCAAGATTCTATCATATTACCAAGCATTTGAACAAGTGGGGCCCACCTCTCTTAATTAGATACTTTTCGCTTTCTTTTGCTCATACCAAACTAAAAATCCTCGATTTTTGTCGAAATTCTAATATAACTAAATCAAGTTACTCATTTGAATAGCTTGGTAAGTAGCACCGACACCGACACGCGACACGACACGTCGATACGTCATTTCTAAAAAAATAAAGAATTTCGACATGTTGAGACACGTTGTATGTTACAATATATATGATAAATTATCGTTTCTATGACTTTTTGTAAAAATAGAGAATTTACAAAAAGCGTTCTTTTAATAAAAAAGAAACTTCCTCGCATGGGCACTCTCGAAATTTGACCCTAGCCAACCTAGAAAAGAAAAACAAATAATAAAGTCAAAACAAAATTAAACCACTTGTATTGGGCACTCCCGTAATTTGACACGTTAGGGTTTTATACTATTGTGTTCTTGAGCTCTCTCTGCACCTCCTTCTAATGGCTGTGCCGGTTGCCATTTTTGACCCACCAAACGGCAAAAGGATACATGGAGTGCCAATATTTATGTACGGCACTCACTTTGGTATCAATTTTTTTTTGTGGATAATTTAAGTGCCAAATCGGAGAAAAAATGATCATTTTAGTGCCAATGGCGAGAAATTCCGGCCAAAATATATACGTGGCATTTTTATTTAAAACGTTTTAGTGCCACATCATTTATAAGTCCATGTGGTATTTTTTTTTTAATAAAAATCAGTCCACGTAGAAATTTTATTAAAAAAAATGGTCCATGTGGCAATTTTTTATTCAAAAATTCACTCTTAAAATTACAAATAAGTTAAAAAAATAAAATAAAAAAGTAAAAACTCAATGGCAGAGGCGAGGGCTATGCACAAGCCTCCCCGCCGCCGCCCCACCGTCGCCGGCAATGGCCGTGACTGGTTGGGGCTAGTCAACCGGGGGTCACCTCGCCGAGCGTTGCCTGGCCGCGGGATTTTCTTTAATTTTTCTTTAATTTTTTTGTTATTTAGTTATTTTTAGCTTAATTTCTGAATTTTAAATTTTTTCAATACAAATTAGGGAGTAAATTTTGGGGTTTTTGCAGATAAAAGAGATGGAGATTGCATTATAATTTTTTAGATACAAATGCTGAAGTCGTGATACTTTTTTAGCCATTTTTATTAATTTGTTTTTTAGTTTTTAGCTTATTTTTATTTTTTTTAATATTAGGTGGAATTTTTTTATTATTAATTTTTGGCTTTTTTTTTGCTGACTAGGATCCTCCGGTGAGCCATTAGATACCACGTAAGATTTCCGACGATGCTCACAGGAGATGTCACCCAAATAATCTTTTTTCAAAAAAATTTGCATTTAAGCGATAAAAAAAAAATTGGCACAAAGTGGGCGCCGTACACAAATATTGCCACTCCAGATGTCCTTTTGCCCCCACCAAACCCCGATAACCTTTCTAATATCCCACGATTGCCATCGTCATCATCTTCGTCTTCTTTGACTAGGGCACCTGCAAAACCCTCTCTTTCGCATGACGAGATGGACAACAGCAATGGCAGCCTCAATTCCCGAAGACCCAAATCGAAGCGGGTCTCTTCCAGATACCTCTCTGCTTCCCCTTCAGCTTCCACCGCAACAACAACAGCAGCCTCGGCGCCAGCGGCTGCTTCTAGTTCTCGTCAATTCGCGTCTCCGGTTCTCTCTCGATCCTCGAATTCGACTCCCCCCATCTCTGCCCTCTAGATCCACGCTTTCCCTGCCCTCCTTCCTCACCGACTCGCATGTCGCTAGCGTTGATCACGTGTCGGATATCGGACATGCGTCCAACGCCGCGGTGACGCCCTCGACGTGTCCGTGCTTCGTTGATAGCTTGAGCATCAAATCAAGTTTGAGCCTCGTACTTAGTTCATGAGCCTATATTGAGTGTATATTCTAACAAACATGATGTATTTATGTATTAACAGTGGAATCACTTATTGTACTTGGAAAATTGGACTCCAACTTGAGCTTAAATTGAAATTAGGATTGCAGAAATGTACGCGCGATTGTCTAAGACTAGCTAGTACTGTCGAGACCTTCTCAAAGGTGAGCCAAAAGGGAAGCTAATGAATTACTAAGCAAATACTTAATGTGGACTCTTCTAAGCTTAAACATGCAATTTAATTCATTTAGGAGTCGCCACTAATCTATTATAAGTCGATTGCGAACTAGAGATTCATGGATATGATAATTTGGTTACGCTAGAGCTCTTTCGGCACCTCTTCTCTTATTTCAAAAATATTTTGCAAGCAGTCTTGGTTGATCTTAATATTAAACCACTAACATGTTATTGGTGATCATGCGGGTACGCAATTAAGAATTTAACACTCAACAATCAAAACGAGAAATAAATTGCAAAAGGATTTGAAGAATTTTGATGCACTAAGCAAGGCAAAAGCTCCATTCCATTATGTCTAATACTTCAAGTATTCTGCAAAATTGTTAATTAATTAAAGACCAAACAATGTATGGATGACCTAGACATGATTCCTATATCCAATGTCAATTAATTCCTTTTTTGGGTGCCTCATTTTTAAAATAAGCATGAATTAATTAAATTCTATGACTATGTGAATTGTAAACTAACATGCATTGATGTACTAACATGAAATCATGGATGACATGCATATTATGCTAATTAAATTGATTGCAACCTATATGCGATGCATGAGATGCAATTATTAATGTGACATGACTTAAACTATATGACTCTAAAGCATATGATCACAAAATGACATGCAATATGCCTAATTTTATATGAAATAGGCGTAATGTATTCTTGAGATTTTCTTTGTGAGTTAAAGTAGGAAAACTGCCTAAATGTACATCAAGGTCTAATCTAAACTAGGAAATAAACTATATTAAATCCTAATCTAAATTAGGTAATTTACTAAATTACTATATAATTTCCGAAGCATGAAATTCTAAATTAGGAAACACACACACATATGCATTAATATGACCTAAAATATGCAACATGCACGAATATATGTTAAAAGCGCAGACTATCTGATGGAAGTGCAGTATCAGCCTTTATGCTCGTGGAAATTATGCAATATCATTCAAGAATCATCAATATGTATCAAAGATATGCATTTATCAAATTTTGATATTATGGGGCAGAGATAATATTCTTGATTAATTCTAGATGCAAATTACTATATGACTCCTAATGCACCTAATATATGCAGGAAACAGGCATGAATGCAATCTAAACTGAATGCAATGCAATTATTATATCTTCTATAAGCTGCATGCTCCTAATCTAATGACATATAATATATAAGCCCACATGATCAAATGCACATAACATTAAAAATAGGAAATAAAGGTAATTGGGATCCGATGTTAGGTCATAAAGATCGAAACCCCACTTGTAACGACTCAAAAAGGAAATTTTAATCAAATCGTGTTGTATTCGAATAACAATAATTTAGGCAGTTGAATATATGTAATCAAACATAACTTAAGCAATTAACTGAATTGGATTACCGACTCAAACGGCGAGGGGGTCGCGAGGAAGATTCACGGTGACAGTAATCGACAGGGAATGGTAAGAGGCGTCGAACAACAACTTCATGGATTGTGAACTAAGTGTCGTAGAGGTCTCCTCAAAATTTCAACGCATTCCTACTTAGAATGAACACATACTCACCTTTTTCGTGCGATCGCGCGTTGGACTCTATTGCAGTACAAACAAGCCAATTTCCTCCTTCAAAGACATACTTTCAAAATTTATTTCACCATCTCCACCGGAAAAATTCAAGAAATAATGGCTTACCATACTGTCCACAAAATTTGAGCGCAATCCAACGGTTTGAGTATTGGAAACTATCTTGTCAGGATCGATTCTCAATTTTGGAATCTGATAAATACCCTGTAGACTTCGGAACCGACCTAGAATGGAACCTGTTGGTCTAGTCCGATACCAGGGTTTACCTGGAAACCGGCTGATTCTGTTTTTTTTTTTTTATTCCTCGAAAGGTCAAACTTTTCCCTTTATACCAAATCGTGACAAATAAAACAGCCCTTTTTACAACCGAGACAAATAGCAGTTACGCTATAAAAAAAAAAATAGAACAACAAAACATTGAGAAGTAAACTACCAGTACAAAACAAACAAATATAAAAAATAATTGGAAAGTGTCCAATTCATCCACTACGCAAGCAAAATAAAAATTAAAGTAACAACAAAAATCCCCATCCGTCAAAAGTAACAATCCATAAAAAGATGAACTTATAAAATAAAATAAACAATAGGGTTAATATCACGAAAAACTCCAAACTAATATATCTATGATAATTTTACCCCAAACTAATTTTTTGACCACGAAAAACCTCAAACTGGTAAACTTATGACAAATTTATCCAAAACT
The DNA here is from genome assembly GCA_029784005.1 of Lenwebbia sp. NSW1173648. Classification (NCBI taxonomy): domain Eukaryota; kingdom Viridiplantae; phylum Streptophyta; class Magnoliopsida; order Myrtales; family Myrtaceae; genus Lenwebbia; species Lenwebbia sp. NSW1173648. Next base: position 28,568,484 of record JARCGZ010000002.1, read on the forward strand.
AATTTTTTGACTACAAAAAATCCCCAACTGGTACACCTGTGACAAATTAATCCCAAACCAATTTTTTGACCATGAAAAACCCTAAACTGGTACACCTGTGAAAAATTATCCCCGTTTGTTTTCGTTAAATTTCACTGTCAAATTGCCGAGTTGGATGATACGTGACAGTTGACAGGTGTACCATTTTGGGATTTTTACCCCATGTTTGTCAAGTGTACCGTTTGGGGCATTCGTGGTATTAGCCCAATTTAACGAACACCAACGGAGGGTAAATTTGTCACAACTTTACCAATTTAGGATTTTTGGTGGTAAAAAAAATAGTTTAGAGTGAATTTATCACAAGAGTACCAGAATGAGGTTTTTCGTGGTCAAAAAATTAATTTCGGGTAAATTTGTCGTATGTGTATTAGTTTGGAGTTTTTTTGTAATAAAAGAAATAGATTGTGGTAAATTTATCATGGATATACCAGTTTGAGGTTTTTTGTGGTAAAAAAAATAATTTGGGTAAATTTGCCACGGTGTACATGTTTGGGAGTTTTTGGTGGTATTAACCTAAACAATAAAAATTTTAAGATGCAAGAGTAAAAAGAGAGAATTAGGGTTGTCTGGGTCCAATTCTCCGGTTTGGTCTGGTTCCACGACACGGACCGGAATCGCCGATTTGAAATCGAGAACTAGATGAGAATTTGCCCGGTTCGGTCCGGTTCCAGGATCTATCCAGGACTAGTGCTCATCTCTACTTGTATACTTTAACAAATATCCATATAGGTGAAATTGCATAAAGTGAGTAGATTCAATCTATCACATAATTAACAGAATATAGATTTAGCTCGAAAGAGTCTTTTTCCTATATTTGAACCTAGCACTACCTACTTCAATGCATGTTCTCCTTCAGTCTATGTTTTCAAAATGCGTGTTGGCTTTATTTTTCACGTAACGAATTAATTACCTCTAAGGGTAAGAACTATTCACCCCCACACGTACATCTAAAGCTGAATATTATGGAAAAAAAGAAGAAGGTAGGTAGCCTAGCCGTCAGAGTTGAGATGACTTAATACTCAAAACTAAATATCGAAAATTGTCACGACACACAATCACTTTATCGATTAGCAATCGATTTCTTTCGTGCATAGAGAGCATAATATGGAGATGACGTGCTTCTCCACATAAATGATTAATCTAGAGCGGTGTATTGTCCACGCACTTGGTTGCCTGCGACGGCTTAGTGGGCAGCCATTTCGAAAGTTAATGAAGGGTTGGCTTGGCGTTATTCTACAAGCTTTTTGAATCACGTTCATGCCAAGCACGTAAAACCAGAACTTTGTTTCTGTGCCTTCTGATATCCAATGTACCCCAAAGAAAAGAAAAGAAAAGGTCAACGTATCCGAGACATTGCACAACTGGGCAGTTCCCGATTGACTCCCATGAGATTATTTTCACCTTAGAAAAAATAATATCATTAAAGAAAACAAGCACAAAAAGCAAAATTAATCAGAAAACTTCTGGGTACAACAGCCGAGGATATATTAATGTGGGGATTTCGGGCATGAAGTGGTCGGCATGTGTACAAGGTATCGTCGTAGCGGCGAATTGCTGATTCGTTTCTCCCCAACACCAACCTCCTCCAAGTTTCCTCAAGACTTGGTCAACCAACCATTATGATTTGAGAAATCTTTATTCTTTATGAAGATAGAAAAAAGCAAAAAACAAGAGTAGTCCAATCGTCATTTGGTCAACGTTCTCTAACTTTTTTCACACCAAAAATGATTAATACAACCATATTAGTTTCATGATTTATGATTTGAAGGATCTTTATTTTATTTTAATTTTTCTAAAAGAAAGAAAGACGAACAACGACGGTCCAATGTTCAGGGTTCGACTCCCAACTCCGTTCCGTAATTTAAGTGGGGGGCCCCGGCGGTGGGTTGCTGGGCCAGTCACCCCCGAGGCATAGTCGCCGACTACTGTCCCGATTACCCGCGGTGAAAGGGGAGGTGGCCTGATTACCCGAAGGGGAAAGGGCCGGAAAGGCGAAAGCTCGGTCATCAAAAAAAAAAAAAAAACAACGACGGTCCAATCGTCATTGGGTCAATACTCTCTAATTATCTTTATACCAAAAAATGAGACTAAAATGAACCACGTTAACGATAGGTGAATTATATGTTTTCTCGTACAGCAAGTATTAAAAGTGTGGGGTTTGACTCTCGTGCTCTGTAAAAAGGCAGAGCAAAAGTAAAAAAGAGAGAGCTAGAGATAAGACAAAAAAAAAAAAACTGGCAAAGTTGACATTTATCAAAGTGGCTTCGGGATTCTCGCAAAGAACCAAATCGGATCTTTAATATTAGACAGATACTTTTCTCTCTCTCTCTCTCTCTTAATTAATGTGCTAAATCGGATATTCTACTGAGCCAGCTGATTAATTAAAACAAATTAAGGAAATTTCAGCGACTTTCCAAACGTGGGTTAGGGTTTCTCCGACTCTTCCTACGTTGCCGTTTCTTGTATTTTAGCTGGCGAGAGTTAAGGCAAACAAGTTTGTGGGAGTTCACTTTCTCTTAGAGTTCACGTCGTTTTGTTATTCCCTGGGCCTTCTTACGTCTTTGAAGAAGATGAATGAACACGGTGGAGTTACTCAAGATCACCAACTTGAACCAGTCTACTTCATAGAGAGACCCGATTCTATTCCTCACTCCGTATAAAAACATTTTGAAACACACTACTCAAATGTTATGTTATAGAAATTCGGGAAAAGGACACTTTTGGTGCCAAAAGTTATATACGAAAATCACTTTGGTGCCAAAAGTTTCAATCGGATCACTTAAGTGCCAAGTTGGAGACAAAAGGATCACTTTGGCGACTTCAACGAGAATTTCCGGCGAAAAATAATACGTGGCTTTTTGAATTAAAAATGTTGCTAAGCTGTCAAATATTTGAGAAATCCCATCCACGCGGAGGTTAGGAAACGATGCCGTTTCATCCGACGTGGCACCACGTCTAAAAACGGCGTCGTTTCTTCATTCAATTAAGATCAAGAGAAGTCCCCTTGCTCGCGCGACGTCGTCTTCTCCATCGCGTTCTCCATCCCGAAACAGAAGCCAAAGTTCATCTTCTCCATCGCGACGGTGTCATTCCCCTTGATAATCTCGTCGCTTGTTGGTTGGCCATCGCTTGCCGTCGCACTCTGTCCCTCACCATCGCACTCCATCGCTCGTCGGCTCTGACAGGTATGTAGCTTACCCCATTGCTCACGAAATTGATTGGAAAAGACAAATTAGGTCTCCGATTGGATAGAAAAATGAGGGCTTTCAGAAGTGGAGCAAAATTAGGGCTCTGTAGGGCTTTCTCCATAACTGTGGTAGACTGAGAGGGGACGATGGCGCTCTGGGGGCCATGTGAAAAAAAAATAGGGCTCGGTGGGATCTCCATGTGAAAAAAATAGAGCTCGATGGTACACCCAATCTGTTTCGCAGAGAAGATATGGCTCGGTGGGGACCTGGAGATAACTTTTGTGGCGTTTGTGATAAATTATTGGCGAATGTAAATTTAGTATCCATGAACTAGAATTGCCAATTGTGCGTTCTGTCGCCTTATAAAGACACTTTCTCAACTCGTTAGCATTTTTCTAGATGAAACATTTTACTATCTGAGTGTTTTTTTTTTAAAGATAATTTTTGGCCCTCTTGTTCATGCACTGCTTAGACTGTAGTGACATTGCCTCTAGTGTCATTATTCATTTGCATTAATTGTATGTTCTCTGGGTGATGCTATTGTGCAAGGACCCTGCATCTGGAGGCGTCTCTTAGTTGTGGACTGAAGCATCATGATACTTCTCACTTGTTAAACTTTCCAGTCTTTCTTTCATTCTCACTATGTTTCCCAATATCATAGCTTTGCCTTCTCTTAGCTTCACTTTAGTTTTATAGCCACAACTAGAGTCTTCACTTTCTTATCAATGGTCGACTGCCTTGGAATAGGGGAAATTTCTTGATCAACGCTTTATTGTTCATTCATTAAGATTTTATCTTGTTTTCCCCTTTTGAGTAGTTTCCTCTTCTATTTTTATATTCTTGTGTCAGATTGAATTATTCGGATGTCAATTTTCAGGTGAATATCCTGACACATACTGTGGAGGTGGTTCTCACTCCTGGTCAGCTTCGTTGTGTTAACAAGTTGAAGCAAAAGCATTTTGCACAGGATAAACGAGAGCTGTATTCTGATTCTAATGTGGGGAAACAGTGTGAGGAGAGTAAGCTGTCATCAATAAGTGAGACTGCAGAGGCGGATGTAGCATTAAGGAATGGCTACCCTTGTTTGTGAAGTTAATGGTCTAAAGAGTGATTCAAATCACAATAACATGGGTTTATGAGTGGACTAGGAAGCAAAAAGTGAGTCCACTTTAACATTAGAAGAGAAATCTGTTTGCAATTCTACTGAAGTGGGTGAGACAGATGTATTGGAATGACTATTTTGAATGTTAGTTTTGTAGGACTCGTGCATTTCAATTATTGCATTTCATATCGTTGACGTTGACCATGTGATTGTTGTTGCAGCCTGGGCTGAATACCGAGATTCTTATCGCTCAACGCGGCCTAACTCAAGAGTCCAATGCTGTGCCAAGGAAGAGTTCTTCGAAGAAGACAAAGAAGAAAACATCAGCTGCAGCTGCAAAATAGGCACCAACTACTAGAGCTCGTGTGAAGAAGGTGCATGGAACAACAAGGGCAGTTGAAGTACCCGCAACAATTGAAGAACCTGCAAGCCCAACTGAAGAACCTGGATGATGGATTAGAAAGAGTGCAAGGATCATGGATCAAGTCAAAAAGCCATCGAAAGGAAAAAAATCTGGGGGGGCGGTGAATATTGACTGAGTTAAAAAAAATATGGGGGGTGGTGGATATTGACTGAGTTGTTGATGCTGTTACGTTATGTCTTTTTTGTTGCTATTTCACATGTTTGGTGGGAGATGAACCTTAAATGATGGTGGAAAGCATGACTGATGGTGTTTATGTTTGTGAAGGATCAGTTGGCATGACTGATGGATGTTTTTGTTTGTGAATTATCAGTTCAATGTCAATGGCAATGAAGTTTTTATTAGTAGCTTACTTTTTTGTTGTTGTGTTGTTCTTGGCTGATGTGAGGTTGCTGGAGTTTTTATTTGTGCAGGTTAGGTTATGCTTGCTCTAAGCAGCTGCTAGTGCATCTACAGCTTCGAACTGCGCACCAGCAGCTGCTGGTGCAAGCTGTTACAGCACCAGTGCAGCTTGCACTAGCAGCTACAGCAACTGGTGCAAGCTGGATTGGCACTGAAGTGGTCATTATGTAACCAGTACTGGCATTGAAATGGCCATTTTTCACTAAAACTTGGCACTGAAGTGATCATTTTTAGAAAAACTTGGCACTTAAGTGATCACTTCAGTACAAAATTGGCGCTGAAGTTTTAATTTTTTAAGCACGACTGGCACTAAAGTGATCACCTTCAGCAAACGACTACTCTTTCATTTGACCAGCGTTTGCAGCAAACCAGGTTACACAACAGAACAATAACTAGCGCATCCAACAACTAACATCTCATTCAGAAACAAAGCAAAGGAAGTTAACAATGCACAACAACTAATCTCAACAAAACTTGTAAATGTGCACACACCCAATGAATCCCAACCACGACGTAAACCAAAAGTAGATAGCAAACTCTTGTTCCATACAACAGCAAACCAATAACACAACTACAAATTACCCTTCACTACTACATGTTTTATTCATCTTCAACTATGGTAGACTGAGAAACCTATTCTCATCGGTCCCTTTACATTTGCCCATGAAATAGGCTACACAACATAACAATAAGACAATCAACGCTCGAGAACAAATTCTTTCAATTTTCATACTTGAAACTTCTTTTTTTCAAATGGTTGGCCAAAGATGCTAAAGCCTTATTTTTAGCTTGCGTTGACTGAACATCAACATCCTCCAACTCGTCTAGTAATGTAGGTAAATGTTGATGTCATCTTTCAAGAAGCTTCAATATTACCTCAGTCGCTTGTCCGGAGAATTTCGCATCGACCCATTTAAAATATTTACATTTCAAACCTTCTCTATACCTGGCTCTGGTGCATCGACCCATTGAATCGTCTCCCCGGATTCAACCGAGTCCAAGATGGTCTTATTGGACTCGGTAACCCACAATAACAATAACACTCACCTTCTTTGCTTCGAGAAGAATTGGGGTTAGGGTTTGAGGCGCTACTCAAGACGCTAGTGCCGCTCGTGAAGCCCCCCCCATTTTCAAGTTTGAGCTGTCATTTTTTTTTTTTGCCGAACCGAAATTGGGGTTAGGCTTTGAAATTTGGGATTTTCTTGAATTGACTGATTTAGGGTATGAGGCGCTGCTGAAGCTGCTAGCTGTCGCGACCCCGATCTGGAAAAATTGATCGGGCTAATGGATTAGTAAGCCTCCAGAGCGGGCTTAGCTCGAGCCCTCCCTGGCCCATACCAAATTGCGGCAGGTTATCGGATTCGATCTTTATGTGATCGGGTGGCATGCGTATGTGTACATGCAAAGATGAGTCGCCACCAGTCTTTGGGGAAGGTAGACCGGAAACCTTATCGAGCGATCAGGAGATGTCGTTTGATTCTACGCAACCAGATGAGCGGTCGAGAGATGCCGTTAATTCTATGTAACTAGAGATTAAGGGTACGGGGACTTGGTTACGTCAGTGTGTCCACCGACGCCCTTTCAGTATCGAAATTGGGTGTTTTTCTAAAATGCTCATGCAGGTGTGAGGTTATCTTATCAATCGCAATCAAGTGGTCAATGACAGGGATAAAATGCATCATATAACCCTAGTGAAGCCTTAAGGGCTTAGAGAAATGCTCACTTAAGATTTGATTTCAATTTGGGACAATTTACTCAGAAATGGCAAAATCGTCATTTTCAGGGATTTTAAAAGTCAAAACCAGGGAAACAAGGCCAATCTAGCCATTTCCTATTTTTTTTTTTGTGATTTTCTAGAGTTTTTCTGAATTTTTTATATTTTCGAATTTTTAAATATTTTTTGATTTTTGATTGATTTATTTAATATTCGGGAATTTTTATATTCTGAAAAAATAGTTATCCGAAATGGGCTTCTAAGCCCAACCTTCTAAAGCCATGAGTCTAGAAAGAAATCTAAAGCCCAAATAGAGCTAAATAGGCTGATCTCTTAACAAAGTCCCCAATCAAGCCTCAAGCCCAATGAATCTATTTTAGCCCACGCTCCATCCAGCCTCAACAGCCAGCAGCCCACTCCAGCGGCCCAACCTCTAGACCATCATGCCTAGCTCCTAAAGATGGCCTCCCCCAACGTACATCAGCCACAGTTTTCTACTTCTTTTTTTTTTTTTTGTTTTCTTCTCTTTTATTCTTTTTTATTCTTTTATTTTTCTTTCTCTTTCTGGGCTGTCTTCTTCGTGAGCCTCTGTAAGCTCTTCCCCAGACCTCAACACCATGGATAACGCTCATAGGGGTTTCCTTCTCCGGCCGTCGTCCTCGTCCGCCGCCAACCCTACCGCCGGTCAGTCACGTCCAGATTTTCGCCCGCCGGAGTCCCCTTCTCAGGCCACAACCGGTGCGGCCTCTAACCGCGAGCCGACGACGAAACGTCATTTCTTTGGGATTTTTTCGAAAAAGGGTCTGAAATTTTTTTTTTTACAAAATTGGGTCTAATTTTTTTTTATTTACCAGAAGGGGTCCCGTTCGGTATCGTGGAAACCGAACTGAGAAGTTCGGCGATCGTGAAGCCGAACAGACATCAGTTCGGCGTCCTCCCGACCGAACTTATGCCCGTTCGGCACCAGAGCCGCCGAACTTGTGGCCGTTCGGTAGCTCTGATGCCGAACGGGCAGGCGGGCCCACCCAGGCCCAGGCAGGCTTCAGTGTGAACGTGAAGCCTGCCGTTCGGCAGCAGAGCTGCCAAACTTGTGGCGGGCCCGCCCTTTTTGCAGGCTTCACGTGAAGTGTGAAGCCTGCATACTTCACGTGAAGGCTGCTACGTGTAGTAAAGAAGAAATGCCAGCCCTTTCATTTCCCATTCATTGTCGAAAAGATTTGAGCGGGGGAAAGAGAGAGAGGAGCAGAGGAAGAGAGGAGAAGAGGAAGAGGAAGAGAGGAGGAAGAGAGGAGTAGAGGAAGAGGAGAGCACACGGCCGATATTCGTGCTTCGCCGTCGTCCGTTGTAAACAGTCGCGGGCCGTTTCACCAGCGGAGTTTCTACCTCAAATCAGCCCGGATCTCGCTCTACGGATCAATGTAACACCAATATCCTTTCTAGGGTCGATTCAAGCATATTATGATACGTTTAATTTTTCATTTATTGAGCTGTTTCACTATTTAGATTAGGTCTCCGGGTTAAATTTGGATCGCAGGATGTGGTAATTAGATCGGACGGTGTAGATTTGGTCTTCGATTAGATTTGAGCCGTTGATTTTAGGAGCTTAATCCAACGGACGTGGGATAGCCACGTGGGCAAACTTGGATCGTAGGATCTGTCTGTAATTATAAAAATTTTCAGAAAATAGAAAAATCAGAAAAATTTAGAAAATATAAATAAATAAAAAAAAGTGGCAACGACGTAGTTTTATCCGGGCTGGGCGCTCGGGTCTAGTTGACCTCGTTGACCCGGCCAGAAAAATATTAAAAATAAATAAATAATGCAGAAAATAAAAAAAAAATCAGAAAATCACTAAAAAAAATAAAAAAAATCATTAAAAAATCATAAGAATTTTGTAAAAAAATTGAAAAAATTCCGGAAAATTTGTAAATTTTAAAAAAAGGAAAATAAAAATTAGAAAAAAATGAAATAGAAAATAACAATAATAGAAAAAAAAATGGGAACGACGCGATTTTTTGGGTCAACCCCGAGGGGGTTTGACCCGGGCTAGGCACTCGGGTCTGGTTGACCTGGTTGACCCGGCCAGAAAATATAAAAAATAAAATAAAAATGCAGAAATTAAAAAAATCAGAAAATCACTAAAAAATCGAAAAATTCATTAAAAAAATATTAATAATAGTAAAGTTAAAAAAGGAAAATGAAAATTAGAAAAAAAATAATAATAATAGAAAATAAAAAAATGGGAACGGCGCGATTTTTTTGGGTCAACCTAGAGGGGGTTTGACCCGGGCTAGGCGGTCGGGTCTAGTTGACTAGGTTGACCCAGCCAGAAAAACATTAAAAATAAAATAAAAATGCAGAAAATAAAAAAAATCAACAGGGACATGATGATATTTATTTAGAAAAAATAAAATTAGAATACAAATAAAATAAAAAATAATAGCAATTGTGCGATATTTATTAAGTTCCTCTGTTCCATTTGTAGACATGGTACAACGGACTTACATTCAGCCGGGACCTCGGGACGATTCACTACTTACAGAGCAGGCCCGACACAGATCACATGCCATATGGAACGCTCAGGTAATTAAGAAATTTCTCAGTTGATCTGTCATTTGTAATAGCTGTATCGTAATAAAATCTACTAATGGTTAATGTAACATTTTATAGATAGATGAGGATCAATGTCTTAGATGTCAGCGAGATGGATCGATGCTACACGAAGCTGAACTTGATGAACGCATTGAACCGTATATTCGAGCTTCGGGATTTTACGGAGTTTGGAAAATGGGATTTTGGTAAATTGATCACCATTTGATTACAGCTCTGGTCGAGCGATGGAGGCCCGAGACTCACACCTTCCATATGCCGGAAGGTGAATGCACGATCACATTGCAGGACATCGCAGTGTTAACAGGGCTTCCTATTGATGGACTTGCAGTTACTTGCCCCACAAGTAGGAGTTGGCCCGATCTTTGTGAGAATCTACTTGGTCACCGCCCCCTAGCCAGTCAAATATGCGGTTCGATGGTAAAGATAGCCTGGCTGAGAGGACTCTTTGGTGTAATTCCTGACGATGCCGGTGAGGTTACCATACTGCAGCATGCTAGGGCATTGATTCTCCAGTTGGCTGGATCTATCTTTTCAGACAAATCAGGTGCTAGGGTTAGTTTGATTTTTCTTCCACTACTAGAGCACCTCTAGGATCCTACGCCGTACAGTTGGGGTTCAGCAGCACTTGCGTGGTTGTATCGGGAGCTATGCAATGCGACTGATCCATCAGCGCACCAAATCAGTGGTGCCCTACATGTATTGCAGATTTGGGCGTGGGATCGCTTCAGTTGTGTCACCCCATCCATCAGAAGCCGTGATCCTTTACCAGATGCACCTCTTGGTAGTCGGTATGTGATTTATTATTTTTTCAGTTCGTGAGTCATAAATTTGTTTCAGTGCGTATAATATATGTAAATGTTCTTATTTTTTATTTATGCAGCTGGACTCAACCCCTACAGACAACAATGGTCCTCACACATACTTTGCGGCATCTGCGCTACCAATTTGATAGAATGGCATCTATAGATGTAAGTCATGATAGCAACCAACGAGTTCAATGTAATGTTACCTTTTAAATTAATTCTTCGTTTAATTTGATATGTTTTAATACAATCACAGATTACTTGGGAGCCCTACACCGATGACATTCTCCAGAATCTACCAGATTACTACCTGCAGGGAGAACACATTTGGAGGGCTCGTGTCCCACTCATCTATTTCCACATCGTTGAGTGGCATTATCCAGACCGAGTATGTCGTCAGTTTGGTATGCATCAATCAATACCTATTCCTCCCAGTAATCATACAGGTTTTCATAATATTCAATTAAAGCTAATTACAAGGAATTGGGTCGATTTTCACGGAGAGTGGATTGGTATATGGAACAATCGTCTTGAGCACATAGTCAATTATGCTCCTGCAACGGAGCCACTTCACTATCATTCAGAATATATGAAGTGGTATCGCAAACACACACGGAGGTGGATTTCTTACACGGGAGGTGCAGTAGGTGGAGCGGTTAGTGCAAACACATTTAATTTACTTAATTTATTATTTTTTTAGTAACATAAGTTATTGGCATTCGATAACTTCTGTTGACTTTGATTTCATGAACAGTGTGATGGCGTGGAACAAATCGTACGATTGGTTTCCACTATATCTCGGGAGAACATGCGAGAGAACATACGGCATATAGATAAGATATCTAAGGTAATGCTGTGCGCCTTCAATGAGGAGACGCGGTTGACAATGATTCTACCACCCCAATCAGCACCAACAGCAGCACCCATTGGGCCGGACGAGGATGACCCACCTGAGACTGTTCAATCGACCCGAAAGACCACTCGAGCTCATCCAGTTGATGACGCCGTTTCCTACCCGTTCACCTATCATACGCCGGGGTTAAATACAGGGTTTAGCTAGTTTGCCAGTCCATTTCATGAGGGACCCGATTTCGCCTTCACTCCAACTAACTCTCCGAGTACCTATGGATCCGAGTTCTTCCCACACCCGTCTACAGTAGGATATGGACCATCGGAGCATCGAATATTTCCTGACTTTCATGATGCATCCACATCACAGCCACGCTTCATACCACATGACATGCCTTCGTCATCTACAGATCCTACTCCTCCAGAACGTCATCGTCGGTACAATACTAGGCGTCCCGAAGAACGAAGACAACCTGATTGCGGAACAGGAGGCCGCGTAGGAGGACGACATCATCATTAAATGTAATGAGGGTTGCAGCAACAGACGCACAGAAGCAACAGCAGTAGAATGCCTCGGGTGGTTCAAACCCCCGACTTTGGGGTCGGTTTCCTCAATCATTTTGCGTGATTTGTTGGTATATTATTGTGGAAATGCATTCTACGTGCGTAGACCTTCGATTCGATATGTTGTGTGGCCCGTGGTTATGACCGAGGTGTGAGATATGCCCGTCCAAAGATGCCTTGTTGGTCTGATCGGAATCCGGAAATTTTGCCCAAGTGTTGGACTCAGTCCAACTTGCTTGCTTCGTGCTCGTTTTTCATTAGCTTAATCTTAGTATTTTCGGACTATTCTTGGTTTATTGTGTTCCTGGTTCATAGAAGAACGCGTGGTTGTGCTCATTTTCTCTCATTTCGATCTTTGTGTAAAGTTATGGGGTCGGGAATACCCCATGTTGGCCCGGTTTAAGCCCAGATTTCTAGAAAAACAGTGCGACCCTCCTACTTTGGGGTCGGTTTTCTCAGTCATTTTGCGTGATTTGTTAGTATATTATTATTCAAATGCATTTTACGTGCGTAGACCTTCGATTCGATATGTTGTGTGGCCCTTGGTTATGACCGAGGTGTGAGATATGCCCTTCCAAAGATGCCTTGTTGGTCTGATCGGAATCCGGAAATTTTGCCCAAGTGTTGGACTCAGTCCAACTTGCTTGCTTCGTGCTCGTTTTTCATTAGCTTAATCTTAGTATTTTCGGACTATTCTTGGTTTATTGTGTTCCGGGTTCATAGAAGAACGCGTGGTTGTGCTCGTTTTCTCTCATTTCGATCTTTGTGTAAAGTTATGGGGTCGGGAATACCCCATGTTGGCCCGGTTTAAGCCCAGATTTCTGGAAAAACAGTGCGACCCTCCTACTTTGGGGTCGGTTTTCTCAGTCATTTTGCGTGATTTGTTGGTATATTATTGTTCAAATGCATTCTACGTGCGTAGACCTTCGATTCGATATGTTGTGTGGCCCTTGGTTATGACCGAGGTGTGAGATATGCCCTTCCAAAGATGTCTTGTTGGTCTGATCGGAATCCGGAAATTTTGCCCAAGTGTTGGACTCAGTCCAACTTGCTTGCTTCGTGCTCGTTTTTCATTAGCTTAATCTTAGTATTTTCGGACTATTCTTGATTTATTGTGTTCCTGGTTCATAGAAGAACGCGTGGTTGTGCTCATTTTCTCTCATTTCGATCTTTGTGTAAAGTTATGGGGTCGGGAATACCCCATGTTGGCCCGGTTTAAGCCCAGATTTCTGAAAAAACAGTGCGACCCTCCTACTTTGGGGTCGGTTTTCTCAGTCATTTTGCGTGATTTGTTGGTATATTATTGTTCAAATGCATTTTACGTGCATAGACCTTCGATTCGATATGTTGTGTGGCCCTTGGTTATGACCGAGGTGTGAGATATGCCCTTCCAAAGATGCCTTGTTGGTCTGATCGGAATCCGGAAATTTTGCCCAAGTGTTGGACTCAGTCCAACTTGCTTGCTTCGTGCTCGTGTTTCATTTTGCGTGATTTGTGCCATGTCCACAAATGGAACAGAGGAACTTAATAAATATCGCACAATTGTAATATTATAACATTACAAAAAATTCATATATATAATTTACATAATTCACACAACTAAATTGAGTATGGAAATCAGATGTATTACATTCAATGTTGACACACAATCTAAATTTTATTCCTGGGCCGATCTGTATGCACAAGTTTGGCTGTTGTGCCCTGATTTTCCACAGTTGGTGCAAGCGTTACGCGAAGTGCTACTGCTCGGCGTACTCCAGTCCATCTCATTATGTATCCGTGATGCACGGGGCCTTCCTTTCTTCCTAATACGGTTCGGGTCTGGCACTAATAGCAGCTCGTCAGGTTCAGGCCAGTAATCCGAATGCCCCAATGGATGAAACATATACTGATAGCACTGAAGTGTTCTATCCAATGTATAGAATTCATCTACGAACGCATGGTAATCAATTGCATATTTTTGACATGCTGCAATTACGTGGGAACATGGGATTTTCATCTCTTGAAATTTCCCACATATGCACGTTCGCCGGTTTAGCTGGACTTTGTGTTTGTGGCCCCCTGTTCCTTTGGATCTATTACATTCAGTTTTAACTTCAAAAATCCCTGTATCAGAGTCGAACCGTGTCACATCATGCCTATTTGCAGCTTGACTGTTTCTCTCGAGCATGTTACCCGCAAATTGAGTATATACCCATCCCTATACCTTTTGCGTCCTGTATGTCGTTCTTCTGGTGTCAAAATAATAGGCCAATTGATAAAATATCTTATTCACCATAGCTGTTATTGGCAGAGCACGAAAATCCTTCAGTATCCCATTAACCGATTCAACTAAATTCGTTGTCATCGATCCATATCTCCTTCATTCATCATAAGCCTTCGTCCATTTCTCCTTTGGAATCTGCTCACACCATTGAGCTGTTTTTGGATGCAACTCACTCATTCGGCTCATGATGTGTAAGAATTTCCGCTTTTGATTCTCGTAAGCTGTACATTACAATAATAATAAGTACTCGTCACACAAATTTATGAACACGTTTATTCCTCAAATAACGTAAATTTAAAAATTTACCTGCCATCTGAACAGCTATTTTTCCTTCGGCATTTTTGAATTGCTTATTGTAGTTGCTGACAACATGCCGAATGCAATATCTATGGTGGCCATGTGGAGGACGCCACTCTTCTGTCTCTATTGCTTTCAGAATCCCCTTATGCCTGTTTGATATTACACAAATATTTTGTCGGCCATTAGTGACATATCTCCGCAACAGATCCATAAACCAAGTCCAATTGTCGCCATTCTCCCGATCAACCACGGCAAATGCCAACATAAATATATGATTGTTGCCATCAAATGAGGCCGCACAAAGGAGCGTTCCTCGGTATTTCCCGTACAAAAAAGTTCCATCAACAAATATCACAGGACAACAATTTTGGAAACCTTCAATCGTTTGCTTGAAAGTCCAGAACATCCGGTTGAATACCTTGACACTATCATCTTGGCTCATGCAATCATCGATCACAAAATGAGAACCTGGATTCATTGACTTCATCATATTCATATATTGTCTTAACTGACCATACGACTCATCCCATCCTCCAAAAGTTTTGGCAATCGCCATTTGTTTAGCTGCCCAGGTTTTTCGATAAGTAGGTTCGAAGCCCAGCTTGTCTTTAATCTCGGCCATTAATGGCTTGATTTTGATATCTGGTTGAGCGGCAACCATTGCTTCTATCTGGCTGCAGAGGTACTTCTGATCAAGTTACCGATGATCCCTTGATATTTGCAGATTACGACATGTATGTGGCCCACTATACTTAGTTATTGTCCAAAATAGGTCATCCTTTTTATGAAATGCACGGAGCCGCCAACCACACGGTTCATTTGGATTCCCGCACTGTATAGTATATTTTCTCTTCTTTGACTCACCACTGCGAAAGTGCTGATTTCTTCTCAGAGAATACTCTTTCGCAGCCAACTACACCGCATCTCGTGATAAAAATAACATCCCAACATGAAATTCTGTTGATTGATCAAACAACATATGGCCCGGCTTGCTTCTTATATCTACTTGCATCATATCATAGTTAATCTCTGAATGGGGTGGTGGATGTACCAACGGCAAAATGGGATTACTGCAATGTGTGTTGTAGTAAGCCTCCATATCGCCACCTCCGTCATCTTCTTTGGCACCTCCGACATCTTCTTCATCACCTCCGTCATCTTCTTCGTTACCTCCGTCATCTTCTTCCAACCATAAATCATCTTCTTCATCACTATCAGCATCAGCATTATCATTGTTATCATCGTACTCCACGTACTGATTATCCACACCAACTTCATATTCACCAACATTGGAACCTTCCCCAGTTAAATCATTTATCGGTTGGTGTTCATCTACAGTTGCATAAAACTGTACAAACCCCATAGAATCACACTGACATGCAAACTGCATGATTATCTTAACTATAGCATCATTATGCACCTCCACAATTTCATATATACAATGACCGGCTGCTTGAATCGGTTGTCTATACATCAGACTAGAAATATACTGATTTTCTGTTATATTCAACTGGCGCTCAATCATAGCACGCAACTCATCAAATCTGGATATGTTTCCCAACTCAAACATAGCATATTGTCCACCTTCGTAATCATATCCAAATTCATTTCGTACTATTGTACCTCCCCATTTCACAGTCCCAAAAGATGTAGAAGACATTCTACTAAATGAAGAAATTATAAATTGCTTTCCATCCATAATTTAATAAATATTTTTCCCTAGACAGTAATAAATTAATCATATAACTATCAATATAACAAATGAAATAAATAGGGTCACAAAATTATTTAAGAATTTAGGTATTCTTTAAAAATATTTACGGATTTAGGGCATGAGCGGCTGTTTTACAGCTAATTTTATATTTCAAAGACTCGAAAAATTGAAATCGACAAAATTAGGTTGGACCAGTTGAATGTGGTTGTTCCCCCATTTTCTGTGATTTTTACAAATTTTTTTAAATGACTCTAAGGCGATTTACCCATAAGGGGTAGAATCATCATTTAGAAGGAAATGAAGGACCAAAATCATCAAGAATAAGATCTAGTCAATTAATTGACCAAATCCTAATTTTTGAGATTCTTATTATTATTATTTTGATTTTATTTATTTTCTAATTTTCTTTTTCGTTTTTTTATTACTTTTTTTTATTACTTTTTTTCTATTCATTTTCCGGACTGGGTCGGTTCGACCCAACTCACAAACCCGAATATCCGGCCCAAACCCACTCGGGTTTGAACCGGGACTAACTGGGACTAAAACGACACAGTTTTGGGCATTTTTTTTATTTCAAATTTTTCTGATTTTTCTATATTCTTGGAAATTTTTATTATTACGAACAGATCCTACGGTCCAGGTTTGCCCACGTGGCTAGCCCACGTCCGTTGGATTAGGCTCCTAAAACCAACGGCTCAGATTTAACTGAAGACTAAATCTACACCGTCCGATCTAATTACCACATCCTACGGTCTAGATCTAACCAGGGTTTTGCACAAAAATTTTCGTGGGACGTGTACATTCAGTTATTCTTTTAGTATTCTGAAAATCCAAAATTTCAAAAATCATGATTAAAATAGAGTTTAATACGCACAACATTTTTAGTGAGAAGTCTTGGCACCTATAACGTTGTGGTCATCCAAGGAGTCTTTAACAATTTCCAAAACTTGTTGAAAAGTCTTGGCACCTATAACGTTGTCCACTTGCTAAAGCAGAACATTAGGTGGGAAATAGACAATTATATTTGATTTCAATGTGTGCCAGCCAACATCGTTTCTTCATTGAAGCACACCAGAAAAACTCTCTTATTCTTTTGTGAAAGATTCTGACTTGGCCATAATATTTTTGGGACCAAACAGCACAAAACAACAACAGTGACTACACAGCACTAAAATAACATGTTTTTCACATCAAAACGTGCTCAAATTAACACTAACAAGGATATAGGAATTACCTTGACCCAAAAAGCGTGCGTGCGTCGAAATGAGAATCCGGATACTGGGTCTCCTTAGCTTCTCTGCTCTTCTGCTCTAACTTCTCTGCCGTGTATAAAAAATTAACATTACAAAAACGAAACGAAAAACACTAAGGGCAGCAGAAAATCGATTATAAAGTGAATCGTTACCTGGTTCGAAGGTAAGGAAACGTCATCGGAATCAATGACCGCGGATACGGAGACGCCGAAAATCGACAAACGACCTCCAAATCTCTCTTTTCTCTCTCGATTGTCTCTCGTTTCTCTCTTTTTTCTCTCCGTGTTCACCTTCACGCCTTTGTTATTTGTATCAGAGGCCTGAAGGATTCATGAAGCGCTTGCAAGGCATTCAGACCTCTGAATGCCTCCACGTGAAAAGCCAGGTGCTTGCAGGCATTCAGAGGCTTCTGAATGCGCCTGGCCCTTCACGTGAAGGGGAAGGCATGCATGAAGGAGGGAGGGTCTGGCTGCAGCAGAGGGGGGCCTCGCCTGGGCGTCTGCATGTAGCAGAGGGGGGCGTGTAGAGGGGGGCCTCGCCTGGGCGTCTGCATGCAGCAGAGGGAGGCGTGTGGCACTTTGGCAGAGGGGGTGGGTCTAAGTTCGGCAGGGATGGGACTGCACTTAGATGAGTTCGGTAGCGGGGCTACCGAACTTACGCAAGTTCGGCTACTATGATACCGAACTTGCATGTGTTCGGTAGTCACGCTACCGAACTGAAGTTCGGCCCCGACTTGCCCCAAGTTCGGCGGTAAGATCGCCGAATGGGACCCTAAGTGGTATATTTTGGCAAACGAGACCCAAATCTGTAAATGTTTTTTTTTTCTAAACCCTTTTTTTAAAAAAGCCCTCATTTCTTTTATATGTCGCTACAGCATAAACATTTGAAGTCTAGAGGACTTATCGGTGCGGCCTCTAACCGCGAGCCGCCGCCAGTTGGCGGCCGTTAGCCCATGATTCCGGCGGAGATTCGACTGTGTTCGGCCAGATCTGCAGTAGCGCGGCATCGGCACCGGCTGCGACGACAATCAGTGGACTCCTAGAGCTTCGACGAAGTTGGACCGAAGCTTAGACGAGCGGGAATGCTCGCAAACAATGGTGGTAAACCGGCGAAGTATTCTGCCGAATGGGGCTCGGCCGGAGCTTGGCGAAGCCAGTACTCCTCTGTCCTGCCTCTCTGACCTTGTGCGAATGGAGGACCATCCCTCTCCAAGAGCTCCCTCCTGTGACGCCCTCTTCTCGCACTCCCTCTTCTCTCTATTTTCTTTTTACTCTCGCTGCACCTTCTTTTGTCTTTCTCTGGTTTTCTTCTTCCTCCCCCCAGAACTCTCTTCTTCTGTAGATCTTTTCTTTTCTAGCTTTTTTTAGCCAGAGAACCCCAGTTCAGAGAGCTTTGGAGCTTTTTTCTTTCAAACTCTCTACTTTCCCCGCTCTCTTCAACTTTTCGGTGGCCTCTCGAATGAGCTCCCCTCTCTAGGACTCTCCAGGAGCTCCTCCTGCCGAAGACTTTGTCTCTTTTTTTTTTTACTCTCAAGAACTGGGAGGTTTTTTCATGGGACCTTCCTCCATTTTTTTTGGCCCTCTCTGTCTGCCCTCCCTTTGTAGCCGAGAGGCTTTTTTTAGCTCACCCCCCTTCTCTCCTTTTCTTCTTCTCGCGAGCTCCCCAGTTCCCAAAGCTACCCCCGGAGTTTCACCCTCTCAAACTCTCCCCTTTCTCTTCTCCCAAGCTCCCCCTTTTGAGCTCTCTTCACGCCGGCTCCTCTTGGAACTCACCCACTCGGGACTTGTTCCCCTCCCCAGCTCGGTCTGCCCTCTCTTTTCCAAGTCCCCCAGAGACAGCTAGGCCGTAGTGTGTGCAGCTTGGTGGGAGAGGCTTGAGCTTGTTTTGGGCATTTTCTCCATCGGGAGTTGTCACTAGATGAAAGAAAGAAACGCGCGCTTCCTCTTCTATTTTTGTCTCTGCGTGTCCTTCTTTGTTCTGCACTCTGCCTGTTCAATTGGACCGGTCTGATCGGTCCGGTTCAACTGAACCGGTATACACCAATCGGGCCGATTCGACCATTTTTAGGTCGGTTTTCGCAAAAATGAAAGCGGTTCCTTGATCTATACTGTATTTAGAACCTCACCGTGGCAGCGACCTTGCTCGATCGGCTTTAAGCTTTGAGAAAACCGGCATCTTTTGACCAAATCGGAGCGGTTTTCCATGACCCAAATCGAATCCTCAAAAATATAAATCGTCCAAACACAAATGGGATTAAAATAAAAAATTTGACTACTTTTCCAGATTTTTCGACATCATTTGGTATTTTTTCTAATTTTCTGCTATTTTTAAATGAAAAGAAATTCCAAAAATTTCACAAAAAATCGAAAAATATTTTTGTGCTCAAAATCGGTTCCTTATGGTTGGCCAAGGGTCCAAAAGTTGATTTTTGAATTTTATGAATTTTTATTGATTTTTAATTAATTTTCTAAAGTAAAAAGACTGATTAAAAATTAGGTGTCAACACTCATGAAGCCCTCCATTTGCAAGTATGAGCTGTGATTTCTTTGTGGCAAACCGAAATTGGGGCTAGGGTTCGAAATTGGGGATTTCTTCTTTCAATCGGCGGATTTAGGGTTCTTATTTGAAGAACCATGTCCAAAATGACATCGTGAAGGCTTCTGCTACTGATTGGACTCTCCGGTGGCCACATGGACTTCACTTATTCATAAAATAAGGCCACGTTAGGATTCTGGAGGCCATGTGGACTGCAAATTGGACTTGTCACTTAAGTTATCCGATTGAAACTTTTGGCACCAAAGTGATCTCCGTACACAACTTTTGGCACCAAAAGTGTCATTTTCCCAAGAAATTCTGCTCATTTTCCAAAAAACAGTACATCTGATCTTTCTAGTTTAGAATCTAAGGCCAGGTGGTTCCTCCCTGCATTCTGGCAGTCGAGAAGCCCCTCTTGTTTAGGTTGTTCCTATTACCTCGGTATGTCTTACCGCAGCAGGAGTCACCGTCCGCAGAAGTAACATAATCGATTTTTCCCAACCGACTCAACATCTTCTGGGTCTACTAGTTCCAGACTTGGAGTTGCTACTTTTGTCAGTGCTAGTGATGCTACTCTAGCTCACGATCATGAGTAAC
Organism: Lenwebbia sp. NSW1173648; assembly: GCA_029784005.1. Lineage (NCBI taxonomy): Eukaryota > Viridiplantae > Streptophyta > Magnoliopsida > Myrtales > Myrtaceae > Lenwebbia > Lenwebbia sp. NSW1173648. Next base: position 28,588,844 of record JARCGZ010000002.1, read on the forward strand.
TCAACCAACTGACTCACCAACCTTAGCAACTTCTGGCTTATCCACTGACTCAACCAAATCAATCGATTCATATACTGCAAGTGAATATGAGTTATTAGAATTCTCATCCCGGGCGAAGTAATGAGCACTCGATCTTACTTATATTATAGAGGGAGAGGGAATTCGATAGGCAACTTAGGCCTGTTGAGCTTTTTCGTGTAACGATTTCTCAAAGCACGTCCATTTACACTTTGGATAATGTGTCAAGTTAACGCTAGCCGGTTGGTAAACCCATGATCAGGTCTACTCTAAAGTAATCAGGGCCACTTTTCGACAAAAAGTTGTCTCTTAGACAGTGACTCTCAACTCGTGGTGGCGGTCTCTCCCAACTAGCAACCTACGATAAAGCGAAAAGGCCTTGAATACCGCTTACTCCCAACTTCGTGTGATGCTTAGTATAGAGGGAAAATTACTAAAAAAAGTCCTAAATCATTTGTAATTGTGCCAATTCAGTCCTAATTTTTTTTTTTTTTTTGCTTATTCAATCCTAAACCTTTTGCAATTGTGCCATTTCAGTCCATCTGGAGAATTTTGGCAGGCCGACGCTGACGTGGACGCCGGCCGGCCGGCGACCGAATATTTTAATATTTTTTTGAATTTTTTTATGAATTTTTTATAATTTTTATTTTTTCGTTCTTTTTCTTTTTCTTTTTTTTCCCCAACCCCTCCCCTTCCTCAGCCGGTCGCCGAGGTCTGGCGAGGCCAAGCCTCGCTGTCGCGACCTAAAAATCGGGTTTTCCAATCTTAGGTTAATGGATTACTAAATTAATTAATTAGATTAATTAACTTAGCACGAACTCTCTCAAGTGCTATCAAATCGTGACTTATGATTCAGGTGATTATTAGGCAAAAGATTTAAATTTTCAAAGCCACCGCTAATCATTTTTTGGTAGGTCGATTAGAAACCTAAGTAAATTAGTAGGAGAACTAAATTACTTCTGCGAACCAGAGATTTTAAGTTCGGGACTTGGTTACATTAATTTTTTAAACTAATGCCCTTTCGGTACCAATTTCATGGAAAATGTTTAATCTAACAATTTTTGATGAATTCTGACTTAAGGCTCAAAGGTGCATTTTTGGGTTTTCTTTTTGTGATTTTTTTTTATTTTCGAAGTTTTAATAAAAAATGAATTGGTTTGTGATTATCTTAAAAATTTTGGATTTTAATTTTGAGTTAATCCCCAAAAATTTTAAGAAAATCTCTTATCCCTAAGTCTACATCTTTAAAGATTGAGGTGGATTTGAAAAGATTTTTATTCAAAAGATGCAATCCATTAGATAGGATTTCTAGAAAATCCTATCTTCCTAAAGATGATGAGATGTGGTTTTTAAGAAATCATATCTTGCTAAATCTTTTTTTTTCTTAATTTTCTGAGATTTTGTGAGATGAATTAAATATGAGCCATGAGGATTTCTTTTGAAGATTTTCGAATTTTCTGATTTTTTTTTTGTGATTTTTTTAATGGATGAACTTAAATTCAAATTGCAAATATTTTATTTTAAAGATGATCATCGTAATTGCTCCCGAATTAAGTTTCGATCTGAAGCCTGATAGATCGACCCTAAAAATTCAAAATACGCGCTATGAATTTAAGTTCATATAAGATAGAAACAATTAATTCTGACTTGACCGTGGGCCCCACCCAATTAAATTACCCATCTCTTCCAAGTCCCGTCTCTCTCTCTCTCTCTCTCTCTCCTTCGGCCGGCCACCCCCCATTTCCCCCTCACCCTCCCTTTTTTTTGGATCACCACCCACATCCCAAAAACCTCCATAACCACCACTTCAAGCTCTGTCGTCGCCACCCACCACCGTCGCCGCCGCTGTGCCAAGCTGCCGCGCGCCACCCGCGGCCTCGCCGCCTGTCGTCGTCTCAACCTCCGCGAGCCCCAAGCCACCGAGACCCGCGGCTCCCGCTTCGCCGCCGTTGGTCACCACCCCGCCGTAGCCCCCGCCGATCCCGAGCCCCGCCTACCCCCCCCGAGCTTTGCTTCACCGCCGTCCACCGTCGTCGACCGTCATCACCGACCACCGCGACCCGTGGGACGCCTTCCACTCGTTGCCGACCCTCGTGCGCCGCTGCCAAGCTCGCTGTGCCGCCCGCGTCGCGACCCACGCCCCTCCATGCCGCCGCCGCTGTCCACCGCCGTTCCAAGCCGTCCACGAGTTGCAGTCGTCCGCCGTCATCGTAGCCGCCTCCTAGACCCCGAGCCGAGCCGAAGCCGCACCGTCGTCGTCGTTGTGAGTTAACTCATAATCTCCGATTAGGTCGTTAATTGCACTTCAGATTAGATTAATTAGTTACCGTGGTTAGATTAATTAGTTATCATGGTTAGAGTAGATTAACTGTGGTTACTATAGCTAACTGTAGTTACCTTGGGTGATCGTGATAGGTTAATTAGCTGAGGTCGGGTTAACTAGTTATTGTCTGCCTAATTAACTGTTGTGGAGATAAATAGTCAGATTTGAGATATTTATCTGTTATTAATCAATAATTATTTGGACGCTGATTGGTTAATTGCTGATTGCCTTGAGTGTTTAATTGCGTGGATCTGCTGAGTGATCACTTAAGTCGGAATATCATGTTTAATTGAAATTGAATTACCCGTGTGATCAACCGAGTCCTTTGAGCGTGAAAATGGTTGCTAGCCGAGTTTTGAGAATGATTGTGAATGTGATTGCATTGGACTAAACATGAAGATATGAACTGGCTTGGTTGCCTAATGTGTTTGTGTGGTCATACGATGGTTGAACGTCACCCTAACGTAATTGGGGACGTGGCGGTACCCTTGATGGCTTGGGTTCGTCGCCTGATATGTCCGTATCGACTGGGTCGGATTCACACGGCTTATTGGATGCATGACAGTCTGTGCTGGCTGGGCTGGATTCACACAGCTGATCGGATGGCGATCGCAGCTTGTGATGGACTGAAGTTCCTTACCGGAAAGCCTAGTATGTCCGTCTCGGGAGTCCTGAGGGAGGCTATCGGTTGTCGTCGCTAGATGGAGCGGGATGACGCCCAGTCCTGCCGGAAGAACACCAGCGGTCGGGCTGTGCTGTGGCGAGAGTGGAGTATCTCTTGTGTTAATAACTGGAACACGCGTGTTGCATTGTGCATGAGCTATTGAGTGGTGTTCTGGTTGTGTGCTTTGGCCAGACTTGATTGAATGTCATGTGATTACTGCTGTGTGGGCCAAGGCGGGGTAAGTTTGCATGTAATTGTCTATTGGCTGCTAAGTTGTGCCTATCTGTTTGGTAGCTAGAGTGTGGCATGCATCGCACGCTATTGATCTGCCATCGCTTTATGTTACATGTTTAGGCCGCCTGAGTGAATCAACGTCCTTCTCGGACTTAGGCGTTAACTCACGGAGATTTTATATCTCATTTGTTGTTGTTAACTGTTTTCAAGTCCGTAGTATGGAAGTCCGCCCGGTCTGGTTCGGGGTGCCTCCCGACCAATCTTTTGATATCACGCACCACCCGATCCCGGGTTCGGATTGCGTGTGGGAACACCATGTGACGACCCTCTAGGTCGAAGAAGGGATGGGGCACCTGGTGCCTCTTCGCTTCAAGGCCTGGTTCGTTCGTCACGGGGATGATCTCTTCGGGCTCATTCGGGGGTTCGATGGACCCCCGACTGCAACCCCGGTGATTCGGACGTGGGATCCGATGGATATAGATATCCCGGATAGGGAGGTGGTGGACCCTAAACCCGACTCGGACGAGGAGGACCCTGAGACTCCGCCTGGTTACCACGGCTGGTGAGCGAGTGTGGAAGTGGAGGCCCATTTTTGGATGTAGGTTTTGGTAGTTGTAGTTAACCCCTAATCCTGTCCCGGTATCTTTTTGATGGTCTTAGGAGGTAGCACTGAAGAGTGGGTTTGTAGATGTGTTTGCTTCCCTTGGGTTAACAGTATATAAATAAAATAATTTTTACTATGGTTGGTTGTTGTTTGTCCTACTGACTGTCCCTGTTGTTATTTTTGTCTGGGGTTGTTGTTGTCGTTCCGCGTGCGCTTAATTGCAAGATAAAATAAATGGGTCGATGACATACTTGGGATGTTGTCCCTTTGACCTGAGGCGTTTGGTAGGGTTGTCGCGTGCCCGAGAGTCGGGGCGTGACAGTCATGGCTGGGCGAGGCTCGACCTCCCAAGCCTAGATCTGGGCCCCCATGGCGAGGCTCGACCTCGCCGTCGCCCAGCGAGGCAGCGGAGGGGGCTCGCTAGCGGGCTCACTCCACTGGAGATCGATATTGAGGACCATCATCGTGTGGAAGCCACGGGCGGCTCCGGAGGGGTCTCGCCGGCGGGCTCGCGGTGGAAACTGACGAAGGAGTAGATCGGCATACTAGAGAGCCTCTACAGGCAAGGGATAAGGACGCCTATGGAGGACCAGATACAGCAGATAACAGGGAGGCTCAAGGCGTACGGCCACATCTAGGGCAAGAGCGTGTTCTACTGGTTCCAGAACCATAAGGCCCGCCAGCGCCAGAAGGAGAAGCAGGAGAGCCTGGCTTACCTCAACCGCTACTTCCGCAAGTCTGGTCATCCCACCTTCCATCATCCTTGCCCAAATTGTCTGTCGGTGAGCCCCCTCTAGAGCCGCCAGTCCCAAATCTAGGCTTGCGAGGTCGAGCCTCGCCATGGCCGAGCAAGGTTTGGCCTCGCCAGTCGCGCCTCTGGCCAGTCGTCGGACCTCGGCGACCAGTTGAGGAAGGGGAGGGGTTGGAGAAAAAAATAAAAAGAAAAAGAAATAAAAAATATAGAATATAAAAAAATCATAAAAAAATTCAAAAAAATATTAGAATATTCGTTCGCCTGCCGGCCGACGTCCACATCAGCGCCGGCCGGCCAAAATTTTCCGGATGGATTGAAATGGTACAATTGCAAAAGGTTTAGGACTGAATCGGCAAAAAAAAAGAAGTTTAGGACTGAATTGGCACAATTACAATAGATTTAAGACTTTTTTGGTAATTTTCCCTTAGTATGAATCGACACAAATTACGTTTACGATGAAAATGCACAACATGAACCCTTCGCCCACTCGTCCTAAAAACCAGACTAAATGAAAGCAATAAATTTAGGATTAATCACAATTATTCGCCAACCAAATTTTTACAGCAACTTCAATTGGATCTTATACGTATGGATTGAAAACCAAATGGTTGCTTAAGAAAAGACAGCTCATCTACATGACCCTTGTAAGGCTACTTCTACCTTGCCATGGCCTTTGGCACGGTGAAAGTGTCAATGGGCAATGTGGCGGCGGACAAGAATCGGCCATTGGATCCAATGTTCGTCAATCCAAACGAAACGATAGATCAAGTATGGAAGTGCCAAGTTGATCGATCGAGCCTGCGCCATCGGCGATTTATTTCGACAATATCCTCATTTGATTTGCATTGCACCAGGATTAGTTCTTTTCTAAATTACCACTCTGTAATTTGTTAAACGAAATGACAACAAGAAAGCGTAGGAGATATCTTCGCCTTTGGCATTGCGTATGAAATCCTTAATCACAGGAGAATACATTGTTAATGGTCGTTAGATTCCTGAGGAGCAATTGTTATGGACTCCAGAAATGTCAAGTCTCGTGATTCCAGGAGCTTAGATTCCTTAGGATTAATCATCATCTAGCGTCCGACATCGATATCATCAAATCAAATTGACGAGCCCGAGTCTGTCTAAAAAAACAGAATGTAATCCATCATATCATATAAATATAACCCAATCTTATAACTTAATCAAATTATCATCACCCCCCATGAAAGTTGACTCGAAACAAAGTTATAATCACACCCAAAAGAAACAAGTTCTTACACTTAATTCTCAGTCATCTCGAAAGGTTATGAGAATAAAAGGTTAAAGAAAGGAAAAAAAAAACACATCATAGAAAGAACATAGCCAGGATTAAAATCAATTGATTCTTCTGCAATTCATCCTGATCTGACCGCTAGACCCGGTGAGAGGGCTAAGGCCTCCCATCTTGACCATGGCCTTGGCAAAATCGTCCCTGAACGAGCCCACGTTGTTGCTGTAGGCGGTCACTTGAGCGTTGGTCGAACCCCCACTGAACAGCTGCTGGTCCGAATGGAGCAGGCCCTTCTGGCTCACCAGGTTGCTGAAGTAGGCGTTGTCGAAGGACTTCGGGCTCGTGACGTCGAGAGGGGAGAGGTTGTTGTCGTCTCCCGAGCTAGGGCAACTGGCCTTTAAAGACGTGGCGAGCGACGAGCTTATGTCGCTCTCGTTGTAGAGCCGGGCTCGAAATGTCGTGCACCTGGCCTGGCCTATGGTGTGGGATCCTGAGAGCGTCACCATTTCTTTGGCAGTGAAGCCTTTGTTAGAGAAAGAAGTGATGAGGCCGCTGAGATTAAGAGTTGGAGCTGGGAGGTTGGTATTAGCAGCGTTTAGGCTCGCCGTGGTTGAATCTCTTCTTCCTAGTTGAACTTGCCAACTCCGGCCACCCAACTGAACATCAAATTCAATGGATTCACATAAGCTTAAGAAATCTTCGTATTATTCTATTAGGGATCAATAATAAAATTATGCTCCAAGAAATCTCGAGGGCTGGGCGCTTACTTTGACGACGGAGTCCCTAGCAGCGACGGCTAAGATGTCGGCGCACGAGACAACCCCGGGACACTGTTTCTCCACTTCCGACTTGATGGTGTCGATCACATCGAATCCCCTCACGGAGTTCTTGTTGGGGAATGCCGTCTTCTCCCCGGTGAAGTTTGCGGTATCGTCTAGCAAAATCGATGCATCACATCCCTGTTAAATAAAAAATTATTAAAAAAAAAATTCAATATTTCGTCTTTCTAAATTTACAAGATCTAACGAACCAGAAAGGATGATCTAAATATTGAACTTATGAGGAAACAAAATAGTGTTTTTGTCCTTTTGACGACGAATCGGAAAGAGAAAACATTATGGAGAAAAAGGAAATATTAGGGGAACAAAGAAGACGACAAAGTTAGAGACACCAGGTTGACAGGTCGTCTAATGGTGTCCTATGATCCGCTCATTGTCGTTCTTTCTTAATTTAATGAAATCATTGGCCCATGTATATCTCACTTGTTGCAAAATTCCTTAAAGATCCGAATCTCCAAAATGTTGGTCACATTTCTTTTATGAAATATTTTTTTCAACTAAACGTATTGTACTCACTAATGTATGTGACATGTGTGGACTTATCTAACCAAAGCAAGATCAAAATAATGAAGAACGAAAAAAAGGATAGTGTTTTGCGACGATCAATCGAAAGTACATGTAAAGGAATAATCCATGCATGGATTGGGAATGAAGTGAGAGTTTGCACGTAAAAGAGCATGCAAAAGCATGCACTAAATTGAAGGTGAAGTGGAAAAAGATTGAACGACAGCGAGAAAGCTGAAGAGACTTGCATTGACAAAGCAATCGTGGAAGTGAAGACGGAGCAGCGACGCTCCCATGCGAGCCTCGCTGGCCACCGCCAACTTCACAGCGGTTTCGATGGTCTCGAGAGCTTTCGGGCACCTCCACGCGTAATAATTTTGGCCGGACAGCTGCACCGAGGCGGATCCCGACGTGACCGTGCAAACGAAGAGAACGAAGCAGATTTTCAGGGCTGCATTGGAAGCCATGACTGAAGGACGAATCAGATGGGAAAGAGAGAAAGAGAGAGAGACAAGGGAAAGATCTCGCAAATGTGGGTCGCGATCTTGGTTTGGGTTCTTCATGAACTTCAGCATGTGGTATTTATAGGAGGATTGCACTACTTTCGGGACATTAATCTATAGTTCTTTAAATTGGTTTTGGAGGTCAACGCAGGCTTCCTGGAAAAAGAAAGCGTGATAAATTAAAATAAAAGAAAATAATTTGGGCAAGAACATATGTAAATTTCTAGCTTGAAGCAAAGGTCGTCCTTGAGATTGTGGAAGCCATGCCGGTGATTAATTATATAATCTTAATCAAAACAGGTTCGTGTCGGGCTGTCATGTGTGGAAATTCGACAGAATAGTTGACCAGTCAAAATTGCCATAGCAACGAGGAAGCTGCTGATGATCAATAATTGTAATGGGACATGATCCTTTTTGTAATGATTCGGTCCATTGTGAACATAGTCCGTTAAATCATGACTTTAGTCGAAATATTTTATATCTTACTGAAACTTAGGTAGAAAATTGATGACAGATTGGCTTTTTTTAATTTAATAAGTCTAAATCACGAAGTCAACAGTTCTTTTTTGTTCAATTCATCTTGTAAGGATCCAATCAAGCTACGAGATAATTAATGTCCCAAGGTTAGTTTAGGTACGCCAAGATTTAAAGTAATACCTCGGTTCCCAATTAGACTCATTGTCATTTTTTCCTTTTATGACACATGGTTTATAATAAGGAAATTAAGCAATGTAAACACGAATGAGAATAGATAATCGATGTCTTCATGCAATGTATTTTTATTTTTTTTCCATTTTCAATTACCTCCTAGAGATGATGTGGTCAACTGCACAAGAATCCGACCCAAAAAAAAAAAAAAAAATACACAAGAATAATTGCAAATGATTTGAGGCTTTTGAACAAGATGCCTCTTTAAGGTTAACGGGAGAGCCGAGAAGGTCATATACATGGAAAAAGAAAATCACGGAAGATTGCGATGATCTATCTATGTTATCTTTTACCATACAACCACTTTGAACGGTCGACTCAATTTAGTCCCACGAATACGTATAAATCGCTCTGTTCAAGTGAATGGACCCACGATCCACGTGAGGAGCGTCTCTCAACGTTACTCCAAGTGATCAAAGAAGACGGTGATTAGAAGCTAACATAGCACCAAAATCAAGCATTTAATCACGCGATCAATACTTAGTGATTTATCTCTCCATGTACCCCCCCTTCCTCTCACATATGCACGAAACAGTAACACCAATATATTCGTTCAGATAATTTGTGAACCTTAATCTTTACTGATCAATGGAAGCGAGCAGTAGCATACCGGCGAAATGCCACGTGCCTACTCTTCAAAAGGTCGAGAAGGACTCGCAATCTCTTCCATCTCCTCAATGAATAAATTGTGTAATATCGGATACAGCGAAAGTGATTTATAAAATAGACATGTCAAGCTACGTTAAAATTGACTCATAAAATCGGCAATTAAGTGACGTGGCGGACTCCCTCAGTGGGAATTTAATAAGAGACGTCTGCTTAAATATATGTTGTACCAAATGTCTTGACTTTTTTTTTCCCGTCAAAATAACATTTCATTTATTTTCACAAAAATACAAGAGAGTTACAATGCAGTCCGACTGCAAACTAAGACAAATCTCAAACAGTTTCAAAATAAAACAAGCAACAAGAATCTCAAACAGTTTCAAAATAAAACAAGCAACAAGAAGAACCTAGCACAATCTATTTCAATGCCTGTGCTCCTTTGATTTAGGTTTTCTGTGAGGCATGTCGGCTTTGGTTTTCACGTGAAGCAATACCGACAAGGGCGAGGACTACACGACTCACAAACATATCAAATCTCAATAGTAGAAAAAAGAAGGTAGCGGCCTAACCGTCTTCAGATTTCTCCGCTTAAGCTTACCCGTCGTCAATCAGGGTCGAGATGTTTAACGCTTAAAAATATGTACCAAAATTTATTGTAACGCGCAATCCCCTTATCGATTTACTGATCCGGTTATTTCATTTCATTATGTCGGAAGCATAATCGATATGTGATGTTCTCTTTCACATAAATGATTAACTTATATAGCAACCGGGTGTAACCAAAAGAAAACGTGCTTGGTGGGCGTATGGTCCACGCACTTTAATTGGTCCGCGACGGCTAAGCACGTAAAACCAAAGCTGTCTTCTCTTCTGTCCCTTCCAAGTTCCAATGTCCGATGAACCCAAAAGAAGAGAAAAAAGTCAACATCGGCCAACCATGGACTTGTTCAGGCAACGTATCTGAGACATTGCACAACTGGGCAATTCCCGATCACCTCCTTGACATCTTTCACGAGAATACATTAAAGAATCACAAGATGACAAAAAAGAAGAACAAAAAGTAAATAGGTTGATTGTTTCGTGGTCGGCATGGGTACAATGTATCATCGTAATGGAGATTCATAATGGAAGTGTGGTTATTTAGGGTTCTATGATTGATTGTGAATGTATCCAAGTTCGTTGAGAATTAACAAGTCTACTCTTTTGCGAGACCTACTTCCTCTCAAACCTCCTTTTGTGTGCATTAGATTCATGCACACTCAGCTCTTGAAAATCAGACAATTAAGTGTTCATTCCAAGAATTCCATTTTCTTTACCAGACAAAATATTAATGAGGCGGGTTAAGTTCGTATCTACCTATTTTGAAATTTTGAATTGCAAGAAACATACGACACTTGTATTCCATTTCCCGATACACGCACGAGAGATGTGTGAATGATCTGACTCGAGACTTACTATAAATTCGACAGTAGGTTGTTTTTTTACTCCTCTTCTTCTTCTTCTTCCGGATATATAGTTTAAATTCGAACTAACCATTGTTTTTTTTTTTTAAGCTTGAACTGCTAAAGTATAAATATCCTAAGAAACAGAAACCTTGCTCTGTAATGCCATGTCCAAAAAGAGTGTCGATTGTGAGGATAATATCTACAAAATCAAGATTAAATAGGTTGTCTATGAAGCTCTGTCTTATCAAAGACAAAATTATCATCTAAACCATAAAATCAAAGATGAATTTCCTCATCACCTCCATATTAAGGCAATTACATTGGCCAACAAAGGGTAAAGATGTCGACATTGATTTTAGTACAAATAATTAACAGAAAAAAAAAACCAAGTTGCAAAAAATTATGATTTGAAGGAACTTAATTTTTTTTTTTTCTGAAAATAGAAAAAAAAAAAAAAGTCCAACAGTCAAGGGTCAACATTCTCTAACTATTTTTTTACATCAAAACGATACGAAACCGTGTCCTCAAGGTGAATTACATGTTTTCTCGTGCAGCAAGATTGCTTAACTCTTATTCATTATGTGATTAGAAGCTTCATTTTAACTGGCAAACTTGACATTTGTCAAAGTGGCTTAGGGAATCCTGGAAACAGCCAAATCGGACCAATTATTTGGCTTCTCAGACAGACACGTTGCTTCTCGATGAGTTGTCGGAAGCTTCTTTTTCATCTTTATGCTTTATTTTTTGCAATTTGCTTATAAATAAAGCGTCATATATGTTGCCCTACCAAGGTCAAAGTATATAATATATAATAATCAAAAGGCAGAAAGACTCTCTCTCTCTCTCTCTCTCTCCCCATGTGCTTAATTGGATATTCTACCGTGACAGCTTACTCTCATCACCGAAGTTCTCCTTTGAACCCCTACTCGGTCTGGACGACACAACGAGAATCCATACGACGTGTCCAACCTCATCAGTCCAAAACAAAGAAAGTACTTTCAGGACCGGCTCACCCATTCGGAGCAAAATGCATCGTTCGGGCCTGCTCAAAGTGTTAATGCACATGCCCGTCGGCCTGCCTTGGGTAGGATAGCACCTGCTCCTAATAACTCCGTGAAGGCAGGGCGTGTAGGAGAATCGTCATGACTCAAATGACCGTGAGATCAGTCCCATACTCTAAAGAAGCTCGGAAACTAAAACGCCATAAACAGCTAATATTCATATTCAACAGCATTGTAATTATTAGGGAAAATAACATAAATAGTCCCTAAATTTTGGCTCAATGTACAATGTGGTCCCTGGACTTTCAACGTGTTCAATGTAGTCCCCGAACTTTTGGAATATGTTCAACTTAGTCCCTGAACTATAAAAAAATGCCCAATGTTGTCCCTAAACTTGAATTAATGGGAAGACTACATTGAACATCTTCCTATAGTTCAGGGACTAAGTTGAACATGTTTCAAAAGTTTAGGGACCATATTGGTCAAATTAAAAGTGTGGGGATTACATTGCATATTAGATCAAAATTCAGAGATCATTTGTGTCATTATCCATAATCATTATTGTTTGTTGCCCATCACGTGTCTAATTATCTTTCCTCGGAAATTATCGATCGTAAGCGTGTGAGAAGCGGTGAGAAAGCAATAGAGGTGCGCTTGAACGCAGCCAATGCATGCAGAGCTTTTTAGCTTAGTCCCCACAGGCTAGCTTTTTTCGTTTACTGACCCACTTAACATATATAAAAAGAGCCCACGTGGCTACATCATCTTGAACAATTCTTGATTTATTTTTATTTCTATTTTATCATATCAATTGTTTACGAAGTCTGTTGCGATTGGTCAATGATTATAATTGTTTTTTTTTTTTTTTTTTTGCGCATGCTCTGCATGTGCTAGTGGATGCACGTGAATGGAATCGGACGCGTAAAGAGGATAGAAACCATGAACTATTGCTGATAATGATGACTCTTTTCGATTTGGTTGAGATGTTTAATTAGTGATCAATTAGTGTGCCAAGGGCCCCTAGGGATGGCATGGTTCTAGGGTAGAATTGAAACTGGAGAATCGAACTGGTGAGAATTTGTAGCATCCCAAGGCGCCATCCCTTCTATGCTAATCGCGATATGCTTTAATCTGTTATTACTCATAATACAGAAGGCGAATGCGGAAGCTTTAGTACAAACAAGCGAGGCCGACATACAAGTACATGCTTAAGGGTAGGAACGCCTAAAGGGTGGAGCCTTTTTAGGTTCACTACGGCTTACAATAATAGCAAAATTAGTCAGCAAATGAGAAATTACTTACTTTTATATAAAATAGGCGTTCAAGTACATCATTCATTTCACACGAAAGAGTACACTGGGAGGATTTAAAAAGGTAACAACTAATCCCGAATACTATCCAATAACTCCTCCGACATGCTCCGACACCATCGCTATTATCTTGGACCACGGAAACTTGGTTATCTGAAAAAGGTTTAAACAACGAAGGGGTGAGCCGAAACTCAGCAAGAAAACATTTAATCAAACGACTAACAAGTCTAATCGCCCCTCAATCAAGCGAGGCCCACGAATGAAAACGCCATAGTTCACATGGCTTTTTCCAGTGGCTCAAGGCCAAAAGCTATTTGGTCTGGAACAGTGAATTTCGCTCTAATTACCACATATTTAGCAATTCAACCCACAAATCAGCTAGTCCGATAGCTCAAGTTCATAATTCACTAACAAATAGACATGATGGCTATAACTAGACCTCAAGCCTCTCCTTTTACCCCCGGCCAAACCTCATAGCGGGGTCGATCAACAAATTCACGATGAACTCTTCTAGCATCATCCATTCTCATCCATGGTCAAGACACCCTATACATGGCGTGGAGTAATTCACGGCAAACCGAGACCAAACGCGGCGATCCAACCACATAACCTAGTTACCCAAGACCTAAGGATGCTAGATCAAGCGACAGATCGTTCATACAAAGGCAATTCCCCTTCCATGCAAGCCAAAAGTTTCACTCACATACCCATTTCCAAAGTTCACCATTCACGCTAAATCAAACGACAATCGGACAATCTAGTAGTAAGATTAGATATTCACTTGCTTCAGGTTGCCGTACGAAGAAAACGGAGCTCAAATAGCCCTCCGAACAAACTCAATCCGACCTCCCTTGCGTCGGTTGCCGTGCGGGTACGAGAAGAAATGGAGCGAGCGAGAGTGAGCGTCGAGCAGGGCTGAGCGCGAGCGACAGGAGCTCGTAGACCTCCACCTTCGAGCTATGGCACCGTCGGCATAAACGGGAGGGGGGGGGGAGGAGCTGTTCGGTGAGAGGAGGAAACGAAGAAGAAGAAGTAAAACGAAGAGAGGAAGGGAGGTGAGGGCTGTCCATGGGAAATGAGGGGGAAAAAGTGAGGAGAGAGAAGATGGTGGGGGGTTTTATAAGGGGCTAGGTCGGTAGCTTAGGGCGGTTTAGGGTGCTTCGCGCTCAAACCGCGAACCAACTTCGTGTCGGACCGATAACATAAACTAGCTCAACCACTAAATCAAATACTAACGGTCCGTCTAAAAATGTCGCGCCCAAAACTCCAACGCCACGCTCAAATAATCCACCGCACCACAATTCAATCCCCCAATTCATAGTCCAAGTTCGATAGTGACTAAACGGCTTACGAAAATCTAGGTCGTCATAGAATTGGTCCAATTTCAGGTTTTAGGATATGTATGGTAGGTTCCAGATTTCAAAACTTGGGGAATCAGTTCCGACATGTAGGTTTCAGATTTCAGGTGAAACCTAGAACAAGTCTTTGTGTTTTTCTTATTTTATATCTTCCCGAAGTTCATTCTCTAGCGAACTCTTAGATCCAATCTCCTAGTCCTTGTGAAAAGGAAAAGGTCATCGAAAGGATCTCGAGACCCTCTAAAGCACGAACGAGACTTTTACTTTCTTAATTTTCATATTCTTCGTTTGTCTAATTTAATTTATGGTCAGTGGATTGTAATAGCAATGGTGGTCATTAGAGGTGATGATTCAATACAATCGTTCAATTAAGAATACACGTGAAATCTGGTTAGACTCTAAAACCGGCCCTGAAACCTGTGACGGGGTAGATTTCAAGTTTCAGATTATGCGAGGTAGGTTCGAGGTCCAAAAATTGAGGAACTTGGACTGACCTGGAACCACTCACCCCTAAGGGCCTTTACTTGAGAATAGTCGTCGTGATGAAATTCATGTAAAATAAAAGGTAAATATTTTTTTTTATCTTTTAGGCAATGTAGATAGAATGAATGAGGAGAAAGCTCGGCGTAAAAGAACTTTATTAAGTATCTATTAAGGTTACCCGCCGCGAAAATATTCATTCGTCCTGCGACCCACGCGTAGAAAATTCAAAGGGAAGTAAAGGGCCTTCATTTCTCTTCGGCCTCAATCAAAGTGGCCGCTTTCTCGGTTTAAGATGGGATTCGCCTCATTTGAGCAAAAATTCATTTCCTTCATTTGACCTGATAAAGAGCTTGGCCATAACTTTGTAAAGACGTATGGCATGCCAAATATCATGGTCAAAAAATAGTGAAGGGAACATTGGAACGTACCCCACCAGTACGAAAGACGACATTACACCGACCATCTTATCCACTGTTGATTCGAGGGTCTCAACTGCTCGATTTTTCGCTAACCATCAAATCAATGGTGGATTAGGCCGTTTAAGGAATTTTTTTTCTTATTTGGGCAATGTAAGCTGTAAAAATTCCCTAATTAAAACCCCTCGCCCCGTACTAATTTATAGCTGAAATTAAATCCACCATAAATTATGATTAACTACTATAGATAATCCCAATGGTGCAGGCAACTTGATTTGATCACCAGGCTTATATTTAGAAGCGCTTGTGATCATGGAATCCCTCGCAAGATTTTGCAGCAAATGACAAAGCATATTCTGCAGCTAGAAGCACACTCTCATCCTTTAAGAATAGATCTGCCACCATAAAAGATCAGGGACCGATCACCAGATTCAGTGATGAAAATTGCGCTGAAAATGAACTAATTTTCAGTTGAAAATGATCAGCCAGGGATGGCAATGCACATCCTAAATTACAAGGAGAAGCTCTCGACAAATTTCCATCCACATGCGATGGTCTAGTGCCAAGAGAAATAGAAGTGGAGATACAAATGCCAGAAAACTACGGGAAAGAGGAGGGCTAATAAGCTAAGCAAAGCAGAGTTTCGATGGACATTCGTCATGGCTCACTCATTCCTTTCACTCCAGCTCCTAATAGCTTCCAAAACGGCCTGCTTCACCACCTGAGCATCCATGCCATCGCCATGATCCTAGAAAAAGAAGAAATTTCTCCGTTTCATCGCGAGATATAGTTCGATATAGAAATATATATGTGCGTGTGTGTTGAGCATAGTAGATCTGTGGCGGATTGAATCAAACCGAGGGATCCATATCAAGAACAAGAAACTTATATCTGATGAAGCCCTAAAGTTCTTCTTTGTAACTTTCTCGATATCTCTCTATGCGAATCTAAACCAATTTCCGTACACACGGCGATCATTGACATTTCCAGCAGAAACTTATCACAAGGATGATCAAGCTCTTTTCTAGGAGATATTTTCAAGTGTCATATATGCTTTTGTTCTCGAAAAGTTATGCACCAATTTCTACAAATCGGAAGGGAGATGATTTATCTGTTGACGGTGATCAGATTGATTAGTACAAAGGATTGCCCAAGCCCTAGCTCGAGAAGAAATGACAGTGAGGGGTTAGAAGAGAGGAGAAAGAGTTACTTCTCCTCCTATGGCTTCGAGGTGGAAGTTGTCGGAACAAGAAACCCTAGCATCGAGAACGTTGAGCCCTAGCTCCTCAAAAGCTTCCAGTATGGAAACCAGCAAACCGGGACAGTTCCTTTCCGAGTACACGTTGATGCGGAACCCTCTATCTAGGGTATCCACCGTCACCTCCTGGCGAATGGAAGTTTTATATAAGACAAACCCAACAGTAATAAAGATCAATAAAAAAGCACAAGCAAAAAAGTCATTTCAGCTAATTTTCTCTTTCTTTTCAAACTCGGACGAAAGAAAATGATTCCGGCGGAACTGTGCTAGACTTCGCTTCCGCTCAGATTGTTCCCTCATCTGTATCTAACTATTAATACCCGGTGTTTCCCTATTCGGACGAAAAATAAGATAAGACAGAAGAGCAATTTGGGTCTCTGCTTTGCATGACTTTATCCCTATGCAAATCCTATTCAAGATCGTGCATATCCCTTCTTCGAAAGTTAATTTCACGGCTTGTTATTGGATGATGCAAGAATCTATTTGTCCCTGTCTTTCAATTTCTTCATTGTAATAGGTATGTAATCTCATAGACAATTCACCCCAAGACAAGGCTGCTAAAACTTTGGATAATCCTCCACACTTCCCTTGAAAGATGAAAGTATATTCGTCTAGTGGATTGGATGTGATCTTGTTTATTACATTACACGTGGGAAGGAAAAAATGTTGACTTGAAATGATTCGATTCATATATCTCGAACTAAATAACCTCATAAAATTAAATTGATAAGCCCTTATGCATGGCTCATGTGCATGATGATCTCAAGCAAGCTCGTGAGGTTAGGGGGAGTGTTTCATGAGTTCTAACTTGGTTGCATAAAGCAGAATTCTTGTTTATCCAGAAAAAGAAAAGAAAAACTGTACTCTCATGCAAGTCCGTGAACGTACCACAGGTAACCGGTTCGGCGAAGTCTGAGAGGTTCCGGCTTCTTGGTTGAGTCTCTCCACTTTCTCTTTCAGCTTGGAGATGTATTTGGTCGCATCCACTATGATGGAGGTCTTATTCACCTGCACATCAGAAGGAAGATACACGTAACAACAACTCTATTGAATCCAGTGTTTGCTTAGCCAAAGAAACTTAGGAAGGGACTGTTTAATCTTCACTTTGATTAATTTCTGAGAGCATATTGTATGATCAAACTGATGGTCAGTATCAAATTACAATCAAAAGTACCGCGGTGGAGTTCGTAGCAGCACGAAGCTGCTGCAACTTCTGATAGAGAGCTGCTCTCTTTCTCTCCCTCGAAGACATGGTGATGCTGCTGCTGCTGCTGCTGCTGCTGCTTCTTTCTTGACTTGCTTTCTCACTCGATCTCTGGTGCTATTATTCCTAACCTCTCTCTGGCTGTGGGGGGCCCTATAAATAGGGAGGTTGGTGTGCTTGCAAAATCCATTAGAAATTCTATTATTAGTTTCTTTCCTTTTGTTGTTTTCTTTACGTATCCAATGCAGTCTAAAGATCTTTGCATAATTTATATAAACCATGTGAGCGAATATCATCTCAATCGTCAATTATGTAGGTCCAATCGTAAGGTTGACATGATCAACATTGAAAATGGCTTGATCTACACGGTATCGTAACATCTTTTTGCACTAATGTGGTATGAACGAGTAAAAACTTAGAAATGAAGATGAACATTAGTGACGTATTAAGAAATTTACCCATTTTTATGACATGAAACTCCACGTTAGGTGTATAAACCCCGGATCAAAGAGCAGTCTTTGTTGTTCTGTGTCAAAAAGCACAATTTTTTTTTTTTTCATATTGCTAAATCTTATTAGGGCCTGTTTGGTAAAACTTCAGATTCTCTAATTCCCGTTCTTTGTTCCCGGGAACTAAAAAAAGCAGAAATCTATTCGGAAATGTAAATTTATTTTTTGTTCCCGATCTGTTCCCAGGAACAGAAACAAGAAGTAAAAAAAGTAGCTTCTTTGTTCTCAGGAACAGAATCAGAAACAATGTAATTTTATATAATAATAAAAAAATCAATGTAACTTAATGCTAATCTTTACAACCACGAGTCCACCGCCCCTGTCGCCGTTCGCTGGCAGCCACCGCAGCTCGCTTGTCCCCGTCGCCTCAACTGACATATAATTAGATAAAAAAAATTGCGAATAGAATTTTTTAGGGTCGTACCAAACGCATTTCTATTCATTTTCTATTTCGGGAATAGAAATTTTGTAAGGTTACCAAACACGTTCTTCCACTCAGAAACTGTTCCGAGGAACAGAATCAGAAAAAATCATTTCTGGTCAGAAATTGTTCTCGGGAAGAGAAACGTTACCTAACGCGCCTTAAGTGTTGCCAAGAAAAAAAAACTATTAATTAAAAAACCATGAGATAATTGTCCAAAAAGTCCTAAATTTATTGTATGGCGGCCAATTCCGTTATCAACTTTTGATTTTGGTCAATTTAGTCCTAAACCTTTTGGCTATTTGCCTATGTAATTGGCCAGAAATCACTGATGTAGATGGTAGCCATCCTATATGGCATAGCCAATGCAAAGGTTCACGTTTTTTGTAATTTTTTTTTAAAATTACCTGAATTTTTTATTTTCTTTTATAAATGTTACTACAAAATTTCATAAAATGAAAAAAGAAATTGGGGAAACAAGAAAAAGGAAAGAGAAAAGAAAAAAAACTTGATCAAATGTCACAAAAAATTGCAAAAATCATCCACATCAGCACCGGTCGCGCCATGTAGGACAACAACGCTAATTGGACAGCCACATTAGCAATTTCTTGACAATATTGATGGAAATGACTACAATGGAAAATTGTTAGAAGATTTAGGACTAAATTGATCAAATTGAAAATTTTTGTATTGAATTAGCTACTGTACAATAGACTTAGGACTGACTTTCTTTTAAGTAACATGTTGTTAACTTACCAATACTTTCATAAATTTTTTAACTTTTTTATTCTTTGCAAATTACTAGTTTCTATACTGCCTTACCAAATGTTATTTGCACAACTCATGAACCCTTCAAATTTGCAAAATGATATGATTAGAACTCAGTGGATATGTCTAAGTAAATCAAGTTATCCACTTATAAGCCAAATGGTTCCAAAAACAAGTACTGCCATGCAAAATTGGAAAGAATAACAATGTTCTCTACACAGTCCATTAGGGAAAAGTGTCAAAAAAGTCCTAAATCTATTGCATTGGTGCCAATTCAGTCCTAAACATTTTATTGGTGCCAATTCAGTCCTAAACCTTTTGTATTTGTGCCAATTCAGTCCTAAACATTTTTCATTAGTGCCAATTCAGTCTTAAACCTTTTGTATTTGTACCAATTGAGTCAATCTGGCCAATTTTGGTTGGAGATCGCTAATGTGGACGTCGGTTGTCCTACGTGGCACGGCTGGCGCTGACTTGGATATTTTTAATATTACTTTAATACTTTTAATAATTTCTTGAATAATTTTTTTTGGTTTTTTTTGTAAAAATATTATTAAAAAATATTTAAAAAATATTTAAAAATGTCCACATTAGCGCCAGCCGTGCCATGTAAAACAACCGATGTCCATGTTAGCTATTTTCGGTCAAAATTGGCCGGATTGACTTAATTGGCACAAATGCAAAAGGTTTAGGATTGAATGCAAAAGGTTTAGGACTGAATTGGCACCAAAATAAAAGGTTTATGATTGAAATTAGCACAAATGCAATAGGTGTATGACTTTTTTTTACACTTTTCCCCAGTCTATTCTTATCCGTTACATGCCTATTTACATAATTATAGATTTCAAACTGCGCATAGTAATAGTTTATGGATCAATTCATGACGATGAGCAGAATGCGGATAATTATTGGAGAATCTACTCTTATGACCTAAACCATGACCAGCACTCATAAGCATAATTAGGCAAAACTTGTGGTTAATAAATCATCGTATACTGCTATATAATGATGTGGGTAAATACATGTGAGCGTTTAGTTTTAAACAATATGGAGAAATGATCGGTTAAGCAGGAGAAATTATCCAATCAGTCCTCAATCATAAACTTTTCAATTTTGTCCTAAACCTTTACGCGAAATTTCAATGTAGTCCTTCCGATCAATTTTCACCGGAAATCGATGACATGGATCCGGCGATGACTGGACCGCCCCGTCAGCAATTTCGGACGAAAGTTGACTAGAAGGGCTACATTGAAATTCGCGCAAATTTTTAGGACTAAATTAGCAAAATTGCCAAAATTTAGAACTTAATTGACATCCATATAATAGACTTAGGACTGATTGTGTAATTTTTCCCAATTAAGCAAGTCTCTTGGACTTACAATTGTCTTCTTTAGAAAGATTTGCTATAACTATGTTCATTTATAAATGCCTCGAAGACACGCATTAACAAAATCCTTAAAAAATTAGGAGTGATAGATCCACGCACCGCTTACATCTTTCAATGGTTTTGTTAAATAGGCGTAATATCGACACATTGCGTATGTCCATACATACGTCGGAGGACCGCGCATTTTTCGTATTGTAATCAAAATCGGTGTCAAAAGTGAAAAAAGGAAAACATGCACATTGTAATAATACTATAGTATTTTCTTGACATTTTCTTTTCTGTTTGTATTT
The DNA here is from genome assembly GCA_029784005.1 of Lenwebbia sp. NSW1173648. Taxonomy (NCBI): domain Eukaryota; kingdom Viridiplantae; phylum Streptophyta; class Magnoliopsida; order Myrtales; family Myrtaceae; genus Lenwebbia; species Lenwebbia sp. NSW1173648. The sequence continues at coordinate 28,609,706 of JARCGZ010000002.1, forward strand.
TCAAACCTGTCATTAGCTTAAAGAGACATATCATCATACATCGACTTCAAGTCTTATAATAATGAGAACTCATTGCGTGTGTCTGTGGACCACAATGCATGTTCAGCTGTGACCTTGACAAAAATAGATGAAGGCAAAGGGTAGTTATTAATCTTTCGAGTGGAGTTAAGTGACCATCAAAACCCTTTATAGTGTCATGATCTATAGTTGGCTTATAATATAAATCAAAGGAAAAGGACTTCGATATTAGGACCCTTTTCACCCCTCGTTCACATTACAAATTGAGAAGGGTTTTGAACTTGCCACATAATGTCCTTTCAGATCCCGACGCATCCGTTTGAGAATATAACATGTATACAGACTGAACAAGCCACAACAACGTCGACGGACATGGTTGATGGCTGCTCCTCCGGCTAGCTAGAGCCATCGCCGCCACTACTCCAGCCAACGCTGCCACCATCTCTCTCTGTCTCTCCCTTCGCCGTGACCAAAAAGTCCTCGAGCTTGCCAGAAAAACCCTTTTCTAATCTTTGCCCAATTTATATTTGCTTGCCTTTTTTCCTATGTACCATTGTCACTAATTGAACCCACATTTAACGACATGGCATACGCCAAAGAGAGAGAATAATCCCGTGAGGAAGTGTTGGATGGAAAGGCAAAACACAAACCGAGGAATGATTTTTGGAGGCTTTCCCTTTCTCTGGCATCGATGCGTCTCTTCCTCGCCTCCTAATGCCCCTACCTCTCACGAGCATATTATTCCACTCAAACCCGCGTCAAGCCAACATCCCTACGAGTGAAACGAAACTGGATTCGGCTTAACGTCTCTTCAGTGGACCATTCCATTCTCATCACGTTTAAGCTCTTCCTCGGTAGTTCGCATGTCATTCCATCGGAAGAATTACCAAAAAAGACGTGAATATATTGTAATTATGTCAAATCAGTTCTAAACCTTTTTATTTTGCCAATTCTGTTCTAAATATTTTGCAGTTGTGACAATTCAATCCATCCTGCCATGTTTGACCTGAAATCGCTGATGACTTGGACGCCAACCATCCTACGTGGAGCAGCTGGCGTTGACATGGATAATTTTTTATAATATTTTAATATTTTTTTGAATATTTTATTTGTTCTTTCCTTTTTCCTTTTTCCTTTTTTTTTTCTTCCCTTCTTCCTCACTGGCGACCAGTTAGAGGTATAAGGGAAGAAAAAAAAAGAAAGTAAAAGCAAAGAGAAATAAATAAAAAAAGTTCAAAAAAAATATTTAATATTATTAAAAATTATCCACGTCAGAGCCGGTCCCGCCACTTAGGACGGCCGACTTCCATGTCAGTGATTTTCAGGTGGATAAATTGAATTGGCACAAATGCAAAAGGTTTAAGACTCAATTGACAAAAAATAAAATTTAGGTTTAAATTAACAATATTGTATGGTAATTCTCCCTCGTTTCATCCTGAAGATTCAAAGAGCCAAGCTTGTGCATGACTCTTCTTTCACTTGCTCGTCCCTACTTCAATTCCATACAGGTGAATACGCGTGTTCAAAATCAAGTTTCCGGGTGTTAACTCAATGTGTATCCGGCATCTACTCTAAACACCTTGCACGATGGACATCTTAGCCGTGTCGCGTTTGAACGCATGGGCATCTCTTTGATCCTAACCATCTACTTATGTTTCGACGTATAATAAGCTTTTACAAGAATGTACTATCTGGCTACGTATGATGCGGTGTGTTGTCGTTGATGAGAAAGAAGGGGGTCGACCGAAAGACGGTGAGATTTAAAACAAAGGGCGTATGACTCTGGTGCTCGTACTTCCACATCTTAAACACACTTCTCTACCGATCCATTTGTGACCTATACAAAAAAAATTACTCATGAAAATCACGTGACTGTTTACACACCTTCTCGAGCCAGTGTAGTGGTCCCATTATGACAGTGAAACGATCAAAAGATGCCGATTCGAAAGGCCTAATGACACAAAATCAATGGGTGCCGAAGCTGAACATAGGCCTGGCTTGGTTGTCAGAAGAGCTCTTGGTGTTCAAACTAGTCATTAATGGTCGGCTTGTAAAGGGACTTTTTGCTCCCGTTAAAGGAAGTGATCCGACTCTTTCAGAAAGACGGAACACCGAGATCAAACGAGTTATTAGGCGGTTAAAATTTCATGTCTCGAAAATATGCATGGAATTCTCAGTTCCATCTCCATTCTCGTGAGTTGTGTTCACGGGACTCTCCCCGTTTGACTAGATTAACCAAGTGCACTTATTCCGGCAGGCACGATACTCGAACATAGAAACTGATGCCGCTATCATCTTGTTCTCTTGCTGTTTACGAGAATAGAAAGCACAAAAACAAAAGAACATGAAACACACCCGTGCATATGCGTTGCCTTTATCATTGCAAGAAACCAATTCTCCATAAAAGCCTATTACGAGGGCGCAGCAGAAGACGATACCTTCATTTTGGGAGATCGCCAAGAGGGAGGCTCTCACCTTAATCACTTTTGTCCACGTTCTTGTGGAAGAGAAACAAATTTTGATGGCATGGCCTCGCTTATTTGCATACAAGTACAATGATTAAATCACCACAAAAGTCATCTCGATTTGGCTTATTGGTCTATCGTTATGCTTGATAGAGATTCCAGGTCCCTCGTATTTGGCCAATAAGGCCACCTCGATTCGATCATTGACGAGAATATATTTCCACATCCTTCTACCGCAAAAATAATACCATATTTACTTTTGTCTAGGGAGAGCATGGTTTCGGGGTAAAACCTGGAACCGGATTGATTCTAGGGTGTGGGGAAAATTGTCAAAAAAATTCCTAAACCTATTGCACTTTTACCAATCCAGTCCTAAACATTTTAATTTTGCCGATTCAGTCCTAAACCTTTTGCATTTGTGCCAATTCAGTCCTAAACCTTTTGCAATTGTGCCAATTCAGTCCTAAACCTTTTGCAATTATGCCATTTCAGTTCATCCGGTGAATTTTGGCCGGCCAAAGCTGACGTGGACGCCGGCCGGCCGGCAACCGAATATTTTAATTTATTTTTTTATTTTTTTTATTTTTTTATAATTTTTTCTTTCTTTATTTTTTTTTCCCTTCCCCCCTCCCCTCCCCTCCCCTACCCAGCGCCCGGCCAGAGGCGCGGCCGGCGAGGCTCGACCTCGCCGACCCAGATCTGGGCTTGCGAGGTCGAGCCTCGCCCGGCCATGGCGGGGCTCGACCTTGCCGTCGCCGGGCGAGGCAGCGACGGCGAGGTCGAGCCCCGCCTCACCGGCCGCGCCTCTGGCCGGGCGCCCGGTAGGGGAGGGGAGGGGAGGGGGGAAGGGAAAAAAAATAAAAATAAAAATAAAAAAATAAAAATATTCGGTCGCCGGCCGGCCGGCGTCCACGTCAGCGCCGGCTGACCAAAACTCGCAAGATGTACTGAAATGACATAATTGCAAAAGGTTTAGGACTGAATTGGCACAATTGTAAAAGGTTTAGGACTGAATTGGCACAATTGCAAAAGGTTTAGAACTGAATTGGCACAATTGCAAAAAGTTTAGGACTGAATTGGCACAAATGCAAAAGGTTTAGGACTAAATCGGCAAAATTAAAAGGTTTAGGACTGAATTGGCAAAAGTGCAATAGGTTTAGGACTTTTTTTGACAATTTTCCCCCAGGGTATGCACTGCAGGTTCTAGATTTCAAAAATTAAGAAACCGGTTCCTTTCGACGGGAACCTAGAACCTAGAACAAGTCTTTGTGTTTTTCTTATTTTATGTCTTTGTGCGATCCTGTGGTACTTTATAGCATGTGATGATAAGTGTGTAATCTGAAACCACTAGTCTGAGATTTCATTTCCGGCGATATTCTAACTGGAACTTTTACTTTGTTAATATTTCATATTCTTCATGTGTCTAAATATGAGTTACGATCAGTGGATGGTAGCTGTAAATGATAGTGATCATTCACTGCAATCGTTCAATTAAGAATATAAATAGAGCCTCGGTAGACTCTGGAACCAACCTTAAAACCTATGACAAGGTCGGTTCGAGGTTTCGAAATTGGAGAACCGATTCCGACGGGCAAGTTTCAGGACCTAGATCAGCCCTGGAACCGCCCACTCATAGTATACTTGTTATTATCAATAAAAGATAAGGATCATTTAAAGTCAGGAGATAAGTCAATCGGATTCAACTACCCCAAATAAGTGGGGACTCGGGATTCTCACTCAAGGGACAATCATAACTTAGGTTTGACTTTTATTGCATTATAAGAATAAAAAATCGGTAATTACAAGATAAAATGTAAACTCAAATCAGACAATCATATCCCGCAAATGCATTATCATATAAATCGAGAACAAACAACATATGGTGAAGTGTTATCTGCAAAACACGACATGGATAAAAAAAATTATTCCGATCTACATAATTAATGATTACAAAAATCGATGAGATCTTACCCATTTTCTTCTTAAGTTTTAGGCACCATATTGTGCACAATCTACTTTTGATTATTGAACTTACTTAAACTAGTAGTAGAAGTTCCTAAATCTAGTCGTAGAATAGATGCATCATTTTCCTCAGTATATGTAAGCGATTGCAAGAAACGCCTCCAATTAAATTGATTATGAGCAATTTAAAACTAAATAACAAAAAGAGGAAGCTCATTTATCACCAGAATAAAAGAATTAGTGCAAGTGATGGTTAAAAGATATCAACATATATGACTTAAGTTAACACTTGAATTTTATTAAGTCTTCAGTTTCTGCTTGCATGGGGTGGGGTGGGGGTTATGCACGCATGAGTGAGTTGTGTTATAAAGCGTTGTCGCGACCCTCTCGAGAAGATTTCCCCAAATCTCGAGGGAGCTAATGGATTGCCAAGGATCTCGTCCGCTCGATATGATGGAAGGGAAATAGGCACGGGCCCTCCCAGGCCCATACCAAATCGCGTCAGGGAAGAAATTTCAAATCGAGATCGACCTTAGTGTGGTCAGGTGACATGTGATAAGTGTGCATGCCATCGGAGTCGCCACCAATCATTTTTTGGAGGGTATGATCGGAAACCCCATCGAGCGGTTGGGAGTATCCGTTCGATTCTACAAAAACCAGAGAAGAGGGTTCGTGGACTTAGTTACGTCGAGATTATCATCGACGCCCTATCGATACCTACGTTGAGTGATTTCTTAATCTAAGATTTCATGCAGATGTCTTTGGAGTAAGGTAAGTTCTAACATCTAAAGGATTTCATGCAGAGGGAGTGACTATCCTACCAAACACAGTTAGATATGAAAGGTGAGCAAATCAAGGAATCAATACGTGTAGATAAATAGCATCAAAACATCACACAATTGGTCACGTGGCAAGCCTAGTGAAGCTCTATGAGCTTAGAGAATGCACGATTAAGGTTTGGAAATCATTTGGAAAAGTTGGGGTCAAAATGACCAAAGGGGCAAAACGGTCATTTTTGAAAGCTTGGGAACCCAAAATCAATGAAAATGGGTCAAACCAGTTGAATGTGGTCATTTTCCATTTTTCATGATTTTTGGGGATTTTTCTAAATTATTCCTGATATTTCTAATTTTTTTAGAATTTTTTTTTATGAATTTTTCCTATTTCTTTGGATTTTTTTAATGATTTTCTGAATTTTTTTTATTAATTTTTTTATTAATTTTCGGACCGGGTCAGGTTGACCCGGCCCACAGGCCCGAAGGACTCGGCCTAGACCCACGCGGATTTGACCCGAGCCCAAAACGACACAATTTTGATTTTTATTAATTTTTTTGATTTGTTTTCAAATTTTTTATGATTTTCTGAGAATTGTATTATTAAACGCCATATCCAATGGTTAGAACTAGGCCACGTGGCTAATCCACGGGCGTCGGATCGGACTACCAAAATGAACGGCCAAGATCAAATGGGGAGACCAATCCGCACCGTTCAATCTGAATACAAACATCAACGGCTCAGATCAGTCGGCACGACCAACTTGTGACCTTCCGATCTGTATACCTTGATCAATGGCTAAGATCACACGGCGAGATTGATTCTCGACCGTCCGATCATTTTATTTTCTGAAAATGTTTTATAATTCGAAAAATGATTTTTATTTTTTAGAAAAACCAGATCTGGACATATGGCACCACCCCCACCGTCCGATCTGTCTTTTTACTGTTATTAAAACTAACAGAATAACCGTCTGCGCTAACGTGGACACCACGTGTCAAGCCACATGGCGCCATCTTTGTCTTCCTCAGAGAGACGGTGGAACGAATGGCCGAGAGTTTCTCGACGACATCCGACAGCGAAACCTCGGCCGATCGACTTGAAACCGGTGCCGATCGACTCCTAATCTAGTCCAAATCAACATATCTCAATTCTAACCAGATCTAACGGCTACTCATGCATAGATCAAGCTCGCACAGAGGCGGCCATGGCAGATTCAATCAAGCAATCCAGAGCATAACTATTCAATAGCTTCGCAAGGGAGCATCATGAGGGGTTCAGGAAACTTACCTTGCACTCAGATCGAGCTCGCAATCGCTAGATTCGACTGGCTAAGTCGCGATGAAATCACGACTGGTAGGAGGTTCAACTCGGGAGTATTATGCAAAATCAAAGCAAGAAAAGAATGCGACGATGCTCGGTATAGTTCAAAGATGAAAACGCCTAAAAAATATGCGAAAATGGAGATCCCATCAAGGATCCGCCATGAATGTGCAGAGGTGAACTCAGAGATGCGACTCACCTTTCTCGGGATCGTCAAACCGCCGGAGTAGGTGCGATCGAATCCTAGGAGCTTAGGGAACTTTCTGGAGGTGGTAGCGTGGCCTGGTGTGGCCGGAGAAGCCGTGGCCGAGCTTGCGCAGTCCGAGCTCGAAGCTCTAGCTATGGCGTCGTCGAGAGCTTCTCTCTCCTCTTTCTCACTCTCTCTATAGTCTGTTTCGTCTGGTGAACACGAATGAAGATCTCTCCCAACTGAAAACGCGTGCAATTCTTCTTATCCCAATTCGAACATATTTTCGTGCGCGAGAGGTTTCCACCGCCTTACTCCCGCATGTGTCCTCACGTGCTAAATGGCACGAACGGCGCCGGAGACGGTGTGAAATTCTATCAAGTCCAAATGGCCCTCCGGTGCGCGCAAACTGGTACGAATTGAACTTGGTTTGCTCGATGTTGACTTTCGGTGCTCCGCCGTGTTGACCGAGCTTGTCAGACCTGCTCCGGCCATCATCGGCCACAAACCTGAGCTCAATCGGAGCGAAACTGGGCGGCGCACAAAGCCCATCCCCAAGTCCCTTTGATTACGGCCAATTAATCCTTCGATTTGAGTGTTAAAATTTGTCTCTCAAACCTGGTTTTGAACTTGTGCGCACGAGAGGGACATGGAGAAGGAGGGTCATCCAGGTCGGATCTTGTCCGACCCGGCAAACCCGGTCGACTAAAAATACCAAATTAACCCCAAAAACCTTCAAATTTTTCATATTAAATCACAAAATTGGACTCGGGGGATGAATTCTATCCAGAAATGCTAAGATTGGGCAAAAATTGTTTTGAATTATACCAAAGCCCCAAATTTGAGTTTTGACCCGAGAATTAAAATTTGCAAAATCCAAACCCTAAACAGCCAAATTGGACCAAACCACCACCACCACCAATCTATTTAGAAGGTTGAAAACTAGGGGATGACGAGCTTAGATTTTCAATTTGGTCCCTGAAAAAAGTTTAATTTCATTTTAATCAAAATCCAAGGACTAAATTGAAAAATTTCAATTCAAATTGGTCCAATCTGCCTAAATTGAGCAATCCCTTGGACAATTGGACCGAATTATAATTTTTGGCAATAGAGTAGGATGTCACGACTCTAAAAATACGAAAAATGGGAAATTAAAAATCTACAAATGCAATTTTTTGAATTAATTCGGGATTATGTTCAAAAAAGAAACATATAATCCCGAATCAAATTTTCGAAATTTTAAAGGGCCAATATGAAAAGGGAATTAAAAGAAAAACATTGGCTATTTTTCTATATTTTTGTGGCCTTAAATTCTATTTTTCTTAATTTTTCTTAATTTTTCAAGTACTTTCCTACTTTTCGAAAATATTAAAAAATGCAAAAAATATGTAAAAAAATAATATTTTGTTCAAAAATGGATCCTTAGGCTTGGCCAAGGCTTCCAAAGTTGATTTTTCAATTTTATGAATTTTTATAGATTTTTTAAGAATTTTCTTAAAAAACAAATGATCAAAAATTCGATGTCAACAACTGCCCCTCTTTGAAAGGGGTCTCGTGAGAGATCACTTTCAAAGACAAGACAACATCTAAAATTTAATCGACTCGACTGGGGAAAGACTTGAGAAGTGATATCCGACTCGTATACCTTTTCTGGGTAATCTTGGGTCCAATTTGCCTTATGCTCCTTTCGATATGAGAGAGAGAAAGGAAGAGATATTTACCCGAAGCTTACCTAGTGGTCGCATGGATATTGCTGAACTAATTAGAGCGGAGTGAGAACCTGAGGCTTCGCTATGAGAATACCCCAGGGGGATCAAAGATCGACCCGTATGGTAGGTTACCCCATAGAAGATCCTAATGAAACGATTCTAGTGATTAGAATGATTAAGATTTGACCCGTATGGTAGGTCACCCCATAGAAGATTCCTAATGAAAGGATTCTACTGATTAAAATGATTTAAATTTAACCCGTATGGTAGGTCACCCCAAAGAAGATTCATAATGAAAGGATTCTACTGATTAAAATGATTTAAATTTGACCCGTATGGTAGGTCACCCCAAAGAAGATTCCTAATAAAAGGATTCTACTGATTAAAACTCTTTAAAGGATCCTCCTTTAACATGGATTCACCGGATAATACCCTAATGCTGCCTTTCAGGTGAACAGAAGACGTATAGATTACAAAGATTGATTTTGGGTGCTATTCTGAGATCTGGGGACACTAGGGAACTTGCAGAAGCTTGAACCGGATTTTGCTTACCAAAGGAGGGTGTCCTTCTAGGATCTGGAGATACTAGGAAACCTGCAGAAGCTTGAACCCGATTTTTCTTACCAATATGGGTATTGTTCTGGGATCTGGGGAGACTAGAAAACCTGCAGAAGCTCACACCCGATTTTTCTTACCAATTTGGATATTGTTCTAGAATCTGGGGAGATCAGGAAACCTGCAGAAGCTCAAACCCTATTTTTCTTACCAAAAAGATTTCAAGTATTCCAAATATCTCAAGTCTTCAAGATGGGTCATGCTCCTATGATGTTTGTCTAGGAGTCATGTAGAATTTTCTCAACAGATGCAATGTGATGTAGGAGGTCATCCAAAACATCTTGCAACATAACAAGTATGATCAAAAATCCCTTACGAGAATGATTTTGAATCAAATGACCTGAAATTTCCAAAAAAGTTTGACTAGAATATCAATTGGAGTATACTTATCAAAGATGACTCCTCACAATCTTGCTCTCTGAATGGTTTTATTTTCTAACTGGGGAAAAATTCTTAAGAACACTTAAACTACCGCTCGAAACCCAAGTCAAGAATTTCGGGACTATTTGCAGTGCATACATTCTGATTGATCAGAGAAGGCTTTTAAAGGGACCGTAATGTGGGTTTGGTCAAAGGCTTATGCAACGGATATGTACTTTGAGGTTTAGAAATGAATCAAATTTTGAAAATATCTCCTTCTAGTTTACAAGTCAAGAACCTCGGAGATAAGATAAGACAAGATTGTACTTACTCATTTAGGCAGTAGCTTCTTATGTGAAATCCCGCATTGGCTTGAAACATCTCAATCAGAAAAGCTTTCGGGATGGGTTGTAACATTGGTTCAAGGTAGGCTTGAAAAAAGCCATATTTTCATAAAGAGAGGTATGAAAGGTTGGTGATCACCTTTGCATTATTACCAACTATCACATCTACTAGGGGTAGGTTTATACTTCCAAACTTCAAAAGTCTCCAAAAATGCCCATTTTCAACTAAGCCCTAGAGACCGTTTCTTTTATTGTCATTTGTGTTGACAGACTCTGTCTTTTTTTATCTGATTGTTTTGTTCTCATCAATTTCATTTTATATTTCACAATTTTTCAATGACTGGCTTTGGCCTTGCTTTTACTAGGTCCTTTGCTTTTGCTAACCCCCTAACTCGTAATCATTCTTGCCTTTTGACATGATCATTGTTTTCCTCCATCATATTTCAAACATCATGGCTTTTTCTTTCAATGAGAGGCATCGGCCTTGCTTTTACTAAGCACTTTGCTTTTGCTAGCTCCATAACTCCTAACCATTCCGGCCTTTTGACTCTTTCGTAGATCGAGTTCTAAGGACCCTTCCAACTATGACTTCGCTCTTTTTGTTGGTAAATCATATGCATTGCCCCAATGTAGGGAGGTCATCACCAACTGGGCTTAGAAATAAGGATTTAAAGGCTCAAATTGACTCGTCAAAGGATAAAGTGTTTGGGGATAGAGAAATGAAATGTACTTTCTTACTTCAAGATATTTTAAGCTTCCACGGGATATCACCTAAAGCTATCACAAAAAGGTTGATACAAGTTAGCACAATAAAGTCTTACCTTGATCTTTTCTCCAAGAAATCAACTAGTGAACCTCCAAATTGCCCCGTTGTGGGGTGGTTCTTAACAGGTTTGAGAATTCTCCCTTCATAGGCTCAAATGGGTTCGCAATGGATTAACATGTGTTTAGGATAGAGCAATGAACACACTTTTCGTCTTTTCAATCCATGTAGTCACTACAAAATGATCCTTACGTTCATAGATAAGGGTTCTATTCTCACCCTTTTATCACTCATCACTCGAGTGTGTAAGGACGTGTTTGGGCATGGTTTGCCTCTCATCTTCTGAGTTACTCCATATGATTGGTCTTAAACACCCTCATTTAGAAATCCATTTCAATTTTCAATAGAAATCAATCTCGTAAGGACTTTGATGCATGATGTATGTTTCAAACATATTTTGGATAACTTTAAAACTTTTTGAAACTCAAAATGCAGATGAAGTGAATTTGAGGACTTTAAGATTTTTTGATAGATCAAAATCGCAAAACATCATGCCTTAAACAGTCTTGAAAAGGTTTAAGAATAGGGGATACTTACCTTCTCGTCGTGGCTAAAGCTCCCTGGGGAAAAGAAATGATTGAGTATTAGTGTGCGTTCCTAAATTTTAAAAGAATTGGAACGATACAACTTTTACCCTCTATCGTGGTTTGTGTACTCCAATTGATATTTTGTCAAAGCAAACCAAACGTCGTAGTGAGTCGGAGTTCTTTTTTGAATGAATGCATTTTACCTATCTTCGGGATCGTTCCTTGTCTTTTAATCTGAATGGAATCGCGTCGAGTTACTCTTTTCATCCGAAAGTTTTCTTCCGACCTGTAAAATGAAAAGAGTGCAAATGTATACATGTATGCATGAAATATATGTAGAAGTCCTTAAGGTGGCTCAGACATCCATTGGGGGCACAGAAGCTTGATTGATTCTCTACTTCATTCAAGGGTAATATTTCTTAACAGCATTTGCGTTTACAGGTTTTGCCAATTCCTCTCCATCCATGTCTACAGGGATTAGGGCACTACCAAGTAGAGCTTTCTAGACTACATATGGGCCCTCATAATTTGGTGTGAACTTGCCCCCAGGGTGTGAGGCGTTCGGAAGCATCTTCTTCACAACTAGATCCCGATCATGAAATTTCTGGATCTGACTTTCCGGTTAAACGATTTAGCCACCCTTTTCTGATAGGCTTGCCCATGACAAATAGCCTTAAGGCATTTTTCATCAATCAGAATCAACTGTTCATATCTCTGCTGGATCCATTTGGTCTCCGCGAGTTTGGATTGGGATAAAATCCGTAGGGAAAGAATTCCAACCTCTACTGGTAGGACTGCTTCCATAATGTATACTAAAGAGTAGGGAGTTGTCCCTATTGAAGTTCGAATCGAAGTTCAGTATGCCATCAAGGCGTACGGCAATCTCTCGTGCCAATCGCGAAAATTCTCCGCAGTTTTAGATAGGATTTTCTTGATGTTCTTATTTGCCTCCTCCACAGCTCCATTCATTTGTGGGCGATAAAGAGAGGAATAAAGGTGGCGAATCTTAAAGCGATTCAGTAGGTCCTCGACCACCTTATTGTTCAAGTTAGATCCATTATTTGTGATGATTGCCTGGGGCGTCCCATATCTAGAGATGATATCACGCTTAATAAATTTCGCCACGCTCTTTGCCGTGATATTGGCGTATGAATTAGCCTCGATCCATTTGGTAAAGTAATCGATTGCTACCAGAATAAAATGATGTCAATTTGAAGCTTTAGGGTTAATTGGTCCAATCATATCAATACCCCACATAGAAAAAGGTCAAGCTTCGGACATCTGGTGAAGTTCATTCGGAGGCGCGTTAATTCTGTCCTCATAAACCTGACATTGGTGGCAGGACCTCACATGTTGATTGCAGTCTAACTCCATGGTCATCCAGTAATAACCGAGTCTCATAATCTTCTTAACGAGGAGATGGCCGTTCACATGTGGCCCGCATTCTCCCTCATGGATTTCTTTCATGAGTAGATTTGCTTCTTTGGCATCTACGCATCTTAGTAAGATCGAATCAAATGATTTCTTGCATAGAGTTTGGCCATTGAGGAAGAATTTCGTAGCCATCTTGGCTATGTATTTCCTATCTCCGATCTGGCTCCCTTGAGGATACTCACCTTTCGCCAGGTAATTTTTAATGTCATGATACCATGGTTAATCATTGAATCCTTCTTCAATTACCATGCAATAGGCCGGTTGTTTGATGATGTCAATCCTTAAAGGTTCAATGTCCATACCATTCATCACTTGCAGCATGGATGATAGGGTAGCTAAGGCATTAGCAAAATGATTGAGTCCTTGGCAGATATTCAAAATCGATTTCTTCGAACTCCTTGACCATTTCTTCCAAGAATCTATGATAATGGATAAGCTTGGGATCCTTTGTCTTCCACTCACCTTGGGTTTGTAAGATGCTCAGCATGGAATCCCCATAAACTTCCAATTTCTTTACCTTCATGGTGAGGGCTGATTGTAGTCCCAGAATCCATGCCTCATATTCGAAAATGTTATTGGTGCACGGGAATACTAGCTTGGCCGCGACTGGATAATGTTGACCTTTTGGGGATATCAGGATTGCCCCAGTCCCAGACCCGGTAAGGTTTACGACACCGTCAAAGTACATTGTCCATTCTTCTTCGGACAAGCTCGAAATGTGATTTTTCGATTCCTCATTATTCAAGGGCTTATGTCCCTATGCATTTTTTGCCAACATATCTACTATGGCTCTTCCTTTGACCGACTTTTGAGTTGAACTTCTAATGTCAAACTCGGATAGCAAGACCTTCCACTTAGTCAATTTTTCGATTAAGGACGGCTTCTCTAAAAGGTATTTGATTTGGTCGTTTTCCATGACCAACTAGATCTGGTGATGGAGGGTATATTGCCTCAACCTACGGAGTACCCACACTAGTGCTACACATGTTCTTTCGATCGTGGAGTAATTCATCTCAGACGCGATGAATTTCGTGCTTAGATAATAGATCGCTCGTTCCTTGCCATCCTCTAGGTTTGTTTGCGCCAACAAAGCTCCCAAAGATTCCTGGAGGACGGTAAGATATATAGTCAATGGAAAGCCAGGCATGGGCGACACGAGGACAGGTGGCGAAATGAGATACTCCTTAATTCTTTCCAACACTTGATGGCATTTGGAATCCCAATCACCTTGGCACCTTTCCTTAGCAACTTAAAGAATGGTTTTGCTATTTCAGAGAGCTGACAGATAAATTTGGCGATATAATTCAATCTTCCCAACAAACTCCTCACTTCCTTGATAGTCGTGGGGGTTGCAATATCTTGTATCGCCTTGATCTTAGAAGGATCAATTTCAATTCCTCGATTACTCACCATGAATCCAAGGAGTTTTCCTAACTGCGCCCCGAATATGCATTTAGCAGGGTTCAATTTCAATTTGTACTTCCGGAGTCGTTCAAATAACTTTCTCAATACTTGAACATGATCTTCCCAGATTTAGACTTCGCGATCATATTGTCCACATAGACTTCAATTTCTTTGTGCATCATATCATGAAACAAGGCCACCATAGCTCTTTGATATGTTGCTCCAGCATTTTTCAAACCGAAAGGCATGACCTTATAACAGAAAGTACCCCAAGGTGTTATGAATGCAGTCTTGGCTTTATCTTCTTCTTTCAAAAGGATCTAGTTATATCCGGAGAATCCATCCATAAATGAGAATTGTTCAAAACCGGCTGTACTATCAACAAGGACGTCAATATGTGGTAGAGGGAAATCGTCTTTTGGGCTTGCTTTATTCAGATCGCGATAATCCACGCAGACTCTGACTCTCCCATCTTTCTTCATTACTGGGACAATGTTAGCAACCGATTCGGGATAAGGAATCACTTCAATAAATCCGATTTTGAGTAGTTTCATCACTTCTTCTTCGATTTTCTTAGACAGGTCTGGCTTTGTTCGCCGAAGTTTCTGTTTCTTTGGGGGAATACTTGGATCAATCGGGAGTGAAAGTTCTACGATACTCGGATCCAAACCTGGCATGTCCGCGTAGGACCAAGCAAACATGTCTTGATATTCTCTAAGGAGTTTAACTAAACGGGATGCTTCAAATGAAGATAACTTTTCTCCAATTTTTACCTCTTTCACATTCTCAGGATTTCCTAAATTGATAGTAACTGTACCCTCTATGGTTAATGGCTTATATTCCTCATATCGACTCCAATCTCGTTTAATATCCCTCATATCGTCATCTTCTTCCTCCTTAATCCCACAGGAAAAGTCATCAGGACGGTCTGAGTCGCATAATAACCTGTTATGCATATGAGGGAGGGTATGCCTAAAATGTTATAAGCATGGTCAGTATCGTATAACCACTAGTGCAAATGCATGAATTTTCTAAAAAAGCATTTTGAAAAAGCATTTTGAAAGATGCTTTAGGAAAAGAAGGAGAAGGGGTGTTGGTCCTCATATCATCGGACGCTCTTGTTCCCCTATGATCATTTGAGAAAATAGGAATCATGTGGCAAATCAGGCCTCAAGCTTCAAAGATTTGAAGTCAAGTATCATCATCGAGCTGATTTGTTGTTCCACATGTCCTTAATAAAACTTGTGACCTTTTATTAGATGCTAAATGGACCGCATTACAACGTATACTGCTTGGACCAACGGCCGGATATCCAAGAGTGTTTTTCTAATGAAGAAAGTATCAACAAAATTCAAATTGCAAGTAAGCTACAATGCAGATATCTAAATGCGATAATCTAAATGCATTAGAATGCAAGAAAAGAAGGTGTAGCCTTTTTACACGGGCGGGGTGAAATCTTCGTCGAGCCACTCGATGATGACATTGACGGCATCCTCAAGAAATGAATTGGACATATCAGGATCCGGTATGGCTTGAATCTCTTCATCGGCCAGCCACTTGGGATATTTAGAGAAGTGCTGATCCAATAAGCTGCCAAATACTTTCGTTTTGCCTTTCCAGGCTCCGGAGCCAATGAAGGAGTTACTTCTACCTCTATGACTTCCACGGCTCATATTTCGACTTCCGCCTTGACATCCATGATATCCCCTTAGGGTAGAGTCCTTGTTGGACTCACCTATATACCAAAGACCGGTTCGGCTCTCATTAGAATCCAACTGGAGAGGTTCACGAATCCCTTGACCATACTTTCTCAAACCTCCTCTAGGGATAAAACCATAAGTTAACAACAATATTTTCCTAGGCATCAGAGTACATCTAGAAGGTGCGAGAGCTTTTATCTTGTTTCCGGGAGGCGTATGCGCCACAGCTACTAACTCAAGCGAGTGGTAACTTAACTCCTACTTTCGTTCTGGCTCCACATAAGGAACCGCACTTTTTTTATAAGAAGCGAATCCATTTCCCCGTGCACTGTAATTACATTGCCGTCTATTACGAATCGAACTTTCTGATGCAAGCTTGAAGGTACGGCGCTAGCCGTATGAATCCATGGTCTTCCTAGTAAAAAACCAAAGGCACTAGGGAGATCCATGACTTGGAATTTGATGGAGAACTCGATTAGTCCAATAAAGACATCCAGCTCAATTTCTCCTACGATGGTCTTTCTCATCCCGTCGAATGCTCGAATGGTCGCCTTAGAGGTGCGGATTAATTCTTCATTTATGCCCAAACTCCTTAACGTGGCCAAAGGACATATGTTGAACGCAGATCCATTGTCCACCAACACATAGGACACTTGCTTACCGTGACATCTCACGGATATATATAGGGCTTTGTTATGAGCCCACCCATCAACGGAGAAATCTTCATCCGAAAAGGATATTTGATCTTTTATCAGAATAGATCCGACGAAGTCCTCTAACTGCGTCTCATTAATGGTTTCAGGTACGTGGACCTCATTTAGCACTTTTAGTAAGGCATTCTTGTGCTTCTCTAAGTTAATGAAGAGATCCAACAGTGAGATCTGAGCTGGCATTTTTCTTAATTGCTCTATCACCTCGAACTCGCTTGTCCTGATGATGGACAACATCTTTTTAGCATCCTCTTTCGTTACCTCCCTTTTCTCGGGTTCGCCCTCTCTAGGTGCATAACACCTCCCGGATCTCATAACGGCATCTATCTCACTCGTGCCATAGTCCCAAGGCACTATTTCGAGATCATAAACTTCTGGCGGTGGGATCTTTATCACGATGGTCTGAAATTTTTCATTCTGCCATACCTCGACATCACTCAATTCGAAGTCGGATAGCGCTATCACTAGATGTTCAATAGGATCACTTTCAGCCTCTTCCCAGCTGTCTATCTGATCCAGTTTGATCAAGAATGGGACTTTTGATTTTATCATCGCGATTAATTCATCTTCATCGATGTCCTTAGAATTATAGCCACCATACGATCTTACGTGTAACATACCCGCGGACTCAGCTAAAGGTGAAAAATTATTCCACTGACGGTGGTCTCTTACTGGGGCTACTTCAAGAGAGGTATCAACCTGATTGAAAATTCCCTTATTTCTACCCTCACTCCTTCGGAGGATGCTTTCGTGCCTCATACCAATGCTCACCAGATGCTCAAAAGATTGAAAACCGTACGCATGCATACGGTCGAAGTATTTTTGGGGAAGAGTCTTTAGGAAGTATTCCACCATCTCCCTTTCAGTGAGAGGGGGTAGAAGTTGCTTAGCTTGCAATCTCCATCTGTGTGCGTTCACCTTGAACTCCTCGCCTTCGTCCATAGTAACAAGAGCCAAGTCATCTTTAGTGATAGTGAACTTTAGATTAGCCTCAAACCTCCGCATAAACTGTTCTGAGAAATCTTCCCAATTTAGAATGCATTCCAAATCGACGGACCGATACCAATATAGAGTTGGGCCTATCAGACTATGCTGGAAGTTGTTGATAAGGACCTGATCGTCTTCCTGGTGGCCGATCATTCTGCGAAGGTAATACTAAATATGGTCCAAAGGGCAACCGGTACCGTCAAACTTCTGCGGGAATGTCGCTAACTGACCAACTTGATGAGGTGTCATATTTCTCCTTCGAACGACGAGTTCCTTCAATTTTGATACCATGTTGGCCAAGTCCTTAGACTGCTCTTCTAAGCTGAGTAACCTACGGCTTTGCCGTTCGATTACCATTCTCAGCTCTAACATCTGGTAACTTTCTTCTGCATGCGGCACATTAATGTTGGTCGCTATTCTGGATAATTCAGATATCATCGAGACAAGATGATCCATGTTTCTTTCCACGGTGGTGAGTCGATCATGGGTTTCCAGATTCGCTTCCTCTTTCGTAAGAGTGTTGCAATCGTGAATATCCTCATCAATTGCACAGACCCCTCCATCCTCAATGGGGTCATCCATTTCGTCCCAGCCGTCAGGGACGATATCTTCAAACTTGATGAAGAAACTCGGAGGGACCGAGTAAAGCACATGAAAGTTATAACCTCCACTGTCCTGCCCCAGTGTATCAACAATATCGCCTCTTTTCAGGGCTTCTTGCAAAAATCTCTTATCAGCCTGATGAGCTTTCTTGCGGCGAACTTCATCTTCGTCTATCTCTTCTTCTTCTACGATATTATCGCTACTCAAGACATATTCTAAAGGAATCTTCCACGAGTCTCCATTATTAGCCTCCAGTTTAAACTCAATGAAGGACAAATCGACCATCGAACGGGTACCGTCGATCATGGAGCCATTAACTTGATCGATAATTTCCAAAGCGGTCATTTTCGTGAGACAGTGCATGTTTTCCTCTCTTGAGACCTCCCTTTCAATGGGGTATGCAGAAGCTAGATCCAACATTTCACGTAGCTTCGTCAGGTCCACCATGAGTTCTAGCTTATCGGCATCATTCTCGTCCCAAATAGAGTTCACCTCTTTATGCTATGGTAGAGGGTTTTGTTGCACGTTCAACTCTATTTTGTCGAATTCTAGAATTCTCCCATCTATCAATGCTTGTACTTTGTACTTAAGCGCGAGACAATTATCCACATTGTGCCCCTTCTCGCCCATGTGATAGGTGCATGACTAGGTCTCGTCGAATCCGGGAAATCTGGGAGGACTGGCTCTGGGAGGTTCTGTAGCTACCAATCGTCCTTCCAAAAGCATTGGCAGCAATTTGGACAGTGGATGAGGCAACGGTGTAAAAATCGGCGGAGCTTTCTTCTTAGGTTCAAACTTCTTCGGGGCTGACCACGACGCGCTACCCTGTGTCGGGGTGGAGTCTGTGAACTTCTTCGGTTTCGGTGGGTTAGGCACAAAAGCGACATCACCCGAATTATCCTGTTCCCTTTTGGTTGGGTAATGTAGTTTAAAGGCCGATTCAGGTATGTACTTTTCCTTCATGGCCCATTCATGGCGCTCCGCAACCTTGATAAGGTGTGCAAAAGTCTGGCATCCTGAGGTATTCAGCTTCTCAAAGTACTCATACGGTAGGGCCTTTAAAAACAAATCCACGAGCTCATCCTCTGGAATCGTTGGCTTTACTTGAGTTGCCATGGCCCGCCACCTTTGAATGAAGGTGCGCATTGCCTCGTTCTTCCCTTTCGTGGTCCTTAACAGGTTTTCTCTATTTGGTGTCGTTGCTGTGTTAAACTTATACTGATGTAGGAATTCTTCGGCTAGGTCCTCCTATCCGTCGTAATCTTCCAGGTCTAATTCGATAAACCAGGCTAGAGCAGCTCCCGCCAAACTCTCCTGGAAAGTATTCATGAGTAGTGGGACGTAGTCTGAGTAATGCGCCATCTTGCGCAGGTAGTATTTTAGGTGAGTCTTGGGATAGCCTGTCCATTATATTTCTGGATAAATTCTGGCTCTTTGTACCCTGGTAGAGTTTCTATCTTTGCGAACGGGGAGATTTTATTGAAGCGGGCCAGTTCATATCCCTGTCTATTCAGACATTCCTCAATCTTAGCTAGCCTCCTTGTGCCTTCTTCAGTTTTGGTCGTAGGTTTCTCCTTCTTTTCTTTTTCTAAATCGATTACAACTGGAGGAGTCTTAGGGAGCGTCTCTCTATCGGGATCTCCATTGGTGGTTTGATTAACTTTCGAGTCGGTAGACGAATTCGAATGTGCAGCCTGATTGGATTCCGGTGCAGTCGGATATTTTCCCTGGCTGGCGATCATCATCGCCTTCATCTCAGCAACCATGGAAGCTACCATGTTCATCTGTGTTTCGAGGTTAACCACTCTAGGGGCCAGCTTCTCCTATTCCATTCTTGGCTACCTTGTTTTACTGCAAGTTCTCGTGATTGGAAATTATCACCTATTTTTCAAATAGTTAGGCTAGAATCACGGGGATGAAGAGAGAATGTTCCGAATTGTAAAACCTTTTTAATATCATGTTCATGTGAGGTTAATGGGAAGAAAGGCCTGTTCATGAGCCTTAACCTCATGTGGATGGTCTTTCTCCTCATTTGCCGCAAATGAGCATGCTATTAGCAAGGGATATAATCCGTGATAATTTTTGCTAGATCAAGAAGGATATATTGAATGAGCATAGATGAAGATGAAATGCATTTAATACAACTAAAATGTCTCGAAGATGTTCAAAATGAATTAAACTACAATATTCTCATATTAAAACTAGATGGGGGAGAATCATCTATCAAATCCAGGGACGTTTGGGATCTAAGGTATCCTCAACGTCCTCCGATCCTTCTAGATCCCACATATAAGGATCTTCATTTTTCGCGGGGGATGAAGGTCCCATGTTTTCGGGTACGTAAGGCTCCACTTCGGGCTCTTGCGGGATAATGTAGTCAGGGACGTACAGCTCCACATCGGGCCACTCTACCTCTTGTAAGGGGAGTTCCTCAGGGCATGGATTATAAGATCGATCTTGGCTTGATAGAGTGCCTCGGTTTCCTTGGTGAGTTCACCTCATGGCAAATCAAAAGTGAAAATTCTGGGACATACTGCCGATGGAACCTCTTGTAACATACCGAACTGCCTCACTACTCTAATCGGATAATAAGCAACTCTGCCTGTGCAACCCAATAGTGGGATGGGATTCCCGTCTATCCCAGTGATGCGGGCCTCTGTTATCCTTGGTCAGGTTAAACGCCATCAAAGTTTTTTGGCTCCAAGCCTTTAAGCAATTCAAACCATTTTCTAAAGGATAATTTTGGGATGAATGATTGGTATTTTAGGAAGGATCTAAGTGGATGGACGTGTTGGTTGATTTCGTAACATCCAACACGAAGATTGAAAGTCTTAATGTGCGAGACAAGCCACATGTGCAGAAGACCATTGGATGCTTGAAAAGTACCATTTTTCAGAAGATCGAAAAAGGTTTAGAGAAAGAAAGGTTTCAGCTAAGATCATGTAAGAGTAATTCCAACGATAACAAGCTTGTTGAGCGATATGGACTATGGAAGGGTCAAATGTAATTCATGAGGTAGGGAACAGAACGAATGCAAAGAAGGCTAAAATGAATGCTCTGTCCGACCTATGACCAGTGTCAATTGGGAGGGTAGAGTAATTGTTATACAGGAATGAAAAGGTGAACCTGCCTGAATTCGCCTTGAAGATCTTTCCCATCTCGAAAATTTTGAGACGGAGGAACTTGGTAATGCTTGGGTGGAGTCCTTTCCCAAGATGGGTTGCACAATACGTTCTTCAAAATCTACTCCAATAGTAGCGGAATACTCCTCAAGAGTCGGTGTGATTTCCAAACCCCTGAAGTTGAAAGTCAAAGTCTTTGGATCCCAGAGTCTGGCCAAAGCCTGAATAAGAGCGGGTTGGGAATCCACTTTGATGAGTGTTACTAGGTGTCCCAAGCGCTCCTCGACATATTCTTGATTATCCGGATTAAGGCGGCTCCACTATGCTGAGAGCTCGCTACGCTGGACTGGAATGACCTTGATATCTAATTTCCCCATCTAGTTTCAAAATATGCAAAACGTGATCCTAAGGTTAATTATCACGGATTATAATGCGATATGAATGGGGATGTGATGCAAATGTCATGCGAATGAGCTAATTCAATTCCATGTTTTCTTTTGGTGAAATAAGGGTTAAAAACTCTCATTCGACCAAAAGATGTCAAATGAAAAGTTTTAAACCGGATTTCTCTCAAAGGAAGCATGCAATTGATTAGGACCTCTCGAATGATTGAAATGAAAGCCATTGTCACACCCATCCACTATAATCTCTCAAAGAAATCCAAATAGCGCGAATACAATTCAAAAGATCCCTAGTACAACCAAATCTAAAAGTGATGAAATAGAAATGATCACCAGGAGTGAAATCCAACATCTAATGGTTGAGAAACGAAATCTAAGGCAAATGGGTGTCATAAAACTAAGGATTCTCCAAAATAGGTCCAAAATCCTCTGATCCGAATCAGACTCCTTCAGACTAACACATGTATCCATCCATCTCGGAATCGCTGGATGATATCGCCAATAAGTCATATATGGATAAGGTAATCGGCTTCTTTGGCGCAGGTTCCTCATCGGAAGAGGAGTAGATAGGGGCGCTTGCCATGCTGACCTTGCGCTCGTGTTCTCCTGTGGTAGGTTGTCTAAATCTCCTTGCTAGTGACCCTCTTAATACAACTCTAGTAGTGCGTGGCTTTCTTATCACAAGGGGACGCCAGGCTTTTGTCTTCGCTTTCTCGATACGGGAAAACCTCTTTGCTTCTTGAATCTTGATCCACTCTACAACTTCACGATCTACCTCCATCCCACCCAAATGTGCTGCTACGCGGGAATCCCGAGAGTGAAGGAGGTTACGTCCAGTGAGCTCTCTCCCGTGGGCAAATCGGAGCGCTTGACATGAGCCCACACCAATAGTATCGCAGTGTCGCATAACCTTTCATTCCCATGAGAACATCTTAGGGACTTTGGACCTATTTGGAGAAACCATCCTCTATCCTAAAAGAAAAATGGCTTTCAAACCAATCATTCGAATGATCTTTGAAATGACGTACGGTATGCGTGTTATGCATAATTTAAAATGCATGAGAAATGAATTGCAAGTTCAAAAATAAGAAGACCTTACCAACCGAATTCCCTCTTTTTGTTTATATGCTTGGTTTTAGGTATACCAACCTTCCATTTCACATGCGCATGATGAGACAAGTGAGGTTGAACTATACAAATCAAAAAGGGTCAGGGTGTGGACTTAAAAAAGCTCCCATTATCCGGTTCAATAAATTCATCCCCAAGCGCAATCAAACACGAGAGGGTAGAATCATTAATCCGGATAACGAGCGGGATCGAGTATGGTCACCTCAGGCGCAATCAAACGCTAGAGCCTCGCATATCAATCCCTATCTATGGCGACCTAAAAGGGTGTTCGTGGCTTGGGTTTAGGCGCTTGTGTGTGCAATGTCGTGATCGTCAAAATATGCAAAGGCATGCACAACAGTTGATATCAAAACAGCGCTCCAACATTGTGAGTAATAAATATTCATACCCAATACACCAAACCTGCACAAAATATGTCAACAAACACTTGACCCCTTATAACTCCCATATGCAAGAACATTTAACACGTTCAGTCAGAGAACTCACCTCACCTTCAAGAGCACCTGCGAAAAATATATCAGAAAACACTCAACTTTTTAATCGGCTCAAGTCCTCTAAAGTCCCCAGCGGAGTCGCCATTCTGTCGCAACCCTCTCGAGAAGATTTCCCCCAATCTCGAGAGAGCTAATGGATTGCCAAGGATCTCGTCCGCTCGATATGACGAAAGGGAACTAGGCGCAAACCCATACCAAATCGCGTCAGGGAGGAAATTTCAAATCGAGGTCAACCTTAGTGTGGTCGGGTGACATGTGATAAGTGTGCATGCCATCGGAGTCGCCACCAATCATTTTTTGAAGGGTATAATCGGAAACCCCATCGAGCAGTTGGGAGTGTCCGTTCGATTCTACGAAAACCAGAGAAGAGGGTTCGGGGACTTAGTTACGTCGAGATTATCATCGACACCCTTTCGGTACCTACGTTGAGTGATTTCTTAATCTAAGATTTCATGCACATGTCTTTGGAGTAAGGTAAGTTCTAATATTTAAAGGATTTCATGCAGATGGAGTAATTATCCTACCAAACACAGTCAGATATGGAAGGTGAGCAAATCAAGGAATCAATACATGCAGATAAATCGCATCAAAACATCACACAATTGGTGACGTGGCAAGTCTAGTGAAGCTCTATGAGCTTAGAGAATGCATGACTAAGGTTTGGAAATCGTTTGGAAAAGTTTGGGTCAGAATGACCAAAGGGGCAAAAAGGTCATTTTTGAAGGCTCGGGAACCCAAAATCAATGAAAATGGGTCAAGCCAGTTGAATTTGGTCATTTCCCATTTTTCATGATTTTTGGGGATTTTTCCTGATTTTTCTAATTTTTTATGAACTTTTATGAACTTTTCCTTATTTTTTTGGATTTTTTTTAATGATTTTTCGAATTTTTTATTAATTGTTTTATTATTTTCGGACTGGGCCGGGTTGACCCGGCCTAGACCCACGCGGATTTGACTCGAGCCCAAAATGACATAGTTTTGATTTTTATTAATTTTTTTGATTTTTTTTCGAATTTTTTTATGATTTTTTGAGAATTTTATTATTAAACGCTAGATCCAACGGTTAGAATTAGGCCATGTGGCTAATCCACGGGCGTCGGATCGAACTACCAAAATGAACGGCCAATATCAAATGGGGAGACCAATCCACACCGTTCAATCTGAATACCGAGATCAACAGCTCAGATCAGTCGGTACGACCAACTTGTGACCGTCCGATCTGTATACCTTGATCAACGGCTCAGATCGCACGGCGAGATTGATTCTCGACCGTCCGATCATTTTATTTTCTGAAAATGTTTTATAATTTGAAAAATAATTTTTATTTTTTAGAAAAACCAGATCTGGACACGTGGCACCACCCCCACCGTCCGATCTGTCTTTTTATTGTTATTAAAACTAACAGAATAACCGTCTGCGCTGACGTGGATGCCACGTGGCGCCACGTCGGACGTTGACCAAGTCAACGAAAGTTGACTGGTCTTCATCTTCCTCAAAGCAACGATGGAACGAACGACCGAGAGTTTCTCGGCGACATCTTACGGCGAAACCTAGGCCGATCGACCTGAAATCGATGCCAATCGACTCCTAATCTAGTCCAGATCAACATATCTCAATTCTAACCAGATCTAACGGCTAATCATGCATAGATCAAGCTCGCACAGAGGCGGCCATGGCAGATTCAATCAAGCAATCCAGAGCATAACTATTCAATAGCTTCACAAGGGAGCATCACAGGGGGTTCAAGAAACTTACCTCGAGCTCGCAATCGCCAGATTCGGCTGGCTAAGTCGTGATGAAATTACGACTGGTAGGAGGTTTGACTCGGGAGTATTATGCAAAATCAGAGCAAAAAAAGAATGCGACGATGCTCAGTATAGTTCAAAGATGAAAACGCCTCAAAAATATGCGAAAATGGAGATCGGATCAAGGATCCGCCATGAATGTGCAGAGGTGAGCTCAGAGATGCGACTCACCTTTCTCGGGATCGTCGAACCGCCGGAGTAGGTGCGATCGAATCCTAGGAGCTTAGGGAACTTTCTGGAGGTGGTAGCGTGGCCTGGCGTGGCAGAAGAAGCCGTGGCCGAGCTCGCGCAATCCGAGCTCGAAGCTCTGGCTATGGCGTCGTCGAGAGCTTCTCTCTC
Organism: Lenwebbia sp. NSW1173648; assembly: GCA_029784005.1. NCBI lineage: Eukaryota > Viridiplantae > Streptophyta > Magnoliopsida > Myrtales > Myrtaceae > Lenwebbia > Lenwebbia sp. NSW1173648. The sequence continues at coordinate 28,634,940 of JARCGZ010000002.1, forward strand.
CTCTTTCTCACTCTCTCACTAGTCTGTTTCGTCTAGTGAACACGAATGAAGCTCTCTCCCAACTGAACACGCGTGCAATTCTTCTTATCCCAATTCGAACAGATTTTCGCACGCAGGAGGTGTTCACTGCCTTACTCCCGCACATGTCCTCACGTGCTAAATGGCATGAACGGCGCCGGAGACGGTGGGAAATTCGTCAAGTCCAAATGGCCCTCCGGTGTGCGTAAACTGGTACGAATTGAACTTGGTTTGCTCGATGTTGTCTTTCGGTGCTTCGCCGTGTTGACCGAGCTTGTCAGACCGGCTCCGGCCACCATCGGCCACAAACCTGGGCTCAATCGAAGAGGAACAGGGCGGCACACAAAGCCCATCCCCAAGTCCCTTTGATTACGGCCGATTGATCCTTCGATTTGAGTGTCAAAATTCATCTCTCAAACCTGGTTTTGAACCTGTGCGCGCAAGAGGGAAATGGAGAAGGAGGGTCTCCGGGTCGCTGGGTTGGATCTTGTCCGACCTGGCAGACCCGGTCAACTAAAAATATCAAATTAACCCCCAAAACCTTCAAATTTTTCTTATTAAATCACAAAATTGGACTCGGGGGATGAATTCTATCTAGAAATGCTAAGATTGGGCAAAAATTGTTTTGAATTATACCAAAGCCCCAAATTTGAGTTTTGACCCGAGAATTAAAATTTGCAAAATCCAAACCCTAAACAGCCAAATTGGACCAAACCACCACCACCACCAATCTATTTAGAAGGTTGAAAACTAAGGGATGACGAGCTTAGATTTTCAATTTGGTCCCTGAAAAAAGTTTAATTTCATTTTAATCAAAATCCAAGGACTAAATTGAAAAATTTCAGTTCAAATTGGTCCAATCTGCCTAAATTAAGCAATCCCTTGGACAATTGGACCGAATTATATTTTTTGGCAATAGAGTGGAATGTCACGACTCTAAAAATGCGAAAATGGGAAATTAAAAATCTACAAATGCAATTTTTTGAATTAATTCGGGATTATGTTCAAAGAAGAAACATATAATCCCGAATCAAATTTTCGAAATTTTAAAGGGCCAATATGAAAAGGGAATTAAAATAAAAACATTGGCTATTTTTATGTATTTTTGTGGCCCCAAATTCTATTTTTCTTAATTTTTCAAGTATTTTCCTACTTTTCGAAAATATTAAAAAATGCGAAAAATATGAATATATATATATATATTGTTCAAAAATGGATCCTTAGGCTTGGCCAGGGCTTCCAAAGTTGATTTTATAATTTTATGAATTTTTATGAATTTTCTATGAATTTTCTAAAAATAAAACTGATCAAAAATCAGGTGTCAACAAGCGTCCCGCATCTGAGAATTAATATGGTGTGGAGTAGTTAATATATCCTAGTTGACGTATAACTCATTGGTTTAAACTTTTGAGTGAGGTGAGTCCAACTGGATATGTTGACGGACACAGACTTAAGCTTCTTCTTGGCGATTTCCTCAGGTGAAGGTATTGGGCTTATACTACGTTCACAACAAATGGTATCGGAGCTCAAGAATAAAGGTAAGCGTTGTTGTTGTTGTTGCAGGCCTCACAAGCAACGACTTGACAATTCAAGTTCAAATATGTGATGCAAAAGGATAGCTACATTAAATGTTTTGATGCGCGTGTGAGGGTTTCCTTAGAAAAGGTCCCACATTGGAGAATCGGTGTGGTGTGGGATATAATTAATATATTCTAGTTTGCCCATAACTCATGGGCTTGATCTTTTGAATATAGATGATCCGACTAAATATGTTGAAAGGTTCGGGCTCGTGCTTTCCCTTAGGGATCTCCTTAGTTGAAAGTATTGCGCTTCTGATGCGCGCTCCCAATAGTTTTCTTACCTTCGCCTTAATCACTCGTCTTGGATGTCCTCGAAGTCCAACTCAAGTTGTTTCCAAATCAAATCGGTCAAAATCAGCCGGAAGAAAAACTTTCCATTTGCTCTGACCTTGACATGGCTGCACTCAAATTGGTATCCGTCGTGGTCGCGATCGCAACCTCTATAATGAAAATGTGAAGTTACCATTAGCAGTATACACCATAATGAAAATCTCATATTCTAGATATCTTTCGTGTTCCTCTTTGCTTCATCCGATATTAGTTTAGGTATACATCCATTTCTTCCTATGCTTAATAAAAAAAAACTGAAGATCACTAGCTTCAGCTACAATTCTAACATCCAACAGAAAAAGATACAACTCCATAACTGTTCTCAAAATCGTCTGCAGAGATCTACGTGGTCGGACGTCGACTTCTTTCCGACGTTCCTGGTCTTACGTTATAACAGTGACCATGACTTGAACTCACCCGCATCCAAACGAACACCGCAAAACAAACGGTAAAAGAGCGAACTTTGATTCAGACATACCCGTTTGTGAAAGACAATAGTCATATTCTTTTGGGTATACGAACAAAACCGAAGTTTGGATATACCATGTTAGAAAGTCCAACCTAAAAGCTTAAAATTTTGGGTTGGACTTTCTAACATGGTATCAGAGCCAGTGTTATCCCTTTCGCGATTGTGCCTCCACCCTCCATTAATCAAATTCCACGTGCCGCTTGTAATCCGGCTTGCACGTGAGAGGGGGTGTTGAAGTAGTTGTCCCACATCGCTTGATAATGGATCCTATATGCTCTTTATATTCATGTGGTCTCGCTTCACCTATTAGCTTAAGCTTTTAGGTTGGACTTTCTAACATGGATCACCCCCGAACGAAGGTCGCAACTCCGAGAAAAATCGGGTCGCCTGTTAGACAACTTATTTCCGTGCTATCTCTGTGTATCTGTCGGGATTCTTCAAGGACCCTCGTCGACAGAGTTGCACGGTCAGTATCTGTGTCCTCCGCCACACAAGTAGAAACAGTAGAGCTCCTTGAAACCCTAAAGTACTTCATCTTCAGAAAACACGAACCTCTCTTCGTCGAGTCAAATAGTCTCGAATTGATAAGTGCTTTGCAGAACACCGATCGGTTTACTTGGGAAGTACGTGGAGAAAAGTACAAAAAAAAAATCATAAACTTATTGTATTGATATCAATTCAGTCCTAAACCTTTCAATTAGACCAATTTAGCTCTAAACCTTTTTGTATCGGTACCAACTTAGTCCATCCGGCCAATTTAGGCCAAAAATCGGCGACGTGGACACCGATCATCCTATGTGATACCGTCGGCGTTGACGTGAACATTTTTAATGATTTTTTAATAACTTTTTTGAAATATCTCTTTTTTTCCTTTTTTATTTCCTTTTCTTTTTGCCAGTGGCCGATTGACCACATGTCATAGGCCATGGTCGGCGAGGGCTGGCCTCGCTTGGGCGAGGGTCGGCCTCACTGGACCGCGCCTGGGGGAGCGCTGGCGAGGCCCCCGTCGCCAAGCGTAGCCGTCCATGACCTGTGGCCGGCCACCCACTGGCAAAAAGGAATTTTGAAAAGGAAAAATCAAAAAGGAAAAAAAGAGAAATTTTTAAAAAAAAATTATATAAGAATGTCCACGTCAAAGCTAGCACTGTCATGTAGGCCGGAGTCCACATCAGCAATTTTCAGCCTAAATTGATCGGGTGGACTGAATTAGTACTATTACAAAAAGGTTTAGAAGTAAATTGATCCAATTGAAAGGTTTACAACTGAATTGATACCAATGCGATAAGTTTATAATTTGTTTTTATACTTTTCCCGAAGTAGGTGTGCTTATTGCCAAATGCTATGATCTGTTACTCCAACTTTCAGACAGTCATATAGCCCGTTCCTTTAGAAAGGTGAACATGTTTACAGATTGGATCGCAAAAACCCAAACGAAAAAAGTCATATCATGAAATTGGGTGTCCTCTCTCCCTCATGCCCTTTGGAATCTACTATTTAGAGAAGCCCCATTTGTTGGCATTTTCGTATTTCCTCAGCATATAAATTGTCTTTCGACAAAAAAAAAGAAAAAGAAAAAAGAAACACTTATTTTCGATGCCTCGCCAAGTTGTAATGTCAGGTATTATCTGTACAGAACATGCTACACTCAAACATTTAAAAGAAGGGTGGTTCTTAATAAGCACCTGAAGTCTATTGATTCGTGATCCGATTGCGGTCAACTCCCGAGAAACGGTTCGTCAAGTATTCGAGAACCGACCCCGGAATCACTTTGTGAGAACAGGGTTTACTTGCATACCTGTCTGATTTAGGGACATCAAAATCAAGCATGGAAAGAAGGCGGCAAGCAACCAAGTTGCCTGAAAAGAAGGAAATCCCTGGTAGCTAGCACTCACCTATCCATCCGCTTGTCTCGTTTCGATCACGCATGTCACCTTCATCCATGATCTGCGTTTTGAGTTTTGACTCATTCGAACACGGTTATGTCACATGTGAAAGCAGCCTCGGTAGCAGCGGTAAGCTTCGGAAAAGTCGTGCGCCTGGCTCTTCTTGATAGATCGAGACGAGAACATATCGTTGTTGAACTGAGTGGAGATAGGACCCATGTTCCATCCATTCTTGGGGAAAATTGTCCAAAAAATTCTAAATCTATTGCATTTTAGCCAATTCAGTCATAAGCCTTTCTATTTTTTGGACATCCGATCAAATTTGGCTGAGTCCTAAACCTTTTCACGTTTGTCTAATTAAGTACATCCGATCAAATTTGGCTGAAATCGCTAACGTTAACAACTTTTAATAATATTTTAACATGATTTCGAATTTATTTTCTTTTTATTCTCTTTTTTCTTTCTTTTTTACAGTCGTCACTAGTGAGGTCGCCGATCAACCATCACCGGCCACAGGCAAGGGTCGACTGATCTAGGAAGGGCATTGCGGTTCTCGCCAGCCACAGTTGTACAAAAAAATAAAAATATAAAATATAAAATCATTTAAAAATATTTTTAAAAATTGTCCACGTCAACGCCAGTCATCCTACGCCAGCCATGTCACATCGGATGATCGGCATCCATGTCAGCGATTTCCAGCCGAAATGGACCGAATGGACTCAATTAGCAAAACGTGAAAATATTTATAGATTTAATTGACACAATTAAAGGGTTCATGACGGAATTGACAAAAGTACAACAAGTTTATGACCTTTTGGATAATTTTCCATTGATTCCTAATACGATGTTGAGTGGTGACATTCAGCGTTCACGGGCTAAAAGATCCAATACGAGGAACAAGACAGCGTCATCTCGATTGCGTTTACATTCTCTGCGATTCCTAAGATACATAATCCCTAAAAAGATGGAAATGAGGATTGACTGGTACAAGTGTCCTTGTCCCGTTACACACCTCACGTGTGGAATAGCTACGAAAATGAATTCCAATTGATTGGGAAACGTCGCATGATTTGCTTCAGTGTAAAGAATCCCTCTTTCCTAAACATAACATCTGCATAAGACACATTCATCTGGGCCTGCTGGGCAGCTCAGATCACCCTCCTTCATTACTAATTTCTTCCTTCTTCTTTCTGGTGAATGGCCTGTAATTTTGTTTATAGGTCAAGTCCAATCACAATTTAAGGAATACCCAAATTGATCCTCGACAGAATACTTAAACATTAAATTACGGCTTCATCTAAAAGATTAGATTTTTAGAACAATTGATTGTGATTCACAAAATCTCACATGGTATCAGAGCGGAGGTCATGAGTTCAAACCTTTACATGCCCTATTTGCCTATCCAATTAAATATGTCCACGCTTAGAATAAGCAAAAAGATCAAACTAAGAGTAAGAGAATACTTAAATATTAAATCAAAATTCCATCTAAAAGCTAAGCGTTTAAGCTTTTTAGAATAATTTGTTTTGGATCCTCGGAGTTGGCACACTTAGATAGAGGTGAACTTTGGGCTCTTCACTTCTCGAGGCAAAAGGCTAAAATGGCCTAGTCACTAGCCAAATCACAATCACTGATAGGGGAGAACGTGCGCATCTAGCTTTCTCTTTCTAGCCCTTAGGCAATGCAAAAAGTTATTTTTAGAGACCTTTTTTTTTTTCCGTGGGAAGGAGCGACCTATTGAAGTTATCCCACATCAATTGTGAAAGGGATTGATGGTCGATTCATAAATGTGAGGAAAAGTCTCATACTTTAAGCTGGCTTTTGGGGGTGAGAAAGGTCCAAGATCACCTAACACTGGTATTAGAGTCAGGTTACTAACAAGTCTGGACCCAACAGTCTAACAAAAGATACGAGCTTCATAAGCGTGAGGGAAAGCCTCGACCATATCGGTCCAATGGGATGGAAGCCCGAGGAAGGATATGGTGGATGAGAATTTTAATCCATAGTGGCTTCGAAGCCCGTAAACAATTGCCCCAAAAAGCCCATCAAAACTATACGAGTGTTGGACCACTTTATTGAAGCACATTGCATTTTATTATCGTATGAACCTTGTGCGTTAAGAATTACCGATGAAGTCGAAAGACGAAATCGAGACTGCCCCCCCCCCCCCCCCCTAGTGAAACGTTGCATTTTCGGGTCACAAACGCCCGGTATTTCTCCTGGGAGAAATTATACAATGCAGCCTTCTTTGTAAACGAAAGTCCACTTTCTATGAAATTATGAAGGAAGCAGCATATCGGAAGTTCTAAAAAAAAGTTAAACTCATCGCGAAGTTATGGTCTAGGAAGCACCGACACTCTCCCGACAAGCAATCGATACGTGATCAGTGCTCCAGACATGCCAGTGACACGGGAACCCAATATCTCGACACACCATTTCAAAACACACGGGGTCAATTTTAAGCATTTTCAATAAATTAGGGATCGAAATATAAATTTATCAAATATATATATACTTAAGTCATATACCCAGCCACCCCATAATTAATATACCCAACCCACCCAAAAAAAAATCTAATCGTGAATCCCTAACAGAAGAAAAAGAAGAAAAAACTCATCACTGATATTTTTATATGTACATGATAATTTATCATGTACACATAAAAATATACATTTAATATACAATATGTCCCAACGTGTCGGGATTCTTTATATTTTGAGAAATAACGTGTCGGCGAGTCGTGTCGTGTCGCGTGTCGGTGCTACTTAGGTATCAACACTGCCCACGCTTTCAAATTTTTCAGTCATGCCAAGTAAATACAGAGACAGGTCAGGAACTCAATTGTTCGAAAGTCGAGGAGGAAATAATCCTTGCCGATTGCACTCATGTTACTAATTTCGTTTTCGCCATATGATGGTTAAATTGTGCAAATTGAATGAGTCGAGGACACAAATCACAACACTCGGTGGTATTCTCTTACTCTACCCGCAAATTTGGGCAGCGTAGCACAAAATCAGTTTACTAGTTTATCCACATATCTCTTGAGCTAAACAAAAACGAATTCAGCCATCAGCCGTAAGAAAAGAATGAGGGGATAAGGGAACACCAAACTGACCACTCTATGTATACATGCATCGCAATAATGGCTAAGCAGAATGTAAGTAGTTTGGTCGAGGTCGAGGTTCTTTTGTCCGACCGATACAACTATTGTATGACAAACATAGTAAGTAAACATGAGTAGGACGTCGATGACGCTAGGTGATACTGCAGCACTAGCGATCGCAGCAACGATTAACCAACACTTCCAGACGACACATTTCTATGTCTCTATCGAATGTATTGGTCATTGAGGCTTCACTTCCAGCTATACCAGGTCACGTGTAATGACACTAATGTAGGGTCGTGATCATACATACGCAATGGCGAGCGAAACGCACATTTCAGGACATATATGAACTATGCATCCGGCATGACAAAGCTTCAAGAGTCGGATAGCAGTGGCGTCTCCTTGGTGGGTACTGATTCTACACTTATGATTTCGGATGCAGTGCACACATGCAACATGGTGCATACATCAGCTGCCTCCAGAAATTGTTCCATGTTGGCAAGAATCAGTGGCCCGTACTCAAAGACCATCTTCTTACACTGCAAAAGGCGAACAGTAAATCGTAATTAAGGTGCTGCTGCCTCAGAGAAAGGGAGAGAGAACTAGATACAAGAGCTTTTATAAAAGAGTAAATCATTCATGTTTTTGACTTGAATTAGACAGCTTCCATTGCAAAGAACTCAGTTCTTGATGTTCAAGAAACTCTTTCTAGGAAGAGTCGTTGAAAAGCCAATATACATTAGCATAGATTAAAAGAAAACAAACGTGGGTAAGGGAACTATACTGTGCTTATCTAACATTTTCATACATAAATGTGTGTGTGAGTGCACATTCGCATGAGAAAAGAAAATTTACCTTGTTCTCGTAGCTCTCAAGGGAATCACAAGCCTTCAGGAGTAGTTCAATTATGTCCAACTGAGGTCAATACGAGAACCATATTAGTTTATCATTTCAGTGGCAAGATTCATGGAGTGTGCGAGGAAACTGCAGTGATCCTCCGGGCAATTTGGAAAGCTCGCAATGACAGGGCATTCAGGCAAAAAAGTCCCAAACTTGAGTCCCTAATTGAAGCGGCAGAAGCTTTGCTTAGAAGTTAAAGAAGATGGAACAAAGGAAAACTAGATCTGGAGAGAGACAGAGCTAAGCCACGACAAACCCGGATCCCACCGAAAACTAGAGATCTAAAGATTAACATAGATGGGTCGTATGTTGCAGGAAGCTTGGCTGGAGCAATAGCAGGCATCATCCGTAGCTCCTCAGGCGTGATACTGGAGGGTTTGGCAAAAAAGATCCAAACTTTATCTCCGCTTCAAGCGAGGCGTCTGCTCTGGTGGAAGCCTTGAAAGTTTTCAGATCTAGAAGCGAAGAGAAAATGTACTTCGAGTCTGACCGTAAAGCCCTGATCGATGTCGTACTTGAAGGGATTTATCGCACACCGAATCAGAATGATTACACAGAAATCAAAGAAAGATGGACGACGCACGAGATTACCCAGGTTCGCCCTAGAATAGGGCTACTGTTCGCTCGTTTTTGCAACAAGGAAAATCTTTCACCGAAATCTCGTCTTCGGTTTTTATTAAAAGGGGTTCTGCGGCTCAACTCTCGAAGGGAAATTTTAGTGAGAACGATGAAGCAATACAGATAGAAATGGAATGGGTAGGAATTCAATGGATCGAATGTGGATTTGAGATCAACAAGGGTTCAGGCTACGTTACAATACTCCTATGAAAGCAGTAGAAAGCTTGATAATAAACTGGAATTGTAGAAACTCTAAGTACTGGAAAGGAGAGTATAGAGAAGTTAAAATGCAGGAAACTTGAATTCTTTTGGATGTGTGTTGATCTGTCATCTTTCTCCTCTCTTTCGATTATTTGTTATTCTTTGGCTTTCCATAACCGTTTATCGGTTATTTTCTTGCTTTCAAACTCTGAATCTTGGCGCCTTCAATAACTTCCCATTTGCCCACGTTTTATCCGCCAAAACTTGATCTTTAACTGTCAATATGGCTTTGAATTTGAATCTTTTCCAGCAACTGCCGTGAACTGTTCGCATCCACTATCCGGATTTCTTGCTCGTAACTTTTTGCTGATATGGCTAGTTTGGCCATCATGCGGTTCCTTTTGACTTCATACTCCTCTTACTGCTGACCCTTTATAATTTCGGTATGTCTAGAATCTTACCGAATTTTGAAAATTAATGGCCCTGTTCTCTTACTTCCCGAATATCGGGTTTAGACTTCTAGACATTTCGGTATGTTGCAGACAACTTACCGAACTTCTCATAGTAGCTTACTATTCCCGATTTACCGATTTTCGGGATATGGTGATACTAAAGTCCATTCGGTAACTCAATATTATTTGGTGTCAACAGATGCCCCCTTTTTTAATTCTTTTAAATGCCAAAGATGACAAGACACTTACTTTTTGCTTCCAGCGCCATTTTGCCGTCTCGTTTCGCGCGCTTGCCTTTTCAACTTCTCCTCGTATCAACTCAATATATATATATCAGATGTCCCCACACAATCTGATCTCTCACCTTCAAACTTGCTTCTCCAACAAGTCATCTCTTTCGTTATTCTCTTGCCATTTCGCTTCTTCGCTCCTTCGTGCCCTTTTCCTGTACTTGATCAGACACCATGGCTCCTAAGGCTCAAGCTTCCTCCTTCCTTGCCTCAAATGCCCTAGAGCGCTATTATAATTTCAGAGACTCTCAAGATTTCAACGATGACCGGCATTTTTTCTCGGTGCAGAATGATTTCGAGGATTCTTACATCCTTGGCCCAGCTGCTTACAATCAGTTTTCGATTCCTGCAATTCTCTCTGATTTCTTCCCTCGCCATCAAACTGAGGTACTTCTAATCCACCATTCTTCCGTTCTAGCTTACAACTGGCACTCCCGTCCTTCTCGTCTTAGGGCTTTTTCTGATTTTGAGCCAAATTTTTACCAATGGTATCTTCGACTTCGTCCTTCCAAGGGCTCTCTTTGGGATGAACTTTCGATTCATAATACTTTGCGCCTTTGTTGTTTTGACTATCGTCTGAATCATGGGCTAATCAGTGCCCTATCCTGTTTTTGGTCAACTTCTACCAACTGCTTCTTCTTCCCTTTTTCCCCGATGTCGGTAACTTTGCTCGACATCCATTGCCTGACTGGTCTTAGTCCTTTAGGTACAGACCCATCTACTCTGTCTTCAGATTCTTACCCAGGACTTGGTAAGTTGTCTGATTCCGAGCTAGCTTACGGGTCTTTTATCGGTAAGTTTTTTAGGAAAGAATGTGAAGTTACCGACGAGGAACACACCGCTTTTCTCCTGTACTGGCTCTGTAAATTCCTTTTTTGCCACCCTATTGTGAGAGTTTCAAAGGACTTTGTAGCTATAGCTTCTGCCTTAGCTTCGGGAACTCTCCTTTCTTTAGGAAAAACCATTTTATCTTATTGTACCGAGGCTTAGCTCATTCGGCTTCTTCCATCACTTCGGATGAAATAGGTGGAGTCTATGGTGGTCCACTCTGGATTCTCCAAGCCTGGTCGGCTTTTTATTTTCCTTTTTGGTTTTCCAAAGACCATATCTCGCAACCCCCTTCGATTTCTATCCCGAATCATCCTGTCTGTCGAGCCTTAAGCCGAGAGTTGATTCCTTTTCCAGAGGAGCAATTATCTTATTTTCGATTCTTTGTTTCCCAAATTTTTTCAATCAAAGGGAAACAATTCTCTTTTTCTCCTTTTCTCATTCCCGAATTCAAATCATATCTTCCTTCCTTTCAAAAGAATAAGAGTGATTTTTGGCAAGTCGTTCTAACCTCTGTTGACCTTCCTGTTAGGTTTTCAATAAAAGGTAGATTCGTTGCTGGCTTCGAAATCTACTCCCGCCAATATTGTGCTAGACAATTTGGGTTGATTCAAGGGATTCATATCCCGGCTCTCTACACTTTTTCCTTTTCTTCCATCAATAAAGTATTCTGTAAGTAAGGCGACAGCCAAAACTTCATTGAATTGAACAAGCTGATTCTGGACATTTACCGATTGTTCCGTGTTACCGAGTTCATTCCAGATGCTAATCGTTCTTTAGAAGACTTCAACTTCTGGTGGAAGAATTATCGAAAGTCTGTATTCTCAGAGCCGCTGGACATGATCCTTTTGAAAATAAAGGAGACGACCACTCTTGCACTTCCTCAATCAACTGAAGGTGAAGACATTCCTCCCTTGGAACCGGCAATGCCTGTTAAAGGTTAGTTTGCTCTCCTTCTTTCAATGTACGTCTTCATTCGGTATTTAGTTGTGTCTTACTGTTTTCGCTCACAGCAGGAAGAAAGCGAAAAATCTTAGAACTGCCTGCTCCAGAAAAGGCGTCTAAGAAGCCAGCAACAGAAAGAACTACCACTCGATCTTTATCATCATCACCAAGGAGCCCATCTGTCAGTCCACACTACGTGCCATGATAAAGCCGCATACACCGAAAGGTAACTTTAATATTAAAGTTTTTGCTAATCATGAGCATACCTTCCAATATTGATCTGTGCTTTTCTTCTTTTAAATATAACTCAGGGAAGACTCTCAAGATATACCGATCAAAAGCGGCTTTGCTTTCTCCCCTTTCTGCTCTTGCTCCTGATGATGATATAACAATCCTTGACCCTGTCCTGGTGCCTCCGGCTTCTTCGACGGAACTTCTTATCGCATCAACGCAAACCCAGACTCCAAAACTTAAGGAAAAGGAACAAGCTGATGACTCATCTTCTCCTCAGACTAGAAAATCTCCAACTTCTATCGGTAAGTATTGTCTTCACTTTACCGAATGGTGAATGCTCCTTATACTGTTGTTTTAACACTCATAGCTGTGTTTACAGGTACTGATGAGCCTTCATCTGCATAAAAAAGAATCCTAATTCCTGATGGGGAATTTCTTGAAGGCCCATCAACCAATGTACCTCTGCCGCTTGTTCAGCCTTCGTCTATCACTCTGCCTCTTCAAGGAATGTTTATGGCAAGCTCATCTTCTTCACAAGCTCCTTCTGCCGCAGCTGAGATAACTCTCTTATCTACTGAAGAGAAAGCTGAAGTGGAAAGTATACTGCTCACAGATCTTCCTGGCTCCTCCACTGCTGATTGTCCGCCAGAATCTATAGACCCGGCATCATTTTCTGAAGTTTCTAAGGAAGTGGCTAAGGCTAAATGGACTGAACTTCTTAACTTATTAGAGTCTGGTTATGGGAAGTTGATTACTGACTCTGACAGAGAGAGACGAGCAAGAACTCTCTTTCAGGAAGTATGCTCTGGTAATCCTTCCTTTACACTTTCCCAAGACTTCCAGGACAAAAGTGATATCTTCGCCGTAGGTTTTGTGGATGCTGTGGACACCATCAGGATCAACACCTATCATCTTCCACATCTTCTCTTCGGAGAACAGCGAGGTCAAGCCATTCAAGATGAACTAACCCACAAATGTGCAGATACCCGCTTGTTCTATGACAGTTATAAAGCCGAAGAGAGCAAACTTCACCGCTTAGCAGAAAGAAGAGCACAGCTTGAGAAAGAATTGAAGACGGTAGAGGTCCAAATGATGGAGCAAGAAGCGAAGATGCATCATCTTTGCCCATCAGTTAGAAGAAAGATGGAGAAGTGTCGGGAATTGAGGAAAGAATATGATTCCACCTGTGGGTTGGTCAAGACTTGTGAGAAGCAGAGGGCGGAGCTCATGGAACAAAATCTTAATTTAGAATTTGAGCTCCGTTCTTTTGTAAATGAAGCCAAGACTCTATTGAGGATATGGAAATGAAAAATCTTGTTCTTTCTAACTCAAATGTTCTTTTGCTTCATTTGCCGAATTCTAACATCTGCTCTTCTATAATCTTCAACGATTAACAGAGATCCCAATAATCCTCAATAACTAACAAAGATCCCGATAATCCTCGATGACTAACAAAGATCTCGATGATAAGGCTTCCCGATAATCCTCAGTGATTAACAAAGATTCCGATGATAAGGCTTCCCGATAATCCTCAGTGATTAACAAAGATTCCGATGATAAGGCTTCCCGATAATCCTCAATAACTTTTGCATACTTTCTCTTGCAAGAGAATTTTTTGGCGACAATGCTGGTAACCGTCTTCCTCCACTTATGGGCCATGTTCTTCCAATTATTCGAGAAAAGCTCTGGCATGCCACTACCCATGATCTGCTCTATGTCCTTTCTATTTATAACTGCCCAAATTGCACAATTCATCCTGAACATTTGCAATCTTGCTCATGATGTCTTCACATGGTTCTTCATCTCAGTTTTTCGTGGGGTTTCCTTCTCCTTGTGAACTCGTGTTTCAACTTCTTGAGTTGGAGGGACTTGTCTTGGTGAATCAGGACATAACTCCTGCCTCTCAGGCATTTGTTCTAGCTGCCTTAATCGAGCTTCTTGACTTCTTGATTGTGCCGAAACGTTTTTAGTTACCACAATCTCAGACTTTATCTGTGGTCTGCCTTCCCGACGGACAAATGATCCCGATCTGTATCTTCCCCTTGTTCCTCTCATGTACTGGAACTCGGGAACTTCCCGATGCTGATGACTTAATTCTTGATGGCAACGGGTGCACAATTGTCTATTATCATGCCTCGTAGACTCATGTACATTAACCATACTGATCATCTTCGAGAAAGGATCCGTGTCTACTTCCATTGGAGCTTTGCCTTTGTCTTCAGCGAATTTAATCTTGCCTTGACGAATCGCTTCCTGGATTGTCTTTCTAAAAACAATACAATTCACCGTATCATGAGTCTTGGAATAATGCCACTTGCAATACCTTTTGTCAGTAGTCTCTTCCTTGGATGGGATTACCTGTCCCTCAGCCAATTTGATCATTCCATCTTTCAACAACAAGTCAAATATCTCATCCAACTTGTAGATATCAAAGGAATAATTATTTGTTTCCTTGGCTTTAAACTTGGACAGATCTCTCACTCTTGCTGGTTTCAGAGCTGGGCATATATACGGTTTTTCAAGAACCATAGTTGCTACCGCTATCTCATTTTCTTCCTCAATTAAGTCACCGTATTCGGTACTTTCAGCAAATGCTATTGTCTGCCGATTATCCTTTATCGGCTTCTTATCCTTATCCTGCAGCAAGTGCTCATACTTAGAAACCCGAGCATTTAGTTGAAAGAGATCATCAAAAGCTTGCCCCTCAAATCTTTCCTTGAGATTGAACTTCAATCCATTGACAGCTAAATCGGTAAATTCCTTTTCAGTGAGAGAAGTCAAACACCGATTCCTGGATTTCTTAAAACGGGTAATGAACTGATCTACCGACTCAGTGCCATACTGGTACATTCTGGCTAAGTCGGCTACTGTTACCTCTGGTATCGTTCGGTAAAACTGAGAATGGAACTGTCTTTCCATCTCAACCCATGTCTGTATAGAATTTGCTGGCAAATTTGTATACCAAGTAAATGCTGTCTTTGACAACGACAATGGGAATAGTCTTAACCTTAGATATTCATTTGTTCCAGCCTCTCCACATTGTGCTAGAAAACGACCTGCGTGTTCCACTGTTGATTGATCTTCTTCACCTGTGAACACAGCAAAATCTGCCATCTTAAAACCTCTTGGATATGGGATGTTGTCAATCCAATCAGGATGTGGCTTTCTGTACACAGGTCTTGGAGTGCCTCTATCTGCTCCCAATTGTTGCATCACCAACTCTGCAACTCTATTTGGGTTCCATGGCCTTAAATTCTGTTGACCCAACCAAGGATCCTACCCCCTAGGATCAACCTGCTGAGGTCTGTTCATTCCTTATTGATCCATATTGAAGTTAACGGGTGGTGGTGGCCTGTAGAGAGGATTTTCCACCACTTGTGGATATGGTTGAGCTACAGGCGGTCTCATGGGATCGAAGTTATGGACATTCACTGGTGGAGGCATGTTCAATACTGGTGGATGATTCGGGATCATGGGATTGATCACATTAGCATCAGTGGGGCCAGTTTGAGGGAAATTGTAACCACTCACACCATTTACCAGATTTGCTGTTGTAGGATTTTCTGGCCTTGGTATAATTCTCACGGGAGGTTGCTGATTCGATCCTCCACTACCATTATATCCAACATTGGGATGTCCCGATGCTGATTGAAATGGTATTGTACCAAACGGATTTGCATATAAAGGAGGAACTTGAGAAGATGAACTAGGACGTGATATTACCTCGTTTATAGCATTGATCACTATGGGTTTTATCACATCTGTGACATGACGCACCATGTGGTTGGTGAGCTCATTCTGCTGTTCTTCAAACATTCTTCTCATCGTGGCTACCAAAGTGTTGTACGGTGCCAACGCGTGAGCTTGTTCTTCGTTTAATCGCCGAGGAATATCAACATTGGGATGGGGAACTTCATCATTAGCAGCCGAATGCTCAGATTGCGCTCCATCATCTGGGTTGTTGATATTACCAATTGGTACTCCTTCTGATTGACCTCTGGTTCTCACCATTTCTCCTAATTTCACCACAATGGTCCCACCAGGCGTGCCAAAAAGATGTTCGCTCGTTTTTGCAATAAAGAAAATCTTTCACCGAAATCTCGTCTTCGATTTTTATTAAAAGGGGTTCTGCGGCTCAACTCTCGAAGGGAAATTTTAGTGAGAACGATGAAGCAATACAGATAGAAATGGAATGGGTAGGAATTCAAGGGATCGAATGTGGATTTGAGATCAACAAGGGTTCAGGCTACGTTACAATACTCCTATGAAAGCAGTAGAAAGCTTGATAATAAACTGGAATTGCAGAAACTCTAAGTACTGGAAAGGAGAGTATAGAGAAGTTAAAATGCAGGAAACTTGAATTCTTTTGGATGTGTGTTGATCTGTCCTCTTTCTCCTCTCTTTCGATTATTTGTTATTCTTTGGCTTTCCATAACCGTTTGTCGGTTATTTTCTTGCTTTCAAACTCTGAATCTTGGCGCCTTCAATAACTTCCCATTTGCCCACGTTTTATCCGTCAAAACTTGATCTTTAACTGTCAATATGGCTTTGAATTTGAATCTTTTCCAGCAACTGCCGTGAACTGTTCGCATCCACTATCCGAATTTCTTGCTCGTAACTTCTTGCTGACATGGCTAGTTTGGCCATCCTGCGATTCCTTTTGACTTCATACTCCTCTTACTGCTGACCCTTTATAATTTCAGTATGTCCAGAATCTTAAAGAATTTTGAAAATCAATGGCCCTGTTCTCTTACTTCCCGAATATCGGGTTTAGACTTCTAGACATTTCGGTATGTTGCACACAACTTACCGAACTTCTCAGAATAGCTTACTATTCCCGATTTACCGATTTTCGGGATATGGTGATACTAAAGTCCATTCGGTAACTCAATATTATTTGGTGTCAACAGCTACGTCCTGCAAAGAGACTTCACTATATTTTCGGTTTACAGCCACTCAACTCGTTACAATGATCAGAAAAACGAGCAAAATATATATGCCCCAAACGGGCCCAAAACCTAAATATATACGAAACCTCTTAATCCCACACCATAAGGGCCAGCTTAAATAAAAGCCCAAACCCGTTGAGGTTTCGGGAGCGCTGCCCCCGAACCCCAGCCCGCTCACTGGCGAGCGGGACAGCCGTCCGCTGACGGGGCAGCGAAACCCTCGTCGGGAGGCGCTGCCCCCAAACCCCAACCCGCTGACCGGGCAGCAGGGCACCCGTGTCGGGGCCGCTGCCCCCGAACCCCCGCATTCCGCGCGCAGGGGTCACATGTCGTCGGATAACACTTTAGTTTCCCTTATCCCTAAGCTCACGTGGGCCTACCCGATGTAAGAAACAAGGGTCTCCTAAGTATTCGCCAATTCCAACAGTACTTGGAGAAGATATAATTCCTTGGGAGATAGAGACCCTCGTTCGGGAGGCCCGGGCTCAACTCAGGTTTTTCAAAAACATTTCTTGGGCCCATTGTGATAGATCCGCGAATCAGGTCGTTGACTGGATAGCAAAGGAAGCTCGTTCAGACTCTCTTTCTGTCTTTTGGTTGCCTAATCCCCCCAAACTCTTTGGGATTGGGTTGATGCCCCCTCTTTGAGGTTGGCTTTCTTGAACTCTGAATGATAAATAAAGGAGTGTAGTTTCCGACCAAAAAAGAAAAAATCCTCATGTCGGTCCATTGGGATGGAAGCCCAAGGAAGGATAAAGTGGATGAGAATTTTAATCCCTAGTGGCTTCAAAGCCCATAAACAATTGCCCCAAAAAGCCCATCAAAACAATACGAATGATGGACCACTTTATTGAAGCATACCGGAAGTCCACTTTGAATGAAATTATGAAGGGAGAAGCATACCGGAAGTCTTACAAAAAAAAAAAAAAATTTTAAACTCATCGCGAAGTTATAGTGCGAATTGAAGAGATGTTTGTTTCGCGAAAAATGAATAATTTGAAAAATATTTCGAAGGATGATCGCTTGTATTGCTTATAACAATATGAATGAAACGAAAAATATTTTCATTGTCCATGAAAATGTTCAGACATAAATTGCTGTCAATAATGAAAATATTTTTTATTGACCAATTATTTCAAGCGATATGAGCAATTATTTTCTGAAAAATATTATCTAAATTATTTTATTTTTTTCGAGAAATCAATAATAAGGCTAGGTTCTAAAATTCTGTATGAAATAATGTGTTGAAGCGATACCAATTTAAGAAATACCGTGGTTTTCCGTTTTCCGCGCTTCCCTCCACTCCCCTGCCACCAAGAGCGGTGGAAGTGTCCAACTCGTGCCGCCCAACCTCGTTCGGTCCAATTGACCGCCGCCGCCGCGACATCGACACCGAAAATCAAGAACCGTCGCTTCGATCATTCCCCCCAACCCCTCATTCATTTCTTGGCTCCTTGGACGCGAAGCTTTCGATTCGTCTCCTCTCCTCATCAGCGACATTAATTACCACATCCCATGTCGGCGCGCAAGTTCGACGGTCCCTAATCACCCCCTTTATATGTAGACAACCGCGGCTCTGTCGCTTACCTTACGCTATGCGCCGTCTAGTTCATGCCATCCCATGCCGTTCAAAAGTGGCAGAGATAGTTTCCCGCCAAGTTAGAGTTCTCCTCTTTTGCTCAATGGGGAAGATGAAGATGAGTCTCGGCGGTGGTGATGAGTGGTCTTGGCGAAGGAAGGACCCGAGTTCTCGCGGCAATTCTGGGTTTCATTCTGACTCTGTGAGTGGATTCTCTTTCTTATAAAAGTTCGTCCTTTTTTTCTTTTCCGTCGTAAGTGGTTCTTGAATATGAAATTAACTGATGTGGGTTCGATTGAAGTTTTTCGTGAAAGGGTCATTCGAACTTATTTGTGATACTGACTTATGCTACTGAAGTTCCGAGGTGGAATTGGATCGTGAACTTGCGGTGCATCGTCCTGTTTCTCTTGTTTCTTGATTTGAAGTGTTGACTGGTGAGGTGAAAAGAAGGAGGGAATTACCATCCACCTCTGTCTTAGGATAATACAGAACCTTCTCCTCATGTTGCAGAATTAATTGGAGCAGAACATGATGTGAATTGCTATTCACTATATGCTTTTCAAATCTTTCGGAAGCAGTCTGTCTCTTCAGCCATCATTAGTTTAAATTCAAGTTCAGACTGACAGTGTTGGTGCAGCAAATGTCGTTTTGACTGTTCGGACTTGTCATGGTGCTCTTTGCTAACTTCATTAACAGGTTGGGGATGATGAAGGTTCCTCTGAACTTTCTTCTACGTCTGTGGGCGGTGATACGCGTTATGGGGAGCGGAACTCACGGATAATGATGATCGGTGACGTTCCTGTTGATCTTGAGGCGACCCCGAATCATCGGATAATGATGATCAGTGACGTTCCTGTTCATCTTGAGGCGACCCCGCATTATCCGTTATTCTTCACTTCTTCATTCCACTGCAATGAGAGTCCTGGGAAAAAAGGAGCTGCACAAGAGAGGGACATTGGTACAGATAGCCAGAAATTACCAAAGCATTGTGAGGTAAGGACTGCTCCAGAAGTTGTCCGCAAGGAAGAATTGGCTTCATATGACACCGGTACTTGTAGGAGAAGTGATGGTGTAGTCAACTTCATCGAGAGGAGAACTCGAGTAGACCTAAGGAATCAAGGGACGACTAGGTCTGATAGTTCAATTCAAGTTGAGAAGTTGCATACTTCTATTGGATTGAAGGATACTAGGAGCTTGAGTGCTTCCATCTTCGTGAATAAGACAAAACCGTTCGATATTTGTCTTCCTCGAAGAAGACGATTGGACTTTGCAGAAACTTCTGACCCCGTAGAGGATTGTGAACAAACTCATGAAGCGGTACAATTGGTGGAACAGGAAAGCCGAGTGTTGAGGCCTGGAATGGTTCTGCTCAAGAACTACATCACCCTCAGAGAACAGGTAATTTCACACTCATTCAGTACGAGAAATTTTAATTTATTCTGCTTTAGGTTAATTCCTGTTCGAAAAATTCAGCCAGCGAAACATTTTCGTTTTGATAGTCACTGGTTTAAGGTATGGAATGTAATTGATAGATATTAAGTAGTCAGCATGGTCCATGACAACAGAGGATATTCATTTTTGTAATCTCGAACCCTGCATATACTGTCTTTATATTTTGTATGCTATTCTTCATGTTTAGTATTTCTCAAGTATCTATCTTCATATAGACTGCTGGGTCTTATCTTTTTTTATCTTGGAGCGAAAGTTTGATCTCTTTTCATTTTATCTTATGGTACATATCTACGAAATATTGCAGATTGATATTATAAGAAAGTGTAGAGGGATTGGTATTGGTCCAGGGGGGTTTTACCAACCGTGTTACCAGGATGGAGGGAAGCTCCGTTTGCAGATGATGTGTCTTGGTCTTGACTGGGATCCAAACACTAGAAAGTATGAGCGTCAGAGACGAGTTGATGGTTGTGCCGCACCCGATATACCTAATGAGTTTATTCTAGCAGTCAAAAGGGCAATCGGAGATGCACAAGACCTTGTTAAGAAGGGCGACAGCAGAAGTAATCTCAGAAACGACCTCCCGACAATGTCTCCAAACATATGCATCGTCAATTTCTATACTACCACCGGGCGACTTGGTCTTCACCAGGTCTGTGTTGAAGTAACTATGTCCTTTGTTCTACCAAATAAGTGATTTGGATTTTTGGTGATCTTACGCCAGTTGGTGATTTGAAATGTTTCCTCAGTGTTTGTCTTCATCCAGTATTTCAATTCTCATAACAATCTGCATTTCTCGTATTCATTTTGGTAAACTGTGTATGTCGATTGGCACGGAAGCTTGTGAATCCTACAGTCAGTTTCGAATTTTAAGTCCGATACTCGTGCAGAATTCAATTTTCTGGTCCATGGTTCTGTTGGAGAACTTCCTGCAATTGCTGCTGAATTTTCTTTCTTTCGCTCTATGTGTGGTTCTGGATTAAGAAGCAAAACAAAACTTATTCCATGTGTTTTGTATCTAGTTATTTCATTTGATGCAGGGGTTGTTTGGGAAACTTCTCACTAGATTAGTCACTCTGTTACATGGCAGGATCGCGATGAAAGCCGGGAGAGTCTGCGGAAAGGATTGCCCGTGGTCTCATTTTCCATCGGCGATGCTGCCGAGTTCTTGTTCGGAGATTACCGGGACGCGGACGGGGCAGAGAGAGTCCTGCTGGAATCGGGTGATGTAGTGATATTTGGAGGCGAGTCGAGAATGGTATTTCATGGGATATCATCCGTCGTCCCAAACTCCTCTCCCAAGGCATTGCTCGATGAGTCCGGTTTCCGGCCTGGACGCCTTAACCTCACCTTTCGACAGTTCTGAATTCTTAGTGGACATGTCTGCAATCTGGTTATTAGTGTAGAAGGGCAAGCGCCGATGTATATGTCGTGATTCGCCATGCTAAGTTGTCCTGATAGAAATTTTTCTTTTCTGGTTATTCTTTTTAAAATCATGTCTAAGAAGCAATCAACCTCATAAAGAACCAAAAAAAAAATTAAAAAAAATGATGCAATCAAATCAACTTATGATTTAATTTGTAGTTTTGCAACAAGTCGTTTTCATTAATCACTGGGAAAGTTTTTAACGTAACTATCGCTTTGCAAAGTTGCACGACTATGCTAATGATCAACTTGGATTACAATTACAATATTCTAGAACCTTTTTTTTTTGGAGTTTTACGAGCTCTGCGAGTGGCCACGGGGATGATGCCCAATTGCATTCTCCCACTGGTCATTCAATTTCAGTGGAGGAATTTAGGAAAATTTTCAGGCCTAAAGTGCTCTCGTTTTCTCAAATAAGGACCTGAAGTGAACATTATTTTAAAAGATGGTCTGAAGTGCTCGCCTAAAGTATACCTTATTTTAATAGGGGTCTAAAGTAGCCATGACAGTCTCAAATAAGGGCTTGACCTTCCGGCTGGTTAAAGGCGTTTTTTTTATTTTTTATTTTTTTCCTTGTTCTTCTTTTTTCTTTTTTATTTTTTTTCTTTCCTTTTGGCAGGTTTGGCCATCGTCGGCCGTAGCAAAGAAAAAAAAAAGAAATGCGAAGAAAAAAAGAGAAAAAGAAAAAATAATTTAATTGCCTTTGGACGAAAATGTCCTTGACCGATCGAAATATTTAACCGAGCGGCGAGGTCAGGCTCTTAATGGCTACTTTAGGCCTTTATTTAAAATAAGATCCACTTCATGTCATTATTTGAGAAAATAAGGGTACTTTGGGCTTTTATACGAATACCAAATTTTTTTTCTCCTTATTCGTCTATCTTAGCAAAATTTTAGGTTTAAACTTTGAGTCGCATTTTGGATGTCCGATCGACAGATACTCCCCACACAATATAACGTAAGAGTAATCATCAAAGCTAAAAACAAAACAAAAAAGAGAATATACACGTGTCAAAGTACGTCGATCAATGCATGTACACGCAAAGTCCGAGCTACGTAACCAAGTACTACATAAATCTTTATCAGATAGCATTGCTTCATTCAGGATTTGGTCTCCTCCTCCTAACAATTCATTATCATTCATAGTTATCCAAATGCATTTCAATCACCCTCTCCTGTGAGGGAAAATTACAACAAAAAAAAAAAAATTCTAAACCTGTTGTAATTGTGTTAATAAAAAGACTGGCAAGAAAAAGCAACCTCTCATAGTTCTCTTTAGGGTTTCATTTTCTCTTTGGTGATGTTCTCTTCAGCATGGGAGCAGCAGGAGCAGGATGAGTTGTGCCACGTACTCCATGCATCATCGCAGCAAGCAGGCAAAGCAAGATAAGATTCCCCCTCTCACCCTCACTCTCTCTCCCAAATTATGCAGAAAAAGTTGCGTCTTCTAGCTTCAGCTGGCTGTCGTCGTTTTTGGGTAGGTGAGTGGGACCTCGCTTGGCCATCCAAACGTGCATCATCGGTTCGAACGCCTCATCAGATCGTTATCAACTTGGTGTCTCTTCCGGGATTGCATCGCCATCGATTCCCATTAAAGAATGTGGTTATGTCATGTGGTTTTGGGGTTATATGAGTTGATCTGTCAGCTTCTCAAGTGATCTTTTTAGGTGGGTGTTGCTTTCGAACTGCAGCAACGTTTTCTGATGCAGCGCGTGAGGGACGCTCTTTGTCCTCTAAAGGGGCATATTCCTAGGAGCAAATACCCTAGGCATTGAGTAAGTAAATGGCTCATTTGTCACGCCACTAAGGTGAGGTGGAGACAGGTTATTTTGCCCTAACAATTGGGTCCAAGCCATGCTCAGACAATGGAAACCAAACCTGGAAACCATTGCTTTCAATTCATTCAGCTTGGACATGGAAAACATCTTAGTTTTTTTTTTTTTTTTTTTGGTTTTACACGTGTTTTATATTCTATTTTCAATATTTTCCAGACCATCAAGATGAACCACCGACAGAAACTAGTATGTCGAGGGATGGTTATTGATAAGTGGAAAAATTATCAAAAAAAGTCCTAAACCAATTGCACTTTTGTCAATTAGGGCCTAAACCTTTTAATTATGCCAATTAAGTCCTAAATATTTTCACATTTTGCCAATTAAGTCCATCCACCAATTTTGGCTAGAAATCGCTTATGTGAACGCCAACCGTCCTACATGGCATGACCGATGTATACAATTTTTAATAATATTTTTAAAATTTTATTGGTTTTTTCTTTTATTTTCTTTCTCTTTCTTTTTTATCTTCCCTTCGTCCTCTAGCCGATCGCCGAGCCTCGGTGAGGTTGACCTCATCGGCCTCTGGTGAAGCTCGCCCTCCCTAGTCACTAGAGAGGGCAAGCCTCGCCAGATCTAGTGAGTTCGAGCCCGACCTCGCCAGCGATGACGAGGTCAACATCGTCGGCCCTTGCCTCTAGCTAGTCGTCAACCGCCCGGCGACCGGCTAGAGGAAGAAGGGAATAAAAAAAATACAAAAAAATTGACAAAAATAATAAAATATGATTAAAAAAAGTCCACATCAGTGTCAGTTGTGCCATGTAAAATGCCAGCATCCATGTCAGCGATTTCCAGCAAAAATTGACCGGATGGACTTAATTGAAAAAAAGTGAAAAGGTTTAGGACTCAATTGGTAAATTTAAAAGGTTTATGACTGAATTGGCAAAAGTGCAATAGATTAAGGACTTTTTGGACATTTTTCCCAGATAAGATCATAGTCAATTCTTAGTTGTTATGCAAATCATTATGAAGAACAATGTAAAGGAAGTTATCTCGAAATGAGAGAATTTCAATCCTTCAAAGAAACTCTAAAATTACAAAACCCAAATGTTTATGCACTCTATTCATATGATACAACTTTTCTTCTTCTTTTCCCGTTATTCTTCTGAATTTTCTAATATCGATCCTATACTATTTCACCAAAAATGATGAAATATCCTTCAAGTGTAAATGGATTGATATGAATCGACAAAAGTTGTGAAGGATCCTTTGTTGATTTTGGACAGATAAGTATGTGACAAAGAACTTAAAAGTATGAGGACTAGAGATGTGTCCAGTCATATAAATTGCAGGAAAGTAAAGATAAATGTTAAATTCATGAAAACGTTGAGTTCTTTGATTGATTAGGGATTGTACAATAAATACACTTGAGGAATTTATACCGATGGTTATTTACGACAGTTATTGAATTAGAACAATCAAATAACTTCCTAATCCTATCGGCAGTTACAAGAAGTTACACATTCTCCTATGATCTGGCAGTTATAAAATTCTGAATTAGTGACAGCAGACATAACCACCTTGCGGTTATATTTTTATGTTGATCGCTCACTGTCAAAAGACTTTGTCAATCAACTTCTCAAGTCTTGATGAAGGCTCTCATCGATAATTTTGAAGACAATGTCGGTGATTTCTTTGACATATTGTCTCTTCTGTTCAAGTTATCGATTGTTATGTTCATTATAGACCAAATTTTGCTCTCATCGACTAATATTCGTTAATAATAATCAAAAGTTAGTCAATTTTGGGTGTCAACAGAGACCGTGTGATTCCGAACCTCCAACCAATATGACCTATCGCATATTGGCATGTTACATCACTCTTTTAATAAGTGAATATTTACACACAGAGAGAAGGACAAAGGTGAAGTTCAACTTATGAAAGAAAGACAACTCGGCAAATTTTAGGTCCAAACGAAGCCTTCTGCAAATATTAAGTTTCCTATCTTTTGAGGGCTCTAGGGTTTGGGCAGCCAAACCCAAGCAGATTTTCATTTATTTGTTTATATATTGCAATGAAGCCAACAAAAGCAATTAATTGTTTAGGCTTGAGAGTCCCACAAGAGAATCTCTCCTATTATAGAAATCCCCATCATGTAAAGGGGGACAAAATGTGGAAATCCTACACGGCAAACACAACAGATAGGAGTGACCTCTAATCAACACACACGATGTCCAAGTTAGTGTATGCATGCCAATGCCATCAAGAGATTTTTGCGTTGTATAATGCACTTCCCTTTGTTCTTTAGTGGGCTATTAATTAAACTTAAGGACATCACGAGATAATTCTATTGGACAACCGAGGTTGTATTATTGCTATTGCTCACCCCCAAACCTCAGCCACAAATTTAATATAAACTTCATCATTAGCTTTCTTTGGTGATTGAGAAGGTTTGTCTGTGGGGAACTCTCCAAGCGAAGACACCACTTCTAAAGGCAAATTGGACCGCATTGAAGCTTTTTCCGATCCTCGTCTCCATTCACAAAGTAGCTCTCACTCTCTCCCTCTCTCTTGTTCTAAAGAATGGGTAGATGCGTCTTTAGGGTTTCATCGGACCGGAAATTTCAGCTAGGTACATCGAGATTTAAGAATGAAAAGACGTAACGCTTCGCTATTAATTAATGTTTCCAATCCCGTCAGAGAGATGATCCATGAAGGGATCAAGCTCATCTTATTATAGTTTCGAACGCCATTATTGGGTTATCTTGATACTTACTAGGTATCTCATTAGGGCTTTTGAATTGTTTAATTCATATAGTCCCAAGACTCATCAATGTTGGCTTTCATTAAACTATTTATGTTTCCACAAACATCACAAGTGAAGATAAAGAAGCTAAACTTAGCCAATCCAAACTTCCTCATATGTTAGTGAAGATCTAAATTGATAGACTATATCGCTAGGAATTGTTTGGTACTAAGACATGTGAATAAAAATATTATAAGCTTCCAAGAAATTCTAACTAATTAAAGATACTAGAGGCTTCCATGAAATTCTTTGATGGGGCGTACGATCTAAAATTAGCCAAACCGAACTCCCTTAGATGTGCCATACCATGGGGAGGCTAATGTCTTCCACTAGAAAATGGAGGACAAGTTTTATCATCTGACACTTGAGACGACCCATGGTATCCGTATTTGGTTCCTATTCAAGATGGAAAATTACGAAGAAAAAAAAAATCCTAATCATATTGCACTTATGTCAATTCGGTCTTAAATCTTTCAACTTAACCAATTCAGTCCTATTGACCGAAAATCGTTGACGTGAACGTCGAACATCTTGCGTAGCAATTTCGACGCTAACTTGAACAATTTTTTTCGTTTTTAAAAAATAAAATTTATTATCTTTTGAATTTTTATTATTCCTTTTCTTTTTTATTTTCTTTTTTCTCTTTGTTTATTTTTTCATTGTGCCGACAAGGGTCACCACGACAGGCGAGGTAGCAAAGGCCCTGGGCGAGGCCATCGCTGCCTCGTTGGCTCCGAAAGGGGGCAAAGGCCCTCCCCCAGGGCCTTTGCTACCTCACCGATCGCGCCCCTCCCCCAGTCTGGCGAGGGCCTTTGCGCCCTTGCCCTCGGCTGGTAGAGCCGCGAAGGCCCTCACTAAATCTTGACGAGGGTCCGCTCGCCTAGATCCGGTGAGGGCCGCCTTACCTTTGTTGGCGACCGGTGATGGTCGCTAGTACCCTTGACAACACAATGAAAAAAAAAAAGGAAAAAGAGATAAAAGAAAAAGTAAGGAAAAATTTTAAAAAAATTAAGAAATTGTCTACGTCAACACCGGCCGTGTCACGTAGGACGACTAGCGTCTGCATCAACAATTTCCAACCAATAGGACTGAAGTTACGAATTGTCAAAAATTTTAGGACTAAATTGGCCAAATTGAAAGGTTTTGGATTGAACTGACACAAATGCAATATATTTAGAACTTTTTTGGTAATTTTTTCGCCCAAGATAGGATACAGTCGAATATAAAGAGATAAAACCCAGATAAAATATCCCTTGGGGAAGTGGGAAAAAGATGGATAGAATTTCTTATATCCATGGCATAAAATCTATTTCTCTCAAATGGTCTAATGAGAGGAATAGAAGTGATTGATACAGGAGCTCCTCTGATTCATTCCTATTTTATCTACATATTTGGATTTTTTACTATTCTATAATATGTTTTCTTCATATATATATATATATATATTAGTGTGTGTTGAGTATTTATATTTATTACACATTTTAGGTATATTAGTATGGTGTATTATTTAATAAAATTTACGTAAGAAATTATGGAAGGGAATATGAAAAGAAATAAAAAGAGAGAGAAAATTAAGTAAATAAAAATGAAGAAGAAGAACTCCAATTTTAAACGAACAAATTCAAACTTGAAGTAGATCTCCAATAGGCATGCAACCCTGCTCGTAAAAGGATTGGGGGAACGCTAGTATCATAAGTGCGGGATTCGAAGCAAGAATCAGAAAGATGAGAGTTAGAGATAGGACAGACCAAAAAAAAAAAATACTTGAAGCGGATCTTTCTAATTCACTTCGTCTCCTTCTCCAAATCTCCGATTTATGTTGAAACTTCATGACTCCTCCGTACTTCTTTGTTAATGTCAAAGCTCCTCGAAAACGACGAGAGAGTTGAAGTTCCTTCTGCTTCGTAACTCGTCAAAAGTCCACGAAAGCAGCAAAAGTGTCAAAACTCCTCTTTTCCATTGCTCTATGGTTCATGTTAAAGTTTCATGAAAGCGACGAGAGAGAGTCAAAGCACTATATTTTTCGGAATCGCGAAAGTAAATAATGATGTTTTCTCTCCTTTACTACAGTTGACGTTCGCTGGCTGTTTTATTTCGTCAATGTTGGTGTAGCCCGTTTATATTTCTTGTCATTTTCGAACTTGTTTAACCTGTAGACCACACTGTAATTATGAATCGATTGATGAAGGTTATTTCCTACAATAATTATGAATTGATTTGTTGATGTTATCTCTGTTTGTGCATTTGTAATTTCTTTAGAAGTGAATCATGAGAAGTTCTTACCATCTTCGTTTTGCATTTTCGAGTTTATTTTGACGTCCACACCAAACAATGGATTTGATAGGTTAGGAAATAGTCGGCTTTATTATTGCGATTCACCAAATAGTGGATATATGATATAAGAAGATATATTAGTTTCATATACATCCTATCCAAACTTATCCTAACTAAAAAATTCAGACGACCAAACGCAGCTTTAGAGTATTCATTCGAGATTTGGCTCGTGTTTTACCCGGCTGTATTGACGGATTATTTCATGGGCACATGGAGCTTTCTTATCTAATGACGATGCGCATTCTCGTAATAAGAACGGTCTATCTCTACCACCATCAACGTTGTCTTGTAAACCCTAAATGTGCATGAAATTAAGACGAAAGGACCAGCCTCTCAACCTTAAGGTGCGATGTTTACTCCTTCAATTATAACTAGTTAGGTCAATAGCGATGGATGTGAGTTGTGTAATAAATGGGTCAGCCAAATCATACACGATATAAAAATCCAGGAAAAAAAAAACAGGAAAACAAGAAACAGAACGGTTGCACAAACCCCAACCTCCTTTTTTTCTCAATGTTGTATCATTAGGTGCTATTGTCGGAAACAAAACAAGAGGTTCACGGGCATTCTCTACAAGCCTCGTGAACCGGTCCAAATTATTTACTTATGTAAGTGGCTCTATCTCAAAGCAGTTTGGACGCAATAGGTGGGATTCGAACTGACGATCTCCGGTTCCCGAGCTAGGCCCCAACCAACTGTTCCGACCCGGGGGTTTTGCTTAGCCTAAGTTAATGGCATGATGCATGATCTGTGATAAATATGATAATCTCCTTTTGGCACGTTAATAAAGAGCCAAACTCGTGAGAGTTGCTCAATGGAAAGCGACTCCCGCATTATGAGAGATGAGCGAATCCCACCAACTTTTTTGCATCGCGTGGCCCAGGAGAATACGTTTTGACATGAACTAAGTGTGAGACACGAGTGCCATTCACATCTCCCTTCGCTGAAATATCATCACCATCGTCCCAAATATCAGCCACCTAAACCCGCTTTTTTCTTCGTTTTTTCTCCTGAAAAAAAAAAAAACTAAGACCCGCAAGTCCACGGGTCCCAATCCGGAGTTACGGGTTAAGCAAGGTAACCGGTAGGAGACAATCGAGGTTCCCTATCTGCTCAGATTTCCTGTTTGGTTATCCCGTGCGCAAGATACCCCCTTACCCATGCTTGAATGGCCACGAAAAATATCTCGCATCCGCTGTGCTGCGTGTGATTATCCGTTATGTATTTTGCTCGACGACTATTCGGATTCTTGTGCGTGTATTTAGATGATCCGCGGGTGTTAAAGGGTTTTATTTTCCAAGCTTATTAAAGCTAATTTAGGTCTTATCTTGATGGATTTGTGATAGGTTATTAGCTAAGCCAAACCCCTTCTCGAGTCCCATTTCGAGTTTGTGAGGTTACAATCCGGACCAGTCCCTCTCCAACCGGGCCGAACGCCTTGGTGGTGCAGGGATTGTCGATGGAGTCGTGCCTCAAGTGGGAAGGTTCAATCACGGCCGTTCATTACTGTGAACTTGACAGTGAGATTCAAGCGAAGACCACCACCAGATCGTTTCACTTCTAGGGTTTCGATAACATGTGGCATTGTAATTTCCAGTGACAAAAACAGTTTTTTAAGCCCGACGCCTTCACCGGCACTAATACCAAGGGAAAAGTGTCAAAAAAGTCCTAAATCTATTGCATTTGTGTCAATTCAGTCCTAAACCTTTTTTTTATGTCAATTTAGTCCTAAACCTTTTGCATTGATGCCAATTCAGTCCTAAATCTTTTATTGGTGCCAATTTAATCATAAACCTTTTGCATTGGTGCCAATTCAGTCTTAAACTGGCAAATTGAATTAACACAAATGTAAAAGGTTTAGGACTGAATTGGCACCAATGCAAAAGATTTAGGACTAAATTGGCACCAATAAAAGGTTTAGGACTGAATTGGAGCCAATGCAAAAGGTTTAGAACTAAATTGGCACCAAAAAAAGGTTTAGGACTGAATTGACACCAATGCAATAGGTTTAAGACTTTTTTGACACTTCTCCCATGATACCAGTGATGGTGACTTCGCCGTATTTTCTATCATAATCGCGGGGGACACTCGTGTCCCCACAATTTTACAATGTTTTTCGAACATATAAAAATCGTGCGAGACTTATTTATCAGTCCAACAAGATAGATCCGAGAGATCAGAGACATATTTGATGTCCAAAATAATTTGCTAACGGACGTCGGGTTCCTTCATCGAAACTTATCCTTTTAAAAGAGGAAAATCCGAAAGATTTTCTGATCCTATCCTCACTACCTCATCCAAAGTCTGACCACCGAAACCCAATCGGGGCAGGATTTTTTTTTTTTTTTTTTTTTTTTGGGTCTGGGCAGTTTCACTATTCTCAGAATTCTGTATTACTCGGATACAACTCGGTCGGACCAAGCTCTAGTAAAGAACAACAGTTCAAGTACAAGAACATTGCGACCAAAAAAAAAAAAAAAGTACAAGAACATCTGAATCCAACCCGAGTGATGCCGACCACACTTTTTTTTGTGTTCTTGTCACTTTATTTCGAAGTGGCCAAGTACGTCACGAAGTCGATTCCCTCTTTTCTTCTTCAATTAAATCGCATGTGTTTTCTCTCGAGGATAATCTAAATCCGTAACTTTTGGATGTACAGCCCCAATTTGCAAAATAAAAAAAATGGCAAGAAAATAAAATAGAAATGTCACAATTTGAAGGAAGAGCCCTAAATGGCAAAAAAGAAAAGAAAAGAAAGGAAGAGCCCTAATGCTAGAAAATGACAAATTTAGACTATAATATTGGGTTAATACCACCTGCGATAAATTTACCCCAAACTAATTTCAGACTGGTATATCTGTGGCAAATTTACCATCCGTTAGTTTCTGTTAAATTTTATCATCAAATTGCTGAGTTGAATTACACGTGGTAATTGACTGGTGTACTGGTTTGGGTTAATACCACCTGCGATAGATTTACCCCAAACTAATTTCAGACTAGTATATCTGTGACAAATTTACCCTCCGTTAGTTTCTGTTAAATTTTACCATCAAATTGCTGAGTTGAATGACACGTGGCAGTTGACGGGTGTACCGATTTGGGCCTTTTACCCTCCGTTTGTCACAAATATACTAGTTTGGAGTTTTTATAATATCAATCCAATTTAACGGAAATTAACTGATGATAAATTTGTCACATGTGTATCGATTTGGGGGTTTGGTGGTTAAAGAATTAATTTTAGGTAAATTTGTCACATGTGTAATAATTTTGAGTTTTTTATGGTCAAAAAATAAATTATGAATAAATTTATCGCATGTGTACCGGTTTGGATTTTCGTGATATTAGCCCTATGATATAATAGATACCGGCTTGATTGAGATGACATGCGGATGTCACACCAGTGGTGCTCTTTCTTCTCGACAGCTTCGCGTTAAAATATAAGAACTGAAGCAGGAAAATCCGATCTTACTATATATCATCTTCTGTAGCATAATAGTATATGCCATAAGTACGTGCTAAGAAAAACGGAAACCCCCCATTTTCCGATCAATACAGCTCTTGAAGTAAACACGTTCACTTTTATTAAACCCGACTCGCCAAAAACCTGCGATCAATGGGTGTCCGATTCTTATGGACTGACCAAAAAGGTATAGCATGTAAATCCAGCGTGGGGAAAGCCGTATTCGATGTACGACTTGGAGGGAGATCTTTGAATATGTCTGTAGAGTAAAATTTTTTTAAAATGAAAATTAACGAATCAAAGAGACTTGTTTTTGCCGTCGATCGGGAGGTTTCTTGCGAGAGCCCCGTGACTAGGCGACGACGTCGTCGGTGAAATTCGCCCATGGGCATCATTGTCGACGGCAGGGGCCACCCCAGGAGAGGGCCGCCCTATCTCCACCTTCTTCTCCCTCCTCCGAGCCTCTCTTTGTGTTTATTTGTATTTTTGTAGATAATTACTTTTGGGGTTTGTTTGAGCTAGTAATCAAAACAGATTGAATATGGATGTGTTCCAAGCCCAAAGATACGGAGTGATGATTTTTATAAATCAATTTTCATACGCAATCTGTCCCATAAACGTGTGTCCGAAAATGGGCGACTGATCCCCCATTTTTACTACATAAAACACTTGTTGTTGAACCAATTTATTTCGACCAAAAAAAAAAACCAAATTATTTCGACAAAAAAAAAAAACCAATTTATTCATTTACTATTAAAAAGGAAGATATTTCTATTTTTTCTGTGAGTATGTTTACGATTTATTACCAACTTCAATAATTGTCTGGATCATTTAGGTGTTGAGTATATAAAGAAGAAACAGAGAGTAGAAAAAAAGGAAAGAGAAGTGGAAGTGATGAAATTTGTTGCGATAGGTATTTTGGGGGTAAATAAATCTTGGTCTTCAAAAGTGTTAGTTTTTATCTGTTAAACCACAAATTGTGCAAATCGTTGTTTTGGTTCTCTTTCTCTCCCTCCCCCTCACCTTTTTCTTAAGTTATTTTGGCCTTCTTTTTCCCTTCTCTTGCTTTCCTCCCGCTTGGGAGCTTTTTTCTTCTGATTTAGTCTAGATCTAAAAGTTTCTTTCTCGTTTTTGGGAGATTTTTATCCCGATCTAGTTTATATTCGGGATTTTCTGCGGGTATGTTTTTCGGGGTTTCGCTCTCTTCGAGTTTCGTTGGTGAACAAATCCAGTTTCGAAGGAAATCATAGGAGCTTCATGAAGGTTTCGCTCTTGTCAAATCTATACTAGTTTAACATTTTTACTCTACTTAATGATGGCGTTAGGGACGCCAAACCTAGGCGCGCACCGCTGAAAGGCAAAGTCATAGCAATAGATGGAGTTCTCAGTGTGTGCTCATTACTGAAGACGGATTCGGTGATCGGTCGCCGATTATGGTGTGAAGAAGTCATAGATGTGCTCTTTGAGCGTGTAACCCATAACCTTGTTCTGATAATTTCTCTTGTTATTTGCAGTTGAACTCCGATATTTCTCTCTTGTGTCTTAAGGAAGTGAATGGAATGAAATGTTACTTTTGACCCAAAAAAAAAGTTTTGCTTGGGGAAATTATCAAACAAGTCATAAACTTATTGTACGGATGCCAATTCATTCCTAAATTCTTTAATTTAGTCAATTTAATCCTAAATCTTTTGACTATTTACCAATGCAGTCATTCCGCCTAATTTTGATTGGAAATCGCTAATGCGTAGGTCCAGTCAACACATGGCGAGTGCTG
Organism: Lenwebbia sp. NSW1173648; assembly: GCA_029784005.1. NCBI lineage: Eukaryota > Viridiplantae > Streptophyta > Magnoliopsida > Myrtales > Myrtaceae > Lenwebbia > Lenwebbia sp. NSW1173648. The sequence continues at coordinate 28,668,342 of JARCGZ010000002.1, forward strand.
ACGTGAACAATTTCTGTTATTTGTAATTTTTCCTTTTCCTTTTTTTCCTTTTTTTTTCCCATTTTTCCCTATTTCTCTCCGTCGACCACAAGCAAGGGTCGCCCTCGCACGGCGTTTGGTGAGGCCCAACGAGGATCTAACGAGCGTCGCCATTGCTAGAGGCCGGCGAGAGTGACCCTTGCCAGATTTGGCTAGGCTGATGCTCGCTAGACCATCTCGCCGATGTTGGCCCTCGCCTATGGCCGACGAAGGTCGACAGGGGCAAAGGGAAATAGAACAGAAAAGAAAAAATTAAAAAAATTAAAAAAAATCAGAAATTTTATAATAAGAATTTTACAATAGCGATTTTCGGTCAAATGACAAATTGTCAAAATGTTTATAACTAAATTGGCAAAAAATGAAAGATTATTGTATAATAAGCGTATGACCTTTTTGGTATTTTTCCCGTACAGCTTTAGAATAAGGCAAGCAAATCTTCTGTAGTAATGATTTGTTTGGGCAATACCATTAGAAATGTTAAAAACATACATGAGAACTTAGCTGGCGATATAATCTCGAACAAAGAAAATGAAGACCGATGAGGCGGATCTTCTCTCTCTGTTTTGAACCAATTTCCCTAAGTGGGTCGACAAAAACAGTTTTGGCTGAACAGAGAAGGCAAATGAAGGACGTCAATGGCATCTGATGTGGATCTTCTCTCTCTATATATACCGTCTTCTTCCCCCTCTGTCCTCTAGATCAGCACTCTCTCTCCCCTCCATCGTCGTGTTTGTGTCCTCCTTAAGCCCATACACAGCCCCGTACCTCCAGCCAATACTCGCCCGCAGGCCCCTGCATTCCCGGAATCTTTCCTTGAGGTTCCAATTCGCATTCTCTCTCCTCCTCCCGTGACCCTATAGAGAGAGAGAGGGAGAGAGAGAGAGAGACGTCGCTGAGAGACAGAGAGAAAACAGAGCGTTTCTTTCTGTTACAGGGGGAAGAAGATCCGTCCAAGCGAAGGGGGAAAAGATGATGCGGGGAGTGATCGCCAGAACCGCCAGAAGGGCATTGTCGGGATCTTCCTCCTCCCACCACCATCGGTCCCGCTTCGTCTCCTTCTCCCAGGCCGCCCAGAAGACGGAGCAGGAAAATGATCTCCCCAGAATGCCCCCCTTCGCCTACTCTCCCCCGCCGTACGCCGGCCCCTCCTCGGCGGAGATCATCGCCAAGCGCCAGCAGTTCCTCAGCCCCTCCATGTTCTACTTCTACAAACAACCCGTCAGTCCTCTCTCTCTGTTTTTTTCTTTTTGTCCCTTTTGTGTCAAAATCTTTTTATTCGGCTCGTTATCATCAATTGAGGAAAATAAATCGACCTAAGATTGCGCCAGCATTCATCGGAAACGAGTCTGTAATAACTGGTTTTACGTGGATTCGTGTTTTCTTGGGTCCGATTGGTTTGATTTCTTATTTTTTCCGGGCAGCTGAACGTGGTGGAAGGGAAGATGCAGTACCTGTACGACGATAGCGGGAAGAGATACCTGGACGGGTTCGGGGGGATAGCCACCGTGTGCTGTGGCCACTGCCACCCCGACGTGGTGGCCGCCATCGTCGACCAGACCCGCCGCCTCCAGCACTCCACCATCCTCTATCTGAACCCCGCCATCGCCGACTTCGCCGAGGCCCTGGCCTCCAAGCTCCCCGGAGATCTCAACGTAATCAGAGCATCACAATCCTTAATTTTTATGTGAACACTGCCAAAGTTATCAAATTTAATTGATTCCCACCAACCTCGCCTCGATATTATTTAGCTCTCGTCAAATCGAATATTGAAAAATTGACTGGTTTTGTTTTTTCTTTGGCCGTGTGCGTTCGTAGGTGGTGTTCTTTACGAACTCGGGGACGGAGGCGAACGAGCTAGCGATGATGATAGCGAGGCTGTACACCGGTTGCCACGACATAATATCGCTAAGGAACGCGTATCACGGAAACGCCGCAGGGACCATGGGAGCGACGGCCCAGAGCAACTGGAAGTTCAACATCGTACAGGTAACATACATACATGACGACAAGACATGCACATGGTCGGGCTGGCTACGCTCTTTATGGTTACAAGGAAAAGAAGAAGTAAAAAAGGTTGCTTTTTGTTATCTGGGAATTGAATCTGTGTATCTCATGCCCTGACTCGGTTGGCACCAGCGTGGACCCAAAAGTCAGTTCAGATATTTGTGGTCATGATTTTGACCTGGGGTGATGTGGAGGTGGAACCTAGATTGGTCTAAGGATTCTTTCAGCATCCTCTAACTCGCATGTACAGTTCGATTCTACCAGAAGCATGCATTGAAGCTCTTGGGCTTTTCTCTGGTTTCTCTCAGTTCTCTGACCTGTTTTCTAGGGATGTTCGTTGTTGAATCCGTCGAAGGTGGATTGTAATTGCTAGTGAAAACTCCGACAATTCTCCCTCTCTGTTCTGCGTCACTTTTTTCTAGCTGTAGTTTAACTGGAAAGGATGTCAAACTCTCGGTTATGAATGTTGTCGATGCTGCAATTCAGAAATGGAGAGGAAACAATGATGGCCCATTAGATTTTTGGATGCATGCCTTTGATGTATGGATGTAAAAATAATAGTACGTTAATTCAGGTGTATAGAATCGACTGATTAACTGGCTTCTTGAATCATGTCCTTTTCATTGACAGACCGGAGTTCACCACGCCTTAAACCCAGATCCCTACAGAGGTGTTTTCGGTTCCGATGGAGAGAAGTATGCCAAAGATGTCCAAGAACTCATCGAGTTTGGCACTAGTGGCAATGTGGCTGGTTTCATCTCTGAAGCTATACAGGTAAGTCGATTCCCATGGTCTTTGCTTAATGTTAACCCGATACATTCACATGTCACTAGTGCATTACCTATCTATGTGAACTGATTTGTCGTAAACAATATCCGGATCAATCTGGTGAAAAATCATTGCTTCGATTAACTTGCTAATTGATCACAGGGTGTGGGAGGCATTATTGAATTGGCCCCAGGTTACTTGCCCGCTGCATATAGCAGCATCAAGAAAGCCGGTGGCCTTTGTATTGCTGATGAAGTTCAAGCTGGATACGCTCGCACAGGGAGTCACTTTTGGGGTTTCGAATCTCACGGGGTTGTGCCGGACATTGTCACAATGGCAAAGGTGTTTATCACATCTGCTCTTTGCTCTGCATATGTTTTTTGTTGGCCGACATATCAGTTTCCGTGCTTCAAATTAGTCCTCAATTTGCTATCTTGGAATTACTTAGCAAAATTACAAAACTGCAAGTTGCCTTTTCTTTTATCCATTGTGTTTATGTATTCTTCCAGTACCCGTAATTCAGCTTCATATAGGCATATCCAGTCTCATGTCCGTGTGTTATCTCAGTTCGAATCTTGGTCATGATTAGCTTAACTGTCTGTTTTTTCTTTACCAAAGGGCATTGGAAATGGCATTCCTCTAGGAGCCGTGGTGACCACTCCCAAAATCGCAGAGGTGCTGACCCGTCGCAGTTATTTCAATACCTTTGGTGGCAACCCGGTCTGCACGGCTGCTGGGCATGCTGTGTTGAAAGTGATTGAGAAAGAAAATCTTCAGGAGAACGCGCACGTCGTGGGGTCCCATCTGAAAGACAGACTGACTTCGCTCGTGGATAAATACGAAAGTAAACCTTCGTCCCCTAAACCGTTATACTTGCTGTGTGATGGCATTTGCTAGATTCTCTTCATGTTCGACACGATGATAATGCATATCATGATGTGCGTGTACTTGTGCCTCGGCGTGGTTCCTTGCCTGGGGTTAGCTGACTATATTCAACTAAAACTATACAGTAACTCTATTTACATGATATAGCATCAATCGTGTCCACAATATCAACTTTGTAATCGCGATTTCGGCCATTATCAATGTTCTTGACTATAGTTGATTGATCCTCTTTTGCCGATGTAGTTATTGGGGATGTGAGGGGTCGGGGGTTGTTGCTTGGAGTTGAACTCGTTACTGATCGCAAGTTGAAAACCCCTGCGAAAGCTGAAACTCTACATGTGATGGAACAAATGAAAGGTGTGGATTTCCTTCGTTTCTCCATCTTATTTGCTTAGTCAATTGCAATGGAAGCTCGATTTTACCATCTCATAAATCCTGCAAAATTCTTACAGATCTGGGTGTACTGATCGGCAAAGGAGGGTACTATGGAAACGTGTTCCGAATCACGCCGCCTCTGTGCATCACCAAAGAAGATGCAGGTATGCCCTTCATGTTTTGTTTTTGCATTGCTGGAATCGAACGGGACTTTTAATCAAATATATATTGTTCGATGACCCTCTAACGAGTAGTTTCTATTTTCATGTGCAGATTTCCTGGTGGATGCGATGGATTATACGCTGTCGAAGATGTAAAGTGCCTGAAAATGTAAATATTTACATAAGCGTCTGTGTCGTCTGTCACAGATTGATCTTACTACTGCTGATCAATGTATGCATGCTTCTAGTTATTCCTGCTTTTATAGTACATAGGCTGTGTGCAAGCCACTAGCAGACAGCCGATCGTATGGTGAGCCAACAACTCGTTGTCTCTCCGAACAGATAAGTAGAAATAAGCTCTGATGTTGTTTCTTTTCTTTTCCCTGAATTTCTTCCTGTTAGTATCATTTACAAAATCTGCTTGTCTTGATGTTTGTATCGAAAGAACCTCCAGGAACTTTTTTACAATTTGCAATCTAGTTTTGCTTCGCGGGCTAAATCTCGCCGGTGTTGGTCGACTAAAAACTTGCGCTTCGGGTCAACAACTTGTTGTCTCTCTTAATCATTTGCTCTGGCAAATACTTGTTAGATGCACTTTAACACCAAAGATGATATTCAACTGATTCTGTCACGTACGCACCAATATTTTCCAAAGATTCATGAAAACCTGCAGAACCGAAGCTTGCTTCTGCAGCAAGTGTCCGAAACTCAAAGCACACTGCTTTAACCAAGGGAATAAGCGAATTCGAAGCGAGAAACTCTGTTGCTTGATTTTGGATTGATCTGCTATACTCTCGAGGGAAAGGGAATCCATGCTTTGATTCAGGATGCCTTCATATCGAAGATCAACTTGCTATTGAAATAAAGGGACTGATCAGCTTGGACTCGAACTTGAGCTTGTATTTAGTAACAGAAAAATGCATGGAAAAGAGCATCCGGCATCATTCCGCTCTGTTCTATTGCTCAAGGGCCCGTCGGAAAATGGGCGCCGGGAATTGCGGAGGGGCGAAATGAGATCCGAAGTGGCGCCTGATAAATATATATGTCGGAGTTGATCGTGAATCGACTATTCAGTTGGAGAGAATGTTTTTGAAGGCAATGCAGCTGATATATTGCTTGACATGTTTCTTTTTTTTTTTCTGTATAAGCTATATATTGCTCAAAAATGATTATTTGCTCATGGAACATACAAGTTTTTCCCATATATGGCAGAATTGCCTCTTGAAATTTCAAGAGTCGCCTTCTTTTGAAAGAAAGATTTTGTCGATTCTCATGATTATATCACATGTTGTCTTGTTGATGTTAACATGGAACTTCCTCTTGAAGCATGGTTGGGTAACCTATGATGCGTCCGATTTTTCAAAAGTTGTCTGGTTTTATTATGTCTTGAAATTAACGGCCTAATACCATTCAATTTTCGCTCGTCTCAATTATACCTTTTGTCTCATAAAAAACCTCTAACTTTTGGTGATGTCTCAATTCTTCCATAAACTTTTTTTGTACCATAAAAAATCCTCAATTTTAGGTCCTATCCAAATTCTGCCCCCTAAACTTTTTCTTGTCCTATGAAAAACCCTTAACTTTAGGTTTTTTTTCCCAATTTCACCATTCAGTCCCAAATTTACCATAAAACTTTTGCAATCTCATAAAAAATCTTAAGCTTTTACTTGAGTCACAAATCTGCCCCCACTAAAATTTTCGTGGACAACCGAGAAATGAAAAACTCCCAAGCATGAGCTATTCGAGCGTCTCGAGCTCTCCGACTGCGAGAGATGGAAATTCCCAAGCACGAGAGATCAAAGACCAAGCACAAAATCCCTAAGGACGATTTTGACGGAGGGTTAATGGAGACAGATTTAGGAGTCAAGTAATAGTTGGTGATCTTTTATGAGACAAAACAATAGAGTAAATTGAAATCGGACCTAAAGTTGTGATTTTTTTATGAGGAAAAAAAAAGTTTATGGTAGAATTGGTATTGGACCTAAAGTTGAGGATTTTTCATAAGACAAAAAAAAAGTTTAGGGAAGAATTGGAGCTGGACCTAAAGTTAGGGGTTTTATATAGGACAAAAAAAGTTTATGGTAAAATTGTGACATCACCTAAAGTTGAAGGTTTTTTATGAGAGAAAAGGTAAAATTGTGACAAGAGCTAAGTTGGAGGCTTTTCATGGTATTAAACCTGAAATTAACTTATGCCCTTCTTCTTAAGAATATGTCTTAGGGTAATTACATACGTTATTATCTAGCTATGTAATTCATTAATTTGCTTATCTAAATAATATTGCATATGAAAATATTTTGACCATTAGAATTATAACTAGAACCCATGCATAAGACCGAATACGAATACTAGTTTCGTGATAAAACTCCGCCCTTATATTGTCTATCATTTGTAGACATCTAAGATGACTATTTAAGGTAACGAGTTATTACAACAAATATGGAGAATCTCCTAATTATCGCTAATAGTTAGATTGATAATCAATCCAATAAAACCAAAAGGGAAAACCTAAAAACCCGAGTAACACTTTATTTCATTAAAGGGAATTGCATTAAAAAAAGGAACATTTTCCCCCACTTAGATGTTACATGATTTTATCTCATTCACCCACTAGTCCTAAATTAAACTAAACAATGGTTTATATACTTGTCAAATCTGAAAAGTTAGGAATGCGTCTCAACTTCTTTTGAGAGTGACCAACCACGATCGATGGACATGGGATGAGACAACGTGCAACAATGAACGGCCCCTTTGGACAAGGTTGAACATAAAGACAAATCATGAAAATTAAACAAGTGGTTAATAATTCAGTTTTTTTTTTAACTTTGTATGCATAGATGATCAAAGAGTAATGAGGTCACGACAACTACGTCACCTCTTTGTATGGCTTCATTTAGTCCTTGGAAGATTATGTTAAGCTAATCATAATAGCATAACATAGGAAAAACTATCCAAAAGTATTTTCTAAACCTACTGTATGGCGGTCAACTTAGTTTTTTTTTTTTTTTTCCGACCAACATAGTTATAAACCTTTTAATTTGATCAATTTAGTCTTGGACCTCATTACGATTTGTCAATTTGGTCGAAATCGCTGACTTAAACACTAGATGTTCGACATGGCACTGCCAGGGCGGACGTGAACGAATTTTGCAGTTTTTTTGAAACTTTTTTGCCTTTCCTTTCCTTTTCTTCTTTCTTTTTTACCTGTTTCCCTTCACCTGTCTCCAGGCCTCGGCGATGGCCAAGGGAGGTCGTTGGCCACAGGCGAAGGCAACCCTCAGCTTCACCTGTGGCCGGCGGAGGGGAGTAGAAAAAAAGAAAAGGGAAAAAAGGGAAATTACTAAATTACAAAAATCGAGCGCATCAGCGGCGGCCGTGTCACGTACAGTGGCAGGCATTCTCGTTAGGGATTTTTGGCCAAATCAAGCCGAAGAGACTACATTAGCACAATGTCAAAAGATTTAGGATTAAATTGATCAAAATAAAAAGTTTAGGACTAGATTGGTTGTACAAGAGACTTAAGATTTTTTGGATTATCTCCCTGCCTAAACCTTTTATCTATCGTAATTCTTTATGCTAACTTTTGGAAGATTTGGTGACTAATCTCCCTCCAAGTGTCTTAGCCATAGCTATTGCTGATAATAGTGCCAAATCATGGATCAATATTGAGATGTCCTAAAAGTCAATTAATGACATTCTATTTTTCTTTTTGGTAAGAAAATTAATACATGATGGATTTTTATTAAAAGTGTTAGTAAACACGTGGCAACTGGCAAACCTTTTAAACTGGTCAGGCACTTACTGAGTTATGAATTTGCATCGAAATCTGTTTATGTTTAATTGAGAGAGTTACCGTTTTTCTTTTGATTTTTACGGGTAGAAAATTTACCAACACTGTAACATGAAGCGACTGTAAGGAATTGGAATATTACCATCTTCGATTGGAATCTATTAATATTTTGTTTTGGTTGATCAAAGTATTACCAACTTATATTTGAATTTCATCGGTGTCAAGTATTTGTAGTAACTCGATAAATGTGTTCGGTACTGTTAATCTCTTGGTAATTGATTGATCAAACTGCTTGGTTAATTCGAATGTAAGTGAAAATTATCATAAAAGTCCTAAATCTATTGTATTTGTGTCAATTCAGTCATAAACCTTTCAATTATACCAATTTTTTTTTTTAGGTCAATAAACGATGGATACTTTTATGAATAATTAGAACTTGAGTCACAAGATTGTTCGAAATCAAAACACAATAAAGACCAAATACGGTTTTTTTTGGGGGGGTAGTCAGCCAATTCGGAGCAAGAGAGTCCGTCCGATGGGCCTTCACCACACAATCCGCAAAATTGAGTCCTAGACTTTTTGATGATTTGCCAATGAGTCCATCCGGCCAATTTTGACTGTAAATCATTGATATGAATGTCAGGCTTATTATGTGGCATGGCCAATGGACGATCGGCGCTGACGTTGATAATTTTACATTCTTGCTAATTTTTACTGAATCATTTTATTATTATCTTTTTTTCCTTTCTTTTTTTCCCCAACTGTGAGCTGGCTAGGTCTCGGGCCGACCCTTGTCGGTCACGAACGAGGGCGTCGGGCCCTTGCCTAGATCCAACAGAGGGTTGCGACCCTCGCCTGTTGGCCGGTGAGGGAAGCGATACCCACGCCTAGCCTGGGCATTAATAACTTTAGGAGTTACGAGATATTTACTGAAGTATTTTATGTACTGCTATCAAAGGTGATCGGTCCATTAATAAGGAATTACTAGAATTTGGCACTATTATATGTGGTACACTTAATTTGCTCATTCGACAATATATATTATAATAAGACTAACGCTCTGATAGCTACCTCCTTTGCTCATTACAATATGATTTCTCACCCGTTATGTAATGATTAGTTTGAGTTATACCAATGATCCAAAAGGTCCGAAGTTGGCAAGTCGGTTACTGCAGTTACATGAACCGTGCAGCGGTTCTGTCACAATACGAATTGAACTCGGGACCTTGTGGAAGACAAATGACCCGATCACCACCAGACCAAGTACCTTGGTGGTAATCTCTTTAGTGCACATAGATGAGCGCTCGCCAATGGATCGAGGATCTTTGGACCCCAGGCCAAGTCAATCTTGGTCGAGAATTGTCTAGTAATTTGTTCATGAGACCAAATTGCTCGTTCACCCCGATTTTAGTGAGGACCGATACGTTCATGGGACTAATCTATATCGAATACGGCGTAGAGGGTATCCCTGTACTTGAGTTATTTACCAAATCATGGATACAAATGTTCATAATCCATGTGGCCAATTTCACGCAATACCTCTATATATGACGAATATCAGTATTTTTGATGTCTAGAATTTTTATCCGATTCACTATCGGGATAAAGAATCACTTCATGAACAAAGTTAAAATACTAACGCATATGTGAAATCTACTATTAATAGTTGTATCCATTTTGTTGATCGATGAATCTTTCCATTCTAATACGAACAAAAATAAATTACTAGCATATAAAGTTAATATTAACAATTGCATTTATTTCGTTGGTGGATGAATCCTTCCGTTTCCGATGCTTCTTGTATAAAAAAGTGCTTTGGATAAAGCAGATATTTTCTATATTCTGCAGCCTTTCGAATACGTAAGGTAAAGTTTACTCCAAGCGAATTGGTGGAAGAAGAGCCAAATGTTGTGGTCAAAATAAATAGCAATACATCCGTCAACACCAGATCCACCAACATGTATTCCATCTAACCCTTTCGTATTTATTACTTTGTGTAAGAAAGAAAATTTTAACCGCGAATTTATTAGGAAAGATTACCAAAAAAACTTATAAACTCGTAACACTTGTGCTAAGTCTAGGGTTGAGCGATTTCAAGTTCCGTATAAATTTCACCTTTCTGTCCTAGGTTTCAAGGTCGGTTCCAGGTTTCAACTGTATTCTTAATTCAACGATTGCAGTAAATTATCACTTTTAATGACCACCATTTGTTTCTACAATCCGCTGACCACAACTCATATTTAGACATACTAATAAATACGAAACATTAACAAAGTAAAAGTATTTGTCATAAATATCGCTGAAAATGGAAGCTCGGACTAGTGGTTCTAGATCATGCATTCATCATCAGAAGCTATAGAATATCGCACGAGAGATATACAAATAAAAAAATAAAAACCTGTTATAGGTTACATTACAGGTTCTAGGTTCTACTTACTTGGAACCTACCCATCGGAATAGGTTCCTCAATTTTTTGAACCTGAAACCGGATAGATTCCTCACTGGTCCGGTTCTAGGTTTACTCTGGAACCATGCTCACAATTAGCTTAATCCCTTTAATTTGATCAATTTAGCCATAAATCTTTTGACAATTTGTCAATTTAATCTTTCCGATCAATTTTGATCGGAAAGTCGCTATCATAAACGTCGACTGTCCCACGTGAATTTTTTTCAATATTTTTATAGTTTCATTTACAATTTTTTCTTTTCTTTTCTTTCTTTTTGATTTGGATGCAATATATGTTGAGTGGATGCAATATATATGCAAGCACATTTCATTTTAAAACACGATATTTCTACTCGATTATCACCGGAAGCCATGCTCACGATAATGAGGGTGGAGTCTCTTTCCTATGCATGTGGATAAGATGATTTGGTATATTCATGAGATTAGTCGAGTCGAAATGTCCGAATGCTAATAATGTTATAAAGAATGGTGGTTTATTGGATCATAATTTTGCCTAGATGCTATTGTCTGATTCTCCACTCGATTCTTAAACCTCTTAAGGAGTTTGAAGAAAGAAAATTATAATTTTGATGAAAATGGAAAAGTAGATGTTTGGTGCACGAATCCGTACAATTTTTTTTTTTAATGAGGACATTAAACTTGCAATTATGTAATTTAGTATTTTGATTGGTTGGATTGTTGAGTCAAATCCCTTCGTCTCTAATTTCAATAGGTTGAAATCCACGCCTCAATCAATGATGTCCACGGATCTTATGTAAAAAATAGTAAGAGACCCTGTGAAATGGAATCTATGTAAAAAATAGTAAGAGTTGGAAGTTGTAAAAAAGTTGGTCGAATTGAATTTTCGATTGTCGAAATCGCGACACGATCGGCACAAATTGATTTATTCATGACGGCACTATCCTTTCTACGTCCGACTTTTTCGTCGGCTTCGATCGCCACATATGGTCGGGGGATTCGATCGAAGAGGTTCTTATTAATTCTGCTACCCGATTACATAAAAATTATAAGCTCAAGGGCGAGATCGATTCATTTACTTTTATTTCATATTGGAGAATGGGCAGCAAAATATTTGTACATATTCTCGTAGATCCTCACCCAAAATAGGGTCACGTGAAAAGGGGAAATAGCAAATTAATTTCGACAAAGAGAAGGGAATTAATTAATCAAAAGAGGAAATTTTGCTCAAAGCAATATTCTCTCTCTAAAATCCTAAAATTCGGAGGGAGAGAGAGAGAGAGAGAGAGAGAGAGAGAGGGGCAGCAGCTTCCCCTTCCTCCCTTCCTTTACCATTTCCTTTTCGCTTCGCTTGTCTTTGCTGCCGCCACAGTCTCGACACACACATGCGCCTCCATCACTCTCTCTCCTCCTCCTCCTCCTGCTCCTGAAGCCATTGTTATTGCTTTTTCTCTTCGTTTCTCTGCTTCAAGTTTTCTCCTTTTCTCTTCTTCTTCTCGAGAAAAAGCTCCATCTCTCTCTCTCTCTCTCTCTAGGGTTCTTCGAGCTGGATTCTCTATCGTTCCTCTTGCGCATCTCCCTGCGCCGCTGGTTCAGCGGCTTCGTCGATTAGTTCCCACCCCACTCTCTTCCATCTTCAACCTGAACCCCAGCCTTGGGTCGCCGTTATCGTGATTGGGTAGCCCCCCCCTTTTTTTTTGTTTTCCTTATTTTAGGTTCTTTCGGTTTTTGGGTTTTATGGTTGGTGTTACCGAGAGGGATTGGTTTCCAAATTGATGGCATTGGGCGATTTGATGGCGTCCCGGTTCTCTCAGTCGTCGGTGTCCGTGGGGTCGAATCACTTGGACCACTACGTCCCTTCCTCCAGCAACGAAGATGGCGATTTCGGCACGAGCAACCTTTCCTACTTGCCGCAAAATGTCGTCTTGTGCGAGCTCCGGCATGAGGCGTTCGAGGCCTGCGTGCCCTGCGGCCCCTCGGAGAGCGGCTTAGTCTCGAAATGGCGGCCTAAGGACCGGGTAAACCTTCTGGCGTTCCTTTTCTCTTTCTTTTTGTTTTTGCCCTGTGTTCGTTAGCTTGGTTGATGATGTCCATGTTGTTAGCTTGTGCATAAGTGCGGGCGGTCTTATCGGCAACTTGCTTTTTTTTCTTGTTCACATTACTGCCCGCTGAACTGGTTTTTGTTGCAATTTTCGTGACATGATGCTATTCAAGTTGAGTGATTTGCATTTAACATGATTATGTATGTAGAGTTGTATTGCATTTTTTGAATGGTAAGTTATGGCCAGTGCAAAGAGGGATGAGCTATTTTTTGATAACTAAGGCTTGTGACTGTTCTCTGATGGCACAAAACACTTCATTCAATGTAAATGTGTGAGATATTGAGGAATTTTTGTCGGCATTTTGTCTGTGACCTCCATTTCTAGTGACGACAATTGGGGATTTCGGGAATCTAAGCCTAACATTTAGTTCGACTAGAACTGGCCGTCACATGGGCCTTACCCTGGCTAACTGACCGGAAATGTTCCCAATGTACTCCTCTCTGAACATTGGTTTCTGGGTATAGTGATCTTCTCAAGTTTGCTGGGAAGCCATCTGGTGATCAAACTTCCATTTGTAGGCTGCTTTCTGTCATTATCATTGTGCATCTATGCAGGTAATGCGTTTGCTATCTATGCACCTGCAAAATGGTTCTTTTGTTTGGGTGTTCTGTTTGGTGTCCAAAAGTATTACTGTGCATTGTCCTTAGGCTCCCCTGCCTTTCATTCCAGGTTTTTGATGGGTTAGAATTGCCACGAATCTTCGTTGCGCTTATATATTTGATTCCACAAAAATCCAAATATACAGACATGTGGGAATTGAGCGATTCACGAATCATCTGCTTATAAGGCATGCAACTTGTGGGATAAGTAATTGCATATGCTGATGGCAGAGTTGCAATATTCTCTATCATAGATTTACTTAGGTATCAATTCAGTTTTAAAATGATTAGTCAATAAAGCTCCTTACGTGTAAGACATGCAGCAGTGTACCAAATGACTATAACTAGAAATACAGTGAGCCATTTAAAATGCCTATAAAACCTCGCGTTGTCTTGGAGGATCTTTTTGGCTAGTCTAGTTGAACAAATTTCTCTAGTCATGCTGCTTTGAAGCAATTGTCTTAATTGCACGGTGAATTGCGTATAGCTGGAGCTTTTAAGAAGAGTAAGTAAATTGAAATTTCAGCTGCCTCGTGATATGAACACATGAAGTTAAACCTTGTCTAGCAAATTATTTGCTAACAAGCTTTTGGCATTCATGGCAGTCGATATAGTGATATTAGAACCATCTATCTCCTCCTGTTAATGAAATGGTATTAATATTTGACAAGTGATAAGGGTTAAATTACATTGAGGAGAAGCGCTCTTATCCTCTGATATTGTTTGTGTGTGTCTGTATTTTTCCCTTTTCGATTTTATTGGGTTGGGGGGTCCCAGTGCTCGTGCTTCCCGAGTCCCAACTTCTGGTGTTGCATTTGCTCTTAGTTCCTGACGAGGTGCATGGCACAATAGCAAACAGGCTGTTTACAGTGAAACACTGAGTATTCATTTGGTTTTCATTGAAACGGTGATATGTCTACTCTTTTACTCTAAGCATGATATAATCGACACCAATCAAAGCTAAAGTAATTGCAAGAAAATGCTCATATAAGGCGTTGTGCTCTCTTCAGGTGTAGAGATGAAACCATATCTTTGTGGCATGAAGTATTATCACGAAGTCATTGCTATGATTAGCCTTATCTTGTTAAGATATTCTTGCTTGAATGGCTTTTTCCTCTCTATGTTAGATTAATGGCTTCTCTCCTTTTCAATCAAAGAGAAGATGATATTCTTCATGTCTCCTTTCGTTGACAGATACAACAATGTCTCTGCATTTTTTTACATGTCCAACTGTGCTTTTTACAGGCTGCTCTATTTTTTTTTTCCATTTAATTTCTTGAAGGTGGCTGTTGAGAAAGTAGTCTAAGGAAACTCATTAATAAGAATTGTAAATTTTACAGAGGTAGAATTTAAAGTAAGTGATGATGCTAGTCCGGCGAATGAGATGTTTCTAATGGTTTGTTGCTTACTCTGCAGATGAAAACAGGATGTGTAGCTATTGTCTTAGGTTTAAACATAAGTGTTGATCCACCTGATGTAATTAAGATATCTCCTTGTGCCAGAATGGAATGCTGGATAGGTAGGTCATTTTCTTTTGTGCTTGGAATTCTTTTCTGTTTTTACAGCATCTCCTTGCTTTGCGAAATTGTTGCATGGTATTCTTCTGTGTGGGCGTATGTTGGATTCTTAAATTGAGAACGGATGCTTCTTTTTCCTATATCTGGACATAGTTCATGGCATATGATCCTTGGCTCAATCTTAATTGTTAATCAATTGAAATCAGAGATTTTAATGGTATGATTTTCAAACTATCTCTTTATTCAGCAATTGTGAATTGCTCCTTTTCCGTCTTACTGATGGCAAGCACATGGAGATTATAGTTGGAGTTTTTACTTATAATAACATTTTTAACTTATTCTTTTGTCTTGGATTTATTTCCCTTGTTAGATCCATTTTCCATGCAACCTCGAAAAGCTATTGAATCAATTGGAGAAGCTTTGAAAAAACAGTATGAAAGGTGGCAACCAAAGGTGAGATTTCTTTAACCCTTTTTAAACAATTATCTTTTAATTTGTTATCTGGAGTTCATGTTACTACATTCTTGCAATCCGAGCAGGCTTCATATAAGGAGAAACTTGATCCCACCGTTGATGAAGTAAAGAAACTCTGTACAACGTGTCGCAGATATGCCAAGTCTGAGAGAGTATTGTTTCATTACAATGGTCATGGTGTACCAAAACCAACTATGAACGGTGAAATCTGGGTATTTAACAAGGTAGTATTTTATTTTCTTGGCTCTTTTTGGCATTTTGTTGAAGTTATACTTTATGTGTCATGGTTGGACTGGCTTTATATGCGGTTTCAGTAATAGTCAAGTTTGATTGAATTTCTTTTCCATGCTTTATTGTGCCCAATTTTGCAGAGTTATACACAGTATATTCCCCTGCCGATCAGTGAACTTGATTCGTGGTTGAAGACACCATCGATATATGTCTTCGATTGCTCTGCTGCTGGTTTGATAGTCAATGCATTTATAGAGGTACTCAAAGATGGGTATGCTTTCAGCTGTGATTGTTAAAACAAATTTAACAAATTTAACCATCTTGAGATTGTTTTAATGTTCGTCATATATTTTTTGGACTTTGCAATGACTTCACATTTGTAATACCATGGCAGCTTAATGACTGGGGTGCTGCTAGCACCAGTGGATCCACAAGGGATTGCATTATACTGGCGGCCTGTGAAGCGCATGAGACGCTTCCTCAGAGTGCTGAATTTCCTGCTGATGTCTTTACATCTTGCCTCACCACACCCATTAAGATGGCTTTAAGATGGTGAAACCTATTTCCTTAAATCTTACTGTTTTGAATTTGATCTCACTCATTTTTGTGCCTTTAACAGTTTATGTTATTAGCCTTCAGATATGTGCTGTACCTGGGTTTTTTCATGTGATGGCACTTCGGGCTTCGTTGGTTTATTTTAACGTAGCAGCAAATAGTTGTTTTCAACAATGACTTGAAATAGGTGTATATTGCATTTTCTAGAACCAGGGGAAATGCTCCAGCTTATATGTGCTGGGTTTTCCATAGGTACTTCAGTAACTAGGACGATCTCCGAGCTAGTGACACATGCATGCTGCTGCTCTTCTTTGCTCTGGATGTGGAGGTTCTTATGCTTAAGTTTATAGAAGTGATGTAGCTCTCTCCACAATAATTTGTAGTTAGAGATGTTCTGCTTAGCTTCCTCTATGATTTAATTTGCCTAATATGTAGATGAAGCTTGGCTACATGATCCATCTGAAATTGTTAGTTTGACATTTGTTCTGAGAAAACTCTTGCTCTCAAAATTTGGCTGTCAGGTTCTGTACTAGATCACTTCTACGGGAGTCCCTTGATTATTCTCTGATTGATAAAATTCCTGGTCGCCCAAATGATCGCAAGACGCCTCTGGGAGAACTGAATTGGATATTTACTGCTGTGACCGACACTATTGCTTGGAATGTTCTCCCTCACGGTAGCACACTATTACTTTTTGTACTTAATTTGCGCAGCTTTTAATTTTCTTATTTTGATCATTTGCATTTTTCTCTGCCACTAGTCAATATTTAATTGTTGTGCTGCAGAACTGTTTCAAAGATTGTTCAGACAAGACCTCTTGGTAGCCAGTTTGTTCCGAAATTTTTTACTTGCTGAAAGAATTATGCGTTCAGCAAACTGTTCACCAATATCTCACCCAGCACTGCCACCGACGCATCAGCATCATATGTGGTACTGCAATTTCTTTCATCAGCGATTGGTTTCATGTTGAAGATTTATTACTGATTTTCTTCTCGTTGGTATGTAGGGATGCATGGGACATGGCTGCTGAAATCTGCCTATCACAGCTTCCATCTTTGGTGGAGGATTCTGGTGCAGAATTCCAGGTTCATACTTCTACTTTTTTCCTTGAAATTGCTAGATCTCACTCATGGTTTATTCTCAAGTAACATTGTTTGGCGTTGTTTCAGCCAAGCCCTTTTTTCACCGAACAGCTAACAGCCTTTGAGGTATGGCTTGATCATGGGTCCGAAAATAAAAAACCACCAGAGCAGTTGCCTATTGTTCTTCAGGTATGATATTGCTCCTCATAGTTTGTAGTTTGACCATATCACAGTTTTAGTTCTCTTGCTTCACGGTTCTTCACTTTTTCTTGTTTACTTTTAAGCAGTTAAAAGGGTTAATATTTCGACAGAACAAAAAGGGGTTAATATAACAGGATGCTTATCAAGTTTAAGCTTGCTTGTTCAAGTTGTGCTGTCGGTTCATTAGTCCATGTAATTGAGGTATCTACGTGTATTTTTAGGTTCTGCTCAGCCAGAGTCATCGATTTCGTGCACTTGTTCTCCTCGGAAGGTTCCTTGACATGGGACCTTGGGCTGTGGATCTGGTAATAATGGTGGTTTTGATTTTGTGTTCTACCTTTGGTATACATCATCCTACTTTTAATTGTAGTTTTCAAAAAAACTCTCATAGGCCTTGTCAGTTGGAATATTTCCATATGTCCTTAAGCTGTTGCAGACCACAACTCCAGAACTGCGGCAGATTCTTGTATTTATTTGGACAAAAATTCTTGCTCTTGACAAGGTAATGAAGCATTTGTTGTTGAACTGCATAACATTAGACATGTTTGGCTGGCATTTCTTTATTTTGATCTTGTTCCATGTGTTGAAAGTGTTGGAGTGCACTGCTTGGCCCCTCGCATTCTTTTGTGGAAATTGGATGGTTTTGGGAGGGGTTTGGGGCCACAGCAGTGTCCAAATTTTAGATGAATCCTGATTTGACAATTGAGTCTATGGTTGTCCAGACTCAAAAGAGTAGTTTTCTCATGGATGTGCATGACTTAAGTGTATTGAAACTGTTTATCTTCCGGAGAGGAAATAATGATGCTGTTTATCTTTTTCATTATATAAATCAATTGAATTTCCTTGGTGGAAGTGGAGTGCAATGTCTGTTCTGTCTTTGGAATCTTTGTTTCCCTATGATCCTAGAAGTAAATCTTTTGGAACTCTAATTCATTAAGCACTAAATAGCAATGGTACAAAATGAGGTATGGTCCTTTGTAGAGAGATATAGTTTGTTTAGGAGAAATGGACCATATATTGAGAGTATGTTGCTTTCATTAGGATTGACTATTTGGTTCTAATGACTGTTTGAGTATAAGTAAACGAAGAACATGGTTCTAATACAATGACTATTTGAGAGTATGTTGCTTTCATTAGGAATTTCTTAATGATTGAGTGGTGTGTTATTCTGAATGGCCTTTATGTTTTCGCTTGTGCAATGATAGTCATGTCAGGTGGATTTAGTAAAGGATGGAGGGCACACATACTTCATCAGGTTCCTCGACAGTATGGAAGCGTATCCCGAGCAGCGTGCGATGGCCGCCTTTGTTTTGGCCGTCATTGTGGATGGCCATCGAAGGGGTCAGGAAGCATGTATCGAAGCAGGTCTTATCAATGTCTGCTTGAAGCACCTACAGGGTCCAAATCCAAGCGACACGCAGACTGATCCGTTGTTCCTTCAATGGCTCTCTCTTTGTCTGGGAAAGGTTTGGGAGGATTTTGCAGAGGCCCAAATGATTGGTTTGGAGGCAAATGCCCCTGCTATATTCGATCCTCTATTGTCTGAGCCCCAACCTGAGGTCTATATTTAGCTTTATCATTTAAATCTTGACAGGATCATTCCTGCCTGTTGTATGATGTAAAGGAAATTAGCTTTCCTCAATTCTCTATCTTAAACTTCAGGTCAGGGCTTCTGCTGTTTTTGCACTGGGTACCTTGCTTGATGTTGGATTTGACTCAAATACAGATAGTGTTATTGGAGACGAAGAGTATGATGATGATGAAAAGACTAGGACTGAGATTAGCATTGTCAAAAGCCTCTTGAGTGTTGTTGCAGATGGCAGCCCACTGGTGAGGGCAGAGGTCGCTGGAGGTTTGTGATCTGCCTTTTACGTTTTATGCGGTTTGCTCCTTTCTTTTGTTTTTTATTGTATTTAAGATAGCAAAAGATGACAAACTGAATTCAACTAATCTCTTGGTGCAGTCTGGGATAAGGCAGTCATAGAACTTCTGGATCATTTAATGTTACAATCAGATTGATCATGTCCTGCTTCTGAGCTTTAGATTGTCTCTTGACAAATTTCTTTTGTACAAAACTTTATTTTTCTACTTTTTGCCATAAAGTTAGACAATTTCGAGCAAATATATTGTTATACAGTTTCTATTAAAGAAACTCTTATCAAAAGATATTGTTCCATTATAGCCGGATGTAATTAATAGCTTCTCATATATGCTTTTATTTGGGAAAAGTATTACACCTCATGCTTGAATTGCTCTTGCTGCTTTCTGTTTCAAAACTGGTTTCCTTACGACTTTAGAAGGTACTCTAGCTTTAACTTTTCCTTAGTTACCTACTGTTGTCATTTGCTGCGCGTTGGTAATATTAAATGTTATGTTTCTTCACACATGATTGGTACCGCCTTGTTTGATCAGTTGGGAGAAACTATGCTTTAATAACTATTTGTTTTGTTCTTTCAATCAGTCGAACTTTAAATTGTATATCATGGGCATTGCTTTGGTATACGTATCCAGGCTATGGTATTACTGTTGGGAATGCAACTTTTTAGTCATTATCTTGCACATCTTGATGCTTTAATGCATGTAATAAGAAGCATACTAAAGCAGCTGGAAGCATTATGGGGTTTTGCCTATGTATCTAGTATGCCATAGCATCTATAAGCTTCCTCAAATCTTCAGTTACTTTTAACTGATCCATTTGAATTATTCTATTACCAAGTTCTAGTCTATGAAGCTAAATTCATGTTCATTTTGGTTTCTTCATGATCTGCTATTACTTTTTATTGGGCAACTTGACAGAAGATGGGAAGATGATTGTTCAAGGTGATCTGCCATGATGTTTTTACCCTAGGACTATCAACTCATGCACGTGCGCCCATGTTTTCTGGGTTTTGGCTTACAAATGACCCGTGTTGAGGAAGTTCAAAGGATATTGTGTTTTATATGTTCCATGAATCATACCTTTCCCTTTTAACCACCCTTTTCTCTTACAGTTATGCTCCTAAACGGGAGTTCTAATAGTTTATCTTGTCTCTCCGATGAATTTGTTTAATTGGGGACTTTCCTGCATTTCTGTGGATTATATTTCTTTACTGGACTGAATCTGAACTGTTTAATTTGACAGCCCTGGGACGGTTTGCTTTTGGTCACAACAAGCACCTTAAGGCGATTGCTGCTGCCTGCTGGAAACCTCAGTCTAATTCTTTGCTGACTTCTTTACCTTCATTGGCACAAATAAAAGGCACAGGCAGTGGATGTACTACCCCAAACCAGCTTGGAAGTATTGTTTCATCTCAAATTGGTCCCATACTTAGAGTTGTCAATGATAATCCATCAGTTCGGGATGCTAGGGTCTCATCTAGCAGCCCTCTTGTTGCATCTGGAGTTATGCATGGATCTCCATTTTCAGATGATTCATCTCAGCACTCTGATTCTGCAATAGTCAACGATGGTGTGAGCAATGGTGTTGCCCACAGTTTCACGCCAAAACCACTTGATAATGCTATGTATTCCCAGTGCATAGTGGCTATGTGCACTTTGGCAAAGGATCCATCACCACGGATAGCAAGTCTTGGTAGACGTGTGCTTTCTGTTATCGGTATTGAGCAAGTAGTGACAAAATCCTTAAAAACCTCCGGCAATAGTGTGCGGCCTGGTGAAACTGTAGCAGGAGCCCCTAGTCTTGCTGGTCTAGCGCGGTCCTCTTCATGGTTCGACATGCACGCAACAGGTAATTTCTACTTAGCTCCAAGTCTTCCCTATTCTTTCCACAAAGAGAAATGAAATGCATCTTCTCTTTTTGATTACGTATAATGGACACCACTTTTTGTTCTGTGGCTGCATTTATTATCTTGAGTCGCAAGTTTGATAGTTTGTCTTCCTTTCTTCAAATCTTCTATCCCTTCCTTGATATTAAACTATCATTTGCAGGTCACTTGCCATTAACATTCAGAACTCCTCCTGTTAGCCCTCCTCGGCCAAGTTATTTAGCTGGAATGCGAAGAGTTTACTCTTTGGAGTTCAGGCCATATATGATGAGCTCTCCGGAATCTGGCTTAGCTGATGCTGTTTTAGCTTCTGGACGAACTCCGGGGGCTCCAGAGCGCAGTTTCCTTCCACAATCGACTATATATAATTGGAGTTGTGGCCACTTCTCCAAGCCAATTCTTACTGCTGCTGATGATTGTGAAGAAATATCAGCTAGAAGGGAAGAGAGGGAGAAATTCGCACTTGAGCACATCACTAAATGCCAACACTCTTGTGAGTCTTCAACATTTTCCTTCTATTCTTCTCTTCCTTCTATTCTTCTGTGTCTTGAAATGTGAGTTCCTTACCTTTTTTTAGCATTTTCTCATTTGCTCTCTTGACTTTCAGCTGTCTGTAAGCTCAATAACCAAATTGCTAGCTGGGATACCAGATTTGAGACGGGGACGAAAGCAGCCTTGTTGCAACCATTTTCTCCGGTTGTGATTGCTGCAGATGAGAATGAACGCATTAGGTATACCATGTTCTGTTTAATGATTTCACTCATCAGGATTTGCTTTAGCAATACCATTTAAAAAGTACTTTTTGAGCTCAGCAAGCCAGTTTGAAGATTTTGATAGATGTGGAATTTCCATGCAGATACTCGAAGAGCTCTTTAAATGCAATTCTAGGCATCATATATTTTTAGATTCTTAATAATCTATAATGCAGATAATGGCCTTTAAGGTTCAATACTGAAAATGATCATTAAAGTCAGCCAACTCTGCTTCATGTGGACAGTTTATGTATTTATGCCTAAAGATATGTGTTTTCCTTCTCTTAATGGCTTTTCAATAATTCATTTTCCAGGATATGGAACTATGAGGATGCCACGCTTCTAAACGGCTTTGATAATCACGACTTCCTGGATAAGGGAATATCTAAGCTGTGCCTTCTGAATGAGCTCGATGACAGTTTGCTCCTCGTCGCTTCAAGTAACTATCCTTTTTAAGTTGGTTATGATGGGTGGAAAGAGTTCACATTGTAATGGAGAGGAAAATCTCATTTTGTGTAGGTGATGGAAATATTCGAATATGGAGAGATTATGCTTTGAAAGGCAAGCAGAGACTTGTCACAGCATTCTCTTCAATTCAAGGACATAAACCAGGTGTTCAGAGTTTGAATGCAGTGGTGGACTGGCAACAGCAGTCTGGATATCTGGTAATAGCTTAGGATGTCCATAGTATTATGTTCTTGGAGGATTTTCTGATTTTATGTTATCAAATGTTTGACATTGTTTTAACACCTTTTTGTCTGATTAACCAGTATGCTTCGGGTGAGATATCCTCCATCATGGTCTGGGATCTTGATAAGGAGCAGCTTGTCAATTCTGTTGTAACTGCTTCAGAGTGTAGCGTCTCTGCACTGGTGAGTTCTACCTCGTCCATAGTCTTAACTTTATTATTGAAGTGAAAGACATATGGATCTATGTACTTGCCAGATTTGCTGTTCTTCCTAACTTTCGGAAACTGTACTCTTCGGTTTGGTAGTAATGTGACTAAACATCCGGCATTAGGACTCGTCGCTAGAGTGGAAATGGTTAATTTATTGCCTCACTTTTCGTTTTCTTCTCAATTGATTAATGAGTCTGCTATCTGAAGTTCCTGTACACTTTAGTCTCTCTTGAAAAACTGTTTATGCTGGTAATCTCCGTGTTTGTTTCATGAAACTTAAGTTGCTACTTATAGAATTGTCACTGTAGGTTTCTTAATGGATGCTAAGACTGATAGTGTACTGCTTTTCTGTCCTTGCATTGTAGTCTGTGTTCTTCAATGCATTGGAAACATTCTGTTATTGAGAGAGGAAAGATTTGAGGTGGACAGATATAATATGATCTTGCCTGCAGTCTCTCATTCCTGACATTCCTGTTTATTGCGGCATGTTGTCTGCGATGCCATCTTTGCATCGAGTTCTGTACAGTTAGCTACTTCTTTATGAAAATTTGTTTTGCGGATGTTGTCACTCCGGATGGTTATGTTTTACATAAGAATCTTCCTGTTTACTCTCTTGTTATGCATTGTTTCGCTTGCATTGTCTCTTCTTATATATTTTCTGTGACTTTATATATGTATACTCTGTTATATATGCAGTCTGCCTCCCAAGTGCGTGGGGATCTTCATGCTGCAGGATTTGTGGACGGATCAGTCAGACTTTATGATGTACGGGCTCCTGAAATGTATGTATCGTTGTCGTAGCATGATGCAAACGTTTATCTCAAATTGGCATACCGCTTTCAGAGCATGAATCTTCCTTAAGATGTGCATTAACACACTTCACTTGAGAAACTCACCTGCCTTTGACTAGTGTGGTCATATTTATCTTAGGACTGGCAATTTGTATTAGTGTCTAAATCTTGTTTGTAATTCGGGTCAATGCGTGTTGGTCTAAAATATCATTAATTTGATTCTACATGCCAAATTTTGATTCGTGTCGACATATACAGCTAGCATGTCGTGTCAGGTCTTGTCATATTTGGGTTTTCTCTCTGTAATTCGTGTTTTCCATCATTGCATGTTCGTGCTGTTCAAATGGGTCGTGTCCAGCATTACGAGCTCCTTTCTCCCTCTTTCTTTAGTCATTGAGTATCATGCATTTTTAGGGGCTTTTGATTGCCTGGAATAACCTGCTTGGTTTTTAGGCTCGTTTCTGCCATGCGACCGCACATTAAGGAAGTAGAAAAGGTTGTGGGAATTGGATTTCAACCGGGACTTGACTCAGCGAAGGTAACTACATTATCCATCAGTATCTTTCTGCCAGCCTTACATATGCGTTTTTATCTTCTCTTATCCCTTTTCCTTTCTTGAAGCATAAGTAGTTGCTATTTGAAATGTGAAAGGATATGTTTTTATGAATAAAGGCGATTCAAGACCCTCAAGTTATTTTCGGTCTTTCTGCAACAATGGAAGGAGAGCCATTTGATTGCACGGATAAGATAAAGGCTTGTGAATTTGCTGATTTGTGTCCTCGCATGAATTTAGGCATTTTGCTCTTTCAATGCTCTTCTACCTTTCCTTTGGTCCACTGATGATTGGATGGATGGTCGTGTGTGTGACGTGATTGTGACTATATTTAAAGAGAAACGTCACCCTTTGAATGGTCGTTAATTTAAATTATTTTCAGATTGTCAGTGCCTCACAGGCTGGAGAGATTCAGTTCCTTGATGTCAGATACCCTGAGGGACCCTACCTAACCATAAATGCTCACAGAGGATGTCTTACTGCGTTAGCTGTCCATAGGCATGCTCCAATCATTGCCAGTGGCTCAGCTGAACAGCGCATTAAAGTCTTTAGCCTCGAGGGTCAACCCCTTGGCACTATTCGTTACTACCCAACTTTCATGGCCCAGAAAATCGGTTCAGTTAGCTGCCTGACTTTCCATCCGTACCAAGTGTTACTTGCTGCTGGAGCTGCTGATGCTTGCGTATCAATATATGCCGATGAAAATTCACAAGGAAGATAAATGCACATTCTTTATCTCTGTTGGGCGGCATTGAAAGTGCTTGAGTTTGGCGGATGTGTCACTGATGCTGCTTCTCTTTCGGTGCAAATTGATGATCAAACAGTCACATCTCTGTACAGAGTCTCTCCCGGAGGTTCACCGTGAAAATCCCGACTTATCTCGGTTCTCATGTTAGACTGGTCGGGGTGTGGAGTTGCGTGCTACGAATTCTTTAGCCTCATGGAGTGTCAAAGATGGTCAGCGTCCTGCATATGATAGGGGCTTCGGCGAATAATCTGTTATACCAGAAAATCCCTGTAAATATCCCTCTCTTCTTTTTCATCTTCTCCTTTGTGTGTCCATTTTTTTTTTCTCTTGTTAATTCTCTTCTCTTGTTTAATCTGTAAAAGCAATGAAATGTGATGATTCTAATTTAGTTGTTGCAAAATGAAATGGGTGGTTTGCTCCTATCAATTTGGGGCTTTAACTCGCTAATCTTCCTCCTGTTTGTGTCATTCTCATTGTCGAAGCTCGATGTGACGACAAGGTCTCCACCAGGTAAAAGATCAAAGAATTTATTTTGTTTGGCCTTTTGCTATTCTTTCGGCTCAGATTTCTCTATTAGTACCTGGGTGGTGCACAACTACTGGTTCTCATCTTGATATATCATTCATACGAACGCGATTTTTCTTCTCTCTGAATCAGTATTAATTGCGCTTGTAAATAGATGGCAAGTAACATGTTCAATTTATCCGATCAGCCTGTCTTTTTTTTGGCTCGTTGCCTTTGCACGCCAATATTTGCTTAAATTTAACCTCGTCATTGCATATGAAGTCTCTCAAGAGTGATGAACTATTTGGTCTATTCAGCTCCATTGTGAGTCATCTCCTGTTAGTCTTGTATTCATGCCCCTACAGCATTTTTTGTGCATGTGATATTTGATTGATGTTAGGATGTCATGCTCGAAAATGCTGGTGTCAATGCTGGTGTCACGGACTCAGGTTTTTGTGGCACGACCGGTCGATCATATGGCCGAGAAGAACTTCAAGTGACACTTCACATCTAGTGTTTATCTAGGGTTTTCTACCGTTCTTTAGAATATTTTCAAGGGCGGGTAATACTATAATTGTCCCATACTTTAGAACTTTTCTATTTATTGTCAGTAGTTGAGTAAATGGGGAGATGCAATCTAAGGCATTAGATCGAGAGTACGTTGGTGTGCGAGACCTTCTATGATATTTTCCCAAAGCTTCTCTCTCTAGACTTATCCAAGCGATCCTCGGGAAAAGGCTAAGCTTAGCTTAGGCGTTCCAACAAACAAGGAAACCTAAGTCGCCGCACGGATCAATCCTCAAGAACACTGGCATCCGGGTAAAAAACCATTGCATCAAATGGTTGGGAACTCTGGTAATTCGACGTTATGGCGGCAGCGTGTCTAAATTAATTGGGGTAAATAGATGGTTTTAGGCTATTGCATCTCCATGCCATATTGATTATCCTTGGAATAAGGTTCGGCTTCTGCCCCTGGATGTCTTGTTATATCTGCGTATCTTATGGATGCTTATTATGAATGCCCAAGCATCGAACATTGGCGATGCACCAAGTATTTGATGCGCCGCTCGCTCACATGATCGACCTGGCGCAATCGGTTCTGCGACATAGCCGCTGAGTGTTTAAAGCTTGTGGAAAGAATTCTACCGTTGAGGAAATGCAAATTGCACCTGGTCAATAAAAAGAAGACTGAAAAGAGCTAAGTGTGAGTACAAGAAAAGGAGTGCTTTGCCGCGAAGGTGTCTTCGTTGATCTCTTCAAGGATCACCACAAGAGCAACGATGAGAGCGTAATCTACGTTAGGGTACACGGTTATGCCGAACGTGTCCTTTCCGGGCACAACGCTTTGCACCTTGTGATCCTTATGCATCTACGGCAAAACAAAACACGGTTAGCAAGCGCCGCTTATTCTTCGGACATCGCTACGATACATACAGATCGGTTATCCAAGCTTACTTGAGCAATGACTGTAGTGCTGTTTCCAGCATATATGGTGCACGACCGTTCCAACCAGCTTCCTTTGACCTTAAAGTCGCAAGTTCCTTCTTTGGTGTTGGCTGCTAGGAACACATCTATCTCTGTCCCGTGAATTTGCAATAGCGCCGACTTTTTGGCCGTGAATATTAAGTCGTCGGAGCCTGAGCTATCGCCTCTGTAAGCTTGCCATCTCCTATGAGCAGTCAAAATCTGATCGACCACACAATCGCCGAGTCGACAATCATCAACCATTGCCATTATGTAAAAAGAACAAAAATCAAGTAATGTCGAGTTTAATGTTGTTCATAGCAATCTCTGATCTGATGGTTAAGAACGTCAAATTTTCTTCTTCTTTTTTCAATAATTCTGTGTCTAAAGCATGAAAATGCTTCAACAACATGGAAACTGTCTTCTGAGAGAGGACTAACAAATTTCAGTGTCAAACAATTGGGAAGAGATTTTGTAAGTCGTACATGTCGTGGAGAAATTTAATGAGATGCTTGGAAAATGCGTTGGATAAATAAACGAACACAAAACATTATTCATGAAGAAAAAGGTCCAGCAGGAGTTAAACTTCATTGATTAATCAACCTTCTGTTGGAGGGAAACGACCGCATTGCTCGCCGCGTCGCTCAAGATGAGGTGTTCGTGGACGCTACCGGAGGAACCCTTAACTCTGAACACGGCATTGCCATTAACATCCATGACCGAGAACCCGCCTTCGGTGATGGCGACGAGTTTCCTTGCGACGACGAGATCGACCACATAAGGCATACAAAATCTCCGGCCCACGACGGCCACCGGGTTCACCAACGGAGGATAGGTTGTCTCGGATGCCATCATCAGAGACCGATCGTTCATTTTTCCTTTTTGTCTGTTCGAATGCCGCAAGCGAAAATGGATCCTGGTGATGGTGTTTGAGCCTTTCCTTTTGAGGAACTTGTGCTTTGAGCAGTTTCTTAATCTATCGGATCGCGATTCATGCGCGGTGCGGCGTCCGGGATGCAATAAGGATGTGTGCTCACTTGTAATATTTCATAACTATCCGTTTCCTTTTCCATCTTTTGATCTTCGAGATGTCCTTTTAAAGCAAAGCATACGTGTTTGCAGAGATTCAAGGTCGAGCCTGAATCTATATTAAGGTTCTTTTTGTTGCCGCTCTAACAAATCCTAATGAAATAGAGTATCACATAGGCGCACAGCAATTATCATTAGCAATGCATTTTAGAGCTCACGGATCTCCGATTATTTAGTGATTAAAATGACATGATCACGAGATCGAATTCGGCCAACATGGGCATACCATACATAAGGTGACCTCAAGAAAGGCCGAGGGGGCTTAGGATCAATCGTCGTCGTGGTCATCCTTGTTGGTCGTCCTTGTTGATTCCGTCCAGAATCACGATGATCGCGGCGATGAACGCGTAGTCAACATTCGGGTACACCGTCACCATGAACTTGTCCTTCCCAAGCAAGACACTCTGGACACTGTGCTTCTTGTGCATCTGCGATTTCGAATGAATTAATTGGTCATGCTCAAAGACTCCGATAAGTTCGTCGACACTGGATCTAGCTTACCAATAACAAGATCTTGAAAAAGTCAAACTAAACTATATTGCTGAGTGATAATTTCGATCAAATGACGTACTTGGGCAACTATGCTGTTGGATTCCCCGGCATAAACGGCGCAGGATCGCTCGAGCCAGCTTCCTTCGATCCGGAAATCGCAGACGTGCTCGTTGGTGGTGTTGGTGGACAGGAACACATGGAGTTTTGTCTTCAACTGGATCATCGAAGAGCGCTTCACCGTGAAGATCAGATCGTTCGGGTCCGTGCTGTCTCCTCGGAAAGCTTGCCATCTATCGTGCGCGCTCATGATCTGCAAATGGAAACCATGGCATGAAAAATCTGCTGTGCAGATGTTGTTATATGCCGACCGATGCCGACGTAACTGGCTCGACTCGCCGATGCTGCGAAAGAACGAAGTACAAAGCGACGAGCAAAGCAATACAGGGATGCCGAACCCGGAGGAAATATGTGTACACATCGAACCTTCTCGGTCAGAGTCACAAGCGGGTTCCCGGCGGCGTCGACCAGGACACGGCGGTCGTGGATGCTGAAGACGTGCCCTTTGACCTTGAAAAGGATGTTGTCGGCGGCGTCGGTGACCACGAAGCTGCCGTCCGTCAGGGACATCACTTTCCTCACGATTGCGAGGTCCACGACCTGGGGAACACAGTACTGGGGTCCGATTATCGCCGCCGATCGCGGTTGCGACATCGCCGATTGCGGTTGCGGCATCATTCTATCTTGTATGCGGGTGTGTCGGAGAGAGAGAGAGGAGAGGTGTTTCGAAGCGACTCGGTGAATCTGATCCGATGGTTTAAGACCTTTTTATTGTGTTGTGATAAGGTGGGGGGGCCGGTCGACCGCGTAGCGTGCGCAATGCGGTGGTCACGTATGAAACCAGTGAAGTTGTGATCTTTTGCGCTTATTTATTTTTTCGTTCGTCGAGACTTCCATTCGGGTGCCTAAACTTAGCAGCAAAGACAAAAATTTAGCTCCGTTTATTTCGTGAGAGATAAATAATTAGAAAAATATATTCCTAAAAACGAACGCTTTTGTCGCGGGATAATTATTAAAAAAGTCCTAAATCTATTGCAACTATATCAATTCAGTCCTAAACCTTTTGCATTTGTGTCAATTCAATCATTCTGATCAATTTTGGCCAACAATCGTTGACGTGGCAATTTTTTTAAATAATTTTTAAATATTTTTGAATTTTTGAATTTTTATTTTTACTTTTTTCTTTCCCTTCTTGCTCAGCCACACCTTTGATCGGCTAGAGGTGTGGCCTCGCCGGCCAATGACAATGGCAAGGTCGGCCTTGCCGTTGCTTGGGCCAGGCGCGCCCTCGCCGGATCTGGCAAGGGTGAGCCTCGCCCAGCCACTGGCAAGGCCGACCTCGCGAGTGGCTGGGCGACCTCACGAGGGGTTGGGCGAGGCTCGCCTCGCCAGATCCGACGAAGGAGAGCCTCGCCCAGGCGACGGCGAGGCCAGGCATCGCAGCCCCTCGCGAGGCAGACCTTGCTGTCGCTGGTGGTAGGCGAGGCCACACCTCTGGTCGGTCGAAGGTGTCGCCAGTCAGAGGAGTGGCAAAGAAAGAAGAGAAGGGAAAAAAAATAAAAAGAAAAGGAAAAAAAAATATTTGAAAAATATTAAAATATTATTAAAAAGTTGCCACGCTAGCGATTTCCGGGAAAAATTAGTCGAAAAGACCGAATTAGTACAAATGCATAAGGTTTAGTACTGACTTGACACAATTGCAATAGGTTCAAGATTTTTTAAAAACAATTTCCCCTTTTTTCGCTTATAAAAACAAACAAACGAAAAATATTTTCATCATTCATGAAAATATTTAGATATAAATTGATGTAGATGATGATTTGTTTTTCCATTAACTAATCAGTTCAAGTGACACAAGCGGTCGCCTTTAGGAAAATGATTTTCAAATCAATCATTTCTCCCTAAATAAATGGAGTAAGAGTGTCTGAACTCTTCCCAATAAATCGGACCAATCATATTTCATAAGAACCAATGAATTTACACTGGACTCACATTAACAAAACAAGCCCTTTATGCAAGTGTTTGTATCCGTGACGTGATGTTCTGTTCAAACCAATACGTTTTTTTTACAAAAATACCAAAAAAAGTCCTAAACTTATTGCACTTATGACAATTCAGTCTTAAATATTTCAATTGTACTAACTGAGCCCTAAACCTTTTGATGATTTGCCAAGTTAGTTCATCTGGTCAATTTTAGTCGGAAATCGCTGATATGGACTCTGGCCGTCCTACGTAGAATGACAGACGCTACGTGGACAAATTATACTCTTTTTATCATATTTTTTCTGAATTTTTTAATTTTCTTTTCTTTGTGTTTCTTTACAACTCTGGGCCGGCGAGGGCCTCTGAGTCCTTGCCGATCACAAGTGAGGGCGTCGAAAAGTCTAATCGAAAAGTTTAAAGCATTAGGTAAAGCTAGGTTGTATGTATATAAGACAGAAAAATTGTCCAAAAAGTCCTAAATTTATTGCACTTTTGCCAATTCAATCCTAAGCCTTTTAAGTTTGCCAATTCAGTCTTAAACATTTTCACTTTTTTTCAATTGAGTCCATCCGGCCAATTTTGGTCGGAAATCGCTGACGTGGACGCCGGCCGTCCTACGTGGCACGCCCGGTGCTAACGTGGATAAATTATAATAGTATTTAAATATTTTCTCGAATTTTTAATATTTTTTCCTTTGTTTTTTATTTCTGGATTTTTTTTCGTCAGCGATCGGGGAGGGCCGCGACACCTCACCAATCGCGAGCGAGTATGGCCTCGCCTAGACCATCGCGACATTGCCCAGTGGCAGGCAAGGGCTTGGTGGGTCACCGAGGAAAAAAAAAAGTCCACAAAATAAAAAACATAAGAAAAAAGGAAAAAAAATATTTTAAAAAAAATATTACAATATTACTCCAAATTGTCCATGTCAGCGCCGGCTATATCACGTAGGTAGGCTGGCGTCCATGTGAGCTATTTCCTGTCAAAATTAATCGGATGGACTCAATTGACAAAAAGTGAAATGGTTTATGATTAAATTGACAAAAGTGCAGTAGGTTTAGAACTTTTTTGGACAATATTTCCTATACAAGAGTCATCGAAATTCCATGGAAAGGGGTCGAGAGGATTTGATGCTCAGTAAAGAAAAATAAGAGAATGAAAGTTGTGTATTCCAACTAATCACGGAGCACCTCCGGAATGGAGAAAAAGATAGCCCAAATCTGCCGTTTCGCAGCGTCTAATAAAGGCATAAGAAGATCGCCCGATAGGATCGAAACAAAGCCAAGAGATATTCTCTGTGGTCGACACGGTATATTTTTAAATTTTGGCCAATTAAGTCCTAAACCTTTTGACAATTTGCCAATGTGATTCATCCGATCACTTTTAGCCAGAAACCGCTAAAATGTATATCTACCGTCTTATATTGCATGGCCGGCGCTGACGTAAACTATTTTTTGTAATTTATTATTATTATTGTAAAAAAAAAATTAAAATTCAGAGAATAACAATAATAAATTACGAAAATCGTCCGCGATAGCGCCGGCTGTGCCACGTAGGACTGTCGGTGTCCACGTGTGATATTTGGCCCAAAATTAGCCGGATGGACGGCATTGATAAATTTTCAAAAGATTTAAGACCTAATTAGCCAATATTAATAGATTGAGGACTGAATTGGCACATCTACTATGAAAGGGAGGGAATGATCAGTTGCTGAGAAAAGTTTTGACAGGGTACAGGGACGACAACGACGCCAGTGCATTCAGATATTTTGGAGCCTAATGTAGTCCGATTGCCGTCTGGTGTCACGTGTGGGGGAATATGGGCCTAGCTTGACCAGTAACATTTGGGCTAAACTAAGTAATGGGCTTAGGCCCGATGGCTATGTACTTCTTCGGGCTCCTACCTTTGTATTGCTTCTGGCTCTTGTGGATCTTCTCAGCTCCATTGCCTTTGCTCAAAACATGTTGAATGGTGGAAACATTTAATTCCTTCATTCTTCTCGTGATACCGGGTGCCGATCGAGCCCGTCCACGTGTATCGAGCAAGGCTCTATGCGGAATGGTGAGCACGGCCTTAGACTCATACTGCTGGTAGGTTTGATGGTTCGAACACGAGATCTACCGTGATCAGATCGAGCACTTGGCATAATAAAAAATGCGACTTGTCATTGCATCACAATACTTATTGGAGAAATTGCTTTATTGGATTCGAAACGCATTTTTACAAGGCGAGTCTAATCTCATGCCTGAGACCGATTCCATGCTCGTAGATCGAAATTTTGAAACGTGAACATATCATGTGACCTCGCTCTACATGGAAGCTAGCCAATCGATTGGAAATAGTAATAATTTGATTTAGAGCATTTATGAAGATGATTTTCGGGGTATGGATTGTTACGAGCTCTTCAGATGAAAAATTAGGTACCACATTGTATTTCAATGGATGAATTACTGAAGGCTTAGTTGTATTGATGGACTTAAAGGTGATTCATGCAGCTTGGTGATCACTAGATGTGCAACATATTAGATTTCATGAACTTTACCGGAAGTTATCTTCGGTCCATTTATAGTTTCTGGAATTTTAAGGGTCGTTTGTCGATTTTTGAACAGGAAATGTAAACGGCGAGAAAAATTAAAGGTTGAAACATTGGGAACAATTGTTGCCAGCAATGTAAATGGTACTAAAAAAGTAAAATACACTAAAAAAATAAAGATGAACAACATATGTTCTTGTATAGATAGGCGGTCCCTTCTACGGATTACGTTTCGGGTACTTATTATACCTACAAGCTACAATCACATAGACGGTTACCAAAAAACGGTTACAACATTTGAGATTATCGACTCCACTACATGATAGTTACATTGCCTATGCTTCTTTGACGGTTCACATCACGCGCTTCTCTCCGATTGACAAAATCGATCCCCATCTTACCTTGCTCTTGCTGATCGAGGCCGTCGACTGATCACTTGGGCATTTTTTTGGTGCCAACACATAGCAATTTCAATCATAATAATTTGGATTTCGTAACATTGTTACTTGCTCTACTTCTCTTGCATGACCGGGTAACTTAATTTGATAGATGAAATGGTAGAAAAAAGCCCCCGGAATGCATGCACAGGCTTACCGTAATGTAACGTGATCCGTTCTAGATAAACAAGCAGCAAACCGTGGAATTTCTAGTACTTTCAGAAGACAAACCTTTTTTCCCCTCTAAGTGGGATTAGTTGGTCGGTCTTTCAACTAAATTTAAACTAATCAATTTAATCTTTTGAAGAGGCATCTTGATTGACTGAGCTTCTAATGGAGAGAGTTGGGGAAAGTTATCCAAAAAGTCATAAATCTATTGTATTTTTATCAATTTAGTCCTAAATCTTTTAATTTTGCCAATTAAGTCCTAAACCTTTTCACGTTTTGTTAATTAAGTCCATTCGGCCAATTTTAGTAGGAAATCGCCGACGTGGACACATGTCGTACTACGTGCATGGCCGACATTGATGTGGATAAATTTTTATAATGTTTTAATCTTTTTTCGAATATTTTATTTATTCTTTTATTTTTATTTTTCTTAATGAGGTCGGCAACCCTCGCCAGAGGGTCTCTAGGCCCTAGCCTAGTGGCCAGTGACACTCGACGACCCTCGCTTAGCACAGTAAGAAAAAAATAAAGAAAAGAAGAGAAAAAAATCGAAAATTGAAAAAATATTAAAATACTATTAAAAACTATCCACTTCAGCACCTGTCGTGTCACGTTAGGACGACTAGCAATCACATTAGTGATTTTCTGCTAAAATTGGCCAGATTGACTAAATTGGCAGAACATGAAAATTTTTAAGACTCAATTGGCCAAATTAAAAAGCTTAGGATTGAATTGGCAAAAGTGCAATACGTTTATGACTTTTTGAAAAAATTTCTTGAGATATTTGGGGCTGCGGTAAAACTATATACTTAGGCTTCGTTTGTTTCGCAGAAAATGAGTCGTTTCTGGAAAATATTTTTCGGGAAGTCAATTTCCAGAAAAAAATGGCTATATTTTTGGAAAAATTCCAAATAATGGCCCGAAATTCTCTCATTTTCTCAAATAAGGGCCTCAAGTGAACCTCGATTCAAATAAGGGCCTGAAGTGCCTTTATTTTTTCAAATAAGGGCCTGAAGTGAACGTTATCTCAAATAAAGGCATGAATTGACCATGAAATCTAAAAAAAAAGGCCTGATTTCAAGGGCATTTTCGTCATTTTCCTTATTTGATTTATTTTATTTTTTATTTTTATTTTCTGTTTCCTTAAAAATTAACAAAACAAAAAAGGCAACTTGCAAAGGCATGAGGGCTGTCCCTCCTGCCTGTGGCCGCCGGCCCACCTCTGGTGGGGGGTCGGCGAGGGCCGGCGACCCCGCTTAACAAAGGCGAGGGCCAGTAGGCCCTTGCCAAAATAGGGAGAGGGTCGGGCCCTCTCCCGATCTGGGCGGGGGTTGCCGGCCCCCGCCCCGCCCTAACCAGGGGAGGGCCGGCGACCCCCGCCAGGACCTGGGCGGGGGTCCCCGGCCTTCGCCCTTGGCCACAGGCAAGAGGGGCAACCCTCCTACTTGTGGGGCTGTTTTTTATTTTTTATTTTTTATTTTTTAAATTTTTTAAAAAATAGAAAAAGGAAAAAAATAGATAAAAAAATAAATAAATAATCAAAATGCGAAATGAAGAAAATGCCCTTTAGCTCATGCCCTTTTTTGAAACTCCATAACCACTTCAGGCCCTTATTTGAAACATATTATGCTACTTCAGACCCTTATTTGAAACAATATTCACTTGGTGCCCTTATTTGAGAAAATGAGAGGACTTCGGGCCATTATTTGGAATTTTCCTATATTTTTCAATGTTTGGCTAAAATATGAAAAAGACTCCAAAAATATTTTCTGTTGTTTGGTATGAAAAATTAGATTTAATTTTCCTCCATGCACTCCATTCAATAATTTTTGGTTTTCTATTTTTTATTTTCATTTTTTAATTATATTTTTAATGTTTTAATTATTTATCATTTTTTTCCTTTTTTTTCTCTTTTCTTTTTCTCTTTTTTTATGTTTTTATTTTTTTTCTATTACTGTTTTCTACCTGTCGCCGGCGAGGCCTGGCCTCGATCGAGGCCGGCGACCAGCCAAAGGAGGAGAAGGGAAAATAAAAAAAAATTTAAAAAATAAAGAAAAAGAGAAAATTTAAAAAAAATAAAAATTTTGAATTGTGAAAAAATTTAAAAAAAAATGAAAAGAAAGTGAAAAAAAATGATTAAAAAGAAAGAAGATGTGAAAGAGAAGAGGAAAGAAAGATGAGGAAAATGTTTTCCTCCTCCCAAAAAGAAGATACCATTTTCCTCACTTTTAAAGGAGTTTTTTTCATGGAAGGAAATTTTTTTCCTGAACTAGCTTATTTTCCACGAACCAAACGCCGAAAAATTCGAAACATATTTTTCGAGAAGTTATTTTTCGCAAAAAATAGAGCCTTATTTTCAACAATAATTTCATACATGGAGCAATTGGATGTTGACGAGAGGAGGCATTATCTTGATCAATTAATCCTCATTGATCTTGTTTTAGTCACTTTCTTAGTTTTTGGACCTGTCGAACATGTGGACCGTTGATGGCTACGATTTCGTGTGGTCCATAGACACAAATCCAATGTAAGAAATTTCAAGGCATTACCATCATGAATGGTATACGAAATTTTGACACCACGCCTCTTATGAATTGCTCAACATATGAGATTGTTAAAATGTAGGTAGGAGCAATGTCTAGGTGAATCCAAAGGGAGAGTGCCTACTCATCATTTGATCCGTGAAGGTCACCTAAGTATTACTAGACCCGTTAAAATTGGTCATAAACCCATTTTCTATCATATATGGGTTAGTCTTATAAAGACTAACCCATATATGATAGAAAATGGGTTTATGACCAATTTTAACGGGTCTAGTAATAAATGGATCGTAAATGAGTCATAAATAAGTTTATAACTTACTTAGACCCTACCCATCTCTATGATTATCTCTCGTTCCGCACTCTCACCTTAGTTTGGGTATGAGTTCACTTAAATTTGATTAAATATGAAAGTGTTTAAGAAATATGGTTATGGTCGAGTATGAGTCACTAGATTTGCATTACATAAAAATGGGTCAAAGCGGGTTAAATGAGTTTATCTGAATCAGACTATTTTCAACTCGATCCAAGCCCAACCCGACCCACCCGTTTGACGGGTTTAAGCATTACTGATTCTACAAAGTCGGAATATCTAATCTCCAGTGTCAAGTTTAGATGGATGGATCATGGTCGCGAGATTTGGGAAGCCGAATAATTTGCATGACCGAGGTCTAATATAATTAGCGGTGGTTGTACGTGCAAATAACCGCAATTGATCGATAATTAACACGGAAAATATTCTCGGAAATTACTTGTGGACGTCTATTGTTATCTAGAAAATGGGATAACATGGTCGATTACGGAGCTTAAGGAGATTGAAGAAAACAAAGGCAAAAACAAAAAAAACAAAAAAATTGCATTCAAACTCTTAGGGCACAGGAATTAAATGAAGCTTGATGTCATCCATTGCATAATCGTGATATAATCATTGTCCTCTAATCAACCCCAAGAGGTGAGACAAAGAGGAAAGGAGAAAATTCATAACCTTTCCTCTCTTTTTCCCACTGATTAGACCAAAAAGAAAACAAATGTGCTAATCGTCCTGTCAATCACTCGAATAATGCTGCTTGTCTCATCCCATAAAAGCATCGGAAAATCGATTGGACAGCTCTCTATAGGATTTCTTCATCATGACCACGACTTTTGATCGAACTAAAGATGGCAAATTTAATTAGCTCGGAGCGCGATTAATTCGGAACACATCACATAAGTTCGACCAGTTTAAGAAAAATTTTACATGATTAATTGGCACGTCACGTATAGTCTATCGTAACCATTAGCTAGACACTTCAGTAGAAGTCGTCTCCACATGTAGCATCTGGTCTAATCTCAACTAATCGAGTTGTTTTGTACTTTTCGCAATGATATTCTTCGATCTATCGATTATTCTATTGAGTCGTGAATTCTTATTTGTTTAGTTAGCAAACAATAACATTTACTAACTCTATTACAAGTCTAAATTAGGGTGACTTATCGACCTTTTTTTTTTTACTAATTTTTTTCCCAATCTTATGAGAAATCAAAATGATCCGTTTTCTTTAATTGGAATAGTAGAATCGTGTTTGCACAAGGAAAGTGCTACTTTTGTGATTCTTGAAAGCAAATCCCACTCGGAACATTTTCGAAAGAACGGGGTCAACTACAAGTCTAAATCACGCCTATGTATTAGAATCCACAGTTTCGGACATGGATGGCATCCAATTTCCTCCATCTAATCTATTATGACTAATCAAGTCTGCCACGTCAATGTACCTAACTCATTCTAGAGGGGAAAATTGTCAACAACAAAAAAAAGGTTCTAAACATTTTGTACGTTTGTCAATTCAGTCCTAAAACTTTTCACCCTTTGCCGATTCAATCCTTTTGGAGGGAAAATCGATACATTGACGCCGGCCGTCCTACGTGGCACCGTCGGCACTGACGTGAACAATTTTTAATACTACTTTAATTTTTTTAAATTTTTTTTCTTTTTTCTGGTTTTTTTTCCCTTTTCCTTTTTTTCCTTTTTTTTTTTTTTCACTCCCTTACCCGGCCTCAAAAAAGTTCTAAACCTTTTGACAATTTTGCCAGGTCTAGAGAGTATGCGTGAGAAAATTTTGCATTAAAAACCCTAAAGAGCATCACCAACTTGCCAATTCCAATCGACCCATGATTCACAATTTACAGGTAAGTCGAAAGAGAGAGATATCCCAATCATTTACTCGTAATGGAGGGATAACTCAATTTACAGATAGCATCAATTTGTTTCTTTTTAAATTTGTTTTATGAGGGCCATGATGTTACGGGAGTAACATTCTGATGTGTCCAGATTCCAATAATCTAATCCCTAAAATCGAGATTTAACGCTTAAGAAATCTGCTTTGAGATCTGCCTCCACTATTTATGTGAAGTGTTTCCTTTTTATAGCGATTCGTTCATTGGATTACCTACTTCCTCATTGCCTTGTCTCTCTCTCTTTTTGCCCCACTTCCACAGCCATCCAACATCAACTCATCAACCACTCGATGGCCATGTTCTTGAGCTCCTCCTGTTCATCTCTTTGGTTTTTCCTCTACGAGGTTGATTGATGTGGCGTCAATGGAGCTTCTGAATTGACGTCTCTGAGGTAATGCTGCGTGGTGCTATGGAAAAGGGCAATCTCTAGTGTATCTTGCTTTTCTAATGGCCTGGCTCATTCTCGATTAGTTTAGTGTAATTTGATTATAATAATAATACTTTCCTCAGTTACATCGTTGTCAAGTGGGGAGGACATCAAGTGGAATTCCACGTAATTCATAACGCAATGGTTCTTGACACAAGAGACAAGTTGATCGGTGTCCAATCCAAGCCGTAGAGAGAGAAATTTGGGAAAGTATGTATGCTTTCGGTTCCGGGATGGATGTTTGAAGAGGAATTGAATGTGTGCGGGCGCCGGCGCATGCGCCACGATCTTCACTTCTGTACTTTTCACCGAGGATATTGAAACGACCTTTTTTGAGCTGAGTCGGTTTGATCATACGGGATACAAACGTGACGGGTGCCCGATTTGAGTCCAAGGTTGAAAAATTAGGCAACATAGAACATCATTTTGGTAGCCATAGGTAGACTAACTTTATAGCCGAGTTAATAACTAGTGTCAATCACGATACATCGGGATTGTTTCGTGTCGTTATAAAGCGTCCTAAGAATACGATGTTTTATTCATAAAGGGTCCTAAGAATACGATGTTTCGTACTGAATAGGACAGGACGCGGCAAGGCAAAACAAAAGGAGATAGACAGATTGATTTCTCATCAGCCCAAGCGACATTTCATTCACATTTACGTCTAAAACACTCCTCTTTTCTCATAATCCAATTCCTTGACGGAAGGAAGAAAATTGATTCGCCCAGCTGTATCTACTTTCTGTTATGCGAACGTGGAACGAACTGCAGCATCTAAGGGTGCACATGGTAACACTTTTGAAAGTGGATTTCTGCTTCAGAAGTGATTCTGGAGCAGGAATCCTTTTGGTATTGTAACTTCTGAAGCAAAAATCCGTTTGGTAAAAAAATTAACTTCTGAAGTAAATTTTCACTTCCGAAGTTGTTTTTCCCCCAATTTGAGAAGTTCAAAAAAATTACTTCTCAACTCAAGAAATACTTTTTTGACCCAAAAAATAAAAAAACTCAAGAAGTACTTCTCACCTCACCACCCTCTTTTCATTACGTCCTCACCTTCTTTTCGACCACGCCCGCCTCCGCCGCCCGTGACCACTGCCTCCCCCCGCCGACCACCGCCGACCTGCGCCCATCGCCACCCAAGACCGCCGCCGCCGACCACCGACCTCCACCGACCGCAACCGCCGCCGCCAACCGTCAACCAACCCCCCCCCCCCCCCCCCCCCCCCGCGGCCCCCGCAGTCTACCGCCGACCTCCGCCGTAGTAAAAAATAAACAATAATTTTTTAGTTTTAAAAAGTAAATAATATTTTGTAATAATAAAAACTATTTTTTAAAGAAATTTAAAAAGTTTTAAAATGAAGTAGAAATTTTTCGACCACCGACAATAATTTTCCATTGAAGATTTTGTGTTAATAATGTTTCAGAAGTCAACCGTTACCAAACGAATTTATCTAATCAGAAATCAACTTCTGGAGCAAAAGTAGAAAAATCAACTTCCGGCCAGAAGTTGATTTCTGAAGCAGAAGTGTTGCCATGCGCGTCCTAAGACTCCGAAATAAAGTCTTGAAATCGATGGGCAAAAGGACACAAACGTTCAAAAAATAGCATCTCGATGGAAAGTTGGAAACTGGACATGTCTCGTTTCTATGTCCCAAGACATTTACCTTCGGCTTTGTCGTCTAAGCAAGACCTTACTAGGTTGAACTTTTCCTTTACGTTGTGTACCGGTATCATCATCTTTCGGATTGTTCTTATGTTCTAGGGTTTGGAATGTAAATTAGGACGAGTGTTCGAGTATTTGATTGAATCTTCTTGTCCTGGCTTGGCAATTATTTACTGGTGAAAAGAAAGTGGTGGCATTGTTTGTTGGGCAAGTGGTCGTGGTGAATGGTGGGCGATGGAAACTTCAGGAACGAGAGGTGGCGATAAAGGTGAATTGGCGAGGTGGAAGAAAAAAAAAAATTATGCAGATTAAGTTAAAAAATTATGTTTGAGAGAAATATATATTTTATAGTGGGATCGGTACGAGCGACCCGCTAATCTTTTAATATGTGATTGTCTTAATCCCGAAAAATTATTAATCCTCGAGGGGGGCGGTGAAGTCGTATAATGGTGGCGGAAAAAAAAATGCAGATTCAGTTAAAAAATTATGTTTTAGAGAAATATATATTTTATAGTGGCATTGGTACGAGCGAGCGACCCACTAATCTTTTAATATGTGATTGTCTTAATCCCGAGAACGACCGTAGAAAAGGGAAGGGGGGGAGGGGGGGGGGCGTCGGAGGAGAGAGTTTTCCGAATAAGGTCGCATCAGAAAAAGAATCGTGTAAATTCGACGTATATGATGGGATATGCAAAACCGAATCACGCATTTTAGATATATACGAGTAGGGTGTTTTCTTGTGGAATCCGGTAACGAACCCCGCCGTCGCCCTTATGTCTCCTTACAAAATCCCGGGCTTCACAAATGTTATATTGCTATGAGGTTGACAGAGTTTATGTAGTGTGTTCCTAACCCTAACTTTGGACAGCCATATTTGTGTACGTTGCATTGGGAAAACAGACAGGATTTTGTTCGTAGCTTAGGTCCGAACTGTATAAAAGAATGAGGTGAGAATGGTCCTCGGCAAGTTTGTGAGGAGCTGTCTTGCCTGGGGACCCATCTTTTGGGCGGTCCCCAGCTGAAACCACTCGCCAACTAAGCTTCCATTAAACCTCTCTCTTTGTCCTAATCACTCCTTCAACTCTCTTCTTTCTCTTATAAAACCGTAGCAAACTTTGCTGCATGACTTACCTTTTCTCTCTCTCTCTCTCTCTTTCTCTCTCCGAGCGCTTGGAGCGATACGTGGCGCGGCAAGAGGTGTGCGGCGAGCACGATGGAGAAGCAGGGCACGTGCATTACTAACTCATGCAACGAGCC
This sequence comes from Lenwebbia sp. NSW1173648, assembly GCA_029784005.1. Lineage (NCBI taxonomy): Eukaryota > Viridiplantae > Streptophyta > Magnoliopsida > Myrtales > Myrtaceae > Lenwebbia > Lenwebbia sp. NSW1173648. Next base: position 28,709,881 of record JARCGZ010000002.1, read on the forward strand.
ACGGAGGAACCGGTCGGTCGCCCGCGTCGAGCACATTCGTCCCATGGGGTGATGAGTTGGTTCTTCATGTGCCCCTCTTCCCCATCGTGACCACCGTGCATGAATGGCCGCAGCTTCTTCTGCAACAACTGGGCTCCGTCTCAGAGAACATCCGGTGAGTCATTAGGGTTAAACTCGGGAATACTGATTAGTCCCACTTCAATGATCGGCGATGCACAACGAAACATAAAAAGTAGCTGCAACCAATGATTAGGCAGATGGTCTTGAAAAAAACGCCGTCCTGGCGAGGTTTACAATGAGGTTAAATAAGATGAAGATTATGACAAATTGCAGAGATATAGCATCACATTTCATAGGTCTAAAAAAATATTAATGCCATGAAAAATTTCAAATTAGTATACATGTGATAAATTTACCCCAAATTAATTTTTTGACCTCCAAAAACTCCAAACCGGTACATCTGTAACAAATTTATTCTCCATTAGTTTCTGTTAAATTTTACTATCAAACTGCTGAGTTGAATGACACGTGACAGTTGACGGGTGTATTAATTTCGAGTTTTTACAATCCGTTTGTCACATGTGTACTGGTTTGGGGTTTTTCATAGTATTAATTCAATTTAACGGAAACTAACAGAGGGTGAATTTACTGCAGGTGTACCAGTTTGGGATTTTTAGTGGTTAAAAAATCAGTTTGTGGTAAATTTACCACAGGTGTATCAGTTTGGAGTTTTTTATTGTCAAAAAATTAGTTTGGAAAAAATTTATCACGTGTGTAATAATTTGAAATTTTTCGTGATATTAACCCTTGAAAAAAAAATTTGATCTAAAGAGTGAGATGCTATGCTAATCCCACTTGAAGAATGGACAGATTTAAGAAAGTCCAGGGACTACTTTTCCTGTTGACTATTTACCAAAACCTCTGATATTGTCATGGAGAATATAGGGATGATTTTGTCCAATTAGTTACCGCCTATATACGAGGAAGAGTGAATTTCATGGCGTGGGATAGTTTTTAATATTATTTTTTATTTTTCTTTTCTTTTCTTTGTTTATTCTCTTACTTTGGCCAGCCACGCGCATTTCTGGGCGAGGCCATCACGAACGCGGCCGAGAGCCACGACCCTCGTCTGCGGTTGGCGAGAGCATCGTGGACCTCGCCAATGGCTGGCGATGGCTAGACGACCCTCATCGGTCGCTTTAAGGAAAAAGAAGAAGAAAAGAAAACAAAAAAAAAAGGAAAAAGAGAATAAAAATTAATAATTTTTTTTTAAAAAAATTTCACATCAATGCTGACCATATCACATAAGACGTCGGGGGTCCACGTAAGCGATTTCTAACCAAAATTGACTGGATAAATTCAATTGACAAAACGTGAAAAGTTTAGGATCGAATTGACAAAATTGCAGTAGGTTTGTGACTTGTCGGACAATTTTTCCAAAGTAATGCTGTTTCTTAGGAACTCCGTGTATGAAAGTAGAGAAGTATCAAAATCTACATTAGTATAAAATACGAAGCGAAAAATAACCATAAATCGCATCCGGCCACCCCGAGCAACACGTCGCCTCGTTATTACGCCTCAGAAGAGGATCCGGTGAGCAGGAATATGCGTAAATAACGAATGAAAAGGAATTCCAATCAAAATCTCTCTACACCTAGATGCTCGACTTGATCTATATGGACCCCAAAATAATTTTTTTATTATCTTGTTATGTGTCATGAAATGCTACCTAAATCTACTAATGCGGGAAAAAGGATACTTTTGTTTTTTGTTTTGAGAAAACACTGAAAAGTCTAGACAATGTAAAATGCAAGAATGGAAAGCTTAACGATATGTTTTCTAAATGAAAACCAGTTCCACCATTTCTGAAAGTACGAGGAAAAATGACCTTGGTAAAAATTTAAATGGTCAATCCATCTGGGGTCCACTTTTTGGTTTTGGGCCACGGCATTGGAGGAAGACGAAGCAAATTCAAAAGAGGTGGGGGAGGGGAGGGAGTGGCGTTTCTCTGTTGAAATCTGCATTCCAGATTCAAAAACGCAAAAAAAGGACAAAAAGAAAGAGAAAAAGCCGAAAGGCTCGTCCTTTTTGAATTTTGAAAGAGGGACGCTCACTTCAACTGTTTCAACGGTTAGTGTTCTTTATGTCGTGTGGGGTAACTGGGTTTGAAGTTTTTTGAATGGATGAGCTATCTATCTCCCAGTTATTCTTGAGCTGACCCGGAGTCGGGATTCAGCACCTCCACTTGTAAGTTCATTCGGCTGATGCTATAAGCTTTCTGGGTTTTCCTTATCTTGGATCTTTCTTGCTTGCTCTGTTATTCGCTGAATGTGCATGGGGGTTTCTGTTGAGCTTGTTCCTTCCTGAAGAAAATGAAGTTTCAGCATTTTTGTGTTGAGTTGTTTGAGTCATTACACGGGCGACGCTTTCTTGCAATGGAACGAGCTCAAATTTTTGTCAATACTTTAGAGAGGTCTGAGCATTTGACGCTTTCTTTCTTCATGTTGAAGTTTGAAGTCAGAGCAATGTAAAAATTAAATTCTTCTGATACAGTTGTGGTGGTTTTTTGAAGCAACCCTCGAGGCATTCCTTCTGTTCCTTGTTTCATGGGCTGTCTTTCATGATCTCCCTGTTTGAAGTTTGCTTTCTCTTTTCCTGGTTTGGAAGTGTTTTTCATTTTTCTCATACAAAATGTTGATAAGATTTTGTAAGGTAAAATTTTAGAACACATTTAGCAGCAGTTAAGGCGATTACTTTCGTAGAGTATGTTTCGTCTATCTAACATCCTAGATCACTTTGAGGAAGTGTATACCCTGATTTGTGTGGATGAGCAAGATGATGATTGTTGGTCAAATAGATAATGCTTAGTTCTTCATTTTTTTTCTGTGAAACCTCGGCTGTCCATGTTATGTTTTCTCTCATCTAAGCTACTTTAGTTGAACTAGTAAAGGAGGAGTGATCTTGTCCTGTAGATATGTATCTACGGAATTGTTAGCGGCAAGCGGAATTTCTTGCACACACTTGTCTTAAGAATACTAGTTGGACTGGATTGGCGCCATCAGCCTACATTAGTTAGGGTGCCCTTGGGATGACTTATGATTATCTTTCGACAAATATACATCCAAAGTTCACCTTTTATGATAATGTCGTGGTAATATGGATTTTGGCCATCGCTCATCGGTGTATTTCGCATATGGTCTTGTGATCCTAGAGTGCAGAAGAGACTTAGCATATAAAGTGCGCGGCCAGATTTTCAGTAGGAGTGTTTTCAAGTTTTAGGGTGAAATGGCTTCAAGAAGTGAAGGTGGTGTGGCCAGAATTCAGGAAGGACTCCATTCAAATGCGACACCGAAAGATTGTCGGGTCAATGGACAAAGGGCCTTGCACATTTCAACTTCCAGAAAGGGACTACTGAGTGATAAAATTCCTAAAAGAGGAGGCTTCTTTACTTTTCCCACTCCCAGCACATTCGGCCTTCTCAAGTTTGGTTCAGCAACCAATTTAGCTTCCCCATCGGCAAAATTCAGGAAAGTAACCGACGAAAGAGATGAAGAATCGTGTTCCGCCCCTTCTTCGACCAGCCAAGGTCTCCGGCAGCGTCTCGGTTTGGTCATTTCTAATAAGTTGGATTGGAGATCGCTTGTGAAAATGTGCAAAGACTACGCAAATGACCCTTTCAACGCCATCCTCCTTTTATGGATTGGTTGTGTTGCTATATCGGGAGCTATTCTTTTTCTAGTCATGACAGGGATGTTAAACAGCTTGATGCCGAAAAAATCGCAGAGAAATGCATGGTTCGAGGTTAACAATCAAATCCTCAATGCTTTGTTTACACTCATGTGCCTATACCAGCATCCTAAAAGGTTCCACCACCTTGTTCTCTTGTGTAGGTGGAGACTAAAGGATGTATCTGCACTTAGGAAAGTCTATTGTAAGAGTGGCACCGTTAAACCCCGAGAACGGATTCATATGATGGTGGTGGTTGTGTTACTCCATGTGAACTGTTTTGCTCAGTATGCCCTATGTGGCCTCAACTTGGGCTATAAAAGATCCGAGCGTCCCGCAATTGGCGTGGGTGTGTGCCTCTCTGTCGCGATTGCTTCTCCTGCGATTGCTGGGTTGTATTCCATCCTCAGCCCTTTAGGAAAAGAGTACGTATCAGAAGTTGATGAGGAAGCACAAGATGGAGATTTGACTTCCAGTTCTGCTCACCCGGGCGAACTTAGAAGGAAGTCAATAGAGAAGAGATTGTCATTTGCATCCAAGAATGAGCGCGGGATCATCGAGCATACGCCCGAATGGAGAGGGGGGTTATGCAATCTGTGTGACAATTCAGCAGTTGCTTATCTCTCTCTCTTTTGTAGCTTCTGCATCTTCGGTTGGAATATGGAAAGGCTCGGGTTCGGGAACATGTATGTCCACATTGCCACTTTCCTCCTTTTCTGCATTGCTCCTTTCTGGATCTTTGGCCTTGCTGCCATAAATATTGATGACGAGATAGTGAGGGAGGCTTTGGGGTTTACTGGCATTGTACTCTGTGTTTTTGGTCTGCTCTATGGCGGTTTCTGGAGGATTCAGATGAGGAAGAGGTTCAATATGCCAGCAGATCATTTTTTCTGTGGGAAACCGGCAATTGCGGATTGCGTGAGATGGCTCTTCTGTTGCTGGTGCTCTCTCGCTCAGGAAGTGAGGACTGCAGATTTCTACGACATCGTCGAAGACAAGTTCAGCAGGAAACAAACACGAGATTGCGGACAAGCCATGGTTTCTCATTTACCTTGTGAAGATGTAGCTGCTCAGAAGGAATCCAGCCCATGTTCTCCGAACCAGAACAGCTATGGAGGCTTGCTTAGTGTTGGAAACTTGCAGAGTCCAGGTAGAAATTCAAATGACACGACAAATTCGGGAATGCAGCTTGCCGAGCTAGTGGAAGAAAGCAAGCTAATGAAGCCGCCTTCAACTTCATCAATGGAAAGGGAAGGCATGTAGTAAATATTAGGCCTACAGGCGCGGAGTGGTGAACCTGGCACCGGCACTGCTTAAAGTCTGCTCTCTAGAAATTTCCCTTCTAATCCATGTCTTTCGCATTGTTCATTTTTCGAGAGCTGTTTGTATCCATTATCTTTCTAACGTGGCGTATGGGATGTTAACACTCGATGCTTCAATGCCTGTATTACACCATTTGAATTTTGAACCGGCCTCCTTAAACTGCGATAATACCTGAAGCTGGAACTTCACTGGACAGTTTTGTGATCAATTTGTCCTGATTTATCTGTCCGATTTCCCCTGCTACGGCTAGTCTTTTTGTTTCATCTGAGCATTTACTGCTCGACTCTAATTAGTCGATAAAACTTAATTTTTAAGGAGATCAGAAGCTACCCCTTTGCATATCACACCAATACCTGCACTCTGCTCTTTCACAAATCTCCAGACACCCTTGTTGAACTGTGACGTTTGTTGCGAATATTAGAACATAAGCACTGCAAATTAGCTTTGCCAATGACATTGCAGATTTTTCCTTCAAGCTTCCACTTGCCGGCGTGCCTTAGTTCCGCGCTTCAGTCAAATGTTAGTTGCCAACATCACCCGACTCGAAACTATTGCAGAGTATGTTACCTCATTCCCGAGGATCACTCTCTTGTTATTAGACATTCTCGTGAAGGAATGGTCACAGAACAGGCTGATGATTTCCAACTTTTATCTGTCCACAACATCCAACTGAGCCCAGGAGCAATGCTTTGGCCAGCTGACATTGGACCTAAGTGGACAAATGCCAAGTCCTTTTGAAGCACTCTTAATAACAGCTCCCCAGCACCCTTCAGAACCAGAAGATTTTTCTGCCTTCTTTTTCACTTTTTGTCATACTCCCTGAGCATAGAGGTCAGACCACATAGAGGCTCGTGAAATACCGTACAAATCCCATGAATTGGTTTAATCCAGATATTTCAACTTGTGTAGGCAGCCGTGATCTAGAGTCGTTTGTATGTCGTTAATAATTCAAGGTGCGTTTGGTTGGAGGAAAACTACGTGATAAAAGAAAATGCTTTTCGAAAAATGATTTTCCAGGAAACTATGGACTGTCTGTGATTTCGAAATTCAAAATTTCCTCGGGGATTAATAAATATATCATGTATAAATCCAGAGGTTTGGCTCAGTTAGAACATCGTACATTCCTGGAAGTAGCTTATGTAATAATGGAGTAATATTATCAAGATTCCAACAATACCCCTTAAAATTATGACTAAAGGTAATATGAAAATTGATAATTGTCACTTTAGTTGTCAATCATGAGTTTAATACACTGTATATACTATCCAACATTATAACTTGCTATGTCAAGTATTCTTTTCTACTAATTAGTTTATTTATAGCTAGCATCAAATTTTACGCATGTAACATGTGATTGTATAAAGAATAAATATTATATTAAAAAAATTATCACTTTAATAGTCCATCATGAATATAATATCCCACATATATTACCGAGATAGTACAATTTAATCATACATTTTATTACTTAAAGCTAATCACATAAGATGGGATCATACTTTTGATTGATCCTGACGTAATATAAACAACTAATGTTATGGTAATCGTTCCATTATATATTTATCTGGCCAGATACCCAAAAAACCCCCCAACTTTAGCATATGTCCTAATTATATCCACAATTTTTTTATCTCATAAAAAACCCTCCAATTTTTACTTTTGTCCTAATTCTACCGGCCTAATACAAAAAAAAAAAAAAAAACCTAACTTTAGCCTTTTTTTTTTGGTAGCCGAGATGTCCGGGCCAACTTGCGCGCACCTCGACTATTCCTCGGGGGAACTATTCATCGGGGGAGACTAGCACAGCATCCCACTGCCATGGCCCCCCATTTAAATCATTCCTCGGGGGAACTATTCCTCGGGGGAGACTAGCACAGCATCCCACTGCCATGGCCCCCCATTTAAATCACAGGTGCTCAGCTGGGGAATCGAACCTGGAACCAGTGCGCCTAACCACACAATCCCAAGTGCGTCCTAACCAACTGAGCCACCCATGGGTGGGTAACCCAACTTTAACCTTTGTCCCAATTATATCTAAAACTTTTTTTGCCTCATAAAAAACCATTAACTTTTACTTTTGTCCCAATTCTACCACCTAACCTTCCGTCCATAATTACCATTAGTTAATCCTACATGGTATTTCCACATCGTTAATGAATTACAGCTCAGCAAAGCCGATTTGAAAAAATCTCTCAACTTCTCTTCTTTTGTCTACTTCTCCTACACATTACTGGGAGATACAGAGCCACTCAAGACGGCGCATTTCGTATTCTCCCCGGCACTCAACAGCCCAAAGAATGGCTAAACTGGAGATTTGATTATTTGGACGAACGATCTCAAATCTCATCTTCCCTGAAACCTGCTGTTTTCGAATTTCAAAGATTCATTAGTAAATTCGGAGATAAAATTCGAGTCACGTGGGATTAACTAATAGTGATTATGGACGGAAGGCTGACGGTGGTAGAACTGAAACAAAAGTAAAAGTTGGGGGCTTTTTTGAGACAAATTTTTTTATATAAATTGGGACAGGTGCTAAAGTTGGGATTTTTTTGGGTATGAAGCCGGTAGAATTTGGAAAAAAGTAAAAGTTGGAGGGTTTTTTATGAGACAATTTTTTTTTGGATATAATTAAGACAAATGCTAAATTTGGGTATTAGGTCAAATTTATCTATTGCCAAAATAAATTTTCGGAAGCTGCTAGCCTGACAGTTTAATAGTACTGTCAGTTATTTCTGATCACACGATCTCCAAATCAATGAGTACTTAATGCAAAATACGCTGTGATGGCTTGTGGATTTACTGTTGAGATTGTACCGTCCCCGACAGTATTATCAGGGAAACATTTCCCCAACTTTTTTATTGTATCAATTAATTAAATATCATTTACTACCTCATCAATGACTGTGACTAACTATCTTATCAATCATATGGTAATTATATGTGATTATGTCAAAATAATGATAATTGGTGTTATCGCTATATATAATTTATAGGTAGAGTTATGAGTGACATAATCTCAATTACAATCGGGTATCGTCGTATCGGTAGAGTGAGTGGGAGACAAAGGCCAAGGGGGTATTGGCCGCAATAACTCAAGAACTCTCTCCTCTCCCAATCATGTGGAGAACTTGGCTTATTTAGTTCTGATAGCCCTTAAATTGAGAAAATTACCCCAAAAGTTCTGAATCTATTGCATTTGCGGCAATTCAATTCTAAACCTTTTAATTTGGCCACTTTAATCCTAAACCTTTTAACGATTTCCCAATTTAATCATTCCGATCAATTTTGGCAGAAAACGCTGACATGACACCGACTATGCCACGTAGGAGGGTCGGCACTGACATAAATAATTTTTGATATAATTTTAACAATAAAAATGAATATTTTATATTATATATTTTTCTTTCTTTACTTTCCTTTTTTGTTTCCTACAAAGTCCGGCGATGGTCACAGGCCAACATCGCAGGTCACAGGCGAGGGTCGGCTAACCCTTGCCAGGCTTAGAAGTAAAAAAAAAAAAAAATTAGAATTTTTTGTGAAAGATTATTAAATTTGTTCACGTCCGCGCCAATTGTACTACCGTAACAAGGACATCGACCGTGGCCGAGTCGACGACGATGCCACCGAGCAACAGCAACAGTGACGGAGGCGGTGGGGATTCACGGTGGCAACAGAACCAAAGGTGGGAAGAGAGGAATCGATGAGGTAGCTTTTTCTTTCTAAAATAAACACATCTTTTATCGAAAGTCGCATGTTGACGATAAACTATGTACTTAGAAGTTAGAGCTCCAAAACTCTGGCTCCAGCTCGCATTTATGCAAACCCCCAAAAGATAATTAATATTTACGTGAGGGATTAGTGGTGTTCTGTTCTATGATTAGTGAGATTCGCAGGAGGGATAAGAGATTTTTGGTACTCGATATTAATATTTTAATTTGTTTTGTTAAATATTTAACTTATTTCTAACAAACAAAATATTATTTCCCTCCTAGTTATATGGAGGACTTCGATAATGTAAAAGCCTAGCTCTTTGACTTTTCAGCACGAAAGCAAGCATTGACCGTCGTCTGCATCTGCTTTCTACGTTGGTACGGAAAATAAAATTTGTGGCTAAATATATCTCATGACATAAGGATATGCGATACCGTGTTATTATGACATAATATCATGGACCGATAAAAATATTCATTTGAAAGAATGGTGATATCACATAATTCGTCAGTCGATCTATCGAACACTCGTTCAATATCTTAATATCGAAGTCGAGAAAATCTGCTCTTAAATTTCCGGATTAAGTAGACAAGTAAGCCAGAAAATTAAGTGAAGATTGAAAAGAGCAAAAAGATACCATTAGGGATTTTACAATTGGAGTTTCCATTACAAAAAGGCAAATTAACAAAAGAGGAAGAAAAAAAAAAGGCAGAAAAATTAGAAAAAGAAAATTCCTACAAACCAACACAATTTCTTGAAGTGGTGACGCCCCCATCAACAACCAAGTTGTGGCCGCTGACGTACTTGGACTCGTCACTAGCAAGATACAAAGCGGCCTCCGCTATGTCCTTAGCGCTAAGCGTTGGTCCCTTCAGATTGGCAAGACTCCTCACAAACTCCTCCATCTTCTCAACTTCTTGCTCGCACGGTACCCCATAACTCATGCCGCCGTCGCCGCTCCACGCGTTGACGAGCATCGACGTCGCCACCCCGAACGGGGAGATGCAGTTGACCCTGATCCCGTGCCGGCCCAGCTCGCACGCTGCGTTCTTCGTGAGCCCCACGACGGCGTGCTTCGATGCGGTGTAGGAGTGCGGGCCCAGGCCCCCGAGGACCCCGGCCACGCTGGCCGTCGAGATGATGCACCCGCTCCCCCGGGGGACCATGGCCCGGGCCGCGTGCTTCATCCCCAGCGCCGTCCCCCGGACGTTCACGCGCATCACGTGGTCGAACTCCTCAGCGTCGAAGTTCAGTATGCTCTTGCTCTTGCCCGACTGGCTCCCCAGGACCCCGGCATTGTTGAAGAGGATGTCAAGGTGGCCGTGGCGGGAGACCGTCGAGCTTATCATGTTCTCCACATCGGGTTCCGAGCTCACATCGCAGTGGACGTAGGTGACGCAATAGCTAGGGGCCAGAGAGCCCGCGAGAGCTTCTCCAAGGACGTCCTCGACGTCCGCGACAACTACCTTGGCGCCGTGCCTAGCGAAAAGCCGTACGGCGGCCTCTCCTATCCCTCTGGCGCCGCCCGTGACAATCGCCACTTTTCCCTCCAACCTGTGCATACAAAATGGGAATAAGGAAGTCAATTTAGCATAGAGAAGATGAATATCAAATACAAAAAGCAAAACAAACTAGGACTATAGTTGAAGAGGAGAATAATCTACCTCCGGAGGTAATTAGCAGCATTATTGTGGCTTTCTCTTTCCGAGAAATGAAGTCCTTGAAGAAGCTTCTCAGACAACACTTGACCAGGCATTTTGTAGAGAGAGAGAGAGAGAGAGAGAGAGCGAAGATGGTTGCTTGCTCGAGAGAGATGAGCTTTAGGGTTTTTATAAGCAAATGCAAGAAGGTAAGTTTCCTCGAAAGGTTGTCCGAAACTCTGCATTATAATGCAACTCGCCTTGCCCTTCAACTAACCAAGCTTCTCCCATTAAATTAGGCTTCGATCCCATATCGATTTTTGTTCTTATGGAAAGAAGCAAAAGGACGTGCTTTGACCAAAGTGCCTCTTCAATGCTTCCTCAGGAAATATGGCTAAAGCTATGCTTCCATGGCAAGGTGGGGCGAGATTCGAAAACCTAGTTCGCGAGGGCGAGATATAGAAATTTTCACACTACATTTCGCCGAGCGATGGGGAGGGCGCCGATCCCCGCCTAACCCTTTTTCCGATCCGTCGCCAGTTTTTCGGAGGTTTACGTCGTCGTCAATAGACATGCTTCGAGCACCAACAAAGCTAATTGAAAATGGTAAAATGTGCATGTGAAAGTATCGCGATACTCGATAAAATATGCATTCCAAGAAACCCGCCAAATGAAAAGGGAAATCGACATTTTCAAAGTATGATGATCTCTAACTATGCTCTTCAATATTTTCGGTTTTTTTTTTCCACCCCCTAAATCTCGAATATCAAGTATAGCCCTAGGTGCAGGATTTTTCAAAGCCAAACAGTGAATGTCTAAAGTTCCATGACACATGACTTGTGGGAATCGAGGGATCTCGTATCACGCATAATCTGTTCAATTGACCAACCACTTGTACTAGATTAAGATCGATCCTCCAGCTGTCCATTTCTCGTACCTAATCAATAATACTATTTTATTGAAGTTTTTCTTGTTCGATAACTTTGCGTTTCTTTAATCTAAACGCGGACGACGTGACTTAGATATAGGTGGATTTTGCTGGTCGTAAATAACTAATTGTGCAGTGTGCCTGTGAATTACATCCTGGCGAAAGATCAAGAGTGTTTCGGAGCTGTAATGGAATCTTTGCGATTAGCTTTGTTCATTTATTGTGGGAGATTGAGTGATAATTCCGTGAGTGACTGTGAGGGTTAAACATTGGGTGTAATCCGGCCAGTGAAATACTGAGAATGTTTGAATGTGGTTATCATCTCTGTTGTATCACTTAGCCTTTAGTTGGATCATCTACCATTCTCCCCGTGAAATAGGTCGTGCTGATCAAACCATATAAAGTCAATGTCGGATGTAATCTCTTATTCTGTTTATCATTATGATCAGTTGCTTGTTTTTTACGAAATCACGGGTAAATCGCCATGACTGCGTCTAATTGGCCAGTCCACTGTTACATTTTGCATGGATCCCCGTTATTACTTAGAGCTGGAAAAATGAGAAGTTACACAGTCCAATTAGTTTACTAGATTAAGCTAGGTGGGTGGTCCATGCTCTATGTATTCAAGTTGATGTTTTTATTATGATTGGTGTAGGACTATAGAGAAAATTTAACCCTAAAGCGAGACTAGCTAACTCGCCATCCAGATATCATCAAAGTACATCATCTCCTGCATTGGATAATTCAAAATGAGTATGGCAGGAATACCGAAAAAGATAGTAATAAAATCTACGCATTCGAGTAATTTTGACACAGATCGGCTCAAATGTTCAAGCAGGTGAGCAAGACCCTTTTGGCTTCCATGTATATTAAGTTGAGATTTTTAGCTAGCAAGATGTAATTGACATCAAATATTCAGAAATTATTTGATAAATAAATCTCTTTAAGGTCATCTTAGTATCTTTAACACTCCGTTTTAATTCTTCTTCTTCTTATTGGTAAAAGGCGGGCAGGAGTGACCAACACCCGCCGTGTAATGTTCGGTTGGAGTCCTGACGGCTGCGAATCGCCCACTACTTGAAAGTCCGAAGTTGGAGAGCCCGTCGCTGCAGCCCTATTTTATATATATATAAAAATTTGGTTGAAGCCCCATTATAAAATGCTATTCGGCCCAGCACGACATTTCCTTTCATCTAATTGCCCCCAACGGCTTTCTCTTGTTTTGTTCTGTAGATACTCTACAGACTGGATTATTCCTTGCAACTCGTCTTTTTTTTTCAGTCAAATTAGATCTCAAAAAAAAATAAAAAAAATAAGGGGCATGCATATCCATCGTTTTCGTTGCCACCCACGTATACCAGCTTTGTTTTTTCTGGTCGAAGGAGTGTCGTCCGAACAAATTCCAGGAAACAAGAAGTTATGGAGTCAAGGATTGACCCTAGGCTCTCCAACTGAAGTGGAGGATTTTGAGCATTATGGATAATGGTTGCAAGTTGCAACTGGTTTCGGAGAGTATAAAAGAAGAGTTTGCATCAAGACTTGGTCACAAACACCTCGATCTACTCAACCGAAATTTTACATCAGATCCAATGTTAACCCTTTCGCCCTATATGCGCTCCCTTTTCTATGAGTCAAATTCCACGTGTCGCTCCTAATCCGGCTTGCACGCGAGAGGGGGTGTTGGAATATATTCTGACCTCGCTTCACAACGGGTCCTATAGGCTCTTTATATTCATATAGTTTCCATCCACCTACTAACTTGAGCTTTTAGAATGGTCGACCATGGTCTCAAAGAAAATTTCTCACAGGATATGAGAACATGAGCCCTCTAGTTCAAATTTTTTTCAGGCCCTTATTTCTCTCCTCTTGTATATATTTAAATCTTCCAAGCCCTTATTTGCCTCCTCTCGCTCGAGTATAAATAGCACAGTTCCAATTATTTGAAGGCGGATTATGTTGGCACTCAAGGCCGCAAATCGATTTTGGCCGACATCTCTACGAAATCGACTTGGAAGAACCCCGCAGTCTTTAGAATTCTCTAAAGATGAAAAGTAAACTTATGGACTTGCCACTAGATTTGTCAAACGGGTGTGTCAAGTCGGGGTTTGGATCGAGTCATAAATGGTCTGACCCATAAAATCCTTTTATGACCCGTTTATTGTAGTGCAAATTCATCGACCCGTACCTGACCTAACACATACCTAACCCAACCCGTATTGCTAAAACACTTCCATATTTGATCCAATTTTAGGAAAACTTATTTCTTATAAAAAAAAAATTAAAAAAAAGATATGTTGCTAAAACACTATGGACAATTTTAAATTTTTTTTTTTGAAAAAATCTAAATTTTTTATTTTTATTTTTTTATTTTCCTTTTATTTTTATTTTTTTCTCTTAAGTTAGATGAGGACCGTCGGTTGACCCTCGCTAGTCAGAGGCAAGGGCCGGCGATGGGCACGGCCCTTTCCCTATGGCCGTCTGGTGTCGGCGAGGGATTCATGGCCCTCGCCGGCTTCGTAGGACAAAAAATAAAATAAAAAATAAACTAATAAATAATAAATAATAAAACCGTGTAGTAAATGGGTTTAAAGACATCTCATTGACTCAACTAATAAAATGGGTTGTAAATAGGTTTAAAGACAAAACCATTTACAACACACATATAATTAGGCTTACAACTTCAATTCATTAACAACCCATTTATTAAAACTTAACTAACTATGTGACCCATCTCATTATGGGTTAAAAACCCATTTTGACACCTCTCCTTGCCACCGGTTTGTTTTTTCTGCTTACAAGTTTTGGCTTGGGGAAGTTAAAACATGTCATCAACATCATTAAAAATTTATAACGGGTGTGTGATTAACCTGTCCTCTTATTGTTTTCTAGGAAGATTTATGAAGTACACTCATGAAGTTGTCTTGTATGAATAAATAAACTTACTTATTGAAAGAAAAAGTGTCATTATCTGTCGCAAGTAGGTAGCCAAAGCAAATAGATTTTTCTTTTTACGAGTTGAGAGAGGTGGCCAGCGTAACTACTCCCTTTGAATATTATGATAAGGTTACTATATCCGCTAGAGAACGTTCTGGTTGGGGTCATCAAAAGAACGTTCTGCTTGGGTCATCAATACTCGGTTCATCGGTATTTGTACAAACCTGTCACGACAATCGCGCCGACGTACTAGAAATAAGAAAATCTTTCAATAGGGGATCGCAAAATGTCTACCTTGCATGTTGATCGGAGGTTCCCTCACGAAATGGCTCGAAGTTGGAAGGCAACTTGATCTCTTTATCCCTAGACCGACACATTTGGCGGCCGAAATAGACCTCGATATCACTTTAGTTTAAATCAACAGAACATGCATGAATCTCCCTAATTCAAACACTACATAAGAGTATAGAATACATGCATAAACATGGTATTTAATACTTCATAACATGCCATTAGAGAGAAACCGTAAATGTCGACACATCCACAGTGCCATCTATATTATCTTAATTAGAAGTTATAAAGACAATTTGGAGTTTGGAATATATGAAAATGTCCGATGATTACCCTTACGATGGATAACAACAAACGATTTACGTATTATCGGGCATGATATAATATATATGGCATTCTCAATCACTAGATATAAAATTCTTTATGAAGTTAGGGACATAACTTTTACATAGTGCCTGTCACTTAATTCAGACGGGCAATATAAAAGATAAACGAGTTTGGAAAAATTAAAGTTCGAGGAGGAATATTTCTAGAGGGGTAGGAAAACAATTGTGGTTTTCGGGTAATATATATGTGCTCATAACTTGCTCGTCAAGATCCTCATGACTATATGAAATAAACCAAAAGATCAAGTTGGTGAGCTTCTGATTTTGCGTGCAAATTATAAGATAAATTGATTTTGGACAAGATGAGATTATCTAGGACCCTCTGTTGCTGCACTGAGGACAACAAAGTACAATTAAGCTGTATTTTAATTATTATTTGTGGATTTTGAGGCAAAGCAGATCTCCATCCAACCACAAAGAAGTACATTTATACTTTATTACCTGCACTGCCAGAAGTCCGTCAGGTGACATACTTAAAAATTGACTGTAAATTTATTGCACTGATATAAATTATAATCCTAAACTCTTTAATCTTTTCAATTTAGTCATAAATTTTTGCGCGAAATTCCAATGAAATGTCCGATGACATACACCAAACAAAGCATAATACTAGTAGGATGTGCGAAATACATATAAAAATATCTCGTGCCATTTTTTAAACATTCCCAATAGACGGGAAGTAGGGCAGTATATTAAGTTATTAATCACCATTATTTAGATATAAAAATGGCAAATAATTAAAGTAAAAAAAATTAACTCAACTTGGCTTCATTTTTTTTTTTTTTTTTGGGTCCAACACCTTGGCTACATGACGACGAGTCTTTCGGTCTGGTGCTTAGAGCCCAAAGAGGATGAGAGCAAATAACTCAATGGTTGCACTATTATAATCAACTTGGTGGTATCTTTGTACTTCTAGTTATGTAGACCTCCTTCAATCTCGATTCTTATTTTTTCAATTCATCTAATATAATTATTTTTTCCACCCCCACATTTTTTTGTATTTATTTAATTAGATGATTTGTTTGCTTTCGAAGAAAAGGGGGCCAATCATGATTTTATCTCGGATTATAATTGATCAGGTTAGTTGTGCAATCGTCTAAATTTGGACTGCCCACGACAAATCAAATACGCATCTTAGACAAGTTGTCTATACATAGATCTTAATCAGTGGGAGAACAATCGACAGGCTAGTTGATATGGATGCTTGGTTTTAATACCCACTAATTTAATCACACTATATTGTAAACTGATGTTGGAAGGCAATCTATCTATTGCTGTATAACGAATATTAATCTAAGGCCGCGTTTGTCTCGCGAAAAATGAATGATTTTGAAAGCGTTTTACCAAAAAGGATCGCTCGTATTGGTTACGCAAATGAGTAACAAAAAATATTTCTACCATCCACAAAAATGTTAGCTAAAAATTGTTATCGCTAACGAAAGCATTTTTTTACTGATTATTTCAAACGATACAAACGATCATTTTTAGGAAAAAGTTTTCTAGCGAAACAAACGGAGCGTAAATTGAAATGATTGGGTTAAAAGAAGGAGTATTCGAATTCTAAGCAAGTATGGATTTTTTTTAGGATTTCACAGCTCTTTTTTTCCAACTTCAAACTGAAAAGTGCTATTTGAGGGCTAAGTGTCGTGAGGCTTCTTGATGGTTTTCGTTAATTAGGATTGCATATAACAATTTCAAATGACAAGGCCCAATCTTTGAAGGGCTTCTTTGTCTGGCCCAAATGTATATTGCTCACTACTGCACACCAAGTAAATCTCTATATCCAATACATTGGAAGGCCTTAATTAGGTATGGTAAACACAATTTAATCCACCTAATCGAGAGCTTAATGCACAGATCACAAGCATGTATAAAACGAACCCCATCGAACCGATTGCTCCCGCTCCCGTGTCTAATTAAGAAATTCGTCGAGTTGAGCCCAAACCCTGATCCATTATATAACTGTTGCTTTGACATGTAGAGACTCGAATTAAATCAATCACATTCTAGGTTCTCAATACGGAATTTTACAAGTTTCAAATCGACTTCTTGTTATGTATCTCTCGACGGCCACAAGCGAGGACGACTCGCCCAGCCCTCGCCGAGGACCGATATGGCCGACCACCGACGAAAAGGAAGGAAAAAAAATGTAAATAACGAAAATGCCTTGGTCAGGCCCTTATTCGAAATCAAGTCCACTTTATAACTTTATTTTAAAAAAAAAATAAGGATATTTCAAGCCCTTATTTGAAATTTTCTCATTTCATTATTTACTTTTTAGTCAAAACGGCATTAAAAACATACTTGATCACGCAATGAATAAGCGTTATTAGCATATGAAAACAAGGGCAATTGTTTTCATTCTTTTGTGATTATAAATCGATAACCAAAAAAACAAAAACACAAAAGGAGGTAATTTTCTAATTTTCATCCCTTACTGAAAAGCAAACTCTATTATTAAAAACAATATATATATATGCATTGGGAAATTTCCTCTTATCTTGAGATAATTTATTTTCACCGGACCAAACATGCTTTCAAGAAAACGAAAGAACACCACCAATACAAAACTGCTTTGTAGAGTTCAATTTTACAAAAATCGAACCGATGCCTGACGTCGGGTCCGGGTCCAACATCAACCGCCCTGCGTGGAAGCCCGACGACTTCTCATAATTACGAAACTCGAATCCACTCCATCAATGCGTTGAAGCAAAACCCTAATTCGGCACGAGTACGTCATCACAGAGAGAGAGAGAGAGACACCAACCATCGACCCAATTTATGGAGTCTTGGCGCACCCTCAGCCTTTTGCTTTAAGTAACTCCTTTATCTAGCAATGAAGATAGTAAAATTGGACCCCCGAGGCGAGGGCGATCCGAAGTCGGACTAGGCGAAACCCGTGAATCGGGATATTCAAGGTAAATGTCCCTATAGTTTCCTAGGAAAGAAAATAGGGGATTGGGGTCTAAAGTTTTTCCTCGGAATGAAAATGAGGGAAAAGCACAAAAAAAGTCCTAAGCATATTACATTGGTTCCAATTCAGTCATAAACTTTTTAATTGGACCAATTTAGTCCTAAACCTTTTTTGCATTTGTACCAATTCAGTCCATCCGACTAATTTTAGCTGGAAATCGCTGACGTAGACGTCGACCGTCCTACGTGGCGCGGCTGGCGCTAACGTGGATATTTTTAAGTAATTTTTAATTATTTCATTCTTGCCGGCCAAAGTGAAAGAAAAAAAACTTATTAAAGATTTTTTTTTTTTTAAAGTAAAAAATTATTTTTCAAACGTCAGCGCCAACCAGGCCACGTAGGACGGCCGACGTCCACATCAGCGATTTCCGGCTAAAATTGATTAGATGGACTGAATTGGTACTAGTGCAAAAGGGTTTATGATTAAATTGGTCCAATTGAAAAGTTTAGGACTGAATTGATATCGATGTAATATGCTTAGGACTATTTTGGTAATTTTCAATGGGGATGGGGGGTCTAACTTTAGGGCTTGAATGACGAAATTTGTTTGTTTTTTTTTCTAAGTGCACGTATAATCATGTCAACGGCTGGCAATAAGAGAGGCCTTCATTGGTACTACACCCGAATGCGAAGCAAGATCCATTTCGTCCCCAATGAGCCAAAGCTTTGAAGCAAAGACTCCATGATTATCTCCACCATTATCTTTGTACAAATAGTGCATTTACAAATTAATAACAAAGTGGTAAGAAAATATTGAGCTGTGATTCACTGTAAATGAAGATTATATGCAAGCAACACGAAATTAGTAAATTCTTCATCCATCCCGGATGGTTCTTTGGTGCTAACTCGTCGAAAGTGTTTTCCTTTTTGTTTTCATAGTGCGAAATTTAACTATTAATTTCGTGATACATGTTCTCAGTTTTTATCTAATTTATCACTATCTGTGCCCCTCACTCATATATGTTTCTTTTTCTTTTTGCAGTCGGTCAGGTGAGATATGAGTCGAAAATAACTTCTTATCTGTGTGAACAGACGTTGATCTATTTTTTAAACTTGAACAATACAGGTTTGTTAAGAACCGTATGTGTCATGAAAATCTTTTAGGCTCCGTTCGTTTCGCGGAAAATATGATGTTTTCGGAAAACGTTTTCCGAAAAGTCATTTTCCAGGAAAATGACGATATTTTCCAGTGTTCGGCCGAGACTTAAAAATGAACTGGAAAATAATTTCCGTCTATTTGGCAAGGAATTGATTTTCCCAGGAAAAATTATCAAAAAACTCAAATTTTCAATAATTTTTTTATTAAAATATTTTAATTATTATTATTTTCTCTTAAAACTGTCGATACTTTTTTTTTTTTTCTTCATGAAACGTGTAAAGCTGCAATAAATTGAAAGTAGGAGAGAAAAAGGCCTCACCAGCTTGGGGGAGAGAAGAAGTTATGACCTAATAAATCCACTTTTCCTAGGAATCTTCCAAGATCCATTTCCGACCTCCAATCACCCAAAAATATAAAAGGCCAAACCTCGGAAGCATCAGCTAAAGACAGCAAACCCCAAAAAGGAAGCTTCTTTCTTAGTCAGGTGGGGTTGTGACAACGAAGGAGGAACATTATTACGCAATTCCAAAATTACGATAATGGGTTACATCCAATTGCTACTCATCATCACGTTTCTAGTATTTGCTTGCAGATTAATAAACAAAATGATGCAACAGACTGATAAATAAGAGTGATATTAGTAGGTTGAAAATCTCAACAATGAATATAGATGAAGTCCATCATACGGATGCATAAAACATGTGAACCTATATCGTTATTTAATTGAGAGAATTACCAAAAAAAATCCTAAACATATTGTAATCGTGCTAATTCGGTCTTAAACTTTTTTATTTTGCCGATTCAATCCTAAAACTTTTGCAATTGTGACAATTCAATCCATCCGGCCAATTTCGGCCGACCGACGTAAACGTGGACGCCGGCGACCGACTGGAGGAAGAAGAGGGAAGAAAATAAAAGAAAATAAGAGAAAATAAAAAATTCAAAAAATGCTAAATATTATGTTGCCCGACGGCCGGAGGGAAGTGGACGCGGGACTTGCAGGTGCAGTGGAGATGGCGGTGGCGCCTGGCGAGGGAGATGGGGAGGGGAGGGACGAAGAAAAAGAAAAAAACAAAAGAGAAGAAAAATTAAAATAAAAAGTAAAGGACGAAAATGCCCTTCGGTCAGGCCCTTCTTTGAAACGATTTAAGCACTTCATGCCAATGTTTGAAACAAGATCCACTTCAGCTTATTTGAGAAAATAATGGCACTTCATGCCCTTATTTGACATTTTTCCTTTTGAAAATGCAGCATTCCAAAGTACTTCTAGACCTACTTTGGGCTAAAGTCCTTTAGAAGCCTTTGGAGATGCTATTGCATTTCACTAAAGTTGAGCAAAAACGAACGAAATGCCATTTGCATTTGGCCGAGGGACTTTAGAACCCAAAGCCTATTTGTAATGCTGAACCAAACGGAGCCTTTAGCCGGCATGTGCTGACGTGGCACTATTGGCACGTGAATTTTTTTAAAATAATATTTACTAATTTTTTGATTTTTTGATTTTTTGATTTTTGGTTTTTCTTTAGTTTTCTTTAGTTTTTTCTCCCAACTCGAAAAGTGGGGCCTATTCACGAAAGACAAATGATGTTATTTGGATCTGCATATGTCTAGCAAATTATTACCAAAAGACCATCAAACAAACTAACGACAAAAGGGGTATTCTTCGGGGCCTCATGTTCATGTTCGCCATCTAGACAAGCTTATAACTCAAGGCAAAAATAAGAAAATTCTTCTTGTGGGTCCCGCTAGTTGATGAAGATCCCTAGAGGGTGCTGAATTTTAGTGTTCATGCTAGCTTATGTAGGGTTGTAACCGACCAAAAAAAATGTAGGGTTGTAAACTTTTTTAGGTGAAGTCTATTCTTAGCCGCCAAGCTCCGGTTATAATATGGCTCTTTCCAATAAAGTCCTAAATCTATTGTAATTTTGCTAATTTAGGATGCGTTTGGTTCAGTATTTCGAAAATCCGCTGGAGAAAATTTGGGGTGTTCGACAACAATTTCCAAGGGATTTTGGGATGAAAGCTGGCCTGACCAGCATTGAGCTTTCAGCATTTTCGGAATGATGAAGCCCCATCAATGAAAATTAGTCAGTTGCCAATTTTGCCCTCAAAACCTCACTAAAATCCAAGTTTAGCTTTTTAAAAAGTGAAACCCTAGATCTATTTTCCTTCTTGAGCAACGGCGGTTGGCGATGGGCGGCGAGGGCCGCCTGCGGTCGCCCGAGGTCGTGCGACCTCGGCCGATAACTGCCGGCGCCAGATCTGGCTTAGCGGTAGCCTGAGCCATTTGCAGGAGCTAGCAAAGGGTTTCTTTTTTTTTTTTTAAATAACAAATAATGCAGCCAAAGCTCTTTGCAATTTTTTTTTGCCAAACACTACTTAACCCAAAATTGCTTTTCAAAGGATTTTTTTGCCAAACACTATATGCATTTCCCCAAAGCCCCTCAGGCTAAAGGCATTTGCATTTCCTCTGAGCCAATTTCCAAAGCCGAACCAAATGCAGCCGTCATACTGAGTTGGTCGGAGTAGGTTAAGCAATTAGTGGCATTATAGCTTTGAAAAAGAGATTTTGGATTCAATTTCATAGTGAGGTTATTACTGACTTCGTTTAAATATTAATGAGCACGCATTCATCTAAGATTTTTTTTTTTTTTTTTTGCATAATTTAGGAATACGAGTGCAGAGACTCAACTAGCTGAAGGCCCGTGGAATGATAAGATATCATCTGCACTTGGACCATATAAGCCATATGGTCTGGTGCAGCTAAGAATTTTCCTCATAGAGCACTCCACAAGCCATGTCAATGGACTAAGATAATGTCTTTGATCTATGTAGGTGGCCATTACCCATAACCATTTACACACGATTAGTTAGATCTGAATAGTAGACTTTTAGTTCCCGAGCTAAAAAAACCCTGAAAACCAATCAATCGAGGTTAACAGGACAATTTTAACTTTACAAAATAAGTATACACACTCAAATTTCAACTTAATGTTGTAACGACCCGATCCGACGAGGGCTAGGAGTGGTCGTTGGAGCTGGAGGATTTGGATAAAGAGCGGCTCTTAGCAGGCTTCTAGAATGGCGAAGGGGATAGGAATGAATCGAATTGCGCACCAAACAAGAGAGAGCATGCCTGTGATTTATATGTGAAAACTGGAATTAACTCACGGCAATGCTTAGTTTTGGAATTCCAAATTTAAGCGTGCTCAGGTGGGGGCACTACCAAGATGAGTCACATCATTGAAAAAGTGTCCACCTATACGCCAAAAGACAAAATCGTGAGATTCGATATGAGATAGGCCACATCGGACAATACCTCGAGTGAGTTAAATTCGGGGCGTCACTGATATTAAAGTTAAATACTTCGAATCCATTTTTTTGCATCTCTCCCTTTAACCTATTTTTGCACTTCTCTTCTGTAAACATTATATGACCATATTACTCATGTTTGTGCGATCCATGGGTGTAATACCAAGTCATTTATAGACTCGTTGAATACCTTACAAGCTCCATGAATCTGTTAAGTCTAGACGTTCGGCCTGTGCAGCAGGCCCTCGTTCAGAGCAATTTGCACGTGATTATCCGATTTAAAGAAATCTCC
The DNA here is from genome assembly GCA_029784005.1 of Lenwebbia sp. NSW1173648. NCBI lineage: Eukaryota > Viridiplantae > Streptophyta > Magnoliopsida > Myrtales > Myrtaceae > Lenwebbia > Lenwebbia sp. NSW1173648. Next base: position 28,732,496 of record JARCGZ010000002.1, read on the forward strand.
CAACGGCATAACCAAGCACGCAAACTCCGGAGCCTCAGCGGTTTTCGTCCTCATTCTTAAGACAACTTGGGATCTTTTTGCTCCATCTGGGTGTCGGGTCGTATGTCGTGGATCATGCGCCCGGGGATACTTTTGTGCGAGGTTTGGACGGAGTGCGAGCCAATGATCGTAAAAAATGACTCAAGAACGAACTAAACCTTCATGTGATAGTGAAAACCTTAAAGTAAAGGTATGAATGTTGTAGCTCTGTGAGAGCTGAGACAAAGGGCAAGAGGTCAGGATTGTGGGACGCCGCGTACCTCCAATGCGACCACAACCGCTTGATTCTCGCCTCTTACCCTGAGCTCGGGACATCCGATAATTGCGTGCCCAATCCTTAGGACACCGCTGGAGTTTTATTCTTGGGTTAATATAACGAAAAATTTCAAATTAGTACATATATGATAAATTTATCTCAAATTATTTTTTCATCACAAAAAATTGATATAATAGAGATAAATTTATCCAAAACTATTTTTTTTTACCACAAAAAACTCCAAAATGATACAACTGAGGCTAACGTGAATAAATTTTTATTTTTATTATTTTTCCTTGTTTTTTTTTTCTTTTGTCAACTCCTAAGGGCCACTCGGAGACCTCTCGCAGCCCTCGCTTAGATGTGTGTGAGGGCTGCAATCCTCGGCAGCAGCCGGTAGCCCTTGTCAGCTTTAATAGTAAAAGAAAAGAAAAACAAGATTAATTATAAAAAAGAAATTGGGAAATTACGTAGGACGGCCAACACCTAGGTCATCGATCTGGTAATCTTGTAAGGTTAAAAACTATTGATGTCTTTACCCGTAAAGACAAAGCATTTTAATGGCAAAAATGAAAGCAAAAAAGAAGAAGAGACGAGCGCACCATGATCGCCACGATGCGCGCTCTCCGTGTCTACTACTGCGCCACACACACACACACACACACCGCTTTATTTCATTCCTTATTCCGCAATCCTAAACAGTTACAAATAAATTATTTAATTAATGGATTAAAATAAAGCAAATAAAAACAAAATCCAAATAAATATTTTCCTTTTTCTGTTATTATGGCTGGCGGGCTTTATAAAATAGTAATTCGGTATCGCCCCTCTTCCTCTTCACAAACCTGGGAAAAAGGGCTTTTTCTGCCTGTGAACTCTCTGACCCGACACCACTGTGCATATTCATTACTCATCCGTTTCTCATTTTTGTTCTCCCAAAACGGCCCAAACCAAATCTCAGCTATAGAGAGAGAGAGAGAGAGAGAGAGAGAGAGCTCTTGCCTTGAAAATGTAGTGAGGAGAGAGCCGAAGGACATCGAAGAGAGGCAATCGAGAGAAGGCGAGGGGAGGACTGAGCCGGGAGACTCGGAGCTCCGCCGCCCCGTCGCCGGGGGAACGAGAAGAGGAGGAAGGGAGAGGGGGAGTCGAAATGCCGCTGACGAGGTACCAGATAAGGAACGAGTACGGCCTGGCCGATCCGGAGCTGTACAGAGCCGCCGATAAGGATGATCCGGAGGCTCTCCTGGAAGGCGTCGCCATGGCTGGCCTCGTCGGCGTCCTGCGCCAGCTCGGCGACCTAGCTGAGTCAGTCTCTCTCTCTCTCTCTCTCTCTCACTAGAATTGCGTCGGTTGAGGGAATGCAGAGTCGTCGTGTCGTTGTTGTCGGCGCAATTGTCGGATTTGATCTGAACTCGTTCCGATTCAGTAGCTTGTTTGGTAGAGTATTCAGCGTTCTTTGTGTTGGACTTCAGATTTAGTCATCTAGCTGGTCATAGGTTGGGGAATGAACTCGGAATTGGTATTCAAGCGCTCTCCCTTTGTTGAAGTGCTTAATTTTGGTTTGGCCTGAACAAAAATGGCAGTTCTGATTGAGATGGTGGCTGAAGTGGGATTTGAGTGCACTAGTGTGGTTGCAGGGGTTAGGAACTTGCAAAACCATGTTTGGAAGTACCAGATTTAGGGAAGAGTTTCAGAGATGCTCAAGGGAGCTGGATTTTAGGGAAAACGTGTATCTTGAGGCTTGAGCTAGGAAAGGACTAGTCGAGGTTGGCAATGCCTCTCTGATTAACAGACTTTTGGGAAATTCTAGATGGTGATTGGAAGTTAGTTACACTCTCACTACGTATAGCAACACCAATATGCGAGTATCGACGTGGCTTCTTTTCCATCTTTTGAATTTCTTTATAACCATCTAGCGTTGATGTGATATCAGCCAAATTGGGCTTTTCTCTTCACCAATTCAGAACTCCTTCACAAGCATTGTTTTCTGATGGTTGTGTCACAGTTGCATATCTGGACCATTTTCCATCATGTTTACATTATTATCGTGCTTCTGGTCATTTTTATATGAGTTCGAGTCTCAATAAGAATTGGATCGCTGCTGTATCTTCTGATAGAGAACTGCACATTTTTATTCATTGTGGTTGACAAGATTTGCTGCTGAGATATTCCACGACTTGCATGAAGAAGTTTTGGCCACAGCTTCGAGAGGCCATAGTCTCATGGTACGTGTTCAACAGCTGGAGGTAGAATTCCCTCTAATTGAGAAGGCGTTGCTGTCCCAAACAAATCATTCGTCCTTTTTTTCAAATCAAGGTTAGATGGTCCCCTTGAATTTTCTTAGCATGTGTTCATATTATTTGTGTCGTCACCTTTAAGGCTCATTAACTTGATAAATATGTTCCCTTGACCCAAAATTATTCTTGTAACATGTTTGTTGGTGATCTCGTTTCTGGAGAAATGATGAAGGCTCAGTTATTAATATTTAGTGACATATGCGAAGGGAGATTGGCTGGCTAATAATTAGCCCTCTAGATCCTATAAAATTTTCTGAAGTACCTTCGCAATGCAAATTGAGTAATCGCCCTCGACATGACTATCTTAAATTGTGTATCCCATTGCAATCGTACCATTAGTTTAGACTATAGTCACTTCTTTTCTCTGAACTTCGACTTATTGCACTGTTGCTGCCAGACAGTTTTCCTTGCATTATAGTATGGAGTGGCAGGGCTAGAAGGGTAGGATATTTGCTTTGAAGCAGAAATGGTTATCTTATTGAGCTCCTTCAATGTTGGAATGGGACTGCGAATATTTTGTGCTTAGGTTTTATAGGACTCATCTTTATCCTAGAAGTCTCCTTTTTGTTAGTCAAAAAGAGCTTTTTTCTTTTTTAAATTGAAGACTACCTTGGAATTTAATAATTTGCAAACTCACACATGGATAGGGCAGTTTGCATGTATCCATGCGGGATTGTCAGGTCAAAGGTTTTAGGTACCCCGTGTTATCAAAAACTTGCAAATTTAAGTAGCTTGGTCGTGCATAATTTAATCATCAATAGTAGGTATCCCTATATAACATCCTTTTAATTGCTCCTCTGGTTTTTTAATGTCAGTAAAGATGTTGCCAAGAGCGACATGTTTAAGACAAAGATGTTAGGCAAACCTGAGGCAGGTGGATCTGTACTTTTTTCAGTCACCCTTTATGATGTATATACTCTTTTTTTTAGTGTGTTCGCGTCCTTCACCTATGTCAATTTATCATGGCATAAGAGCCATCTATTTCAACTGCCGCAAATTGCAACCTTAGATGTTTAAGGGACCCACTTCGATAACTGAATTCTGATTAATGCATTTGGTGACATATGCTATGTTGCAATGAGTAGTCATTATATCCTTCTTTCTCCTTCCATAGATGATCGTGCCTTGAAAGAGTTGGATGATATTAAGTTCATCACTTCGCATATGTTGAGAATAAGTAACTGATAAAATTAGCAGTTGCAACTCCCTATACTTTGTGAAATTTAGTGGACTTCTTCCTTGTTTGGAACATCTGTACTCTACTGTATAGTAACAGGGGCTTCTCACCCCATTTTGAGGTGTATTATTTTTCATGTCTCCAACTGAGTGAGTGAGAATATTTGTTTTCCGCTGACTGGGTTGATCTGTCATTCAGAAGATAAAAATACTGGGGTAACAATTTGGCTGGGAGCCAAGTGTAGTTTCAAAACCGAGGATTATTCTCTGATAATTTTACCACGACATAGGGCCACATTCTAGTGACCGTAGTCCCCGAAAAATTCTCCAAAATTCTCCTCATGGTTTTTGCTTGTTGCTTTATAGGTGTTGATTGGCATCCTAATATGCGTTCAAAGCAGAATTTGATTGCTCAAGGAGACTTGCCTCGCTTTATCATGGACTCTTATGAAGAATGTAGAGGCCCGCCACGGCTATTTCTTCTGGACAAGTATGACAATATGATCAGAAACAAATGTTGAGATGGCATTCTTTTTGCAGAAGTGAAGAGTCTTACAATATAACCTTGGATTTCCTTAGGTTTGATGTTGCTGGTGCTGGGGCTTGTTTAAAGCGTTACACCGATCCGTCATTCTTTAGAGTGGAAGCTTCAGTAGACGAACTTCAGAGGGGAAGAAAAGTGCGCAGGGTAAAGGTAGGTGACTAATTAAATCCCTTTTGACAATCTCAATACCTTTGGTGGTGCTACCAATTTGCGTAAGAAAATTCTTGTTTGTTTCATTTGTGGATCAACACAAAAAGCTCACTTCTATAATTCGGAAATAGGATCCTCAAAGTGCATGCTCTGATTATGCAAAGAATTTTCACGTCATGCATTTGGGGATAATTAACATTAGGGCGGTGGTGCTGTTGGAGTCCTTCAGGAAAGCTTAGCTGTGAAAATATCATTAAATATGTGGCTATGACTATTAGGATTTAAATTCTTGGTTAATAAAGTTAACTCAACATCACTTACTATAGTATCAGAATTTTTAATATCCTAGTTCAGTATGCAATTCGACAGTTGACTATGATCTCTTCTTTGGGTGTGGATGCCCTTTTATCTAGCATGTTCTTGATTCCTCGAATTGCATCAAGTCTGACACCTACTGTGTGAGGTCCTTAAGGGAGTATAGGCACATGTGAGGAGCAACCAATCTCCTTCAGTGGTGTTAAGATTCTTCCTCATGTTTATTTTTCTCCGCAACAAACCTTAACAAGAAATGCAAAAGCAAACTGCAACACCATAACTCAGTCATTGGTCCATTAAATCAGCACTTTACTTGGACAGACCTGATTATGGTGGTGGTTTACATCCTAGGCTTGGTCTGACATTAGTAATTATGGCTATTGGATTTGCTTCTGGAGCTGGTCCTCGTAACAGTACTATAATCTTGAGACTGAGCTTGAAACTGATTATTATGGAAATGTAAGGGGGACTTATACATGGGAAGGAAGAGAGGGAAGGAGGGGGGGTATCCCCAAAGAGGTGATTAGATGAGCGAGGCTGGAGATGCGATAATGGTAAACAAAATTATTTTGTTATTAGATTTAAGCATCTTTTTAAAATCACGACGACTGAACTTCTATAGCATTGGCAATAGTTGACTTGGGGGTCCAAGCTGCTCAATTTGTGATCGACCACTAAACTAGTTCTTTCATTAGCCTAGTTCTTATTGGGGGATTGACATGTGAATGTGCACTCAGGGTGAATTCTATTGCTTTTCCACCCCATGTACAAACACAAAGTTTGAATGTCGGATGGATGAGGATTGCCAAATAAATAGTGCAGAGATGGCCTTTCTAATGTGCAAGTACTTTGCGGACTTTCATTTGCCATTATGCTGTACCTTGTCACTTCTCAGTATCATTCTCCCTAGAAGGTAGGGAGAGAGAGAGAGCGGGGGGGGGGGGGGGGGGCTGTGCTATGAGACAGAAGAAGCTGAATGCGGAATCTTGCGGACCCCCTCGTGTGAACTGACCGGTTTGTTGGAGAAAGCCTTGGAGAAGCCAGTTTACCTGTAGCCATTATACAGCTCAAATGAAGAAAGCCAGTTGACCTGTAGCCACCAATGCCATTAGCTTGATTAATTGTTTAGATACAGTGCACCATAGATTCATTCATGAAAATTTGGTGCTGTTGATGTTGGCAATTGGCAGCCTCGTTCGTTTGAATTGCTATTGTTGCACAGCACTTCTCTACTTCATATTCATAATTTTCAAGTATTTTTAAGGAAAATTACGCAAGACTCTGAATTTTGGGGTAGTATATGTTGGCCCCTGAACTTATAATAATACATATTACGCCCTACTTTCATTTTGTTACAGCCATTAATCGGGCGTTATGTGTTTCTTAGGGGGAAACGTGTATTAACCCCAAAGTACAGAATGGTTGTTTGTAATTTGCCCTTATTTCTATAATCTGCTTGTGATGGAGGCTCCTTCGCTTAGGGAAATTCAGTTCCTCTTTATATGAATTTCCTTCTGAACTGCCAAGGTGATTCTAATTTCTAATACTACTTTTTCTTTGAACTTCTAGAAGAAAGGAATGCGCGGTAGAAATGGAGAAACTCCAGAGATTTTACCAGCATCACATGCCAAGTGAGTCTGAAACTACAAAATTCTGGAAAACTGCTCTTCCCTATTTTGTAGCGATCCCTTTTCCCTGATGCATGTCATGGTGACTCTCATTTTCTTTGCATATAACAGACTGCAGCAGTTGTTTATGGAGGAGAGCATTGTGAATAGTTATAGTAACCCTTCACGTCTTGTGAAATTGAAGAAAAGGCAGTTTAACGAACCTCCATTTTGTTCAAGAAATGGGAAAAGTTATATGGGGAAGTTTGTGGAAACTCCTTCACCTGAGAGTAAAACAGTGCGTGAAGTTTCCATTGCACCGCCATCCTTAAGATGGACAACAGATCGTGAATCAGGTAATGAAGTAGTTGATGTGAATATGGTAAGTCCAAAGAAAAATCTATCAAAAGAGAAGGGGAGCACTTTAACATCCATTACAGAAGCACTCTTGCCAGAACCATCTTTTGAACGTTTGGATGGGATGGTCGTTAATGGGAAGGAAATGGAGGAACCTGAGCCACCTCATAATAGTGAGACATATGGAAGTCCTACTCTCTATGAGGCTGAGAAAAAGGAGGTGGTTGATGCAGAACTCAAGATGTATCGTGGCACGGATGTTTGCCATTCTGATGAGATAACCAGTGAGGTAGAGAATTACGTGGATGCCCTTGCTACCATGGAATCTGAAGCTGAAACAGACAACGAATACAGAGCTAAAAATGACAAGGGTTTCTTGAATGATGAAAAAAATGAGACAGATTCTGACACGAATGAAGAGCATCTGGAACTTCAAGCTCAATATTCAGACTCTCAATCTCTAGGCTATTCTGCCTCGGAAGATGGAAACACTTCTCTCATTAAAGGAAGTTCTAGCTTTACCTACTCTGATGGTCAAAGCAACTTGGTTGATAATATAGAATCTGACGGTGAGGGAATTGCTAGAGCATTCCCGTCTGCTGAAACTTCTGCCTCGCATCAACTGAACATGACCTATAACCAGCTTCCTGCACATGGGGGAACTAGAGAAATAGAGGATGATGAAATCAGTGATCTTCAGGAAGCATCTACAGATTTATGTTCTATTGATATGAAAGCAAAGCTTTCACCTTCAGCTCATGGACGGAGTCTACAAGTTGAATCAGAAGCAGAAGGGTCTGACCAAAAAGAGTCGGAGGTAGACAGGATCGGAGCTGTTTTTCCTGATTCTGCTTCTCAGAAGCAGGAGGGTGCTTTCTCCCCCATTGCTTCTGAAAGCAATCCAATCTTTCAGTCAGTAGATGCAGATCCAAAAGTCTCATCTGATGTTTTAATGCATTCTTCGACCGTTCTCGAGTTGGCCCGTGAACATGATAGTAACATTACCTATAAGCATGAAGAATTCGTATTCAATCACACTGGAACTGTGACAAGTGGAAAGATCATTCCCTGGCATTCAAAAATGACGTTGCCGGAAGACCAGTTCCAGTTTTTAGTAGTGCCAGAAGCGTCCGGATATTCAGATCTTCAATCACTGCCCGATAGTTCAGTCGCTTCTCCTGCATGTAATCCGGATATGGCAAACCTGCATGGTACAAATTCTGAAGTTCATCCTTTGGCAGCTGGTTTGGTGAACTTGGAAAATCCAATTGTCATAGAAGATAAGCAGCAGACTCATATAATTAAACAGCAATCTTTTGATTTCACATATGATGCTCCATTACATGAACAAAATGCACCAGAAGTAGATCTTCAGCCTTTACAGGAAAACGTCGAGTTTGGAAAGAATGAATCGCCTCTGGATTTTGATGATGTTGTCAACGTTTCCTGGACTATAGAAGCAGTGGAAGCAGATGCTGGTCCTCTTAACTTCCCATGCAACAGCTCAATCCTTGGTGAGAATACAAACATGCATGATGTGGGGACTGAACGAGCTCCAATAGAACAGTTGCTACTCCCTACTCCTGTTATTGCCACTACCAATGATAATGCCAGCACTAGTGTAGATCCAGCTGCAGATATAGCGGGGGGCTCTGCAGAGTCACAGGAACCACCGCCTGACATTGATCATTTGCCTCAGAAAGAGTGCGAGTCATATGAGGAAGTTTTTCCAGAGTGTAATAAAGAGTCGAACTTGCTTGTGGAAGCAAGAGACGCAAAAGTTGCTTTTGCAGAAAATAACTCTATCCCGAGTGATCTGATCTCTCATCCAGAATCTGAAGTGGAAACTGAGATGCCTGGCTCGTCTTTTATGGAGAAATCACTGAGCAGACATTCTTCAGATGATGCGACTATTGGTTTAGGATATGCAGAACTAGGCAGTGAGGAGCCTGAACCAAAACCTTCCTCCCAGGGTCATCTTCCATGGAGCAGTGAAGATATCTTGTCATCTTTGCATGTTTATCACCAAGTAGACCAAGGAGAAGCTCCAGAGCACTTGTCGGATGTGCCACCACATGAGCTTGATTTAAATTTATCATGCGAAGATGAAGTTAGTCCTCGGACAGTTAATCCTGAATCTGAAAAACTGCAATCAGCAGATCTCGTGATTCTGGAGAGCATTCTTTCTAGCAGACCAGGATCTCCTTTAGAATGTCCTTTGGAGTTTCAAAATGACAGATCTGATGCAGAGTGTCTGCAGGGTGATGAAACAAGAAGCCAATCATCAACTCTTCTGTCTGGAAAATTACAATCTTCAGATAGTACAGGCAAAGAAAAATATGCAGCTTTTGAATCATCTCCAGAAGATCAACCGACCCAGCATTCTATCTCAGAATCCTTACAAAAGTCAGCTAGCCTGGAAGTTGATGGTTTTAGTCCTGTAGGGCCTTCATTACATACCAATATTGCTATATCTCCACAGGCCTCTGATGTGGCTGAAATTAATCACGAGGATGTTCCCAATTTGGCGCCTTTACCTCCTTCAGAATGGACGATAGGAAAGGATCATCACGTTCTTCTTGCTTCACAGAGCAAAGTAATTGAGGATGGGCAGGACTCATTCCAATTGTTACAACGGTTACCAGCTGAAGAAAATCCACAACTTCAGTTGTCAGCATCAGAGGGAGGATTGATATGGCCTCTTCACACATTTCTGAACATGGAAAATGAGAAGTTACACACTGAAGAACGAGAGGATAAATTGGCACTGCCCGGTCCATTATCTTCTCTAACTCAAGTCCCAGATGGCAATTCAGTTATTCAGGGTAACAGTTCAGTGATGGATGCTACAGAAGTACCGGACCACTTCTCGACAAGTGTGTCTGAACATGCTTTCCTTGATTGGGGAAGAGGAGTGGTGCAATCCAATTCAAACAGTCTCCCACCTCATCCAGTTGTTGAAGACGGACCCTCTAGAAATGACCCTGTATCTTCACAGGGAGAAGTTACTCAATATATTGAGTCAACTTCGTCCGTTTCAAAGGATAAGGTTCAGCAGAATTTTCATGAGAAATCGGAAGCACAGCATGAGAGTTCTCGAAATGCATCTGGGCCATCAGATATGAAGCAAGATGAACATCTCCAATATGATCTGTTTAATTTAGATGGAGAAAGAGCATTGGAGGCAACTTCAGTTCGACCAGAAAATGAAGTTGTACAACCAAATGAAAAGTTGACGAGTAATATTCCTCGCCCACCAAAACGTCTCATAGAGGCTGTTGCTGCTCATGATAGAAGCATGGTAATGATGGTTCTGGCTAAACTTCTTATTTTTTCTTCAACGTCTATCATGTTTTCTTTGAGAGTTCAACTCTTATAGTCTACATGATTTACAATGTATGAAACTTATTTGCAGTTGAGGAAGGTTACTGAAAGAATAAAGCCTACAATTGAACCTAGAGCAAATGAAAGAGATTCATTGCTAGAGCAAATACGGACAAAGGTTCGGATTTTTTATCCAAATTTACATACCTATTTTTTTACATGTTGTCTTGTTAGCTTTCTAACATAATAACAAATTCCCATTATGTTCTTATGTTCTCGTAACTGTTTTTAATCATAAGCACAGTATATAGTCTTGCTGAATTTTGTTTTACTTTTTTTTTTTTCCAGTCATTCAACTTGAGGCCTGCTGTTGTCACCCGGCCAAGTATTCAGGGTCCTAAAACTAACTTGAAGGTTAATGCTATTTTGGAGAAGGCTAATGCCATTCGCCAGGTCCTCTCTCTCTCTCTCTCTCTCTCTCTCTACGCGCACTCACATGAGCTAGTATCTTCTCCCCAAACCCTCCCCTCTTTCTAGTAGTAATTAGAAGTCATGATTGTGACAGGCATTTGCTGGAAGTGACGAAGATGATGATGAAGATAATTGGAGTGACTCCTGAGAACATTCGGTTCCTCATGCCAAATTTTACTGCTGCATCTTCGTTGAAGAGGAAAGTTGCCTGTTGTGCCCTGATTTCTTTGTTCCTTCGTGCATGTATAAATATTCCTCCCCACACCCCTACCCAAAAGAAGAAAATGGTAAACGGGTTTCACGTCCTCTCCTTCCTCACACCAGAAAGTGAAGCAAGAGCATAGACTTCTCAAAACCAGCATGTAAGTGCTGTATCGGTTCATTTATGTACCTGTGTTTAGTATATATACGTGCTGTTGATGTATAGTGTGCCATAAATTTTGATACGTAGTGTTTCTCATGTGACATTACGAAGTTCTATATAGTGGAATGATGATTTAGCTCTCTGTTCGTATATATCCTATTTTCCTCTTTGGATATCACAATGAAACTTACTAATGTCGCGCATGATATTTCTTCTGAATAGCTTGATTGCTTCCTCTTAGGCTTTTTATTCGTCATTTTTCTTCTTTGGCCTCTGAAGAATGAGCAGCTTACACACTTTTTCCGCAAGTGGAACCAAAGCGCTGATATGCTTTTGGCAAAGCACGTTGTATGCCTCAGACCGATGACATTATCTTTTGCGCTACTGTTCTTTGTTTTCTACTGTTATTTTATCATATGGACCGTTTGGGAGTTATTTTCCCTCGTTGTATGTATGACCTTAGTCTTTTGAATTCATGCATTTCCCCTCTAGAACAAAAAATTAAATGGAACTGTTGTTGAGAGTAGGCGCTTTTACCCTAGGAGGTTGATCTCCTTCTTATTAATGATTTTGTTTGTAGAAAGATGCGATTAGCCAGAAATGCAAAAGCGTCTGTTAGACTGTTACATGTACGGATGCAGGGAACATAAAACGGGGAAGCCACCGTACCCCCCATCCTTTTTGCTATATACAGAAATGTGTTCATGCTCGATGCATCAACTATTTACAATTCAGTGGAAGGGGAAAATATTTAGTGGTTTCATAGCGCCACATCAGCTGTTGATATTGCACGCATTTATATACTCAGGTCCAATTATTGATTAACATGTGGACGTTAATTTTTTTCTTTTGTGTCGAAATGGACATTAATTTGAAGTAAAAAATATATATATGTGCAATATGTTACTGGAAATGCCCAGGCTAACCACCTCTCTCTCTCTCTCTCCCCCCGCCGCCATCCCGCAGCCACCAGGACTTGCTGGCGTTGCATCCAGACCGTCATTGGTGAAGTCGCTGGCGCTGCGTTTAAGCCATCTACAGATCTGTGGACGGCAACTAGTCCACAGATCTAGAGACGCGAAGCAGTGGTCGTCCATAGGTGGTACTGCCGAACATGTATGAGCTCCCTCTAATGGAAAAATCAAATCCTATGAGAATTTGGTTCATCCCCCGCATACCTGTCATGGACATCCTTCCTTTCTATGTTCTATAGACTTGCACATAACTTTTGAGCGTGCAGATATTCTACATAACATGACAATTCTACCAAAAAGTTTTCTTCCGGTTCAATATAATCAATATGTAGAATCAGAACAAGTGGTCGCTGAAATTAACATCCACCTCAATTTGAAAGAGAGTGTTCAAGAACATATTTAATCTGAATTGGAAGGAGAAATGCACTAGAGTACCGATGTGTACCAAACACCTGAATTTACGTGCTCGCTTTAAGTGGTCAGCCATGGACAGTTGCTCGTCTTAGATCTGTGAACAAGCTCATGATCCCTTCCTCAATTTCTTGGTCCACGATGGATTCAGCATCGAAATCTTCTTGGAACCTTTCCCAGCAAACATCCAAATCCAAATTTGATTTGTGGAGAGTATAGCAGTCCCTTCATGTATGTCGCCCCCGGCCAAGGCCCCAAATTTTCAAATATGGATTTGGAGCCTTGGTTGCGAGAGATGATGGACGGCGGAGCCTTGGCTACGAGCTCCTAGATTTCCAAGTCTGGATCTAGGCGTTGCTCCAGATCTGACCGAGGGTTTAGATGACGGCGACGATGGGGCCTTGGCCGTGAACGCCGCCCAGACTTCCAGATCTAGCCGAACGGCCGATGACATTGCTGTCCATTGCTGTCCATTGCTGGTCGGTAATTTTGCTGTCTGTGGCCGACTCGTCCATGGTCGTAAGCCTTTGAAGTCCATGGCCTCAAAGAGCAAATAGAAAAACAAAAGTGAGCGGCTCGTCCAAGGTCCATAGCTGATGTGACGCTATCGAACCACTTAATAATTAATATTCTCTCCAGTTGAAAGGTCTTTTCCAAAATGGAGACGTGTCGGCAAATTTGACATCAAAACTCTTGCGGTAATAAAAATATAAGGGGACATCACAAGAGAGCTCAAATTTTACTCAAAAGTCTTGGGAATTCAACCTGATTTGGGCCAATGAGTTACGGGTAAACTTCTGAGCCGGAATAAGGGTAAACCCAGTGAATTAATTGCTGCACAAAACTCCATTTATTCACAGGAAAATTACCAAAAAAGTCTTAAATCTATTATAATCGTGCCAATTCAGTCCTAAACCCCCCTTTTTTTTTTCGATTCAGTCCTAAACCTTTTGCAATTGTGTCAATCTAGTCCATCTGGTAAAGTTTGGCCGGCCGACGCTGAAGTGAACGCTGACCGGCTAGCAACCGAATATTTTAATATTATTTTGAATTTTTTATTTTATGTTTCCCTTTATTTTTCTTTTCTTTTTTTCTCCTATTTCCTATTTCCTTCACCTTCCTCCTTCGTCTTCTTCTTCAGAGGGTCGCCGGTCTTCACATGGGAGCCGGTCGACGAGGTTCGACGACTGGCCAGAGGGGACGACTAGCCTCGCCAGGGGCCGGCGAGGCCGAGCCCCGCTGGTGAGGAATGTCCTCCCCCGGCGACGTCGAGGCCGGTCGTCCCTCTGGCCGGTCGCTGGACCTTAGCAACCGGCGTCCTTAGGAAGACCGGCGTCCCTGTGAAGACTGGCGTCCCTCTATAGAAGATCAAGGAAGGGAAAGGAAAACAGAAAAAGAAAAAAAAAGGGAAAAATAAAATAAAAAATTCAAAAATAATATTAAAATATTCAATCGCCAGCCAGCCAACCGGCGTCCACGTCAGCGCCGGCAGGCCAAACTTCGCCGAATGGACTAGATTAGCACGATTGCAAAAGGTTTAAGACTGAATCGAAATAAAAAAAAAAGTTTAGGACTGAATCGGTACAATTGTAATAGGTTTAGGATTTTTTTGGTAATTTTTCCATTTATTCACTGTAATGCAAGCCCATTTCGCCAAACATACATCTTAGCAGCCTTCGGATGTGAAATACTCAACCGACAAACGAAACTAAGAAACATCGTGCCCCAAAAAATAGAAGAAACGAAACACGACACCTTTAACTTCTGGAGAATGGATTGGTATGATCTATTTGTGCATTAGCCCTTCCAGTCAAAGTATGAGTATTAGGACGTGTTTGGTAACGCTCCTGCTTCTCCAATTTATTTTGTTTTATTCTCGATAATAGAAAAAGAACAGAAATCTATTTGGTAACGTCAGTTAATTTATCTATTCTCGAAAATAGATCAGTAGTGGCCAAGAAACAAATTTGGAATAGAAACAAGAAACAAAAAAAAAAATTCTACTTCTCTGTTCTCGGAAATGAAATTAGAGAACACCATTTCTACTAAAAAATTATTCCTTGAAACAGAATTGTTACCAAACAAGCCCTCAGTACTTTTGGCTTTCCTTTGGCTTTTGGTGTTGCTAAATGAGAGTTTCCATGGGGTTGTGCCCTTTCTCCTCAGCCTTGCCACTAAACCGACGTCCAATACAACTAGAAGAGTTGTGCTGCCGCGAAATTGAAAGTCTTTCTCTCGAGGCTGAAGAGAATCAGTTGCTAAGAGGATCTTACACAAATAATTTGTCAGACGCTATAGACTTTGATTCGACTGTTTCTGTAGCCAATTCATATGCCACTTCACCAGTAATCTCTACATGAACAAGAGCCATCGATGAAACAATGGAATCGATTATTATCCCTGACAATGATCTCTCTACGCGTGATCTTAGAAATAAGCTTAAGTGCCTGATGACAATCACCGCATACTCGGAGGTTCTTCACCACTCGAATAACCGCGTATGGGCCTGTGCTTATCAGACCAAATGCAACAGCCAGCTTCTCGCTATGCCAACCCAGGGAATGCTCCTTCTCCTCCTCTTCTATGTCGAACAACACAAACTCGGTCGTAGGAATATAACCGGCTGCTTTCAATTCTTTAGCCAGTTCCTCAAGTTTTGTGTATATTTCCGTTGACATGGGATGAGACTCATCTCCAACAAGGAATTCATGGACAATACCGTCTACTTCAATCCAACTATATCCAGGTACTTTTCGGATCCCTTGATTGTCCATTGTCGACCTAATGTCAGCTGCATCGTCCCATCTATGACTTGCAGAGTAAATATTGGATAAGAGAACATAATTACCTGAATTCCACGGTTCCAACTCAATCAGCTTCTTCAGTACATGTTCTGCCAGCTTGGTGTCTCGGTGGAGCCTACATCCACCAAGCAACGCGCCCCAAACAATGGTATTTGGTTCCATAGGCATATCTTTGATCAAATTATGAGCCTCTTCCAAATTACCCGCACGGCCAAGGAGATCCACCATACATCCATAATGCTCTATTGTAGGAGGCAAAGAAAATACGCTAACCATGCTCTTGAAGTATTGCCGGCCCTCATTCACCAAACCCGCGTGTGTGCATGCACAAAGCAAACCCATGAATGTGTTCCCATCAGGCCGAACCCCAAGC
The DNA here is from genome assembly GCA_029784005.1 of Lenwebbia sp. NSW1173648. Taxonomy (NCBI): domain Eukaryota; kingdom Viridiplantae; phylum Streptophyta; class Magnoliopsida; order Myrtales; family Myrtaceae; genus Lenwebbia; species Lenwebbia sp. NSW1173648. The sequence continues at coordinate 28,747,958 of JARCGZ010000002.1, forward strand.
TTCTCCACTTGGCCAAACAACCCAAATGCAGGTTTGACATGCCCGTTCATGGCAAGGCCGGTTATGGCAGCATTCCAGACCACTCGATCCCTCTCTCTCATTTCTCGGAAAAATCGCCAGGCTCGAGCCACACTTCCGCATTTTGCATACATGTCAATCAATGCCGTGCCCAAGATGGGATTATCCAGAAACTCATCTCTGTCTATCAAGTTGCTGGCCCAACAGCCTAACTCCAGTGCTCCCAATTGAGCGCAAGCATTGAGTAACCCAACCATGACATAACAATCAGGCCTTAAGTTCTCCCTCTGCATTTGGGAAAAGATGTTCAAAGCCTCTTTAGGGAGGCCGTGAGATGCATAACCTTGAATTATGATACTCCAAGGGACTACATCCTTTTCAGGCATCGTATCAAACACGTAACGCGCCTTCTCCATGTTCCCGCACTTGGCATACATATCCAGTAATGAGGTAGCAACAAAAACATTCTTTTCCATGCCACTGTTTGTCACATATCTGTGTATCCACTCTCCACTGCGTACATCCCCCAAACGCGAACACGCAGACACCACCTTAACAAGGGTAAGACAATCCGGCCTCAGACCCATTTCCAACATCCTTCCAAACATAGCAACCGCCTCCCCGAACTTCTTGAACTCGATATAACCAGTTATCATTGCAGTCCACGAAACCACGTTCTTTTCGGGAATATCGTCAAACACCTTGTACGCATCTTCGACGTACCCGCATTTCGTATAAAAGCAGAGCAAACCGGTCTGGACATAGACATCGCAGCCCACACCCATCTTCACCACGAGAGCGTGCGTCCTCCAGCCGAGATGGAAGTCCGAAAGCCTCGCGCACGCCTTCAAGACGAAAGGAATAGTGAAGTAATCGGGCAACAAACCAACCCTTCGCATCGAGCGGTAGAAGTCCGCAGCCTCGCCGAAACGGTCATTCGAAACCAAGCCGTGAATCATCGTGTTCCAGAGACAAATGCCGGGTCGCCTGGCCCGGCGGAAAAGGAGGCGGGGATATCCCGCGGCGTCGGGGAAATCGAAGGCGCGACGCAAGATGGGGTTGAGGAGGGAGGGGTCTTGGTCGAGGCCATGGCGGAGGAGGGAAGCGTGCACTTGCTTGAGCTGGGCCAAGGAGGCGAGGCCTCGGAGGAGGAGGAGGAGGGCCTTGATCTCCGAGGCCTTGCCGCGGAGCGAAGCAGAGGCTGGATTGGCAACGACGGACATGTATCATGGTACCACCAGAGATTGGACTTGTGTGATGAATCTTAGTTTGGATGTTCCCCCATGAACTACTACTGCATGTGGCTCCGAGGAGAGACGCCAAGTTTTTGGGTGAATGAGTCACACACCTACAAGTTTGGGATTTTTGATGTCACAAGAAAATTTTTACGGTAAATGTGTCATACTAATATAAGTTTGGGATAAATATATCAAGCGGGTACAAATTTAGGGTTTTTAGTGTCAGCAAAAAAAAGTTTGTGCTAAATGTGTATAACAATGGGCATAATTTGTGATTTTTGGAGGCTTTTACCCTATGATTATTCGCCTTTGCGATTTTGAAAAGTATAGGATTTTGCCTCTCTCGCCACTTTCACAAAACTTTAAGTTTAACCACAAATTTACCGAAAAAATGAGTTTCGACACTTATGCTGCTTTCGTGGATTTTTTATGTGAACCAGAGAGTTATGGAAGAAAAAGAACTTCGACTCTCTCATCATTTTCATGGAGCTTTGACGTGAACAAAGAACTATGGAGGAGTCATGAAACTTCAACATAAATCACAAATATGGAGAAGGAGACAAAGTAAATTAAAAAGATCCATTTCGAGTTTGAATTTGTTCATTTAAAATTGGATTTTTTCTACTTCATTTTTATTTACTTATTGTTTGATTATTATTTTTTCTCTTTTGTATTTTTTTATTCGCTCCTTCATTCCTTAATTGTAATTTTATCAATTAACAACCCATACTAATGTACCTCAAATACATAACAAATATAGATACTAAATACATATATACAGAACATATATATTATAGAATAAAAATAAATTCAAATATTAAAAAAATAAATGAAAAATGAAAACCGTCCATTGTCTTTTATTATTATTTTGAATTTTCTTTTTTATGTTAGAATCCAAATAATTCTTTATATGTAATTATTATTCTATTTTTAAATTTAAGAAGCTTGTAATTCAAGAAAAATAACTTTTATGTTATCTATATAAGAAATCCTATCCCATTTTATCCCACCTCTCCCAAGGATATTTTTATTCGGACTATATCCTCTTTATATCTAGTTGGAACCAAATACATGATAGGATAATCATATCCCAACTTTTGTTACTACCAAACGTGGCCTTAGAGTACACTCAGTTATTTAGACATGTGCAAACCAACTCGCGTTCGATCTAAATTCATATATATATTTTTAAAAATAGACAATACGCTCTTCGAGTATATAATAACTTCTCCTAAACATAGGCTATCATTTGTATATAAATATATTTCGAACACCAAAGTATAAACCGTAAATTGTAAATAAAAATTAGGAAGACATTCTTTTTTGATTCCTTACCTAGTCATTACTTAATGGAAGCAGAAAACTAACCCCCGATCAGTTGAATTTTAATTTAATGAATTCTTATATCTCGATATCGTATTATCTTTGAAAATCCTTCCAATCGCATTTTTAAATTAAACTCAACTGAGTAAAATATTTTTAACTATAGTAGTTTTGGATTTATTTGACACATCCTAATGGATGTGGACTTATCCACTAGACATGTGGTGAAAGATAAAATCACCAGCTATGTTTGTCTTCTTTTTCCTACAAATTGCAGATTTTTATATAATAGGGAGGATAAAAATTAGCAGAAATAAATAAATAGTTAATGGGGAAAAAGGAAAAAAAGGAAAAAAAAAAAAGTTTTCTTTTCTAACAAGAAAGGAGAGTCCTCTTCAAATAAATAACCCATCGAACCCGTCTCTCCCTTCGCATAACTATTCCCTTCGTCTTCCTCACTCTCTGAATCTCTGCGCTCTCAAATCGAACGCCATGGCCAACCAAGCTGAATCCTCCGACGCGTAAGTCCGGATCTCTCTCAAAGGACTTCTCTTTTCTCCTCTCCGTCTCCGGTTCTGTGTTTTCTTCGGCAATCTGACCTCGCTGATCGGTTTTGTTTCTTGTTTTTGTTTGTTTTGTGTGGTTTTGATGCAGCAAGGGGACGAAGAGGGACTTCAGCACCGCGATTCTGGAGCGCAAGAAGGCTGCCAATCGCCTCGTCGTCGACGAGGCCATCAACGACGACAATTCTGTGGTTGCTCTCCATCCGGAGACCATGGAGAAGCTCCAGCTCTTCCGCGGCGACACCATCCTGGTCAAGGTTGTGGCTTTTTTACGCCTTTCTGAGATCAATTTGATCATGAGTTCTCGTTTGGGTTATATGTGGGCGTGTCGTGTTCTAGGGTTGTGTTGATTTGGCCTATTGCGATCCGTTTTGTAGTCTGGAATGTTTTGAGCTTTGAGTAGCGTTTTGTCGTCGCACCGTGTCTGGATTTTAGTAGCACTTTTTTGAGCTTTGAGGTCGATATGTGGCTAAATTGAAACCCAGAACCTCTGATTATGGATTTTGTGATATTAACTGAGCTTCTGCAGATTGTAATGTGGTTCGATTCTACTGTTTTCTTTACACTATGTTGTTCCCTACGTGTGAGACGATTGATGCAAACGATCTCTTTTTAGCTCCGACAGTCATAGTTTCTATACTATCGTGCTCAATGTAAACCTTATGACGTCTCTTGCTAAGTCGCGACTGAACCATGTAAGCTAGTTAGTGGTCTCATGGTGATTGAACATCTTTTCCTGAGTGAATTCTCTCTCTCTCTCTCTCTCTCTCTCTAAGTGCATACCTTGTCTCCATCCATCTGCTGTAAAGGACAGGTTTTCCGGTAGCCTGACAATATAGATTCCAGATTGTAGGCAATTTCATCGGCGTGGTCTGAAAACACTATCTGCTTATGTCCAGGGGAAGAAAAGGAAAGACACTGTTTGCATTGCACTTGCTGACGACACATGCGAGGAGCCAAAGATTAGGATGAACAAAGTGGTGAGATCAAACCTGAGGGTTAGGCTGGGAGATGTTATTTCGGTGCACCAGTGTCCTGATGTCAAGTATGGAAAGCGTGTTCACATACTTCCTGTGGATGACACCATTGAAGGGCTTACTGGAAATCTATTTGATGCATTCTTGAAGCGTGAGTTTGCCTTTTCTAAGTACCTGCACAGTTCCCTCACATATATGTTGATTAGGAAATACTTTTTTGCTCCCTTCTTTAGCTAATGGTCCTATGTGATCACTGCCTTCTGTAGTAGTGTTTTTGTTTTTCAGTTTGTCTAAATTAAACCTACCGTCTGATTGTTTTGTAGTGCTATGATTTTTATCCTGAAGATTTATTATGTACCCATTTTTTCATTCATGGAATTCTGGTTAATATTGTTTGCGAATATTACTGCATATTAAATTAAACACTTGATGGTGTGAGAAATAAAAAAATGGGGATAACAAAAAAAAAAAAGATGACATAAATCTTCCTGTTTCAATTAATTTTTTGGGCTCTCTATGCTTTGCCAGTTCCTAACTAATGATGATTAGCATCTTCATTTTTTTAGATAGCCAGGCTTGTGGCCTGTGTTAGGTGGGTTAATTCGTAATTTTTTCTTTTATAAATGTAATCCCATTGCAAAGTGTTCATGTTTTGATTTGCTATCACTTGCCTATAAGCTTGGCGACATTTAGTTAGTACTAACTACTGAATTTTGGGAGTGTTCCAACATTAGATGGCTCTGCTTGGTCCTCTGTTTTTTGGGTAAACAAATCCAGCGAATGCTAAACTTGCTGGGGAACCTGATTATCCGAAAACAATGGTTTGTTTTCGTTAAATATGGTCCATTTCAGTGCTTATGTAGAGCACTTCTCTTACAGAACTTTTCTCGATAGATATCTATGACATGATGTAACTTCCTGAGAGTGATTAGTTGACTCGAATATGCCTTCTGGTATTGGGCAAAGCATGCTAAAAGATCTGTGAGCTACTGCTAGCCTATGCAAGGGCTGCCGGCGCTTATTTTGTAGTCAAACGATTGAATCATTGACTGCAGAATCTTGTTAGTTCGAGCACAAATTCTTAAATAGCTCACTTCTTTTTGCAGTCTTGATCTTTGGATTCGATGGACAACTACTAACTTGATCAATTCACTCTCTGTAGCTTACTTCCTGGAGGCATATCGCCCGGTGAGGAAAGGTGATCTCTTCCTTGTTAGAGGAGGAATGAGAAGTGTCGAGTTCAAGGTTATTGAGACCGATCCTGCTGAGTATTGTGTTGTTGCCCCAGATACCGAGATCTTCTGCGAGGGAGAACCTGTGAGGAGGGAGGATGAGAATAGATTAGATGAGGTTGGTTATGACGATGTTGGTGGTGTTAGGAAGCAAATGGCTCAAATTAGGGAGCTGGTAGAGCTGCCATTGAGACATCCACAGTTATTCAAATCAATTGGTGTGAAACCACCGAAAGGAATCCTGCTGTATGGACCTCCTGGATCTGGGAAAACCCTCATTGCAAGGGCAGTTGCAAATGAAACTGGTGCCTTCTTTTTCTGTATCAATGGACCAGAAATCATGTCAAAGCTGGCTGGTGAAAGTGAGAGCAATCTCAGGAAAGCTTTCGAGGAAGCCGAGAAAAATGCCCCTTCCATCATCTTTATTGATGAGCTCGATTCAATTGCTCCGAAGCGAGAGAAGACTCATGGAGAAGTCGAGAGGAGGATTGTTTCTCAGCTGCTAACACTCATGGATGGTTTGAAATCTCGTGCCCATGTCATAGTTATTGGAGCTACTAACCGACCAAACAGCATTGACCCAGCTTTGAGAAGATTTGGGAGATTCGACAGGGAAATCGATATTGGCGTTCCAGACGAAGTTGGGCGCCTTGAAGTCCTCCGCATTCACACAAAGAACATGAAGCTTGCTGAAGATGTATAAGATTTTCCTCTTTGTTTTCTGACCTGTTTGTTCTTTAGGTATCTTCTTTTTTCCCCCATTTTTTTATAATTCGTTTTAATGTTATGCAGGTTGATTTGGAAAGAATTTCTAAGGACACACATGGCTATGTTGGTGCTGATCTTGCTGCTCTCTGCACTGAAGCTGCACTTCAGTGCATCAGGGAGAAGATGGATGTCATTGACTTGGAAGATGAGACGATAGATGCAGAGATACTAAACTCCATGGCAGTTACAAATGAGCACTTCCATACTGCTCTTGGAACAAGCAACCCATCTGCTCTGCGTGAGACAGTAAGTATTTTTCACGTGTAGCTTATGTATCATTTTGAGCTGCTCCATGGTATTATTCTCCTGCTCGAGTTTGAATCTAATGCCTGCAACATTTTTCCACCCAGGTGGTTGAAGTGCCCAACGTGAGCTGGGAAGATATCGGTGGTCTTGAGAATGTCAAAAGAGAGCTTCAGGAGGTATGATTACTTTTATTCTTTTGGTTTTTGTGTACGCTTTTGTGAGGTCTTAAATTTGAAATATAAGGCTTGCTTCATATGTAACTGTGCAGACTGTTCAATATCCAGTGGAGCATCCTGAGAAGTTTGAGAAATTTGGAATGTCACCTTCTAAGGGAGTCCTTTTCTATGGTCCTCCTGGATGTGGCAAAACTCTTCTGGCTAAAGCTATAGCCAATGAATGTCAGGCAAATTTTATCAGTGTGAAAGGCCCTGAGCTGCTTACTATGTGGTTTGGGGAGAGTGAGGCAAACGTACGTGAAATTTTTGACAAAGCCCGACAATCTGCTCCCTGCGTTCTATTTTTTGACGAGCTCGACTCGATTGCTACACAGGTTTGGTTTTCTTCATTCTCTGTGGTTCTTGGGTTGGATTTTCATAACCATCGAGGAATGGAAGTATCTCCTGATTGTAGTATTGATGAGCATGGTTGAATGCAGGTGATATTCTCACATCAGTGAGTTAAAATGCTTCCAAAGTTATAAATGAGATACAAGCTCATCTGCTTGATGTGATAAAACTAAATATTGTTAGCAGATTAACCTAGAATGCACACCAGCAAGTCATATATCAAATGCTGCCCATGCACTCAAAGTTAATGAACTACGTGTCATCAATGATATTGTTATTTTCTGTTTGTGCTTCGTGTCTTTCTATCAATCCCCATCACAAAGTTATTTGAGGTTTTAAAAGTCGATAATTTCTGATCCCAAAACAAGAGTGGGATTGCAGATTGTGCTACACTGATTCAATCAGCAGTAGCTAGTATTGAGGTTGTTTTCGTTAATTGTTGAATGAACACCTATTAAGACAAAACTTGTTATATTCAAATGCCTTTGTTCCTTTTAGTTTTTTTTTTTTGTGAGATGTCAGTCCCTTAATTGTCTCATTTACTAAATATTTTATAGTGCTGATTTTGCTCTGCGAGTGACTTCCACCTCATTTTCTTGGTTGCATTACATGCAGAGAGGAAGCAGTGTTGGAGATGCTGGGGGTGCTGCTGATAGGGTTTTGAACCAACTGCTCACTGAGATGGATGGGATGTCTGCGAAGAAAACTGTGTTCATCATTGGAGCCACCAACAGGCCAGACATTATAGACCCTGCACTTCTACGCCCAGGCCGTCTTGATCAACTGATTTACATCCCTCTCCCTGATGAGGACTCTCGACATCAAATATTCAAGGCATGCTTGAGGAAATCTCCAATCTCCAAAGACGTTGATCTGAGAGCTCTTGCTAAGTATACGCAAGGTTTTAGTGGTGCTGATATCACAGAAATATGCCAGCGTGCGTGCAAATATGCCATCAGAGAGAACATTGAGAAAGTACGGTTCCTCTCTTACTTGATGTTTTACTGTCTCTCTCCTTTTAATGACTTGTGTTACAATGCACGTGGGATGGGTGGGAGCTGAAGTAGAATCAGGTTTCTATCTTTATTCGGTTCCATAGTTCAGTAGCGCAAAGTGAAGTGGGGGATGACCGTCCAGTAGTGGTCTTAACATCTCAGAATGCGTGAATTTTCTTGTGCTCCTAGTTAAAACATATTGTCCAAATAGTCTCACGTTTACCCATCTTTGCCATCATGGTTCATTATGATACTGCCTATATTTTTTGAGGATTCCTTTCACATTGCTTTTAGATTGCCGACATAAGAATGAGGGCTCATTACATTTTAGCATACTTTCCACATCTCCTAGACTGACTAGTTTCCTGTCGAGAAGTTTTTGATACCGAATATAGCCTAGGAACTAAGCTTCTCCTTTTCTGTCTTGTGTTTTGCAGGATATCGAGAGGGAGAGAAGGAGAAGGGACAATCCAGAAGCCATGGAGGAGGACGTTGAGGATGAAGTGGCAGAGATCAAAGCCGCTCATTTCGAGGAATCGATGAAGTATGCTCGCAGGAGTGTGAGTGATGCTGATATTAGGAAGTATCAAGCTTTTGCCCAGACACTCCAGCAGTCAAGAGGGTTCGGAAGCGAATTTCGGTTTGCAGAGGCTGGTGCCGGTGCTGCAGGATCAGATCCTTTTGCAGCTTCTGCTGGCGGTGCTGATGATGATGACCTCTATAGTTAATCAGATAATCTGTGTGTGTTTCTATCTACATTTCCATTTCAAACACTTCTCCTTCTGTTTTACTGTATGCTGTTGCAATTCTCTCATGGGAACGCCATGGCTTCATATTTGTCCGACTTTTGCTCCAATCAGTTTCATGTTCTGAACTTCCTCTCTTTCTAACATTATAGGCTAGTGGCCATCCATATGAAATCTTTACTGTCTTGATTTATCTTTGTCGCACCAAGTTGCTGATTTGCTCCGGTCCGGAAATTCGAAATATTATGTCCCTTTCTTCGTCCGTCGAGTATGGAAATGTATGAGTGGATTTGGAACTATGTGCACTGCGTCCGCGTCCAGCCTGCAATAACCAGGATCAGATGCTTTAATAAGTCATTCTTGAATAGACTTATCCAATCGCAAATGAAGTGACTTAAAAAATTAAGAACAAAAAAAGCATGATATCGATATTTAGTAACTTGCCCGATGCACGCTTTGGAGAATTTGGAGGGAAACAAGAATTATGCAATAACGAAACTAATTTGGAACAAATGATGATTTCTCATGAAGGATGAGACATTGATCATGATCCCACCAACTGATCATGAAAAAGCCCGAGCTAGGATTTAGAAACAAGTAATTCATGCAGCGTGCAAATTTCACCGTCACTCTCCACATTCAATTTGCATGCTGTATCTTGCACATAATTGACGAACCACCCTGCGCAAAATCTTGCCAATCACCATCTCCGAGATGATCCGATTGCCAGGCGAACCTACTCCCCCTGCGTCCGACCATGGTGCTCCTACGCATCGCCGGAGGAGAGATCACGCCGCAAATCGAGGTCACGCACTTCGACACCATCCTCAACTTGAAGGAGACGATCCGAGACGCCCTTGGCGTGGAGATTGGGAGGCAGACCCTGGTGTACGACGAGCGGGCGCTGCTCGACGATGAGGAGATCCGGCACTGCATCTTTGGCCGGGAGTCCACGACCGTGACGCTTCGCGTGGCTCCATTGCCTGAGGGGATGAAGATCGCCGTCCGTCTCGAGTCCTCCCTGAAGCAGGAGTCTATGAGGACCCAAGAGACGGACTCCGTCGCCGACCTACGGAACAAAATCGAGAGGCGATGGGGTCTTAGGAACCGTTCGATCGCTCTCTTTCGCCTCAACACTCAAATGAATGAAGACCTGCCTCTCTCTGCATACTATGTCGTTGATGGAACTGAGATTGATGTTCAAGTCACCTTATTTGAGGAAGGTCGTTAATATGGTTGGAACATTAATGTTACTGTGGGACTGGAGTGAACTTGGCATTTACTTCCTTAAGAGAATGGTAATTAAGGAATAAAGGGATATTTGGGTACCTACATCCCAACTGGTCTATGTGTCGCCAAGTTCACAGTTAATCAAGTTCCCGCTTTACTAATCTTCCATGATTAAATTGGAAAATCAACTTAAAATCATACAATCATACAAGTCCTGATACAAGGAAATAGCAAAATAACTTTAACTTGGGTTAAAATTATTTTATCCTCCTCTCACTCAGTGTATCTATCATCTTTGATATCTCTGATCGCTATCAACAAAAACTAGGGTTAACCAATGCTCGAGCGTGCAGTTGGTCGCGACCGATCCAAAGCGGCTCACCGACGATGAACTGCCCAAATGTGGTAATCAAAATGCGTCGAATACGGATATTTTTTCCGAACCCGTGTAATCGGAGTTTGATGTTTCCTTAAACCTGTTTTAATCTGATTTTAATTTTTTTTTTAGAAGTAACCCATACGCAATCCGACCCACTAAACTCTTGTTTAGAAACGGAACCCAGATCTATATAGACACCTCTTTTTTACTACATAAAGAACAAGTTGTTTTTCTATTTATTTATGATTATTAAAAGAAAGATAATAAAAATATGTTTTGTGAAATTTGTTTACCAAAATCTTGTCTTACTTAAGAGGGGAGAAGTGTCAAAAAAAAGTCCTAAGCCTATTGCATTTGTGCCAATTCAATCCTCAACTTTTTTTTTTTTGTGTCAATTCAGTCATAAACATTTTGCTTTGGTGCCAATTCAGTCCTAAACTTTTAATTGGTGTCAATTGACTCCTAAAACTTTTGGATTGGTGCCAATTTATTTCTAATTTTTTTGCATTTGTACCAATCCAAAAGATTTTGATCGAAAATCGCTGATGTGGACGTTTGTTGTCCTAAGTGGAACAGATGGCACTTATGTGAATATTATTTTAATATTTTTAAATATTTTTTTTAAAAAATACTAAAAAATTATTAAAATTAATTAAAATAATATTAAAAATATCCACGTTAGCACCAACTGTGCCACGTTGGATAATCGACATCCACGTTAGTGATTTCAGGTCAAAATTGACCGGATTAACTCAATTGATACAAATGCCAAAAGTCTTAGGACTAAATTGGCACAATTGCAAAAGGTTTAGGACTCAGTTGGCGCCAATAAAAGGTTTAGGATCGAATTGGCACCAATGCAAAAGGTTTAGGACTGAATTGGCACAAAAAAAAAGATTTATGACTTAATTGGCACAAATGCAATAAATTTAGGATTTTTTGAACACTTTTCCCTACTTAAGAGGGTTCTTGCCATTCACGAGATACAATGAAAAACGATAGTTATTGTACTTTGTATCTAAAATCTATTGTACATAAAGTTGGAATTTATTAATTGATGAAACTCATTTTTTTTTTTACTTTCTTTGTTTATGTTATCTAATCATTTAGATATACAATTATGTACAGAAAATACAGTTTTTGTACAATATAAAATGGAGTAGGGTATCTATAATTGAATTTTGTACAACAAATGTGGTGGTTAAGTTGGGTTTTGCCGATAATACCTTTCACTTAAAGATGCCTTAAAAAGTTGGTGAGCTAACCGGGATATATAAACACACGCGTGCTTAGTCATAATCGAAACTTTTGTTTTTGGTTCGAGTCACTTTGATGAATACCCAATAGCTGTATTTCGCATCCCGAATAGGTTTTGGTGATCAATATAATAGCAAGAAACTTAGGATTTACTTTAAGAACGCAACGAAGAGATAATGTATTCAATAGGCCGAAGTCTCGGTAAACTCCTAACATATATTGTGCTAAAAAGGAACTTTTTTCTCCACTTAGCTTGTTAACTGATCTAATCTTCTTTCACCCACTAGTTTTTTAATCAAATGTTCCAATCAGAATTGTTAGAGATGCCTCTCAACTTCTTTTGAGAGCGACCAACCACGATCGGCGGACATGGGATGAGAGTGCGCAAGGATGAACGGCCCCCTTCGGACATGGCTGAACATAAAGACAAACCACGAAAAATAAAAAAGTGGTTTAATGGGGAAAATTAACACAAAAGTCCTAAATCTATTGTAATTGTGCCAATTCAGTCATAAATCTTTTTTTTTGTGCCAATTTAGTCCTAAACTTTTTTTTTGTATTTGTACTAATTCAATCATTCCGTCCAACTTTGGCTGGCTGATGCTTGTTAGGATTCAGCCTACAATTAAGTCGAAGTAAAACGTAAAGAGAGAAAGAGAAATTGAGATGCGAGATTTTATCCTGGTTCACCCTTAAACTAGGGTTACGTCCAGCAGAGGATTCCACTATATTTAGCACCTCGCACCTCTTGTTACATCACTCAATTACAAGTGAAAAAGAATATATATACAAGTAGCTATTCATGAGCCCAAGCCCAAACTACTAATGAAAATTTACGGGCTTAAATCGTAAAAGCCCTCTGGTGTCCAGGGGGTGCTGCCCCCTTGAAACCCTGCTCGCTTAGCGTGGAGCGGGACTCACGTGCTTTCTTGTCGTAGAGGAGTATGAACCACACCCCAACAATTCTAACGTGAATGCTGACCGGCGTTGATGTGGACGCCGACGCCGACCTCGCCCTCGCCCTCACTGGTGATCGGCCAGAGGAAAGAGGAGAAGAAGACATAAAGAAAAAGAAAAAAAAGGGAAAAAGAATAAAACATAACAAAAATAATAAAATATTATTAAGAATTGTCCAAGTCAACGTCGACCGTCCACGTCAGCGCCAGTCAGCGTTGGCCGAAAGGATTGAATTGACACAAATGCAAAAATTTTAGGACTGAATTAGCACAATTACAATAAATTTCGGACCTTTTTTTTTTATTTTATAATTTTCTCCGTTTAATTCAGGTTTTTTGACTTTGTCATGCTTAGATGATGGAAGAGGAATGAGGTCACCACAGCTGCGTCACCTCGTGCGTGGTGGCTTCGCTTCAAAGTACTTGGGAGATCGTGTTAAACTGATAAGCTAAGTGATAATGGCCTTCAAGTCCTTGCCTCTCGAAATTCTTTATGCTGACTTTTGGAAGACTTGAGAACTAATTTACCCTCCTAAAGTGTCTAAGCTATTGCTGGTGATAAAATGCATTGTTGTCTTGAACGACTCCAATTACTTGATCGATGAAGATGTCGTGCCGGGGCATCAAGAGCGAGGAGGGTACCGTTTCCGGTTCCAATTCGAGTTATTTGTCGGGTCATGAATACCGATTTCCTTGATCCACGCGGCCGATTTCGAGCAATTTTGACCGATGACCGCTCCATATATGTCGAACAAGAAGACCAACCTCATCAAGGAAGCCATAGTCGAAAAAGTACCAATAGATTTTGATCTTTTGAAGTTTTGTTTCGTAGACTATCCCATGAGTTAGCTCACCACCTTATTTCCATGGATATCACCGGAAACAAGGTGGATTTTGATGTTTAGAACTTTCGTGTCGTACGCTATCACCGGAGGTCATACTCACCATAGCGTGGGTGGAGTTCTATTCGATATATGTGGATGGGACGATTTAGCACATCCATTAAATCAGTCGAACCGAGAAACTCGAATACAAATACCATAAAAATGTCACTTTACTTTCGTCGAATTATAATTATGCCCGGTTGCTATTCTCCGATCATGAATTCAAATTCTTAAATCTGGTAAGGAGGTGGAGAGAGAAGAAAATCTAATTGTGATGAAAGGGAAAAAGTAGATATTTTTGTTCCATGTATTTGCACTAACCTTAAACTTACAACTCATGTGATTTAGTACATGGATAGGTAGAAAAGTACTTGAATCAACTGATTGAATCTTTGGTTATCAACGGATTAACACGAGTCTTACGTAAGAAAGTGATTAGAGTCCCTATGCAATGAAAGTTGTCGAAGATTCCACCAATTGTATTTTCGATTGTTGAAGTCGCCATCGGATCGACACGAATTGATTATGTAATTTGTTCCATTAATTTACACTAACCTTGAACTTACAATTTATGTAATTTTAGCACGTGGATCGGTAAAAATTTCTTGGATCGGGTGCTGGAGTCTCTAATTATCAACGGAATGACACGAGTCTTGTGTAAGAAAGTGATCAGAGCAGAGTCCTTATGGAATGAAAGCTGTCGGAATTTCGGCCAACTGTATTTAGGATTTGTCGAAGTTGCGACAGTCTCAACACAGACATGCGCCTCCATCGCTCTCTCTCTCTCCTCCTCCATCATCTCCCTCCCTCCCTCCCTCTCTCCGTGGTTCTTAGAGCTGGATTCTCTATACTTGCCCTGCTGTTTCAGTGGCTTCGTCGACTAGTCCCCGCTCTTTCCCATCTCCACCTAAACGCTTGCCTTCTCTCGCCGTTATTGTGATTGGGTAGCTCCAATTTTTTTTTTTTTTTTGGGTACATGGTTTTCGGGTATTATGGTTGGTGGTATCGAGAGGGATTAATTTCCAAATTGGTGGCCTTGGGCGATGTGATGGCGTCCCGGTTCTCTCATTCAACGGCGTCCGTGGGGTCGAATCGCTTGGACCACTGCGGCCCTTCCTCCAGCAGCGGAGATGGCGATTGTGGCACGAGCAACCTTTCGTCTTTGCCGCAAAATGTCGTCTTGTGCGAGCTCCGGCATGAGGCATTCGAGGCCCGCGTGCTCTGCGGCCCGTTGGAGAGAGGATTAGTCTCGAAATGGCGGCTTAAGAACCGGGTAAACCATCTGGCGTTCCTTCTCCCTCTCCTTTTTTTCCCCTCTGCTCGTTAGCTTGGTTGATGATGTCCATATTGTTAGTTTTTTTAAAAAGTGCTGGCTGTCTGATCGGCGACTTGCATTTTTCTTGTTCACGTTGCTGCTGCTGGGGAGGTTTCTCGCCCGCTTAACTGGTTTGTGTTGCAATTTTCGTGACACGATGCTATTCAAGTCGAGTGACTTGCATTTCACATGATTATGTATGTAGAGATGTATTGCATTTTTTGATTGGTGAGAGATGGCCAGGGCAAAGAGGGGTTGAATTGTTTTTTGATAGCTAAGACTTATGAGTACTATCTAATGCCAAAAAACACTTTACCTTATCTAAATGCGTGAGATAGTGAGAAATTTTTGTTTGCATTCTTCCTGTAACCTCCATTTCTAGCGAGGACAATTGGGGAAGCTAAGCCTAACATTTGGTACTACTAGAAATGGCCACCCCTTGGGTCTTGCTCTGGCTACCTGACCGGAAATGTTCTCAATGTACTTCTCTGAAAATTAAGTTGTGGACATATCTGATCTTCTGAAGTTAGCTGAGAATCCCTCTCCGCGATCAAACTACAAATTGTAGACTGCTTTCTGTCATTATTATTGTCAGTCTATGCAGGAAATTCATTTTCCATTTATGCACCTGCAAAATGGTTCTTTTGTTTGGATATTCTGCTCGGTAAACAAAAGTATTATTGCGCATCAGCCTTTGGCTCTCCTGCCATTGATTCAAGTTTTTGATGGGTTAGAATCGCCAGGAATGTTCCTTGTGCTTTTGTATCTTATTCCACACAAATCGAAATAAATAGAAGTGTGGGAATTGATCCATGCAGTAAGCGTCTGTTATAAGGTAGCAACTTGTGGGATATGCATTCGGCTGTACTGATGGCAAAGCTGCAATTTTCTCTCGCATAGATTTCCTTGGGAATCAATTTCAGTTTTAAAGCAATAAGTCAGTAAAATTCTTTAGCTATAAACATGCAGCAGTGTTGCAAATGACTATAACTAGAAACCTAGAGAGCCATTTAGAATGCCTATAAAAACTTGAAATGTTTTGGAGGATCCTTTTGGCTTATCCAGTTGAACAAATTTCTCTACTCATGCTTTGAAGCAATTGTCTTAATAGTAGGGTGAATTGTGTTTAGCTGGAGCTTTTAAGAAGAGCAAGTAAATTGATATTTCAGCCTCCATGTCTGATATGAACATGCCAAGCTTTTATCTAGCAAATTATTTGCTAACAAACTTATGGCTTTCATAGCAGTGGATATGATATGAGAACTATATATCTCCTCCAGTTGATGATATGGTTTTACTATTTTACAAGTGATAAGGGTCAAATTACATTCAGGACAAGCACTCTTATCCTCTGATGTGGTTCGTGTATGTCTGTTTTCTTTTCCCTTTCTATTCTATTGGGTTCGGGTGTCGCTGTGCTGGTGCTTTCTGAGTCCTAACTTCTGGTATAGCGTTTGCTCTTAGTTCCTGACGAGGTGCATGGCACAATAGCAAGTGGGCTGTTAAAAGTGAAACACTGAGGGCCATTCAGTTGGTTTTGAGTGAACAGTGATATGTCTACTTTATTGCTTCAAGTATGACATAATCCACATCAATCAAAGCTAAAGTTATTGAAGAAAAATTGCTCATACAAGGTGTTGCTCTCTTTAAGGTGTAGAAATGAAATCATACCTTCGTGGGTTGGGGTTGTATCATGAAGATATTGCTATGATTATTCTTATCTTGGTAAGATATTCTTGCTTGAATGGCTTTTTCCCCTCTATGTTAGAGGAATGGCTTCTCTCCTTTCCAATCAAAGAGCGCATGATATTCTTTATGTGTCCTTCTGTTGAGAGGTATACAGCAGTGTTTGTGCATTTTTTTGCATGTGTTCATGCTATTTGCCCGCCTCTGTAATTTTTTTTTTTTCATATGATTCGTTGATTAGAATTTGGCTGTGGAGAAAGTAGTCTAAGGAAACTCATTAAAAGAATTTGTGAACTTTAGAGTCGTAGAAATTAAAGTAAGTGATGATTATAGTCTAGCAAATGAAATGTTCATAATGATTTTTTCTGCAGATTAAAACAGGATGTGTAGCTATTGTCTTATGTTTAAACATAAGTGTTGATCCACCTGATGTAATTAAGACATCTCCTTGTGCCAGAATGGAGTGCTGGATAGGTAGATCATTTTCTTTCATGCTTGAAATTCTTTTCTGTTTTCATGGTATCTCTTTGCTTTGTGAA
Organism: Lenwebbia sp. NSW1173648; assembly: GCA_029784005.1. Classification (NCBI taxonomy): domain Eukaryota; kingdom Viridiplantae; phylum Streptophyta; class Magnoliopsida; order Myrtales; family Myrtaceae; genus Lenwebbia; species Lenwebbia sp. NSW1173648. The sequence goes on from JARCGZ010000002.1 coordinate 28,764,876, forward strand.
ATTGTGCGTGTGCGTGTGCGTGTGTGTTCCTCTTAAATCTTAAATTGAGAACAGATGCTTCTTTTTCCTATATTTGGATATACTTCATGGCATATGATCCTCGGCTCAATCTTAATTTTCTCAATTGGAATCTGAAGTTTTTAATTGGACAATTTTCACACTATCTCTTGATTCAGCAATTCCTTCTCCATTTTATTGATGGCAACCACATGGAAATTAGAGTTGGAGTTAATAACATGTTTAATCTTGTTCTTTGTCTTGGATTTATTTCCTTTTTAGATCCTCTTTCCATGCAACCACGAAAAGCTATTGAAACAATTGCAGAAGCTTTGAAAAAACAGTATGAAAGGTGGCAATTGAAGGTGAGATTCTTTATCCCTAAATTTCGACAATGTCCTTTTTAATTTGTTTTCTGACGTTCATATTACTACATTCTTGCAGTCCGAGCAGGGTTCATATCAGGGGAAACTTGATCCTACCATTGATGGAGTAAAGAAACTGTGTACAACGTGTCGCAGATATGCCAAGTCTGAGAGAGTTTTGTTTCATTACAATGGTCACGGTGTTCCAAAGCCAACTACAAACGGTGACATCTGGGTTTTCAACAAGGTGATATTTCTATTTTCTTTGTTCTTTTTGGCATTTTATTGAATCTATACTTTATGTGGCATGGTTGGACTGGCTGCTCATGCGGTTTCAATTAATTGTCACATTTGCTTGAGTTTCCTTTCAATGTTTTATTGTGCCATTTTTGCAGAGTTATACACAGTATATGCCCCTGCTGATTAGTGAACTTGATTCTTGGTTGAGGACGCCATCAATATATGTCTTCGATTGCTCTGCTGCTGGTTTGATAGTCAATGCATTTATAAAGGTACTCAAAGATGACCATGCTTTCAGCTGTAAATGTTATATCAAATCTAACCATCTGAGATTGTTTTAGTGTTTGTCATATATCTTTTGGACTTTGCAATGACTAATATTTGTAATTCTGTGGTAGCTTAATGACTGGTGTGCTGCTCGTACCAGTGAGTCCACAAGGGATTGCATTATTCTGGCGGCCTGCGAAGCGCATGAGACCCTCCCTCAGAGTGCTGAATTTCCTGCTGATGTCTTTACGTCTTGCCTCACCACCCCCATTAAGATGGCTTTAAGATGGTGAAACCTTGTTCATTAAATATCACTATCTTCGACCAAAAAAACAAAAAAAATCACTGTCTTCAATTCTATCTTATTCATTCTGTGCCTTTTGACAGTTTAAGTTATTAGCCTGTACCTGGGCTTTTTGCATGCGATGGCGCTTCACGCTATGGTCTATTCTAATGTAGCAGTGACAAGTTGTTTTCAACAATGACTTGAAAGAGGTATATATTGCATAAGCACTATGGTCTATTCTAATGTAGCAGTGACAAGTTGTTTTCAACAATGACTTGAAAGAGGTATATATTGCATTTTCTTAATCGAGGGGACATGCTCCAGTTTATATGTGCTGGGTTTTCCATAGGTTCTTCAGTAACAAGGATAATTCTTCACCAAGTGTCGTGTATGCACGCTGCTGTTCTTCTTTGCTGAGAGTGTGGAGGTTCTTATGCTTAAGTTTGCAATAGTCATATAGCTTTCCCCCCAATCATTTGTAGTTAGAGATATCTGCTTAGCTTCCTCTATCATTTGATAGGCCAAACAGATGATGAAGCTCGGCTGTATGATCCATCTGAAATTGTTAGTTGACATAATTAATTCTGAGAAAACTCTTGCTCTATAAAATTTGGCTGTCAGGTTGTGTACCAGATCACTTCTATCGGAGTCCCTTGATTATTCTCTGATTGATAAAATTCCTGGACGCCCAGATGATCGCAAGACGCCTCTGGGAGAACTGAATTGGATTTTTACTGCGGTGACTGACACTATTGCTTGGAATGTTCTCCCTCATGGTAGTAGTGTGTACTTATTTATTCTTTGTACTTAATTAGTGCAGTTTGTTTAATTTTCTTATTTTGATCAATTGCGTATTCCTCTGCCTCTGGTCAATATTCAATTGGTGTGCTGGTGTGCTGCAGATTTGTTCCAAAGGTTGTTCAGACAAGACCTTTTGGTAGCCAGTTTGTTCCGAAATTTTTTACTTGCTGAAAGAATCATGCGTTCGGCTAACTGTTCGCCAATATCTCACCCAGCACTGCCACCGACGCATCAGCATCATATGTGGTACTGCAATTGCTTTCATGATCAAGTATTTTCATGTTGTTGAAGATTTACTAGTGATTTTATTCTTGTTGGTATCTAGGGATGCATGGGACATGGCTGCCGAAATCTGCCTTTCGCAGCTTTCGTCTTTGGTTGAAGATTCTGGTGCAGAATTCCTGGTTCATATTTTTACTCGTTTCCTTCAATTTGCTCGATCTCACTCATGGCTTATCCTCAAGTAACATTGTTCGGTGTTCTTTCAGCCAAGCCCTTTTTTCACCGAACAGCTAACAGCATTTGAGGCATGGCTTGATCATGGGTCTGAACACAAAAAACCACCAGAGCAGTTGCCTATTGTTCTTCAGGTGTGATATTGCTCTAGTCATAGTTTGGAGTCCTCTTGTGACCATGTCACACTTTTGGTTATCTTGCTCCACGATTTTTCACTATTCTTCTTCACTTTTAAGCAGTTAAAATTGTTAATATAACATGATGCTTATCTAGTTTAAGCTTGCTTGTTCAAGTTGTGCTGTTGGTCCATCAGCCCGAGTGATTGAGGTATCTCTGTGTACTCTTAGGTTCTGCTCTGCCAGAGTCATCGATTTCAGGCACTTGTTCTCCTTGCAAGGTTCCTTGACATGGGACCTTGGGCTGTGGATCTGGTAATAATGGTGGTTTTGATTTTGTGTTCTCCCTTTCGATATACTTCCTGCTACTTTTAATTGTAGTCTCTTCAAACTTCCTCATAGGCCTTGTCAGTTGGAGTATTTCCATATGTCCTAAAGCTGTTGCGCACCCCAACTCCAGAACTGCGGCATATTCTTGTATTTGTTTGGACAAAAATTCTTTCCCTTGACAAGGTAATAATGACAGCATATGTTGTTTAACTGCATAACATTAAACATGTTTGGCTGGCATTGCTTATTTGGATCTTGTTCCATGTGTAGATAGTGTTGAGTGCACTGCTTGGTCCTCGCATTCTTTTCTGGCAATTGGATGGTTTTGGGACGGTTTTTGGGGCCATAACAGTGTCCATATTTTAGATGAATCTAGATTTGACAATTGAGTCTCTGGTTGAACCAACTCGAAAGAGTAATTTCTCTCATTTGATGCGCATGACTTAGTGTTATTGTGCTTGTTTTTTCATCCCAGGAGGAAATGATGGTGCCATTTATCCTAATCCATTTATAGAAATCAATGGAATTGCCATAGTGGAAGTGGAAATGTCTGTTCTGTGCTTTGGACTCTTTGGTTCTTTATGATCGTAGAAGTAAATGTTGGGATTATTTTTCACCAAGCACTAAATAGCAACTGGTACAAAATGTGAACATAAGAGAGATTTGTCTTTTTTAGGACAAAGGGAGCATATATTAAGCGAAAGAAAACAAGAATATGGTTCGAATTGAATGACTATTTGCGAGTATGTTGCTTTGATTAGGAATTCCTTAGTGATTAGTAGTGTATAATTCTGAATGGCCTTCAATTTTTCGTTCGTGCAACAATAGTCATGTCAGGTGGATTTAGTAAGAATCGGAGGGCACACATACTTCATCAGGTTTCTCGAGAGTAGGGAAGCGTATCCCGAACATTGTGCAATGGCGGCCTTTGTTTTGGCAATCATTGTGGATGGCCATCGTAGGGGTCAGGAAGCATGTGTCGAAGCAGATCTTATCCATGTCTGCTTGAGGCACCTACGGAGTCCAAATCCAAATGGCACGCAGACTGATCCGTTGTTCCTTCAATGGCTCGTTCTTTGTCTGGGAAAGATTTGGGAGGATTTTACGGAGGCCCAAATGATTGGTTTGGAGGCAAATGCCCCTGCTATATTTGATCCTCTATTATTCGAGCCCCAACCGGAGGTCTGTACTTAGCTTTATCATCTCAATCTTGACAGATGATTCCTGCCTGTTGTATGATGTAAATGATATTTAACTTCAGGTCAGGGCTTCTGCTGTTTTTGCACTGGGTACCCTGCTTGATGTTGGGTCCGACTCTGGTACAGATGGTGTTTCTAGAGACGAAGAACATGATGATGGTGAAAAGACTAGGGCTGAGATTAGCATTATCAAAAGCCTCTTGAGTGTTGTTTCAGATAGCAGCCCACTGGTGAAGGCAGAGGTCGCTGTAGGTTTGTGATCTCCCCATATGTTGTATGCGGTTCTCCTTTCTTTTGTTTTCTGAGAATCTATTTAAGTCAACAAAAGACGACACACTGAATCCAACTAATCTCTTGGTACTGTCTGGGATGAGGTGGTCGTAGAACTTCTTGATCATTTAATGCTACTATCAGTTTGATCATGTCCTGCTTCTGATCTTTAGACTATGTGCCTCTTAAGAAATTTTTAATTTTACAAAACTTTATTTCTCTACCTCTTGCCATATTTTTTACAATCTCGTGCAAAGATATTGTTGTACAGTGTCCATAGAAAAGCTATATCAAAAAGACATTTTCCATTATAGTTGGATGTGCTTCACATACATGCTTTTATTTTGGAGAAGTATTTTGCCTCATGCTTGAATTGCACTTGGCGCTTTCTGTTTCAAAACCATTTTCCTTCTGATTTTAGAAAGTACTCCAGATTTAAAAGTTTTCCTTGGGTTACTTGCCTTTCATTTTGGCCTTGGCATTGTTGATATTAGATGTGATATTTCTTCACGGTTCTTATTGCCGTCTGGTTTGATCAGTTGGGAGAAACTATGCTTTAATGAAAACATGTGTTTCATGTTGTATATCACGAGCATTACTTGGGTATATGTATTCAGACTATTGTATTACTGTTGGTTGCAGTCATTATCTTGCACATCTTAATGCTTTAATGCATATGTACTAAGAAGCATACTAAAGCTAAAATTATGCTCGTTACTTCATCATCTGCTATTCTTGTTTATTGGCAACTTGACAGAAGATGATAGGTAGACGATTGTTCAAGGTGATAAGCTGTGATGCTTCTACCCTAGGACCACCAACTCATGCACTTGGGCCATTGTTTTCTGGGGTTGTAGCTTTCAAATGACCCTTGTTAAGGAATTCCCAAGCATATTGTGTTTCATATGTTCCATGAATCATACTTTCCCTCTTAACGATTTTTTTCTTTCGTTCAGCTATGCTACTCAATGGGAGTTCTAATAGTTTATCATGTCTCTCAGATGAAATTTGGTCTGATCTGGGATGTGCAAGCAAAACATGTGCATTTTTTTTTATTGGGGACTTTTCTGCATTTGTCCGGATTAGATTTCTTTACTGGACTGAATGACATTTCAATTTGACAGCAATCGGACGGTTTGCTTTTGGTCACAACAAGCACCTTAAGTCAATTGCTGCTGCCTGCTGGAAACCTCAGTCTAATTCTTCGCTGACTTCTTTACCTTCATTGGCACAAATAAGAGGCATTGGCAGTGGATGTACTCCAATCCAGCTTGGAAGTATTGTTTCATCTCAAATGGGTCCCTTACTTAGATCTGGCAATAATAGTCCATGGGTTCGGGATAGTAGGGTCTCATCTAGCAGCCCTCTTGTTGCTTCTGGAGTTACGCATGGATCTCCATCATCAGATGATTCATCTGAGAACTCCGATTCTGCAATGGTCAATGATGGTGTGAGCAATGGTGTCGCCAACAGTTTCACGCCAAAACCACTTGATAAGGCTATCTATTCCCAGTGCATCTCGGCTATGTGCACTTTGGCCAATGATCCATCACCACGCATAGCAAGTCTTGGCAGGCATGTGCTTTCTATTATGGGTATTGAGCAAGTAGAGACAAAATCCTTAAAAAACTCCAGCATTAGTGTGCGGCCTGGTGAAACTGTTACAGGATGCCCTAGTCTTGCTGGTCTAGCACGGTCCACTTCATGGTTCGACATGCGTGCAATGGGTAATTTCTACTTAGCTCAAAGTCTTTCCTATTCTTTCCACGACCAAAAAAAAAAAAAAAAAAACGAAATGAAAAACGAAGTGCTTCTTCTCTGTGTTAATTACTTATAGCGGACCCCACTTTTTGTTGTCTGGTTGCATTTATTATCTTGAGTTGCAAGTTTGATAAATTGTCTTCCTTTGTTTAAATCTGCTATCCCTTTCTTGATATGAAGTCATCATTTGCAGGTCGCTTTCCCTTAACATTTAGAACTCCTCCTGTTAGCCCTCCTCAGCCAAGTTATTTAGCAGGAATGCGAAGAGTTTGCTCTTTGGAGTCCAGGCCATATTTGATGAGCTCTCCAGAATCTGGCTTAGCTGATGCTGTTTTAGCTTCTGGAGGAACTACAGGGGCTCCAGAGTGCAGTTTCCTTCTGCAATCGACTATTTATAATTGGAGTTGTCGCCACTTCTCTAAGCCAATTCTTACTGCAGCTGAGGATTGTGAAGAAATATCAGCTAGAATGGAAGAGGGAGAAATTCGCACTTGAGCACATGAATAAATGCCAACATTCTTGCGACAAGAAATGAATCCTAATTTTAGGATGACAGTGAGTCCTCATCATTTTCCTTATATTCACTGCGTCATAAAATGTGCGTCCCCCTACCCTTTTTTAGTTTCTTCTCTTTTTCTTTCTTGACTTTCAGCTGCTGTAAGCTTAGTAGCCAAATTGCTAGCTGGGATAACTTTTTAGTTTCTTCTCTTTTTCTTTCTTGACTTTCAGCTGCTGTAAGCTTAGTAGCCAAATTACTAGCTGGGATAACAGATTTGAGACGGGAACAAAAACACCCTTGTTGCAACCATTTTCTCCCGTTGTGATATCTTCAGATGAGAATGAACGCGTTATCTATAGTATGTTCTGTCTAATGATTTCATTCATCAGAGATTGATGGTACTTTGGAGCTCAGCAGGGCAACTTCTATGTTTCTGTTCGAGTGTTTAGCCACAGTTTGCTTTCGAAGATTTTATTCCACATTCTCCAAGAGCTCTTCAAATGCAATTCTAGGCATGTCGTTGAAGTCGGCCAACTCTGCTGCATGTGGACAGTTGATCTATTCATGCCTGAAATATACATGTTTTCAACAAAACATACTTTGTTTGATGATCCTCCAACGAGCATTTGTTTACTTCCGTGCGCAGATTCCATTGTGGACGCTATGGATTATAAGCCAATGTACAGTGTCTGAAAATGTAATACTGTACATAAGTGTCTGCCTCATCTGTCACAGATTGATCTTTGTTAGTGCTGTATGTATGCATGCTTCTAGTTTTTCCTGCTTATATCGTACATAGGCTACTAGATGGTGAGTCAACAACTCGATGTCTCTCTCAACCAATGAAATAACATCTGATGTTTGTTTCTGTTCTTTCCCCTCAGTTTCCTTCTGTTGGTTTTGGGATTTGCAGGGTGTGTCCGAATCTCTAAGGACACGGCTTTACACAAGGGAATGAGATTCATTGCCTGCCTGTCTCTACTCTTTGGAGTCTCCAACATGAACCAAGCCACTTCCACTAAATTTACTTAACTTCAGACTCTCTTAACTTCTTCAAAACATATCGCGAGCGATGATTATAATCTCCCTTAATAAGATAGTGATAATGGGTATCCGAATTGCTTATGGGGACGCTTACTGTAGGTGGCCTTGAAGGTGAATTATGCTTCGTTTGTTCTGCGAAAAACGATAGAGTTGAAAAATATTTTCCTAAAAATTATAGCTTGTATTGTTTGAAATAATTAGTTAACGGAGAATGTTTTCATTATGAACAATAATTACCGTCTAAATATTTTCGTGGACGATGATGATATATTTCGTTCATTTATTTTTGTAAGCAATGCAAGCTATCGTTTTAAGGAAAATATTTTTCAAATCATATATTTTCGGTGAAACAGACGAGCTTTAGTCCTAATTTGATTTGAAGTTGAGTGTGTTAAAAAATCAACCAAAGTCATTTGTTTTTTTTTATCCTTAAGGACTTGTTTCTTTTTCTATACTTCAAGTAATCGTGGAAAATCTCAAATTTATGAGGCTAAGTGGCTAACCCTACCCTCGCCAATCCAAGTAAAATTCCGCTCTCTGATTTTACCCAAGAATGTCAGATTGACAACGAGTCCAATGAAACTTAAAAGGAAAGAGATAATCTACCATCTTTCTTTTCCAACTTTACTATTGGTTAAACAATCTTATGAATTATTATCAATATGAAGCTACCGTAAGTATTGGAAATATTACCATCTTAGGTACGAATCTATCGATACGTTACCAATTTATGTTTGAAATTAATTAGTGGTAACTATGTGTAGTAACTCGATTTTGCACTTTATTTTATGAGTAAAAAGAGTGGGATGGGGTGATCAGTTCTAACGAGTTTCTCTAAGTTTCATCATATAAAGGTAAGAGTCCCTAGGAAATCTTCAAGTTTGAGCTATAGCTGCGCAATCCGAAGGTCCGTGGTTGGCAAGCTCGTCATCGCAGTTTCACTAAATGCTAGCAGCGTAGTAATTAGAAGCCGTGACTTTGACAGGCATTGGCCGGAAGTGATGAAGACGATGATGAAGATCGTGAGAACGTCCGACTGAGAATCCGAAATTTTAGTGCTGCATTCGCCTTTGCCGGCCCCGATTTCTTTGGACCTTCGTGCATGCAGAAGAAGAAAATGTAAAAGGCTTTGACATGCTCCTCTCCTTTGTCACACCAGAAACTGAAGCAGCAGTGATGGCCTGCGCATAGGGTCTGGAAAACATGTAAGTGTTGTATCAATTCATTTTGTTTGGATTAGGCGCACAATCACAACGAAATGTAAAGTAAAGGCGAGAAAGAGAAATTGAGACACGAGGTTTATCCCGGTTCATTCATAAAATAGGGCTACAACCATAAGCGGATTCCACTATAATTAGCAGCTTTCACATCTCTGTTACAACTCTCAATTATAAGATAGAGATATTATATACGACAGTAGCTTCTTATGGGCCCAAGCACAAACTATAAAAAAAATACGAGCTCAAACTATAAAAGCCATCTAGCGTCCCGCGGGCTCTGCCCCTTGCAATCCCCACCGTGGCCCTCGTGGACCCTTGCCCGATCACCAGAGAGCGAGACCTCCATGCCTTCATATAGATGGGGAGTAGAACCACACCCTAACACATTTATGCACTTTGCCATAAATTTCGATACATGATACTTTTCATGTGACATTTCAAAGTTCTACTTTGCGAAACGATGATTCACTTCCGTGTTCTGATATAATTGGTCCCCGCCTGCGATCCCGAATAATGCCTCATCTCAGTTTGATTAATGGAGTTCGCGGACTGAGTTAGGTTTGGAATGTTGAGGTTGATGTTTTGTATTCTGTTATCCAAGAAATTATGAGGCGGTTTCGAAAGGCCCCCTGACGATTGGACAGCACGGGGGTCTCGGGGGGCCGCCCTGGCGAGGGTCGCGGAGGCAGCGCCCCCGGGCCGCCAGAGGCGTTTTATGTTCAGTCATAGCAGGATTTATATGGGAAAGTTAAATATTTTAGGCTATGTAGGCAATTTTGTAATTTGTGCCATATAGGATTTTGCTATATATATTTAGGGCGAAACAGGTCTCTATAGGAGAGAAATAGGGTGAGAAGAGCGGCGGTACACTTTTCTACGTTATTAGTGAGACAGATCTCATTTCCCGTGGACGTAAGTAGGCGGAACATCTCCCCTGCTGAACCACGTAAATTCTTGTGTTGTGCGAATTTTCATTACTTTCTTGCATCGTTGATAGGATCGAATTTAGATATTCGACATGGAACCCTTCTCTCAAGAAGGAGAGCACAGGCCTCCTTTTTTTTCTCTTTCATCAAGCTATTACTCTTCGTTCTAAAGTCGCCATGCCATAATCGAAAGGAGTACTGCTAGAGACGGATCCAGGAGAGGTTTTATGACTTGATAATAATAACCTGTACTAACTCTTTCTAATGGGGTCTCATTGTATAAGCAGTTCGATCTTCCAATGGAAGAACAAAATCTGTCGATAAATGAATTCCGACTTGTTGACTATTACCTGTCAAATCTTGCTCGATAATCTGATTTGATCTTGTCGTCCATATAATCCACTGTATCTAAAATAGTAGGCATTAGTGAAACCGAAATATTTGTACAAACTATCTGTTTGATTCCCTCGCTGCGTGCGTCGCGTTGGATGCTAATGTCGTAGTAGACTTGTATTTAACAAACGCATTAACCATTCTACAAGATCAGGACCCAGCGACAATGAATAAATTTGACAAAGGAAAATGACTTGTATTTTTTGTTTACTACGTGCAATGGCGGCAGCGACCAGCACATCGGAAAAATTACCAAAAAAGTTTTAAATCTATTGCAATTGTGCCAATTCAGCCCTTAATTATATTTTTTTTGGCCAATGGAGTCCTAAACCTTTTGCAATTGTGCCAATTCAGTCTATTTGACCGGCCGGTGCTGATGTGACAAATTTTAATAATATTTTATTTTTTATTGAATTTTTTTCTGTCTTTTTTTAATTATTTTTTTGGTCTCCCGTTGGCCCTAACCAAAAAAGAAAAGAAAAGAAAAGAAAAAAAGACAAAAAATAATTAAAAAATTTGATAAAAAAATGAAATATTATTACAAATTTGCCACGTCAACGCCGACCGGCCAAAATAAATTGAATTGGCACAATTCTAAAAGGTTTAGGACTTCATTGGCAAAAAAAAAAAAAATTAGGATTGAATTGGCATAATTGCAATAAGTTTAGGACTTTTTTGGTAATTTTCCTATCAGGAATGGAGTTGAGGTGTTCCCAAGTTTCAGGGCATCGGATACTCGGCTCACCGCGACTTTACCGGTTGCCTCCATCGTGAATTGGTGCAAAACAGAATCCAAAGACGACGAAGAGCTCCCAGTCGGTCGAGCTTAAGGTTCAAGGCAGAGACAGATGCTGTCGAGCTTAAAACCTAATAATTCCAGGAAAAGGATTTGTGCATATGCTACTTCAATCGACAGTGCTTTATCTTGCCCCATGTAACCTCAAATACCTGCTTTACCATTGTGTCCAACTAACGAAAGAGAAAAGAAAAATGCTCAACTCCCGTGCACGCAACATTGTTTGACTCTTTATATTCATCCTAAACCCCAACCCTTGTTAGAAGTGAGAAGGGAACCTCTTACGTTTCGTTTCTCCATGGATGTCAGCATGTGACAACATCATGCCACCATACGTTAAGGTTAGCTTCTGGCCACTTGTGAGTTTGATTACAAGAGGCTATCTTGGAATAGAAACCCTAGAATTGAGTAATCAAACGCCGTACTTCAAATGATCAGACTTTAGTTAAGTTGGGCATGGATCGAGTAGTTCGGTTCCCGGTGGAATGCCGGTGACCCGTGTGGTGTCGAACCTTGGAAGATGGGAACTGAAACCAAACTGGCATCTCCCTTTGGAAGTCTAGTTCAGTTGTAGTTGTTGCAGAATCAACTGATGAAGCTCGGTTTTACCTAAGAACCAATTCATTTCTTTTACTATAATCTGATGCTAATGAAACTTACATCGATTAAGGTTCGCTTTTGGCCGAATTTGCTTGATTTATGATCAAAGGTGTAAAGCTGAAAAGATTATGTCTAATGCTTTCTCACTTGTTCTTTGCAGACGATTCTTTATTTTTTGTAGAAGCAAAGGTGGATGTTGCAGGAGGCTGAAGGAAGCAATAGATTCTTATTGCAAAGTCTCTGGCCAGCAAAATCAATTTCCATCAGTCAAGCATTTTCTTAAGTTCTCATGTACCTAGTGAAGTAAGAGAAGAATTGAGCCAAGTGCTTGTTATTCGGACCTCGGATCTTATAAATAAAAAAAACAAAAACTTTTGGGTTTTGTAAAGGCGAAGGTTATGGAAAAACCGGCGGGTTATGAAAATACTCTATCCCGGCTTTTATGAAAAAGACTTTTCTAACCTGCGCAAAAAAGCATTGTACAGAAGTTATGGCACTTATGGCGCTCTTTTCTAATCAATTGTCGGCGACACTACCCGCATATTCCACCGGAGTTTTAACATTTCTTAGAGATGTAATTAGAAGTTATACAAATAATCACTTACTTTAAAAGTTATTGCATTCTCGGTGATTGTATTTCCTATTTTCATAAAAAAAAAAAAAATTGAATCTAAATCAATATGAGCTGGTTCTACACGGCTAGGAATGGAAGTGAGAAGTTGACCCGAGTCAATTGAATTTCAATTTAATTAAGTCCTAAATTAGCACTATAATCTTTGAAAATCTCAGTTAGTTCAATTAATGGGAAAAGAAATCAGTTAAGTCGTAGTCAATAGTGAGTATATCTCTACTCCGATATTTAAATCAAACTCAACCAAAAATCATATCTTTAATCTTGCATTGGGTTTCGTTTTTTTACGTTTTTCTTTTTATAGGATATTTATAGTAGAGTTGGATTTATTTTACACATCCAAATAGTCATGCGGCAAGGGCCTCAGATGGCGGAGTGGTGCAGCTATGGTGTCGGACGAGTGGCCACTGGGCGAGCTAGGGGAGAGCTCTCTTAGTCGAGCGTGGTGAGAGAGTGAGACAGAGTGAGACAGTGGGCCGTGAATTGTTTTTATTTTTTGTTCTCGAAACAAAGAAACAAATTTTTTTATTTTATTCTGGGAACAAAGAAATAATTTTTTTTTTCAAATCTGTTCCCAAGAACAGAAATACTAATTTTTTACGTTACCGAATAAATTTTTGTTTTTTTTTTGTTTCCGAAGAATTTAGAGTTTTACCAAACAAGCCCTTGATGTAAAGAGCTTATTCTCAATTAGGAATTTGTATATAGTGATAATTCGACCAAATATATGTTTTTATTAAGTGAAAAATTAATTGTTGAAAGAAGAAAAACGATAAAAGAAAAAAAAGACATTTCTTTGCTAACAAGAAAGGAGACTCCTCTTCGACTTAATAACCCCGTCGAACCCATCTCTCTTCGCATAATTTCATCTTTCGTCTGCCTCACTCTCTCTATCTCTCTGCGCTCTCGAATCGAACACCATGTCCAACCAAGCTGAATCCTCCGACGCGTAAGTTCAGATCTCTCTCAAAGATCTTGTCTTTCGTCTTCTCCGTCTGCGATGCTGTGCTTTCTTCGACAATCTGACCTCGCCGATCGATTTGTTTTTCCTTCTTTTCCTTTTTTTGGGTTGGTTTTGATGCAGCAAAGGGACGAAGAGGGACTTCAGCACCGCGATTCTGGAGCGCAAGAAGGCTGCTAATCGCCTCGTCGTCGACGAGGCCATCAACGATGACAATTCGGTGGTTTCTCTCCACCCGGAGACCATGGAGAAGCTCCAGCTCTTCCGCGGCGACACCATCCTGGTCAAGGTTGTGGATTTACGCCTTTCGGGGATCAATTCGATTAGGATTTACTGTTTGGGTGGTTTGTGGGCGTATCGTGTTCTAGGGTCGCTTTGGATTGACCTCTTGTGATCCGTTTTGAGTGTGGGATTTTGTTAGCTTTGAGTAGCGTTCTTCTGTCGCGTTGTGTCTGGATTTTACTAAAAAAGAATTTGAGCTTTGAGGTCGATATGTGGCTGGATTGCAACCTAGAAGCTCTGCTTATGGATTTTGTGATATTATGTGAACTTCTGCAGATTGTAATGTGGTTCGATTCTGTTGTTGCTTTGCACCATGTCGTGTCCTGCATTCATGCATATGTGAGATGGTTGATGCAAAAGATCTCTCTTTAGCTCCGACGGTTATAGTTTATATGCTATCATGCTCAATGTTAACTCTTATGACTTGATTTTACTAGGTCACGACTGAGCCATGTAAGCTAGTTAGGTACACCTTACCCATGGTGATTGAACATCTTTTCGTGAATGAATTGGCTCCCCCCCCCCCCCCCCCCCCCCCCCCCCCCCTCTCTGTCTGTCTGTCTCTCTCTTTCAGAGTACTTGTGCACTTGCACACGTGATGGCTGTAGATTTCAGATTGTAGGCAGCATTATGGTGATCTTAAAACGCCATCTTCTTATGTCCAGGGGAAGAAAAGGAAAGATACTGTTTGCATTGCACTTGCTGACGACACATGCGAGGAACCAAAGATAAGGATGAACAAAGTGGTGAGATCAAACCTGAGGGTTAGGCTGGGAGATGTTGTTTCGGTGCACCAGTGTCCTGATGTCAAGTATGGAAAGCGTGTTCACATACTTCCTGTGGATGACACCATTGAAGGGCTTACTGGAAATCTCTTTGATGCATTCTTGAAGCGTGAGTTTCCCTTTTCTAAGTACCTGCACGGTTCCCTCACATATATATTGATTTGGGAATACTGTTTTGGTCCCTGCTTTGGTTATTGGTCCTATGTGGCTAGTGCCTTCTGTACTTGTTTTTAGATCAAAACTACTGAACCATCTGATTCGATTTTAGTCTTGCACTTTATATCTTGAGGATGTCATTTTGGTTTATAAACCCTTTTTTTTTTTACTCATGGGGTTTAGGTAATATTGCATGTAAATATAGCACTAGTTTGTCTGGGTTGAATGTGGACTATGGTCTAGTGTTTATTTCGTGTAGAGCACTTCCTACAGAACTTCTCTTGTTAGATATCTACAGGACAATACAACTTACTAAAAGTGATAGTTTGTCTCATGTATGCCTTCTGATATCGGGTAAAGCATGTTAAAAGATCTATGAGCTACTGCTAGCCTTTGTATGGGATGCTAATGCTTATTTTCTTGTCAAACCATTACATTGACTGCAGAATCATGTTAATTTGAGCACATACACTAAAGAGGCGCACTTATTTTTGCATTAGGAATTTTTTCTTGGATTGGATGAGCGTTTTTCTAACTTGATGGATTCAATCTCTGCAGCTTACTTCCTAGAGGCATATCGCCCTGTGAGGAAAGGCGATCTCTTCCTTGTTAGAGGAGGAATGAGAAGTGTCGAGTTCAAGGTTATTGAGACAGATCCTGTGGAGTATTGTGTTGTTGCCCCAGACACAGAGATCTTCTGCGAGGGAGAACCTGTGAGGAGGGAGGATGAGAATAGATTAGACGAGGTCGGTTATGATGATGTTGGTGGTGTTAGGAAGCAAATGGCTCAAATAAGGGAGCTGGTAGAGCTGCCATTGAGACATCCACAGTTATTTAAGTCAATTGGTGTGAAACCACCTAAAGGAATCCTGCTGTATGGACCTCCTGGATCTGGGAAAACTCTCATTGCAAGGGCAGTTGCAAATGAAACGGGTGCCTTCTTTTTCTGTATCAATGGACCAGAGATCATGTCAAAGTTGGCTGGTGAAAGTGAGAGCAATCTCAGGAAAGCTTTCGAGGAAGCTGAGAAAAATGCACCTTCCATCATTTTTATTGATGAGCTCGATTCAATTGCTCCTAAGCGAGAGAAGACTCATGGAGAAGTTGAGAGGAGGATCGTTTCTCAGCTGCTAACACTCATGGATGGTTTGAAATCTCGTGCCCATGTCATAGTTATCGGGGCTACTAACCGACCGAACAGTATTGACCCAGCTTTGAGAAGATTTGGGAGATTTGACAGGGAAATCGATATTGGTGTTCCAGACGAAGTTGGGCGCCTTGAAGTGCTCCGCATTCACACAAAGAACATGAAGCTTGCTGAAGATGTAGAGGATTTTCTTTTTTGTTTCCTTGGCAAGTTGTTGTATAGGTATCTTCTTTTTCCCCTTGATTCTTATGTTTCTATTGAACATTATGCAGGTTGATTTGGAAAGAATTGCTAAGGACACACATGGCTATGTTGGTGCTGATCTGGCTGCTCTCTGCACTGAAGCTGCACTTCAGTGCATCAGAGAGAAGATGGATGTAATTGACTTGGAAGATGAGACGATAGATGCGGAGATACTCAACTCCATGGCAGTTACAAATGAGCACTTCCAGACTGCTCTTGGAACAAGCAACCCATCTGCTCTTCGTGAGACAGTGAGTATATGGAACATGTACCTTATGTATAATGCTGAGCTACTTACCAATTCCGAGCTGCTCCATGGTATTATTCTCCTGCCCCTGAGTTTGAATCTAATTCCTACATTTTTTCACCAGGTGGTTGAAGTGCCAAATGTGAGCTGGGAAGATATTGGCGGTCTTGAGAATGTTAAAAGAGAGCTTCAAGAGGTATGCTTACTCTTTTTTTTTGGGTTTTTGTATACACTTGGACCATTTTTGAGGTCTTATTGTACACATTTTTGAGGTCTTAAATTTGGAGCTTAATGGCTGCTTCATTTTTTACTGTGCAGACTGTTCAATATCCAGTGGAGCATCCTGAGAAGTTTGAGAAATTTGGAATGTCGCCTTCTAAGGGAGTCCTTTTCTATGGTCCTCCTGGATGTGGCAAAACTCTTCTGGCTAAAGCTATAGCTAATGAATGTCAGGCAAATTTTATCAGTGTGAAAGGCCCTGAGTTGCTTACTATGTGGTTCGGAGAGAGTGAGGCAAATGTACGTGAAATTTTTGACAAGGCCCGACAATCTGCCCCTTGTGTTCTGTTCTTCGACGAACTTGACTCGATTGCTACGCAGGTTTGTTTTTCTTCATTATGTCTATGGTATTGGGTTGGATTTTGAGAACCATCTAGGAATGGAAGTAGTATTCCTGATTGTGATATTGATGAGAATGCTTGAATGCAGGCAAAATTCTTACCTTACTAAGTTAAAATGTATCCACAAGGTTATAATTGAGATTCCATCTCTTCTGCCTGATAAGAGAAATCTAAGTATTGTTGGTAGCAACCTAACATTCATCGCTGCCGCTCATAATATCAAGTGCTACTCGGATGTGCAAGTAAATGAACAACTTGTCGTCGATGTTACTATTATTTTCCACTTGTTAATTTCGTCAAAATTTCTTGTGTCCTGCTGGCAATCCCCATAATAAAGTAATTTGAGGTTTTGAAGCCGATTTCGTTTGGTGCCAAATCAAGAGTTGAATTGTCTAGTTTGGTGGTTGTTGGTTCCTTGAATGAACACATAATAAGACGAGCTTGTTATGTTCAAATGCCTTTGTTGTTTTTTCTTTGGTTTTTCTTGAGATATGTTGGTTCCAAATATGTTGCTTGACAAGTGACTTCCACCTGATTAATCTTGGTTGCGTTTCATTCAGAGAGGAAGCAGTGTGGGAGATGCTGGGGGTGCTGCGGATCGGGTTTTGAACCAACTTCTTACGGAGATGGATGGGATGTCTGCAAAGAAAACCGTGTTTATCATTGGAGCAACCAACAGGCCAGACATTATAGACCCTGCACTTCTTCGCCCAGGGCGTCTTGATCAACTGATCTACATCCCTCTCCCTGACGAGGATTCTCGACATCAAATATTTAAGGCATGCTTGAGGAAATCTCCAATCTCCAAAGATGTTGATCTGAGAGCTCTTGCCAAGTATACGCAAGGATTTAGCGGTGCTGATATCACAGAAATATGCCAGCGTGCATGCAAATATGCCATCAGAGAAAACATTGAGAAAGTACGGTTCTGCTCTTCTTTGATGCGTTACTGTGTCTCTTCATTTAAGTACTTGAGTTTAATGCCTGTGGGATGGGAGGAGCCGAACAGAATCAAGATTCCATGTTCATTCTATTTCATAATTCTGATAGTGGAAATTTCAGCAGAGGATGACCATCCAGCAAGCAGTCTAAACATCTGGAGAATGTGTCAGCGCCTTTCCTATTTAAAACATAGTGCTAATTGTCACACTTTCTCCCGTCTTCTTCTCCATCCAGGGTGTTATTATTATTATTATTATTATTATACTTGCTATAGTAATTCCTTTCTACGTTGCTTTTCTATTGCTGATATCAGTGCTCATTACGTTCCACGTATATTTCATCTCATCTCCTAGACTCATTAGTTTCTTCTAAATGTTTGTGTCTCTTTTGGGTAGCTAATATAGCTTAGAAACTAAGTTTCTCCTGTTTGTGCTTTGCAGGATATCGAGAGAGAAAGGAGGAGAAAGGAGAATCCAGAAGCGATGGAGGAGGACGTTGATGATGAGGTGGCAGAAATCAAAGCTGCTCATTTCGAGGAATCAATGAAGTACGCTCGCAGGAGTGTGAGTGATGCGGATATTAGGAAGTACCAAGCTTTTGCCCAGACACTCCAGCAGTCGAGAGGGTTTGGAAGCGAATTTCGATTTGCAGAAGCTGGTACTGGCGCTGCAGGATCAGATCCATTCGCAGCTTCTGCTGGCGGTGCTGATGACGATGACCTCTATAGTTAATCAGATAAATCTATCCATGTTTCCTTTTCCATGTCTCCTTTTCCATGTCAAACCTTTCTCCTTCCTGTTTCACTGTATACTGTTGAAATTGTCTCATGGGAAGGCTTTGGCTTCACGGTGTCTGGACTTACTCCTCCAATCAGTTTGAGGTTCTTAACTTCCTGTGTTTCTGACATTCTGAGCTAGTGGCCTTCCATTGAAAAAATCTTACTTTCTCGATTTATTTGCGCTGCGTTGAGTATGAGCAGTGGAATTTAGTCCTGGAAATTCGAACATTATATGGATTGCTCTTTTGTCAGATTCTACTCCGGAAATATTTTGGTCTAGCTGGGTCCATGGGCATTGTGTACATGCTCCAAATGCATTAGCGAGGGGCTCTCGCATGAATTGCATTCTATAGCATGAATTGCATTGTCAGGTGTTCGACAGTAACTAAGTCAATCTTGCATACTTTGCATTATAATTTGCACTATGAAAGCAAATGCAGTGAATGGTGAATTCCAATTTCTTAGTATTAGAATTAGTAAATCCCAAGTCTTAATTTTTTGACATGCTATAGCGTACCCGAAGTCTCATCGTAAGATGTGAAAGTGTTGGTGTCTGGGAAAAGAGGGGTTTTCAAGCTTCTTTGTTTTCTTTCCGAGACCTCTTTATCTAATAATATAACAGGGATTTTCCTTCGGTATTAGATGTACACTCTACCAATTTGGTAATATATTGTCAATGTAATCTGCAAATCTCGCCAATCACCCTCCTTGATTCAATCCGACCGCGATGGAACATTGCTCAGTGACATCTGCTGCTCTGTCGAAAGAACGCTCCCTCGAGTTAATTAACACGTCGGCTGAAAAAAAGTGGACGATCGACCCAGATAGACTGCTCGGGCACTAGTCGAGTACGTCCTCCTCGCTCGGTGTTCGAACTCTAGTCGCCGTGCGCGTTGTGTTTTGTCGAGTTCACCCCTGCAACGCGGACCCGTATGCTCCGAAGATTGATTATCCGAAACGTCAATTCATCGAGATGAGAGGGGGGAGAAAAAGCCGACGTGGCATTTCATCACCAGATTCAATCCTATAAAAAGAAGAGACATCAGAGCCGTGGTTCACGGATGAGACTTTGTTTGGACCAGGAGGCCAGTAAACTGGATCAAGGGCAGGCAGGGTCGAGAGTCTCAGGCGCGAAGTCGTAGTGATCAACGGCTGAACTGAAATCTCGTGCGGTCCATGGACGCGCATGGCCTTGGCAGATTCCTCTCATCTTGCTCTCGCTCCCTCACTAAGTTTGGGCCGAGCAGATTCACTTGGAACCGGGAGAGAGCCCAACCTCATCCTTTAGCAGAAGCTAGTCCGTTCTTTGCTTCCTCTCTCTCTCTGCTCTCTCTGTGACTCGACTCTGTCTACCCAGACACATTCTATCCATCTTTAAACTTAGCCACGCAATACACTGAAGCATTCAACGAGACGAGAGACCCAGACACGCCCCCAGGTTCCCTGGATTCCGAACTCAATGCTCCATGGAGTCTGCAAGGAACTTGCTTTCCTCTTCTTCCTCTGCTCCTCCGTTCCCTCGGAGAGTCCTCTCCAGAATCTCTCTCCCCTCTGCCTCTTCAGGTAGTGCCCGCGGTCTTAGCGTGCTCGTAGTGCGTCTGCTTGTCTGGGTTTTAAAAAGTGCGTGGGGGAAGCTTCCACCTTTTTCTCAAAACATTGTCGTGCGCGGATGCTGTTTGATTATTTGCCTTTTAAGATATCTTGGGTTGGACCCGTCACAGCATTCACCATAATAAAAAGGGAGTGTTTCTGTTGTTCGCATGCGTTACTCTTTATTGAGAGTTAGATACGGTATATACGCACTATAGTGAACAAGGTTGGTATCTTTATTGGGGTTACCAGGAGTTTGCGGAGATAGTTTTGGGAACCAGTTCAGAAATTTTAGGAACCACGTAGCCTCTTTTTGTGCTTCCTTCATACACAAAAGCACAACGCATCCATCACTAGTGATTGCTGGTGAACAACATATGCATATTTTTGACAATGGTAGCCATGGCTTTCCTATTCATTTCTTCAGTTTTCTTGTTTCATGAACAAGGGGCCGTTCCGTCCGTGCCTTCTCCAACGAGGCCTCGAGCTATTACTATGTCTGTGCCCTTACAGGAGCAGCGAAATGAGTACAGGCCTCTCTTACACGTTATCCAAGACGACGCGTCATTACAGGTCAGACTGTCGATAAAGATGCTTCGTGCAATCCACATAGGGGTGATGAATGAGTTCTTTTTGGCTGGAATGGAACTGTGATCCCTATGTGATTGTTTATGAGGTCATTGGTTTGAGTAACGCTACTGTTTCTGTTTGTGCAATAGGTGTTGAGAAACAGGAAGCAGGTGGAGACTGAGGTGGTGACTTTGAGAGAGAAAAGACTTGATGAGTCTGAGAGCTTATTCGAAGATATTGAGTATCACTGTCGTCGCTGGCCTGGTTTATGGTACCTGTAAGACACTTGCATAAACCTTCCTCTTACGTTGACAATTATACAAAATCTCAGTACAAACTTAATATAACGAGTTGTCATTAATGTGGTTTGAATATTGTCCCCTTCTGGGCCACCTGAGCGTAATATATTATCTATGATATCGCAGATTGCCATCAATAACAACTAGGGATAATCAATACTTGAACATGCAGTCAGTCACAATCAATCCAAAGAAGCTTACTGACAGTGAACTGTCTAATGTGGTTTCCCTTGCTAAAAAAGCACTGGAAGCTTCAAGGGAGGCAGCCTCATTGGCAGACTCTACGTTGCTTGGGACTGATCTTGATTTTGCACTTTCTCCTAGGTTTGTCTATGTAAGCTTTATGCTTGGTCAGTTCTACTTGCTCTCCAAAAGTAAATGCTTTTGTTTTTCCTGATGTTAATTCTTCGATTTCTCTCAGTACAAGCACTGCAACTTCAGTCGATATTCAAAAGGAGGAAGTCAAAACTGTGAGATCAACACGGCTACTTGAGAGGCAATCTAAAAGGAGGGGGGTGCCAAAGCCAAAAAGTGTGGTTACTGGGTACAGGAGTTCCAAAAAGCTAGATACTAAAAGAAGACTAAATGAAGGTTTTGATCCTAATGATCCTCTTCGAATGTTCTTGTGGGGACCTGAAACTAAACTGCTCTTGACATTTGAAGAAGAATCAGAGTTGATTCTTAAAATACAGGTGAATATAAATACTGATCCTACCATATTGTTAGTGCATTGTTTGTTTACAAGCTCTAATACCTTTTCTTACATGGATATGTGCAACAGGATCTAATTAAATTAGAGCAAGTGAAAACAAGGCTTCAGTCTCAGTCTGGCCGTGAGCCTACCCTGCTTGAATGGGCTGAAGCCATTGGCATAAGCTGTCAGGATTTGCAGTCACAGCTTCATTCTGGATACAGTTGTGAGGAAAAATTGATTAATGCTAACTTGCGTCTGGTTGTTCACATTGCCAAACAATATCAGGGTCGAGGTCTCAGCCTACCAGACTTGCTGCAGGTTAACTGAAACACTGTTCTAGCTTATATGTTTCCTCATCCAATTGGGGTGTTTGACTTTTGAAACATGTCATCTTTTTCATATGAGGTTTATATGGGAGAATTTAGCTTTACCTACACAATCAATGTCTCTATCTGCTTGCAGTGCACTTATGAAGAAGCTGAGATGTTTGGTCCAAGTCTTTCCAAATCTGGATCTTGGCTTAAAGAGAACACCTATCACACTGTGCTTATAGTTGCACCTGTGGAAGAGCACTTTTAAGTTTTTGGGAGAGAAACTTTGGCATCTTGAATTAATAGCTCTCTACTTGTTCACTAAATTCAGGAAGGAAGTATGGGTCTTATGAAGAGCGTCAAGAAGTTCAAACCCCAGGTGGGCTGCCGGTTTGCCACTTATGCTTACTGGTGGATAAGGCAGGCAGTAAGGAAGGCCATATTTCAAAATTCCAGGACAATACGTTTGCCGGTATTTAGTCTTCCTTTCTCCTTTTCTTTTTTTTTTTTTTTTTTTATCAGTGTCCAACAGCAATTACCATCTTAAAGGGCATATTCTCTTGTTCCCAGAACATTTCGGGTCCTTATGATCTCATAGGGATGCTTTTTGTTGGCTGGGGAAGCAACTGGTGCTTTAGGAGTTGCTGGCTTTATTTGCCTCTTTGAATGCGCAATTTAGTAAGTTGAGAAAATATAGACATCTTGTGTAATTCTGGATGGAAAATTTTCTTGCAGGAAAATGTGTATGCCCTCCTTGGCAAGGTGATGGAAGCAAAGAGATCTTACATTCAAGAGGGACATCATCATCCAAGCAAAGAACAAGTAGCTAAACGTGCTGGAATTTCGGTCGACAAGTTGGAAAATCTAGCATCTACTACAAGAACACCCCTCTCACTGCAACAGCCTGTGTGGGCAGACCAGGATACCACCTTTCAGGTAGTGCTGCCTTCTTTCTCGTTCTGATTTTGGTGGGTCATTTCAACAAGAGAAGAGATAATGTGATGCATGTTCTCACCCAGATGAAGACCATTAATGGATACGCTTCTCACGACCTCTTTAAATGGCTTATAAAGCATGTCACTTTTGTGGGTCTTAAATGTGTCATTCATCTATGTCGCGATGAATGAAATTCTTGTGCAACTAAAAGAAATTTGAAAGCTAGATATCTGATATATTGAGAACTAGACTGTGGATTAATTTATTGTGCATCAGTCTGTGCTTTCTGCAGCTGTTAATTAATGTTCTTACAATCATGTGTATTCCGCTATGGTTTATAAGCTTGCCAGTGTGGATAATGGTTCAATTGTCAAAAGCATGCTTCAGCCTTTAAGCCTGCTATCTTAGGGGTAATCATGGAATAAATTTACTCCAGATTTAAGCATACCAACTTATGTAGAAGGGGATGGTGGCCATACGCTCATGCCAATGCACATGAATGCTGATGCCAAAGTGTATATTTTTAGTGAGCTCTAATTAACTTCGGATAGAGATACTCATTTTTTGGATGTTGCATTTGATATTCTACTTGTTTCATGCTCGTAAGGTGAAAATTAAGGCTGTACATCGAATACTATTTCCTGCAGATGGTGACTTTTGAGATTTGACTTGCTTTTCCAAGACATTTCTAAGCTTTTATAAATTGAATGCTGCGTATGCCAATGCTTCACTCGCACCTATTTGACTCACTTATATCATTTATATCCTCATCCTCATTGACGCGCAACGATGGTGGCTCTATCCATAATCAATTCATCTATAATCTCTGAAACATTGCATAGTCGTGAGCTAAAACTTAAGGAAGCACTTTTAGCTCTAACATCCATAGACCCATGATTTTCTTCTTTCATCTAACCTTGCTGCAACAAGTTGCTGGTTGGCATGGGAACACTCAGTTTCAACTTCAATTATCTCTGCAGGAGATAACTGCAGACACGGGGGTTGAGATCCCTGATCTAAGTGTCTCTAAGCAATTAATGAGACGACACGTGCGCAACCTCCTAAGCACGCTCAGCCCTAGGGAGAGGCGGATCATCAAGCTAAGATATGGCATCGACGGCGGTGAACAGAGGTCACTCTCGGACATCGGAAACATCTTTGGTCTGTCGAAGGAGAGGGTGAGACAGCTGGAGAGTCGAGCGCTGTACAAGCTGAAGCAATGCCTCAGCAGCCATGGCCTTCATGCGTATGGTCATTTGGTTATATAATCATATCGGTCCTGAGTGACATATTCAGCGGTTAAAGGATCGTGATTCAGAAGAATAAATCTCGACTGAAGATTTTTATGAGCAGGCAATGCATCGATTTTCTCGAAAAGCATGGCTATGACCTATGTTTAAGATCTCGGCAATGTGACAAGTCTGGGTAAATTTCTGCATCATTTATATTGTGAGATTCAAAATTGTAATTCATTTGTACATTCTTGTAAAATCTATGAATTATCTGATTATGGAAGTCACTATCACTAATGGAAAAGTTTCTTATTTCTTTTCTCGATAAATTACTTCAGGAATTACTCCTTTTTCTGGAATTTGGGAAGTGCCATCAATGATTGGAGATTACTAGCCAGTATAACGTACAGAGATACTTCTGCAAATTGGGAAACATTTGTGATGAAGGAATACACGTAAGGCAAGAATAATAACCTCAATGAACATACAAGACTCTTTGTTATAATAACGATAATGTGGATTTATTCCACCCACTTTTTGTTATTTTCCATCCGTATTTATACAAGCTTCATTTTCTCTCTTTTACTTATTAATGTGCTTAAACTGATTTCTATAAAGAAATTTTTCTTATGAGCTTGAGCCTTATCAGTAATTTTCATCAATTAACCTATGTCAAATCCAAATTGTAATCATAAAGGGTTCACAATTTTTAACTATCAATTGTATGTGAAAGTGGGTTATTTATTAGCTATTGTATTTTAGAGTTTATCCACCGGAAAGTTATGTATTTCTTCTTCTATCAGTTTGATCGTTACTGAGATCTCAGCGAGAGCTATTTTGGATCATTTAAATTTTACGGCGCGCCTAAATTTATCTGAAGGGTGGAAATGGTACGAGCCTTTCTTTTTCCCGAGACTTGCGGATTGGATTCATTCTTGTCCGTTAGTCGATTCTTATGCCAACAACGATAGAATTGCAAAAGGATTTGGCATAAATTAATTCAAAGATAGCCTTCGGATCAAGGGACAGATTACGTCAGGTTGTAAAATTGATCATGGCATTATCCAAATTAGCCAACAAATTAGAGTTTTAACTATAAAATATGGAAATAATTTTCCAGTTATTTCCGTTAGTGTTGAGACCTTCAAACTATATTAACTAGAATAATCACGTGCCCCTCGCACGTGTGTTCAATCAATTTTCGTTTTCTTAGACGTAATTTGTTTCATAAGTTGAAAAACCAAACTGTAGTTAATCCCGTCTCGTTCTTCTTTCTTTCCTCTTTTATCTTGAGAGCAATTGAATTAAACTGAGAAAACAACCAACGGCATTATCTTAAGAACGTCTACAATGTAATCTGATCAAATCTTGGAGAATCTCAGGATAATGGTCTTAAAACTTGGGACCCAAGAGAGAACTCAAAATACCCAAATCTCTCCTCCTTTGTGCTATTTTGAAACAAACACGACAATTTGAAGCCTTCCTACGTTTTCTGTTCTTGATCCTTCTCCGTCTTCATCGAGCACTGCATACCAAGTTTTTCTTTTTTTCGCGAAAAGCTTGTTTCCCGTCGAGGATGGAAAACTTTGGCTCCAAGAAACGAAGAATTCCGCAGCCTGTGGTGCCTCCCGCAAAGATGAAGAAGCAAAGAATAGCTGGGAACGCGCCTGTCCAGTGTCACCGACCGCGCGCAGTCGAGGGCAAGGACGATCCAAACAGTCGAAACAGACGCTGTTCCGATGGTTCCGAGAATGTGATGAAAGCTTGGACCACCCAACTACCGATGATTTACGATAATGTTGGTTGCCCACATGTGGAGAAGATGCTCCGAGCCGAGAAGTTGAAGCACCGGTTCGGCGACGTGATCCTGAAGGCAAAGTTGTTGCTAGATGGCAAGGCACACGTTCAAGAAAAGCCGGCAAGCAGACCGGAAATTTGGTCTGGGATCTTGCTACAAATATCGTCGGTGAAAACGGAACTTAGAAAGGAACTCGAACGGAAAAGAGAGGCGGCTCGAACCAAAGTCTGGAGCATGAAGCGGACAGCGGACTTCACAGAGAATTTGGATGCTTTAAAGGAGCTCAAGAGGGTGTTCGGGCGCTCTCCTTGGGTGATGGAAGCGTTTCATGGAGCTCGGAGAGAGAACCCGCTGGAGAAACTCGGATTGTTCTTGAAGGACATACACGTAGATGAAGATGTTGAACCAGACCCACTCGACAGAGAAGAAGGAGAGATCTACTGATCATCCTGGTTCTTCGTAAGCAATTTTTAGAAATCAAGAGATTCATGATACTATTTGTAATTTTGTAAGTCCTCTCCAAAGTGTAATAGAATTCGTTGTACCGATTGAAGTTTTGCTTCATCGCCCTTGCAGCTCAACAGGGGAAACAGATTTTTGACTCTTAATGTCCACATGCGACTTTGTTTTTGATTTGTATCATGATTCCAAATCTGCACTTGTTCACAGATATTCAGCAAACCCTGAACTTTTTTCCGGATGGTTTCCTTTTTAATCTCGTTGTCATGGCATTCTGCAATAGCTCCTACCAACACTTACGGTTGGATCTGAACTCTGTCCTGAGCTTAGCTAGTAGAAGGTATAGATTGCTTATCGCCACTGTAAAGGACCGATAACTCTCGACACGAGCTGTTTACAAGTAAAACGATATAATAGCGCTGTCTCGACAATATTGTAGTTCTGCAGACCCTCCTTGTCTCCTTTTAATCATCCTTGAAGAACGGCCTACCAAATCTTGCTAGTACATGCAGCAAAACCCTCTTTGAATACTCAAGAATACCTGAATTTTCAAGGGTGGAAAGTGTCCGTTTCGCAGAGAGAGCATATATAGAACCAGAGAAACAGAATACATGAATATTACTTTCCAACAAAGGATTGATGTCAATTCAGAACTCGAGGGAAACAGATTTGTGTCGATCACATAGCACGACAATTTCTATACGTGTTCTACATTTTACGGGAAGCTCCTCAACTTTCTACTCATGTACCAGTTCATCCTTCTTCCATGGCCAAAACCATGAGTTTCGACTCTTCTCTCATCGTAGGTCTTACTCTTACTTCTACATCAAACGAGTTTCTCAATACGAGAACAATATATTACAGCATCACCAATAATTATTGGTCTATTGTGCCAGCAATGTGTTGAACCCAAGTTCCATCCACGCCATGCCGCCTTTTTTCTACTCTTGCTTCATTTTGCCTTAATCATGCCTATTTACATGAAACCTTTGCTTCTCAGCATGTCCTCGCAGCCTTCAGTGTCCAGATCCGACCCAACCACCCGCTTTCCCAAGCTTTAAGATCAACGATCCTCCTCTTATTTAGCGTTCCAGTATGCCCCCGTGTCTCCACTGCCATAAGACTATTCGATGAGTCCATGCCGGTTGATTCCCTTGCAATCTCGTTCACCAACTCTAACACCTCACTCATCTTAGGGCGTAACTTTGCGTTCTTATGCAAGCATTTGTTGGCTACCGTTGCAAGCTTGTACACAGACTTGATGTGATATTTGCCTTGAAGCCTGCGGTCCACTATCAACTTAAACTTTTTTGAATCAGATAGGTATGGCTTCACCCATTCTAAAAGCTTCTGTTCACTCTTGGGGAGGTTACGATCTAAAGGGCGCCTACCAGTGATTAGTTCATAGAGGAAAACCCCATAGCTCCATACATCATTCTTCGACGTGAGACGTCCAGTTTGCAGGTATTCAGGAGCAGCATATCCCATGGTTCCTACAACCTGGTACAGAACCATCATTAAACAATACAAGAAATATACTTAGAAACATCCATCACACAAAAAATGTCAAGGAAGACATGCATGAGAGAGACACTATGTCGTACTTTAATTTATTTTTGTCATAGTTGTACCTTAATCAATAGCGTAACAAATTTTGGGCAAGGGTTTATGTTTTTAGCATGTTTGACTTCTAAAAAAGGAAGACGGCAGGCAGTTGTATAATCGCAATCACAAGGCATAATTTTCATGATGTCCAGATCCCACTACTACAGATACAAGCGTGTCGCACGCGCATATATGTGGATGTGCTTGCGCATGTCTGCAACGTGTAAAATTTTAGCGCCCCACCAGGCATACAGCATGTAGAAATCACTTTCAGGATGTCGTCATTCAGATTTTTCCAAACTTCTCATGGATGAAGGCACTATTTTTACTTTAATAAGTCTGACAAGGAAGCATTGCAAAGAGATTAAAAGGATATCAGGGTTTTCTATGGAGTTGTACCAAACTCGGACCATTCTCAAAATTGATTTGGGTTCCAAATACAAAGTCACATGCATAAAAGGCTGATTAAACTTGATGAAGCACACAAGCCCATTTTAGCAGTAGCTTGATGAAGTACATCATCCCAACCCCCAAAAAGCCAAAGTAACAAGAACATGCGTAGCGAAGGATATTAAAAAGGGGGAACAAAATTAAGTCATGTTGAATTGATCTAAGTAGAGTATTATTAAATCGTCTGCCATAGTAAATGGTCCATCAGAGTGCTATTTGTACCTCTTATTAATCTTTATGTATATACGTACTGCATAAAGACTGTTGTAAAGCTTTAACATACAATTAACGCTAGCCATTGATGCATCAGGATTATTGTTATGGATAGAAAGTTAACCATTGACAGTGCCCAACTAACTTTCAGAAACGTTAAAGCTTCTAAAGACAAAAAGTACAATAGCCTGGTCACTAAATTGTTCTTAAAGAACAAAATTCTTCAAGCAAATCTTTCTGTGACTAGACTGTCTTCATAATAACGAAAATGAATACTAGCTGAGAAGGTAAAAATTATGGGAGATGCTACTGAATAGAGCTTTAGTTATTTAGCACTGAGTTGTGTCTTTAAGTTAGGTAGGAAAATATGGGCAATAAATAAAAGAATGATCAATCAATAGGAGCATACCGCTGTTGATACATGAGTTAAACCCTCTTGAGGTCCGAGTCTTGCTAATCCAAAGTCCGACAACTTGGCATTCCATTGCTCATCCAGTAAAATGTTCGACGATTTGAAATCTCTAAAAATTATCTGTAACAAAAATCACCCAAAAGTTAAGTAAGAAGCCAGGATTTTCAGATATGTAATCCTGGCCAATGAGAAAGGCTGCTGCCATGTCACTTTACTCAAGCAAAAGATTTCAGAAAAAGTAGAAGTTTCTCATAAT
Organism: Lenwebbia sp. NSW1173648; assembly: GCA_029784005.1. Lineage (NCBI taxonomy): Eukaryota > Viridiplantae > Streptophyta > Magnoliopsida > Myrtales > Myrtaceae > Lenwebbia > Lenwebbia sp. NSW1173648. Next base: position 28,794,059 of record JARCGZ010000002.1, read on the forward strand.
CATCTAGAGTCATCCCAATTGAGTCCCATATCTAAAACGAAAGAAACCGCAAAGTACGGAGGCAGAAGGTTACAGAAAAGAAAGGGAAAAGGAAACTTGAAATGAAGAGGATGAGAAAGGAAATTTCGGTTCTAGTGGACAAGTGATGCCTAAGTGCTATCGAAATGGGACGGCTGAACTAGAATGAAGAGAAAACAAATGATGCCATTTATGAGTCAACGTAATATGGATCAAGGTAGTAACCTGGAAGTCCATCTGCTCATGTAAGTATGTCAGGCCACGAGCAGTATCTTGAGCTATTCTTAGTCGCATTCCCCATGGAAGGGTTGTTTGGGAGCGAGATGATAAATGATCATCAACGCTTCCATTTGGCATATACTCATATATCAAAAGCCGTTGAATTCCTCTTTCATCGTCCTCAGCACAGTATCCAACTAATTTTACAAGATTTGGATGCTCAACGACACCAAGAACATTAACTTCCGTCACCCATTCTTTATGTCCCTGCAGATAAATAGCAAGCCGAAACTACACTATTACGTATAATCCTTAAAAACAGATGATTACACATGATTAGGGAGGATAAAGTTTTACCTGGGTTCCTTTCCGGCCCAGCTGCTTGACAGCCACCTCAAGTTTTTTAGATGGATCTTCTGTACTCTTGATCATACCCCTATAAACGGACCCAAAGCCACCCTCTCCAATCATCACAGAGCGGCTGAAGTTCTTGGTGACTGATTTGAGTTCTGACACAGTGAAGGTTCTCAGATTGCTCTGCGAAACACTAGGAAAAGCAGTCCTCCCCACAGATTCGGTGCTTTCTTCAGAGAGGTTTCGAGAATTCAATTCAGAGCCAGTTCTCCTAACATCAGAGTCGGTAAATATAGAAGCTGTGGACTGAGCGGAAACCCACTTCGGAGTTTTCACATCATCCTTCTTGTCCCCATTTAAAAACGAAAAGCACTTCATAGCTGTAAACCCAGGAGATAAATCAGAGATAGAAACACCTCATCGTATAAAAGATACACATTGAACAGCACCCGGTTTCAACGGGGTTAGGTGAGTCCATGATTCATGTTATCATCATCATTCACAAGTTACTATTTCTCCCAGGTTAAATGGCTAACGCAAATGGGGCTTTGAAGATCGAAGCACACAAAAATACCAGAAGTTAAAGATAAAAAAGGTTTCCAGCAACCGGTCGATGCATTGATGAACAAAACAAGGCAAGTTTGATCACACGAATTACATCAAACGCGTCAACCGCTCTCGCAACAGGGAATCCTTCATCAATCAAATGAAGCAACTACGAGCATATTCATGCCAAACGATGATCCAAAAACTCACCTTGGAACCTTCCCTTCGCGGTCTTTCACATAAAACCCAGCTGTGAAATCAATCAAATTCCCGATTTTGAGGGAAACTAGAAGCAACCCACTTAGAAAGACTTCAAAAGGTTTGAGCAGAGAGCTTCCGAGTCCGAGGAAAAAGTCAACAAAACGGCAGCTTCAAGTCAGCTCGCAAACCAAAAGTAACGAACAGAAAGATCAAAATGCACCCAAAAGAAAGGGAGAAAAAAGGGAATTGCAGCTCCGTATCTGTCATTATTAAGACAGATATGGTTCCGATACGTCCGTGTGAGACTGGGACAGAAACCTTTGAAATTTAGACCGTGTGGGTCAGCTTGAGACTTGAGAGAGAGAGAGAGAGAGAGAGAGAGAGGAATTTTTGGGATCTCATAAACAAAGCTTATCCCCCATTCGCTTCTTAGAAAAAAATGGATCTTTATATTCCTAAGCTTCGTTAAACGATGGCGGCTATTTCATATTCTCGCCATTGATGACGGCCGTGTTGAACCCTCTTCACACTTCATATTTCTCTGCTTTTCTTTTTTCCTGTTCTTCTTTTGGTAGATTATCAAAGCATTATCGTTGCGCACTCAGTAATTTGAAATTAATCTTTTACAATATATCCTTACAAAGTGTCCATATTATATTTAGACCACATAACGAGAAGTTTAAGGAAATGAGATTTGCCGTAAGTACGGCCTCTCTAGGTGGAAAATATTTTCTTTATCGAAATTTCGATGTGTTTTGCTAAATTAAAGAAAAAGGGTTAGTATCGATAAAAATTCCAAACTGGATACCCCACGGCACCTAAATCTCAGATTTATTTTCATCTCATAAATAGTCACAAACTAATCTCCGATCTGAAAAAATAAAATCTCCGACCCAAATTTACTCTCCGTTGGCATTCCATTCAATTTTCCATTATGATGTAAATATGCGACACACGTGAGGTTGCCGGTCGAATATGCTAACGGAGGGTAGATTTAGATCAGGAAAACTACTTTTTTTTTTTAATGGGTTTCGATGAATGTGTTCGTGGATTACAAGTTTGGAAATCTTTTAATGTTAGCGTGATGTTTGCTCTACACTTTGGATAGTTTAGCTGAAGAGGTCTTCTTCCCCGGTAACTGGCATAGGTCAAGTCCAACAAAATACTTGACCATGTGCCCCAAAGAAGAAACCCAAAAACAGAAGCTTCCATGAACCAGAAGGGATAAATCTTGGTATCTTCCTTTTTTTTTTCCATGGATGTCCTCTTCAAAAACATACTGCTTACATACCATAATTAGTATATCAATTTTTGTACAGATTGCAGATAGACATCTGATAAAATCACTCGGTATATCAATTTTGTACTACCAATATAAGCACGACACGGTCAAACCTTGGCCTGTCCATAGAGGGAAAGAGTGATGCAAGTGATACGATCTGTCAAGTGACCCCATTAATGCAAATGGCTGTGATGGCGTGAATATTGAAAGAATGGACGCTGTGCCGCGTAACCGTTCGATGTAATTCCCGTGAGAATCAATTGGAGAAGGGCAGTCAAGATTGTAGACTCCCAATTCAGTGTCAAACACGGCGCGCGATTGAACCATCATGACTTTTGCTTGTGCCCTTTTGCCTTTTACAATTTGTCCATTCCTTCAAATTAGCCACCTCTCTCTCCTGACCGTTGCTTCATCCTAAAATGGGGACTTGCCACGTTTCTCAAACTCCATTGTTTGCTTCTCCACAAGCTCTTCACGTTCCCTTGAGCATAACAAGAATTGACCCATTACTCTGATCTCGATCCTTAAGCTGAAACATTCCAGAAAAAGACGCTTAATTCACGATTCTTCTGCGAAAATGTCAGTATTGGATTTCCTGACATTGCCATTGTTCAATGATTGGCATCATGGTGCAAAGTTGATATTGACATTGCATACAATTCAAGTGCCTTTTTGATACATGTATTTTAAGTTTGATCCTGGATGCCGGCCTTTACATGCCATTTCAAGAGCTCTATTTGATCCTAATGAGAAGGGGAAGGGATTGCAGATGCCGTCGTGTCTACCTCGTGTCTCTCTTTCTGGTTGTTTTCTTCAGTTTCTTGGGTCGCGCGAGCTCTGTGGATGGGGATGATTACAGTCAGACCAACAACCCAACCGTGTTGCCTCTCGTCACAGAGCTAATCTATGGCCGGCTTTCGAATCTTACCTCGTTTTTCAGAGCCGATATATCACGCAGCTTGGGCTTCTGCATTAAGGATGTGTGAGTGCTCCTTCTGTGTTTGCTCTCTTATCGGTCATGCTTGTATGATTTCCCTTCTGATCGAATGTTGTTTTGGCCTTCAGGGATGCCGAGTGGAATGGGGCGTTTAACTTTACAGGGAAACTGGATTTTTTGACTTCTTGTGTCGAGAAAACCAAAGGTGTGTGAGCTTTAGCACAATCTCGGATTCCCTCCATCTTTTATTGAAACCGCTTTGTCTCGGAGAGGGAAAGAGAAAGATGCTCTTCAGTGACATGGTAAATTGAAAGACTTATTGAGTTATAGTTAAGCACATTGGAAAAGTAGGGAAAAAGACTAAAAAGAAAGCTTTTTAAGACAGATGAGGATGATTTCACAAATTATCTAGCAGAAGTTGTAATCGTGCTTCTTTTGCATCTTCCGATGGTGGTAATATTTTGGATTAACAGGAGATCTTACCAGAAGAATTTGCACAGTCGCAGAAATCAAGTTCTACTTCAGTAGTTTCTTCGAAAACGGGCTAACAAGCACAGATTATCTAAGGCCTAACAAGAACTGCAATTTGACTTCTTGGGCTTCTGGATGTGAACCTGGATGGGGTTGCTCGGTGGAAACAGATCAGAAGGTCGACCTCAAGACCTCAAAAGAGATGCCTTCGAGGACACATGACTGTCAACCTTGCTGTGAGGGCTTCTTCTGCCCTCAGGGTATTACTTGCATGATACGTAAGTATATGACTGAATCTCAGATGTAAACTATTAGATGTAAATTCTGAAATAGAAAATTTTTCATAGTATATGCTTCCTAAGAGCAGATATTGATCGAAAAGTGAAAAGTGAATACGACAGAAAAATTTGGCAATAATCTAGTTAAAATATTATGGTGTTACTCCACTGAATTACCATTTAAGGTAAGGTAATGCATGGATAAGGTTTCCAATTCTTGGACCAATCATAAGCAGAACAACTACATTATCCCAGAAAATTGTTGAAATGCTATAAGCATAATTGGGAGCTCGAACTGGCCAAATGAAGGTTTTAGTAGGCCATGACTACAGAACAAATTTGGCTAATGGAAAAGGGAAAATTTCGGGAAGGAAAAATTGACATAAAACAATGAGTGCAAATGCTTTCCAGGTATATGTGTAAATTTCCATCAAAGAGGCAAATGATGGTCTTAAATTCTGAAGCTATTTTCAGTGCAAAGATAGTAGTAGTTGATAGGCAATTTTATAGATGCAAAAACGAAGTAGGAACTCTCCTTATCCTTTGGGTTGACGAGATTTTGCAAGAACAATAATAAATGAAGCAACTTTAAGTGCATTACTCTGGTTCTGCGGCTCTAAAAGTTGACTGCTCTTATGGTTACGGTATGCTGGGCTTTGGACGCTTATCTTGGCTTCCATGTGCTGTTAGGTTGATTTTCCAAAGAAAAAGAAATAGGAACTCTGCTTATATCTGTTGTCTTCCTTTTCTTGTCAATGAAGCTTGTCCTTTAGGTTCCTACTGTCCCTCGGCAACACTCAATAAGACAACTGGAACATGTGATCCGTAAGTTTCTGGAAGTTGTGAATTGCTTTTCCCTTCCCTTTGCTACATTTATGTACTTAAGGGCAAGATATATTGCAGATACAGTTACCAAATCCCGCCGGGACAGCCGAATCACACGTGTGGCGGAGCAGATATTTGGGCCGATGTCCAGAGGGGCAGCGAGTTATTCTGCTCTGCGGGATCGTACTGCCTGACTACCATCAAAAGAATGCCTTGCAGTAGTGGGTATTAATTTCCATCCAAGGCTTGATACTTTTAAAAATTACGATATTAAACCCGAACAGTGTCACAGACCTCTCTGGGAAACTTAGTTCATAATCTACCATGCATAATGCACTATAAACCAATTTTCCATGCTCGCAAAAAGGTTGATGTCTCTCTGTTCATTTTCAGACACTACTGCAGGACGGGTTCGACCTCAGAGAGAGGTGAGTTTTAATTGGTCCTTCGGATTTTGATTTCATGACATGCTGAACAGAGACCTGTCTGTATATCTACATTTCTCTACTTTGTCCATCTATGTACTTAGAGGTTCCATTTAATTTGGGGGGCGGATCTAATTTTGTTTGTGCTAACCATTGTAGAATGCTTCAAGTTCACTAACTGCCCCAAAAGCACCACCACCCAAAATATCCATGCATATGGTATCATCCTTATAGTAAGTACAATATCCATGCATATGGTATCATCCTTATAGTAAGTACATCTTTGATTATGTATCTTTTTTGCACTGGACTCATTTCACTCTGTGAGACACGAATTATATCAGCTTGGAAGTTTTTCAGTGTACATCTTGCATAGAAGAACTAATTCTAGGATTGTTTCACAATGACCTTGAAAGATCCTTAATTTTTTTTTGCTTGGAACAACATTTACTAGCTCATGGGATTATTGTGCACATCAATAGATGCTAATGAAATGAAAAGGTTTAGAACAGCCAAATACAATTTGCAGATCTTCCAAGTGCTGATTGACCATGAAATGCAAACTTTTCAATTCAGGCTGCTGTAAGCACTCTACTGATCATTATATACAACTGTTCTGATCAAGTTCTCACCACTCGGGAAAAAAGGAAAGCTAAATCTAGGGAAGCTGCAGCAAGACATGCAAGAGAAACCGCACAAGCTCGGGAAAGGTGGAAATCGGCAAAAGATGTTGCTAAAAAACGTGCGGTGGGCTTGCAACAACAATTGTCCCGTACATTTTCTCGCCAAAAATCCAGAATGCAACAGGACCAGTCAAAAGTTGTGAATCAAGCTAAACCTGACACAATGTCTGCATTACCTCCATTAGGTACTTCCAGTTCTTCTGGCCAATCATCTTCTGCTTCAAAGGAGAAAAAAGAGCCAAGCAGCCTTACCAAGATGATGCGTGCTCTTGATGAAGATCCAAATAGTCAGGGAGGATTCAATATTGAAATTGGAGATAAGAATATTAAGAAGCAAGCACCTAGGGGTAAGCAAATGCATACACGTAGTCAAATTTTTAAATATGCATATGGTCAGCTTGAGAAGGAGAAAGCGCAGCAAAATAAGAACTTGACCTTCTCGGGAGTGATCTCTATGGCTACTGATACTGAAACGAGAACCAGGCAAAGAATTGAGGTTGCATTTAAAGATCTAACTCTCACATTGAAAGGAACGAACAAACATCTGCTCAGGTGTGTCTCTGGAAAAATCATGCCTGGCCGAGTCTCTGCTGTCATGGGTCCATCAGGAGCTGGAAAAACTACATTTCTTTCTGCTCTCGTTGGAAAAGCTACTGGGTGTACTATGACAGGTTCAATCCTCATCAATGGGAAAGACGAATCCATCCGTTCATACAAGAAAATCATTGGTTTTGTACCACAGGATGATATTGTTCATGGAAACTTGACTGTTGAAGAGAATCTTCGTTTTAGTGCTAGGTGCAGGTATGTGAGAAGTTATCTGCCGTGAAGCTTAGCTACTTTTGTGCATTGTGACTAATCATTTGCTGATTTAGATTCATATTGATACCGGACTTTAGCACTATAAGCAAGGAAATAACAAAGAGTCGAACAGATTATCGCGGTAGTCAATTCTAAACATTTGAAAAGAGATGCAAAATCGCTTTTCTTCATAATGCATAGTTTCCAAGGGTCCTCCTTTCCCATAGTCAATTGCACGTTAGTGGTTTTCCTCCTCGTCTATCCTACAAGCAATGATGGGCATTAGTATTCTTTCACACTATGTTACTTATCCTTCTCATTTGCTATACTTAGAAGCCTTCATGCCTTTTTTTCCCCAATGTAACATGTAAGTCAAGAAGGTTGTCCTCTCTGAACACTTTGTGGCATGATCACTAGCACACTGAATTTATTTGTTTCTTGTCAGTAACTTGTGACCAAGTAGTTTGAAAGGACAAGTCTTTTTACGTTGTCTGGCATGCCCTGAATATGTTTGCCCTCGACATTCTGGATCAAAGTCATGGGTCACTCAGTCGTGCATTTTTCAGATTGCTTTCTAGTAACTTATGTTTTCTAATTTAGTTCCCTGGTTGGAATGGCCAAATAGACTATCTGCAGACATCCCAAAACCGGATAAAGTACTGATTGTTGAAAGAGTTATCGAGTCCTTGGGACTGCAGACAGTGAGGGATTCTCTGGTTGGCACGGTGGAGAAACGGGGAATTTCTGGAGGCCAGAGAAAACGTGTCAATGTTGGGCTAGAAATGGTCATGGAACCTTCACTGCTAATTTTGGATGAGCCCACATCTGGTTTAGATAGTTCATCTTCCTTGTTACTACTTAGAGCACTGCGTCGTGAAGCACTTGAAGGAGTAAATATCTCCATGGTTGTTCACCAACCAAGGTACGCTTTTACTTTCTGTTTCAAATGAAAAGAATTATAATCAAGAGAGAGAACTTGCATCTACTTTTGTGTCTTTTCTCTGACACTGTCACTTATTCCATGCCTAATATACCCAGTAAGATCATTAATCTACTAATTCCTTGTTCAAGTGAAAGTAAGTGAATGATCATTTAGTTGTTTATGGATTCTAATGAATTTCTCTTTGACCCACCTTGTTGTGATTGGGAAAACAATCTCGGGATATTCATGACATCCAATTTGTCTTGGCACGTGCATGGTCTAGGGCTAGGGACGCCGGTTCTATGCGTGTCTCAGCCACTGTCATCATCAACATCAGAAAGTGGTTCCGGTTGCAAAGAGTTGTTACGTCAAATTACTCTTAAAAGCATAAGAATGAAGCTGGGATTAAGGCATTTGTTAGTTGCATACAGTATTCCGTGCTTGGGTTTGGGTATTGTCTATATTATATGTTTTGAGTGCTTCGCGAAGGAGCATTCTTCACTTAGTTCTTCAAAAAATTATTAGTTTAAACTTAGCTGAAACTCTAAAGATGCATGATAATTGTTTTCCCTCGTATTGTCTCGATTAGTCGAAGGTAATCATTGCGCTTCCTTATCCAGCTACGCTCTATTTAAGATGTTCGATGATCTAATACTTCTAGCAAAAGGTGGGCTCACGGTGTACCACGGATCTGTCAAAAAGGTCGAGGAATATTTTTCTGGAATTGGGATCACTGTTCCAGAACGCGTCATTCCTCCAGACCACTATATTGACATCTTGGAGGGCATCATAAAACCAACTGCAGCAGGGGCCAATCCCGAACAGCTTCCTATAAGGTGGATGCTGCACAACGGATATACAATACCCCCAGATATGCTCCGACTTGCAGATGGACTAGAAAAGTCTTCTACTGATACAAATGCAAGCAACGCGTCAGATCCTAGTGCTGGAGGCACTGAACAATCATTTGCTGGAGATCTCTGGCAGGATGTCGTCTTTAATGTTGGGCTTAAGCGTGATTATATAGAGCATAACTTTGTGAAGTCCAAGGACTTGTCCAACCGCATCACGCCCGGTGTACTTCGTCAATATCGATATTATCTGGGGAGGTAACAAATTCGTACTTCTGGACATGAACACTACCACCACAATTCAAATTCTCTGGTTCTCTTGATTAAAGCTGCAACAATGTAACTTGAATGCTTTCAATACTTTGAGCCCTTGAGGTTTAAGATACTTGATGAGCCAGAAGTATTTGGTCAGATGCCACATAATGCTAAAATCTGAGAACTTCATCATTCTAGTGGGTATTTCTGTACTTCACTGAAAAAATCAAAATTTTGTTTCTAAAATGCATCTGAATGGACTTACCTGGACAATATTGTGCAGGCTAAATCTGAAACTCTAAACTGTATGTGTTTCTTCATGACTTTTACCTTTCAACTTTTGGTTTTTTTTTTTAAGTTTCTGAATTTGAAATTCAACTTTTATACAATTTTGAATGACTAAAATTTTCACGCTTGTAAAAGATTAATAGTTAAACTTGCCAAATTTTCCAGTATTTTTCCACACATTAGAGTATGATTTCTACGGTTGTCGGAAATTCAAATGTGGCCTGTTCACAGATCTCTGTATCTCAACAAAGTTTCTGGATTATAGATTCTGAATATTTGTTTTAATAACCAAGTTACTGATCTACCTAGACTGATATTCAGGGTAGGGAAGCAAAGACTACGAGATGCTCGGATACAAGCAGTCGATTACCTGATACTCTTACTAGGAGGAGCATGCTTAGGTACTCTTGCCAAGGTCAATGATGAGACTTTCGGGGTCCTCGGTTATACTTACACAGTCATTGCTGTATGTAAGTTTATCGTCCCCTTTGAATTTGATTAATAGCTACGTGCAAATTGAAACATCTTATTAGTAATTGAGGCATACTTACTTGATTGAAGAACATAACCATCTTCTGTTACTGGTCATTGAACCTGGCATATCGTACAACTGTTTTCCGCATCTCTTTCTTACCAACATCCAATTCATTTCCAATCTGCAGCATTACTTTGCAAGATCGCAGCACTGAGATCATTTACCCAGGACAAATTACAATACTGGAGGGAAAGCGATTCGGGAATAAGCAGTCTGGCCTATTTCTTATCCAAAGATACAGTTGACCATTTCAACACAGTGATCAAACCACTGGTTTATCTGTCCATGTTCTATTTCTTCAGTAATCCGAGATCGTCTTTTGCTGATAATTACACTGTTCTGCTTTGCCTCGTGTACTGTGTAACCGGGATAGCTTACATATTTGCAATCTTCCTTCAGCCCGGCCCCGCCCAGCTGGTATGTATCTGATCCCAATGAACAATCCATCGCCGCAATTAATTGGACATTAACCCACATTTATCTGCAACTTACCATTTGTCGTGGGACTTCTCTTCAACATGCAGTGGTCTGTGCTTCTTCCTGTGGTTTTGACTCTCATTGCAACACAGCAACAAACGGAACACCGCCTTGTGAAGCATCTAGGAGAATTGTGCTACCCCAAGTGGGCTCTGGAGGCTTTTGTCATCGCAAATGCTGAAAGGTTCTTTCATCATATAGACAACTATAATTTCTGCAAGCAATAGGTCTTCAGTTTCAACACCGACTTATAGAACACTAACTTCGGAGAGAAAAATAGAAAGGGGAGGCCATTTTCGGGAGTCGAATTCATGCCCAATGGGAAATGCGCATCTTCGAAATTCATCAATTGATGATGATTAAGATCATAAGGATATGACAGTCCTCATTATTTCGCCATTCCATTCGAATGCATTCCTTGAGACGAAACTGTGAAGTCCTGTTTTACCTTGAATAACAAAACATAGTTCTACATTATCTGAAGCTATTTGATGTTGAGAATCTCTGATCTTCAGGTACTCGGGAGTGTGGCTGATCACTCGCTGTGGAGCACTAATGGAGAATGGTTACGATCTTGGCCATTGGTCTGTTTGTCTGATACTCCTCATACTCATGGGCGTCGTTAGTCGCGCTGTAGCATTCTTGTGCCTCATTACCTCCCAGAAGAAGTGAATTCCAGCTTCCCTTCTTGCTGACACCTTTTTTCTTAGTAGCACTGAAGGAGTCTCGTCTCGCTCGTCTGTACATAATACTAACTCAGAGGTAGATTCAAAGGTCAGGCAAAGGTAAACGTGCATCGTCTTCGAAGAAAACCGGTGGTGAAAGACAGGATGTACAAATTCCAGGAAACAGGCTGCACATTATGCAAGTTAAAAGTATCGGGATCATGTTGTGCGCAATCAAAATCCTGGTATGCAGAGTGTTTTTACCCATAGGTGAATGCTGTATTCTCAATCGTTTCGAGACCAGCCAAATGTTGGTCGAACCTGTCTCGACATTCGGATGATCGGATATGCAGAATGAGATGGAAATATAAAAATTTTGCTGTCTAAATTTTGTGACAGTGATACACACAACATGTTGTGGAACCAGTGAACATTAATCTGCAGATACATGAACTAATGAGTTCGACGAGTTATATACGTATGGACTCTCTTACTTGTGAGAAAACTCGAGCACCTGCAAGCCCATGCATGGTCAGCAGCACCCCAGGCATTTATAGCAGCCTCAGAAATTGACAGGATCGGCCGCAAAGGACAATGAGCTTCCAAGTGACCGTACTTCACTATCCGGACAGCCGGACAACCAACATGATGAGTGAAGAAGAATCCTAGATTGACTATTGAAAGAGTAGTGGAAAAAAGTCACCGTGCAATGTATTTTTTCAGCAGCACATTGACCGCGACATCTCAAGTCCCACATTGATCGAAAGAAGTCCCCTTCTTGAGCAATTAATATAGTCCACATCTACCCTAAATGATCACTAAATATTTCTTTGAAGGCTCAACATGTGGGTAGGCCTCCCTTCAATAAGAATGGACCGTGGACCAATTGGCCCTTGCTCGATCCAACAAGGGTAAGGAGTGTACGCCGGGACGAGAACGCCCGGACAAAGTGCAGCACTTGACCGGTTGTCGAGATGCACGTGACCAGTTTTTAGGATGAAGGAAGGGTCGAGAATTCATGGAACCACACGCCGAATTAAGACGAGTATCGCTTGGCGACGGGATCATCACTTACGAAAATGTTATTTCAACATGTGAAACCTAAGAGCCACGTTTGAGCTCCGTTTATTTCGCGAAAAATGTGACATTTTTGAAAAATATTTTCCGAAGAGTCATTTTTCCAAAAAATGGCAATATTTTTCTAGTATTTTAGCTGAGACCTGAAAATGAACTGAAATTTTCTGTCATTTGATAAGGAAAATCTTATTTAATTTTTCTATATAGATATGCACTATCCAAACTCTAGCGACTTAGGCATGGGTAGCCAAGGAACACGGCACAAGCACCGAGGTCTCAACCCCAAACCCCCGACTCTCAGGCATGAGCATGGGCACTGGTCTTGGATCCACCACAATCGAGCCCAAAAATTAGAGCGCACATGGTAACACTTCTGCTTTAGAAATCAACTTCTGGTTACTTCTACTCCAGAAGTTGATTTCTAATCAGAGAAATTTGTTTGTTAACGGTTGAAAATTTCTACTTCTAGAACATTATTAACACGAAATTTTCTACGAAAAATTATTGTCAGCGGCCAAAAATTATTCTACTTCATTTTTAATTTTTTTAATTTTCTTTAAAAATAATTTTTATTATTAATAAATATTATTTATTTTTTACTCCAGCGACCAGAGACAGCAACTCAATGGCGGCGGTGGGCGGCGGTGATTGTGATGGTGGGCGGCGGCGGTTGGCAGTGGTCAGCAATGAGCGACGGTGGTTGGCGGCGGCCGGTAGTGGGCAGTAGTTGGCCGCCGGCGAAGGTCGGCAGTGGCCGGCGACGGCAGAGGCGTGGTTGGGAGAGAGAGGTGCTGAAAATGAAAAAAGGCCGAAGTGAGAGAGATATTGATGTTGAGAGATTTCTACTTCTGAAAGAGAAGTAACCTGTTTTAATTGTTAAAATTGGCTCAAAAACAACTTTAGAACTAGAAATTTACTTCAGAAGTAGAAATGTAATGTTGCGTAACCAAATATATTTCTACTTCAGAAGTTACATTACCAGACAGCACGAGCATCTAAGGGGGCGCAGAAATTCATTTCCAGAAGTGTTATCATGCGCGCTCTTAGATACTCGTGCCTAGCTCCCTAGCGCCTCGGCCTAAATCTACAAAGGCGGCGCCTAGGTCCCCGGTGCCTAGGCCTGGGTCAATCGAGGTCTGGACCCGGACCCCGATATTAATGCACGCGCCCAAGTCCATCAAGGCTGGGCCCTGGACCCTTGCGCCCAAACTCGAATCCATCAAGGTCAAGCCCATGTCCCTTGCGCTTGAGCCTAAGACCCCGACGCTAGGGTTCGGGTCTGTCGACGCTAGGCCCTAGTCCCCGACGCTCGCACCTGAGTCCCCGGCACTTGCGCTGCGCCCGAGTCCATCAAGTTTGGACCCTGGTCCATCGAGGACGGGCTCAGGATCGAGAACGCAGCACCCAAGCCTAGGTCCATTGAGACTGAACCTAGGACCACGGTGTCGGCGCTCGGATCCCCAACGACCGAGCCCGGGTCCATCGAGGCAAAGTTCGGTACCGGGACCACGGCACTTGTTCCTGGGACCATGTAGGTCGGGCCTGGGACCCTCGGCACTCACGATAAGGTCCCTGGCGCCCACAACGCTAGTGCCAGTAACCACAGTACCCGACATCCGTACTCGCGTCCATCGAGGTTAGGCTCGAGTCACCGATGTCCGGGTCCTCGGCAATTAGGTGTGGGCACAGACATTGAGATCCCGAGCTTGGCCTCTGTGGACCTAAGCTCAAGCGCCGGACCTAGCCTCGATGGACTTGGGGTCTAGCGTCTTGGGCACAGGCACCGACATCAAGATCCTGGGTGTAACCTCGATGGACCCGAGTACAGGGGCCAGGGACATGGGCCTAATCTCAATGGGGCACGATGGATTCGGGTTCGGGCACTTGAGACCTGGACACGAGCATTGGGTTCAGGGCTTGGCCTCAATGGACCCTGACGCGGGAGTTGAAATCTACAGCCCAGCCACGATGGACTCGGGTCCGAGCGCTAGGGATCTGGCCCTGTTCGAAGGTTCGCCGTTGTCGACAAAGAGATGTTTAAACCCTTTTTGCAACGGGGCTCTGATTTCCTTCGGACAGCTTTAACCCAATTGAAAAATCGCGCACGCGTCGATGAGGAGCACGTGCGAACGGTGTTTCGGACATGAAGCGCGCATTATATTAGTACCAACTTTTGTCTAGTCATATCGCGTGCATGCATATATAAAACCATTTCGATTCCGTCGCAAGAATAAAAACATTAAAAAAAGGAAAAGAAAAAGAAAAAACAGACATCATCCTCACTCTCTCTCTCTTCTCTCTCCCTCTGCATCACGATCATGATGTGATTTCGTGGCGCGATTTGGCGGTCGCGAGCTTTTCTCGTGCGGACATTCGCCCGAATTCCTCTGACACCGTCTCCTCTAGGTCAAATCTCTCTCTCTCTCTCTCTCTCCCTCCCTCCCTCCCTCCTTCTCTCTCTCTAAGTCGAGCTAGTTAAACCGGTGCTGTCTGGAGTGGAGTGCGCAGATCTCGCTGCTTTTCTGCTGCTCGTGCTCTTCAGTCTCGACTTTCAGTCTCGCTTCGGGTAGATCGGAGGGATTTTGAGCTCGCTTCGCTCATGAACGAGGTTCGTCTTCGCTTCCTTATGTCCACATTGCTTTTCCGATTGTTTTGTTTTGTTTCCCCCTTAAAGATGCTCCTTTTGTGATGGAGTGCATGCTTTGGTTGTCCTGAAATCGAGAGGAGGAAGGATCCGATCGTGGCTGTTGTGATGGATGAGTTTTACTGATCCTTGAGCTAAATGATCGTGGTTTGGCGATTGTTTCTCCAAGTGGTCATGTCTAAGAAAGGGGGACAAACAGACAGACAGACAGACAGACATGTCTCACGATCGTACTAAATATTGAGCCTCTATGACGTAGTGTTTTTCCAGTGCTAGTTTGTGGCTTTTGTCTGTAAATTATTTTTACGGATTTGTACGTATTCATCGGTTTCACATTCTAATATGTGATTTCTTCAACTAATTAAGGTGATTTATTGTGTCTGCTGACTGCGGAAGTGGTAATTGCCATTCAAAAGACTGTAATGAGTTCCACTTAATGCTGTTATTCTGAAGTGTAAAAAAATGTTTGCCCTTTGATACTGCTTGTCAAATAGTTTTGCAGTTGTCAAAAGCTCAGCAGACTATTAAAAGCGTGCATCATTCGCATGATTGAATAAGGGAGGGTAGGAAGAGAATAACCATTTTGCCAGGATAGAGTAGAATTGGAACAAAGATGCTGCATTTTGGTGATGTTAAGTGGGATGAACAACTTTCGTTTTCAAGGTGGACTGGATTGCCATCATTAGCTTCAACTAAAGCAGAATGTTTCATAGTCTTCACTAATAGTGGGAAAAATGAGAAACTTCGCTTTTCAAAGTTATATAAGAGCCTTCTTATTATGAGCAAAGTGGGGTTCAATGGCACAAATTTCGTTTGCATGGAAGTTTGATGATCTTGAAGGAAATTCTATTAGCCACAGGCTTATTTCCTACATAGAATCTACTCTCTCTCTCTCTCTCTCTCTCTCTAGAAGCACTCGAGTTCTATGTAGTCAGTTGGTTCTTTGCAGACATGCTTAGATGTTCTCCTGTTTACAGTTGTTGTTAATTCTAAGTGACAATCTCTATTTGAGTCGTTTCTATTGCTGAAACTGCATTCATCTTCCATTCTTGATAGGTTAAAGAAGAAGAATCTTTTGTCCCACCTATAGAAGATGAAACTACTGAAGTCGAGCATTTACTCGAAGAGCCTGAAAATGATTACTTCTCAGTGGATGGTGTCTTTTGCTCTAACAAGGAGAATACCGGGAAGTTCTTGGATGTTAAAGACTTTCATGAAGAAGTGGAGTTTAGCCTCAGAGCTACCAATTGTAAGATAGAGCAACCTGCCTTTTTTCAGTTTTGTGTTCATTGAATCAAATTGGCAGGTTCTTCAGCGGAAGCAGATTAAAATGAGATTCTCATGCATATGAGTTGGATGTTTTCTTCTCCATTGCTACCCTCCATAGACATTTTACAGCTCCATTCCTTGCATGTATCTAACTCTGACAGATTGCATGCACTAAAAAGTAGGAGAAATTTAGTAGTAAGATTTACTCTAAATATATTGCTAACTTAAGTACTTAATCTTGGAATCAAGTCGCCCTCTTTTCTCATTTTGACAATGCAATGAAAAGTTTTGACGAAGGGCTTATTCCAATGCATTGCGTCGCTCTATACCATTGGCAACTCCATAGCAGAAACTGTATGTACGGAGATCTTCTATCTAAAGATTGAACGGCTTCAAAGAAAATTGAAGCTACTGATAGTTTTCTGCTTCTGTCTATTTATATTTTGCTAGTAATCCTAACTCTGGTGAACGTTTCTGCTTTTGCACAAGGTGGACTGGATTCCTACATTACTCCAGAAGGAGGAGATGCACTGAATCTTGGAGTACGTATCCCTTGCATTGGTTTTCTGAGGGTCTGTTTGTCCTGTCTTAAGAAAAAGTACCTTCTGCTTTCCTTCCAAAAACTTTGAAATCAAGACAAAATATTTCAAGTTGTAGAGAATTATGGAAAATTTCTAGATTGCTCGATATGTCAATATTTGTATGTATGATAGGTTTCAGGTGTTTGACTCAAATTTCAAACGCTACGAGAAAAGGAATTACAAAAGGTATTAAGTTGTTGAAAGAAACCCTAATCTTTCATCTACACTCTGAAATCCCTCTTTTTGGAGAATTTGGTTTGCAATCCCTCATCTTACATGATTGAAGATCCAATCCCTAGCTGTACTTTAATTGAACATGCTAGTTGCTTACGACTGTATCTTGTTCTCGTCATACATCCTTTTCTTTAGGTGGCTGATGTTTGCATTGGGAACTTTTAGCAGGTGCTTGATGGAATTTTGGATGAAGTTGAGGATGTGGAAGGTCTCGATTCTATGGATGGTCTTGCTGTTGCATGTGAAGATTATCTTTTAGGTAATTCCAAGTCAGTGTAAGATTTGCTAATTTTGATGAGTATAAGGCATTGATGACAGTGTCTTTCTGTAATAGACATGGATCTTGCTCAAGAAGTTTCTGCATTGGATATCGGTCTCTGCAATGGCCTCCGCTTGGGGAATTCTAGTACAGACAGTCATTCTCCAGGATATAGTGGAAGTAGTAATGGTGCTGTTGAAATGTCAGAGTCATCTGATGCGATTAATCCAGAACTCAATTGTAATGACGATTCGTGTCAAGGAAGAATTGGTCCTGAGGATTGCAATTGTCTTTCACGTGATTCAATTAAGGTTGATCAACTGCAGAATAGTTCAGATTGTGTTGTTAGCTTGCTGTCAAGCCGAAACAAAAACAATCCTGCTGCAGAAAGCAGATTGGGAGCTTGTCTTACACAAAAGAGACAGCGGAAGCCTACTCGTAGGTACATTGAGGAATCGGCAAATGTGAACTCTAGTCATCTCAGACCAGAGCAAAAGCCTTTTGCTTTTAGTTCAAAGAAGCATGTGAACTTTAGAACTCCTGATCAGCTACACGATGTGGAATCCACAGAATTATCTTCAGTTCCTGTGAAGGATTGTCCAGAACAAACTAGCATCAAAACACTGCCTAACCCTCACTTACTGGGAAGACAATTGATGAAACACGAACCCCTTCTGGTAGGAAAATTTTTGACCTGTTGGATGTTAATTCTTAATGCTGTTTGTCCACTATTTCCATGTGCTGTAAAGCGCAGTTCGTTTTACTTGGTAAAAGCTGTGATTTCAGTCCTAGTTTTAAGGCTTAGAACTAGGCAACACATTTTAAAACTAATTTGGTTACGGAGACTGTTATTATGAGACATAAATTGAGCTGGATATAATTGTTTCAATTGAGTGAAGAGTGAAGTAGAAGTTCTGCACAAAGTGGGTCACGTAATTCTAGGTTGCAAGATGGAGTTGATTTCTGCATTAAATGTCCTCTTTACTGCTTTTGAAAATTAACATCAGACTGTCTGATTTCATGTTTTCTTCGATATTCAGGAAGATGATTTGGGAGAGTATTCTTCTGCATCTGAATCTGAAGATGATTTTGTTGGGCGGAAACCTAAGAAGGGTATTGATCGGAGGAAGCATCAAAGGATGTGGACTCTTGCTGAGGTGACAAAGTTGGTTGATGGTATCTCTGAGTATGGAGCTGGAAAGTGGACCGATATAAAGAGGCTTTTCTTTGCTACGTCTGCCTACAGGACACCCATAGATCTCAGAGTACTCAATGTGTTATATATCAATAAAAGTCATAGTCCACATTATTATTTCACAAGGATTTCATTATTGAGACTTGAATTCTGCAGGACAAGTGGCGGAACCTTCTGAGGGCTAGTCATGCACTAAAATTGCACAAGGGAGAGGTTAGCATTGCTTTCCCTTTACTGGTTGCGCAGTGCGATATGCATTCTGTGAATGCAGAGTACGCTGTAGCTTCATTATACATGACAACAATCAAAGTCCATGAGCCTTGTAATGAACTATTGTTGGATCCCTTTAGATGATACATACTGAAAACAAAGGCTGCATTTGCATTATGAAGTATGTCATGTTTGTTAACTTTAGATTAATGTCCTTGTTTTCACTTGTTGACGATTTTCTGCTGTAGACATGGTATGATGAGCTGCAGATCTATTTTGACAACTCCTTTTATTTTCAAACTTGCCTTGTTGTCACCCTAATTCAACAACAAGTACTCCAGACCTTTTCTATGGAATCCGGGTGGTGTTCATCTTTTGCCACTTTGTCCAGAAAGTGCATAAAAACAAGTCTAAAAGTAGTTTCTGTTCACTCCATAATAAGCATTAGAAATTCGAAGGAAGAGTTGTGTCTTTTTATTTTATGTCACCTGTCTGTTGCTGTGGAGATTTAGAGGATGGGCTTCCTTTAAATGTAGGGCCGGGTTGCATGATCTTGTCAAGTCATGTCACTTGAAATACTATATATTTGGTAATTATGCTATAATGTCCCTTTCTGGTTGTACAAACATGTTGATTCGTGTCAGAAATTGGCAACCCTGCTTAATATCTTATCTTGTGATTGTTTTATCTCTTGTACTAGCATTACACATAACATTTATGACGTATCAAAGTATTTCTTACAATTCATTCTAGGGTTATCATGAGGTGTGAATTAGCGGTGCTTCCACTTGAAAATTGTAATATACGTCCAACTTTGATTTTGTGTACAAGGACCATCATTTTTCAATTCATGTGTCCATAATTTAATTCTAGTTGAGGCAAGAATGCGGTGCAATGAACGAAGATTTTATTCAGCCAATGACGATTCCGCAGGCCGAGAAGAAGGAGAAGAATGCTGTCCGTCCACTGCCAAAGTCCTTGCTACGCCGAGTCCGTGAACTGGCGACAATCCATCCGTACCCGAGGAACTACACTTCGAGATCTCGCCCAGTTCCTACTGCGAAGAAAGGTGCTAGCATCAGCTCCAATGGAAGAAATGTACGTAGAAGAATCGACTCTTGAAAGAAGCATTTGCTAAAGCTGTATAAATAGTAGCCCCCCAAGCGAGAGAAGGAAAGAAAAAAAACCGAACTTTTGCTTCGTTTCGATCTTCAAAAGAGAAAAAAAAAGATCTCTTCTATTGTAGGTAGTCTCAGCTGGAGCAAGTGTTGCCACAAAATGTGGTGAACATTGCATTGCGTAAATAAAAGAGTAAGAGGACAGGTTAATTCGGTTGTCTAATTGCAGATGTTGATCTGTTTGGCTTTTTGTTGCTTTTATTACTGTCTGAGCAAGTGATGTGGTATTGCATAGTCATACATGCATCACCCTATCCCAGGTCTATTGCTGATGATGCATCATTTTTGCATTAATGCATCACCCTCACATGTTTATGACTGCTCATGCATACATCCTACCCATATGCTTATACGCCTCATGTCACATAATCAAACCACATTCATCATGCATATCCGATGTGTCCATCACGTCGCGTGATGGTGACAATCTTCTTCTCCCGATCGCATGCATTGTATCTTCTCCCCATCGCATGCATTGTACTCGTACCGGTGTCATGCGCATCTTCTCACTGTGCTTCATCAGCTCTATGTTTCCTTTACCTGCCATAGTCGTGGTAGCAGGTTTTCATCGCCATCATGCACCAAACAGTTTCGCTACGTCTTTCGACAAGGTTTCAATCCATGCCAAATGTGTCTAGAGAATAGTAGGAATTGACAGTTTTCTGGGGATGTGTAGGAGGTCGAGAAAATAATCTCCTCTGAAAACGTTGTCGTATTTGCAAGAGGAGACAGTATGATCCCCGGACAAGTCCCACCAGATCAATAGCGCATGTACAATAAGATGTCTGCATTTTGGTCAGGTGAAATTTCTTCGCTCTTTTTCTGCAAGTAGAATGTCACTTTGGAGCACAAAATGCCTCACAAACTACCGAAAGAACCAAAGAGATGTTCAGATACGTAAGATGCGTGGATTGCTACTGTTTCTTACGATCCACTAAGCAAAACCGACGTGGCTATTTTGTTGACAGATAGGATCAATGAGATCTCATAAGAGTCCTGTCCCCCCAAAAAGGAAACAATAACCACAACAAGAACAAAAGACAAAATCGAAACAACAGCAGAAGATGTCCTGAAAGATTTCGTGAATGCATTGAATACCAAATTCACTGAAAGTACACCGACCCACCAATGGTTCAGCCTCTCTCACCCTCCCACGCGCACAGAAACTGAAGCCAGAAGGCAGAGCCGGCCACCACGATGGCGGCGAAAATGGCCGGCAAGGGGGAATCGAACTTGGACCACCCCACCATGCTTCCCGGAATACATAGCACTTCTCTGGGAACATCGTCCGAAGGAATCCTCATGAAGTCATCCCCAGGGAACACTCTCGAGAATGACGACCACAACGAAGATATGGCGGAGACGAAGGCAGCCTCCGGCTCGAAAATGGCGATGCCCACTGTCAGCCTCAGCGGGGCGATCCACAAGGCGGCACGCCGCATCCGCCTCGCACACACCGCACCTACCATTCGCCGGGAAAGTGAGGCGAGGAATGAGGACGACGGCATGTCGGTGCCTATCAGTGCGGCAGTTTTGAGACAAGTGAACTGGATCATGGGCCCTTTGGTTGTTGAAACTTGAAACTTGAAACTATGGCAAACGGTGGAAATAGAGGGAGAAATGTAGTACGATCATGCGAATATTTTGGTTACAAGAGATAGCACATAACACGCGCTTGCGGCTGCCACTTCAAAATCACAGATGATAGAGATGATGTGATTTTTGGAGCAATATGAATATTTATTAGTTAGTTTTCGGGCACGGGCGATGCAATTCATTGTGCGACGTTAAAAGTAAATAATAAAGTTCATAACTTTAATTGCACGGTAAATAAAACTTTTTATCAAATGCAAATTCTAGTCTACAAATGAACTTTTAGATAAATATTGCGTCATTTTTTTTTTCAATAAAAAAAGGATGAGGTTGATGATTGCACTATAAGGACAATCAAATAATTTTATCAAATGTACATTCTCGATAATGGAACCTCTGCTCAAAATTTTTCATACTCTAGAATAATGTAAAGCTAGTTCAAAGCATCTTTCATTAGTTGGATCAAGCCATGTCCCAATGCAGCTCAGTTTCAGAGGACATAACCAAATGTCTCGGTGTCACAATAGAACTTTTGTATTCAAAATGCAGGACCATCAGAACACAGTCACCAATCTTGAATCGAAAGTGTAAACAAGAGACCTCATACTCGATAATTTTGCTTATAAGAAAAGACCCACATTATTCCGTCTCATGACACAAGCGACGAGCAAAGTCGGGAATGAGATCAAATCGCGATAGGAATAGGACGCTTGATGATCAAAATTTAGGATAAAGCCGGTTTATTTTGTAATAATACCAGAAAGTAGCTCATTCAAAATTGGGCTTCTTTGGGTAACTGCAACCGGGTCTTTGGATAATGACGTTGGACGCATAGCAGCCAGCTTTAACACAGTCCTCGATGGGTTTCTCCTTAACCAGTTGAGACAGAAATCCCCCAACGAATGCATCACCTACGCATGCATTCATCTGTTAGGCATGCACCTCGAAAAAGTCGCTAAACGTATAATAAGTCCGGCCATGCCTGCATGCGCATGTATGTACGCTTTTAAGTGCGTACATAAAGGTTATATACAGAAGATATACCTGCTCCATTGGTGTCAACGAGTTTCTCCTTGGGCAACTTTATTACTGGGAACTTCTTGACCTTCCCATCCTCTGCAACAACAACAGGGTCGGGACCCTGAGTAATAACAGTGATCCTCTTGTATGTTCCTGATGCTTTGGGCCATTGGGATATCTTAAGGGCTATCTCCTCGACATCGTCGGTCTGAACAGCCCAAATTAGTTTAAACAATTCACATGATACATAATATCGTAAGTACACGGAAGAAACAACTTTACCTCCCAGCCATGAACTTTAGAGAATGTCCGTGCCTCCGTCTCATTTCCAAAGACATAGTCCATATAGCTGGAGTGAGAAATTCACGCCATTAAGTTAAAATATGATCTTTCATATGGCAAATACTGTGGCAGAAGGTTCAAGGTAATAGATGCTTACGGCAAGACCTTCTCTTGAGCATCCTTGAAAAATTCGCAGATGAATGGAGCAGAAAGGTTCATCATGAATAGCTGTGAACACAAACATTGATCGAGCAATCTTAGGTAAAGCTGCTGAAAATTAACAGACAAGAAGGACTATCTACTTTTTCCTTCAAGCAACCAACCTTGTTATTTGCAGCTGCATGTTCAGCAACAAGCTGGATAGACTCTGGGGATACAGTGAGGAAAAATCCCGCGATGTAGAAGTATTTGGCCTTCTCAACTGTTTAATGTAGGTCCAACAATGATGTCCTTTTAGTGAAACCGTACAAGTAGAAAAGATTCAAGTTACCAAAACCTGAAGTTGGACAAGCTACCTAGCGCCCAATTTTCTGGTTGTTTCAAGTGGTCAGACTTGTAGCAATTGGCCGCAGAGAGATTGGCAATAAGAGACCTAAAATAAAACACCGACACAAACTTCTTGTTAGTCCAACTAATTATAACTTGCAAGAAGAGTCTTGATAGTGTTGACAGTTGAAAGCACACCAAAATTGTCAAATGGAACAAGGAATACAGCCAGGTTAGCACTACCTCTGCATTATAAAGTATAATCAACTCTTTAAGATATTATAAAGTATAATCAACTCTTAAGAGTCCTTTTAAAGTTCCAAGTGATTGCCACTTTAGGCCCTGAATTTTAAAAATAGACAACTTGGTCTCTGAAATATAAATTCTAAATAACTATGATTCCTCGGCCAGATTTTCAGGTTACCAACCACATTTTAACATCTACCATGCACTCAAACTAGGCTACAGGACAAAGCACATTAAACATGTAAACTTCAGGAACAAACTGTCAAGTTCAAAATGTAGGGAGTAAAGCAATAATTACCTAATACTGCAGGAACAACAGGAAATTTACCCTAATATTAATAATCAAAATAGCAAAATGAATGTGTCTTTTCCTCATGGTAATGAGTTTTGATCCCTGACTTGTGTTTCCACCCCCAACCCCCACACCTAGACCATACCAATGGCATAACATAATTAGCTCTTTTTTCCTACTGCAAAAGAGGGGCACAACGTAATGTTGAATCTCTTAATGATGTTACTTAACATGTTGTCAGCAGCTAGAGGAGACAGTGGTCTTCCATCATTTTACAGCATGAGCATCTATAACCCAGACCCAGAAAAACGAAAAGGCACACCTATAGAAACAGCTTGAGAGTGAGATTTCTGACGAGTTCAACTCAATAAGCCTGAAACAACATGAAATCACCCCAAGGATATGGTTGGATGAACTCACATTTGGCAAGCTCATGCACCATAGAAAGAAAGGAAGATTTATTCACACATTTTCCATTGTGAAGATATGGTTAGACTAACATTTGGAATTGTAGGCAGTATTTATGAGAATAAGGTAGAAGGCCATTGGATTACAATGGAAAGGTAAGCTCTAGCTGGTCAGAACACTCAATCAAATTTTAACATGTATTAAGGAAAATGAAATCATACATCAGTAGAGAGACAAGTTTGAAGTCCATACTTAGGGGCCTCATAAGTCATTCAATCAAAGAGACAACTTTGAAGTCCATTCTCAAGAATCAAGAACTACTTGCATCAGTATAAATAATTGTCGAGATAGAGATGAGAATATCCAAATGAAAAAAACACATCTGAGCATCAACTGACCTTTCACCACCCACAACACAGACGGCACAAGTGCCAGTTGGTGCATTTTCATCCTCGTAATAGTGGACCTGAAGTATGCATCAGATGATTGCATCAGCTTAGGCATGACAATGCACAGAACAATATAAATTACCAGAGAAGAAAGACCTACATTCACACCAGCAAGTTTTGCATTCTTCTTCATCTCCTCCCCAAATTTGTCCTTTCCAATGCAGCCTATGAAGCTGGTTGCACCGGGAACCTGAAGCATCCACTGTAGAGGACAAAGAAAACCGTTTCAAATCATCAGATAACACTTTAATTTACCAGATGCTAGAATAGACTAACAATTCCCAGATGTACCTGAGCAACTCTGATTGAGTTCTGAGTAGCACCTAGAAAAGAAGAAGGATATCACTTGTGGAACAGAAATGACACATTGTTCTGATTACAGATATCAATTTAGCACAGGAGAGAAGTCCATAATATGCATTACCCCCAGCAATGTAATCTACACTGTAGTTGTTAGCCATTTCGTCATACCTGCAACATGTTCACTCGGCATAGTTACCACATCATATACAGATATAACTCTTTGAAGATCATTGAGGGTGATCAAAATTCTTCATAGTAATACCGGAAAAGGAGAGAGATCTCTTCCTACTAGCAAACAATAATGGCGCTATCTAATTGTTGTCATAAGGGAACAAGGGGAAAGGAATGGTGAGCTACTCCACTTCGTAAGTACTCCTTTCCTCAGACACTCATCATTAACACAGAGACTAAGAAGTCTCAGTAAGCAAAAAGAGAGCTGAAACAGGGCATTTTGTAGCATGTTCACATTAAAAGTTAACCAACAGTTCACAGGTGAAGAAGAAAATGAACCATTTGCTCTCTGCTGCTATATATGCATAAGCCGTTACCGTGACTGGATTAACATAGAATGCACAGCATTCACCCTAGGCCCCAATCATATTACATGTCGTAACAATAATCGTAACGGTCAACAATTAAAAAGAAATATTCAGGTACAGACCATGAATTACCTAAATCATGTGAGAGAAAGATTCTTACATTGGCAGGTGCTTGTCCTCGGCGAGAATCGCGTTGTTCAACTTGATGTCATATCTGTCACGTAGAAATATGGCCAGTTAAGTTCTCGGGGCCGAGTAACGAGAACATGTGGTTCATTTTAATATCAGCAATTAACATCCTGCAAAGCTCATCACAAGTACGGTCCACGCTTAATTGAACATTCAAACTTAAATATCAGAAACGCCAAGAAGCTGCTCCATCATCATCGCTACCGCAGAAGCATTGAGCTATCCTATTAAAGCAGAACATTGGAATGAAGTAGCTGCTAACGTCGTCATTCCTGCGTCTCCAACTTCCAAACAGAGCCAGATCTAGCATTTAAAAAGACGCAAACCATCGGACATTCGGAGCACGAGCTCGAAAAACTAAACGCGGCGCAAGATCTGCACAGCCCCTCCGCAAAAATGAAAACATTCCGAACAAACATAAGAAGCCAACGTCCCAAGAGCAGCCGGAGACCGCGAGCGACTCGGCCGAATCGACAGAGCGGCGCAGGAAGACAACGAGCCGGGGCGCGTCACCGAGAGACTCGTCGTACCGAAGAAGCACGAAGACACGGAAACGAGATCGGGAGTAAGGGAAGGAGGAGGAGGAGGACGTACTTTTGGAGGAACTCGTCGTCGACGACGGCGGAGATGTCAAGGAGGGGGTTGCCCATCCCGAGGAGGATCCTTTCGGAAACCATGGCGGAAATGCAAGCTCGATCGAGATCGAGATCGAGAGAGAGATTCAGATCTGTGTGGGAGAGGCGAAACGGGAAGGAGAGTGATCGAGTTTATAGGTGAGGGGTGTCCTCGAGACTTTGAAGACAGCGTGGAGTGTCGACATCTCACCAAACCAACAACCCACCCAATTGGCCGCAAATTCTCTTGATTTTCCTAATTTTATTTATCTAATTCCATAGGATTAACACCAAAAAAAAAAATCTCGAATTATATCTACCGTGATA
Organism: Lenwebbia sp. NSW1173648; assembly: GCA_029784005.1. NCBI lineage: Eukaryota > Viridiplantae > Streptophyta > Magnoliopsida > Myrtales > Myrtaceae > Lenwebbia > Lenwebbia sp. NSW1173648. The sequence goes on from JARCGZ010000002.1 coordinate 28,820,487, forward strand.
CAAAAATCCCAAACTTTTTTTTCATATAACGAAAAGCCCTAAATCTGTCAAACGGCGACACACACACAAATACCCCCTGCAATACAAGGAACATCTGTCACACACATATGAGTTTGGATTCTTTCGTGGCACAAAAAAAAAAGTTGGGGGTATTTGTGTCACGGTGAGCGTTTTTTTTTTTAGTTTTGGTGGCATTTTCCCTATTCAATATCAGTACGAGATTTTATTTTATTTTTTGTAGATCTCTTTATGCAGATAATGCCCATGTAATCTTTTTTATATATATAAATAGTCCATAATCAGATTTAATAATGCAAATGGTCCCTAAACTTTGACCCAATGTACAATGTGTTCTTTGAACTTTTAATTTGTTCAATGCGGTCCCTGAATTTTAGCCAAATATCCAATGCCATCCCTGAACTTTTAATTTGTTCAATGTGATCCTTGAATTTTTCATATATGTTCAAACTATATGAAAAAGTTCAACGTTGACTTTGAACATTTTCATCTTGTCCGGACACTAGTTTGAACATACATAAAGAGTTCAAGGAGCACATTAAACAAATTAAAAGTTCATGGACCAAATTGCACATTGAGCTAAAATTCGTGGATCGCATTGAACAAATTAAATGTCCAAAAAATCACATTACATATTGGATCAAAGTTCAAGGACCATTTATGTCATTTTTCCTATTATGACGGATGACAATATTAACTTTCCTCCCAATTTTGAAAACAAAAATGAAAACCCAAAATCGGGTTCAACAACCCTCTTTTGGTTTTGGTAGGTATTACCCCGATATTAAAGAGATTAAAAAAAAAAAAGCAATTTTTGGTAGGTGAAGTTGGAGATGATAAAGAGCAACCACCTATCTCGCTTTTCATATATAATATGTATTTTTTTAATACTTTTGTTAATCTAAACCTTAAGTGCATCAACTAGCCTAAGCCTATGAAGTTATTATAGGATGATTTAACTCCCCCAATTAGAAAGAGAAATGCAAAACTGGCTAGCGCTAATTGGGCAAAAAAGAATCGACGTCGGTTTTAAGCTAAACGAGAATGGAGCAGTGCGGCAAGGGCGGCAAGTTGATGTATCGGATTAGGTTTGACCGGATTATTAAGGATGTGGACCGAATCGAGCAGTTTAGGGTGCGCATGGTAACACTTCTGGAAGTGGATTTCTGCTCCAAAAGTATTTTTGGAGCAGAAATCCGTTTGGTAATATAATTTCTGAAGCAGAAATCCGTTTGGTAAAAAAATTTACTTCTGAAAGAAATTTCTACTTCTGAAGTGCATTTTCACTTCTGAAGTTATTTTTCCCCCAATTTGAGAAGTAAAAAAAATTGCTTCTCAACTCAAAAAGTACTTCTTTCTTCACCCTCTTTTTATTACGTCTTCACCCTCTTTTCGACCACGCCTGCCTCCGCCATCGCCTGCCGCCCATCGCCACCCGCAACCACCGTCAACCGCCGATCATCGCCCGCCGCCGCCCACCGCAGACCTCCACCGACCGACGCTCGCCACCGCCACCCACCGACCGCCCCCCGCGACCAACCATCGCCCATCGCCAACCTCTGCCCGCCGCCCATTGCCGCCTGCGACCACTGCCACTCGCCGCCAACCGTCGACCTCCGCCGGTCGCCACCGGCTTCGACCACCGCTTGTCGCCATCGGCCGCGACCACCGTCGGCCGCCCCCAACCATTGCCACCAATCGTCGACCATTGCACCGCCCGCCACCACAGTCTACCGCCGACCTCCGCCGCCGAGTCACCGTCTCTGGCCTTCGAAGTAAAAAATAAATAATAATTTTTTATTTGTAACAAGTAAACAACATTTTTTAATAATAAAAAATATTTTTTAAAGAAATTTAAAAAGTTTAAAAATGAAGTAGAAATTTTTTGGCCACTGACAATAAATTTTCATGAAGATTTTGTGTTAATAATGTTTCAGAAGTGGAAATTTTCAACCGTTACCAAACGAATTTCTCTGATCAGAAATCAACTTCTGGAGCAGAAGTAAATTAACTTCTGCTTCTGAGTAAAATTAGAAACATCAACTTTCTGACCAGAAGTTACTTTCTGAAGCAGAAGTGTTGTCATGCGCATCCTTAGTCCACGTCCACGAACTATCACGATGTATGAATGTGTTTCGCCGAAATTTCTCCCGCGGCTGAAATATTTTTCATGGAAATTAATTTTTCGGCTTTTAAGTATAGGAAAATGGTCCTGTGACGATTCCGAACAGGAGTGATCCAAAAAATCAGGGAATCAACGGGTAGAATCTTCAACAAAATTATACAAACGTAAATCAAATCGGAGTTTGACTCGACGGAAAGATTTAGAGAGTACAATTCTTACAAATGGACTAACATATACAAACTTCGACGGAGGTTGACTCAACGACAAAGCTTGAACACTCTTCAACACTATACGGGAGTTTGACTCGACGGCAAAATATCTAGGATTTAAATAAACGCATGAGTTCGACTCGATGATAAGAATCTGAAAGATACAGCTAAGGAATTTAAAGTGTAGTGCAAAAAGTAAAGATAAATATAAATTTATTTGATTTGTTCGGGGGCTTTCCTTACGATGGATGCTTGATGGTATTTATAGTGGCTGAATGAGTAACTGTTCTTCTTCGACGGTTGCAACTTTCAGAGTATCCTTATTCCAAGTTTGCTGCCGGACCACGTCCTTGGGCAGTTATTTTTTGCCTATGCAATGGATTATGTAACCGTTGACAGTTCTCCTATGTGTTGTAGCGACTTGATCCTTCTCTCCTTCACCCTCATCGATCGTGTCCACGTTCGTTACTCATCATGAATCTCATGACCAAGTCTTCAAGCGGTTGTATTAAAGCTTAAGTAACTATCGATGGCAATTCTCCCGCCGAATGCTCAAATAATGACTACCTACCAATTCTTGCGCGTATACCAAAAGATACTTCAAATTCTTAGCAGTATCATTTGTTGTTGGCACTAGAATCTGCAATAATTTCACTTCCCTCATCGTGCTTTGTTGGTTGGACACGCGACATTAATTTATATCATTCCCGATAAGCAATCCAACAGATCGATAATCATGGTACTCCTCACGTGCCATGCGCATGACCTTCTTGTGTCCTGATATTCTGCTTTAAACTTTACCCTCGTGCTTCAGGCACGTGTATCAACGGGCGAGTTATATTTAGTGTCAACAGAATGAGAAAATTTATACATGCCCAATCCAAAATCCCATTGAATTCAATTTGAAACTGAGCATCCATATTTTTCATAGCTGATTGATAAAGTCGACCGTCGAGATTGATGCAGTTAGGAAATTTCTCGTTCAGAAACTGAAGGACGCTCGTTCTAGCCTTGCCAACGCCAATTGCGTGCAAAACTGCTTTAGACTGAGATTATTTTATACAAATCAAAGGGTTGGAACTTATTCGATTTATTGGAGTTACAAGGTATTTCATGAACTTTGAGGTCATTGGATATTCACATCCGCAAGTTGAGATTATATTGGAAAAAGAAAATGCATTGATAAAATCGCTGCGGTTGCCGATGAGATCTAAAAAATACGGAGCAGATGGTACTAATTTTTTTGCCCGGCCAATCCATAGTTAAAAATCCAAAAAAAAAAAAAAAAAATCCAAAAAAAAGTAAAATTGGAAAGAATTCCCAGACAAAATTCAGATCAGAACTGTGCAAACGGGGAGATCTCGACCGTTAGTGGGTTCTATCTGAATGGGGCACCACCACCCCCAACCACCTACCACCGACGCCTACCACCGACACCTTTGTTCCTCTCTCTCTTTTTATCTAGCCATAAAAAAGCGAGAGAATTACCCAAAAAAAAAAAAAATTCTAAATCTATCGTAATCATTTTTTTTGCTAATTCAGCCCTAAACTTTTTGCAATTGTGTCAATTCGGTCCATTTGACCGGCCGACATTACCTAGCAAATTTTTAATAATATTGTTAATATTTTTCAATTTTTTAACTTTTATAATTTTTTCTATCTTTTTTTTTTTGGGGTTTGGACCGGCCGAGGCTTGCGACCCTCGGCTAGCGGCGGCGAGGTTTGCTCAGGCCCTCGGCCGGTGGCCGGCAGGAGTCTCCCGACCAAACCAAAATGAAAAAAGACAAAAGGACAAAAAATTTAAAAAAATAATTAAAAATAATTAAAAATTTGCTACATCAATGCTGGCGGCGTCACATCAATCTCAACTGGCCAAATGGACTGAATTGACACAATTACAATAGATTTAAGACTTTTTTTGATAATTTTTCCTAAAAAGAGCACACACAAGCACAAAGGACGAACTTAAACTTTTAAGCACGTAAAGTAACTAAATTAACGAATTTAGGAAAAATTGGTTTAAAATGGCCGTAGGGAAAGAAAAATTCCTGCTTATATTTATCACGGAATGAAGAAAAATTCATGAAAATGACAGCCGTCTAGCGATGAGTTTGCCAAGGAGAGCCGGCCGGGCCGCTCCGTCGCCGCGGTGCAGCCATTCCTCGAAATAAAAACTGGAAGCCGAATGGTCGCGCGTTAGACGTTAGTCAGCTAGCAAAAGTACTGAGAGGAAGAGGACTGTAAAAATGTACTAACATGTTCATATACTCTCTCTCACACACGTCTCTATGTACATATGCTACAGCAGTTTCATACTTCGGAGGGCTTTTCATGGGGCTGAAATGGAGGAGCACGGGGTCCAAAGTAGCGAGGCGACCGAGCGGGCTTCGCTCTGCCCGCGGGCCCTCCCCACCAGGTAAAACGCGAGCGCCACGATCAGGATGAACAGAACGGCCGGCAGCGACACCACGACTATGTATCCCACGTCGTTAACCGTGGACCGACGAGCAGGTCTACGATTTTTGTCCGGTAAATAGTAACTTATATATCGCCATTAGCTTGGTCCCTAAGGTGCCAAAACCTTCTGAAATGGTCGAGTTTCGCTCTATTTCCTGCTGCAACATCATCTAAAAGTGTATCAACAAGTAAGTTTGGCTAGAACATCGAAAGGATTATTGTCTGATTTTTTATCAGCTTTGAACCAACCATTTTTTATCAGTGGAAGGAAAGGATTGTGAATAATGTGCTTTTAGCTTTTCAGTTTGTTCAGAGCTATCACAGCAATGGAAAATCCCCCCAGATGTGTAATCATGGCAGACATCAAGAAAGCATTTTTGATTCAGCAAAGCTGGAACTCTGATAAACAATTTTCATCATGGCCATTGAGGTTCACTCCAAAACTGCTAAATGCTGTGCAGCGGAGAATGGAGAGCTCAAGCATCACCCCCATCGTTCAAAAATCTCATCTCCCCGCAGCTGGGTTTTGCAGATGATCTGTTTCTTCTCTTGAATGGTGGTGATGGGCAATCATTTGGGAGCTGGTTCTTGCCATCTTTTTTGACAGATTTTGAAATCCTCTCTGGCTTGAAGCTTAACCCCAGCTCAAACCGCTACGTCCGCAGCAGGAATTTCCAGATGGGGATCAAGCAAAATCTGCTAGAGCTTCAAGTACTTGGGTGTCCCTTTGGTGTCTGTTAAGCTATCCTGTACAGGATTGTAAGCATCTCGGTGCGTATATGCCGAGGGTTTACATCCTCCTCTTTGGACTGAGGAGGGAGGAGAAGCGCATCTCCCAAAAAGTAGGAAAAAAAGAAACAAAACTGCAGCAAAGCTGTGGGGTTTCTCACTGAGTCACTTCCCATCGATCCCACGAGACTGCACGACATTCCAAGACACTATCGGAGATGAGGTCGGCCCTACCAACCCCAAGCGAGGGTCAGCCGGCCCTGCTCTGCGACCAGCGAGGGTTGGTCAGCGACCCTCACCGGCCTTGGAAAAAAAAAAAACAAAAAAGAGGGACAAAATGCAAAAAAAAAAATGAAAAATTCTGAATTTAAAAAAAATTATAACAATTTTCCAAGTCAGCGTCAATAATTCCAAATATGATGGGCAACTTCTGCCTCAGGGATTTTCGGCTAAAATTGGGCAGATAGACTAAATTGGCAAAACGCGAAAAGATTTAGGACTCAATTGACAAAATTGAAAGGTTTATGACTAAATTGGCCAATGTGCAATATATTTAGGATTTATGGACAATATTCCCTCGAAGAAAGAAACCAATGACTTTTTGCTGGAAAAGTTGATAATCAATGGCTAAAATTTAGTACTAGCGATCCAACGATTTAGTATTCAAACGGAAAATCATTCTCTACGTGATGGTTCAATGGCCAAAAGAAAGCAAAGTAACTTGGAAACTCGGAATAACTTCCCGAAACAAGTATAATCGAATCCAAATCGTTGATTGTATGCTTTTGCTTGTGAGGGTTGTGCTTTAAGTTTCCGAAGCAGCAAGCAATATCGAATTATTCCCTACGTAATAGTTCAATGGCCAACGTAGAAAGGAAAGTAACTTGGAAACTCAAAATCATTCCCTACGTTCGCAGCTCTCTTGTTAGTGAGGGCTTTTACCTTTTTCGTTTCTTCTTTTTGGCTTTGAGTTTCGGAAGCATGAAGCATTATCAATTCATTCCCTCCGTGATGGTTCAATGGCCAAAACAAAAAGGAAAGTAACTTGGAAACTCGGAATCATTCCCTAAGCTAGCAACACAGTTATTATCAATTCCAAAGCGTAGACTATACTTTTTTGCTGCTGAAGGCTTTTTACCTTTTTCGTTTGTGTTGTACTTTAATTTTTGGAAGTAGCTAGCATGATCAAATCATTCCTTACGTGATGGTTCAATGGCCAAAGTAGAGGATCCGGATCACTTAACATTGAGGTTTCTATGACATGAATAATATTACTCAAATCAGGCCGTCCACATTTCATTTGAACGGCCAAGAATGGGCCACGTCATTTGTTGAGGGGGAGGGAAAAAAATTGGGCGAGAATTTTTTTGGGGTTTGAAAAATTTTGAATCCCAACCCTCTCTCAAATCAGGCCGTCCATTTTCATTTGGACGGCCTGATTTGATTAATGTTTACTCATGTTATAAAAACCTCAATGTTAGGTGATTCGCTTCCGTCCATTAAACCATCACATAGACTCAAAGCAAAAAGAAGAAACAAAAAGGTTAAAAAAGTCCTCACCGGCAAGAGAGCACAATCAACGATTTGAATTTGATAATACTTGTGGCGAACGCACGGAATGATTCTGAGTTTCCAAGTTACTTTCCTTTCTACTTTGGGAAGCAGATCACCTAACATTGGGGTTTCTGTGAATGGACAAGGTAGAAAGAAAATTAACTTGGAAACTATTCCCTACGTTTGCAACAAGTATAATCAAATCCAAATCATTGATTGTGCTCTTTCACTGGTGAGGGCTTTTTACCTTTTTTGTTTCTTCATTTTTATTTGAGTTTTAGAAGCAGCAAGCATTATCATATAATTCCATGTGCGATGGTTCAATTGCCAAAGTAGAAAGGAAAGTTACTTGGAATCTCGGAATCATTCCCTACTTTAGCAACAAGTATTATGAAATCCAAATCGTTGTTTAAGACTCTGATTCGTGTCCTAAATTAGACATCTTTTGATATTTTTTTAATGCCTTCATTAATTGGAAACTCCATCTTTATTAACTTTAAATTTCGGCATAACAAAAGATTAAAAATTAAAATTAAAGAAAAACGCTCAATAACACCTAAACAAAAGCATAACAAACTAAAGACATACCTTCTTAGGCTTTTTTTGTTTCGCTGAAAATGAATGATTCAAAAAATATTTTTCAAAAAAAGATCTCTTATATCGCTTGAAATGATTCACCGGTTTGTCGCCATATAGCCCCTCATAAATCATAATCATCCCTAGTTCATAAAACCCAAATCGTGGATTGTGCTTTGTTTTGCTCGTCATGGCTCTTTTACGTTTTCTTTGTTATCCTTTTTTGCTTTGAGTTTCACAAGGAACAAGTACTATGAAATACAAATCTTAGTATTCACTCGTGTGCCTTTTTTTTCCTATTTATCATATTGAGACTTCGATTCATGTCATAAATTAGAGATCGTTGGATATTCTTTTCCTAATGCCGTAATTATGATATCTTTTGATTCTCTTCACAGTTCGAAAATAGCCGTGTTATTAGTTTATATATTGAATAGCAATTTTTGATAAGGTTCTACTTATTGTCATATTAGACTTAGGCTAGCTTAGACCTCTTATCTTAGCAATGTTGACCATTAGAGGAAAATAAATCTCGACTTCTTACGTATCATCTTTCAAATTTTCACAAACTTATTGTCAGAAAGCCCTCATAATCATCAACAAAAAACCTCGGTTCATACGGAAAAATTGATTAATTTTCTTGCCAACCATAATTGTTGGATTAGCATGTCCTATTTTACTCACGAAATCCATATTTTTATTATGATTATTTGGAATGGTAATGATCAATTTCCAACACCGTAAAATATTTCAAGTGGACGCAAAATCATACATACTTGTTTCTTAATTTGTAGAACTTTGATATTGCATTTTCAAAATTTTATGAGGGAAAGTAAGAAGTGACAAACCGTGCTCTATTTAAGCGTACACATCCAAATCATCTAACCCGTAGGGAAAAGGTTAATTCCAATCTTGTTGTTATGTTATGTATTGCCATGAAGACAGTTATTTCTGTTCGGTAATTATTATGGGGAAAATAAAATTCACATTAAGGCTACATTTGGTTCACGGAAAATGAGCGATTTGAAAAATATTTTCTAAAAAGTAATCGCTTATGTCGGTTTAAAAAAATGAATAAATTGAATTTTTTTTCATCACCCACGAAAAAAGTTAGGCCTAGATCGTTATCAATGATGGAAATATTTTTCGTTGACTAATTTTTCTAAACGATATAAGCAACCACTTTTCGGAAAAAATTTTCCAAATCGCTTATTTTCCGTGAAGCAAACGGAGCCTAAATTATTTTTTTATGTGCATTGTCATCAAAAGCCGCGTCCTAAAGAGGATCACTTCTTTGTCTTAAGAGAGAGACTCCACTAATGCCATTGATGTAAAGAAGTATCCAAACTACATAAGATTTAATGAAGACGTCATTGGATGCCCTCTTTAGGTGTCTGAATAAGACTTTTTGGAGACCTTCCTTGTGGATGGAAAAGTTGATAATCAACAGCTGAGATTTAGTACCCAACAATTTAGTATTAGAATGGCCAATCATTCCCTATGTAAAGGTTGAACGACAAAATTCGAAAGGATAGTAATTTGGAAACTTGGAATCATTCCTTAAGTAAACAACGAGTATTATCAAATGCAAATTGTTGATTGTGCTTTTTCGTTTGTGAGGGCTCCTACCTTTCTTTTTTCCTCCTTTTGTGTAATGCATTTTTGTTATATGTTTTTATAGATCAAGGCATCATCCTCTATATTCTCTGTAAAGATCCCTAGATATCTGGTTACAGTTAAACACTTGAGAGTACATAAACTTGTTACTTCTCTATGAACAAGAGAATATAGTAAGCATCGTTGAGCTTCAGGGAAACTCATCCGGATCATAGCGAATTGTCGATAACCTCAGTTATCTCGATAAGTAGCATCGATTCTATACTTGTCATGTCCATCACGAAACAAGAGACGCACAAACTGGTATGTCTGTTGGAGAACATTCCTACGGTTTCAATTACTTTATGTAAAATACGTCATAATCCGGCTTCGTTTCGGTTCTCATTGGCATCACTGAATTGCAATCAAAACGGCACCGTCTCTTCGAATTCTGCCGTCCAGAAAAGGACCATTTTCTTCGGTCAAACCCGGTCAATTGTCATGTGACCAACCCCCTTTTTTCATTTGCTTTTCTTCCTTCTGCAGTATATATATCAATGTATATGTATGACATATCATATACAACGAAAATCAATCACAAAGAATATTATTAATGAAATATAATATATATTTACATATCTTCATAACTCGATGTACAAGAATTCGTCGAGTATATCATGTTATAGGAATGTTAATAAGAAAATGTTTCCTTCTTTAACTTGCTAACCCTTAATGTGGTACGATTTTTTGCATTAGCAAACGATGCCTAGATCAATTTATAGTGCGTGGAGGATGTAGAGATGATTGATGGAGCTGAGAGATGACCATCTTCTATGCGCATGAAGCAATATACCACACATTTCGATTTCCGTGTGAGTAAATTGGGGAAAACTATTTTCCCCAAAAAAGCTCTTAAACTTATTGTACTAGTGTCAATCCAGTCCTATAGCTTTTGACGATTTGCCGATATAGTTCTTTTAGTAATTACCGAAAAATGTTGTGGCGGTCCAATCAGGGACGACCGTTTTATGTGGCATATCGACGTTGATGTGTATAACTTTTTAAAGATTTTATGAATTTTGGTCTATTTTGTTCCTTCTCACCAGTTGCTAGAGCGGGCTGGGCCCTCACCCAGATCTGGCAAGGGCCGCGAAAAAAAAAGAAGAGCAAATAATACTAATAATATTTATTTTAAAAAAAATTACAAAAAGTGTCCACATTAGTGTCGATGGTGCCACGTGGGATGACCGACATCAACGTCAGTGATTTCCGGCCGAAATTGGCCGAATAGACTACATCGACAAATTGTCCAAAGGTTCAGGATTAAATTGGTTAAGCTAAAATGTTAATGACTGAAATGTCACAATTTCAAGGTTTATGACTTTTTTTTGATAATTTTCCCGAGTAAACATAACGGAAATGATAAGACAACTCGAAGGATATATTCGTGAGACTCACTAGCTAAATCATTCGAATCATCCCGGTTTCACCGACTTACTTCCTAATTACCATCAAACTATTCCTCTTATGAAAAGATCGACTTAAAGATCTTGTAGATAGACAAACAGTCAGGTACACCAAGCTTGTGCTTCTGTCGTCCATATCCGTCACCGTTAGTTGGAGGTTCTTCTGTGCTCCTGAAATGCCTCTACTTCCTGGTATCTTTAATTAAGTCTCATTTGATCTTGACCCGCCTGGGCCTGGATTTAATTAAGGTAGTCCACGTTTCGTGCGAGGCAAATGGACCGGCAGACTGGGTTGCGAAAGCCCATCGGAAGAATTTACTCCCAGCTTGTTGGTTGGTCAGACCCCCCCAACCCCTTTGGGACCTTTTATGTTGCGATTTTATGAACACTAGTAGTTGTAATTCTGTTTCCATTGAATGAATGTAGTACCTCTAGTTTCGACCAAAAAAAAAAAATAAGTCTCGTTTTAAAATCGAACAAGTATCAAATTCCTTTCTCATCAAAGTAAAATTTCAAAAGTGAATAGTGATGCTCAAGTGAGGGTCTAAAACCAGACACAGAAGTTACACATGAACCTATCTGTGGCGGCGTCAGCTGTAGTGGCGTCCTCCTCGACATGGATCGCCATCTTCATGCCCTTTTCGCAAAGGCCGGACGGCGGGCACATGAAGTAGATGGTTCCCGGCGTGCTCAGCGCGATGGTTGTCTCGCCTCCGACGTAGGATGTCAGAGCATCGCCTCTGCTGCAGCTCTCGTAATCTTCTCTGTTCACCATGTCCACCTTGTGCCCTTCCTCGTACTCGAACACTAAAACAAGTGGATCACAGTCAGGTTTTTGTGTGCGGTTAGTTAGTGCTTAACATGCTAGCATGAAAGTTAAAGACAATAAAGGGTTGATTCAATACAAGGTTGACTAAGGAAGTCTTTCAGCAGATATTCCTTTTATTTCTTCTTTTCATATTCACCTTTTTAACTCATTCCAACGTTAGTCTAAACCCACGTCTAGAATGGAACAGGCGGTCCTCCGGATGTACCATGAAGAGAATCCCTCTTGTCGAAAGAAACGTGACATTACTTCTCAATTGGCTATTCTTGCATTAAAAGTAATTGATTGAACTGCTAGCAAAAGATTTAAGAGCAGACCAATATGTCATTTCGCTGTACCTGATTTCCAAGAAACCACTGCTACGTTCATATATATTGGTGACATGAAGATACGGTATCATGCACAATCAATTCAATAGCATGCTCTAATTTTAAGACACCGACGAGTCACATCGTGTGCACGAATTACTTGCACAACTCTGTCGATGGAAGCGGGGCGGGTTATTCTGATCACGGGATATAAAAAAAACTTTCTCGATAAGAATTAGATTTGGCATGAAGTTGGATGGGCGACTATATGAGTCATTACCGAGGGTGTCGTTCGCGAGGAACTGTTCACCATCAGCCCAAATCTGATGGTCTCCCTGAGTGCACCACCCTGTGATGCCGTGTGTACCACGCCATAGGCGGCCGGAGTGGCCACAAGCAGAAGAACAAGTAGAGCACCTGTGGCCATCTTCATGTTTGAAGCAACTTGTTTGCTATAGTAAAGAGAGAGCAGAAACTGAGAGAGATGTGCATGAGTTGAGTTGCCAACCAGACCACACTTATATAGAGATGCCATGGCCGGGGGTAGTTTCGGAAATCTCCGCTTCCAGAGGAGCAATTGACTGGATCTTCATATCCCCGCTTTTCATTTTTATTAAGCGACGTAAAAAAGGGATAAAAAAGTCTTTTTAAGTACTCCCGCAAGCATTTGTTCCCACGCAAGCTTCGACCAATGGATGGCTTTATTTGCTTAAACGGCTCTATGGAATGGCAAACAAAATGCAGATTAGGCCATGGAATGGCAAACAAAATGCTATAGACCAGAAATGCGATCATCGAGACGGGAATCACGGTGTCTTCTCTTTGGATGCGGACTTTCATTAAAAGACCCGAAGCAATGGTAGAGTCGGCCATTGAGCGAATTGCGAGGCGGGGAGAGAAGGAGGAGGATGTGGGCTTCGCGATGACAATGCCACAAAAGGACGACATGGTAGTGAGCATGCAATTTGGGAGGAGGTTGAACGATTGCGGAACGAGGCACGGTAACAGAATAGAGAAGAGAGACGAAGATTAGGGTTTCTCCGCGGGTGAGAAAGAAGAGAGATCGTGTAAAATGTAAATTTTCGGTGGGTTGGCCTCAGTTTAATGTGACACCGGAAAAAAAAATGGATTTCTACCCACCCAAAAAAACATGATCACAAAATAATAATAATAATAATCGCTTGTATCAGTAGCTTGGGCGCCTAAGGATTTCTTTAAACCTCTAGCGACAAAAAAAAATGATCAATAAAGATTGGTTGCAAGAAAGTTCTCACGACCAAAAGATTTATTTGGTCGCTAGAAGTCAACTTTTGCAAGATCATAGCCAATTTTTTCCGGAACCGAAAAATTCGTGCATTTTGATTGGGTTTGGATAATGGAAAAATAGCCAATTTTTCCCGGAACTGAATTGAAAATGGCCCATCTCTATGGCAGAATCAATTGCCGAATTTTGCGAATGAACTGCTTGCTTACCTCTACCGACGCATGCCCACCTCAAAATACTCCACACCCACCAGAGAGAGAGAGAGAGAGAGAGAGAGAGAGAGTTTGCGTGATTAGTGAAGATGATAGTGATGAGGGCGAGTTCAGAGCTGGGACTCGGAAGGATAATGAGTTTTCGTGTGCAAAGAAACAAAAAATGAGATTGGTATCCAAAGCACCAAATCCCATTCTTTTAATGTTTTCCTCCTGGTGGAGGAAGAAATTACCAGGGTCTCCTAATTTGATCATATGTCCGAGTCGACGCGACGAGCCATGCCCAACTCGATTCGGTAGCGTACCCCATCGTGTGCTCGCGCTGGCTACTTTTGATTTTTAGCTTTGTCTTGTAGCAAGCAACTAAGGGCTGACTTTCATCTGATTATAGTTAAGAGATCGGAACACTCGCATAGTTCATGGGTCTCCCCATCAAATCATTTATACCATGAGTTTGTTTATCTGACATGTTTCTTTCTATCAAAAAACTGATCTTGACCACCCCCTTTGGTCATATGAAGCTCCAGATTGTGTTTTTTCTCTACTAGTGTTCGACCCCAGATCGAACATCTTCGCCTTGTTTTCCTTTTTTCGGGTAATCTGCGTGAATGGACTGCGCAAAACAACCTGGATTTCGCTTCTTGCTTTTCTTGCAGGGAATAATTGTCCCTCCCTCATCTTCCTGATGAATAACTCTGCAAAGTTCTCAACCTTTTTCGACCATTTAATCCTCCTGAAAAGGGAAGGTGAGAGAAGACTTCTCTATCCCTGAACCCATCAACTTTTACATGTTATTGAAAGCACATACAATTATGCAAAGGTCGACGACGCCACCTGTTATGAATTCCAGGGCAATGCCTTCTACAGTATGTCCCAAAAACAAATGTCTGCGACTTTAGCGGTAAACTAGAGCAATTAAGACACTGCAGACTTAAAAACAGTATGGCTCTCGGAGCTCGGCATTTATCCCCTGCTCAAGGAAACTCTCTTTTTCCCCCCTTTCAGGAGTGTTTGGGAAAAACCAGTTCCAATAAGTGTAGAAAGAACTTGAGAACTACAAAGACTCCAACCCATAGCCAACCCCTTCTTTCCATGAGCTTTGACTAAGCCGCAGCATTTACATATCAGTATATCACATTACATGCTAATGGTTCCATCAGAACTAAGGAAAAATTTGCAGCAAAAAGAACTTTGGTACAAGGAGAGAGAGAGAGAGAGAGAGTTCATCTGCGCTACGAGACATAAGAAGCTGAATGCGGAATCTTGCGGACCCCCTCATGTGAACCGACATGTTTGTTGGACAGTCGACGCTTATATCGTTTGAGGACAGATGCCAAATTCTCTTTCCCCCTAGGGAAAGCCACATCACCTGCTGCAGTGCCCATCCGACCTTTCCTGCCTGAGATTGCAGTCTCCACGACCTTGACTATTTCGAGGAGCATCGTCGCCGTTGTGCATTTGCCACGGGCAGTTTTTGCAGCTGGAGGTAATGAATCGTTCATTCCAACAGCAGGGCTTGGTACCTGCTGGAAGTTTACTCCGGGAATTTGGAGGCAAAAGCAAGGGGACATCGGCGTTCGGGGCTTCAAGAATGCCGGTTCAATGATTCCCTGTTCACAAGGCATGGATAGAGTATGACAACCAGCATATGAGTGATAAACTAGAAGTTTTGACTAAGGCTGCGGCTTGAGGCTTCTTGCAGGGTTATCCATTTTTCGACAACACTAGAAATCAACCATTGAGGAAATGAAAGCCAGATTAAAGGAAGGCATGAACTTATGCATTATGCTTCCCACCTAAAAGCAGCTAAGAATCTAAAATCAGCATGCACATGACGGTTGGACTAGCACAATGTAGGATAAGGGCTCACAAACATTCATCTCATCAAGTTAGACGACGGTGACATATGCATACTCGGCAAATAAAGACATAGGTCAATCAGGATCCATATGGTTTGGCAAAGTCAGGTACGGCCTACGAGCAATTTGATGTAACCACAAAGATCTAACTCTAAGGTAGATCGGCAGCAGTAATCACTAATCCGTCTATCTCAAAATGTTTCCACAGTACAATACCTGAAGTCGGTTAAGTACGTAAGTATATTTTCCCCATAACTCTGGCCGGCTTTCCATGAGCGACAGATCAAGAACCTTGCGTACACACCACACGCCAAAGCTTATTACAAGATCGGCTCTATAGATACACTCATCACCACAATGGGGAATAGATGCAATCGAAAAATTTGCAGAACCATACTCTTCATTCTTCAATGAAGCGTTGTTCATCTCCCTGTTCTCGACCTCATAAAGAAATTTCTCCCTAGCAGCAACCTTGTCGATTAGATCCTCATCAGCACCGTTGTTTTGCTTAAACAGCCAGTCAGATCCCTCCAACTTCAGGAGTTTCAAAATGCAATGTCTCAAGGACTGGAGAAGCATGGCCTCAGCAGCCACGACAGAAGTAATTTCTCTAGAAAATGCGCTCGACCTGCTTCCTATGCTGCCCAACGTCCGACTTTTATCAGCAACACCAAACTGCTCAAAAGGCTGTCTCGACCAGAGGGATGAAGTATTTGAGTTTGATGTCAACTGCATAGACAACGCATCTCGATATTTGCTAGAGGGAGAGAGCTCGTCAAACACCAACGGGCCTACTCTAGATACAGAACTAGAGAATCCTGGAGGTTCATAACTCGTTTTATTTACAGATGGACCAGATCCAATGGAAGTGTCCCACTGAGCATTCTTGGCAGACATACCTGAATCGCGATTAAAGACAGACACTCCAGAAATATCTGGCAAACTACGGTACTTCTTCTCATTGGCTGAAGCCAGCACACTATGGGAAGGACTAGGAGAGAAATGCTCATAATAATGTCTCTCCGGATGGATTAAACTGTTTCCAGAAACCGCAACATTCTGAAAGGATGTCTGTACAGGGCTCAGCCCATTCTGCAACTTTTGCCCCAAAGAATAAGCATTAGAGTCCTTGTAGCTGGACGGACCCAAGGACAGGGATTTTGAGATCTCTCCCTGCCCATTAAAACAATCAGAACTTCTTTCAGTCGCAATCCGACTGAGATATGATGCAATCTGATAACCATGAACTGTGGCAGGCTGGTTATCCCAGCCATCAGAAGAGGGAGGAAGACGCAAACTAGAATAACGCCTCTCGCCAGCGTCTACCCCCCGGTTAGAACTTTGAACATATGCATCCAACAACTGCATTTGGTTGGACCATAGAGCAGAAGATCCCCTTTGAGACCCATAAGGTGACTCTCGGCCACTCTGTACCCTCTGTTGCTCGGGAGAATCAAACATACTCGGGCTCAAAAATGGATCAGATCCTCTTCCAGCCAATGGAGGGAAATATGCAGAAGAGTCCAACCCAGATGTGTCCATTTTGATTGTTGAAGCGGCGACCTTCGCATCAACCCCAAGCAACAGATCAAACTTTTTAGCTTTTGCTTCTTCAGTTACTTGTCCATGATAGTCATAGAGCTGTACCCAAAATTCTTCGAGAACGGCAGCTAATTGACGCCTCGCAGCACGCCCCAACCCTGATAATCTCGAAAGACTACCCGCACCATTTCCACCATCATCACTTTTGCCGCTGAGACTCCTGAATGAGCCCGGAGCCTCGGGTATAATTGGAGTGCTCCCCAAAGCTCCTTTGGATAGTTCCTCGCGTTCCCAGGAATTTTTTCCATCATCATTTTTAGTCTGGAGGTCTACCTCAACTCCCACGGTCTTCTCAACAGGTTCAACTGATTCAATTACCTCAATTGTTGTGGCCTTAGTTTCAGAAATCTCCTTTAACGCAGCTAAGTGCGGCATGCATTGCGTTACAGACGTCAGCTCTCCGGAAGAGCATATTTGTGAGTTTGGTAACACAATATTAGACTGCTTCTCGTCTACAGTCATCAAACTGCGCTCGTGGTCAGAAACTGTCACTGGTGAATCGACCTCAGAAGTCACTACAGATGCAACAGAGTGGAACTTCCCAGGTAAAGGAGATGCATCCAGCTCTTGGCTGTGTTCTTCCGCTAAAGACCCAACACCACCAAAATCAGACTCCTCTTTCTCAGCACAAAGCTCGGTTGTCCTTTGCAAATCCCAATTCCATGACTGTGCATTTGTTTGCAAACTCGCAGATTTTAATGGTGTAGTTGCTAGCCATAACATCAAACCCAATGATGCACAAGAAGTGCTGACAAGGACAACATACAGGTAAGATGAATTACTGCCAATGCTCCATCTCAAATTACCAGCCCAATCACTACTTCCAAAGATCATCTCCAACACGAATATAATCTTCAAGCCAAGCATTCCAATAAATGCAATCAGAACCAAGAACTCCACAACCTGAGAGATTTTGTGGACACCCATCACTGTTCTGGATGAGGCAACACGAAAAAGAGGGACCACAGAGGAGGGGAGCAGCAGAGCTACCACAACCTGCGTAAAAATGAGTAATTGGTACAACCCCTCAGCTCCGGAATTCCATACACAGTAAATAGCAGGAATGATGGCAAAAATTCTGATTGAAGCACGGTGAAGCCAGCTCGGGATGTCCACCATCATGAAATTATGCAAGACCACTTCTCCACTTATCTTCCAGGTTAAAGCTGTGGCTTGACTAGAGCTGAACAAAACCAGTAGTAAAAGAAAAGGTGCAATTGGACTTGGAAATACCTGTACAAGTTGTTCAAGGAAGACATAAGAAATGAGTGGCTAATAGAGAAAAATCATAACTTATCGAGGAGAGACCTAGTATAGTAAAGAAGCCAACCTGCTCCACTAAGGTCAGTGCATCTTGAAAAGTAAGAGAAACAAGGCCCGCACTATAGAACACATTTGCAGCTGAACTCATCAGCGCATAACTCGCCAGATAAATGCAACTGAATACACATATAATGGCAAATAGATGGTTGTGAATCAGGGAACCACTAGAAAAATTTGGCTCGCCCCGGTAATGCTGCAAAAAATTTCACCAACATCATCAAAGACCAAAAGTCACAAGCAAATGTACGACGCCAAAGCATTATTTATTAATACATCAGTTAAGTAAATATTGTATGATTGAACCATAAAAAAATTATGAGATGATCATCAATCGGTACTTGTACTGGATTGCATCTTTGACTACCAGAAGAAACAATCTCACTCAGTTGAGCCCCAAAACCAGACATCTCTAAATATTTATCATGTGTCTTTTGATCGAATACCACAGAGCTCTTCACATGATTCTATAACATTAACTTGCTTTCGTCCCCTCAATAAGCAAGAGATAGAAATATGATATCCAACTAATCAGGTGCATGTATCCTCACATGAGGACCCATGTAATGCTAAAATGATTAGTTTTCATTGTAGTCATTTCCTTGTTGCTCCACTAG
This sequence comes from Lenwebbia sp. NSW1173648, assembly GCA_029784005.1. NCBI lineage: Eukaryota > Viridiplantae > Streptophyta > Magnoliopsida > Myrtales > Myrtaceae > Lenwebbia > Lenwebbia sp. NSW1173648. The sequence goes on from JARCGZ010000002.1 coordinate 28,839,225, forward strand.
TATGTAGAAGGTTTATTACCCCAAAAAAAGAAGACATACATAGATCAAAATTTCAAATCCAGCCTATACCATACTTTGAAGTGAAATGACACGTCAACTTACACAAACGGATCAAATCTAGTCAATTTACGTAAATTGACGAATCTGATGAAATTGGTTACTTGACACTATTATCTTTTAACAGATCAACAAACATCCGATGATGATGTCTGAGGCCCTTTTACTTGTTCGAGTCTGATTTAAAGATATTTGAGACGTATAAGTTTTTTCCTGCCATAAGAAAAATCATTATATGTGCAACAAATCTATGATGCCATTGTTTGCACCTATTACATATAAGTTTCAATTTAATAATTATATCATTGTTCTTCTGGATTTCTTCCCAAAGAAATAAAAGAATTCACCTCCTCCTCAAAGGGGCTTGCATGCTTTTCTTTTTTATGGCCAATGGTTGAAGAAAAGATGAACGTTTTGAATAAGCAGAGAAGGCATAAATAAAGGCTGTGGAGTTATCATTTTAAATGGTTTAATAGAACACTCAAAGCATGGATTGATTGCAAGATGTTGCAGCTTGTCTTTCATCCCTCCTATTATTCTCTCCCTTTTCCCTCTTGCCCTATTCTCTTCGCTAAAGCAAATACTATCCAAATATTTCACACGTTAGCAAGTTAAATCAGCCAAAGCTTTCTGATAAAAAAACAGAAGTAAATGCTTACAAAAGGGGAAGTATGAAAATAATGAACTTTGAAGTAATGTATGGGGAAGAAGTGGAATCTTTCTTTCCCAAGAGAAGACTTCAAAGCTGTGTTATTCTAAGCCATTTGTGCTTTTCAGTGCATGCGACACATACGCACATGCGCGCGCGCGCGCGCGAGAGAGAGAGAGAGAGAGAGAGAGAGAGAGAGAGAGAGACCTGAACTAGGGCAGAATGGAGGTAAAAATTCTGAGGCAGAATACTTGCTCCAAGAAGACTCATCAACATAAATGCACTCTCCCCACTGAATACAGTAGGCACCCCATTCATGGTTTGAGGGATTTCTGCTTGACTTAGCAGTAATCCAAAAGCAAAAGCACAAATTATGAAGCACGCAATGCATACACATAGGAGTTTGGCCTTGCAGTTCTCCTGAGGAAAATAACTTAAAGAATTGGATCACGACAGACACTGCACAGTCAATGAGTGATAAATTGCAGCTATTCACAGGCTTACCAGGAGGTTTGCAAAAAGAGGGTAGAAAACAGCATCTATAGCAGTAAAAAAAATGCAACTGAACAAATCCGCCCCGAGAAGAAGATTTAGTGCGTGTGCCATTCCCACAATCTGGCATGAGTCAGAGTGAAGGCCAAAATAGAGTAAGAACGGAGAAATACTTCTAGATACTAACTACATCAAAGAAAAACTACTAGCCATCAACAACTAAAATTCAATACCATAGAAATGTCCAATGCAATCATAGAAAACTCCAACTGAATCCCCAATAGAACGCATACACATCTGTCGTACTCATCACTGCAAATCTGCGACACCATTGAAATGGGGATGAAAATTTCTCAGAACTCAAAAAGACGTGCAACATTAAAGAAAAAGGCTCACATCATGTAAATACATTGAAAACTTAATGCCGTGTTACGGTCTGAAAATACGTTCATGGGCACATTAACTCATTTAAAATGCGATATTAGTTGCACAAGCAAACAGTGACACAGTAGCATGTGGACTCCAGCATTGAATTACTGTGTCCTTCGTCCTACTGCTTCCCCCAGCGTAGAAGTTCAGTTCTTATTAAGGAAAATCGGGGATCAGTTTGCGAAAAATAAAGCGAGCATGAGTGCTTCAGATACAAGAGACCAAGGGCCACAATAGGCCGAAATTAATAAAGAATCTAATGGTATGTAAACCTACACGTGCCAACAAATCTTGTCTAAATGGCCTGATAAGGAATAGGTATATCCGTTGTGTATCAACTATCAAGTAGCTTCCTTTCTAGTTACTTCATGTTCACAGAGAGACAAAAAAATAAGTATTTCCTAACACCAAAATCTTTAATCTGAGTATAAAAGCACAGTAGCCATGACAATCGTGAATGCAGTAGCAAAGACACGCATCTAAGGGTGCGGAGAGAGAGAGAGAGAGAGAGAGAGAGAGAGAGAGAGAGAGAGAGAGAGTTATGTACCTCAGCAAGATCTCTCTTAGTGACCACACCAATTCGAGCTGACAGGAACTGACACAGAATTGCCGCAAAATTGAAAATAAGCACAAATACTAAAAGATCAAGCCCATATCGTGCACCTCCTTCAACATTAGCAGCCCACTTTCCAGGGTCAATGTATCCAACTGAAATTAGAAATGCTGGTAGGATAGCTGGAAGCACGCGATGAAGGCCCAAAGCCAATTGGTTCGTACTTGCAGTTTCAGATTCCATACTTCTAAGTAGTACCCAGGCAAAAGGTTAAATCAGCAAGGATGATTCTTATGCAAGATTACCAATGTAGAGAAACACACCGTTAATTACCAATCCGAAATAAATATCTTTTAATGTCATAGCAGCTGCAACTCGTGGAGCAAACACGATGCAGCACTTCAGAAGTAGTTTTTGCAGCAGGTAATCTGCTAACCATACTTAGCTAGTGATAACCAATTCCAACATGCTTCGGAACAGCACTTAAAATCAGGACCAAACTGGTGATCAGGTTAAAAGGTAGGCATCTTTCTGATCTTGACCAAATCTACCAGCTTTTTTCGCATTCAGATATAGTTACATAACAAATGCTTGCACATCACATCCCAAATTCTAGCTGTGTGACCATCAGATACCAACCTGCACTTTGCTATGAAACCACAATGCACACTGGCACAATGTGATGTAAAGACCTCACGAGATTCACCACTTTAAGTCTGAACCATAGAGGAAGATGATTCTGATTCAAGCAACCATTTCCCAGCTGACTGAACCGAAGCTGCATGAAAGGGAGAGTCTCCTTGAAAGTCACCAAGCTGATGCCAAATATAGAGAGTCACTTCCGTGTCGACCCACAACTCCAAAATCTAATGATGTTGAAGCACAGAGACTGTCAATTAATCAGTGAAAAAGGCACGATAATTTGGCACCAATAGAGAGTCAACTCGACCATCAAAACAGAAAAAGGGTGCCCTGATCATGATCTAACGAAACACATTTCACCAGCATAATCATTCACTAGAAAGTACAATATGAGGGGAGGAAAAGAAAAGCAAGAAGCCACTATTACTACACTCGCAAGAACTCCAACAGCACAAGTCAAATCATCAAATCCAACCCTCCAAAACACGAACATCACAGATCTGCAAACCCATAGAAGAAGCGAAGAACAGAGCTCAAATCAAAACCAAGTAACACGAACGGACTATTCAACCCCAAAGAACAAACCCCACCCCCCAAACAAACAAATTCGCAAAAACAAGAGACTTCAAGCACCCAAAACCCCAGGAAAACTACCCAAATATCAAAGAAGGATCAGAAACTAGCGGCAATGGATCTGATTCGCCTAAAAAAAGGGCACAAGTCAGACAAACGGGAAAAGTACCCATTCGCACGAAACCCGAGGTCGACCGATTAGAAGTCTAACTGTCTAAGAATCAGAGGAAGACAGAAACCTACATAGTACCCAAATCCGCCTGAGATTATGTCCCGTCCTCGTCCTTTCCCCTGTCCTTCCCCCCCTTGACCGCAATGACTTGCAGAGACAAAAAGGGCAAAAGCTTGGATCAGAGGCTTCGAGGAGGCCACGAGAGTTTCTTACAACTCCAGGAAGAGTGAGCTCAAGTTTTCACGCACAGAAAGAGAGAGAGTGAAAAGATGTGCATTGGTGGGTATTTTAACCCGACCTCGAGGAGAGAGAGAGACAGAGAGACAGAGAGAGAGACAGACAGATGACGATGTTAGTGGGGAAGTGGGCAAAAGATCACCTTTTTTTTTTTTTTTCAATTTAACGCAACAAAACGAGTTAAAAAGAAACGCTAGAAAGATCGGAAAGACATGTAACGTTTCTCTCTCTCTCTGCTTTTTCATTTATAGCTGGGAGAGAGAGAGAGAGAGACATGTAGAGAGAGAAAGTGAGAGCTTTCTGTAATTTTTTTTTCTCTCTCTCTCAAGTGAGAGCTTTCTGTAATTCTCTCTCTCTCTCTCTCTGTAACTTTGGGTTTCTTCCTCGTTGGAGTTGACCATTTTCTTGCCCTGTTTTCCTGGGGAGGTGGAAGCATCCCCAAAATTAATCCTATGTTTAAATTGATAGAAATTATATGAGACTCGTGATGGATCTAACAAAATAATAAACTTCCTACACAAATTGTTACCGTGGTGGTTGGCTTAGTGGTAAAAGCGTAGGCATATCTTTCATGAGGTCTCGGGCGTTGCTTGTATCACGCAGGAACCTCCAATGGCTCGTGCTATATTGTCGAACCCCGATACATCTGTTATGGCGATACTTCCTAGCATCTTGAACTATGGATCATTGACGGTACGAAAGAGTCGAACATTCCGTAACGGGCGATAGATTCGTATGGTAATGTTCAAAAAATATCGTTAGACCTGGTAGTCCTTTCCATCTCCGATGCAAATGAAACAAAATAAAACGAGACTCCATAATTTCTTTTACGGATCAAAAAGCATTTGCTAAAATGGGCAATAATCTTTTTAATGGTACATGAACAAAATAGCACTTTAACAAAGTCAAACTTTAACTTAACAAGTACATCTCTCAAATATATCAAAAATTTACCATTCTACCCTTTTGTTTATTTCACGAAAAACTTACGTTCCGTAAAATATTATTTTAAAAACAACTGCTCGTATAGCTTATAAAAATATATAAACGAAAAGTATTTCTATCGCTCAATAAAAATTTTAAATAAAAGAGGCTGTCAATAATAAAAAAAAAAATTGTTGGCCAAATAATCTCAAGCGGTAGAGTCGAATTTTTTTGTAAAAATTATTTTTAAGTCGCTTATTTTCTACTAAATAACCCCACGATAAATGTACAAATCTTCCTCGTGCTGCACCCAATATTCTGTCTTTATAGACACAACTGCCACTTTTCTTTTTCTTTTTCTGCAAACGCATCTTTGTGTACTTAAATTAAAATAGTACAGAAATAATGAATGAAAACCTTTGTCATATCCCGCACATCATACTATTGTACGAAATGATATTGGTCAGAGTATTGTCCGATGTGACAAAAGAAAAAACACAATATTTAAGAGGAGATTCGGTTGTTATATTATAATGAATACCCTTTCACTTTAATCATTATATGAGAAAAATTGTTCAAAAAAATCATAAATTTATTGCACTTTGACTAATTCAATTCTAAATATTTTGATTTTGCTAATTGAGTACATCCAGCCAATCTTAGTTGAAAATCCCTGACATGTATTCTAGACTTCCTATGTGGCAAGGTCGACACTGACGTGGATAAATTTTTATGATCTTTTAAACATTTCTAAGTTTTATTTTTTATTTTTTTCTTTATTTTTTTCTTTTCTTTTTTCTTCCTTTCTTTTACTTTTTTTTTTCTGCCAAGCCTGAAGATGTTAGGCTACGGGCGAGGGTCGTGGCTTTCACCCAGACCTCACAAGGGCCACGAAACCCTCACCGGACTTAATAGAAAAAAAAAGGAAAAGAAAGAAAGAAAAGCCAATATAAAATCTACAAAAAAAATTATAAAAAATTTATCCACGTCAGTGTTGACTATTTTACGTGGCACCACCGGCGTCCAAGTCAGTGACTTTCGGTTAAAATTAGTCGGATAGACTCAATTGGCAAAGTCTCTAAAGGTTTAGGATTTAATTAGTGAAATTGAAAGGTTTAAGACTGAATTAGACAAAATGCAATAGATTTAGGATTTTCTTTAACAATTTTCTCGATTATTTGAGCTATAGCATTTGCGCAATAAGCTTCCTCGTCGCCCTCAAACTGCTCAAGCAACATCACACTTCGAGTTCATCTTGAAATCTCTGTGAACCTGAATTTAGAGAATTGCTATACAAATATTTTTTATATTATCTTACAAAATTCATCTCTCTCTCTCTCTCTCTCTCTCTCTCTCTCTCAAATCATGCAAATATCAATTGCATCAGTCGGGTGCTTTTATTTTGCAAAAAATAAATTATTTGAAAAACGTTTGCCTAAAAATGATTGCTTGTATTGCTTACAAAAACGAATGAAGAAAAAATATATTCAACGTCAATGCAAATGTTTAGATATAAACTGTTATCAATAATGAAAATATTTTTCATTAACTAATTATTTCAAAAGATATAATGGGTCTTTTTAGGAAAATATTTTTCAAATCATTTATTTGCGGAGCCTCAATACTATTTTTTTTTCTCGTAATCTCTCTATCTCTCGTACATGAGTTTAGAGTATAATTGTACAGATATCAATTGGGTCATATGATTCTACGATTAAATTCATCTTAAAATTACCCCCCTCCCCCTTCCCCCTTCTCTCTCTCTCTCTCATACCTGAATTCAAAGAATGGGGCTAGTCAAGTATCAATTGAATCATTCAATGTTACCTTAAATTCGTACTTCTCTCCTGAATTCAAGTATTGAGTACATAAACATCAGTTGAATGATTCAATATTATGTGATAAAAATTCCCCCTCTCTCTCTCTCTCTCTCTCTCTCTCTATACCAAGCACATGCTCGATCCAGTCATCGACAATTCAAAGGGTCAAATCCATTCTCTCTCTCTCTCTCTCTGTAACAGGCATCTCCCTACATTTCCTTGATAAGATAATGGGCATGAAAGAGATTGCTGTGCGTAAAGTGCACCAACCGAAGCAGCCCCAAGATGCAACCCCGGAACCAGAACCCCATTCATTGAACTTCCATTATGCAAACCACGTTCCCCATCTTTCCTTTCACGGCCACACAAATCATGTCAACAACCCTAACGAACGGTCTTCTCATCTGCACACTTCTGGTTACCATCAACTGGGAAACCGTAAAGTCAATCCCTTTCGTCCCAAGAACTTCGACGCATGTAAAGCCCGACATGCCTCAGATCACCAAGCTGCCAAGAATCTAGTCTCTGTCCGATCTTTCTGCTTACTAGATCATGATTTTACCAAGTTCCGATCTTTCCTGTTATGGCCACGCAAAGCATGTCAACCCCGACGAACGGACATCTCATCTGCACACTTCCGGTTCTTCCATGGTCATCATCAACTGGGAAACTATAAAGTTCGTCCCTTTTCGTCCCAAGAACTTCGACAGATGTCAAGCCCAACGTGGCTCAGATCACCAAGCTGCCAAGAATCTAGTTCCTGTCCAATCTTTTTGTTTACTAGATTGTGATTTTTGGGGCTCCGCAGCAGCCTCTTAAAATATGTGTCTGGCTTTGGTGTTCAGAGGCAGGGTTCACTGAACCTATCTCCCGAGATCCCATGCATGCTCGAGCCTCTTCTGCCCGAAAGAGGGGACACATGCTCGGGACCGCGATCGCAACACCCTGCTCAAAAAGACTCCTGAGTTGACCCCAAACATTATAAAACATCAGAGACAACCGTTACCGTGTTTTCAAACACGTTTCTGCGCTGTCTCTATCCTGTTCTAGGGTTTTGCTCTGTGGACTTCTCCTGAGGAACGACCTTCTCTCGAGAAGAGTCCACGTGGATTTCTCGCTCCACGTCATCTGTAGAAGCATGTACACACACACGTAAAGTCCACGTCATCGATTCGACTGGAATTTCTCGCCTCGGGTCGCCGGACGACTACATCGAACGCCGCATCGAAGTTACGGGTATTAACTGCATTAAGTTAGTACTCTAAAGATTTGATTGCACATAAGTTATAAAGATGGAACTTGATGGGATCGCCCCCGTTCATTTAAGACAGTTTCGAACGAAACCGAAAGAGTCACGTGGCGCGCTCAAACGCGACGCTTTGGTCCGGTTCAGTAGTCAACCTACGAAACTTACGATGGGCTTCTGTAAGAAGTGGGCCAAGGGCCTCGCGACACTGCTCTATTGATATCAAGAGATGACGTTTAAATTTTGGCATGTTTCAAATGACTTCTTCTTCTTCTTCTTCTTAGTTTCTGTTTAATCTAACTCTTGTGACAAAATACATTTTGACTTTGATATCCAAAGATTTACATTACCATGTACATGTATGTATATATCCTACATTGGATAATGTTTGAAATTTTGAGCAAGAAAACAATACTTTCTATTTCTCATAAGTGCAAACAGACAGGCCCTTTAAGAGCTAGGAAATAATTTACAAAAATTGATAATGGACACTTAAGTTATGTTGAGATACACGTGTAAGTTGTGTTAGAAAAGTCCCACATCGGAGAATTGATGTGGGTTTGAGCAGTTAATATATCATAATTGACTCATAACTCATTGGCTTAAGCTATTGAGTGAAGGTGGGTCCAACTGGATATATTGATAGGCTCGGACATGGGCTCCCTCTTGGTGATCTCCCCCGGCCAAAGGTAATCTAGATACCTTTAAGTCTAAGTGGTAGCCAATAAGGTTGGTCATTAGAACTAAAGTCAACATTTGGCACCGATTTATGAAGTATTCTATTCTATTTCTTTCTTTTTTTGGGGACAGAAGGAAGTTTTCTATTCCAATATCACAAACTTCGCATAAGATGCTCTGAGTCAGAGCCCTTTGCATTTACCAAAGGCTCGAATTAGACCTGTTCATGAGATTTATAAGGTGTTTCGTGAGTTTTCGGACAACCAACTCCGTTTCCGTGCGTCGGTCCTTCAGGCCAATGCGTGATTTTTTGTTGCATTTGTAATTTTTTTGAAAACTCAGATTTGGATGGGGTTTTTTCTTGACGTCACTCTGTCACGTGTAGGTTCAATCCGAGGCACCAAATGGTACTTTCTTCTTGATGTGAAAAGGCCAACTGCCGAAAACGAAACACTGTTTTGGCAGTTTCCTCTCGCGTTTTCGCATTTCGCTTTCGTCGTCAGTTTCCTCTCGTCAACTTCATTAGCGCCTCCACACCATCTATCATATTCATGTTCAGGGTCTCTCTTCACGTATAGAGAGAGAGAGAGAGAGAGAGAGAGAGAGAGAGAGAGAGGAGACAACATGGGATTCATCAATAGCCTGCTGGAGATCCTCGGACTCGGCATCGGAGTCCCGCTCGGCCTCATCGTCGGTTACTTTCTCTTCCTGCGTTTCGAGCCCAAGGATGTGAAGGTGAAATGCAACACCCGAATTCTCCTTTTTCCTTCTTTTTTTGCTTTTGTTGGATTCGTCTCGCCGCCACGTTCGATTTGACTTTTGTTTAATGCCGATGTCTGGCGATTCGCGGTGCTTGCTCAATCTGCAATTTTGGGCCCCTTGTGGTTTTCAGGATCCTCTGTCGAGGCCACTCCACGAGTTCGACACTCGCTCTCTGCTTGATCTTTTGCCGGAGGTCCCTCTCTGGGCGAAGCATCCGGATTTCCACAGAGCAAGTCCTAGTGACCCACAAGCTTTGTTCTCAGTTGCATTGTCGCGATTTCCATGTGACATTGATAGAGTTTCGGTTCGCCGAAGATGATTGCCTCCTGGTTTTGATTGCAGGTTGATTGGCTGAACAGGTTCTTGAGATACATGTGGCCTTACCTAGATCAGGTGATTATGTTTAAGTTCCAGACTTTGATCGATCACGAGGATTTACAGGTATTCGATGTGTCCTAAAGCATCTTGTGATCCGGGTTATTCAATGCTACCACAGGCCATATGCAATCTGATAAGAAGCACCGCACAGCCAATGTTCGCGGATTACGTCGGCACGTATCAGATAAAAGCGCTGGAGTTTGAAAAGCTGAGTCTTGGAACTCTGCCTCCGGCAATTCATGGTTGGTTCCTCGCTTTTAACTGAAAGGCCGCCTTCGACCATCAAGGTGTCTGATTCCGTGATCGCACTCGATTTTTCTTTCTGATATAGGAAACCAATTAGGATGCCCGAAACATGATCAACTTCTGCTTGATAAACCATCTGAAGCCCTAAGTACCAGTTTAGAAAGCAAAATTAGAGGAGATCAACCCCGTGCTAGCCTTTTGACCCCTAATTTCTTGTGAGATCATCTTACTCTCGAATTTGTTTCTTATGCATATCAAATGGCAGGTGTTAAAGTGCACGAAACTAACGAAAATGAATTAGTGCTTGAACCTGCGATTAGATGGGCTGGAAACCCCAACATAATCTTGGTGCTGAAACTCTTGTTCCTACGGATACCGGTCCAGGTTAGATATATACATCCAACGAATATTTTAGCAGTAACATCATATAGCAAATGCTGTGACGTCTAGATGCAGTCGAATTTTGTTCATTCAACTTTCAAAGAAAAGAATTGAATAATGCAATGCAACACATCGTTCGGTAGAGAACGCTGTTTTGTAGAAGTTGGAAGGTGACATCTGAGTCATGTGACTTAAAGGATTGACTTTGGAAAGCAAAGGTTAGCACAATCTTTTTGTAGTCTCTTAGGTGAGCCAAGCCAAACCTTTTCTTAGTCGTTTTCAATGAACTGAAGTGGACTCTCTCAATAGATACAAACTCATTGAAATTTGAAAGCTAATCTGGTATAGGGCAAGAATGGGAAGATTGGAAGCACCTGTATCGCTTTTGGTTGTTTTGTTCGATGGCCGACATGAAAGGTCTGTCTTAGCCAGACGGGTAGCGAAATTCAGGAAAGAAACAGGCTGCCTAGGATAGGGATTGGAAACACAGTATAGTTTCTGATTCAGAGAATACTAGTCGGTATGCATAATCTCTTGACATTGTCGTGTTTTTCTCTTTCTCAGCTGTTGGATGTACAGATATCAGCAGTTCCCCGAATCATTCTTAAACCCCTTGTGCCAACATTTCCTTGTTTCGCAAGCATAACGGTGTCCTTGCTGGACAAAGTAAGTGCATCCAAGACTTGAGATCCGATGACCAGGCGTGCTTCACAAAAGTAATCAAATTCGTACATATGGATATGTCATTGATGAGCTTATTATGCTTTCATTATCCCACAGCCTCAGGTTGATTTTGGATTAAAGCTCTTCAACGGGGATATGATGGCGATACCATTGTTATATCAATCTGTTCAGGTGCTCTCTTTATACACCTTGTGCAAAGTTATTGGTCAGATTGCTTGAGCTCTTCATACATGAACTCTTCTTTGAATTATTTATTTAATCATGTACCAGCTGTAAGTTGACTTTAGTGATAGAGTAGCAGTAGTTAGCGGGCAAGAAAGAAATTGAACTCTGAACACTCCAGAGAATTTAATAAAGTTCCTTAGTGTTTGACAATGTTAAATTTAGCTTTTGGAGAATAAAGAATCACCAGAAGCCATATCGTGCATACACATGGTCTCTGAATTTTTTAAGCTAAAGAGGATGATCAAAGGAGTACTTGAACATTGGTAGAGTAACCACATGAGACTCTGATTTTTATATTTAGTCTTCTCTGACTCAGCAATTTCATTAATTACACTTGCTCATATCTGATTAACCAAAAAAATTCGGACAAAGACATGCGGGAAAACTTGTGCCGCTCATCTATGTTCTCGTCATGTGTGTATCACACCAGAAAACACATTCAATGAGATTGTAACATCTGAGATCTTGCAATGTTCTGTCAATTTCAACTATTCGAGAGACATATTTACAAGCAATGCTTACTTGTATTTTTTTCTTGTCGATGATATCAGGAAATGATAAGAAAGCAAATAGCTAATCTGTACCTTTGGCCTCAGACACTGGAGATTCCAATTCTTGATGGTTCAGTGTAAGTGGTTTTAGATTGCTGGGCTTATTAGGCAGTAGATGAAAGGTTGTTCGACTGTTTCTTAAACCACGATTAAATTTATCAGCTGGAATGATCCTTGGCATCAAGATGCTTTCGCTCGGACATGTCTTAGTATCTTCCATTGTCCCTTGCTAGAAGCGATTTCTAAGACTGCTACACCCATGAATGAGCATGTTTCTCCATTTGATTTGCATAAGCACCGATTGATATTAAGTGTTTATGTCTGCATAATGTCGCAAACAGTGGGGCGACAAAGAAACCCGTCGGCATACTCCATGTGAAGGTCATACGAGCTTGCAAGCTCCTGAAGATGGATCTTTTAGGAACCTCAGATCCTTATGTTCAACTCAGCCTGAGCGGGGAGAAACTTCCTGCTAAAAGAACTACTGTGAAGATGAACAATCTGAATCCAGAGTGGAATGAAAGTTTCAACCTCACCGTGAAAGACCTTCAATCCCAAGTACTTGAATTACATGTCTATGACTGGGAAAAGGTACAGATTTACCTCGTTCCTCTAACTTTGCACGAGTACACACGTTATCGACTTATCCTGTAAATGACATTCATGCCTTCTAGCCATAGAATACCAAAGATGATGATCATAGTGCCGACAGAGACAATACATAGATTATTTCGCATATTTAGGGCCCGGTGAAGGCCATTAATTGTTCCTTCAGCAAGCACTTTTGGTGATTCGTTGTTGTTAGCTGCAATGTGTCTCTCCATTGTACTGATTGCTGCATTTGACATCAGTTTGGGACGCACGACAAGCTGGGGATGCAAGTGGTTCCGCTGATGTCGATCTCGCCTCATGAACCAAAAGAGTTTGCCCTTAACCTGGTCAAGAACCAGAATCTCAATGACCCTCATAACAAGAAACCGAGAGGGCAACTCATGGTCGAGCTATCATACCATCCTCTGAGGGAAGACAGCCACAGATTTAGCGGACCGCTGGAACGACATGAGAGCCAGAGAAGTGAGAGTGAAGTATTTAGCGAACCGCTGGAACCACATGAGAGCCGGAGAAATGAGGAGGCCTCACATAATTGTCAAGCCGGTCTGCTACTGGTCACGGTAAAAGGTGCAGAAGACGTGGAGGGCAAGCATCACACAAACCCTTACGCATTGGTTCTGTTCAGAGGAGAAGAAAAGAAAACCAAGGTGAGACTACTACTCCCTGGTTTTTTGTTCAATTCGAAATTGGCATGTCCATAAGAGTAGCATTGTCCTAGACAGTAGACACGCGAGATGGGTTCACAAAATCCGGGGACAAAAAAATTGATGTGACGATGACAAACTCTGGTTGAGTGCTCGACTATGACCCGCTATTCACTTCCAGTTTCCAACACCAGTTCGTTAACCACTCTTTGTATTGCTTGTGCTTGTCGTAGTTCATGTCCTAGAGAGCTGAACAGCGATATGATGACTTTGTCTGTACAGTTGGTGAAGAGAACCAGAGATCCATGTTGGAATGAAGAGTTCCAGTTCGTGCTAGAGGAAGCTCCTCTTAAGGAGGAGATTCGTATCCAGGTCATGAGCAAAAGGACCAAGTTTTGTTTTCGTTCCAAGGTTGGTCTGGACAAAACTTAAACGGGGGTGATAGATTATTGATGGGAAAATTACCAATAAAAGTTCAAAATCTATTGCATATGTGCCAATTCAATCATAAATCTTTTAACTGTGTCAATTCAGTCTTAAACATTTTAACAAATTGCCAATGTAGTCTTCCGGACTATTTTGACCGGAAAACGCTGACGTGGCCCGACTCGACGGCCACAGGCGAGGGCCGGTGTTGCCACGTCAGCATTTTCCGGTCAAAATAGGTCGGAAGGACTACATTGGCAATTTATCAAAAGGTTATGACTGAATTGACATAGGTAATATGTGTAAGACTTTTTTTAGTAATTTTTCGAATTATTGAATGATGTCGATTGAAATTCATAAGATTACATATATACTTATGTATGGTTTTGGTGCAGGAATCATTGGGCTTCGTCAACATAAACCTTAGCGACGTTGTGTTCAACGGACACATAAATGAGAAGTTCCATCTGATCAATTCGAGGAACGGTGTCATACACGTCGAGATCCGGTGGGAGGTGACTTGAAGCACGTCAAAGCAGCCGATTTCGCGATGATATTCGATTGATTCTTTGTGGAAATTAATTTTTTGTTCGATCAATGTTTCTGTTTTTGCCCCTTGACGATGTAGATTATTTCTCGTGGGGGCAATACTGGCTTGTGTTTGTAACTATAGCTTGTAAATATGATATATCGATAGTAACTAGTAAGTCAAAAGTGACTAGTAATTTTGTTAGTTCTAGTAACTATTTTTTTTTTTTTTGGGGGTCGAACTAGTAACTATTTATAAGTTACCGATGAAATAACAATTTTACCATTTACAAGTCCAATAGCAGATTACCATTTTTTTTTTTTAGATTTCACGGCCGGACGAATTAAGCATAAGTTGAACAAACATAATAGTAGATTACCATTTGTTTTCAGATTTACAGGTGGGAACGTAACTTTTTGTTAGAGAATTTATGGGTAGGCGCGTAATTGGTTATAGGTTCTCAATGAAATAAAAATTCTGATACTAATGAACATTTTGGGAAAATTACCCAATCAGTCCTAAACCTATTATACGGATGCCAATTTAGTTCTAATTTTTTTTAATTTTGTTTAATTAGCCCTAAACCTTTACAGGAAATTCTAATATAATCATTCCGGTTAATTGTCACCGGAAATTGTTTACGTGACAATCTAGTCACCACCGGACGTCCTACGTAGTATACCACCACCTCAGCGATTTTTCGACAAAATTAAATGGAAAGACTAAGTTGGAATTTCACAAAACGATTATAACTCAATTGATAAAATTAAAAAAAAAAAAATTAATACTGATTGTCATCACGTGGATTTGATTGGATAATTTTCCCCGAACCTTTTAGTACCTTGTAAATTAATTACTCTTGATGACAACTTACTATTACGACCTTAAAAATGGCGCTTTGTTTTACGTATTATATATTTATATATATAACATATGAATACTGGTTATAAATGTTGGCGAAATTTGAATACTGGTTATTTTTGTTATATGCAAACAAACATGTTCTAACATGTTTTTTTATTCGACCAGAAAAAAAAAAAAAAAACATGTTCTAACATGCCCGTGCACAACCGCTTCACGCTAAAAAAACAAAAAAAACATAAACCTTGGGATACTAGTGAGCAATGCACCTTTATTTACTTGGGAAAAATTGAAACTTTTTGTTCCTCATAAATAAGCATACCCGAGGCCATTGAAAAAACTTGTCCATACTGAATCAATTCGGACCAATCCACAGCTAAATCATTGGATGGCACTGCACTTCGGATCTGACTTAGCATAAGTAGGTGCCAAGCTAAAGCATACTCTCCACTCCTTCTTCTATTTACTGCAGCCGTGTGGTGGCACCCATTCTTCGGCCTTCTTATTTTCGGCTTTCTTATTCAGAAAATCATAATTCTCTAATCAATTATTAGCCTTGTCTTCGAGTAGTCAAACCTTGCTCCTCCAAGAGTGAAAATAACCATTCTTGCGGCACTTCTTCGTCTTGCTCCAACGAGGGCTTCCTTTGCTTATAAGTCGGTTGGAATTGGTTTCACTATTCTAAGTTCAATGATTCTTAGATATCAATTAAAATAAAAGGTAGACAAAACCATTCGTATTCTTACTCAATCTCTCAACTCAAGAAAGCTCCTCCCCGTCTCTCTCGGGCAAGGGTTAGAAACAGTAGAAGGCACCTCCGCAACTAGAAGTAAGTGCATTAGGGTTAAGCGAGACAGAGTCGTTTAGCATCTCAATGTCGACCCATCATGTCTTGGGAGTGAAAAGGTTCCCAAGGGTTCGGTAGTTGGGTTTTGCCGGGCGGGCAATTCCCCATGGTCAGTCAGGAACTTCCTTGTCGGGCTGAAATATCCCCGACCCGATCTCATTCAGTCCGGGCCAGATATTTTTCGGACAGAAGCCCGGCCCGCCCGGCTCGTGAACCCCGAACCTCTCTGCCCATATCTTATCCTCTCTCTTCCTCTTCCCTTTATAAACGAAGCGCTCGCTCTGTTCCTCTCCCTCGTTTCCTCCCTCCGCCTAAAACCTTATCCCTTCTAGAGAGAGAGAGAGAGCTCCGCCAGTGACGCAGCCATGTCCACTCTCTCTACTGCTGCCTCGTCCCTCAGCCTCCCTTCCTTCGCTCCCAAGGCCGTCCGCTCCTTCGTTCTCAAGCCCACTTCGCTCTCTCCCCTCGCCCTCAGCCTCCGCCTCAGCCTCAAGTCCCTCTCCGCCTCCCCTCCGTCGCCGTGCTTCGACGTAGCTCCCACTCCCAGGGCCGCCTCGGCTTCCCGCTTCCTCCGCCGCGTAGCCGTGTCTTCCGATATCGACCAGGAGGAGGAAGGGGAAGGGGGTTTCCTTGGCGACGACGGGGGGCGCGCCTTCTCCCCCGACCTCAAGCTCTTCGTGGGCAATCTCCCCTTCAACGTCGACAGCTCGCAGCTCGCCGGCTTGTTCGAGGGCGCTGGGAACGTGGAGATGGTCGAGGTAATTGGTCTCCTCGGATTTGGAGACAAATGATTGAGTTTTTCGCACTTCATTTCTAGGAATTGTGTTTTCTCGGCCATATGTGCTTCGACCAAGTGAAGTACGAAGTTGAAACGTGTTATATAGAATGTGAAAGACCCTTCTTTCCCTCTTCTATGGCAGGTGATTTATGATAAAGAAACCGGGAGGAGCAGGGGTTTTGGGTTCGTGACCATGTCCTCGGTGGAGGAAGTTGAAGCTGCTGCTCAGCAATTTAATGGCTATGTGGGTATTTGAGACCTAGTCTCATTCGTTGTTCTTTATGTTTTGCTGTTTAATCAAAGTGACTGAAAAGATCTTTCTGGGAATATTTATGGGGAATCGTTTCATTTGCTGAGAGAAGATATAGTTTCCATGACTTTTGCTCCATACTGTCTTCAAATGGCTCAAAGGATCTTTCTAGGCATATATAGGGGGAATCGTTTCACTTGCTGAGAGAAGATATAGTTTCCATGACTCTTGCTCCAATTTACATTACGATAGGTGGTTTCTTCGAGTCACAATTATACGTGGTGTGGTGTTATAGACTTATTAGCTGCTTCTTGTAGTCAATGTTTTTGTTGCAGGGTGATTAAATCTTACTTTGAGAAAGTTTGACTCTTATCATGCGATTGAATGCCTACTCCTACTTGACTATCCTCCATTGCCTAATTAAAAGATCGAGCTATCTTGTTGAATCTAACCAAGAAGCTATGGCATTGGGCAGGAACTTGACGGAAGGGCTTTGAGGGTCAATTATGGACCGCCTCCTGCTAGGAGGGACAGTCCACCACCTAGAATGGGTAGTAGAGGCGGGTCAAATTCCTCTAACCGTGTCTACGTGGGCAACCTCTCATGGGCTGTTGATGATCTGGCACTTGAGACATTGTTCAGTGAGCAAGGTAGGGTTTTGGAAGCCAAGGTGGTCTATGACAGGGAGAGCGGTCGGTCAAGGGGTTTTGGCTTTGTATCTTATGGTTCTGCTGATGAGGTTAACAATGCTATCGAGTCCTTAAATGGCGTGGTAAGCATAATGTAACTTTCTCAAAATGGGCCGTGTAGTTGACGTGCTACATTCTTGTTATTGCAGTGATGGAATGTTCCTCCTGATAAGAATTATTGTTTCTCTTGTCTTCTTTCGAAATCTTTCCATGGTAGGCTCTTTTTGAAGATAACATTCTTTCAGATTCATAGTGCTGTGTTGATGTGGATTTCGAGTGGTTGCATAATGTAATTTCTGTTATATATGTTGAGTGCTGTTACATGGCTATAGTTTCTGTAGAAGAAATTAACTAAGCAACACTGTTCTTTATTGGTGTACTTGTCTACATTTGTTTGCTCTGTTATATCAATTTTTAACGGTTCACATCCTTAATCCCATGGTGGTTATGAAATTAAGATGAAATTTGCTTGGGTATATGCCGTGGTGAAGCTGCCTGTGCGCTGACCCTCTGGCTAAATTGAACCTTCTGTCTTTTCCCTTGATTGAAAATTTATGTCTGTCACCATCATGCATCTACTATCACCACCTTTGTTGTCGACTGTTACGTTGGATTCAAGTTCACCTATAAATCTTCATTGATGCAGGACCTGAATGGAAGGTCAATTCGAGTCACCCACGCAGAAGATAAGCCAAGGCGCCAATTTTGAGTGTAGGTAATACGTTAAGAACATTAGATTACACTGTCGATGTTGCTCTTGATCTAGGAATGTGGGGGCTGAAAATGTCTGTTCTTATGTAGAGGAGCGGGATCGTTGGGACCTGTCATATTTCAAATGCTTCGCGTGAAAGTAGGGAACTATGGATTCTAGTCTTTTCAGGAGCCAT
This sequence comes from Lenwebbia sp. NSW1173648, assembly GCA_029784005.1. Classification (NCBI taxonomy): domain Eukaryota; kingdom Viridiplantae; phylum Streptophyta; class Magnoliopsida; order Myrtales; family Myrtaceae; genus Lenwebbia; species Lenwebbia sp. NSW1173648. The sequence goes on from JARCGZ010000002.1 coordinate 28,857,447, forward strand.
GAAGTGCAGGTACTTTTCCTCATGGCCTGATGATCCAGAGTTGCATCGCAGGAGCATCATATTACCCGGCTGGAAGCTGTAATGAAGGCCATCACAGCGAAAATTGCAAGCCTTGCTTGATTGGCCTTGTTGACCTCATAGTAAAGTTTTGAGAGACATGGGATGCCATACGTTGGTGCTTTGTGTTCTTGGGTTTTATAGTTCCTTTTTAGGACATAATCAGCGTAATCTCTTTTGTAAGAATTATTGAGTTGTTTGCATACTCATCTAAGTATCGTATGATTTCGATTCATCCATATTTGCAGGGAAATATGCATTCTGAAGTAAAAAAATTTGCCTTAGTTTTACAACTTAAGTAGATTTCGTAGTATGTTACAACAGATCAAAAGAGAAAGCCGTGTTCCTGTGCTAAGGAAAGAAATTTAGTTGACTCTGTGAAGCTTGGTGAACTGTGGGAATTTCTACAGGTACGAGAAGATTGTCCATGCGAGTTTGACGGATTTAATCGCCCGACTGCCTCAAGGTTACTATTTTCTATTGAGAAGATAAAATACTCCACAATAAAATTGTCAAAATGAGTTAAATATGAATTATTATAGACATAGAATAGACTTTATATTATTATCAGTTGGATACTTGAGTTATAAAAATTTTCTATTCGTGCATTTAAATTCTAGGATTTGTCACAGAGTTAAACCATTTATTAACTCAGTCAATTTTATAGATTAATTTATAGATTAAAAATTTATGCGATATTTTTTTTTTAAAGGTTCGCGCTTTTTCCACTCTTAATTTGACTTATATATTTAATGAAATAGTGTTTTGACTATAGTATCCCCATAGGTCTCGTTTTTTTAGCACGTTATATCCGTTGATGATTATTAAAATAAAACATGGGCTTCATTTTGTGTCTTACTTTATTGTTCTTCTTTTTTCTTCTCTATTCTCTATATGTTCGTCATCTTCTTTTTCCACGCTGCCTTCTCCCCTAATGTCCTCCATCGCTCCTCCAAAGGCTTCATTGGCGGCACCGTTCGCTGGTTTTCTTTGCCTTGCTGCTTGTCGCGACCTCGACCCGCCTTCATCGAGACCTTCCCGACTATCGTCTACTTCACCGTGAAGGGAGGCGTCGCTTGACCCCACCTATAACAGAAGGATCTAGGTCCCCAATAATGGCCTCTAACTCCCTCGGAATCCATGATTCTATGCTCCGTAGAATTCTTTTTTTCCAACCACTGTTTATTGGCAAGCCCTAGAAAGGCAAGAACGGTTTTGAAGCTTTTACAAACCAAAAAAGGGAAAAGGAGGAGGTGAACAGACGAGAAATTTACCGAGTCAAAGAATAGACGAAGAAAGGGGGAAAAAAAGCAGTGAAGCTTGATTTGAAAACCATATTCTCATATCAAAAGGGTGGATTGGTTGAACCAGGAAGTGGTTTTGGATCCAGTATGATATTCTTCCCCAAACTCTCTTCGGTCAAAATCAATTGCATCAGGTTTTAACCAAGTCAACTCTTTAACAGCTCGACTGAATTATACACTACTAAAAGTTTTAGGATGCCGGAACAGGAAGTCCACTCCTTGAAAAATGTTCACCCATGCTCAAGAGCTCAACTGAATGTGCTTTTGTTGAATTAGATTAGATTCAAAAGATGGATTTCAAACTCACTTATAGGCTATACTTCGGTATGAAACATTAATTTGGTAGAGAAAAATGCCGGTACTCTCTCTCTTGCGCCTTGGATGTTCAGGCACACGGTGGGGTCAAGTAGGGGTGAGCATGGTTCCAAGATAGAACTTGAAACTGGACCGGTAGGGAACCTGTCCGGTTCTAGGTTCCAAGGCATGTAGGATAGGTTTCAAAAATTGAGGAACTTGTTCCGGCAAATAGGTTCCAGGTTTTAGGTAGGTGAAACCTAGAACCTGATTTTGCCATTCCGCATGGCCCGTTCTACCTTTTCTCCAACGTTCACCAAGTGTGAAAATGATTGATAACCAGATGTATACAACTGATTAGAGAGTTTGTATGGGAGAGTTTTCAGAAAGTATCCTATCATCTCATCTTCATCCAACGGGGGTTGGACTTGGGCAGTTTTTGCTTTCCACATTCATGCGAATGATCTAAAATTTTCATTAACATGTAACAAGTTTTGTGTTTTTCTTGGTATATGTCTTCGCACAATCCTCCGATATTCCACTGCGTCCAATGATGACCGTGTAATCTGGAACCATTAGTCCGAGCTTTCATTTTCTGCGATATTTATGGCCGAGACTTTTATTATGTTAATTTTCATGAGTTGTGGTCAGAGGATTGTAGCAGCAAATGGTGGTCGTTATAAGTTTGATTCACTACAATCGTTCAATAGAAAATACAGGTGGTGTATAGACTCTGGAACCGATCCTGAAACTTGTGATAGGGGAGGTTTCGGATTCCAAGGTATGTTGGGTAGATTTCAAGTTCCAAGAAAATGAAGAATCTGCTCCGACAGGTGGGTTCCAAGTTTCAGGTGAAACATGCACTGAATCTGGAATCGCTCACCCTTAGTATCAAGCAACGCCTCAGCGATCTTGTGCCCCTTCACGGCGGAGTAGATGATGGTCCATCTTGATGAAGGCGGGTCGAAGCCGCTACGGGCATCGAGTGGAGAAGCGAGCAAATGGTGTGGCCAATGGAGCCTTTGGAGGAGCGGTGGAGGATAGGGGGAGAAGACAATGAGGAAGAAGAAAATGATGGACAAAAGAACAAAGAGAAAAAGAAGAAGAAGTAAGACACAAAATGGGGCCCACGTTTTACTTTACTAATCATCCGCGGGTATAATGTGCTAAAAAGGCGCGACCCACGAGGGATATTATAGTCAAAACACTATTTCATGTAGTGTATAAGCCAAAGAGGGAGTGAAAAAAGCGCAGACCGTTTATAAAACTCTCGAGTTTATTTCTTTATTTGTGTAACGTGTTTTAAAGCCGTGAGGGCCCCGGCCTAAAGCGGACAATTTTTCAACTCCCTCCGGTTTTGTCTCCTTCACCACCAGCTTCAATGATCAATATTCTAGTAAGATATGCACAATTAAAAGAAGAAAAGAAAAAAAAAAGTCATAAAAAATTATTTAAAAAATAAGAAAAATATTAAAATATTTTTAAAAATTTGCCAGCTCCGACACGATTGGTAAAAAAAAATAAAAATTAGGACTGAATTGATACAATTATAATAGGCGTGGGACTTTTTTGGTAATCCTCCCATTTTTTATCACTTAGAATTGTACTATAATTAGGATTGTGACCAAAACGAGGTATGAAGATCCAAGTGAACCTTCAAAAAAGTACAGGAATATTAGTGTAATTTTCCTTTTTATACGAAAATATATTTTTATATGTATATAGTTGACGGTCATGGACCGGAACTTGCTTAAAGGGGTCATGAATTGACCGACCTTCCGAGATCCCAAGAACGAGAGAATGGTCAAAAGTCAACTACCCTTCTGAAATTTGACGATATTCACCACCTTGTCGGGAAGAAAGAAGACACCCCCTCTTAATCATTAAACACGTTTATTAAACTGAATAAGCGCACATAAAGAAAGATTGAAGAATATGTTTTGCACCCTTTAATTTCGAAGTTTTATTTATGCCCTATAATTTCAGAACATCTTATCTAATTAGCGCACCCAAAAAAATCCATTGTACATATTTTTTTGACAAGAAATGCTTTGATTCTCAAAATGCTAATTAAATGTAACAACAAATGTTTCAATTCTCGATGCTTTTAATTACACGGTACAATAACGTAGTGCGTCGATATTACAAACTTTGCTTATTTGAGAGCTTAATAATTGCCTAAAGACATTGGCTACTAATTTGCAATTTTAAAATCATATTATTATTATTATTATTTTTCATTTCCGAAGTTCCAAAAATTTAGAATTCCTTTCCTCTAATTTTCGGAATATCTCTTATGTTTTACTTCTCTCCCTAGTCTGTTCTGCATTCTACACATTTCATGGCCCTAACATAATCCCAGATATTCGAACTTTTGGTCCATTCACCCCCTCTCTCTCTCTCTCTCGTCTTCAAGGACGGACTTGGGTGTTGTCATTTTCTCATGATTCTGAAAAATGGGAACTCATCAAACCCTCTGAAAATGGAGAAGGAAAAACCAAAAAGTGGGTCACCGGAAAAGGAAAACAGTGTCGAGACTGCTGAATCCCATGCCTTTATAACTTCCTCTGTTTCACTTGGGTCTTGCATGCTTTTTCTCAGACAACAAACGTAAGTCCCCCCAACCTCTGCAGTTTCAAGTATCCTAGGACATGTCAGATTGAGAAGAAGACAGCCACGACCGTGGATTGGCTGTGACTGTGAGTATTCTTGAACTTGCTGGTTGAACGATTCAAAAGCACCTCGCTTGGTGTTGTCATTAATGGGCGATTCTTGATTCTATCTTCATATATCATCAGTTCTCGAACGTGAGCTTACTTAATTGCTGCGCTTATGGCATTTCCTTTTCTGGGTCTTGTGCTGGTGGTGATTATAACATGACCCGTGAGCTTGTTTAATGTTAGTTGGGAAAGTCGAGATTTTTCTTCATCTGCTCTTTTACTTGATGGTGAGTTTACAGCCTCACAGGTTTTTCTTGAAAAAGATCAAAAGATTGCTTTCAACTTGTTAAAGGATGATATATGCTTTGTCTTTCACGTGATTCTTGCTAAAATGAGTTCAATATCGTGTGGTTGAGACCTTAGATATCTGGGGTGTGGACTGTATTCTTCATAGCTGAGATGTTCTTCCGACTGCTATTTCTTGCAGTTAAGATCCTTTTGGCTGTAACAATTGTGAGGGCTTTGCTCCCGTCTCTTTCTCTCCGAAGCCATGTCTTCTGGTGGATCGAAGGCAGTGAGGTAAGTCAGTCAACCAGCAGTATTTCGAGTTGCACGAAATGAGCTGAATATGTCTACACAAAAGTCTAATTATTATCTGCTTCTTTAAGCAGTCTAACATAATGTTTACGAGTTGATTGTAGCGAATGCAAACTAAATCAAAACATGCATTGGTTAGATCGCCAGAGTTCTGTTTCATTGAATGCCTTTAGTGTGCAATTTTCAGATTTCAAGATGATGCCGAAACAGTGGACTTTGTGCAGCCAAAAAGAGGAGGTCATGTCCTGACATTTACCAGTAAGATCAGAGGGAGGTACAGGGCCGATCTCTGGCCCCAGAAGGGCGCCATCACAAAATCCTGGAGCGGAAAAGAGCTCTCCAGAGTTTTCTCCGAGGACTACGATGTGGTAGACACGAAGATATTGGATCCTCGAGGACTCGTAATCAACAGATGGAACAAGATCTTCTTGGTGGCATGTTTGATCTCTCTCTTCGTAGACCCTCTCTTCTTTTACCTGCCAAGGGCCCGCGAGGACATTTGCATCCACATATCCGTGCCTCTCGAGATGGCTCTCACCATTGTTCGCTCAGTGGTCGATGCGTTTTACATGATTCAGATATACGTTCGGTTTCACACGGCTTATGTTGCTCCTTCCTCTCGCATATTTGGCAGAGGAGAGCTCATAGTAGATTCTTCTAAGATAGCTTCAAGGTATCTGCGAAGACATTTCTGGCCTGACCTCGTGGCATGCTTACCTCTTCCGCAGGTATGCGACTAATTTCTGGCTCCCGAGAAACTTTCTCTCTCTGACTTTATAGGAACTCGGTCGAAAATAGTAGCCCGCAAGGACAAATGATCAGTGCTTTAGATGTTTCGCTTGATACTCATGATTCATCATAGCTTTTGCATATGGAAGCCCAAGACTTGCATTCATCAAGTGTCGCTAGTGTAAATTTCGCTTTGGTAATTTGACTAACCAACGGATGCTCTGCTCCTAATGCAGTAGCTGATCCTGTAATCATTAATCAACCCTTTGGTTCGTCTATGGTCAGTTATGAAAAACTTTATCGACTAGGTCTGTAGCTCTGAGATTGTTCGGTAACGAAACATGTGTGTTAGTATTCTTTTTTATTTGTGATGTGAGTCTCTTCATGGTGTAATTCTCAGGTTTTGATTTGGCTGGCAATCCCGAATTTGAGGGGCTCTTCTGTGGACAGCTTCAGGGACGTGATTCGATTGATTATCATATTTCAGTACCTCCTTAGGATGTGTCTTCTGTTTCCGCTCTCGTCTCAAATAGTCAAGACCAGTGGAGTAGTGACGGAAACTGCCTGGGCTGGGGCCGCTTATAACTTGATGCTGTACATGTTGGCAAGCCATGTGAGTAGTGCCTGCTTCTGCTTAGCCGCCGTGCTGTTCAATGTTTCGATTTCTCGAAGAGAGTCCACGAGTTTTGTTGTTTCTTTCCACTTTTTTTTTTGTCAATTTCTAAATTTCCAGAGTACACCACATTGATTTTGAATACGCTCGCCACTCCTATTTGGTAGATGCGTTTTGTACGGCTAGATACTGGACTCATTTTTGGATTTCCCTAATTCAGCTGTTAATATAGCAATCTGTTGTATCGCAACCGTCTGCAGGTTCTGGGAGCGTCATGGTACCTTTTATCGATTGAAAGGCAAGAAGAGTGTTGGAGGAAAGTTTGCAATCAGGAAGAACCACATTGCCGCTTTGCATACCTGGAATGCCACAGCGTAGGGAACCCGAGGAGGGCCGCCTGGTTCGGGTCGAGCAACATATCAGGCTTATGTGTTCCCAATGACAACTTCTTTCAATTCGGCATATACGCCGATGCATTGACTTCCGGAGTCACAAATTCGAGGTTCTTCAACAAGTACTTCTACTGCTTGTGGTGGGGCCTGAGGAATCTAAGGTATGGAAATTTGGCTTGGTTAATCAAGGTTGTTGAAGTTGATTTTGTTCAATCCAATCTCATTCTAGCAAGTAGCTGAACATTATAGTTGTCAAAGGTTTTCCGTTGGCTTTCAGTGTCGGACGTGAATTCGGTTAAGCTGTTTAACATCATATGGACAAATGCTGTATCTGAATTCTTGATGAAATGCTGCAGCTCGCTCGGACAGAATCTCCTCACGGGCACTTATGTCGGAGAAATAATATTTGCCATCATAATTGCAAGCCTTGGATTGGTTCTCTTTGGACTGCTTATTGGGAATATGCAGGTAAGCTATCTGCTTGAATGTCCGACTTTACTTATCCGGCCTCATCCGTTAGAAATCGAATGATGGGCGTGTTTCGCTTCAAAAGCATTCTGCAAACTCATTAGGATTCTGAAATCACTTTTGACAATGGGATGAACAAGGCAGGTTGTCATTCCTAGGATCGTTCCTAGAGCCTAGAGGTGTCGGATGTTCACATCCTTCAAAAAATATGCAGCTTGTTTACCGGTTCTCAAATGTACAATTGTGCAATTGATGAACTTGACTTAACTGCAGACATATCTCCAATCGACAACGATGCGCCTGGAAGAGTGGAGGATCAGGCGGACAGACACCGAACAGTGGATGAAGCACCGACAATTGCCGCACGAACTGAAGCAGAGTGTCCGAAGGTACGATCAGTACAGATGGGTTGCTACTCGCGGAGTTGATGAGGAAGCCATTTTAAGGAGCCTTCCCTTGGATCTCCGAAGAGGCATTAAGCGCCACCTATGCCTCAATTTAGTGAGACAAGTGAGTTCTTTCGCCGCGGTACTTCTACGAGTTGTTTGTGCTCATGTTATGTGAATTCAGTGGTTCGCCAGCGTCAACCGGAGATCGACACAATCGTGTTGCCATAAACCTAGTGCCATCTAATGTCTCTGTCTAATTTTTGTTATCCTGCTCTTCCTAACAAAATTTAGGTGCCGCTGTTTGATCAAATGGATGAGAGGATGCTCGATGCGATATGTGAAAGGCTAAAGCCATCGCTATGTACCCCCGGAACGTTCGTGGTCCGGGAAGGTGATCCCGTCAACGAGATGATCTTCATCATCCGTGGCCACTTAGACTCGTACACGACGAATGGTGGTCGGACTGGTTTCTTCAACTCGTGCCGTATCGGCCCGCGTGATTTCTGTGGCGAGGAGCTACTGACGTGGGCTCTTGATCCTCGCCCAAGCATCGTCCTCCCGTCTTCTACACGGACCGTAAAGGCTATAAGCGAGGTCGAAGCCTTTGCTCTCGTGGCGGAGGACCTGAAGTTTGTGGCTTCGCAGTTCCGTAAGCTGCACAGCAAGCAGCTGAGGCACACTTTCCGATTCCACTCGCACCAGTGGAGGACGTGGGCGGCGTGCTTCATCCAGGCGGCATGGTTCCGATACAAAAGGCGGAAAGAAGTAGAGGAGCTGAAGAGAAGGGAGAGCCTTGTGGCATCTATTTCGGAGCCAGTGGTGGATCAAAATGCCGTCTCCTCCTTGCCTCGGACGGGATCCGGCTTCGTGAAGTACGCGGTGAGATTGGCCACGGGCATTACGAGGGGCGGGAGCCAACGCTGCGGAAGCGACGTCGATATCTTTAGCTCGTTGCAGAAGCCGATAGAGCCCGACTTTACAGCTGAAGATAGATGAGATTGATGTAGATAGGGTGAGAGAAGTTAATTTGAAGATTCATGGGTATATAAGTTTGAATTAGTCAGGCCAGAGATTCTGAAACGTCAAATGCTTTGATATTATTTACTCTGATGATATCTATGAAATAACCTTTTGAATGGGATTCAATTTCGACCACAAAAGAAGAAGAAGAAGAAGGGATTCAACGACCTTCATCACAAGAGTAACTCCTGAAAGACAAAACACTTGTATGCATTTATCATATTCAAGATAAACTATAGATATATAGTTTTGCCATCTTTAAATTATATTATTATGAGGTTTTCTTAACACTTTTTAATCATATTATAGATTATTAATTTTTTTTTTTTTGGTTACTGCTAAATCATTAGCATTATCTGAGTCAAAAGAATGTAATTGCATTGCATGATCCTTCAAGATTTCTAAACAAGACTTGTTAAGCGCATGACGAGGAGGGCCCGGTCAAAGCTCCACCCTTTTCTCGTTCGTCGGAATCTGGAATGGGAATGGCGGTTCTTACATGTGATTTCTTTTGGTATTTCTCTTTCTGGGCATATTCCGCTGGAACTTCTCTCAACCACCCTCCTCTTTTGTGCACGCTGCTCATGCTTGCTAATATACATTCCCACCTGTGCACTGTAATTCTTCTGCATTTGAACCTGCACAGGATCTTTACCCCATTTTTTCTCACCAACTTCAGCTAATCTTTGGGTTCATCGAGCTTTCAATTGCCCCTTTGCTTTGCTTTCTTCGTGAAGACCATGTCTGTGTTTGTTGGAAAAATAAGGTAAGTAATGCGATAGCTTGGTGTTTCGTGCGTACATTGGCTTCTTCGTTTTTCTAGGCACAAACTGCGTTTCCTTTTTGAAGCTCTCTCTGATCCCACGTATATACCACGATCTGCTATACTGATAAGTGATAACTCTACTAGACTACTGTCGGCAGACATTTTTGCATCTGAAAAAACCCGCTAACGATATTACCGATCTCTAGCACGGACTTATGTACTGATTCATATCTGAGAATGCTGAATTTCTAAATGGATTGCAGGGGGGTCTTTAAAATGGACGGAATGGGTAGAGCAATCTTAGGAATTGCTCTACTAGCTGTTTTCATTCTTGCGGCCAATCCGGTCGCAACAATGATTCAAATGGCCATCCTTGGCCAATTAGGTATGACTGACATTTTTGCACATGAACTCTATAATATGTCATGGTTTTATATACTGACTAGTTGAATTGTTAACTTGGTTTTGTAATTGGAGTATTTCTTACAACATCTTTAACTGCGAAAATGCAAATGCTTTTGGGTTTTGTGTGTCTGAATTCACCTGGAGTCACTGACTCCTTTGTCTTGGGCAGATTCAGTGGAGCTCGAAGCTGTAAAAGCTTCTAACGCTGGATATAATCTAGCTGTGAACATTTTGGCTTTCGCTCTGGCCAGTGTCACAGCTTCCTTTGTCGCAAAAGAGAAAGTATTGACAATTGACCATATACTCTATGTTTCTAAATGATCTTGTGATTTCACCAGGTACTTGATCTTTGGTATTCTTCTATGGAGGCTGATCAAGCAAGTTGATCTCTTGCATCCGAGCTTCAAAGATATGCATTTATGTGAGTTCATAAAGAAAGGTCAGTGAATATTCCCATGAGCAAATGCCCATTGATACATGTATCAACTGAACAATTTTAGGCTCGGCATCCGAAGGCACCTCGATAGCAATCAGGCGGCTATGCTTAAACATATTGGATCCTATTCACAGACAAGGAGTCCTTGTGGTGCAAGTGGATCCATACAACCTTTCTGAAGAATAGAAACTTCTGGGTTGCAAATAAACCGACTCTTTGTTCTTGGGCTTGGAAGAAGATCTTGGATCTCCGCCAGGACTACCAGCATCTCTTTCGATGGAATATTGGCAATGGATTCAACACTTCCTTCTGGTTTGACTCATGGCATCCGAGGGGGCCGCTCTACAAGATCTTTTCGAATATGGAAATCTATCGCTCGGGTATCTCTAGGAATGCCACGGTGTATGGTTTTCTATCCACAACCCACTAGCCCACTCAGGTGATGGCAACAATTGAATCCTAGCTTGAACCTCTTCCCACACTCGTCTCTCAGAACCCTGATCGTCTCGTATGGCTTGGGCACCCCTAAGGGGTCTTCTCCATTGCAGCGGCTTGGGATCTCATACGCGCCAGAGGTCAAGTCGTGAATTGGCATTTGCTTATCTGGGATCGACATATCGCCCCTCGACACTCCTTCCACCTCTGCATTATCACCTTGAACAGGCTGCCTACCAAGGTTCTGTTACTCAACTATCATAGAATTTAGAATAGCATTTGCGCCTTTTGCGAATGCCGCCCAGATTCCATCGATCATCTCTACTTCGGCTGTCGTCATACGGGCACCCTTGCTCTCTTTTGGGCTGCCAGATGTAATTTGGCTTGGAAAAACATCACATGGCGTGACAACCTTCAGTGGGCGTTGCAGCACATTCGCGGCCAGCACTTCCACCAGTGTATTGCTAGATTTTCCTTGGGCGCTCTATATCACATTATCTGGATTGAAAGGAACCATATCCTTTTCAGTAACAAGAGTTTCATCCTAGTAGCCATTAAGGGCCACCTCGTCAAGGTAGTTAAAGATAAGGGGCTGACCTTCAAATAAGTTGACGATACGCCTAGAAACCGACGGATGCAAGCCAGTTGGGGTATCGATACCTCCATCTTTGATTGATTTTAGACTGCTAGTCTTTGCTCATTCTTTTGGCCGTCTGTTTGGCCCTCTTGCCGCTTCTGTATATCTAGCCGCTTGTCTTGGCCTCTTTTTGGCTTGTGTATTCTCTCTTTCCCCACCCGAGCTGCCCTTGCACTCTTTGTGACACTCCGTGGTGTGTAGCCGGGGTTTTGTTTTGTAATTTCTGATCAATATACTTCTTAACTTACCCAAAAAAAAAAAAAAAAAACTAAACAATTTTATCTCTTTGTCTTCCTCCTTACTTAGACAAAGGGATTAGAGCTGCCCTTTAGGTTTTATCTTTGTCTAATATGAATAGTGATAGTTTATTTGCTCATAGTTTCGTAGCCATGTGCTCCCCCAGTGTTACAATACAGAAAAAGCTGCCATAGGGACAAATTTGATTGTCTTTTGTGTTTGTATTGCAAAAAACTCTTTTCTGAAATTTGGGAATATCACTAATTCTAAATGAATGCTTGTTTTCATTCATAGGACTTCTTATGTCGTTAAGGGGTAGCTCTAGTATCCTGTTCTAGCTTTGCTTCCCAGCTGGCTGCAGGGTTGGACTCGACACCTTGGGGTGCATTTCTGATATGCTTAAAGATTTGGGCGGGCTGATGGTTTGGCTGTTGCTGGACAGGTAAAACTGCTTCTTTGAATACTTATTGAAAAAAGGAGCACGTCCTCAATGTGACACCTTCACTGATCTTTAGGTGAACCAAAGCAATGTACGTGAGGTAATTAGCTTCTTGAACAGCAAGATGAGATTTCTCGGAAGTGTTGTTCCCTTTCTTGAAAAAATGTTGTTCCACATCTAGAATTCTGTTTTTTTTCCTCCCTTCTATACTTTGTAGTTTGATCCAGTTCCGAACTTGCTTTAAAATGGTCATTATCGACTTGAGCATATTAGAAAGATCTCAATTAGAGGACATAGAGTAGGTTGGTATCTAAGACCAAAAGAGATGAGGAATATTAGAGGTACCAATCCTGGGTTGAACTTGTGAACTGGAGCTATTTTTCAGTGCTAGTATGACATATTTAAAGGATTTGCCACCAGCTTCTTTAAACCGCCTAGCTAGTAGCAAAATGCAAAAGGGAAGTGCGATCCACTGCATTAGCAGGTAGTTGTCATTTGAGATTCTTGATAACTTTGATAGGAGAGGGTCTTAACACAGAGGAAACTACTTCAATAAAAAAATATTAGAACACTCAAACGGGAACTTCTTGGCCATGATTTTCATGATGTTTGATTTTACTAAGTAAAGGAAGTATGTTCCTTTGAAAGTTGTCTTGTTGGCTGCAAAGATTGTGTTATAGCCTCCTCATATGTGCGACTGATTATACCATCATCCTTTATCTTATAACATCTGTCGTCAGCCGTGTATTGATCATTATAGAAGTTCTTCCTAATGTTGTAATGTGCAATGTCCTGCAATGTCGGTAGTGATCACTGACTAAGATGTCCCTTCTCCACAAATAGGCAATCCTAGTGCGTTGGCGGAGAAAAATTATAACAGGGCAACTGCGGTTGTGCCTAGGGTATTGCAAGTACTTATATAATGAATAATATTTACTTTTTGAATCACCTGATCTTGAGAATTGGAGTTTTGCGAGAGTAAAAGAGAAAAAAGGAACCAGCTGAAATTGCTTAAACTGATATACTGAATGACAACCAGTATTTGAGCATGAAAACAAAAAACGTGAGCAAATATTCAACACAGTAGAAAGAAGCATCATACCCATTTAATCTTCTTTTGTTGCATTGTCTCCAAATACACCACATGAGACAAAAGCGATGCAGTACTCCAAGACTTTTTCTGAGATAAAACCAGCATCATATTTCGGGGGAAACATCTAGTTGTTTCCCCCAAGATATTGATTTGGCCAGACTCACGCAAAGGCATTAGTTTTGATTACGTCCATAAAGATCACATGCAAGGACAAATACTCACATGGGTGCACGCCTGCTTTTGCATGTGGCCATTAAGACATATGCACACACTTGGATCCAAAAATGCACAAGTGTGAACTTTAGTGCGGCTTCCACCCCTATCAGTATGGTTCTAGATATCGGCTAATGTCAGATACTGTTCTCTTGAAAATTTGCTCCTCTTCAGGCATAGTGGACAGTGGACACAATGTTCATATCACTAGCAAGGCGCTGTGCTTTTCACACATGCATTGCTGTAGCTAACACTTGCTGGTTGCTAGGTTACTAGCTACGAATTCTAACACTTGTTAGTTGCTAGCTAGGCATTCTAATTTCACAACTATTAAATCATGCGGATGGGATTTGTTCTCGGCTTGGTGGCGCCACGATTGTTGGTGTTGCCCTATTCGGATACGGAGTATTCTAAGAAGATGTCCATGTTGAGCATCTTGTTATTGTGGGCATTCCAGTATGTTCTCTCAAGTAGCTTAATGTGTTACAGAAAATATTTTCTTGCATAAATAAATAGAGTAATAATCTTAATGTGCATAACAGTTTGTTACAGCTACACAAGCCATGAATTCCTTGGCTTGTGTCTTTGATGGCATCTACATTGGTGCATCGGATTTAGCCTACTCTACATATTCCATGGCAAGCCCCTAAATCTTTGCTACAAGATGTACTTTATTTAGTTCTCGTGACTTCCAAATATGTTTACTCTTCTCTAACAAGTTTTGTTTGCAGGTTTCGGTATCCATTATTAGCATTGCTGTGTTATACAATCTCTCCGAGAGTGATGGTCTCTACGGAATATGGGCCGCTTTGACGCTACACGCGGGTCTTCGGACTACAATTGGTTTTTTGAGGTATTATTTCCTTCTTTTTTTTTTGAAATTTTCCAGGTGAACTCTTTCATTTCTTTCTCATGACAAGAATTTCCACCTCAATTGACCATTCTGCCTTGTCTTTGTTCTGGACTGGTTTGATGAAGCACTTAGTTAAGCACCTTGCTGTTTGAATTAATTTATCAACCGGAAGCAGAAAGTTAATTTCTAGTATTCCTAGTATTCATTAGGAGTATTATAGAGTAGTAATCCCCTACTTAGACAATGTTCATGAGCATGTGAAAGTACAATTTTGCTTTGTTTAATGTGGTTTTGCAGAATTGGGCTTGAGATTGGACCTTGGCGCTTTCTCAGGGAAGGACATCTTCAACGGCATTTGTGATTACGAACTTACCTTAGAACTCTTCTTCGATAGTTCGCACCACTTTGGCAACTCGTTTTTATTAATATTTCCGTAAAGGCCATACTTATCTTACATTACACTCTTTCTTTTTACTTGGTGGGTCTCCTATTTTACCTTTTCTCTCTCTCTCTCTCTCTCTGCATGCAAAATGCGTCTGAGTTCTCCAAGATGAAGCATGGCCATGCCTTCCTTTTTATGACCGTTTAGAAGTTTTCACTGGACGTAAGTTGTTTTCTTGGCATATGCATTCTGCTCATTGGCGCTTTAGCAGAAACTGAAGATAGATCTAGGCCTACGCACCTTGAACATGGATGCTCTCTGTTCAAGTCCGGATAGCTTGACACCTCGTATCTACTCTATTAAAAACCCACCAAGCCGAGTATCACGATAAATCTCTGACAACTGAGACTGAAACACTTTTTTGTAATGAAATTTTAGACTTTGTCACGACCTTCACATATAATGAGACTCACGCATTAGTTGAACAGAATGAAGAGCACAGCATCTTTAAGTGCACACACAGGATGTAAAAGTGCAGAGCTGTTTCTTCTTCACAGCAAAGTAGTCAGTAGAAAAGAAAAGGAGAAGCACGTCAATTTCAAAAATATTCCGGACTTCTTTTGCTCGTCTCATTTTCTTCTTCTTCACAGCCGCTTCAACCATAACCTGTCCAGCTTTCGTCCAAATCTGTCTGAAGTTCTGAAATTTCTGGGCAAAGAACTGATCATTTCTCCAAATTTTAAGCTAATTCCATAGGATTTCATCCCTCTTATACTTATTGCTCTATGTCTTTTTTCTCTCTATTTTTACGCTGCGCATCATCCCGTGTTTCGACCCTCAACGCCGTTACCGGGCTGAACGGCTCCGGCAAATCCAACATCTTGACTCCATCTGCCTTGTGCTGGTCATCACCAATTTGCAGCAAGTTAGGGCTGCGAATCTGCAGGAGCTTGTCTATAACCAAGGCCAAGCTGGAACTACTAAAGCCACGGTTTCCATTGTGTACCATAATTTGGATCAGAGTTGGAGTCCGCTTGGCGTTTGAATTATATCTCATAATCTAAATCCGGCTAATAGACAGCAGACTCATTTTATCGTAATTGAAATGTCACAGAAACGTACTTCACTCATGGTCAAGCGGATAATTATAAAGGCACTATTTATTAGTTGTGGAATGAAACCGAAAAGGTATTACATAACTCAATTGTCTTTGATTAATTATAAAAAAGAAAAATTTCCAAACTTTACTGCAATGAATAGGTCTTCTGGCAACCCTGAGAGCATGAACCCGCACAAGCTCCGACCTTCTTCACGTCCACTTCAACTTTCTTGGTGTCTACATGAGTTCAAATATAAAACAAGAAATTAAAAGAGTCACTTATATCAAGATTGAAATTGATTTTTTTTTTAACAAGAGCATACATCCAAGTCCAAAGAAATGAAATGATTTAGTACGCTACCATCCTCTCATAATTAAAGTATAACAATGAAACACTGATAAAGAAACAATACTATACAATGAAATTTGCAAGCCCTGCTCTGACCTCGACGGATAGCTTACCTAGCCTTCTTGACCTTATGGTAGAGTTTTGAGAGACAGGGGTGTTGAGAAAACCTTCCCTCTGAGTATTTTGATTCTGACAAAACTATCCTTCTTGTAAGAGAATCTGGTTAATACAAATAATTTATTATTGCAGGCATGAGCATGTGAACAAAAGCTTATAATGCTCCATGACTGGCGTTCAGACTCAGGGAGTAGTCGTCGCACACTTGCTTCTGAGATAGTCGAAGTCCTACATTCAGATGGAGAATCGTGGTGCCTCAGTAGACTTCAGAAGGAAGTCGGTGCTGCCTCTGAAGACTTTAGAAGGAAGTCTATGTTGCATCTGAAGCCTTCAGAAGGAGGTCTATGCTGCCTCTGAAGACTCATCTCTAGGAGATTTATGTGACACGTCAGCAAGGATCTTACAGAAGCTCAGAGTCACTGTTCCAATCTGTTCAGATTCAGAGAGTCTCTCTGGCTCAGAAGACTGCTTCTGAACAACGTTCAGATTCTGCAATATCTCGCTACTAGATTCTGAAGACCCACGTTTGGCAGGTTTCCGATCTGACCGCGCCTTGTTATGGAAGTTTGTAAGATTTGATTGATAGGATTATTTTCCAATCAAATCAGGAGAATATCCGCGATTGGATATTACCTTCCGTGAACAAGATATCTTGGAGATTTGGATGAACTCTATTTATGGAAACTGAAGATTTGGTTGTATGGGCGACTGAATCTGAAGGGTTCAGATTCACTTTCAACGGCCACTGGATCTTTCAATATACAGTCTCCGTCAATCAGGATTGATGACGTCCAATCAAAGATTGACGAGCGATCCTGTGAAGAGCCTTGGTAACGGCTAGTTCAAGGCTGAAGGAGTATAAAGAAGATCAATAGTGACTATTTCGAGAAATCGAAAACTTAAAAAATTCCAAAGTGCTGAGTTGTTCAAAAACACATTCTCTTGTTCTTGTGAGCTTAAAATTCATTGTCTTGAGAGGTTCATTTGTAAGAGCGATTGGAGTAACAACGCCTGTAATCTTTCAACGACTCATAGTGGAATCCGGCCGATCGGCTGTCATCGTGGGAGAGTGGACGTAGGCTTGCTAAAGCCGAACCACTATAATCATTGCGTGCAATATTCTCTATCTCTAAACTCTTATCATTGTGTTTGATAGAATATTACATGCTGGTGTTTATATTCAGAATTTGCATACTCATGTTCAGAATCATAAACTGCACATATTCAGATTCAGATTCTATTTTGACTTGATTCTTTTAATTCCGCATTTTCTAGTCAAAATTATTTTAAATCACATATTCACCCCCCTCTAGGTGATATTGCTAGATCCAACAATTGGTATCAGAGCAAGTTGCTCATTATTTCGAAGTGTTTTACTTCAGAGCTAACGATCTATCATGTCTAGCAATAATCTCACAGGAACCAGTGATGCACATTTCAGCAACAAACCACCCTATTTTGATGGGAAAGACTACAATATGTGGTGCAACAAAATGAAGTTGTTCTTCAAGGCATCAGATGATCTGATGTGGGATGTTATCGTAAATGGAGTAGTTCCTAATGTAACAGCAACCCCTTCCACTGGAAATGAAGGAAATAACAATACAAATGTTACTGCAGCACTGTCAGATTCTGAAAGAGCCAAAAGACAAGGACTCGATTCTAAAGCTGTGCATGCACTTTTCTGCGCATTATCCATTCCTCTATATAATCGAGTTGAAGAAGAAGATTCAGCCAAAGCTATATGGGACTGACTTCATGTCACATATCAGGGAACTGACGGAGTGAAAGAAACAAATCTCAGTATTCTGCTGAGTGATTACGAAGCTTTCAAAATGAAGCACGATGAATCAATTGCTGAAATGATTGACAGGTTTCAAATTCTAGCAAGTGGTCTTGCAAGACAAGGCGCTCCTGTAGCAGAACCGATGCAAGTCAGAAAGATCCTTCGAGGACTTACAGATGACTGGAATTACATCAAACCATCAATACAGGAATGTCAAACAATTAGACCTCTATCTATTGATGAGCTAGTCGGAACCTTACAGTCATATGAGACTGAGCGTACTAACAGAACAAGAGATTCAAAAGGTAAGAAGTCTATTGCTTTAAAATCTGAAATTGATTTTGAAATGCCAGATTCAGATGATGAAGATGAAGACGACGAAGAACTTGCTCTCATGGTGAAGAAGTTCAGAAAAATGGCTCGTAGAGGAAGAAACTTCAAAGGGAAGAAATTATTAAAAAAGAATGATCAGAGACAATCAAACAATGACAAACAGGAAGACAAAGATGTAATCTGTTTTCATTGTAAGAAGGCAGGACACATCAAACCAAATTGTCCGCTTCTGAAGAAAGACAAGTTCAAGTATGAGAAATACAAAAAGGCATTGAAAGCAGAAACTCTAAGTGATTCTGAAGACAGCGAGGATGACTATGCTAACATATGTCTT
The DNA here is from genome assembly GCA_029784005.1 of Lenwebbia sp. NSW1173648. NCBI lineage: Eukaryota > Viridiplantae > Streptophyta > Magnoliopsida > Myrtales > Myrtaceae > Lenwebbia > Lenwebbia sp. NSW1173648. The sequence continues at coordinate 28,875,884 of JARCGZ010000002.1, forward strand.
ATGGCAAAGTCAGATTCAGATTCAGATTCAGATGTTGAGGTACATCCTTCTGAACTGCCAGATGAAGTCTCTGAATACATAGATGAGTTGTGCTTAAATTATAAAGAAGCACTCAAAAAGGTTTCCATTTTGAAAAAGGAAGTTTCATCCTTAAAACATCAGAATGATTCTCAAAAAGACAAGATTGAATTTTTGCAAAGGGAATTTCATCAAATCAAGGAGAATCGTGATTTGATCTTGAAAGAAAATGATTCCTTGAAAACCAAAATTGAAAATACTTCAAAGAAATTTTCCCAAAGTTCAAAAAATTTGGAAAACATTATTTCCAAACAAATTCCGTATGGTAACAAATCTGGTCTTGGTTTCAAAAAGGAAAATAATTTCAAAAATAAGTTTCCAGAAACAAATGACAGGATTTCCCGTCAACCTTCCAAATTTGCATATCAACGGCATTTTCAAAAGCATTTTACAAAATTCTTTTATCCAATGCATTGTGAAAATTGCGGTGCTAGAAATCACGTTAGAAATAATTGCATGATGGTATGGAGACCTGTTAATAGAAAGAAATCTATTGTGACTAACTCAGATGGACCCAAGAAAAACTGGGTACCAAAGAAATAGTAAGTTACTTCCCACTTGCAGGTACCAAGGAAGAGAAAAGACAAATGGTTTCTGGATAGTGGTTGCTCAAGTCACATGACTGGTGATCCAGAAAACTTCATACAACTTTCAGATTACAATGGTAGAAGTGTGTCATTTGGTGGAAAGAATAAAGGCAAAGTAATTGGCCAAGGCACTGTAAAAATCGGAAATCTCACGATCAACAATGTCTCTCTTGTCAAAGGACTCAAATACAATTTAATTTCAGTTAGTCAACTATGTGACTCTGGTTATCAAATTTGTTTTCAAGACTCAGAATGCTCAGGTGTTAGCAAAGACAAGAAGCAAACCTTCACAGGTCGACGTCATGGAAATATCTACCTTCTGAATGTTGATTCTGAAGACATCAAGTGTCTCATCTCTATCAAGGATGAATCTGAACTATGGCACAGAAAGCTAGGACACATCAGTATCAAACACATCTCGAAGCTATCATCCAAGAAACTAGTTCGAGGCTTACCACAATCAAAGTTTGAGAAATTAGAGCTTTGCTCAGCCTGCACACTTGGGAAACAGGTAAAAAGCTCTTTTAAATCTATTAATCATGTATCATCTGAACGTGTTCTGCAGGTGCTTCACATGGATATCTTTGGTCCTAACAGAACACTAAGTCTTGGAGGTAAGAAATACTGCCTTGTCATAGTTGATGATTACTCAAGATTTACATGGGTTTTATTTCTTGCACACAAAAATGATGCCTTCTCATCCTTCTCAAAATTTTCTAAAAAGATTCAGAATGAAAAAGGTTACTCTATTTCCTGCATCAAAACTGATCATGGGGGAGAATTTGAAAACCAAAGATTTTCTAATTTTTGTGATGAGTTTGGGATTCAGCATAACTTTTCATCTCCTTACACACCTCAACAAAATGGGGTTGTTGAGAGGAAAAATCGTTCTCTACAAGAAATGGCGAGGACTCTTTTGATCGAAAGTAAAATTGCATCTCATTTCTAGGCAGAGGCTGTGTCAATAGCATGTTACATTTTAAACCGTGTCTCCTTAAGATCAATTGTTGAGAAAACTCCCTATGAACTTTTTAAAGAGAGAAAACCAGATTTAGCATACTTCCGTGTGTTTGGTTGTAAATGCTTCATTCTGAAAAATGCAAATGATCGAGCTGGTAAGTTTGATGAGAAGTCAGATGAAGGAATATTTCTGGGATATTCTACAACGAGCAAAGCATACAGAGTCTACAACAAAAACTCTCGATGTGTTGAAGAATCAATGAATGTCAAGTTTGATGAAAATATTCAGACCCAGAATGATCAATCTGAATATGTTCAAGTTTCGTCTCTTCATCAAGGTTCAGAACCAGAAGAAAATTCAGAAGAGAATCATGCTTCTGAAGAAATTCAGAATCAAGAAACAAGCCAACAAATCGCAGAAGAAACAGAGGTGACACTGTCTGATTCTAATGATCCAAATGATGCTCAAGACGGAAAATTCAACAGAAACTGGAAACATAAATCCAGTCACCCCAAGGAACTAATAATGGGGAGCTTAGATGAAGGAATCAGAACCAGATCGAAATTCAAGAAAGCAATGAGCAATATAGCATTAGTCTCTGAAATCGAACCTAAAGGGATTGAAGAAGCTCTTACTGATGAAAATTGGATCAATGCCATGCAAGAAGAACTTCATCAATTCAAGATCAATAATGTTTGGGAGCTCGTTTCAAGACCCAAAAATCGTCCTGTAATAGGAACAAAATGGGTGTTCAGAAACAAAATGGACGACAGAGGAAAAGTGGTTAGAAACAAAGCAAGACTTGTGGCAAAGGGATATTCTCAAGAAGAAGGAATAGATTACGATGAAACTTACGCACCAGTTGCCAGGTTAGAGGCCATAAGGCTACTTCTTGCTCATGCTTGTTACAATAACTTTAAACTGTTTCAGATGGATGTGAAAAGTGCATTCCTAAACGGTTACATCAAAGAAGAAGTTTATGTCGAGCAACCTCCTGGCTTCGAGGAACCAAGAAGAAAGGATCTCGTATATTCCCTGAAGAAAGCCTTATATGGATTAAAGCAAGCACCTCGTGCTTGGTATGAAAGGTTAAGCAGCTTTCTATCTGAACAGAAGTTCACTAAAGGTAATGTTGACACTACTCTCTTTATTCAGAAGCAGGGTGAGGATATTCTTATTGTTCAGATTTATGTGGATGATATTATTTTTGACTCTTCTAATGAATATCTATGCAAGAACTTCTCTAAAGCAATGCAGGATGAATTCGAAATGAGCATGATGGGAGAATTAAGATTCTTTCTTGGACTTCAGATTCAACAAACCAAGAAAGGAATATTCATTCATCAAGAGAAATATGCTCTTGAAATTATCAAGAAATTCGGCTTAGAAAATTGCAAGAAGACGGAAACACCAATGTCTAATTTGTCTAAGCTTGATAAAGATGAACAAGGAAAAGATGTTGATCAAAAGCTTTATCGCAGTATGATTGGATCGCTTCTATATCTCATTGCATCAAGGCCAGATATTCTTTATAGCGTCTGGCTATGTGCAAGATTTCAGTCATGTCCAAAAGAATCGCATCTTACAGCAATCAAAAGAATTATCAAATATATTGGAACATATCCAGCTTATAGTCTTTGGTACTCAAAGGATTCTGATTTCATTCTGAAGGGATATTCAGATGCAGATCTCGTCGGATGTAAAATTGACAGGAAAAGCACTTCAGGAACCTGTCAACTTATGGGAAATATGCTTATCTCCTGGTATTCCAAAAAGCAGAGCACAGTTGCTCTTAGTACAGCAGAAGCAGAATACGTCTCTCTTGGAAGTTGTTGTGCTCAGATTCTATGGTTAAAACAACAGCTAAGAGATTATGGAGTTAAGGATTCAAATGTGGAGATCAGATGCGACAATACAAGCGCCATTAATCTAACCAAGAATCCTATTCTTCACTCAAGAGCGAAGCACATCGAGATCAAACATCACTTTATTCGTGATCATGTTCAGAATGAAAATGTTCACATTCAGTATGTTGATACAAAGAATCAACTCGCATATATATTTACTAAACCTCTTGAGAAAGAGTCCTTCAATTTTATCCGAAACGAATTAGCTATTACTAATCCTTTTTCTTAAGATATATTGAGTACAGGTCAATTAGCAGAGCTCAGAAGCAAAACTGCTCAGAAGCAGAACTCAGAAGCAGAGCTCAGAAGCAAAACAGCTCAGAAGCATAGCTCAGAAACAAAACTGCTCAGAAGCAGAGCTCAGAAGCAAAACAGCTCAGAAGCATAGCTCAGAACCAAAACTGCTCAGAAGCAAATTTGCATAACCTTTGTTCAGAAGCATATTTTTAAATACTTCAGAAGCAAGGTTAGTTCAACTTACACCTCTTTATATTTAGAAATTCTCGATAAGGCAATAATCCAAGGTACGTTCTCTAAATCTTACGTTCTCAAATTTCTATATATATGCCTCTTTGATTGATTGGAATAATTCTGTTTCTTTGTATTGATCTTTGGATTTTTTTAAAATTGATTTTATTTCCAAAAATAACCGCTTTACGGTTTTTCAAAACCTTCATAAGGCTCTGAACCGGCACCTCCATCAAATATCGCAACTTTCTCTCAAACCCTAAAAACTGATTTCTCTCTCTCTGTTTACACTTCTTCTCGCTCACTCCAAATCTTTCTTTCTAAAAACTCCAACCTTCTCATCTATGGCTCCGAAATCATCATCTACCATGAAGAAAGCAGCAAAAGAAGGTGCTAGTCTGAGAAGAAAATCGTCGAGGCTGACGAAGGGCAGAAAAGCTCGTCTCTCCGAATCCATTGATATCTCTGGGTCTGATCATGAAGAAGAAAGACACATTGCTCAGAAGGAATCAGGTTTGTCTCAGTCTGAGTTCGATGAAAGAGTCGCCCTGGCTCTCTCTATAAAACCTCTGTATGATTCTTTCAAGAACACTGGCTCTAGTGACGAAAACGTCAAGTTGCTGTTGAATATTCACAAGTTTGCAAGCGAGAAAGACTTTCTTGCCATATTAGAACTCCCTCTGCAAACTGTGACACCCATTGCCACTATTGTGCCTGAGAATGTATCTCGGAAGGGCAAGGAAAAGGTTGTAGAAACTGGAGTCTCTAAACCTAAAAAGTCTCCATCTAAGAGCATTGTTATCAGGGAGGCTGTAACTGAAGAGAGTGAAACCAAGGGGAGGCCTGATGACGACGATGATGTGCTGTTTAAAGATTTTAAGAAAATCAGAGGGGTCATCAAGGACAAGAACTTTGAAAGCAAACTATTTTCAAGTCAGTTGCACTCTAACAAATTCGAAATATGAAGCCAAGCTGATGTGGGGTCTGTTGAATGGCTGCAAGATCTCGCTAGCACATACTGTTCTCCTCCACATGTATAGAACTGTCCAAAAGACCAAAGGACAACTACCCTATGCAGGGTTGATCTATCGGATCATGTCCTTCCAAAATATCAACATTCCTGGAAAGCTCCTTCAAGATGAAATTCAGTTAATGGTAGCTGGGGAGTCTATGATTCAGAAGATGGGTTTTAGACAGTCTGCTGGTGGTTGGATCAACAAGAACAAAAAGGCTGTCTTGGTTGAGTTTGCAGAACAGAATGCAGAGAGTGAGAGATCTGCAAAAAGAAGGAAGACAGAGGCCACAAAAGGAAAACAGACCACTGTTCAGAGTGAGTCTTCAGAAGAAGAGGAAGCAGAAGAAGAGGAAAGTGTATCATCAAGAGATGATGAGAGAACTCCTACTGTGCTATCAGAAGGAAACATCAGTTCAGAAGCTGAAGAAAGTGGTGAAATAGCAAATGAGCTGGAGGATCCTATGGACAAAGAAGAGGATCCCCATAAGACTCATGAGAGTGAAAATGTAGAAGCTGTTGAAACTACTGGTGAAAAAGCAGAAAAAGAAGCTCAGCTTGCTACAAGTGCATATGTGGAGATAATGGAGGAGCAACTAGATGACAGAACGACTATTGATGTTCTGGTTGCTCGAGAACAAAAGAAGAGGTCCTCATCACCACCTGAAGACATGGAGGTTGATAAATCTGATAACTTTGTTGTCACAGCTATAGGATCAACAGAAGTCACTCCTGTTGTAACAGCTCAGATTCAGGGGGAGCAACCCATAGAATCTGCTGTTCAGACTGAAGTTGTTCAGAAGGACAAGGCCGATACTGAAAAGGAGGAGTCCAGCAGAAAAGAACAACATGAGGAATCAAATGTTGTTCAGACTGAAGAGGTTCTGACTGCTGTTCAGAAGGAGAAAGCTAGTGTCGAATCTGCTGTTCAGAAAGAAAAAGCTGTTGAGGAAAGTGCTGTTCAGAAGGAACAAATTCCAGAGAAAATACCTGAAGAGCAACCCACAGAAATTGAATCAACTACGGCTGAACCTGTTATAATCATTCCAGATTCAACACCTGATCAGATTCAGGGGGAGATAAACTCGCAGAGAATTCTGGATTCAGCTTCAAAGGGTAAATCTCAGATGGTGGAAGAACAAAACCAACAGACTTCTGCAGGGACACTGAATGCTTCGCAAAGTCTTGTTCAGACGGAAGTTGAAAAACTTAGGGTAGAAGTTATGCAGAGGATGGACAGGATGGAAATGAACATTGAAAAGAAGTTGCACAGATTTGAGGAAATACTTCATAAATACTGTCGCCTCTTCTGCTCTGAGATGGCCAGCATTGGTACTTATACCTTGATCAGAGATGAAAGGATCAGCAAAGAAGTTCCAGAGATGCAGGAACTCAAAGAATTTGCTACCTACATTGCTGATATGGGCAAATCTGCTGAAGCTGTTCAGAAAGATGATGAAGAGCATATTGATGTTCCCTCCTCATCTTCAAAACAAAACCCACCTCCGTCATCTTGAAATTATTTTTCAAATTGTCCGTATTTGTTTTTATCTGTCGGATGTTCTTTTTATGTGCGCTTTGAATGTTACGCTATTCTTACAATATATGGTTGAATCTCCGTTCATGTATGTGTAAATTGACATTTTATCTTGCTGATGACAAAAAGGGGGAGAGAATACCTCATCATATTGCAGGATGCATACATGCGAATTATACCTATGCGCTCAAACGAATTCAGCGTCGTATACAACATATGGTGATATCCTTCTATCACTCAGAATGCATATCTAATTCAGCGTCGTATACAACATATGGTGATATCCTTCTATCACTCAGAATGCATATCTTATATATTCAGATGCACACCTTTTTGAAAAGATTCAATTGAATTATATTCATATTTTATTGAAATCTTTTCCGAGCTTAACTTTCATACAATCTTTTTATAAATACCAACTTTTATTAAGGAATGTTTTGTCATCATCAAAAAGGGGGAGATTGTTGAGAAAACCTTCCCTCTGAGTATTTTGATTCTGACAAAACTATCATTCTTGTAAGAGAATCTGGTTAATACAAATAATTTATTATTGCAGGCATGAGCATGTGAACAAAAGCTTATAATGCTCCATGACTGGCGTTCAGACTCAGGGAGTAGTCGTCGCACACTTGCTTCTGAGATAGTCGAAGTCCTACATTCAGATGGAGAATCGTGGTGCCTCAGTAGACTTCAGAAGGAAGTCGGTGCTGCCTCTGAAGACTTCAGAAGGAAGTCTATGTTGCATCTGAAGCCTTCAGAAGGAGGTCTATGCTGCCTCTGAAGACTCATCTCTAGGAGATTTATGTGACACGTCAGCAAGGATCTTACAGAAGCTCAGAGTCACTGTTCCAATCTGTTCAGATTCAGAGAGTCTCTCTGGCTCAGAAGACTGCTTCTGAACAACGTTCAGATTCTGCAATATCTCGCTACTAGATTCTGAAGACCCACGTTTGGCAGGTTTCCGATCTGACCGCGCCTTGTTATGGAAGTTTGTAAGATTTGATTGATAGGATTATTTTCCAATCAAATCAGGAGAATATCCGCGATTGGATATTACCTTCCGTGAACAAGATATCTTGGAGATTTGGATGAACTCTATTTATGGAAACTGAAGATTTGGTTGTATGGGCGACTGAATCTGAAGGGTTCAGATTCACTTTCAACGGCCACTGGATCTTTCAATATACAGTCTCCGTCAATCAGGATTGATGACGTCCAATCAAAGATTGAGGAGCGATCCTTTGAAGAGCCTTGGTAACGGCTAGTTCAAGGCTGAAGGAGTATAAAGAAGATCAATAGTGACTGTTTCGAGAAATCGAAAACTTAAAAAATTCCAAAGTGCTGAGTTGTTCAAAAACACATTCTCTTGTTCTTGTGAGCTTAAAATTCATTGTCTTGAGAGGTTCATTTGTAAGAGCGATTGGAGTAACAACGCATGTAATCTTTCAATGACTCATAGTGGAATCCGGCCGATCGGCTGTCATCGTGGGAGAGTGGACGTAGGCTTGCTAAAGCCGAACCACTATAATCATTGCGTGCAATATTCTCTATCTCTAAATTCTTATCATTGTGTTTGATAGAATATTACATGCTGGTGTTTATATTCAGAATTTGCATACTCATGTTCAGAATCATAAACTGCACATATTCAGATTCAGATTCTATTTTGACTTGATTCTTTTAATTCCGCATTTTCTAGTCAAAATTATTTTAAATCACCTATTCACCCCCCTCTAGGTGATATTGCTAGATCCAACAAGGGGATGCCATATGTTGGTGCTGTGTTCTTGGATTTTGTAGTTCCTTTTTAGAACATGATCAGTCTGACCTCTTTTGCAAGAATTATTGAGTTGTTTACATACTTGTTAGGAATCGCGTACCAATTCCAGAATAATAATCCAAGCAAACTGTGACGTCCCGGAATTTCAAGGCCTATTATATGAATAATATTGGACGGTTGGAATTGAGTGACGTTTGTCGGACGCGGAATCATTCGATCTGAATGTCGTTAGTCGTCAATCGAAGCGTAGATAATTATAGTTCGATTAGATTATTCGCGTGATCCATTGTGAAATTGAGTGTGAAAATGGCCGTGGGCCAGATTTGAGTGTGAAAATGGCTGTGGGCCAGGCTTGAGTGCGAAAATGGCCGTGGGCCAGTTTTGAATGTAAAAATGGCCGTTGGCCGAGTTTGAGCATGAAATTGGCCGTTGGCCAAGTTTGACCATGAAATTGGCCGTGGGCCAGGTTTGAGCATCAAAAATGAGATTTGGCTTGAGAGCCGGTTTTAAGCTCGAGGTCATGCAGTTGTTTCATAGTGTCACCCTAACGTAACTAGGGGCACGGGCGATACCCTTGTTGGCATGGGTCGCCGCCTGATAAGTCTGTGTGCCGGCGACGTACAGTCCTAGATTCCACGGCTTATTGGATGCCTGTCAGTCCGTGCCCGGCGACGGACCGTCCGGATAACACGGTTGATGAGATGCTGGTCGCAACTGGTGTTGGTCCGTAGTCCCTCCTGGAATTATCCCTAGTGTGCTCGCCTTAGGGGTCTTGAGGGAGCCATCGGATGCCGTCTCTGTAACGTAGTAGGACGACGCCCGGTTAATCTGGAAGAGTACTAGCAGCGAGGCTGTGCTTTGGTGAGAGTGGGGTATCTCTTGGCCGGCTGACCAGAACGCGTTTGTTGCATAATGCATGACCATTGCTGAGTGTTCTGGCTGATTGGTTGATGCATTGTTTATTCCTTATTATGTTGTACCTGTCGCATGGCTCCAGGCGAGGTACTTTACATGTGGTTGTTGTTCTGAGGTTGAGATTAGATCGATAGAATGGTTAGGTCGTGATCAACGTCCTAATTGGACTTAGGCGTTGACCCGCTGAGATTCATATCTCATGCGCTTGGCTGATTGCCTTTCAGGTCCTCGTGATGGCCGCACGCCACGTTAGGTTTGGTGTCCCGATCGAACTCACGACGGTACTTCATCGCCATCACGTCGCTAATTCTGAGGACATATGGGAACAACATGTCACGACAGTCTGGGTTGATGAGGGGTTGCCATACTATGTGGCACACCTCTTTAAGGCCTGGTTCATGTGTCGGACTGGTGTTCCCATAGGACCGATTCGGGGGTTTGATGTGCCCCTGGGTGCGGGTCCAATAGTCCAGACTTGGGACGCAACGGAGGCTGAAATGCCGGATGGGGAGATCGTGGACCCAGATCTGAGTTCGGAGGAGGAGGATCCAGATTCGCCACATGGTTACCAGGGTTGACCCGATATTGTTGGCCCGGGGGTTTTGTGCAGCTGTGGAGGAGCTGGTGTTTTGGAGGCCGTCTGTATATAGCCGGTAGTGTGCGCGTAGTGTAACGGCTGTAGTGCGCCCTGACCCGACCCTGTATCTTTTTGTGGGTCTAAGGGGATCGGTCCAAGAAGGACTCGTGTAAATTATGTGTGTATTGTGAACTAATCAAGCAAGTAATGAAAAGGGTTTGTTGTTGTTTGTTGTAGTTCCTATTCTGTCTATCCCTATTGTTCGTTGTCCGGGGTAGTATTCGCTTCTGGATGTGTTTAATTATACGATAAGAGAAATGGGTCGATGATTTGCCTGGGACATCATCCTTTGACCTGACGTTTGGAAGGGATGGTCGCTCGCCCGGGGTTCGGGGCGTGACATCCCCGTTTTAGTATCAAAGCGTGATTTGTGGAGTGACAAGGTGCGCTGGGTTTGGGATAGTTAGTAGGAATTAAACCCTGTGCTTGTCTGTGCTGTTTGTTTGCTGTTTAGTAGTAAACCTGAGTTCTCATTACGTGTTGCTTTGGGCGAGCAGGAGTCCTTACGGTCCTGCAGAATGAGCAACCGTAGCCGGAGAGTGCCCCGAGGTAGGGCAACTCAGGTGGATCCCGATATGGAGAGGGATCGTGTTTCGGGAGTACCCATGGAAAGGGTAGCTCCAGTTGTTCCTGAAGCGGTTGAGAATCGCGTTCCTGTTGCTCGTAGAGGCAGAGGAAGGGCCGCTCGAGCAAGACCCAGAGTGGGTAGAGTGGATGAACCGGAAGTGCCTAGAGAAGGGGCAGTGCATGCAGATCCTAGAGTGGACGGGATCCTGCAAGCGTTGGAAACCATGGGTAACCTGATGGGGCAGCAGATGAGGAACCAAGCTGTAGCTGCCATTCCACAGGAGGGTCCGTTAGCTGAAGACGGGATCCGCAGGCCGCAGACTCACAGATTGGTGGAGCAGTTTATGAAGCTTAAGCTGCCGAGGTTTTCGGGAACTGGTGACCCGGAAGCTGCCACCTCATGGATGGAGGATTTGGAGAAGGCCTTTGCCTTGTTAGGATGTTCCGAGGAAGAGAAGGTAACGCTGGCTGTCTACCAACTACAGGGTAATGCTAGCTCGTGGTGGAAGGCCACGCAAGGGAGTGTGTTTCCCGAGGGTGCGATCCCGGAGTGGGGTGCCTTCGCGGAAGCCTTCAACGGAAAGTACTTCTCAGATTGCGCGCGAGAGCAGAAGATGGATGAGTTTCTGCATCTTCGTCAGTATCAGTTGTCGGTGGACCAATATGAGGCAAAGTTTGCCGAGTTGTCCAAGTATGCGCCGAGGATGGTAGAGAACCCTAAGGATAGGGCGAGGAGGTTCAGAGATGGGTTGAAGCCGGAGATCAAAAGTGTGTTGGTGCCGTTTAGCCTGAAGAACTATAATGAGCTATATGAGAAAGCTCAGCTGGTGGAAAGGGACATTGCCGAAAGGGCGACCGCATCTGGACCGCGGTTCCCTCCTGTTGTGAGAGATAACCGAAGGTTCGGTAAGGGACCGATGATGGGTAATAGGAACCCCATCCCGCCTAATAGGAGGAACTTTGTTGGGAAGTCGACGTTCCGTCCCGACGTCGTGTGCTCGTTTTGCCGTCAGAAGCATGGATCTGGCCCGTGCCCAAGGAGGTCAAGTGCTTGTTTTGGTTGTGGCAGGTATGGCCACCAAGTTAAGGATTGTCCTCAGAGACAGATGGGAGGACAAATGCAGCAAGGAGGTCTGATGCGAGGGAACATTCCGCAGAACTTTCAGAACTGACCGCCAGTGCAAGGAAGGGTGTATGCTGTCACCCGGGAAGAGGCGAAGGACTCGCCGACCGTTTCAGGTACGGTCTTATTGCATAACCAAGTAGCTTATGCATTGTTTGATTCAGGAGCTTCCCACTCCTTTGTTGCTGCTCAGTTTGTTAAGCTAGCTGGCATGAGTACAGAACTGTTGGAATCAACTGTTAGGATATCTACACCGCTTAAGGATAATGTTGTGGCTGCAGTAGGATGTCCTGATTGTAGGCTGGTTGTAGACGGTCATGAGGGAAGGATAAATCTTATTGTGCTAGCTTTGTTTGATTTCGATTTGATTGTTGGTATGGACTGGCTCATTGAGCAAAGAGCTGTTTTGGATTGTCATAGTAAGACTATCCTGTTTAACCCATTAAATGGGGTTAGTTTCAAGTTTGTTGGAAATCGAGGGGGAACCTCGATCCCCTTAGTTTTGTCGCTGGAAGCGACTCGGTTGTTGGATGGAGGTTGCCAAGGTTATTTGGCGTCTGTTGTAGATGTGTTGGCTGAGGAGTTAAGGCTGGAGGATATTGCTGTTTTAAGGGAATTCCCTGATGTTTTTCCGAAGGAGTTGCCTGGATTGCCACCGGAAAGAGAGATAGAGTTCGTGGTTGAGTTAGCCCCTGGTACGGAGCCAATCTCAAAAGCACCGTATCGGATGGCGTTGTCGGAACTCAATGCAGGAGTTGTTGGATAAAGGATATATCCGTCCAAGTGCATCTCCATGGGGAGCGCCAGTTTTGTTTGTGAGGAAGAAGGATGGATCACTTCGTCTGTGCATCGACTACCGTCAGCTCAACAAGGTGACAGTCAAGAACAAGTATCCGTTGCCAAGGATTGATGATTTGTTTGACCAACTTCAAGGAGCTTCGGTGTTCTCCAAGATCGATCTACGGACGAGATACCACCAGCTAAGGATCAAGAGGGAGGATGTACTGAAGACAGCGTTTAGGACGCGCTATGGTCACTATGAATTCACAGTGATGCCGTTTGGTCTAACAAATGCTCCAGCTGCTTTCATGGACTTAATGAATAGGGTATTCAGTGAGTATTTGGACAAATTCGTCATAGTGTTTATTGACGACATTTTGGTATATTCTAAGAGCCCTGAGGAACATGAGCAACACTTAAGGATAGTGTTAGAGACTCTTCGAAAGCACCAGTTGTTTGCTAAGTTTAGCAAATGCGAGTTTTGGCTAGCCCGCGTAGCCTTCCTTGGTCACATCATTTCTGGAGAAGGGATATCGGTAGACCCAACCAAGATTGAAGTGATCATGGATTGGCCGAGGCCGACGTCAGTGACAGAAGTTCGGAGCTTCTTGGGTTTAGCAGGCTACTACAGACGTTTCGTGGAAAGGTTCTCCGCGATAGCCTTGCCGTTGACACGTCTACTGAAGAAGGACGAAAGATTTGAGTGGACAGACAAGTGCGAGCGTAGTTTCCAAGTGCTTAAGCAGAAGCTAACTACTGCTCCTGTTTTGACAATACCGTCTGGTCCTAGAGGATATGAGATTTACAGCGATGCTTCCTTCAAGGGACTAGGCTGTGTGCTTATGCAACATGGGAAAGTAGTTGCGTATGCTTCTCGTCAGTTGAGACCGCACGAGTTGAATTACCCGACGCACGATCTGGAGTTAGCAGCGATCGTGTTTGCCCTTAAGATCTGGAGAAACTACCTGGTAGGAGAAAGGTTCCAAGTTTACACCGATCATCAGAGTTTGAAGTATCTATTCTCTCAAAAGGAGTTGAACATGAGGCAGCGCCGTTGGATGGAACTTCTTAAGGATTACGACTGCGAGATCTTGTACCATCCGGGAAAGGCTAATAAGGTTGCTGATGCACTGAGTCGAAAGTCAGCGATTGCCTAGTTGATGGTCCGAGAGTGGCGTCTTCTGGAGGAGGTGCGAGATTCAGAGTTTAAGTTGGAGGTAGGTCGTCTGTCGAGTTTGATGGCTACGTTGAGGATCGAGCCGGAGGTGCAAGCGAGGATTAAGAAATTGCAATCGACGGATCCTGCCATTCAGAAAGTCCTTCAAGAGGACTCAAAGAAGAGGAAAGGAGATTTTCAGGTAGCTGAGGATGGGATATTAAAGTTCAGAGGACGTTTGTGTGTGCCGGCTGATGAGAGTCTTAGGGAAGAAATCTTATCGGAGGCACATCGTAGCAGCTACAGTGTCCATCCGGGTAGTACGAAGATGTACCAGAATCTAAGGCAGTATTATTGGTGGAGTGGCATGAAGACGGACATAGCCAAGCATGTGGCGAAATGTCTGACGTGCCAACAGGTCAAAGCTCAGCATTGTAAGCCTGGAGGGTTGTTACAACCGCTTGAAATTCCAGAATGGAAGTGGGAACACATCACGATGGACTTCGTGACAAGTTTGCCGAGGAGCCAAAGGGGCAATGATTCAATTTGGGTCATAGTGGACAGATTGACGAAGTCAGCACATTTCATCCTAGTGAGAAAAGACTTCGCTTTGGATAGGTTGGCAGATTTGTATGTACGTCTGATCGTACGTCTGCATGGTGTACCAGTGACGATCATGTCGGATCGCGATCCCAGATTCACGTCTACCTTTTGGAAAAGCTTGCAGACTGTGTTGGGAACGAAGCTGCAATTCAGTACGGCTTATCATCCGCAGACGGATGGCCAGTCTGAAAGGACAATTCAGACGCTTGAGGATATGTTGCGGGCATGCGTATTGGATTTCAAAGGCAACTGGGAAGGACAGCTTCATTTGGTTGAATTCGCCTACAACAACAGCTATCAGCAGAGTATCAAGATGGCGCCTTTCGAAGCATTGTATGGCAAGCCTTGTAGGACACCAGTCTGTTGGGACGAAGTAGGTGAAAGGAAAATCACCGGTCCTGAGTTAGTGCAGCAGTCGTTGGATACAGTGAAAATCATCAGAGAAAGACTGAGAACAGCTCAGAGCCGTCAGAAGAGTTATGCCGACAAAAGACGCAGACCATTGGAATTTCAAGTCGGTGATCATGTCTTTCTGAAGGTGTCGCCTATGAGAGGGACATCTCGTTTCGGCAAGAAAGGAAAGTTATGCCCGAGGTACGTTGGGCCGTTAGAGATCTTGGAACGGATTGGAAATCTGGCTTATCGTCTCGCGTTGCCACCGAGACTTGCTCAGGTACATGACGTATTCCATGTATCTATGTCAAGGAAGTACGAGCCGGATCCAGCTCACGTCTTGAGTTTTGAAGAGATTGAAGTGGATGAAAGAGTATCGTACGTAGAACGTCCGGTGAGGATCGAAGACCGGAAGGAGCAGATTCTGAGAAACAAGACAATTCCATTGGTGAAGGTTGTTTGGCAACACCATGGAACAGAGGGAGCGACGTGGGAAAGTGAGGAGTCAGTGAAGTCTAGGTATCCTTTTCTTTTTGAGGTGGTGTAATATTTTAATTTCGGGGACGAAATTTCCCCAAGGGGGGAAGAGTTGTGACGTCCCGGAATTTCAAGGCCTATTATATGAATAATATTGGACGGTTGGAATTGAGTGACGTTTGTCGGACGCGGAATCATTCGATCTGAAGGTCGTTAGTCGTCAATCGAAGCGTAGATAATTATAGTTCGATTAGATTATTCACGTGATCCATTGTGAAATTGAGTGTGAAAATGGCCGTGGGCCAGATTTGAGTGTGAAAATGGCCATGGGCCAGGCTTGAGTGCGAAAATGGCCGTGGGCCAGTTTTGAATGTAAAAATGGCCGTTGGCCGAGTTTGAGCATGAAAATGGCCGTTGGCCAAGTTTGACCATGAAATTGGTCGTGGGCCAGGTTTGAGCATCAAAAATGAGATTTGGCTTGAGAGCCGGTTTTAAGCGCGAGGTCATGCAGTTGTTTCACAGTGTCACCCTAACGTAACTGGGGGCACGGGCGATACCCTTGTTGGCATGGGTTGCCGCCTGATAAGTCTGTGTGCCGGCGACGTACAGTCCGGGATTCCACGGCTTATTGGATGCCTGTCAGTCCGTGCCCGGCGATGGACCGTCCGGATAACACGGCTGATGAGATGCCGGTCGCAACTGGTGTTGGTCCGTAGTCCCTCCTGGAATTATCCCTGGTGTGCTCGCCTTAGGGGTCTTGAGGGAGCCATCGGATGCCGTCGCTGTAACGTAGTAGGACGACGCCCAGTTAATCTGGAAGAGTACTAGCAGCGAGGCTGTGCTTTGGTGAGAGTGGGGTATCTCTTGGCCGGCTGACCGGAACGCGTTTGTTGATAATGCATGACCATTGCTGAGTGTTCTGGCTGATTGGTTGATGCATTGTTTATTCCTTATTATATTGTACCTGTCGCATGGCTCCAGGCGAGGTACGTTGCATGTGGTTGTTGTTCTGAGGTTGAGATTAGATCGATAGAATGGTTAGGTCGTGATCAACGTCCTAATCGGACTTAGGCGTTGACTCGCTGAGATTCATATCTCATGCGCTTGGCTGATCGCCTTTCAGGTCCTCATGATGGCCGCACGCCACGTTAGGTTTGGTGTCCCGATCGAACTCACGACGGTACTTCATCGCCATCACGTCGCTAATTCTGAGGACATATGGGAACAACATGTAACGACAGTCTAGGTTGATGAGGGGTTGCCATACTATGTGGCACACCTCTTTAAGGCCTGGTTCATGTGTTGGACTGGTGTTCCCATAGGACCGATTCGGGGGTTTGATGTGCCCCTGGGTGCGGGTCCAATAGTCCAGACTTGGGACGCAACGGAGGCTGAAATGCCGGATGGGGAGATAGTGGACCCAGATCTGAGTTCGGAGGAGGAGGATCCAGATTCGCCACATGGTTACCAGGGTTGACCCGATGTTGTTGGCCCGGGGGTTTTGTGCAGCTGTGGAGGAGCTGGTGTTTTGGAGGCCGTCTGTATATAGCCGGTAGTGTGCGCGTAGTGTAACGGCTGTAGTGCGCCCTGACCCGACCCTGTATCTTTTTGTGGGTCTAAGGGGATCGGTCCAAGAAGGACTCGTGTAAATTATGTGTGTATTGTGAACTAATCAAGCAAGTAATGAAAAGGGTTTGTTGTTGTTTGTTGTAGTTCCTATTCTGTCTATCCCTGTTGTTCGTTGTCCGGGGTAGTATTCGCTTCTGGATGTGTTTAATTATACGATAAAAGAAATGGGTCGATGATTTGCCTGGGACATCATCCTTTGACCTGATGTTTGGAAGGGATGGTCGCTCGCCCGGGGTTCGGGGCGTGACACAAACAATCCACACTAGCAGAATGTAATAATAAAAGAATAGAATCAAAAGAACACACCAGAGAATTTGTTATCGAAGTTCACCCAAACTTGGGCTACGTCTCCGCGCAGAGGCACTCTGAGAATCCACTAGTCTTTGAGAAAAGTAGGAATACAATTGATGATCTTCTCACGAGATCGGGACACAGAGATTGAGAACATTCAAGAATGCCGTCACGGCTCTTTTTTTTTTCTTTTTCGCTCGATTCTCTACTTTGCGATTCACTACTTTGCGCTTCTCTCTCTCTCTCTCTCTTTTTCTTGACGGCTACTACTTATATATCCCCAATATATTAGGTATAGCTTTTTGACCTAGAAGCAAAAAAGGAGAAAAGACAAAAAAAGCCCTTAAAATAATACTTTTGGCTTCACACGCCAACAATCTCCCACTTGAAGATAAATATATCTGATGCACCAAGCAACTTTGCATCCATCATCTTCCAAAACTAGTAATTGGAACTTGTGCCTCTGCGATACTCCTCATCAATTAACATGGAGTAATACCAATAGTAGTACAGAAAGTATGCTTCTCTCTGTCTACTACCTTGGTAAACATGTCAGCTGGATTCTTTGAGCCATCAATCTTCTGTAGCTTTAACTCGTTATCTTTCAATGCTGACCTGATGAAGTGATAACGCTTCTTGATATGTCTAGTCCTTGAGTGATAAGCTGCATTCTTTGCTAAGTGCACTGCACTTTGACTATCACTCCATAGTGTGCTCACTGGTTGCTTTTGATGTAGCTCCTCCATGTAATCTTGTAACCACATGATTTCCTTAGAGGCTTCCGTGATCGCTACGTACTCTGCTTCTGTCGTCGATAGAGCCACTACTTTCTGTAGTTGAGATACCCAACTCACTGCTGTACCTGCAACTATAAAGACATATCCAATGGTACTCTTACCACTATCTCGATTACCTGAGTGATCTGCATCCACATAACCCTGCAATTCTAGAGATGTACCTCCATAACAAAGAGAGTAATTTGATGTACATGCTAGATATCTCAATATCCATTTTACTGCATTCCAATGCTCTCTGCCCGGGTTCTGCAAATATCGACTCACAACTCCCACTGCCTGTGCAATGTCTGGTCTTGCGCTCACCATGGCATACATCAAACTTCCCACTGCTGACGCATACGGCATTGCCGCCATCTCATCTTTCAAAGCCTGAGTACTCGGACACATATCCTTGGAAAGTTTGAAGTGACCCGCTAAAGGAGTAGCAACCGGTTTTGCCTTATCCATGTTAAATCTCTTTAACACCTTGTGCACATAGTCTTCCTACGACAACCATAATTTCTTATTTTTCCTGTCCCTGATGATTTTCATGCCTAAAATCTTCTTGGCCTCTCCCAAGTCTTTCATAGCAAACTGCGATGCTAACATCCTCTTTACTTTTGCGATTCTCTTGATATTAGAACTAGCCACTAGCATGTCATCAACATATAAAGAGAGATACACAATATCACCATCGTAATACTTGCGAAAATAAACACAATGATCAGCTTCACAGTGTGCAAATCCCTTTTCTTCCATAAAACCATCAAACTTTAAGTACCATTGTCGCGGAGCTTGCTTTAAGCCATACAAGCTTTTATTCAAGCAACACACCATGTGTTCTTTACCTTTGACCTCAAAACCTCTCGATTGTGCCATGTATAACTCTTCATCTAGATCACCATGCAAAAATGTTGTTTTTACATCTAACTGCTTGAGATGAAGATCCTCCACTGCAACTATACTCAGCAAAACTCTGATTGATGTCATCTTCACTACTGGTGAAAATATCTCGGAGTAGTCGATCCCTTCTTTTTGAGAAAAGCCCTTTACTACAAGTCTCGCCTTGTATCTGATACTACCGCCAGCTTCATTTTTAATCCTGTACACCCACTTGTTTAACAAAGCCTTTTTACCAGTGGGTAACTCGGTCAACTCCTAAGTTTTGTTCTGAAGTAACGAGCTCATCTCGTCTTTCATGGCACTCTCCCACTGCATGTGAGATGTGTCTTTCTTTGCCTCATCATAAGTCTCCGGCTCTCCCGAATCTGTATATAAGACATGGCTCAGAACAATATTAGCTGATGGATAAAAAATTAACTTTGGCTTTCTCACACGTGTAGATCTCCTCAAAACAGATACTTCAGGGTCGTTAGTCTGTTCCGGATCACCGCATTCCTCTTGAACTGCCTGCTCATTAATAATGTGTTCTTCTTGAACCTCCCCTTCAGGTGCACTCTGATATGCTGGAATCATCTTCACAGGAATTGTGTCCAGCTCAACATATTCTGGTTCTACTGCCATCTCATGCTCTGTCTGGCGATCTTTGTACATCTGTTCTTCATGGAACACCACATTCCGACTGCGAATGACTTTGTTATTCTCATAATTCCAAAGCCTATATCCATATTCATCGCTGCCATATCCGATAAAGACGCACTTCTGGGACCTAGCATCAAGCTTCTTCCTGTCCTCTCTGTCAATCAAAGCATATGCAATACAACCAAAAAATTTTAGATATGAATAATTGACATTTTTACCTAACCATTGTTCTTGCGGTATTCCTCCATCCAGCGCACTAGATGGACTCCTGTTAATCAAATATACAGCTGCATCAACTGTAGCAGCCCATAAGCGTAACGGGAGACTCGCATGTAGTCTCATGCATCTTGCACGCTCCAAAATAGTCCTATTCATCCTTTCAGCTACACCGTTCTCTTGAGGAGTTCTGGGAACAGTCTTCCACCCATGTATGCCTTCCTGGCTCAAATATTCTGCAAATTCATTGCTCGTGTATTCAGCACCATTATCAGACTTCAGAGCTTTAATCTGATAACCTGTCTCTTTTTCTACCATGTTTTTCCATATTTTGAAAATCTCGAATACTTCTGATTTTTCTCTAAGAGCATAGACCCAAGTCTTTCTTGTCACATCATCAATGAAAGTGACAAAATATCTCTTGCCACCATAAGAGAGTTCCTAAGCCGGTCCCCACACATCAGTATGAACCAACTCTAGCTTTCGTCCTTTATTCTGTCTCCTATTCAATTGAAAACTAACTGCTTTTTGTTTTCCATAAATGCAACTCTCACAGAAATCTAACTCAACTTTTTGCAAACCTAGAAGCAACTTTCTTGAGTGTAACTGCTTTACACCATTTTCACCAAGATGTCACAAACGATAATGCTAAAGAGTAGATAAATTACCTGTAGCCGCTGTAGTTGCAACCATATCACTGATATTGTCTCCCTAGAGAAGATAAAGTGTACCCGTACGCTTTCCTTTTGCTACTACTCTTGCCCCTGAGGTTATCTTCCACTCTCCGCATCCAAAAACTGTTACCATGCCTTCTTGGTCAAGTTTACTAGTTGAAATCAAATTTTTCTTCAACTCGGGAATATGTCTGGTTTCACGCAAAATTAGACGTCCTCCGCTTGAGATGTTCACAATCACAATTCCTTTTCCTACAATCGGACACATGTGGCCGTTTCCCACAACCACTTGCCCAAAATCTCCATTGGCATAATTAGTAAATATATCTCTTTGCGAGGTGCAATGAAAAGAAGCACCAGAGTCAAGAAACCACTTATCTGTCGCCAAATCAAACCCTGCAGACAAACACAAGTTTTCTAGCAAAGGTTCATCGCTTACCACATTAGCTCCTTGATTCTCATCTCGCTGCTTCTTTTTGTAGGCTTCACACTGAAATCTACGGTGTCCCGTCTGGTGAAAAAACCAGCACTCGTCTTTTGCAACCTCTCTCTTCCCCCTTGATTGTGACCTACCACGCCCGCTGAATTTTCCTCTGCTTTTACTTCTCCCACGATTCTCCACCGCTAGTGCCGTCAAAGATGTAGATGCCGAAAACTTATCTCCACCTGAGACTTTCCTTCGCATCTCTTCATCCATGATACTGCTCACAGCATCATCCAGAGTCAAATCATCCTTCATGGTGCTTGAAATTCCCTGCACCGCGGTGTTGTAGCTTTCCGAAAGGGAACATAAAAATAGTAAAGTTTGCAGCTTCATATCTAGATTTTTGCATGCGGATTCCAATTGACCTGTGACCTGCGTAAAATTGTTAATATGCTCTGCAACAGAACCTCTGTTAGATAATTTCATATTAACCAACTTCTTTAGCAAAAATATCTGATTTGATGTGGACGGCTTTTCATAAATATTCGTTAGAATATCCATGGCTTCTTTTGCAGTCTTCGCTTTCGCGATGTGGTATCCTGTCTTTTTCTTCAGCCCTAGACGAATCGCACATAACGCCTTTCGATCAAGAATTTTCCATCCCGATTCTGCTGTCGGATCCACTTCCGCGAGTTCGGGTTTCCAACCCTCAAGTGGCGCATAGAGATCTTTCTGATAAAGATAGTCCTCTATTTGGAGTTTCCACCATCCGAAATCCTACCCATCGAACTTATCGATTCTGATTTTATCTTCTGCCATACCGTTTGCTTTCAATCGAACGTCACCGAAAAACCCTCGATGTTCTCGATTAGCCAACCCAGGCTCTGATACCAGTTGTTAGGAATCGCGTACCAATTCCAGAATAATAATCCAAGCAAACAATCCACACTAGCAGAATGTAATAATAAAAGAACAGAATCAGAAGAACACACTAGAGAATTTGTTATCGAAATTCACCCAAACTTGGGCTACGTCTCCGCACAGAGGCACTCTGCGAATCCACTAGTTTTTGAGAAAAGTAGGAATACAATTGATGATCTTCTCACAAGATCGAGACACAAAGAGATTGAGAACACTCAAGAATGCCGTCACGGCTCTTTTTTTTTTTTTTTTTTTCTCTCTATTCGCTACTTTGCGCTTCTCTCTCTCTATTTTTCTTGACGGCTACTACCTATATATCCCCAATATATGAGGTATAGCTTTTTGACCTAGAAGCAAAAAAGGAGAAAAGACAAAAAAGCCCTTAAAATAATACTTTTGGCTTCACACGCCAACAATACTTATCGAAGTGTTTGTATGATTTCGATTTCATACTTGCAGGGAAATATGCATTGAAGTAAAAAAAAGTATGCCATAGTTTTACAACTTAAGTAGATTTCTTAGATTGTTAGAACAGATCGAAAGAGTATGTTGCTGGGATCTTGTGGTAAGGAAAGAAAGGCAGGAGTTGACTGTGTGAAGCTTTGGTGAACTGTGGGAATTTCTATGTTCATATGATTGACCAGACATGCCACACGCTTTTTGAGCTCGCATCCTCAAACCCCCGCTATGTTCAACCCCCTTCGGTCCGTTTCCTTCCCCGGCGGTTTCGCCAGATCCATCACCATCTTCACCTCCGGGCCGTAATCCTTGCTCAGCTTCACCGTGTTGGAGGCGATCTGGAGGCCGGCGAAGTCGTGCCTCAAGCGACATGACACAAATATGATGCAGCGAGTTACTATGGCACTTGTGATGCATCATTAGAGATGTGCTGTGCAATCTGATGCGGCCAAAATGAAAAGTTAGGTATAAGAGAAATGTTACCCATTAATTGAGAAAAAGTAAGAGTAAATACTCTGATCCATAGATTATTAAGACATTTCATAGCTTAAAATAAAGTTAATTAGTCTTATTAGAAAAACACCATTCGAATGCAGTACTTACATGACATTGCAACTGCAAGAATCTTAATTTCCTTTTTGCTTTTTCGTTTCTGCCGTAACGTGCTTCGAACTTCGTATTGACGCCAACAAATTCAGAAACGAAATGATCCACTACTAACGAAATGAATGCTGTCACTATATTTGTCCATAAACTAATCTTACTTGATGCGAACTCACGTCATGCTAAATGAAAGCCGCAACAATTCTATCTTTGAATGGTGAAACAAAAATCCTAAATCTATTGCACGTTACTAATTTATTCATAGAACTTTCAATTGGGTCAATTTAATTCTAAACTTTTTCAGTACCACTTTAGTCCATACGACCAATTTAGATCGGAAATCGCTTATGTGGACGCCGGTTGTCTTACGTGGCACGACTAGCTCTCACACGGACATTTTTTATTATATATAATTGGTATTTTTTCTCTCTCTTTTTTCCCTTTCTGTTTTTTTCTTTTCCTATTCATTTTGACGATAGCCGGCGTGGCAGAAAGAAAGAGAAGGGAAAGAAAATGAAAGGAAAAGAGAAAACGAAAATCATATAAAATTATTTAAAAAATGTTCATCTTAACGTTACGTTAGCCGTGCTACGCAGGATCTTTAAAGAAGTACAAGAATTGTATTGTAATTTTGCTTATATGAAAATATATCTTTTATAGGTATATGATGACGGTCATGAACCGGAACTCGCTCAAATGGGTCATGCATGAATTGACCGACCTTCCGAGATCCAAGAACAAGAGAATGGTCAAAAGTCAAACACCCTTGCTCTCTCAAGTTTGTTATGCTTTCTACGCGAATACGTTTATCAAACTGAACTTTGATAAGTAAATTTAAAAAAAAAAAAAAGAATTATGAAAATCACCTTGATGATTACTCTTAGTTACATTCCGTACTATCTAAAGTCCAAACATGTATTTGGCCCCCAAGAGAAAGAAAGTTTGAAGAATATATTTTACACCCTTCAATTTCAAAGTTTTATTTATGCCCTTTAATTTCAAAACATCTTATTTAATAAGCGCGCCCTAAACATATGTTGAACATATTTAATAAGAAATGCTTTGATTCTCAAAATGCTAATTAAATGTAATAACAAATGGTTTCGATTCTCAATATTACGAACTTTGCTTATTTGACAGCTTAAAAATTGCCTAAAGACTTCGGCTACTAATTTACAATTTACATATATATATATATTCATTTCTGAAGTTCAAACAAAGATTTAGAATTCCTTTCCTCTAATTTTCGTAATATCCTATCTTTACTTCTCTCTCAAGTTTGTTATGCTTTCTACGTATTTTATGGCCTTGATATCATCCCAGATATATTTGACCAGTTTTTTTTTTTTTTTTCATTTCTGAAGTTCAAAAAAAAGATTTCGAATTCCTTTCCTCTAACTTTCTTTCGTGATATCTTATGTTTACTTCTCTCTCAAGTTTGTTATGCTTTCTACGCATTTTATAGCCTTGATATCATCCCAGATATTCGAACTTTTGGTCTATCCACTCTCTCTCTCTCTCGTTTTCAAGGATGGACTTGGGTGTTGTCATTTTCAAATAATAGATCGTTAGTTATTCTCTCCCGGAAACAGAGGACAGGGAACATAAAAGAGAGAGAAAGACGAAAAGAAAGAACAGAGGAGAGAAAAACAAAAACAAAAGACAAGAAACGAGCAAGCGCCTCTGCATCTGCATCTGCATCTGCCTCTGCCTCTGCCTCTGCCTCTGCCTCTCAAGATGAGTTTCGTGTTTTTTAGCGATCCGAGGTAAGGCTATCTACATTGTGCCTGTTTTCAGCTCCAAGCTTTAGCTGAAAATAGACTGCAGTTCCCTTGTGTTTAACATTAACGAAATCAATTTTCTTGGTGTGTCACAAGCACACTCTGTATCATATCATTTCCCATGAAAAGAGAAAATGATGGTTTGCAATATTTTTGTGAACCAAACATACTCGAAGGTTTTTTGAGGCTTTCCCTTTGGGTTCTGCAATTTAAGAAATGTGATTCTTTTAATAGTGTGTGAATTCTACACAATGCGATTCTTCTGTAGGAACTTGCTTCAATATGCAAAAGAGATGAAGCTAAAATCAAGTTTTTACTTATGTCAAGCAGTACTGCCTAACAGAAAGAAAGGACAATATCTCAACACGAATTGCCGTTACCTTGTGATCCCTTTAGAGAATAAGGCTTAATTTTATTGTGTTAAACAGAAATTGAAAGGTTCTTATTCAAGTCGTGTCATGACACTGATAAGTTGGATGATGTGTACCTAAATGGATTGCAGGGAAGCCTTCAGATGTGACAGGCTGGGTCGAGAAATTTTAGGGATTGCGAAACCAGCTGTAATGATTCTGGCGGCTAATCCAGTCGCATCCAAGATTCACATGGCCATCCTTGGTCGGTTAGGTATGACGATTAAGTGATTGAGTCAACGTTTTTGCACATGAACCCTATGTCATGTCATGGTTATATATAATAACTAGTTGAATTGTTAACTTGGTTTTGGTAATTGGAGTATTTCTTACAACATCTTTAACTGCCAAAGGTCAATAGCATGCAAATGCTTTTGGGTTTCGTGTGGCTGAATTCACCTAGAGTCAATGACTCATTGTACTGGCATCTAGTAGGTGTGATAACCGGATGACTCTAACGCATAGCAACTTTGTCATGGGCAGGTTCAGTGGAGCTCAAAGCTGTAGAAGCTTCTAACACCGGATATAATCTAGCTGTGAACGTTCTTACATTCGCTCTGGCCAGTATAACAGCTTCCTTTGTTGCCAAGGAGAAAACCCTTGGAACAACACGTGCTGACCGGGCCACAGGTAGAAAAAGAGCATCTAGACTTTAATAAGTGTGAGACATTATAACGTGTAGCAACTTTATCATGGGCAGGTTCCGTGGAGCTCGCACGTGTAGGAGATTCTATCACTAATGATGAAGTGGTTCCAGCAGAAGGTACGTTCCAATTATCTTGTTAGTTTCACCATTTAACTAGGTCTCTAATGACTGTACTTTTTTTTTTTACCAGATTTAAGCAGGGAAAGGAACCATGTACCTTCGGCATCTACAGCACTATTAGTTGCCGGGTTCCTTGGTGTCTTGCTAATGTTATCTGCAATTTTTGGTGCTGAAACCTTCTTGGTTTTTAGGGGGTTTGAATCTGTAAGTTTCTTAATTGTCTCCTTTTTGAACTTTTTTAACCGGTAAAAATCACTCGAGTGTAAAGTGTGATTAGATGATATAACATATGAAAGACAAGCAACCTTCCACTGATTCCGATTTTTAGGGTGTCTCTCTGAAGGAACGTGATAGAGTTAGACTTATACCCCGATACCTGGAAACCCCTTCTGGCCACTAGCCATAAGCAACAAAGCACCAAGCTACATCCCAAACAGACATTGTCAAAGACACTCGTGATAGTTTGCATGCGCATATAGACAAACAACAATGAAACACAAGTGGCTTAGGGCAACTAATCATTTACCGTTCTACTATTAGATTTGTAGCAGTGACATTATAGACATTTGGTCTAGCTATCTTTATTTTCCCCTTGATCATTTATTCTCTCTCTCTCTCTTTTAAAGTAACATTCAGCTGAGAACCCAATCTATAAGCCTTGACACTGCAGTAACTAATTGCACTTGTTGCTGATTTGGATAGGGTTCTCCCAAGCTAACCTTCGCTGCAACGTATTTGACAATAAGATCCATAGGCGCTCCTGCTAATCTACTTTCATGTGCAATGCAAGGCGTCTTTATAGGCTTCATGGACACAACAACCCCTCTTTGCGCCACTGGTATGCGACAAAATATTCTTACTCTTACTCAAAAAGTTATATCTGCATATGAGTGATTGTCATTTAGTTTAGACAGCATTTATTTTCGTAAGAACTTAAAAGTACGGAGAAATGGGCTCACAATGTATACATAACATATTTCTTAATACTTCGCGTTGTGCGTAAATCAGTCTGATACAATTAGATGACTAGAAGCAGGAATGCCAGAACAAAAGAATAGGAAGAAGTGCAATAAATGAGGTGTCACGATTTGAAATCTACAAGAATGCGTTGATAAAAGGTTTGAAAAACTGTTTTTATTCAAAAGTTTAACCTGTTAGAAAATAGGTCCACATTATTAACATAGCAACATGTCCTAATAATTACCCCCATAATGTTAAGTTTTATATCAGATGCGGAAGCAAATTTGATGTATCTAACATAGAGTAAGAACGTGTTTATGATGAAAGTGCCTGAGACAAGGAGAAATCACCTATCGACTAAAAGAGACAGAAGAAAGCAAATGATTGTAGATTAGTTAGAGCTGTTCTATTGGAGCTTCAAAGCATCAGATTTTCCAATTATTTGAAGTCTAAGCTGGAGAAGCGTGCTTTTGTGGGAAATCTTGTCAACGAAAAAGACTGATAGTCATTATATCTTACATAATGCACCATTACAAAATCCAGAATGCCTCAAATTCCTTGTTGAGAAAGTTTACGATTCTACTGACGGTGAGTTCTATCATATTTGTGTATTTCTTTGTCAGTTGACTGACACTATTATACTGACTGGATTATAGGATGATATGTCTGGCTAAAATGTGGAGTTCCTGTCCCCGATAAAGTCATTACAAGTTCCTTTTCTAATTAACTTATGCCGGAAAATAGAAAGAAATCGAATGTTTTAAGCTAGGAAAACAAGTACAATTGGAGGGTCTGGAGATTTCCCATCTTGCATTTTACAAAGTCATCATTTGTAGGGTAAACTGGTGCTTCATTACTACACTGAAGTTACTGGTCTTTCTTTGTGGCTTGGCAAATTAAGAACTATGTTTATTTCTTGGTAGTTGTTCGACTGTTTATTTGTTTGGTTAATAATAGTTGCAGGAGAGCTCGCAAATATTGCATTACATCCGATGCTCATCTTTGGTTGCCATTTGGGGGTTAGTGGTGCTGCCATTGCACATGCTGTTTCCCAGTGAGTAGTGCCATCCATCCATCCATTTTTCTTTTTGGTTCTGTATTTATGTTTCCAGAAGTCAAATTGAACCATATATTCATATACGTTTCATAATGTCTTAAAGTATTGACAATCGACCATATACTCTATGTTTCTAAATGATCTTGTGATTTCACCAGGTACTTGATCTTTGGTATTCTTCTATGGAGGCTGATCAAGCAAGTTGATCTCTTGCATCCGAGCTTCAAAGACATGCATTTATGTGAGTTTATAAAGAAAGGTCAGTGAATATTCCTGCATGAGCAAATGCCCATTGATACATGTATCAACTAAACAATTTTATCGCTTTGTCTTCTTCCTTACTTAGACAAAGGGATTAGAGCTGCCCTTTAGGTTTTACCTTTGTCTAATATGAATAGTGATAGTTTATTTGCTCATAGTTTCGTAGCCATGTGCCCCCAGTGTCACAATACAGAAAAAGCTGCCATAGGGACAAATTTGATTGTCTTTCGTGTTCGTATTGCAAAAAACTCTTTTCCGAAATTTGGGAATACCACTAATTCTAAATGAATGCTTGTTTTCGTTCGTAGGATTTCTTATGTCGCTAAGGGGGGTCGCTCTCGTATCCTGTTTTAGCTTTGCTTCCCAGTTGGCTTCAGGGCTGGACTCGACACCTTGGGGTGCACTTCTGACATGCTTAAAGATTTGGACGGCATCATCAGTTATTGCTGATGGTTTGGCTGTTGCTGGACAGGTAAAACTGCTTCCTTGAATACTTATTGAAAAAAGGAGCACTTCCTCAGTGTGAAGGTTTAGGTCTTCTTGAACAGCAAGATGAGATTTCTCGGAAGTGCTGTTCCCTTTCTTGAAAAAATGTTGTTCCACATCTAGAATTCTGTTTTTTTCCTCCCTTCTATACTTTTTAGTTTGATCCAGTTCCGAACTTGCTTTAAAATGGTCATTATCCACTTGAGCATATTAGAAAGATCTCAATTAGAGGACATAGAGTAGCTTGGTCTCTAAGACCAAAAGAGATGAGGAATATTAGAGGTACCAATCGTGGGTTGAACTTGTGAACTGGAGCTATTTTTCAGCTGCTAGTATAACATATTTAAAGGATTTGCCACCAGCTTCTTTAAACCACCTAGCTAGTAGCAAAATGCAAAAGGGAAGTGCGATCCATTGCATTAGCAGGTAGTTGTCATTCGAGATTCTTGATAACTTTGATAGGAGAGGGTCTTAACATAGAGGAAACTACTTCAATAAAAAATATTAGAACACTCAAACGGGAACTTTTTGGTCATGATTTTCATGATGTTTGATTTTACTAAGTAAAGGAAGTATGTTCCTTTGAAAGTTGTCTTGTTGGCTGCAAAGATTGTGCTATAGCCTCCTCATATGTGCGACTGATCATCCTTTATCTTATAACATCTGTCGTCAGCCTTGTATTGATCATTATAGAAGTTCTTCTTAATGTTGTAATGTGCAATGTCCTGCAATGTCGGTAGTGATTATTGACTAAGATGTCCCTTCTCTACTAATAGGCAATCCTAGCAGGTGCGTTGACAGAGAAAGATTATAACAGGGCAACGGCGGCTACGTTTAGGGTATTGCAGGTACTTATATAATGAATCAAAATTGACTTTTTGAACCACCTGATTTTGAGAATTGGAGATTTCCGAGAGTAGAGAAAAAAAGGAAACAGTTGAAATTGCTTAAAGTGATAGACTGAATGATGAGAAGTATTGGAGCATGAAAACAAAAAACGTGAGCAAGTATTCAACACAGTAGAAAGAAGCATCATACCCATTTAATCTTCGTTTGTTGCATTGTCTCCAAATACACCACATGAGAGAAAGCGATGCAGTACTCCAAGACTTTTTCCGAGATAAAACCAGCATCATATTTCGGGGGAAACATCTAGTTGTTTCCCCCAAGATATTGATTTGGCCAGACTCACGCAAAGGCATTACTTTTGATTACGTCCATAAAGATCACATGCAAGGACAAATACTCACATAGGGTGCACGCCTGCTTTTGCATGTGGCCATACAGACTTATGCACACACTTGGATCCAAAAATGCAAAAGTGTGAACTTTAGTGTGGCTTCCACCCCTATCAGAATGGTTCTAGATATCGGCTAATGTCAGATACTGTTCTCTTGAAAATTTGCAGCAGACACAATGTTGAGATCACTAGCAGGGCGCTGTGCTTTTCACACATGCAGTGCCGTAGCTAACACTTGCTGGTTGCTAGCTAGGCATTCTAACACTTGCTAGTTGATAGCTAGGCATTCTAATTTCACAACTACTAAATCATGCAGATGGGATTTGTTCTCGGCTTGGTGGTCGCCGTGATTGTTGGTGTTGCCCTACTCGGATATGGAGTATTCTCAGAAGATGTCCATGTTGAGCATCTTGTTTTATTGGGCATTCCGGCATGTTCTCTCAAGTAGCTCAATGTCTTACAGAAAAAGATTTCTTGCATAAATGAAGTAATCATCTTAATGTGCATAACAGTTTGTTACAGTTGGACTAGCCATGAATTCCTTGGCTTGTGCCTTTGATGGAATCTACATTGGAGCATCGGATTTCGCGTACTCCGCATGTTCCATGGTAAGCCCCTAAATCTTTGCTACAAGACCCACTTTATTCAGTTCTTGTGACTTCCAAATATGTTTACTCTTCTCTAACAAGTTTCTGTTTGCAGGTTTTGGTATCCATTATTAGCATTGCTGTGTTATACAATCTCTCTGAGCGTGATGGTCTCTACGGAATATGGGTCGCTCTGACGCTACACGCGGGTCTTCGGACTACATTTGGTTTTTTGAGGTATGATTTCCTTCTTCTTTTTGAAATTTTCCAGGTGAACTCTTTCATTTCTATCTCATGACAAGAATTTCCACCTCAATTGACCATTCTGCCTTGTATTTGTTCTGGAGTGGTTTGATGAAGCACTTAGTTAAGCACCTTGCTGTTTGAATTAATTTATCAACCGGAAACAGAAAGTTAATTTCTAGTATTCATTAGGAGTATTATAGAGTAATAATCCCCCCTACTTAGACAATGTTCATGAGCATGTGAAAGTACAATTTTGCTTTGTTTAATGTGGTTTTGCAGAACTGGACTTGGGATTGGACCTTGGCGCTTTCTCAGGGAAGCACAACTTCAACGGCAATTGTGATTACGAACTTACCTTAGAACTCTTCTTCGATAGTTCGCACCACTTTGGCAACTCGTTTTTATTAATATTTCCGTAAAGGCCATACTTATCTTACATTACACTCTTTCTTTTTGCTTGCTTGGTGGGTCTCCTATTTTACCTTTTCTCTCTCTCTCTCTCTCTCTCTCTCTCTCTCTCTGCATGCAAAATGCGTCTGAGTTCTCCAAGATGAAGCATGGCCATGCCTTCCTTTTTATGATCGTTTAGAAGTTTTCACTGGACGTAAGTTGTTTTCTTGGCATATGCATTCTGCTCATTGGCGCTTTAGCAGAAACTGAAGATAGATATAGGCCTACGCACCTTGAACATGGATGCTCTCTGTTCAAGTCCGGATAGCTTGACAACTCGAATCTACTCAATTAAAAACCCACCAAGCCGAGAATCACCATAAATCTCTGACAACTGAGACTGAAACACTTTTATCTACTGAAATTTTAGACTTTGTCACGACCTTGAATTTTCACCTATAATGAGACTCACGCATTAGTTGAACAGAATATACAGCACAACATCTTTAAGTGCACACACAGGATGTAAAAGTGCAGAGCTGTCTCTTCTTCACAGCAAATTGGAATCTGAATGTTGAGTCACTCAGTCTGATGGTATGGTCAATTCTCCCACAAGTGTTTTACTCCTAGTCAACTTCATAGTCGCAAATGATCAACTCATTTGTGCCGAGTGCTCGAATTTCAATATGATATAGTTAACCGCAGCATGTTAACGTCGCAAGCAAAAGAAGCCTGGCTGCAATCCATACCAAGGTAGTCAGTAGAAAACAAAAGGAGAAGCACGTCAATTTCAAAAATATTCCGGACTTCTTTTGCTCCTCTCATTTTCTTCTTCTTCACAGCCGCTTCAACCATAACCTGTCCAGATTTCGTCCAAATCTGTCTGAAGTTCTGAAAGAACTGATCATTTCTCCAAATTTTAAGCTAATTCCACAGGATTTCATCCCTCTTATACTTATTGCTCTATGTCTTTTTTCTCTCCATTTTTACGCTGCACATCAAGGAAATCTGTCTGGAGGAGTTCAAATCCAATGCGACCCGGACCGTTATCCCGTGTTTCGGCCCTCAACGCCATTACCGGGCTGAACGGCTCTGGCAAATCCGACATCTTCACTCCATCTGCCTTGTGTTGGTCATCACCAATTTGCAGCAAGTTAGGGCTGCGAATCTGCAGGAGCTCGTCTGTAAGCAAGGCCAAGCTGGAATTACTAAAGCCACGGTTTCCATTGTGTACCAAAATTCGGATCGGAGTTGGAGTCCGCTTGGCTTTTGCATTATGTCTCATAATCTAAATCCGGATAATAGAGAGCAGACTCGTTTTATCATAATTGAAATGTCACAGAAACGTACTTCACTCATAGTCAAGCAGATAATTATGAAGGCACTATTTATTCGTTGTGGGATGAAACCATAAAGGTATTACAAAACTCAACTGCCTCGGCTTAATTATAAAAATGGAAAATTTCCAAACTTTAGTGCAATGAATAGGTCTTCTGGCAACCCTGAGAGCATGAACCCGCACAAGCTCCTACCTTCTTCACGTCCACTTCAACTTTCTTGGTGTCTACATGAGTTCAAATATGAAACAAGAAATTAAAAGAGTCACTTTTATCAACAAGTACAAATTCTGAGGTTCTTCAACAAGTACTTCTACTGCCCGTGGTGGGGCCTGAGGAATCTAAGGTATGGAAATTTGGCTCAGTTAATCATGGTTGTTGAAGTTGACTTTGTTCAGTCCAATTTCATCCTAGCAAGTAGCCGTACATTATGGTTGTCGAAGGTTTCCCGTTAGCTTTCGGTCTCGGACGCGAATTCGGTTAGGCTGTTTAACATCATATGGACAAATGCTGTATCTGAATTCTTGATGAAATACTGCAGTTCGCTCGGACAGAATCTCCTCACGAGCACTTATGTCGGAGTAATAAAATTTGCCGTCATAATTGCAAGCCTTGGATTGGTTCTCTTTGGACTGCTGATTGGGAATATGCAGGTAAGCTATCGGCTAGAATGTCCGACTTTACTTATCCGGCCTCATCCGTGAGAAATCGAATGATGGGCGTGTTTCGCTTCAAAAGCATTCTGCGAACTCATTAGGATTCTGAAATCACTTTTGACAATGGGATGAACAGGGCAAGTTGTCATTCCTAGGATCGTTCCAGGCGGCATGGTTTCCATACAAGAGGCAGAAAGAAGTAGAGGAGCTGAAGAGAAGGGAGAGCCTTGTGGCTTCTATTTTTGTCACGCCCCGACTTTCAGGCCCGCGACATCCCTACCAAATCGCCACGAGGTCATGAATGATAACGTCCCAGGCTCGCTATCGACCTAAACATAAAAAGCATGCGGAACGTGCCTTCTCCTAAACAACAAGATCAGCGGGATAGTAAAGCAAGATAACACGGCAGACAATTCAGCAAAATACAATTCGGTTCACAAATCAAAAGCAGAGGAATTTTAACCCTACTGAGCTACAGTAAACACATACAACCCCATACTTCGGGGCGGCTCACTAGGACTTCAAAAGATTACGCGGTCGGGTAAGGTTAAGATCTCATCTGCTCCCAAAATCTCACAACACCCTCGTCTAAGCATTCACGAGCTCCGTCACTTCGGACCTGAAAATAGTTCCCACAACGGGGTGAGAATAAATCTCAGTGAATCAAGCCTCATCTCGATTAGGACAGTGATTCGTCCCAGACAACAAGTATATAGAACATCCAAACAACCACATATAACCACGGTATAATAACCAGTCAAATGCAGGCTTATCAACTATCAATCACACATAATGCAATGCTCGACACAACAGTCATGACTGACAACCATAGACAAAGCATCACATCCACAGATATGCACAGGACACCACACAAGTCCATTTATTAACGATGATCCCACGCATTAAGTGTCAAAGTAACGAGGATCCACGCGATTAGCATGATCGACTCGCACAAACAATGCGATCCCGCACTCTTCCGGCAGAACCAGGCTACGTTCCTTTTCCCTTCGGCAACGGCTACTACGAGAGGTGTCTCCAATGCATCCAGCACGGCACCCACAAGTAGGCATCCATGAACGGGGCATCGGTCCCTCACAAGCTGCGACCGGCATCCGATAATCCCTTAAAACCATACATACCATACGGGGCATGAATTATCGTGCTTCTGGCAAGTCGTACAATTCCATAAAAATGATGTGGTGTGTACTTTGAGTACAAGACGAACTTGCCAGGAAAAACCCATCATCGTTCCGTTATATGACCATACGATTCACACCCGACAATCAAACCATTTTAATCTCTTTGATTTAGGCAGGATGCTCACACAACGTGCTCAAAGACTCGGCCCATGGCCAATTTCATGATAAAATATGTCTTTAATATCGCACTCGATCATATGTAAATGCAGGCTACTCACTAGGCACTGCAATCCTAATTGACAATCAACTCACAACAGAGCAATCAATCAGTCAACCAGACATTTCAAAGAGGCGATCGGCTGAATAAAGGTCATTAATTAAACACGAGTAAATTACTCCAATTAGGCCGCATAAAGGTTCAATTTCGTGCAATGGTCTTATATTAGTCAAATTAATTTAATAAATATCAATCGCCCGCTCGTCTATGTTTTGTCGCTCACTCGCTCACAAA
The DNA here is from genome assembly GCA_029784005.1 of Lenwebbia sp. NSW1173648. Lineage (NCBI taxonomy): Eukaryota > Viridiplantae > Streptophyta > Magnoliopsida > Myrtales > Myrtaceae > Lenwebbia > Lenwebbia sp. NSW1173648. The sequence goes on from JARCGZ010000002.1 coordinate 28,910,227, forward strand.
ATCTATCAAGCAATCAACCAGACTACCAATCAATTTCATCAACCATAATTAATCACAGAGAATCTAAATTTATCCACTAATTTAATCGATCGCGGCCATTTAACCTAAACCCAATTTCTAACTATACCGGCCCCGATCGTGCTACCTAAACACCCTATCAGACTAATTAAATAACACTAGACGTAATTAATGCCCTAATCAAGGTTTAGGGTCAACTCACTAGGTGAGTTAGCTCGGGCGGTCTCAACGGCGGCGCGGCGACGGCTACGGCGGCGGCGGCGGCGGCGGTTTCCGGTGAAGCTCTCGATTCTCGGCTTCAAAGGCCAAGGCAGGCCGGGGAAGGATCAAGGGTTCACCAAGGGGCTGAGGGGGCCTGTCGGGACCGGCTGAGGGCGGCGGAGGGTGGCCGGAGGCGGCGGAACGGTGCACAAACAGAACCGGCAGAAACAGGGCACCCGCGCGGCAGAACATGGGAGGTGATTCCGGGGTCGATTCTGAGCTCCACAGGCCACGATTACTTTCGACAAGCTTCAGGGATCAAGAGAGGAGTCCAAGGAGGTCGTCGGCGGCGGTGGTGAGCGGCAGAAGCGCCGGATTTGGCTGGGCTTCAAGCAAACCCGAACCGGATCTGAAAACAGGGCACCGGCGGCTTCGGGGTGGCTTGCGGCGGCTCCGGTGGTTTTCCGGCGGTGCAGCTGGGTCGAGGTGGTGCACAAGAGGCTGGTGGACGTTGGTGAGGTGGCGGGAGGTGGCGGTGGTGCCTCGGACGGCCAAGGGAGGGCGCGACAGTCTTGGGTGCAGGGGGTCCGAAACAGAGCAGGGGGGTCGTCGGGCTTCCTGAGGCTTTTCCGGCGGCTGGCGACGACGCCGGAGGGGTCGGTGGTGACGGCAGGAGGCGGCTGGACGACTGGGTGGTGGTGGTGGTGCACAAAAACGATGGAAGAAGGAGGGATGATGGCTGATGGAGGTTCGGCCGAAGTGAGTTCGTTTGGGGGGGGTCCTGCGAGCGTGAGATGGAGAGAGAGAGAGATGTGCAGATGAGAGAGCAGACGTGAGAGAGATGTGTGGCCAATTAGGAGAGGGTTGGTCAAAAAAGATATTAATGGGTTTTGACTCATGCACATGAATAGGGTTCTAGAAGGTCGAAGGGTATTTTGGGTATCTGGATTTTCGACGGAGGGTAATTTAGTCTAGCCTCGGGTCAATTCGGGTCAGGGCCAGGTTCAGCAGCGAAAAAAATCAATTCCTTACGCGCGACGACTGAACGATCGAAATTGAAATCGTTTCGATCATCGATTCGGAAATTCCCAAATATCGTCACTTAATTCCTTAAAAGTCCAATATTTCATAATAAACTAAAATTCGATCTCGCGAATTTTATTGAATTCTGATTTCTTACAGACGCGAATTTCCAGGGTGTCACAATTTCGGAGCCAGCGGTGGATCAAAATGTCGTCTCCTCCTTGCCTCGGACGGGATCCGGATTCGTGAAGCGAGCGGTGAGATTGGCCGACTTAACGGTCGAAGATAGATGAAGAGTTAGAGATTGATGTAGATAGGCTGAGAGAAGTTAATTTGAAGATTCATCGGTATATAATTTTGATTCTAGGCGAGAGAGGGTATGTGATGTTGGCGTGAGTTGTAGGATAAGCTAAATAGGAAGGTTGTATTTTTTTAGGAAGTATAATATTCTATTCTGTGTAATCCCTGATTTGTAGGGATTTCAATATTGTGTACAGATTAGAATAGGCCATCTTTGTGTATACATATTGTGTACCGTCATTGAATAATGAGATGAGAATAAAAAGTGAGGAAGATTGATCCCTCAGAAATCGTCTTTTGTTCTACAAAACTCCTTCTGAAAGTTCTTTTGAATTCCACAGAATGAACATTTTCTTCCTTTTGAGTTCTGAAAGTTCCTTCTGACTCGCACCTTCTTCTGGTCCTTTCTTCATGGAAGAGGATGATTTCGGAGCCATGGATGAAAAAGTTGGAATTTTTGGAGAGAAAGATTTCGAGTGAGAGAAAAGGAATGTAAACAGAGAGAGAGAGAGAGAGAGAGAGAGAGAGAGAGAGAGAGAGAGAAGTAAGTTTTTAGGGTTTGAAAGGAGATTGTGATATTTGATGGAGGTGCCGGATCGAGACCTTTCAAAAGTTTTGAAAAATTGTAAAGCGGTTATTTTTGGAAATAAAATCAATAAAATCAAAAATCAATTCAAAGATACTAAATTATTCCAATTAATCAACGTAATTTAGAGAATGTACCTTGGATTCTTGCCTTACCAAGGGTTTCTAAATATAAAGAGGTGTAAGATGAACTAACATTGCTTCTGAAGTACTAAAAATATGCTTCTGAACATAGGTTATGCAAATTTGCTTCTGAACTCTGCTTCTAAGCAATTTTGCTTTTGAACACTGCTTTTGAGCAGTTTTGCTTCTGAACTTTGCTTCTGAACACTACTTTTGAGCAGTTTTGCTTCTGAACTCTGTTTCTGTGCAGTTTTCCTTCTAAACTCTGCTTCTGAGCAGTTTTGCTTCTGAACAAATTCAAGTGACCTGTTCTCAATACATCTTAAGAAAAGGGATTAGTAATAGCTAATTCGTTTTGGATAAAATTGAAAGACTCTTTATCAAGAGCTTTAGTAAATATATCTGTGAGTTGATTCTTCGTATTAACATACTGAATGTGAACATTTTCATTCTGAACATGATCACGAATAAAATGATGTTTAATCTCGATGTGCTTCGCTTTTGAATGAAGAATATGATTCTTGGTTAAATTTATGGCGCTTGTATTGTCGCATCTAATCTCCACATTTGAATCCTTAACTCCATAATCTCTTAGTTGTTGTTTTAACCATAGGATCTGAGCACAACAACTTCCAAGAGATACGTATTCTGCTTCTGCTGTACTGAGAGCAACTGTGCTTTGCTTTTTGGAATACCAGGAAATGAGCATATTTTCCATAAGTTGACAGGTTCCTGAAGTGCTTTTCCTGTCGATTTTGCATCCGGCGAGATCTGCATATGAATATCCCTTCAGAATGAAATCAGAATCCTTTGAATACCAAAGACCATAAGCTGGATATGTTCCAATATATTTGATAATTCTTTTGATTGCTGTAAGATGCGATTCTTTTTGACATGTCTGAAATCTTGCACATAAGCAGACTCTATAAAGAATATCTAGCCTTGATGCAGTGAGATATAGAAGCGACCCAATCATACTGCGATATAGCTTCTGATCAACTTCTTTTCCTTATTCATCTTTATCAAGCTTAGACGAATGAGACATTGGAGTTTCAGTCTTCTTGCAATTCTCTAGGCCGAATTTCTTGATAATTTCAAGAGCATATTTCTCTTGATGAATGAATATTCCTTTCTTGGTTTGTTGAATCTGAAGTCCAAGAAAGTGTTGGATCTAGCAATATCACCTAGAGGGGGGTGAATAGGTGATTCTGAACACTTTTTAATATTTAATGCGGAAATTTATAAAGGGTTCAGAACGTAGACTGAAAATGATCAGTAAGAGGATGTGCAGATAAACTAAACACAGCAAGATGAGTTTAGGGAAAGAGAAATTGCACGCAATGATTATAGTGGTTCGGCTTTAGCAAGCCTACGTCCACTCTCCCACGATGACAGCCGATCGGTTGGATTCCACTATGAGTCGTTGAAAGATTACAGGCGTTGTCACTCCAATCGCTCTTACAAATGAACCTCTCAAGACTACGAATTTTAAGCTCACAAGAACAAGAGAATGTGTTTTTGAACAACTCAGCACTTTGGAATTTTTAGTTCTCGATCAATTTGAAACAGTCACTATTGATCTTCTTTATACTCCTTCAGCCTTGAACTAGCCGTTACCAAGGCCCTTCAAAGGATCGCTCTTCAATCTTTGATTGGACGCTATCAATCCTGATTGATAGAGACTGTATATGGGAAGATCCAGTGGCCGTTGAAAGTGAATCTGAACCCTTCAGATTTAGTCGCCCATACAACCAAATCTTCAGTTTCCATAAATAGAGTTCATCCAAATCTCCAAGATATCTTGTTCACGGAAGGTAATATCCAATCGCGGATATTCTCCTGATTTGATTGGAAAATAATCCTGTCAATCAAATCTTACAAACTTCCATAACAAGGCGCGGCCAAATCAGAAACCTGCCAAACGTGGGTCTTCAGAATCTAGTAGTGAGATATTGCAGAATCTGAACGTTGTTCAGAAGCAATCTTCTGAACCAGAGAGACTCTCTGAATCTGAACAGATTGGAACAATGACTCTGAGCTTCTGTAAGATCCTTGCTGACGTGTCACATAAATCTCCTAGAGATGAGTCATCAGAGGCAGCATAGATCTCCTTCTGAAGGCTTTAGATGCAACATAGACTTCCTTCTGGAGTTTTCAGAAGCACCACGATTCTCCATCTGAATGTAGGACTTCGACTATCTCAGAAGCAAGTGTGCGACGACTACTCCTTGAGTCTGAACGCCAGTCATGGAACATTATAAGCTTTTGTTCACATGCTCATGCCTGCAATAACAAATTATTTGTATTAACCAGATTCTCTTACTAGAAGGATAGTTTTGTCAGAATCAAAATATTCAGAGGGAATGTTTTCTCAACAATCTCCCCCTTTTTGATGATGACAAAACTTCCTTAATAAAAGTTGGTATATATTTTTAGATTATATGAAAGTTAAGCTCGAAGAAGATTTCAATAAAAATATGAATATAATTCAATTGAATCTTTTCAAAAAGGTGTGCATCTGAATATATAAGATATGCATTCTGAGTGATAGATGGATATCACCATATGTTGTATACGACGCTGAATTCGTTTGAGCGCATAGGTATAATTCGCGTGTATGCATCCTGCAATATGATGAGGTATTCTCTCCCCTTTTTTGTCATCAGCAAGATAAAATGTCAATTTACACAAACATGAACGGAGATTCAACCATATATGTAAGAATAGCGTAACATTCAAAGCGCACATAAAAAGAACATCCGACAGATAAAAACAAATACGGACAATTTGAAAAATAATTTCAAGATGACGGAGGTGGGTTTTGTTTTGAAGATGAGGAGGGAACATCAATATGCTCTTCATCATCTTTCTGAGCAGCTTCAGCAGATTTGCCCATATCAGCAATGTAGGTTGCGAATTCCTTGAGTTCCTGCATCTCTGGAACTTCTTTGCTGATCCTTTCATCTCTGATTAAAGTATAAGTACCAATGCTGGCCATCTCAGAGCAGAAAAGGCGACAGTATTTATGAAGTATTTCCTCAAATCTGTGCAACTTCTTTTCAATGTGCATTTCCATCCTATCCATCCTCTGCATAACTTCTACCCGAAGTTTTTCAACTTCCATCTGAACAAGACTTGAAGCATCCAGATTCCCTGCAGAGGTCTGTTGGTTTTCTTCCTCCACCATCTGAGCTTTTCCCTTTGAATTTGAATCCTGAATCCTCTGCGAGTTTGACTCCCCCTGAGCCTTATCAGGTGCTGAATCTGGAATGACTATAACATCTTCAGCAATCGAAGATTCAATCTCTGTGGGTTGCTCTTCAAGTATCTTCTCTGGAATTTGTTCCTTCTGAACAGCACTTTCCTCAACAGCTTTTTCCTTCTGAACAGCAGTCAGAACCTCTTCAGTCTGAACAACATTTGATTCCTCATGTTGTTCTTTTCTGCTGGACGACTCCTTTTCAGTATCAGCCTTGTCCTTCTGAATAACTTCAGTCTGAACAGCAGATTCTATAGGTTGCTCCCCCTGAATCTGAGCTGTTACAACAGGAGTGACTTCTGTTGATCCTATAGCTGTGACAACAAAGTCATCAGATTTATCAACCTCCATGTCTTCAGGTGGTGATGAGGACCTCTTCTTTTGTTCTCGAGCAACCAGAACATCAATAGTCGTTCTGTCATCTAGTTGCTCCTCCATTATCTCCACATATGCACTTGTAGCAAGCTGAGCTTCTTTTTCTGCTTTTTCACCAGTAGTTTCAACAGCTTCTACATTTTCACTCTCATGAGTCTTATGGGGATCCTCTTCTTTGTCCATAGGATCTTCTAGCTCATTTGCTATTTCACCAGTTTCTTCAGCTTCTGAACTGATGTTTCCTTCTGATAGCACAGTAGGAGTCCTCTCATCATCTCTTGATGATACACTTTCCTCTTCTTCTGCTTCCTCTTCTTCTGAAGACTCACTCTGAACAGTGGTCTGTTTTCCTTTTGTGGCCTCTGTCTTCCTTCTTTTTGCAGATCTCTCACTCTCTGCATTCTGTTCTGCAAACTCAACCAAGACAGCCTTTTTGTTCTTGTTGATCCAACCACCAGCAGACTGTCTAAAACCCATCTTCTGAATCATAGACTCCCCAGCTACCATTAACTGAATTTCATCTTGAAGGAGCTTTCCAGGAATGTTGATATTTTGGAAGGACATGATCCGATAGATCAACCCTGCATAGGGTAGTTGTCCTTTGGTCTTTTGGACAGTTCTGTACATGTGGAGGAGAACAGTATGTGCTAGCGAGATCTTGCAGCCATTCAACAGACCCCACATCAGCTTGGCTTCATATTTCGAAATATCAGTTTTTGAAGCAGCCTTGGGTCTCAAGCTTTCAATGACAACCTTGTGCATTACAATGTGCTTCAGGGGAAAGTCATTGTAAGCAATGTGTGCCTTGGAGTCTCTGGAGTAATTCTCTTGTCCAGTCAGAGAACTGTAGGCATCATCAGGTTGCACATTAATGGGCATAAAATCCATTTCCTCAACTCCCATTAATTTTGCCAGCTCCTTAACATGCAGATGGTACACCACTCCTTGAACCGTATAAAATAAGGAGTCAAAATTGGTGAAACATAAGCTAGAATAAAAGTAAGCTGCCAAATCAGGAAAAGTTGGCCTCCTTGCAGTTGCAAAGTCCCTCAACTTCATTTCCTCTAGATGCTTCCTAATAGGGATACCAGCCCTATCAAAATACTTCAGATCAAATACCCTGTGGGGTATAACTCCTCTTTGCTTCATCATCTCGAATTTGTCAGAGTGCAACTGACTTGAAAATAGTTTGCTTTCAAAGTTCTTGTCCTTGATGACCCCTCTGATTTTCTTAAAATCTTTAAACAGCACATCATCGTCGTCATCAGGCCTCCCCTTGGTTTCACTCTCTTCAGTTACAGCCTCCCTGATAACAATGCTCTTAGATGGAGACTTTATAGGTTTAGAGACTCCAGTTTCTACAACCTTTTCCTTGCCCTTCCGAGATACATTCTCAGGAACAATAGTGGCAATGGGTGTCATAGTTTGCAGAGGGAGTTCTAGTATGGCAAGAAAGTCTTTCTCGCTTGCAAACTTGTGAATATTCAATAGCAACTTGACGTTTTCGTCACTAGAGCCAGCGTTCTTGAAAGAATCATACAGAGGTTTTATAGAGAGAGCCAGGACGACTCTTTCATCGAACTCAGACTGAGACAAACCTGATTCCTTCTGAGCAATGTGTCTTTCTTCTTCATGATCAGACCCAGAGATATCAATGGATTCGGAGAGACGAGCTTTTCTGCCCTTCGTCAGCCTCGACGATTTTCTTCTCAGACTAGCATCTTCTTTTGCTGCTTTCTTCATGGTAGATGATGATTTCGGAGCCATAGATGAGAAGGTTGGAGTTTTTAGTAAGAAGGATTTGGAGAGAGCGAGAAGGAGTGTAAACAGAGAGAAGGAAATCAGTTTTTAGGGTTTGAGAGAAAGTTGCGATATTTGATGGAGGTGCCGGTTCAGAGCCTTATGAAGGTTTTGAAAAACCGTAAAGCGGTTATTTTAGGAAATAAAATCAATTTAAAATAAAATCCAGCGATCAATACAAAGAAACATAATTATTCCAATCAAACAAAGAGGCATATGTATAGAAATTTGAGAACGTAAGATTTAGAGAACGTACCTTGGATTTTTGCCTTATCGAGAATTTCTAAATATAAAGAGGTGTAAGATGAACTAACCTTGCTTCTGAAGTACTTAAAAATATGCTACTGAACAAAGGTTATGCAAATTTGCTTCTGAGCAGTTTTGGTTCTGAGCTCTGCTTCTGAGTTCTGCTTCTGAACAGTTTTGCTTCTGAGTTCTGCTTCTGAGCAGTTTTGCTTCTGAGTTCTGCTTCTGAGCAGTTTTGCTTCTGAGTTCTGCTTCTGAGTTCTGCTTCTGAGCAGTTTTGCTTCTGAGTTCTGTCAATTTACCTGTACTCAATATATCTTAAGAAAAAGGATTAGTAATAGCTAATTCGTTTCGGATAAAATTGAAAGACTCTTTCTCAAGAGGTTTAGTAAAAATATCTACGAGTTGATTCTTTGTATCAACATACTGAATGTGAACATTTTCATTCTGAACATGATCACGAATAAAGTGATGTTTGATCTCGATGTGCTTCGCTCTTGAGTGAAGAATAGGATTCTTGGTTAGATTAATGGCGCTTGTATTGTCGCATCTGATCTCCACATTTGAATCCTTAACTCCATAATCTCTTAGCTATTGTTTTAACCATAGAATCTGAGCACAACAACTTCCAAGAGAGACATATTCTGCTTCTGCTGTACTAAGAGCAACTGTGCTCTGGTTTTTGGAATACCAGGAGATAAGCATATTTCCCATAAGTTGACAGGTTCCTGAAGTGCTTTTCCTGTCAATTTTACATCCGGCGAGATCTGCATCTGAATATCCCTTCAGAGTGAAATCAGAATCCTTTGAGTACCAAAGACCATAAGCTGGATATGTTCCAATATATTTGATAATTCTTTTGATTGCTGTAAGATGCGATTCTTTTGGACATGACTGAAATCTTGCACATAGGCAGACGCTATAAAGAATATCTGGCCTTGATGCAGTGAGATATAGAAGCGATCCAATCATACTGCGATAAAGCTTCTGATCAACATCTTTTCCTTGTTCATCTTTATCAAGCTTAGACGAATGAGACATTGGTGTTTCCGTCTTCTTGCAATTTTCTAAGCCGAATTTCTTGATAATTTCAAGAGCATATTTCTCTTGATGAATGAATATTCCTTTCTTGGTTTGTTGAATCTGAAGTCCAAGAAAGAATCTTAATTCTCCCATCATGCTCATTTCGAATTCATCCTGCATTGCTTTAGAGAAGTTCTTGCATAGATGTTCATTAGAAGAGCCAAAAATAATATCATCTACATAAATCTGAACAATAAGAATATCCTTACCCTGCTTCTGAATAAAGAGAGTAGTGTCAACATTACCTTTAGTGAACTTCTGTTCAGATAGAAAGCTGCTTAACCTTTCATACCAAGCACGAGGTGCTTGCTTTAATCCATATAAAGCTTTCTTCAGGGAATATACGAGATCCTTTCTTCTTGGTTCCTCGAACCCAGGAGGTTGCTCGACATAAACTTCTTCGTTGATGTAACCGTTTAGGAATGCACTTTTCACATCCATCTGAAACAGTTTAAAGTCATTGTAACAAGCATAAGCAAGAAGTAGCCTTATGGCTTCTAACCTGGCAACTGGTGCGTAGGTTTCATCGTAATCTATTCCTTCTTCTTGAGAATATCCCTTTGCCACAAGTCTTGCTTTGTTTCTAACCACTTTTCCTCTGTCGTCCATTTTGTTTCTGAACACCCATTTTGTTCCTATTACAGGACGATTTTTGGGTCTTGAAACGAGCTCCCAAACATTATTGATCTTGAATTGATGAAGTTCTTCTTGCATGGCATTGATCCAATTTTCATCAGTAAGAGCTTCTTCAATCCCTTTAGGTTCGATTTCAGAGACTAATGCTATATTGCTCATTGCTTCCTTGAATTTCGATCTGGTTCTGATTCCTTCATCTAAGCTCCCCATTATTAGTTCCTTGGGGTGACTGGATTTATGTTTCCAGTTTCTGTTGAATTTCCCGTCTTGAGCATCATTTGGATCATTAGAATCAGACGGTGTTACCTCTGTTTCTTCTGCGATTTGTTGGCTTGTTTCTTGATTCTGAACTTCTTCAGAAGCATGATTCTCTTCTGAATTTTCTTCTGGTTCTGAACCTTGATGAAGAGACGAAACTTGAACATATTCAGATTGATCATTCTGAGTCTGAATATTTTCATCAAACTTGACATTCATTGATTCTTCAACACATCGAGAGTTTTTGTTGTAGACTCTGTATGCTTTGCTCGTTGTAGAATATCCCAGAAATATTCCTTCATCTGACTTCTCATCAAACTTACCAGCTCGATCATTTGCATTTTTCAGAATGAAGCATTTACAACCAAACACACGGAAGTATGCTAAATCTGGTTTTCTTTCTTTAAAAAGTTCATAGGGAGTTTTCTCAACGATAGATCTTAAGGAGACACGGTTTAAAATGTAACAAGCTATTGACATAGCCTCTGCCCAGAAATGAGATGCAATTTTACTTTCGATTAAAAGAGTCCTCGCCATTTCTTGTAGAGAACGATTTTTCCTCTCAACAACCCCATTTTGTTGAGGTGTGTAAGGAGATGAAAAGTTATGCTGAATCCCAAACTCATCACAAAAATTAGAAAATCTTTGGTTTTCAAATTCTCCCCATGATCAGTTTTGATGCAGGAAATAGAGTAACCTTTTTCATTCTGAATCTTTTTAGAAAATTTTGAGAAGGATGAGAAGGCATCATTTTTGTGTGCAAGAAATAAAACCCATGTAAATCTTGAGTAATCATCAACTATGACAAGGCAGTATTTCTTACCTCCAAGACTTAGTGTTCTGTTAGGACCAAAGATATCCATGTGAAGCAACTGCAGAACACGTTCAGATGATACATGATTAATAGATTTAAAAGAGCTTTTTACCTGTTTCCCAAGTGTGCAGGCTGAACAAAGCTCTGATTTCTCAAACTTTGATTGTGGTAAGCCTCGAACTAGTTTCTTGGATGATAGCTTCGAGATGTGTTTGATACTGATGTGTCCTAGCTTTCTGTGCCATAGTTCAGATTCATCCTTGATAGAGATGAGACACTTGATGTCTTCAGAATCAACATTCAGAAGGTAGATATTTCCATGACGTCGACCTGTGAAGGTTTGCTTCTTGTCTTTGCTAACACCTAAGCATTCTGAGTCTTGAAAACAGATTTGATAACCAGAGTCACATAGTTGACTAACTGAAATTAAATTGTATTTGACTCCTTTGACAAGAGAGACATTGTTGATCGTGAGATTTCCGATTTTTACAGTGCCTTGGCCAATCACTTTGCCTTTATTCTTTCCACCAAATGACACACTTCTACCATTGTAATCTGAAAGTTGTACGAAGTTTTCTGGATCACCAGTCATGTGACTTGAGCAACCACTATCCAGAAACCATTTGTCTTTTCTCTTCCTTGGTACCTGCAAGTGGGAAGTAACTTACTATTTCTTTGGTACCCAGTTTTTCTTGGGTCCATCTGAGTTAGTCACAATAGATTTCTTTCTATTAACAGGTCTCCATACCATAATGCAATTATTTCTAACGTGATTTCTAGCACCACAGTTTTCACAATGCATTAGATAAAAGGATTTTGTAAACTGCTTTTGGAAATGCCGTTGATATGCAAATTTGGAAGGTTTACGGGAAATCCTGTCATTTGTTTTTGGAAACTTATTTTTGAAATCATTTTCCTTTTTGAAACCAAGACCAGACTTGTTACCATACGGAATTTGTCTGGAAATAATGTTTTCCAAATTTTTTGAACTTTGGGAAAATTTCTTTGAAGTATTTTCAATTTTGGTTTTCAAGGAATCATTTTCTTTCAAGATCAAATCACGATTCTCCTTGATTTGATGAAATTCCCTTTGCAAAAATTCAATCTTGTCTTTTTGAGAATCACTCTGTTGTTTTAAGGATGAAACTTCCTTTTTCAAAATGGAAACCTTTTTGAGAGCTTCTTTATAATTTAAGCACAACTCATCAATGTATTCAGAGACTTCATCTGGCAGTTCAGAAGGATGTACCTCAATATCTGAATCTAAATCTGAATCTGACTTTGCCATAAGACATATGTTAGCATAGTCATCCTCGCTATCTTCAGAATCACTTAGAGTTTTTGCTTTCAATGCCTTTTTGTATTTCTCATACTTGAACTTATCTTTCTTCAAAAACGGACAATTGGGTTTGATGTGTCCTGCTTTCTTACAATGGAAACAGATTATATCTTTGTCTTCCTGTTTGTCATTGCTTGATTGTCTCTGATCATTCTTTTTGAATAATTTCTTCCCTTTGAAGTTTCTTCCTCTACGAGCCATTCTTCTGAACTTCTTCACCATAAGAGCAAGTTCTTCGTCGTCTTCATCTTCATCATTTGAATCTGGCATTTCAAAATCAATTTCAGATTTTAAAGCAATAGACTTCTTACCTTTTGAATCTCTTGTTTTGTTGGTACGCTCAGTCTCATATGACTGCAAGGTTCCGACTAGCTCATCAATAGATAGAGGTCTAATTGTTTGACATTCCTGTATTGATGGCTTGATGTAATTCCAGTCATCTGTAAGTCCTCGAAGGATCTTTCTGACTTGCATCGGTTCTGCTACAGGAGCACCTTGTCTTGCAAGACCACTTGCTAGAATTTGAAACCTGTCAATCATTTCAGCAATTGATTCATCGTGCTTCATTTTGAAAGCTTCGTAATCACTCAGCAGAATGCTGAGTTTTGTTTCTTTCACTCTGTCAGTTCCCTGATATGTAACATGAAGTCTGTCCCATATAGCTTTGGCTGAATCTTCTTCTGCAACTCGATTATATAGAGGAATGGATAATGCACAGAAAAGTGCATGCACAGCTTTAGAATCGAGTCCTTGTCTTTTTGCTCTTTCAGAATCTGACAGTGTTGCAGTAACATTTGTATTGTTGTTTCCTTCATTTCCAGTGGAAGGGGTTGCTGTTACATTAGGAACTACTCCATTTACGACAACATCCCACATCAGATCATCTGATGCCTTGAAGAACCACTTCATTTTGTTGCACCACATATTGTAATCTTTCCCATCAAAATAGGGTGGTTTATTGCTGAAATGTGCATCACTGGTTCCTGTGAAATTATTGCTAGACATGATAGATCGTCAGCTCTGAAGTAAAACACTTCAAAATAATGAGCAACAAGGCTCTGATACCAATTGTTGGATCTAACAATATCACCTAGAGGGGGGTGAATAGGTGATTCTGAACACTTTTTAATATTTAATGCGGAAATTTATAAAGGGTTCAGAACGTAGACTGAAAATGATCAGTAAGAGGATGTGCAGATAAACTAAACACAGCAAGATGAGTTTAGGGAAAGAGAAATTGCACGCAATGATTATAGTGGTTCGGCTTTAGCAAGCCTACGTCCACTCTCCCACGATGACAGCCGATCGGTTGGATTCCACTATGAGTCGTTGAAAGATTACAGGCGTTGTCACTCCAATCGCTCTTACAAATGAACCTCTCAAGACTACGAATTTTAAGCTCACAAGAACAAGAGAATGTGTTTTTGAACAACTCAGCACTTTGGAATTTTTAGTTCTCGATCAATTTGAAACAGTCACTATTGATCTTCTTTATACTCCTTCAGCCTTGAACTAGCCGTTACCAAGGCCCTTCAAAGGATCGCTCTTCAATCTTTGATTGGACGCTATCAATCCTGATTGACAGAGACTGTATATGGGAAGATCCAGTGGCCGTTGAAAGTGAATCTGAACCCTTCAGATTCAGTCGCCCATACAACCAAATCTTCAGTTTCCATAAATAGAGTTCATCCAAATCTCCAAGATATCTTGTTCACGGAAGGTAATATCCAATCGCGGATATTCTCCTGATTTGATTGGAAAATAATCCTGTCAATCAAATCTTACAAACTTCCATAACAAGGCGCGGCCAAATCAGAAACCTGCCAAACGTGGGTCTTTAGAATCTAGTAGTGAGATATTGCAGAATCTGAACGTTGTTCAGAAGCAATCTTCTGAACCAGAGAGACTCTCTGAATCTGAACAGATTGGAACAGTGACTCTGAGCTTCTGTAAGATCCTTGCTGACGTGTCACATAAATCTCCTAGAGATGAGTCATCAGAGGCAGCATAGACCTCCTTCTGAAGGCTTTAGATACAACATAGACTTCCTTCTGGAGTCTTCAGAAGCACCACGATTCTCCATCTGAATGTAGGACTTCGACTATCTCAGAAGCAAGTGTGCGACAACTACTCCTTGAGTCTGAACGCCAGTCATGGAACATTATAAGCTTTTGTTCACATGCTCATGCCTGCAATAACAAATTATTTGTATTAACCAGATTCTCTTACTAGAATGATAGTTTTGTCAGAATCAAAATATTCAGAGGAAATGTTTTCTCAACAGAAAGAACCTTATTTCTCCCATCATGCTCATTTCAAATTCATCCTGCATTACTTTAGAGAAATTCTTGCATAGATATTCATTAGAAGAGCCAAAAATAATATCATCAACATAAATCTGAACAATAAGAATATTCTTACCCTGCTTCTGAATAAGTAGAGTAGTGTCAACATTACCTTTAATGAACTTTTGTTCAGATAGAAAGCTGCTTAACCTTTCATACCAGGCACGAGGTGCTTGCTTTAATCCATATAAAGCTTTCTTTAAGGAATATACGAGATCCTTTTCCTCTTGATTCCTCAAAATCGGGTGGTTGCTCAACATGGACTTCTTATTTGATGTAACCGTTCAAGAATGCACTTTTTACATCCATCTGAAAAAATTTAAAGTCATTGTAACAAGCATAAGCAAGAAGTAACCTTATGGCCTCTAACCTAGCAACTGGTGCGTAGGTTTCATCGTAATCTATTCCTTCTTCTTGTGAATATCCTTTTGCCACAAGTCTTGCATTGTTTCTAACCACCTTTCCTTTGTCGTCCATCTTGTTTCTGAACACCCATTTTGTTCCTATTACAGGACGATTTTTAGGTCTTGAAACGAGCTCCCAGACATTATTGATCTTGAATTGATGAAGTTCTTCTTGCATTGCATTTATCCAATTTTCATCAGTAAGAGCTTCTTCAATTCGTTTAGGCTCAATTTCAGAAACTAATGCTATATTGCTCATTGCTTCCTTGAATTTCGATTTGGTTCTGATTCCTTCATCTAAGCTCCCCATTATAAGTTCCTTGGGATGACTGGATTTATGTTTCCAGTTTCTGTTGATTTTCTCGTCTTGAGCATCACTTAGATCATTAGATTCAGATGGTATCACCTCTGGTTCTTCTGCAGTTTGTTGGCTTGTTTCTTGATTCTGAACTTCTTCAGAAGCATGATTCTCTTCTGAGTTTTCTTCTGGTTCTGAACTTTGATGCAGTGACGAAACTTGAACATATTCAGATTGATCATTCTGAATTTGAATATTTTCATCAAACTTGACATTCATTGATTCTTCAACAAATCGAGAGTTTTTGTTGTAGACTCTGTATGCTTTGCTTGTTGTTGAATATCCTAGAAATATTCCTTCATTTGACTTCTCATCAAACTTACCAGCTCGATCATTTGCATTCTTCAGAATGAAGCATTTACAACCAAACACACGGAAGTATGCTAAATCTGATTTTCTTTCTTTAAAAAGGTCACAGGGGGTTTTCTCAATGATTCGTATTAAAGAAACATGGTTTAAAATGTAACATGCTATTGACACAGCTTCTACCCAAAAATGTGATGCAATTTTACTTTCGATCAAGAGAGTTCTCGCCATTTCTTGTAGAGAACGATTTTTCCTCTCCACTACCCCATTTTGTTGAGGTGTGTAAGGAGATGAAAAATTATGCTGAATTCCAAACTCATCACAAAAATCAGAAAAACTTTGGTTTTCAAACTCTCCCCCATGATCAGTTTTGATGCAGGAAATAGAGTAACCTTTCTCATTCTGAATCTTTTTAGAAAATTTGGAAAAAGATGAGAAAGCATCATTTTTGTGCGCAAGAAATAAAACCCATGTAAATCTTGAGTAATCATCAACTATAACAAGGCAGTATTTCTTACCTCCAAGACTTAGTATTCTGTTGGGACCAAAGATATCCATATGAAGCAGCTGCAGAACACGTTCAGTTGATACATGGTTAATAGATTTAAAAGAGCTTTTTACCTGTTTCCCAAGTGTGCAGGCTGAACAAGGTTTTGATTTCTCAAACTTTGTTTGTGGTAAACCTCGAACCAATTTCTTAGATGATAGCCTCGAGATGTGTTTGCTACTGATGTGGCCTAGCTTTCTGTGCCATAGTTCAGATTCATCCTTGATAGAAATAAGACACTTGATGTCTTCAGAATCAACGTTCAGAAGGTAGATATTTCCATGACGTCGACCGGTGAAGGTTTGCTTCTTGTCTTTGCTAACACCTGAGCATTCAGAGTCTTGAAAGCAAATTTGATAACCAGAGTCACAGAGTTGACTTACTGAGATCAAATTGTATTTTAATCCTTTGACAAGAGAGACATTGTTGATCGTGAGATTTCCAATTTTATGATCCCTTGGCCAATCACTTTGCCTTTATTCTTTCCACCAAACGACACACTTCTACCATTGTAATTTGAAAGTTGAATGAAGTTTTCTGGATCACCAGTCATGTGACTTGAACATCCACTGTCCAGAAACCATTTGTCTTTTCTCTTCCTTGGTATCTGCAAGTAGAAAGTAACTTACTATTTCTTTGGTACCCAGGTTTTCTTGGGTCCATCTGAGTTAATCGCAATAGATATCTTTCTATTGACAGGTCTCCATACCATCATGCAATTATTTCTAACGTGATTTCTAGCACCATAGTTTTCACAATGCATTGGATAAAAGGATTTTGTAAACTGCTTTTGGAAATGCCGTTGATAAGCAAATTTGGAAGGTTTATGGGAAATCCTGTCATTTATTTTTGAAATTATTTTCCTTTTTGAAACCAAGACTAGATTTGTTACCTTACGGAACTTGTTTGGAAATAATTTTTTTCAACTTTTTCGAACTTTGGGAAAATTTCTTTGAAGTATTTTCAATCTTGGTTTTCAAGGAATCATTTTCTTTCAAGATCAAATCACGATTTTCCTTGATTTGATGAAATTCCCTTTGCAAAAACTCAATCTTATCTTTTTGAGAATCATTTTATTGTTTCAAAGAGGAAACTTCCTTTTTCAAAATGAAAACCTTTTTGAGAGCTTCTTTGTAATTCGAGCACAACTCATCAATGTATTCAGAAACTTCATCTGGTATTTTGGAAGGATGTACCTCAACATCTGAATCTGAATCTGAATCTAACTTTGCCATAAGACATATGTTAGCATAGTCATCCTCGCTATCTTCAGAATCATTTAGAGTTTCTGCCTTCAATGCCTTTTTGTATTTCTCATACTTGATCTTGTCTTTCTTCAGAAGTGGGCAATTGGGTTTGATGTGTCCTGCTTTCTTACAATGGAAGCAGATTACATCTTTGCCTTCCTGTTTGTCATTGCTCGATTGTCTCTGATCATTCTTTTTGAATGATTTCTTCCCTTTGAAATTTCTACCTCTTCGAGCCATCTTTCTGAATTTCTTCGCCATGAGAGCAAGTTCATCGTCGTCTTCATCTTCATCATCTAAATCTAGCATTTCAAAATCAATTTCAGATTTTAAAGCGATAGACTTCTTACCTTTTGAATCTCTTGTTTTGTTGGCATGGTCAATCTCATATGACTGTAAAGTTCCGACTACCTCATCAATAGATAGAGGTCTAATTGTTTGACATTACTGTATTGATGGCTTGATGTGATTCCAGTCATCTGTAAGTCGTCAAAGGATCCTTCTGACTTGCATCGGTTCTGCTACAGGAGCGCCTTGCCTTGCAAGACCACTTGCTATGATTTGAAACCTGTCAATCATTTCAGCAATTGATTCATCGGGCTTCATTTTGAAGGCTTCGTAATCACTTAGCAGAATGCTAAGATTGGTTTCTTTCACTCTGTCAGTTCCCTGGTATGTGATATGAAGTCTGTCCCATATAGCTTTTGCTGAATTTTCTTCTGCAACTCGATTATATAAAAGAATGCATAATGCGCAGAAAAGTGCATGCACGGCTTTAGAATCGAGTCCTTGTCTTTTTGCTCTTTCAGAATCTGATAGTGTTGCAGTAACATTTGCATTGTTATTTCCTTCATTTCCAGTGGAAGGGGTTGCTGTTACAACATGAACTACTCCATTGACAACAACATCTCACATCAGATCATCTGATGCCTTGAAGAACCACTTCATTTTGTTGCACCACTGTCGCGATCTAAGAATCGGCTTTTCCAATTTTAGGTTAATGGATTGCCAAATTAATTAATTAGATTAATTAACATAGCTCGAACCCTCCCAAGCTCTACCAAATCGCAACTTAGGTTCAATTTCATGCAAAGATTTATCTTGGAGTCGCCACTAATCGTTTCTTGGTAGGCCGATTAGAAACCTAAGTAAATTAGCGGGAGAACTAAATTACTTCTACGAACCAGAGAATAAGGGTCTGGGAACTTGATTACATTAATTTTTTAATTAATACCCTTTCGGTACCAACTTCACGAAAAAAGTTCAATTTGGCAATTTTGATACATTCTCACTTGAAGTCCAAAGGGGCAATTTTTTTTTGGGTTTTCTTTTTTATGAAAATGTAAGAATTAAACTACATGCAATGTATGCCGTGAAAGTTTAATAAAAATGCAATCTAATCGAAATATTTACAAGATGGATTGCACGTGCAATTATCTACATGATGCTAATTTTGGAAGATGCAATTTTTAAGCATGGTGGAATGATATGTCCGAGAAGATTTAATCGGGATTCCAATCAATTAGGTAACAAAGTTTTTGAATATTCTAAAAAAGATTAGAATCGTTACCTAATTTGGAGGATTCGACTACCGAGTTCGAACCTTGAATTGTCTTGTGGATCAAGACCTTGGACCACGGCTCGAACGACGGGGATGGACTTGCGGCCTTGTGTTGATGAAGGGATTGGCAAGGGGGACTCGGTCGGGAAATCTCTCAACCGAACTTTTTCTTCTTTCGCACACAAGTATTTTCTCACCTCACTTTGATGATTTTTTTTATATCTCTCTCCAAGCTCTCAAGAACTTCTTCTCCGAAGATTATTTTCTCCAAAAATTCTTCTCCCAAAGCTATCAAAAAACTCTCTTCCAAAGATTCTTTTCTCCAAAAATTCTTCTCCCAAAGCTCTCAAAAAACTCTCTTCCAAAGATTCTTTTCTCCAAAAATTCTTCTCCCAAAGCTCTCAAAAAACTCTCTTCCTCTTCTCCTTTTATAACTCCCTCATTCTATCTACCTTTCTAATTTCTCCACTAACTCCATCTTCCCTTCTCCATCCCTCTTTCTCCATCTTCCTTTCTCAATCTCTCATTCTTCATCTTCCTTTCTCAATCTCTCATTCTTCATCTTCCTTTCTCAATCTCCCATTCTCCATCTTCCTTTCTCTATCTCCCCTTCTAATTTCTCCACTAACTCCATCTTTTGGTTATTTGCAAAGTAGTCCCTCTAGTTTTGAATACTTGCACTTTAGTCCTTGAGGTTTTACGTATTTGCAATTCAATCCCTGAGAAAATATTTCTTCTTCTGATTAAGTCCGAGCCTTCAAAAGATAAATCCTTCGCCGAAATTCGTGCTTAGTCCAATCGCCTATCATTTTAAAACTCGAATCTTCGGCCGTTAGTCTGAATGCGATGCATGAATAAATATGAAAAATTACATGATTATTTTTTGCAAGAACTAAGATTAGTTCTAATTTTTTTTATGGAAAAATGACTAGAAAGGTTAGTCAGAATTTAGGTGTCAACAGCTGCCCCTCTTTGAGTGGAGGCTCGCAGAGGTTTCCCTCAAAGACAAGATTGAACCTAAATTTTGACAATGCAATTGATGAATGATTATTTTTTGGGTGGGGTTTTAATCCCATTTTTTATGCAGATAAAGATGATGCATGAAATGCAAGACTGTAATTAAAACATGCCCAGGCTTCTCTCTTCCATGGAATAGAGTGGGGAAACCTGCACATGGATCGCATATAAAATACCTGTTTTACCAGACACTTCGTGATGCTGATGATTCCCTTAATTTCCAAGCTCCTTCTTGGGAATATAAGGATCTTAAGGTACTGGGGCCTTATCTGTTATCAGAGATTTTTTTTCTGACGCAAGACAGCGCAAGATATGTTGAAAGTGTTCTTCCGAGATTACAAGAGTAGGTCGATCATGAACCGGAAGATGTCGAAGTCATAAGAGCATGTCGATCATGAACCGGAAGATGTTGAAGTCATAAGAGCAGGTCGATCATGACTTTGACAACATATATCGAGACCACGAGAGCGGGTCGATCATGGGTCGATAAATTCTTCATGATATCAATCATGAGTTGGGTAAATATCCAGATCATAAGAGCAGGTCGATCCTGAACTGGATTTTCTGGGCAAACGGTCAAGGAACGGACGAGCTGACTGTGTCATACTTGTCTTTTCACTTGAGGTAGAGATTGGAATGATCGTGTGCATAAAATCAAAGTAAATGCAACATCATATGCCAGTAAAAACTTGTTTGCTTGCTTGCATTACAAGGCTTCATTGGGGAATTTTATCAATAAGGAAATCTGTTTGATCCTCTTGATAAAACAAATCAACATTGAATGAGGAACCTTCAGTCAGAAAGGACTTTCACTCACTCATCATGAAAAGGCTTTTGAGACCCGACCATTGATGCGGGTATGAGAATCACTCAGAACTACCACTGTTATGCTTGACAAGGGTCTGGGTATTCTCGCAATCAGTATAACCAGGCCAATTTGAGAGGTCTTTGTAGGGACTGCAATTTGGGCTTGGTCAAAGGCTTTAGCAAAAGGAACCCGTATGAGTTATTTGGCTTTGAAAAGATATCATTAGCTGCATCGGGTTTACAAATCAGGAATCCTGAAAAATGATAAGAATAAACTCGCTCGCACTTCTTCGAGCAACATTTATAAACATTTGAAATCCTACGTTAACTCAAGTGCCCCAATTCTGAAGAGTCTTCGGTAAGGGTTGTAATGTAGGTGTGGGTAGGCTAGAAATGAATGGCCTATTTTATCAAAGAGGTATCATCAGAGGAAATTGGGAGCTGGTGATCATCCAAACTTCACACTTCCACCACAGATTCTTGCTCTAATCATTTTCATTGTTATTCTCTGGATTTATTTTCTTCTGAGGAGCCTTTTGAGGGATTTCCTTTGAGGAAACAACTCTGCAAATCATCTATGCTGAGATCTCCCTCTTCTTCTCCTCTTTTTTTTTTGATTTGAGAGAGAGAGAGAGAGAGCTTTTCTTCTCCTTTTTTGGAGATTGAGAGAGAGGATCCCATTCGCTAGATCCTCATGGATTTTTCAAAAGCTGTTTGTCCCAAGCCACATCAGAATACTTTGAGACGGTCTCCTTAATTCACCACGGGAATAATCACCAATCGGGTTGAAATTAATCCACCGCCCAAATTGGGTAAGCAAAGGGTATAGTATGTGGGCATGTAGAAAGAAACGCTCTTCGTCATGTCTAAGGCACTTGAGCTAACACTAGAATTCTCATGCAATAAATATACTTGAAGATTCATGCAAGTGAAGCAGAGAGAATTCTAACCATTTTTGATCTTTTTTTAGAAATTGCCCCAATGTGGGGTTGTTCCTGACAGGGGTTTGAAATGAAGCTCCGCTCAAAGGGGTTAAGCAAAGGATAACCTGTAGTGTGTAGATAGAGGAAAGAAATGCCTCCCATCATTTTGGTCATCATACTTTTTGCGAGAAAATCATTTACCTTGTTAGCATAGAATTTCCAACTTAGCTCGCACTGAGGATTAGTATTTAGGATGTGTATGGAAATGGCTCACCTTTCGTCGTTCTGACGTTTCTCATTCAACAGATTGCCTGATCAAAAATTCTTTCTCAACATCATGTATGAAATTTCGTGGAATGTGAGCTCCTATCAAGCATGCTAAGCGTGTTCAAATTCTTTTTGTGGAAACACCTCTCTTCACTTTGAGCTCACTACATGAGTGCTTCGCAATTTCCTCTTACCAGCTTCGCCGCTTGGCGGCAAACGAGTGAATGAATTTGCAACCATCAAGGTTTAGAATCGCCTAAGGTCTTTGGTCTCGTTCGGTCGGGCATTCTCGTCTTCTTCTGCAAAAAAGAAAGTGCAAAAAGCTTTTTATTATTGATTTACAATATTTACATCATTCACCAACCTCGGGGATCGAACCCAGATTATTTCAGACCACTGTCACTCCCTCATGCCACCAAGCCGCGACGTAGTTGGCATTCGTGGGGTGCCGTACTTTTAGTTAAGTGTTGGCCTGGAAACGGCATGTCCTTCCATGTCATATCAGATGACTCCGTTTTCGACTAATCTTGTGGCGGTTGACAACCCCCCTATCGAGAATGGTATGAACTCGTGTTAGAATCGAAATGATTAAGGGTAAATTGGAAACGATACGGGGTTACCCTTTTTAGAGCTTGCTCACGCTTTTCATTTGCAATTTCCCTTATTAAGGTTATTCAACATTTTTCTTTACGGCATTTAGAGGCATCGTCCATAAATTGATTTGCGCCAAATCTGATTTAACAAAGAAACCATGCATTTAAACATAGAGAAGGCAACACTGCCCCCCTTCCCCCTAATTCTAGACTCCTAGAAAGCAAGAAAATATCCCACGCAGGGGATTGCATGAAACGAAATTTTACTAATTTGGGCCTATGCCCGCTTCTTCTGAGGGTTCTCCGGTGATCGGCTAGTCAGGTACGGATGGGTGGTGTTTGAGAGCTTAAGATCACCGGTTTCGGATCACAAGTTACAGCTTTGGGGTGTCATCAACGTTGAACTGGTTGACCATGACAGCAAGCTCATCGCCAAGGCAACTCGACCCGTGGGGATGTATGTTCCTTCCCTCGGGAGGCATTGATACTGACCTTGTAAGATTGATTCTCCCATGTTTTTCTCTAACGAAACTTGATTGTGCCAGGAATTGATGTGGGGAACAGGACGACGAGTGAGGAGGGAGATGAGGGTAGTTAGAAACCAACAGCTTCCAAACATATTTTGAGGCAATGGCGGATATCCTTTTTATCTCCTCTTTCAAACGAGCATTTTCAATCCTCAGACGCTGCTCATCAAGGGACATTTCACCGAGGGCGGTGGGGTCACCGCATTTAGGGCAGGTGGCAGTGCTGAGAGCTTCTCCATACCTCGCGTGCTCTGCTTGGAGCTTTTCAATTTCAGCCTTCAGAATCACATTATTGCGGCGTTCATGTCGAACCTTCGTTAGGGTTCGCTTATTTTGAAACCAAAATTTGACTTGCGAAGGCACCAACCCAAGCTTTTGGCCCAGTTCCTCTCTTTGTATGTCATCTGGGTAAGGGCACTCCTTGAAGAGAGCTTCCATCTCTTGGACTTGACGTTGAGCGAAGCGCCTCTTTTTCCGAGGTTGATCATCGTTTTTGTTGTCGTCATTGTTGGGATCTTGAATGCCGTTGCCGGAAGGGTCGTGTTCTATGGTTTCGGTGCCAGATTTGGTCCCGAGATCTTCAAAATCTCTTATCTTTAACACTTCGCTCGTGGAGCTCCACTCGCTGGTCATGTCCGGCAAGTGATGGTGGCTCTCAAACATGCTCATGAAATTCAACTCGTTGGTCATGTCTAGCAAGTGATGGTGGTTCTCAAACATGTTGGGTTGAAACATCTTTGACTGATTTTTGTTCCTTCAAGGCTCTCTACTCTTTCCTGTATGTTTCTGAGTGGCCTTGTATGCTCTGAAGCTTTCTTTTGAACACGGATGAAAACCACCAAGAGGACGTCTCTCTCAAGATTTCACGTCTTCTGCATGAAAAGCGCACTCTTTCTAAAAATCTGCCGTGTTTCTCGTTCAGTTTGTCTTCTACTTCTTCTCTTTAATGTGGTGGGACCTCCAAATCTTTTCGCAAATTTTTCGGACTCATTGGGCTCGAGATTGCAGACCAGCGGTGGGTCCACGATTGACGGGCGAAATAGGGAACTTGGACCAATGGATGAAAATGGAAATTGGACCAACGGACGAAATAGGGAAAAGGCACTGACGAAAAGGACGAACAGAGGATAGCACCGACGAAAAGGACGAATAGGCTTTTGTCGTACAATTCGGATGGTGTAACACAAGCAGCTAATTCGTAGAAACCGTAAGCTTGCTGGGTTGGCCTTGAATGCTTCTTTTACGGAGTGGCAGATATTGACGTTATTCGGTGCGGGAGCAAATGATGGCTTCTTCTTTTCGAAACGCCTGTATTTTTACCTAGTCCTGATTTTACGAGGATCGTCACTGTAACCTTTCCTCACTTTCCTCTTGCTATAAGAATCAGAACTTGACGCAGAGCAGATTAACATCTTTGCATCCTCAGTTTCAATCATCTAATCATTCCTCTGCCTTCAATCTTTTCTCTTCTGTCTTCAATAACAATGGCCTCTAACCACGTCTTCTCAACCGAAGCTTTAGCCAAATGGGAGAGGCTTTATCGTCTTCTTGGCCGAAGCTACGTTTACATTGCCCGTCATCCAGATACTGAAGTTGAGATCCTCAATCTGTTTAGTGGCATGGACACGGCTTCCATTGAAAACACCAATTTAGAGAGGGAGTATAGGACATTCCGGACCCTTTTCATCAACTTTCTAGAAGCTTATCGGCGCGTTGATCAGGAGGTTATCCTGGCTCGTGTTGTGAGAGCTCGTTACCAGGATCAGTCTGAGTTTCTGGGGTTGGCCCGTTTCCTAGTTGACAAGCACGAGAAGGCTACCGAGCTCGTCAACGAACGAGTCTCATTGTTGGTTCGTGAGAGGGAGAGACTGGTGGAGCGTTTAGCCCTGACCCAGACCTACTACGAGCACGACTCGAGTGACATCGTGATGAAGTTCCAATGTGAATGGCTAGAAGAGAGGCTTGAATGCCTGACTGTGGATATAGCCCTCGAGAGAGCCCTGATCCCGAATCTGGAGTCCGCCTCTGAATATCACGGAGCTAGCGCGACTAGGCTCAAGGAGAAATGCGATCGCCTCTTTCTCAAGCTTGCGGACCTCGATTCCCGGAGTGCTCAGCGCGTGCAGAGCATTAACTATATAGAGAGTCAGTTGAGCTCCTTTGTGACGCTTATTAGGGCTCAGTTTGGTTTTACTTTTCCCCCTCGATGACTCGTTGTAAGGCTTGGTGCATGGAATGAAAGGATGGTTCTCGTATGTTTGTGTTTTGTTTCATCCCATATACGGCTTAAGGCATTTCCCATTGATAGATTCAGACTAACTGAAAATAACAGTATGAGTACAAATTAAGTATAGTACTTCTTTCCAGAATCAGAATTGACAGGGCTAGAGAAAATGCGACCATCCATCTCAGCTAGGATCAAAGCACCTCCTGGAAGAACCTTCTTCACAATGTATGGGCCGCCATAGTTCGGAGCAAATTTTCCTTCCGGAAGAGAGACTATTGGCAATAACTTTCATAGGACGAGGTCATTCACTTTAAAATGTCGAGGCTTAACTTTTTTGTTGAAGGACTTGGCAACTCTTTGCTGATAACACTGGCCATGGCATAGAGCCCTGAGTCGCTTTTCATCAATTAGGTTCAATTGATCCATCCTCTGTTGGATCCAATCAGCTTCAATCAACTTGACTTGAGATAGAATACGCAAAGAAGGAATTTCTACTTCAACAGGTAATACTGCTTCCATGCCGTAAACAAGAGAGTACGGGGTTGCCCCAGTCGATGTTCGGATCGATGTCCGATATGCCATGAGTGCAAAAGGCAACCGCTCGTGCCAATCTCGGTGGTTCTCAGCCGTCTTAGCCAAGATCTTCTTGATGTTCTTATTGGCCGCTTCTACTACTCCATTCATCTGAGGACGGTATGGGGAAGAATTCAGATGCTTGATTTTGAATTCATTGAACAACTTATCAACCAACTTGTTATTCAGGTTCGATCCATTATCAGTGATTATGGCCTCCGGCGAACCATATCGAGCAATAATATTCTGATGAATGAACTTCACCACGTTCTTCGCCGTGACTGCAACATATGACGCAGCTTCGATCCATTTGGAAAAATAATCAATGGCGACCAAGATGAACCGATGCCCGTTAGATGCTTTCGGGTTAATAGGGCCAATCACATCGATGCCCCACATACAAAATGGCCATGGCTCAGTCATCTGATGTAATTCGTTCGGAGGAACGTTGATCTTATCACCATGAATTTGGCACTTGTGACAATTCCGGACATGCTAGATGCAGTCACTTTCTAACGTGAGCCAATAGTAGTCCAATCTCGTTATTTTCCTTGCTAGCATACGACCATTCATGTGGGGACCGCATATCCCTTCATGCACTTCAAGCATCAGGCGGACGGCTTCAGTTGAGTCAACACACCTCAATAAAACCGAATCGAACGACCGCTTGTACAGGCTTCCTCCATTCAAGAAAAACCTCAATGCCATTTTCTTGATATACTTCCGGTCTGACACAGTACTCTTCTCCGGAAACTCCTGTGTCTGAAGGTATGCTTTGATGTCATGATACCAAGGTTTGCCATCAGGCTCTTTTGTCATGGTCATACAATAAACTGGTTTTTGCAATACTTCTATTTTTAAAGGCTCAACTTCTAGTCCACTTGTGGCTTGTAGCATTGTTGACAGCGTGGCTAGAGCATCAGCGAACCGATTCTGAGTTCTAGATAAATATTCAAATGAAATGTCATTGAACCTTTCTGCCAATTCCTCCAAATAAGCGTGATAGGGCTGTAGCTTGGCATCTCTGGTTTGCCATTTCCCTACTATCTGAAGGATGATCAACGCCGAATCTCCAAACACTTTAATTCGAGTTACCCCCATCTCGATTGCAGCTTGCAACCCGAGAATGCATGCTTCATACTCGGCTATGTTGTTGGTGCAAGGAAATATCAATTTTGCGGCCACAGGATAATGCTGTCTGCCCAGGGATATTAAAACTGCCCCAATACCCGATCCCGACAAGTTCACAGCTCCGTCGAAATACATAGCCCACACATACTCATCGACGGGCATAATTCGGTCCTCTGGCGGGTCCAAATCTTCACTCGCCCCAGGATTTTCGGCTAGGACGTCAGCAATTACACGTCCTTTGACGGACTTCTGCGGCAAGAAATGAATATCAAACTCAGATATAAGGATTTGCCATTTCGCAAGCTTTCCAATCAAGGCGGGCTGGTTAAGCAAATACTTGATGGGATCACATTCCGTTACAAGTAGTATCTGGTAATGCAACGTGTATTGCCTCAACCTGTGAAGCGCCCAGACAAGCGCTGCACACGTTCTTTCTGCTTCAGAATAGTTCATCTCAGAAGTGGTGAACTTCTTACTCAAATAATAAATTGCCCGCTCCTTTCCATCCTCTTCACTTTTTTGAGCAAGCATGGCGCCCAGAGACTCGCTGTGGATGGTAAGATAGAGGGTCAGAGGTTGCCCTGGCGCCGGTGGAACAAGTACGGGCGGATTGATCAAGTAGTGTTTAAGCTCGTCGAACGCCCGTTCACACTCTTCATCCCATTTGATCAACGCATTTTTCTTGGGAAGTTTAAAGAAAGGCTTAGCTGTCTCAGATAGCTGGAAAATAAATCGAGCTATATAGTTTAGCCTGCCCATCAGGCTTCGAACTTCCTTCACCGAAGTGGGAGATTTTATTTTACAAATGGCCTTCACTTTTGATGGGTCAATCTCAATTCCTTTATTACTGACAATGAAACCAAGTAGTTTGCCAGATGCTGCCCCGAAGACACATTTTGTCGGATTGAGGCGCAATTTGAATTTTTGGAGCCTATCAAACAGCTTTGTCAAGGTTTCCACATGATCTTGGCCACGCCGGGTCTTCGCGATCATGTCGTCAACATAAACCTCGATCTCTTTGTGCATCATGTCATGGAAAAGGGTAACCATCGCTCGTTGGTATGTTGCCCCGGCATTTTTTAGACCGAAAGGCATCACTCTGTAATGGAATGTGCCCCACGGGGTTGTGAATGCCGTCTTGATCTTGTCATTCTCATTCATTAGAATCTGGTTGTAACTAGAGAAACCATCCATGAATGAGAACAACTCGAATCCTGCCGTACTATCTACGAGCATGCCAATGTGAGGGAGTGGAAAATCATCCTTCGGGCTAGCCTTGTTCAAATCCCGATAGTCTACACAAACTCGCACCCGGCCATCTTTCTTCAATACTGGGACTATATTAACCACCCAGTCAGCATATTGGGTAACCTCAATGAACCCGACGTCGAGGAGTTTCATAACTTCTTCCTCAATTTTCTTTGCTAGCTCTGGCTTGTATTTCCACTGCTTCTGTTTCTTAGGTATCATCGAAGGATCAGTTGGTAAGCAATGTTCGACGATCGATCGATCAAGACCTAGCATGTCAGCATAAGACCAGGCGAAGATGTCCTGATAATCTCTCAACAATTTGGTCAAACGTTTAGCCACATCTTCGGGAAGACTTGCCCCAATCTTCACCTCTCTAGGATTCTCCGCGTCACCAAGATTGATTAGCGCGGTTTCTTCAATAGTCAGAGGTTTAGACTTCTCATGAGTTTCCAGGTTCCGACGTATCTCCTCATCATTCGAATCATAGTCGTCCAAATCATCTGATTGGTCTGCATCACATACATTTGGATCCACTGTAACTGTTTTCGTCCCTTCGCATTCCTCAAGGTCATTCCTGAAACATAAAGTAAAGGAATCA
Organism: Lenwebbia sp. NSW1173648; assembly: GCA_029784005.1. NCBI lineage: Eukaryota > Viridiplantae > Streptophyta > Magnoliopsida > Myrtales > Myrtaceae > Lenwebbia > Lenwebbia sp. NSW1173648. The sequence continues at coordinate 28,938,969 of JARCGZ010000002.1, forward strand.
AAAAGACAAGACAGGGTTAAACCATATGCAAGTTTTCGAAAACCTTTGCTTTTGAAGTCCATTTTTATTTTTGAAGACCTCGGGACGAGAATTCTTGGGAAGCCCAACCATCAGTTCTTACCATAGATGACACACATATATATACATATATATGTATTTCGATCGTTGGTTATCGTCATTGGGTTGGTTTGGGGTACTTCAGCAAGATTCAAAATGATAAAAACCTCTGTAATTTTATTGATGGCAAACTGGTGAATTACATCTAGATTGAGTCAAAGTACAACATGAAGAGCGATAAGTATTCCCATGCAAGGGAGGTACGAAAGACTAGAAATAATTACTCTTGAGGGCCAGCGCCCATCCCTTCCAGTGGTTCTTCGGTGATTGCACCGATGGAAGTTCGAGCAAACAAATCGATAAGATAGGATATACCACCATCGAAATCTACTCCCACGACGTTCGGTTCGGGCTTCTCAAAAACGCATGGTGACTGGTCATCTTCGGAATCATCAGACAAACTGACCAGAATCGCTTTACCCTTCTTCTTAGGTGGACCAGTCATGGCTTGGGGCCATTCAGGAAAAATGAGCCCAAAATCATCTTTAGTCGGACTTGGTTCTAAACGCTTATACCCCCCTATTATTCCAGCTGAGCGAAAGGTACGATCAATGGGAGGTGGCAAAGGACCGCGACCGGCTCTTCCTCCACGATGACCACGGCCTCTTCCACGGCTCCCCGACCTATGGTATCCCAAACCAGCTGTGTGGGATTGTGTCTTTATCTCAATCGGGGTGCGAATGCCTTGGCCTTCCTTCCCAAGACCCTTGCCTGGTTCGAAACCATTGCCAACCATCACCTTCGCAACCATAAGTGCCGTGCTAGAAACATCTGGAATAGGTAAAGGTGTATTAGGGGAAGTCTCGATAGTATGCACTATCTCAAGTGAATGATAGCTAGCATCCTCGACATGATCAGGCTCGACATATGGGATAGCCATCGCATTATAAATCGGGTGGTCCTCTTCTCCATGAACGGTGACCAGCTTCGTTTCAACTACGAACTTTATCTTTTGATGAAGGCTAGAGGGCACCGCACCAGCATTATGAATCCATGGACGACCCAACAAGAAATTAAACGCCGAAAGGATATCCAGCACTTGAAAAAGAATATTGAACACAGATGGTCCAATCTGTAGCTCCGGGTTAATTTGGCCCATAACATCCTTTTTCATTCCGTCGAACGCTCGGACGGAAGTCTTGGCCGGTTGCATACTAGACGGATCAATCCCGAGACGTTTCAAGGTGGCCAGCGGGCATATATTCAGAGCCGACCGTTGTCAATAAGCACCCTAGCCATGTGAGTCTCTTTGTACTTTACCGATATATGGAGCGCTTTGTTGTGGCCGCGTCCCTCAACCGGGATTTCCTCGTCGGAAAATGCTACCTGATCCTCGAGGAGGATTGCTCCGACAAAGTCTTCTAGCTTGTCTTCTTCAATAGTCTCGGGCACATGAATCTTGCTCAAAACTTTCATCAGAGCTTCCCGATGTTTGTCTGATGTCTGGAGAAGTTCTAATAGCGAGACCTGATCCGGCAACTTCCTCAACTGATCAACCACGCTATACTCACTTGCCTTAATCATTGCCAAAAACTCCTTAGCTTCCTTATCTGTAGTCTGCCTGGCCAGTTGGTCGTCATTATAGGTACGCCCAGACCTCGTCACCAGATTCAGCTCTAGATCATAAGACCATGGCACTGCTTTATCATTCTCATAGGGAAATGGTTGAGGTGAGGTGATCACAAAACTGTCGGATATGACAATCCCCAACTCGTTATCAGAGGCATCTTCTAGAGGAGGCATATCGGCCAACTCAGGGTCAGACTTAACCAGGCTAGCCACATCAACTTCAACTGGATTGATTTTCAGTTCTGACTCGACCTGAGACGTGGTCAAGGCGGAAAATTCTTGATCCCAGTCGATGATGATCTGAGATACGGTGGCCACCACCCCAGCCTGACTTGCATATACTATCATTCTGTCGTTCATCAAATCCAAAACTTTCTTCTTCAGCTGGTCCAACGGCACTTCTTCTCCAGTCTGGTAATATCCTGCTCGAACTAGAGCATCGAAGATGTCGACAACCCAAATTTTGAAACCATCCGTATGACTTATTTCCGAGTCAAAAACGGCATTAACTTTGCCCGAATGATCAGGCAACGGATTATTCTGAACATTCAGCTGACTGTTGTTTTGAAATGAAAATGCTCCAGATTCGAGCAGATCCTGAATGCGGTTCTTAAGTACATAACAGTCGTTCGTGTCGTGCCCAGGTTCACCACGATGATAATCGCACTTCTTTGACGGGTCGTACCTTGCAAAGGATGCATAATTCGGTCGTAATGGTTCCGTCGTCAATAGCTCCTTCTTGCGTAAAATAGCCAAGACCTGAGAGGGAGTCCCAGGAAGTGGGGTAAACTGCCTAATATTGCGTCGGTTCCCTCTTTGGCCCTGTGATCCGAAGTTAGCCGGCTGCTGATTAGGGATTTGTACCTTAGGTGCTTGGACCGGAAGCTTCTGGGCATATGTCATGTTGACTTGGGGAGCCGGCTCTTTATCTTTCTTAGCCATGAATCTCTTAGCATTAGAGCTGGCATCTTCGTACCACCCCTTCTTTAAACCGATCTCTACCTCCTCACCCATCGCAATAAGATGACTGAACGATGTAGCCGCAGTTCCGAGGATGTGCGATCGTATAGCTTGGGCGAGGGTAGAGACGAATAACCTCATGAGTTCACGCTCGGGTGGCACTGGCTTCAGCTGAGCTGCGATGTTCCTCCACCTGGTGCCATATTGCTTGATCGTCTCGCCTTTCTTCATTTTCGATTGTTCCAAGTCCTCTCTAGAGGTGACGACATCCAAGTTAAAGCTGAAGTGCTTTACAAATAGATTGGCTACCTTCTCCCATTCTCCTATGCGGAAAATCTCATAATTCGTATACCATCTCATGGCCGCATCTTTCAGACTTGCTTGGAAGGTTTGGACCATCAGGGGGCCGTTAGCCACGTACTTATTCATCCTGGCCTAGTACATCTGAACATGCTGAACCGGATTGGAGGTCCCATCATACTTCTCAAAATCGGGCATCTTGAATTTGTCAGGCACCTGGACCTTTGAATAAATAGACAGGTCTACTGGAACGATACTATGTGTCCCCTCGACTCCTCTTAACCTTTGCTCCATCTGGGCTATGATCTTCAAGGCCTCCTCGCTTATTCCCCCGACCACAGAGGTGGCCTGGGGTGTTGGGATCACAGGTGATGTGCTAGAGCCAGCACCAGCGAAAATAACGTCTTCCAGTGGTAAAGCATGAGTAGGGACAGGGTCCGGGACTCTATTAGGATTATCTACTGGAAGAGGTGGAGGGGGTGCTGCGGGCCGAGGAGCCGAGCTAGACGGGAACAGCTTGGCTGCAAAACTAGTTGCCATTCTTTCCATTGCCTAGGACATGATTCCTTCAAACCGCTCGTTCATTGCATCCATATGCTCCCTGAGAGCCTCCTGGACTGCTGTATTGATCTCGGCTCTGTCGGCCATCTTTCTTGCTTTCAAACGGGTGTTATAAGGGTGCGGGGACTCCGTGATAAATTACCTACAAAAGTAGAGATGGAAATGAGCACAATGAGTAGAAAAGTGAGTCGGTCCATGACACCCTCCTAGACCCGAAAACCGAAATAAGCAAGACCAAAGGAACGAAACGGGCAATTTCCTAGTTTCGTCGGCTTCTACGAGAAAATTCGTATTAATTCGAAAAGTGGTCGAAACACTATAAAAATTTGTGAACAAAAGGACAAGACATGGATGAACAACTTTCATGTTTTAAGCTCAGGGAGATCCCAAACGGATCAATACAGTTTAATGCTTCTTTCCCAAAAACATTTCTCAGCAAACTGGCTTGTCCGGTTTTTTTCTTTGAGGATAAATGGGCCACCAAAAATGAGAATTGATGCACGAAAATTTGCAGATCACTAGGTCAAATCTCATTCTACCACTTTCATGTTTTAACTTCTTGCAAAAAAGTTCATTTAGTAGTGGTACACGGTGAAATTAAACTGAAGTCGGGAAAATTCCGAAAATCCAGACAGTTTATCATTTATCTTAAGTTTGACATTAAAAGGAAAACACTCTGGAATGATCCGAAAATTTTTGAGGTAATAGACTGGGATCTTGCGAATGTTTTTCAAGAAGACCATGTGAGCCAATTCGAATCATAAAATTCATAAACAAATTCGGAACACCCGAAGGTCAGTCTGAACAGTAGCCTCCATTACAAGGAAAAATCCATAAAGTCACGAAATAGACATGCAACTGAAATGAAGCTAAACACGACTCGTATCATGAAAATCAAGACATTTTCCTCTTCTTAGAGGCAACACGATCTATAGATGAATGGGACTCCAACTCTTTTCGAAGTCGTGCATTTTCTTTGGCCAGAGTCTTCATTTGCTTTGTTGCCTTTTGAGCCTTCTTCTCATAGGCTTCTATCTCGGCTAAACGAGTGGGCTTCACAATCACCAACGGAAATTTCGGAAGCATATGAGCCGGTATGAAGTGGTGGTGGATGTACCGAGCCTTCGCATGATAAAGTTTTTGCTTCCCTTCAGGCTCCGTCTTGGGTAGTGATAGTGGGCGGGTCTTGGATTTGTGCCAAGTTTGATCCAGACGCTTGAGTTCGGTTCTATAATTCTCGACCGCAATGAGTTCAACTTGCAAAGTGTTCTGCTCCAGAGGTGGAGGAAGGTCCTGCAAAACTCTGTATTGCCGCACTACGCGAAGAGGGTGATACCTTGCTACGCCGGTAATACCCAAAAGTGGTATGGGTTCCCACTCACCATGGTACAAACGGGCCTTAGAGACTCGGAACCATATAGCTTGCCACAGAAAAATCTCAGGACTCGAATCTTTAAATAAATCAATCCACTCGGAATAAGACAATCCATCAATATCTTTTTGCAACTTTTGAAATTTTGCAATTGGGTTTTCATCTTGACTTATGCGTGGGATAGCCATCTTAGTACCCAATTTAGCATAATGAGAGAAAAACCACAGTTGCAAGAGTTCAATTGGAGCGTGGAATGTCTTATCTTTATTTTGCTTAAAGCGAGTCAAAGATATGAAAGTTTCGGCAAGAATGGCATTAATGAAATTCGCTCCACTACAAACCTGCCTAGCTATCCAGGCCATGGATGGATTGATAAAATTCTTTTCAAGTGGAAAAATCACAAGCCCGAAGAAAGCCAGGATGAAAATTCTGCCTTGCAGGTAAGAATTGCTCTCATGGAAACGTTCAATGAGAAATGAGAAAGGACACATGTGGCAGTTTTCCCTCAAAATTTTCTTCATTTCTTTTTTATTAACTTCCAGAAAATCAGCAAAAATGGCAACCGGATCGATTCCCCCACAAGGGTGAATTAAATCAAAGTCCAAAGTTTTTCCGATGGCAAAACTGTATTCTTCCAGAGTCGGGGTGAGCTCGTGCTTTCCTAGAATGAAGGTAGCGGTATCCGGGCACCAAAAATGTGCGAGTGCTTGCATAACCCTAGTCTGTAATCGAATATCCAGGAGCGGCAATATGTGACCCATACGGCTAAGGACATAGCTCTGTGCATCGACGCTTAGACGGTACCACATCTGCTTCAACTCGGCCTTCGAAATATACACGAAACGAATATCATTGTGTCCCATTGTCTATAGATCGCGTGCCACAAACCTAATTATCATGGACCGGCCCAAAAAAAGGAAAAAAGAAATTGATATAAGACAAGACGAAGTTTGGGGTCATACTTTACCGTAGGATAAGAAAGTAAACAATCACATAGACATGCACATGATTCGTGAGTTGTCCTTATTCTAACTATCCTAAAGTCTCGCAAATTGAAGTGAAAGACTTACGGCAAGGCGACAATCTCGCGCACATAATCAGAATTAGTCGTGATCCCTTGACATAACCAGGATTAGCCGGGTCTTTCAGCTTCGGCTTCTCGAGTTAAAAATTATAACCCCCGCTTCGGTAATCCTACCGAGCACGAGTTCTAACTTTTGGAACTCATTTTTGAAAAGAGAGTCGGGATCGAATTCGGACTAACTTTCAACCGTGATCACACGGAGAACGTTAAGATCCAATCTCGATACCATCTTAAAACTAGTGGCCCGGGTCCGGCCACGGGTAGTGTGTAGTGCTAAAATAATTAATCATGCACAACAGTTAAATCCAAACGCCGCTTCAATAGGTGCAGAAATTAAATAAGGAATTCCCAAACGCCATAATCTACTAAACAAAGGGTTAGCCAAACACTCATCCCCTTAGAACTCCCATTCTGCAAGACCATTTAACACCTAAGGGTGAGAATTCAAGCAAAATTTGCCAAGCCAAGGGACAATTATCACGAAAATTTTCTGGCTTAAGTCCTCCTGTAAAAAAAAACATACATCCCCAGCGGAGTCGCCAAGCTGTCGCGACCTAAGAATCGGCTTTTCCAATTTTAGGTTAATGGATTGCCAAATTAATTAATTAGATTAATTAACATAGCTCGAACCCTTTTTGTATTTCTCATACTTGATCTTGTCTTTCTTCGGAAGCGAACAATTGGGTTTGATGTGTCCTGCTTTCTTACAATAGAAGCAGATTACATCTTTGCCTTCCTGTTTGTTATTGTTCGATTGTCTCTGATCATTCTTTTTGAATGATTTCTTCCCTTTGAAATTTCTACCTCTTCGAGCCATCTTTCTGAATTTCTTCGCCATGAGAGCAAGTTCATCGTCGTTTTCATCTTCATCATCTGAATCTAGCATTTCAAAATCAATTTCAGATTTTAAAGCGATAGACTTCTTACCTTTTGAATCTCTTATTTTGTTGGCACGGTCAGTCTCATATGACTGTAAAGTTCCGACTAGCTTATCAATAGATAGAGGTCTAATTGTTTGACATTACTGTATTGATGGCTTGATGTGATTCCGGTCATCTGTAAGTCGTCAAAGGATCCTTCTGACTTGCATCGGTTCTGCTACAGGAGCGCCTTGCCTTGCAAGACCACTTGCTAGGATTTGAAACCTGTCAATCATTTTAGCAATTGATTCATCGGGCTTCATTTTGAAGGCTTCGTAATCACTTAGCAGAATGCTAAGATTGGTTTCTTTCACTCTATCAGTTTCCTGGTATGTGACATGAAGTCTGTCCATATAGCTTTTGCTGAATCTTCTTCTGCAACTCGATTATATAAAAGAATGGATAATGCGCAGAAAAGTGCATGCACGGCTTTAGAATCGAGTCCTTGTCTTTTTGCTCTTTCAGAAACTGATAGTGTTGCAGTAACATTTGCATTGTTATTTCCTTCATTTCCAGTGGAAGGGGTTGCTGTTACAACATGAACTACTCCATTGACAACAACATCTCACATCAGATCATCTGATGCCTTGAAGAACCACTTCATTTTGTTGCACCACTGTCGCGATCTAAGAATCGGCCTTTCCAATTTTAGGTTAATGGATTGCCAAATTAATTAATTAGATTAATTAACATAGCTCGAACCCTCCCAAGCTCTACCAAATCGCAACTTAGGTTCAATTTCATGCAAAGATTTATCTTGGAGTCGCCACTAATCGTTTCTTGGTAGGCCGATTAGAAACCTAAGTAAATTAGCGGGAGAACTAAATTACTTCTACGAACTAGAGATTAAGGGTCCGGGACCTTGATTACATTAATTTTTTAATTAATGCCCTTTCGGTACCAACTTCACGATAAAAGTTCAATTTGGCAATTTTGATACATTCTCACTTGAAGTCCAAAGGGGCAATTTTTTTTTGGGTTTTCTTTTTTATGAAAATGTAAGAATTAAACTACATGCAATGTATGCCGTGAAAGTTTAATAAAAATGCAATCTAATCGAAATATTTACAAGATGGATTGCACGTGCAATTATCTACATGATGCTAATTTTGGAAGATGCAATTTTTAAGCATGGTGGAATGATATGTCCGAGAAGATTTAATCGGGATTCCAATCAATTAGGTAACAAAGTTTTTGAATATTCTAAAAAAAATTAGAATCGTTACCTAATTTGGCGGATTCGACTACCGAGTTCGAACCTTGAATTGTCTTGTGGATCAAGACCTTGGACCACGGCTCGAACGACGGGGATGGACTTGCGGCCTTGTGTTGATGAAGGGATTGGCAAGGGGGACTCGGTCGGGAAATCTCTCAACCGAACTCTTTCTTCTTTCGCACACAAGTATTTTCTCACCTCACTTTGATGATTTTTTTTATATCTCTCTCCAAGCTCTCAAGAACTTCTTCTCCGAAGATTATTTTCTCCAAAAATTCTTCTCCCAAAGCTCTCAAAAAACTCTCTTTCAAAGATTTTTTTCTCCAAAAATTCTTCTCCCAAAGCTCTCAAAAAACTCTCTTCCAAAGATTCTTTTCTCCAAAAATTCTTCTCCCAAAGCTCTCAAAAAACTCTCTTCCTCTTCTCCTTTTATAACTCCCTCATTCTATCTACCTTTCTAATTTCTCCACTAACTCCATCTTCCCTTCTCCATCCCTCTTTCTCCATCTTCCTTTCTCAATCTCTCATTCTTCATCTTCATTTCTCAATCTCTCATTCTTCATCTTCCTTTCTCAATCTCCCCTTCTTCATCTTCCTTTCTCAATCTCCCATTCTCCATCTTCCTTTCTCTATCTCCCCTTCAACATCTTCCTTTCTCCATCTCCCCTTCTAATTTCTCCACTAACTCCATCTTTTGGTTATTTGCAAAGTAGTCCCTCAAGTTTTGAATACTTGCACTTTAGTCCTTGAGGTTTTACGTATTTACAATTCAGTCCTTGAGAAAATATTTATTCTTCTGATTAAGTCCGAGCCTTCAAAAGATAAATACTTCGCCGAAATTCGTGCCTAGTCCAATCGCCTATCATTTTAAAACTCGAATCTTCGGCCGTTAGTCTGAATGTGATGCATGAATAAATATGAAAAATTACATGATTATTTTTTGCAAGAACTAAGATTAGTTCTAATTTTTTTTATGGAAAAATGACTAGAAAGGTTAGTCAGAATTTAGGTGTCAACAACCACATATTGTAGTCTTTCCCATCAAAATAAAGTGGTTTGTTGCTGAAGTGTGCATCACTAGCTCCTGTGAAATTATTTCTAGACATGATAGATCGTTAGCTCTGAAGTAAAACACCTCAAAATAATGAGCAACCAAGCTCTGATACCAATTGTTAGATCTAGCAATATCACCTAAAGGAGGGGTGAATAGGTGATTCTGAACAATTTTGAAACTTAATGCGGAAATTAATAAGTTCAGAACATAAACTGAATAAGATCAATTAAATAACGTGCAGATAAACTAAACACAACAATAGGGCTTTAGGGAAAGAGAAATTACACGCAATGTTTATAGTGGTTCGGCTTTAGCAAGCCTACGTTCACTCTCCCACAATGACAGCCGATCGGCTGGATTCCACTATGAGTCGATGAAAGGTTACAAGAGTTTTCTCTCTAATCACTCTTACAACAGAACCTCTCAAGAATAAGAATTTTAAGCTCACAAGAACAAGAGAATGTAAATCTGAACAACTCAGCACTTTGGAATTTAAAGTTCGTGAACTCTCATCGTAATAGTTACCGTTGATCTTCTTTTATACTCCTTCGACCTTGAACTAGCCGTTACCAAGGTCCTCCAAAGGATCGCTCCTCAATCTCTGATTGGACGTCATCAATCCTGATTGACCGAGACTGTATATGGGAAGATCAAGAAGCCGTTTGAATAGAGTCTGAACCCTTCAGATTCAATCGCCCATACAACCAAATCTTCAGTTTTCATAAATAGAGTTCATCCAAATCTCCAAGATATCTTGTCCATGGAAGGTAATATCCAGTCGAAGATATTCTCCTAATTTGATTGGAAAATAATCCTGTCAATCAAATCTTACAAACTTCCATAAAGAGGCGCGGCCAAATCGGAAACCTGCCAAATGCGGGTCTTCAGAATCTGGTAGTGAGATATTACAGAATCTGAACGCTGTTCAGAAGCAGTCTTCAGAACCAGAAAGACTCTCTAAATCTGAACAGATTAGAACAGGGACACTGAGCTTCTGTAAAGTCCTTGCTGACGTGTCATAGAAATCTTCTCGAGATAAGTCCTCAGAGGCAACACAAACCTCCTTTTGAAGTCTTTAGAGGCAACACAATTCTCCATCTGAATACTAGACTTCAACTATCTCTGAAGCAAGTGTGCGATGACTATTCCTTGAGTCTGAACGCCAGTTTTGGAATATTATAAGCTTTTGTTCACATGCTCATTTTTGCAATAAAAAATATTTGCATTAATCAGATTCTCTCACAAGAAGGATAGTTTTGTCAAAATCAAAATATTCAGAGGGAAGGTTTTCTCAACAAAAAAGACAGTTGGGTGTAAATGGGTCTTCTCCATTAAACACAAGGCATATGGCTCAATTGAGAGATACGAAGCAAGGCTTGTGGCAAAAGGGTATACTTAGATATACGGAATAGATTATCAAGAGACTTTCTCTCCGGTCGCAAAGCTGAATACTGTTTGAGTTTTGTTATCTCTTGCTACAAATTTAGACTGGTCGTTGCATCAATTTGATGTCAAGCTCCATGGTGATCTTGAAGAAGAAATTTATATGGATGTTCCTCCTGGATATAATGTTCTCTCACAACCAAGTGTTGTATGTAAACTACAACGCTCACAGTATGGATTAAAATAGTCACCCCGTGCTTGGTTCGGTAGGCTTAGCCTAGCTATGAAGAGCTATGGCTACACTCAAAGTGACACAGACCATACATTGTTCTTGAGACACCATCAAGGAAAGGTAACAGCTTTAATAATTTATGTGGATGACATGATTATAACAGGAGATGACATAGAAGAGATCTCTAAACACCAATTCAGGGAAAAGGCCCAGATCTTCAGATGCAAGAACCACCTTTGTTTACTTATGTTGGATCCAAAGAACCATCTTTGTCTAATAGTGCCTCATGTTGGATCCATAACTCTCACTCTCACTCGATCTCCACACGAGATTTGGTAGAGCACGACATGTCGTGTCACGCCCCGCACCCATCAGCGCCCCAATATCCCTTCTCGGTCGATAAGTTGTGACGTCCCAGGTCTCGTCACCGACCCATTAATTTTATCTTTCAATTAAACGCATGCGGAAACAATACACTTCCCCAAACAAACATAACAACAGGGATAGTCATAAGGAGAAACAGCCAATATGAACAGCCAAGCTCATTTTATTTAATTACTGTTAACCCTAGGAAGATTACAACATACAAGCCTATTACAAGGCCGCTTCCTAGCAGACCACGCATACAATAAAGGGGTGGGTTAACACTACTCCAAGCAACTCAAAAGGAGGTCAACTCGCACGTCTACCTTAGAGTGCTCTCCATCGTTAAGGTCCTAAAAAAAAAAGGTTAACAACAACAAATGAGATAAAATCTCAGTGAGTCTACAACCTAAGTCTCGATTAGGAGGTCAACTCAGCTCGGACGCACCTAAAGCATGCAATATCAAACGATATTCAGAAGCATATCATCATACAATTATAGGCAACTGAACCTTGCCTCGACACACAGCCGACACATCTTAAACTATGATATGCAATATGTACGCAACACAAACTGAACACCCGTCAGCTTCTCACCAGTCAGTACACTCAAACGTCTTTCAATCATTACGGCCTCTCAGGCATTCATTCAATCAATTACGGCCGGTCGAGGGCACGCCCGTTTCTGTACGGGGGTCTTCTGGCTTAACCAGGTATTACTTATTCGATTAATTACGGCCGATCGAGGGCACGCCCGTCTTTCTACGGGGGTCTTCCGGCTTATCCGGGCAGTTATCCTTTTGATCAATTACGGCCGATCGAGGGCACGTCCGTCTCTCTACGGGGGTCTTCCGGCTTATCCGGGCAACTCTCACACTAATGCAACTCTCATGCTCAATATGCAATAACTGAATCACATGCACCATTCATTTATCGAAAATAGCCATTCAATTTAATTAGCTATGCAATTCAATTAATACAGCAATTCTCAATGACGACATAATAAATTCGAGCATAAACTAACACGAATTAATATTAGGACTACCCGAAAATATTAATAAAGCATTAATATTTAATTTTCGAAAATCTAATTATTTAATAAGAAAATATTAAATATATAATAAACCGATAGCTTATTGCCTATATAGCGATAGCTTATCGTCTATTAGTGATAGCTTATCACTTCAAACCACGATAGCTTATCGTCCAAACCTCGATAGCTTATCGTTCAAACCTCGATAGCTTATCGCCCAAACCACGATAGCTTATCGCAAAAGCCATGATAGCTTATCGCATACACAAGATAGCTTATCGCAAAATCATGATAGCTTATCAACTAAACATGATAGCTTATCAACTAATCCTTACTTAATTAGCACTAAACATAATTAATCTAATCTAAACACATCCTAATCAAGTTTAGCCTACTAATTGAGGGATTAGGGCGAAAACTCACCCGTTAGCGAAACCGAAGACACGGGCGCGTCGGCGGCGGCGAGGGCTACGCGTGGGTTGCCTTAAAAACAACACGAGACGATGATGAACGGCTAGACAGCAGCTGCACAGAATCGAAGGGGCTGGTTGTGCACGGCGGAGCTCGAAACGGCGACGGAAAAAGCTCAAACGAGCGGCGTACGGGCACGGGAGACCACGGCGGCGCTTGGCGGTGAATTTGGCCGGCCAAACAATGGCAAAACAGGGCTGTGGTGGCTGGAGGAGGGGCTGGCCGTGAGGGTGGAGGGAGAGAGGAGTGAGCGTGAGTTGAGGGAGAGAGAGAGAGGAGAGAGAAATTCAAGACCCAAAATGAGATATTTGCTTCTTGAAATTTAGTAAAAGCAAGAGCACATCTTATCTCATCTTCTTCATGATTACAAAGCCTCTAAAGTCTTCTTCCATGATGGCTTTTTGTCTCACATCCATAAATGCAAGAAGGGTAAAATGGTAATTTCTCACCAAGGGCATTTTGGTAATTTCTCAAAGTATAGTATAAAGTATTATACGCGTATATATACATAGTATAAAAATACGATACGCGTATATGGGCTAGTATTTGTACGGGTCCATATACATCTAACTTGGGCTTGAAGAATAGAAATGGGCTTTAGTAAAGCTTAATGGGCTTGAATGGGATCAAAGGTTTAAGATGGGCTTACTTGGGCCCATTTGGATTGGTCTTCGGCCCACTTGGCCAAACACTAATGGGCTTGAGGCCCAATGGGCATTCGCCCGGCCCAACGTCCTCGCGGGCTTCAAATCTCGGTCCGATAACCCTTTTCCGAGAGTCTTGAGCAAACCGATAAATCGGTCGCTCGATAAGGCGATGTCCAATATTTTAGTCATGAGATCCTCAAAGATTCGGTACCCAAATTCGGATTCTAATTCATGATCAAGATCAATCGATTGCAACTTTAGAATATCTCAAACTAACGGGCGGCTTTTAGGAGTCACGCGTATTTGACCCGTGGTTGATTCGACATCAATCCAAGTCTAAGCTTTCTCGAACCATGGACGACCTCGGTTGTCATGTAATTGCGAGGGGTCAATCCCTAGTTCCAATGTACACGATCATTAGGAATTAATTTAGAATCATTCGCAATCCATACAATGGTCAAGCGGAATCACCCGCGATCCGATTGCATACTATTGACGAAACATTCTATAACTGTTCCTTGATCGGTCCATACTGGCTCACAATCGTCCCTCGTCAATCCTTATGGTCGAATTATCAATCCGTGGTTGAGTTCTCAGGTCGTGCGTATTTAATTCCTTAATAGCCTTTCCCCTTTGGTTAGTCTCTCATGAGTGATCAATTCTGAGCGAGAATTACTAATAGTACATCAATTAAAATCAATGTTTCATTACATCCAGAATAGGGTCGAATTTGAGGATGTCACAACTCTTCCCCTCTTAAAGAAATTTCGTCCTCGAAATTTACAACAACTATACTATTCAAACAGATGGGGATGCAGTCGTCTCATTACTTCTTCGCTTTCCCAAGTAGCTCCTTCCGTTCCATGATATTGCCAGATCACCTTAACCAAAGGGATTGTCTTGTTCCGCAACAGTTGGTCCTTCCTGTCTTCGATTCGTATTGGTCTTTCCACGTACGACACCCTGTCGTCCACATCTATTTCTTCATAATTCAGCACGTGGGTTGGATCAGTCTCGTACTTTCTTAGCATGGACACGTGGAAGACGTCGTGTACTTGAGACAACTTTGGTGGCAAGGCTAGGCGATATGCCAAAACTCCAATTCTCTCCAAAATTTCAAACGGTCAAACATATCTTGGGCTTAACTTCCCTTTCTTGCCACATCCATATAATGTTTTGAAACATTATAAGCTTTTGTTCACATGCTCATTTTTGCAATAAAAAATATTTGCATTAACCAGATTCTCTCACAAGAAGGATAGTTTTGTCAAAATCAAAATATTCAGAGAGAAGGTTTTCTCAACAAAAAAAGACAGTTGGGTGTAAATGGGTCTTCTCCATTAAACACAAGGCAGATGGCTCAATTGAGAGATACGAAGCAAGGCTTGTGGGGAAAGGGTATACTTAGACATACGGAATAGATTATCAAGAGACGTTCTCTCCGGTCGCAAAGCTGAATACTGTTCGAGTTTTGTTATCTCTTGCCACAAATTTAGACTGGTCGTTGCATCAATTTGATGTCAAGCTCCATGGTGATCTTGAAGAAGAAATTTATATGGATGTTCCTCCTGGATATAATGTTCCCTCACAACCGAGTGTTGTATGTAAACTACAACGCTCACTGTATGGATTAAAACAATCACCCCGTGCTTGGTTCGGTAGGCTTAGCCTAGCAATGAAGAGCTATGGCTACACTCAAAGTGACACAGACCATACATTGTTCTTGAGACGACATCAAGGAAAGGTAACATCTTTAATAATTTATGTGGATGACATGATTATAACAGGGGATGACATAGAGGAGATCTCTAAACACCAATTCAGGGAAAAGGCCCAAATCTTCAGATACAAGAACCACCTTTGTTTACTTATGTTGGATCCAAAGAACCATCTTTGTCTAATAGTTCCTCATGTTGGATCCATAACTCTCACTCGATCTCGATCTCCACACGAGATTTGGTAGAGCACGACATGTCGACTATCAACGGGGCAGAGGGGAGACCGTCCTTTTATTAACACACACGCCCCCCGGTCATAGATTGACATACAAAGTCACATCTCGGCTATCAACGCGGCGGAGAGGTGACCGTCCTTATCAGCCTCATCTCTTTCTCTCATGTTACATATGGATATACAAAGTTACGTAGCCGATTTTTTAACACGACCCGCTTGCTCAAATGTCTGCACGCCATGTGTGATGTCACGATATTGATCTTAATAACTTCAAGAAAAAAAAATATTTTCGCTGGTGTCCTCGTGCTTTGTGATTTCTTTAATGACGTGATCCTCAAGCCAATGAGGATCCAGTTACCACCAACAGCTTGCAGCTAATCAATTCCTAAACCCCGACCCCCAAAAAAAAAATTCCTAATTAGTGATTAATTAAATCATCTTTCTAGGTAGAAACCAAACCAAACCAATAAACCATGGCACATAATGGTGGAAAGTTGGAACTGAAAACAAAGCAAAAAGAGACGTGAAGCTTTCAATGAACCGAAACGCTTTGGAAAAAGCCTTCGTCCCCCCACTTTTCTCTCGATCTGTGGTTTGACCCGGGATGGGTTTGACCGTATGCTTCTTTCCTTCGACGTAGCTCCCAGGGCCACCCCGGCCTCCCGCTTTCCGCCGCGTCGCCGTGTCTTCCGATATCGACCAGGAGGAGGAAGGAGAAGGGGGTTTCCTGGGCGACGACGGGGGTCACGCCTTCTCCCCCGACCTCAAGTTCTTCGTGGGCAACGTCGACAGCTCGCCGGCTTGTTCGAGAGCGCTGGCAACGTCGAGATGGTCGAGGTAATTGGTCTCCTCGGATTTGGAGACAAATGATGAGTTTTTCACCATGTGTTTTGATGTTTTTGGTTTTGGGCGTTTACTTCATTTCTAGAAAATTGCATTTTCTCGGCCATATGTGCTTTTAACCAAGTGGAGTTCGAGGTTGAAACGTGTTATATAGAATGTGAAAATCTCTTTTTTCCCTCTTCTCTGGCAGGTGATTTATGATAAAGAAATCGGCAGGAGCAGGGTTTTGGGTTCGTGACCTTGTCCTCGGTGGAGGAAGTTGAAGCTGCTGCTCAGCAATTCAATGGCTATGTGGGTATTTAAGACCGAGTCTTATCTGTTGTTCTTTATGTTTTGCTGAAGTTACTGTTCTTCATGTGAGGTTGTCGGGGGTGATATTGTTTAAAATGCTTATTTTTTTTTTTGATTGGTGTGATGTAATTGCGCCAGTACTTTAAAAGGATATGCCTCCATAGTGTCTTCAAATAGCTATAAAGATCTCTCAAGGCATATTTACAACGAATTATTTAACTTTCTGAGAGAAGATATAGTTTCCATGACTCTTGCTCCAATTTACATTACGATAGGTGGTTTCTTCGAGTTACATTAATAGGTGGTGTTGTGTTATAGACTTATTAGCTGCTTCTAGAAGTCAATGTCTTTGTTGCAGTGTGATTGAAATCTTACTTTGAGAAAGTTTGACACTTATCATGCAGTTGAATGCTACTCCTACTTGACTATCCTCCATTGCCTAATTAAAAGATTGAGCTATCTTACTGAATCTAACCAAGAAGCTATGGCATTGGGCAGGAACTCGACGGAAGGGCTTTGAGGGTTAATTATGGACCGCCTCCTGCTAGGAGGGACAGTCCACCACCTTGAATGGGTAGTGGTAGAGGCAACCTCTCATGGGCTGTTGATGATCTGGCACTTGAAACATTGTTCAGTGAGCAAGGAAGGGTTTTGGAAGCCAAGGTGGTCTATGACAAGGAGAGCGGTCGGTCAAGGGGTTTTGGCTTTGCATCTTACGCTATTGAGTCCTTAAATGGCGTGGTAAGCATAACATAACTTTCTCAAAATGATCCCTGTAGTTGAAGCGCGACATTCTTGTTATTACAGTGATGGAATATTCCTCCTGATAAGAATTCTTGTTTCTCTTTTCTTCATTCAAAATCTTTCCATGTTGGGCTCTTGTCGAAGATAACATTCTTTTAGATGCATAGTGCTGTGTTGATGTGGATTTCGAATGGTTGCATAATGTAATTTCTGTTCTGTGTGTTGAGTGCTGTTACATGGCTATAGTTTCTGTAAAAGAAATTAACTAAGCAACACTGTTCTTTATTGGTATTTGGTGCATGCTCGTCTACATTTTTTTGCTCTGTTATGTCGATTTTAACGGTTCGCATCTTTAGTCGCCATGATGGTTATGAAATTTTATCCCGCAATCTGAGATGAAATTTGCTTGTGTCCTTACCAAAAAAAAAATTTGCTTGTGTATGCCATGGTGAAGTTGCTTGTGCGCTGACCGCCTGGCTAAATTGAACCTTCTGTCTTTTCCCTTGATTGCAAATATGTCTGTAACCATCATGTATCTACTATCACCACCTTTGTTGTCGACTGTTAAGTTGGATTCAAGTTCACCTATAAATCTTCATTGATGCAGGACCTGAATGGAAGGGCAATTCAAGTCACCCATGCAGAAGCGCCAATTTTGAGCCTAGGTAGTATGTTAAGAACATTAGATTACACTGTCGATGTGGCTCTTGAACTATGGATATGGGGGCTGGAAATGTCTGTTCTTTGTATAGAGGAGCGGGATTGTTGGAGCTGTCATATTTCAAATGTTTCACGTGAAACTAGAGAGAACTCTGGATTCTAGTCTTTCCAGGGAGCCTTGAAGTGCAAGTGCTTTTCCTCATGGCCTGATGATCCAGAGTCGCGTCACCAGAGTACGATATTACGCGGCTGGAAGCTGTAACGATGGCTATCGCAGCGAAATTTGCAAGCCCTGCTCTGACCTCGACAGACAGCTTACCTGGCCTTCTTGACCTTATAGTAGAGTTTTGAGAGACAGGGGATGCCATATCTTGGTGCTGTGTTCTTGGATTTTATAGTTCCTTTTTAGAACATGATCAGTCTGACCACTTTTGCAAGAATTATTGAGTTGTTTACATACTTATTAGGAATCGCGTACCAATTCCAGAATAATAATCCAAGCAAACAATCCACACTAGCAAAATGTAATAATAAAAGAACAGAATCAGAAGAACACAACAGAGAATTTGTTATCGAAGTTCACCCAAACTTGGGCTACGTCTCCGCGCAGAGGCACTCTGCGAATCCACTAGTCTTTTAGAAAAGTAGGAATACAATTGATGATCTTCTCACAAGATCGGGACACAAAGAGATTGAGAACATTCAAGAATGTCGTCACGGCTCTTTTTTTTTTCTTTTTCTCTCTATTCGCTACTTTGCGCTTCAGTACTTTGCGCTTCTCTCTCTTTCTCTCTTTTTCTTGACGGCTACTACCTATATATCCCCAATATATGAGGTATAGCTTTTTGACCTAGAAGCAAAAAAAGGAGAAAAGACAAAAAAAAAAAAAAGCCCTTAAAATAATACTTTTGGCTTCACACGCCAATAATCTCCCACTTGAAAACAAATATATCTGATGCACCAAGCAACTTTGCATCCATCCTCTTCCAAAACTTATAACTGGAACTTGTGCCTCTGCGATACTCCTCATCAATTAACATGGAGTAATACCAATAGTAGTAGTACATAAAGTATGCTTCTCTCTGTCTACTACCTTGGTAAACATGTCAGCTGGATTCTTTGTGTCACACCCCGAGCCCCGGGCGAGCGACCATCCCTTCCCAACGTCAGGTCAAAGGATGATGTCCCAGGCAGATCATCGACCCATTTCTTTTGTCTTATAATTAAGCACATGCGGAAGTGAACAACAACCCCAGACAACAACGACAGGGATAGAAAGAATAGGAACTACAACAAACAACAACAAACCCTTTTCATTATTTGCTTGATTAATTCACATTACACACATAATTTACACGAGTCCTCCTCGGACCGATCCCCCTTAGACCCACAAAAAGATACCGGGTCGGGTCGGGGCGCACTAGTCGATAAACTACTACTACACTACCAGCTATACACAAACAACCTCCAAAGCTCCTCCGCAGCCTCTCCAAAAACCCCCGGGCCAACAACACCGGGTCAACCCTGGTAACCAGGCGGCGAATCTGGATCCTCCTCCTCCGAACTTAGATCTGGGTCCACGATCTCCCCATCCGGCATTTCAGCCTCCGTTGCGTCCCAAGTCTGGACTATTGGACCCGCACCCAGGGGTACATCAAACCCCCGAATCGGTCCTATGGGAACACCAGTCCGACACATGAACCAGGCCTTAAAGAGGTGGGCCACATAGTGTGGCAACCCCTCGTCAACCCAGACTGTCGTGACATGTTGTTCCCATATGTCCTCAGAATTAGTGACGTGACGGCGATGAAGTACCGTCGTGAGTTCGATCGGGACGCCAAACCTAACGTTGCGCGCGGCCATCACGAGGACCTGAAAGGCGATCAACCAAAGCGCATGAGATATGAATCTCAGCGGGTCAACGCCTAAGTCCGATTAGGACGTTGATCACGACCTAACCATTCTATCGATCTAATCTCAACCTCAGAACAACAACCACATGCAACGTACCTCGCCTGGAGCCATGCGATAGGTACAACATAATAATGAATAAGCAATGCATCAACCAATCAGCCAGAACACTCAGCAATGGTCATGCATTATGCAACAAACGCGTTCCGGTCAGCCGGCCAAGAGATACCCCACTCTCGCCAAAGCACAGCCTCGCTGCTAGTACTCTTCCGGATTAACCGGGCGTCGTCCTACTACGTTACAGCGACGGCATCCGATGGCTCCCTCAAGACCCCTAAGGCGAGCACACCAGGGATAATTCCAGGAGGGACTACGGACCAACACCAGTTGCGACCGGCATCTCATCAGCCGTGAAATCCGGACGGTCCGTCGCCGGGCACGGACTGACAGGCATCCAATAAGCCGTGGAATCCCGGACTGTACGTCGCCGGCACACAGACTTATCAGGCGGCGACCCATGCCAACAAGGGTATCGCCCGTGCCCCCAGTTACGTTAGGGTGACACCGTGAAACAACTGCATGACCTCGCGCTCAAAACAGGCTCTCAAGCCAAATCTCATTTTTGATGCTCAAACCTGGCCCACGGCCAATTTCATGCTCAAACTTGGCCAATGGCCATTTTCATGCTCAAACTCGGCCAACGGCCATTTTTACATTTAAAACTGGCCCACGGCCATTTTCACACTCAAATCTGGCCCACGGCCCATTTCACACTCAAATCTGGCCCACTGCCATTTTCACACTCAAACCTGGCTCACGGCCAATTTCACATTCAAACCTCAATTGGATCATGCGAATAATCAATTCCCATTTAATATGGCATTTCGATCCTAGTGTGATCATTCAGCAATTTAATGCGCAATCAACACTCAGTCCGATCCACGATCGGACGCCACAAACTAGGCACAACAACATGCAATTAACCATGGTAACTATTCCACCTAACCACGGTTAATGCAACTAACCACAGTAGTTAATTAATCTACCACAGTTACTATTTAATTTAACTATAGTAACTAATTAATCTAACCACAGTTAACTAACTAACCCAGGTAACTATCTATTAACTATTTAATCTAATTACGGTAACTATTTAATCTAATTACGGTAACTAATTAATTAATCTAATTAGTGCAATTAACGGCATAATCAGGGATTAGGGGTTAACTCACTCCTAAACTGGCGGCGACTGGCGGCGAGCGGCGGCGACGGCGGCGGCTGCGGCGAATTTTCCGGCGACGCTCCTACGGACTCTCCTCGTCGATTCGGACGCAACCACGGTGTCAGATTTCCAAAACGACAATCGGACGACGACGAACGGCGGCTGGACAGCGGCTGGAATACGGCCAAACGACGGAAACGGAGCTCAACGAGCGGCCGGCAAGCTCGGCGGAGCTTCGGCCAAGTTCCGGCGGGTCCAAGGGGGCTCCGGTGAAGCTTGGCGGACGACGGCGAGGCTCGGCGGTCGACGGGCAGCGGCTGAACAGGGGCGGCAGCGGCTCGGCTGGGGCGGCACGGCGACGGCGAGGGCTAGGCGGGGCGCGGGACGGGCGGCCGGCGGCTCGGCGGGCGACGGCGGTCCACGGCGAGGTGAAGAAGATGAAGATGAGATGAAGATGGGATGAAGATGGCGTGGAAGGGAGGGGCTGCCAACGTGAAAATGAAAGGGAAGAAGAGAGAGAAAGGGAAGAGAGAGAGAGAGGAGAGAGAAAATGGTCTTGAGGGGCAAAAATGTAATTTCAATGGTCCAATGGCAATTTGGTAATTTCACTAAAGTCAAAAAGGTGATATGACTTGGCATTTAAGAGGTGGGGCCCGCGGTCATTCGGTATTAATTGTTTCTGGCGTACATGAATAATATCTGAGGGTATTTCGGTAATCTGACGATTTTAAGACTGGTTCAGAATATTTGGTTCAGGGTCTACACGAGCGCGAAGGAATACGGCGAAGACTAATTACGGCGCGACTAATCTAATCGAACTATAATTATCTACGCTTCGATCGACGACAAACGATCCTCAGATCGAATGATTCCGCGTCCGACAAATGTCACTCAATTCCAACAGTCCAATATTATTCATTGAATAAACCTTGCAATTCCGGGACGTCACACTTTGAGCCATCAATCTTCTGTAGCTTTAACTCGTTATCTTTCAATGCTGACCTGATGAAGTGATAACGCTTCTCGATATGTCTATCCTTGAGTGATAAGCTGCATTCTTTGCTAAGTGCACTGCACTTTGACTATCACTCCATAGTGTGCTCACTGACTGCTTTTGATGTAGCTCCTCCATGTAATCTTGTAACCACATGATTTCCTTAGAGGCTTCCGTGATCGCCACGTACTCTGCTTCTGTCGTCGATAGAGCCACTACTTTCTGTAGTTGAGATACCTAACTCACTGCTGTACCTGCAACTGTAAAGACATATCCAATGGTACTCTTACCACTATCTCGATCACCTGAGTGATCTGCATCCACATAACCCTGCAATTCTAGAGATGTACCTCCATAACAAAGAGAGTAATTTGATGTACATGCTAGATATCTCAATATCCATTTTACTGCATTCCAATGCTCTCTGCCCGGGTTCTGCAAATATCGACTCACAACTCCCACTGCCTGTGCAATGTCTAGTCTTGTGCTCACCATGGCATACATCAAACTTCCCACTGCTGACGCATACGGCACTGCCGCCATCTCATCTTTCAAAGCCTGAGTACTCGGACACATATCCTTGGAAAGTTTGAAGTGACCCGCTAAAGGAGTTAGCAACCGGTTTTGCCTTATCCATGTTAAATCTCTTTAACACCTTGTGCACTTAGTCTTCCTGCGACAACCATAATTTCTTATTTTTCCTATACCTGATGATTTTTATGCCTAAGATCTTCTTGGCCTCTCTCAAGTCTTTCATAGCAAACTGCGATGCTAACATCCTCCTTACTTCTGCGATTCTCTTCATATTAGAACTAGCCACTAGCATGTCATCAACATATAAAGAGAGATACACAATATCACCATCGTTATACTTGCGAAAATAAACACAATGATCAGCTTCACAGTGTGCAAATCCTTTTTCTTCCATAAAACCATCAAACTTTAAGTACCATTGTCGCGGAGCTTGCTTTAAGCCATACAAGCTTTTCTTCAAGCAACACACCATGTGTTCTTTACCTTTGACCTCAAAACCTTTCGGTTGTGCCATGTATAACTCTTCATCTAGATCACTATGCAAAAACGTTATTTTTACATCTAACTGCTCGAGATGAAGATCCTCCACTGCAACTATACTCAGCAAAACTCTGATTGATGTCATCTTCACTACTGGTGAAAATATCTCAGAGTAGTCGATCCCTTCTTTTTGAGAAAAGCCCTTTACTACAAGTCTCGCCTTGTATCTGATACTACCGCCAGCTTCATTTTTAATCCTGTACACCCACTTGTTTAACAAAGCCTTTTTACCAGTGGGTAACTCGGTTAACTCCCAAGTTTTGTTCTGAAGTAACGAGCTCGTCTCGTCTTTCATGGCACTCTCACACTGCATGTGAGATGTGTCTTTCTTTGCCTCATCATAAGTCTCCGGCTCTCCCGAATCTGTATATAAGACATGGCTCAGAACAATATTAGCTAATGGATAAAAAATTACCTTTGGCTTTCTCACACATGTAGATCTCCTCAAAACAGATACTTTAGGGTTGTTAGTCTGTTCCGGATCACCGCATTCCTCTTGAACTGCCTGCTCATTAATAATGTGTTCTTCTTGAACCTCCCCTTCAGGTGCACTCTGATATGCTGAAATCATCTTCACAGGAATTGTGTCCAGCTCAACATATTCTAGTTCTACTGCCATCTCATGCTCTGTCTGACGATCTTTGTACATCTTTTCTTCATGGAACACCACATTCCGACTGCGAATGACTTTGTTATTCTCATAATCCCAAAGCCTATATCCATATTCATCGCTGCCATATCCGATAAAGACGCACTTCTGGGACTTAGCATCAAGCTTCTTCCTGTCCTCTTTGTCAATCAAAGCATATGCAATACAACCAAAAACTTTTAGATATGAATAATTGACATTTTTACCTAACCATTGTTCTTGCGGTATTCCTCCATCCAGCGCACAAGATGGACTCCTGTTAATCAAATATACAGCTACATCAACTGTAACAGCCCATAAGCGTAACGGGAGACCCGCATGTAGTCTCATGCATCTTGCACGCTCCAAAATAGTCCTGTTCATCCTTTCAACTACACCGTTCTCTTGAGGAGTTCTAGGAACAGTCTTCAACCCATGTATGCCTTCCTGGCTCAAATATTCTGCAAATTCATTGCTCGTGTATTCACCACCATTATCAGACTTCAGAGCTTTAATCTGATAACCTGTCTCTTTTTCTACCATGTTTTTCCATATTTTGAAAATCCCGAATACTTCTGATTTTTCTCTGAGAGCATAGACCCAAGTCTTTCTTGTCGCATCATCAATGAAAGTGACAAAATATCTCTTGCCACCATAAGAGAGTTCCTGAGCCGGTCCTCACACATCAGTATGAACCAACTCTAGCTTTCGCCCTTTATTCTGTCTCCCAGTCAATTGAAAACTAACTGCTTTTTGTTTTCCATAAATGCAACTCTCACAGAAATCTAACTCAACTTTTTGCAAACCTGGAAGCAACTTTCTTGAGTGTAACTGCTTTACACCCTTTTCACCAAGATGTCACAAACGATAATGCCAAAGAGTAGATAAATTACCTGTAGCCGCTGTAGTTGCAACCATATCACTAATATTGTCTCCCTGGAGAAGATAAAGTGTACCCGTACGCTTTTCTTTTGCTACTACTCATGCCCCTGAGGTTATCTTCCACTCTCCGCATCCAAAAGCTGTTACCATGCCTTCTTGGTCAAGTTTACTAGTTGAAATCAAATTTTTCTTCAACTCGGGAATATGTCTGGTTTCACGCAAAATTAGACGTCCTCCGTTTGAGATGTTCACAATCACAGTTCCTTTTCCTACAATCGGACACATGTGGCCGTTTCCCACAACCACTTGCCCAAAATCTCCATTGGCATAATCAGTAAATATATCTCTTTGCGAGGTGCAATGAAAAGAAGCACCAGAGTCAAGAAACCACTTATCTGTCGCCAAATCAAACCCTACAGACAAACACAAGTTTTCTAGCAAAGGTTCATCGCTTACCACATTAGCCCCTTGATTCTCATCTCGCTGCTTCTTTTTGTAGGCTTCACACTGAAATCTACGGTGTCCCGTCTGGTGACAAAACCAGCACTCGTCTTTTACAACCTCTCTATTCCCCCTTGATTGTGACCTACCACGCCCGCTGAATTTTCCTCTGCTTTTACTTCTCCCACGGTTCTCCACCGCTAGTGCCGTCGAAGATGTAGATGCCGAAAAATTATCTCCACCGGAGACTTTCCTTCGCATCTCTTCATCCATGATACTGCTCACAGCATCATCCAGAGTCAAATCATCCTTTATGGTGCTCGAAATTCCCTACACCGCGGTGTTGTAGCTTTCCGAAAGGGAACATAAAAATAGTAAAGCTTGCAGCTTCATATCTAGATTTATGCCTGCGGATTCCAACTGACTTGTGACCTGTGTAAAATTGTTAATATGCTCTGCAACAGAACCTCTGTCAGATAATTTCATATTAACCAACTTCTTTAGCAAAAATATATGATTTGATGTGAACGACTTTTCATAAATATTCGTTAGAATATCCATGGCTTCTTTTGCAGTCTTCGCTTTCGCGATGTGGTATCCTGTCTTTTTCGTCAGCCCTAGACGAATCGCACCTAACGCCTTTCGATCAAGAATTTTCCATCCCGATTCTGCTGTCGGATCCACTTCCGCGAGTTCGGGTTTCCAACCCTCAAGTGGCGCATAGAGATCTTTCTGATAAAGATAGTCCTCTATTTGGAGTTTCCACCATCCGAAATCCTACCCATCGAACTTATCGATTCTGATTTTATCTTCTGCCACACCGTTTGCTTTCAATCGAACGTCACCGAAAAACCCTCGATGTTCTCGATTAGCCAACCCAGGCTCTGATACCAGTTGTTAGGAATCGCGTACCAATTCCAGAATAATAATCCAAGCAAACAATCCACACTAGCAGAATGTAATAATAAAAGAACAGAATCAGAAGAACACACTAGAGAATTTGTTATCGAAATTCACCCAAACTTGGGCTACATCTCCGCGCAGAGGCACTCTGCGAATCCACTAGTCTTTGAGAAAAGTAGGAATACAATTGATGATCTTCTCACAAGATCGAGACACAAAGAGATTGAGAACACTCAAGAATGCCGTCACGGCTTTTTTTTTTTTTCTCTCTCTATTCGCTACTTTGCGCTTCTCTCTCTCTCTTTTTCTTGACGGCTACTACCTATATATCCCCAATATATGAGGTATAGCTTTTTGACCTAGAAGCAAAAAAGGAGAAAAGACAAAAAAGCCCTTAAAATAATACTTTTGGCTTCACACGCCAACAATACTTATCGAAGTGTTTGTATGATTTCGATTTCATACTTGCAGGGAAATATGCATTGAAGTAAAAAAAAGTATGCCATAGTTTTACAACTTAAGTAGATTTCTTAGATTGTTAGAACAGATCGAAAGAGTATGTTGCTGGGATCTTGTGGTAAGGAAAGAAAGGCAGGAGTTGACTGTGTGAAGCTTTGGTGAACTGTGGGAATTTCTATGTTCATATGATTGACCAGACATGCCACACGCTTTTTGAGCTCGCATCCTCAAACCCCCGCTATGTTCAACCCCCTTCGGTCCGTTTCCTTCCCCGGCGGTTTCGCCAGATCCATCACCATCTTCACCTCCGGGCCGTAATCCTTGCTCAGCTTCACCGTGTTGGAGGCGATCTGGAGGCCGGCGAAGTCGTGCCTCAAGCGACATGACACAAATATGATGCAGCGAGTTACTATGGCACTTGTGATGCATCATTAGAGATGTGCTGTGCAATCTGATGCGGCCAAAATGAAAAGTTAGGTATAAGAGAAATGTTACCCATTAATTGAGAAAAAGTAAGAGTAAATACTCTGATCCATAGATTATTAAGACATTTCATAGCTTAAAATAAAGTTAATTAGTCTTATTAGAAAAACACCATTCGAATGCAGTACTTACATGACATTGCAACTGCAAGAATCTTAATTTCCTTTTTGCTTTTTCGTTTCTGCCGTAACGTGCTTCGAACTTCGTATTGACGCCAACAAATTCAGAAACGAAATGATCCACTACTAACGAAATGAATGCTGTCACTATATTTGTCCATAAACTAATCTTACTTGATGCGAACTCACGTCATGCTAAATGAAAGCCGCAACAATTCTATCTTTGAATGGTGAAACAAAAATCCTAAATCTATTGCACGTTACTAATTTATTCATAGAACTTTCAATTGGGTCAATTTAATTATAAACTTTTTCAGTACCACTTTAGTCCATACGACCAATTTAGATCGGAAATCGCTTATGTGGACGCCGGTTGTCTTACGTGGCACGACTAGCTCTCACACGGACATTTTTTATTATATATAATTGGTATTTTTTCTCTCTCTTTTTTCCCTTTCTGTTTTTTTCTTTTCCTATTCATTTTGACGATAGCCGGCGTGGCAGAAAGAAAGAGAAGGGAAAGAAAATGAAAGGAAAAGAGAAAACGAAAATCATATAAAATTATTTAAAAAATGTTCATCTTAACGTTACGTTAGCCGTGCTACGCAGGATCTTTAAAGAAGTACAAGAATTGTATTGTAATTTTGCTTATATGAAAATATATCTTTTATAGGTATATGATGACGGTCATGAACCGGAACTCGCTCAAATGGGTCATGCATGAATTGACCGACCTTCCGAGATCCAAGAACAAGAGAATGGTCAAAAGTCAAACACCCTTGCTCTCTCAAGTTTGTTATGCTTTCTACGCGAATACGTTTATCAAACTGAACTTTGATAAGTAAATTTAAAAAAAAAAAAAAGAATTATGAAAATCACCTTGATGATTACTCTTAGTTACATTCCGTACTATCTAAAGTCCAAACATGTATTTGGCCCCCAAGAGAAAGAAAGTTTGAAGAATATATTTTACACCCTTCAATTTCAAAGTTTTATTTATGCCCTTTAATTTCAAAACATCTTATTTAATAAGCGCGCCCTAAACATATGTTGAACATATTTAATAAGAAATGCTTTGATTCTCAAAATGCTAATTAAATGTAATAACAAATGGTTTCGATTCTCAATATTACGAACTTTGCTTATTTGACAGCTTAAAAATTGCCTAAAGACTTCGGCTACTAATTTACAATTTACATATATATATATATTCATTTCTGAAGTTCAAACAAAGATTTAGAATTCCTTTCCTCTAATTTTCGTAATATCCTATCTTTACTTCTCTCTCAAGTTTGTTATGCTTTCTACGTATTTTATGGCCTTGATATCATCCCAGATATATTTGACCAGTTTTTTTTTTTTTTTTCATTTCTGAAGTTCAAAAAAAAGATTTCGAATTCCTTTCCTCTAACTTTCTTTCGTGATATCTTATGTTTACTTCTCTCTCAAGTTTGTTATGCTTTCTACGCATTTTATAGCCTTGATATCATCCCAGATATTCGAACTTTTGGTCTATCCACTCTCTCTCTCTCTCGTTTTCAAGGATGGACTTGGGTGTTGTCATTTTCAAATAATAGATCGTTAGTTATTCTCTCCCGGAAACAGAGGACAGGGAACATAAAAGAGAGAGAAAGACGAAAAGAAAGAACAGAGGAGAGAAAAACAAAAACAAAAGACAAGAAACGAGCAAGCGCCTCTGCATCTGCATCTGCATCTGCCTCTGCCTCTGCCTCTGCCTCTGCCTCTCAAGATGAGTTTCGTGTTTTTTAGCGATCCGAGGTAAGGCTATCTACATTGTGCCTGTTTTCAGCTCCAAGCTTTAGCTGAAAATAGACTGCAGTTCCCTTGTGTTTAACATTAACGAAATCAATTTTCTTGGTGTGTCACAAGCACACTCTGTATCATATCATTTCCCATGAAAAGAGAAAATGATGGTTTGCAATATTTTTGTGAACCAAACATACTCGAAGGTTTTTTGAGGCTTTCCCTTTGGGTTCTGCAATTTAAGAAATGTGATTCTTTTAATAGTGTGTGAATTCTACACAATGCGATTCTTCTGTAGGAACTTGCTTCAATATGCAAAAGAGATGAAGCTAAAATCAAGTTTTTACTTATGTCAAGCAGTACTGCCTAACAGAAAGAAAGGACAATATCTCAACACGAATTGCCGTTACCTTGTGATCCCTTTAGAGAATAAGGCTTAATTTTATTGTGTTAAACAGAAATTGAAAGGTTCTTATTCAAGTCGTGTCATGACACTGATAAGTTGGATGATGTGTACCTAAATGGATTGCAGGGAAGCCTTCAGATGTGACAGGCTGGGTCGAGAAATTTTAGGGATTGCGAAACCAGCTGTAATGATTCTGGCGGCTAATCCAGTCGCATCCAAGATTCACATGGCCATCCTTGGTCGGTTAGGTATGACGATTAAGTGATTGAGTCAACGTTTTTGCACATGAACCCTATGTCATGTCATGGTTATATATAATAACTAGTTGAATTGTTAACTTGGTTTTGGTAATTGGAGTATTTCTTACAACATCTTTAACTGCCAAAGGTCAATAGCATGCAAATGCTTTTGGGTTTCGTGTGGCTGAATTCACCTAGAGTCAATGACTCATTGTACTGGCATCTAGTAGGTGTGATAACCGGATGACTCTAACGCATAGCAACTTTGTCATGGGCAGGTTCAGTGGAGCTCAAAGCTGTAGAAGCTTCTAACACCGGATATAATCTAGCTGTGAACGTTCTTACATTCGCTCTGGCCAGTATAACAGCTTCCTTTGTTGCCAAGGAGAAAACCCTTGGAACAACACGTGCTGACCGGGCCACAGGTAGAAAAAGAGCATCTAGACTTTAATAAGTGTGAGACATTATAACGTGTAGCAACTTTATCATGGGCAGGTTCCGTGGAGCTCGCACGTGTAGGAGATTCTATCACTAATGATGAAGTGGTTCCAGCAGAAGGTACGTTCCAATTATCTTGTTAGTTTCACCATTTAACTAGGTCTCTAATGACTGTACTTTTTTTTTTTACCAGATTTAAGCAGGGAAAGGAACCATGTACCTTCGGCATCTACAGCACTATTAGTTGCCGGGTTCCTTGGTGTCTTGCTAATGTTATCTGCAATTTTTGGTGCTGAAACCTTCTTGGTTTTTAGGGGGTTTGAATCTGTAAGTTTCTTAATTGTCTCCTTTTTGAACTTTTTTAACCGGTAAAAATCACTCGAGTGTAAAGTGTGATTAGATGATATAACATATGAAAGACAAGCAACCTTCCACTGATTCCGATTTTTAGGGTGTCTCTCTGAAGGAACGTGATAGAGTTAGACTTATACCCCGATACCTGGAAACCCCTTCTGGCCACTAGCCATAAGCAACAAAGCACCAAGCTACATCCCAAACAGACATTGTCAAAGACACTCGTGATAGTTTGCATGCGCATATAGACAAACAACAATGAAACACAAGTGGCTTAGGGCAACTAATCATTTACCGTTCTACTATTAGATTTGTAGCAGTGACATTATAGACATTTGGTCTAGCTATCTTTATTTTCCCCTTGATCATTTATTCTCTCTCTCTCTCTTTTAAAGTAACATTCAGCTGAGAACCCAATCTATAAGCCTTGACACTGCAGTAACTAATTGCACTTGTTGCTGATTTGGATAGGGTTCTCCCAAGCTAACCTTCGCTGCAACGTATTTGACAATAAGATCCATAGGCGCTCCTGCTAATCTACTTTCATGTGCAATGCAAGGCGTCTTTATAGGCTTCATGGACACAACAACCCCTCTTTGCGCCACTGGTATGCGACAAAATATTCTTACTCTTACTCAAAAAGTTATATCTGCATATGAGTGATTGTCATTTAGTTTAGACAGCATTTATTTTCGTAAGAACTTAAAAGTACGGAGAAATGGGCTCACAATGTATACATAACATATTTCTTAATACTTCGCGTTGTGCGTAAATCAGTCTGATACAATTAGATGACTAGAAGCAGGAATGCCAGAACAAAAGAATAGGAAGAAGTGCAATAAATGAGGTGTCACGATTTGAAATCTACAAGAATGCGTTGATAAAAGGTTTGAAAAACTGTTTTTATTCAAAAGTTTAACCTGTTAGAAAATAGGTCCACATTATTAACATAGCAACATGTCCTAATAATTACCCCCATAATGTTAAGTTTTATATCAGATGCGGAAGCAAATTTGATGTATCTAACATAGAGTAAGAACGTGTTTATGATGAAAGTGCCTGAGACAAGGAGAAATCACCTATCGACTAAAAGAGACAGAAGAAAGCAAATGATTGTAGATTAGTTAGAGCTGTTCTATTGGAGCTTCAAAGCATCAGATTTTCCAATTATTTGAAGTCTAAGCTGGAGAAGCGTGCTTTTGTGGGAAATCTTGTCAACGAAAAAGACTGATAGTCATTATATCTTACATAATGCACCATTACAAAATCCAGAATGCCTCAAATTCCTTGTTGAGAAAGTTTACGATTCTACTGACGGTGAGTTCTATCATATTTGTGTATTTCTTTGTCAGTTGACTGACACTATTATACTGACTGGATTATAGGATGATATGTCTGGCTAAAATGTGGAGTTCCTGTCCCCGATAAAGTCATTACAAGTTCCTTTTCTAATTAACTTATGCCGGAAAATAGAAAGAAATCGAATGTTTTAAGCTAGGAAAACAAGTACAATTGGAGGGTCTGGAGATTTCCCATCTTGCATTTTACAAAGTCATCATTTGTAGGGTAAACTGGTGCTTCATTACTACACTGAAGTTACTGGTCTTTCTTTGTGGCTTGGCAAATTAAGAACTATGTTTATTTCTTGGTAGTTGTTCGACTGTTTATTTGTTTGGTTAATAATAGTTGCAGGAGAGCTCGCAAATATTGCATTACATCCGATGCTCATCTTTGGTTGCCATTTGGGGGTTAGTGGTGCTGCCATTGCACATGCTGTTTCCCAGTGAGTAGTGCCATCCATCCATCCATTTTTCTTTTTGGTTCTGTATTTATGTTTCCAGAAGTCAAATTGAACCATATATTCATATACGTTTCATAATGTCTTAAAGTATTGACAATCGACCATATACTCTATGTTTCTAAATGATCTTGTGATTTCACCAGGTACTTGATCTTTGGTATTCTTCTATGGAGGCTGATCAAGCAAGTTGATCTCTTGCATCCGAGCTTCAAAGACATGCATTTATGTGAGTTTATAAAGAAAGGTCAGTGAATATTCCTGCATGAGCAAATGCCCATTGATACATGTATCAACTAAACAATTTTATCGCTTTGTCTTCTTCCTTACTTAGACAAAGGGATTAGAGCTGCCCTTTAGGTTTTACCTTTGTCTAATATGAATAGTGATAGTTTATTTGCTCATAGTTTCGTAGCCATGTGCCCCCAGTGTCACAATACAGAAAAAGCTGCCATAGGGACAAATTTGATTGTCTTTCGTGTTCGTATTGCAAAAAACTCTTTTCCGAAATTTGGGAATACCACTAATTCTAAATGAATGCTTGTTTTCGTTCGTAGGATTTCTTATGTCGCTAAGGGGGGTCGCTCTCGTATCCTGTTTTAGCTTTGCTTCCCAGTTGGCTTCAGGGCTGGACTCGACACCTTGGGGTGCACTTCTGACATGCTTAAAGATTTGGACGGCATCATCAGTTATTGCTGATGGTTTGGCTGTTGCTGGACAGGTAAAACTGCTTCCTTGAATACTTATTGAAAAAAGGAGCACTTCCTCAGTGTGAAGGTTTAGGTCTTCTTGAACAGCAAGATGAGATTTCTCGGAAGTGCTGTTCCCTTTCTTGAAAAAATGTTGTTCCACATCTAGAATTCTGTTTTTTTCCTCCCTTCTATACTTTTTAGTTTGATCCAGTTCCGAACTTGCTTTAAAATGGTCATTATCCACTTGAGCATATTAGAAAGATCTCAATTAGAGGACATAGAGTAGCTTGGTCTCTAAGACCAAAAGAGATGAGGAATATTAGAGGTACCAATCGTGGGTTGAACTTGTGAACTGGAGCTATTTTTCAGCTGCTAGTATAACATATTTAAAGGATTTGCCACCAGCTTCTTTAAACCACCTAGCTAGTAGCAAAATGCAAAAGGGAAGTGCGATCCATTGCATTAGCAGGTAGTTGTCATTCGAGATTCTTGATAACTTTGATAGGAGAGGGTCTTAACATAGAGGAAACTACTTCAATAAAAAATATTAGAACACTCAAACGGGAACTTTTTGGTCATGATTTTCATGATGTTTGATTTTACTAAGTAAAGGAAGTATGTTCCTTTGAAAGTTGTCTTGTTGGCTGCAAAGATTGTGCTATAGCCTCCTCATATGTGCGACTGATCATCCTTTATCTTATAACATCTGTCGTCAGCCTTGTATTGATCATTATAGAAGTTCTTCTTAATGTTGTAATGTGCAATGTCCTGCAATGTCGGTAGTGATTATTGACTAAGATGTCCCTTCTCTACTAATAGGCAATCCTAGCAGGTGCGTTGACAGAGAAAGATTATAACAGGGCAACGGCGGCTACGTTTAGGGTATTGCAGGTACTTATATAATGAATCAAAATTGACTTTTTGAACCACCTGATTTTGAGAATTGGAGATTTCCGAGAGTAGAGAAAAAAAGGAAACAGTTGAAATTGCTTAAAGTGATAGACTGAATGATGAGAAGTATTGGAGCATGAAAACAAAAAACGTGAGCAAGTATTCAACACAGTAGAAAGAAGCATCATACCCATTTAATCTTCGTTTGTTGCATTGTCTCCAAATACACCACATGAGAGAAAGCGATGCAGTACTCCAAGACTTTTTCCGAGATAAAACCAGCATCATATTTCGGGGGAAACATCTAGTTGTTTCCCCCAAGATATTGATTTGGCCAGACTCACGCAAAGGCATTACTTTTGATTACGTCCATAAAGATCACATGCAAGGACAAATACTCACATAGGGTGCACGCCTGCTTTTGCATGTGGCCATACAGACTTATGCACACACTTGGATCCAAAAATGCAAAAGTGTGAACTTTAGTGTGGCTTCCACCCCTATCAGAATGGTTCTAGATATCGGCTAATGTCAGATACTGTTCTCTTGAAAATTTGCAGCAGACACAATGTTGAGATCACTAGCAGGGCGCTGTGCTTTTCACACATGCAGTGCCGTAGCTAACACTTGCTGGTTGCTAGCTAGGCATTCTAACACTTGCTAGTTGATAGCTAGGCATTCTAATTTCACAACTACTAAATCATGCAGATGGGATTTGTTCTCGGCTTGGTGGTCGCCGTGATTGTTGGTGTTGCCCTACTCGGATATGGAGTATTCTCAGAAGATGTCCATGTTGAGCATCTTGTTTTATTGGGCATTCCGGCATGTTCTCTCAAGTAGCTCAATGTCTTACAGAAAAAGATTTCTTGCATAAATGAAGTAATCATCTTAATGTGCATAACAGTTTGTTACAGTTGGACTAGCCATGAATTCCTTGGCTTGTGCCTTTGATGGAATCTACATTGGAGCATCGGATTTCGCGTACTCCGCATGTTCCATGGTAAGCCCCTAAATCTTTGCTACAAGACCCACTTTATTCAGTTCTTGTGACTTCCAAATATGTT
Source organism: Lenwebbia sp. NSW1173648 (assembly GCA_029784005.1). Lineage (NCBI taxonomy): Eukaryota > Viridiplantae > Streptophyta > Magnoliopsida > Myrtales > Myrtaceae > Lenwebbia > Lenwebbia sp. NSW1173648. Next base: position 28,973,504 of record JARCGZ010000002.1, read on the forward strand.
TACTCTTCTCTAACAAGTTTCTGTTTGCAGGTTTTGGTATCCATTATTAGCATTGCTGTGTTATACAATCTCTCTGAGCGTGATGGTCTCTACGGAATATGGGTCGCTCTGACGCTACACGCGGGTCTTCGGACTACATTTGGTTTTTTGAGGTATGATTTCCTTCTTCTTTTTGAAATTTTCCAGGTGAACTCTTTCATTTCTATCTCATGACAAGAATTTCCACCTCAATTGACCATTCTGCCTTGTATTTGTTCTGGAGTGGTTTGATGAAGCACTTAGTTAAGCACCTTGCTGTTTGAATTAATTTATCAACCGGAAACAGAAAGTTAATTTCTAGTATTCATTAGGAGTATTATAGAGTAATAATCCCCCCTACTTAGACAATGTTCATGAGCATGTGAAAGTACAATTTTGCTTTGTTTAATGTGGTTTTGCAGAACTGGACTTGGGATTGGACCTTGGCGCTTTCTCAGGGAAGCACAACTTCAACGGCAATTGTGATTACGAACTTACCTTAGAACTCTTCTTCGATAGTTCGCACCACTTTGGCAACTCGTTTTTATTAATATTTCCGTAAAGGCCATACTTATCTTACATTACACTCTTTCTTTTTGCTTGCTTGGTGGGTCTCCTATTTTACCTTTTCTCTCTCTCTCTCTCTCTCTCTCTCTCTCTCTCTGCATGCAAAATGCGTCTGAGTTCTCCAAGATGAAGCATGGCCATGCCTTCCTTTTTATGATCGTTTAGAAGTTTTCACTGGACGTAAGTTGTTTTCTTGGCATATGCATTCTGCTCATTGGCGCTTTAGCAGAAACTGAAGATAGATATAGGCCTACGCACCTTGAACATGGATGCTCTCTGTTCAAGTCCGGATAGCTTGACAACTCGAATCTACTCAATTAAAAACCCACCAAGCCGAGAATCACCATAAATCTCTGACAACTGAGACTGAAACACTTTTATCTACTGAAATTTTAGACTTTGTCACGACCTTGAATTTTCACCTATAATGAGACTCACGCATTAGTTGAACAGAATATACAGCACAACATCTTTAAGTGCACACACAGGATGTAAAAGTGCAGAGCTGTCTCTTCTTCACAGCAAATTGGAATCTGAATGTTGAGTCACTCAGTCTGATGGTATGGTCAATTCTCCCACAAGTGTTTTACTCCTAGTCAACTTCATAGTCGCAAATGATCAACTCATTTGTGCCGAGTGCTCGAATTTCAATATGATATAGTTAACCGCAGCATGTTAACGTCGCAAGCAAAAGAAGCCTGGCTGCAATCCATACCAAGGTAGTCAGTAGAAAACAAAAGGAGAAGCACGTCAATTTCAAAAATATTCCGGACTTCTTTTGCTCCTCTCATTTTCTTCTTCTTCACAGCCGCTTCAACCATAACCTGTCCAGATTTCGTCCAAATCTGTCTGAAGTTCTGAAAGAACTGATCATTTCTCCAAATTTTAAGCTAATTCCACAGGATTTCATCCCTCTTATACTTATTGCTCTATGTCTTTTTTCTCTCCATTTTTACGCTGCACATCAAGGAAATCTGTCTGGAGGAGTTCAAATCCAATGCGACCCGGACCGTCATCCCGTGTTTCGGCCCTCAACGCCATTACCGGGCTGAACGGCTCTGGCAAATCCGACATCTTCACTCCATCTGCCTTGTGTTGGTCATCACCAATTTGCAGCAAGTTAGGGCTGCGAATCTGCAGGAGCTCGTCTGTAAGCAAGGCCAAGCTGGAATTACTAAAGCCACGGTTTCCATTGTGTACCATAATTCGGATCGGAGTTGGAGTCCGCTTGGCTTTTGCATTATGTCTTATAATCTAAATCCGGATAATAGAGAGCAGACTCGTTTTATCATAATTGAAATGTCACAGAAACGTACTTCACTCATAGTCAAGCAGATAATTATGAAGGCACTATTTATTCGTTGTGGGATGAAACCACAAAGGTATTACATAACTCAACTGCCTCGGCTTAATTATAAAAATGGAAAATTTCCAAACTTTAGTGCAATGAATAGGTCTTCTGGCAACCCTGAGAGCATGAATCCGCACAAGCTCCTACCTTCTTCACGTCCACTTCAACTTTCTTGGTGTCTACATGAGTTCAAATATGAAACAAGAAATTAAAAGAGTCACTTATATCAAGATTGAAATTGATTTTTTTAACAAGAGCATATATCCAAGTCCAAAGAAATGAAATGATTTAGTACACAACCATCCTCTCATAATTAAAATATAACAATGAAACACTGATAGAGAAACAAGATTATACAACGACTTTCTTGGTTTTATGAATCCGATAAGAAGGCATGTTCTCCCTGGACCCTAAGTTAAATTCGGAGCAACTCTCCATGAATTCCGCAGGGCACAAATATGGGAAGGGGTCAAAGAGACAGAACAATGCAGCCTTCCATGTGCACTCCCAAGATGCTTTCGCATCGGCACCTATGAATGAACACAGTATCAGAGCCGCCACGAACATCATTGACCCCATTCCCTTGGATGTTTTTAACTCCACGGCTATTCACACCTAATCTGTGTTGGATGTTTTAACAGGTTTGAAGTATTTAAATGTGATGGCTTTGATAGAAATTTGACAGTCATAAAAGCTATTATTCTGTAACGATGTTTACACCCGTTTTGTAACGTTTTTATAATGTTTTTGTAAGGGTGTCTTTAACTATGGTATCTCTTTAACTACATGTACTGTTACTCAGAGGACACCGAACCATCAGTGCTCTGAAGTCATAAGACTCTGCAGTCCATCCACCACAGAAACGAAAAGGCACAGCAGTTTCCAGAGCATAGCAATAGACTTCCATCTTTTTCATTTTGTCTCATCAAAGATCATGGGATAATGGACAAAGCCCAGTTAAAAAGAATACCCCTAAAGCTTGATAATTGTCATCTTTAAATAGGCATAGAAACTTTGGGCCAAAAAAGAAAAAGAATAGCAATAGAAATTCTAATATAACCAAGCGGACTCTGATACATAAACATCATTTCTTATCCGTAAGAACTCTGATACCAGTTGATTCATGAACTTCTGTTCTTCCTATGAATATTCATCCATTCCATCCCAGACCCAAACTAGAACTTCAGTGCCATCCTATAACATATGTGCACATCTGTCACACTTTATGTCTTCCCCAACAAGGCCTCCTGGACTCTTCTACACAAAAAGCTGGTTTCAGTTCATGTTGCAATGGCATCTTTGATGCTTAAACTCTCAAGGTGACTTAACAAGAAAAATATCTAAGGATAATGCAATTTAAGAAGTAGAACAGCTGTCATACATAGTAGAAAAGCATCAGCTTGAGACTTTAGTTGGAGAAGAAAACATATAAAATACGTTCTACCATTTTAATAGAAGACTACCGGATGCCCAAAATATAGTGTAGGTTCTATCCTATGTGCAATGTCCTATCTGCTGAAAGGAGGATGCTTAAAAGCAGGCGAAGAATTGTGCAAAGGCAGGAATTCCATAAGGTGAGGATACTACATCTTCAAATTTGTAGTTTATGATGTAGGCCAGAAGTCCCAATACCGTGGCAATGTCCAAGCGCACCTACAAGTTTAAGTGTATATCTGATCAATAACCTGATATGAACAAAACCTGATATCGGACAATCACAACTGACCCATAGGGAAATTACCAAAAAAGTCATAAACCTATTGTAATTGTGACAGTTCAGTCATAAACCCCCCCCTTTTTGCCAATTTAATCCTAAACCTTTCGGATTTGTGTCAATTCAATCTATTTAGCCGGCCGGCGCTGATGTGGCTTCGCGGGTGTTGATGTGGATATTTTTTTTTAATAATATCTTAATGTTTTTTCAAATTTTTTAATCGGCGAGAGGCTGGTGAAGAAGATGAAGACAAGGAGAAAGAGAGACAAAAAAGGAAAAATAATAATTAAAAAGTGTCTATGTTGGTGCTGGCCGGCCCGATAGACTGAATTGGCACAAATGCAAAAGGTATATTATAACTCGGTTTATCAAATGCAAAAGAAATCTCGCCATCAGCAAGTAGAAACCAAGCTTCTCGCAGCTCCATTGCTATCAGGTCTTGCTAATATTATAACTCGGTCTATCAAAACCTGCTTTCTCTATTGCAGCTCGTTGATCATTAGTTAGCTTCTCCACTCGCTTGGCAAAGGATGGCGAATTTTCATAACTACCCTGCTTTAATCACGGAGCTTCATGTCATAGGAAAGAGGGTGATACTTCGACAAGATGAGCTCTTTTGGATTTGAGAAAATATTATGGTTCTCCTCCTAGAAAAGGATGAAAATTATAAATTGCCACAATTCGAACATTTTCATAAAATATGAAATCGTGCTTTTAAATATTCATGCCGTAAGCTTTCAGCTGGCGTAAAAATCAAGTCAATCAGACATAAGACAGAAATAGATATACCCTCTCAAAATTTGGTTAGATTTGAGTACAAGCTAAACCCCAAGCATACTCTTGTATATAATCCAAATTGCTAAGGAACGACGACTACGGTGGTTCCTGCCGTATTCGAACATAAAAAAGTACCAAATGTAAACAGCAAAAACCTCCTTACGAAATCTTGATCATCGACTATCCCACCCAAGCAATCAAGTCTATGCTAAAAAGCGTAGCAATTTCCTCTTTCCAGGAGAAGCACTTCTAAATTCAAACAAAGGCTTATTTTGGCCGAAGTGTCACCTACTTTCCGTGACACAAAGCCCCATGATTAAAGAAACGTCTAGGGAAGTCATGGAAATCTCGTCATCAATAAAAGTAGAAACCACGCTTCTTGCAACTCCATTTGCCGTAAGGTTTCTCTATTATAGCTCCTTGACCATTAGTTTGCTTCTCCACTCGCTTGGCGAATGACGGCGAAATTTTCATGAGTACCCTGCTTTAATCACGGCGCTTTATGTCAAAGCAAAGAGGGTGATATTCAGACAATATGAGCTTTCTTCGATTTGGAAAAATACTATGGTTCTCCCTCTAGAAAGAGGAAAATTATAAGTTGCCGTCATTTGGACCGTTTTACGAAGATGGAATCGTCTTTTGAAGTATTCATGCCGTAAGGTTTCCGTTAGCGTAAAAATTGAGTTAATCGAACACCTAATGGAAAGATATACCCATCAAAATGTTGTTAAATTTGGGTAAAACCTAAACCCCAAGCATACTCATGCATATCATCCAAAATGCTAAGGAATGAAATTGGGAAAATGACCTAAATGGTCCCCGAACTTTGATCAAATGTGCAATCTCGTCCATGTATTTTCAATTTGACACAAATTATTCTTGAATTATTGATAAATGATCAATTTAGTCCTTCTGTTTGTTCAAACAGTTAAATGATGACGTGGAGCGTTAACTGATGACATGGAGCTAAGTTGGATTATTAAAATTATGAGTCAGCATCTATTTAAAAAAAGAACTTTTTTGTCATTTAATTAGGGTTTCAAATAATCCTCTTCTTCACAATGACGTTTTCTCGACCGAAAAAAAGAAAAACAAGCCGTTTCTTCTTCGTCCTCAATTGCAGACTTCTTAAAATGCTTGAATCGACACTGGAACGAAGATGGTTGGGTTGGGGAAAATATTAGGTGCTCCTCGAGCAGAGATGGATTGGTGCTCCAGTCCACTCAGAGTGCGCCACGTGGCAAGCGGGGCCCGCTGTCAGAAAATTTTCAAAACCTGGAAAATCTTCCGTCTCTGTGAATGCCGTTACTTCTTTTCCCCCTTCTTCTGTCTTTGCGTCTTCGCGAGGAGACTCTGCGCGCGATTTTCTCTCCCATCCCACGATCTGCTCACTCTCTCTCTCTCTCTCAAATCTCCTTTCCCTCATGAACGATCTGCTCTGCTCTCTCTCTCTCTGAAAGTTCAACCAAGAAGAAAACGAAGAAAATCTTTTGGGTTTTTCCAGTTTCAAACCCCAAATCTTCTTCAAATCCGCCTCTGCCGTAGCCCAAAACCAGAGCACACTCCGTTCTCTGTTTGGGTGAGCTTTTGCGACGACGTGCTGCCGTGGTAAGCGTGCCGCCGGACGCAGCTGCTGGGTCCTGAGCTCAGATCGGCATCCCTCGTCCCCTCCCCCGAAACCCCGCCGGTTGCAGCTGCTGGGTCCCGACCCCCTCCGCCGTCGCCCGAACCGAGCCGAGGCGAGACGAACCAGCGAGTCTGCGTGACGGTGCGGCAGCTGAGCGAGAAGAGTCATGAACAGTAGCGGCGCGCGGGCTGAACAACAGCAAGGCGACGTCTGGGCGGTGCGACGAGCGGATCCCGACGGGGCGGCGGTGCGGCAGCTGAGCGAGAGGAGTCGGACAGTTTCGGGCGTCGCGTTGCGGAGGCTACTGGGATGTTGCTCCGCGAAGAAGAAGAAGGCGTTGGTGTTTGTGCACGGCCGCTAGCGCTGAGGTTGTTCCTAGAGCTCTCTGATCTCTTTGCTTGGTGATCATCATCATCCTCGTCTTCATCTTTGGCCTCTTGCTGGTACATCTCCTCCACCATGGGTTTCCACAACCGGACCCTGGCATTAATGAACCAGTTCGAGACCTGCCAGATTTTTTTCATTTTCGCAAAGATTCACGACCCCAAATACGTTAGAACATTCTTAAACTTCACAAAATCGAAGGTTTCAAGGAAGATACAGCTAATAGAAAGGTATTCATTTATAACTCGAGTAGCCAAATTTAAAGAAAGCTTTCGTTCTCTGCTTGCATTTGGATCGCTAATAGCTAATAGAATGGAAGGTGCCCTTTTGGAGTTATTATGGCACGGGACCTTTTAAGTCTTGGAAGATCGATAGTGGTTTGACTGTCGAACATTTTGTTTTGCCTAAGCAAGTTGATGATCGGTAATTATTTTACTAGATGCAAAATTCGATCAAGAAATGACCCAAAATACTGACAATTCGCACGATTAGCAAATAATGTAGCTTCTGCTGCAAATTCTTAAGCTTGCGAAGGATGGGTTTGAATTCTAGATAGCATCCTGAAGATGCATTTTTGAACTCTTACTTACATCAGGCTGTTTATTTGTAGCTATACAATGTCCCATACTTTCTTTAAGCATTCCCATACTCATTGTGGTTTTTGTTTGAAAAACGAGTGCCAGTTAAGGATTTCCAATCTGAATTTCAAATAATTAAGCAAGTCATACCAGACTCAGGAATTTGATTGTCTATTCCTTTGTACAGGGGTCATCAAACTCTTACAGCATCCGAATTGAACGATTCTGAAGGAATAGCCAATGCATGATAGCACCATAATTCATCGAGAGGCGGAAGATAGCAGCACGGTCTTTGCTTTTTATGCTTGTTAGAATTCTCTAGTCTTCTATGCTGTTTGGGAACTTGATTGTGGAATGGTAATGAAGAAGGTCTGTCTTTGGAGCTTAGTGGGGATGCTATAGACTTGGTGACCAAAAGATAAGCCACATTTTTTTGTGTTCAATTGACTGTTGCAGATAATTTTCTGTCGGTGTTCTAATCTGCTTTTGATGAACAAGTGCTCTTTTTTTACATCGATACATAATAGGTTGCTTTGGGGTGTTTGACCACAAGTTTGGAAGTTGAAATGACAGTTGGTAGATGAGCTGCTAATTGAGTGTTAATTTTTATCCTATTTTCAACAAACAAAGAGTTTTCAACAAAAAAATCTGAAAATAAGATTGACAGAAAATAGGAAGCAAGAAAATTCAACAAACAAAGAGTTTTCTTGCTTCCTATTTTCTGTCAATCTTATTTTCATGTTTTTTTTTTTACCTTGTTTGTTTTTGTCTTTTGGTGAAACTCTAGCAAAAGGATCGGATCAGCTGTTGCCCAATGAAGTTATCGGCTTTATATTATCTTGTTTGTCATCAAGAGAAGCACGAGCGATATGTCTTCTTTCTAGAAGATGGAGGCATTTATCTATTTGTCATGTCACCAACCTTGATTTCGACTGTTCTAACTTGTTGGCCAATATGACATATAACCCTGAGTTGGCAGAAAAGGAGAGGGCGAGATATGTGGAATGGGTGGACAATGTCTTGCATTCTCAAAGTAGGATACTATTTACATAAATTCGCGTTACGCTTTGACCTAAATATCTCATATCAGTCTCACAACGAAGGAAAGGTCTTAAAAGCAAAGGGTGAAAATGTCAAAATCGACTGAGAAGACAATCAATTTATCTGCTTCTAGGAAGTAAGTCCTTCAATTGCCAAATCGTGAGCAATATCCCAGTAATCTATTCCTGTGTCATCCATCTGGAGTTCAAGCTCATAGCCACTTGTCGCGACCTAAATTTCGCTAATTAGGCTAATGGATTGCTAAGTTAATTAACCTAGCCCGAGCTCATACTAAATCGCAACTTAGGGTTTAATATTTAACATGCAAATGATTTAACTTTGGAGTCACCATTAATCAATTTACTATAGGTTGATTAGACACCTAAACAAAGTATCGAGAGAAGTACTTTATTTCTACGAACCAGAAATTAATGAGTTCAAGGACTTGGTCACGCTAATATTTCTATTAACGCCCTTTCAGTACCGTTTCATTTGAAAGAAAACATTTGATCAAGCAGATTGGATTAATATTAATCTTAAGTCCTAACATGTGAGGTGATGATACTGGTACACAAACATTAATGAAACACCGAATAATCAAAGTATTGAATAAATTGTAAGATTAGGGAAAGAGTGAACCTACCTGGACTCTGCATCCTAATCCCTAGCATTTTTATCCCAAACGCAAGTCTTAGACTAATGTAAATATTTTTGAATTTTCACTTGTCTAATGAATGCAATGCATGAATGCAACCATATGCTAAGAATGCAACCATATACATTAAATGACATGGCAAATGATGACTATTCAAATATGACATGCATGAATGACAATTATTTAAAAGTCCTAACTCTAATAACATATAAAATGACAATTACTCTAACGTGGCATGCAAGACATTTATTTAAATGACCTAATTCTAATGTCATGAATTGTAACTTATATGACATGCAAATAATTATGCAATTAATGAACATAACATGCAAATCATAGTATATGCAAGAATTATGTCTAATCTAAGAGACATGCAATTTTAAATTAAATAACCTAAGCATGCAAACTAAATTAATGGACCTAATCATATATCCTAAATGACATGTAACTAATGATATGGAATTAGTGACATGGCAAAACTAGTGACATGGCATAATTGTGGCACACGTGTGAATGACATGGCATAATGACGTAGCAAATATGACATGACAATATGACGTGGAAAAATGCATGATGTGGCAACTATGCAATCTAAAGTATATGATATGTAATATGAATGACATTTTTTCAATATTTTTAGATGAATTTCGAAATTGAAATTTAATGAAATCAAATTATCCTAAAAGATAATTATCTTAGATATTTTAGAAAATAATTCACAGTAAATCCTATATTTTTTTATGAGAGATTATCCTAAGATAATTAGCTAATTAGGTGGGAATCTAATCTAAAATATGATTTTATTCTATATGCAGATTATCTAACCTATGAAACGGGATTTCTAATAAATCTCATCTTACTAATGCAACCTAATCTATGAGATATGATTTCTAATAAATCAAATCTTTCCAATGAGTTAAAATTCATTAGATGAGAATTCTAAGAAATCTTATCTTACTACCTAAAATAGAATATGTGATATTTTTTAAATTTTTTATTTAGAAAACAATATAATTAAACATGGAAATCATATATGCCAACCAAATATGCATAATTTTTTGGAAAATAATATCTAACCCAAATTGACTAGTGAAATCGGCGGATTGAACCAAAGTAATTGTGGGTTTTATCGTCCAATTTCCCATGTCGTTTGAGCACATTGTCATTAAGGAAATTTTCCTTAATTTGGGCTAATGCTAAAGATATCATTGATTCAAAATCAGAAAATAATATTGGTAAATCAAATTAGATAGGATTTTAAACCTATCAAGATTATTCCTGTTTCGAAGAATAATGGCTCGGACCAACAGACTCGCGAAGTGGCCCGCGGTGATTCCCGGTGACTGCCCGAGCCGTGTGCCTTGCGGTGGTTCATGGGCTGGTCCTCTCGGTTTGAATCGGCGGATGAACTCTGGAAAATTCTGCAAGACAAAAATTTTCAGACGAAAGTAGTGGGTGGGGGTCGTCCGGGTGCTCGATGAAAGGCAGGAAGGGCTCCTCGGCTGGACGTTGGCCGCGGACGAGGCTGGTGCAGCAGCTCGGCTTGCCGGTACAGGCCTATGGGTTGAGGGTCACCGTCTCGGTTCGTGAAGCAGTCGCCTGGTTGGACAACGCTTCGAGCAGGGAAAATGCGATTGGGCAGCGGCTGGTCGTCTAGGCATGACAGATAGGATATCGACGAGGAACGGTTCACCAGAACTTCGTCGACAACAGGCTGCTGGAGACCACGGGACAGCGGCTGGACACGACTGAATCGTTGGTGCAGATCTGCATGAACAACAAACCGAACTAGAGGGTCAGACCGGTTTAGGCACTTGCCGGGGGGAGGTGCGCCTTGGCTGGTTCAGGTGGCGGCGGCTGGAAAAGATCGGTGGCAGCAAGTCACAAGCAAGGCAACGCACGCCCAAGGGAGAATACACACTTCTCTCTCTTTCCTCTCGTCTGTTTTCTCTTTTTCTGAATTGCCGTGAATTATGCATGAACCCCCCGCCCGGATGTTGCCCTCCTTTTCGCCCTCCTTTTGATGGGTATTTATAAGTAAGAGTTTAGGGTTTCTTTCAAGAGCCTTTGCCAGCTTTGCAAGAAAATAATATTCACTTTCCTTTGCTTACGTGGCCGATCATCTTCATTCCACGTATCATGATTTCTTTCCTAGAAAGATTTAGCCACATGTGCACAATGTGGCTTCCTCTTCCTTGCATTGTGCCCGAGAATATTCTGACAGTATTTGCTTGATTTATGTATTCAGCATGTGCCGGTCAGAAGTTCAATTCTACCTCTTTTCTTCATGTGTGCCCAAATTCAGCCCATATTTTTCTCTGTCTTGCCCGCGAACATATTTGCCGCATCTTTCCTTTTCATGGCCGAATTGTTCTCGTAGCCCACGCCTAGTCCAGGTGATTGATCTGGGTCCATTCACCGCCGGTCCAAAATGCAATGAATTTATCTATATGATGAATGCTCTTAAAATTACATGTAAGCTAATTTATTATTATTATTTTTGGTGAGGAACTGAGGTTAGTCTCTAGTTTTCTATGCAAATGGTAGTTAAATGAGGTCGACAAATTTAGGTGTCAACACCGCCACACTCTAGAACAGCCGGATTGCTCGAAATGCTGCCGTCTTCAAACACCAGCCGCCAAAGCCCACGATCACAGTTGCTTTAGCTGTCATTTTGCACTAAAATTACTCGAAGTGGAACGGGAGGATGAAAGAGACTGAGAGTGTGACAAAAGGCCTACCCAAAAGATAAAAACCTCCACAATTAGGGACACTGAAACTGAATGTTGACTGGTCGCATCTCACCGGGTCAACAGAGGGCGCAATCGCTTGGGTCTGTTGGGATTCGGACGGAAGATTGCTCGATGGCGTTGCGCGACCTGCACGGGCTTCTTCTACTCTTCAATCAACCAGAGCGTGCGTGCCTCCAGGAGCTCAAACACTTTGCAAGTCGCTCCACCAACATAGGCGGTGGTACACCCTCTACAATCCCGAGATCCGAATCGTCGCTAGCATCAACCTCAACCCAACCATCTTCATTCCAGTGTCGACCCAAGATTTTTAATAAGTCTTGTAGTTGAGGAGGAAGAGAAACGGCATTGTTTTTTCTTTTTTTTTAGTCGAAAAAACGTCATTGTGAAGAAGAGGGTTATTGCAAACCTTAATTTAATGACAAAAAAAAGTTCTTTTTTTAAAGTACATGTTGACTCATAAGTTTTAATAATCCAACTCAGCTCCATTTCATCAGTTAACGCTTCACGTCATCACTTAACAGTTTGAACAAACGGATGGACTATATTGATCATTTATCAATAGTTCAGGAACTATTGGTGTCAAATTGAAAGTACGGAGGCGATATTGCACATTTAATCAAAGTTCATGGACCATTTTGATCATTTTCCCAATGAAATATAACAACTATAGATGGCTCTAGCCAATATTCGGAAATAGAAAACTACCAAACATAAATAGCAAAAACGTCATTAAGAAATCTTGATCGTCAGCTATCGCAATCAAGTCTCTTCTAAAGCGTAGAAATTGCAATTTTTCTCTTTCCAGGAGAAGCACCGTTATTCTTTTCAAATTATTCAAAAGGTTCATTTTTAAGTGTCAGTTGTTTTCCAGTGACACGAAGCCCTATGATTAGTACAACGTCTTGAGGAGCCACGGAGATCTCGCAATCAACAAGTGGAAACCAAGCTTCTTGCAGCTCCATTTGTCGATCAACATAGCGATCATGGTCTTGCTAATACTATAACTCGGTGTGAGTAACAGACTATCAAAACCAGCTTTCTCTATTGCCTCTCGTTTATTATCGGTTAGCTTCCAACTCGCTTGGTGAAGCATGGTGAAATTTCCATGCCTACCCTGGCTTTAATCACGGAGATTCAAGTGATAGGAAAGAGGGGGATACTTAGACAAGATGAGCTCCTTTTGATTTGGAAAATTATTATGGTTCTCCACCCAGAAAGAGGAAATTATAAGTTACCAAGATTTGGAAGCTTTTTCAAACATGAAATCATTTCTCAAATATTCATTTCGTAAGGTTTTCGTCGGGGTAAAAATCAAGTCAATCAGACATGGGATGGAAAAGATATACCCTGTCAAAATTTGGTTAAATTTGGATAATAGCTAAACCCCAACCTTATTCTTACATATCATCCAAATCGAGGGTTCTAGCCCTATTCGGAAACACAAAAGTACCAAACCTAAATATCAAAAATTGTTAGAGTACTTAAATATTAAATCACGCCTTTATTTAATAGCTTTTAGAACAGTTGGCAATGGTCCCACAAAATCTCACATGGTATATTAAACCACGCCTTCATCTAATAGCTTAAACTTTTAGAACAAATGGCAGTGGTCCCATGAAATCTCACATGGTATCAGAGCAAGAGATCCTGAATTTAAATCTTTCCAGGCCCCTATTTGCCTCCTCAAAGAAATATTTACACGCTTAGTTATAGGCAAAAGATCAGACTAAGCTAAATATTAAAGCACGCCTTCATCTAATAGCTTCCGCAAGCAGAAACCAAGCTTCTTTCAGCTTCATTTGTCGATCAACTTAGCGATCAAGGTGTTGCTAATATTATTACTCGGTATGAGTAATAGACTACCAAAACCCGCTTTCTCGATTGCAGCTCGTTGATCATTAGTTAGCTTCTCCACTCGCTTGGCGAAGGAAGGCAAAATTTCCATGACTACCCTGCTCTAATCACGGAGGCTCGTGTCATAGGAAAGAGGTTGATACTTGGACAAGATGAACTTTTTTGGATTTGGAGAAGTATTATGGTTTTCCCCTAGAAAGAGGATAATATAAGTTTCCACGACTTGTACACTTCTTCAAAGATGGAACAATACTTTGAGAAATTCAAGTCGCAAGGTATCCGTTGGCGTAACAATCAAGTCAATCGGACATCGAATGGAAAAGATAAACCTTGTCAAGATTTTGGTTAAATTTGGATAAAAGCAAAACCCCAAGCATAATCTTACATACCATCCAAATTGCTAAGGAATGAAAGATAACAAGTATCGGTGGTTCTAGCCGTGAAAAGTACCAAATGTAAACAGCAAAAATGTACTTATGAAATCTTGATCGTCGGCTGTCCCACCAAGGCAATAATGTCTCTTCTAAAGGGTAGCAATTGCAATCTGCCTCTTTCAGCACCATAATCCTTTTCTATATCCAAAAGGCTCATTTTGTCGAAGGGTCGTCTGCTTTCCAATGACACAAAGGCGCATGATTAATGCAACGTCCAGGGGAGTCTGCGAAAATCTCGCCATCCGCAAGTGACAACCAAGCTTCTTTCAGCTCCATTTGTCGAATTAACATAGCATCAAGGTCTTGCTTATATTATAACTCAGTATGATTAACAAGACTACCAAAGCCGGCTTTCTCTATTGCAGCTCATTGATCATTAGTTAGCTTCTCCACTCGCTTGGCGAAGGACGGTGAAATTTCCATGACTACCCAGCTTTAATGACGGAGCTTCGTGTCATAGGAAAGAGGTTGATACTTAGGCAAGATGAGCTATTTTGGATTTGGAAGAAAATTAAGGTTCTCCCCAGAAAGAGGAAAATTATAAGTTTCCATGACTTGGACACTTTTTCAAAAGATGGAATCGCATTTTTTTGAAAATTTCACGTCATAAGGTATCCGTTGGCGTATGCACTATCAAAATGGCTAATTTTGGCTAAAAACTAAACCCCAAGCATATTCATGCCTATCGTCCAAATTGCTAAAGGATTAAAGTTAAAGGTTAATATCACGAAAAACCTTGATACAACTAGGACAAATTTTCCTCAAACTAATTCTTTGACTACTAAAAATTTCAAACTGGTATAACTATGACAAATTTACCCCAATTTAATGTTTTGACCACCAAACCCCCCTCCCCCAAATTGGTATACCCGTAAAAAAAAATAAACCATCCATTAATTTTTGTTATATTAGGTTAACAGCACGAAAAATCCTAAACTAATATACCCGTGACAAACAAAGGGTAAAAACCATAAATTGGGACACCCGTCAACTGCCACTGTCAATTAACTCAATAAATTTGACGATAAAATTTAACTAAAATTAACGGAGGGTAAATTTGTCACAAATGCACCAATTTGGGCTTTAGATCAAGCTTACGTCCATTTCTTGACATTGACATCCTATCGGCTGGATTTCACTATTCAATTGTTCAGAGGTTACAACTGGTGATGAAACTTGAGTTGTTAGACCACTCTGTCTTACATTTAGACAACTACCTCTAAAAGGTTAAAGTGTATGGATCAAGAAATGAAGCATGTAAAGTAGAGGCTCTCTTGAACTTTGGAATTTCGGATTCTGGACATTCCCCTTCCCTTCAACGTTGAAATCTCCTTTTGTACTCCTCCACCTCCAATCTAGCCGCTGGAAGGTCTTCAAAGGATCACTCTCCAATCAACTCATTCGACGAGATTGTATAAACAAGATTTCGTAGCCGTCGAGAGATGAAAATAGAATCTTCCATTGATTCAGTCACTCACATAACTCAATCTGGATTTTCATAAGTATAGTTACTCATTTTGGTAATAAATCTTTCATTCTTCAAAGGGAAAATTCCAAAAAAGAGCCCGAAATTCTCTCATTTTCTCAAATAAGGGCCCCAAGTGAACCTTGATTCAAATAAGGGCCTGAAGTGACATAATAAGTTTCAAATAAGGGCCTGAAGTGGTTATAGAGTTTCAAAAAAGGACCTGAGATAAAGGGCATTTTCGTCATTTTTCATTTTGATTTTTTATTTATTTTTTCCCTCTTTTTTTCCTTTTCTATTTTTTAAAAAATTTTAAAAAATAAAAATAAAAAATAAAAAAACAGCCCACATGCGGGAGGGCTGCCCCCTCCCGCCTGTGGCCGCCGACCCACCGCAGGTGGGGGGTCTGCGGGGTCGCCGGCGCCTCGGCGAGGGCTGGCGACCCCGCCGACCAGAGGCGAGGGCCGGCGACCCCGCCGACCAAAGGCGAGGGCCGGCGACCCCCGCCCGGACCCTTGCCCAGGATCGGGCGGGGGTCACCGCCCTCCCCTGGTCAGGGCGAGGCGGGGGCCGACGACCCCCGCCCAGATCCGGGAGAGGGCCCGACCCTCTCCCTGTTTTGGCGAGGGCCAGCAGGCCCTCGCCTCTGGTAGGCGGGGTCGTCGGCCCAGGCCTAGGCGCCGGCGACTCCGCCGCCTTCGCCCCCCCCCCCCCCCCCCCCCCCCGCCTTCGCTGCCCCCGCCGACCCCCCACCTGTGGTGGGCCGGCGGCCACAGGCGGGAGGGGCAGCCCTCCCGCCTCTGCAAGTTTGTCTTTTTTTTAAAAAAAAAAAAATTTGTTAATTTTTAAGGAAACAGAAAAAAATAAAAAAATAAAAAAAATTAAATAAGAAAAATGACGAAAATGCCCTTGAAATCAAGCCCTTATTTGAAACAACGTTCACTTCAGACCCTTATTTGAGAAAATGATGGCACTTCAGGCCTTTATTTGAATCAAGGTTCACTTGGGGCCTTTATTTGAGAAAATGAGAGGACTTTGGGTCCCTTTTTGGAATTTTCCCTTCTTCAAACCATGTCTTTGATAAGAAAATAATTTTCAGGATTGAAAATCTTACAGACAAAATCCAAACCAGATTGCTAGTCATTGTGAGAAGGTTAAAATATATCTCAATTTGAGTTTGCGGCTTAATCTCATATTCGTAGGCTGTGGAGGTCGATGTGATTACCTGACTTTCACTTGGTGCAAATATCCAGCATTCTGGATGGCCGATAAGGCCAATAGATAATGAGCTAGAAAATTTTGAATGGTGCTCGAGAATTGTTGAGATAGGTGGAATGGTGACAGTTCAACATCCGACACCCACATTGATGTCGGTACGGTGAAATGGAGGGGAATCATGTGGGAGTTTGTACTCACCCTGCCGAGTTTTGTTGATAAAGTCAGATGCGCCAAGTCTTGGATGTGGAACTTAGAATCGAATGTTCAATACATGACTTGGCGAAATGCAGGCAATGTGGAAAGCCATATAAGCCTGAGAAACTGCACAAGCATATGAATTCTTGCAGAGGAATTAGGGCTTTATAAAAGAGAGCAACTGTTAAGGCGCCATACTTGCCTTATGAAAATGCATCTCAGAGATCGAGGATCCATCTCCAGGCTGCTGCCTACCTTGTTCTTCAGAAGATCAATCTATTTTTTGTTCAACTTGCATACAATTATATCCCAGGATCGCTCGTCTCGTTAAGTTTTACGCGTGATTAATGACGCATCGATAACGAACTTTTATGCGTACTTATTGGTACCGCATCAAATGCATGGCAAAAGCAGAGTGTAAACCCGAACACAATCACGAACCGGACCGGGTAGAAATGGAGAACGGTGTCTGCAAATTTTGCGGTGAGTCTGAAACCTTGTCTGGAAACTAGAAGCTCCATATTTCGGCGCTGTACAAGTTTCAATCAGTTGGTCGGGATCCGGCTTCGTGAAGTACGCAGTGAGATTGGCCACGGGCATCAGGAGGGGCGGGAGCCAACGCTGCGGAAACGATGTCGATATCTTTAGCTCGTTGCAGAAGCCGATAGAGCCCAACTTCACGGTTGAAGATAGATGAAGAGTTGGAGATTGATGTAGATAGGCTGAGAGAAGTTAATTTGAAGATTCATCGGTACATAAGTTTGATTCTAGGCAAGAGAGGGTATGTACATTGGAGTAGTGGGATTATTAGTTAAGAGTTTTGACTGATACCCTCCCAAATTACTTCAATGTGTTACTTATGCCCCAGGATCTCGCCCGTCTCGTTAAGTTTTACGGATTGATTGATGATGCATCAGTAACGAACTTTTATGTGTACTTATTAGTACTGCATGAAATGCATGGTGAAAGCGAGTGTATACCCGAACACGAACACATTCACAAACCGGACCGGGTAGAAATGGAAAACAGTGTCTACAAATTCTAAGTCGAATTTGAAAGCTTGTCTGGAGAAGTTTCAATTAGTTGGTCGTCTATAGATGTCAACAGCTGCCATAATCTGGTGCAAGCTCTACAGAAGAACTTGACTCCAGCAATGGCAGCCTTTATGGCAGAAGAGAAGATGGCAACTTCAGGGAAAACGACCACCAACGGTGGAAAAGCAACCTCTTAACTTGTGCATTGACAAATTCAGGGGAAAGGCCCAGATCTTCGGATCCAAGAACCACCTTTGTTTACTTATGTTGGATCCAAAGAACCATCTTTGTCTAATAGTGTCTCATGTTCGATCCATAACTATAACTCTCTCTCTCTCTCTCTCTCTATCTCAACACGAGATTTGGTAGAGCACGACATGTCGGTCATCAAAGGGGAGGAGGGGCAACGGTCCTTATCCGCCCTCTCCCTCTTTCTCTTTCACGTTACAGATCGATATACAAAGTCACGTAGCTGATTTTTGAACGACTCGCTTGTTCAAATATCTGCACGCCACATGCGACCACTTGAACAAGCTTTGCAAAATCGATCTTGATAACCCCAATTTCGCCTTTTTCCTTTCATCATTTTGGAAAAAGAAATATATATTTTTTCACTGGTGTCCTCGTACTTTGTGATTTCTTCAATGACGTGATCCTCAAGCCAATGAGGATCCAGTTGCCACCAACAGATTGCAGCTAATCAATTCCTAATTGGTTTTCGACCAAAAAAAAAATTCCTAATTAGTGATTAATTAAATCTCTTTCTAGGTAGAAACCATGGCACATATGGTGGAAAGTTGGAACTGAAAACAAAGCAAAAAGAGACGTGAAGCTTTCAATGAACCGAAGTGCTTTGGAAAAAGCCTTTGTCCCCCACTTTTCTCTCGATCTGCGGTTTGACCGGGGATGGGTTTGACCGATTGCTTCTTTCCTTCACTAATTAATTTTTTGGTTTGATATGAATTTTATGTCCACTTGCCAATGCACGAGGAGATTAATAATGACCCTTGGCTTGCTTCCCCTCTTCGAATTGGTATTTTTCCATCAATAATTTTTTTTAAAAAAAGAAGGAAAATTGAAGAATAATTAGTTGATTTAGTTTGTTTCGTGAAAATTGAATGATTTAAAAAATATTTTTCTAAAAATGATCGCTTGTATTGCTTGAAATAGTTAGTCAATGAAAAATGTTTATATTATCGACAACAATTTATGCTCAACTTTTTTCGTGAACTACGAGAATATCTTTTCTTCATTCATTTCTGTAAGCGATAGAAATTATCGTTTTTAGGAAAATACTTTTCATATCATTCATTTTTTCGCGAAGTAAATGGATCATTTAAAACTGGCAGCATTCAACTCTGATAAGGAGTCTTCAGCTTTGGGGATCGAATTGAGTTTCTATACAACCTATTGATGCCTTAACTCAACGGAATCACGCTTCGATGAGTATCACTTTCCGGACAGCCCCCATTATCGAATACCCCGATTTTTTCGTGAAACAACATATTGGCGAGTTATAAATTTGTGCTTCCACATTGCTTTCGCTATTAGCAAGCGCTCGAGGCGGAACTAGAAACGCCGGATGGTTGGTAAGTTTAATTTTTTACGACCCAAATAAATAAATAAATAAATAAAAAGAAAAATTGTTCGAAGTCGTGCGACTTTTTTCTTTGTCACAATTTGTATCGATTAAAAAAATTGTTGGAATTCCTAAAGTGATACATTCTCGAAAAGCCGTATATTCTTCTTGTTAATCAACGAGAATTACAATATCATGTAACCCCATCATATATTTAATCCTCCAGATATGTTTGCAAGTGAGATAATTGTCTCTTCAACATAGCAAAATTGTTCGAAGTCGTGTGACTTTTTTCTTTTCCTAATATAATTTCCCCCACAAATTGACACCAAAAGGTAGTTTTCCTAATGGATTGAACCTCACTGAAAAGGCCAAAACATAAACATAAACATAAACAAACAAAAAAATGTGCACACGTGGGGTTGGTTACTTATTATATTGGGGGAACTGGGCCCCACCAAGTGAGAAATTTCCAGTCTTCCGTACATCCACATATATTATTTTATCATTCAAACCAAGGCCTATAATTCAACGCTACTAGAAAATGATGGGCCTAAAATAAATAAATAAATAATGCTATTAAGATACGAGAAATTGTTTTTATTCTCCTCCTCCTCCAAGAAATTTGAAGCTGCACGCCAGCCCAAATTCTAGTATTTTCGTCCAAGAAAATCGTGGCTGCCACGGAATGCAAAGGCGATGAGCCGGGAAACGTAAAAGCGTGTACGTCGCATGCGATTTCGCTGTTCATGAATAGAATAAGAGGATATGTAAAAATGCTCGAATCGCATTCGTGATCTGAACCAGCGATAAGACAGCGTGATTTTTTTCATTGTTCAAGGACGTAATTACCGTCTAATCTTTGATTAATCAAGCCCCGGGCTAGTTTTTTGGGAATTATCAAAATGATGTATATATGCATGTATAGAGTGAATTTGATTTTGTTGACAATTTCAATAAAATTAAAAGAGAAAAAGGTCGTGGTAGAAGTAAAACGTGACCACCGTTAAACTTATCGTACGAGATCAAGGGAAACGAGAAGGGTCCATTTCGCGCGAGAAGAAACCGCGCTTGTCTGGGGAAAGCGGTGGGTCCGACCCGACATCTTCATATGGTTTCGCGTGAGTCAAACCGGATTTAAAGGCCCGGTTCGGGAAATTTTTTTAAAACCATTTGTAACCAAAAAAAAAAAAAAGAAGAGGAACAGCCCGGTCATCCAAAACGCCGCAACACATGCGCAAAACATTAACGCACGCACGCACGAACGGACAAGATGACGTAGGCCTCACGTGGGTCCTTTCCCAAATTAATTAACCCCTCACGTGGTGCCCGTCCGCTCACACGTGCGGCGGGTTAACTTATGGAGTAAAACAAACCGCCGTGAAAATCATCTTCCGCGCTTGGAACTAGCCATTTTGCGGGTAGATCCTCCGTCTTCATCGGTGTCTTGGCACGATCCCGATTCGCGTTGATGAACGAAAGTAATGGTCATCGTTAATTTTACAACAGTTACATCAACTGTTATTGGTGAGTTATCGAACGAGGTACAACATACTTGTTCCTTTAACCGAATAGATCAAATCTTATTGATGTCGTCAGCTCGCATTCGTAAATGTCGGTTTAAGTCCGGCTTATTTCTCAACGGGCATGCCGTCCGAGCGCCCTATCAAACACAAATGAGGATGGGAAATGTCCGTTCTCATAAGCAGCATTCTTAGTGCCTAAGGTGATAGTTCGTCGACCTGAGCAGTGATCCAGCAACGGTACTTAGTAATCAAGATCCTACCTTTCTGCAGAGATGCGGCAACAGGCAGAAGAGGACAAAGGTTCTCTGCTTCTCAGACAGTATTTCTCCGGACGCTTATTACAATTTAGTCGTCGAGCATATCCCGTTTAGACCAATCGACAATCGTGATTTATCATAACATCGAGAAGACACCGGATTGCGATAGAGAATTTGTCCACCGGCGGCTGTTCTTGACCGTAGAAACCATTGACTAGGTGCCCTGTCTTCCTTTGACATCAATCTTTGTTCCCCAATCCCGGTGAAACGAATTGATTACCCCAAATTAACCCTTCATTAAAGTCTAGTCCTACACTTGCGGCATCGGAACGGGACATTTATGTCCCCCCACATTCAAGTCCAATTAAAGTAAACTACAAAGAGAAGGGAAAGGCAGGCCTAACCTAATTAATAATTATCATCGACCGTTGGGAGTATTCGACCGTACTTTCGAATTTAAAGATCATTCATTCCCGAACTATCTTAAGCCAAAGTTGCGACATGACAACCTTTCTAAGGCAACCTCACCATAAGTAGGGTTTTCATCGGATACCGAAATTCCAATTGAAGCAATGTATTGTGCGACGAGGAAAAATTCACGGATTTGATACGTCATATGACGCGACAGATTGAGAGTAAATCGAAACGATCGGATCGACATTTGGCGCATAAAACGAGATTTCGGCATTCGATCCAATGAAAGACGCGAGAGATTTGCTTTCTTGCGGTCACACGCGTCGAAAGCTCGACATGTCAATCAAGTTTTTGTCTTTTTCTTTCTCTTTTTCAAAGCTATGGATTTGAAAGTCGAAGTAAATTTACGTATTCTTGCCTTAAACCCCAAGAAAATTCATGGGTCAATCCGGTTTTAGTTTGCCAAGTGGCGGTCATCCGGTCGCTGAGAATCCCTCGTACGCCATCTCTAGGAATCTGTGGTGGTGCGACACGACACATACGATGGTTTTTCTTTTATTTATTTAAAAGCCCCATCTCCAAAAAATAGAAAAAAGAAAGGAAAAGAAAATGAAATTACAAAAGAACCCCCCCAAGCCCAACCAGGTGGTATTTAAGTCAACTCAATTACCCGTGTGGGATTTGCTGTGACAAGACCTTTAACCACCTCTTGTTCAAACTCTTCGGGTCATGCACGAAACAGCCTTATTTTCCCCAAATTGCATCCACAGATTGTCTCCTTTTTTTAAAATCATTATATGTCGATTTTTGTTGGGAAAAAAATTCCACAATTGTAGATTTCCTCTTTGGAGTGGCAATTGAACATTTGATCTAATCACGCAATTGGTAGTTTGACCGTTTAACCATCGTTGTGATTACTTATGAAAACGACCTCACCAGACTGTTCAACGATTCGACAATTTTACAGCGCTTGGCCGATGCCTTCATTAGCCATGGATACCGACATTCGAGCTTCGACCTATGATCTCGTTTGTGGTAGGATTTACGGTGTAAGCTCACATGTTTGTGTCGGGCGAGCCGGGCCGGAAAAAAAAAAAAAAGGGAAAAGAAGGTAAACAACACTGCACACATTTAGATTTAGATAATTGCATACCATAGTAAAATATTGAAAATGGAATTTCATGAAAAAACCAATGGCCTGAGAAGGTTGATGCTTTGACTCGACCACAACAGAGGAGGATCGAATTCTTTGACTTGTGTCTGAGAAAACAGAGAACGGTTCAAACAAAGTCCTTCCTTCACTCATCATGCCAGAAAAATTTGCCTTCTCAGAAGACTCCAAATTGCATTGCCGGAAGCCCGTCCTTCCAGGACAATTCTTCCGACCGTGATTCGTCGAATTTCAGCCGTGACGGCTGGATCAAGAGAGAAGGAAGATAGGACAGAACATGGAAAGAGAAGACTAGACACCGATGACCAAGACCCGTAACTCCATTACGAGAAAGAAACGATATTCACTTTGCGCGAGTTGCTCCTCTGAAAACGCAGCAAAAGAATAGCCTCGAGGTGAATCCAGCTCGAATGTACGCGCCCTGGTCCATCAAAATTGCAAGCGCAAGTCAGCTTTTAAATGGAGGGTTCGAGTCAATTAGCTGTACACGTGAAGGTCGTTCTTCGGTTTCTCTCTAGTTTCCTATGCTGTCGCTGCTCGAGTTCGTCAAAATTGTCAATCTCTTGGCCGTTCTGATGAAATCGCTGCCAATGAAACAAGAGAGATGTCAAACAAGATTTCCAACCAACCACTGCCAATACAATAAGATCACAGGAAGTCACAATGCCGACACGGAAAGGGGGGAAAGAAACTCCTCACCTGTATGGCTCATCGCCGATGCGCTTCTCTGCACCTTTGTTATCCCGATATAGCACGTGGCGGGCTAAGCTTTGAGAATTCTCGACGCCAAACATATCCATTAGCTTCCTGCGCAACTCGTCATATGAGGCAAGCAATGAGAGATCGAGCATTCGGCCCACGTCTTCCGATGCTATGAAAACTTTGCAGTGGCCGATTTCTGAGCAGGCTTCCATCTCCTGTTGTTGTTTATCCTCATGTATTCTCAACTGCTCACATGACGACTGCTGCTCTGGTTGGCCCGACTGCCGAAGTGCGGAACCAGGGCCGTCAGGGCAACTAACTGTTTTATCTATCTTCTCTTCTGATGAAGTATGAGCAGGCGAAGCTGTAGTAGTGGTGGTAGTGGCAGAGCTGCTTAGAGAAATCTGCTGCTCAGTCAGTATCGGCTTACCAAAGAGCACCAACTGGGGAGGTTTCTTAACTTCCTCGAGTTTCTTAAAGACTGTCCCGTAATTCGTCATTGTCAAAAGGGTAGAGATGTTGTCGTCGCTGCTAGATTTGTGCATTCTCTGGCCGTTGGAGGTTCTGATGGGTCTAATTGAGTGGTCGAGAAGTGGAAAACCGGCAGGGAACAGAGTCGACGTCTGTTTGCTGAAGTGGAGATCCGGTAAGGATGGAGAATAGTAAGGGTGCCTGGCTCCCTGCATGCCAGCTGCAGAATGGTTGTTGGGAAGACAACCAAACGGGCTGCTGGGCCCAAGGAGGTCGCCGGAGAACGATGGCATTGGGAAGTGCCCATCGAAGGGGAAATCCGGGTGATGTGGAAGTCTTAGCTTCTTCCTCGGCGGCGAGAAAGGGGAGAGATGGATTGCCGGCATGTTGGAGACGAGTTCGACCAGCCACGGACTCACACGCTTCACGTTTTGCAGCAAATCCGGCTCGTCCCAAGTTACCTGTTAATTTCGATTTCTTCTCAGCGTGTAATTTGTAAATACAGTGAATGCGCAAGATAGAGAAGCTAATTAGAAGCTACACCCATTATCCAATGACAAAACAAGTGAAGGTATTGTATCAAAATCTATTCTATGCAGTCGACTGAGGTAACCAAAAGCTGCACTAAGGAAATTATCACAACCAAAAGTTTAGGTTGATTCACTGAACTACCTGGAGTAGCCTCCAAGGTGAATCCGGCCAGCGGACGGGATCGGCCACTTGAACTGAAGATATTGTCCCCATGAACCAACTAATCCGTGAAGAGTCCTCTGTTTCGAAGGCCATCTTGAACCGCATTCCAGAACACCACCGGATCTGCATCGCTGCTTTCACCATGGAAAACTTCACACAGAATTCAGGGGTACTCGCTCGAGGGTAGTAAACCACCTCGAAAGTATGCCCCTTTGCCGCGAGCGAGGCTGCTTCAACAACTGCCTCCGGCGTGACCCGTTTCTTGCCCATCAAACTTCCATTTACGCTCATGCAGTTACCATGCCCGTTGGTCAACAATTTGTTCTCGTCCTCTGTCAGGAATGCTGAGAACCCACCATAAGGCGCCTGACAGTTACCGCCTACTGGGTTCCAACCAGATGAGGACTCAGGTCCGCCACCAATCCCTCTTTTGGCTCGGCGAATCCCGACACAAAGATCCCCATTCTCTGCCCTCATGAACACTATCGAGTCCCCAGCCACAAGCTTCTTGTGGTTCACAAAAGTACTCCAACCCGTGGTCAAGAGATGGCGCCGTGGTGTCCCTCGGTAGATATGCCTAAACTTCCACGTCTCTCCGTGGACGTCCTTGGCTAGAATGGTTTGGACAGGAGGGTCTGCAGAGTAATCCAGTCGTGGGAAGATCGTTTCTGCACAGTACCTCGGGACGGAGAAACCGCCGCCATTATTAGCATCCGACTGGGTCAAAGTCTTGGCGAAGGAGGCAGGCTTATCTTGTCCTTCTGATCCTTGAAGCCCTACAATTCCATCATCCCCAGAACCAGGCTCCTTATTTGTCAACGGAACCAATCTCATCTTGGCAAAGACCTCGTCGGTCTCTGGATCGGCCATGAACTTAATTGCAGAAACCCGGCAAGGTATATATGCCGGAATCCTGGGGCAGGTCCGGAAATCCACGGGACTGTACGAATGTTCGGCGTGGCCTTGAGGGAAATAAAAGACCTTGGAGTTCAATGGCGGCATTTGGACCATTCCTCCAGCGCAGGCGTGCCATAGCTGAGAATCTAACGTCTTCTCCACCTCTTTCAGCTTCTCCTTAGAATCCATAAAAGTGATCATCCTCGCCAAAAGGCGGTTTTCCGAACTAAAAGCAGCTTTTTCAGAGCATAAAATATCTTCTCCCAGCTAGAACTAGATGCTTGTGGTGCTCGTTTTTACAATAGACACTGAAAGTAACATGCAAGAACATGATTCCCATTAGGCACAGACATAACCAGAATCAGACAGCTACCGAATTCGCGTTTCCGAAAAGCAAGAAATATTACCTGGTGGGGTTGATCTTGTTCGAAACTCGAATTCGGAAAAATTTCCGTCCCACCTTTCGAGCCAAGAGGAAAGGGGATTAACAAACTTCTACTTGGAAAAACAAACAATCGCACAGTGTCCCCCCCAAAAAGTCCACAACAGCTCAAATTTGCTGATGAGAGAGAGAGAGCCCCCTGAGACAGAGCAGGTCCATTTCTCTTCTTAACTCAAAAGCTCCACCAATTCATCTTCTTGTACATAGCTCTCACGATTCCCCAGATTTTACAGTGCCATACCATTAGCAGCTAGAAGCTCACTTCTTCACAGCTACAAAAGGACCGCAAACTTTTGTTTTTTTCTTTCTTCCTAAAACTAAGCTAAGAATGAACTGTCGAATTCAGGAACCCAAGATCTGCAACCGACAAAAAATCAGAAAGCAATCATCTTTCTTCCCCCCTGCTTCTCAGTCTCTAAAGATATCTGAATTCCCAGCATCAAAATTCACCACCAAAATCATCAGCATCCACCAAGAACCTCTCTGTGTGCTCACAAAAGAATCTCTCTGCTTCTGCCACTTCTTCTCATCTCCCTCTTCTTCTCCCCCCCTCTCTCGTCCAATTCAAAGATTCAATCGAGAGAGTGATGACCGACAGAAAGCAGATAAAAAAGGAAAAGCCGTATTGCCCACACCATACACCCACCAACACAAAGTGAACAAAAAAAGAAAGGAAAAAAAAAAACAGGGGGCAGAAGGAGAAAAAGTTATTCAAAGATTCATTCAATGCTCTATTGGAACATAACAAAGTGTCCAAAACAAAAGCAACACACCCGAAAGCAAAAAAACAAACACATAAAGGCCCTTCCTTTTTAACAATGGGGGGTTGAACTTGAGCACAGTGAAGACTACTGCTCTTTCACTTTTGTTTTACTGGGTGTTTTTTTTTTCCCTCCTCTTTTTGGGTTCGCGGGCCTTCTAATCCTAATCTCGGGTTTTTCGATTTCAGACCTTTTTCTTCGGATCTGAAGAAGCTGTTCTGTTTCTTCAGAAGCCAGCAAGAAAACAAAGATCTTTAAGGAACCTATCCAACAATTTTTCCTTTCTTCTTCGGCCCCGCGTCAGCAATCTCATTTTCTTCCCTTATTTAATGGCGGGTGTCAATAAAGTAGTCATTTACTAATTCCCCTCCCTGAATAATCAAACTGGGTTCCTTTTTATCAGCTTCGGTGAAAATTTTTAATATGATTATATTGGGCTCTGACAAAGAGCGTGTCCTTTCGATCCTATCGCGGTATTTTGAAAGACTCGGGAGACGAGACGATAGGAAGGAGGAAGAGGACGATTCGTCGGCTCGTGAAAGAGTGTGACAGTTCTGATTCTGAAAGCAAGGCAGTATCTTAACTAGACATGTTAACCGTGGTTAGCCGATCCTTGTACCTAACGAACGGGACATGTTAACTGTAGTTTTTTTGTTTTTTTTTTTGTTCCAAGAATTATGCAGAAGAGAAGAGGAGAGAAGAGAAGACGGTCTCAAATCCAATTATGCCCCGAACCCGACTCTAGCTCGATCCGGGTTTCCATTTTTCCTCAGTGGAAGTCTCAAACCCGACTCGTTTCAGTGCTCAAAAAGTCCCTTAAGCAGATTTAAATTTGTCAATGATTCTATTGTGCGGTGCAAAATGATTTGTAAATCGTCTTAGCACATGCCACTGCCACAGCCACAATTACAATGTTATCCTAATCAGACTTGCTGGTTTTAATGGAAAGACAGTATTTTGCAGATATATGCATTCGAGCTCGGCTTTGCCAATACCGCTAGATGAATGAATTGTAAACATGATCTAAACCCGACAAGCTTTTCTACACGAAACCTGAAATTTGTCGCGTAGTTCGTTATTCGAAATTCGAGATGACCTATAAGGATCCAGGCCACAGTAAACCCGACGAGTCGAAATTTGAAATGACCTATCAAGGTTCGGACCCCATTAAACCCGATCCATCGTCGGGTTAGATGGGCCACGTGTGCCTGGCTTTCATTGTGAATTATTTGGGCAAACTGACACAGACCTCAGTGCATCAGTCTGAAGTAACTGATGCATCATGAAATTAGGTCCAAACTTGGGCCTTTCAACCAAAAGAGAGAATAAAAGACACAAGAAGGCCAACAGAGTTGCAACAGGCAAGGAAGTTATAGAATGAGATTCAAATGGTTCAACAGTAAAGAACTGGCAAGCTTGCTGCAATAGTAAGGTCTAATTGGTAATGCATTCCAAGTCTGTAAACAAATATCTGATCTGTGACATTGCTTTACAAATTTCGATGCTGGCTTGAGACACAGCTATAAAATGTTCAAAAGTTTTACCATTCCAAGTCTGCAAACAAATATATGATCTGTGACATTGCTTTACAAAATTTCGATGCCGGCATGAGACACAGCTATAAAATGTTCAAAAGTTTCCAAAGTTTAGGGAAACGCAATCTACTGTATACAGGACATAATGGTATCATCGACGGTTCGATTGGAAACCATCTGCTCCTCACGTTCATGTGCAAAAGGAATTGCCTTTTCCGTGTCAACGACATCGTCGTCATCCTCTTCATCATCGTCATCATGATCAACAAATCTCGAAACCCTGTTCACCTTTAGCTCGGGGAGCTGCTGACTTACATTCCCAACGAGCAAATTGGCCTCCGTGAGTTCCTCTGTCGTTTTTGCCAGGGAGAGAAGCACGTTCTTTGCTTTCTTGTCGGGATGAACCCCGGAAGACTCCATTTCCTTAAACCACACCAATGCGCTGTCAAAATCCTTGTTTTTACCGTATGCATCCATGATCGTCGTGAATACAGTTTGATTTGCTTTGATTCCGCAGACTCGCATTTCTTCATACATCTCCATCATCTTCTCCAATTTGTTCACCCTGGCATAACCTTTGATCATCGTCCCATAGGTAACAATATTCGGATGAAACCCGTCCTGCTTCAGCCTTCTGAAGAACTTCTCAGCACCATCCATATCCAATGCATTCACATAGGCTGATAACATGGTTGTATAGGAGCAAAGATCTGGTGTGTACCTACCGTGAAAAACGAAAAGGTTAAGGCCGTTTTGAAGGAAGACGGAAGAATGTAATATCAGATATGGTGGTATCACAATGCAAGGTAAGAACATTCAGCAATTTAGGAGACGTTCTACTTAGCCAGAGATTAAGGAGAACTAACTGACAAGAATGACATATAAATAGGACAACACTGAAGAGGTAAAACCATTTCTCCTCCTCTTTCAGCAAAGTTTGTAGGTTATTGTAAGCTGTCATAAATGAGACTACAATGTGAAGGTAAACCAATCCAGTATCTTTAATCACAATGGTTTTGTTGATGGGTGAGAGAATGTGCTCTTGTGCCATGCCTATATAGATAGCTCTACCTAAACGACTTAACAGTCCACACTAACTGTAAACACTACATGTTCATCCCAGCAACTTCATTTTCTAGAGTCAGAATCTGAGATGTTCAAGGAATCTGTGCATGAGTGTTAGGATATACATATCCAGTGCAAAGAACATATGGGGTGTGAAATACAATGGTCTCACAATTGATATTGGAGTCAAATGGGTTATTGATATACTGATTTGCCCACAAGTCATCAACATGAACTTTTCGAGCAAAATGAGATCTGACTAAGTATGTTAATAGGATCAAATTTGAGCTTGACCTTGTCATCTCCCAGTAATAGTTATAGGGTTCAAAGGTGTGCCTCATGGTTAGAGTGATCCAACATAGCAACA
The DNA here is from genome assembly GCA_029784005.1 of Lenwebbia sp. NSW1173648. Classification (NCBI taxonomy): domain Eukaryota; kingdom Viridiplantae; phylum Streptophyta; class Magnoliopsida; order Myrtales; family Myrtaceae; genus Lenwebbia; species Lenwebbia sp. NSW1173648. The sequence continues at coordinate 29,003,049 of JARCGZ010000002.1, forward strand.
ACATAATTTGGCATTATAGAAGTCCAATCGTACTGTTCGAGTTATGGAAGGTCAGATGCATGCTCTGTTGTCACCGATAGGACTGCAGAAAGCTTTGTTGGGGATCATAGCACGTAGTATGACTACCTACCAGAATGATTGACTTTTTTTTTTGGTCAGAACCAGAATGATTAACTTACGAGGCACTTTCCGTGATTCAGTTGTACCTCTGCAATGAGTTTAGAGGCACTTTAATGGGAAGTGATTCTTGAGAATATGGAAGCTGAACTGCTTTTGAAACGACTTTCCGTATGTTGCACTCAGTGTACACCTTGATGAGTTCAGAACCATAGTTATGGATCAAGAACATACAGATGCTGAAATGAATCATGGAGATTGTACATTTTTGGTGTGTTCATTGCTTCGTTCTACAAGTTCTTTATAGAATCTATCGCATATCGCAAAGATACAATTTCTGTCCATGATGTTAAGGCAGCACTGCAGCCTAGGAATTGATTGATATAGAATTGACCGTTGGCCAGGCAGAAGTTTGGTTACTGGAGAGAGGTCAAGGAGGAATTCCAGTCAACATATATACGAATGCACATCAAAGTCCGGTGATAAAGATCTTCCTTGCACTAACTGTGTGGAGAAGGGGCATGCTAAGGCGACAAGTTGCAAATTAAAAAAATAGATCGCCTAAGGATGGTCAAAGAGACAAAAACAAAAATGAGAAAGCAGACGCTAGCGTTCATGGCTATGTTGACGCTGATGTTGTTTTGGGGACCAATGCTAAGCCATGGTCAGCAATGCACATGCCAGATCCAGAATGAGAATGAGTAATTTTTCCACGTCACAATAGAGATTTATTTTCCACATAAACCACTTAACGGTGGAGTTGTGTTGGTGGACGTTAATGCCGCCAGTCAGATTTTTATAATGGAAACGCTCTGAGTTAAGATGCATGATGCCATTATAAGAACATTGATCATGTTACAACACATTCTAGAACCTATGCAGGACTTGATCCAATTAAAGTTTAAAGGGAAAAAAAGGACTTTCAAACTACCTGTCCCTTCTCATGCTCTTAAATACGATGCGTGCTTGCTCCACCATTCCAGATATTGCAAATGCATCAAGTAAAATATTGTAAGCTTTGTGGGTAGGCCTGGACAACGATTAACAAAGTAGATAACCATCACCTCAAGTGTTTAACAGCATTATCATGACACATCATAATTAATGTTCCTTTCGAGAGAGAGAGAGAGAGAGAGAGAGAGAGAGAGAGTGAGTATGGCCCTTGCTTATTGGAAACAGGATGCTGTGCTTCAATGGACAAAGACTACAGGAAGAAAGAGTAATCACATCTCCTAAACAATCATGGGATGGCATTTGACACTCGATGAACATAACTAATCATGCTACTATTACTCCATTCAACACAAGAATATAGCAATTAGTGGTGAGATGTTAGACTGAACGCTAACTTCCACTTTAGCAAAACGATTGCCATACTTCTTTTAAGTGATAAATGGAGCCATTGAACTTCTATAGGTAAAGCAAACATTTGCTATAGGGCACTGAGAGGGTGCAAAACCATATACAAAAGGAGCTCCAAGGAACTGACACAAGGAGCTCCAAGGAACTGACACAAAGTTGATTTAACAGACACGGCATCTAGAAGTCAGTCCACAAAAATGAAGCCATTTTATAGATGGGATTTCTTAGCTGCTTCACATCATACAAAACTTTTTTCTCAGACTATAACTCAGCTTCAGTTGGAAAGTACACAAATTTATGAAAGGTTCGAGAACTTAAAAGCTGGTTATCAATTTTCCGCTTTAATCTCAAGTGACTAAGATAAACACCACATTTACCTGACACCGGCACTCAGCATCTCCTCAAATACAGCTAGAGCTTCTTCCTCTCTCCTGGCTTTCCCATAAGCATTTATAAGCAAGGCATAGCTCACAACATCTGGCCGAAGACCAGCTCTTTGCATCTACAGGTAACCAGTTATTTCAGAATGCTGATGGACACATAATCTATGAATGACAAAAATAGAAAGGAGGTAAATCTTTAGCCAAATAAAAAGGTCAAATAGAAAAGTGAATATTTTGAAGGCTGCATTTTCTAGATATTCCAGATGTGCAAGGATTTGAACAGTGTCCCCACATGTTTAGTGTAAGTTGTTAAATTGAAAGTTTCAAATTATGCTCCGCGATCAGCAAACGTCAGATACATGAGTAATGCTATGAAAGAATTTTTGCAGCAATTACTTGAGGTTGATGGCATAATGTAAGATGACAGACTAAAAGTCAAAGGTATTCGATACAACAATCAAGCCTTATTATGACATACTCCAGAATCCTGACAGCAAAATCAAGAAATTTATGGCCCTAGTATCCAATCATTATACTTCATCATCAAATAAAACAGTTTTTGCAGTCCAAAAGCCAAAAAGCCTTCTCTTTTATTTCTTTCAGCTGTTTGCCCCACCCCATCATCAAGCTAGTTCTGTAAAGTACCTGATCATATATTTTTGAGACCTCCTTGTAATTAGTTTCAAATGACATGAGGCTATTGTATGTCACGGTAGATTGCTGCACTCCTCTTTCAGCCATCAAAGAGAACATCTGACGAGCTTTCTCATAATTTCCAGCTTTCTTATACATATAAATCATCATGTGGAACATTTTCTGGTCAGGCGTAAGAGGGGATCTCTCCTTATCTGAAAGAGTCTCAAAGACTTCTTCAGCCTCCACAAATTTGTTACCCTGCAGCAGCCCCGATAGCAGATATCAAGTTCTCGCTTCAGAATCAAAGCAAAATTGAGCATTCTAAATAATTACCTCAACTAATGTTTTAAGAATGATTTGATACGTCAAAGCAGAAGGCTCAGGGCCTGAAGACTGCATCCTTCGAAATATAGCTTCTGCATTGTTATATCGTCTTCCTCTACCATATGCTTCCATAAGAGCAGTGTAAGCAATCACATTAGGGGCATATTTGTTCTTGTTTATAAAGCTCATGACTCTTTCAGCCCTGTTGAACTCCCCTTGCTTTCCATAAGCAGTTATAAGCATCAGTAGGTCCATCTCGCTGAAATCCCACCATTGCTGAATCCTTAGCCACTCAAGAATCTAAAAGGAAATACGATCATACAGTAGACAAAAGCCAAATATTCAAATTATCCAGCACAAATAAAAACGAACCACTTCAATTAACTCAGGAAAAGTATTCCTCACTTTTTTCTGAATTTGTTCAAGGAATAGAGACAATCTAACTGTTAACGAATTGCACACTCAGGAGGTGTGAGGTGAAAAAGACAAATTTATGTAAAACCATCTATTTTCAGTATAGAAACAAAAGACATCCTCAAAATTTTTAAAGGTCCTATTTCTCACACAAATTTCAGTAAATAAGAGTCAAGGAGATAAGATTCTCTCACGTGATTTCTCGTAGAACCCAAATGAACTATCATTTGCAAGGTGTCAGTATATTGACAATGGTTTCCCATGTGGGCAAATTTGAAAGAACCTCTAGCGGAACTAATATGTATAAAAGTTGTTCTGATTATGGAATATCTTCATCATTTAGCAAAACTCCATTGACTATCCGATAATGTGATCATCGCAACAATGCTCGAAGCTCTACTGTTGAACAAAACAATGCATAGGCATCAGCATATGTCACTTTATCGATGAAGAAGATGTTGGTGCTAGACATCTGAAAGAATTGCAACACCGAATGTTTTACAGAAGCATACAAATATCTGTAGTTATAGGTAATCGTATTGTACATTAATTTCCTAGGAGATATTGCGGTCTCCAGAGTCTAGGTTTTCAAGATGGTATATGCTGTTCGGATATCTCCTCTTGGTAATAAGCATAGCAGGATACCTAACCTCATAGTAGAATGTCTGATTTGCGTTTTCTTTTTGTTTAAATATTACATACGAAGAGCAAAAAAGAATCTTCATGTACAACAATGTCACATACTTGCACAACGCATTGGCCCCTGTCACAATCATCCTGTGGGAAACTAAACCTAAAGCTTTTGCAGAATAAGGTACTTTCTGGAAACATGCATTTACAGGTGTATGGGCCACGAACATGGGAAAATTAACTTAAAATTGGTCCCCATACCTCACTAACAAGGTTCCATTTCTTTAGCTGCTTGAACCTTTTTAAGGTTCCCAACACGAGGTCTCGCGGAAGCACCTGCGTCCGAGCCCTCTCGGTCCTGAGGACATTCGCCGCCGAGCCCACTTCCTCAATTTCCTTCATCAGCCTCCTCCAGTTCTTTTGGTCGGCTTCGTCGGCCGCGTCTTTGAAGACCTCCACCTTCTTCCTCCTTTGCATGAATTTCCTTGGCGCCAACATCCCCATACATATTACCCCCGCCCTCCCACGTACACTGACCTTGTCGCTAATGCACGTGCCACATATCTCTGGTCTACTGAAGGTAAAAAAAAGTTACAGTTCATTCAAGATTGTCGCAAATTGCAACTACCAAAGAAAATGCAGTACAAAGAAAGAACAATGACAGCTGCAGATAAAGAACAGCAAAGTCACATAAGAGTGTTGGTAATCAATTGCAAGAAAAATTCAATCTTGCACATAGGTGACAAGAAATGGAGCCAAATTTCACTTCCCCATTTCGAAATGCACAAGAACAAAAGAGAACCAACGCCGATATTGAAGAAAACCATCAGATATTGTTCAGGGTTTTAATGGGTTTAAGAGAGCGCAAGAAGAACTCAAGGAAGAGGACACGATACAAACCTGGAGTCATTCAAAGGAGCTGAAAGGAACGGCTTCAGAAAAAGGGTTTGGGGCATTGGAGAGAGAGCGAGCGACAGACTCTTCAGGCCTTCTTCCCAAATTTGCTCCGACAAAATGTTCAGGTGAAGTAGCCCTGGTTGCAGCGAGAGGAGAACTCTGGGAGTTTGGTTTCTGTTGTTCAATAAAAATCTTATCTTGAGAGAGGAACGGAGGAATTAGACAAACAAACCAACCGCCAGCTGCGAACCGGTTCAACAGTGTTAAAAAAGCCGGTCCGTTACCATCCATGTGTCCGAGGAAGAAGGTTTGGGACATTCACGTTGTTCTTATTGATATTCACTGTACGATTAAATTACATATTTTGATTAAAAAGATAAAACTATCCTCAATCGTTGAATTGCAATTTAAAGCAGTCACTCATAATTTGTTTACTTCATTTTTCTTTTATGAACATTTTTTTTTATTTCTAGGATCTAATTGCCATATTAAAAATTATCACATTATTTGTTTTAAATTTACGTATGCCATTTATACTGAAGGCACTCTATTTTATTCTTATTTGTAGATTTTATTTCTGTAGAAATTAGATTTGTCCAAGAGTGAATTTCCAAGAAACCTAAATTTTTCTGGTGTGTTGCCGTGCAAATTAATGGATCAACTATCAAGTGGAATCTAAAAAAATTCAAAATATACAGCTTTTTAACATAATCACATGTTACCAATAGGCATGCGGTACTGCTAGTAAAGCGATTGAGGAGGTGAGGACACTCATATCATAGGTGCGGGGTTTGATTCCCGCGCTCTACGAAGAAGCAGAGCAAAAGTCAATAAATATAATAAACGCTTGCTGTTTTTAGTATATTTCTGCACACTCCTATAACATCTTATATGCTATGTCTAATAGTGTCTCTAAGATACTACTAAGTTAAAGGAAACTAATAGCTATTAAGACCAATTTTGTCTACCTAGTAAAAAAAAAAAAAAAGGGGGGAGTAGATTCAACCATATAGAGATTGGATATAGGCCCACCCAGAGACTCATAATGATCATCTTCTTTTTCCTCACTCTTTAGTTTGAAAGTACTGCATTATGTACCACTTTATAGTTTGATGCACCAATTCAACAGAAACAAATTGATAATTTAGCTTGTTAATTGTGCATAAGCTTACTTTTTGAGTAGCCATGTCCGAAATCAGGGAAGAAAATGAACTTCTGTCTACTAAAACACCTTCGTTTTCACGACTAACATGTGAAACTATCGGTCTTTCCTTTACTCATGGAAAAAGTTTTCTTCACGGTTTGGTTTTCTAGAGATTCGGTACCCCTTCATTTTTTAGCCACTTTTCCCCGACTAGGAAAGAGAACTTTCTGGCAGCAGAATCCACTCGAATCAGTCCTCCAGTATCTCCGGTTTTGGGACAAGATAGGCTTCCCCCACCCGAGGAGTCGACTTCTCGACCGATAGGGGAACGGGAACGGCAGCATATTCGACCACTGATGGGAGGGAACTGGAAGATCTTTCCTATGAAGGTGGGAATGAAAGGAATGCACCAGCTTCTGCCAATCCTCTCCCGATAGAAAATAGCACATATTCTCCCTTTTATGGAGAGTCTAGAAGATGTGGAAAGAAGAGTTAGTTATCAACCGCTCGGGATCACCCTTTTTGAAAGAGTTTCAAAGGCATCGGAGGAGTTGTCCCAACGGGCAATCAGTAAACTCTTATCTGCAAGACTTTGCTTTTAAGCTTAAGAGAATGCCCAGGAAAAGGCCCTCAAGTAGAAGTGTCAGAGCCGATAAGGAAGCATGGAAGTCCTAAAAAGGCCTCGATAAGCAAGCCAGGAATGCTCATAAAAAAAATTCCAGTGAGGTATTTGACAAATCCAAAAACGACACAAACTCAATATACATAGGTTTATCAGCTTGATCATCAAAACATAGATTGTTTTTTTTTGTCAATGACACGATTTGACACGAGTACAAAATTCAAATATAACACTTGATTGCGAACATGAATTGCCAACCGTATGTTTGCATCAATTACCAAGGAGCTTGTTCATATGGACTAGAGAGGCACGCACGCATGCTTATGGTAGGGTAGTACACTAACAAACTAATGTCCTCTTGCAATGCACACAGCAAAAGTTTCGGCCAAAGAAATGCAGTCTTTTCTCATTCCATGGGAAGGTTTCTGAGATCATATTCAGGAGGCTAAAATCTGTATTCCTAGCTGGTTCAGGCACGAAAACACTGCTGGTCTGCCAATTCACACAGTAATCACCATGCGGCAATAAAGATTTCAAGCTGCACCAGAAAAACCTTTCCAATTACATGCGGCGGTACTTCCATTCCATGAGACGAGCAAACTAAAAATAAATCGGAGCAGATTCAGACAAAAGGACTGAGAAGTCGGCAATGTACAAAAATTTCTACGTCTCTACGTACTGGAAGCAGCTATATCATGCAGCCAACAAAGATCTCGATCCTTCACTTGCTTCATAGAGGCTAGACTACGGACAATGCGCCTCTTCAAGTAGTTTTCAGCCAGAAAAGAAAGCTTATTAGGCGAACAATGAGCATAAATGCAGTATTGAGCTCATTAGCAGGATGCAACTGGCTTTGTATGGGCAGGAGATCGCAATTGAGAAATGGCTGTGTCACCATCTGCATCCTCAAGAGGTATTGGTGCTCCACTAAGATTCTTCCTGCACAGCAATTCAGAAGTATCAGAGTAATATCAGACATGCACAATCCAAAACAAAGAGTATCATCACCAAGCATTAAAAACTGAAAGCTGAGGACACTGACAAAAGTACAAACTCAATGAATCAGCAAAGACGATGGTATTAATTACATCTACTCTGCCATTACTTTGCCTTATAATTTCAACAAGATGTTCATTGCAAAGATGAATGTAAATTCACTAAGAAGGCTGCCAAGGGATTCAGATGGAAGCTTAAGCTAGCTTGAATTAGCCACATATTCGAATGAAGATAACTCAAAAGGCATGGCATGAAAAACCAGAAAGAGGAACCACAGTTGCAGATTCAACAGACAAGTGTACCTCTGACCGACAAAAGTTTCCTCAGATAAAGCCTTTTCCAACCTCTCCTCAAATGGTGTCGCGTGCCAACTTACTTTCTGATCCTGCAAAGAAAGCAAGATCTCCTCATATCTTATGACAATATATTCAAGAATGTGCATATTGGATGGGAAACAGTGAGACGCACCTCCTTATACTTGTTAGTCGAATTAGGAATTCCATTCCCATCCCACCACTTTTGTGAGACGTGAGGTTGTTCATCTTCCTTCCAATGTGCAGCAACAAGCCCAATGATTGGTCTATCTGTGGGAGTTCTACTAAGACGAGTTTTCCGGTAAGATACAGAGCCAAATTTGCTAACGTCATTTTCCATGTGAAGAGGCGGCTTCAGCCAAGCTGCCAAGGTTGTTTCACCCTTAAAACCCTGTTCCAAAGAAGTCGCGTCCAGCCGTGTTCCGCTGTTCAATGTTTCATCTACAGGCTGCACAAGTGATTCATTTAGCTCGCCCGAAGGTTGATGATTGTGAGCGTCCTCGTCCTTAAAAACCTTCAACTGCATGTTATTCTGGTATGCATTTGGAACTGAATAAATATATTCAGACCTGATCCTTGGCTTTCCATGTGGTAAATTCTCCATATATGCGGGGAAAACAGTTCCAGGTGTCTGCATCTCATCAGATAGCTTGAGAGGAGTTGGATAAGGTGACGGCCTCAAGGTACTCTGATTACCCTGTAATTCAGAATCTTTGATACTGTGGCTTGCATCTTTGGAAAACGAACTTCTAAGCGAACATATATCAGTGTCAGGATCAAAATGAACCGACTTATTCCTATACTGAGAGTGTGAGGCAGAAAGCCAAGGGGTGATTGGAGTTAAAATACTGCTGCTCTCTACAGCTAGAATCTCGGTTGCTGTATTCACATTCTCTTCACCACTGCCTTCGGTAGAGTTCAGAGGAATGCTAAAAGTGCTCTCAACATTTGATTTACTGCTGCAAAAGAAGGAAGTTATCAAAATAAGCAATCATCTGAGGACAGAAGTTTTATCAAAAGATTAGCAAGTCATTGATCCCAGAGTTGAAGGAAACACCAATGGATTCATTAAGAAAAGAAAAGAAAGTATACACAGTTTGAAATAATATTCAGCTTCTTAGACTAGCAACGGGTTCCTTATAACTATGGGAATGTGTAAAAGTTAAGTTTCGCTTTGTCCCTTACTGGACAACAGAAATTAGTTCAAAAGCCTCTTTCTTGAAGATTTATTCCCTTGCTAAGCTAAATATTTCATCTGAGAAATCCATCTTTGCAGATTATGAACTATTAGGAAGCTTTACCTTGGAGGTGCATGCTCTTGAGAAGCAGAATCACTTCCAGAATCTACGAAAAGTTCAACAGGTGTTGGGAAAAGTTCAGTAGGCTTAGTTAGCTGAAGTTTCCTGATAGATGTATGAGGAAGCCATGAGTGAAACTTTGAACTTTCTGAATCTCCATTATTCGGTGGTGAAAACATGAACTTGTCTGTTGCTTTCCGAATTTCTGCAGGAGTCTCTGGTAAGGTTCCACAAGCTTTAAGGAACTTAGCCTGTAAGATGAATCTGAGTTAATAGGAAGTCAATGAAATGGACGGACCAGAAGTAGCCAACAACTCCAATTAACTGAAATTCTACATTTGCTACAATGAAATCTAAAAGCATAAACTACCTTACTCAAACTCCTCATACATGTGACCTCTAAGCAGAAAGTTATTGTTGCCAAGATAATCAAGCCTTCTATCCTCTAAACTAATAGAATGTACATGTGACAGACAGTTTATATCTTGGCATCTTGAGGCTTTGACCAATATCAAGAACAGGAATTGACAAAATGGGAGGAAAAAGAAAAGAACTGAGAGGCTCTCCAGGATTACTGGAAGTTCCTTAAAGCCTATAAAAGTATTTTCAAATAAGTTTTAACTTATGCAAAACAGAGAGCCTTCATCCTTGGTTCCTCGAGTCTTAACCATTGGAGTACGAGCACAAAATTCCTCAAAGCGCACGATTCAGTTAACCGTTCAGTCACTTCATAACAAAATTAAATAGGGCCATATTTTTCCCCCTCCAATTTTCCCCAACCATACCTCTGATTGGTGGGTTACAAATTATACACATAGCCCACTTGTAACCCACGAGTCGGAGGCATGATTGGAGGAACTTCCCCCATCTAAGATGAAGAAATATATAGCCCAACTAGAAATTAGTAACTCAGAAACAAAATAAAAAATTATCTTCCTCTCATAAGGTGCCTCTAGAGTGTATTGGTGGCTAAGTTCAAATTGCACCGACAGCAACAAATCACCTGGGCTCGTATCCACCTCTCACTAAGATACAGGGAATACTATGATGCATCCCCTAAATATTTTCCCAATTACCAGGAGGCCGTCTTTATTCAGGAGAATACACTCATACCTCGATATGTTTGAAAATTACTTATAGGTGTACACCGAGCACATGATTTACCTGGGGATGAAAAAAATGAAATTCAGAGATAGATGTACCTCATCTTTGACATCCTTGCTGATCTGCTGTGGAGTTGCCAAAGAGCGATTTTCCAGATCCTCGCTTTGAATGTCTTCTCTATCTTAAGCGAAACAATGAGATTCCATATCCGAAGGGGGCAAAAAAGAAAATGCAAGACTGAAAGCCCTACATTGGCTAGACTATAGATCCTAACCGCGACTCTGTTTACGCGTGATAGATCCAATCATCTGAAACAAAGTCGAGAAACAAACCAATCTTTTAAGGTGGTATAACAACCAAACACCTACCTTCAACTAAAAATAACGATGACAACCGATTCCGAGACACTAACGCCTCCTGCAAACAAGCAAAATGGCACGAAAGTCGAAACTCAGTGTCTCTGCGAACGCTTCAACAATAGCAGCTCAAAACCGGGGACAAAAGAAGAGCGCTTTCCGGCGACTCTGCACCCAATTCAACAAACCCACCTACGAACTTACCGTGGCTTTCTTGGGTCGAGCCGATTGAGGCAGGTGGCGACGCCGATCGCAGTCGTCCTTGGCTCGCAAGCAGACGAAGAAGCAGCCCATCGCTACCCCCAACGATCGGTCGAGAAACCTCAGGACCCTCCTGAACGCAAGCCCGAGCTCACGATTTAACAGTGCGCATATCATTTGAATCAGCTAAACCCTAGCTCTCCTTTGCGTTACTGCGTCATCGGTGAGGTGAGGATGAAGCTCGAGAGAGAGAGAGAGAGAGTTGTTGAGTCGTTTTAAGAATTTGAACCAACTGAAACGAGGGAAAAGACGGGCCTCCCTATCGGAAAGCTCAGATCAGAGAGTCACGCGAGAAAGCGAGTAGGATTTTACGTACTCGCGCTGTGAAGCTGACACGTCATCATAATTGACGTTTTCTTTTTTTGTGATTTTTTCCCCTCTTGAATATTTACAATCAAGTCATTTACTCCATTTGATTTGTGCAATCAGATGTTTCCTTATATTACTTCATCCTCGGACCCTCTTTAAGAAGAAAATATTCAACATCCAAAAAATTTAATTAGTTTGAATGAGTTTCGAAATGGAAATGGCAAAAATTATAGACATTTTCAAGTTGGCGTATTTTGAACAAGGGAAATGCATTTTTCCAAAATATGAAAGCACGACTTGAATTTAGTAGGATTGTAATAAGATTATACTTAAAGAGACACATAAGTCGTAGAAAAACTATGAAATTTTTTTTAACATGTTAAGGATGACCAAAAACTTTGACAATGAAGCTAAACCATAGATCATAAGTTAGCTAATGAGAATAAGATAATATTATTTAGACTCCATTTGTTTCGCGTAAAATTTAAATTTCTGGAAAATGTCTTCAAATAAGTAATTTTCTAGGAAAACAATAAAAAAAAATTTGATCTTTAGCTGATTTGAAAATGAATTAGAAATTATTTGCCATTGTTTAAAAAAGAAAACTTACTTTTATCTTTCTAAATAGACATGTACTAATCAAGCACTACTGACTTGAACACGAGCATCGAGATCTTGAGCCCGACCTCTATGGACTCGGGCCGAGGTCCATTTAGGTCAGGCCGAGTCTTCGGGACTAGGGCCTGGTCCATTGAGTTTGCCCCCGAGCGGTGGGGATTCGAGCAAAGGCACCGAGATCCCAATGCTTGACCTTAGTAGACCTAGGTCTTCACATAGAGGGAATACCCATTCCATTCCATACTGATTCAATGCAACCAAACATCCATAATAATGCGATAAATTAGTCGATCCCATTTAAATGACATATAAAAGTTAGGACGTGTCGAAAAGGAAGTGATTATATAAAAATCGTTGGAGGCTGAGAAATCGCAAAGAATTTATTATCATTTAAGTGCTTTGTTAATAGGTATCCAAGAATAATCGACAAGAACTCAAAAACAGAAGTAATTTTCAATGGACATTAAAACACATTGAATTATGAAAATACATCGTGTTTTTATCGAGATCCATCCGTTAATTAAGCTGTAGGTATTTCCTTTTTGTCTTCCCTGAACGGCGTCGTTCTACCTGCAAGCGTTCTTTTTTTCCTGCCTATATAATGAAGAGAGCCCTAGCGAAGTTTCGGGAGAGCAGAGGAGGAGGAAGGAGGAGGAAGGAGTAGAAGCGGCGGAGAAGCCGAGGGCGTGTGGATTCAACCCAAAAGCAATCTGATCTTGAGGGAACATGATGCTCCTCATCTCATTCGCATATAGTTTTCAATCTGAATCCTCGGCTTCTCGCCTGCTCCTCTTTCTCAGCCCCTTCTTCATGTCTCTCCATGGTTCTTATCATGCGCGCCCTTAAGCTCGTACTGGCCTTATGATGGTACTGAATAACTTCTCTGAAGGCTCAGACTCTTCGCTCTCTCTCTATCTCTCTCTCTCTCTCTTGACTTGGTTTAATTTCCCTAAGCCCTTTTTGATCTTTATACTTGGTACTTTTCTCTTCTTTCTTTTTTGGGTTTTGAGAGATGGTGATTGTCACTTGATGCTGCAGTGAAATTGTGGATACTAGACAGTGGTGGACGTAGAAAATTCTCAACAGTTCCTAGATTTTAGCGTTATGTTTGGAGAAACTGTTGTTTTGGTCTTGTTCTTCGTTTTCCCTAACCTCTGGAGGGATCTCACTTACAGTCGAAGGACCAGGTTGAATTTACTGGTGATCTGCCGCGACATGGCAAAGTTTGAGCGGTGATGGGTGGTGAGCTTGGGTGAGATTAGTTTGACGGAACCAGAGTGTTTTATGAGATATCATGCTAGGAAGCGCTATGTTAAAATAGAAAATTCTAACCTGAATCGGGAAAATCTAAAAACTCCATTTTGGACTTTTCTTCTCGTTGGACCCATGTTGTGGTGGCTGAAATCTCCTTTTGTTTGCACAAAACATCAAATGGTCTCTATTACAATATGATGCCCTCGCTGTCGAGTAAGAGAGACTGCGAAGGTGTTGATAACACCCCATACAAAAAATCAACAGGGACATGACTCAAAACGTTGATTTATTCGAGATGCAAAGATAATACTAAAGAGAACAATGGCTACTAGAATTAGGTTTGACGAATCAAATATTTTGTAGTTTAGTGGATGGATAGTCATGTAAGCATTTCCGCCCCTCAACTTATGGTCTAACTTTGATCCACAATCAAGAAAAATACTAAAAAAAGTCATAAATCTACTGCATTCGTATCAATTTAATCATAAACCTTTCAATTAGACTAACTTAGTTTTAAATCTTTTTGCATTGGTACTAATAAAGTTCATCCGGTCAATTTAAATCGGAAACTGTTGATGTGGACTCCCACCTGGGATGTTTTTTTAAATAATATTCTAATAATTTTTTTCTTGTTTTTTCCCTTTTTCTTTTTGTTTGTGGCCATCCATGGCTCGCCTTGCCTGGGCAAGGGCAAGGGCGAGGGGGGCCTCACCGGCCACCAGCAAAAATAAAAGGGAAACCAGCAAACTTTCTTGAACCTGTAGAAGGCCATTTGGTAAATGATGCAAAGGACACATTAAGAATAGACCCATTTGGCATGTCGCCTAATACCCAATCCGAGCAAATTTGTGATTCGCCTTTCTAAAAGCAGGCAGGCAATGTGGACGGATGAACAAACATGTAACGTGAATTGACTGTTGAGCATAGGTTCGACATTCATTTCGCGAAGAGAAAATCGACGAAGGACAGATCTTTCGAACTTCGAACGGCCCACGAAAGGATTATAGTTGGAAAAAAGGGAATTCATGGGAGCATGAATTCTACTGTCCAGATATATCAGGTAGCATACACATTGCAAGAGTATTGTATCATCCAAATAAGTCAGAAAATCTTGCAAAAAAGAAATTCAAGGCATGGAAATGAATGCGAAATCTGATTCTTCCAAGCTAATCCTAGTAGCATACCAACTGAGGACTGTGTGCCGTTGACTGATCATCTAACGTTGGATTCCCAAAGGAGTCTGATAAGAGAGTTCTTTATGAACCCAGACGCAGAGTGGGAGAGTCAATGACTGGTCCATCAAGAAAAGAGAAGGACAGGAAGAAAAATGGTGGTGAAGGTGTACGGGCCCGATTACGCAGCGCCGAAGCGAGTGCTGGTGTGCTTGATCGAGAAGGGCGTCGAGTTCGAGACCATCCCCATCGATCTCTACAAGGGCGAGCACCAAACCCCTGAATTCCTCAACCTCCAGGTCTGTCCCTCTCCTGGAAACTCACTTCTCTTTTAGTCCTACTCTCGAACTCGAGCTTCTTTTCATTTGTGGGTACTTAGCTTTTAGAGTATTCTATCTGGTTCATCCTGATTCGGATTTTGTGCATGTGTAGCCTTTCGGATCGGTTCCTGTGATTCAAGACGGGGACCATACTCTCTTCGGTAATGCTCTCAACTCTTGTCTTGCATCATGTATATGTTTTGTTTCGAGCCTTTGGATTTTCGCATCATGGTATGTCGCTCAGACATTTTCCAGCGGTCTGGAGATCAACTACATGTGGATACACGGATGTCGGTTCTTTGATGACTGTTTCGGAGTTGTTTTTCTTTTTGTATGTTGGCCAAAGGCCGTCGATTATTCTTGGAACCAGCATCTTCGTCCGATTATTTGCCCGACCGATGTTTAAGCAGAATGATCAGTGCATAGACATCGAAATGTCACGCTGCACCTACACTGTTATAGCAGGTCTAGTGTCGTGAGAGTAAGACCGCTAGTAAATTCAAAAGTACAGTGCATGTCTCTTTTAGGTGGCATTGAAGTTATATGGCTCTTTTCATACGTGGGGAAAAAGATGCCTGTCTACTCACTGTAATATATCCCCTTTGATTCATACAGAATCGCGGGCCATCATAAGGTACTATGCCGAGAAATACAAGCACCAAGGAACCAACCTGCTGGGGAAGACGATAGAGGAGAGGGGGCTCGTCGAGCAGTGGCTCGAAGTCGAGGCCCAGAGCTACCACCCCCCGATCTACGACCTCGTCCTCAAAATTGTTTTCGGCCCGTTCATAGGATTTACCCAGGATCCGAAGCTGATCAAAGAGAGCGAGGACAAGCTCGGTAAGGTGCTGGATGTCTACGAGGAGAGGCTGTCGAAGAGCAAGTACCTGGCCGGGGATTTTGTCAGCCTTGCCGACCTGAGCCACCTCCCGTTCACTCAGTTCTTGGTGGGCAAGCTGGGGAAGGAGTACCTGGTACGGGACCGGAAGAATGTGAGTGCATGGTGGGATGATATCTCGAGCAGGCCTTCCTGGAAGAAGGTCCTCGAGCTCTGGCCAGGTCTGTACTAGGACAATTTTATTAGGTGCGCTGGGTGCACCCGAGTCTTTGGCCTATGTGAAGGAGTAGTCAATTTACCTGGACTAGGCGAGTCTCTCTCTGTCTGCCTAAGTAGTATGTTTCTACTCGATCTGAATCGGTGGATTTGGGCTATCTAATAAGCTTTGTCGAGTCTGGTTTGTGAAGATCATGTATCAAGTTCGATTACTCCAGTAAACTATCATGTCGTGGACTTTTTGGTCATTGTATCGTTCTTGGGTCTAGAACTGAGCGCACTCTGTGCGAGAAAAATTAATATCGTGTAATGAACATGGAAATAAATAGAGAACGATAACAGAGTTGATATTATAATGGTTGGGCTTAACCAAGCATACGTCCACTCTTTCATACTAATGGCTACTAACAAGATAGATCTAGTAAATCTTTAAGAGGTTACAACATAGGAAGCACGAACACTCTCCGGGAGTTTTCGTGTCGGTGTCGGACGCGTGTCGGACACTGATACTCTCCAACACGTGGTTAACGCTAGCGAAACGCGAGACGGTGAGGAAGTCGAAGAGGTCGGCCGTAACCCGCCTCTTCATGCTCTTCATTGGCCTTCTAGAGACTAATACCATGGTCTAGACAGCTGCTATGGTGGCACGTAGGGTCATATCTCACTTGGGAAAGCGCAGATCTAGAGGGAAAAGATCGGGGGGAGAGGGGGAGGAGGGCGTCTGCGTCTCGGGGCCACGAGAGAGACGATGGAGAGGGAGCGATAGAGATGAGAAGGAAAAGGAAAAGGAAAAGGAGCAAGAGAGATGAGCGAGAGACAATTATTGTGTACCATCTATTCACTTTATTATTTTTTTTAGGAGGTTGGCTTTTGGGGTCAAATTACGAGAGTGCTCATGACAGGAAGTTTCTTTTTATTGGAAGAGCACTTTTTGTAAATTCTCTATTTCCAAAAAAATCATAGAAATGATAATTTATCATGCATATATAAAAATATACATTTAATACTCAACGTGTCCCGACGTATCGAAATTCTTTATTTTTTTTTTGAAATGATGTGTCGGCATGTCATGTCGTACCGTGTCGCGTGTCATGTCGGTACTACTTAGGTTACAATGTAGATCCGGCAGTCTTTTTACCCAATACTAATAGATCACACTACCAAATCCCAAGCACTACTACAACACTTGCACACTTCTCAAAAGAAATTATAAATTTATAATTAGTGAATCACTCTCAGTAAAGTAAAATGAACCACGGCTAAATAACAAGAGTATGTGTGTCTCGGAGAATAAAGCTTTATCAATTTGTAGCTGTTCTCGCAATTCACGGCTTCTCCAACCTATGTTGATATTCTTATATAGTTAAGATCCATCCCAACCGATGGAAAATTTTCAAAAAAGGATCAATTTAGCCAATGAAGATAAACTACACAATTATCGAAAGATCTGGTCGACCATACAATCAAATCTTCCTAACAATAGTGTGGTTTTCACGAATAGAGTTACTTATATGAGGAAATAATCCTTCGTAGCAATTTGATTGACAACCAATTTGCTTTCCTTTCTTAGATTGAAAGTTAAGGGAATGTCTAGGTCTTCAAATAAAAATGCATAATCATATGATGCACAAGTTCTTCGGTAATTTGCTGTCAGTATTCTTGTGACACAGATTGAAAGTCAAGGGAATGTCTAGGTCTTCAAATAAAATGCATAATCATACGATGCACAACATCATCTTTGAACTTTTATTTTGTTCAGTGTAATAACTAATCTTAAATGCTCAATCTGGTCCATTAACTTTTAGTTTGCTCAATCTAGTTACTCAACTTTCCATATCAAAGTCAAATTAGTCTTTCAGTACTATTCGCAAGGTTTTCATAATTATACTGTTGCTCAAATTATAGAATAACTTTCCATTTCAACCCATTTCCTAAATCAGCAAAACATATGCTATCTTCTTGTTACCTTTTATCTTTTTGTTCTTTATAAATGTTACGATAGTTCCATATAAGTATAATAACTTATGATCTCTACAACTGTAAAAGTAGCTTCATTTTAATGTCGTAACGTACAGCTATTTTAATTTCCTAATTAGCATATTTAACTAACTTTAATGAAGAAAACATGAAACACAAAAGCTTGAACATTTTATCTATCTAAAAGATTAGGAACTAGATTTCAATTAATATCAGTACGATTATCTATTGATTTTTTTTTTTTGGTCAAAGATTTATCTATAGATGAATTGATAATGTCTTTAGTTATTCTTATGAAAACACGTAATTCCTAAAATAATAGAAATATTATCCCTCTATAACTCTAAATAAGGTTTTACTTTCACCGTTGTAAAGCTCATAAGTTAAAATATACTTAAAGGGAACTATAATAATATGTGTAAGGACCAAAAAGGTAAAAATGTCAGAAAAAGAGAGCATATCTTCTATTGATGTAGGAAATGAACTGAAATAAAAAGATATATTAAAATGTGGGCATCAATGCAGTTATGAAAAATTGTGAATAGCACCAAAGAAGTAATTTGACTTTGTTATGAAAAGTTGACGGGCTAGATTGAACAAATTGACAACTTAGGGACTAGATGGAACATGTATAATATTCAAGGACTTCATTGAATTAATAAAAGTCGGAGATGATGTATGCACGTTGCAAGAGTATAATATATCAAACATAAAGTCAGAGAAAATGCTGCAAGAAAAATTCAAGGCATATGCGAAATCAGATTCTACAAAGCTAATTAGTAAACGTGTGCAAATTGGTTTCATCCTCTGATAAGATAAGAGCGTTCTTTATAAACCCAGAAACAGAGTGAGGGAGTCAATGCTGAAACATTACTGGAATTGACTGGTCCATCAACGAGGGAGAAGAAGAGAGAAAAATGGTGGTGAAGGTGTTCGGGCCTGATTACGGAAACCCGAAGCGGGTGCTGGTGTGCCTGATTGAGAAGGGCGTCGAGTTCGAGACCGTCCCTCTCGATCTCTTCAAGGGCGAGAACAGAGCCCCTGAATTCCTCAAGCTCCAGGCCGGTCCCCTGTTCTTGAATCTCCCGTCTCTTTTCGATCGAACTCTCGAACTCGAGTTTATATCATCTCTTTCTTTCTTTGTGGGCACTTGGCATTTTAAGTAGTTTGTCTGATCAATTCTGATTCGGATCGTGTGTATTTGTGTCTGTAGCCCTTCGGATCTGTTCCTGTGATTCAAGATGGGGACTATACACTGTTCGGTAATGCTCTCAACTTTCGGATTTTCTCATCGCACCCCGGTGCTTGGACCGAAACATGTGGATGTCTGGATGATTCTTCAGCATGCTTCTGTAGTTGCTCGTGAAAGGAAAATAGATTCACTAGTGGAGATTGTTGGATAAAGGTTTGGTTTTTAAAGTCTAAGAAGTTCTGCAATGAGTAGATGCCAGAGGAAGTTGAAAAGTTACAGTCCATTTCTGTTGATATTAGCTACTTTCCTGACCGATGTGCAGGTCTCATTTAGGTTGCATTCTAGATTATGGTGCCATTCATTTGTTGGGATAAATATTTGTCTGTCTACTCTCTGTAATGTATCCTACTTTATACATACAGAATCGCGGGCCATCGCAAGGTATTATGCCGAGAAATACAAGCACCAAGGGACCCACCTGCTGGGGAAGACGATAGACGAGAGGGGGCTCGTCGAGCAGTGGCTCGAAGTTGAGGCTCAGATCTACAACCCGCCGATAAATGACATGGCACGCAACATCATTGTGGGTCCGCTAAGGGGACTTACCCCGGATCCGAAGCTGATCAAAGAGAACGAGGACAAGCTCTGTAAGGTGCTAGATGTCTACGAGGAGAGGCTGTCGAAGAGCAAGTACCTGGCGGGGGATTTTTTCAGCCTCGCCGACCTGAGCCACCTCCCGATGACGCAGTACTTGGTGGGAAAAATGGAAAAGGAGTACTTGATAAGGGACCGGAAGAATGTTAGTGCGTGGTGGGATGATATCTCGAGCCGGCCTTCCTGGAAGAAGGTTATCGAGCTCTGGCCCGGTCTGTATTAGGACCATTTTATAAGGTGCGTCGGATGCACCCGAGTCCTTAGTCCATGCGAAGGAGGAGTCACTTTCCGTGGACTAGCGAATCTCTCTGTGCCTACTTAGTATGTTACTACTCGATACCAATCGGTGATCCGTGGGGGATCTAATAAGCTTTGTCGAGTCTGGTTTGCAAAGATCATGTGTCAAGTGGGATCGCTCTAGTAAATTTAGCCTGTTGTTTACCTTTCTCGTGTTGTATCCTTCTCGGGTCTAGAGCTAAGCACTCTCTGGACAGGTCCCGGTGTTGTTGGGCCATGTTCGCGGCTAATTAGTACAAAACCAGTGACTTTGGTGAAAAGAAAAATTAGCCACCTACTTATCAACTATCAAGGATCTTTTACGACGTAAAAAGAGTATTCTAACAATAAGGTTAATTAAAAATATATTAAAATATTATTAAAAATTGTCAGTTAGCGCCGGCCGGCCAAATTTGGCTGGATAGGACTGAATTGGCACAAATGCCAAAAGGTTTAGGACTCAATTGGACAAAAAAAAAAATAGGACTGAAATGGCAAAACTACAATAAGTTTAGGATTTTTTGGTAATCTTCCCTGCGAATAATCGCATCCAACGTATAATGGTCAATTGCCCCTTTCTTCCTCATCTTCCTCTTAAGGTTAGGTGATTAATAGCTCGCTCAATTGGAGGTGCAAAGGAAGTTGACAAAGAACACCATTTGGTAAACGATGCAAGGACACCTCAAGTGTGAATTTGCGATTGGCCAAACAGATCTTCCTACTCCCTCGAATATATTGATTGAAAATAGACCAATTATTAGGATCTATGGCTTGCGTACAAAGGCCAATTTGGCCCGTCACCTACTACCCAATTCGAGCAATTTAGTAATTGCCTTTCTAGAAGCAGGCAAGGCAATGTGAAGGGATGAGCAACAATGCTTCTTCCCATTTCTGCTGACGATTATTGGCAACTTTCGGCTGAAAGCAAAGCAACGTAAATTCACCGTTGAGCCTAGGTCCGACATTAATTTAGTGCAGAAGGTACCGACAAAAGACGGATCTTTGAAATTTCGAATTGCCCGCGGAGCATGATTGCGTTTCAATGATTCCACTGTCCAAATATATCCATACAGTGTACGCATTGAAAGAGTGCAGTATATCCATATAAGCGAGGGAAAATCTTGCAAAGAAATTCAAGGCGTGAAAATAAACGCGGCGTTCGGACTGTGAGGCTAACCGATTAGCTAACGTTGGATCTTTAATGTTGCGTTTGGATGTCCGGATTCACAGCCAGGATGGACTGAATACGATACAATATAAAATCCAGGGGTTTTGTTATATTATATTCATTATTTGGTGAATCGCAGTAATAAAATCATATATCCTCGTATCTTATCATCCCCATTGTTTGTTATGAATAATTTATCGATGTAAATGAACCCGAAAATGCAAAACGGAGATGGTAAAAATTTCTCATGATATCACTGCCAAAGAAATCACAAATGCACAAACGGAGATAACCTCAATCAATCAATTCATAATTATTGTACGATCCACATGCTAAACATTTTCAGCAATTATAAGAAATGTAAACGGGCTACACCAACATTGATGAGGTAGAACAGTCAGTGAACGCCAAATCTAGTAATAGAAAGAAAACATGATTATTCACCTTTGGGATTTTGAAAAGTATAGTACTTTGACTCTCTCGGCGCTTTTGTGAAACTTCATCATGAACCATGGAGCTACATAAAAGAGGAGTTTCGACTCTTTTGCCGATTTCGTGGACTTTTGGCGTGACCTAGAGAGCTACGGAGCAGAAGGAACTTCAACTGTCTCCTTGTTTTCGTTAAACTTTGACGTGAACAAAGAACTACAGAGGGGTGGTATAATTTCAACATAAACGAGAGATACGGAAAGGGAAGAGACAAAGTGAACTAGAAAGATCCATTTGAAGTTTGAATTTATTCATTTAAAATCGGGGTCCTTCTACTTCATTTTTTTACTTATTTTTTTTTATTATTATCCTCTCTTTATTTTTTTTATTCCCTTGCATAATTCCTTAATAAATTTTTTATTAAGTAATCAACTACACTAGTATACCTAAAATATCTAATAAATAGATATACATATATAAATATATTAAATAGAAAGAAATTCAAATATATAAAATAAGAATGAAAGAACAATAAAAAATTATGGGAAAATTTCAAATAAGGCTCCGAAGTGCCTTTGTTTTCTCAAATAAGGGTTTGAGGTGAACATTGTTTCAAATAAGGGCCCGAAGTGCTCTCATTGTTTCGTCCTTCTACTTTTTGAATTTTTTTCCTTTTTTCTTTTTTCTCTCCCCTCCCCTCCCCCTCCATCGCCGGCGTCGGGCAAGGGCCGCCCTCACCCGCCTAGCCTAGGTGAGGGATCCTAGCCTGCGTCGGGCGAGGGCGACCCTCATCGGCTTCCCTCGCCCGTCCTGAATCCGTAGAGAGAGAGAGAGAGAGAGAGAGAGTAAAGTGTATAATTCGAGAAATGCAGAGAATATCGTAGCAACTGTTGCAATTTCAGGTTTTCGTCTTTGTCTTCGTCGCCTAGGCTTCAACGCTTTCCATTGGAGAGGGGTTGCAATGAAATGGGAAAGGGTGTCGTTCCAGGTTTGTCTTTGCATTGGAGGGGAGAGGAAATAAAAAAACAAAAGAAAAAAGAAAACAAAAGAAAACGGAAAAAACATTAAAAAAAAAAAAAGGAAAAAAATGCAAAACAATAAAAGACGAAAATGCCCTTCGGTCAGGCCTTTATCTAAAACAATGATGGCACGTCACGCCCTTATTTGAAACAAGGTTCACTTCAGGCTCTTATTTGAGAAAATGAAAGCAATTGGAGCCCTTATTTGAAATTTTCCCAAAAATTATTGATAATTTTTTTTGTTATTTGGCAATATAATAAATTTTATATTGCAAAATAAAATTTATATTCCCCTTATTGCGGACTATATTCCCCTTTATCTTAACATGTGCAGGAACTAAATTCGCAATATAATAAATTTTATGGTATCCCGACTTTAATGTGGCTACCAAAAATAGCCCAAAGGAATCGGATATGATGGTAAAAATGGGTGCAACTTCGTTAATGCTCTGATAAGAGAGTTCTTTATAAACCCAGACACAGAGTGGGAGAGTCATTGACTGCTCCATCAAGAAGAAGAGAAGGAGAGGAAGAAAAATGGCGGTGAAGGTGTACGGGCCTGACTACGCAGCGCCGAAGCGAGTCCTGGTGTGCCTGATCGAGAAGGGCGTTGAGTTCGAGACCATCGACATCGATCTCCTCAAGGGCGAGCACAAAGACCCTGAATTCCTCAAGCTCCAGGTCTGTCCCTGTACTTGAAACTCACTTCACTTTCGGTCAAATTCTCAAAAACTTGACTTTTTAATGTGTCTCCTTTTGTGGGTACTTAGCATTTGAAAGTGTTTTTGTCTGATTGATTCTGATTCGGACCGTGTGTATATGTGTGTTATGAGTAGCCCTTCGGATTCGTTCCTGTGATTCTAGATGGCGACTACACTCTGTTCGGTAATGACCTCAACTCTCGGCTTGCATTCTAGTTTTATGGTGCTTCTCATGCGTGGGGATAAAGATTCGTCTGTCTACTCTCTATAATATATCCTGTTTAATTCATATAGAATCGCGGGCCATCATGAGGTATTATGCCGAGAAATACAAGCACCAAGGGACCGACTTGCTAGGGAAGACGATAGAGGAGAGGGGGCTCGTTGAGCAGTGGCTCGAAGTCGAGGCCCAGAGCTACCACCCCCCGATCTATGACCTCGTCCTCAAAATTGTTTTCGGCCCGTTCATAGGACTTACCCAGGATCCGAAGCTGATCAAAGAGAGCGAGGACAAGCTCGGTAAGGTGCTGGATGTCTACGAGGAGAGGCTGTCGAAGAGCAAGTACCTGGCCGGGGATTTTGTCAGCCTTGCCGACCTGAGCCACCTCCCGTTCACCCAGTTCTTGGTGGGCAAGCTAGGGAAGGAGTACCTGGTACGGGACCGGAAGAATGTGAGTGCATGGTGGGATGATATCTCGAGTAGGCCTTCTTGGAAGAAGATCCTCGAGCTCTGGCCCGGTCTGTATTAGGACCCGTTCATTAGGTGCGCCGGGTGCACCCGAGTCTTTGGCACTTAACCGTTATATTAATAAAAGTCAAAGATATAATAAAGCATTTTCTTAAAGGAAATTTATGCAAGCATAATGAATTTCAAGATCCTACCGTCTAGATATATCACAAAGCATGCACATTGCAAGAGTGTAATTCATCGAACATGCAAAGAAATTCAAGGCAGATGTGAAATCAGATTATACAAAGCTAATCAGTAGCATACCAACGTCGACTGATTATATAACCTTGGATTCCCAAAGGAATTGGGTCGTGATTAGCGAGTTGGTGCATGACGGTAACGTGTGCAGCTTGGTTTCATCTTCTGATAAGAGAATTGTTTATACCCAGACATAGAGTGATGTAGTCAATGCTGAAAGATTTTTGGAATTGACTGGTCCGTTGACAAGAGTGAAGGTGTTCGGGCCTGATTATGCAGCCCCCGAAGCAAGTCCTGATGTGCCTTTTTCGGAAGGTCCTCGAGCTTTGGCCTGGTCTGTATTAAGACCGTTTTATTAGGGGCGCCGGATGCACTCGAATCCTTGGTCCATCCGAAGGAAAAGTCACTTTCCATGGACTAGCGAGTCTCTTTCTGCCTGATTAGTATGTTACTAATCGTTTAGTACTATGATAAACGGCTGCGATATGTGTATCGGGCTTTATTTAAAAGCGGGGCATGTTAGAAATTTTTTGGACTTACATAATAGTTCAGTTAGAGCCTAGCTAAAGTAGCATTGGAGGTGCTATGATCAATTCACCAAATTAGTTTACTTTTTCTTCATTTATTTATGCGATAGCAACGATTGGGCACTTCGGGCCTGTTTGGTTCAGCTTTGGGAAAATGTCCTTGGGAAAATGCAAATACAATTGGGCTAAGGGGGATTTTCGAAATGCAAATAGTGTTTAGTGAAGTGTAATTTAAAAACACATTGGAAAGCAACTTTGACGTAAATGCCGTTTTGTAAAAATATCCTTTGTAAATAATTCGATTATTTCTATTTTTAATTACTTTCTTTAAAAAAAATTCTCTTTTTTTTTCCTTTTTTCTTATTTAATTTCTTCTCAGCCGGTCGCCGGCCACAGGCGGCCTCGCCCTGACCTCGCTGGAGGCCGGTGAGCTCAGGTCGAGCTAGATCCGGCGAAGCTCGGCCTCCCTCGAGGACGGTGACGCCGAGGCTCGTGTCGCCAAGCCTCGAGCTCGCCAGCCTGCATGTCATGGCCGATTGTAGGGCGGCCGCCGTCGCCGAGGTCCGTGGTCTGTGGGGAGCAACAGGCAGAGGAAGGAGGAAGCAGGCGGAGGAAGGAGGAAGGAGGAGGAAGAAGGAGAAAAGAAAAAAAAGAAAAAGAAAAAAACAAAGAACAAAAAACAAAAAACAAAAAAGAAATAAAAAAGAAAAAAAATTTGTAGTTCCATTCCGAAAATGCAACTTTCCAAAGTACCTTCAGAGCTACTTTGGGCTAAAGGCCTTTATGGGCTTTTGAAAATGCAATTACATTTCCCCAAAGTTGAGCAAAAAACGAATCAAACGCTATTTGCATTTAGCCAATGGACTTTAGAGTTACTTATATGAGGAAATAATCCTTCGTAGCAATTTGATTGACAACCAATTTGCTTTCCTTTCTTATCTCAATTCCGAAGTTCCAATCCAGCGATTTGCTGCCAATATTTTTGTGACTTAGATTGAAAGTTAAGGGAATGTCTAGGTCTTCAAATAAAAATGCATAATCATATGATGCACAAGTTCTTCGGTAATTTGCTGTCAGTATTCTTGTGACATAGATTGAAAGTCAAGGGAATGTCTAGGTCTTCAAATAAATGGATAATCATACTATGCACAACATCATCTTTGAACTTTTATTTTGTTCAATGTAATAACTAATCTTAAATGCTCAATCTGGTCCATTAACTTTCAGTTTGCTCAATCTAGTTACTCAACTTTCCATATCAAAGTCAAATTAGTCTTTCAGTACTATTCGCAAGGTTTTCATAATTATACTATTGCTCAAATTATAGGACAACTTTCCATTTCAACCCATTTCCTAAATCAGCAAAACATATGCTATCTTCTTGTTACCTTTTATCTTTTTATTCTTTATAAATGTTACGATAGTTCCATATAAGTATAATAACTTATGATCTCTACAACTGTAAAAGTAGCTTCATTTTAATGTCGTAACGCACAGCTATTTTAATTTCCTAATTAGCATATTTAACTAACTTTAATGAAGAAAACATGAAACACAAAAGCTTGAACATTTTATCTATCTAAAAGTTAGGAACTAGATTTCAATTAATATCAGTACGATTATCTATTGATTTTTTTTTTTTTGGTCAAAGATTTATCTATTGATGAATTGATAATGTCCTTACACATATTATTATTAATAATATGTGTAAGGACCAAAAGGTAAAAATGTCGGAAAAAGAGAGCATATCTTCTATTGATGTAGGAAATGAATTGAAATAAAAAGATATATTAAAATGTGGGCATCAATTTAGTTATGAAAAATTGTGAATAGCACCAAAGAAGTAATTTGACTTTGTTATGAAAAGTTGACGGGCTAGATTGAACAAATTGACAACTTAGGGACTAGATTGAACATGTATAATATTCAAGGGCTTCATTGAATTAATAAAAGTCGGAGATGACATTGTATGCACGTTGCAAGAGTATAATATATCAAACATAAAGTCAGAGAAAATGCTGCAAGAAAAATTCAAGGCATATGCCAAATCAGATTCTACAAAGCTAATTAGTAGCATACCAACGTTGACTACAAAGGAATCGGGTCGCGATGGGTAAGTTGGGGGCAGAAACGTGTGCAAATTGGTTTCATCCTCTGATAAGATAAGAGCGTTCTTTATAAACCCAGAAACAGAGTGAGGGAGTCAATGCTGAAACATTACTGGAATTGACTGGTCCATCAACGAGGGAGAAGAAGAGAGAAAAATGGTGGTGAAGGTGTTCGGGCCTGATTACGGAAACCCGAAGCGGGTGCTGGTGTGCCTGATTGAGAAGGGCGTCGAGTTCGAGACCGTCCCTCTCGATATCTTCAAGGGCGAGAACAGAGCCCCTGAATTCCTCAAGCTCCAGGCCGGTCCCCTGTTCTTGAATCTCCCGTCTCTTTTCGATCGAACTCTCGAACTCGAGTTTATATCGTCTCTTTCTTTCTTTGTGGGTAATTGGCATTTTAAGTAGTTTGTCTGATCGATTCTGATTCGGATCGTGTGTATTTGTGTCTGTAGCCCTTCGGATCTGTTCCTGTGATTCAAGATGGGGACTATACACTGTTTGGTAATGCTCTCAACTTTCGGATTTTCTCATCGCACCCCGGTGCTTGGACCGAAACATGTGGATGTATGGATGATTCTTCAGCATGCTTCTGTAGTTGCTCGTGAAAGCAAAATAGATTCACTAGTGGAGATTGTCGGATAAAGGTTTGGTTTTTAAAGTCTAAGAAGTTCTGCAATGAGTAGATACCAGAGGAAGTTGAAAAGTTACAGTCCATTTCAGTTTATATTAGCTACTTTCCTGTCCGATGTGCAGGTCTCATTTAGGTTGCATTTTAGATTACGGCGCAATTTGTTGGGATAGAGATTTGTCTGTCTACTCTCCGTAATGTATCCTACTTTATACATACAGAATCGCGGGCCATCGCAAGGTATTATGCCGAGAAATACAAGCACCAAGGGACCGACTTGCTGGGAAAGACGATAGAGGAGCGGGGGCTCGTCGAGCAGTGGCTTGAAGTCGAGGGTCAGATCTACAACCCGCCGATACTTGACCTGGCATACAAAATCGTCTTTGACCCGCTAAGGGGACTTACCCCAGATCCGAAGCTGATCAAAGAGAACGAGGACAAGCTCTGCAAGGTGCTGGATGTCTACGAGGAGAGGCTGTCGAAGACCAAGTACCTGGCAGGGGATTTTTTCAGCCTCGCCGACCTGAGCCACCTCCCGATGACGCAGTACTTGGTGGGAAAAATGGAAAAGGAGTACTTGATAAGGGACCGGAAGAATGTAAGTGCGTGGTGGGATGATATCTCGAGCAGGCCTTCCTGGAAGAAGGTCGTCGAGCTCTGGCCCGGTCTGTATTAGGACAGTCTTATTAGGTGTGCCGGATGCACCGGAGTCACTTTCCGTGGACTAGTGAGTCTCTCTGTGCTTAACTAATATGTTGCTACTCGATCCCATTTGGCGGATCTAATAAAGCTTTGTCGAGTCTGGTTTGCAAAGATCATGTGTCGGGTGAGATCACTCCAGTAAATCATCCTGTTGCGGACCTTTCTGGTGTTGTATCCTTCTCGGGTGTAGAATTAAGCACTCTCTGGAGGTCCCTGTGCTTTTACCCTCACTTGTTTTCCTCTCCCGATGGTGTCGGGCCATGTTCGTAGCTAGTTAGTACCAAGACAGTGACTTCGGCGAAATGAAAAATTAGCCACGTACTTATCAACTCTCAAGGATCTTTCACGACGTAAAAGAGTATTCCAACTATAAAATTAATTTAAATAATATAAAATTAATTTTTTTTAAAATATTATTAAAAATTGCCAGTTAGCGCTCGTAGGCCATAATTTGCCCGGATGGGACTGAATTGGCACAAATGCAAAAGGTTTAGGACTCAATTGGAAAAAAAAAATAAAAATAAAATAAAAATTCAGGACTGAATTGACACAATTGTAATAGGTTTAGAACCTTTTTGGTAATTTTCCCGGTAAATAATCGCTTCGTACATATAATGGTCGATTACCCCTTTCTTCCTCCTCTTCCTCTTAAGGTTAGGTGGTTAACATATCGCTCAATTGGAGGTGCAAAGGAAGTTGACAATGAAAACCATTTGGTAAATGATGCAAGAAGGACACCTCAAGTGTGAATTTTCGATTGGCCAAACAAATCTTCCTGGTCCCTTGAATGTATCGACTAAAATATGACCAATTCTTAGGATCTATGGCTTGCGTACATAGGCCAATTTGGCCCGTCACCTACTACCCAGTTCGAGCAATTTGGTAATTGCCTTTCTAGAAGCAGGCAAGGCAATGTGAACGGATGAGCAACAATGCTTCTTGCCATTTCTGCTGACGATTATTGGCAACTTTCAGCCGAAAGAAGCATCGTAAATTGACCATTGAGCCTAGGTCCGACAATAATCTAGTGCAGAAGGTACCAACAAAAAGACGGATCTTTGAAATTTCGAATTGCCTGTGGAGCATGATTGAGTTTCAATAATCCTACTGTCCAAATATATCCAGACAGTGTACACATTGAAAGAGTACAGTATATCCATATGAGCGAGGGAAAATCTTGCACAGAAATTCAAGACGTGGAAATAAATGCGGCGTTCGGACTGTGAGGCTAACCGATTAGCTAACCTTGGATCCTTAAGGTTGCGTTTGGATGTCCGGATTCCCAGCCAGGATGGACTGAATATGATACAATATAAAATCCAGGGGTTTTGTTATATTATATTCATTGTCTAGTGAATCGCAATAATAAAATCATATATTCTCGTATCTTATCATCCCCATTGTTTGTTATGAATAACTTATCGATGTAAATGAACCCGAAAATGCAAAACGGAGATGGTAAAAATTTCTCATGATATCGCTGCTAAAGAAATCACAAATGCACAAACGGAGATAACCTCCATTAGTCAATTCATAATTATTGTACGATCCACATGCTAAACATGTTCAGCAATGATAAGAAATGTAAACGGGCTACACCAACATTGATGAGGTAGAACAGTCAGTGAACGCCAAATCTAGTAATAGCAAGAAAACATGATTATTCACCTTCGGGTTTTGAAAAGTATAGTACTTTGACTCTCTCGTTCCTTTTGTGAAACTTCAACATGAACCACGGAGCTACATAAAAGAGGAGTTTCGACCCTTTTGCCGCTTTCGTGGACTTTTGGCATGACCTAGAGAGCTACGGAGCAGAAGGAACTTCAACTGTCTCCTTGTTTTCGTTAAATTTTGACAGAGGAGTGGTATAATTTCAACATAAACCAGAGATACGGAAAGGAAGAGACAAAGTGAACTAGAAAGATTCATTTGAAGTTTGAATTTGTTCATTTAAAACCGGGGTCCTTCTACTTCATTTTTTTACTTTTTTATTATTATTATTTTCCTCTCTTTATTTTTTTATTCCCTTGCATAATTCCTTAATAAATTTTTTATTAAGTAATCAACTACACTAGGATACCTAAAATATCTAATAAATAGATATACATATATAAATATATTATATAGAAAGAAATTCAAATATATAAAATAAGAATGAAAGAACAATAAAAAATTATGGGAAAATTTCAAATAAGGCCCCGAAGTGCCTTCGTTTTCTAATAAGGATTTGAAGTGAACATTATTTCAAATAAGGGCGTGAAGTGCTCTCATTGTTTCGTCCTTTTACTTTTTGAATTTTTTTTCCTTTTTTTTCTTTTCCTTTTTTTTTTTCTGTCCCTCCCCTCCCCCACCATCACCGGCATTGGGCAAGGGCCGCCCTCACCCGTCCAGCCCGGGCGAGGAATCCTCGCCGGTGTCGGGCAAGGGCGACCCTCACCGGCTTCCCTCGCCTACCCAGTATGTGAGTCCGTAGAGAGAGAGGGAGAGGGAGTAAAGTGTATAATTCGAGAAATGCAGAGAGTATCGTAGCAATTGTTGCAATTTCAGGTTTTCGTCTTCATCTTCATCGCCTAAGCTTCAACGCTTTCCATTGGAGAGGGGTTGCAGTGAAATGGGAAATGGTGTCGTTCCAGGTTTGTCTTTGCATTGGAGGGGAGAGGAAATAAAAAAAGAAAAAAATAAAAAAATAAAAAAGAAAACAAAAGAAAAGGGGAAAAACATAAATAAATAAATAAAAGGGAAAAAAAGGGAAAGCAGTAAAAGACGAAAATGCCCTTCGGTCAGGCCCTTATCTGAAACTATGGCACGTCAGGCCCTTATTTGAAATAAGGTCTACTTCAGGCTTTTATTTGAGAAAATGAAAGCATTTCGATCCCTCATTTGAAATTTTTCCAAAAACTATGGATAAGTTTTTTTTGTTATTTTGCAATATAATAAATTTTATATTGCAAAATAAAATTTACATTCCCCTTATTGCGGATTATATTCCCCTTTATCTTATCACGCGCAGGAACTAAATTTGCAATATAATAAATTTTATGGTGTCCGACTTTAATGTGGCTACCAAAAATAGCCCAAAGGAATCGGATATGATGGTAACAACGGATGCAACTTCGTTAATGCTCTGATAAGAGAGTTCTTTATAAACCCAGACACAGAGTGGGAGAGTCATTGACTGTTCCATCAAGAAGAAGAGAAGGAGAGGAAGAAAAATGGCGGTGAAGGTGTACGGGCCTGACTACGCAGCGCCGAAGCGAGTCCTAGTGTGCCTGATTGAGAAGGGCGTTGAGTTCGAGACTGTCGACATCGATCTCCTCAAGGGCGAGCACAAAGACCCTGAATTCCTCAAGCTCCAGGTCCGTCCCTGTACTTGAAACTCACTTCACTTTCAGTCAAATTCTCAAAAACTTGACTTTTTAATGTGTTTCTGTCTGATTGATTCTGATTCGGACCGTGTGTATATGTGTGTTATAAGTAGCCCTTCGGATTAGTTCCTGTGATTCTAGATGGCGACTACACTCTGTTCGGTAATGATCTCAACTCTTGGCTTGCATTCTAGTTTTATGGTGCTTCTCATGCGTGGGGATAAAGATTCGTCTGTCTACTCTCTGTAATATATCCTATTTAATTCATATAGAATCGCGGGCCATCATGAGGTATTATGCCGAGAAATACAAGCACCAAGGGACCGACCTGTTGGGGAAGACGATAGAGGAGAGGGGGCTCGTCGAGCAGTGGCTCGAAGTTGAGGCCCAGAGCTACCAACCCCCGATCTACGACCTCGTCCTCAAAATTGTTTTCGGCCCGTTCATAGGACTTACCCCGGATCCGAAGCTGATCAAAGAGAGCGAGGACAAGCTCGGTAAGGTGCTGGATGTCTACGAGGAGAGGCTGTCGAAGAGCAAGTACCTGGCCGGGGATTTTGTCAGCCTTGCCGACCTGAGCCACCTCCCGTTCACCCAGTTCTTGGTGGGCAAGCTAGGGAAGGAGTACATGGTACGGGACCGGAAGAATGTGAGTGCATGGTGGGATGATATCTCGAGTAGGCCTTCTTGGAAGAAGATCCTCGAGCTCTGGCCCGGTCTGTATTAGGACCCTTTCATTAGGTGCGCCGGGTGCACCCTAGTCTTTGGCACTTAACCGTTATATTAATAAAAGTCAAAGATATAATAAAGCATTTTCTTAAAGGAAATTTATGCAAGCATAATGAATTTCAAGATTGTACCGTCTAGATATATCATAAAGCATGCACATTGCAAGAGTGTAATATATCGAACATGCAAAGAAATTCAAGGCAGATGTGAAATCAGATTATACAAAGCTAATCAGTAGCATACCAACGTCGAATGATTATATAACCTTGGATTCCCAAAGGAATTGGGTCGTGATTAGCGAGTTGGTGCATGACGGTAACGTGTGCAGCTTGGTTTCATCTTCTGATAAGAGAATTGTTTATACCCAGACATAGAGTGAGGTAGTCAATGCTGAAAGATTTTTGGAATTGACTGGTCCGTTGACAAGAGTGAAGGTGTTCGGGCCTGATTATGCAGCCCCCGAAGCAAGTGCTGATGTGCCTTTTTCGGAAGGTCCTCGAGCTTTGACCCGGTCTGTATTAGGATCGTTTTATTAGGTGCGCCGGATGCACTCGAATCCTTGGTCCATCCGAAGGAATATTCACTTTCCATGGACTAGCTAGTCTCTTTTTGCCTGATTAGTATGTTACTAATCGTTTAGTACTATGATAAACGGCTGCGATATGTGTATCGGGCTTTATTTAAAAGCGGGGCATGTTAGAAATTTTTTGGACTTACATAATAGTTCAGTTAGAGCCTAGCTAAAGTAGTATTGGAGGTGCTATGATCAATTCACCAAATTAGTTTACTTTTTCTTCATTTATTTATGCGATAGCAGTGATTGGGCACTTAGGGCCTGTTTGGTTCAGCTTTGGAAAAATATCCTTGGGAAAATGCAAATACAATTGGGCTAAGGGGGATTTTCGAAATGCAAATAGTGTTTAGTAAAGTGTAATTTAAAAACACATTGGAAAGCACCTTTGACGTAAATGCCGTTTGGTAAAAAATATCCTTTGTAAATAATTCGATTATTTCTATTTTTAATTACTTTCTTTAAAAAAAATTCTCTTTTTTATTTTTTCCTTTTTTCTTATTTAATTTCTTCTCAGCCGGTCGCCGGCCACAGGTCAGGCTCGGCCTCGCCTTGACCTCGCTGGAGGCCGAGCTAGATCCGGCGAGGCTCGGCCTCCCTCGAGGACGGTGACGCCGAGGCTCATCTTGCCGGCCTCGAGCGAGGCCCGAGCCAGATCCAGCGAGGTCGAGGCTCGTGTTACCAAGCCTCGAGCTTGCCAACCTGCATGTCATGGCCGATCGTAGGGTGGCCGCCGTCGCCGAGGTCCGTGGTCTGTGGGGAGCAACAGGCAAATGAAGGAGGAAGCAGGCGGAGGAAGGAGGAAGAAGGAGAAAAGAAAAAAAAAGAAAAAGAAATAAAGAAAAAAGAAAAAAGAAATAAAGAAGAAAAAAAATTGTAGTTGCATTCTAGAAATGCAACTTTCCAAAGTACCTCCAGAGTTACTTTGGGCTAAAGGCCTTTAGGGGCTTTTGAAAATGCAATTACATTTCCCTAAAGTTGAGCAAAAAACGGACCAAATACTATTTGCATTTGGCCAAGGGATTTTAGAGCCCCAAAGCCCCTTCCAAATGCTGAACCAAATAGGTCCTTAGGCAAAGAAGCCTTTTCAAGCATATCCAATAGGAATATGCCAGAATGTCTTTATTCACTGTTTTTATAAATTGACTTAATAGTATCTGTAGCACTAACTTAAATTCATTGTGGTATTTCTTGTGACGACAGTTGCATCATGTGACAATGACACGTTCTGTGACAAGTTAATAAAAAGAACTCTTGCATAAGACGCCCATTTACTTGAAGAATTATGATCGCGAACAAGCTCGTACTGGATGACTCATTTAATATCCTCAAATAAAAAAACTTGTTAATTCATTGAGTTAATTTGACTTTTATTAAAGAAGTATGCGATTGTAAAATGATCCTATTGGATGGTTATGAACATTTACTTTCTACAAAGCCAGGATGTCAATATATTCCTTTCATATGGAAACTTAAGCTCTGCTTATTTCGCAAAAAATAAAAGATTGAAAAATGTTTCTCATAAATGATCGATTGTATCGCTTGAAGTGTTAGTCAAAGGTCTACAAACCCATCCAGATGCAGTGGTCAAGACGTCGCGTCATAAGTAGAACAGCATGAGTCGTATTTGCTCATGATGTGAATCGAATTCGTGATCTTGTTAAAAAGAAAAAAAATTATAGACGTTTTGCTACAATTGAGTGTTGAAAAAATTTCACAAAACGAAAGAAATTATACAGCAAGCTGCTACGCCATAAAGGCCCCTCATCTTGTCAAGCACAATGAATGACTCTATTATCGAATTTTCGCAATCGATCTCAGACACCCGACTCCGTCAGACTTAGTGACCAAAATGACTGTCGTGATCGAAAGGAGAACAGGTTCATTCAAAGAGAAAATCGGTGTCGGAACAAGCAATTGCAGCATGGCAAAATTTTCAGCCCCTTGTAGCCTAGTTTGTGTGGTGGAGACCTTGAAGGTGTTTGTGATTCACCCCAACAAAAAGCCCATCGACCTGACTCAAAAAGCTGATCAATTCGAGATGCAAGTTTATGAAGAGTAGGCAGCAAGAAAATTGAGGAAAACTAGTGAATGCGACCTGCATTGCAGGGTGATACAATCACGGTTTACTTTTCCAAATAAGGTTCGACAAATCAAATATGAAATTGTTTTGGTGAATGGATAGTCAATGTAAGCTTTTTTCTTCCCAAGAACAGCTACCTTCCAACCCTACAAACCGACAGCCTATCGGAGGAGGAATTCGAACCATTTTCAGACGACGGTGTTTTGCTCGTCGAAATCCATCATCTCACGAAAAAATGTTATTGGATTTCTTATTTTTTCCGCCATTGATTTGAGTGAAGAATAACGTCGAACATGTGATAGGCAATTCCACCTTCTTCCTCTCTAGGTAGGCCATAGGTGAACAATAGTTGACTCATCTGTTCTTCTTGCAAAGGGATTTGACAAAGAAAACTAATTGGTGGTTAATGACGCAAGGACACCTGGTGTGCGCATGTCCCAGTGGCCAAATCTTCCTACTCCCTTGGATATATTAGTTAAAAAAGAGGCGAATTATTGACTAATTATACTTGCGAACATAGGCCAATTTGGCCCGTCACCTACTACCCAATTCGAGCAATTTGGTAATTCTCTTTCTAGAAGCAGGCAGGCGATCTGAACGGATGAGCACAATGCCCTCTCGCCATTTCTACTGTTGCTACTGACGATTATCGGGAACATTCCGAGACGAAATTTAGTGCACCAGATATTGACAAAAGACAGATCTTTTAAATTTCGAATGGCCCACCGAGCATGATGAATTTCAATAATTCTACTGTCCAAATATACCCAAATAGTATACACATTGAAAAGAGTGCAGTATACCCAAATAAGTCAGAGAAAATCTTGCAAAAGAAATTCAGAGAAATGAAAGTGAAATCGGATTGTGAGGTTGACTGATTAGCTAACCTTGGATCCACCAGAGGAATCGGGTCGCGATTGGTAGGTTGGATGACTGATTAGCTAACCTTAGTGGGTGCAACTTTGTCTGATGCTCTGATAAGAGAGTCCTTTATAAACCCAGACGCAGAGTGGGAAGAGTCATCCACTGGTCCATCAAGAAGAGAGAGAGAGAAGAGATAAGATGGTGGTGAAGGTGTACGGGCCTGATTATGCGTCGCCGAAGCGAGTGCTGGTGTGCCTGATCGAGAAGGGCGTCGAGTTCGAGACCGCCGGTATCGGTCTCTTCAAGGGCGAGCACAGAGCCCCCGACTTCCTCAAGCTCCAGGTCTGCCCCTGTTCTTGGAAACTCGCTTCGCTTTCGATCAAATTCTCGAAAGCTCGACTTTTTAATGTGTCTCCTTTTGTGGGTACTTAGCATTTGAAAGTGTTTTGTCTGATTGATTCTGATTCGGATCGTGTGTGTATGAGTAGCCCTTCGGATCGGTTCCTGTGGTTCAAGATGGCGACTACACTCTGTTCGGTAATGCTCCCAACTCTCGTCTTGCATGATTCTTTTTTGTTGTTGTTTTGAGCCTTCGGATTTTCGCATCCTAGTCCCGCGCTTGGAGTTTTTCTTGCGGTCTTGAGATGAAAACACGTGGATATACGGATGGTTCTTCAGCACGTAGATGCTCGCAATTTACCAGCGATGTTTGTTTTCCAATCGGCCAGAGGAAGTTGATAAGTTCGAGTCTTTGCAATGTTCAGTATATATCAGCTACTCCTTTTAGCTTACATACATCCACCGTTTTATCTTTGCAACTCATTACAAGAATTTGTGAGGTTAAAGTTAGGTTGTCCTTTTCATTAGCCAAATTTTCTAGGAGTCAGTTCACTCTCAGTCTCGAGTCGAATCATTCGCTTGATTAACATATGATTTGAAATCAAAGCTCTAGCTCATAGCTTGGATGTATGTTGTGGAGTTGCTCATGATCTGTTTCTTTTCGCATGTCGGCCAAAGGCCATTGATTATCTGTTTGAACCTGCATTCTCATCCGATTATGTTCCCGACCGGTGCTTAAGCAGAATGATCAGTGCATAGACATCGAAATATCCGGCTGCGTCTGCACTAATACTGTTGGGTCTAGTGTCATGAGAGTAAGACTCTCTGCTGGTAAATTTAAAAGCACAGTGCATGTCTCTTTTGGGTTGCATTCTACTTTTATGATGCATTTCATATGTGGGGATAAAGATTGGTCTGTCTACTCTTTGTAACATTTCCGTTTTAATTCATACAGAATCGCGGGCCATCATAAGGTATTATGCCGAGAAGTACAAGCACCAAGGGACCGACCTACTAGGAAAGACGATGGAGGAGAGGGGGCTAGTCGAGCAGTGGCTCGAAGTTGAGGCCCAGAACTTCCACCCCCCGATCTATGACCTCGTCCTCAAAATTGTTTTCGGCCCATATATGGGACTTACCCCGGATCCGAAGCTGATCAAAGAGAGCGAGGACAAGCTCAGTAAGGTGCTGGATGTCTATGAGGAGAGGCTGTCGAAGAGCAAGTACCTGGCGGGGGATTTTGTCAGCCCCGCCGACCTGAGCCACCTCCCCTTCACCCAGTACTTGGTGGGCAAGATGGGGAAGGACTACCTGATAAGGGACCGGCAGCATGTGAGTGCATGGTGGGATGATATCTCAAGCAGGCCTTCATGGAAGAAGGTCCTCGAGCTTTGGCCCGGTCTGTATTAGGACCGCTCTATTAGGTGTGCCAGGTGCACCCAAGTCCTAAGTCTATGTGGAAGGACTAGTCAATTTCCATAGACTAGTGACTCTCTATGCCGAGTTAGCATGTTTCTGCTCAATCTGAATAGGCGGAGACTCAGGCAATCTAATAAGCTTTGTTGAGTCTGGTTTCTAGTAAATCATCCTGTTGGGGACCCTTTTGCTGTTGTATCCTTCATGGCGGTGTCGTGTGTTGTTGTGTCATGTATGCGGCTAATTAGTACTAGGCCAGCGACTTTCATGAAATGAAATATTAACCACCTACTTATCAACTTGAGAGGATCTTTTACAACTTGAATGGAGTAACTTAATAAATATTCGTCCATATGTCCAGTACTCACTGAATTGGTGTTAGATCAGCTGTTAAGACTCATTCTAGGAAAAAATAAACTCTGCATAAACATGGATACCAACCACATAAGGTTTTATATATTGGACGCATGGGCATGAAGAAGAACGAGGTTTGCCGACTCTTCTGCATATAATTTCAGTCGGAAGAAAGGCAAGAACTGCTGCAGAAACCAAAGTAGCATAACACAATGAGTTCATCGCCAAAAAGATTAACTGAGGTGTACGAGAGAAGTTCATATTGTCTCATGAATATCAATACTTGAACTTTAAAGTGAGCTCCGTATTGTGTCGCGCAAACCATTTGAATAGTGATTTATGCGAACATAATGAAGTTTCAATGATTTTACTGTCCAACTATATCCGGCAGGGTCTAATATCCTAAAAAAATCTCCAACTTTAGCTTTTGTTTCAATTCTACCTATTGTCTCTTAAAAAACGTTCAACTTTAGGTGCAGTTTCAATTCTACCCTAAGCTTTTTTTCGTCCCATAAAAAACCCATAACTTTAGGTCTAATCCCAATTCTATCCTAATTTTTTTTATCTCATAAAAAACCCCCAATTGTAAGTCAAGTACCAATTATACCCTTAATTTTTTTTGTCTCATAAAAAAATCTCAACTTTAAGTCTAGTTTCAATTTTAGTATAATTTTTTTTGTCTCATAAAATATCACTAACTTTTACTTAAGTCCTAAATCTGCCTCCATTAAGCCTCCGTCAAAATCGCCCTCAGTTATGCTTGATTTTCGATATCTCGTACTTGGGAATGTTCCATTTCTTAACTGAGGAAAATTTTTGGACAAATGGTTAATGGAGACAGATTTGTGACTCAAATAACAATTTATGATTTTTTATGTGACTATAAAAAAGTTAGAATAATATTGGGACTGGATGGTACAATGGAAATAAGACCTAAAGATTGAGAGTTTTTATAGGACAAAAAAAGGTTATGGTAAAATTGAGACATGACCTAAAGTGAGGATTTTTTATGGGCTAAAAAAAAGTTTAGAGTAGAATCAAGACTGGACTTAAAGTTGGAGGTTTTTTTACGAGACAAAAGATATAATTGGGACAAAAGTAAAAGTTGGAAGTTTTTTTTTAGGGAATTAGGCCTATCCCGCACTATGCACGTTGCAAGAGTATAATATATGGAAGATGAGCCAGAAAATGCTGCAAAGCAATTCAAGGCCTATGCGAAATCAGATTCTGCAAAGCTGATAGTAGCAGCATGCCACCGTTGACTGATTGTCTAAACCTGGGATCCCGGTCGTGATGGGTAAGTTGGCGCATGACGGTAATGTGCGTAACTTGGTTTAATGCTCTTATAAGAGCTTTGTTTATTAAACCCAGGCTCAGAGTGAGAGATTTTGGAATTGACCGGTTCATCAAGAAGAGAGAAGGAGAGAGAAAATGGTGGTGAAGGTGTACGGGCCTGATTCTGCCGCGTCGAATCGATTGCTGGTGTGCCTGATCGAGAAGGGCGTCAAGTTCGAAACCGTCCCTATCGATCTCTTCAAGGGCGAGCACAGAGCCCCTGAGTTCCTCAAGCTCCAGGTCTGCTCCTGTTCTTGGAAACTCGCTTCACTTTCGATCAAACTCTCTGAAAACTCTTGACTTTTTATTGTGTCTCAGTTTGTGGATACGCAGCATTTGAAGTGTTTTGTCTGATTGATTCTGATTCGGATCGTGTGTGTATGTGTGTGTTATGAGTTGCACTTCGGATTAGTTCCTGTGGTTCAAGATGGCGACTACACTCTGTTCGGTAATGCTCCAAACTCTTGGCTTGCATCATTCTTATGTGTTGTTTTGAGCCTTCAGATTTTCACATCCTAGTCCGGTGCTTGGAGTTTTTCTTGCGGTCTTGAGATGAAAACTCGTGGATATTCGGATGGTTCTTCAGCACGTAGATGCTCGTAATTTACCAGCCACGTTTGTTTATCAATCGGCCATAGTAAGTTGAAAAGTTCGAATCCATTGTCATTCATGTTCAGTAGATATCAGCTACTACTCCTTTTAGCTTACAGGCATCCACTGCTTTATCTTTGCAACTCATTACAAGTATTTGTTAGGTTAAAGTTAGGTTGTCCTTTTCGTTACCGAAACTTTCAAGGAGTCGGTCACTTTCAACCTCTAGTCTAATCATTCGCCTGAGGAACAGATGATTTGAACCAAAGCTGTAACGCCAGACTCATAGCTTCGATATCTGTTGTGGAGTTGTTCCTGATCTGTTTCTTTTCTTATGGTGGCCAATGGCCGCTGATTATCTGTCTGAACCTGCATTTTCATCCGATTATGTTCCTGACCGGTGTCTGAGCAGAACGATCAATGCCTAGACATCGAAATGTCCCGCTGTGTCTACACTAATACTGTCGGGTCTAGCTCATGAAGTAAGACTTTGCTGGTAAAGTCAAAAGCACAGTGCCTCTCTCTTTTGGGTTGTATTCTAGTTTCATGGTGCTTCTCATATGTGGGGATAAAGATTGGTCTGTCTACTTTGTATTATATCCCTCTTCATTCATACAGAATCGCGAGCCATCATAAGGTATTATGCTGAGAAATACAAGCACCAAGGAAACGACCTGCTGGGGAAGACCAAAGAGGAGAGGGGACTCGTCGAGCAGTGGCTCGAAGTTGAGGCCCAGAACTTCCACCCCCCAATCTATGACCTCATCCTCAAGATTGTTTTCGGCCCATTTATGGGACTTACCCCGGATCCGAAGCTGATCAAAGAGAGCGAGGACAAGCTCAGTAAGGTGTTGGATGTCTATGAGGAGAGGCTGTCAAAGAGCAAGTACGTGGCGGGGGATTTTAACCTCGCCAACCCAAGCCACCTCCCGTTCACCCAGTACTTGGTGGGCAAGATGGGGAAGGAGTACCTGATAAGGGAGCGGAAGAATGTGAGTGCGTGGTGGGATGATATCTCGGGTAGGCCTTCTTGGAAGAAGGTCTTCAAGCTCCGGCCCGGTCAGTATTAGGACCGTTTTATTAGGTGCGCCGGGTGCACCCAAGTCCTAGGTCTATGGGAAGGACTAGTCAATTTCCGTGGACTAGCCACTCTCTGTGCCGAGTTAGTATGTTTCTACTCGATCTGAATTGGCAGATTCAGGCGATCTAATAAGCTTTGTCGAGTCTGGTTTGTAAAGATCATGTGTCAAGTGGGATTTTCCTAGTAAATTATCCTATAGAGGACCCTTTCGCTGTTGTATCCTTCATGACGGTGTCGTACATTGTCAGCCATGTCAGCGACGTTGGTGAATTAAAAACTTAACCACCTACTTATGAACTGTGAATGATCTTTCACAACTTGAAAGGAGTAACTTAATAAATATTTGTCCATATGCCCAATACTCACTGAATTGGTGTTAGATGAGCTGTTAAGACTCATTCTAAGAGATAATAAACTCTTCATAACAGGGAGATAATAACTATTAATAATCTGTTTCTTTTATATGTTGGCCAAAGGCCGTCGATTATCTGTTTGAACCTGCATTTTCGTCTGGTTAATTTCCTGATCGATGTTTAAGCAGGATGATCAGTGCAGAAGCGTCGAAACGTCCCGCTACTTCTGCTCCGTCATTGTGGGTGTAGTGTCATGAGAGTAGCCGCTGGTAAATTTAAAAGCACAAGGCAGGTCTCTTTTAGGTTGCATTCTGGATTTATGGTGCATTTTATTTGTGGAGATAAAGATTTCTCTGTCTACTCTATGTACTATATCCTATTTAATTCATACAAAATCGCGGGCCGATCAGGGGACTTACCCTGGATCAGAAGCTGATCAGAGGGAGTGAGGACAAGCTCTGTAAGGCGCTAGACGTCTACGAGGAGAGGCTGTCGAAGAGTTAAGTACCTGGCCAGGGGACTTTTTTTCAGCCTCGCCAACCTGAGCCACCTCCTGATCACGCAATACTTGACAGGAAAAATGGGGAAGGAGCACCTGATAAGCGACCGGAAGAATGTGAGGGCGTGGTGGGACGATATCTCGAGTAGGCCTTCTTGGAAGAAGGTCGTCAAGCTCTAGCCCGACCTGTATTTGGACCCTTTTATTAGGCGTACCGGGTGCACCCGAGTGCTTGGTCTATGCGAAGGACTAGTCAATTTTCATGGCAAGTTTCTCTGTGCCTAATTAGTATGTTTCTACTCGATCTGAATAGGCGGATTCGGGCAATCTAATAAGCTTTGTTGAATCTGGTTTCTACAAAATCAATGTCAAGTGGGATCACTCCAGTGAAGTATCCTGTTGCGAACCCTTTTAGCAGAACTGCTAAGTAGCATCACGCAATGAGTTTAACGCCAAGAATAGTTAACATCAATACTTGAACATTCTTCCAAAACTTTAAAGTAAGCTGCTTGTCATGTCGTGCTAAATTCGAGCTTAAATCGATATCCAAAACCTTTGCATTGTCATGATGTAGCTAGCTAGGGAAAGATCACATCCATCCCTAGTTCGCTATGAAGAGTGGGGTGCATTTCATATGCAACACATCAATTTCGATATGAAGTGGTAATTTATATTGTCTAGGAGAGAAGCTTTTTTTTTTTTTTCCGTGCCTTTTTGTGTGTGTGTGTGTGATGAGATGATACATTAGCTCGGAGGACTGATCGAATAATTTCTTCCCACATCACCAAATTAGACGTTTCGGGGCTATATAGACTTCAAAAGCTTTTTTTCTTTCGATGTATTCACTAAAAGCCATAAAACTTATCACGATGGTGCGATTGAATTCTAAAACTTTCAAAAAGTACAACGGAATTATAAAATTTGTCAAATTTGTGCAATTAAGTCTTTCCGTTCAACTTGACTAAGGGACCGACGTGATTTTTTTTTTTTTTGTTATGTTCTGTCTCTCCTACGTGGCGTTCACATTAAGCATACACACTAAGATTTCGTTTGTTTTACGAAATAGATTTGGAAAATAATTACTTATAAGTGGTGGTTTGTATCGCTTAAAATAATTAGTAAACGAGACTATGAAAATATTTTTCTTTCCTCCATCTTTGTAAGCAACACGAGCATTCGTTTTGAAGAATTTATTTTTCAAATCACTCTCTCTTTTTTCGCAAAACAAACGGAGCCGGAAAGGAAGTCATTTTGGTCCACATCCTAATTTATGTTAGTTAATTAGATTTAAAAAATAGAAAAAGGCTAATCATCTTCTAGTCGCAGCTCGGAAATCATACGAGATGGGCTTGATACCACCATCAATTTCTTGGTGGGTAAAACATCCGACAAATTCCCCAAAGCTCTGCTCGTCGAAAGTAAAGGACTCGGTGAGAAGGAAGAATCTGCTCCACCTACCACAAAACCAAAAGGTTTTGAAACAACATCGGGGCGTTAATGACCATCATAGCCTAGGTCTGGGCGACCCCATCGGTTAGGGTGGGCGAGGGTCGCCGGCCATCGCCGAGGCCTCACCAGCCATTTCCAAGGCGCGGCCGGTCCTTCTTGGATGGTAGGGCAGCGGTACCACCCCACAGATGAGGCCTCATGGAAGGGCTGGCGCGCCTCCCCATAGATGAGGCCTCACCTATTTCTTTTCCTTTTCTTTTATCTAAAAGCTTTTAGTTTTTTTTTTTTTAATCTAAGTTTGATTTGAGTTTTAAAAATTGAGATTTGAACTAGAACAATGCCGTGTTAACGCCACGTAGGAGGGTGAAAATAATAATAAAAAAGTTAAGTGAGTTAATGAAAATAGATGATTGCACATTTTGAAATTTGGTACTCGATCTCACCTAGTATACTTGTCCTTTTTTTTTCGGATTCTTAATTAATTTGTCACGGAAAGTACTTATTAAATTTAATATATGAAAAAATCTACAGCTACTTCCCACACTACCACATGGTTTTTACCCATTGGACACCTAAATAACTAACTTGTGGTTTTGTTTCCACTTAGAAGGTTCTAAAATTCTAATGACTTGACCAGATCCAATTGACCCATCTTAAGTCAAACCATGGACCTTGGACTTTCCACTCTCTCGAGTTTTAACAAATAGTTTTGAATATTCTCTTCCTAATACGCTTGACTTGGAACTTACTCACACATTTGACCATCTCTCTCTCTTTCTCCGATTACCTAGAGCCAATATCGGAGGCACTGAATTCACGCGAGCTCAATGCAGCAAATGCATTAAATCATATGGGTCTCACGTGGACTATGATAAATGATTGTTGATATGTGTATCGGGCCTATTTAGAAGCGGTGCATGTTAGAATTTTGGGATTACATAATAGTTCGGATCGAGTCCAGCTAAAGTAGTGCTAAATCACGCGGTGGATGGCTCCAATCGGGTATTCAGGCGAAGAAGCCATCTCAAGCATATCTAACAAGACTACGCCAGATTGTCTTTGTTCATCGTGAATTGTCTTAGTATGTGTAGCACTTAGAATGAGTATGGTATTTTACGTGGTGGTTACATCATGTGACACTGACACATGGTGTAGCAAATTAATCGAATGTATTCTATCCTAAATGAGGGCGCCCATTTATCCGAAAGAATTATGATCGTCAACAAGCTCATGCTGAAAATGACTCATATAATATCCTCATTGGAAAACTTGTTAGTCGTGAGTTAATTTGACTTTGATTGCCATTCCAAAATTGTGTAGAATCTGTTCTTCTTTTTTTCTACAAGGCCAGGACCAAGTCAATATATTCCTTTCATACATCAAAACGGAGATTATGAAATCTCCTGTACTCCTTGACCATGAAAATTGTGTAGGGGCTGCTCGAGGAAAATTTCGTACCATCAAAAGTTCAATTTTACATCCCTTTTATACATGTCTACCGTTGTATGTTCGAGCTTCATTGATCGATTTTTGTTAATCTTAAGGTGCTAGTCGGACGCAAACGCGTAGTTTTTCCATGTGTGGGGTTGGCGAAGTCAGACGCAAACACGATACGGTGCAGAAACCAACGCAAACACGATACGGTGCAGAAACACGAAATATGAGCATGCGTCGAACCGACGGAGCTTCAAGAGGGCTAGGATGGAGCTTGGCAAGGCCGTCGCCTTTATTAGAATGTCGAACTCAAAAGCTTAAATCGATAAGTAAAGAGAATGCACATGTATAAAAGA
The DNA here is from genome assembly GCA_029784005.1 of Lenwebbia sp. NSW1173648. Classification (NCBI taxonomy): domain Eukaryota; kingdom Viridiplantae; phylum Streptophyta; class Magnoliopsida; order Myrtales; family Myrtaceae; genus Lenwebbia; species Lenwebbia sp. NSW1173648. The sequence goes on from JARCGZ010000002.1 coordinate 29,047,762, forward strand.
CCTGTTGAAATTTCATAGACAAGCGATGCGGGATACTTAGCAGCCCCTTGACCGCTTGGTGATAGTGCAACTTGTGTACAATATTTCGTTCATAACCATTCGAAATTCACATGAAATGTCGATATCTCGGCCCCTTTTTCCTTGAGTTAGGTATTGAAAATTCATTGTCTAATAAGATAGTTCTCTATGTACGCTACTGGAAAATTACGTTGGTAAAAGTAAGTAACACATGTTCGAGTAAAAGCTATTGAAATTACTTTTTTAACTCCACAGTCCACACTCTCTTCCCGCAGTTCTCGGATAAGATTACTGTTTGATTACGTGAAGTATGAGTGATGGAAACGTTGCAGTGACTTCAGGGTCAGAATGCAGAATTTCCAAGTTCATAGTGGGTGGGAGATGGCTAAGAAATGCATCATCTGGCAGGCTTTGTTATTCTAGTTGGTCATTTTAGAGCGTCCAAACATTCTCCAAACCTCACACTATATGTGCAAAACCACCACGTCTCGTGTTATGCAAACACGATATCACCCTCATAATTTAGAATTACATTTTCTTCAAACGCGATGCAATCGTCTTATTTTCTACTTTTCGATATTTGAAGGTATCTTTTTGGGGATAAATTCTTGGTATTGATGTCATCCTGATGTCGTCCTAGGATTTGAATTGTAATTTGCGGTTAACAAGTCAAATGTCATGGGCCGCTAAGGTGGACTTCCAACCGTCACAGAGGAATCTGACTTGTCGGTTCTCAGCTGCTTTTTCACCTGACAAAATTGAACCTCTAAAGAAGAAGATGGACTTCCCCAACAACTTCACAATAATGTCATACGTTTACTTGGTCGTGTGGGCTGAGCAGCAAAGGGATGACCCTCTTGCACTACCGCCCCGTCTAAGAAGCTTCTACTTCCAGAATATAACAAACACATTGTCCAAACTCAGAAGATCAACAACATAACAGAGAGAGAGAGAGAGAGAGAGAGAGAGAGAGATATGGAACAGCAAGATAGTAGTAATACAAGGTTAAACGACAAGAAGAAGAACAAGGATGACAAGGAAGAAGAGACGCTTCCCGGGTTCCAGTTCTACCCAACCGATGAAGAGCTTGTCGGGTTTTATCTTCGCTTGAAGGTGGAGAAGAAGCCTCCCAAGATGGAGTTCATCAAGCAGGTCAATATCTACAAGTACGATCCCTGGGATCTCCAAGGTAAGTAGACATCATAAGTTCACAGGTTGTTCGGTTTCTTTCTTCGCATGTCCCTCGTTTTTTCCCTAGACGAGATGAGAGGTTGCGAGATCCATTCAAAGGCGAAACCGAGTCAATTTACTTGCCTAGGATTTCAATAGCTTCACAGCAACTCTTATTATTATTCAGCTGGATTAGTCTTTCATAGTTTAGAACTGAGACTCTAAGGTGAATCAGCATATGCTTGTGTAGTAAGTATTGCACTGGTTTTTTTTTTTTTTTTTTTCGCTCAACATCAGTATAAGATTTCTTTCTCAGTCACCGTATGTTCATAATCATCATCGTGACTAAACAGATGTTAGCAAGGTGGGAGAGAAAGAAGGCTACTTCTTCTGCATCAGACGGAGGAAGTACAAAAACAGCATAAGGCCAAATAGAGTGACCGGGTCCGGATTTTGGAAGGCCACCGGCATTGACAAGCCGTATATTCCGGTAAATATCCCCACGAATGTGTCGGCCTCAAGAAGTCTCTTGTCTACTATAGCGGCTCTGCCGGCAAAGGCACCAAAACTGACTGGATGATGCACGAGTTCCGGCTGCCGCCTGCTGGAAAAGGCGGCACTATATCCTTTGAAAATGACACCATCACTGAAGAAGCAGTAAGATGCTAAATACTCGTTGTATGGCCGCATTGGCTCGCTCTAATTTACTTTCCAATTGCTTTCAAACTTACTATTAAAATTTTTGAGGATACGCCGGTTCTAGCTTGAGTTTCAGTTTATTTTTGTTTAGGAGGGGATTTTGTATTTAATTACATGCTCAAAATTTGGCCATAAAACTGAAGGGTTCTCTATTTTCTCTTTTGGTTTTGGCAGGAAGTATGGACGCTTTGCAGAATATTCAAACGCATACCCTCTTGCAGAAAATCCATTACAACACCAGTGTTAAAATATGTTTGAGCCCAAAGAGAAAATCTGAATTTTAGGTAACTTGCGGCTAAGAGATTGAAGTTGAAGTTGGCAAAGAAAATTCAAAAAGGAAAGTCAGTTTTTAGACTTTATTTGAAATATTCGGAAATCTATATCCATATGAAGTTGGCCAAACACCGTTTTAGCTCCTGTTTCTCCTCATCATCGTCACCTGTGACAATAATATCATCAACGTACACTAGAAGTACCGTCACTCTCCCTGCTGCCGAATGTTTGATGAAGAGGGCATAATCGCCTTGGCTTTGTTTGTAGCCCGAAGCTTTCATAACTCTAGAAAATCTCCCAAACCAAGCTCTAGGCGATTGCTTGAGCCGATATAGTGCTTTCCGTAATCTACATGCTCTGTTTGTTGTCCTCTCCCCTTCAAAGCCCTATGGAATACTCATGTAGATCTCCTCTTCTAGGTCTCCATGTAAGAATGAATTTTTCACATCATACTGTTGAAGTTGCCAATTAAAGTGGGCCCCTAGAGAAAGTAAAATTCCCATAGTGTTCATCTTTGCCACCGGAGCAAATGTCTCCTGATAATCTACTCCATAAGTCTGAGTATAACCCTTTGCCACCAATCTTGCTTTATATCTCTCAAGGGAACCATTAGCTTTATATTTCAAGGTAAAAACCCATTTACAACCCACAAGATTTTTTCCCTTCGATTTTTCGACAATCTCCCAAGTCTTGTTTTTTTCTAGTGCACCCATTTCTTCTCTCATTGCATTCCTCCATTCTTCTTTAGACAATGCCTCAGATAAAGTATTTGGAATAGCAATGGTGTTTTGACTCACAATGAAATTTCTATGAGGTGGTGATAGGCGTTCATGTGACACATAGTGAGATAGTGGATATAAGGGTCGCTTTGTGCACTCTCTTGTACCTTTTCTAACAGCAATGGGAAGGTGGGAGTCATTTTCTAGCATATCAATTGATTGTTCATGTAAAGTAGAGTCGGAACTTACCGAAAATTCATTTGCAAAACTCGGATGAGATTCTTGAACTTGTGTTTGGTCTGGAACAGCTGCCTTTCTTGAGTACACCTGAGGAAATCTCATAATCATAAATACGGGTAGATGCATGAATGGACACTTGTTCCGGAATAGACTCGGACATAGGGAGTGAGTCCGGGATTGAAGTAGTAGGAACTGATTCATCAGAAATTGATTGGTCAAGAGCTGATTGATCAGAGACAGGTTGATTTGAAGTGGGAGCTTGAAGATTATCAAGAGGTAAATCAAGATTAAGGTCTTCAAAGTCTTTATCTTCCACTATTGATTTCTCCCCTTGAAGATAAGACTGTGGAAAGTATGGTTTGTTTTCCACAAATGTAACATCGACTGATATGTAGGTCTTTCTAGAGGGAGGATGATAATATTTATACCCCTTTTGTGTAGAGGAATAACCAAGAAAGACACTTGATTGCTCTAGGATCTAGTTCTCCCCTTTGTTGATTATGAACATGTACGAATGAGGTGCAACTGAAGACTCTAGGTGTGAGATTATTTGTTGTCCTGAAATGAGGATAAAAGCTGGAAAGAATTGCCAGATGAGTTTTGAATCTAATACTCTTGATGGCAATCTATTAATCATGTATGTAGATGTAAGGGCAGCTTCCGCCCAATATGACTTAGGGACATTCCCATGAAACAATAATGCTCGAGTAATGTTAAGCAAATGACCATTTTTCTTTTCAACAACCCCATTTTGTTGTGGTGTGCTTACACAAGATGACTCATGAATAATCCCTTCCTTTTGAAAACAGGTTGACAAGATCTGATTAAAGTAGTCTCGGGCATTATCTAACATAAAGCTCTTAATTTTGACTCCAAATTGGTTTTGAACCATGGAATGAAAATTAGGAATAATACTACTTACATCAGATTTGTTTTTGAGTAAGAATATGCATGTGACCCTAGTGATATCATCGATTAGAGAAACAAACCAACGAGCCCCCGAGATATTTGGAATTGTGGAGGGTCCCCAAATGTCACTATGAATCAAATCAAAAGGATGAGAACTTCTTTTGTTGTTAATAGGAAAAGATACACGTGTGCTTAGCAAATTCACATGTATCACACTGAAATTCACTCATATCTAATCCTTTAAACAAAGAAGGAAACATGATATTTAAGACTCGAAAAGATGGATGACCAAAACGAAAATGATAAAGCCAAATGACATCTTTGTTTGAAGCACTAAGAAATGACAAAGATGAATTATTCACGAATTTCTTCGAAAGCCTCGGCGTCTCAAGATAGTACAACCCATTCCTTTCCTTAGCAAGTCCAATCTTCCTCTCCAAATCCTATTCCTGAAAAACACAGTAGGTCGGGTAAAAAATTGCATAACATTTGAGGTCTTTGGTGAGCTTTTGTATGGAGACAAGATTGGCTAATAGTTTCGGCACATGGAAGACACCTTTGAGAGTGAAAATGGGAGTTATATGGATATCACCAATTCCTGCAACAGTGGCTAGGGAACCGTTTGCCACCATTATCTTTCTATTGCTCGGACATGGGGTGTAGGTACTAAAAAATTGTGAAGTGTGAGTCATGTAATCAGTAGCACCCGAGTCCATTATCCAAGCTTCACTAGAAAGAGTTTGAGGCATTTAGACCAAAAGAGAACGGAGACTTACCTGAGAGTGCCAAAGAACATGCACCGGATGGCTTTTCAAGAGACCTTAAAAGGCCTCTAATTCTTTCTATCTCCTCACTGTTGAAGGATTCTTTCTCCTGCCCTTCACTATTACTAATTTGCTGGTGGGTTTGTTCAATTAGATGAGCTTGGAGCCTTGGCTATCCTCCTCTATTTCCCCACTCTCGACTTGAGGTTATTGGTTTGCCATTCAACTTCCACAACGCTCCTTTGTATGCCTTGGCTTCTTACATTAGGTACACCACATACTGTCTCGATTATCCCTCTATGTAGGCTTTGAAGCATCCATCCTTCCTCTTTCTTGTGTTGACGCATTGTGAGTTATTAATGCTGAGCCTTCTACAGCTTGAGGCTCTAGCATTATTCCCCTTCGGCTTTCTTCTACCCGGATTAGAGAGATTGTCTCTTCCAAGGAAGGGGCTTACTTTCCAAGTATTTGAATCCTGACTTGATCAAACTCAGAATTAAGACCAGCCAGGAAATCATATACTCAATCCTTTTCAATGAAGGTCTTCAGAGTTGCAGCATCATCCACGCACTTCATCTCAAATACTCGATAATGATCGAGTTCTTGCCATAGGTTTTGAAGGGAATTGGCATATTCCGTCACGGTTTTGCTCCCTTGTCTTGTTGCACTTGTCTTTACCTTGATTTCATACATTTGTGCTGCATCTCGAGCCTTTGAATAAATCTTGCAAATAGAATCCCAAATCTCCTTTGCAGTCTTAAGAAACATACGTGTATCACTTATGGCCGGATCCATTGAATCCCATAGCCATGACATGATCATTGAATCTGCTTCATCCCATGCGTTGAACGTGGGATCTTCTGGTTTTGGACCTATTCCGAGGAGGTGGCTGAGTCTTCCTTTACCCTTTAGGTAGGTCTTGACGAACTGCGACCATTTGAGATAATTCTTCTCATTCAGCCTATAAGTTGCCCTTAAATTTTGTAGATCTCCGATACGGTTGTTATTAGTCTCCTCGCCTTGCGTTTTTGTCTCAGACATGGATATTTCCAAGCACATGGGGAAAAACAAAGAAAGTACTTTAAAGGAACAGCAAAACAGAAGCAACGAAGGTTGCAACTGAATGAGGTTTTAGGGAAAAAAATTTGAGACAAGGTTAGAGATGAAGCGGGAAAAATATAGCCAAAGGGATCACAACAATGACGATTGCGATCAGATTGTTAAGCACAAAAACAATCCAACAATGAAGGCTGTGATTGAAAGATTATTACAGCAATGAAGGCTGCAAAAATAATCCAGCAATGAAGGCAGTGACTGGAAGATAATTGCAGCAATGAAGGCTGCGCTACAACACTATCCCAAAAAAACAAGCCTAATGCTTTGATACCATGAAAAATTTAGAGAAAAGAATTGTGATAATTCTCATTGCTTCTTATACCACTATTACAAAGCTATTTATAGGACTATGTTAAGTACAAGCTAAGGAAAAAACAGATCAGAAAAAATACAGCTATTGAAATCCCACAAATTACTGGACCAATCCCACAAATTGTGGGATACTAAGAAATCATTTCCTAACTAATTAATTACAGCTATTCCTAATAATCAGGACCTAAAAATCAAGATAATTCCATTAATTTAAGTCCAGAAATGCCCTTCTAACATTTATTCGCCATTCTAATTGGTGCATCGAGTGCACATCTTAAATTAGCCGACCATCTTTGTCATCTTATTCTCTGTGAGAGCTACTTCCATTTTCCCATGCATTCTCGTCTTATCCTGACTTTATCAATGTCTTTTACTACTCAAAGTGGTATTCTTATTTCAAACATTTTGTTGTCCAAAAAAAAGACATGATATGGGCCAGAGACGTATCTCATTCTTGTAAAATAATTTAGGCCCCCTTGTTTAACTTGCCAAATCTATTGCCAATGTAATATAATCAGTGTCTATGGTATTCTCTATTTTGGGGATGTATTTACTGGACAAATGAAAATCTTCATCTGCTACATCCAAGCATTAATGTGTAGATGGAAATCATTCCCTCTTTCCCCGCCCTGAAGGCTAACCTCAAATTATTTGGACATAAGTCCTAAGACCATTAAGAAAAGATGCAAGTTAGGCACTTTTCAGAGTGACTACTGCACAAACAGCCAGCAGTTGCCACCTTTAATCGAAGTAACAAAGTATTTAGACACTGAAAGTTCAGTTTAATAGAGTGCTGGGATGCCCGTAGTGACAACTTCTATATGTTATATCTTTCTCTAAATTCTCATTTCCTATCATTTCCTATTAACATATCGTTATCACTCTCAATTCTCCATATCCTACAAGTTTCTTGCTGACCCTACTACATCTACTACAAACTACAAGCTAATTTGGTGAACACAGACCAAGTAATGCTTTTGATTGCTTTACATACTTCCAAACCACAAGTAATATCACAGCATAGCACTGTGAAAGTTTCACAAAAATTACAGAAGATACGGACATACAGAAGACTTTGGCCACTGACAGTACCTTCATTATCGTGAAATCATCCAATGGTCCATCCATAATTCTATTCGTGATCATTCCAAGAGCATTTCTCATCGAAATCTGCATTGCTGCTTCAATTTCCTTAGAGGATTCCAGAGCTGTTGAGTTAGCTGCAGCAACCGCAGCAGCCACTGTCCCCAATTTCGAAGAACCATTTTCACTCACAGAATTTACAGCCTCTTTATGAGCCTTTAAGACCAGTTGTACAGCTCTGATTTGGAAGAGAGAACAATGGAAAAGGTGAGTACCGTGGACAAACAGAAAAACAAAATTCGATAGGGACTAGTATGATCCTTGAAGCATAATTATGCCAACCCAGGCATACCAAAAGTAGAGAATGTCCCTAATGGTCAGCAATTCAGAACACATTCCATTTCGCAGTACACCAGCAGTTAGGAACACTAAAATCAGCATTTCCCATCATTCCAATACAAAAAAAATCTATGTTTTTGATGGCCAACAACAATATATGTTATCTTCATATGATGCATTTTCCATGATAATATTTTGTGACTCTGTATAAGCATATAAGTAATATCAATGTTAACATCAAAATATCTTAACAATCATTCTGAATTAATTCACATGACCAAAGGAAGCCTACCCATCCCATACCACATTTTTAAGAGTGACCTTTCACATTCCATTTTCATTCAAAGTACCAGAGAAAAGTCAATAAACCCTAGCATGTGCCAGTGACTCAAATAAACATATCATATTCCTGTCTTGATTTCGATAGGAAACCTCCCAAAAACTTACTGTTGCGTTGATACCCAAGCTCTAGCAGCACCAGGAGAGTTTCAGTGCAGAAAAAGTAATCTCTACTCAAGGGCAAGAATAAAGAAACGAGGCGAAACCCATTAAAAATGAAGGCCCTAATCAATCAGAAATCATCCGATCATAAACTACATTGCACAACCACGAGAAGAAAAATGCTCACAAATTCAAGCCCGATCCCCCTGCAAGCGCCCCTGCGCCATGGAAACCGCGCCTTCCCATTTCACAGAATCAGAGGACGAAGAAGTTGTCATGAAGAGTTGGGGCGTAAAGGAAGAAGTTGAGGAAACAGGCGCCGGAAGTGAAGAAATAGTGGCAGGGGATGTTGAGCTCCCGCGCGACGGCGACGGCGGGGGCGCAGAAGGAGTCGATGATGAGGCCGTGAACGACATGGTTTTCTGAGATAGAGGTGAGGGTTCGGTGGACGTTGGGGTTGTTGAGGCGGGGGAGCTCGAAGGCGAGGGTCTCGTGGTGAGGGTAGGTGGTGGAGAAGTCTGGGGGAAGGGTGGTGGCAGGGAAGAAGTGGAAGACGATGGAGGGGACGGTGGCGGAGACGGAGGAGATGTAGGCGGTGGTGGAGCCGGCGTCGTAAGCTTGGTTGGTGATGAGGATGTGGAGGGAGAGGGAAGGGCGGTGGGTGAGGAGGAACTTGCCGACGCTCCCTCTTGGCTGCGAGTCCAGCCACGTCAGAGACTCTGGCGATCTACCGTCGTCGCCTCCCTTGCTAGAGATCAGCGTCCACTTGCCGTCCACGATGCTTCGTATCGCTCTCGGCTCGAGCTTCTCTCAAAGGTGTTGACTATGATCCCGGCCGAAGTCTGCATCTTCAGGGAAGAATCCAAGAAGCCCTTGTAGGCCTCGTCGTAGCGCAGAGTCTTGAGTGGACTGGTGCAGAAGCCCTTCTCCTCGGGAAGACGCAAAGGCAGACAGTAGGGGGGGAAAAAGATAACGGACGCTCACGGAGACGGATGGCTTGAGGGTTTTGAAAATTTGCCGACAGCGGGCCCCGGTTTGTCACGTGATGCTGCTTCAGCAGCACCCAATATTTTCTCACCACGGCCACATCTCAGACACAGACAAGAGCGATACAGCTGCTGCTTTGGAGAGAGAGAGGGTGTATGATTAATGCTGCTGCTTTTTCTCATTCCAAGGGCTTCGGGGGAGTTTTGACTAATTAATATTGGATCTGTGATTCTGGAAATTTACAGTTGTTGGTTGTTTAGATCTCTGTGTGTCATTCAACTCGGTTTTATGTTTTCTTCTGGAAGTTTGTTTAGCAGTGTGCAGTGTGGGTCATGTTGAAAAGTGTTATATATCTTGAGATTGATTTATTAAACACATGGGACATCCAGAGAAAATGAAGCAAGTATATGCCCTTCCTCAGTTGGAGTTTAGGAGGATTCTTTTGTTACTTGCCGCCGCTATGTTCGCTAGTCGATTTTGTTTTGTTAGGACTCCTGATAGGATGAAGATATCCCCACTTTGGTTGCTTGAGGCTTTGATTGGATGATATTATCTGCAGCACTGCAATATAGAGAGCTTAATGAAATTGAGCTATTTGCGTCGTATAAATGCCACGATCAATGTGTATTTTAAAATCTTTAAAAAGAAAAGCCTTTGGTAATCTAATCTATTTCCCTTTTTGTACTTTGAATTTTTGTGAGGCTTGGCTATTCAATTTAATAAATGAAGAAGGGAAAGGGTGAAAAATCATTCCCACCCCTAAATTGTTACACCTTTGACAAATTTACCCCAAATTGATACACTTGTAATAAATTTACGTTCCGTTAATTTTCGTTAAATTTCTAAAGCAAAGATACCAAAAGAGGGGAAATAATAATAATAATAATAATAATAATAATAATAATAATAATAATAATAATAATAACAACGTGAATTGCATTTCATTTTTTCCATCTACATCTACAACAGGAAGGATCAAGCTCTGAGTAAAGAATAGAGAACATCATTTGATAGTTGTCGCCTCAATAATCGCTAGTAGAAACTGAAGATTTAGTCCCTAAATTCTAAATTTTGTTAGTTGAGTTACACGTTAATGAATGGGGTCGAATCCACAAGCCAAAAAACGTCTCGAACCGTAATATCAAGGGCCAGCCATTTTTTATCCTCTGGAGTACGGATGAACTTATTTATTACTATTCCACCATTTTTGCATGGAACTTCTTTTCTTCTTGAGATCCGAGTTCCAACGAAAAGATGAATTAAAAAGTGAAGCAAGCAAGCAGAGGGCGGTACGACTTCATGCAATGCAGGGGAAGGCTAACATGAATTATGGTCAAGAGCAGAGTTTTGTTTGCGGTGATATTAATTCTGGTCGGTACGACCTCACCCCCTGCACCTTCCAGCAGCAAATATTCACCTTGTGGCCATGGATGATAGCAAGGTACAAGGCCATTCAATGCGAACTTAAATCTTTTCTTTGAGTGCTGAGGACTTCAGGACAAGGACGGGACAAGTCATTAAGGAAGTGACGACTTATAGCTAGGAAAATCATCTGCCGGATCCTTTTTCCTTGTCCTTTCTTTCGTATGTGTCTTTCTTGAATTTTGAAAAAGATTTCGCTGCAGAAAATAAGTCTGATTCCTCTGAAAATTCGATTCTCTTAAAAATGCGAGTAAAAATTTACGTGTCTTCAATGTTATCTACTAAAGTATAATCAGACTATGATGAATCATTTCTCTCGAGTTCAAAGATCATGTACCGGCTCTGCAGATATAGATTGAGTAGAGAAAAATGACAAGTAAAACAAGTGAAATTCTCAAATCGCTTTCTCTTCTTTCCAAACCATTCCTGGCCCGAGGGTTGCCCCAACTTCACCCTGCTTCCCAAAACCTTTTAAGTCATGATTAGAAGGTAGAGAAACATATGGCTATCATCAAGTTAAAAGCCAAAGCCATTATCACTCTTGCATAGTATTGTCACAACATTATTGTTAATCAAAACTTGTTGAATTGCAATCAGGCGATTTCATGACGAGATTGGTTTCATACGATATGAAATGGGTGGAAGAAGAGATCGAGAGAGTGGAAATGATTTTTAACCTTTTCCTTTTGTCACGACATTATATGAAACCAATCTCATACGATGTGAAATGGTCAGCAAACATTGTATCTAGTAATTTCATCGAAGGAAAGGGAGTAGATGACATCTTGAAACCGAAGTATACAGGTTTTCCTCATCTTATGGTACTGTGTGCTTAATTAGATAGAGGGAATTTCTAGTTCTTCCAAATTCTGTCGCTGAACCGAAAACGTTTGATTTCCCGAAGTACTGTTGTGCTACATAAACGCAGACTCAACTGAAGCTAATGGAAAAATTACTATCACATAGCAGTAGAATGATAAGCTAATAAAAGCTCAATGGCATAAAGTTTATCCAGAAGTAGCTTTGGCAGTAGAATCTGCATCATATCCCATTCATTAAACCTTGTGTAGCAATTTCTATAAGTATTTGTCCAATGATGGACACGTATCAACCATGAGAACTTCTAATCTTATAGGTGACTATCCTGCTAAACCTCAAGATCGACATGCTGTGTCCGGTAAGCACCACGGTGCTCATCCAGTACCTCATTCCCCACTGAGTAAGCACCACGTTGCTCGTCTCGTGTTACAACATCGGCGATGCGTCGCCAAGTCGAGCCTTTATCACGGAGGTGATTTTCTTTCGACACAAGCCGCATAGGCCGCATCGCTCAATAACTATTTTTCAAGCCAGCTGTACAGGCCGCTTGATGCTATGATGCCAGCCGTATAGGTCGCGTCGCTCAGTTACTGTTTTCGCAAGCGAGCTGCATTGGCAGCTTGCTATTTCCCCTCCGATTCTCAAAGTTTTGCGGGTCATAGCCGACACCAGCATGAGACTCAACGTCGTCACACAATCAACATATTGAAATCTTATCATCAATAGAAGCTTAGATCCATCGTGTCTGACGTTGTTCAGTGCTGGTTTCGACCATTTTCTCTATCTGATTTCATGGTGATCGAAGATTTATTTTGGACACTGTTCGGATTGTTTTTCAAACTCAAGTTGATTGAAGTCACCTTGTGTTTGAGGGGGATGTTAGCGATATTAGGAAATTTACATGATTTTGCACATCTATCAGGATAATGTATATATCTCATTTGATATTGCATATCCTTGATTGATTATATTCGATATTATGTTTATCCTTATTATAGTTATGTAATAAAGCCTATAAACATGGTGTTTGTACTCTTTCCTATACACATTGAAATATATTGAAATTCCTCTCTTCTACTTTACATTATTGAAATATATTGCCGCCCTTAGACCTACTAGATCTGGAAATTTCACCACGAGCAGCTTCTGTCTCCGCGGATCCACCAAGGCCGTTGTTGAGTGCTGATTTCATGGAGAAAGAGCTTGAGTTTGAGGGGGAATGTAAACGATAATTAAGGATTTTATAGGATAATTGCTTATATTATGGATGTTTTGATAATTATGTTGATCGTCCGTATCGCTCCTCTCGAGTGATTATACGTATATCTTGATTGATATGCTGTCTTACATATTTTTCTAATAAAGTCTATAAATAGACTCATGTATTATTGTTCAAGATATATTAAAATATACAAATTCCATATTTCTCTCTTTCCCATATATATTTCTCATGTCTTCTCTTAAGTTTTATGTTTTTGCAACATCTCGTCCCCCAAGTCCAACTTAATTGGGAGTCGAACTAGTAATTCATTTTTACGAAGGTTATCACTTTCCTTGTTACGGCAACGTTTGAGTCGTCCTTAGGGAAATAGTGAGGAATAGTACGAAGCTCTCTTATATGTTTGCTTTCCCCATATGCTTTAAAATAGCGGAGAAATGTTACGAAAAGAAAAAAAGATTAGTGTCCAAAATTCGAAGAATGATATGCTTTGAAGGTCATGGAACAGATGATCAAGACAAGGGAAGGCGAATAGCTAATCGCTCGACTCCATTGCTTTGGAACACTTGTTTCTCTAATTCCAATGAGGAGATGAAACAATAACAATAAGATAGTGAAGATTCACTCCGTTGTGTCGAAGAAAGTGAACGAACATTTTGCAATAGTTGTAAATGTACGCGGAAGATGCATGTGAAGGTATGGATGGACATAAACACTGTTTAATTCTAAAGACCAGACGCTCTCCTGGCTGTTTTTACACATGCCAGGACCTCGAACTCCCATAAGAATAGCACAAGTCTCGTACACTTACAGAGAGGGTTTGGGAACCCTAATCTCTATTCGACATTCGAGTTTTTATATAATGGCGTCAAAGGATAGAAACTGGGTCATGAAAACCTAGTGTATCCAACAAAATTTCAATCCAGGACTTACATAGTTTATATATAACACGACAAACGAAGTTAATCACGGTACAAACAGTGCATTATTTCGATACCTTCGTCGACGGAATTTAATAAGGTTTTCACTGTCAGTTAACACGTGCATCGATCAATCAGCAGAACAAGTCTAACCAAATATTAGCTCATTACATAAAACCTGCAATTAGGAAAGAAAAACGAAAGGGTGTTAAATCACTGGAGGCGCAAATGGGGGAAGCATTAGGTCAAGATTGGCAGATGACGTTTATGCATTGTTTATTCCCCGCCTCTCCTGTTTCTGGGATCAGCATGTCTATGAACTTTAACTTTAAACACGGATTAGGCGGGGTCTAAATTTCTTGAAAATCGAAAAAAGTTGGAAAACAAGCATGGTTAAATTGTGTTTTTGGCTCACCAGATTGGGGACCTCCCCTCCACTCCTATCGACATCACCGGTATCGAGCGAGGTCGAGCCTCGCCGGATCTAGCGGGCTCGTCCAACAAGTCTTGGCCTAGAGTTCGCCGGGGGAGGCTTGGCCTCGCCAGTATCGAGCCTTGCCGAAAAAAATTAGCTCTAGAGTCGAGACTAAGTGGAATGTATAAATCAATGCTTCCAAATAATTTTCCTTTTTCATGGAGTTTTTCGTGAAATAAATGCACCATAAATATGAGATTCATAGGAGTAACAAGATTAATAATCATGATAGATTTTAAAGCACCAAAAAGTTTGTACAATATAAGACCTAAAGTTTTCTCCTAGCTCTTTTCACCGTACATGAAAATACCTATCGTATAGTGGTCACATCACATGCCATTACCTGATAATATATACTCTTGTTTGTTATATATATCGCATGATTTAGAAGCTTATAACTTTGAATTCATACGATAACATTAGATCTACATGCTACGCACCATCATGTAATATAGCTTCTGCTTATCAATATTGTAGTATCAGCCTTAAAATACTTGAAATATTTGAGTAACCCAAGTATACTAAAGGCACTTTACAAGTTGGTGCATTAAGTGATCAGGCAGAGTATAAGTATGTACCCAATAAAAAATTAATCACTTGGTAAACCGAATTTATAGATAAATCTTAGGGATATGTTCATTAGAAATCCTAAAATTTGTCACGAAAGTGCAATCGAGTCCTAAAACTTGTCAAGTTGGTGCAGTCGAGTCCTTTCGTTAACTCCATTAAATTTTGTGTTAATTTAATCTCATTAACAGATGAGAGGAATAATATTACTAGTGGAAATAGAGGTTATAGAGCAGAGCTAGCGGTTGTTATCTATTGCCGCAATATTAGCGAAAGCAATGACAAGTTGAAGTTTTGGATTCTTCTTGTAAGTTTCCAGAGTGTCTACTTTCCTTCAATTCTGCTAGCAATATTTATTTCGGACTTCAATTGTAATTCTTCTAGCAGACATGTAGAAGTAATAATTGTGATAATTGAGGAGGCTCTGTCATTTATTTCTAGGCAGGCATGAAAAATCTAAACACTACCCTCTTAATTCCACTTTTCAGCTTGACCTGTAGTGGATAGACGATCTCAGCTTGGTTACTGCTGGAGTTATTGACAAACGATACCTTTTCTTCCAGAGTTTTGGACAGCATTGAAGCCAAAATGTTCTGTTTGTTTCCTTTCTGTTTGTTTTTTTATAAGTCTGGCATTGGAAAATTGAGATGGAACATTTAATTTTCATGCCTATGAGTGGTCCTAGCGTTGGCATTTAAATCCAACGATGTTACCTCATTTGTCTCTTTGAACTAAATCCTGCAATTTTGCTTTTGCTTGATGGTTGTCAGATTAAAGCTTTAGAGGGTACACCTTTGATCATGCTTCTGCCTGTTCTCATGTTTGGCTAGTAGGAAGATTTTCTATATAAGTTGAATAAACTCGAAACAGAAGGACTTTGATGACTGCAAGATGAAATGGCCCGGACTGGCCGGTATTATCTCCTTTGTACGGTTTCTCCATGCCGACATGCACAAGCACTTAAACTGATTCTTTGTCACTGGAATTGTCCTGAATAGTGAGAAGGATGCCATCACGGGGAGCGAATGCACTGGTTGACACTTGCTCCACCCTAACTTCTTTGATTTCCTTCGAAACAGTCGGACTCTGGCTGAAGGACAGTTTGTCTCGCCTTCTTCTGTATTTTTTCTTCGACATTAAACACAGCTATAATACTGAGAGAATGATTACGATGAACAAACTCACACCATTCCTATGACTTCCCAAACCTTAAGGCTGAAAACGGCAGTATCCTTGGATAATTCAGCATTTGAGATCTGTTGCCATGTTTTCAGTGCCTACAAAATGTGTAACTTAGCAACTTCTTCAAAGCGCATAGCCTTGTATTGGGATCATCAACTTTCATTTCCAGATTGCGTGTGTTTTCTGTTTTGTGTGGGATCTTTTTTAGTGATTTGTGCTGCTAATTGGGTACTTTGTTTCATAGGTGTTTGATTTGGGATTTCTGGATTGTTAAGTGTGTTCTCATAGCTAAACTTTGATTTGAGATATCTTATAAGTCATCCACATATACATTTGCATAAATGTTATTGCGAGGAATCTGCTCTCTCGTCCACATATACATATAACAGATAGATTAACTTACAGTCCTAGATGTGAAGCCATTCACCTATTTATAGAGATGTCTCTCTATTGTTCCTTCTTTCGGTTTACTTCGCAAATAGAAGAGAAGGGAAGAGATAAATGGATTAGTTGGTGATTCCTGTTTAGACATTCCAAAAAAATAGTCAATTTTTTTATTTTAATTCCCTTTTCATTTTATTCATTTAAAATTTAGAAAATTCAATTCGGGATCATGCCAGTCATCATAAACATAACCCCGAATTGAGCTAAAAAAATTACATTTTAAGTCCTTTTAATTTTAATTTTTACTTTTCCTAAGTCATGACATTTGCCTCTAATCTATCATATTCAATTTAAGTCCAATTGTTGGATAAATTGTTCAATTTTGAAAAAAAAAAAGACCTAATTGCACTTTTATTTTTCAATTTAGTCCCTCGATTTCACTTTAAGTGCAATTAACCATTTTTTTAGAGATGTCCATGAAAATCCAAGACCACTACTCTATAGTTTTCATCATTCTAAATCCATTAGTGGGGTGGTTTGGTTCGATTCAACCGTTTAGGCTTTAGATTATTAAAAAATTATTTTCGGGTCAAACTAGAAAATTGGGGTCTTTTTCCAAATTAAGTCATTTAATCTCAAAAATACGACTTTTAAATGGAAAATAAGTTGTAGAACCCAATTTCAGCATCAATTTTGGGAAAAATGAGTCGAATTGCGATTGAATTTGACGAAAACGTCGGACCGGGTCTGCACCAATAGAAGCAGAATCTGCTTCTTTCTTCCCTCTCGTACTCACACACACAAGAAACCAAAAAAACGCACAGATTTGAACCTAAATCCATGGGAGTTCTCTAGGGCACAAACGTGGTAAAGCTGACGTGGTCCAACTCACCATTCATCTTGGGACACGTGGATTTTGTGGCCCCATTTGTTAGAAATTTTTTAATCGCGCAAACGTTTCTCTCTCCACTCCTCTTTGCCATTTCCCTTTTTAAAACAAGCTAGTATCGTGTTGAGCAAGATGGGTGGAAAAATTTTCGATTTAGATTTAGGTTTTCTTTCTAAACTCTTTGCTCCTCCCCTCTTTCTCCCATTTCTCTCTCGCTCCTCTCTTCTTTACTGCTGCAACGCCTGGGATTTTTTTTTCTTTCGAAAATACCACCCCCTCACTCCTCCACTCCGCCCTCCGACCCCCTCGCCGCGCCCTCCCTCCTCCACTCCGCCCCCTCCAGTTGCCACCACCCCTTGCCAGCCTCTTTGTCTACCACCACCACCTCTCTCCTTTCCCTCCGGCGGGAGTGAGGGGGACGAGCGATCCCGATCCTTGTTCTGGACTCTACTCCAAGGACTCACCTCAAGGAGTGCACCCGCGGAAGCTGCAAGGTGTATCTGGTGAGCGTATCCCATAATACGCTAGTGAGTGAGTTTAGAGAATGTTTAATTTTTTTTTCTTTATTTTGGTTTGACTGATCACACAATATTTCTTCTTCTCAGCGCTCCCATATCTTAGTTGAATGGATTATGCGTCACCATGAACCAGAACTTATATTTCTCGAAACCTGTGATGGCCGTGATTATCTACTCACAGAACCTTTGTCTAAAGTTTGTACTGCCTACCGTGAGGGACAAAGATACGGAGCGAAGTTGATCAGGGGAGATCGACCCATGATGGCGAGTGTTCTGTTGGTGCCGTGCCATTTCTTTCCAATCGGCACAAAACATTTATGTTATTCTTGGCTCAACGTTTCCCCCTTTTCCCCCAATACAAGACACCATTCGGAGGATCAACGAGAATGGACTTTGGAAACAATATGATCTTTGAAAAGAATCAGATGTGCCTACATTTGCACATTATGATGCAAATGGATTGACCGACCATACGGCTATTGGCTTTCCCGATATCCATTGGGTGATGACCAAGGAGAGGGACAGGTAAGGAGTGGTTCTTCGTTAGTAACTTCAAATTTCTAAATCTATTTTAATCTTTTTTTTATTTGTGTTTCAGATTCATGGCCATGAAGCTGCTCTTTAAAGGAATCCCCATTTATAGATCTGCAGCAGTAATTGTTGGTTCTGCCCATATGAAAGGGCTAAGAACGATTTTGAAAAGAAAGGGGTGAGGACTGACTCCTTGTTAAATCAAACAACCAAGAAAGTCAAATAACCAACGTAGCACAACACAGAAACAAGGAGTCAGTCCTCACCCCTCTCTTTTCAAAATCGTTCTTAGCCCATTCATGTGGACTGAATCAACAATCACTGTTGCAGATCTATAAATTGAGATTCCTTTAGAAAGCAACTTAATGGTCATGAACCTAAAACACAAATAAAACAAAGATTAAAATAGATTTAGAAATTTGAAATTACTATAGAAGAACCACCTCTTACCTGTCCCTCTCCTGGGTCATCACCTTGGGGATATCGGGAAAGTCAATAGCCATATGGTCGGCCAATTCATCCGGATCATAATGCGCAAATGTAGGCACATCTGATTCTTTCCAAAGACCATATTGTTTTCAAAGTCCATTCTTGTCAATCCTCCGAATGGTGTCTTGTTTTGGGGGAAATGAGGAAACGTTGATCCAGGAACAACAGAAATATTTTGTGTCGAGTGAAAAAGAAATGACACAACACCAACAGAACACTCGCAATCACGGGTCGATCTCCCCTAATCAACTTTGCTCTGTATCTTTGTCCCTCACGGTAGGCAGTACAAACTTCAAACAAAGGTTCTGTGAGTAGATAATCTCGGCCATCACAGATTTCAAGAAACATAAGTTCTGGTTCATGGCGACGCATAACCCATTCAACTAAGATATGGGAGCGCTGAGAAGAAGAACTATTGTGTGATCAGTCCAACTGAAATAAAGAAAAAGAAAAGATTAAACATTCTCTAAACGCACTCGCCAGAGTATTATGGGATACGCCCACTAGGTACACCTTACAGCTTTCGCAGGTGAACTCCTTGAGGTGGGTAGCGAGTCCTTGGAATAGAGTCCGGAACAAGGACCGAGATCGCTCGCCCCCCTCACTCTCGCCGGAGGGAAAGGAGAGAGGCGATGGTGGTAGACAAAGAGGTTGGTGAGGGGGTGGTGGCAGCTGGAGGGGGGCGGAGTGGAGGAGGGAGGGCGCGGCGAGTGGGGTCGGATGCTGGAGGGGGTGGAGTGGAGGAGTGAGGGGGTAGTATTTTCGGGAAAAAAAAAATCCCAAGCATTGCAGCAGTAGAGAAGAGAGGAGCAAGAGAGAGAAATAGGAGAAAGAGGGGAGTGAGGGGGGAGGAGTAGAGAGTTTAGAAAGAAAACCTAAATCTGAATCAGAAACTTTTGCACCCATCTTGCTCAACACGTTACTAGCTTGTTTTAGAAAGGAAAATCGTAAAGCGGAGTGGAGAGAGAAACGTCCGCACGATTCAAAAATTTCTGACAAAAGGGGCTACAAAATTCACGTGTCGTAAGATGAATGGTGAGTTGGACCACGTCTGTTTTACCACGTCTATGCCCAAGAGAACTCCCGCGGATTTAGGTTCAAATCTGTGCGGTTTTTTTGGTTTCCTCTATGTGCACGTACGAGAGGGAAGAAAGAAGCAAATTCTGCTTTTGTTGGCGCAGAACCGGGTTGGGTTGGGTCGGGTTCGACCCGGTCCGACGTTTTTGTCAAATTCAACCGCAATTCGACTCATTTTCCCAAAATTAATGCTGAAATTGGGTTCTACAACATCTTTTCCATTTTGAAAGTGGTGTTTTTGAGATTAAATGACTTAATTTGGTGCAAAAACCCTAATTTTCTAGTTTGACCTGAAAATGTTTTTTTAATAATCCTAAGCCTAAACGGTTAAATCGAACCACCCCCACCAATGGATTAAGAATGATGAAAACTATAAGGTAGTGGTCTTGGATTTTCATGGGCATCTCTAAAAAATGGTTAATTGCACTAAAAGCGAAATCTATGGACTAAATTGAAAAATAAAAGTGTAATTAGGTCATTTTTGCCAAAATTGAGCAATTTATCTAACAATTGGACTTAAATTCAATATAATGGATTAGAGGCAAATGTCATGACTTAGGAAAATTAAAAATTAAAATTAAAAGGACTTAAAATATAATCTTTTTGGCTCAATTCGGGTTATGTTTATGAAAACTGGTATGATCCCGAATTGAATTTTCTAAATTTTAAATGACTAAAATGAAAAGGGAATTAAAATAAAAATATTGAATACTTTTTCATATTTTTGTGACCACGAATACCATGTTTCTTGATTTTTGGCTATTTTCTTGATAAAAAGAAATTTAAAAAAATGTCAAAAATTACGTAAAATACTTTTGTTCAAAATTGGTTCCTATGGCTTGGCCAAGACTTTCAAAGTTGATTTTGTGATTTTATGAATTTTTATGATATTTTTAATTAATTTTTTAAAAATAAAATAATAAAAAATCAAGTGTCAATAGCTGCCCCTCTTTGAGAGTGATCTCGATAGAGGTTGCTCTCAAAGATAAGGTGACATCTAAGTTCTAATCGACTCGACTGGGAAAAGAGAAGCCATAACATTTAATTCTATCGACCCTTTGATGTAAGCTTAAATCCAAACTGATTTTCAATTTGCTCGGATAGTGTGAGGGAGAGCTAGAGAGAGAAGTTTTACTTGGAGCTTACCTTTCGGCCGTGTGGATGCTGCTTGATGTGAGTGATTTCAATGAGATGCCTAAGGACTCGTTATAAGGACACCCTAGTGTCGCAACCCTTCTAAGCGGAGCGAAAGATTTAGGGGTGATTGCCGAAATTCTGCGGATCCGATGCGATCCGTGGAATCTGCTTGGACTCTCCCAAGTCCTCACCTCGGCTCACGCCATGGCGGGATTTAAGAATTGAGTTTCGACTTTAGGTGCAGTCGGGTGACATGTGCGTAGGTGTACATGCTTTCGGAGTCGCCACCGATCTTTAGAGAAGGTAGAGCGGAAACTTCGTCGAGCGGTGGGAGAAGCCATACGACTCTTACGAAACCAGAGATTTGGGATCGAGAACTTAGTTACGCCAATGTTACCATTAACGCTCTTTCGATACCTAAATTGAGTGATTTCCTAACTATGATTTTATCCCGATAAGGCTCTAGAAGTTCATGCAGACGGGAATATCTAACCTATCAACCACAAGCAGTAAAGATAGATGCGTAACCAAGGATCCAGTACATACGGATAAAACGCATGAAAACAATACATGGCATCCCTAGTATAGCCATAATGGCTTAGAGAATGGGTGTATTAAGGTTTGGAATGAGTTTGGAAAGATTTGAAGGCGATTTGCCCATCAGGGGAAAAATCGTCAACTTTGAAAGGATTAGGAATCCAAATCATCGGAAATAGAGTTGGCTAGTTGAATGTGCCCATTTCCCAATTTCTGAGATTTTTTCGAAATTTTTGGAACGATTTGCGAATGAGGGGCAAAATCATCATTTCAAGAAGAAACGGGAGTCGAAACCACAAATTATGGGTTTGGCCAGTCAAGGTGAAACGTTTCTTGTTTCTTGTGATTTTTTGAAATTTTTCGGGATTTTCCAAGATAATTTGCCCAAAATGGGCAAAATCGTCATTTCAGAAAGATTGGAAAGGAAAAACCCTCAAAAATAGGATTGATCGGTTAAAACGACCAATTTCCTAATTTTTGAGGCTTTTGGGAACTTTTGGAATTTTTTAGAATTTTTTCCAATTTTTTAGGATTTTTTTTTTATGAATTTTTCATTTTTGTGGATTTTTAAAATCATTTTCTGATTTTTTTTTTTATTTTCGAATTTTTTAATATTTTCGGGCCGGGTTGAGTTGACCCGACCCATGCCTCGCAGGCACCCGGCCCGGACCGTACGGCTACCGACCTAGACCAAAATGAAGTAGTTTTGCCAATTTTTTGAATTTCTGAAAAAGATTTTTAATTTTCGAAAATTGAATTTTATTTCTGAAAATGATTTTTTTTAGAAAATGGCTGGCTTACGTGGCATGCCACGGGGCAGCCACGTCAGCGCCACCTCGGCCTTTGACCGGTCAACGTTTGTTGACTGGTCAACGGCGCAAGGTTGAAGATGACCACGAACGGCCGAGAGCTTCCCGGTGACATCCAACGGTGAGAGTTTGTCCGATTTGGGCGATCTTGGTGTCTACGGACTCGTCTCGACCTCTAATATAACATATCAAAAATCTAGCCTAATCCGACGGTGGAATCAACATGGAAAAAGCTCGAACAGAACGGCATGGTGGAACCCGATCTCTCAATTTTCACGTAAACAATCCAAACTAAAGCTACGACTAGCATCCATGGGGTCCAGGATACTTACCTTACGGTCCGATCAGCTCGGTTTGGTCTGGAATGAGGTCGTGGACTCGGGGGGTCGACTCACGAGGTTTCATGCAGAATCAAGCCAAGATAAATGCAGAAATGTGATCAGCAAGCGTTAAGGAGTAGTTTGAACTAAAGATCATGAAGAACGACGAAGAATCCGAGGATCCGCCATTGACGGACCTCCGGGAGCTCGAGTATGGCACCTGCGTTTTTCGGCCACAAAACCCGACACCGCCGGGTTGAGGATGATCCCTGAGGTTGTACGAAGCTTGTGCATATCTTCTTTTGTCTCGAAAATGCTTGAGAATCAACAAATCCCCGATGGAAGCTTCGGCCTGAGCGTTCTTCAATGGCCGCCGAGGAGTTGCAGAGAGCTCTCTTTTCTTTCTTCTTTCCTTCCTTTCTTTATTGTGGACGAGCTCTCCACTCCTCCGTCTTTTTTGAGCTTGCCTGAGAGCTCACTGAGCTCCTTGCTTCTTTCTAGGACACCAAGAACCCATGACCGAGAGTCCTCTGCTCTCTCGTCTCCGTTCCCCTCGAACCAACCAGAAGAGGGAGCCCCGGCCCTGCTCCTCTCTCGTCTCTCCTCTCGGTTCAAGGGCAGATATCGTCGGACCTCAAGGCGGGGGGCTACAATGGCGGCACGGCAGGAACGGGCTCTGCTCTCGAACACCCTCTCAAACTCTATCTCCATGGAACTCTCTCACCGTCCACACCCTTTTGCTCTCTCTCTCTGACGCTTTTCTTTCTCTTTTTTTCTTTCTGCTCTGTAGCTCTCGGTCAAAGAACCTGCCGAGCTCTCTCTCGTGAGGAAGAAAAAAAGGACCCTGCAGCTGTCCCTCTCCAACAGATTTTTGGCATCTTTTCTTGCTATGCCAGCTCAGTCCTGCTTTTTCCCAGCCCCAATAGAGTCCTTCTTGGTCTTATCCCCAGCCAGCTTCATCCATTTGTCCTCATATGCTCGGGGGACACCTGGACCAAGATGGAAGATTCTAGAATGGTTTGCACGAGGAATCCTCCTTCGGGCATTGCGGATCGAGGCTCTATTCGGGCAATTTTAAGCACAAATCAACAAATTGGGCATCCAAATGTCCATTTTTCGCAATCGAATTTCACCGATGAATTACTCATGGTCAATTAAGCTTAGGTAAGGGTTTGGTTTCGCATGAAATTGATCAATTGAACAAAAGCCCCAAATTATATCCCTGAATTAGATCAAATTTCATTATGTCAAAATCGTGAAATTGGCTCGACCAAAGTGAAATTAAAGGTTCTTAAACCGAATGTCATAACTGACTCAAAGTAAGAAAACTAGAAAGAACCCAATTTGAGATTTTAGTTCGACTAGGGACCTAAATGCAAAATTTTAGAAATCAAGGCTCCCGATCGAATTTTTGAATTTTAAAGTGACCAAAATGCAATTGGAATTAAAACAAAACTAATGACTATTTTTTCGTATTTTTATGGTCACAAATGCTATTTTTCTTATTTTTTTGGGTTATTTTCTAATTAAAAGAAATTAAAAAAATTCGAAGAAATTCCAAAAAATATTTTTTGTTTAAAATTGTCAAGACTTCCAAAGTTGATTTTAAAATTTTATGAATTTTTTGCTATTTTTAATTAATTTCTAAAAAATAAAAAGATTAAAAATCAGGTATCAACACTTGTAATTTGTGTGTTTGTGTTTTATCTAGTCTTTCGCTTGCGCTAATTAAAAGTATAACGAAGTTTAAAGAGCGGGGTTTAGTAAGTAACGTGCCTGGGCGTCACAATACTCACGTCACATGCAAAAGGAATATGAGGTGTGAGATCGACCAACCCAAACCCAAAGGAGACGATTGTCGGCCAAATCGGAAAAAGGTGGGGCCCAATATGGATGTTGTGGGCCTAAGTAGGAAGAGAGAGAGAGAGGTTGAATTAATTGGGCGAGTACCACCTCTGTTTCTTTTTGTCAATTATAAAAAATTTGATAATCCATTTCTTTTTTAAAAACAGAAAAAAGTAATGAAAAAAAGAAAGAAAAAGTTAGGAATTTTTGCTAATCTCACACGCATAATACATTACAATTTGCAATAGTCAAACACCCCCACCCCACCCCACCCCCAAAGTGTTTCCGAATTAGTTGTTGTGATATATCCCAATTAACAAAATTTAACTCGAAAGAAGTTTTTGAAAATACAGGACTGATCTGACTCCAATTAAACAAAAATTCAAGCCAAACATATTTCTTTTAACAAAAGAAATTTGAAATTTTTGTCGTGTCAAACAAAAGTGGCATGGGCGCATACTAATGAATATTACAAAAACACAAGAAATTAAGCCAAAAAAAATCTAAAATGTAGAGATAATACAATTAAACAAGCTAAAATTGAAAAAAAAAAAGGAAAAAAAAATAGAATTCAATAAGAAAAATTTTCACTTTAAAATAATTTTCTTTACTTGTGTAGGTAGGTACAGGGATGTTTATTTTTGTCAATTTTGGAAAAATTATAAAAAATTATTAAACCATTTCTTTTTCTTCCTAAACAGAAAAAAAGTAAAGCAAAGAAAAGAAAAAAAAAGAAAGAAACAATTTGGACTTTTTGGTAATTTGGGTTTGCGCAGAAGAACAGCCATCAGCATTCTAAGCTAGCCCGGATGGTAAATACATGGTAAAAGGGTGCGAGGTTTTGAGGGTGGGGAAACAAATCAAAAACTATGTTCAATATTAGAGGGAAAAGGTGTTTGAAAAATTATAAAAAAAATACAAAATCCTAAACCAGAAAAACAGAAAAAGAAAAGAAAAGAAAAAGACTTTTTGGTAATTTATCTTACAGTAAACCATGGACTGATCCATCACTTCCATCACTTACTTATCACGTGCTTTCCCATTGAAATTTTAGGAATTTTAGGGGTAATCCTTTGGGATTACAGGAGAATTCTATTCTAAACATTACAAGTATAATAACCACAATCCAGTTCCATATATATTCCTGGTAAAAAATGTTTCTCGAATTATCTCTCTCTCTCTCTCTCTCTCTCTCTCTCTCTCTCTCTCTCTCTCTCTCTCTCTCTCTCTCTCTCTCTCTCTCTCTCTCTCAAATTACAAATATAATTACCACTAGGGACTAAGCCAAATAAAAAAAATTTGAGAAATTTGTTTGGAGAAATTAGAAGTCCCGATTTAACTCTTAACCACCTTAGTCTAACTAAGGTGGCAAGGGCTCCAGGCTATACTCATTCTAATGAATATTACAAAAAAAAAATCAAGTTTGGAAAAATCTCAAGTCCAATTAAACAAAAATTCAAACCGAAAATATTTCTTTTTACAAAAGAAATTTTGGAAAATTTGTTTGGAGAAATTAGAATTCCCGATTCAACTCTAGACTAAACTAGAAAAACTTTATGAAAAGATTTCCGGACCTTTATCATAAGCTAAGTACCATCTTCAATTGAACAACCAAATTATTGCTGCCAGCAATGTGTAAACCTAACTTGGCCAATTATAGTAGTCCATTATAGTAGTAGTCCATGGAACATTTCTCTCTTAATCAAATCAATATTAATACCCCAAAATAAGATTAGATCAATATTAATACCCCTCATTAAGTTTGGAAAATCTTAGAATAACAACATTAAGTTTGGAAAATTTAGGACTAATAGCCACTCATGCTCATCATGCTCATCATGCTCACTCATGCTCATGCTCATTCTCATTCCAATCTCCAACTCCAATTAAACAAAAATTCAAGCCAAAAATGTTTCTTTTAACAATAGAAAATTTGGAAAGTTTGTTTGGAGAAATTAGAGAGCTCTCATTCTAATGAATATTGCAAAAACAAAAAGAAATCAAGCCAAAAAAATCTTAATTAGAAAAACTTTATGAAAAAGGAAAACGGAAAAAACCTTACACTCCAATTAAACAAAAAATCAAACCAAAAATATTTCTCTTAACAAAAGTTTGTTTGGAGAAATTAGAAGTCCCAGTTTTAGTCTAACTAACTAAGGTGGCAAGGGCTCATTCTTATGAATATTACAAAAACAAATAAAAATTAAGCCCAAAAAAATCTAAATTAGAAAAAATTGGAAAAACCCTCAACTTCTTTATACCGCGGAACAACAACAATATTATTATATAAAAATAAACTAACATTAATGCATAGTTGTCGGGACATTTCTCTTTTTAATCTCTAAATCAAGCAGGGTTTAGGAAAAATCGGAAGACAAATCACCAAAAACAAGATTAGCCAGTTGAATGGACCTATTTCCTACTTTTTGAGATTTTTTGGGAATTGTCGAAATGATTTGCCCATTAGGGGCAAAATCATCATTTGGGAGAAATCATAAGGCAAAATCATTAAAAATAGGATTGGCTAGTTGAAATGACCAATCTCCTAATTTTTGAGATTTTTTTTAGCATTTTTGGAATTTTTTCTGATTTTTTTCAAATTTTTTAGAATTTTTTAGAAATTTTCATTTTTTGGATTTTTTTAATCATTTTCTGATTTTTTTTTAAATATTAATTTTCGAAAATTTTATTTTTTAAAAAAATATCCGAACCAGTTTGGGTTGACCTGGCCCACGCCTCGCAGGCGCCCAACAAAAGTGAGAGAAGACTATCGTTGCCTTTTTTATTCTCAAAAGTGTTCTTTTTTTTTTTAGAAGCAACTTTTTTTTGTTTCTCAAAATTGGTCTAAAAATGTTCTCGGGAGCAGAATTAGAATCAGAATCATTTGCGTTACCAAACATGTTTCTGATTTTTTTTTGTTCCGGGAATAGAATCAGGGAACAGAAACGTTACCAAACTGGCCTAGTACCCTTATCCCAAGGCAAAATAGGATTTTCAATGGGTCTTAAGATATCAAAAATCAGACAAGTGCCTCTTTGATATGAAAAATCAATCGGACAAAGTGCCATAAAGAGACATTTTGCCCCGTTTTAAAGGTGTATAGGCTAAACCATTCTTTAACTCTTCAAATATTTCGATCAAATAGTCGCATACCGACACTATCTAATCTTCAACTCGATAGTCATCCGCATAAAAAAACGTGGAATGATCCGAACTGATGTTACTTGTCCTTTCAGGACAATGCGGAGTTGTTCATTGGATTTTGGTTTCTCCTTTTTTGCACCTTTGTCTCCTCAAAGCAATTTGTTCCCATCAATTATGATAATGCAAAGCTAATTGAACTGAAAAAGACATGGCAGATCACAGCAATTTGCCAGTTAGCAGATAAAGAGTGATTTAGGGTCCATTTAGACCCTACCAAGGCCCCCTCCTCGAGAACGCCAATGGTCTAAACAGGTCCCAATTTGTCCGTGGTCTAAACAAGTCTCCTGATGACGTATGCACAGTTCGAATTGTTGCATCTTTATCAGACCTTTTTCAGACAATCTTGACTTCATCTTCTTATATTTCAATCTAAGAAACCTGATTGTCAAATCTTCCATTAAGTTCAGAGAAATTTTAAAAATTCCCAGCAGAGGGACTGCGAGTTGGATATAAAATATATTAGGAACCACAAAGAACTAAAGCTTAAAAGTGAGAAAAATATCGAGAAATAAGGTTTATAGTGGATCACACAAGATTTATCATGATTGACTCTTAAATTAGGGCTACATCCAGCTGATGATTCTACTATAATTAGCACATCGTACCTCTATATTATATCACTCAATTATTGTAATACTCCAAAAGGAGATGATTGTGTATTGTTGTATGGAGGGATACATGTATATAGCATATGGTTGCGAATTGACTAATTCAAGTGTTTTCATATACCCAAAGGTAGTGAATCAATGAAGATTGGCGAAACAACCAGAGCCTTATCATGATCAATTTGGATTTTATTTGGACAAAAAACAAATCATATTGTGCTCTATTATCATTGGTTTTGATGTAATGAGTAGTGAATAATTATTGTGAGTCTTTTTGGTAAATACAGACAATTGTATAAATGATAAGGGCAATCTATTGTTCTTTATGGACATCATGCCCTCGCATTTTACGATGGTTGGATGGCCAACATTTAACCTGAATCGTTCATCGCTGGCCTGTTTGGGAGGATTTTCACTTCTACATTTTTTGCTTTTTGGGATCTTATGGCACATGTAATTTGACATTTTTTTATTCTTAAACATTTGAGATTCTTATAATAAATAAACGGTGGTCATCTGTAAACTCATATAATATCTATAATATCTTATAATTAGAAGGGATAAGTTCACTAGAAATTCTAAAACTTATCATGAAAGTACAATTGAGTCCTAAAATATTCAAAAAATGCAATCAAGTTCTAAAACTTATCAAATTTGTGTAATTTAGTCATTCCCCGCCAAATTATGAAAATGATGATGTGTCGTTTTAAATTATTTTCTCTCTTCTGGTGGCTTTTCTTTTCTTTTCTTAAGTGGCACTTTTTATTATTTTATTCTTCCTCATCGCCAGAGGGATCGGCGGAGGTCACCGGCCAAAGCGAGGGTGGGCGGTTCGCCAATCCCGGCGGAGGCCTCGCTGGCCCTTACCTGGAGCTGGCGAGGCCTGCCCTGGTTTGAATCACCGAGATTTAGGCACCCAGCTTAGACTTGGGCGACACGGAAAATTTTTAACTAAGGGTTTGAAGTGCTTTCATTTTCTCAAATAAGAGCGTGAATTGAACCTTATTTCAAATAAAGGCTTAAAGTGAGGGTATTTTCGTCATTTCACCTTTTTTATTTTTTTATTTTTTCTTTATTTTTCATTTTTTGGTGAATGCAACTATAAAACCCTACGGAGCTCCGACCCTATTTTCGATGTCGTATTTGTTCGATTACTGTCAACTCTTTTAAAAGTTTAGCTTACAACAGTATAGTTAGATTTCATGGATGCTTACTTCTAAACCTCTTTTTACGAATGCAACTATAACACCCTAGAGAATGTTGACACTTGAATTTTAATTTTTTATTTTTATAAAATTAATTAAAAAATTCATAAAAATTCATAAAATTGAAAAATCAACTTTGGAGGCCTTGGCCAAGCCTAAAGAACCAATTTTGAACAAAAAATAATTTTTGATATTTTTTGCATTTTTTAATATTTTTTATATTAGGAAAATACTCAAAAAAATCAAGAAAAATAGAATTCGTGGCCACAAAAATATGGAAAAATAACCAATATTTTTATTTTAAATATATTTTAATTTTTGCCTCTTAAAATTGAAAAAAAATCAATTCGGGAACACATGAGTCTTCACAAACATAAACCCGAATTGAGCTCAAAAAATACTTTTTGAGTCATTTTATTTTTTTTTTTCACTTTTTTTGAGTTGTTACACTTGCCCCTCATATTTCATTTTGGCCCAATTTCTTGAGAATTTGCTCAATTTTGACGATAGGGACCTTTATGAACTTTTGTTTTTCAATTTAGTCCTCGGGATCACCCAAAATGAAATGAAATTTTTTCTAGAGATGTTCATGCAAATCCAACACCTCTACCCTATGTTTTTCACCCTTTTGAATCCAATGGTGGGTTCTGTTTGGACCGATTCAACCGTTTAGGGTTTGGATTTTGCGAAAAAATCATTTTCCGGTCAAACCCAAAATTTGGGGGTTTTGCACAATTCCGAGCATATTTATAACAAAAATCACATTTTTAGATGGAATCCATGTCATAGAATCCAATTGTGGGGTTTAATTTGAAATTTTTCGAATTTTCATAGGCCAATTTGGAATTTTTTGGAGTCGGGTTAGTCAGGTCGGACAAGATCCGACCCATGACCCGACTGCATCTGCTTCTTCCCCAAACGCCATTTCGCACACCCAGCAGACCGAGAAGCATTTTGAGCCAATTTTTGAACACCTATTGACATCCGCCTGAGCCCCGATGACTCTACCGGATCCTGCCCGACGTCGACATGCCTAATGGCACGTGGTTTTGGCGTTGGGCATGTGAGGGCGAGTTTGACAGAGGCTCGGGAACGTGCCAAATTTTTTTTTTTTTGGATTCAGTTGCGCATCAAAATGGTTTTGGGGATCTGTTGAGTCAGTTGGAGAGCACATTCGGTGAGAAGGAAGAGAGAGTTTTCGAGGGAGAGAGAAGGAGAAAAAGCTCTCAAACTAGCCATTGTTGCAGGCGAGCCGAGAGGTTCAAGCTCCTTTTCCCATTGATCCAGGCAGCGCTGAGCGACGCCACCACCTCCATTAGCTTCGTCTCGACCCCCAGGAGCACGCTAGACCTAGCCACCTGCTCCGTAGATCTCGAAAAGGTAAACTCCATTTTCATCTTCCCGAAGCTCCACCAATGGCGAATTGCATATCCGACCATTTTCCTTCGTTTTGATTGATTGGATTACATCTCTAGTCGTCTCAAAGCTCGAGCATTTCTTTATTTTGCATTGACTCAGCCTAAAACGCCATGAACGAGCCTCCATATACCTCGCCATGGTCGAACCTGTCGCGAGCTCATACACTCATCTCAGACTTCCTCAAGCCGATCGGGCCTGTAGGTAAGGTCTTTTAACCTTGTAGGAGCTTGTTGAATGCTTAGAATAGCTCGATTTTGTGTATATTGCTCGTTAGAGTTTTGCCATAGCCGGTCCTGTTCGAGCTTCGTTCATAGGGTTTTCACTGTTAGATTTGGCTAGGATTAGGATATGTTGATCTAGGCGTTTAGACGATTCCAACGCCACCAAGATCAGGCTGATCGGAGCAGAATCCACCGTTGATCGACATCGGGAAATCCTCGGCCGTCCGCGGTTGTCGTCAATTTCGCGACCGTTGACCAATCAACGGCTGATGTGGCGCTGACGTGGCTCCATGTGGTGTCCACGTCAGCAGATTCTGTTATGACAGATTTCGAAAATAAATAAAAACAAAAACCCGATTGGACGGCCACTATTTGGCCACGTGCCGCAATCGTGGAGTTTTAGAAAATAAAAATCATTTTCAGAAAATATGTTCGATTTTCGAAAATAAAAAATATTTTGTGATCGTGTGGCCCAAGTTTGGCCACGCGTCGCGATCTGAGCCGTCCATTCTATTTTCGAAAATTAAAAAATCATTTTCAGAATTTAAAAAAATATTTTTGAAAAATAAAAATAAATCAGATCGAACGACCGTGGACTAGCCACGTCGCTTGATCTTGGCCGTAGATCTTGAGTGTAGATCCAAGGGCCGTGGGCTAGCCACGTGGCCCAATCTAGAGCGTAGGATCAACAAATAGATTAATAAATCAGAAAATTCAATAAAAAAAAATCAAAAAATTCAAAAATAAAATTCAGATACGGCGTCATTTTGTAGACCGGCTCGAGACCCGTATGGTCTGGATTGGGCGCCTTTGAGGAGTGGGCCGGGTCGACCCTACCCGGTCCGAAAAATTAATAAACAAGTAATAAAAAATAAAAATCAAAAAAATCAAAAAATGATTTAAAAAATCCAAAAATTTGGAAAATTCATAAAAAAAATTCTAAAAACATCCCAAAAATTTCCAAAAGCCTCCGAAATTAGGAAATGAGTCTTTTTAACCGATCAATCCTATTTTTGACGGTTTTGCCCTTTTGATCTTTCTAAATGACGATTTCGCCTCTTATGGACAAATTATCTTGAGAAATTCCAAGTTTTTTTGAAAAATATCAAAAATTAGGAAATGGGTCCATGTAATTGGCCAGTCCTATTTTTGATGATTTGGACCTCCTATTCTTCTTAAAATGACGATTTTGCCCATCATGAGCAAATTGTCTCCAAAAATCCCGAAAAATCCCGAAAAATCTCAGAAATTAGGAAATATGCACATTCAACTGGCCAACCTTATTTATGATGATTTGGATTCCAAATCCTTTCCAAAATGATTGAGGAAAACTAGTGTATGTTACTTGCATTGCAGGGTGATATCATCATGGTTTACTTTTCCACATTAGGTTTGACAAAATGAAATATGAAATGGTTTGGTGGATGGATAGTCATGTAAGCTTTTTCTTCCCAAGAACAGCCCCCTTCCAACCCGACGGCCTATCGGCGGAGGGGTTCGAACCATTTCCAGATGACGGTGTTTTTGCTCGTCTAAATACGGTCTCGCATGAAAAATGTTATCGAATTTCTCATTTTTTCCGGCGATCGATTTGAGTGAACAATAAAGTCGAACACGTGATAGGCAATTCCACTTTCTTCCTCTCCAGGTAGGTGATCAATAGTTTTCCTCTAGGGGTGATGCAAGGACACCTGGTGTGTACATATCCCATTGGCCAAACCTTCCTACTCCCCTGGATATATTAGTTAAAAAGAGGCCAATTGTTGACTAAATATGCTTGCGGACATAGGCCAATCTGGCCCGTCACCTAACTTACCCAATTCGAGCAAATTGGTAATTGCCTTTCTAGAAGCAGGCAGGCAGTGTAGACAGATGAGCGCAATGCCTTTCGCCATTTCTGCTGACGACGATTGGGAACTTTCGGCCCGAAACGAAGCAACGTCAATTGACTGTTGAGCATCAGTTCGGACATTAATTTAGTGCAGAAGATGTCGACAAAAAGGCGGATCTTTTGAATTTCGAATGGCCATTTCAACAAATAAGTCAAGAGAAAATCTTGCAAAGAAATTCAGGGCATGGAAGTAAAAGAGAAATCGGGTTGTACCATACTAGTAGAATACCAAAATGAGGGCTGCGACTTTGACTGATTAACCAACCTTGGATCCACCAGAGGAATCGGGTCGTGATCGATAGGTTGGTGCATGCCGCTAACGTGTGCAACTTCGTTTGATGCTCTAACAAGAGAGTTATTTATAAACCCAGACGCGGAGTGGCAAGAGTCATCCACTGGTCCATCAAGAAGAGACAAGGAGAGAGAGAGAGAGAAGATGGTGGTGAAGGTGTACGGGCCTGATTACGCGTCGCCGAAGCGAGTGCTGGTGTGCCTGATCGAGAAGGGCGTCGAGTTCGAGACCGCCGGTATCGATCTCTTCAAGGGCGAGCACAGAGCCCCTGACTTCCTCAAGCTCCAGGTCTGCCCCTGTTCTTGGAAACTCGCTTCATTTTCGATCGAACTCACTGAAAAATCGATTTTTTATTGCGTCTCCTTTTGTGGGTACTTAGCATTTTGAAGTGTTTTGTCTGATTGATTCTGATTCGGGTCGTGTGTGTGTTTGAGTGTATGACTAGCCCTTTGGATCAGTCCCTGTGGTTCAAGATGGCGACTACACTCTGTTCGGTAATGGCTCCCAACTTTTGCCCTGCATCTTTTTTCCTCTTGTTTTGAGCCTTCAGAATTTCACATCGTAGTCCGGCGCTTGGACTTTTTCTTGCGATCTTGAGATGAAAACACGTGGATATACGGATGGTTCTTCAGCATGTAGATGCTCGTAATTTACCAGCGATGTTTGTTGTTCAATCGGCCAGAGGAAATTGAAAAGTTCGAGTCCATTGTCATGTTCAGTAGATGTCAGCAACTCCTATTAGGTTAAAGTTAGGTTGTCCTTTTCATTGTTTAAACTTTCTAGGAGTCGTTCACTCTCAATCTCTAGACAAACCATTTGCCTGAGGAACAGATGGTTTGAGTCAAAGCTCTAAGGCCAGACTCATAGCTTTGATGTCTGTTGTGGAGTTGCTCCTGATCTGTTTCTTTTCGTATGTCGGCCAAAGGCCATTGATTATCTGTTTGGACCTGCATTTTCATCCGATTATGTCCCTGATCGGTGTTTCAGCAGAATGATCAGTGCCTAGACATCGAAATGTCCCGCTGCGTCTACACTAACACTGTTGGGTCTAGTGTCATAAGACTAAGACTGCTGGTAAATTCAAAAGGACAGTGCATATCTCTTTTGGGTTGCATTCTAGTTTCATGGTGCTTCTCATATGTGGGGTTGGTCTGTCTGTAACATTTCCCCTTTAATTCATACAGAATCGCGGGCCATCATAAGGTATTATGCTGAGAAATACAAGCACCAAGGAACCGACCTGCTGGGGAAGACAATAGAGGAGAGGGGGCTCATCGAGCAGTGGCTCGAAGTTGAGGCCCAGAACTTCCACCCCCCGATCTATGACCTCGTCCTCAAAATTGTTTTCGGCCCATTTATGGGACTTACCCCGGATCCGAAGCTGATCAAAGAGAGTGAGGACAAGCTCAGTAAGGTGCTAGATGTCTATGAGGAGAGGCTGTCAAAGAGCAAGTACCTGGCGGGGGATTTTGTCAGCCTCGCCGACCTAAGCCACCTCCCGTTCACCCAGTACTTGGTGGGCAAGATGGGGAAGGAGTACCTGATTAGGGACCGGAAGAATGTGAGTGCATGGTGGGATGATATCTCGAGCAGGCCTTCCTGGAAGAAGGTCGTCGAGCTCTGGCCTGGTCTGTATTAGGACAGTTTTATTAGGTGTGCTGAGTGCACCCAAGTCCTAGGTCTATAGGAAGGACTAGTCAATTTCCATAGACTAGCAACTCTCTATACAGAGTTAGTATGTTTCTGCTCGTTCTGAATCGGCTGATTCGGAAGATCTAATAAGCTTTGTTGAGTTTGGTTTGTGAATATCATGTGTCATGTGGGATTTTTCAGGTAAAGTATCCTGTCGGGGACCCTTTTGCTGTTGTATCCTTCATGGAAGTGTCGTGTGTTGTCCGGCCATGTTGACGGCTAATTAGTACCATGCCAGCGACTTTGGTGAAATAAAAAATTAATCACCTACTTATCAACTTTCGAGGATCTTTTACAACTTGAAAAGAGTAAATCAATAAATACTCAGTCATAGGTCCAGTACTCACTGAATTGGTGTTAGATGAGCTGTTAAGACTCATTCTAGGAGATAATAAACTCTTCATAAACATGGATACCAACCACATTTAGTCTTATACACTGGACGTGGGTGCGTCTCATTGGCTTGAAGAATACCGCCGATCGCAGAGTCTTGTGCATATAAATTCAGTCAGAAGAAAGGCAAGAACTGCTGCAGAAACCAAAGTAACATCACATAATGAGTTCATCGCCAAAAAGATTAACCGAGGTGTACGAGAGAAGTTCATATTGTCAAATGAATATCGACATTTGAACATTCTTTCTAAACTTTCAAGTGAGCTCCATGTCATGTTGCACAAACCATTTGAATAGTGATTTATGCGAGCATAATGAAGTTCAACGATTCTACTGTTCAAGAGTATATCCAAGATAAGTTCAGAGAAAATGGTGCAAAGCAATTCAAGGCATATGCGAAGTCAGATTCTGCAAAGCTGATAGTAGCAGCACACCATCGTTGACTGATCGTCTTACCTGGGATCCCGGTTGCAATGGGTAAGTTGGAGCATGACGGTAATGTGTGCAACTTGGTCTAACGCTCTGATAAGAGCTTTGTTTACACAGAGTGAGAGACTTTTGGAGTTGACTGGTCCATCAAGAAGAGAGAAGGAGAGAGAGAGAGAGAGAGAGAGAGAGAATGGCGGTGGAGGTGTACGGGCCTGATTCTGCAGCGCCGAAGTGAGTGCTGGTGTGGTTGATCGAGAAGGGTGTCGAGTTCGAGACCGTCCCCATCGATCTCTTCAAGGGCGAGCACAGAGCCCCTGAGTTCTTCAAGCTCCAGGTCTGCTCCTGCTCTTGAAACACACTCTACTTTCTATCAAACTCTCTGAAAACTTGGCTTTTTATTGTGTCTCCTTTTGTGGGTACTTAGCATTTGAAGTGTTTTGTCTGATTGATTCTGATTCGGATCGTGTGTGTATACGTGTGTACGAGTAGCCCTTCGGATCAGTCCCTGTGGTTCAAGATGGAGACTACACTCTGTTCGGTAATACTCCCAACTCTTGGCTTGCATCATTCTTTTTTTTTCTTCTTGTTTTGAGCCTTCAGATTTTCTTCACGTCGTAGTCCGGCGCTTGGAGTTTTTCTTGCGGTCTTGAGATGAAAACTCGTGGCTATACGGATGGTTCTTCAGCATGTAGATGCTCCTAATTTATCAGCGATGTTTGTTTTTCAATCGGCCGGAGGAAGTTGAAAAGTTCGAGTCCATTGACATGTTCAGTAGATATCAGCTACTACTACTTTTAGCTTACATGCCTCCACCGTTTTATCTTTGCAACTCATTACTGGCATTTGTTAGGTTACAGTTAGGTTGTCCATTTCATTATTTAAATTTTCTAGGCGTCAGTTCACTCTCAATTTCGAGTCGAATCATTCGCCCAAGGAACAGATGATTTGAATCTCAGCTCTAACACCAGACTCATAGCTTCGATGTCTGTTGTGGAGTTGTTCATGATCTGTTTCTTTTCGTATGTCAGCCAAAGGCCGTTGATTATCTGTTTGAACCTGCATTTTCATTCGATTATGCTCCTGACCGGTGTTTAAGCAGAATGATCAGTACATAGACATCGAAATGTCCCGCTGCGTCTAAACTAATACTGTTGGGTCTAGTGACATGAGAGTAAGACTCTGCTGGTAAATCCAAAAGCACAGTGCATGCCTCTTTTGGGTTGCATTCTAGTTTTATGGTGCTTTTCATATGTGGGGATGAAGATTGGCCTGTCTACTCTCTGTGACATATCCCTTCTGATTCATATAGAATCGCGAGCCATCATAAGGAATTATGCCGAGAAATACAAGCACCAAGGGACCGACCTGCTGGGGAAGGCGATAGAGGAGAGGGGGCTTGTCGAGCAGTGGCTGGAAGTGGAGGCTCAGAGCTACCAACACCCGATACGCGACGCAGTCCACAAAATCGTTTCGGGCCCGATCAGGGGACTTTCCTCGGATCCAGAGCTGATCAAAGAGAGCGAAGACAAGCTCTGTAAAGCGCTGGACGTCTACGAGGAGAGGCTGTCAAGAGTTAAGTACCTGGCGGGGAACTTTTTTCAGCCTCGCCGACCTGAGCCACCTCCCGTTCGTGCAGTACTTGACGGGAAAAATGGGGGAGCACCTGATAAGGAGCCGGAAGAATGTGAGGGCGTGGTGGGACGATATCTCGAGTAGGCCTTTTTGGAAGAAGGTCGTCGAGCTCTGGCCCGGTATGTATTAGGACCCTTCTATTAGGCGTGCCGGGTGCACCCGAGGGCTTGGTCTATGTGAAGGACTAGTCAATTTTGACAGCTGAGTTTCTCTGTGCCTAATTAGTACGTTTCTACTCGATCTGAATTGGTGGATTCGGGCAATCTAATAAGCTTTGTCGAGTCTGGTTTCTGAAAATCAATGTCAAGTGGGATCGCTCCAGTGAATTATCCTGTATCCTTCTTGGGTCTAGAACTAAACACTCTGAACCTGTCCTCTTTGGCTTTTACCCTTTACAAGTTTTCTTCTTCTGGTGGTGTCGGGCAGTGTTCACGGCTAATTAGTACAAAGCAAAACTGCTGCAGAAACCAAAGTAGCATCACACAATGAGTTTATTATCGCCAATAAGTTATAAAATTGGGAAAATTACCAAAAAGTCTTAAACCTATTGTATTTGTGCCAATTCAATTTTAAATCTTTTAATTGTTTCAATTTGGTCTATATATTTTCTTATTTTGCCAATTGAGTCCATCCGACCAATTTTGGCTGGAAATTGCTGACATGAACGCCGGCCGGCCTACGTTGCGCAAATGGTGTTGATGTGGACATTTTTAATAATATCTTAATAATTTATGGAATATTTTATTTTTTCTGTTCTTCTCTTTACTTGTTTTTTCCTAAAAATTCTTAGCCTTTTTATTTTTCCAATCGAATTTTGGTAGGATTAGAGTTTTAATAATTTTAATTTTGGACCAGAATAGCGTCGTTTTAGTGTTATGCCTCATGTTAATGCCAAGTAGGAGAGAAAAACAATAATAATAAAGTTACGCTATCATTTTTTATTAATTAAGTTGAAAGGAATTAACGGAATGAGTTGCCTGCACTTTTTGAAAATTTTAGCGTTCAATCGCATTTTTACGACAAGATTTAGAAATTCTAATGCAATTATCTATTTTTCATTTCGGAATTCTTAGTCAATACGTCACAGAGAATACTTATTCCATGAATTTTGAAGTAGCTCGCGCATGAATTTAATATCTAAAAGAAATCTACAGCTACTTCCCACACTACCACGTGGTTTTTCCCCATTGGACACCTAATTAACTAACTTGTGGTTTTGTTTTCATTTTAGAAGGTTCTAAAATTCTAATGACTTGACTGGATCCAATTGGCCCATCTTAAGTCAAACCATGGACCTTGGACTTTCCACTCTCTCTCGTTTTAACATATAGTTTTGAAGATTCTCTTCCCAATATGCTTGACTTGGAACTTACTCACACATTTGACCACCTCTCTCTCTCTCTCTCTCTCTCTCTCTCTCTCTCTCTCTCTCCTATTACATAGAGCCAATATCGAAGGCAACTAATTCACATGAACTCAATGCACCAAAGTCGTTAAATCACATGGGTCTCATGTGGGCTATGATTAACAACTGTGATATTCGTATCGGGTTTAGTTCAAAGCAGTGCATATTAGAATTTCCGGATTACATAATAGTTCATATGGAGCCTAGCTACAATAGTTGCAAATCATGCGATAGCTGCAATCGGGCATTCGGGCGAAGAAGCCATCTCAAGCATATCTAACAAGTAACAAGACTATGCCAAATTGTCTTTATTCATTGTGAATTGTCTTAGTATCTGTAGCACTTAGAATCGATATAGCATTTTAGGTGATGCTTACATCACGTGACGGTGACACGTGGTGTGGCAAGTTAGTTGAAAGTTGAAAATATTCTACATGAGGGCGCTCATTTACCTCAAAAATTATGATCGTCAACAAGCTCATGCTATGACTCATATAATATCCTCATTGGAAACTTGTTAGTCGTGAGTTAATTTGACTTTGATTGAGAAATTATGTAATTCCAAAATTGTGTAGAATCTGTTCTTTTTTTTTTTCTACAAGGCCAGGACCAAGTCAATATATTCCTTTCATACATCAAAATGGAGATTATGAAATCTCTTGTACTCCTTGACCATGTAAATTGTGTAGGGGTTGCTCGAGGAAAATCTCGTACCATCAAAAGTTCATATGTGTCTGCCGCTGTATGTTCGAGCTCCGATGATCAATCTTTGTTAATCTTAAGGCGTGTAGGACGCAAACATGATACGGTACAGAAGTACGAAATACAATATATCAACATTCCTTGAACCAATGATGGATTGAGAAGCTAAGATGAAGCTTGGCAAGGCCGTTGCCCTTATTAGAATGTCGAACTCGAAAGTTTAAATCGATAAATAAAGAGAAGGCACATGTATACAAGGCCTGCTAAAATTTCATAGACAAGCTATGCTTGGGTACTTAGCAGCCTCCTGACCGCTTGGTGACCGGTGCAACTTTTATACAATATATTTCGTTCATAACCTATCGAATTGCACATTAAATGTCGATATCTTGCCCCCTTTCCCTTGAGTTAGGTATTGAAAATTCCTCCTCTAATAAGTTAGCTTTCAAAGTCCGCTACTGGAAAAATTGTGTTGGTAAATGTAAGCAACACGTTCGAGTGACAGCTATCGAAATCACGTTTTTCAATTCCACACTCTCTTACCGCAGTTCTCGACCAAGATTGTTGTTTGATTACGTGAAGTAGAAGTGGTGGAAACGTCGCAGTGACTTCAGAGTCAGAATGCAGAATTTCCAAGTTCATGGTGGGTGGGGGGGAGATAGCTAAGAATTGAATCATCTGGCACTGGCAGGCTTGGCCATTGTAGAGCGTCCAAACACTCCCCAAATCTTAAACTATTTGTGCTACAACGAACACGCGAACACGGTATCACCCTCGTAATTTAGGGTTACGTTTTCTTTGGAGGCCAATGCAATTTCCTTCGGAGTATCGTCTTATTTTCTACTTTTCGATTTTTGAAGGTATGATTTCGATGTCTCACGGGATGTATTCTTGAGAAAATTTCAAATAAGAGTCTGAAGTGGACCTTATTTCAAGTAAGGGCCTGAAGTGGCCATGTCAATCGCAAATAAAGGTCTGAAGTAGCCATGACAATTTCAAATAAGGGCCTGACCTTATTGGCCGGTTAAATTTTCAAGCCGATCAAGGGCATTTTCGTCCAAAGACAACTATGATTCTAAATAATTTTTTTAATTTCTTTTTCTTTTTCTTTGCTGCGGCCGGTAGGGGCCCGACAATTCTTGCCGGCAACCCTCGCCTGTGGCTTTCGAGGGTGGCCTTGCCCGGGGCTCGCCTGTGGCTGGCGAGGGTGGCCCTCGGCCAGCCTTCTCTGGGCATCGCCCGTGGCTAGTGGCCATCGGCAAAAAGAAAAGAAAAAAAAGCCAAAAATGAAAAAAAAAATTCAAAAAACTAAAAGAAGGAAATGTCATCGACTAGCTGAAAGGTCATGCTTTTTTTTTTTTAGACTAACATGGTCACTTCAGGCTTTTATTTAAAATAAACCCCCACTTCTTATTTTTATTCGAGAATTTTACACGCATTCTTGGGATTGATGTCATCCTTGGATTTGAATTGTACTTTGTGGTTTACAAGTCAAACGTCATGGGCCGCTAAAGTGGACTTCCAACCTTCACAGAGGAATCTGACTTGTCGGTTCTCAGCTGCTTTTTCACCTGACAAAATTGAACCTCTAAAGAAGGAGATGGACATCCCCCATCAACTTCACAATTATGTCATACGTTTACTTGGTCGTTTGGACTGAGCAGCAAAGGGATGACCCTCTTGCACTACTGCCCGTATAAGAAGCTTCTACTTCCAGAATGTAACACACACATTGTCCAAACTCAAGAGAGAGAGAGAAAGAGAGAGAGAGAGAGATGGAACAGCAAGATAGTAGCAATACAAGGTTAAATGACAAGAAGAAGAACAAGGATGACAAGGAAGAAGCGACGCTTCCCGGGTTCCGGTTCTACCCGACCGATGAAGAGCTTGTCGGGTTTTATCTTCGCCGGAAGGTGGAGAAGAAGCCTCCCAAGATCGAGTTCATCAAGCAGGTCGATATCTACAAGTACGATCCCTGGGATCTCCAAGGTAACTAGACATGATAAGTCGCAGGTTGTTCGGTTTCTTTCTTCGCACGTCCCTCGTTTTCCCTAGGCGATGGCACTTCACCTCGAGAAACAGATGAGAGGCTGTGAGATCCATTCAACGGCGAAACCGAGTCAATTTACACGCCTAGGATTTCAATAGCTTCACTGCAACTCCAATTATTATTCAGCTGGATTAGTCTTTCATAGTTTGGAACTGAAACCCTAAGGTGAATCAACATATGCTTGTGTAGTATTGCACCGGTTTTTTATTTTTATTTTCGCTCTACATGAATATAAGATTTCTTTTGCACGGTTAGAGAACCGAATTATTACATTTCTGATGGATGAACGTGAACAGCATAATCTTGCTTCTCAGTCACCATTTGTTCATAATCATCATCGTGACTAAACAGATGTTGGCAAAATGGGAGAGAAAGAAGGCTACTTCTTCTGCATCAGAGGGAGGAAGTACAAAAACAGCATCAGGCCAAATAGAGTGACCGGGTCCGGATTTTGGAAGGCCACCGGCATCGACAAGCCCGTATATTCTGGCAAATATCCCCACGATTGCCTCGGCCTCAAGAAGTCTCTCGTCTACTACCGTGGCTCCGCCGGCAAAGGCACCAAAACCGACTGGATGATGCATGAGTTCCGGCTCCCGCCCGCTGGGAAAGGCGGCGCTATATCCTTTGCAAATGACACCATCACCGAAGAAGCAGTAAGATGCTAAAGACTCAGTTGTATGCCCGCATCGGGTCGCTTTAATTCATTTTCCAATTGCTTTCAAACTTTCAATCAAAAACGAGTATTCGCCGGTTCTAGCTTGAGTTTCAGCTATGTTCAACATTAGTTACTATATTACTAGTTCATTTATGTCCTTTTTTCTGCTTAAATCAGCAAATGAGTAGCCAACCTGAGATAATCAACGTTAAAGGAGGACTAATCATTTATGTCTAGGAGGGGATTTCGCATTTAATTACATGCTCAAAATTTGGCCCTAAAGCTGAAGGGTTTTCTGTTTTCTCTTTGGTTTCGGCAGGAAGTATGGACGCTTTGCAGAATTTTCAAACGCATACCCTCTTGCAGAAAATACATTACAACACCAGAATGCAGTGAGGCCACCTTCAAGCAGAGCTCCATCGATTCGTGCTCTAAATCGAGCAGCTTCGAATCCGAATACGGAGACCAATCCTTGAGTTTCGGATCGGATCATTCGGCCGTATCCGTCCAACCAAGCAAAAGAAAGCCAGCGATCCGCCATGTTGACCAAGCACAGCACTCATTGGTCAGCCATTGCAATTCCATCCCTCAGGCCCCCCCTATGGCGACGCCGTGCTCGACCTTTTGGAATCTAAATGGGGAGGATATCTTCGCAAACGGAATAAACTGGGATGAGCTGAGATCGATAGTTCATGGAGAGTGATTCCTCGCGAAATTTTGTAAGACGGGGTGGGAACGGGAATTTTGCGGATCCGAGCGTGAACGAGTGGGATTTGAATCGAGGGACGAACATGATGCAACTGAAGTTTTCTTTTCCCGGGATTTATTACTAGGAAATGAGGACAGATATAGGCATAGTTGTTCACAATCAGAAGTATGAACCTCCTGTCTTAGTCTGGCATTGAAGTGAACTTGGAGTGAGAAGTTTGACAATAGCAGATTTTTTGGCCTTGTGGTCTTCACGTCTGATGGAGGGGCAACGTCGTGTCGTTTTGCGAATGTTCACGGCCATTGGGTCAAAGTGTTGACTTTGACTATCAATGCCATATTTTTCCTTACCTGTCTCTAAAATCTCTCCTAGAAATCACTCCAAAGGGATTTGGAGAGATTATGAGAGAGGTACAGATATTTTTTTTTTTGGTCTCTCTTTGTTGTCTTGTTTATGAAATATGCTCATCCCTTATAAGTTGGCATATGAACATTTGTTTTGAACAAGTAAAACACACTTTTCCCTCCCCGATTGCTTTTTTCTTTTTTGGTCTTTTAATATATATTTTTTCTTCATTTAACTTGCCCTGCTGTGACCACTAATTGGAAATTGACCCGGG
Organism: Lenwebbia sp. NSW1173648; assembly: GCA_029784005.1. NCBI lineage: Eukaryota > Viridiplantae > Streptophyta > Magnoliopsida > Myrtales > Myrtaceae > Lenwebbia > Lenwebbia sp. NSW1173648. Next base: position 29,091,098 of record JARCGZ010000002.1, read on the forward strand.
CGCTTCACGGGGTCATTTTGTGATTTTTGCTATCTCAAGGGGCCATTTTCAGATCAACTCTCGTATCAGATGCAGGCCGTACAGACGTATGACATGAATCAATTTTTGAATGAGAGCGAATAATTTTTCAGCTAAATTCTTGTGGCAAACGCATGTCTTTCTGACATCAAGAGTTTTCTCTCCCCTCTCTAAACATGCAGATACTTTTCAGTTCTTGAACCAATCTTACGGCAATAGAAATCTTCACTGTTAGAAGTTACAGATCGCAATAAAAGTGACACAAAGATTAAAAAGAAAAAGGACGGGACAGGACTGCTGATTGAAGATGAAATTCGTTTCGAGAAGAATCAGCCGCTGTACAGTAATACTATTGAGCAGTTTAGCGAAGGCCGCAATATACATCGATGTAACGGGAAATCAAGCTGACTGAATGTACAATCGACTGCGCGAACCTGCTTATCCAGCTCATTTAACTTCCCAAAGGAAAAGGAATTGACTCATGAAGTTCATGCCCGACCTTCTAACCAGAGTGCGCATGGTCCAATTTTTGTGCTTGTAGCTGCCAAGTGCCAATGTAACACTACCTTAGAAGGTTGATGCTCTTGTGCATCTCCCACTGAGATGGATTCACCACCTCCTAATGACTGTTGTCGACTGGCTGACTAACGACAGGAATGTCCAAGCCGCCTCCCGTCTCCGGAGCAATTTCTCTAACATCAGCTATTCTTGCTTCCGTTGCCTGGATGTCACTCCATTCCCCATCTCTACTTGACCGAAGGCTGACTTCATCAACAGGCACACTCTCTTCGGAAACTGGTATTGCTTTAGAAACACTGAGACATGCTTTATCCACATTCTCCTCAGTCTCTGTCTTCTCCTCAAAGACTTTCCTTGAATCAATGTGCTGTCTGTCAAGCATGATGTTGGACATAGGGAAAAACATATTTATTTCCAACGTAATTCCAACAAGAAAATTATACGTTCTCAAGAACAGAATAATGGTCCAGGGTCAAGCATGATGTAGGACATAGGGAAAAACATATTTATTTCCAACGTAATTCCAACAAGAAAATTATACGTTCTCAAGAACAGAATAATGGTCCAGGATTCATGGAGCTTTAAGACCCATAGGCTGTAATGATAAATTTGTAGGTCATAATACATAAAAATAACCAAGGTAGACCAAATTTATTTGTCAAGAGTAATCATTGTATAATTCATAGCGACAATGTCTTTGCAACCACAGTTGGTGACAGAGAAATAACAAATTCACTTTTGCTAACTGAATGACGTTCTTCATCAAGGACAACTTCTAATTGAAAAGAAATGTCCTCTGCAATTTGAGAAAGTTGAGACATTCGGCACTTTCAAATCTATCTGCTTCCTCAACAAACCCACCCACCTCCCCCGGGTTCATAAAAAAAAATGTTCTGTTTTCTTTTTCGGACGTCACAATTAAGTGGCATCTAATGTCACTGTCAGCGCAGTATAGAAATCGAGCTTGAGATCTCACAATTCTTGTGGAGCAAAGTCTCATTTGCATTATTAACTTTGTTAAACCCTTCGGCTTATCTCTCTCCCATGTCTTCGTATGTCGTGCTTAACATAATTACGTTTGATTAACCAATAACTAAACTTGAAACTTGCTAAAAATTTTAGAGCACAATTACCACGTGACAGTGTTTCCTTGTGCAATATAACTATGAAAGCCAGGAATCACAGCAACAACAGCAGCTTCATAAAAATGGCTTGCACAGTTCGAACGAAAAAAAGAAAAATAAAGGCTTGCACAGATATTAAGAGTTGTCAGATAGTAAACCTTTGGAGTTGTGCTTGCAACATATTCACATACGCCAGAAGCTCTTGCTTCTCCTTTGCAGCAGCTGACTCTTTTTCTTTAACTTCCTTTTTTCTAGAATCAGCATCTGCCTCAGCAACTCTGGCTTTCTCTTCTGCCCTGACAACAGCTGCTTCTAATATGACAGAACGCTCTCGAGCTTTGCCAAGCTCAGAACGCAATAACTGTGCCTCCTGAAGAGCAGAGCCTCGCTGTTTAATTATTTCGTCTCTTTCTCCACTTAGAGCTGCAACTTTATCTTCAGACTCTTTCAGCTACATATACAGGAAAAAGAGTTAACTGAAAGTTGTAGAAGAGATAAGCAGAATAAGTCCTAAGCATTCCCTGAGTTTTTCTCCATTTGAACAATTAAACATATTTTTCGATTCTTCCTTCGAATCATCTACTATCAGAGAGAATAGGAATAATGTTAACCACAAATTTTTCCTTGTGCTTTTAGTCATCTAGCCATTGAACAATGAGCTGTCAACATCATATTAACTGAAAGACCAAAAAGCTGATAATAACTTGAGGACTATATCGGAGAACATGATGAACAAGGACAAAAGCTGTCAAGAAAATTTGTAACAACCTTCATCTTTAGTGACTCCAACTTCTTCTCACAATCTACGGTCAAGTGCTCAATTTCAGCAGAAGCTATTCTCCTTTGTTCATCCATCATATGGGCTGCAGAAGCTGCCGCGTCAGCAGCATCAGCAGTCTCTGATAGCTTCTCTGCTAAATCCTTTATAGTTGAATCTCGTGAACGAATGTCCCTCGCTAAATTTTGCAGTTCCTCATCCTTAACTAGTAGTGTCTCCTGCAAATATACTTTTTAGTTTAACAGATCAAAGATGGATAACAATGAATTACTATTAGGAGTTGATATATAACTTGTAGAAGAAAAATTCTACAAAAGAACAACCAGCACCGCTTCCAGCCAAAAGCAAAGACACAAATTTCAGAAATGGAAATTAATTAATGAAAATATGGAAAAGAAAAGACCAGATAATATGTTGTCACCAACCGTACATATTTTGCCCCACCACTTATTCCCCCATGCCTTCTTCAACCTCTGTCTCTCTTTGTAAGAGATTTAATCATTTGCAGAAGGTTATTCAAATGCCCCTCATCAGTCATCATCCATAATTATCGCTCATTTTAGCAGCTAACCCTTTTATCCCCATAATTTGCAACTAGCTAAGTTAGCTAACACAGTCTGCTCGGTTGTGCAGTCTCCCATTGTGTTTCTTGGCCAGTCATTACTTCCCTCGTTGAGATTTTTATCCATCCAATCTCCGCACGGCAGCACACACCTCAAAACACATGGTTCTTCTACATCTGTTTCAGTGTAGCCTCAAACAATGTTTTCTTTGGTCCAAGTTTTACTTACCCTCGCCTTACCCAACCATGCTCTGTAATGGTCAGCATTAGATATGATAAAGATCAGCATATAAAAGAGGGACCAGTCCTCCTTTAATTTAAGTCCAGAATTGCCCTTCTAACATTTATTAGCCATTCTAATTGGTGCATCGAGTGCACATCTTAAATTAGCCGACCATCTTTGTCATCTTATTCTCTGTGAGAGCTACTTCCATTTTCCCATGCATTCTCGTCTTATCCTGATTTAATCAATGTCTTTTACTACTCAAAGTGGTATTCTTATTTCAAACATTCTGTCGTCCGACAAAAAGAAAAATGATATGGGCCAGAGATGTATCTCATTCTTGTAAAATAATTTAGGCCCCCTTATTTAACTTGCCAAATCTATCGCCAATGTAAAATAATCACTGTCTATCGTATTCTCTATTTTGTGGATGTATTTACTGGACAAATGATAATCTTCATCTGCTACATCCAAGCATTAATGTACAGAAGGAAATCATGCTCTCTTTCCCCGACCCTGAAGGCTAACCTCAAATTATTTGGACATAAGTACTAAGACCATTAAGAAAAGATGCAAGTTAGGCACTTTTCAGAGTGACTACTGCACAAACAGCCAGCCACCTTTAATCTATGTAACAAAGCATTTAGATATTGAGATATTGAGAGTTCAGCTTAATAGAGTGCTGGGATGCCCGTAGTGACAACTTCTATATGCTATATCTTCTCTAAATTCCCATTTCCTATCATTTCCTATTAACATATCGTTATCACTCTCAATTCTCCATATCCTACAAGTTTCTTGCTGACCCTACTACATCTACTACAAACTACAAGCTAATTTGGTGAACACAGACCAAGTGACATTTTTGATTGCTTTACATACTTCCAAACCACAAGTAATATCACAGCATAGCACTGTGAAAGTTTCACAAATGTTACAGAAGATACAGACATTCAGAAGACTTTGGCCACAGACAGTACCTTCATTATCGTGAAATCATCCAATGGTCCGTCCATAATTCTATTTGTGATCATTCCAAGAGCATTTCTCATCGAAATCTGCATTGCTGCTTCAATTTCCTTAGAGGATTCCAGAGCTGTTGAGTTAGCTGCAGCCACCGCAGCAGCCACTGTCCCCAATTTCGAAGAACCATTTTCACTCAGAGAATTTACAGCCTCTTTATGAGCTTTTAAGACCAGTTGTGCAGCTCTGATTTGGAAGAGAGAACAATGGAAAAGGTGAGTACCGTGAACAACTAAACAAAAAAACAAAATTCGATAGGGACTAGTATGATCCTTGAAGCATAATTATGCCAACCCAGGCATACCAAAAATAGAGAATGGCCCTAGTGGTCCGCAATTTAGAACACGTTCCATTTCACAGTACACCAGCAGTTATGGACACTAAAATCAGCATTTCCCATCATTCCAATAAAAAAAATTCTATGTTTTTCATGGCCAACAACAATGTACGTTGTCTTCATATGATGTATTTTCCATGATAATATTTTGTGACTCTGTTTAAGCATATACTATTAGTAATATCAATGTGAACTTTAAAATAACTTAACAATCATTCTGAATTAATTCACATGACCAAAGGAAGCCTACCCATCCCATACCACATTTTTAAGAGTGACCTTTCACATTCCATTTTCATTCAACGTACCAGAGAAAAGTCAATAAACCATAGCACGTGCCAGTGACTCAAATAAACATATCATATTCCTGTCTTGATTTCGATAGGAAACCTCCCAAAAACTTACTGTAGCGTTGATACCCAAGCTCTAGCAGCACCAGGAGTTTCAGCGCAGAAAAAGTAATCTCTCCTCAATGGGATCCCAATATCTAGAGAGGAAAGTTAAGAATCACGATGCTACAGCAAATTAACTCCATATCCCGATTTACACACAAAAGGCAAGGGAAAGAAAACCTAAGATAGTTCAATAGCACTGCAGATGGATGAGGATACAGAAACAGCAGCCATCGTACTTCGGCAGTCCACTGAAACATAATTAGAAGGTGATAAGAAACTATCTGTTGAACTCAACCAGATAATACTAACTGTATAAGCACTAAGGGAGCACACTTCCCGAACATCATTCTTACTGGAAGTTCACTGGAGATAAAGTTATAGTGCTATTAGCATCGAACACTATGGTTCCCTTGACAGCTGGCTCATTTCTCCTGACCCTGGAAAAAATATAATTAAGAAATGAGATATTTCTTTTCCCAAGTACTTGGCTTTACATAACTACTAAAAGAATTTACTTACTTGTACTCCATCCTCCCTGTAGTCGGATCTAAGATCACCCATCGCTCATTCCACTTCCTTAGCTATACAAAACATGAACATATCTGTGAGTGCAATGAATGACAAGATGGAAAGAGCTTCCAGCAAACAGGGGAAAATAATATTTTTACAATATCCAACTATTCTCTAAACTGCATAAGAAAATAATTCCAATACAAGAGAGACCAGTCCATTATTTTCTAAGCAAGTGTACATGTGCTATCAAAGAAAAGCTAAATTGAATTAACGCCCAGGCTACAGGTCGCTGTGTCTCATCATCTATACCATATTCATTTGAACAAATCTTTCACTGTTGCCACTACCTTATGTGGGATAGGGCATTTGCCTGAACCCATCAATGGATTAGATAGCACGCATCCACTAGAAAGTACTGACCTCACTTTCCTGAGGCTGAACACGTAACAAAAGAATCTAATCTTCACCACTTAGGCATTCTTAGTTAATCTTACTTGCACTCAATAATATACAAAATCCAGACATATAGCCTATCTGTTGAAGATTCTGGAGAGCACTAAAAACCAACCAAGTTTTGCGTAGAATGAGAACCACATGAATGTACTAATCACAACCTGAACTGAAAAATAGCCTCGAATTTTCAGACAAATTAATCCATCGGTCTTTAAAGTTGCTAAAACAAGGAACGCAGTTTCATCGGTTAAATCTCCACATCCCCTGTCCATCCAACAACTTCGATTCATCCGCATAGGAACCAACCATCAACGACGCGATCCACCAACTCCACATCTTCTTGAAACAGCAACACGATGCAAACTGTATAATCCGACAAAGTATCTACAGAACTCAAGCTAATCCAAACCTAGTCAAGTAAAGTGAATAGGACTGCAATGACAAAACTATCAACTGCGAGAGAGAGAGAGAGAGAGAGAGAGAGAGAGTTACAGTCTCGGATCGCTTGAGAAGAGGTCCTTGCAACAAGGTCTTCCCGGAACCGGAGGCCAATTGACGCTTGATTTTCTCCAAACTGCTCTCGGCATCGCCGACTCTCTGCTGACCACGGGCAATCGCAAGTCAAACGAGCTCCCATCGCATAACAGTCTCGTCATCTCCGACCATCTCAGACGCAGAACAAAACAAGCAGGAGCAGGAGAGAGAGAGACTCACCGTCAAAGCACCATTGGACGCCATCGCGGACGCGCGCGAGCGCGAGCGAGAGAGAGAGAGATGGACAGGATTTTCCCAGCAGAAGAGGAAAATCGAGTAATTTGGAGGATTGTGATCGTCTTCTTCTCGTTGTCGGTTATTTACTGTCAGGTCACGCCCAGCCAGAGACTTGTAGTTACGAGTTGGTGGTGGTGGCGGTGTTTCATTTACGTTTTGCTTTTCTAATTGTCATTTTCCACTCAAACGCATACAAGAGATGAGACGACCATCATTAATTACCAGACCCAAAAAAAAAATGTGAAATTTACTCGATTAATTGTGACCTAGGGTTCACTAGTTTGAATATCCTTAATTACGATATGCCAACGTCAATTATCAATTCAAATTCACCGATCCGACTTCGGGTAATTTCTCTATCTGTGCATATGAGATCTTCGTTTATTCATTTCAGTTTATTAGATTTTTGAACAGGGAATCGCTGCTTGCACTTAACTCGTATAAGCTCGATGAGCTCGTTGCATGTGAGCCGAGTCATGTGGGTTGGGGTTATGCGATAATGAAGCAACTTGAGTATCATCTTCATAATCAAGGGATGCGCTTCAAGATTTGAATCTTGATACAAATCCAAAACTAACTTGTGATTGCCCACTTGGTATGTAGCCAATTTATCGCCTGAATTATGAAATCTCGACGAGCATGTCTTAATGTTGATCTTGCCTTCTTTTGGTGCTTTAGACCTAGCGTTCATATCGAGGATGATTATGGGCATTCGAATCATAAATAGATAAACGAGCGCGACTTGAAGTTTCACATTAGCATGACATGGATTATTAGATACTGTCGATATTATATATTTGCTCTAAGATTCAAAACCGTGCCACACTTGCTCCTATATGACCGATGACTTGTTTCGAGTTGTGTTACTTACCATGAGAGAGGGGATTCTCTTGTGACAATTCAAGGTTTAAAGGTGTGTTTTTCAGTTCGCCTCATCGAAGCATCGCCCGTGCATGCTCCTAGATGGCCCTGAGAGACTATTTAAGGCTAGGTACGACGGTCCAAACTTAGATCTTGACGTGAGTAAGAAAGACAAAAAAACATGTTTACGACTCGAACGGGTACGGCGCAATCCATGTGGCAATGATGCATTTACTTGGTTTTAGTAGAATGTATATTAAGGTGGCTCTTCTAGGTTAAGAAGATCCTATCTAGAAATTCTTCCAAAGTGCCAATCTTTTAACAACTTCCCCTAATAAAAAGCAAAATACATAGCATTTCTTGCTGTCCATCTCCGCCATTAGTCATTGACCATGACTCTTTTATTGAGTTTGTGTGATGTCCATGTCCTTTCATGCATATAATGATAAGTGATGGTCCCTGGGCCCATTACCTGTTATACATATTTTTTAAATATTATCCAACATCACTTGATAACGGTCTTACACATTCTTTTATATTTATGGGTTTCCCTCCACTTGTTAATTTAAATTTTTGGGTTGGACTTTCTAACATGAGTGAACGGAAAATTCCACGTGCCATGGTCAAATTGGGTGAACGGGTCACATATGACAATTTTCTATTGATTGAGTCGCCTACCCCAGGGTCATTGACCTCTCTTTCCTCCTCCTAACTCCTACAGGACTGCTGCTCCGCCCAAGGAACGAAAAAAAATAGTTATAATTTTCATATTCATGCCGCCTCCCTTCACCTATCAATTCAAAATTTTAGGTTGGACTTTCTAACCTATATACTACGTGAATGAATAACGCAGAAATGCTTCCCAATCACTTGTCCAAGGAAGGAATTAATATGGAGTAGACCAGTTTGCGTTTAACTTTCCAAGAACTCTATATTTTAATTGCCCTTCTTCTTCGACACATAATATACTTTATCGTGGAAAAAGAAAAAAGAAAAACATAGTCAGCATCTACATTTTTTTACATTAGACTAACCGATAAGCATTCACTCACCCACTCATTTATGCATGGGTCGTATTTCAGCTAAAAGCATTTTCAGTTCTTTTTCCATCTCCTCCTTGGAGCCGCTAGGGTTGACGGATTCTATCTCCATCTTCTCTACCAACAAGAAAAAGTCAGATTTCTATATACAAATGCATTGTATAGACCTCGAAGAGGAAGTTGAACGCACGCAAGAATTCCAAATTTGAAAACGGAAGAGCCGGGACCCGTTTCGCAGAAAATAACTTCCAGAAAAATATTTTGCAAATGTTTCGGTGTTCGATTCACGGAAAATAAATTACTCAAGGAAAATATTTTCCATCAATGGAAAGAACACCTTCAAAAGTGGAGAAAATATGAAATCATTTTTCCTCATCTTTCTTTCACTCGGACCAAACACGTTCTCCATTGTGCACTGTCTTTAATTATTATTAATTTTTTTTTTATCATTTTTCTTTTTTGAAGAAATGTAATTTTTAAATAGTACCGCTTGCGGAACCTCAATATCCACAGGCTTATTAGCTAAATGGCAATTGGCACATACAATACGCCTGGTCGCTTCTCGTGAATTTTCATAACCCTACTGTGCAAAAAAGGAATATGCATTTGAAATGGATGTCCGTGTTATGATATATATCATCTACGATATGGAAATAGACCGAATAATCTCTTTCTTTATCCAAGAAAAGGTGTTTTTAGTTTGCATGGTCTAATCATTGATCTTGAAAGTTTCTATAATAAAATTAGGTAGGTCGCCTGGATAGTTGCCTATCCACAATTTTGCTCTAGTAATTTTACTAGAATTTAGGAGTACGAGAAATCCCTATACGGGTAGAAAAAGTAAGTAGGTCTTAAAATTGAAATGCTTTGCTTATCTAACTTATGTTACAAAGTTCGTTTTTCGTTTTTTCTTTTATCTTATCTTTTTTAATTATTTTTATTTGTCTTTTTCCTTCTTCTTTGGCCAGTCACCTGTCGACGACAGGCCTCGAGGGAGCTCAAAGCTCACCGATCTGGCGAGGCCCGAGCTCGCCGGCCAAGATTGAAGGAAAAAAAAGAAAATAAAAAATAAAAAAATAATTGAAAATTCGAATTTAAAAAAGTAGAATAAAATAAAATAAAAATATATTAAAAGGAGTGCATGAAGAAAATCGAAAAAATCGATTTCCAAACCAAACAGCGAATCCCCCTCTAGGGGTATTTTAGTTATAAGGAATTGTAACTAAAATACCCATATAGGAACTGAACGTTCCTATTTAGACAAATACCTAGTGGTAAACTCCTATGTTCCTTTCATGAGAGTATTTCTAAACAAGTTCCCGGATAACAAGCCTAGAGATTTTCTTATTGATGATATCGATATTGAGGATAGCGAAGATATAAACATTTTTCAGTTCATTTTTCGGTTTCAGCCAAACACAAAAAATATTGAGTGACTCGTCATAAAATATTGTCTAGAAACATCATATTTTCGGCGAAACGAACCGAGCAAAAGTGGTTGCTAATTTTAAGTTTTTTATAAGCAACAAACGCACGTCACTCTCCGTGAAGAATCAACGAAGGATGCTCGGATATATTCTTGCGGGACGTTTGAAGTCAATCCTCTAATTGTTAACTAAACAACCTATTGTCGTCTATTGACTCGTGACCTAAGTTATATTACAGAAAAGTGGACAAAACCTTAATCTTTGAAAGGTCGTGCTTCATTCTGACCAAAAAAAAAAAACAAAAGAAAGTCGTGCTTCATGAAAAGAAATCGTCAGAGTTTTTTATAAGCTGAGGCAACACCGGATATATATATATATGTTCATGCGAGGTTCAGGGAAGTGGCATGATCGCGCTGTCGCGAAACGAACCACCGGAAGTTCCTGCGCACGCCATGTTAAAGGAAAGATACAGTTCGTCGTCTCCGGCGCAGTACGTGAAACTAAGCGGGGATTCTTCGGAGAGTCGTGTTCGGAAGGGTTATGTTCCGGTGTTGGTCGGGAAGGACGCGGCGATGATGGAGAGATTGGACATACTGACCAAGTTGATTGGTCATCCTTTCGTCGCGGCTCTGCTTGAGCTCTCAGCGAACGAGTTCGGGTACGAGCAGCCGGGTTTGGTCAGAATCCTTTACGACGCCGATTGTTTCAAGCAGATGATACGGAGGATATCGAAGCAGAAGTGACAGCCCAGGTTATCCAATCAAACATTCTGCAGATAGTGATTGGGTCAGTGAGGTCTTTTCACCTGGAAATCACTATAGTGTGTTTTATCTATTTTACCTGGAAAAATATTAGTGCTAGATAAAAGAAAATTAAGAAATAAGAGTGTGGTTTTCAGCGCGTGAACCTCTTAAATTGTCCCTGCACTAACTTAATTGGTTTTATTCTTAGTTTAACCCATTTCGTATTTTATCAGTTACCATACATTCATTTGTATCATCCGCTGTACTTATATGGTTTACTATGACTTTCTCATTTAATTTGGTGATAACGGAGCGGTCGGAGATTTAGAAGGTAACACAAGTGCAACAAAATAAATGGCCATTAACAAAGGAACTCAACCTCAAAACACAGGTGATCTTCTTAGACAGATGCTTACTACCTAGGGAATCCATCCCCTGGCATGTGACTTACCGCTCAATGGAATCAACTAAAAAGATACAAAGTTAACATAAAAAAAAAAAAAAAACCTAATCCAAGAGTTCAATCATGAAATTCATTAATCAGAATACTCTAACCCTCAAGGAAACCGTAGAGGAGTTTAAATAGAATCAACTTAGAACAATCCTACTGAGTATAGACAAATTCCAATACACCTTTTGCTATTTTCTGAGACAAGACCGACAAGCCCTAGACAAAGTATAAATACAAATACTGACTCTTGACTCAAGATGACTCTAGGAAGGAAATACTATGCATAGAACCGACAAACTCATAGAACGACTCAAAGACTCGTTCTCGAGTAAACTGAGAAGTGTTGACACCTAATTTTCAATCACTTTTTACTTTAGAAAATTAATTAAAAATCAAGAAAAATTCATAAAAATCAGAAATCAATTTTGAAACCCTTGGTTAAGCATAAGGAACCAATTTTGAGCAAAAAATATTTTTCGAATTTTTACCGAATTTTTGGAATTTTTTTCATTTAAAAATAGCCAAAAATTAGAAAAAAAACAAGCAAATGAGGTCCAAAAAATCTGAGAAAATAATAAATTTTTTTATTTTAATTCCCTCTTCACTCGGGCCATTTTAGATTTTGAAAATTTGATTCGAGTCCTCGAAAACCGTCATTCGCCTACCGAACAGAACCCAAAAAAATCATTTTATTGCAAAATCTCAGGCCAATTGGGCAAGGCGTGCCGCGATGGGGTCTTATATTCAGTCCCGATTGAAGAACCGCCTTCATTTCCATGGGAACCCGTTTAAACTGGACCGAACCGGCCCATTTTCTCCCCACCGGTTCAGCCGAACCAGACCAACTGAACCAGACCCAACGCCACAGGAACAGTCAACAGAAGCCAAGAAAAAAAGGAGCAGAAACGCAGAGAGCAGAAACGGAAAAAGCAGCCGCCCCTTTCTTCTTCCCCAGAAAACCAGCGTAGCAGACTCAAACATGAAAAGAGAAACAATCCAAAATGTGAGTACCGAGGGAGGGTTTTGACCACATCCTTACGGCAGGATATCCTGCACCCCCAGCTGGCCTCGGGCTACAAAAAGGAGGAGAGGGGTTCTCAGGCAAAAAAAGGAGGGGGGAACGTTCAAAAAGAAAAAAGAGTTTTACAGGAGGAGTTTCGGCTCGTGAGGGAGGAAAAGGAAGCAAACTGAGAAAGAGCTCAGTGAGCTCTCAAGAGACCGAAAGTGAGAGAGAAAAGAGAGTTCGTTAGACTGAGCTAGCGGGGCGACCGAGCCGTCGTGCGACGGTCGCCGCGTTAGCTCGGCGACCCGGCCTCGCAGTGGTCGTCAATGGTGCACCGGCGACGCGTACGGTCCGACGGCCGGATGATGACGAGGGACCTGAAACTCTTGAAGAATAAGACAAAAGGAGCCCGAGCGGCCAGCCATCGCCGCTGAAACGACGAAGCCGGGACTAGCAGTTCCCGCCCTTGGTCCAGAATGTTCGTTGTCTGTCGAGAATCTTGATTCGAGATCGAGTCCGGGTGGGGTTCATATCCCTCTTTGGTCAGTGTACGTTGTTTGTTCGCAAATGGCCAGTTTGGCCTCGTTTCCGTTTAGGCCATTCGTGGAGTGCACTGAGGTGAGGAAGGCTGTTTCGCGGGTGGGAGTTTGTACCAAAAAGAAGAAGAGAAAGAGATTTCACAGAGTGCACTCAGTCGCCCCTGTCCGTTCCAATCTCCTCGTCCCGAGATACGCGGTCGCTCCTGCCATCGCCCCACCAGTCATGGCCCCGACGAACACCGTTCGCCTTGCGGGTTCCCACCGAGTTCCGAGCCAGCCGTGGGTCCCACTGCCGCGAGGTGTTCTCGTCGTGCACAGCTGCCACCACTACTAGCCGAGTCCCGACGAGCACGGCCGTCGCGTCCCCGCCATCGCGACCCGAGCCGTACCGAAGCCGTCAATGATCACCCGATCCCTACCCAGTTTTGTTGTGGAGCCAGAGAAGCAAAGAAGAGCCGTGGGCGGAGAGAACAAAAGAGAAAGGGAAGAAGTCTTTCTCTCTGGTTCAGCCTCACGCGCACCTCCATCATCTCTAGTGGACAACTACCAGCCAGCGAAGGTCTGCGCAAAGAGAGCTCGAAAGAGTCTGAGGGACCGGGAGTTCGGGCGGTGGAAATCGAGATGTCCATTCGCGAGCCGAGTCTCGTTCAGTAAGCCCTCCTTGCGAGGTATGTCGCCCTCCCTGTTTCGTGCAGCCTCAGACGTACACTTCCTTTTCGGTGTTGAGTCCTCTTTGCCATTTCTCTCTGTGCGTCGTGATGAGTTTGGGTCTTGGACAGTCAATAGCCTGCTCTGTATGTCGTTTCCTCTGCTTGTGGTCGTTGCCTTGTCGATGGTCAGGCGGAGTGGAGGCTCGTATGGGAGTGGGACCGAGTCGTTTTTGAGATTTGGGCGCCGTCCGTGTTTGTTCTCAAGCTAGGGTAGGAGTGTGCATGGTTTGGGCCGATCCGGTCCCGACATGAAACAGGGGACCGGACCGGTAGTCCCGGTCCCAATGGGACCGCTAGCTGCTTATAGAACATGGATAACAAAAAACCTCAATCGATAACAAAAAACCTCAATCAATCACAAACAGATAAAAAGAGTATAGGAGAGAAAAGCTAGATGGCACAAAGTTCACTAGATTTACATGTGGAAGGCAACGGGCCTCACAATCATTAATTTTCGCCAACCTGGGCAATACTTTTCCACATAAGTGTCCATGTCAACATAACTAAGGTCCACAGCGCCACATCAGGGGGAAAAAATGAGGAAGAAACGAAGAAAAAAGGGTGAAGAGGCTGAAAGAAAAAAGTATTGATGATAATTGAATGATAAGTGGAGGAGGCAAAGAGAGCCCAGGCCAGTTGTTCACTTTCTTTAGCAGTATCCTTAGGAATAGAGTTGTGCAGCGGGTCAACATGCGCACTACCATCCAATTGGACTCCAATGAAATACTGGACTTCTCGCTGTTTTCTCACATAAACAGTTCAGTAATATCGCATTATGTTTTTCAATCCAAACTTTAACTGTGGAGTGCACCTTCTGATCACGCATTGGTTGAAGATGAAACAAATTCCAGAACTTTTTGCCTGAAATTCAGGAGAAAACATCACAATACTTACAAGAATGTGAAAAGTAGATCAGCTTCATATTGAGGCCAAAGCTGCAATACACAAGCAACAGGCATACATTTAACAAAAACAAAAACAGTATACTAGAAGTCTTAAAATCTCACCTCATATATTCTTTTCACTTCAATTTGTAGATGATTTCCTAATAAGCTCCAAGTGAGCATCATCCATAGCTAACAAAAACAAGATATTAAATAAAGCATTCGCTCATTAAGTATACGAAAGAAGAACAAGATAAAAAGATATATCAATGACTTACCGCACTCAAACTTTTCCGCATTCACGATGCACTCTTCAACATTAATTGGCTTGTTAACCACTCGCAACCAATCTTGAGTGAAAATCAAAGCTTCCGCCACTCTAGGAGTTAAAGAACTTCGAAAGCAATCAAGCACACGACCAGATGTGCTGAAAGTCGACTCCGAAGCAATGGTTGTTACAGGAATAGCCAAAATATCCCGAGCTATCAAAGAAAGGATTTTGAACTTTTGGCCAGCAGTATTCCACCACATCAAAAGATTAAGATCACAACCTTCTTCACGTTCGGCTTTAAGATACTTATCGAGCTCAGATACGTTTGCTTCGGACGATATTTGGTCCTCCTCTTCATCATGGCACTCGAACTCCAGCTCCTTGTCCCAATCATCAAAACCAAGCTTTTTTTGGTTATCCTCCTCAAGGCTATGAGGATCCTTACTACTACTAGCAGCAATAGTCAAGGGTTGACCACCCAAATATTTGTCACAAGAACTAAGATAACATTTCTCCTAACAATGAAACAAGCGTTCCAGGGCAAACCTCACGTCATCACAACTCTCATCAACTTTCGCACTATCATCATAGATGAGTCTATAAGAACGCCGCACATAATGCATCTTTTTTCTTAGATCCAATATTATCGCAATCAACACCATCATATTTACTTTTTCGAAACTCCCATAATATTTGTCAAACTTTTCCTTCATTTTTGCAGCCATAGCTTTCACCCTAGGAATCAAAGCTGTCTCTGCTTATTTCAGAGATTTATATAAAGAAGCTATCCAATGAAAATAATCATTTGAAGTGATATACAAAGTCCCGGACATCAGCTTAGTGGCATCACAAAACTTCTTCAAAAATATGGAAAGAGCTTTGGCATTTTTCCAATCTTCATTTTTAGGATGTTCATCGTCAAGCTCAATTAAGAAACAAGGATCATCTTCTTCCATCCTTTCAAAAGCTTTTCTTAGCTTTAAGGCAATGTCCAACATGAGGTAAGTGGAGTTCCACCTAGTAGGGACATCGAGACAAACTGAACCCTTATAAGTGATCCTTGCACTCTCAATACAAGCTTTGAATGTTTCGGCTCTCTTGGGAGAACCCTTCACATAGCTAATTGCGTCTCGAATACGTGAAATAGATTTACGTACCTCATTCAAGCCATCCTTCACAATCAAGTTTAATATATGAGCCGTGCACCTCATGTGTAAATAATCACCATCTAAGATCAATAACCTATCTCTTGATAATTTTCTTTCAAAAAATCAATGGCTACATCATTCGAACTAGCATTATCCACAGTGATTGTGGACACTTTTTTCTCTATTCCCCACTCGTAGATGCATTTCTCAACCATTCTCCCAATGTCCTTGCCCTTGTGACTAGTCATCACTACAAAATTGATTATCCTTTTGTTCAATTTCCAGTCATCATCAATAAAATGTGCAGTGAGACATAAATAGCTCATGTTCTGAGAGGAAGTCCATGTATCGATCGTACGTAGTGGTGGCCACGGGCCGGTTTGGGCTCGGAACCGACCCGGGTCAAACCCGTAACCGGCCTGTTGACTGGGCCCGCCGGTTCCAAATCGGAACGGGCCCGTGCCATAAGGGCTGGTTACGGGTCCAGCAAAAGTTGAACCGATAAACTAGCCATTCCAAAAACAAAACAAAAAAACAAAAAGGAGGAGAAAGAGCCTCCTTCAATTTCTTGTCACTTTGACTCATCCCTCACATCACCACAGCCACCACCCACCCTCTCACATCACCCTCTCTCTCTCTCTCTTACTTTTTCTCTCTCCTCTCTCCTCCTTCACGTTTCCCTTCCCCAAGCTCCCCTTGAACACTCTTCTTCTCCCTCCCTCACACGTGCGAGCACCACCAGCCACCACCCTCACCCACCGCCGCTCGCCGCCTTAGCCAGCCACCTCCGTCCGCTGTCCACCCAGTCGCCATCGAGCAGCCGCGCTGCCGCTATCCTCGCCGAACCCGCGAGCAACCCGAGCTCGGCCCGGCCCTCACACTCGAGCCCCTCCACCTCTCCCTCTCGGTTCCCCGACGCCACCAGCCACCACCACTCCTCACCGTCGCTCTATCCACCAGCCCGCCGCCCTCAACTCGAGCCGTCAAGTTCCACGCCGCTGGTTGTCCAACCGCGGAACCCGAGCCCCCGAACCCACGGGCCACAACCTCGTCACCCCGTGTCGCGAGACCCACCCGTGAGCCTAACCGACTCCCGAGAGCCCAGAACCGAAACTGAAACTGGCCTGGAACAGCCAGTTCACAGTGGCCACGAACCGGAATCGGCCGGTTCCGAACTGTGGCCACTACTAATCGTGAGTGCAACCCTAGACTTTAGCTTGCGAAAGTAAGTCTTCAAACTTATTTTTTCACGAAGATACAACCTCATGCAATCTCTAGACACTGTAAATCGTGAGATGTGATTGAAGAGGGGTTGTAACTCACTGATGAAGTCACGGAATCCGACACGCTCAATCAACGAAAAAGGTTGTTCATCCATTATAATCATACGGACAAGCATTTTCCTACAACGTTCCTAATCAAATTTCCATGTCGATAAGACATTAGTACTACCATCACCAGTAGTAGTAATAGTATTCCCCATTGTCAGTTGAGCCCTACGTGCGGCAAACAATTTTTGCCTCTTATCTATATTTTGAGGACTCTTACTGCACCTTTTCAAGTGCTTCAACATAGTAGAAGTATCGTTAGAAACAATGAATATATACTTGGTCCCACAATAATTGCAATACGCTGGAGTTCCCTCTTTCTCCTTTTTTCCTTTACGAAAATGAAGCCATGCTAGTGAGATATGTTTACTAGGATTAGGAGGACAACCATGAGATACCTTATCCGAATCGAATGCCTCTACGGGGTCATCTTCTTCACCTTCATGTTCTAATGAGTCCATATCCAGAATATTCGGCATATCATTAGATTGTTGCCATTCCATTGAATTTGACATGTAAATTGACCACCTGAATCAAGAAAAAACATAGATTAGATTTATAGTAAAAACTCTAATGAGGCACATTGGCGTTCATATTGCGTATCAAACCATAACAAGCCTCATCAAAACAGGACCTATCATAAGACAACAAGGCAATGTCTTCTCAGGAAGATGACCCGGTTGTATAAGAATAACTGAAAGTCAGCGAATTTACTTAGCAGATAAGGATAACTGCAGCAAAGACAATAAAGCACATCATACAAACTGTGAATTCACTTATCAGGCATATATTTTGACTGCTATGTGTCTCTCATTCTTCTTTCACCATTGTTCAATGAGATAACGAAAATCACACAACACCGATTGAAATTACTAGAAAAATCAAGCGAAACAAACCTCCAAATCCATCAGAAATAGAGCATGACTGCAATTTTATTTTGTTAACTAATACACTCTTATCTATGCATCTAATCTGCAAGACTAACCTATATAAGCAACACAACAAGTATTTTCAAGTAGACGAAAAGTCTATACTTTGTTAAAATCTGTGTCTAGAGCTTCTATCCAGAAAAGAGAAGGTAACATACTAACATCGTGTTCACCCAGTTTTGGTCAAAGACACAGAATGCTATTCAGGTTCTTTCATCTCCAAAATCACAAAATCCTAACACTTTAAACATTAGCTAAGGTGTATATGCAGTCCTTAACCTTTAACAATCGAGAATTGGGAATTAGGTATTGTAGGAGTTTCAAAACTTTTTCGTGCAAAACAGCGTGTAAAAGATAAAGTTAATGTTTGAAGCCGAAATTACGTAATGCAAAGAGCAATCTTCTATCGGCAGAGACGTTAAGAGAGCAAAGATAGAAAAGTGATAGGGTAAAATCATACCGACACTTAGTCGAGAGAAGCAGTGTCCGAGAGATCGAGAGAAGCAGTGCTCGAGACCGAGACAAGTAGTATCCTATAACTAGAGACCGGGAGAAGCAGTGAAAATCGAAGGCTTCATAATTTGAACTGGAGACCGAGAGAAGCAATGCCCGACAGAAAATCGCAAGGGAGATTGAGAGGAGAGGATTAGGGCTCAGAGAGAGAGGAGTGAGTGCGTGGGGACTAGGGATTCTGCCAGAGGAGAGGATTAGGGCTTAGAGTGAGAGGAGTGAGTGCGTGGGGACTGAGCTTAGGTTAACTAATTGACTTTTTTTTTATATATATCAATGTACAAACATTTTTAATTCTTTTTTCTAATTTTACACACACACACACACACACACACACACACAATTATATATATTTTGACAATCCGGGGATGGGACCAGGGACCGGACCGCCCCCCTCAAGGACCGGACCAACCCGGCCGGTTCGGTCCGGTCTTGGTCCGGTCCGGTCAAGTTTGCAAACCCCTAAGCTAGGGTAGTCCAAGGAAGAAGATGACCCAAAAGAGAGAAAAATAGAAAAAGAGATAAAAAGGGAAAAATAGAAAAGAATAAAAAAAAAAGAAACGTGAGTTATGAATGAGGTCAGATTGAGAACCCCGTTGAATTGCCCTTGCAAATTAGGACAAACGTGACGTTGGGCTGTTGCTTGGCCCTTTTGGTCGCCAGGCCCGAACTAGAGTGAAACAAGAGAGGGCCTGCTTTGTGGAGTGGGCCAGACGAGTTTAGGCCTATGTTGGTTTCTTTAGGGTTTTAGCCCTGATTGGGCTCACTCTTTGAGCCGAGTCCGCGCCTGGCCCAGACCTTAGAGGTCTGAGTCCGGTCCAGCTCGGGTAGGGCCCACCGACCAGGCCCGGGGCCTCTTTTTATAAGAATAACAATAAATAATAATAATAATAATAATAATAATAATAATAATAATCGAAAAAAAAAATCAGAAAAATTTCATAAAATCATAAGAAAAAAAAAAGGGAAATGGCTAGATTAGCCTTGTTTTCATGGTTTCGACCTTTTAAAACCCCAGAAAATAGGCAAATTGTCCCGAAATCGTCCCAAATTTTAATCACTCCATTGTCTAAGCCTTTAGGGCTTTACTAGGGTTATTTGATGCGATTTATCTCCGTACATTGACTCACTTTGATTGTGATTGATAGGACAGACCCACACCTGCACGAGCACTTTGGAAAAACACCCAACGCTGGTACCGAAAGGGCGTCGGTGGCAACACCGACGTAACCAAGTCCCCGGACCCCTAATCTTTGATTGCGTAGAATCGAACGGCATCTCCCAACCGTTCAATAAGATTTTCGGTCTACCTTCCTCAAAGACCGGTGGCGACTCCTTTTTGCATGTACACATACACATGCCACCTGATCACACTAAGATCGAATCCGATATAACCCGCCGCGACTTGGTATGGGCCTGGGAGGGCCCGAGCTAAGCCCGCTCGGGAGGCTTAGTAATCCATTAGCCCAATCGATTTTTGAGATCGGGTCGCAACAAGAAGCACTTAGTAAATTGCATCTCAGTTTAGAGTATATTTCATATAGAATTAGCTTCATAACATCCATGTCATAATATCCACGTCATATGCGCGACATCATGTCCAAGTCATTATCATATGCACGACATCATATCCATGTCATAATTTCCATGTCATTGCATGTCATATTAGATTAGTTTATAATTTTTTTGCTCGTCATTAGAATTAGGTTACGTATAGATTGCATTTCCGTTCATGTCACATGTCATTAATAAGATAAGAATCCACATAGACATAACTTAGATTAAAATTGCATCATCTCATGCATTGCATAAAATTTAATATTTATAAAAAGAAAAACTCAAAAATAATTGAATGTCAAGTCATCTAGAAATTATGTTTAGGTCGTGTATTCAATTTTTTAATTAACAATCGTGCATAACACTTGGGCATTATCGTAATGAAGTCAGGTTTTGCATAATGCATTGAGTTTTTTTACCCTATTTCTAGCAAATTTATTTATTGTTTTGATTCATTGAGTGTTAAATTTGCGGGGGCTAACAATACAACCTTGAGGGGGTGAATAGGTTGTTTGACAACTACGACAAATCTTTTGGAATATAACAAGTTCAACTTCAAATATCGCCAGAAATAGATTGTACAAATTAGGTGCGCATGCTCATGTTTAACATATGGTGAAGATTACGAACATGTAGTCCTGATAATGAAGAGATAGAAAATTTGCAAGCAAATATATAGTGGTTCGGCTTTATCCAAGCCTACATCCACTCTCAAGACTAACAGCCACAACAAGGCTGAAATTCACTAGTAATCTTCAAGACAAGTTACAATCAGCAAGTACCGCCTTTCTAATAGATCACACTATTAAGATTCACGTACTGCTATCACTCTTCTACACTTGATCTTTGACATGATTACAAATGTCAGTACCACACAGACATTAACATCAGGTACAAACAACAGCTAACAAAAAAAAAAAAAAAAAACAGAGCAAAGAATAAGACTCAAAGCACATGACACGTTTTGTTCGTTTTCACCCAACCTTTCTACTAGTAATCTTCAACGTCTCTTTGATAGTGGCAGTTTCCCAAACAGTGCCAGTGTCATAGTTTGTCCCTGATCCGGCAAGGTGAGCTCGTTGAGGCCAGCGAGCTCGGCCTCACCAGCGACCGACAGAGAAAGAAAAAAAAAGAAAAGGAAAAAAATATTATAATAGTAAAATAATTGGAATTGTTTAAGATAAGTAATGTGAAGGAGTTGACGGAGGAAAGATGAGGAAAAATATTTTACTTTTCTCAAAAAGAAGAAATTGTTTTCCTCACTTTTGAATGTGTGATTTCCATGGATGAGAAAATATTTTTCTTGCCTTATTTATTTTTCGTGAACCGAACGCCGGAAAATATGAAAAATATTTTCCTAAAAGTTATTTTCCGCGGAACGAACGGAGCGTAAAATTCAAAATCGTGGCACACTCGTCCCTGTATGACCAAGGATATAAGATTTCAGTTGTGCTATGACAACTGAAGGTTCTAAAGTACTTATGGGAGTCTTGCAAAATCTAAAATTAAAGTAAAAATGAGTATGAGGTGCGTTTTGATAATTAGAGTTCTCGTGACTAGACTAATCAATGGGTGGGTCTGAACATGTAAATAGTGTTGATTTTGAGCACTTTCTATCTATTATGTGTAAAAAATTCCACAAATTTCACAAGATTTAATTTGTAAATGCGAAGCTTCTTCTTAGGATGCACATGTGTATTGTGTTGGAAAAGTCTCACATTAGATAATTGATGTGATGTGGAGCAGTTAATATATCATAGTTTGCTCATAACTCATTTACTTAAGCTTTTGAGTGAATGTGGGTCAATTGGACATGTTAATGGGCTTGGACTTGGGCTCCCTCTTGGCTATCTCCTCGGGTGAAGGTATCGGATTTATGTTGTGCGCTTCCCACACTTCTTTTAATGAAGTCAAAGAAACAAACTAATTATAAATGTGTTCATGGAACCTAAGTATAATTAACCCTAGTTTATTTCATTGTTTGTATTCATTTAGTTCTCTTCCTAACAACGAGGTGCTCGACGTTTTTCAGGCTGCGTTTGGTCGTCAGAATATAAGCTAGGATATGATATGTTTTATCCTATCCTGTATTTGGTAACTATCCGGGTTATGATAAACGGGGATACATGGGGATATAGCCATGATAGAACGCATGAGCCCTAAAATAATAAAAATCATTGTCTAAATCAGTTCAGAAGCAGAAAAACATAAAAAGATCTCCCTAAACTCACCTCACTATGGTGCCCAGTGCCCACTAGGTAAACAGTGTAAGTCCCCCCCTCGTTGGAAGACCTGCAGGTAATCACCCTTACATGTGTAGTCAGCAGCTTCACTAGAGTAAGTGCAGTGTCATTCGCTCATTTGCATTCCGCTCGCTCCCGCTCTTAGTACAGTGGTAAGCGGACCCTCTTGCAGGAAATGTGCTCTTGAAGAGCGACGGGAGGAGGCCAGGTGGCTGGTGGAGGCCATGTGGCGGACAGAGGCGAGGTGTTTTGGGGTGGAGTGGAGCACAAATAGAATGAGGCAGACAATGGCATTTTCTGAGTATTCTCTCTCGTCTCTCACCCTTGGACACTTCCAAAAACGATGCTGCGAATACTCAGAAAATGCCGTTGTCTGCCTCCTATTTCCGCTCCACTCCACCCCCAAACACCTCGCCTTCGTCCGCCACATGGCCTCCACCAGCCACCTGGCCTCCTCCCGCCGGTCTTCAAGAGCACATTTCCTGCAAGAGGGTCCGCTTACCACTGTGCTGAGAGTGGGAGGGAGCGGAATGCAAATGAGCGAATGACACTGCATTTACTCTAGTGAAGCTGCTGACTACACATGTAAAGGTGATTACCTGCTGGTCTTCCAACGAGGGGGACTTATACTATTTACGGTACCGTAATGAGGTGAGTTTAAGGAGATTTTTTTTTTATTTTTCTGTTGTTGTTGAACTGATTTAGACAATGATTTTTTTTTATCTTAGGGCTCATGCGTTCTGGCAAGGACTGTTGTAAGTTTCTTTAGTGCTCTTCTTGGAGTTGCGTGAGTGAAGAAGGGAGATCCTCTTGTTAGCTGATAGTGAATTTCGAGCTGCAAACGAAGAAGCCAAACTTATGGCGCTGAAATTGGCCTCGGAGAACAACCCATAGAGGTGGGTGCTCTGTCGCATGTTCTGTTGGCGTTGTTGGAGTTCTTTTGTAACGTGCTTTCCCCCATAGGTCACCGATCATAAGGTGTTAGATGAACTGGTGAACGATGAAGCAAAAAGCCGGGAAGTGACTGATTGGCTAAACGGAGGACTGTCTCCCTTTGCTGAGGACAATCCAGAAGGTGTTTCCGAGCTCTGGGAAAAAAAATTCCGAATGTCTCAAGAATTATTTTTGAAGGGAGAGGCAAATACTTCTTTCGTCTTTATTTCTGAGTAGTTTCAACTTTTAGAATTTTTTTAATCTTTTCCTCTTATTGTATTTTAGATACATGTTTTTCAAATTGCTATCGGAGATTGTCCATATCCAGAGCTCCATTGTGGTGGTTGTGGGCGCTGCCCACATCCGTGGAAAAAGGATGAACTTGGAAAAGTTCATGATTAGATGCTTAAGGCTTTCGTTCGGACGGCAATAGGAAATTGGACATATTTTGTCATTAACTAGGGAAAGTTGTCCAGATTACTTTGGCACTTTGGAAGAATTTCTAGCTATTCTGATGACATTTGCCGAAACTAAGCAAATCCGGCATCGACAGACCAACTGCATTGTGCCTGTTCAAATCATAAACAGGTTTGTCCCTCTTACCGACGTCAAGATCCGAGTTTGAACCTTGAAATCTATACTTACATAGTGTCTTGGAACAATACAGGAGCAAGCACTAACTATCCTCGGATAAGGTGAACTGAGGCTACATTTGGTCGTCCAGATTTCTAATCAGGACAGGACTTGATAGAATAACATAAGGAATCCAATGATTTTATCACATCATATTTATTGCTTGGTGAATTGCGACTTTAAAATAGGATAAGCAGAGGTAAGGTGCGGCTGAAATCGACTCTATTTTGTTGAAACTTCAGCAGGCTTTAGAAATTATTCAGTGATGAGTTCTCACGAGTGAGTTATTGTTGAATAGATATTTGTACCATCTTAATTCGGGCACAACATTGATGGGAGCAGACCCCATAGAATTGGGGTCTTGATATGGAGTAGAATTCTTTGAGAATGACCGGCTGGCATTACTTGCTGTGTTGTCGAATGGGTAAACAAGTTTTGAGCAATCTAATTATTCAACATGTTTCCACAAGCTGAAGATGCACTCATGCAATTCGTCCAAGAGAGCTACTTTGAAAGTCAATGATCAATCTCAAGTTCTTCATAACACGTCGAGACTCCTTTCAAATGTTGGAAAGGGTCAAGCAGTTAAAGAACGAATGACGTGATCTCATATCACGCCAAACAATTTATTAAAGAATAAGGTCATGGAAATACTCGATTTTGCGGACGGAGGCGAGGTGTTTAGGGGTGGAGTGGAGCGCTGGTTCGACCTGATCTCGGAAGAATCGATTAGGTTAATGGATTACTAAGCCTCTAGGACGGGCTTAGCTCGGGCCCTCCCAGTCCCATACCAAATTGCGGTGGGTAAATCAAGTTCGATCTTAGTGTGATCGGGTGGCATGTGCATGTGTACATGCAAAAAGGAGTCGCCATCGGTCTTTGGGGAAGGTAGATCGAAAACCTTATCGAGGGGTCAGGAGATGCCGTTTGATTTTACGCAACTAGAGATTATGGGTCCGGAGACTTGGTTACGTTGATGTTTCCACCAACGCCCTTTTGGTACCAGAATTGAGTGTTTTTCTAACGTGTTAGTGCAGATGTTAGTCTATCCTATCAATCGCAATCAAGGAATCAAAGACGTGCGGATAAAACGCATCAAGTCAAGCATGACATCCTTAATAAAGCTCTAAGGGCTTATGGAATGGTGTGATTAAGGTTTGGGATGATTTTGATACAATTTACCCAATGGGGCAAATTGTCATTTCCAGGGGTTTTAAAAGCTAAAACTAGGAAAGTAAGGTCAATCTAGCCCTTTCCTATTTTTTGTGATTTTTCTAGGATTTTTATGAATTTTTTATGAATTATTTTTATTTTTATTTTTTATTAATTCAATAATAATTAAGAAAAGCGAACCCGGGCCGGGCCTCTGAACCCGACCCGGATGAGACGGAACCCAAGCTCCCATGGACTTGGCCCTCAGGCCCACGGACAGGACTCCCTTGTTTGGACTGGGCTCAAAGCTTGAGCCCAATCCGAACTCAAAAACATTATTTTTATCGCACGTCAACCGACCACCCACGATACTAACGAAAACAAGCCCACTCTTGTTATGCTTTTTTATTCCTTTTCCTGTTTTTTTTTTTTATCCTCTCTCCGTCGTCTTCTTCGCTGGAATGAACAGGGACCCCCGAATCAGAGATCTGCACTGGAAGCAATTCCCAATCACAAAAGGAAACCAAAGAAAATAAAGACCTGAGGGAGCGCATAAGAAAAAGGAACCGTAGTCATGGATGCTCTCAAAGAAGGAGGCAACGAGATCCGCGGCATCGGCCACGGAATGCAGCGCACTGACCACCTCTTTTGCGGCAACCTCGGCAAGACTTGCGCTTTCTACCTCCCAGAAATGCCCGGCGATCTCTTCTCCTTCTCCTTCCGAAACCAGCTTCCTCATGCGCTCTCCTTTGGTCTCGGTTCGTCAGGCCCTACTTGGCCTCTCGTCGTTTCCACGTCGCCTGTCATTCATGTCAGTAATTTCCTTTTAAAATTGACCGGATTGACTGAATTGGCATAAATACAGAAGGTTTAGAATGAAATTGATCAAATTTAAAAGTTTAGTACTTAATTGGTACAAACGCAATAGGTGTGGAACTTTTTTGGTACTTTTCCTTGTCCAAACTCAGATCTTAACGCGAGTAAGAAAGACAAAACATGTTTACGACTCGAACTTTACAACTCGAACAGTAAGGCGCAATCCGTGTGGCAACGTTGCATTTACTTGGTTTTGGTAGAATGATTATTAAGATATAGCTCTTCTAGGTTAAGAAGATCCTATCTAGAAATTCTTCCAAAGTGCCAATCTTTTAACAACTTCCCTAATTAAAAACAAAATGCATAACATTTCTTGCTGTCCATCCCTGCCATTAGTCATGCATCTTACCGCCTTCGCAGCATGAAACATGGAGTATAATGATGCCATCCCTAAGCAACTCACTTCATAGACCATGCCTCTTTCTTATGTTTGTGTGATGTCCATGTCCTTTCATTCATATAATGATAGTGATAGGTGTGGAACTGTTGGATATTTCAGCAGTTTTGAAATATCTTTAAAATGATTTTGATAGAAATTTTGACTGCTTTGACTGCTATGATTAGCCATCATTATTTTCAACGGTCAGTTTTTTAATGGTGTCATAACGGTTTTCTAACGACCATATAACGGTTTTGTAACGTTTGATTTGTCTTCATAAAACCTCCAATGGTAATTTTCTTTAATAGTTACCAATTGATTTACGACACTTTCTTAACCGCTCTATCTTTTGTTTTGCATATAAATTAGACTCCAAACCACAATTATCGATTCTTGAATTGAGAAAGAGAATTTTCATTTCCTCCACACATCTTTCATTTTATAGCTGGGTTATACACATAATATTGTTTCTATTCCTTCTAATATTCAATGCGGAGTATAAAAGAAGATCTATTGTATCTTGGGAGGATAGCCGCTAGAAGCCTTACACACCGAATTTCGTGCTCCGAAGGGCGGAATTATCCTTAAGGACAGTGCTTGCACGCCTTAGACAATTGTTCTTACTTTTCTCGTCTTTTCTAAATTGATTTCTAACAATTCTTATCTTCATGTTATCTAATATTTTTCCAACAGAAACCACAAGTGATTGTCCCTGGGCCCATTACCTATTATATATTTTTGATACATTATCCAACATCGCTTAACGACGGGTCTTACATGCTCTTTGTATTCATGGGTCTCCTTCCACTTATCAGTTTAAACTTTTGAGTTGGACTTTCTAACATGGGTGAACGGAAATTCCACGTGCCGTGGTCAAGTGCCGTGGTCAAATGGGGTGAATGGGCCATACATGCTCTTCATGTTCATATCGTCTCCCTTCACCCGTCAGTTTAAATTTTTGCATTGGACTTTTCTGACCTAATATACTACACGACTAACGAAGAAATGCTTCCCAATCACTTATCCATTGGAAGTAATTAACATGGAGGACACTATTTTGCCTTTAACTTTCCAAGAACTCTATATTTTAATTGCCGTTCTTCATCGACACATAATATACTTTATCCTAGACAAAAAGCTTAGTCAGCATCTACATTTGTTTAGATTAGACTAAACCGACAAGCATTCACTCACCCACTTATTTTTGCACGTGTCAAGTTTCAGCTAAATGCATTAAGTTCTTTTCCCATCTCCTCCTTGGAGCCGCTAGGGTTGACGGATTCATCTTCATCTTCTCTACCAACAAGAAAAAGTCAGAATTCTATATACAAATGCTCTGTATAGACCTCGAAGAGGAAGTTGAACGCTATTCCAAATTTGAAAACTGGAAGAGGTTGCTAATTTTAAGCTTTTTATAAGCAAGAAACGCACGGAAGAATCAACGAAGGATGCACGGATGTATTCTCTCGGGACGTCTGAAGTCAATCCTCGACCTAAGTTATATTACAGAAAAGTGGACAAACCCTTGATCTTTGAAATGTTGTGCTTCATGCAAACAAATCGTTCAGATAGTTTATTCTAAGCTGAGGCAACACGGGACATATTATATATATGTTCATGTGAGGTTCAGGAAAATGGCATCATCGCGCTGTCGCGAAACGAACCACTGGAAGTTCTTGTGCACGCCATGGTAAAGGAAAGAGACGGTTCAAGGTCTCCAGCGCCGTACGTGAGATTAAGCGGGAATTCCTCGGAGAATTGTGTTCGGAAGGGTTATGTTCCGGTGTTGGTCGGGAAGGACGAGGCGATGATGGAGAGATCGGACGTCCCGACCAGGTTGATGGGTCATCCTTTCGTCGCGGCTCTGCTTGAGCTCTCGGCGAACGAGTTCGGATACAAGCAGCCAGGTTTGCTCAGAATCCTTTACGATGCCGATTGTTTCAAGCAGATGATACGGAGGATATCGAAGCGGAAGTGACAGCCCAGGTTATCTCATCTTGTACTAAACAACGACATATGCTGGGGATGTAGTTAGTGTCCTACCGAGAGAACGAAACCCTAGCAATATAGAGAAGCTCTTTTTTTTTTTTTTGGTTTTTTGTAAATCTTGATGAAAATGGCTTAAATCACGAGCAAAAAAGGTTTCGAGAGTTGTTGAGTCCGTGAGATCTTTTTACCTGGAAATGACTATAGTGTATTTTATTTATTTTACCTGGAAAAAGATTAGTGCTGGATAAAAAAAAAAAAATTCAGAAATAAGAGTAGTTTTCAGCGCGTGATCCTTTTAAATTCTCCTGCACTAACTTAATTGATTTTATTCTTAGTTTAATCCATTTCGTTATATCAGTTACCATGCATTCATTTGTATCGTCCGCCCGTCGTACTTACATGGTTTACCATGACTTTCTCATTTAATTTGGTGATAACGGAGTGGTCGGGGATTTAAAACGTGTGACACAAATGCGACAAAATAAATGGTCGTTAGCAAAGGAATCCACCTCAAAATACAGGCAATCTAATAAGATAGATTCTTACGACCTTGGGAATCCATCACATGGCATGTGACTTACCGCTCAATGGAATCAACTAAAAATATACGAAGTCAAGATAAAAAAAAAAAAAAAAACTCTAATGCAAGAGTTCAATCATGAAATTCATTAATCAAAATACTCTAACCCTCAAGGAAACCTTAGAGGAGTTTAAATAGACCCAACTTAGAATAATCCTACAAGTATAGACAAATTCCAATGCACCTTATCTACTATTTTCCGAGACAAGACCTACAAGCCCTAGATAAAACATAAATATGAATCCTAACTCTTGATTCAAGATGACTCTAGGAAAGAAATACTATCCATAGGACCAACAAACTCATAGAACGACTCAAAGACTTGTTCTCGGGTAAACTGAGAAGCACTCAGTAAATTGCATCTCACTTTAGGTTGGTTTATCTAAATTAATGACATTCGACATGAACTTAAATGCAATCTATAAGCGACCTAATTCTAATGACGAGCTAAAAAGTATAGGCTGTTGTAACTTTCAGGAATAGGGGTTGCAAGCTGTGGAATAAATCGTTGACCTAGGGCAAGTGATGAGGGCATGGTCATTGATTGCTGCGGTTTTTGGCAATCGTTTGTAAATGCATGTTGTTGAATTCGAGGAGTCACGTAGGATGTTATTTGCTTTCTTTTTAATTGTCGTTAATAGTCGTTAGTAGCTATAAATATTATGGTTGTAATTCGAGCCAAAGTCTGCCAATCAATCAATGAACACGAGTTGTTTTATTTTATCTTCCAGTTATCCTTACATTTCAATACCATTTTACATGGCTGGCCACGGTTGTCTTCAATTTCTGTACCTTTAATTTTCTCGTCAATCCGCGTCTTATGTCCAAGAATCAATAAAGGACCTTGCACCTCCTTTGTCCATTTCCATATCGATATACATTTTGAAAGGTGCTTTGTCAACACTTTTCGGCGAAACAAAAAGAAAACGAGATAATTATCAAAGAAGTCATAAAACTATTGCACTTGTGTCAATTCAGTTTTGGTCAATTTAGTCCTAAACCTTTTTAAAATTTGCCAATTTAGTCTATCCGGCCAATTTTTGCCAAAAATCGTTGACGTAGATGTAAGTCGACCTATATGGCACATCAAAGAACAAAGGTGATTCAGGAATGGTTGGCTTATCTTCTTCTCTCTTTATTAAAGGAAAAAGATTGATTTTTTTATTTAAATATGGCGTTTCATTGATTTGATTAAGGAATCCACGAATTTCCTGATAATTCCAAACTTTGAAATTTGACCAATCATCACACAATGTTTAAGGGATTTATATGCTTTTTTCATACTTATGATCTCCCTCCATCTATTAGATTAAGTTTTTGAGGGAAACATTTACAACACGTAGAGTTAAGTTCAGCCTCGGTTATTCGCGTTTGCTGCCTCTTATTCGTTAGATTCCACATGTCATTCCTGATCCAACTTGCACGTGAGCAAAATATTAAAATATATCACATCGCCGGCCACATGAAAATAAAAAGTAAATTATAGCAAAATAATATATATGCAACAATCGTCCACATCATGGCCGACGTGTCTCATAGGACGGCCGGCCGGCATCCACTTCTGCTAGGCTAAAATTTGCCGGAAGGACTGCATTGACAACTCGTCAAAAGGTTGAGAGCTATATTGGCTGAATTGAAATGTTTCAGACCGAATCGACATCCGTACTATAGGTTTAGGACTTTTTTGGTCATCATCCCGAATGATAAGTGATTGACCCTAGGCGCAGTACCTATAGCTTTCTTAATTAACTTGCTTAGATTCAATAAACACATAATTTGTACAAATGCTTCATAACTAACGTAAAAATGTTCGCCAAACACTTTTTCACTAAGTGCAATAATATGGAGGAAACTATTTTGTGTATAAATCTTCACACACACACACACACAAAAAACAATCTGCGTAACATCTTTCTATATTCTTCACATATCGACGACACTTCATATCTCAGCTAAAGCATTCAGTTCCTCTTTATCTCCTCCTTGGAGCCGCTAGGGTTGACGTATTCATGTTCATCTACACTTCCCCTTTTAGCAACAAAAAAGTCAACGGAGGATGCTCAGACGCATTGTTTTGGAACGTGAAGTCAATCCTCTAATTGTTAATTAAACAGAAACATATAAGTAGTTCGTATTATCTCTGACTCATGACCTAATTATATTACGGAAAAGTGGACAAACCTTCAATCTTTGAAAATTCCAATGGCTTATATTCAACCCCAATAAAAGAAACCGCGAGGTTGTTGATTATAAGTTGAGGCAATACAGCAAGGTGAACGAAAGCCGCGTGATGGCGCTATCGCGAAACAGCCCGCAGGGGATTTCCACATGCCGCCATGGTAAAGGAAGGACTCGACTTCGTCGTCTCCGGCATCGAACGTGAAATTATGCAGAGATTCTACGGTGAAAATCGTGTTCGTAAAGGTTATGTTCCAGGGTTGGTCGGGAAGGACGCGACCACAGTGGAGAGATTGCACGTACCGACCATGTTGATGGGTCATCCTTTTTGTCGCGGCTCTGCTTGAGCTCTCGGGGAACGAGTTTGGGTACGAGCAGCGAGGTTTGCTCCGAATGCCTTATGACCCCGATTGTTTCAATCACGAAATTCATGTCTCAAAATAGTCTAACCCTCGGCGAAATCTTAAAGAAGCTTAAACAGATTCAACTCAGCATAACTCTTCAATACAAGACTAATATTCCCTAGACAAAACATGAATATATTGACTCTTGACTGAAGTTGGCTCTAGGAAAAAGATACTATGCATGGGACAAATAAACTCATAGAAAGAATCAGAGACTCGTTCTCGGCTAAATTGAGAAGCGCTTAGCAAATTGAGCATGACTTCCTCTAGGAAACTCCAAATACCATGAAACTCGATGCATTAGCAACTAAACAACATCGAGCTTTCCAACCGCATATCGCGAGACCAAATTGGAGCATTAAATTCTCATGACAATGCAGAAGAAAGTGACTACTACAATTCTGCCCGAAGAGTTGAATTTATCTCCCGAACTATTTGCGTTTTAAGTATTTGATAAGGCTTAGTCCTCTTGAGATAATTCTTCATAATTCTCACCCAGTTGCAAAAGACTTGTCCTCCAGTAGGGCTCATTGCCATCCTAAACCTAAGGAGAAAGATGGAAGACATGAACCGTCTCAAGAATCCTTCCAAGCTCTGGAAAATTGAGACTTGAAAAGAGGATTGCTTCCTTCTTCTTGAGTAGGCTTAGAGAAACTCTCTCCATCTTGTAAGGGCCCGACGCGATGTTTGACAAATGGCTAGGTGCTTTTGAAGTTATCGTGGATCGCCCTCGGACCACACTATTGAGATGCATGTGTAAGTTGTGTTAGGAAAATCCCACGTCGGAGAATAGTTAATATATCCTCGTTGGCACATAACTCATTAGCTTAAGCTTTTGAGTGAAGGTGGGTCCAATTGGATATGTTGACGGTCTCGGACTTGGGCTCCCTCTTGGCGATCTCCCCGGATGAAGGTATCGGGCTTTTACTGCGCGCTCCCAACACACACAACCATGGTCCTCCAAGAGGCATAATTATCAAAACAGTCCTAAACTTATCACAATGGTGCTAATTCAGTCCTAAACTTTTTTTTTTTTGGCAATTCAGCCCTAAGCCTTTTATGTTTATGCCCATTCAGTCCATTTGGCCGGCCGTACTGACGTTACCACTTTTTAATAATTTTTTAATAGTGTTTTAATGTTTTAATATTTGTTCTTCCTTCTTTGCTTCTGTTTGTGGCCAGCGAGGTTCGCCGGAAATCGCCGGCCACTAGGCGAGGCCATGGCGGACGCGAAACCCTCGCCGACCACAATAGTAGTAGGAAAGAAAAAAAAATTAAAATATTATTAAAACAATGTCCACGTCAGCGCCGGCCGACAAAGTGAATTGAATTGGCACAATTGCAAAAGGTTTAGGACTTAACTGGCAAAAAAAAAAAAGTTTAGGATTGAATTGGCACAATTACAATAGATTTAGGACTTTTTGGTAATTTTCCCTCGTCCAAGAATGACTTATATATCCATAGGAACAACAAAACACATAACCTCGTCTATATAATTTTCTCCAACAGAGAATTGACCAAAGAATCGCTTGTTTACTTTAACTTCACTCCCTTTCTTGACCAAGAAAGGGTGTAAGGATGTAGATCTTGATACTAAAATCAAAAGCCGACGTGCGACTGCCCGTTTCGTACGTAGCCACTTAAATTATGTGAATCGTGAATCTCGACGGGGGTGCCTTGATTTTGATCTTGCCTTCTTTCGGTGCTTTAGACCCAGCGCTCGTGTCGAGGGGTTGTCGCCGATGTCTATCGATCCTCATTTCGAGGTCAATTTACATCATAGATTGATAAAATGAGCATGAACTAAAGTATTTGATCAGCAGTGACACGGATAATAAGACACTTAATAAGATGAACTTTCGATACATCCCTTGGCTCTAAGATTCAAAACCGTGGCACACTCGCTCCTATATGACTGAGGATATAGGATTCGAATTGTGCTATGACAATTCAAGGTTCTAAAGTACTTATGGGAGTCTGGCAAGATCTAACATTAAAGTAAACATGAGTATGAGGTGTGTTTTGATAATTATAGTTCTCGTGACTAGACTAATCAATGGGTAGGTCGAACATGTTTATTTTTTTTTTTTTGTCAAAGGTGGTCGAACATGTGAATAGTGTTGATTTTGAGCATTTTCTATCTATTATGCGCACACACAAAAAAATACAATCCATAAGAATTCATGTATAAATGTGAAAATTATTTTAAATAGTGTCAATGGGCCGGGTTGGGTCAGGTATCATAGAGACCCGACCCGAAACTAAAAGACACCGAGCTAATGAAGTCGAAGAAATAAACTGATTATAAATGTTCACGGAACTTAAGTATATCTAACCCTAGTTTATTTCATTACTTGTATTCATTTACTTCTCTTCCTAACGATGAGGTCCTCGACGTTCTTCAGTTCACCTGGATTGCTCCAACAGACTAAGTAAGTACAGATACCACGGTTCAAACTCGGATCTTGACGTTGATACGAAAGACAAACGTGTTTATGCAATCTGAAAAAATTCGTTTTTTGCGAAATAAACACAAATTGCTTACATTAGACTAACTAATAAGGCTTCATTCACCCACTTAGTCTAAATGTGCTATATTTGAGCAAATTCATGCGGTTCTTTGTCATCTTCTACTTGGAGCCGCCAGGGTAAACGTCTTTATTCATGTTTCTTGCAAAGTCCAACCTAAAAATTTAAGTTATTAAGTGGAGAAAGACCACGTATTAATAAATATCATCAAGTAATGGGATAATATTTCAACATCCACTCTCATGTGCAAGCTGGATTAAGGGTGGGTTTGGTTCAACTTTGAAAATGGGCTTTGAGGAAATGCAAATACATTTAGCTTAAGGGGTTTTGGGGAAATGCAAATGGCTTTTGGTAAAAAAAAAACCCTATGAAAAACAGCTTTGGGCTAACTAGTGTTTGGCAAATTTTTTTTTGCAAAGAGGCTTTCTACCATATTTATTTTTAAATAAAAAATAAACGAAAAAAAAGAAAATTCAAACCCTAGGGTTACGGCCGCCGGCAAGCCAAATCTAGCTCTGGCGGCCGTTGCTTGGGGGTCGCGCGACCCTTGCCTGGGCTCGTGGCCGTGGGTCCTGCGACCCCGGTGAGGGCCGCCCTAGGGTCACACAACGCCCGACGATTGTCGCGCCACCCTGGCGACGGCTGCCGGGGGTCGCCCAACCCTAGGCGACGGCCGTAACCTAGGGTTTGATTTTTTTATTTAAAATATAATATAACAAAAAAGATGAGGGGCTAAATTGGAATTTGAAAAAAATAAGTGATGGTAGGTTTAGAAGAAAAAATCCTAGCTCAGCATTTGGCCAAATGCTGAAAGCTCAGGACCTATTTGGTTCAACATTTAGAACGGGCTTTGGGGCTCTAAAGTCCATTGGCCAAATTCAAATAGCATTTGGTTCGTTTTCTGCTCAACTTTGGGGAAATGCAATTACATTTCCAAATGCCCCTAAAGGCCTTTAACCCAAAGTAGTTCCGGATGTACTTTAGAAAGTTGAATTTCTGGAATGCAACTACAATTTTTTTAATTTTAATCTTTTTAATTTTAATCTTTTTATTTTCTTCTTTATTTTCTTTTTTCTTTTGCTTTTCTCCTTCTTCCTCCTTCCTCCGCATGCTGCTCCTTCCTCCGCCGACCGCGAACATCGACGACAGCGGCTGCCCGAAAATCAACCATGACAAGCAGCCGGCGAGCTCGAGGTTCGGCGACACGAGCCTCGACCTTGCCGGATTTGGCTTGCCCTCGAGCGAGCGAGGCTCGCCTCGCCAGATCTGGCAAGGCTCGGTCTCGCTCGAGGCTCGGTGACTTGAGCCTTGACCTTGTTGGATCTAGCTTGGCCTCGAGCGAGCGAGGCTCGCCTCGCCAGATCCGTCAAGGGTCTGTCTCGCTCGAGGCTGATGAGGTCGGGGCGGAGCCGAGCCTGGCCCGTGGCCGGCGATCGGTTGAGAAGAAATCAACGAAGGAAGAAGGAAAAAAAAAAGATAAAAAAATTTGAAGAAAGTAATTAAAAAAATAAAGTAATTAAAAATAAAAAATAATTAAAAAATCGAATCATTTACAAAGGGTATTTTTTACCAAACGACATTTACGTCAAAGTTGCTTTCCAATATGTTTTTAAAATACACATTACCAAACCCTATTTGTATTTCGAAAATCCCATTTAGCCCAAAGGTATTTGCATTTTCCCAAGGGCATTTCTCCAAAACTGAACCAAATAGGCCCTCAATGCTGGTCCCTACCAGCATTGAGCTTCAGCCTTCCCAAGGCTAACTATCATCCCAAAGCCCCTTGGGAATGGTTGCCGAACGCCCCACATTTTCCTCAATGGGCTTTGGGACCCAAGGGGTTTTGGGAAAGCTGAACCAAACGTACCCTAAGAGAAGCACGTGGAATTTGACCGACAAGGGGCGCGAACTCACATACGTGAAAAGGAGATCACCGGCTCTGATACCATATTAGAAAAGTCCAACCTAAAAGCTTAAGCTATTAAGTGAAGGGAGACCACATGTATATAAAGAGCATCAAGCAATATGAGATAATATTTCAACAATTTTCAAGTTAATTTCCCTTGTTATCAACAAAAAAAAAAGTCCGATTAATACAATGCATTACATAGACCTTGCGGGGCAAGTAAAAAGCACGCAAGAATTCCAACTTTGAAAACGGAAGATTCGGGCGTAGACGAAGCGATATTCGTGCTTGTAATAAGCAAGAAACGCACGTCACTCTCCGCGAAGAATCAATGATAGATCCTCAGGTATATTGCCGTGCAGTCAATCCTGTAGTTGTTAATTATAAAAACATGCTCATGTGACAGTTTTTTATCTAGTGTGAGATTAACAGCATATTGTGAGTCGCAAAAAAAATTAAAAAAATTAAAAATTATTGTAGGGTCCACTTTTTCAAGAATTTGTGGCCTACAATATGTTAATCTCACGGTCACAAAAAACTGTTATGTTAGCAAAGTCCGTATAAGTGATACCTGTTATCTATCGAATCTTGACCTAACCTAATTATATTACAGAAAAATGGACAAATCTATCTTTGAAAATCTTGTGCTTCATGCGAAGTCCATTCGCTTATGTTCAAACCGAAAAAAAAAAAATCGTCAGATAGTTGATTATAAGCTGTGGCAATATGGGACACTTATGTTCATGCAAGGTTCACAAAATTCGCGCGATCGCACTATCCCGAAACGAACCACAGCAAATTCCTGCACGCGCCCATGGTAAAGGAAATACATGGTCCGTCGTCACCGGCGCCGCACGTTAAGCTAAGCGGAGATCCTTCCGAGGATCGTGTTCGGAAAGGTTACGTTCCGGTGTTCGTCAGGAAGGACGCGGCGACAATGGAGAGATTGCACGTACCAACCAAGTTGGTGGGTCATCCGTTCGTCGCGGCTCTGCTCGAGCTCTCGGCAATCAAGTTTGGGTACAAGCAGTGAGGTTTGCTGAGAATCCCTTACGACCCCGATTGTTTCAAGCCGATGATAAGGAGGATATCGAAGAAGAAGTGAGAGCCCAGGTTATGTCATCCTGTAATTAACAAAGACATATATCACCCATTTAGTTAGTGTCCTACTGAGAGGAGGAAAACCCTAGCAATAAGGAGAAGCTAGTTTTTCATAAATCTTGATCAAAATGACTTACATTCTCCACATGGTGTTCACTTCTAGAAAAGCTTTAAGAGTTGTTGAGTCGCTGAGATCTTTTTACCTGGAAATTATTGTGGTGAGTTACCTGGAAAATGATATAGTGCTGGCTAGAAAATTTACATATCAGAGTGTAGTTTTCAGCGCATATGCTCTTAATGAAGTTCTCCCCCTTCACTAACTTGATTTAGTTTTCTCTTAGTTTGACGGATCTCATTATATCAGTTAATATGAAACTCTAATCCTAGAGTTTAATCATGACATTCATTAATCAAAACACTCTAGGCCTCAAGGAAACTTTAAATGAGTTTAAATAGACTCAACTTAGAATAATCCTCCAAGCATAAACATATTGCAATACACCTATCTTTTCTTTTTGACCAACAATCCCTAGACAAAACATAAATTAAACTATTGACTCTTGACTCAATATGACTCTTCGAACATAATTCTATGCATAGAAGAAACAGACTCATAGAAAGACTCAAAGATTCGTGTAAATTGAGAAACACTTAGTAAATTAAGCATAATTTCCTCTAAAAACACTCCAAGTAGCATGAAATCGGATGCATTAGCAACTAGACATATAGAGCTTCCCAACCATATGTAATGAGACCAGATTGGAGCCTGAAATTCTCATCAAAATGCAGAAGAAAGTAACTCTTAAAATTCTACCGTCAGAGTTGAACTTATTTCCCAAGCAATTTACATTAGAAATATTAACACAAAAAACTTCAAACTGATACACCCGAGATAAATTTATCCTAAACTATTTTTTGGGTCACTAACGACCTAAGACTGCTATAGGCGTCACACATTTATCCTCCATTAGCTTCTGTCAAATTTTACCGTGAAAGTGCAAAGTTGGATAACACATGGCAATAACTCAGTTCACGTAGCAAGTCCACGTGAAAATCCATAACTCTCTCTCTCTCTCTCTCTCTCTCTCTCTCTCTCTCTCTCTCTCTCTCTCTCTCTCTCTCTCAGCACGAAAAACCCTAGATCGTCTTCTCCTTCATGATTGTCTTCGTCTTCGTGATTAGGCATCGAAACTTGTTCGAGCATACTTTTATCTTAGGTAATCTTCTTGCCTTCAATTGGAAGTGGTTTGAAGAGAAGCGTGACCCAGAAACAAAATCGAAGGCGAGAAAATTACCTAAGATAAAAGTGTGCTCGAACAAGTTCCGATGCATAATCACAAAGATGAAGGCGACGATGAACGAGTGTGCTCGATGAAGAGGAAAACCTAGGGTTTTTCATGCTCCGAGGGAGAGAGAATGAGCCCTATTTATTTTCAAATTAGGGCTAATTGAAGAAACAAAGAGAGATAGACGTGGACTTGTCACCTCAATTGAGTTATTTCCATGTGTCATCCAGCTTAGCAGTTTCATGGTAACATTTGACGGAAGCTAACATATGGTAAATGTGTCATGCATGTATCAGTTTGGGACTTTTAGTGACTCGAAAATTGGTTTGGGATAAATTTATCACTGGTGTATCAGTTTGAGATTTTTCGTGGTATCAACCATTTATATTAAGTCCCAGTTTATTTCGCGAAAAATGAATTATTTGAAAACGATCCCTTGTAGCACTTAAAAAATGAATGATAAAAAAAATATTTTAATCATCCATAAAAATATCTTTCATTGAAAATTATTTCTAGCTATACAAGTGATCACTTTCAAGAAAATATTTTTCAAAACAAACAAAGCGTTTGTTTGAAGGAAAACTGTTGCCTGAAAATTGTTTTATGACTTTCTAGTATTTGGATGACGGAAAACTAATCGATCTAAGGAAAACTTTTTTCATGGACTAAAAACAACATGCTTAAATTGGTTTGGGGGGGGGGGGGGGGATCACATTTTTTAAACCACCAAACAAACGAAAACTAACTATTTTCCTCGAAAATGATTTTCACAGGAATTATTATACTTTATCATGAAGTTTTTAATCAATCAAACGTACCCTAAGTAGGAGAGCATTAGGGAAAAACATTTGCATAAGTGCAAATAACTTTAGACCAAATGGGTTTCACAAAATGTAAAAAGTGTTTGGGTAATCACTATTTACACAAACTTGCAAAGTACTTTAATATTTTCTTTAAACGAAAAAAAGAATGTGCAAGCATAGATCTATCCAAGCGATGGCCTGTCGCCGAGGTCACACAACCTAAGCGAAGGCCACTGAGGCAACACCAAGATCGTGCGTCCTCGGGCTTCCCAAATATGCCCCTTTGACGACCGGTGCGATTGTAGGCGAGGGCTACTGAGGTCCCGCGACCCCGGGCGAGCTCATCCACAGCGAGCCAAGACCTCGATGGACCTCGACTCGACTTGGGTGATCTCATCCTCGACCTCGATGACTGGCAGCCTCGACCTCAGCTCCCTTAGCAACTAGTGAGAGATAGCTAAACTGCGTGATGAAGAAGATGAACAGTGTTTGCGTTAGGGTAAGTCTAGAATACGACAATGTCAATGAGGGCAAGATTAGAAGGAAAAAAAAAGTCATTAAACCACCAAACAACATTCCCAAAGTGTTGCACAGCCCAAGCAAAGGAGGACCTGCCTCGAGTTTTGAGTTTTGCCAATGCTAGCCTTCATTCAAAGTGATCCAATAAATTTTTACCAAACGCCCCAACTTTCATTCAAGAGATTTTAGAGGCCCAAAGTCCTCTCGAGATAATTCTTCATTATTCTCTCTCGGATGGAAAAGACTAGATCTCAAGTCTGGGTTTTCTTTTAGAATGATTTTCTTTTTGTAATCATTGATGATGTGAGAAATAAAGCCCAAAGTTTTCGTTGTTTAGTTTGCGGATTGATTCCCATTAATTTGGAAGTAAAATTCTACAAAATTTCTGTTTTTGTTGGCAAAATATAATGTATATTTAGACTATATTTCTTGGGGAAATGCTTTCTCGACAGTACTGTCAGGGACCGTAGATCCACGCACCATCACCGCGTGTTTTGCATAAAGTACTCATTGATTGGGAGATCGTGTGGTCATAAATAACTGACAGTACTGTCAGACAGTTCAGGCTAGCAACTCCCTATTTCTTGGGAGTGAGATATTGAGATTTTACATGCATGAAAAGAAAACATAACAAATGGCAATGGGGGATGCCATGACGGGCCTCATGGCAGCTATAAGTTTGAAGAACATCGGCCGAAATATATCTTCAACTTGACGATGACAAAGGCGAGAGGATTATTGCCAAATTCCTACAAATCACACAGTATTTTCTATAGCCCAAAGTGGCGACTCGTTGCGGAGAACCAAATTATATTGCTTTTGAAGCAGCATCTTGGATATGGTAATTCAATCAGGAGAAGAAGAGCCTCGCTACTTCAAACATTAGCTATCCAAACAAAAAGAAAAAGTAAATAAGATTCCAAAAAAATTGAAAAAAAAATTGAAAAATATTATTAAAAATTATTAACGTTAGGGATTTCAGATCAAAATTGGTCTAATGGACTCCATTGAAAGAACCTGAAAAGGTTCAGGACTTAATTGGTAAAATTAAAAGGTTTAAGACTAAATTGTCAAAAATGCAATAAGTTTAGAACTTTTCAGATAAATTTTCCTTCAATTCATCGTTCATGGTCCTAGCAGCAAAGATCTATTCCTAACATCTAAACTAGTTGAAGTTGAGCGCGCGACAGGGTCGACGATGCTGAGAATCACATGGAATTAGGATCTTGAATCGACAGTTTTGGGCCCCATCAGACGAACTTTTTAGGGTTCCTAATGGATAAAAGAGTTGGATCACTAGAGACCCCACGAAAGTTTTAGCTGTCTGGAAGACCAAAACCTCGACACTTGTCGGTTCATCCCATTTGACAGGGGAAGAAAAAACCTTTGTAGACAAGACAACCAAAGTTGAAAACCATTCTACATAACCCAAGGCCCACGTGTTTCTTATCCATTTTGAAAACCATCGTGGAGAACGAAAGTTGGTCCACGAACGTTATCGTTCTGTAATGAAGTTAGGTGCAATTGGAAGAGATTTTTCGAGTTGGATTCAATCATTTGATGCCAGAGTTGCCTAACCCTTTGATTTTTGCAGGTGCCATGGAGACACAACTAGCATGGGATGCCAATTACGACCCTTTCGAAAATTGTCGCTGTTAAGAAACTTTTAAATGTTCGCGTGTGGACATAGCCCCGAACTTTTGGAGCTGGTATTGCCTAGGATGTGTGATTTAGAAAGGTAGCGCGTAACAAAAGACCGATTAAAAATAGTAGAAAAGGGAGGAGGGAAAGACGCACCAAGACTTGGCAATAATAATAAAAACCTAACTAAAGGAATGTATTACCGGCGATATGTGTAGTGTAATACCTAGTTTCATAATCGGAAATCTATTAAAGGAGAAACATTATCAGCTAAAACTTAATGAGATAGTAAGGAATCTAGATGAAGATATTATTTGAAAGAGTAATCTTGGTGTGATGCTGAATCTTAATGTTAGAATATATATTATGTGGGCTTTATTAATTATTATTGTAATTATTAATTGGTCTAATAAAGAAAGAGATATTCAGTTTCCTAATTAGTCTAATATAGAACTGGATAGTGTTGGCCGAGTCAAACCTTATTCATAATGAAAGGATAGGTTAAAGACTCTATAAATAGAGCTCAAGTCCCTCTTGTAAACCCTAATGTCCACATAACCTCACATAAAGATACGTCAGAAGCAATACGTGAGAGGCCGTCTCATTGAAGCCAGTGTCTAAATGGGGTTTTACAAGACAAGCTTTTGAGCATCGGATCGTCGCTATTTCGCATCAAGAACGATGGAATCGATACAAGGTGCGTAAATTCCTCTACTTTATAACTGTGATTCGCGTATATCTAAACGTGACAATCTTGGGTTGCTGCATAAGGTTGATAAACGCAGCTTACATGTGGTATCAGAGCCTACACGTTTTAGATCTCGAATTCACGTTTTGGGTATTTTTCGAAATTATATTTTTGGTGAAAGTTGATCAATGAGCAAAACCATATAAGGAACCGCTGCACCCGAACATACGCCATGGAACTCCAGATTTCCTGTTTTGATGTAAGAGTTTCAAGTAAAAAAAAATTATTTTGGTTGATTTTTGTGGAGAAATCGGAAAAGAAAAGGAAAATATCCCCACACAGCGTGTGCCGTGCGTGGTCAAGAAAAGTAAAAAAAAAAAAATATTACGCCCACGTGCAATTAAAGTTTTCGTTGACTTGTGCGTGGTAAGGAAGCACAGAGCGTGGATTTGATTGGGTTTTATCTCCTTTAATGGATGACGATGGAGTTTCAGTTGCTGTTTCGCTCATTGTTGAACGTCTCTTGAAAGAAAACAAGTTTTGTTGCTGTTTTGCAAATAATAAATAAAAAAAAATTTGTGGTCACGCGCAAAAGAGAATCCCCAAGCTTGCTAGACCTGGGCCCGCACGTGCTCGACACGTGCAGGCTGACATCACATGACGTCACTTCAATCCGAGTAGACCCGACCAGACCTAAATCGATTGACTGTTGACTCGGGCCTTCCGGTAGAATCGGTCGTTGACCGATCCGACTGGATCGCATGACCTAATTCGCCGATTCGGTCAAGGGATAGCGGTTGGACCGGTTTTTAGTACTGGCTGAGAACTGAACATGTGCGCTGCGTGTGTCAGCGCGTGGGGATCACGCGCAATGACTTTAAAGGGCAAATGAGGGCGCGTAACAAGGCCAAATGAGGTGTTCTAGGTACCGGCGTGCTCGTATGACCATACTCTACAAGATGGTATATTTATTTTACATGTTTGATGCTTTTATGAATGGAAAATACGTATGAAACCCCACATACATGTATTGGTTAGGGTATTTTTCGATATTTTTCGTATGTATTTCTCTATATTTTGTGAAATACAGGTGCAAGCTCAAATGTAAATACCACATATGGATATGTGGAGCATAACTTATCAATTACATGTATATGGTTTAGCATGTATTGTTCAGTGTATCAATGTAAATTAGCATGGCATGTGTTTTGTGGATAATTGCCCCTAATCTTAAGTTTGAAATTACATGCATACAGTAAATGTGGTTTATATCCCATTTTCAGTAAATTCAATTGGGTTGTGATAGCCAAAGTGGCATACTTGATTGGATTTAATATATAACGATTTATAAAATATTTGGATATCTCCTGTTTTAATATGTGGTTATACTCCCAAAGGAGGTAATTGCGTATTGTTTCATAAATGGATACATGTACATCATATGGTTGAGAATTTTCTAATCTAAGTATTTTCATACATCCAAAGGTGGTGATTTAACGAAGATTAAAATAAATTCTCATGGTCGCTGTAATATAGAGAGTATACAACTGCATATCATGTTTTCTATTCAAAGGTGATTATATGATGATGTATGTAACTCTCAAGGTAAATTTCACATTATGCTAATTATAAATATTGATTTTTTTTCAGTCACACCTTTTCTATGAACGGCAACTCCATAGCTATTGAGATTCTTACTGGGTCTAATTTTAAGAAGTGGAGAGAGGATTTTCTGTTTGGTATGGAACTAGCATATGTTCATGCTGCTCTTAATGAGGATAAACCGACAGCTCTCACTGAGGATAGTACAGAAGCCCAAAAAGCACACTTTGCTGCTTGGGAAAAGAGTAATACGATTTCCTTACTGTCTATGAAGCTATCCATACAGGAACATCTTAGAAGTGATTTCGCATCTGACATCACTACTAGGCAGATGAGGGAGGCCTTGGTCGCAAGGAATCGTGATCTCCTAATGCTGGTTGTTCAGCTTGAAGTATGATGGTTCTGCTGGTGTTAGGGATTATGTCCTAAGGATGGTGGATCTGCAAGCAAAGCTCAAGGTGCTTGATGTTAATATTCCTAATGCTTGTATTGTGCATCTTGCACTTGACTCTCTTCCACTTGAATTTGATATTATTCAAATACAGTATAATACCGCTGATCAAACATGGTCAATCAATGACTTGATTGCAAGGGTGGTATCAGAGGAAATAAAGCTGAAGAAAGGTAAAGCGCATAATGCTATGTATGCTGCTTCAAGTTCCGGTGTTAAGAAGAGTAACGTGCACAAAAATCGTACTCATAAAGAAACTCATTCATTCGCTGGTCCTTCTGACAAATTGGGTCCAAAGAAATCGACCTTTAAAAAGGACGGTAAAAATGGTAAGGATGGTCTCTGTTTCTTCTGCAAAAAGGGAGGACACATAAAGAAAGATTGCGTTAAATATAAAAATTGGTTATCTAAGCGTGAGCCTAAAGGTAATGATTCTTTGGCATTGATTTGTGAATCTAATCTATCAGAAGCTCCATCTTGTTCGTGGTGGCTAGATAGCGGTGCAACTAATCATGTTGCGTTTACCA
Source organism: Lenwebbia sp. NSW1173648 (assembly GCA_029784005.1). Taxonomy (NCBI): domain Eukaryota; kingdom Viridiplantae; phylum Streptophyta; class Magnoliopsida; order Myrtales; family Myrtaceae; genus Lenwebbia; species Lenwebbia sp. NSW1173648. The sequence continues at coordinate 29,135,635 of JARCGZ010000002.1, forward strand.
TATAGGGATTCATAAACCGGAGGAAGCCAAATAAGGAAGAATCAAACTCACCGTAGGAAACAACAATAAAGCTGACGTCGAGTTCGTGGGAGATGTTATTTTAATTTTAGACTCTGGTTTTAATTTGATGTTGAGGAATACATTTTATGTAACTTCTTTTAGACGGAATTTAATTTCCGTATCAAGTTTGGACATGTGTGGTTACTCTTTTGAGATTTCAAACAATGCAATTTCTATTTCTTTTAATTCAAATAAAGTTGGGTATTGCACTATGTCCAATGGAGTGTACAGATTATGTTTATCTCCCAACGAAATATACGTCGCTTATACAACTGAAAAAGTTATTTCCAAAAGATCTCTACCTAAGGAACAGTCTTATGCATTATGGCATAAACGTCTGGGTCACATCTCTAAGGAAAGAGTGGAAAGACTGACAAATGCAGACATTCTACCCACTCTTAAAAGTGACCTAGATACATACATAGATTGATGTAGAGGTAAGATGACTAAAATAAAGAAGAAAACTGCAGTCCGTAGTTCTCACTTGTTAGAGATCATTCATACAGATATAAGTGGACCATATACAGCAACGTTGTGTAGAAATTTTTATTTCATCACATTTATTGATGATTATTCCCGTTATGGTTATCTGTACTTGATTAAGGAAAAGTATGAATCTCTTGACAAGTTCAAGATTTTCCGGACTGAAGTTGAGAAATAGCTGGGAAAAATCATAAAAATTGTCAGATCTGACCGCAGTGGTAAGTATTATGGTCGACATGGAGATGCTGGACAGCTCAAAGGGCCATTCGCCAAATACTTAGAAGATTCTAGGATTGTGGCTCAGTTTACTATGCCTGGTAGTCCTGAACAGAACGGTGTAGCTGAAAGGCGTAATCGCACCCTTATGGATATGATGAGAAGTATGATTAGCAGAACGTATTTACCTGAATTTCTGTGGGGTGAAGCTTTGAAAACGACCCTTTATATTTTAAATCGTGTTCCTATGAAATCTGCGCTACTTACTCCTTTTGAATTATGGACTAGACGGAAACCTAGCTTAAGTCATCTGAAGGTTTGAGGATGCCCTGCAGAAGTAAGATTGTATAATCCAACTTTGAGTAAGTTGGACTCCAGAACCACTATGTGTTATTTTGTGTCTTATCCAGATCATTCATAGGGATATCGATTTTATAATCCCAATGGAGTAACAAGAATTGTGGAATCACAGACAGCGAAGTTTCTAGAGCTAGATGTGGCCAAAAAGGGTGATTGCTCACAGACTATTAAGGGTAACGTTACAGTGGGTGCTTCTATGTCGTTTTCTCTACCTATACAAATAATTGTAGAGGCCCCTACACCACAAACTGAGCCTGTTGAGGTTCTGGAACCTGTTATTGATGTAGTTCCTGATGAAGTTTCTCAAGCCTCTTAGGAACAGAATGAGGTTGAAGATACTCCTTTAAGGAGATCTGTTAGGCAGAGACGATCAACTATACCACCAGATTATATTGTCTATCTGGGAGAGCAGGATTATGATATCGGCTGTGTTGTTGATCCGGTAACTTATACAGAAGCTGTTTCTTGTTCTCAATCTGATTTATGATTAGATACGATGAAAGATGAGATGTAGTCTATGAAACATAATGATGTTTGGGAGCTAGTTGAATTGCCTGAAGGTTATAAGTCCATCGGTTGTAAATGGGTATATAAGACTAAGAGAGACTCCAAAGGAAAGATTGAGAAATTTAAAGCCGAACTGGTAGCCAAGGGATTCACTCAGAGAGAAGGAGTAGACTATGAGCTAACTCTTTCTCCAGTCTCTTCTAAAGTCTCTTTTAGAGTAATAATGGCTTTAGTAGCTCATTTTAATATGGAGCTTCATCAGATGGATGTTAAAACCGCTTTTCTGAATGGTGACCTGGATAAAGAAGTCTATATGGTACAACTCGAAGGTTTTGCAGCAGATGATACAGGTAATCAGGTTTGTATATTGAAAAAGTCTATCGATGGTTTGAAACAAGCTTCTAGACAGTGGTACTTAAAGTTTCATAGTGTTGTTACTTCTTTCGGGTTTATTGAGAAAAAACTGGATCAATGTATATACTACAAGGTCAGTGGGAGAAAATTTATTTTTCTCGTTCTTTATGTTGACGACATCTTGCTTGCTAGTAGTGATATTGAATTACCGCATGAGACAAAGCGAATGTTGTCATAGAACTTTGATATGAAGGGCCTTGGTGAGACGTCTTTTGTCCTTGGCATTGAGATTTATAGGGATCGTTCTCGCCGCATTTTGGGCTTATCTTAGAGGGCATATATTGATCATATTTTAGAAAGATTCAATATGCAACAATGTAAATCAGGAATTGCTCCTGTCTGCAAAGGTGATAAATTGAGTCTTTTACAATGTCCTCATTCAGATATTGAGAAAGCACAGATGAAGAATGTACCTTATGCTAGTGCACTTGGTAGTATCATGTATGTTAAAGTTTGTACTAGGCCAGACATTGCTTTTGCAACAGGACTTCTAGGCAGATATCAGTCAAATCCAAGACACGATTACTGGGTTGCTACCAAGAAGGTTTTGAGGTACTCAAAAAGGACTAGGGACTATATGTTGATTTATAGATATGTTCAAAACCTGTAGCTAGTAGGGTATTCAGATTCAGACTATGCTGGTTGTCAATATGACAAGAAGTCAACAACAGGGTACATCTTTATGTTGGCAAGTGGTGCAATACCATGGAAAAGTGAGACATAGAAAACAATATCATCCTCTACCATGCAAGCGAAGTTTATAGCATGCTTTTTGGCTGCTACTCAGGCTATTTGGCTCCGGAATCTCATTAGGGAGTTGATCGTATTTGATTTTGTTTATAGACCCATACAGTTATATTGCGACAATAACTCTGCAGTGTTGTTCATTAACGAACAACAGATGTCTCAAGGGTCTGAGCATATGGAGGTCAAGTTTTTGACCATAAAGGAATCTGTACAGAATGGTGACGTTGCAATAGAGCATATTCCTACAGATGATATGATTGCTGATCCACTGACTAAAGGTCTACGCTCTGGTGTATTTGAACGACATATCATTACCCTGGGCTTAGAAGCATCGTGGGATGCTATTATTTAGTGGGAGCTCTTTAGTTTTGCTCTAATAAAGTTTACATCTGTATTATGTTACTTTAGTAACAGTTTTGATATGTATTGACTCTTTTATATTCAATAAAGTGTTTATCAATGTGATATTTTTATGTTAAATACATATCTATTGAAAAATCTCAAGGATTGTGTAAACCTTGAGTGATGGCTGTGCCATTTATTTTTAGCCATATACATATGTCTTGTTACACATAAAGTATAGTTAACTATAAAGTAAGACATATATGGGTTCGTTGGAACCATAAGGATATTCTCTTGTAACACGTCAGGTTTTGTGACACTTAAAGTAAGAGAATGGTGACTAACAATGAGGATAATACATAAAGTTTTCTCTATTATTTGAGGTGTTATACGTTTGCCACACTATCATATTAAATCCGTATCAGTAAAGTTAAGAGCACTTGTGACCATGGATGGCTCTGTGTCTTTTGATGCAGCTACTGGCATGATTCAGTGTTTGAGACTTTATGGGATCGAATTGACTATTAAGGATTATCTCTAGACTAATATAAAGATGCGCATATACAGTGCAATTTTAATTAATATAACCCAAGTGGGAGAATGTTAGAATATATATTACGTGGGCTTTATTAATTATTATTGCAATTATTAATTGGTCTAATAAAGAAATAGATATTTAGTTTCCTAATTAGTCTAATATGGAACTGGATAGTATGGGCCGAATCAAACTTTATCTATAATGAGGGGATGAGGGGATAGGTTAAAAACTCTATAAATAGAGCTCAAGTCCCTCTTGTAAACTCTAATGTCCACATAACCTCACATAAAGATTCGTTAGAAGCAATATGTGAGGGGCTGTCTCATTGAAGCCAGTGTCTAAAGGGGTTTTACAAGAGAAGCTCTTGAGTATCGGATCGTCGCTATTCCGCATCAAGAACGACGGATCCGAAATAAGATGCGTAAATTCCTCTACTTTATAACTGTGATTCGCGTATATCTAAACGTGACAATCCTGAATCGCTGCATAAGGTTGATAAACGCAGCTTACACTTAATCAATGTGAACCCGACTGATGCACACGGTCGAATGAGATGGCCCTAGTTCTCATGCACTCAAGCAGGGAAGTTCCCTGCTACTTGAGACGTTGCCAACACGATAAAGTTTACTCTAGCACGGCTCTGAACATGTCGTACAATTTGAGATCACGAAACTTATCTGTCGGTACAATGGCCCGTGTATAAAATGTTAGAGATATGTTTGGCGGTTCATTGTCCCGACACTGGCTCTAATGCCACTGTAGGTAGTCCCACCTGGGCTGGCAGTTAGCATTATATTGTCCGCCTCAGTAACAGCTCACCCATATCCGCATGGATGAAGAATGCATCGTCCTAGTTCAAGTCGTGGACGTAGAATGCATCGTGCTAGTTCAAGTCGTGCAAAACTTATCTACCAGTTTGACAGTCCAAACATCGGTAGTATATGATCATGGGTATGACCAACTACTAACATCTCGAAATATAACATACCCCCATCCACTCGAATCAATCACCACGTGATTATTGGAATCCCGTGATATGAAAACACCTAAAAAGTGCATAAGAGGTAGAGTTTAGGGGACCGGGATTAATGCATTTTCAAAACACTTTCGGAAACACTTTGAGGTAAGGAAAAGATCTAGAGGGAGAAATTTTTCCTGGTGATGACACTAATTATGACACAACCGGACCAGATAGTTCGATTGTACACATAATAGGCCTGATCAGTTCGAAATTGACTCAGAACCTATCATTTAATTAGCAAACGCACGAACCTAACAGTCACTGATCTTGCACATGGTGCAAGCTCTATCACTTCGAAAAACATGGAAACAGAATCGTCAAACGAAACACAAACCGGACACAACACAAGCATGAATGACATGAAATTACGTGGCTCTAATCCCACTTTAACTTGTTTTTTCACTATGAACTCCCAAAAAAATTTACAGTATTAAAATCGTTGCCACGTAGATTCACATATGATTTTTTCATATTTTTTTTTCTAAATTCAGATAGTATTGTAAACTCTAATACGTTTGGAATATCATTTGCAGAACCCAAAAAGAGCCAATCGTATAGAAATATCTTCACTATTGAAAAACATGAGATCACTTACCTGCTTTCATATACTCAGAATATAGATAACGTACTATTACATGCTTTCAGATTATTTTGTAATGAAAAATCACAAATATATGAGAAGAAAACAAACATTAGGGGTATCAAGAACCCATCGAGAACCGACGGGTATTCAAAAAGACTGGTTGGATATTTCCAGAAGAGGAAAAATTGTCAAAAAAATCCTAAATTTTTTTGCACTTTTCCCATTTCAGTCATAAACCTTTTAAGTTTGTCGATTCGGTCCTAAACCTTTTCACATTTTGCCGATTCAATCCTATTGACCGGAAGTCGTTGACGTGGACGCCGGCAACTACTTCCGGCCGTTTTACGTGGCACAGCCGACGCTGACGTGAACAATTTTCAATAATATTTTAATAATTTTTCGAATATGTTTATTTCTTATTTTTGTTTTTTCTATTTTTCCTTTCCCTTTTCCTTTTTTTCCCCTCCACCAGCTTCAGGCCAGGGCCACCCTACTCACCCAGGCGTGGGTGGCCCTAGCGAGGGTCCGAGGTTGGCAAGGGCTACCCTTGTCGAATCGGGCAAAATATATTAAATTATTATTAAAAATTATCCACGTCAGCACTGGCTGTGCCCCGTAGGATGGCCGGCGTCCACGTCAACGATTTTCCGGCCAATATGACTGAATCTGTAAAAGGTTAAAAGGTTTAGGGCTGGATCGGCAAACTTGAAAGGTTTGGTACTGAATTGGCAAAAGGTAAAAAGGTTTAGGACTGAATCATCAAACTTAAAAGGTTTACAACTTAATTTGCAAAAGTGCAAAATGTTTTGGGCCTTTTTGACAAATTTTCCCTTCTAAGATACCATCTACGAACTCCTCGGGGGCTTCAGGCAGACTTGAAAAATAATCAAAAGTTAACGGGACGGGGTTTAGGACGAGATAGTCATCCGAATCAGTCCCCCGCCACTCCTACCATTGAGATGATGTGACCTAACATAGCAACAGACGTCCGTTTATTGATCAACTTGACTCAATCATATATAGGATTGTTGAGAAAACATTCCTTTTGAATATTTTGATTCTGACAAAACTATCATTCTCTTTGAAAGAATCTGTTTAATGATCTTGAATTTCTTATTGCAAGGTGAATATGTGAACAAAAGCCCATATTGATTCAAACCTGAAGTTCAGACTCAAAGTGGTAGTTGTCATATATTTGCTTCTAAAGTCATTCAGATGGAGATTGTTACTGCCTCTAAAGACTTATTGTTCTGAAGATTTATGTGACACGTCAGCAAGGATTTTTTTGGAGCTCAGAGTCACTATTCAAGGCTGTTCAGATTCAGAGAGTCTTAGTGCAGAAGACTGCTTCTGAATATTGTTTAGATCTTGTATTATATTTTTGACAGATTCTGAAGACCCGCGTATGGCAGGTTTTCGATAATGGCATTTTCTTTTATGGAAGTTTGTAATCTTTGATTGACAAGATTATTTTCCAATCAGATCAGGAGAATATCTTCGATTGGATTTACCTTCTAAAACAATATATCCTGAAGATTTGAATTAACTATACTTATGGAAACTGAGGATTTAGTTGTATGGGCGACTGAATCTGAAGGGTTTAGACTTACTTCAACGGCTACCAAATCTTCCCAGATACAGTCTCGTTCAATCAAGATTGATGACGTCTAATCAGCGATTGAAGAGCGATCCTTTGAAGACCTATCCAACTGTTAGTTTGGGGGTGAAGGAGTACAAAAGGGAGATCCATGGTGGTGCGGACTGGGGATTAGAATTTTAAAATTCCAAAGTGCTGAGTTGTTCAGATTGACATATTGTTGTTCTCGAGAGCTTAAAAGTTATACTTTTGAGAGGTTCTTGTAAGAGTGATTAAGAGTGATATCTCCTGTAACGTCCATTGATTCATATAGTGAAATTCAGCCAATCGGCAGTCATCGTGGGAGAGTATACGTATGCTTGCTAAGCCGAACCACTATAAACATTGCGTACAATTCTCTCTTACATTAAATTCCTCTTTCTGTGTTTAGTTTATCTGCACGACATTTTACTGATCTTATTCAGTTTGTGTTTTGGAACTGTTAAATTCCGCATTAAGTTTTAAAACTGTTCAGAATCACCTATTCACCCCCCTCTAGGTGATATTGCTAGATACAACAAGGATCAACTATAGTGATTGATCTTTCGGATTGCGAACCCTAGAGCAAATACATATGAATAGCAAGAAACATGTGCTCAAACATGGCATGTTCTCAAACCCTCATATACTGACCAAAGTAGGAGGAGCACAGTTCCGTTTGAAACCCTCCTTCTCGAATCCGATCGATTCACATGTATGGATGCACGTAAATCCCTCGGGGTCGCTCACATGTATCATTTCCTTTTGCAGATGAGGCAGCCTACGTCCTTCACGTTCTTGCGAGCCCCGTCTTTATCTCCGTAGAGTCGAAAACCGTAAAGAATGGCAGATAATGTGGATCACGCACGATGCTTCACCTAAAAGTGCCTGAAAGGTCTAGAGAAGCTTTTCCCTTTTTCCTTGATCTGGATAAGAGATGGGCACGCTTTATCAAAGTCCAAATTCCATGAAAAGCTCCCTCAAGACGAGTGAAATCCGAAATTTTGGCCGATCTGTGCTGTGGTGTGGGACGATTTGAGAAAAAGTTTGAAGTTGCTCAGCTTCTCTTTTCTCTGCGATGAGGAGGTTTAGTGGCATCATTTCGCGGTCCCCAAAGCCATATGTGTATGCACCATTTTCAGCAATGTTAGGTACTTCTTGTTGTCAAGTGGGGTCATGAATGCGATGCGTATCAGGAGTTTCTTCTTCTTCTTTTTTATTTTTATTTTTTTAGTCTGTTTTAATTTTGGTTTTTGCTTCTTCTTTTTTACATTAGGCTGACTGATTTAAGAGTCAAACCGAGATCGAGCTAAGCCGAGCTACATGCTGGTAGCTCAGTCTCAGCTCAATGATTAGTAGAGACCGGCTCACCTACTTTCAAGTCGAGCTCGAGTTCGAGCTACCCAAATATTTTGTCAAGTCGAACTCGAGCTTGTCAATAGTCAAGTTCGATGGATAGCGAGCCTCACCGAGCTTTCATTATTTTCTTCGAAAGCACCTTCAAAAGGAATACAAATAGACATGAAAATGGTTGAAATTACTTAACATTCGAGCCTATTAAATTCTAGCTCGAAATAAGGGGCATGTCTAGGTTGACTCTTTCGTTTTGTTTTTTGCTTAATATCAATATGCGGCTCACACACTTCGACTTTTCAAGTTCAAAACTCGTGAAACTTTCATAGAACTCAAAGGTTGACATGTTGACTCACATGTAAAAAAAAAATTATATAATTTTCTGAAATTTAAGTAGTGTGTTAAATTTTGGCAAGAGTTTTTTGCTTCGATTGTAATCAAGTTAAGTCGGGTCTTGTTCAAGTACTCCGATTTTCTAATCGAGTCAAGCTCAAGCGGAAAAAATAAAACTAGATCAAGTTCAAGTTGAGTTTCGAGCACATAATATACAAGTTGACCTAAACATGACCTTGGCGTGACTCAGACTAGACTTGAGATACGTCTTGAGTAACTATTAGATTAAGATATGGATAAATGCGTTGGAAGTCCTAAGACTTGTCACGAAAGTGCAATTAAATCCTAAAACTTTCAAAAAGTGAAATTAAGTCCCAAAACCCTTTAGAAAGTGTAATTGAGTCCTAGAACTTTCAAAAAATGCAATCAAATCCTAAAACTTGTCAAATTGGTGGAATCAAGTCCTTCCATTAATTGCATTTTTGAAAGTTTTAGGATTCGATTGCACTTTCGTGACAAGTTTTAGGACTTGATTGCATTTTTTTGGAATTTTTATGACTCATTTGCACTTTTGTGACAAGTTTAATGATTTGATGGCACTTTTGAAAGTTGTAGGACTCAATTGCACTTTCATGACAAGTTTAGGACTTTCAGTGCACTTATCCCATGAAGATAACTTGAAAAAGAAGTCATTGCCTAAACTAGCGCTTTTTTTTTTTGTCATAAAACTACTACTTATGAAGCGAACTAGTAATGTCAAGTTTCCACCCTGTTATATAACATTTAATCGGAAAATAAAACTCGAACATGCAAAATTGCTTAGACCATTTTGTTTCTAATCGATTTACGAAAACGAATAGTTATTGAGCTTTCCTTGCATTTGAAAATGAAGTCATACTCTTATTTGGCAACCAAAAACGTATGTTCTTCTTTAAAGTTGAGGACTGAATTGAATTGGTATTAGAATTCAGTACAAAGGTTTAGAACAAAATCGGCAAAATCAAAAGTTTAGGACTGAATTGTCATCCATACAATAGATTCAAGACTGATTGGACAAATTCTCTGAGCTTTTATGTGATGAAAAATCCAACTTTCTAGAGACTGGACGCCACGACCGGTGATGTTAAGTATTGATTGCGCTTTTTGAGTCGATTAAGACTTGATTGCAATCCATGTAAATCATCTAAAATTGCTTTGTTAATATGCTCTATACGTTTTTTTTATTTTCTTTTTGGTCAAAAATATGCTCCATACGTTCGAAAGGCAAGTTTTGCAAGTTTCGATATTTGATGCCGTGTGAAATTGGTGCACCTCTACTCATCTTTGATATCTTGGGAAAATAAAGTGTTTTAATGTGACCTCAAGACCAGTGATGTCAACAAGACATTTGCGGGTAGATTCGAACATTGCCAGAGATTCGAAGATTTTCATGTGATTAATTCCTAAAATGATGTCCCCGACTCCTATGTTGCTACTTACTTATGTAGTTTCATTTTTAATGGAAAAACTGTCCAAAATTTTTTAAACTTGCTGTACTTTTGTTAATTCAGTCCTAAACATTTTAACCATGTCAATTGAGTTATAAACATTTGCATGTTTTGTTTGAGTCCACCCGACCAATTTTGATCAATAATCATTGACGTGGACGCCTGTTCTACGTGGCGTGGTCGGTGTTGACTTGGATAATTGTTTAATATTTTTTTTATTCTTTTCGTTTCTGGCCAGCCATAGTAAAAAAACGAAAAGAGAAGAAATTATAATAAAAAGTAAAAAAATTAATAAAAAAATTGAAAAATCCATTTAAAATACTTTTAAATATTTTCTATGTCAGCGTGGGCTGTGCCACGTAGGACGGCTAGCGTTCCACGTCAACGATTTTTGGTTAAAATTGGTCGGATAGACTCAATTGGCAAAACATAAAAAGGTTTATGACTCAATTGACACAATTAAAAGGTTTAGGACTGATTTGACAAAAGTACAATAATTTAGGACTTTTTGGACTATTTTCGACTTTCTTAAAATATCCCTAACAATTCATCACGATTTAAGATGATGTAGTTCGAGACATGGGTGGCCAATGATTGACCAAGGAGGCCTACCACCCATGAAACTATATAAGTAGTCCCCATGCCCTATCCATTCTATCTAAGCATCGAGCATTTGCCAAGCTGCAACACCTAACACCTTCTTCTTCTCTCCCTCCCTCCCTCTTCCTTTACTCCCTTTAGCTCCCTCCTTTCCACATCTCTCCATGGCTTCCGTCGAGAGCTTCGCCCATGGAAGCAAGCCCCGCGAGGAAGCCACCGAGCTAGAGATACCAGAAGTCGACGGGGCGCTCCTCCGAGAAATACTCGAGGAGCTCGACAAGGACAACATAGCCATGGGCAGTGGCAGTGGCAGTGGCTGTGGCAGGGGGGAGTACGTCGTGCAGCCACTGGAGGTTCACCATCACCCTAGCCCCGCTGTGGAAGCCCCGAGCTCCGAGCAGGAACGCGTCCTGGTCCAAGACCTGGATTGGCTCGAGGACCTGGTGCTACCAGGTGAAGAAGTGAAGATGGGTTGGTATGGGGATGAGGTGGTTGGGGCCATGGAGTTTCACTATGTTGTGGAAGATGGTAATTGGGAGTTCTACGATAGGATTGCCTCTGAGGACATGGGTTACGGTTGCTTGTGGGAAAACAGTTAAAGAAACATCGCCAAATGGGTCTTTGCTGGAACAGCACCGGTCATAGGATCCTAGGAATGTTGTTGTGGGACTTAAAACTCATGCCAAAAGTTCTATCTTCTCTCCCCTTTTTCCATGATGTTGCCCAACTCGTCGTACCTGGCTTAGCCTAAGTGTGGCGATTCCAGTTATTCTACTCCAATTATCTTTTGACCCGTTTCTTTGTTATCTTGTGTCGAGCGTGAAGTAGCGTATATTTGGAGAATCAACCATTTATGTATCCAACTAATCGTGGATACGGCCAGTCTTAGTACTAAGTTTAGCTGAGCCGCTTCGGGCTTTCGACAGAGCAATCCAAACTAGGAACTTGCGGTTTAGCAATCAGACAGGTGGCATAGAACGGATCTCATTCATTCAATCAAATCAACAAGAACCAACAAGAACCAAACAATCAAGCATATAAGCAAAAGCATGTAAAAGTACAAAATTTCACACGAGCAAGTAATTATTTTTCTCTAATTTCTTTTCGCTTCCTTTGGAAACACCAGTACCCTCGCCTCATGATATATCCTAGTTATAATACTTGGGCGCAATCAATTAAATTGTTCCTTCGTGATCTCGGGTGTAGGGTTGACATCAGGCTAGGGGCAAAAATAAGAGCAATGTTCCTACGACTCTTACTTCATATCGTATTCTCTTTCTGTCGAGAATCGACGTTGCACAAGCCACGGAGAGACGATGCAAGACACGAGCAATTCTCCGTTGAGTCTGCAATAATCGAAGTTCGAGTTGCAGCTGTCTCCATGCTTTCGGTTTCCTTGTTCACAATAAACTTGGCTATGAAAAAACCAATCGTATCAAGAGGAGCAGACGGGTCGAATCTCTGGACAAGTTCTTCTTCCCCTGGTTTTAGCCACTCCCTGCAGACAAGCACCGTAAGCATTGCTAACAATGATTGTAGGACATACATAAAGGCTAATGTGTGATAATTAACCAGCTTACTGTTTGCATTGCCAAAAGTAAAACTTCAGCAAGCGACATTTATGAAAAGGTAGAAATGAAAAAAGCATGAGAGATTAGAAGCACAAAGACTCTACCAATGTCCTGTTAATTCAACGGATCAACCTAAGATCAGCTACAAGATCTACAGTCTTGCCTAAGTGTACCTTACAATCTCATTCTTTAACAGAACATGATATGTCAACCATCTCGGAAATAGGATCTGGAAGTACTTTATAAAAGGATATCGTTGGACAAAAGTACATACTCGATATATCCATCGGAATATTCAAAAGAACCAACAAGGCCTGGACCTCCAACTCTTGGATGCTGAAAAGAACACAAATGCAGGGTACCCATGAGAACTTTTGTTCTTTTTTCTCTCTTACTACAACTACGATGAAATAGTGGCCAAATAATTATGCATCTCAAAACTTTAACAGCACCATTTAACCTGAGGGACTAGAGAGAGGAACTTGTAAGTGTCCAAAGCATACCGGACCAGTGCTTCATTTTCACCGGGATTAATTGTACACCTAGCAAACCAGAAATAAACACCATGGTAAATTTCACAGATGTTTGAGGCAAAAGATTTAGAGCAATAGGAATTTCACACAGCAATAACTCGACTTGGTGGCATTGAATTAATGATAGAAGCAGCAGATATGTAAGCTCGTTATATGACAAGATCACGCAAGTGCTTAGATGCACGAGTTTTCAAGACCTAGAAATAATAAAGGACCAGATTAAGCAGATGACACTTCACGATCAATAGCGATGACTTAGCATGCATGTAAAACATGCAACCTGACATGGTTATGTAATTCTTGAGGTATGAATTATGCCCCAGAATAACCGAAAAAAAAAATGCTAAGTAGTCAAACTTGGCAGCTGTTGTAAGAGGTACATGCTATTATCTAGGCAAATGCTTTTTTAAGCCTGCTTGTGCAACATGCCACTGCACAGCACCACACCTTTGTAATGTGAGATCAAGTGCAATTGCAGATTTCTCAGATGGATGGGCAATGAAATGCTCAGTGCACATTAGAAAGTAAAGATCAGTCAGATAACTGCTTAGAATGCATTTACTGTACATAAGGTTGCACATTGCATTGACGGCAAGCATATATTGTCTCAAAAATGATACTGCAGAACTTGCAGAGAGTAGATTGTGCATACTAACGTTGAGTATACAATAACTCCACCAGGGCGCACTAACTGAACAGCCTGATCAAACATTCGTCTTTGATACTTTGCATGGTTTCTTAAAGATTCTATTGTTTCCTGGAGAAAAGAACAGAGCAACATTATAAGCAAAGAATGCAACCAGAACAAACTGGACTCCATTCATCATTGAAATTGCTATTGAAACTAATATGTTATCACATCTTCCATGGTGGAAGAAACACCCTTTCAGAAAACAAGATCAACTAAAAGCTTTCTCAAAGAGGATAAAGGTTCATGGACAAGATATGCAAGATAGCAATTACTTCTTGGAGAAGGAAATCTTTCTTATGTTATAGAGTAGAGCTGATCTTATTCTTGGTCCCGAACCTAGTGATGTGGAAAATGGTGGATCTGTACACGGGCCACACTGACTACTTGGTCGTCCTCAATTCTAGGAATTTCGACAGCAAAATAGCAACTAAACTTAGGGAATGAAATCAACAAACTAACATCAAGTTAGTCAATCCATCTAATGTCTAACCTCTCCAGAAAATAATCTGGGTCTCAGGCCTAGAGCAGAACATGGAGCATCAAGAAGAACTCGATCAAAGCTGTGAGGTAGAAAACCTTTGGAATTCTCCACCCTAGTGCCCTTGCACTGGTTCCTTCCGGGCCCATTCCTCATTCTTCTCATACTCTTCCTCACTTCAGCTCGGCTTGCGTAAGTGCTCTCCCTGCTTTTCTCATTTCTAACTATAACATTCACAACATCAGAGATCAGTGCTTTGTTAATTACAACTTGAAATATAATTAAAGAAGAAAAGTGAATGCATATCACATGCATCGGAGGGAAGTTAAGAAGTACAAGCTACAGTAGGAATATACAGATTTGACATCTCAAAATTATAAGAAGAGACAGATATTCGCTCAATTCCTGGGAGAATGTAGTCAATAGAACTAGTCCTAGGATCTTACATGGCTCAAAGAGACAAAAAGATGGGCAGCAAAAATTTGAAGAACCAAAGTCAAAGCTAGGCTCAATAAGATCCGAGAAACAAAGAACTGAACTCTTTCTTTTTGAGTGAAAGCAATTCTGGATCAGGAATCAAGTAGGAAGTATGTGTTAGAAGGCAACGTCCATTTGTTTACATGATATCAGGCAATCTCGAGAGAAATCCCTGCTACAATGTCTTGACATCTCAAACATTACGAAGAAAATCCCTCAAACCTAGACAGCTCAGATGAGGAAACCACACTATTCCACAAGTCCGTTATATCGAGCAACATGAAGTTTTATGTGAAATGAGGACGTAGGCCATTCCGCCACAATTAAAGGACAGAATTCCAGCCTGTAATATCCAGACTTAGTATAGAGAAAATACGCATCCAGCATAGCTCCTTTGCTTAAGGTTCAGCTCCAAGAACTTCTAATACACTTGAAATCCTCAGAAAATCTATTCGTTCCAACAAATGCACTCAAAGAACCTTAGTTCATTTATATTCAACACGAGTCACTGAAATTTTCAGAGTACATCCCATTTAGTACATCCAAACTCAATCGTCAAACCCCGAAATTCAGACTCTGACCACCTCACCTTTTGGGAAAAGTTGGTAATCCGCCCTCAATGCAATGATCATACAAAGTGTCATCTGATATTATTTGAGACATAATAGAATTCATACAGTAGAATGTTGACTAAAGTGGAAAGCAGGATCTACCTACCATTGACATTGCAAACATTCCTCATACTAAGTCCAGCAATATCATCTGCTTGCACCTTTTCTATCTGAGATTCCGCTGTGCTGGAGTTATGGTTTGTAGCATCACTTTTACAACTGTCACCAGAACTGGATGTGATGGCAGCACTGAGTTCATGACTTTTGCAAACAGATTTAAGAGCATCCAACTTATACGTGGTTATACAATTCAAGCCCAATTCAGCAGCCAATTTCTGAACATCCAGCACCTAGAATCAATTGCAGAGAACTTAGCAATGACAATAATGTGAACAAAAACCGTCAAACGTGACAAATATGCTTAGCACGGTCAATCCAGGAACAGCTACCGCTCTGAACATGAATCATGATATGTCAAAATTGAAGTTACTGAAACATGGATCTCTCGCACGTTGCAATTTGATAAGTTTTGTCTAGTGATGCAACATAATCCACGAGTTTTGTCTAACAAATTAAGCTTTTAAATGAATTTACCGTGGTTTCACATGATTTTCAATCTACAAAGCCACATACTTTCTTCAGTGCAAGAAGACTCCACACTTGTTCTATTAATTAACAAATGAGTCAAATTCAAGGATGCTACATACAATCTTATGAGAGCAAATATTCCATATAAACAATTTTATCTTCTCTAGCTGTCTTTTCTTACTGGACACTCTTTTATGGAGACATATCTAGTACTCTTTTAAAGGCATCATGCAGGCAGATTAGCAGGAAGAATTCGAACCTTATTATGAGACCTATCAGCTGCAACAATCTCTCCTTCATCTTTCATAAGAATTGCAATTGCAGTGGTTTTTCCTCCCGGTGCCGCACACATATCTAGAATCCTTTCACCCTTTTGAGGATCTACAAGCTACAATATTTCAGATGCATGTACATGGTATAACAAATATCCTTGAAACAAAATAATGCCAATCAAGTAGCACTATCTACTAATCTTTAACTGGTCCGTTTCTATTTATCAAAAGTAGCTCATGCGAAATAAAGTTACCTAGGGCATGGGCGGTGACGACACTTGGCAGGTTTTGAAGAAATATCTCCCCCCGGAGCACACCTGGAGACCAAAAAAGGAAGAAGTTATAGGAGCTTTCGAGCTTTATGAACACAATGTCCAGAACAATGAGCTTTATGAAGAAATTAAGTCTGTCAAGCAAGATCAAATGTATATAAGATAATAGTTGATTGGTTACTGAAAGTTGAGAAATAAACCCTTCCTTGTCAGGTAGATTTTTACATACAGGTGTTAATACAGGTTTTGATGACCAGAATGAGATATTACGTGTGAGAAAAACCATGCCACCACATAAGTTATCTTTTGTTAGTCAACCCAGAGAATTATATAAGAATATGGAATTACAGATTTGGTAAACACCATGCAAAGAAGAATGCTTCCAAAATCAGCCATTCATTGTGTAACCCTCCACGGCTCCACACTTTATCAATTTTCTGTATCTTGATCCATCAGCTTACATATCAATTATTACAACTAATTTATTCAGGAAATGGATATCTAAGCACTCGATGCAATAACAGCCAAGTAGCTTTATTCTTGAAGACTTGTCCTACCAAAGCAACATAATCGACAAACTGATGTCTCAAGAAAAGGGACTTTAACCATCTTCAATCCCAGTGCCAATAACAGAAAATACAGGCAAAAAACAGTTGGAATCATAGGTATCAGTTGGAAAGGGGTCACAACATCTTTTAGCAGATGACTGGACTAGTTCGACTGAAAATAACTGAAAAAGGATGCAGGAGTCAAAGCAATTTTTTGACAAGCAACTTATGGAAAAGGAAGAAACAAAAACTGTCGTCCTTCTGCAGTAATGTATACATGGAACATGTACATTAGTGTCATATGCCCAAGGAGGAGAATTGAAGAATACCATTAAAAGAAGGCAGTCTGTAGACTTGATTTGTCATATCAACAGCTACTCCCTCAGAGGCGCGGAAGATGCCTGCCCTTGACATCATCGCTATTCCTTGGCCAATATACATGCCATTTCTTTCATTATAGAGAGGATCTGCAATCATAAATAAGTGCATGACTAACAATCCCAGACATAGCAAAATCAGATAATCACAAGTTCGACAAGTATATTCAATCCATGCAAAGAGAGGCAGAATATGCACCGCTCCCTGTCAGGTGAGAAAGATTTCACTATATACTTGAGCATAAACCGCATCCTCCTTCTCTGGGTGGCAGACAATAGGTTTAGCACTTGACCCCCTTGACAAGTCATGTAATGTAAAGCTGTTTTCTTTCAAAGTAAGTGGCCCATTTATGAAAGAGTACACTGAGACAGAAAACGCACGATGAAGATGAGTACAGATGCACTGCCCAGACGCCTTCCTTACATTCTGATTCTGACTAAAATTATATCCATGCTTAGCTCGGATATTTTCCCAAACTAAAGTAGGGACACCTTTAAAGTATTTAATTGATAGCAACTTAATAACTAATTCATTGTTGGACTAGATTGAAGGATAAAGTAGAGGTGGAAAATGGAAAAATAAATTTAGTTCCCAACGAGCCCCTCCCTCATCTATTTCTCGCCATTTGCCATTATGAGCAGTAGGGTAATTTCTGAGACCAACAAACTCTAGAATGAACAGATACTACTAGGTAATAAGCTACTAATATCAATTCAAGCAATCTGCAAATAGTCAATAAACAAGATACAACATAAAAGTATCAGACTATATTCGACTATATTCTTAATAAGTCTAGACCTTGATTATCTATTCTATTTCAGAAAAATTTATTCTCGTAAGAAACAAGGGATACTTATATTCTTAAACTTCTAGTTTGTATATGCAGACAACACGTGATATGTGCTAAGGCTAACAAGTAATTGTCTATAAAGACAAAAGTAGATGAGACCAATTCTCCTGCCCTCATGATGAGCAACATTCTCACCCTCACGGAGAGTAACTCTTCTGAGTAATCCACCCACTATCAGGATGTAAAACATGTCTTAGAAACATGCGTTTAAGTCTATATAACATCCAATCCAATTTGTTCTCACGATAATTGCCAATTGACAATATCAGTTAATAAAAAAAATAGCTCCGTGAAAATGTTGATTGAATATTGAAAAAGTCCTACTTGCCTATTTGCATTCCCTGTAGAACAGTCCCACGGGTCATATTAACATTCCATGCACCATCAGGACATGGCTGCTCCACTGCCACAGAAACTGCAACCACATCACCTTTCTCGACATGGGCACTGCAAGCCATTGCACCCGGAACATACACCTAAACGTACACTACCATGAGGAAACAAATTAAGAATCAAGAAGCTGGTATGCTTCCCTTATGAGTGCTTAACAACTTCAGGAAAGAGTACCTGAGCACCCCGGAGCACAGCCTCTGCACATTTCCTACTGACAATGACTTCCTTTGGAGGTTTGTCGAAAGCATAACCATAGTCAATATCATGTGGTCCTGACCCTCTGAAGAAGACTACATAATCTAAGCCAGGTATGTTGCATTTAAAAATCAAACTATCTGGTAAACCTTGTTTTTTCAGATCAACCGTATCTCCTCCTAAGGACCCCAAGACTTTCTTACACTGTTCTTCCGGACATTTATCATCATTGGCATTAGTTAATGCGCCATTTTGCTGAGGAGGCTTATCAGAATCAACGACAGTATGAGTTCCTTGCAAACTCATGTCGTCGGTGGAGTCTTCAAGACCTGCGTCCTCAGCAATGGCATGCAACTTCTCAATGACAGCATCAATTGTCGACTTGAGTGTATTCACACGGATGCATGAATAGCATGACGGACGCCTGATTAAGGGAAACGAAAATGTAAAAGCAAGCTCCAGAAAATAAAAAAACCAGCATCACATAACGTCCACATGTAAAAATATGCAGCTCCTAACAGCGTAGATGGTACATTGTGTTAATTGCATGTGATGCAGTCAAAATAAGAAATCAAAACTTCTCAAGCATCCATAGCCCATTTTCCATCAACTTTCAAGGTGGATAGTCACAATTCGCTCGATTGGAACAGTGAACGCCGAAGGATAATCTTACTAAGAGAAAACGAAAACGAAAGGAGTGAGAAGCTTGAGCTCAAAGCTTACGTTAGAGCTGTGGAAATGCGAGCGAAGTGCTCGGCTCCATAAGCCTTGATGAAGTACTCTTCCACTTGAGGGTTCCATTTCAGCACGGGGTTGAAGGAGTACCGCTCTGACTGATCCATCTACACGCAGACAAAGGGGACGCGTCGCGGCAACATCAGATCAAAAACAAGCATGAAGAAACAAGAAAAAAGGGCATTCGGAATCAGGAACAGAAATATAGACCAGAGAGGCAGGGTTTTGGGAAGTGAACAGGGGGCGCCCGCGAAGGTTTTGCAACAAGCGCCTCGCTTTACTGTGCATTCACAGAGAAATTCTCAGCGCGTAGAGAAGAGACGTGCGAGCTGGAAGACGAAGGATTGACGGCGACCGGGGGGTAATTGCGATTTACGAGCGCGCCCGCGAAATGTTCGACGAAATGTCCGAAAGCCCATGACCAGGAACCTTGGGCTCGACGGCCAAAGGGAAATGGATTTTGACCAGCTCTTGATGGGTCGGGCCTCTCATCAGTGATTTTTCGTTCTTAACATGGTTTTTTTACCCCTCTCATGGGGATATTCTACCGATGTGCGGACTAACCGGCGCACAAAATCCGTGGCTCTGCGGACATTTACCAATGGTGATTCTTGCGGGGTTCGGGTTTAATTTTGGGATCGAAAAATGCTTGCAAGTGAGCGGGCTCGAGCGATTGTAATCTCATTTTTGCCGATTATAGTGTAACCGTCTCGTCAATCTTTTCCCCGCGGCGTAATCACACCGGCGAACCACATAAGTCCACTATGCATGGGATTTATCTCTGGAATTTACTTCTTACTCGGGACGTTTCACTTTCGCCTGTTCACGCTTCCGCGCTCTTCGAAATAATTTGCTAACCCAAATATTCCTTTGAAAATTGTTTATCCAACCGATTCAAGCTCGATGTGGAAATATAGGACTAGAACTTGGGGGGCTCATTAGAAATATTAAAGGGGATCGGGTTGCTGATTTTGCCCGTAATTAGGTGAAGGGAATTTTGAAGTGTCTATTTGGATCCGAATCACCTAACATTGGGATTTCTGTGACATGAGTAACATTACTCAAATCAGGCTGTTCATTTTCATTTGGACGGCCAAGAATGGGCCACGCCATTTGTTGAGGGGGGGAGGGAAAAAAATTGGGCGGAAATTTTTTTGGGGTTTGAAAAATTTTGAATCCCAACCCTCTCTCAAATCAGGCCGTTCAATTTTCATTTGGATGGCCTAATTTGAGTAATATTACCCATGTCACAGAAACCCCAATGTTAGGTGATCCGCTTTCTGTTTAGAAACGTACCTTGCAAGATATGAATCAATAAAGATTGTGAAGGATCCTTCGTTAGTTCTTGGACAGAAATTATAAATGACAAGAAAATTGAAGGTGCAAACATCGGACACAATCCTCATCGGTGATGCAAAAGGTACTTGGAAATGTAAAGTTTGATGAAAGTAAAGATGAACAGCGTGTTCTTTTCACCCACCCATGGGTGGCTCAGTTGGTTAGGGCGCACTTGGGATTGTGTGGTTAGGCGCACTGGTTCTAGGTTCGATTCCCCAGCTGAGCACCTGCGATTTAAGTGGGGGGCCATGGCGGTGGGTTGCTGTGCTAGTCTCTCCCGATGAATAGTCGAGGTGCACGCAAGCTGGCCCGGACACCTCGGTTATCAAAAAAAAAAAAAAAACAGCGTGTTCTTTTCTTTTCTTTTTTTCTTTCGGATGGATTGGCGGTGCTTTGTGCAAATTACGATCTACAATCAACGGTTAAGTAAACAGAAAATGAGAGAAAATAAACATGCGCCACATAACTCATATTCTTCAGCAACACTCGTGTACCATTGGTCACAACATGCGAGATCGTCGCCTCCACTTCTTTGACGGTCACGTCGATGTCATTACTCAGTGGTTACATTCCGTGCTCCTCTTCATCAAACGAGTCGTTCTACTTCATTCGCCGCTCTTCGCACCAACACTTCACCGCTTCTTTTGTTGACATCTCTGTCGACCAAGATTAGGCATTCTTCTTATCGGCTGGTTCCGCTACATAGACCAAACAAGTACTTGTCCAGCACACTATCGTGGAACCCACCTTGCCGGTTTTAGGGTCAACTCAGGGGCTGGCCAATTCTTCTTATGATTTCTTTCCAAGTTTCATGTTCAATTTTCTTTTTTTGGTTTGATCAGCTAAAAGATTTCATAAGCTTCTCTTTCTTTTCCGACCTTGCATGAAAATGAGACCATCATAGTGTAACTCTTCGAATCAGCAAAATAACCATCACATTCCAAGAAAAAGAGAGAACTCCGGGTTAGTCGCAATTCGATACCAGTTTGGTCCCGGTTCTACCCAAGAACTGACAAGGCCGGTTATGGGGAACCTTGTCCCTAACAAAAAAAAAAGAAGAAACTCGTCGCTGATATTTATATATATATACGATAATTTTATTGTGTATATATAAAAATATATATTTAATGTATAACATATTCCAATGTGTTGGAATTCTCTATTTTTTTTAGAAATGACGTGTTGACGTGTCGTGTTAGTGTCGGTGCTACTTAGGAGACAAGTGACCTGATTGAAAATAATCGAAAGGATACAAATGCTTTTAAGACCATGAAAATGGTCAAGGCCACAGTTAAGGTTGAGAGCATCATCTTATGCGAATATGTGGCTAAAAATGAGTTCGATGAGCAGATTTGTAAGAGTGAGATACCAAGCTGGAAGGTAAATTACATAATCCTCTTCGGTATTGTTGTCATCAGGATTTACTCTTATTCTTAAGAGCTGGTAGGTTTATAAATCAATGAATCATTTTTTCCCACAAAAACGAATTCAAATGCGGATGAAACAGAACATTGAATTCAAACACAAAAATAGGTCCTTCGCGGCACTTGAAGAATATAGATGACGAGTGTCAATTATCACGAATTATGCAAGAAAACAACCTCCGGATGAAACTTTTGGGTACTGTCTGGGTCGATCCATCCGCTTGACCGACCATATCTGCATCGTTTTACGCCATTTTCGGATGGTCCTCAAGGTTTACTGCAGAATGTTTTGAACGTAGATTCAACATGCTTCACAGCGTCAAGCATTGTCATGCTCTGCACTAGCTTGTGTGAATAAATGTTTGTCTGACGGTCGCCACTCAATGTCGCAGCCAATTGAGCCAGCTGGTCTTGAAAGTCAGTAAGTTGTGTTGCCTCCTAGGGCCCTGATTCTCTCAGCTTCCCTGGATGTGGAAAATGAATGACACAAATGACCACCTGAAAACGAGCGAGAAGAACAATGAATGTAAGAAATCGATGATAACAATATTGACTCTAGTTAATTGTCGCTCGAAACAAATTGGAGATCACAAAGAGGCTTTGACGTGGTTTCCGAGTTGAGATCGATCTTAGTTATCTCGTTAGGCAACAAATTACTGACCTAACATCATTCCTAGTGACGATACATATGATGTTTGAGCAGTGCATGTTCACTTGGGCAGTCTGTTCTGGACAACATCGAAGGTGCCCGCCCGCTCATCTTGCTTCGTTAGGAAATTTGGTAGATTGAAATTCTTTTTCACTAATGCCGGGATTGAGGAATGCTCGAACTGGGAGGTAGGATATGGTTCTAAAGGCTCATGCAACACTGCAAGTGAAAATGCGACATTGTCAAGAATGTAACGGAAATGACTAACCCGTAGTGTCACGATCCTTCGATTAATGAATAATTGCCTATCTTCCACTAGAGAGACTATGCATATGAAGGTTACGATCCTACTTAAAGTGGGAAAGTGACAAAAAAACAAAGAGAGTCATAAATTTATTGCTTGTGTGCAAATTCAGTCTTAATTCTTTCAATTATGCCAGTTCAATTATAAATATTTTCATATTCTGCCAGTTGACTCCTTTCGGCCAACCAATTTTATCTTAAAAAATTGCTGACGTGTACGCCAGCCGTCTTACGTAGCAAGGTTGGACGGCCGGTGCTAGTATGGACAACTACTATAATTTTTTTTTTTTAATTTCCATGTTATATATATATATATATATCTTTATTTTTTCTTCTCTTTTTCTTTCCTTTTTTTCCTTCCATTCTCGGTGAGGGTCATCGGTGACAGGTGTGGGCTAGCCACCCTTTCCAACCACAAGCAAGGGCCGGTGACCCTCACCCACTGCTGGCGAGTGCTTCGCGGCCATTGCCTAGTGGCCCACGAGGGTCGCTGGCCCTACCAGACTTGGTAGAAAAAAAAAAGGAAAAGAAAGAAAAAATATAAAATACAAAATCCCAAAAAAATTAAATTTTTTTTAAAAAATCGCGTAAAAATCAACTTTAAAATACAGAAATCGCAAATGCCAAATAAAACCTGCACTAAAGCTTGAGCAATCAAGATGATTGATGTTAGAAATGAAGAAAGAAACATAAATAGAGAAGTGCTAAAAGTTGATGAGTATTATAAGACTTTTAAGCACTGACTATTCAAAGCTCACGTCTAACTTTCGGCAGATTGAGTAGTTCTTCGTTTCGGAGTATGCTTCAGAGCATATACAGAGACTTTCGCATGCTCTCGATTCACTACTGTTGACACCAAATAATAATGAGTTACCGAATGGACTTCGGTATCATCATATCCCGAAAATCGGTAAATCGAGAACAGTAAACTATTCCGTGAAGTTCGGTAAGTTGTCTGTAACATACCAAAATGGCCAGAAGTCTAAACCCGATATTCGGGAAATAAAAGAATAAGGTTATTGATTTTCAAAATTCGGCAAGATTATGGACATACCGAAACTGTAAAAAGTCAGCAGTAAGAGGAATACGAAGTTGAAAAGAATTGCATGATGGCCAAACTAGCCACGTCAGCAAGAAGTTACAAGCAAGAAATCAGGATAGTGAATGCGAACAGTTCACGGTAGTTACTGGAAGAGATTCAAATTCGAAGCCATGTTGACAGTTGAAGATCAAGTTTTGGCAGATAAAACGTGGGCAAATGGGAAGTTATTGAAAGCGCCAAGATTCAAAGTTTGAAAGCAAGAAAAAAACCGACAGACGGTTATGGAATGTTGAAGAATACAAATACTCAGAAGAGAAGAGCAAGAGACAGATCAACACACAACCAAAAACATTCAAGTTTATCTGCACTTTAACTTCCCTGCACTTTCCTTTCCAGCATTTACAGTTTCTGCAACTCGAGCTTACTTTCAAGTCTTCTACTACTTTCATAGGAGTATTGTAATGTAGCCTGAACCTTTGTTGATCTCAAATCCATATTCGATCCATTGATTTCCTACCCATTTCATACATCTCTGTGTTGCTTCGTGTTCTTGCTAAAATTTCTCTTCGAAAGTTGAAACATAGAACCCTCTTAATAAAAACTGAAGACTAAATTTCGGTGAACAATATTTCTTGTTGCAAAAACGAGCGAACATCTTTTTGGCATGCTCGGTGGGACCTGTGTGGTAAGATTAGGAGAAATAGTGAGAACTAGAGGTCAATCAGAAGGAGTACCAGTTGGTAATATAGCAACCCAAATGATGGAGCGCGATCTGAGCATTCGGTTGCTAATGAAGAAGTACCCCATCACAATGCTGATATTCCTCGGCAATTAAACGAAGAACAAGCTCACGCGTTGGCACCTGAGAATACTTTGGTAGCCACGATGAGGAGAATGTTTGAGGAACAGCAGAACGAGCTCACCAACCATATGGTGCGTCATGTCACGGATGTGATAAAACCTATGGTGATCAATGCCATAAACGAGGTAATATCGCGTCCTAGTTCGTCTTCTCAAATTCCTCCCTTTTATGCAAATCCCCCTGGTACAATACCATTTCCACCAGCATCGGGACATCCCAATGTTGGATATAATGGTAGTAGGGGATCGAATCTGCAACCTCCCGTAAGAATTATACCAAGGCCAGAGAATCCTACGATAACAAACCTAGTGAATGGTGTGAGTGGTTACAATTTCCCTCAAACTGGCCCCACTGATGTTAACGTGATCAATCCCATGGTCCCGAATCTACCACCAGTATGGAATATACCTCCACTAGTGAACGTGCCTAATATTGATCCTATGAGACCGCCTACAGCTCAACCATACCCACATGTGGTGAAAAATCCTCTCTACAAGCCACCACCACCCATTAACTTCAATATGGATCAACAAGGAATGAACAGACCTCAGCAGGTTGACCCTAGGGGGCAGGATCCTTGGTTGGGCCAACAGAATTTAAGGCCATAGAACCCAGATAGAGTTGCAGAGTTGGTAATGCAACAATTGGGAGCGGAGAGAGGGACCCCAAGACATGTGTACAGGAAGCCACATCCTGATTGGTTGATAACATCCCATATCCAAGGGGTTTTAAGATGCCAGATTTTGCTGTATTCACAGGTGAGGAAGATCAGTCAACTGTGGAGCATGTAGGTCGTTTTTTAGCACAATGTGGAGGGGCTGGAACAAATGAATATTTAAGGCTAAAGCTATTCCCATTGTCTTTGTCAAAGACAGCATTTACTTGGTATACAAATTTACCAGTAAATTCTATTCAAACATGGGTTGAGAGAGAAAGACAGTTTCATTCTTAGTTTTACCGAACGATACCGAGGTAACAGTAGCCGACTTGGCCAGAATGTACCAGTATGGCACTGAGACGGTAGA
Organism: Lenwebbia sp. NSW1173648; assembly: GCA_029784005.1. Classification (NCBI taxonomy): domain Eukaryota; kingdom Viridiplantae; phylum Streptophyta; class Magnoliopsida; order Myrtales; family Myrtaceae; genus Lenwebbia; species Lenwebbia sp. NSW1173648. The sequence goes on from JARCGZ010000002.1 coordinate 29,161,529, forward strand.
TTAATTTATTGCTCGTTTCAAGAAATTCAGGAATCGATGTTTGACTTCTCTCACCGAGAAGGAATTTACTAATTTGGCGTTCAACGGGTTGAAGTTCAATCTCAAGGAAAGATTTTGAGGGACAAGCTTTTGATGATCTCTTTCAGTTAAATGCTCGGGTTTCTAAGTATGAACATTTGCTGAAGGATAAGGATAAGAAGGCGACAAAGGATAATCAGCAGACAATAGCATTTGCTAAAGGTACCGAATACGGTGACTTCGTTGAAGAAGAGAATGAGATAGCGGTAGCAACTATGGTACTTGAAAAATCGTATGTGTGCCCAGCTCTAAAACTAGCAAGGGTAAGGGATGTGTCCAAGTTTAAAGCCAAGGAAACGAATAATTATTCCTTTGATATCTACAAATTGGATGAGATATTTGACTTATTGTTGAAAGATGGAATGATTAAATTGGCTGAGGGACAGGTAATCCCGTCTAAGGAAGAAACTACGGATAAAAGGTATTGCAAATGGCATCATTCCACGACTCATGATACGGTGAATTGTATTGTTTTTAGAAAGACAATCCAAGAAGCGATTCGCCAAGGCAAGATTAAGTTCGCTGAAGACAAATGCAAGGCTCCAATGGAAGTAGACACAGATCTTTTCCCGAAGATGATCAGTATGGTTAATGTACATGAGTCTACGAGATATGATAATAGACGACTGTGCACCCATTGTCATCAAGAATTAAGTCATCAGGATCGGGAAATTCCCAAGTTCCAGTACATGAGTGGAACAAGGGGAAGATATAGATCGGGATCATTTGTCCGTCGGGTAGGTAGACCACAGATAAAGTCTGAAATCGTAGCGACTGAAAATATTTCGGCGTAATCAAAAAGTCAAGAAGCTCAATCAAGGCAGTCAGCACAAGTGCCTGAGAGGCGGGAGTTTTGTCCCGATTCACTAAGACAAGTTCCTCCAACTCAAGAAGTTGAAACACGAGTTCACGAGGAAAAGGAAACCCCACGAAAACCTGAGAAGAAGAAGAGTTTATGGCAACAATACAAAAAAGAGGATCCCAAAGTAGGATTGCTTGGAGAACCTAGCGGGAAATTTGACTACGTAGTGTACTATGGAGACACGGATGATTGCTCACCTCCGTCATTGCCAATTGAGCCGACTGGTTGGGGGGATGAATTTGATGATCCACCACCATTAATTTCCCAGGAAGTTCAAAAGAAAAAGACAATTAAGGTTCCACACAATCCTCCTGAAGAAAAATGGTCCGTAGCTAAACCGCCAGGGCAAGCATCCTACCGAACTGTTAAAAGACGTTTTCAGCGAATGAAAAGCAGACAGAGGGATTTCGAGAATCGTCGAGACAGAGGAATGCCATAACAGATTCCTCCATTCAGATCTTTTAGTACGAAAGGTAATTGAGTTTGTAAAAGAAATCCTGATGATAAAGAACCTGTCAAACCAGAGAAAAATTCTGTATATGATTCGAGAAGTAGTTCTTACCAAAGTTAATTGTTTGGGAAACCTGTTGAACCTTTTTTCCCTTTATTTTCATGTGAATAATCTTGATGCTCTTGATGAATATCGGTCCACCCTATTGAAGCAAGTCCCGAATCAGCCTCAATGTACTCTACTCCCTCATCGTTCCAAAATGCCAGAACTTGATGAAGAGTTAAAGGTACACATTGATTAGAGTGTATCCAATCTCTTCCATTGGATCCTTGCCTTTGTCTTGGAATTGCCCAAAGTTAATTGTTTGGGAAACCTGTTGAACCTCTTTTCCCTTTTTCACCTAGTGGTAAGAACTACTTCCCGAATCATATACAGAATTTTTCTCTGGTTTGACAGGTTCTTTATCATCAGGATTTCTTTTCCAAACCCAATTACCTTTCGTACTAAAAGATCTGAATAGAGGAATCTGTTATGGCATTCCTCTATCTCGACGATTCTCGAAATCCCTCTGTCTGCTTTTCATTCGCTAAAAACGTCTTTTAACAGTTCGGTAGGATGCTTACCCCGGCGGTTTAGCTACGGACATTTTTCTTCAGGAGGATTGTGTGGAACCTTAATTGTCTTTTTCTTTTGAACTTCCTGGGAAATTGATGGTGGTGGATCATCAAATTCATCCCCATAACCAGTCGGCTCAACTGGCAATGACGGAGGTGAGCAATCATCCGTGTCTCCATAGTACACTACGTAGTCAAATTTCCCGCTAGGTTCTCCAAGCAATCCTACTTTGGGATCCTCTTTTTTGTATTGTTGCCATAAACTCTTCTTCTTCTCAAGTTTTCGTGGGGTTTCCTTTTCCTCGTGAACTCGTGTTTCAACTTCTTGAGTTGGAGGAACTTGTCTTAGTGAATCGGGACAAAACTCCCGCCTCTCAGGCACTTGTGCTGACTGCCTTGATTGAGCTTCTTGACTTTTTGATTACGCCGAAATATTTTCAGTCGCTACGATTTCAGACTTTATCTGTGGTCTACCTACCCGACGGACAAATGATCCCGATCTATATCTTCCCCTTGTTCCACTCATGTACTGGAACTTGGGAATTTCCCGATCCTGATGACCTAATTCTTGATGACAATGGGTGCACAGTCGTCTATTATCATATCTCGTAGACTCATGTACATTAACCATACTGATCATTTTCGGGAAAAGATCTGTGTCTACTTCCATTGGAGCCTTGCATTTGTCTTCAGCGAACTTAATCTTGCCTTGGCGAATCGCTTCTTGGATTGTCTTTCTAAAAACAATACAATTCACCGTATCATGAGTCGTGGAATGATGCCATTTGCAATACCTTTTATCCGTAGTTTCTTCCTTAGACGGGATTACCTGTCCCTCAGCCAATTTAATCATTCCATCTTTCAACAATAAGTCAAATATCTCATCCAATTTGTAGATATCAAAGGAATAATTATTCGTTTCCTTGGCTTTAAACTTGGACACATCCCTTACCCTTGCTGGTTTTAGAGCTGGGCACACATACGATTTTTCAAGTACCATAGTTGCTACCGCTATCTCATTCTCTTCTTCAACGAAGTCACCGTATTCGGTACCTTTAGCAAATGCTATTGTCTGCTGATTATCCTTTGTCGCCTTCTTATCCTTATCCTTCAGCAAATGTTCATACTTAGAAACCCGAGCATTTAATTGAAAGAGATCATCAAAAGCTTGTCCCTCAAAATCTTTCCTTGAGATTGAACTTCAACCCGTTGAACGCCAAATTAGTAAATTCCTTCTCGGTGAGAGAAGTCAAACATCGATTCCTGAATTTCTTGAAACGAGCAATAAATTAATCTACCGTCTCAGTGCCATACTGGTGCATTCTGGCCAAGTCGGCTACTGTTACCTCGGTATCGTTCGGTAAAATTAAGAATGAAACTGTCTTTCTCTCTCAACCCATGTTTGAATAGAATTTACTGGTAAATTTGTATACCAAGTAAATGCTGTCTTTGACAAAGACAATGGGAATAGCCTTAGCCTTAAATATTCATTTGTTCCAGCCTCTCCACATTGTGCTAAAAAACGACCTACATGCTCCACAGTTGACTGATCTTCCTCACCTGTGAATACAGCAAAATCTGGCATCTTAAAACCCCTTGGATATGGGATGTTATCAACCCAATCAGGATGTGGCTTCCTGTACACATGTCTTGGGGTCCCTCTCTCCGCTCCCAATTGTTGCATTACCAACTCTGCAACTCTATCTGGGTTCCATGGCCTTAAATTCTGTTGGCCCAACTAAGGATCCTGCCCCTTAGGGTCAACCTACTGAGGTCTGTTCATTCCTTGTTGATCCATATTGAAGTTAATGGGTGGTGGTGACCTGTAGAGAGGATTTTTCACCACATGTGGGTATGGTTGAGCTGCAGGCGGTCTCATAGGATCAATATTAGGCACGTTCACTAGTGGAGGTATATTCCATACTGGTGGTAGATTCGGGACCATGGGATTGATCACGTTAACATCAGTGGGACCAGTTTGAGGAAAATTGTAACCACTCACACCATTCACTAGGTTTGCTGTCGTAGGATTCTCTGGCCTTGGTATAATTCTTACGGGAGGTTGCAGATTCGATCCCCCACTACCATTATATCCAACATTGGGATGTCCCGATGCTGGTGGAAATGGTATTGTACCAGGGGGATTTGCATAAAAGGGAGGAACTTGAGAAGACGAACTAGGATGCGATATTACCTCGTTTATGGCATTGATCACCATAGGTTTTATCATATCCGTGACATGACGCACCATATGGTTGGTGAGCTCGTTCTGCTGTTCCTCAAACATTCTCCTCATCGTGGCTACCAAAGTATTCTCAAGTGCCAACGCGCGGGCTTGTTCTTCGTTTAATTGCCGAGGAATATCAGCATTGTGATGGGGTACTTCTTTATTAGCAACCGAATGCTCAGATCGCGCTCCATCATCTGGGTTGCTGATATTACCAACTGGTACTCCTTTTGATTGACCTCTGGTTCTCACCATTTCTCCTAATCTTACCACACAGGTCCCACCGAGCATGCCAAAAAGATGTTCGCTCGTTTTTGCAACAAGAAATATCGTTCTCCGAAATTTAGTCTTCGATTTTTATTAAGAGGGTTCTATGTTTCAACTTTCAAAGAGAAATTTTAGCAAGAACACGAAGCAACACAGAGAGGTATGAAATGGGTAGGAAAACAATGGATCGAATATGTATTTGAGATCAACAAAGGTTCAGGCTACATTACAATACTTCTATGAAAGTAGTAGAAGACTTGAAAGTAAGCTCGAGTTGCAGAAACTGTAAATGCTGGAAAGAAAAGTGCAGGGAAGTTAAAGTGCAGATAAACTTGAATGTTTTTGGATGTGTGTTGATCCGTCTCTTGCTCTTCTCTTCTGAGTATTTGTATTCTTCAGCATTCCATAACCGTCTTGGCGGAATGTTTCGAACTTTGAATCTTGGCGCTTTCAATAATTTCCCATTTGCCCACGTTTTATTCGCCAAAACTTGATCTTCAACTGTCAATATGGCTTCGAATTTGAATCTCTTCCAGTAATTACCGTGAACTGTTCACATTCACTATCCTGATTTCTTGCTTGTAACTTCTTGCTGACGTGGCTAGTTTGGCCATCCTGCAGTTCTTTTCAACTTCGTATTCCTCTTACTGATGACTTTTTATAGTTTCGGTATGTCCAGAATCTTGCCGAATTTCGAAAATCAATAACCTTATTTTCTTATTTCCCGAATATCGGGTTTAGACTTCTGGCCATTTCGGTATGTTACAGACAACTTATCGAACTTCACGGAATAGTTTACTGTTCCCGATTTATCGATTTTCGGGATATGATGATACCGAAGTCCATTCGGTAACTCATTGTTATTTGGTGTCAACACTAATCATTCATATCCAAGAGAAATTAGGAACATCAGTTGGTCGCGACATTTTTAGCACTATTATATATTATTGCATATGTTGGTCAACTTAGGAATTTATTACTACATATGATTACCCTCTAATGACAATTTAGAGTTAGGTGATCATATTGATTTCCATTAAGAAAATCAAACTCCACTGGTTCTTATATTTGAACAAAGACAAAACCCCTTTTTTTATTTATTATCATTTTATGCTCATTTATATTTTTGAACGGCAAGATATAATTAACGTAAAAAAAGGACTCTATTATACGTCAAGGACAACGACCACATTGATTGGGTTTCAATGACCAAATCCACTCAAATTAATGACGAATAGATCGTATCTTTCTTTGCTAACCGTCTCCCATATATTAAGCAATTCATCTCTCTCTCTTCCTTTGATTGTTCTTCAGCGTGCTAAAGGAAGATGCGTGCCACCACAACCGACTCCACTTTCTCTGCTAACCATGCGATACTTTAGCAATTAATCTCTCTCTCTCTCTTTGTGCTAACCGTTTCTTTATATAAGCAATACTTTTGTTCCTTCAGGGTCACACACATGTTCAGAAGAATTCTCTCTTGATGCTTCTCTCCCCTTCTTCCGTCTCCAGCCACCACCAGCACAGCAGCTCCTCCTCTACCTCTCGTGCCGTCACTCATTCCTTTCTTTCTTCTCACTTCTCCTATGGCCGCTTCGAGTTTGGGAATCACTTCATTAACGGAAGCTCTAGATCACTGGACATTGTTCATCCTTCTCCGGCCATCACCAGCAAATGCCGGACTCGAGAAGAACACAAATGGTTTGACAATTATAACCTTTACACTCGACGTCCGTGGAGTTCTAGAATGTGTGTGCTCTTTCTCTGCTTGTCTGGACAACCAAAACTCAAAAACAGAGGAGGAGCTGCTGTGCTGGTGGTGGCTAGAGAAGGAAGAAGGGGAGAGAAGCATCAAGAGAGAATTCTTCTGAACGTGTGTGTGACCCTGAAGGAACAAAAGTATTGCTTATATAAAGAAGACTTTAGCACAGAGAGAGAGAGATTAATTGCTAAAGTATCGCACAGATGACTTGCACAGTTAGCAGAGAAAGCGGAGTCAGTTGTGGTGGCACGCCCTTTAGCACGCTAAAGAAAAATCAAAGGAAGAGAGAGATGAATTGCTTAATATATGGGAGACAGTTAGCATAGAAAGATACGATCTATTCATCATTAATTTGAGTGGATTTGGTCATTGAAACCCAATCAATGTGATCGTTGTTGTCGCGACCTAAAAATCGGATTTTCCAATCTTAGGTTAATGGATTACCAAATTAATTAATTAGATTAATTAACTTAGCTCAAACTCTATTAAGTTCTACCAAATCGTGACTTTATGGTTCAAGTGATCATTAGGCAAAAGATTTTAATTTTTGGAGCCGCCACTAATCATTTTGGGTAAGTTGATTAGACAACTAAATAAAGTATCGGAAGAAATACTTTATTCCTACGAACCAGAGATCAATGAGTTCAGGGACTTGGTTACGCTAATATTTCTATTAACGCTCTTTCGGTACCAATTTCATGAAAATGTTTAATTTGGCAATTTTTTTATGAATTCTGACTTAAGCTCAAAAATGCATTTTTTGGGTTTTCTTTTTGTGATTTTTTTTTTATGATTTACGAAGTATTAAAAAATGAATTGGTTTGTGATTATCTTAAAAATTTTGGATGTTGATTTTGAATTAATCCCCAAAACGATTTTTATTCAAAAGACGCAATCCATTAGATAGGATTTTTATCTTTCTAAAGATGATGAGATGTGCTTTTTAAGAAACCATATCTTGCTATATCTTTTTTTTTTTCTGACATTTTGTGAAATGAATTAAAGATGTGATTTTTTTTTTTAAGATTTTCGGATTTTCTGGATTTTTTTTGTAATTTTCGGTTTTTATGGATGAACTTAAATTCAAATTGCAAATCTTTTAGTTGAAAGATAATAACCATTGTTTCTTTCGAATTAAGTTTCGATCTGAAGCTTGATAGATCGACCCTAAAAATTCGAAATACTCGCTATGAAAATAATTCTATCTAAAGCCTGATAGATAGATTTATTCCCATGTGTGCGGTTGCGAATTAGGAAATTTTCCTAATTGATGACATTTTGAAAAGATTTTGATATCTTGAGTATCTTGGATATATTCAAAAGACTTTTTTTTTAATTCACCCGATTATCATCAAAACTCCAAAAACATCACAATTTTCAAATTAGGCAAGTAAAAGGTATATCGCAAGATTTATTCAGAATTTTCTGTTTCTAAACTTAACGTGCAAATCCTCCGATCAAGGCAAATATTCAATCTTGCAAAACAATCTCCTAGATATGCAATCCTTACTTTTTCAAGCACATAATTTCCGAATCAAAGATATGCTGCCAATTTTTAGACAATCTAATTGGATAATATACTTGAACGTGTAAAATATGGCATCATTCAAATACAGAACATGCAGTCGAAGCACTAAATCAGGCAAAAACGAGCAACATAATCTTCGGAATATCAAACCAAGAGATAATACCTAAATTGCAGCTCAAGCCTTGCACTTTTGGACTGGTTCAGCGGGAATCTCGTTCGGCTTAGCTCGGCTACGGGACCGAACTGCACCACCAAGGCAGATCGGCTTCACAGGAACGGTTGGACTGATGGCGCTTGAAGGAAGGTTGAGCAGTAGATTCTCGGGCCTTATAGCATAGTAAGGGAGCTTCAAATCACCGAACAGCGAAGGACAAATAGCAAGTCTGCTTGTTGTCCTTTTCGGTGAAAGAGGACCGCAAAAGTCCAACAGGTACAGCAGGGGAACTAAGCAGGACCAGCAGGGGAGTGGGTGGAGCAGCAGTGTAGAAGAAGAGACGAAAAAGGAACAGTGAGAATTCCCAGAACAAGTTCCGGTCAAAGGAGCTCCTGCCTCTCTTTTTTTTTTTGTTTTTGAGAACTCTCTCTTCTTTTTGCTCTCAAACTCTCTCTTTTCACTTGTGTTCTTCCCCCCACTTGTGTCAGACCCTTTTCTCTCTCTATCTCACCTTTTTATCTCTCGAAAGGAGAAATGCCGAGATGACGATCGTATCTCTTTGAATTGGCTTCGGAAGATATTCTGAGGTAACTAAATAGATCACCCGACTCCGAAAATCAATTTCGGTTTTCACATAATCTTTTACTTTCCTTCGAGTGTGATCTTTTTTCAAACCGCAAATCTGATCGAATCCCCTTTGATTATATATTTTCCTTCTCTAACTGCCTCCGCCCATTTCCCTCTTGATTCACGCCCTTCTTGACTTGGTCAAATATCGCCAAGGATTTCACAGCAGAACGTGATCTTTGGGGGGTGGATCATCGGCTTAATCCGAATTGAATCAAGTTCATCCAACGTCGGTCCGACTCAAATGCAACTGTAAACGCATGCTAAAATAAATATGAAAGCTAATTTAATTATTTTTGTTAGAGACTGAAGTTAGTCTTCAATTTTATTTATACATATTTTTTAAAGCAGTTTATAATAAAATAACAACCAAAATTTAGTTGTCAACAGTTGTCCTTGACGTCTCGTTGGTGACTTTCACCGCATCAATGAATCGCTAGGCTTTCTTATCGTGTGGACAAGGACCAGGAGCTGGACAAGGACGAGGAGGGCACGATAAGAAAGCTCAACGATTCATTGATGCGATGAAAGTGATGCAATGAAAGTCACCAACGAGCGCAAAAAAAAAACAAAATACAAATGATGAAATTAACTTACAAAATGAAAGCTAAATTAGAGTTCCCCAGAAACTCAAACCAAACCCATCAGTACCCATTTCTTTCTTCAAGCATCATCCTCCATTGGGGTGAACCTTCTCCAAAACCCTAACTCGTAAATCTGGATCCTCTATTTGATGCACTTGAAGCAGTTCATAATAATCTTCTTTATTTAGTCCTTCATCATCCATTAATCATGGATGCGATAATTAAAAAGTGTTTACTCAAAAGTGTTGAAATAATAACAAAATAAGCCACTAACAGTATCCAATTGATCACCGAGGCAAAATGTTGTTCCATATTTTTTTCTTTCTTTATAGGCCACACTGAATTCGCTCCAAGGATATGCGAGGAGTTTCTTTCTTAGCTTACATAATTCCATAAAAATCATTTTAAGTTATTGTGGGATCCACTCTTTTAAGAATTTGTGGCTCACAACATGTTGCTATTCTCACTGTCACAAAAAAACTTTTATGTTAGCAAAGTCCGTATAAGTGATACCTATTATCTATCGAATCTTGACCTAACCTAATTATATTACAGAAAAATGGACAAATCTTTATCTTTGAAAATCTTGTGCTTCATGCGAAGTCCAATCGCTTATGTTCAAACCGAAAAAAAAATAAAAAAATCGCCAGATAGTTTATTATAAGCTGTGGCAATATGGGACACTTATGTTCATGCAAGGTTCACAAAAGTCGCGCGATAGCACTATTCCGAAACGAACCACAGCAAATTCCTGCACGCGCCCATGGTAAAGGAAAGACATGGTCCGTCGTCACCGGCGCCGTGCGTTAAGCTAAGCGGAGATCCTTCCAAGGATCGTGTTCAGAAAGGTTATGTTCCGGTGTTGGTCAGGAAGGACGCGGCAACAATGGAGAGATTGCACGTACCGACCAAGTTGGCGGGTCATTCGTTCGTCACGGCTCTGCTCAAGCTCTCGGCGAACGAGTTTGGGTACGAGCAGTGAGGTTTGCTGAGAATCCCTTACGACCCCGATTGTTTCAAGCAGATGATAAGGAGGATATCGAAGAAGAAGTGAGAGCCCAGGTTATGTCATCCTGTACTTAACAAAGAGATATATCACCCATTTAGTTAGTGTCCTACTGAGAGGAGGAAAACCCTAGCAATAAGGAGAAGCTAGTTTTTCATAAATCATGATCAAAATGGTTTACATTCTCCACATGGTGTTCACTTCTAGAAAAGCTCTAAGAGTTGTTGAGTCGCTGAGATCTTTTTACCTGGAAATTATTGTCGTGAGTTACCTGGAAAATGATGTAGTGCTGGCAAGAAAATTTACATATCAGAGTGTAGTTTTCGGCTCATATACTCTTAATGAACTTCTCCCCCTTCACTAACTTGATTTAGTTTTCTCTTAGTTTGACGGATCTCATTATATCAGTTAATATGAAACTCTAATCCTAGAGTTTAATCATGATATTCGTTAATCAAAACACTCTAGGCCTCAAGGAAACTTTAAATGAGTTTAAATAGACTCAACTTAGAATAATCCTCCAAGCATAAAAATAATTTATTTGAAAGCGATCCATTGTAGCACTCAAAAAATGAATGATAAAAAAAATATTTAATCCTCCATAAAAATATCTTTCATTGAAAATTATTTCTAGCTATACAAGTGATCATTTTCAAGAAAATATTTTTCAAACCAAACAAAGCGTTTGTTTGAAGGAAAACTGTTGCCTGAAAATTGTTTTATGACTTTCCAGTATTTGGATGACGGAAAACTAATTGGCCTAAGGAAAAAATTTGCCATGGACTAAAAACAACATGCTTAAATTGGGGGGAAATCACATTTTCCAAACCACCAAACAAATGAAAATTAACTATTTTCCTCGAAAATGATTTCCACAGGAAATATTATACTTTATCATGAAGTTTTTAATCAATCAAACGTACCCTAAGTAGGAGAGCATTAGGGAAAAGCATTTGCATAAATGCAAATAACTTTAGACCAAATGGGTTTCACAAAATGCAAATAGTGTTTGGGTAATCACTATTTACACAAACCTGTAAAGTTCTTTAATATTTTCTTTAAACAAAAAAAGAATGTGGAAGCATAGCAAGCGATGGCCTATCGCCGAGGTCACGCAACTCTAGGCGAAGGCCACTGAGGCAACACCAAGATCGTGCGTCCTCGGGCTTCCCAAATATGCCCCTTTGACGACCGGTGCGACTGTAGGTGAGGGCTACTGAGGTCCCGCGACCCCGAGCGAGCCCATCCACAGCGAGCCAAGACCTCGATGGCTCTCGACCTCGACCTGGGTGATCTCATCCTCGACCACGATGATTGGCAGCCTCGACCTCAGCTCCCTTAGCAACTAGTGAGAGATAGCTAAACTGCGCGATGAAGAAGATGAACAGTGTTTTCCGTTAGGGTAAGACTAGAATACGACAATATCAATGAGGGCAAGATTAGAAGGGGAAAAAAACAGTCATTAAACCACCAAACAACATATATTCCGAAAGTGTTGCAAAGCCCAAGCAAAGGAGGACCTGCCTCGAGTTTTGAGTTTTGCCAATGCTAGCCTTCATTCAAAGTGATCCAATAAATTTTTACCAAACGCCCCAACTTTCATTCAAGAGATTTTAGAGGCCCGAAGTCCTCTCGAGATAATTATTTTCGTTATTCTCTCTCGGTTGGAAAAGACTAGTTCTCAAGTCTGGTTTTTCTTTTAGAATGAAAAAGAAGATAGAAATATCTACTTTTTGTAACAATGGATGATGTGAGAAATAAAACCCAAAGTTTTCGTTGTTTAGTTTGCGGATTGATTTCCATTAATTTGGAAGTAAAATTCTACAAACTTTCTGTTTTTGTTGGCAAAATATAATGTATATTCAGACTATACTTCTTGGGAGTGAGATATTGAGATTTTACATGCATGAAAAGAAACATAACAAATGGCAATGGGCGATGCCATGATGGGTCCTCATGGAAGCTATAAGTTTCAAGAACAATGGCCGAAATATATCTTCAACTTGACGATGACACAGGCGAGAGGATTACTGCCAAATTCCTACGAATCACACGGTATTTTCTATAGTCCAAAGTGGCGTCTCGTTGCGGAGAACCAAATTATAGTGCTTTTGAAGCAGCATCTTGGATATGGTAATTCAATCAGGAGAAGAAGAGCCTAGCTACTTCAAACATTAGCTATCCAAACAAAAAGAAAAAGAGGCAAAAAAGTTCCAAAAAAATTGAAAAAAAAAATAAAATATTATTAAAAATTATCCACGTCAGGGATTTCGGACCAAAATTGGTCTGATTGACTCAATTGAAAAAACGTGAAAAGGTTCAGGACTCTTGGTAAAATTAAAAGGTTTAAGACTAAATTATCAAAAGTGTAATAAGTTTAGAACTTTTCAGAACCATAGCCACACGTGTTTCTTATCCATTTTGAAAACCATCGTGGAGAACGAAAGTTGGTCCACGAACGCTATCATTCCGTAATGAAGTTAGGTGCAATTGGAAGAGATTTTTCGAGTTGGATTAAATCATTTGATGCCGGAGTTGCCTAACCCTTTGATTTTTGCAGGTACCATGGAGACACAACTAGCATGGGATGCCAATTACGACCCTTTCGAAAATTGTCGCTGTTAAGAAACTTTTTAAGTGTTCTCGTGTGGACATAGCCCCGAACTTTTGGACCTCGTATTGCCTAGGATGTGTGATTTAGAAAGGTAGCGCGTAACAAAAGACCGATTAAAAATAGTAGAAAAGGGAGGAGGGAAAGACGCACCAAGACTTGGCAATAATAATAAAAACCTAACTAAAGAAATGTATTACCAGCGATATGTGTAGTGACATGGGCCGGTTGTTTTGTGTCCCTCGTACGATGCAGGGATCGAACGACTAGTGTCCCCGGATCCTCCCACACTTGTAAACCTTGAAGTGGTGCTTGTTTGTGTCAAACATAGTGAATGAGCGATGTAGAGAGGAAGAAGCAACTGAGTCCCTGGGAGCGGTGTCAGGACGGTTTGTGCTAGAAGTTTTAGGATTAAATAGAGTACATCTCTTAGAAGCTCTGAAGGCGGGGTTGGCCTCCTGTGTACAAACTAGTCAGGAACTGATGCCGTTCTCCTGATGAGGCCATGGCAGGCCGAAACCAGTTGTAGTGCCTAAAGTAATATGTTCTTGCTCGATACAAAAAATGCCCGAGCTAAACTAGACGTGATACGATCCGATACGAGAAAGATATTCGCCTAAGTGTTCCATGGGACAACTAAAGAAACAGAGCCGGCCTGGCCTAAACGACTTGTCAGGCGCCCCACTGGCTGTTCCGCGGCCAAGGAATCTCTGAGCCCTTGACATGTAGTGTAATACCTAGTTTCCTAATCGAAAATCTATTAAAGGAGAAACATTATCTACTAAAACTTAATGAGATAGTAGGGAATCTAGATGAAGATATTATTTGAAAGAGTAATCTTGGTGTGATGCTGGATCTTAATCAATGTGAGCCCGACTGATGCACACGGTCGAATGAGATGGCCCTAGTTCTCATGCACTCAAGCAGGGAAGTTCCCTGCTACTTGAGACGTTGCCAACACGATAAAGTTTACTCTAGCACGGCTCTAAACACGTCGTACAATTTGAGATCACGAAACTTATCTGTCGGTAGAATGGCCCGAATATAAAATGTTAGAGATATGTTTAGCGGTTCATTGTCCCCATACTGGCTCTAATGCCACTGTAGGTAGTCCCACCTAGGCTGACAGTTAGCATTATATTGTCCGCTTCGGTAACAGCTCACCCATATCCGCACGGACGTAGAATGCATCGTGCAAGTTCAAGTCGTGCAAGACTTATCTACCAATTTGACAGTCCAAACATCGGTAGTATATGATCATGGGCATGACCAACTATTAACATCTCGAAATATAACATACCCTCGTCCACTCGAATCAATCACCACGTGATTATTGGAATCCCGTGATTTGAGAACACCTAAAAAGGGCATAAGAGGGGTACCGGGATTAATGCATTTTCAAAACACTTTTGGAAACACTTCGAGCTAAGGAAAAGATCTAGAGGGAGAAACTTTTCCTGGTGACGACACTAGTTATGACATAACCGGACCGGATAGTTCGATTGTACGAGCACCACCACCCAAAAGCACATAGGTCTGATCAGTTCGAAATTGACTCAGAACCTATCATTTAATTAGTAGAAGCACGAACCTAACAGTCACTGATCTTGCACATGGTGCAAGCTCCATCACTTCCAAAAACATGGAAACAGAATCGTCAAAAGAAACACAAACTGGACACAACATAAGCATGATTAACATGAAATTACGTGGCTCTAATCCCACTTTAACTTGTTTTTCACTATGAACTCCTAAAAAATCTTACAGTATTAAAATGGTCGCCACGTAGATTCACATATGATTTTTTCATAATTTTTTCCTAAATTCAGATAGTATTGTAAACTTTAATAGGTTTGGAATATCATTTGCAGAACCCAAAAAGAGCCAATTGTATAGAAATATCTTCACTATTGAAAAACATGAGATCACTTACCTGCTTTCATATACTCAGAATATAGATAACGTACTATCACATGCTTTCAGATTATTTTGTAATGAAGAATCACAAATATATGAGAAGAAAACAAACATTAGGGGTATCAAGTGTTGAAAAGCAAATAAAAAAACACACGATTTTACGAGGTTCGGCAATTTGCCTACGTCCTCGATCAAACACCTCACCCTCTCTCTTCTTTTTGTCTTTTCTTCTTCGTTATATCATCAAGTATGTACAGACCCATAGATATACAACCTGGCGGACTTCTTCTACAAGTCAAGTCTCTACAAATTAGGAAAAAAAATCATCTACAAATCAGGAGGAAAAATAAAATCCCTACAAATTAGGGAATTACAGCTCACGCCAACACTCCCCTCAAGTTGGCACGTAGATATCTCACATGCCCAACTTGTCTAGTGAGCTGTAGAACGCCCTGCTTGAAACTGCTTTCATCAAGATATCTGCTAGTTGGTCTTCGGATTTCACGAATGGAAACTGAATCACCTTGGAATCCAAGTTTTGCTTAATGAAGTGACGATCCACCTCAATATGTTTGGTGCGATCATGTTGGAAAGGATTATGAGAAATATCGATAGCTGCTTTGTTATCACAAAACAACTCCATTTCAGACATAGGAGCAAAACCGAGTTCTGTCATAAGTTTCCGAAGCCATAGGAGTTCACACAGTCCCTTAGCCATTCCTCTAAATTCTGCCTCTGCACTTGAGAGAGCTACTACTTTTTGCTTTTTGCACCTCCAAGTAACCAAATTCCCTCCCACGAAGGTAAAGTACCCCGGAGTTGATCTTCTGTCTGACACACTTCCAGCCCAGTCTGCGTCTGTAAAATCTTCGATCTTAAGATGCCCACCCTTCTGAAACTGAAGCCCTCTCCCCGGGGCTCCCTTTAAATATCGAAGGATTCGCATTACACCACCCATATGGTCTTCACTATGAGCTTGCATAAACTGACTTACAACACTCACTACATAGGCAATATCATGACGTGTATGCGACAAATAAATTAGTTTGCCAACTAACCTTTGATATCTTTCTTTATTTGTAGGCACCTGATCAGAATACTCTCCAAGTTTGTGATTCTAAACAATTGGTGTGTCTACAGGTTTGCAATCTAGCATTCCCACTCCGGCCAACAAATCCAAAATATACTTCCTCTGAGATAGAAAAATACCTCTCTTAGATCTTGCTACTTCTATCCCCAAGAAGTACTTGAGTCCTCCAAGATTGTTCATCTCGAACTCCATTGAGAGCTTCAGCTGTAATTTTGCGATTTCCTCCTGATCATCTCCTGTGATAATCATATCATCTACATAAATAATCAGCACAGTTATCTTACCTCGACTCCGCCTCAAGAAGAGGGTGTGATTAGAATCGCTCTGAACATACCCATACCTTTTCATAGCCACACTGAACCGTCCAAACCAAGCTTGAGGAGACTGTTTTAATCCATACAATGATCGCTCCAACTTACAAACCAATCCTGGTTGTGATGAAGGACTATAACCCGGTGGAATATCCATATAGATATCCTCTTCAAGGTCACCATGGATAAATGCGTTCTTGACATCAAGCTGGTGTAATGGCCAATCTAAATTAGCTGCAAGAGACAATAACACTCGTACAGTATTTAGTTTCGCAACAGGTGAAAATTTTCCTGAAAATCCACCCCATATGTCTGTGTATATCCTTTTGCTACCAACCTCACCTTATACCTTTCAATGGACCCATCTGCTTTATACTTGACCGGGAACACCCATTTGCATCCCACTGTTTTCTTTCCTTTGGGCAGTTCCACCAGCTTCCAAGTATTATTTTTCTGCAACGCCTCCATCTCTTCCTTTATAGCTTGAACCCACTTAGGATCTTTCAAGGCATCTTGTACTCATCCTGGAATATAAACAGATGACACATTCGAAACAAATGCCCTTAATGGCTCAGATAATTTTTCAATCGAAACATAGTTAGTGATCGAATAGACAGACTTCTCTTTCCCTCCAACATCTGGTGAGTATCGGTTCGGGGGCTTTCCTCGATTGTGCCTGACAGGTAATTTATATCCCATAGAAATATTAGAATCATCATGTGAACAAGTAGTAGGAGAAGTTACCTCAGGAATTTCCTCAAGAGTTGGGTCGAGTACTAAAGAAGACAGGGGAAGTTGTTCTAGAAGAGTTTGATGGTCTTGCAAACTCAGCTCCTCGAGGACCTGACCCCCCCCCCCCCTTGATGGGATTTGTTCTGAAACCTTCGAACCAGTTTGCTCACATTCTAGGTCTTCTTGCTCAACATCTATCGGTAAATTTTGCCCTAGTTCTGCCATAGCTTCCGCCGGCAATGCCGACGCTCCACCGATTTGTACTCCCTTTGGGGAGATAATAACACTACTAGTCTCCCACCAATTTTTCTTTTCCATCGATATCTCCCCCTAAAAAGAAGAAGTGGTGTCCAGAAAGAAAGATTCTGTCTCAAGGAATGTCACATCCATTGTAACGTATGTCTTCTTAGTAGATGGATTATAGCACCGATACCATTTCTGATGTGAACCATAGCCTAAAAACACACATTGCACAGCACACGGTTCAAGTTTTGTGCGTTGTGTTTTGGGAATATGAACAAAGGCGACGCAGCCAAACACCTTAGGGGAAATAGTAAGAACTGATGGTAAGTGTACATGAGAGGAGAGATCCTCCAATGGTGTCTGAAATTCTAACACCTTCGATGGCTATTAATAAGGTAGACCGCTGTAGTCACTGCATTATCCCAAAACCGGTGAGGGACATTATTTTCAAATAATAAAGAACGAGCTGTCTCAAGGATATGCCTGTTCTTCCTTTCTACTACCCCGTTTTGTTGGGGCGTTCCTAAGCATGACGTTTCATGGAGTAAGCCATACTGCAAAAAATATTCTTTGAGATGCTGATTAATGTACTCACCTCCATTATCACTACGAAGGATCTAGACCTTCCCACCAAATTGAGTTTGCACCATAGTATGGAAAATTTTGAACACATTGGCAACTTCATCCTTAGTCTTTATCAGATATGACCATGTCATTCTAGTGCAATCATCAACAAAAAGAATGAACCATCGACTACCGGACGCAGAAGTAATAGGAGAAGCACCCCACACATCGGAATGAATCAACGAGAAAGGAATTGCACTTTTATTTAAACTGATAGGAAAAGGTACCCGGTGGCTTTTCGCCAAAATGCAAGTCTGACAATCAAACTGATAATCTTTCAAATCGAAAAATAACTTAGGAAATAACTTCTTCATGTAACCAAACGATGGATGCCCCAATCGTTTATGCCAGAGCCATATCTAAGTTTCCCGACTTGTAGATGACCCTCGAGCCTGATTGACATTCCTAGAATTGAAGTCGTCCATGTAATACAGCCCCCCTTCTTAGTACCATGCCCAATGATCTCCTTCGTGGGGATATCTTGAAACAGACAGAAGTGCGTATACATTAGCACAACACAGTTTAATTCCTCTGTAACCTGCCCAATTGAAATCAGATTCGTAGATAGTGATGGGACAAGAAGTGTATTCGGCAGTGAGAGGGAATAGGAAATATTAACAGCTCCAGCTCCAGTCACTAGATACGGCACTCCGTTAGCATTCGAGATACTACGGCGTCGAGGTTCTATAATACTAACAAAGTCATCCGCAGTAAAAGTCATATGGTCAGTAAACCCGGAATCAATAACCCACTAACTACAATCATTCTGTAGAGAAGCAACTAAAGCAAAACCATAATTACCTTCACCTTCTGTAGGTATCTTATTCTGTGGTTCGAGCTGCGGCACTAGTGACAACTAAGGCTCTCCCATAATTAGAGACACCTTCCCTTTGCCATTGTTCCCTTCTCCCTCTGTTTGCTTTCGAGCTTTGAGCTCCTTCCACCAATCAGGATACCCGTGCAGCTTAAAACATGTCTCTCGGGTGTGTTTGGCATTCCCACAATGAGAGCAGCCACCACTTGGAGGAGTTCTCTGTTTCAGGGCTGTACTTGTTCGTCCACCTACTAGTTTAGCTATCTGTAAATTTGGCTCCTAAGCTTTTCTTAGGCTAGGCTTGTCTCGTTACGATAACATCGCCACAAAACTATGGGTAGTACTCCCACTGCTCAACATCACTGTCTATTGCATATCCTCCCTGCGAACCCGAGCATAGGCCTGCTCAACTGTAGGGAATGGCTACATCTGTAGCACATCAGCTCATATCTTATCGAGGCGATCATCTAAACCATCGAGAAAAATATACACACGGTCCTCCTGAATGGATGAATTGTATCTCGCAATATCATCTGGGCATACCATCGGATTCGGGCGACGAAAATCGATCTCTCTCCACAACCCTTGAAGGCTATTATAATAGGCTTCAATAGGTCCTCCAGACTGTCTCATCTGGGTCACACGCCTCTTCAAATCATAAACCTGAGAAGCATCAGTTCCATCAAAAAAAGTAGTAGCCACTACATCCCAAACTGCTTTCGCAGTTGGGAAGCGAATAAAGTTACTGATTAAAGCCGGATCCATGGAGTTTATTAGCCATCCTTTTACAGTTGAGTCTTCAATTTTCCACTTCCGAAATTGAGGGTCTGTAGGTAGAGGCTGAGGGAGGTCTCCATTGATGTACCCTAGCTTATCTTTGCCTGTGATATACATCTTGACAACCTGAGACCATAAGCCATAGTTGGTTCCATCCAACTTAACTGCAATCTATAATGAAGATGAATCATTCTACGGTGTTGGTGCCGCAGGAGGAGGAGTTTGGTTCTGAGTCAGAATCTAAGTCAATTTGGTGGTCAGATTCTCCAAAAGTGCTTTTGTGGTCGAATTCCCCCCTTGATTTTGGTGGGGAATCACTGCTCCTGTAGGATTCTGATCCGTCATGGGTCTGTGCGTACGCAAGAATAAAAAAATAGTGGTGGTAGTTTCTGGGTGAGCTTATCGGCGCGGTACCTGCACAGAACCGGTGCGATCACGGCAATCTTCGATTGTCTGGGTCGTGGACTGATAGGCAACAAGCGGAGTCGTGGCGGGTCGATGCGGCGATGGTTTGGATCGGAGTCGCGGTGGGTTGGTGCTGCGACGGTCTGGATCGGAGTCGCGGAGGGTCGGTGCTGCGACGGTCTGGATCGGAGTCGTCTCGGGACCGCCGTAATCGGGGATTGATGTACAGTACTCATAGGAAGCAAACCCTAGGCTCTGATACCATGTTGAAAAGTAAATAAAAAACACACGATTTTACGAGGTTCAGCAATTTGCCTACATCCTCGATCAAACACCTCACCCTCTCTCTTTTTTTTTTCTTTTCTTCTTCGTTATATCATCAAATATGTATAGACACATAGATATACAACCTGACGGACTTCTTCTACAAGTCAAGTCTCTACAAATTAGGAAAAAGAATCCTCTACAATTCAGGAGGAAAAATAAAATCCATACAAATTAGGAAATTACAGCTCACGCCAACATTGAGAACCCATCGAGAACCGACGTGTATTCAAAAAGACAGTTTGGATATTTCTAGAAGAGGAAAAATTGTCAAAAAATTCCTAAACCTTTTTGCACTTTTGCCAATTCAATCCTAAACCTTTTAAGTTTGTCGATTCAGTCCTAAACCTTTTCACATTTTGCCGATTCCTATTGGCCGAAAGTCGCTGACGTGGACGCTGGCAACGACTTCCGGCCATTCTACGTGGCACCGCCAACAATGACGTTGATAATTTTTAATAATATTTTAATAATTTTTCAAATATGTTTATTTCTTATTTTTATTTTTTATGTTTTTCCTTTCCCTTTTCCTTTTTTTCCCCTCCGCCAGCTCCAGGCTAGGGCCACCCTGGTGAGGGTTGCCCTCACCCGAGGTCGGCAAGGGCTACCCTTGCCGAATCGGGCAAAAAATATTAAAATATTATTAAAAATTATTCGCATAAGCACCGACAGTACTACGTAGGACGGCCAGCGTCCACGTCAATAATTTTCTGCCAATAAGACTGGATCGGCAAAAGGTGAAAAGGTTTAGGGTTGAATTAGCAAACTTGAAAGGTTTGGTACTGAATCGGCAAAGGTAAAAAAGTTTAGGACTGAATCGATAAACTTAAAAGGTTTACAACTGAATTGGCAAAAGTGCAAAATATTTAGGACTTTTTTGATAATTTTTCCCTTCTAAGATACCATCTATGAACTCCTCAGGGGCTTCAGGCGGGCTTGAAAAATAATCAAAAGTTAACAGGATGGGTTTGGGATAAGATAGTTACGACGTCCCGAAATTTTAAGGTCTATAAAATAAATAAAATTAGATTTTTGTGGTCTAAGGGACAATTATTGGACGCGGATTATTTCTTTTAGTTCAAAGGGTTTGTTAACCTTGAAGCGCTGGTCAGAGACCCCTCGCGTCCTTAGCCCCCTCTTCGCGCTTGAACCCTTCGTGAAACCTCTCTTCAGCCCTAGCTTTATGTGCTAAAAGTCAAATAATTCAAATTCCCGTGGGACCCCCCTTGTCACATCTCTCTCTCTCTCTCTCTCTCTCTCTCTCTCCCCCTTGGCTGCCGCGCTAACCTGGCCCCCCTCCCATCACTCACGTTTCTCTCTCTCCTCCCCTTCTCTCTCTCCTCTGCTCCTCTCCCTTCGGCTCATGCTCCCCCTTGCACCGCCCGACCTCCACCTCTCCTCCTTCCCTCTGCTCATGCCGACCGCCAGCCACCTACCTCCACCCATCGCCGCTTCAGCCACCAATCGCCGCGCTAGGCTCGTACCAGCGAGTCCCGCCCGAGGCCGAGCCAGCCACCACAGCTGAGCCGTCATCGCCCCTACACCTCCGTCGTAGCTCGCCATAATCCCTCCAAGCCGCGCTAGCCCTGCGAGCAACCCGCCTCCACCCAACCGCGAGCAACCCCCGAGCCTGAGCCCGTGAACAGTACCGCCGAAGCCCGCCACCGCCGTCGCCGTCGCCGGACCGCTTAGAGTAGTGAGTTAGCCCCTAACTCTTGGTTAAGTCGCTAATTGCGTTCGGGTTTAGTTAAATTAGTCTAATTAGGCGTTCAAGTAGATTAATTGTGGTCGGTTTAGTTAGAGATCGGGTTTAGGTTAAATAACCACAATTAAATAAATTAGACTTGTTAGCTAAGTTGTCTGTGACTAATTGGTGATTAAACTAGATTGTTTGTTTGACTGCAATTATTTGATCGCGGGCGAGCGATTAGCCAGAGCCGAGTGAACGATAAATTGTTTGACTGGTTGATTGGTAGGCGGAGTAGCCGTCGGTGGTTAGTTCAGATAATCGAGTGCGTTGTTATTGTTGTTGTCGACTGTTTGATGTGGTGATTAATGCCTGACTGTTGAATGCTCTGAATGGTTTGTGGTTGACTGTATGAGGATTGATCACCCGTATTTAGATGCAAAGTCTGGTGGATAATTCGTGTCTCACATGACCACGTGTGGAGTTAAATTGCATATTTGAGCATGAAAATGGCCTTGGGCCAGGTTTTGAGCACGATTCTGTGTGTGGGTGCATTGGACTAAATGCAAAGATATAAACTGGCTGGTTGCTTAGTGTGCTTGTGTGGTCATATGATGGAATACCTGATATGTTCGTGCCGTGCCGATCGGAATCACACGACTTATCGGATGCGCGACAGTCTGTGTCGCCAAGCTGGTCGGATGCCGGTCGCAGCTTGTGATGGATCGAAGCCCCTATAGGGATCCTTGGTAGTTTCGTGTCGTGTCGATCGGAACCACACGGTTTATCAGTTGCCGTCGCCGAAAGTAAGGGACGAAGCCCGGTCATGCCGGAAGAGCACCAACTGTCTAATGTGCTGAGCACCAACAGTCTAGTGTGCTGCGCACCAACTGTCTAGTGTGCGGGGTCAAGTGGCCATTAATAATCGAAACACGCATGTTGCATTGTGCTTGCAAGCTGTTATGGTATTCTGGTTGTTGCCTTAGTTGGTTGACTGTCATGTCAAGTCAAGTATTGCATATGTGTGATCCAAGGCGTAGTAAGTTTGCATGTGATTGGCGTTATACTATTGCGATTTGTTGTGTGTATAGGTCGCCTGAGCGAGTCAACGCCCTAGCCGGGCTTAAGCGTTAGCTCACTGAGATTTATTTCTCACCCCGTCGTGGTTAACTCATTTTTCAGGTCCAAGGTGAATATGAGGACGAGGGTGTTGTAGCCCCTCTTTTGGCGTAGATATGAAGTTAACCCTGTCCTGACCCGGTACCCTTTTGTTGGTCTTAGGAAGCAGCCTTGAAGATAGGTTTGTAGTTTCTGTAGCTTCCTTAGGGTTAATGAATATCTATTATTGAATGAAATCTTTTGTTGAGATTGCGATTGTTGATTGATGTGACTTCCTGCTTTTCTATCCCTATTGTTTTATGATTGTTTGGGGAGTAGATCGTTTCCGCATGCGTGGTATATTTAGGTAGGTCGTTAGCGTGCCTGGGACGTTAACCTTTATGACCTGAGGTATTTGGCAGGGTTGTCGCGTGCCCGAGAGTCGAGGCGTGACAATAGTCGTCCGAATCAGTCCCCCGCCACTCTTACCAACGAGATGACGTGACCTAACATAGCAACAGACGTCCGTTTATCGATCAACTTGACACAATCATATACGGGATCAACCATAGCGTTGATCTTTCGGATTGCGAACCCCAGAGCAAATACATATGAATAGTAAGAAACATGTGCTCAAACATGGCATGTTCTCAAACCCTCAGATAATGACCAAAGTAGGAGGAGCACCGTTCCGTTCGAAACCCTCCTTCTCGAATCCGATCGATTCACATGTATGGATGCACGTAAATCCCTCGGGGTCGCTCACATGTATCATTTCCTTTTGCAGATGAGGCAGCCTACGTGCTTCACGTTCTTGCGAGCCCCATCTTTGTCTCCGTAGAGTCGAAAACCGTAAAGAATGGCAGATAATGTGGATCACGCACGATGCTTCACCTAAAAGTGCCTGAAAGGTCCAGAGAAGCTTTTCCCTTTTTCCTTGATCTGGATAAGAGATGGGCACGCTTTATCACAGTCCAAATTCCATGAAAAGCTTCCTCAAGACGAGTGAAATCCGAAATTTTGGCCGGTTTGTGCCGTCGTGTGGGACGATTTGAGAAAAAGTTAGAAGTTGCTCAGCTTCTCTTTTCTCTGCGATTAGAAGGTTTAGTGGCATCATTTCGCGGTCCCCATAGCCATAGGTGTATGACTATGCACCATTTTCAGCAATGTTAGGTACTTGTTGTTGTCAAGTGGGGTTATGAATGCGATGCGTATCAGCAGCTGCTTCTTCTTCTTCTTTTATTTTTTTAGTCCGTTGTAATTTTGGTTTTTGCTTTTTACATTAGGCTGACTGATTTAGGAGTGGAACTGAGACCGAGCTAAGCCGAGCTACACGTGGGTAGTGTTGGCATGTGTTTCATACTTCCCATCGATAGGAAAGCACGAGGTCCCACTCCTTGATGAGCAGGATGGGGTCCAGAGAGGTCGCTAGATGGCTTTTATAGTTTGAGTCAATATTTTTCTTATTTCATTGGTAGTTTGAGCTTGGACCCATAAATAACTGTTGCTATATAATATCTCTTTCTCTTGCGATTGAGGTATGTAAGAAGAGGTGTGGGGTGCTAATTATTATGGAATCCTCTACCGGACATAACTCTAGTTTAAGAGTGAATCAGGATAAAACCTTATATCTCGATTTCTCTTTTTCGCTTTTATGCTTTATTTCGTCGTAATTGTGCGCTGAATCCTAACATGTAGCTTAGTCTCGGCTCGATGAATAGTAGAGACTGGCTCGCCTACTTTGAAGTCGAGCTTGAGCTACCCGAATATTTTGTCGAGTCAAACTCGAGCTTGTCAATAAGTCAAGTTCCATGGATCGCGAGCCTAATCAACCTTTCCTTATTTTCTTCAAAAATATCTTTAAAAAGGCATACAAATAGACATAAAATGGTTGAACTTACTTAACATTCGAGCCTATTAAATTCAAGCTCGAACCATATCGATAAAGGGCGTGTCTAGGTTGACTCTTTCTGTTTGCTTTTTGCTTAATATCAATATGCGGCTCACTCGCTTTGACTTTTTAAGTTCAAAACTCGTGAAACTTTCATTGAACTCAAAGGTTGACATGTTGACTCACATGTAATTTTTTTTGTTTTATAATTTCTGAAATATAAGTAATATTTTAAATTTTGGCAAGAGTTTCTTTGCTTTGATCATAATCAAGTTGAGTCGGGTCTTGTTCGAGTATCCCGATTTTCTAATCGAGTCAAGCTCGAGTGGAAAAATTAAAACTCGATCAAGTTCGAGTTGAGTTTCGAGCACAGAATATACGAGTTGACCTGAACTTGACCTTGGCGTGACTCAAACTAGACTTGAGATACGTCTCGTGCAACTATTCGATTAAGAAAACTTGAAAAAGATGTCCTTGCCTAAACTAGCATTTATGAAGCGAACTTGTAATGTCAAATTACCGCCCTGTTATGTAACATTTAATCGGAAAATAAAACTCGAACATGCAAAATAAAGTGGAGGACTGAATTGAATTGGCATAGGTTTATAACTAAATTGACAAAATCGAAAAGTTTAGTACAGAATTGTCATCCATACAATAGATTTAAGACTGATTGGACAAATTATCCGAGCTTTATGTGATGAAAGATCCTACTTTCTAGAGACTGGACGACACGGCCGGTGATGTTAAGACTCGATTGCGCTTTTTGAGTCGATTAAGACTCGATTGCAATCCAAGCAAATCATTTAAAGTTTTGGTTTGATTTTCCCTGGAGTTAATATGCTCCAAACGTTGGTTTTTTTTTTTGGTCAAAAATATGCTCCATACGTTCGAAAGGCAAGTTTTGCAAGTTTCAATATTTGATGCCGTGTGAAATTGGTGCACCTCTACTCATCTTTGATATCTTGGGAAAATAAAGTGTTTTAACGTGACCTCAAGACGACTGATGTCACAAGACATTTGCAGGCATTATTGATCCGAAAATTGCCAGAAATTCGAAGATTTTCATGGGATTAATTCATAAAATGATGTCCCCGACTCCTATATTGTTACTTGTTTATGTAGTTTCATTTTTTATGGAAAAACTGTCCAAAAGGTTTTAGACATATTGCACTTTTGCCAATTCAGTCCTAAACTTTTTAATCGTGCCAATTGAGTGATAAACATTTGCACGGTTTGCCAATTGAGTCCACTCCGCCAATTTTGACCAGAAATCGTTGACGTGGACGCTTTCCGTTCTACTTGGCACGGTGGGTGCTAACGTTCATAATTTTTTTAATATTTTTTTAATTTATTTTTATAAATTTAATAAAAAAATACTAAAAAATACTAAACTATTTTTAAAATTCTCCATATCAATGTCCGTTGTGTCATGTGAGACGGCCAACGTCCACGTCAATAATTTTTTGCTAAAATTGGCCGGATAGACAAAACTTAAAAAATTTGAAACTCAATTGGCATAATTAAAAGGTTTAAAGCTGATTTGGCAAAAGTACAATAATGCAGGACTTGTTAGACTATTTTCCCCATTCTTAAACCATCCCTGACAATTCACCACGATTTAAGATGATGTAGTTCGAGACATGGGTGGCCAATGATTGACCAAGGAGGCAAACCACCCATGAAACTATATAAGTAGTCCCCATGCCCTATCCATTCTATCTAAGCATCGAGCATTTGCCAAGCTGCAACACCCAACACCTTCTACTTCTCTCCCTCCCTCCCTCTTCCTTTACTCCCTTTAGCTCCCTCCTTTTCCGCATCTCGCCATGGCTTCCGTCGAGAGCTTCACCCACGGAAGCGAACCCCGCGAGGAAGCCACCGAGCTCGAGATACCGGAAATCGATGGGGCGCTCCTCCGAGAAATACTCGAGGAGCTCGACAAGGACAACATAGCCATGGGCAGTGGCTGTGGCAGGGGGGAGTACGTCGTGCAGCCACTGGAGGTTCACCATCACCCTAGCCCCGTCACGGAAGCCCCGAGCTCCGAGCAGGAACGCGTCCTGGTCCAAGACCTGGATTGGCTCGAGGACCTGGTGCTACCAGGTGAAGAAGTGAAGATGGGTTGGTATGGGGATGAGATGGTGGGGGCCATGGAGTTTCACTATGCTGTTGAAGATGGTAATTGGGAGTTCTACGATAGGATTGCCTCTGAGGACATGGGTTACTGTTGCTTGTGGGAAAACAGTTAAAGAAACAACGCCAACTGGGTCTTTGCTGGAACAGGACCGGCCATAGGATTCTAGGAATGTTGTCGTGGGACTTAAAACTCATGCCAAAAGTTCTATCTTTTCTCCCCTTTTTCCATGATGTTGCCCAACTCGTCGTACCTAGCTTAGCCTAAGTAGATGCACGACAATTATTCTACTTTTCTATTTTGTTCCAAACCTATTTCTGAAACAGATCTGGAATAGAAACTCATTTGGTAACGTAATTCTATTTTTCTATTTCTGAAATAAAAAGTTGTTCCAAAAATAGATTTGGAATGGAAATGAGAAAAAGAAAATTAAACTTCTGGAAAAAATAGAAATCAGAAACAGAAAACTCGTAAAAGTCGCTCAGTGTCTCCTCCTAGCGCCGGCCGCCGCCGACTTCTATTCTAAAAGTAGAAATTGTCAATTGTTGTCAAACGAACTTCTGTTCCAAGATCAGAATTTTATGTTGTTATCAAACGTATTTTTTTGCTCAAAAACTCATCCAGAAATAGAAATAGAAAAATATATTTCTAGCCATAAATCTATTTCTAGAACAGAATGGTTATTATGCCCCCCTAAGTGTGGTGATTCCAGTTATTCACTCCAATTATCTTTTGGCCCGTTTCTTTGTTATTTTGTGTAGAGCGCGAAGTGGCGTATATTTGGAGAATCAACCATTTATGTATCCAACTAATCGTGGATACGGGCAGTCTTAGTACTAAGTTTTGCCGAGCCGCTTCAAGCTTTCAACAGAGCAATCCAAACTAGGAACTTGCGGTTTCACAATCAGACCGGTGGCATAGAACGGATCTCATTCATTCAATCAAATCAACAAGAATCAACAAGAACCAAACAATCAAGCATATAAGCAAAAGCATGTAAAAGTACTTAATTTCACACGAGCAAGTAATTATTTTCTCTAATTTCTTTTCGCTTCCTTTGGAAACACCGGTACGCCCCGCCTCATGATATATCCTACTTATAATACTTGGGCACAATCAATTAAGTTGTTCCTTCGTGATCTAGGGTGTAGGGTTGACATCAGGCTAGGGGCAAAAATAAGAACCTCGTTCCTACGACTCTTTACTTCATATCGAATTTTCTTTCTGTCCGGAATCGACGTTGCACAAGCCACGGAGAGACGATGCGAGAAACAAGCAATTCTCCGTTGAGTCTGCAATAATCAAAGTTCAAGTTGCAGCTGTCTCCATGCTTTAGGTTTCCTTGTTCACAATAAACTTGGCTATGAAAAAGCCAATCGTATCAAGAGGAGCAGACGGGTTGAATCTCTGGACAAGTTCTTCTTCCCCTGGTTTTAGCCACTCCCTGCAGACAAGCACCGTAAGCGTTGCTAACAATGATAGTAGGACATACACAAAGGCCAATGTGTGATAATTAACCAGCTTACTGTTTGCATTGCCAAAAGTAAAACTTCAGCAAGCGACATTTATGAAAAGGTAGAAATGAAAAAAGCATGAGAGATTAGAAGCACAAAGACTCTACCAATGTCCTGTTAATTCAACGGACCAACCTAAGATCAGCTACAAGATCTACAGTCTTGCCTAAGTGTACCATACAATCTCATTCTTTAACAGAACATGATATGTCAACCATCTCGGAAATAGGATCTGGAAGTACTTTATAAAACGATATGGTTGGACAAAAGTACATACTCGATATATCCATCGGAATATTCAAAAGAACCAACAAGGCCTGGACCTCCAACTCTTGGATGCTGAAAAGAACACAAATGCAGGGTATCCATGAGAACTTTTGTTCTTTTTTCTCTCTTACTACAACTGCGATGAAATAGCGGCCAAATAATTACGCATGTCAAAACTTTAACAGCACCATTTAACCTGAGGGACTAGAGAGAGGAACTTGTAAGTGTCCAAAGCATACCGGACCAGCGATACATTTTCACCGGGATTAATTGTACATCTAGCAAACCAGAAATAAACACAATGGTAAATTTCACAGATGTTTGAGGCAAAAGATTTAGAGCAATAGGAATTTCACCAGCAATAACTCGACTAGGTGGCATTGAATAAATAATAGAAGCAGCAGATATGCCAGCTCATTATAAGACAAGTATCACGCAAGTACTTCGATGCATGAGTTTTCAAGACCTAGAAATAATAAAGGACCAGATTAAGCAGATGACACTTCACGACCATTAGCGACAACTTAGCATGCATATAAAACATGCAACCTGACATGGTTATATAATACTTGAGGCAGACTTGGCAGCTGTTGTAAGAGGTAGATGCTATTTTCTAGGCAAATGCTTTTTTAAGCCTGCTTGTACAACATGCCACTGCACAGTACACACCTTTGTAACGTAAGATCAAGTGCAATTGCAGATTTCTCATATGGATGGGCAATGAAATGCTCAGTGCACATTAGAAAGTAAAGATCATTCAGATAACTGCTTAGAATGCATTTACTGTATATAAGATTGCACATTACATTGACGGCAGGCATATATTGTCTCAAAAATGATACTGCAGAGCTTGCAGAGAGTAGATTGTGCATACTAACGTTGAGTATACAATAACTCCACCAGGGCACACTAACTGAACAGCCTGATCAAACATTCGTCTTTGATACTTTGCATGGTTTCTTAAAGATTCTATTGTTTCCTGGAGAAAAGAACCGAGCAACATTATAAGCAAAGAATGCAACCAGAACAAACTGGACTCCATTCATCATTGAAATTGCTATTGAAACTAATATGTTATCACATCTTCCATGGTGGAAGAAACACCCTTTCAGAAAACAAGATCAACTAAAAGCTTAAACACCCTTTCAGAAAACAAGATCAACTAAAAGCTTTCTCAAAGAGGATAAAGGTTCATGGACAAGATATGCAAGATAGCAATTACTTCTTAGAGAAGGAAATCTTTCTTATGTTATAGAGTAGAGCTGATCTTATTCTTGGTCCCGAACCTAGTGATGTGCAAAACGGTGGATCTGTACACGGGCCACACTGACTACTTGGTCGTCCTCAATTCTAGGAATTTCGACAGCAAAATAGCAACTAAACTTAGGGAATGAAATCAACAAACTAACATCAAGTTAGTCGATTCATCTAATGTCTAACCTCTCCAGAAAATAATCTGGGTCTCAGGCCTAGAGCAGAACACGGAGCATCAAGAAGACCTCGATCGAAGCTGTGAGGTAGAAAACCTTTGGAATTCTCCACCCTAGTGCCCTTGCACTGGTTCCTTCCTGGCCCATTCCTCATTCTTCTCATACTCTTCCTCACTTCAGCTCGGCTTGCGTAAGTGCTCTCCCTGCTTTTCTCATTTCTAACTATAACATTCACAACATCAGAGATCAGTGCTTTGTTAATTACAACTTGAAATATAATTAAAGAAAAGTGAATGCATATCACATGCATCGGAGGGAAGTTAAGAAGTACAAGCTACAGTAGGAATATACAGATTTGACATCTCATAATTATAAGAAGAGACAGATATTCGCTCAATTCCTGGGAGAATGCAGTCAATAGAACTAGTCCTAGGATCTTACATGGCTCAAAGAGACAAAAAGATGGGCAGCAAAAATTTGAAGAGCCAAAGTCAAAGCTAGGCTCAATAAGATCCAAGAAACAGAGAACTGAACTCTTTCTTTTTGGCCGAAAGCAATTCTGGATCAGGAATCAAATAGGAAGTATGTGTTTGAAGGCAATGTCCATTTGTTTACATGATATCAGGCAATCTCGAGAGAAATCCCTGCTAAATTGTCTAGACATCTCAAACAAGACGAAGAAAATCCCTCAAACTTAGACAGGTCAGATGAGGAAACCACACTATTCCACAAGTCCGTTATATCGAGCAACATGAAGTTTCATGTGAAATGAGGAGGTAGGCCATTCTGCCACAATTAAAGGACAGAATTCCAGCCTGTAATATCCAGACTTAATATAGAGAAAATAAGCATCCAGCATAGCTCCTTTGCTTAAGGTTCAGCTCCAAGAACTTCTAATACACTTGAAATCCTCAGAAAATCTATTCGTTCCAACAAATGCACCCAAAGAACCTTAGTTCATTCATACTCAACACGAGTCACTGAAATTTTCAGAGTACACCCCATATAGTACATCCAAACTCAATCATCAAACCCCGAAATTCAGACTCTGACCACCTCACCTTTTGGGAAAAGTTGGTAATCCGCCCTCAATGCAATGATCATACTAAGTGTCATCTGATATTATTTGAGACATAATAGAATTCATACAGTAGAATATTGACTAAAGTGGAAAGCAGGATCTACCTACCATTGACATTGCGAACATCCCTCATACTAAGTCCAGCAATATCATCTGCTTGCACCTTTTCTATCTGAGATTCCGCTGGGCTGGAGTTCTGGTTTGTAGCATCACTTTTAAAACTGTCACCAGAATTGGATGTGATGGCAGCACTGAGTTCATGACTTTTGCAAACAGATTTAAGAGCATTCAACTTATACGTGGTTATACAATTCAAGCCCAATTCAGCAGCCAATTTCTGAATATCCAGCACCTAGAATCAATTGCAGAGAACTTAGCAATGACAATAATGTGAACAAAAACCGTCAAACGTGCAAATATGCTTAGCACGGTCAATCCAGGAACAGCTACCGCTCTGAACATGAATCATGATTCGTCAAAATTGAAGTTACTGAAACATGGATCTCTCGCACGTTGCAATTTGATAAGTTTTGTCTAGTTATGCAACATAATCCACGAGTTTTGTCTAACAAATTAAGCTTTAAATGAATTTACCGTGGTCTCACATGATTTTCAATCTACAAAGCCACATACTTTCTTCAGTGCAAGAAGACTCCACACTTGTTCTATTAATTAACAAATGAGTCAAATTCAAGGATGCTACATACAATCTTATGAGAGCAAATATTCCATATAAACAATTTTATCTTCTCTAGTAGTCTTTTCTTACTGGACACTCTTTTCTGGAGACATATCTAATACTCTTTTAAAGGCATCATGCAGGCAGATTAGCAGGAAGAATTCACACCTTATTATGAGACCTATCAGCTGCAACAATCTCTCCTTCATCTTTCATAAGAATTGCAATTGCAGTGGTTTTTCCTCCCGGTGCTGCACACATATCTAGAATCCTTTCACCCTTTTGAGGATCTACAAGCTACAATATTTCAGATGCATGTACATGGTATAACAAATATCCTTGAAACAAAATAATGCCAATCAAGTAGCACTATCTACTAATCTTTAACTGGTCCGTTTCTATTGATCAAAAGTAGCTTGTGGGAAATAAAGTTACCTAGGGCATGGGCGGTGACGACACTTGGCAGGTTTTGAAGAAATATCTCCCCCCGGAGCACATCTGGAGACCAAAAAAGGAAGAAGTTATAGGAGCTTTCGAGCTTTATGAACACAATGTCCAGAACCATGAGCTATATAGCTATATGAAGAAATTAAGTCTGTCAAGCAAGATCAAGTGTATATAAGATAATAGTTGATTGGTTACTGAAAGTTGAGAAGTAAAACCTTCCTTGTCAGGTAGATTTTTACATACAAGTGTTAATACAGGTTTTGATGACCAGAATGAGATATTGTGTGTGAGAAAAACCATGCCACCACATAAGTTATCTTTTGTTAGTCAACCCAGAGAATTATATAAGAATATGGAATTACAGATTTGGTAAACACCATGCAAAGAAGAATGCTTCCAAAATCAGCCATTCATTGTGTAACCCTCCACGGCTCCACACTTTATCAATTTGCTGTATCTTGATCCATCAGCTTACATATCAATTATTACAGCTAATTTATTCAGGAAATGGATATCTAAGCACTCGATGCAATAACGGCCAAGTAGCTTTATTCTTGAAGACTTGTCCTACCAAAGCAACATAATCGACAAACTGATGTCCCAAGAAAAGGGACTTTAACCATCTTTAATCCCAGTGCCAATAACAGAACATACAGGCAAAAAACGGTTGGAATCATAGGTATCAGTTGGAAAGGGGTCACAACATCTTTTAGCAGATGACTGGACTAGTTCGACTGAAAATAACTAAAAAAGGATGCAGGAGTCAAAGCAATTTTTTGACAAGCAACTTATGGAAGAGGAAGAAACAAAATGTCGTCCTTCTGAAGCAATGTATACATGGAACATGTACATTAGCGTCATCTGCCCAAGGAGGAGAATTGAAGGATACCATTAAAAGAAGGCAGTCTGTAGACTCGATTTTTCATATCAACAGCTACTCCCTCAGAGGCGCGGAAGATGCCTGCCCTTGACATCATCGCTATTCCTTGGCCATATACATGCCATTTCTTTCATTATAGAGAGGATCTGCAATCATAAATGAGTGTGTGACTAACAATCCCAGACATAGCAAATCAGATAATCACAAGTTCGACAAGCATATTCAATCCATGCAAAGAGAGGTAGAATATGCACTGCTCCCTGTCAGGTGAGAAAGATTTCACTATATACTTGAGCATAAACCGCATCTTCCTCACAACAGGATATCTTCTCTGGGTGGCAGACAATAGGTTTAGCACTTGACCCCCTTGACAAGTCATGTAATGTAAAGCTGTTTTCTTTCAAAGTAAGTGGCCCGTTTATGAAAGAGTACACTGCGACAGAAAACGCACGATGAAGATGACTACAGATGCACTGCCCAGACGCCTTCCTTAAATTCTGATTCTGACTAAAATTACATCCATGCTCAGCTCAGATATTTTCCCAAACTAAAGTAGGGACACCTTTAAAGTATTTAATTGATCGCAACTTAATAACTAATTCATTGTTGGACTAGATTGAAGGATAAAGTAGAGGTGGAAAATGGAAAAATAAATTTAGTTCCCAACGAGCCCTCCCTCATCTATTTCTTGCCATTTGCCATTATGAGCAGGAGGGTAATCTATGTAAAGAACCAAAAGCAGTTAGCTCACCATATTACCTAAAATTGAAACGTGAATTTTTAGAAAAATTGTCCTATTTCTGAGACCGAAAAACTCTAGAATGAACAGATACTACTAGGTAATAAGCTACTAATATCATTTCAAGCAATCTGC
Source organism: Lenwebbia sp. NSW1173648 (assembly GCA_029784005.1). Lineage (NCBI taxonomy): Eukaryota > Viridiplantae > Streptophyta > Magnoliopsida > Myrtales > Myrtaceae > Lenwebbia > Lenwebbia sp. NSW1173648. Next base: position 29,195,522 of record JARCGZ010000002.1, read on the forward strand.
AAATAGTCAATCAACAAGATACAACATAAAAGTATCAGACTATATTCGACTATATTCTTAATAAGTCTAGACCTTGATTATCTATTCTATTTCAGAAAAATTTATTCTCGTAAGAAACAAGGGATACTTATATTCTTAAACTTCTAGTTTGTATATGCAGACAACACATGAGATGTGCTAAGGCTAACAAGTAATTGTCTATAAAGACAAAAGTAGATGAGACTCATCCTCTTGCCCTCATGATGAGCAACATTCTCGCCCTCACAGAGAGTAACTCTTCTGAGTAATCCACCCACTATCAGGATGTAAAACACGTCTTAGAAACATGCGTTTAAGTCTATATAACATCCAATCCAATTTGTTCTCACAATAATTGCCAATTGACAATATCAGTTAATCAAAAAATAGCTCCGTGAAAATGTTGATTGAAAATTGAAAAAGTCCTACTTGCCTATTTGAATTCCCTGTAGAACAGTCCCACGGGTCATATTAACATTCCATGCACCATCAGGACATGGCTGCTCCACTGCCACAGAAACTGCAACCACATCACCTTTCTCAACACGGGCACTGCAAGCCATTGCACCCGGAACATACACCTAAACGCACACTACCATGAGGAAACAAATTAAGAATCAAGAAGCAGGTATGCTTCCCTTATGAATGCTTAACAACTTCAGGAAAGAGTACCTGAGCACCCCGGAGCACAGCCTCTGCACATTTCTTACTGACAATGACTTCCTTTGGAGGTTTGTCGAAAGCATAACCATAATCAATATCATGTGGTCCTGACCCTCTGATGAAGACTACATAATCTAAGCCAGGTATGTTGCTCTTAGAAATCAAACTACTGGGCAAACATTCTATGTTCGGATCAACCCTATCTCCTCCGAAGGACCCCAAGACTCTCTTACACTGTCCTTCCGGACATTTATCTCCATTGGCATTAGTTATTGCGCCATTTTGCCGAGGAGGCTTATCAGAATCAACGACAGTATGAGTTCCTAGCAAACTCATGGCGCCAGTGGACTCTCCAAGACCTGCTTTCTCAGCAATGGCATGCAATTTCTCAATGACAGCATCGCTTGTTGACTTGAGTGTATTCACAAGGATGCATGAATAGCATGACGGACGCCTGATTAAAGGGAAACGAAAATGTAAACGCAAGCTCCAGAAAATCTGAAAAAAACCAGTATCAGATAGTATCCACAGGTGAAAAAATGCGGCTCCTAACTGTGTATATGGTGCATTGCGCAAATTGCATGTGATGCAGTCAAAATAAGAAGTCAAAACTTCTCAATCATCAATAGCCCATTTTCCATCAAATTTCAAGGTGGATCGTCACAATTCGCTTGATTGGAACAGTGAACTCCGAAGGACAATCTTACTTAAGAGAAAACGGAAACGAAAGGAGTGAGAAGCTTGAGCTCAAAGCTTACGTTAGAGCTGTGGAAATACGAGCGAAGTGCTCGGCTCCATAAGCCTTGATGAGGTACTCTTCCACTTGAGGGTTCCATTTCAGCACGGGGTTGAAGCAGTAACGCTCTGACTGATCCATCTACACGCACACAAAGGGACGTGGTGCGGCAACATTAGATCAAACACAAGCATGAAGAAACAAGGAAAAAGGGCATTCGGAATCAGGAACAGAAATATAAACCAGAGAGGCAGGGTGTTGGGAGGTGAACAGGGGCACCCGCGAAGGTTTTGCAACAAGCGCCTCGCTTTACTGTGCATTCACAGAGAAATTCTCAGCGCGTAGAGAAGAGACGTGCGAGCTGGACGACGAAGGATTGACGGCGACCGGGCGGGAATTGCGATTTACGAGTGCGCCCGCGAAGTGTTCGACGAAATGTCCGAAAGCCCATGACCAGGAACCTTGGGCTCGACGACCGAAGGGAAATGGATTTTGCCCAGCTCTTGATGGGTCGGGCCTCTCATCAGTGATTTTTCATTCTTAACATGTTTTTTCAACCCCTCTCATGGGAAATTCTACCGATGTGCGGACTAACCGGCGCACAAAATCCGTGGCTCTGCGGACATTTACCAATGGTGATTCTTGCAGGATTTGGGTTTAATCTTGGGATCGGAAAACGCTTGCAAGTGAGCGTGCCCAAGCGATTGTAATCTCATTTTTGCCGATTATAGTGTAACCGTCTCGTCGATCTTCCCCCCGCGGCATAATCACACCGGCGAACCACATAAGTCCACTGTGCGTGGGTTTTATCTCTGGAATTTACTTCTTACTCGGGACGTTTCACTTTCGCTTGTTCACGCTTCCGCGCTCGTCGAAATAATATGCTAACCCAAATATTCCTTTGAAAATTGTTTATCCAACCGGTTCAAGCTCGATGTGGAAATATAGGACTAGAACTTGCGGGGCTCATTTAGAAATATTAAAGGGGATCGGGTCGCTGATTTTGCGCATAATTAGGTGAAGGGAATTTTGAAGTGTTTAGAAACGTACCTTGCCAAATATGAATCGATAAAGATTGTGAAGGATCCTTCGTTAGTTCTTGGACAGAAAATATAAATGACAAGAAAATTGAAGGTGCAAACCATCGGACGCAATCCTCATCAGTGATGCAAAAGGTACTTGGAAATGTAAAGTTTGATGAAAGTAAAGATGAACACCTAACCGCTTCTTTGTCGACACCTTTGTCGACCAAGATTAGTTGTTCTTATCGGCTCGTTCCGCTATATAGACCAAACGAGTACTTGTCGAGCACACTATCGACTACGGCTCTTGGACTTTTTTTGGGCGTCAACAGATGTGATCGATCCTCTTGCTTAGGATTGATGATCAAGTGTCGTTAGTCGTAATTTTGTGCGATTTCGTCAAAACAAAAGAGATAGAGAAGCACGTAAAATTAAACGACCGTCGTCTCCAATTCCATAGTCAATCGGTCAAGTCCAAAGGAGACCTAGGAAAACTCACTTGGTCGAAGAATGAAAGAGTTCGGTCTATTTAAGCAATCGCATCCCTAAAGTCCATGCATGGATAAGACCGTGCTTTGACATTGAATATGGAGGTACACAAAAGGAGAGAGATGGAGCCAATTGTTTGCCAAACCAATAAAAGAGATTTTGCCCAAAAAATGTCATTAATACAATGATTGAATCCTTTGCAATTTGACCAGGATATTAATAATTGTAACTAAAACGATTCTAAATAAATAAGGGAAAATGACAAGAATGGGCCTGAATTTTGACTCGATGTCCGATGTGATCGCTGAAATTTTAGTTTGTTCAATGTAGTTCATAAACTCTTTAATTTTTTCAATATAGTTCCTAGACTTTTGGTACATGTTCAATTCGGCCTATGAACTATATGAAAATGTTCGATGTTGCTCCTGAACTTGAATTGATGGAAGAACAACAATGAACATTTTCATATGATTCATAGACTAAGTTAAATCATGTACCAAAAGACCACGAACCATATTGAACAAATTAAAAGTTAGACACCACATTGTACGTTAGAACAAAATTCAAGGATCACGTCAAACAAATTAAAAATTCATGCATTACATTACGCATTAGACTGAAGTTCAGGAACCATTTTTGTCGTCGTTCTATCATATAAAGATTATGTGGACATAATGGGTAGATGCATTCTAAATGCTAGAAGACGAAATTGCCAAAATGGGAATCCTCGTCACGTATCTCGTCCTTCAAAACCTTTTACCTTTTCTCCAAGCAAGAACTTACTCAGCAATGCCTAGGTTTTCATGGATTCCGTGTTGGTAAACGCCGCACTCACAACGCCACCCACCTAATCTCGTTCGCGTCCCATCGCTCAACTGTTAAACATACGAGACAACAAGAAAAGACAAGATTTGTACGGCTTACGTATCACGACAAGCAAAGACAAGATTCCTACTAGTTACGTAGCGTAAAAACCGTCGAGTTCGAGCATTCGACATGTGGTCGCCGGTTTTATATCGCCTTAAGCAGATCTGTCTGCAGCGGCTGTCACCCTACAACTCCTTTGCTTTCTTTCGCAAACTTTATGGCACTCGCACGGTGGTTTCCACTTGACGGGAACACGAAACCCTAACTTCTCGAGCTGCTAAATATGAATGCGGTGATGGGTACCCGAGGTGAAAGCAAGGCTGTCGAGCTTAATTGAGTTTAGAATGTGTGAAAGCTAGAGCAAGCAAGGGATCTCTTTGCATGTTGTTTGGGGATTTCATAAAAAATGAGGTACACATCACATGGCATGGCATGGCATGGAAAGCAATGGGCAACATTTTTCTAAATATGCAAAGGAGTCAACAAAACCCTAGGGAGCCTTGTAGTCCAAATAAAACCAGATTAAATTATTCATGAATCTTGTCAAAATCTAGCAAGAATAGGAGACAAAAATATAACCTAACATGGCGGCAACGGCATGTTTGTCTGCTACAAACCTCTACGTCTCTCTCTCTCTACAATACACGTGTCTACATGAATGTACGCAATTTATTTATTTATTTATTCGTGGAAATTGTGATTTAGGTACATTTCCTATTTTATACGGTTAGCATTTGCGGTTGTGTCTCCAAATAATATTCGGCGGGGAGAAGAACACTAGGAGTGTCAAAAGTTATGTACGGCGTTCACTTTAATGTCAAAAGTTTCTCTAGGATCACTTCAGTGCCAAATTTTTTTAGAAACGATCACTTAAGTGCCAACTCCGATCTGATTAGCCAGAAATCTAACGTGACATTTTTTTATTAATATTTGAAGCTGACAAGGCTCATCGAAGGTCCATTCAGCAATTAAAAACAAGCTAAAAGTTGAAAAACATAATAAAAATAAAAATAAATTCAAATTTAATTAGATTTAAAAAAAAAAAAAAGCTAAAACTTCCAAAAAAAAAATTGTGTACTAGAGGTCCTAAAATTTGTTACGAAAGTACATAAAACTTACAAAAAGTGCATTCAAGTTCTAAAACTTATCAAATTAGTACAATCGAGTCCTTCGTTTAACTCCGTCAATTTGGACTAATGAAAAATACTGTCGTTTTTTTAATATATTCTCTCTCCTATGTGGTAATGACATAGCTAAGATGACCTCGTTTTTGTTCAAATCCGATTTTTAATTCAAATTTTATTAAAATAAATTTAAAAATAAGCTCAAATTAAATATAAAACAAAAACATATTACATTGAAGTCAAGCGGGGGATGGCCGGCGGGGTGGCCATCCCTCGGCCAATGGTCGGCGACCCCCACCGGCTGCAGGCAAGGGACGGCCATTGTTTGGGGCTCGGCGACCCCCGCTGGTCATGCCCCACCCTCGTTGCCTTATTTCCAATGTAATCTGGTTTTTTTTAGCTTATTTTTAAATTTATTTTAAATAAAGTTTGTATTTTAAAATAATTTTTTTTTTTTACTTATTTCTAAATCTAATTTTAGTTTATATTAAATTTTTAAAAGTTTAGAAGTCCACGTGGAGCTGATTTTTTAAAATAAATGCTACTTTATATTAAAATTTTAATTAGAAATGCCACGCATTAGCCAGAGGCACTAAAGTGATTGTTTTTTCTTCGATTTAGCACTTAAGTGATCTGACGGAACCTTTTGATATTAAAGTGAGCACCATACATAATTTTTGACACTTCTGATATCCTTCTCCCATGTTCGGCGAAAACGATCGTTGATAAACGGACCCATTAGACCTAATTTTCTTTTTAGGGCTAATCTCAGAAAAGTTATGTCTGTAATGCGTGGAGTATCGAAAGATTGCCTTTACTAATCGATTCCCGCAAAGATCCATGATACTTACTTTAGGCCATGGAAGAGAAAATTTTGAGAGCGTCAACCTTCAATTTTGGTGTCGGAATACCCTTCTTTTCAGGTAGTGTCCGAGAAGTATAATTAAATCCCCGGTTCATTGCGACCAATGTTTGTATAGATTTTGATTCATAAAAAAAGAGGGAGAATTACCAAAAAAAAGTCATAAACCTATTGCAATTGTTCTAATTCATACCTAAACTTTTTTTTGCTAATTTAGTCCTAAACCTTTTGCAATTGTGCCAATTCAGTCTCTTTGGCCAGTCAATACTGATGTGACACCGCCAGTGCTAAAGTGACAATTTTTTTTTGTCTTTTCTTTTCTTTGGTTTGGGTGGACAGGAGGCTGCCGACCACCGGCCCCTAAGCGAGGGCCTGCGAGCCCTCAAAGCCGCTGGGCGAGGGTGGCGGCCCTCGCCCAGCGGCCAACGAGGGCCGTGACCCTCGCCCTTGCTAGCAAGGGCTCATAGGCCCTTGGCTGGTGGCCGGCAGCTCCTGCCGACCCAACCAAAAAGAAAAGAAAAGAAAAGATAGAAATTTTTTAAAAAAATAATTATAAAATTCAATAAATATTAAAATATCATTAAAAAAAATTACCACGTCGGCATCGGCCTTTTTTTTGTAATTTTTTTTTTCTAAAATTTCAAAAGGTTTAGGATTGAATTGGCAAAAAAAATGTTTATGACTGAATTGGCATAATTGCAATAGGTTTATGACTTTTTTTTTGTAATTTTTTCCCAAAAATGGGACTTGCTTAAAAGAAGGAAAAAGATTGAGAACTTTATTGATTTTCATCGCGAATACACATACACACTCAAAATATGAGAAGTTAGACGCAAGAAAATAAGATCTAATGGAGCGACAGCTTCTCACATCTTGTGCAACTCTTTGGAAGCATATCGAACGGGTTTTAAGAAAAATGTTTCTCTGCTATCTGAGATTCTGAATAAAGACATCCTCCCCTTCTTTGTAGGAATAATAAAAGAAATTTCATATGTAATCAACATCCTCGCCTTCTTTCTAGGAAATATAATAACAAACTCCTTGTTTTTTTATAAAGTTGTCTCGAAGAACGGCATATGAAATTTCAAATCGTAAAAGATTCATCTTTCTCCTTACAATGAGTGCTTTTCTTAGACCCTCCATTTATTTTTGTTTTCAACTAGCTTTATGTATTATAATGTTGCGAATTAGCAATTATTAGGTATCCTAACATTTTTCATTGTAACTCTTCCTATTAAATATTTCCTCGAAGGAATTTTATTATTTTCTCTCTTTTTTGTAATAATGCTGTTGATTACATATGAAATTTCCCTAAATCATATGACCTTAATAATAAGAAATTTTGTGACCATGTCATCGGGTCTCTCAATTTTAAACTAATGTTCGTTATGAACCGAGAAGTCCTTCTTTATCTCGATCAAAAGAGGAAGATTCGCATGAAATAGAATACAATTTGCGAACAATTAGAGGTGTTAATATGGGTCCATGACCCATTTTTGACCCATTTTTTGTATAGATGGGTTCTGTATGGGTTGTTAGCTTTTAGAGTGCCCAGTAAATATGGATCAAAAAAAATTGAGGCTAAATCTGATGGATCCAAAATAGGTTACACATAGAAATAGGGGTAATCGATTCCCGGTCCGGTCCGGTTCCCGGGTTGTTCCATTGGTCCGGCCCAAATTGAGCCCCAATGCTTTACTTCTATGCGAGAGCAAGAGGTTTGATAGACGACACAAACGAGAGCGTCATATCACATGATATACAAAGCAGCTATTTGAAGGTCAGAAACAGAGAGTCTTTGGACACATGTTCCCCAGAACAATGAGTATCTAGGTTGCTGCAAGGTCATCACACTACAGTCTACAGATAAAAGAAGAGACTCTGCATCGACACTGCGAATCTTGGATTTCGACCAAAAAGAGAGCATTGAGTATTTTACCTTGATGAGATGCGATTGCGATCGCAATCAGCTAAAACAAAGCAAGAGAGGGAGGCGAGAGTCCAGACTCGAGCTGAGATCTTGAGTGGGAGGCGTCGAGCGAGAGGGATGTGATGCAGGCAAGAGGGACTAAGCGAACCGAGCGAGAGGTGCACGCGTGAGAGGGGACTGAGCGAGCTAAGCGACGCGGGAGGCGTCGAGCGAGAGGCACACTCGTGAGAGGCGAAGGCTAAGCAGTCGGGCCCCTAGGGTGAGGCACAGAAGCAGTCGGGATCTACTACTGGGACTTAGACTTGCGAGAGAAGTGAAGAGGCAAGAAAAGAGGGCTGCAAAGTGAAGCAAACCCTAAACAAGTAAACATATGGTTCCTTTTAAAAAATTTAAAAAAAAATTGACCGGTCTGGTTCAGTCCTATGTCCCTGGAACCGGGAACCAAATCGCCCGGTCATCGGTTCCAATTTTAGGAACCGAAAATCGAACCGGATCCCTCTAGAACCGAGAATCGGACCACCGGTCTCGGTCCAATTTGCTCACCCCTACATAGAACCCACATTGTTCGGAACAATGTATACTAAAATGCCAAATGAAAAAAATTCACTTGTTGCACGGATATGCAACCATCTTGAGTATACTTTGACTGGAAAAAGAAAGAAGATGAATTGCAGGTTGGGACCATAAATCTGATTGGCATGGTTATCATAAATGACCAAATTGAGATGTACCATAAAAAAAAGATAAATAATAAAAGGCCACTTGATTAATAACACGATCCATGGAAGTTTCCACCAAACCCTAACGTGCTACCTGGGAATCAAATGGTCGAACCTTAAGACCGGTTCGACTTCGCTCGTTCCTTGACCCACCGACTTCCTTATTGAAGGCACACATTTAGAGATATTCCGTCAAATTTATTGTAATTCCACTAGTTCGACCTCAATCCAATCTGAGACCTCTTATTGAGTTGCCCCGTTCCATACATTTTGAGTCTTTACATGTGTGCCATTTCAACATCGGCAGAAGGTCTTGCATAGTTTCTTTATTTGATTAATCTTACTTAATGAATTTACGCTCTTGTATATGACTTACAATCAAGATTGAGATCCTCTGATAAATTCAATTTATTCTCTTGAAAGGGGGATACATAATCACATTGGAATTCAACAGGTTTTATCTTTTCAATTTTTTTTTTCATTTTTCGTCCTTTTCTTGGCCTGTACTTCTTCTTCCCCGTTCCCCCCATCGGCTTTTCCACCACCATCGGAATAATTGTCCAAAAAGCCATAAATCTTATTGTACAACGGCCAATTCAGTCTTAAACCCTTCACCACTGCCAACACTTGTGCCGCCCCCTCAAAGGCCTATGGCTCTTTCCTTCCCTACTTGTCTATAATTATCGAGGCCTCTCTCTCACACGCGCGCACATGGCTCGAGATTGTGTCCCCAAATATTAAAGAATGTGGACCTCAGGCGACCACGAATCCAAGACCCCCTACGGTTGTGGGACTCTACTCGGGTCGTGAATCGAGTGGCGAATGCAAAGAGGGAGAGATGAGATATCGTTGAGGATTCTATGTCATTTCATGAAATTTTCGTTGAGCATGAAGCCATTCTTGTCATTTCGACCTAACCGTACATATTGAAATTACCCCTTAATCTTCATTGAGCATAATGCTCGAAAGGACGGTGCGTATCCGTGGCTCTCTCCTTGGAAGTTAGTCCATTCAAACCCGTTGTACGATTTCAACCCATGAATTTGACGAAAAGCATTGAAGCAAGCACCGCACTCAAACCGACTCGTTGCAGACGGGAGGCGAACGATCGCCTGACCTCTTTCGGATTAGGACGACGGGGCCTCGGTCGGGTCTCGTTCCTTTTCTTGTCCCGCAATTCACACCCCTCCTTAAGACCCCGTAATGGCATACAAAACATTCTTCGACTCATGCGGAAGGGCCAACCTCAATTTGGATGTATCGGGCGTAGAAATCCTCAGTAGATTGCACGCTAATTTTGAATTCCAGTGAGCAGCTCGTCGACAAGTAACCCCGAAATACTCATTAAGTATCAACTTATCCGACTGCAACGCGACAATCCAAGGAAGGCAATCGAGCATCTCTCGGGTATTCAGATTCTTACGGCGCGAGCGTGGTTGCGGTCATGGTCGCGTTTGGAAACCCCTTTTCCATCGCCGAGCGAGTCAATTATTCCAATTCAACAAGCTCCATTTCCTCTCCTAATATCTACCGGAGTCACCGTTCAACCCGGAAAATTTGCAGTAGAAGCAAACCGACCAACATTACATCTAGTTGGGTTCAACCTTTTGCGATACGTGTATGGACCATAGAGAGTTTTTGAATCTTAGCTGCAGTCATTGGTTGAACGAGGAAAATTAGGAAAACTGGAATGCCCACGCGCATAGGCCTCGCGTCATTGATGAACCCAAATGCCACTAAACAAAAGCAATTAAATTAAATTAGATTAAATTAAGGAAGCCATACATAAAAATTAAATTAATTGTGATAATACAGAAAAGTTTGGCTGCTTCTGTCCAATATGATCCCTAGCACCTTTCTATTTGCCCTAGCCATGTTCCCACACCTTGTCTCTATGTTTGTTCCCTCAAAACAATTTCCCGGCAGACATCTATGGATGCTCATCTATGGCCGAGTCAAATCCGGATTAATCTCCATTGAATTTTTTAATGATGATGATTTCATTGCAATTATTCTTCCTCAAGACCAGTTTATAGTTTAGTACCTAATTTGAATTTTGCCATCACTTTACCCAATTAACCCGTTCCACCCATCTTAATCCATCTCATCAAGAACTCAATGCATTTGATATCGACGGTAACAGAGCAAACCGAGAAATGGTCCAAAAGAAGCCGAGCTTCTCTCGACGGCATGCATGTGATTTGTTCCAACGTTATGGGTGTTTGATATTCGTGTCTAGTTCGATGCAAATTCGCAACATATCTCATTTTTTTTACCGCATGTATGGTCAAATTGATAAAATTTCTCTTGCATGACACCTGAATTCGTCGTCATAACCAATTGCTTACTTGTAGGTACTTTTTTTTATATGTTAATTTCTAGTTGCAAGTCAAGTAATATACCGAGGTAACTTCCTCGTATCTAATTCAGTCCGATCAACATGAGGCCATTTGTGCGGCTTCCATGATAGGATGTGCTAAATTATGCTAGAACTCGAGATCCGCACTTCCCAAAGCACAGAGTGTGGTGCTCGACCTCTCACTCGATATAAACCGTTCGGACATCCGTATTGTACGGGCCAATTGAGCCGGTTCGATTGAGCACTCGCTCGGCTTTCGATACAAACCGTTTTGGCCTTTTCTCTTCTCCCCGACTCAACCCCGATCGTAACTAGTTCAATTCGACGGTCGCGGTTTCGACAACACCGGTTAATCGAAGCAAATAAAATCCGTGGCTTCTTGCGATAAAAGTGAGGATTTTAAGAACAAAAATCTTGTTTTTTTTCCTCTGCCCCCAAAATGGGGGAGATCTCTAATAAGAATTAGAGAAAAGGGAGAAGACATATTTAAATTTAACTAGAACTAAACAAAGAATATTTGGTGGGGAGGTGGTTGCTCATTTACTTCTTGAGAAGCGCGTTGCGAACTTAGAAAAGTTCTCATTCTTTCTCGTGCTTTAAAAAAAAACAGGGGAAGGAAGGAGGAGACCCGGAACGAGGTCAAATCTCTACGCTTAGACCAGAGCGTTTTGCTTTTACCAAGTAAAACCCCACTCTCTCTCTCTCTCTCTCTCTCTCTCCCGTAAGCACACTACTAGAGAGAGAAAGTTCGCGCTTTGCAGGCTCTTCAGCTTCAGCTTCCCCTGTATCTGTAAAAAGAAACGGAGAGAGAGAGAGAGAAGAGAGAGCAAAAGATGGGCGTGTGAATGTGGAAAGCCAATGGCGGAGAGAGAGAGGAAGAAGAGAGAGAAGCTGAATAAAGGTTCTTGCTTAGGACTTCAAACCAGCCAGAGTCTCTCTCTCTCTCTCTCTCTCTCTCTCTAGAGTTATATTTATTTCTCTATTTTCTTATTCCCCTCGTTGAATAATCGCATCACGCACAGCACAAGACTATGAAACCGCGTGTGAGGAGCTGGGCTGGTGGGTGACTACTGAGAGAAGCCCCGGAATTCAAAGTCTTTTTAACATCGATTCAACCCCCGACTCCTCTCGTTCACGCTTCTCCCTCTTTCGTTTTCTTCGCTCTTACTCCCTTAAATACATTCTCATCTCCCTTTTCCCTTTTCAACGTTTTGGTTCTACTGTGATTTCTAGCACACCCTTCATTTCCCCCTCGAACCCCGCGCTGAATAAGCTGGTTTTCGTTTGATTTCTCGAGAAATCTTTGGTGGGTTTCGAGTTTCCAAGCCCGTATTGGGCTGAAAGTTTGGAGCTTTTCCTTCTTTCTGGAGCTCTGTTTTGTTGATTCTATGGTGGTTGCATAGAGAGGAAGAGGTCAACGCTATGGCATCTAAAGTTTCGTCCTCGTTGTTGTTCTTTCTGGTCATCATCGCTTGCTTCTCTCGATCAATCTCCGCGATACATGGCCACAAGAGCCTGAATTCGAATGTCTCCACGCTCGCCGGGATCGAATTGCCCCATCACATGAGCTTCAATGCCGTGTCCGCTTCGGCGAGCTCTGGTTGCAGCCTCTCGTCCTCCGAGAAGCCCAAAGACTCAGAGTCGTCCTCGTCCTTTATGCAGGCTTTGACCGCTGAAGGAGATGAAGAAGACGATGATCGTGGGGATGGTGAGGAGAGTGGAGAAATCGACAGCAATCGAGCATCTTCTGCACCGCCCCAATCGGAACCGTCGCAAACCCGAGAGACGGTCAAGCTCCACCTGAAGCACCGGCCGAGGGGGGGCGGCCCCGGGACAGAGCCCCGAGAGTCCGCGGAGGAGTTCAAGATGTGGGACTTGAGCAGAATTCACACTCTGCACCGGAGGGTCACAGAGAAGAAGAACCAGAACTCCATCATGAGGCTGAAGAAGGACAAAGCGACGACGAAGCAGAGGTGGCCGAGGAAGGTCGTCGTCGATGCGGCCGACCCATCGCCCGCGCCCTCGCCGTCGCTGGAGGCCTACGCAGGCGGGCTCTCAGGCCGGCTAATGGCGACTCTGGCGTCCGGCGTGAGCCAGGGCTCCGGTGAGTACTTCATGGACGTGTTCATCGGCACTCCTCCTAAACACTTCTCGTTGATTCTGGACACCGGCAGTGACCTCAATTGGATCCAATGCGTCCCCTGCTACGACTGCTTCGAGCAGAACGGGCCGCATTACAATCCCAGCGATTCCACCTCCTTCCGCAACATTAGCTGCCGCGACCCCCGGTGCCATCTGGTCTCCTCGCCGGACCCGCCGCAGCCGTGCAATTCCGATTCCCAGACCTGCCCTTACTTCTATTGGTACGGCGACAGTTCGAACACGACGGGCGACTTCGCGCTCGAGACTTTCACGGTCAATCTCACTTCACCTGCGGGGAAGTCTGAGTACCGCAAGGTGGAGGACGTGATGTTCGGGTGCGGCCACTGGAACCGGGGGCTCTTCCACGGGGCGGCAGGGCTGCTCGGGCTAGGGCGGGGCCCGCTCTCCTTCTCCTCGCAGCTCCGGTCCCTGTATGGCCATTCCTTCTCCTACTGCCTCGTGGACCGGAACAGCGACACGAGCGTGAGCAGCAAGCTCATCTTTGGGGAGGACAGGGGCCTCCTAAGCCACCCCAATCTGAACTACACTTCCTTTGTGGGCGGCCGAGACAACCCCGCCGATACATTTTACTATGTCCAGATCAAATCGATCGTTGTCGGAGGCCAAATCCTGAAGATCCCCGAAGAGACATGGGCTTTAGGATCAGACGGCTCAGGTGGCACAATCATCGACTCCGGCACAACACTCAGCTACTTCGCGGATCCTGCCTATGATGTGATCAAACAGGCCTTCCTGGACAAGGTGAAAGGCTACCCTCTGGTCCAGGACATTGAGATCCTGCACCCTTGTTACAACATCTCGGGGGTCGAGAGGGCGGAATTCCCCGAGTTTGGGATCGTGTTTGCCGACGGGGCTGTGTGGAACTTCCCCGTCGAGAACTACTTCATCCCGCTGGTACCGGGCGAGCTGGTGTGCCTGGCAATCCTAGGGACGCCCCGGTCCGCGCTCTCGATCATCGGGAACTACCAGCAGCAGAACTTCCACATCCTGTACGACACCAAGAAGTCGCGGCTCGGGTACGCTCCCACGCGGTGCGCCGAGGTTTGAACCTCGAAAAACCCCGGTAATTTTCCTGGGTTTGATTAGGAGAGGGAGGGTAGATGTTGTAAACACTGGTGGTATAGGAGGCGGGGTAACAAAAAATTTTCATTTCTTATTGTTACAACAAAGTGTAAAAATACATGGGGATTAGATTCATTCCATTACATCCTTTTCCCCGGAGTTCCGGGTTAGCATCATAACTACATACACCGCACCGGTAAAGCGGGATTCAGATTCCGAGTCGCCGGATTAAATCGCCGATAATTCGGTTTGTTCGTTACCTCTTAATCTGTTCTTTCTTTTTTCACTGCAAGTAGCTGTTGATGAATACACAATCTCAATTTTGCAGCAGCTCCTAATGAAAAGAACCATCTGTTCATAGTTTCTCTTTCTTTCTTTCTTTTCTTTCTTTTTTTCACAGTTCCATGATTTCCAAATTGGTGTCCTGTCCTTCAATTTAGATTCCTAGGGTTCTAATGAAGCAGCGCATGCCAACAAAGAATAGTCAACCGACAGGCGTGTCCTCCTCTCACTCCTCCTTTAAACAAGTGAACGGGTCAACGATTAGGTCGCCACGTCACTTCCAAACAAAATCATAATTTTATATATATATTATTTCAATTTTCATTAACAAATTATTATTTGACTCTGATTTTTGATTCGCCATTTGTATTTTCCGGTCCGTCAATTGTTGTTGTCACTTTCAGTTTCAGCTCACTTTGACATCGAAGTTCCCTCGTCGATCGGTCATCCAAAGATCCCAAGCCATTTGTTAGCTGAGCCTGTCTTATTCTGGGCTATGACCGGACCAATATATTAATTTATGTTTCGTTAAACCTTTCCTAATTAATTATGAAAAAATTATTAACATATGATTCGTTTCCGTGGCAATATACCATAGACGGAGTCAATCTTTACATGGAAGATGTGACACGACCCGTATTATTTGTTGTCGGGCGACGTTCAGATTTGAAGAGCTATTGTTAAGTGGCACATCGTAAAATTTTATGAGACCATTGTCCACTGTTAAAAAAGTTTAAGTCGATAGACGAATGCGGGTTCTTAATATTTAATTATCTTAACGATTTTATTAATATGTTTTACTTAAAAAAATTGCTGGTCATCCATATAGGAAGATTCTTTCTTGATTTTTTGTTCTTTGCGATTTGTTGCCTTCTTCGTGCAGAGTTTAAAATGCTCATTCCTCTTTTTATGTTCCATCCGAGTAAAAAATGCCAATTTGTCCCCAAAAACAGATGGAAATCGCCAATTTGCCTCTTACACCTAAAATTCGTGTCGATTTAGTCCCTAGAGCCACCGAATGTGCTTCAATACTCACCCGTTAGCTACAAATCATCTAAAAGTTTAGCTCCATCGCATAGACAATCAGTGTGATTAGATGGAGGGAGATAGGGATTCCTTCTAGACTGACAGCTTATAAGAGGGGGTGTGGATGACTTGCTTTCTAGTTCTCGAAATTCTTATTCCGAATATGTTACGCTTGTTAAAATGACGATTAGTCTTTGTCTCGATGACACATTTTATGATGATCGATCGATGTGATTAGATGGGGGAAGATAGGGTATCTTTTGGACGGATAGCTTAATCCGATAAGAGGGAAGTGAGTCGCTTGCTTTTTAGTTTTCGAAATTCTTATTCCAAATTAGCCATGCAGATTAATAATTAACATGATGATTAGTCTCCATCCCGATGACGCATTTAACTCCATCATCAGCTATTTATGCCAAGCAAAGCTATCCTCTATTAAATAAGACACTTGGAAAAAAAAATTGAATAATTATTCAAATGATTTGTGAGGTCAAGAGGAGAAGAGCTAGAAGATCCGGATGATTGATGGAAGAAAGACCAAACATATCCCAAACTCTCGAGAAGTTGATTCATTCAATGGAGCTTTATTTGTTTGATCTAGTAAGAGCTCCAGTGCGCGTAGTCGGATTCACCAAGAAATCAATAGAAATACGCGACAAAAAATACACATCTTGGAGAAACTAAATACATTTGGGGAATAGAAAAATCGTTTCGAGATTTGAACTATTATTAGAAGATTGTTGTAAGACATAAAAGATTCGTAATTTAAAATTGAACAAACTGATTAGAACTTTGATCAATGAGAGGGTAAAGTTGGATACAACTTTGACAATATGGAACGAATTGACATTCCCCTCGTACCATCAATTTCTCGGCCCATGAAAACGGCCCGAGGGGCAGCTTCTAATAAGTGGGATGGACCACGACCCACCTCAAATTTCTCCCCTGTTTGATTAACCCATATAAGTCTCCTTCACATAGATCCATTTATCTTGTTAAGAGAACATAACATCTAAGCCTCATCCGATTTCAAAGATTGGGGAAGATCTCGAAACCGCGAAACACAGAGGTCTCCGTAGAATTCTTTTGGGACCATACTCAATTGCTCTAAAAGCTTAAACCATTTGGTGAAAGAGCGGCTTCCTTGGTTAAATATCCTAGCGGGTTTGAATTCCATACGGTTTTCTATCTAAGTAATCAGATAGGCTTGAATTCTATTAGGTCTCGACAGCTCGATCAATTTGGAATTCCTCTTTTCGGATAGATGCACGTCGAGCATTATGATTTTGCGAGCTCGTTACTAGTAAACCATTTTCAAGTGAGGGCGAAATCGTTGCGTTTTTCAAGACACGGATTTATCGCTGTCGAGGCGGAATTCATTGAAGTGCATTCAATGAGGGTCAAGCCTCGTGATTTAGCTCCATACGGGCTGCGCCAAACCATAGAGATCATGATCGTTTTGGTGGTCATTAGAGCTTGCGTGGCCTACACACCTCCTTTGATTTGAAGCTCTTGAATCCTCGTTCTTTGGCCAGTTGACTCCACCGTCCCAATTTTAGAACCGAGTCACCAAGAAAGCAATGCGTTTTGCTGAAGCGGTATAGAAAATCAAGATGATGGTTATTTGATGCAGCTTCTGACTTTTAGCTTTTGGATATATATATAAAATTTTGACTGGAAATTAATAATGGGCTTTTGTGGTTGGCGATGATCCAAATCAAACACGATTTTAGATTTCCCCAAACTCCCAGTAGCAAGCTGTGACAGACGCAGGGGTGATTGATTCTCGGTCCGATCCGGTTCTCGAGTGGTTTAGTGAAATCGATTACATGTGCTTGAAACACATATTCATATTTTTAAATGTGTAGAAATACTCATAATAATTATAATTTAAATAGCTTTTTGAAGATTTTTTAGAATTAATATTAAAATTAAAATTAAAAAAAAACCGGCCGATTTGGTCCAATTTTATGAAATCGGGATCCAGATGGGCAATTCCACCTCCGGTATCGGTTCCAATTTTATGAAACCGGGAACCAACGGGCACCTTAAAAAACCGGCCGATTTGGTCCAGTCGGGTTGGTTCTTTTTCTCACCATAGTCAGACGGATCATCCGGTAATGACTTCAGCTCTGGGCCAATTCGGTTCCAACTTTTTTTTTGGTTTTGCTGAGGCGGTAATGAATTCAGTGACAAGTTGGACCCCGTGGAATGTCGTTATGAGAATGGATCACGTTGAAAGGAAGTGCGACTGATTGACTATGAAGAAGATGGTTGGGAGTTGGTGATGATGGTGGTGGTAGGTGACGTGAGAAGTGAAGAACAGCCTTCTCTTACAACTCTGTGAGCTACCAAGTACCAACTAACTTGGAAGCCCATCCACGGTATACCTTCCTACCATTAAAGCTTCCATTCCTTGTTTTGTCAGCAGCAAAAAGGCTCATCCACCCACTCTCTCGCTCTCCCTCCTTCATTCAGACCATCACAGGTTCCGTCTACTTGTAAGCTCGTACACTGCCTTTCCCTCTCTTTTTTTCTTCCGCGACCTTGTTTCGGATTGTGAGTTTCTCGTTTGATCTGATGTGCTACTCAATGGGTATTCTGGGATTGTTGGCTTTCTTCATTTCTTGATTCTTGGAAGTTTGTATTCCCGCTCTCATGACATTGGAGTTTTTGCTTCTTTTTGGGCAGATTTTCCTTTGTCTTGTTTCACTTTGATCACCCTCAAATGGCAAAAGAAGGGACGACCCAGGACGTGGAGGTAAGCAGGGAGTGCTCGTTCGGACATATCAGCGAACGAATTGCGTGTGCTTTGGCAGCGAGTGTCGCTGGATAAGTCTGAAATGCTGAAGTCTTGATTTGGTCTTCTTCTATAGGTTGTTCTTGCGGAAGAAATTGATCATATTAGGGTGATCACCTTAAACCAGCCCCGCAAATTGAATGTCATCTCATCTAGAGTGGTATGCTGGATTTCTGTGTGTTCATAGCTCTTCCTAGTCACATTCCTCGAGAAAGCTGTTGTTTAAACTTTTACTGGAACCAGGTTTATCTGCTGGCTGAATACTTAGAGAGATGGGAGAAAGATGATAAAGCACAGCTAGTAATCATCAAGGTTAGTTCCGAATATGTGCTTCGCTTCAGGAGTAGTACAACTGACTTATCAGGAACATTCTTCTTGCACTGGTCTTACAAGGAGAGTCATTGCACTAATTGACTGGAGAAGTCCAGACCAGAAAAGAGTAGACTTGATATTCTACAGCATCTTGCTATCCATTGAATATTTTTCTTGTTAAAGTTCTTATGATGGTTGATACTTGCCAAAGGGAGCTGGTCGGGCTTTCTCTGCTGGTGGAGACTTGAAAATGTTCTACGATGGCAAAAAATCAAGTAAGGAAGCTTCGCTGAAAGAAATAATTTCAGTGCTACGTCTACTAGTCTCAGGTCTCAGCGTCTTTTAGTTCCTCTGATACAGAGATAGTATACTTTACCTCTGTTTTCCCTTTGCCAGAGGATTCCTGCCTGGAAGTTGTCTATAGAATGTACTGGCTTTGTTATCACATCCATACCTACAAGAAAGTCCAGGTACCTCTTCGGACTTTAATCATTGTTGTATATTGTGTTTGGAAAAGGAAAAAAAGCTGATTGGTGTCATTTGAAAGGTCGCTCTTGTCAATGGAATCTCAATGGGTGGAGGGGCATCTTTAATGGTTCCAATGAAGTTTTCAGTTGTCACAGAAAAGACGGTGGGTAGCTGATTTGTTAAATTGCTATTTTGTAGCTCTTGAAAGAAGTTTATTCAGATTTATTGGGCAAGTCCAGTTATAGTTGGATATTTGGGATATAGGTTTTTGCCACTCCAGAAGCGAGCATCGGGTTTCATACTGATTGCGGGTTCTCCTACATGCTTTCCCATCTGCCTGGACGGCTGGGTAAATGCATTTAGAGCAAGAAAAGTTCAAATGGATATGACTTTCTTTTTGCGGTTCTTTCAATTTTGAGAATGTGTGGTGATAATGTAGGGGAATACTTGGCTTTAACTGGTGCGAGGCTGAATGGCAAAGAATTGGTGGCAGCTGGACTAGCAACCCACTTTGTCTCTTCTGAGGTCTGCTGTAACTCTAATTATAGTTCTCTTCCCTCTATGTTTGCACCAAATTGCATCGTTCTCTTGGTTCTTATTCGATCCATGCTTTTATGCTGCTAGGAATTGTCCTGGGAAGTTAAAAAGGCCTCTTCTTTAATTGCTGCTACAGTATTATGCCCCTAGAAAACTTGCATACTTGGTGGCAGCGATTTCTAAATCTCTTTTTGAAATGCCATTTAAGAAACAAAAATAAATGAAAGCATAGTCTCTCGACTTCTGAATGTTTAATGCCAAACCACTTGTGTTTCTGTCTATATGTGGAGAAATAATTACGCAGTATACATGGATGCAGCAGTCTATACCGTAATGTTATGAATTTGGACAAGCTTTTGCAGTAACTTAAAACTAGAGAAAAAAAAATTGAGAATTGTCTAAACGGAATGTTGACCATGCTCTTGTCCATCGGCTTTGTCTTGAACCATCTACTTCATGAAATATATACTAGTTCCTGATGCTGAATTTTCCAGTTTATGTCTAGTCTATAGAAGAGTATAAGGTAACACTTCCTCTTATAGACTGAATAAACTCAGCTGTTGCATCAACATGTCAGTCTTGACCTCTTCCCTGTTCATGAATCATGTTCCTCCCTCTATGAGTCAGCTAGTCAGCTGAAGTATTCTTTTTTTGCTTGAAGTCAGCTGAAGTATTCAAAAGTTTGTAGAGGACGAAATTCAAAAGGGATGATGCAAATGCGTAATCGTCAATGAAATTCTCTATAACGACCATAATTTAGCTTTGCAACTCTCAATTTTAATTCTGATTCCTCTCCTTTGTAACTTCAGTGAATCCTCATTCACTTTTGTAAGTTATGCCTTCTGATATTCAAGCTGAAACACTTACCCTGCTTTTTTAAAGTTGGATTTAGCCGATGGTTCCTTTGCTTTCAACTGTATACAATAGGCAATCATTACTATCATGACTAAATGGGGATTAAATGCGGGCTATTAGGGTGTGAAAATTTCAAATGTTCATGAAAAACTCTCTCCAAATGCATCGAATTATTATGTTTTTCATTTTTGTGCTTTGTGAATCCCGCCTAAATGATTTCATCTATCTGATTCCAATCATACGATGATCATGTTTGATAATGCGGCTACAAGGGCATTATGTGTGATGCCAAGTTATTAGGATTTCATTCTTTTGGTCCAAACTGCCAGTTGGAATCATTAATCTGCTTGGTGATTTCACAGTTCTGCAGCTTATGTCAACTTTGTAGACTCGGTTTACTTTATATTACTACTTGCTTGTAATTTAGCCATTGAACTGTTGCCACATGCATCCTGAATCATAGGAGACCGTTAATTAGTACCTGTTGCATACTATGGAGGTTGTAAGTAGTGACACATTCTTCACTTGTTTTAGAAACTTCCTGAGCTGGAGAAGCGTCTGATGAGTTTGAAATCAGGGGAAGAGAATGCTGTCAGGTCTGCAATCGACGAATTTGCAATAGAAGTTCAGCTTGACGAAGAGAGTGTCCTGAACAAGTAATGTGTCTATACAGTGAAGCCTCCTACGCGATATTCTACTTACGAAATACTTTAATATTGATCGACATTAACTTCAATGAATCCAGGAAGGCAGTAATTGACGAGTGCTTTTCAAAGGATACTGTTGCAGATATCATAAAATCATTGGTAAGTTCATATGGTCTTCCAGAATTCCCATGGTTGAGCTACTTCCGAAAGTGAAAATATTTATATTTTCCTTCTTTTGTGCTTACTTAATGAGCAGAGCTGTGTGCGGTTTATCTTTCAGGAATGCGAGGCAAGCAAAGATGGAAATGGGTGGATAGGACCGGTGCTCAAGGGGCTAAAGAGATCATCCCCGACAGGACTGAAAATGACCCTAAGATCGGTATAACTTTTGACAGGACTTGCTATGACTGATTATTCGTACTAACTAAGAAATTGACTTTTCCTACAACGTAAACAACTATTTTTTTTTTCAAAGACGTTCGTCATTTCCACTAAACAAACAGAAAAGCAGAAAAATTGTTAATCTACAGATGTTGAAAACAAGACACATCATTAGGTTTTTTTACCATTCCTGAATATGCAAATAGAAACCACTCCTGGTGGTTGTCCTAGCACAACTTGTCTAATGTTTACTGCCCTTCAAAATGTCCAGATCCGCGAAGGCCGCAACCAAAAACTTTCTGAATGTTTGAGAAAGGAATTTAGACTAACAATGAACGCTCTACGAATGGTGATATCTGAAGATGTATATGAGGTAACAGTTTCTACAAATAGTACTTCAGTCCGCTTTTAGTTTTACTGATGCAAATCGCTTCTTCATCTCTGATGTGCTATTTTTTTTTTCTTCCGTTACGTTGAAAAGGGAATCCGAGCTGCTACTATAGACAAGGACAATTCTCCCAAGGTGCTCTGTGTGTGTGTGTGTGTGTGATGAAACCAGATATTCGTCTGGCCTTTGCCAAATCTTCCGTGCTCATTAAGTTGTTCCGATTGCTACGCAGTGGGATCCGCCGACTCTTGATAAAGTGGAAGACGACAAAATTGATCTTGTGTTCCAGCCATTCCAAGAGGATCTCCAGCTCCAGATCCCAGAAAAGGAAGAATGCAGGTCGGAATTATCTCTAACTACTCCACAGAATCGTCTCATGTGATGAAACTTTCCGGTTTTAAGCACTCTGCCATGCTTTGTTGCATCATTTAGTAACCGTCTCCTCATGTGTCAATCACACAGGTGGTCCGGGAAATTTGAGAGCACACTGTATCCAGCTACGCAAGCGACGAACAGGACTAGTTGAAATTTCACAGTTTCTATGGTTTGTGATCTCAGGCGACTTGTTTCCCTCAAGATGATGGAGTGAACTGTGATGTTGTTCAGGGGTCGTTGGAGAAAGCAAATGAAGAGTGCCCGGTATGAATGCGCTAGCGTCTATCGGCTAGGATTGGTGTACTGTTCAGAACTTCCTTCTTGTTTAAATTGCATATCAAGAAAATGAGTTGTAACAGAATCCAAACTCAGAAATTCTAATAATTGCACAACGATCACCGACAGGTTAGCTCAATGCTGCGCAATCTGGCTTGACAGCTCTCAAAGAGGCTGCTAAAGAGCGGAAAAATACTGCTCAATGGCTTGTTCTTACAAGTATTCTTCTCTGGTAGCGATTTCCTAAAACAATGTCAGCGTCTGATATCTACTCAACAATGACTGCTTTATTCACCTAATCTTAGGAGCTACATGAAGATTATTGGCACGGAAAACTGACTAATGAGTCAGCTAACATATTACCAACTTCTGAGCTATCATAATGTTCCCGATTTCGCTGCTACCCAACTGAGGGTAGGGATGTTGACACCACTGCCGAGTAGAGTCACGGCTTCTCTATCATCGGTGATGGCAGTCACGCGATGACTGGCGAGGGTCATCAATTCCCATTTTTAGTTAGGAAAGTACGTGTTTTGCTCTTTTATCTTGCAATTTCATAAAATTTTATACTTAGATTGACGGGTAGAATCAACGAGATAGGAGAATTTTTTTTGGATTTTCTTAGGATCCGCAATTAATTTGACGATTTGAATGAAGTGGATCCACATAGGGAGAAGTATCTGGACCATTAGAGATAGTGGGTCCCATCAACTTTGACGAATTCACGGAATACTTTCTCGGCTCTAAAACAGGTCAACGACGTCTTTCGCTTTTCCATATGGAGCAGGTTGGGTCAATTTGGTAATTTCGGTTTGATTCCAACAACGGAGGAGAAATATGACCGTTGCGGAGATGCGATGCTACGAGGCCCATGCGTTTCAAATCTCATGGTTGTGTCATGTGTGCGACCCAGATCCAAAATCCACATGAAATGCAACGAAAAAAAATTGAGATTTTGACTCCACTGGTAGATTTTGACTCGTGCCCACTCTCTGTAAACGGCCTCGACTGCTTAAACCTAGATCTCTCTCTGTCTGTGGCAACTGAAGAACAGAGAAGAAAGCAAGAGGGAGACACGACAGTGCTTGTGTGTGTGTTGGGTGTTGCAGAGTGGAAATGGCGAAGAAAATTTCAGAGGAGACGTCTGTGGAAGGAGGAGAAGAAGCTCATCCCTACGCGTTTCACGTGTCTGGACCTCGCAATGTCTCCTCTCCCAACTGGAGGGACCTCCTCAGTTCCAGTTGGTCTGTTCTCCTTCTCTTTTCTTTTCTTCAGGGCCCAAATTTAGCAAGTTTCATTTGGGTGTTGAGTTATTTTACCTCTCTGGATGCTGAATTCACCAATTTCAATCTGTGGGTGGTTTTGGCTGCGTGTTTTCGACCCCTAAGGAACCAAAGTTAGGAGCTTTATGGATTTTTTTCAGTAGCAACCCGAGAGTTGTTGATTATGTCTATGAAATATGAATGATGGTCATGGATTTTTTATTTTAGTTCTGTTCGTTCACTATTCCTGAGGAATGATCAGTGATCCTTAATACGGATCCTGAACTTGTTAACTTGTGATAGATTGTCTACTTGGGGTTCATTTGATTTTGCTTAAAGCAACAGATGTTTTTATGTCTACAGGAAGGATGAGAATTACAAGAGAACAGTGCTTGCCTGCTTCATCCAAGCCGTCTACTTGCTCGAATTGGACAGACAAGAGAACCGGTCCGAGGAAAACTCGCTCGCCCCCAAATGGTGGCTACCCTTCAAGTACAAGCTGTCCCAAACGCTAATTGACGAGAGAGACGGATCGATATTCGGCGCTGTGCTAGAATGGGATAGGCCCGCTGCACTAGCCGACTTCATACTGATCAGACCCAGCGGTGCGCCGAGAGCCGTGTTGGCCCTAAGAGGGACATTGCTCAAAGGCCCCACGATCCGCAGAGACGTCGAGGATGACCTCCGGTTCCTCACTTGGGAAAGCCTGAAAGGCTCGGTCCGGTTTAACGTGGCTCTAGAGGCATCGAGATCAGTGGCGCAGAGCTACGGGAGCAATAATGTGTGCATCGTGGGGCATTCGTTAGGAGCTGGGTTTGCATTGCAGGTGGGGAAAGCGCTGGCGAAAGAAGGCATCTACGTGGACGCCCATTTGTTCAATCCGCCTTCGGTTTCTCTGGCTATGAGCCTAAGAAACATGGGAGAGAAAGCCGGGGTCGCTTGGAGGAGACTCAAGTCGATGTTCCCTTCGAGTAGCGAACAAGAAAACCAGGGGAGCATCGGCGATTCACAGAGGATTTCAGAGTCCGGTTTGAGGGGCTGGATGGCGCAATTGAGTGGCAGCAAGACTCTGAATTTGGGAATGAAGAAATGGGTGCCTCACCTATATGTGAACAACAGTGACTACATATGCTGTCATTACAATGATCCGCCCGGCATGGAAGAGAGCGGCGGCGACAAGGAGAATGTCAGCCCGGGCCTGATGACCGCGCAACAGGCGGCGGCGAAGCTGTTTGTGATGTCCAAGGGGAAGCAGAAGTTCCTCGAGGCACACGGGCTCGAGCAGTGGTGGTCGGACGGGCTAGAGCTTCAGCTGGCCCTCGGCAACAGCAAGCTCATCAACAGGCAGCTCAAGTCCCTGTACAGTCTCCCGCCTCCAAATCAAATGCCGAAAAAGGCCTAGCCATTATGAATGTTCGCTGTGCATCTCGCTCGATCTGTTTGCTGCAAAATAACTTATTTTTCGAGGCGCGATTTCGCCAGTCCTAAAATGCCGCTTTGTAGCGGATCCTAGCGCGCCTTGCTGATCCTTTTTTCACCTCTCTTGAAAAGCATCTGTTTGGAAAGTTCGAATCGGCTTTCAGTAATACTAATGCTCCCAAGCATATGTATGTGTATGAGTAACTCAAGCAACTTGTAACGATTGTGTCTGATGCGTGAAAGGTTCAATCTTGAACTGAATTCTGTTTATCAAACTTGATTTCATGACATTCGAGTTGGGTAAGTGCAGACTCTTTGAGACCTGGACCTGTGTTCAAAACTGGTAAAAAAAAACAGAAACAGAGAGAAAGCGAGACCAAAAATGAAAGGACCTATAGAAGGCGACTCCACTGGGGATCGAACCCAGAATCTCTGGTTCCGTAGACCAGCGCCTTATCCATTGGGCCATGGAGTCAATTCTTGTCCTAATTTGAATTGATATATATTAAAGTAAAATCCTTCCGTTAATTCATTTGAAAATGGTAAATAAATAAACAATTATATTTATATTTCTCTCCAGGGAAAAAAGGGAAGATTTTTTTAAAGAGATCTTAGGGGTGAAATCATTTGGGATAAATTGGTTCAATAATTTTCGTGAATAACAAGCCGATTTTTGGATTCGAAAAAAAGAAATAAATTTCTTTTCTAGGCAATTTGGCTTGGTATTCTCAACCAAAAATGAGAAGTTTATATCGGGAATGAAATAAAAAGCGAAGAAAACACGAGGAAATGAAGACTTTCGAATTAATAAATTAGATTATATTCAAATTGAATCTGGATTACATAAAAAGTGAAGAAAACATGAGGAAATGAATACTTTCGGATTAATAAATTAGGTTATATTCAAATTGAATCTGGATTACATATGAAAACCGAAAAGTTTTAATGATGCAAATCCATCGTAATGATCTAGTAATCAAATAAGTTATTAATATCTACTCTCTCTCTCTCTCCCACATAAAAAAAGAAAGATAAATAAATCTAGATATTCACTTAAAAAAAAAGGAGAAAAATACAGTGAAGTAAGCAAGCAGGTTTGAAGCACAAATGAGGATATAATCGACTAGAAAGGAAGTTCCTTAAACTCAAACAATGTGATAATTAAAAACTCATCTGGAAATGGCTTATTTGGTGGGCTACCATTAGAGGTGATCGGTTTCGGGTTGGGTCAGTTCTACCCTAGAACCGGGAACTAGGCCGGTTAGTCTCGGTCCGATTCCTGAGTTGGACTGGTTGGGTATAGGGTTTTGGCAATTTCCTTTTCTTTACTCTTTAAAAGAAATGAAAAAATTGACATAAAAGAAAATATATCGGTCTAGTCGGGTTGGTTCCGAACTTGAAATCGGGAATTGGAACGATGACTCTTGGTTCCGAAAATTTGGAACTGGGAACCACCAAAAAATCGGCTGATTCAGTCTGGTCCGGTCTAATTCTCGGATCAGTACGGTTCTCGTGCACACAACAATCTACTATGCCGCTATGAAAAATCAACTAAGCCATGTAAAGAGGGCATCAAGCATTTTCAAATGAGGCGCTCGCCAAGAAAGAGAGGTAGAATATAATGTGAAATAAGATGAAAGACAAGAATGTAAAACATGTGCATTCCGTTTGACAAGCATCCTTATTTCGTTTAGAGTTGCAAAAGAAGGTTATTGCAAGGAAAGAGAGAGCATCCTATAAGTTGCGCTCTTCAAACTCCAACCCATGTTGTTTGGATCCGATACATGCATTCTCGAACCGGAAGGATTATGTTGTTTCATATGAAGAGAATATGAGTTTTTAGCGAGTGAAAACGTCATCCCAAATGAAGAGGTTTCAACAGGGATATAAGACGCGTTGGAGTATGTAAATGTTAAATCACACTTTTTTCTAATAGTTAAGTTTTTAGAAGAATTGACAGTCATCGCAATCAAAATCTTACATCGAAAATAGGGTCGGAGCTCCATAGGTTATATAGTTGCATTCATAAAAATAGGTTTAGGAGTTGCATTCATAAAAATCTAACTACACTGTTGTAAGCTAAAAACAAAAAACCCTCAATTTTTTATTGGTCTCGTTCCTCGATATTAATCATACATCGAAGTTCAATGATAGTGTCTATAAACCAGGGGATATTGTGCTGACAAGTCGATTTATAGACACTGTGCGAGCACAGCAGGTACCCGAAACTACCGATAGGGGCTTCCAACAGTAATCCAGAAAAATCGACTCCCAGTCTAGATGCATTCCTTATTTTAACATGCCGGTGCTCGCATGCCCTGCCTCCCCCAATAGAGAGAATATATTTTTCTTTCATTCATCTCTAGAGAATACCTCCAAATTTTACATCCAAGAGTTCAGATGAAGCCGTTTTAGGTCTTGCTTAGGACCAGAAGTTCAATGATATTAAACAGGACAAAACTGGAGGGAAATGGGGATGCCTAGCTGTATTATTTCTCTGAAAGTCTCAGGAAAATATTTTTTGCATCGTGTGAACGATGGTCCGCGTTCTTGACAAAAATGGGCATTACCCTGTTGAACCAGATTGAAGCTCTGCACCATGAAACTCAATAGAAAGATAGTGGGAAAACTACCAAAAAAGTCCTAAACCTATTATAATTGTGTCAATTTAGTCCTAAATCTTTTTTTATTTTTTTGCCAATTGAATTATAAACCTTTTGCATTTGTACTAATTCAGTTAATCCGGCCAACTTTGGGAGGTTGGCATTGACATGTTAATTTTTAATAATAGTTTAATATTTTTAATTAATTAATTAATTAATTAATTTATTTTTATTTTTATTTTTTTTCTTCTCCTTATTACTCCAGCCCATCGCTGATCTGACGATTGGCCATATGCGTCTCACTGTCGCCCTCACCATCAATGGGCAAGGCTCAAATCGGCGACCAGTTGGAGGAAGAAGGAGAAGAAGAAAAAAAGAAAAGGAAATAATGAACAAAAAACAAACAAATAAATAATTCAAAAAATAATAAAATATTATTAAAAATTGTTCGCGTTAGCGTCGGCGTTCACATCAGTACCGACCGGCCAAAGTTGGCCAGATGGACTGAATTGACATAAATGTAAAAAGTTTAGGACTCAATTGACAAAAAAAAAGAGGTTTATGATTAAATTGACATAATTATAATAGGTTTAGGACTTTTCAGATAATTTCGCAAAAGGTAGTACAACCCATGGAGAAACAAGTCGGGTAACAAAGTGTGTGTAAACTAATGAGAAACAAACTGAGAAGTGCTAGGAAGTTGCAACGAGTCTACGAAGACATGCCAAACAAGATTACTTTCTGTCAGAATTTTCTGACAGTTGAAGCTTTAGAACGGACAACAGTAGTTCTAAAAAATCTCCCGTGATATCGGAACTTGAAAAGACGTGGTACATATGGGCAGCAATATAGGTTCGACATTTCGAGGCTATGTTTAGGGCTATTGAAGTCGTCATTTCGGAGTAATTTCATACAAATAAAAAGCTATTGACTTCGCGCTTTAATGGCTTTCCCAAGTCCGTCCCTTTTACTTTTGACGGTTCGATCACTCAATGAACTTCACACCGTCCGTTTTTTTTTTTTTTTGGGGTCAAACAACACCGTCCATTTACACGTGGAACATTCCAATTGCTACGAAGAATTCCAAAATCATAATTATGCATGGGAAATGCTTTCTTGACAGTATTGTCAAGGACAGTACAATCTTAACCGTAAATCCACATATCATCATCGCGTGTTTTGCATAAAGCACTCATTGATTGAGAGATCGTGTAGTAAAAAATTATTGACAGTACTGTTAGACTATCAGGCTAGTAGCTCTATTAATGTAAAGGAAGTTCGATAATCTCCATATGCTCGATCATGCTTGTGGAGATCACAATTTTTGCGATAACGCAAAGAAACACCTTGTACTACTACCGGAATCCCAGAATTACTTCTCAGCATTCGACAACAAATGAATTTTACAACAATTATGTATGAGGAAACAACAATTAGTTGAGGAAAGAATCCGGTTTACAAAACATGAATTTCTCTATAGTTGATGAATGTGATCAGAAAGGCTATGTCTTTACATGCATGTCTTTTATATGCACATAACCATGTCGATGATGGAAGAAAATGGAAGAACCCCATCTTCACAACATCCCTGAGAAGCCATAATCATAGATGCTGACCTCCTGCTGGTGATCATAGTAATAGCTGCTCTCGCAGAACGGAACCGCCAGATGATCCACATCCTCCAAAAGCCAAGACTCCAACTCCTCGAGACCTACCAAACCCACCTGATGATCGATGTCGCCCATGATCCGAGATCCGATAGTGGGCGCTTGAACCTCCGCCCTCATGCTCCGAGAGTCTTCGTGACGATCTCGATCCTCGACATGAAGCGGGATCGGCGGCGTTCGGGCTGGCACTGATCCTTCGCTGGCTGTTTCCCGGCAGCTGGTCAGGATGAGATCGCCGGGCGATAGAGACAGCGAATCAGGCGACGAGGGGACCGACGGCACCGAGGCGGCATTGCCGGTGAGCTCCTGAACGAGCCTCTTGAAGCTGGAGGCGTCTGTGATGTACACTTTGGGCTTCAAGACTTTGATCAGGCTGTGGAGACGTTTCTCATTATTCTTGGACACCTTCATGGATGATGCTTCACTCACCATCACTTTCTTCCCCATTTTCGCTTCGTCTGTGATATGCAGTTATCTTCGGATTGGATGAGAACACGCTCGCACACCCTTTGCGGATCCGATCGAACAGGTATATATAACAAGAGACAATATATCTGTGGATTCAGAGCTTGATAAGCTATGAGAATGGTTGAGGAAAAGAACAAGTGAGAGGATATAAGAGCGAGAGAGATGCTGAAAGTGATGCTGCTTGTGGCCACGTCAGGGTTTGTTATGGATTTATAGGAGGAGGAGGACTCCTTGGCTGATGACCAAACTTATAATATTTCCATTCTTTTGTGCGCGTGTCTGTGTCGAGTCAATGGCATCCATGGCTGAAGTCACACGAGAATGTGCCAAGATTTGTATTTTGCATGCAGATGAAGGCCAAATGATTAGTGATTGAGGTGCGTGGACTGGTCTGACTATTCAGGAAGTTTTGGTCGACACATTTAAATATTTTTAATTAATCTGTGATTAGGACAGATATTTTAATGGAAAAAACTATCTAAATACGCGCATGATCATATGGAGCTGGAAATGATTGAGAAAAATACTATTTATGCAGCGCGACTTCACCGTAGCTATGTTGAAATTGGACTCAAGATTTGCTTCATCTTATGTCAGAAAAGGGAATAATTGTTCCGATTCTAGAGGAAGAATCACTTCTTTCAAATCACTTCCAATAATCAATATCAATCCAAATTGGTTTGACTATTAACGTGGGAGATACAATAACTCAACAATAAAACGACGTAAAGGGTGAATTTGATTAGCAAAAACATTAGCGACTTAAAAATATATATTTTTAAACTGATCGCTTGTAATGATTATTATTGACAGTGATTTTTTTTTTGTTGATTAAGCTCCTAGGCGATAAGACAATCATTTTTAGGATATTATGTTCCACATCCACGATTTTCCTATGAAATTTGGGTCAAATTCTTTATATACAAGAAGGTGTATCCTTAGGTTGGAACATGTATATTGACCCATAACAGGAAAATGTAAAACTGCCAATTCAGTCATATTGATCGGAAATCGCTGATGTAGACGCCGGCCATCCTATATTGCACCGCTGGCTCTGACGTGGACAATTTTTAAATAATTTTTTTTTATAATTTTTTTATAATTTTTTTTTCCTTTTTGAGTTCAGGGGGTCCTTGGGCGAGAGCCGGCAGAGAGTCGCAAAGCCCTCTCCGACCACGAGGTCGTGGTGAGGGCCGTCACGCCCTGGCATGGCAAGATTTGGCGAGGGCGGGCGAAGGTCGCGATACCCGTGCCGTGGCCCACGAGGGCTCGCGACGCCCTCACCGGCCTTAGCAAGGGGCCGCGACTCCGCAGCTGGCGAGGGCTTTGCGGCCCTTGCCCAGGGGCTGGCGACCCTCGCTAGTCCCTGAACCAGGAAAAGAAAAAAAAAGAAAAAAAGAAAGAAAATTATAAAAATTCGAAAGAATATGAAGAAATTATTAAAAAAATTATCCATGTCAGCGCCGACGGTGCCATGCAAGACGGTCGCTGTTCACGTCTTCCATTTCCGTTCAATAAGACTGAATTGGCAAAATGTGAAATGGTTAGAACTGAATTGACAAATTTAAAAAGTTTATGACTAAATTGGCAAAAGTGTGAAAGGTTTAATTTGGATGCAAGTTATAATTTTTTAACTAAGCCAGTAACTACGGACCGTAATCAATAATTTGAGTAACCAATTTTACCATTTTTAAGCCGGGTGTGTAGAAATGTCCCATGGGATCGTCTTGACCTATTACAAGTTAGTAAAG
Organism: Lenwebbia sp. NSW1173648; assembly: GCA_029784005.1. Lineage (NCBI taxonomy): Eukaryota > Viridiplantae > Streptophyta > Magnoliopsida > Myrtales > Myrtaceae > Lenwebbia > Lenwebbia sp. NSW1173648. Next base: position 29,227,053 of record JARCGZ010000002.1, read on the forward strand.
AGAACATTCTCCAGATCCAGATTGATCTTCCACTGGTGCACATCATCTGTAGCGGGTCGACACTCAGCGAAGCCTTGAACGCTAAACTATTCGCCGGGGGAAAGTCATTTTCAATGGGACTCCGACTGACCGAAATTAAGGGTCCTGAGGACTGAGATTAGGAAAAGTAACAAAACAAATACTAAATTTATTACATTGATACAAATTCAGTCTTAAATTTTTTATTTCCTGAACCTTTTTGCATTGGTGCCAATTGTCTCCATCCGATGAATTTATTCGAAAATCGTTGATGGGGAGGCCAATGTCGTTTGCATTTTTTAATAATACTTTGAAATTTTTGTGTAATTTTTTTGGTCTTTTTTCTTTTCTTTTTTGTTTCTTTATTTTTTTCGTTAAGGGCCACTGGACAACATTTGCTGGCACTAGGCAAGGGCATCATGGCCCTCGCTATGGCCGATGAAAACCTAAAGAGGGCCGCCACGCCCTAGCCGACCAAAGAGAGGGCGTGCGGCCCCTCGCCTAAATCTAGAGAGGGCGTCGCAGGGCTCGTCGGGTTTGAGCGAGGCCGTGATGCCCAGATTAGGCAAGGCTCTCGCCACAGGCTAAGGTTTGCCGGCCCTTAGCAAAAAAGAAAAGAAAAGAAAAGATAGAGTAAAGAACACACAAGAAAAAGAAAAAAAAGCGTAAAAACAAAAAAAATACAATTAAAAAATATTCACGCCCGTCCGCCCATGCCATATAAGATGGCCGGTGTCCACTTCAGTAATTTCAGGCCAAAATTGGCTGGATGGACTTAATTAGTACTAATGCAATATGTTTAGGACTAAATTAATCCAATTAAAATGTTTATGATTGAATTGGTAACAACGCAATAAGTTTGTGACTTTTTAAGTACTTTTCCCAACTAAAGATTTGTACGTACGTCATGATAGAAAAGATACATTCACAGGTGAGTCTAATAATGAAAAGATGTCTCATATACTTTCATAGAAGGATCAATAGTACAAACGAGAATTCGAGCATTCGACTCGATCACGTGTCTGCTGACTTACAGCGCCTCTGATCATTTACGTAGGATTATCATGGTACACACGACACTGAAGGATGTAGAGACAGAACAAAGGCACGTTTTAACCCTCGTGAAAGTCAAAAGGGGAGACATGATGATCATACAAAAGCAATGTGTGAATGTGTTTCCATAATGACTAGCTAAAAAAGCTATTGCTTGGCCTCCACCGAAATCGTGTCATCTGCAAATAACGATTACTTTGCCGATGATTGCTACAAGTACACGCCCTTACCTTGCTCACCCCTTCATTTCCTCCTTTTCAGTTGGGATCTGCTTCGTGCCGGTTGAAATATCGGCGACATTCTCTTGAGCAAGGCTTGTCTCTGCATGGGGTTTTCATCATCTCCTTCATCGTCTTCAACTCGCCCTCGAGCTGCATTATCATGATGGCCTCAGCCTGCTTGTCGATAGGCTTGAGGTACTCATCAGTGGCTGCCTCCTGCGTAGATCGTTATGTCCCCTTGAGATACAATATGACATGACCGGATATCTTAAATCTGTAGTTGTCCTCCATTCATTTGATTGCCAATGCAAAAAGATCTAAAAAGTTTTGCTCATGTAAGTAAACCAACTGCCAAGAACTGATCTAATATGATATCAAGAGAAAGCATGGACAATGCCCGCAGAAGCAAAATTAACTGCCATGTCAAGGCAGAAGCCAACGCATCTGGGCAACTCTAAAAGTGAAATATGTTATTTCTTACATCACCGGTAACAAGAACCCTGTTTCTCATCAGCTAGAACTTTTCAGGCTAATAAAAAACACAATCGGTTTTGAATAACCAACTCAGCGGTGACCAAGTTAGCAAGCTTCGCTGTTGGGACATGTGATACGAGAACCGACTTAGTATAACTAGAGGTCACTCTTCCAGCAAAAAGGAGACATAGTCACTGTGTCTTCCAGCCTTTTTATTTTATTTTATTTTAAAGCTTGCATCTCTTCAACCATATGCAGAACCTAGATAACTTGCTCAGGAACCTTTCTTAAGGATGCTTTCTATTCTTGAGCCTGCAGAGGAGAAGATCAAACGAAAATAGAAGCATTCTTGTGACAAGAATTTTAGGAGCCTTACAGAATTACGCTAGATGTGAAAGTAAACTGAAAAATGATCGACTAGGTCAAGCTAAAATACCGTCCCTAGTCATCAGGACACTCACATGTACCAAAATTAGCAAGACGGACAATTCTTTCCTGAATTTTGGAAGCTTAAGGATGATGGATGGCACTGGTAAGGCTATGGCAACTCTGTAACTTCTAGCTTTACAGGGCTGTGAACTAATAAGTCTGCTTTCGGTATGCTTTCCGACATTCACTTAGTCCCATTATTTGTGGACAACTCAAGTAGTGAGAACTGGTGACAAATCTGTCCTCGTAGTACAAAATTGCCAATAATCTATTCAGCCTCAGTCAGCCATGGAAGAACCTCGTTCGAGTTGCAGCACCTCCCCCTTGCCGTGGCCACCAACGGAGTCGCTGGCACCGCTCCTACGCGTCTAAGCCGAGCTGCGTCGCTCGACGCCGGCCATGGACTTGCGACGCAACGCCTGAATGCCTTCCGCCATGGAAGACCAGATCTTGAGATCTGGGAGAACAACGCCAGCAGAGCAACTATGGCCATGGGCGAGTGACGCTATACCCTAACACGATTCTAGATCTGGAGGTGATTGGAGAAGTACAGAAAAAGACGGAGCCAGAGGTAGCTCGGGCCGACAGTCAGCGACGGAAGGGGTCCTCCATCATCCATGGCTCATGAAACGAATAGAAGGGAAAGTATAATTTCCGTATAATTTTGTACAGAATACTGACGATACAAGAGCCTATTAATAGGCTATTCTAGAATGCTATCTATAGCAACTAAATATTACAATATCAATCCTAATAAATTAGAATCTATCAATAAAGATTATAAACCTAACAATATCTCTAACATCCCCTCAAACTCAAGGTGATATAGAAGAGGTCAACTGGAGTTTGGAAAACAGTTCTCGAAAACGTCCAGGTGGATGTGCCTTAGTAAAGACATCAGCCGTCTGATCAGTCGATGAAGTGGGAACAAGTCGAATAGTACCACGAAGTACGTGAGACCGTACGAAATGACAGTCTATTTCAATATGTTTGGTACGCTCATGAAAAACATCATTATGTGCTATCTGAATAGCACTTCGACTATCGCAATAAATGACCGTCCCTCCATGATGACTAACTCCCATATCTTCTAATATCCATCGCAACCATAATAATTCCGATGTTGTATCAGCAAGAGCACGATATTTTGCTTCTGTACTAGAACGAGCGACAGTAGTCTGTTTCTTGCTTCGCCAGGAAATAAGTAACTGTGAGATAAATAAGGCTCCCAACCACTTGTCGATAAAGTGTAGGATTCGGAAGAGGAGTCCCGTCTTTGTCATCAAATTTGGCATTAGTCTCAATGGGAGTTATAGCAATCTTGTTATGAGTAAGTCCTGCCCGAAATAGAAGATCAGTGGCATATTTTGCCTGAGAAAGGTAATACCCAGAAGAATCTGAGGCACCTTCCATGCCTAGAAAATAGCTGAGTTGTCCAAGATCTTTCATTTCAAATTGTTGACTCAAATACTGCTGTAGTGTCGTAATACCCTGATGATCATCGCTAGTGATAATCATGTCATCCACATATAAGAGTAGCAGAATATACCCACGAGATTTGCGTTGAACAAAGAGAGCATTGTCGTAGGGACTAGAGGTAAATCCAAGACGTTCCATAGTGGAACTAAACTTGGAATACCATGTATGGGGAGCCTGCTTCAGCCCATATAATGCTCGACGAAGTCGACAAACTTTATTAGAGGTGTGAGTGTATCTAGGAGGAGGCTCCATATAAACTTCTTCAGTGAGATCTCCATTGAGAAATGCATTTTTGATATCCATTTGGAATAGAGGCCATCTGTTAATAGCAGCAACAACAAGGATACTTCGAACAGAGGTAAGACGTGCAAGTGGAGCAAACGTCTCATCATAGTCAATGCCATATTCCTAAGTGAAGCCTTTTGCTACGAGTCTAACTTTGTAGCGTTCCACTGTACCATCTGCTTTTGTTTTGATTTTATACAGCCATTTACAACCTATAGCAGACTTTTTAGGTGGCAAATCAACCAGATCCCAAGTATGAGATTTTTCTAATGCTTGCAACTCATCCGCCATTACTTGCTGCCAAAGAGGATTAGTACGAGCTTCTCTATATGTGCGAGGCTCGTGAAAAGAAGCAATAGTAGAATAACAATGAAAATCGCGAAGTCGAACAGATGGTTGACTTACACGAGTAGAACGGCGAACAAGGGAAGAAGGAACGTCCAATGGTGGAGGATCCGCGGATGGCACAGACATGTCAGAGGCTGCCGAAGTGGGACTACCAGAGATACCTTCATCAAGATTAGGATTGGATAATTCTAAAGAGGAAGATTCAAGTGTCTTATCTTTAGGAAATAGGTTGACAGAGGGATCGGTGAAGAAGCGAACAGTCGGGGAGGATGTAAAAGGACGGAGAGATGAGAACATCTTATGATCCCAGAAGGTAACATGTCGAGATACACGAAGTCGATTAGAAACAGGGTCCCAACATCTATACCCCTTATGCTTAATGCCATATCCAAGGAAGCAACATAGATGAGCACGAGGTTTTAGATTCGTACGTTCATTAGGAAGAAGATGCACAAAACATGCACTACCGAAGACTTGAATCAGGTTATAATTAGGAATACTGCCATACAAGCGTTGATAAGGAGAAATGTGACGTCCCGAAATTTCGAGGCTTGTAAAATAATAATATTGGATTTTTGAGGTTTAAGGGATAATTATCGGACGCGATTTTGTTTGATTTGGAAGTATCGCGGTTAACCCTGAATCATAGGTTAGTAGGATTTAACTGGTTTGGTCGCACCGTAGACTTTAGCATAGAATCCCTTCGCGCCCGAACTTAACCCTGATCGAAATACCTTCAGTCGTATGTGCTAAATGACCAACCAGACCTGAATTACCAAATGACCAAACTGCCCTCGGATATCATTCATATAAGCCAAAAATGATTAATGCTGATTTGAATTGTGGGCCCTACCCATCAACTCCCTAACCACCGCCCATCATCACCATCTTCTCTCTCTTCCCTTTTCCTCTCTCTCTCTCTCTGTCTCTCTCTCTCACCCGTAGCCCTGCACTTTTGCCGCCGCGCTGCTTCGCCCTCCGCCGTCGCCGCGCCGCTTCGCCCTCCGCCGTCGCCGGGCAGAGCCTCCACCCAAGGCCCCACCGACCCGAGCTCGCCCCCTCCCCTCTCTTCCCTTTAGGCCACCCCGAAGCCGTCTCTTTCGTCGTCGCCATTGCGGTTGCCGAGCTCCGCCGAGCTCACCGAGGCCCGTGGCTACCCCTTCACCGCCGTTGGTCACCGTCCGTTATTCTTGAGCCCCGGCCACCGTGACCCACCTCAACCTCTCCGTCCTGTCGTTTTCGAGCCTCGTTGCCACCGTGAGCAGCCTTGCCGTTGCCCCCCCGAGCTCGCCGTGCCGCGACCCACGCCTTCCTCGCTGTTCCATGTCGTCCGTGAGTTACCGTCGTCATAGCCGTTTCCACGACCTAGAGCCGAGCCGAAGTCACGTCGCCGCCCGTCGCCGCCCGTCGCCGCCGCAGCCGGTTGTCGTTGTGAGTTAACCCATAATCTTTGATTAGGTCGTTAATTACACTTAGGATTAGTTTAATTAGTTACCGTGGTTAATTTAATTAGTTACTATGGTTAGTTTAATTAGTTGCCATGATTAGTGTAGATTAACTGTAGTTGCCCTAATTAACTGTATTTTCTTGGTAATTGCGATCGGTTAATTAGCTGAAATCGGGTTAATTAGTTATTAACTGTTTAATCAACTATTGTGGAGATACATAGTCAGAATCGAGATATTTACCTGCTGTTAATTAGCTGTTGTTGAGTGCTAATCGGTTGAGTGCTAATTGACTTGGATGTTTAATTACGTGGATCTACTGAATGATCACCTAAGTTAGAATATCATGCTTAATTGGAATTGAATATTCGTGTGACCAACCGCGTCCTTTGAGCATGAAAATGGCGGTTCGCCGGGCTTTGAGTATATTTATGAATGTGATTGCATTTGGCTAATGCGAAGATAAGACTTGGCCTAGTTGCCTAGTATATTTATGTGGTCACACGATGGTTGAGCATCACCCTAACGTAACTGGGGACGTTGGTGGTACCCCTAATGGCTTGGGTTCGTCGCCTGATATGTCCGTACCGGCTGGGTCAGATTCACACGGCTTATTGGATGCACGACAATCCGTGCTGGAATCACATGGCTGATCGAATGCCAGTCGCAGCAAGTGATGGACCGAAGTTCCTTACCGGAAAGGCTAGTATGTCTGCCTCGAGGGTCCTAAAGGAGGCTATCGGTTGCCGTCACTGGACAGAGCGGGATAACGCCCGGTCCTGCCGGAAGAGCACTAGCGGTCGGGCTGTGCTATGGCGAGAGTGGAGTATCTCTCACGTTAATAACTAGAACACGCATGTTGCATTGTGCATGAGCTATTGATTGGTGTTCTGGTTGTGTGTTTTGGCCTATTTATGATTGGATGCCATGTGATTATTGTTGCGTGGGCCAAGGCGGGCTAAGCTCTCATGTGATTGGCTATTGACTATTGAGTTGTGCCTATCTGTTTGGTAGCTAGAGCGTGGCGTGTATCGCATGCTATTGATTTGCCATCGCTTTGTGTTGTATGTTTAGGCCGCTTAGGTGAATCGACGTTCTACTTAGACTTAGGCATTGACTCATGAAGATTTTATATCTTATTTGTCATTGTTAACCGTTTTCAGGTTCGTAGTATGGAAGTCTGTCCAGTCCGGTTCGAGGTGCCTCTTGACCAATCTTTTGGAAGTCTGTCCAGTCCGGTTCGTGTGGGAACACCATGTGACGACCCTCTAGGTCGAAGAAGGGATGGGGCACCTGGAGCCTCATCGCTTTAAGGCCTGGTTCGTCCGTCACAGTGACGATCTCTTCGGGCCCTTTGGGGGTTCGATGGACCCTCGACTACGACCCCAGTGATCCGAACGTGGGATCCGATGGATTTAGATACCCCGGATGGGGAGGTGGTGGATCCTAAATCTGACCAGGACTAGGAGGACCCTAAGACTCCGTCTAAGTACTAAGGCTGGCCTAGTGACCACGGCCTTTGAGCGAGCGTGGATGTGGAGGCCCCTTTTTGGTGGTAGTTTTTGGTTGATGTAGTTAGCCCTTAACCTTGACCCGGTATCTTTTTGATGGTCTTAGGAAGCAGCCCTGAAGAGTAGGCTTGTAGATGTGTTTGCTTCCCTTGGGTTAATAGTATGTCTTTTGCTGTTGTGGATGTGCTTTTCCTGCTGACTGTCCCTGTTGCTTTTGTTACTGTCTAGGGTTATTGTTTGTTCCGCGTGCGCTTACTTGAAAGATAAAAAAAATGAATGGGTCGATAATGTACCTAGGATGTCGTCCTTTGACCTGAGGCATTTGGTACTGTTGCGCGCTCGTGAGTCGAGGCGTGACAAGAAATGTTACCTATAAGAGGTGACGGAATACGCTTGATATTATATATAGTAGTATGATAGGCTTCTCCCCAAAACTGTTCTGGACAAGATGATGATATTAGAAGAGTGCGTACGATATCTAAGATATATCCATGTTTACGCTCTGCTAGACCATTCTGTTGAGAAGTTCCTGGACAAGAACGATGAAAAATGGTACCGTTCTGAGAAAGAATATGAAGGAACTCTTTTTCCCTATATTCCATGGCATTATCAGTACGAAAAATCTTGATATTTTGAGAAAATTGTGTTTTGATCATGGCAACAAAATTACTGAAGATATGAGGAAGTTCAGATCAATTCTTCATAAGATAAAGCCATGTATAACGAGAATAATCATCCACAAAAATCACAAAGTAACGGGATCCTCCCATAGTGGGAGTAGGAGATGGTCCCCAAATATCAGAATGAATCAGATCAAAAGGAGAAGAAGAGACAGATTCACTAATATTGAAAGGTAAAGCATGATGTTTTCCCAACTTGCAAGACAAGCAATCAAAAGTTTTTTTTGTCAACGGAACCTAAATGACCACTCAAAATCAAAGGACTTAATCTAGAAAAGGAAGGATGGCCCAATCGAGAATGCCAAGTTTCAAACGATACTATGGCAGCACAACTAGTGATGGAGTTGGGAAGCTTTAACGAAACAAGTTCAAACAAGCGTCCCACTTTACGGCCTGTCTCAACTGTTTGTCCCATCCGTGGATCCTGCACACGACAACCATTTGAAAGGAAATGAACGTCCAAACCAAGTTCACATAGTTGTCCCACAGATATCAAGTTTAATGAGAGTTTGGGAACCATAAATGTATTAGGTAAGGACAATTTTGATGTCAAAATGTTCCCTGTATGACTAACTATCATATGAGAGTTATCAGCTGTATGAATGATAGGTGCCTATGAAGTGTATGATTTTGACTTGAATAAATTGGAATTGGAAGTCATGTGATTACAACAGGCAGAATCAAAGAACCTCGAATCAGGAGTACCTGGAGTAACTGATAGAGCAGAAGAGCTACAAGTACCAGATTCTTGAATCATAGAATAGACTGTGGATCGAAGATCGTCCAATGACAGAGTAACATATGATTTTTTAGAGGAATCCTCAATAGTAGCAGCAGTGGTGGGAGGGCGTGCATGCGGACTTCTAAACCGAGATCGGTTGTTTGTTCCCGTAGTTTGCTTAGGTTGTAGCTGATAAAAATTGGAAGCACGATGACCAGGTCGATGACAGTGCGTACAATAGGGCTTGCGCCATGAGCGGGAACCTGAAGTAGCAAGCACTGAATCGGTAGGTGTGGAGACTAATGGAGTGGCGTGTTGTGCCTTTAAAGTAGCAAGTCGAGTCTCCTTAGTCAACAATTCCGAGACAACTGCCTCAAGACGAGGTAAAGGATCTCGATGTAGAAGTGAAGCTCATATAGGTTCAAACTCATCATTAAGTGCCATCAGAAATTGCATAACATGCATATGATCACGGTATTTAGCAAAATTACGAGCATCAGAATTCGACTCTCATTTCGATTCAGATAAAGCAAGTTGATCCCATATAGCATGCATGGAAGATAAAAAGTCATTAATAGACTGACCTGTCCCCTGATGCATGATATTGATGAGCAATGTCTGATGTAGAATACAAACTAGCAAGAAGATCCCAGGCTTTTTTTGCCGTATCCAGACAACCAAACTGAAGTCTGATAGATGGGATCGAAGTATTTCGAAACCATGTGAGTATCTGATGATTTTTGATGTTCCACTCCTCCAATCGTTCAACAAATTTATCATCAGCCTCACCAGTAGCTTGAGTAGGCTCGCGAATATTTTCGGTGACATAACGCCAAAGCCTACGTCCTTTTAGAAAACTCGATATTTCTTGAGCCCATAAAATGTGATTCGTTCCATTCAAGATTGTCTGAATGGGTACCGAGACTTCTACTTTATCCATGATAATCAACTAGTATAAATCCAATAGAATATATGCTAATTTCAAGGAAAAGTGACACTTCCAGAGCTGACATGGAGAAAATAAGCCCAAAAATAGGTTCAGAACATTGAAATACCTCAGGAACCGGTCTGAAATCTCCAAGAACCGGTCTAAAAATGGGTGAACCGGTCAGAAAAGCAACGAACCGGTCTGGTCAATGCCGGTCAACGCATGGTCAACGCAGGTCAATGCCTGGTCAACGATGGTCAATGGATGGTCAACGCGGGTCAACGCTTGGTCAACTGATGAACACGTGGCTGACAAGTGAATGGCACGTGGATGACACGTGGCGGACACGTGGATGACACGTGCAGATGACGTGGAGCTGACACGTCGGATTCTCGACACACAGTAGGTCACATGCGAGACACGCGCGCGTGGATCTCAATTGTTGAGAGGTCCGACGGCGCGTGAGGGCGCGTGACGACTATTTCGGCGACCTCGTTTGCTGGGTTGGACTTGGTGGCGAATAAGGAACCTGTTTGTGGTGTTGGTTGTGGACGGATGCCAACGGATGACGTCGAAAAGTGGACTTACAGAGAACGGCGTTGGCGAAACAGTGACGAGGAGGCGCGTGGCGCGTGTGTGGTGGTTTTCCAGCTCTGTTGATGATGAAATTTTGGGGGTTGAGTCGTCTGAGGGCAGCGATTCTGATGGTGATGTTCGTTTTGTGAAACAAGCAACAAAAATGCAAAAACAACAATCAACAGGCAGCGGTTCGATGATGAAGGAGTTCCGGCGCGGTGGTGGCAACGTTGCTAAACCATCGGCTTCCTCAGAATTCCTCAGAACAAAATTGGCTCTGATACCATGAAACGAATAGAGCGGAAAGTATAATTTCTATATAATTTTATACATAATACTGACCATACAAGAGCCTATTAATAGGCTGTTCTAGAATGCTATCTATAGCAACTAAATATTACAATATCAATCCTAATAAATTAGAATCAATCAATAAAGATTATAAACCTAACAATATCTCTAACAGCTTAGATGGGTTTTTAGCCTGACGGGGGGCGGCAGTTCTGCAACACCAACAAAGCAAAGAAGCGTCGGTCGTCGGCGTGTTCATCCTTCAAGAGGTGGCTGGATGGAGGAGAAGAAAAGAGAAAAAAAAAATGTTCAGATTTTTATTAATTCCATGTCAGCAGCAACATGACCACGTGTCAAATTGTGAGTTGTTAAAAGTTAAAAAGATACATGCCATATTAGCTGCTCACGTGGCGGTCTCTAACAATCGAATATTTTCTCTCGTAGCTGTTAAAATCTTACAGTATGGATTGCGTCTCGATCTTTTAAAGGCGCGAATGATTTATCTGTTCTGTTTCAAATTTGATTCTGGAACATAATCCGTTTGATAGCGTAATTTTGTTTTGTTTATTCTGAAAATAAGTTTAGAACATAAATGAGAAATTAAAATTTTCAGCTTTTCTCTTTCCGGAAAGAAATAAGAATTCTTCTCATCGATCACTTCTTCTCTCTCGCGTGCGGTCTCCCTCTCTCTTGCATCGCCATTGTCAATAGCTAGTAGCCGATGTCGCCAGAAATTTTATGCTATCATCAAACGAACTTATGTTCCGAAAACAGAAAACATAGTGGTTATCATTCGCGCCCTAAATGGTCATTGTCCATAGATCGAGAGTTCGAACATGTCGAGCGGAGAGAACCTCGAAACACTGTTTGGCTTCCTTTGTCCGAATGCGGTGCGCAATGGAGACGTCCCCTGATCGGTCGCGATTGGATGCCAACATCTGAATATCTCTACAACAGCTGATGAGAAGACAATAGACGCAACACGGTAAGAAAGATGGTCCCTCGGGTGGATACGGACCGAATCCTTTGGACCTGTTTACGTTGTCGGGCCTGCGCGTGGGCTCGATAGACTAGTCGATTCCTCGAGCCCAAAGCAATTGTTTGAGCAATCGCTAGGCTGAGGCTCGTCTTGACGTGTTGACTTGGTGTGGCTCACGACTTGACTGGTGATTTATAAGGGCGAGCGATCAGGCCGGTTCAATGAAAGAGCCAACAGGAACCAGTCTTCACACAGTAACTAGTTTGATCCCCATAGTAAAAAATTGAGAACCGACCGATTCATTATAGGCGGTTCCAAGGTCGACTGGTTTGGTATATATATTTATATACATGTGCAATATACATGTACTAAAACTTGCAAATAGTGCAATCAAGTCATAAAACTTGTCAAATTAGTGCAATCGAATGTTAACTTCGTCTAATTTGGTTAATGAAAAATGTTGACATGATTTTTTGTTATTTTTTCTATCCTATATGACACTGACATAACTAAAACAACATCGTTTTCGGTTCAAATATGATTTTCTAATATAAATTCATGTAAGTTATATAAAAAGTAAGTAAGTTTTAAAAATACTAAAAAGGAAAAAAAAGAAGAAGAGGAAAATGCAAGCGAGGGCTTGCCACCGCCGCCGCCCCACCAATGTCGGGAAGGGCTGGTGACGGTTTAGGAGTGGTCAGAGGGGTCGTTGGGCCCTGTTGCCGTGGCCGGCCTCCCCACAATCATCGAGAAGGGCTAGGGACGAATCTTCCTCATTTGTAATGTTTTTTTTTGCATTTTTTGAGTTTTGTTTAATTTAATATAATTTAAATAAGATTTGTATAAAAAAATTCGTATTTCATCCAAAATGATGTCGTTTTAGCTTTTAAGTTTTAACAACGCTAGCGCCACAATGATAGAAAAAATAATAAAAAAAGTCACATGAGCATATTTCGTTAACCGAATTTGATGGAGTTAACAGAAGGACTCCATTGCATCAATTTGACAAATCTTAAGACTAAGTTTCACCTTTTGCAAGTTTAAGATTTAACTACACTTCATCACAAGTTTTATGACTTTCAGTGCACTTATGCTTATATCTATAACGGCTAAGTTTGTTTCACAAAAAATAAATAATTTAGAAAATAATTTTTTAAAAATAACCACTTGTATCGCTTACAAAAATGAACTACCGAAAAATTCTCATCGTCTACGAAAATATTTAGAGATAAAATTATTGTCGATAATGAAACATATCTCATTGACTAATTATTTCAAACAATACAAGCCATCATTTCTAGAATTTTTTTTTTGGCAAAATATTCAATTTTCGTGAAACAAATGCACTTTAAGATGAATAGAGTTGCTACAATGTTTAGTTGGACAATCTTCAAATTTGGAGATTTAAAATTTCTATTTGATTTTCTTTCCCTTTTCCATTGCACCACCCACTTATCATGACAACACCACAAGTTTCACTCAAAGGTTATACGAGTGTGGGAGGACATAAAGACACGAGTCTTCCGGTCTGCTGCATCGTACATTCGTACAGATGGGAACATGAAACAATCGGTCCATGTCAGTAGTATGTGAGTCTCTAGTCTGCTGGGCACTGTGGACTCCACAGGTCTAGTCACATATTAATTTTTTTTTTAATAATAGGAAAGAGATTAATATTTTCTCCGAAAATCTGCTTTGACCCTACTTGCTGATGTGGCACACGTGATGTTTCCCGATTAGTTGGAGAGCACGGTGACATGTAGTTCCGGGAGCACCTTATATATTTTCTTATCATATAACCAAGGAATTGTCTCTCTGCCGCCCCCATCATAACTTGCGCTCCAAGCCTCCACGATTTAGACAAAAGAAGAAATCATATGACCATACGGATTCTCTCTCCGCGAAAGGGATTCTGTCTCGCTCTTCTCTCTTCTTCCTCTATGAGAATCTGCTCTTATCTTCTTCTTGATCCTGCGTCATCAGTCATCCTTGCTAATTCACCATCGCATCCTCGCAATGTTGCGAAAATCTTTCCATGGATGGAGGATCAAGCAAGAAATGGCAGCCATTTGCACGCCTTCACCTCGCCTTAACCCGGTTCGTGAACCACCCGGCTCGCCCACTCGCTCCACTCCACTCAGCTCGCTCTCTCCTCTCCCTGCTCTCTCCTTCTACTGCCAGAAGAACGTCCCACCCACGACTCACTTTCGTTTTAGCCGCCAAACCACCATATTTCCTCTCTCTACCAGCTCCGTCGCGACCGGCTTCTCCACCACCGCGTACTACTCTAATGCGCCCGAGCCCAACCCTAATAGCCTCGACGGCTTCACCCACGTCGAGGGATTCGGTCTCAGGAGGACGCTACCCAAGGAACTCTCCGGTACTGTGGTGGTCCTCACGTGCATGTGCGTGGACGGCACGTGCGATGTGTTCCTGCTACGTCAGGTGAGTGTTGTGAAGGTTCGAGCTCTAAATTTTGGATTTTGGATTTTGGATTTGGAATGAATTGAGAGAGGAGAAGGAAGGGAAATTGGAATGACACTTGGAAAGTTGAGTTCTTGCATTTGGGCTTGATGATCTGTTTGGTTGCCCACAAAATGTGGCGGTGAAATTGAATCGTTTTATCAACCCTTAATTTGTCGGGGTATTATATGTGCAGTATGCGTTTTATCAAAGGTGTGTCTGATAAAAGGGTTTATCGTAGTCCTTGGGCTTGTTTCTTTACAAATTTATTCTCACAAAACTGCATGGGAGGTTTCATTAAAAAAATCTGAATTTAAAAAAAAATGAAAAGCAAAAAAACAGAAAAAAAAAATTAATAATTAAAAGGAGTCCACGGAGGATAATCAAATCCGATTTTTCATATCAAATGACGGAAAATATTTTTCGGGTCTTTTTCATAGTTTAGCCAAACACAGGAAAACATTGTCATTTTCCTGAAAAAATAACAATAAATTTTCGGAAAATATTTTTCGAAAACCTCGCATTTCACGAAACAAACGGTGCCTAAAAACATCTTCTTCTTCTTCCTTTTTTTTTGTTTGTTTGGGTGTTTTGAATGATAAAAGAGGTTAAATGCTTTCTACTAACTCAACAATTCAACATTATCATCTTCCATTACCTGTTCATATTAACCTCCAACCATGTCAAAACATCCGAAAAGAGAATAAAATTCTCCTCAAGTCCTTGTCTGTGTTAGGAACATGATAGTAATTATCAAAACAAATTTTCTAATTGTAGCAATTTCATTGTTAGCAGTAATTAAAGCTATGAAACACATAAGAAAAGGAGCAGCATAGGAATATATACGTGTGTACGTATGTACGTACTGTTGTAATCTTTCAGAAGACGACGACTAAAAAAGGTTTTTAGAGGAAGACAATCTCCACTAAAAATGGTCAAAAAAAGAAAAGAAAATGATATTATCATGGAAAGCAAGACCTGCCAAAAGTAGTCAAAAAGAAGAAAAAATTTCGAATAAAAGCCTGAAATGGGACCACTTTCTCAATAAAGGGTCCAGAATGAACTTTGTTTCAAATAAGGTTCTGAAATAGTCAAATAGTCTCAAATAAACGCATGAACTAAGTGGCCTGCCAAATTTTCGCCGGAGAATTTTTTCCGGCGACTAAAACAGGTGCAATTTTTTTCCGTAAAAACAAATCTAAGCAATAAACTAGCCAAATCCCTAAAAAAAAAAACCCCAAAATTAGTTTTTCTCTCTCTCTCAAACATTCCCATGAACCCAAAGAAGAGCTCATAGACTAGAATAAGATCAAGTATAGCGACGGCTTCCGTGACCGCCGCATCAAGAAGACAACGATGAGGCAACAAGCTCGCACGTGTGTGCATGAACAAGAGGCCGAGGCTGGGAGGAGGCTCGTGCTCCTCCTCCTTCAACGGCATCGTCTCGGAGATGCTAGAAGCCCTCAATAACCTCATTTCATATTACAGGGATGGCCACGATGCCGTCACCATCGACGAGCTGTTTCAAGAAACGGCAGATTAGATCCTCCAGTTGAGGACCCCAGTCATCATCCCCCAGAAGCTGATTTGTTTCTATGGATCGACCAATCTCCTAAGCTGATTTGCTCTCACATTGTTTTTTGCTTTTGTTTTTTTGGGTAACCGAGGTGTCCGGGCCAGCTTGCGCGCACCTCGACTATTTCTCGGGGGAGACTAGCACAGAAACCAACCGCTATGGCCCCCACTTAAATCATAGGCGCTCAGCTGGGGAATCGAACCTGGGACCAGTGCACCTAACCACACAATTCCAAGTGCGCCCTAACCAACTAAGCCACCCATGGGTGGGTTGCTCTCAAATTGTTGGTCGTGGTTATTTTCTTGACTTTTCCTTTCTTTTTCCTTTGTTCTTTCTCGCCCACTTGTATTTCTCGTCGTCATACAATTAAAGGAAGAACTTAATGTTAATTCAATTTGAGATTCCATCCGTTTTTAACCCAATTGTAAATTTTGGACAAAATTGCCCCTGTTTTAGTCCTCGGAAAAAGTCGACCGACAAAGATTTGGCCGGCTGGCGAGTTTAGGCCCTTATTTGAGATCACTTGACAACTTCAGTTCAGATCCTTATTTGAGATAAAGTCTACTCAGGGACTTTTTTTGAGAAAATGATTCCACCTCAAATTCTTATTTGAAATTTCTCGTGTTATGTGGATATATACAGGAATCATTAACTCATTAAAGTAATAAAAAAGTCAAACCATCTCCTATCTCGCTTCCACTCACTGTCTGGACAACAAAAGAACGAAAAACAAAGCAAGACTCTGTTGCGGGAGGACCTTCGAAATCCAGAGCATGATCGAGCTAGCAAGACTTGGTGGAAATAATGAATGCATGATGACAAGTTGATGATGTCTTCGGTTAGGGCTCGGATTCTATTCATTATTACTGACGAATTCGATTCCTGAGACGACCGCTGGAAATGGTCTTTTTGCAGTTATAAGTTCTAACTGCTGAAGTTGGGCGAGTCTAGGATTAGGTCCAGTGTTGTCACTAGAGCTGTAGAAGAAGCAAATCTAGCAAATCCCATTAATCAAATCCTTGACCGGGAAAATGTTTTCATTGAACGGGAAGACCGGCAAGGTGGATAGATGGCCCGCCGACAAGAAGGGACGCAGTGCGGTCTTGGGTTGTCTTTCTCTTTCCCTTTTGCGTTAAAAAATCCGGTCGCTGAGTGCGAAATTCGTTCGATTCATCGTGTTTTGTACTTGTGAGCTTTGAATAATCTTGCGTGTGCTTCATTCCGGAAGTTTTGAGCTTTTGACTTTCAATGTGTATGTGCTCGAACGTTTTGAGTTGTGGTTGTTTGGTTTGGTTTATGCTCAGTCATAGGATTTGTACATTCTCGTTGTTTCGATTTGTGTTGTCTGGGAGATTCGTTTGCTATTCGACTATACTGTTTCGGTCAATCAATTTTCGTACCTTTTGTTAGGAAAAGTAATTTACTAATGAAAAGCGGGAGGAAGTGTGCCCCCCCTAATAAAAAAATAAGCAAAGAAGAGTCGAGCAAGCTTGAGCTCGAGCTCAATTATGAGTTTGGCAAAGATGAGTTGCTAAAAATATTTTCATGTCAAGTTCAAGCACGGAAAACGACATTTGAGCTTGACTTAGAAATTTGAGTATTGAGTTTTATGAGTCTAGTCGAGTTCGAGCTTCCGACTTGTGTACTCGGTTCGATTGCACGGCCATTTTCTTCTAAGAAACCATACTACCGTGCTCTCTTTCCTCAGCTTGATTTCGACTTTATTTCAAGGGCATATCTAGCCTTGCAGGTTTCTTGACCTCCAACAACAAGGTGAGGTGCTAAGAGGTTAATATTGAAGAACCTCAAACACCAAAATTCCAAAGCCAAACAAGCAACTGAATAATCGGGTTGGAGAACGAATTATTAGTCATAGATGCAGCACGATGAGGTTATCTGGCAAGTCATTCGGCACAAACCATTGTAGTTATATGGCCAAGTGAGTCGATTAACCCGAAATGATCTCACCTTATCATGTTACTTCTCCTTGCCAATTAGAGCAAGAATTACCTTTAGTTTGCTTCTAATTTGATCTCGCAGGATGATTACCACCGGAATATTTTGTCGGAATGAATACAGCGCTAACAGCCACTATGCTACTATCCGTGACCAGGACGGTACTTTGTCTTAACTGTCCTCATGACACGGCCTCTTTTAAGTTCTCCCATGTCTTTCAAAATCCTTAATAGTATATGGTATCAACAACAAACTGGTTTGACATGAGACTTTCAGTTCCAAAGTTATTTTGATGGCTTCAGCAATTGATTGAATTCTGTTTTGACTTGACACTAATCTCCAAGTATATGTTTGTTTTTGTCTACTATGCAGGTGTCTTTTACTTGTATATGAAATCAATAGAAAGGGCTCACATGCCTGACAAATTGTGGGAAAGAGTGAAGCTGCCGAGAAATTACGAAAAGGCCCTTGAGATTATTGATAAGCATTTGATATTGGGGGTTTATCTTTGCAGTGTGAATGATTGTTTTGCTTTTGTTCTGGCCTTTCACAAATTGCTTCAACTCCTCTGTCGGCAGATGTATCGGCCGAAGTTTCTTGTTCATGAGACCAAGCAAAGGTTGACCAAAATGACTCAAATGCGCATCCGAATGAGGAAGCTTGCTCTGAAAACTAGGTTCAAACTTCTGTGTCGCTATATGGTGATTATAGTTGTGTGTCATCTAGAATTTGTTGTTGCTCTTGACTTTTAACTCCTCATACTGTTGGCTCAGATGTGAACAAAATAGAACTATCTGTTCAAGTGAATAATCTCGTGTCAGATTTGGCTATACGACAAAATATTTCTAGGTTTCTCTAAAGTTCTCTTATGTTGATTTCAGTTTTCTCCGAGAATTTCTGTAATCTCATTGTGTTGCCTCATGCATATACCATCATTGTAAAATCACAATTCACAAGGTCAGTCACATTTGCATTTGTGAAACCCCCTTGTTCAAGAACATGCGGTGGACATTGCTCTTACTGATGTTTTGGACCGGTCCTTTGGGGGCATCTCCTCTGTTTCAGCTTTATACTTCAACGGTGCCTTTCTTAGCGTTTGAATATTCATGTGATCATTTTTTTTTCAAGAGCTGTTATCTTTTATCCCCATTCTTTACGGTTTCTTGCTGCATTTACGTTTTGCTTTTGCTTCATTCCCTTAAAAATCACGTGAGATGAGAAGTTCCTAGAGGACTTATCCTGGATCCAAGCAGTGGAGCTGATTATATCTTTGGTTCAGATGAAGACGGTGATGAAGATGATCGGAAGAGGGGAAGAAAAGAATTCTTCTTGGCTTTAAGAAAAGTTGAGAAAGGTGATGCTGGTTCTAAAGCCCAAGAAAAGAGCTAAGGTTCTCGTTGAGGTGAGTGCATCATTATAAATTCTCAGTATCTGCTGTCAATATAAACCTTTGTTAATTATACGCATGTGTTTTGTATTAGTAGTGACAAATTTTCAGAACTGCAGTTCATTGAGGGCTTGCTCCGAACCTCGTCTTGTTTTTTTTTTGTCTGGCCTGGTAACCATAGATCTGTCTAATCTTTTAATCTTTTATTTACGGTTGAACGTTTGGAGTTTATGAACATGTATAGTTACTGAATATGGAATCATAGATTTGCTTTCGTATTATTTTTTTTAAAGAGTTGAAACGTATATGTATATCTCCAATTTTAAATCTGAGAGAAAAAGGTACAGTATAAACAAAGCAGGAATTACAAAGCCGCACAGCAAAAGGAGCATTGCCTTGGCCAAATTTGAGCCTTTGAGGTGAACGAGCAGGAAATAATCTTTCCATCAAGCTCATGGGGATCATATCTCGAGGCTCTAGAACAAAGTCACGTGTATTCTTTGCCCGACTTGGTATCGGGTCAAACTCATGGGAATCATGTCTCTGGGTTTAGAATGAAGTCATTAACATTATTTCGCCCGACGAGTATCGGTTTTTCTTTCTCGTATTCTACCTTATGCCTTAGGTGTTTAATTCTCGTACTTTTATTACATTGGTTGTTCTTTTATTTTTAGAATGGTTAGGATAAGTCTTAGGATCATAATAAACAGTTGCTCGAACATTTAGCAACTCGACTGACCTTTTACTAATCATAATTGGTAACAAAGAAACCGTATCAGTGTAATCAAATCCCCGACCCCAGAATACTTCTGGTTGATGGTTGACCAGAAGTTTAGTGGCAACTCCCGATTTACATAGAATATGTAGGATCAATCACAATTTAAAATGAATTAGAAGTTAAAATTATCGCAAAGTTGCGCGAAATAAGGGCTTAGGGAAGCTCCCGCCTAATTGACCGAGTCGGGTACGGTCACAGCAACGATACTCCGCTGCATTTGGTGGCGTACACTAATTACGTAGATGGAGTCAAATTCTTGATTGAGAAATTCCCCCGCCTTCGAGCACGACAGGGACGGCTATCTTCCTCCACGGTGGATCGCGTACGATTCATCGACGAGCTGCTTCGGCAATGGCAAGATCCCCCAGAGTTCTAATACTAGATCAGGAGAAAGCATTCTTCATGTGTCAGTAAAGCACAGAAGCACTTCAACTCTTTAAGTCCGAGAAGATATTCGGTGGTTAGAGACTGCCACGTCATCTGAAGACGTGGCATACATGTTTTAGTCCCAGCCACTCATGGTTTGACACATGTTTATTGACGTGGCATTAATTACAAAAATAAATCGAGTAATAAAACTTATACTCCTTTCTTCGTTTCCAGAGAGGACACTAAAATAGGATAGGGCCTTTCTTCCAAACTCCAACAGCTTGTCCACAACAGTTCAGCATCAAACACACAAGAAAACTGGCATAGATGAAATCAATCCGTTGCCAAGCAAAGTCCAAAGCATGTAGCAATTACACGTTAACATACACACAGAGATGCATATAGATATTGACAGATGTTAATTGGGATGAGAATACTATAAGTCCTGAAACTAGCTATAGTGCAATTTAACCTCAAAACTTTCCAATTGAACAAGCCATCTTTTGACCCAAAAAAAAAAAAACAAGTTGGTCATCAACCTTTTGAATGTGTCCTGTATGTTTTTGAAAAGGTACAATCAAGGGACTCTAATCGCTCCGGTTGACTATACAAATCACTAGAAGTAATATCTCCTTCTAAGATTCCTTTAATCAAACTATAACAGAGTCAAACAACTAAAGTTTAACAATGCAGCTTGGGAAGAAAACTATATTTCCCCCAATATATGAAAGAGAAAAATTTAGCTACTGAAGACACTAAAATGCCTCCAAAATCTTTCAAAATCTGTTTACTCCACCTAAACGGGAATACGAAAGAGGATAAGAGGATATGACGAAGCGTGGCATGCATGATGCTAAACACTATATTGTATAATGTGTTTATAGAGAGTAGGAGAAGATGATGAGTGCACTAATTGAGGGCCAATAAACCTTTGGCTTGAAAGAGAGACCTCTCCTAGTTTCATGGATTGCTTTCTTTCACTGCTATTAAGTCCATCCTAGTGAAATAGCCTAAACAAGTGAGCTCAAGGGGACAACCAAGAGGGGCAGGGTCCGCTACTCTCGCCTAACTGACTTTTGACCTCATCTGATATGCGGATACAAGATGACTCGATCACCCCATAAGTTTTCTTCATGCGTGGATCTGTGCAGGCATCGGTTTCCTACTGTTGGAAAATGAGGGTGTATGGGAATACCGTGGTCCGCCCATGAAGAGCACCACAACCCTTCACAATATTGGATAACTGCTAAAGGCAGTTATTGGTTTCAAACGTGATAAAGTCACGTTTGAAACAGACGTCATCCCTCCTCTTATTTGTCAGTTTTCTCTTACGTTCAATACACTCAGAACACGGAGTAGAGAAACGACAGGAAAAGACGACAAACTCTCCCGATTGTCAAATTGATAACTGGCCTTTCTCGCTGCATCGTGGACATTTAATCTGTGGAAAACGAGGTATGTCCGTTCTGTGATATACTTCTCCGATCAGTGACTCAAGTAAGTATCTGGGCCTGTTAATTCCGTGTAATTCCGCTGCGTATGTATTGGGATTGGTTCCCTTCATTCGTATCAGAGCCATCGATTCTTGTTTCCTGATCAAGTGATGTTTTGTAATCGTTTTAACGCATAAAACTCGTTTTTCGTCGCCACTGTTCATTGCGAGTCGATTCTGTTCTTCTCAACCAAAATATTTTTAGAACACATCAGAGGAACGGGCTCGGCGAGACGAAGATTTGGAGTGGTCAGCCGTCGCGAACCGACGCTGGAAAACGCCGCACGCGCGCCACGCGCCGTGACGGGGCGGGGTCCCTCGGGGCCGCAGCGAAACATCGCCTTTTCGTAAAAATTGGCTAAGTAAAAATGGGTTTCAAACATACCATCAGACTCGTATCGACGATACGAGCGTTTTGATGGGTGGATCGTCGACGGAGGATGCCGGACGGAGCCTCACGCGCCGACACTCTCCGGCGGGTCCGGTGCGCGTGGTACTCACGCGCCCACATGCGACGCACATGCGGCAACCGCCAACAGCGTGGCTGACGTCACGCTGACGTCAGCGGGTCGGGTATTGACCCGGCCCATGACCCGACCCGGTACCGACCTGTTGACTGGGTCAATCGTTGACCGTTGACCGGTAGAATTACGTTTTTGCCCCTGAACTTTCTGAAAATTGCAATTTGATCCTCTAACTTTCTGAAATTGCAATTTGGTCCTCAAACTTTCGAGAAATTTCATTTTGGTCCCTGATGTTTCAGAAAATTGCAATTTGGTCCCTAAATTTTTGGAAAATTGCAATTTAGTCCCCAAAATTGTTGAAAATTTCGATTTGGTCCTCGATTAAAAAAAATAAACAAATAAAATAAAAATTGCATTTTGGCCTCCGTTGACCAAACGCACCCGGAGCTTTGACCGGCGCGTGGAGGCGTGTCTGAGCTCCGTTTTGGGCATACGAGATACCGTTGTGTTCGTCTCGAAATTATCTTCAATTTGATATATTATTTGGACAGGTTTAATGTATTTAAAATTTTGAAAATACGTATGAAACCCATGATACACGTATTTTGGGGCGTTTTTTTAGTATTTTTTTGTTCTTCTATATTTTTGTAAATATAGAGGATGGCTTACGTGTACATAATCGCATGCAAATTGTGTAGAGCATGATTGCTAATAGCATGTATAAAGTTTAGAGTACTTGCTTTTATATCTTGTATTATGAAATTAGAGTATGATTTGATACGTGAATTATTTGTGTATTAGTTCAAATCATGCCATGCCATGCTATGATTACAAGATATATGGATCATTAAATGATTTATGATCTTTATTTGAGTGGGGAGTTCTAGAAAGTTTTAGTAACTTTAGTGAACTCAATTTTACATAAATGATTATATTGATGGTAATTTCAAACGAGGATTCTTAGACGATGATTGGGAACGTAGTGAACTTTCGAATTTGAGACCTTATGTGAAATTATTCATTAATGTAATTAGTTAGTGTAAAATAGATGCATAAATGTTCAGCATTAATAGTTCGTAAATACATGTCTATAGAACTTCGTGTTCAGATACAATAGCCATAGCTTCATCGAAACTGAGCTTGACAAAGGAGAGAATTTGAACGGCGGAAATTATGAAAACTGGCATATGAAAATCCAGTTTGTGCTAGAAGAGTAAAAAGCACTAGAAGCTCTTAACCTAGTTATGGAAGAATCTGAATATGGAAATACTGCACAGCATAGAAAGTATAAAGAGGCATTTGCTGCATGGAAAAAGATGAACTCTATTGCTCGCATTATGTTGCTGAGTAGCATGGAAAATCATTTTATGCATGAGTTTAGGCATTTATGAAAATGCCAAAGTCAAGTGGGAAGCATTAAAAACTAAGTTTGGTTAGTCATTGGTCACCTAGTTGAGATAGATCACTATAAAGTTTGACACTTATATGATGCCACATGGGCAGAATATAAAACAACATTTTGAGAAGTATGTCAAACATGATAAGTGAATTATAAGATGCAGGCCACATTTTAACTAAGGAGCAGTAAATGCAAGCAGTAATCCATTCTTTGCCTCATAGCTATGTGCATATCAAAAATCCACTTAATCCACAATGAAAAGTAAAGACTTTTGAGGATGCTTTACGCCGTCTTGAACCAGAGGTGGATCGCTTTCTGGCGGCTAAACCAATAACTGATATTTGTTATGTTGGTTCTAGTTCACATGGAGCTTCGGACTCCAAGCGTAAGCGTCAAGGTGGGTTCAAGAAGTGGAAGGGCAATGGAACGAATTCTTCAAGAAAGAAACTGAAGTTTAACCGACATGGGAAAAGAAAGTGTCCTTTCAAGAATGACATTTCGTAAGTGAAGTGTTTTAATTGTGGCAAAAAGGGTCACTTTGCTCGCAACTGTGGTGAGTCAAAGAAGTTAGAAACCCTTTATACACTTTAGAGTGTTACTTATGTCTCTAGTTCAGTTTTTGTAATTGAACCTCATCCTTTGTGGACTGTAGACTCAGGGGCCACAGACCATGTAGTAAAGGACATAGATGCCTTCGTGGAATTTTAACAAAATTTCACATGGAGCATAGTAGATATATGTAAGAAACAATTCCTGAGTGGAAGTCAAAGGAATTGGCACTTGCCAATTGAATATGCATGGTGGTCACACCATGTTCCTACATAATGTGTTATATGCTCCAAAAACTCGACGGAATTAAGTTTCCGTGTTAGTTTTGGTTAAACTTGATTTCAGTTTGAATTTTCATAACGATAGTGATAACTTGTCGTTGGGAACAAGTAAATATGGTTCTGGATGGTTTCATTATGTTGATTATTGAGTACAATAATGTGAATGTTAGTTATTCCCTATTTACATCTTCTGTAATGATGTGAATTATGGCATGTTAAGCTAGGTCATATTAGCCAATAGCGAATGTTTAGATAAAGCCAAAGAGGGCTTATGTGGCAATATTTAAAATAAAATTAAAAAAAATCAATTTGCCTATTTACGAGCATTGCCAAGCGGGAAAAACAACGAGAAAACCATTTGGAAAAGGAATAAGAGCTGAGTTTCCTTTGCAGTTGATCCATTCGGACATATGTGGTTCAATGAATGTGAGAGTAAGGCATGAGACCTTTTATTTCATCACATTTATTGATGATTACAATCGATTCGGACATGTTATTTTTGATTTCTCATAAATCTGAAGCATGAGTTGCTTTGAGAAATTTTTGAGCTTTTACAAAATAAAAAAAAAAAAAAAATCCGATCGAGGTCGAAGAAAATCTATCTGATCAGTTCAGATGTTTATGTGATGAAAAGGGAATAAAAAAAAAGTTGATTATTCCATCGATTCCTCAACAGAATGGAGTTGTAGAGAGAAGAAATACGTCTCAATGAAAATGATTAAGTCTATAATGGCATAGGCTAATTTGCCTATCACGTTTTGGGGTGAAGATTTGTTGAATGCTGTCTAGATATTTAATCGTATGCCTTCTAAATCAGTTACCTTCACTCTATATGAGTTGTGGACAGGTCGAAAATAAGATTTGAGTTTTCTCAGACCTTGAGGATGTACTACTTACACACACGAGTCTTCCCACAAGTATGGGAAAATGGGCCCTATAGGCAAAAACGAGTATCTTCATGAGATACTGAGAGCACTCGAAAGGGTATGCGTTTATAGGTGAGCAAGAAAGCAGACAGTGTAACTGAATTCGAATCACGAGATGTCACATTCTTAGTGAATGAATTTTAGAAAAAGGCCGAGATAGGTGAAGACTATTCTCTATTTAAAATCTTGGATAATGATAATGATTTTATTGAGGCATATCATCCAAGTGGGAGCAATGTGAGAAGTGGGGAATTTGTTTCGAATCAGTCTCAATTGCAACCACTTGATGTGAAGATGTAGTCGTTATCTAATCCGAGTGGGAGCGTAATGGAGATTGACGTACTAAATGTATAATCTCAAATTTGGCGAACAAGTCGCAAAATCGTTCTCCGTCGACTTGTCGACATTTAGACATTGAAGGTAAAGCTTTCATGGTCGCTCCACAAGAAGAGAATGAGCCAAGGAATGTAAATGAGGCTCCGACTTGCCCCGATAAGAAAAATTGGATACAAGTAATGGAAAAAGAGATTGAGTCAATGAGATCAAACCAAGTTTGAGAACTGATTGATCTTCTAAACGGATGCAAAGCCATTGGGAACAAGTGGGTTCTCAAAATAAAGCGTAAAGCTGATGGCTCGATTGAGAGATATAAGGCTCACCTTGTGGTGAAAGAGTATAATCAACAAGAAGGAATTGATTATGAAAAGGTTTTTTCTCCTATGGTGAGATTTATTTCAATTCGTCTTATTCTGGCAATAGTGGCTAATATGGATCTTGAATTACATCAAATGGATGTAAAGGCTGCAATTCTCAATGGAGAATTAAAAGAAGAAAATTATATGAAACAAACCGTTGGGTTTGCTACAGAATGCCAAGAACAAAAGGTATGTCAACTTGTAAGATCGATATATGGTCTTAAGCAGTCTTCGAGACAATGGTATATACGTTTTTCATAGTGTCATAGTGGCATATGTTTTTGTAATGATTGATGAAGATCATTGTGTATATATTAAAAGATCCAAAGATCAATTTGTGATCTTATCATTATATGTTGATGATATACTAATGGCCGAAAGATATATGGAGTTTGTTGATACAGTCAATAATTGGTTATGTTCCAATTTTGAGATAAAAGATATGGGTAAATCTGTATATATTCTTGGAGTTACGATTTCAAGATATTGTTCAAGGAGATTGGGATCTCTTTCACAAGAGACTTATATTGATAAAGTTTTTGAATGATTTCGTATGCAAAACTGTAAACCCAAAGATACTCCTATTGCAAGAAGTGAAGAGTTGAGCCGTAGAATGTGTCCTGAGACTCTACAAGAAAAAGAACGAATGGAAGGTGTTCCACATGCTAGTGTTGTTGGAAACTTAATGTATGCTATGGTGTGTACAAGACTTGATATTTATTATGCAGTTGGAATGGTGAGTAGATACCAATCCAATCCAGGTCAAGCACTTTGGACTGCCGTCAATAGAATCCTGAGGTATCTGAATGGTACTGCTAATTATTCGTTGAGTAATCAAGGTAGAGATCTGCGCCTTGAAGGCTATACTGATGTTGACTGAAGAGGAGATTTAGATTAGAGAAATTCTACCTCTAGATTTGCATTCTTACTTAACAATGGCGCCATATCATGGAGTAGTAAGAAGCAAACGTGTATAGCATTATCCACAATCAAAGACGAATTTGTGGCATTATTAGCAGTAGTTCGAGAGGGTGTTTATCTTAAGAGATGTTTGGATCAATAAGGTGTTGCTAAGAATGCTGTAGGTTCAATTATTGGTTAATTGTGATAGCCAAGCAGCAAGAGCTTACGTTAAGGATCCACTGCAAGACGAAACATATAGACACGAAGTATGATTATGTGAAGACATGGTTGTACGAAAAGATGTGAACGTACATATTTACGCATAGAATGATAGCAGATCTTTTGACGAAGTCAATTTCTAGAGATGTTTTTTTTTCCCTTGGTCATGTGTTGACAAAGGGATTAGTTCCCTATATTGAAATCTCTAGGATTGCGTAGAAGTTTAAGTACTGGATATTTATTTTTCCTAAAGTTCATAGTTAATGGTATGTTCCATTATTATTAATGCTTGAGTTTGTTCGATATTTATGCATATTAATGCTTAGTGCATTATGTTGAGAAGGTATGTCGGACAGATAAGAGATTAGCCCGCTCACACGGGTAATCACATTTATTTACTATGTGATAAATAGAGATGAGACAATTTTAAGCTCATTATCTAGGTGATAATTGAGAGCTCGAGCTTAAAGTATAGATGTCACCTTAACAAAGTGTTAAGATGAGGACATATTATTTATTATGTCCGAAAGTGAAATAGCCCACATATTTCGCTTTATCTGTCTTAATGCCAGATGTGAGTTCTGATGAATTCTTTCAAAAGAGTAGATTTGTGAACTCAAGTTAGACATTGGGTATGTCTTAACTATCATATGTACGATATTAAGTGACAAGACATACGCTCCATGGGAAAGGAGAGAATATCGTAATACGTATTTCATACTACGTATGCATGAGACGACCAATAAGAGTTGGCGGAAGTTTTGATCTCAACTTTCAAGCCGTGTGAGACTCTTGAGGGTAAAAGTTCCTCAAATTTGTTCCCTCACGACTCTTACTTATTCTCAAGATTTCTATTTAGCGTTCGCTATCTTAGAGTGTTGCCAATGGTCATGAGATTGATTCGATCTAATGGGACATTTCTAGAAAAGCGAGCTGAATTGAAATTGAGAGGTTTAAGGGAAGAGGAAGATCAATTTGTTTTGATGTCACATTCTATCTTTGTATTCACAGGTCGACCAATTATGATTATTTGAGTTTAATCATGATTGTGAATACAATGCATATGAAATGCTTAAAGAGATCAAGAGAGATATGATGTAAATGTGACTGATTGATCTAGGGTACTGCATACTGGATCTACTCTGAGTTAATATGCCCATTTTGAGCTGCTATATACTCCTAACAGATGTATGGCAACGAGCTCTCGTAGTATGCTGGTCGCACGGATTATTTGTTGATATGAACTTTGCAGCAAAGAGAGAAAGTTATATTTAACCCTTCGTGGGCGAGTGGGAGTTGTTGACCATTCGTGGGCAAATGAGAGTTATGGATAACCCTTTCATGGGCGAGTGGGAGATGTTGGAAAATGAGGGTTTATGGAAATACCGTGGTCCACCTATGTAGAGCACCACAACCCTTCACAATATTGGATAACTGCCAAAGGCAGTTATTGGTTTCAAACGTGATAAAGTCACGTTTGAAACAGACGTCATCCCTCCCCTTATTTGTCAGTTTTCTCTTACGTTCAATACACTCAGAACACGGAGTAGAGAAACGACAGGAAAAGACGACAAACTCTCCCGATCGTCAAATTGATAACTGGCCTTTCTCGCTGCATCGTAGACATTTAATCTGTGGAAAACGAGGTATGTCCATTCTGTGATATACTTCTCCGATCAGTGACTCAAGTAAGTATCTGTGCCTGTTAATTCCGTGTAATTCCGCTGCGTATGTATTGGGATTGGTTCCCTTCACCTACAAGTTAGCCAAAAAGAGTTATTGTTGTTAGGCTCATTTTACTAAACCAAATCAATCACACTTGAACAAATAGTGCGACATCCTGCAAAACGCATGTTTTAGCATATTTCTGAGATTAACTTTGTTCACCACTTCCTCCAAATGAGGATATTGCATGAGAGTTAGTTTCACACTGTATAGACAGATTGAAAATAGACCGTATTAAAGGCTGGTTGCTGATTGGCCTTAATGGGTCACACATCAATTGGATGGACTTAGGCAAAGCTTTTATACATCGGCGATCTTCTCTGAGGTGGACTTTAAACATGTTAGTGCCCAACTAAGCTCTGATAGAGGTGTTATGATCCATTTCACTACATTTGCCTGTTTTTATACATATACAACATGCGCGATCCATACCCAACCAAACCAAACCCCGAGCCACTCCAAACGGATCCGATTAACTAATATTTTGGCAATTGATCAGTCCACCAGCTTTGCCATTCCACCGTACCCTGCCCGTTGCCAACAATGTTGTGCCACCACTATTGATTTATTAGCAATGCCCAAAGTAACCTCGAGTGGAATAAGAAATAACCACACCTGCAGATGCGCCTCGCCTCGCCTTGAACACTCTCACTATCATTCATGTTATTCAGCTTCCTACGTGATCAAAATGGAGTGTGCATGCTAATCCATGAAACCACGTTTCTACCAGACATTAACCAAACACTTGGTGTGCACACCCTTTCACATGTCAATGCATCGCCACAAACACACTTGTGTAACATCATAACGCCCGCTAATCCAGTAAGCCCGAACCAGAACTAACGCAACACCATAACCCAATTGAGAAAGGGATTGAGTTCGCTCAAGTTCACTTGCCAAGCATATCATTGAAAAACGGCTGAAGAGATAGGAGATTCAAGAAACTACTTCAACAGGGAGAATCCACAAGTTGGCATATATCGGCAGAGAATTGACAACTCAGATCACCCAGCTTCAATAACATTACACTGAAAATGGAAAGGGAAAGACACCTCCACAAAGAAGAGGATGAAAGAATTGCAAAGTGCTTACCTTTAACGCTTGAACGAGAAGAAGAGAAGGTCGATTAGCAAAGAAAGACAGAAAAATGTAGAGAGATACTAGCGACTTGGTGGAGTCTAACACTGATTTTCCAATTCACACAAGCTTATTGTTATGGTAGTGTCATTTTGCATTTGTATCCCATCGTGATGTGAAGCCATTTATATGCATTTTCTAGGAAATTAAGCTCAATTATAACTTACATTTTCTTGATTTGATCGTTTAGTGCTTGTTGATTTCTGCACAAAATGTGATTTCAAAGTAAAATGATAGGTCAACACCTATTATC
The DNA here is from genome assembly GCA_029784005.1 of Lenwebbia sp. NSW1173648. Taxonomy (NCBI): domain Eukaryota; kingdom Viridiplantae; phylum Streptophyta; class Magnoliopsida; order Myrtales; family Myrtaceae; genus Lenwebbia; species Lenwebbia sp. NSW1173648. The sequence continues at coordinate 29,257,063 of JARCGZ010000002.1, forward strand.
AATCAATTGAGTGCTCGATATAATAATTTAATACTAAAGAGACGTGATATTTAATGGTCGATTTTAGAGCGAACTCATTATCATTTTGCTTTATTTTCTGTTTAGAAAAGAAGACTATTTGTATGCTTTTTTTTTCATACTGGACATGAAATTTAAAGTTTTTGTAGAGAACCCGATGAATAAGAAGCAGACCCATGAGTCCATGACCATGAGCTGTTTCGAAGGGGACATTGCATTTGGTTAGAACAAGGACTGGTGGAGGTTGAGCTCGATCTAAATGTCCAAGGCTAGATTTGGAGTTTCCCTCCTCCTCTCTCCTGTTGGGTTGACTTGACTCTCTCCCATCTCTCTCTCTCTCCACCATTTCACCTTGTGAGGCTATATAATATTACTTTCTTTCCCACTAGCTATAAATGCAGCCCTGTTCATCTCATTTTGCTTTGCCTTTACTGTTCTTCTCTCTCTCTGTGCAAGATTTCCTCCATTGCAAACCAAGCTTCCCTTTCCAGCTCTTGCTAGGTCCCTCAAGAAATCAACACACGCACACACTCACATTGCTCTGCATTTTGCCACCAACCCATTTCGCAACCTTTGCTTTTCTTTACCTCTAAAACTCCCATCTCTAATTCCTCAAGTACCCACTCTCTCTCTCTCTCTCTCTCTCTCTCTCTCTCTAGCCTTTAAAGGTTGGGTTTTTGGGTGATCCTCTTTTTGCCATTTCCTTCCATTGTTCTTCTCAGTCATATTGAGGCATTCGTTCAACTGGTGAGCGGCTCTTGTACTGGAAGTCTTGTCTTTCTTGGGGTTTCTGGTCAGTGCGCGTTGCTATATTTTTGGTGTTGCAGGTCTACAGCGGGCTATCTATGCTCATTGAGTCCTTGTTTGCTCATAAGAAAGAAGCCCTTTCTTTGCTTCTCTGGGTGCTCAAGGAAGAAGATCGAGGGGGTTAACTCAGATCGGCCATAAAGGCACTTGCTTTCCTTTTGCTAGACGCCTTTTTTTTTTTCTTTCAATTTTAGGATTCACAAATTGTTTATGTTCTCTTACTTGGACCATAAGTGATGCTTCTTAATTTTATTCCCATATATGACAGTTGTCTATAGATGTGGACTTGCATATATAGACTTATTCTTTGCCTCTCATTAAGATGAGTCGTAAGTTTTAGGTAGTCTTAAGTATTTTCTGCTGTTTTCTTTAGTTTTCTTTTGGGGGGTGGTTGTTTGATAAATGCTTGTAAAAGGTTTCGAGAGATTAACTGTGTCAGACTTGAATGCTGGAGCGATGATGTACAAGGCATTTTCTTCATTCTCTGTGTCATTCAAGCATGAAATTTCAGTTTTAGAATGAATAGTGTGGGGGTTTCTTTTGCTTAGTCCATGAGATTGGGCTTGAAATCAAGATGTTGGTGCTGTCTTCAAATTTGCTGGTCTAATGTTTAGCTGTTTTTCTCAAGAAAATTTAACAGCATGTATCGAATTGTGCTTGTGAAGGTGCAGCAATTTGGTATTTATGTTGGCATTTGTGTTGTTTATGAAGTTGCATGACACAACTTTGCTATATTGGCAGGAACATCTTAAATCTGCCGAACCGAAGTGACAGGGCCCAGAACTTTCTTGAATTTCAGTATCTGGGCAGGAAGAAATGTCGTCAAATGGTTCTCTAGATGCACATTTGTCAAAGAAGACATCATTTTTGGGTTTGAAGTTATGGGTATTGATTGGCCTATGCGTTGCTCTATTCATAGTCGTAATTCTTTGTATATTATCGGTATGGGTTACATTCAGAAGAAGATCAAAAAGAACAACAGACAAGTATCCTCTTTCCCAAATACCCAATGTGTCAAAGGACATCAAGATTGACAGGGTTGGACCCCAGAGTTTCCAAGATTACCCGGAAAGCGCCTTTCTTACAATTAATGAGAAACCAGCCAATAAGCATCCAGACACAGCACCAGTTCATCTGGCTACGAGCAAGAGTGATCCAGATAACCTCAGTCAGTGTAGCTCAGTTTATCATCATGAGAGAGGATTCAGTTCACACTCGGGAGAAGTAGGAAGCCCAGGAGCGATTCAAAAGAATCATTCATCATTGTCATATGGTGGACTCGTGACAGCTTCTCCTTTAATTGGTTTGCCGGAAATTTCGCATCTTGGGTGGGGCCACTGGTTTACTCTCAGGGATCTTGAGATTGCAACTAGTCGGTTTGCTGCAGAGAATGTGCTTGGGGAGGGTGGATATGGAGTTGTTTACAGGGGCAGATTGGTTAATGGCACGGAGGTAGCAGTCAAGAAAATTCTTAATAACCTGTAAGGATATTTTTGCAAGACCACATGTTATGAATTTGATGCCGTTGTAGAGCATAGTTTTTATTATACTCTTGAATTGGTTTGTAGGGGACAAGCAGAAAAAGAATTTAGGGCTGAGGTCGATGCAATTGGTCATGTCCGACATAAGAATCTCGTGAGGCTTCTGGGATATTGTATAGAAGGAGTTAACAGGCAAGTTTTGCTGACCTATAGGGTGATACCGTTTTACTTCACGTTTGATTATATCTAGCCATGTTTTGGTTGCTAAATACCTTTCTTCATATCAAACATACTGATGAAGAAATAGAAAGAGTAATGGCATCCATCTTCGATAGGTCTTGTATATTTTCATTATCTTTGATTTCGAGTTCTGTTTCTTAGAGCGATAATCAAGTGAGATCACTATTTTCACTGCTCAAACTACAGGATGCTGGTGTATGAGTATGTGAACAACGGTAACTTAGAGCAATGGCTACATGGATCTGTGAGGCAAAATGGTGGCCTAATTTGGGAAGCTCGCATGAAGGTCATTCTTGGAACTGCAAAGGCGTAAGTTCCAACCAGGCATTTATCATGGCCTGTATTACTTGAACTAATACTTTGAAGTTAAATATCAATTATAGAGCGGCTCAAAATTGAGCCTCGAAATGACAACATGGTGAAATTTCTTTGTCTTAGATGGTAGGAAGAACTAGTGAAATTTCTTCGTCCCTTAGGTTAGAGAAACATCTACATTGAGGCACTATATTTGGTGAATGAAGCATAATGGTTTCATAATGCATTATTTTTTGCAGGCTTGCATATTTACATGAGGCAATAGAACCCAAAGTTGTTCACCGAGATATAAAGTCGAGTAACATTTTGATTGATGATGAATTTAATGCAAAGGTGTCTGACTTTGGACTAGCCAAGCTTTTGGGTTCAAATGAAAGTCACATTGCAACTCGAGTAATGGGAACGTTTGGGTATGTGTATATCCTGAATCGCTTTCCCTTGAGAAGAACCAGTTCACAGAGAAAATTTTTGATGTCTATCTCACAACATGGTTTTTATTATATGAACAGTTACGTGGCACCAGAGTATGCTAATACTGGCTTGTTGAATGAGAAGAGTGATGTCTACAGCTTCGGGGTCCTCCTGCTTGAAGCTGTTACTGGAAGAGACCCTGTGGACTATGGGCGTCCTGCTAATGAGGTACAGCACAGGTCTCCAGCTTAGAAATTCTGTCTGTTTCTGTCTGTCTCTCTCTTTCAGTGCATGGACACACTCATACACACAAAAGCACCATCGGTACAAGGAGAGACATTGAGTGTGCATGTGCACCTACACAAGACTCCAGCAAGTTTGCCTGTTTATGGTATTTATCTGGTTACAACAAAGATTCAATTGTGGCTTTTCTGTGGTAATTTCATATTTTGGTTCCATCAAATGCAGGTAAATCTTGTTGAGTGGCTAAAGTTAATGGTAGGGACAAGAAGAGCAGAGGAAGTTGTGGACCCAAATCTCGAAATAAAACCAACAACACGTGCCCTAAAACGTGCCCTTTTGGTCGCTCTTAGATGTGTCGATCCTGAAGCAAACAAGAGACCTAAAATGACCCAGGTTGTACGCATGCTTGAAGCGGATGAATACTCTTCAAGAGAGGTAGGCATCACTGGTTTTTGGAAGTATTGTACTTACATGACTATGCAGACATGTCTCTACTATATATCAATTTGATGTATTTCCTTCGTGTTGACTGTTTCTATCTCTGATTTTTGAAAACTATTGATATATTAGGCACATAACTTCTTTTTCTTTTGTTTGTCCTGGCTGATAGCCTTTGGGCCATTGGGCTTTTCTTGTATATGCACTCATTTCATCTTCACACCACTTTTACATATTCTGGCTAAATGGCTGGTATGGGGACAGTTTTCCTAACTTTCGAAATTTTGATGACGACGTAAGTTGGTCGTCAGTTTTGGGTACATTTTAGTGCCATTGGATGGAGTTACTGTTGTGTTACTTACGCACATTTCATTGTCACTCTATTCTGTTGGCATCAAGTTACCAGTATACTAAATGCCATATGCTCCTAGGAATCTAAACCTGGCGAGGAACCGGTACCGTTGACGATTCATCATTTTGAGAATACACTGAAAATACATTTTTGGGATTTAATTACGTTGCTGTGTTCATCTTTTCCCAGGATCGGAGAAACCCAAGGAGCCATACAACCAGCAGGGAAATTGAACCTGTCAAGGAAGTCTCTGGTTCAGGTGACATGAGAAACAAGGTGGACGATCTGGAGAGCCACCAGTCTTAGACAAGTGGTGCATAGGACTGACCAGATGATCCCGGCCTTGAACTAGTACCTTCAAACTTTTGAACACCCATTTTCTGTTTCATATGCGGAGCCGTTTCCGTTTGAGATAGGAAGTAAGTATAAAATGGATCTGAGATAGGAAGTAAGTATAAAATGGATCTGAGGATGTCGACTGCAGTGATCGTTTTGACTGCAGTGATTGTTTTTTTCTGGTTTCATGAGTGCCGGCAGGCAATATTTAAAAGAACCACCTGCGAGGCTGCGACCCCCAGAGAGAGAGAGAGAGAGAGAGAGATGACTTGATGTATAGGTATGCTTCGCGCTGAACGATCTCTATGAATATCTTCTTTAATATCTTATATAGAGTTCACGCTTTTCTATTAAGAGCGCGAGATCATCTTGCTTGAGTTTCTGCCTTTGTCCTTCTCGGTCTTGCTTTCGAAGGATCGTCTCCTGAATCTTTTGCTTTTATCTCTTTAGTAGTTTTATGTCGCTCTTTAGCTAGTCGACGCGGTGCCGACCAATCTTCTGCTACTGGTCCACTGTTCATCGACGCATACGAGTCTCTCTCTCTCTCTCTAAAAGCTGTTTCTTTTTTTAGAGAGAGATGACTGTTTTTTGCTTCGCAACAGTTTGTGACCGTCAGGGTAGTCTCCGAGATTGAAGTCTCTGGTTTCTTTTCTTATGGACAAGAGGCCATGATGCTAACAATTGATCCGACACGAATCGCGACACTTTGACACGATCTCCTGCCTTGGTGGCACGTCCGTTCGAGCCGATCACTAAGGGGTGCATGACAATCATTTTACTTTTTTGTTTCTGTTCCAAACCTATTTTTGGAACAGGTTTGGAACAGAAACTCATTTGGTAACGTAATTTTATTTTTTTATTTTTGGAACAAAAAATTGTTCCAGAAATAAATTTGGAAGGGAAATTAGAAGCAGAATTTTTTAGCTTCTTGGAGAAATAGAAATAAAAAATAATAACCCATCACTTTTTCCCAAGTACCTGCCGTCGTTGACCACCACTTGCTGTCGCCCCCCGCCTCACTGTCGGCCGCCGCTTGTCATCACCACCCATCGTTGGCCCCCGTCGGTTGACCACCGCCGACCGCCACAGCTGGCCACCGTCGGCCATCGCAGACCATCGCCGATCGCCTCCAACCCCGCACCCATCGGTCGCCAGAGTAAAAATAATAATTTTTTTTATTTTTAAATAGTAAATAATAATTTCTAGAAGTAGAAATTTTCGACTGTTGTCAAACGAACTTTTGTTCCAGGATCCGAAAATTTATGTCGTTATCAAACGTATTTTTTTGCTCAAAAACTCATCCAGAAATAGAAATAGAAGCCAGAAATTTATTTTTAGAACAGAATGGTTGTCATGAACCCCTCAGCCTGACCACGGATCGCTAATTTGCTTAAAAGTTCACTCAAAAGTATAGAGGACAATTAATTATGAGGCCTTCCACATCGGGCCAACTTTACCTTAATCCGAAGCCCAGCGTACGATTAGGATTATCACATATTTTCACAACATCAAACGGCTAATAAGATTATATGCAACCATTCTACTGAAAAAAAGTGACCAGCTTTGTTCTCCGACAAGTGGTATAAAGATTGCATATAAGTTTCTCCACCATATATCAATGCCCGATCGCATGAAAAAAAATAAAAATAAAAAAATCCATTGTCTCGGTTTGTTTAACGAAAAATGAATGATTAGGAAAATATTTTCTTAAATAATAATCGCTTGAAATAACTAATTAATGAATTTTTTTTTCATTATCTAAGCAATTTATATCCAAATATTTTCTTGTACGATGGGAATATTTATCGTCTTTTCATTTTTTTAAGTAACACAAGCGATTATTCTTAAAAAAATATTTTTTAGACAATTCATTGTTCGCAAAACAAACTTAGGGTGATATCCACAGCTAACACTCAAATGGGCGAGATTTCATGAGCTAGTCATTGAATATACTAATTGCATTTGAAGAACCTTAATCATATGGTCGACGTATTTAGTCAAACACGTACCTCACACATTTAATGAATAACTAAACCACCGATAACTTGTTGCATGTTGCTTCTAGGAGCCATTCCACCACATGTCTAATTATGGTTCTCCAAAGATTAATTGCCATTAGGACAAAGCTATGTGGTATTTCTATGGATTAGCATACTCACATTTTAAGCACAAAGTCTTTAAAGAAAGTGTCCCTCTGTTCGTAATTTCCACGTGGATATATGACCGTCATGATTGATTTATACTTGAGCACAAAAATTTGATCATAGTTACTTGAAAAATATAATTAACTCGAAGCATCAATTAATGCGAAATATATTAACAACCAATTGATGGTAACGAAATTTTCACAAGAAAAATGAAAGAATATTACGAATTTCATTGAAAATACTTATTGAAAATTGCCATACCGATACCCAAAAATTTTCTTTGTGATATATCGCCATGGATGAGGTATCCATCGATTCTTACCCAAAATAAAGTTAGACTTTAAATGGTTACAAGAAAGAGTAGGGAAATGTATGGAAAATTATAAAAAAAGTCATAGACCTATTGCAATTGTGCCAATTCAGTCCAAAACTTTTTTTTTTTTTTGCCAATTGAGTCTTGAATCTATTACATTTTGGCCAAGTCAGTCTATCTGGCCAACTTTGATCGGACGGCGCTGACGTGGCAAATTTTAGTAATATTTTATTTTTAATTTTTTTTCAAATTTTTTTTTATTCTTCTTCTACCTCCAGTCGGTCGCTAGATTGGTGACCGGCCAGAGACGAGGGCCAGTAACGTCGACCTTTTCTTTGGTATGGAATTGGAAGATGACCATAAAGGAATCACCTCTAAATCTCTATAAACATGAGCTGATAAAATGATGGAGAGAAATGAAACCATTATCCACTAAAGAAAATTCCACACAAATAGCTTGCCCGTCATTTCTATACCAAGTCGGGGGCCTAAAGGTGAAGATTTTGACAAAATGAAGGAAAGCTATCAAGAAAGGCGATTTTACATTTTCACTTTACACTTTCGTGTGTGTTATTCATTTTCATTTTGTTTTACTTGTTCGAAATATTGCGTGTACTGTTATTCAATAAAAATTGCTATTTTCTTTTCCATGTTTTCTATTAATTATAAGATAGACCTGTATTGGAGCACGTAAAATGTAGCCGAGCATTGACTGATGTGTATACTAATTCTGTTATCATTTTCCGCACATTATTTTATTTCTCATACCAAAATTCTCGTCAACACCATGTAGAATAATCTAACAAATACATACATACATACATACATACATACATACATACATACATACATATGTATGTATGTATTTCTAATAATCGCGAAGAACAATAGGTAAGATATAAGAAAAGTATATGATTAAGGTTTTTTAGATCCCTCAGCAAGATAGTAGTTTTTTTTTTCTCAAGATCAAGCTCAGGTTAATTGAATTTTCATTGATATTTGAGATTGACTAAACTTCACTCGAATTAACAGGTAAATTTTACCCTAAAATGGAGGTCAAACTCCAGTTGGAGCTCGAACCCAAAACCAAACAATACAATGCAATATGATATAAATTAAAGGCGCTATAGCTCAGCCGTTTATGATACTTACATGTGCATAAATGTGATGAAAAATAAGATGTAGAAGTTCTATTACTCCATCAGAGTCGCTAACCCGAGTCAAGATCGGCTTCATTAAGCACTAGAGTAGCTTCAGCTCGAGAAGAAGTGATGCGAATTCGAGTAATCTACTAAGTAAGCTCTAGTAGCTCCGGAGTTGCTTCTCTTGATGGAGAAACAAAAGATTCATCCTATTGGAAAAGAATAATCTTGGGTATACGTCTGATGATCTTAAGAACAAACAATCAAAGGGTTAAGTTCAGTTGCGCAACAGTAACTCTAGCCTTCTCATTTTGTCTCCAATTTCCTACAGTCATCTCAATCGCACAGCACGGGTCGTTCCCTCGCTTCACACGGAAAAACCGAAAATTCTGTTTCTCTTAGCAATGCAAGTAATCTCAGAACTAATGGACTGAGCCACATCAACTTGCTAAAGCGTGCCAAGAGGCACTCGGGATCTTCCATGATCGATAACTGAATCATGCTATGTGTCCATGTATATCAGGTTTCATAAATATAATACGCCATGACCTATTCACGGTTTGGATACTATATCGACTTACAGCAATACAAGTGGATTAACCAGTCATGGCTCCTTTTTCTGGACGAACGAATTGACCATGTCATGAAGCAAACCATGGTCAGGAAGCTGGAATTGTTGCCGCTGAGGAGCTAGGGTTTGGGGATAGAACATCATGGGGTTGCTAGAGTCAGCACGATTCGGATTCCTCATCTGAAGCAACTGAGGCAGGAACAAATTGTGAGGAAAGCTCGGTCCGATTGCTGATGGCGACGCAAAAAATGAAGGCGATAAAATCGCAGCGGCAGCTGCGTTGCCTCGGAGGTTCGCCGGGCACTCGTGGTTGTGCTGGCCTTCGTATGTCGTGATCACAATTGATGGGTCCTGGAACGATCTCTCGACTCGCTTCTTCACGGTGCATTTCTGGGTAGTGCATCTATAGTAACTCCTGGGAAAATGGGCAAACAAAATGAAATCTCAGCTTAATCACTAGTAATACTAGAATTGCAGAAAGTATTGGTGATTATTAAACTTTTGACATTGTATGAATACAAGTCTCTCCTTTTGTTTTTCTAAAGATCAGTACAAGGCCCTATATGATGTACACCGAAAATGCAACTAAGGACCATGGGATCATAAACTTTTAGGAATTAGGTTCCGAGGACAATCCTCTCAGATAATCTACTTCCATTTTGCCAAATAAACTGAACCACATCTTAGGGACATGTTGGAGGAATTCACTGAAAAAACCTCGGATAAGGGCTATTCTTGACCGCCTTTTGTCCATATTTCCTCCATCTGTATCCATCTTCGAGATGATCGATCTCACTCTTCGTTAAAAAGGAAAACCGCGGTACCCTCGGGCGTTTCTCTTTCTTTTTCGGCTTATTCCTGTTATAATTCACAGCGATACATAATATGAGGTTCAAGATAATCTTTGAAGATGCAAGAAACCTCATATAAATTGGTTGATATGCTAACAAAAAGACATATTTAGTGTGGTGAAATATGCTGGTGGGAATTCTTTGACTCTCTAACCCTCCCTTTTCACTCTCTTGACCCAGAAAAACTCAAGCTCCAAAAGTACACACAAATTCTTCAAAAGTTAGGCAAAGATTTGGACAAAAAGAAGTTGAAAACCCAATTAGAGAGTGATCCCGTTGACCAAAGTTAAGATGGAAAGCATTTTTTCTTTTTCACATCAAATCATGGGAAAAAGGAAAAGGAAAGAAAACACAAAACCCTACCCTTTTTTGGATTTGTCATCATCTTCATTGCACTCGGTCTTTGGATCATCCTCATCTTTCTTGCTGTCATCTCCATCTTCTTCGACCGCCGCCTCTTTAGAAGAGGAAGACACCGAAGAACTTGGAGACAGCGGGCCGTTTTCGCTCGCCGCGGCTGACGACTCGGTGACCGCGCACTTTTTCGAGGAACCTCCCTCCTCTAGGTTAGGCGTGATAACCTCGGACGATGAGCAAGACATGTCGAAGGCTCTCGACAAGGTGTTGTACTCAACCGAACCGTTTAAGATGCCGGCGAAGGTTGTGTACGGGCCAGGGTTGACCGCTTGTGGGTTGTGCGGAGCTTGTTGATGATGAGTGAACATGGAGAGATTAGTGCTATCGTCGTCGAAGAATCGAAACTCCGGGTGGCTGACTCCTCCGACGTTGTCGGAGATGTAGAAAGGATTGTAGTCAAAAGGGTCATCGTTCTTGCCGTCGGACATGCCGGAGAGGAAGATCAAGAACAAGAAATCGAAACCAAACTTAAAGGAAGAACAAGAAGAGACTAAAAAAGTTAAGAGCACAGAGAGAGCAAGTGTTGTGGAGAGAAAACAGCTGAATGGGGGCGCTTTATGAAAGATCCTTAAACCCTTGTATTTGTGACAAAGAAGGCTAATGAGAGAGAGAGAGAGAAGAGAGAGATTATTTTATTTTGGACAATGTATATGTTTCTTACTCCGAAAATAAAATAAAATAAAAAATGATAGCTTTTGACTTGGTACCTCAATTATTTGGCGATGCATGATGACTTGGACTTTGATTGCTTATTCCCTCCCTTTTCTAGCTCCCAATGGGACTGAAGGTATATATATATTATGCTATGAAATCTTATTAAATGATGTAGGGCACAAGATAAGTCATACGACGCGCTTTTCTTGATCATGGGCATAGTCATTGAGCCCTAAAATTCAAAAAAAGAAGAAGCTAAGAGTGGCCATTTACGTGGCAATTTCAGCTAGCTTGGCGGCACATGGTATTCGTGTGGTGTCAAGTGGGCGTCACATTAGCTCGACCGAAACGTTCAAAGGGAGGGAGGGAGGAAGAGAGCTAATCGAGTTTCATCGAGACGTCGCTCATTACTCGATTGACCCTCGACACATCTTGCCCATTATCAAGCACGGCCGATCCTCATCCCTAAGTCATGATAATAGTTCGCTCGCCACTATTCGAGGCGAGGGCTACGGGGCCCTCGGTCACGGATGGAGAGGCACATCAACCTTAGTTTTTTTGTGGCCGAAATGTGGTCAGAAAATTGTTAAAGCGCATCGAAGTTGCAAAGAAATAAAAATTCACTACGTTTCATTTGTACGGTCATTCATTTGAAATGGGGCTACAATATATTTGGGTAGATTCGAATGACCGTGTCTTTCCCATTTCATAGAGCTTCTCTTTGTGTGATATGAGAAGAGAGAGATCACAAGTGTGGAGGACCAGCCTCCTAAACCATCGTTTGACTATAGCCGGCACGTGGAGAGTTTTTATTCACTTTTTTTTGTGGGTCCCCCCTATTCATTTGTTTTTTTTTTTTTTGTCAAACCCCCTATTCATTTACATGCCTAATTTTGCTTGTGAAATGCGCCATTTCTTGGTCATTCCCCGGAATTTCGTGGCAGTCTTTTTGTCAATCGTTTACATCTTTTCAAGAGTATATCGGATCGGGAAATGCTTCCCTGACAGTCATATTAAGGACGGTACAATCTCAACCGTAAATTCACTTATCATCGCCGCGTGTTTTGCATAAAACACTCATTGATTGAAAGATCGAATGGTCAGAAATAATTGACAGTACTGTCAAGTTATCAGGCTAGCAACTTCCTATTGGATCCCATATGGTGTTTGGACAGTGAAATATATGCACCGTTGGATAAGACGAGTTACGTGAGATCTAGAAATGAAATGTGAGATAAACAAAAGGGAATAGATTTAGAACAGTTGATTCAACCACGTGTGATTCCGAAATTAGGGATTATGTCAAGTCAAAAAGAAAAATGATGCATCATTTATAGCACAAATCGCACTAATATGCCATCTTCATCAGCTTTTCGGCATTTTTTTTTTAAAATATTAAACTTTTATTTGGCTTCATCATCTTCTGATTGCTAGCTCTTAGTTAAATACTGTACCCTATGTCTCATACCGTATGTCTCGTCCCGTATGTCTCGTCCTTATTTTGCTTGTACTAACATCATTTTGTTTGCTTTCCTGCGTGTGTAAAGCGGACTCACATGTGAGAGAAATATTAAATGATATGAGTTTGATGTATTAACAGTTCTAACGAAGACATGCCAGCTCCATTCGGTGTGATATATTGAGAAATCACATAAGAACTCATTAGTATCATTCATAGCACCCCATCTGACTAACTTTTTTCGTCTAATAAATGTTTCTTCATGACGACGAAATCACCTTGGATCGGTGAATCCAGAACCGCACCTTATGAATGTCATAAATCACGTAATCGACGAGCCAAATCCAGGTAAGTGGAAGAAACCATTTGCGCTCGGTGTCGGGCCTTCAATCCATACACCCAAGTCCGTCTTTTAACCACTAAATCGTTCCGCTTGATATTATCGCATGGTATTTTTACTGAGTTTTCTAGTAAAGGCGAGACCTTTTTTTACTTAGATACGTGATTAAGGGAATGCCAATTGAACTTTCCATGCTCCTTGTTTTCAGGCCAGTGGGAGCCTACGGTCTCTGCACAATTTGCTGCCCATGGAAATCTAGCAAGCCTCCCCTCACACTCTCACTTTTTTTTTTGTTTTGTATATGAAGTTGACTTTGGCGCATACCTCTTGCTAGAGCTCCAGACACTGCTCAAAGATACGACCAAAATGGCCTAACCACAGCAAATCACGAAACCTAACGTCTTAAACTTTCGGACCAGAACTCCAACGTAACTCAATGACAGCCTTAGACTGTAAGATACCAACCACCATGGTCCTGCGCAGGCCGTGTATCTTACGAAGGCTTAAAGAAAGCTGGCGTCACGAGTGACTCAAGCTTTGCGTGGAAGAACGAAAACCTCGAGTCTTGTGGTAAGAAGCTGAGAAAGTTTCACATTATAACCACACAACGGGTGAAAGAGATGAACCTCATTGAATTGTACCCTCTCGTTAGAGCTTGAGATTGTTGACCCCTATGCCTCGCAATTTGTCATGCATAGCTATACAAAGTTATTGAGTTGTATTCTTTCCTTGGGAGTTTCCGGTCAACGGAGGGCAGGTTACTTGTTAGGTATGACAGTACACATATCAATCTTCCAGACACCGACGTTTCCATCTTTCGATAGGGTTTTTAGTGGGAGATAAGGAAAATGGTCGTATAAGGATTAACGGCAGTGGGGTACTTTATATCCTTGGTGTTATCCATGGCTGCGAATGGAAAAACTATACAGAATGTGTGTACATGCGGGATGCAAAACACTTGTGGCCAAACAAACGTTCCACATCCGTACTGTACACATGTGTTGACCTTCGTCGTGATGGATTTAGTAAGCTATTTACTCGTCGACTTTGTTAATGCAGGCTTTGTTTGAATATTCTAAGTGCTTTTACGAGATAGTTTAAGTTTCCAGATGGAACCCTAAACTGTCGGGATGCTGATATATAATGTGTACACAGCATGTTTTGGACACTCTTTCACATGGGTGGGCATCAGATGAAGACATGATCATTCACATGGACAATACACAGCTAAGCGAACTAAGATTTGAAAGGCATTGTACATACAGAACAGAGCGTTAGGGTTCGAAGTCATGATACGTGAGCATAATCACTATATAGCATATACCCGTTTTCTGGAAAACTAAAGCGGTAAAAAAGATGGACAACACAATGTATATCGGGCTTGACTTCTTCTTTTTTCCATTATTTTTCATTTTTGTTTATCTGGTAAGTTTCATCTGTTAGTTATTGGGGTATATCTTTCCTTGGTTGCATTTGGTATTTTTACTTTTACATAACATTCTACTCTTAGTTCTTGTCATTGCAATCCATGGTCAACATAAATCTTCTTAAATTTTACTTAATGAAAATTGCAATTCCTCCACCTTAGTTGTTGCTGTAATTTTATAAATTCACTACTAAGTATTACCTTCCTCTTATTCTTCATCGTGAATTGTTACCAAAATTAAAAATTATATGCATTGTTGAAAGCCAATAGTTCAGCATATTATAACCGAAATAGCCGTACTACGTGTATGTAGATTTTCATAGGTTGGATTTAATATGGAAGTATTTAGTAAAGAGTCTGGTCGAGTATGAGTCACTAAACTGTATTGCATATAAATTGGTCAATTTGGATCGGACCATTTTCAACCCAATTCAAATCCGACCCAACCCATTTGACGGCCCAAGTAACGAAATACTGCATCTAGAAGCCCATTTACTCCATATTCTAGCCAATTGAAAGGATCTTCCAATCAATCCGGAGATCATTTCGATTTCATTAGTAACGAGGATTCGAAACATAATACATTGATCAATCAAAGAACAATTGCCTAACAAAATGTTGGTCCATAAAACTGTGAACCCACACCAAGATGCAGAGTCATCGCTCGCAGCCATGTTGCAAGGGTTTCTCACTTTCTAGAATACTGAAATCTTTGACCAATAGCCAACACGCTACGTTACACCTAAAAGTCTTCATTAATCAGCATTAAATTTGTTGATTACTAAAGCAGGTCATATCATAGAGAGAGGCTAGACAGTAACTCAAACACCACTTGCCCATGATTCAGCCAATAGCCTCCAAGTTCGTTCGAGGAAAAACCAGAAGTAGAGAGAGAAAACGCCGCTTCTCCAAGGTTATATCAACACTATCTAGAAAACACGTCCCTCTCATCATCTCTCTCTTTTCACTGTTTCCGGATAGCTTCGGATTCGGGAAGAGGGTCCACAGCGACCAGGCAGCCCTCGCCCAGATCCTGCGGGGCTGCGACCCTTGCCAACCAAAATTGAAGCGCTGGTCACGGCACGTAAGATGGATGGTGTCCATGTCAGCGATTTCTTATCAAAAATTGCCGGATGGACTCAACTGACACAAATGCAAAATGTTTAGGACTAAATTGACATAATTAAAAGGTTTAGGATTGAATTGGTATGAATGCAATTAATTTTGGACTTTTTTTTGGTACATTTCCCCTTTGGATTCACAAGACTTTAAACACGTTGAATCTTCTGATGAGCCGAGACTTATGTAGGGGGAGCTAATTTGCTATTTTATCATTGACTTTTTCGATTTCTTCATCAATTTCCCTTTCATAAGAATAACTTGTCACGTTCTTTTCAGACGTTATCGTACCGTTACAATTAGGTACATCCTATATTTGACTCCTCTT
This sequence comes from Lenwebbia sp. NSW1173648, assembly GCA_029784005.1. NCBI lineage: Eukaryota > Viridiplantae > Streptophyta > Magnoliopsida > Myrtales > Myrtaceae > Lenwebbia > Lenwebbia sp. NSW1173648. The sequence goes on from JARCGZ010000002.1 coordinate 29,272,471, forward strand.
AGCTCTCTGTGGTCCGTATTCTCTTGTTTAAACCCTAATGGCGATTGAACCTTTTTATCCATCCAGAATCACATTAACATGCAAAATTACCATATAAGCCAATTAGTCCCTCCAATCACTCCTCGATGTATAGTAGGGTTACGTGTTACAATGAAACCCACCTGTAAGTTTTAACATCAAGAACACCTAACCCTAGTTGCATCTGTTGCTCAGACTTTCAGCACCCGCCAAAGGAGACACCAGCTAATAGAGACTTAAACCAAATTTAAATTGGAGTTCTAAATTAAATTTTAGACCTCCGGGGTTATTTTCTGAAGTCCTTCTAGGTTTTATAATCTGGCTAGGGTTCTTCATGGAAATGGAAGTGATCTAGAATAGCTTGTTCTGCTGGTTCTTTCCAACTGTACCCTAAACTTAATCTCCCCGTTTCAATGAATCAATATATACCCCCGTCACTAGCACACATATGAACACATATCATCGAACTCAACCCGTTCTAAGAGGGCGTTTAGTTGGGTTCGAGATCAACGAGCTAATCTGGACAGAATCCGTCGGCAATAAACACTGCTGTTTATTCCAAAGTGTCGAACCATCAACGAAGTTCTGAATTTTCTATACTTAGATTCGTTTCTTACATTAATCTCTTCATAACTAAATCTGCTGACGTTGTTTTCAACAGATGTCTCTATCTTAATTCTTTCTCTGTGTGAAAGCAAGAAAAATGTTAGGGTTAGGCTCGCTCTAAGATTAGAAACATTTATGACTCCTTTCAACCACTACCCTAGAGCTTTGACTCTTGAGGGAATCTATTCAGCGCCCAAGCTTTAATCCTTTATATATTCGTATGTTAAATCGTTCGTATACTTGGTCTTCTGTCGTCTGCTTCCACTTGTGATGATGTTTTCCTTAAATATATTGAGGTCGATAAAAAGACAATTTTGGCGCGAGTCGTTTGCACCATGCTCCATTTATTTCAAAAGTTGACTCCCTCGTATGTTTTTTTTTTAATGTGCCGAAAATGCAAAACGGGATTGCAAAAGTCAAATTTTCGTAGGATTATAAAACTATCCTCGAATGAAACGAGGAGGTCAAACAATCGACAGATATTTCTGGCAAGAAAAATTGACAAAATACACATTGAACAATGAAAAAGAAAAGATTGATGAGGTGGGTCATGATTAGATTTCTCCTAGAAACATTCTATTATCTTGCCAGAGAGAGAGAGGGATTGCATGGCAATAAATTCTTTTGGTGTATGATACTATATATGTTAGGTGTATGTACATAAATATATAAGCAATATCACTTGGCACCATATATGTAATCAAAACATTTTATGGGGTCTATTCTCGAGTATAAAATATGCGTAGGGAATATCAAATTGGCATATATAGATAGATAGAGAGTACAGTCAGAACCTTGGACCGGTGAAGCTTTTGACAAAATGAAGAGGATTATCATTAATCTCCCCGAGAAAACAGCAAGAATGCTTCAACGTAAATCTCGGTGACTCTCTCAACAAGATGGTAACTAACATGAGAGTTTTGCAACTGTTGTAACAAAACGTTTGATGCAGAGTTTTTCCTAACGCTTTGCAAGTCAACAAATGTCCAATGACTGATGATGACCTATGCTTACATGTTGCTTAGCACATTATTATGGCTCATTTGGGGGGGGGGGGGGGGGGGGGGGGGGGGGTTTGTCCGAGTTCACATGGCCCGGGGAAATCACAAATCATGCGAGTTCCAAACAACCAGTGCCCGTGCGTTACCATGTCCTTTACTTGTTCTGCTTCTAAGGTTTCTGATTCAATGCCGAAAATTACTGCGAAATCACAGACACATCGAGACAGTCATCGTCGATGCACTACCTCGTTTTGTTTGGTCCTCGGGCCGTAGACAAGTTGCCTTTACTTGTTCTGCTTCTAAGGTTTCTGATTCAATACTGAAAACTACTGCGAAATCACAGACACGTCGAGATAGTCATCATCGATGCACTACCTCAATTTGTTTGGTCCTCGGCCCGTAGACAAGTTGTTGATTTTCTCTCCACATTTTTATTTGCGGGGCTACAAGACCTTCAAAACTACAAAAATGTACGCAGACAAGCTTGTTTTACGTAGCAATCTAATGCACATGGGAGAATCACATAATTCACAGGTTCTTACTAAAGCAACAACAAATTATATGTCATAGGCACTATGGTTGCGCTTCATGGGCGTCATAGATAGTTGATGGGGACATTGGGAGGACACCATAATGTCAAGATGGTTGGTGTTGAGTGGAGGTAGATGATATGACGTTATCATCATCATTATTATATTATTATCATTATTATTTCCTTTTTTGGTGATTTATTTTTGATGGAGTGATCAATCATGGGCTGCTCGAGGAAGGAGGAATAATGAAAATGTAATTATGGGATTAGGAGGAGTAGTCAATAGTCATGGGCCGAGTTCTTCTTGGACATCCTTTCACGTGGGCCCTACTTTCTATAGCATCAGCCTACCAAATCCAAAGTTATAGGGGAGAAAAAAAGGAAAGTGACGTGTAACCTTTTTAAATGTGGCATTGGCACGTTGCTAGGGTTACGAAGTTCTGTATACGGGGGTACACTCAGTTCTTAAAAGGGATACTACAAAATGTGATGCCTAGCACTAGCAGGATAAGTACCCACAAAAATCCGAAGATAACCAAAGTTGAAATTTAAATTTTATAGATGACGGCTCATTTCAATTGTTTATGAATTTCGTAATTGTTAGTGTAACATCCTAGATTAACTCATATTGTGGTATTTGTCCTTCGGCATACAGGTGGGCACCTTCCTAGAAAGTCACCCATCTTGGGAGTGCTCCCACCTGAGCACGCTTAACTTTGAGTTAATTCAAATTTTTACATATGTATTTCAGAATGGCTCTTTTTATGTTTGGTGTATGGCTAGATTCAATCCCGCCCTGTTCGCCATCCTAGAAACTTGCCGGAAGCCGCTCCTCGTCTAGGCCTTCTAACCTCGGCGACCATTCCCCGCCCTCATCGAATCGGGTCATTACAGGTAGAATTGAGCTCGTGAGTTTGGAAACGAGTCTTTTAATGATCCTGCGTGATCCTGAACAAAGGAACTTAACTTGGGTATCTTGAAAGAGACTGGAAAATTATTCTGCTTCTTGTGGACACCCTAAGAGCAATGATTGCTAAGGATCATAATGATACTATACACGAGTTTAGGTTAGGCCTTGAGTTGACGCTTCTTTTGACTTGCTGAGAGAGAGAGAGATACCAATCCTGGCCCTTTTCCTCATCCCCTCCTTTGGCAAGTGAAGATGATTGTAGTTCTCTTTGTCTTGGCTATCTTTTTTTCTTTTCACTGGCCTAGATGCTTGCCACTTTGATATGAATATGATCCTGTCATCTTTCCAACGTGACACCCTGACATTCTTGGGGCCTTTACTTTGTACATTGGAACAAATTTCCGGAATTCCCTCCAATTTAGTTCTGGTGTTAGTATTTGAACAATGGTCCTTCTCCTCTAGAACTGCTACGTTTCGCTTTAAAATTTCTCTGGACTGAATCTGGAATAGGACAGCATAGCTTAAGCGCCTGAAATGGCGGTAAATGACAAGGTCTCTTGGTTCTTTGATTCATGCCAGGGCTGATATGTTGCTCTTGCTCTTTGAGGGACCCTGAATTGAATTCCGCAGCACTCTGATCTAACGTAATCTCTCAGTTGCTGCTTACTCTTTTTTTTTTCCTTTTTTTTTGGGTTGTAACTGCAGCAAGGATTTCGGAGTCGTAAAAGGAGATTTCCTAGGATGCTCTGTTCAAGTTGATTGTGTGCTAGTTGAGAATTTTGCTGATTAATGTCCAATTTTTCCCCTCAGTGGCTTTCTGCTAGATACTCATGTTGGACAAGCCAGAAGGCCAATGGACACTTTACTGTCCGCTTTTTCCCCCCGACTAGACCAGTTTTCGCAAATGAAGATACGTATTTGTACCTAGTACCTATGTCTCCTGTTGTAAGAAGACCATGCGATGAGGAGTTTAATCTCTCACTATTTGGCTAACCAATCAGGAACTGAGTTTGCTTTCCTCTCTTGACAGAAACACATGAAGAAATCATTGAAACTGCAAATTTCGCAGAAATTTCTGTCATCCAACGAATTTCGAGGAAGAAAAGAAAAATTAAGCTTTTGCATCTCTACATCGCGTTTTGGTGGGAGCCGGTATTGCTTGAACAAGAAAAACGAAGAGCGAGTGTGTCGAGGCAGTCTCTCTATGCTGTATTCTTATTACCTGATTTTCTGCTTCATCTCGTCCTACTCGCATTGATCTTTCCAAGCACGCATGATGCACCACGACAATCGAGTACCGCAAACGCCCCAAAAGAATTGATCGCCTTTTCTTTTCTTTTCTGTTTTCTTGAAAGGACAACAGACAAGCACCAGGATTGGGCTTACCAAGCGCATGCCACACTTCACTCCTCTCACTTCACTCCTCTGAAAGACTCATTCACTTTCCATAAGATCAGAAAGGGCAATCTTGCCACATTTCCTAGTGTCCAAAACATTGAATTGGTTGCCTATCAGCGCGATATCTCTCTCCGCTATCTTTCCCATCTGCCTTAGCTTGTAGATAATGAACTCCGATTTTCTGCTAGAACACGAAGTTAGAATTTTACATAAGGATTGATCTATCTGAATAAGGTGCTCAGTTCAGATAAAGAACAAACAGATGTGGACTTGCAAAAACAATTATTTCCAGGAAATTAAAACTATAGAAGACATGGAAGAGGCCATATTCAGATCATACTTTGCCGCAGTTAGCGGACACAGAAATTTGGACACCATACACTAGGAAATACTTATCAATAATTTCTCAGATAGTTTCCTTTTCAATCACAGCACGAAAGGTGGGAAGTCAAGAACTGTTCCTCTAGAAAACGGTCCTTTCAGGAGGGTTTCGCTTCTTGTGTTTGGTCGACGCTCTAAGGAAGATCATTGGCATATCCTTGCATGTGTTCGTGAGTAAAAGGAGCACATATTATCTACTACTCACCGGATAAGGAAGGTAAAGCCTCTCTAGAACTATATTGTAATGGGAAGACTAACAATATCAAATCTCCAGCTCGTTCCAAATCTCCGTCCTTATTATAAATCTCAAACAGAGTATCTTGAAGGCACTCTTTCGGTATAGACTATCATCCATGTAATTTAGACCGAACTGTCTTTTTGCTTCCAAACTGCTGTGTTAGCTATGGTATAAGGCCTAGCCTCCTAATATTCTAAAGCACTTCCATTTGTTGCGTCTTTTTCCTTTTGTCTCTCCAAATGCTGCTTCTGTCTGACTTCTGCTCCGCCTTCAATTGAAGGCTCTGGTGCTTAGATTTCTCAAGTTATGGTGACCTACAATCTCTGAAGAATGCCGACCCTGTATTCGAGAATGCTACTATAAAAATGATTTTCGGTTTTGAACCTAATGAAAGATCAAGTCTTCTGTTCTTTTGCCTCATGCCCTGATGTACTCATCTGTTAACTTGTTTTGATCTTTCAAGCCGCTAATTATAACTAGACATCAGTCTGTCTTCCTCACAATGGGATCCAATCTTCCTCACAAAAAGGGTTTACTTCAAAAGTATGAGTGCCCTAGAAAATTTACTGTAACAGGCAATCTATGCATCATTTTCTTTCCAATTAACATAAAAAAACTAGTTGTTAAGGCCACATGTAGGATCAGGTTTGTTTGCAGGCCTACTCTCTTTCACAATCCAGCAGTTAACAGCTCAACTAGATTGAATGAATCACTTCAGTGCTGCAATCTGACCAAATAATCTCATCGAAATGATTTAACATTCTACTGACATCGACTACAAGGTTAACATACGTGAAAGAATAAGAGCAGAGATGATGCAATTGTCTCGGATCGACGTAATCTTCTGCAATCTAACTTTTTCTTTGTCATCCCTTGTTGGTTCTGCATCTGCCTGAATTCTTATCTGATTGATGATTGTAGTTCTACCGTTGATATATCTTGGCTGTTTCCGCCATTGCTAGCTACAAGCTACAACTAACATTCCTAACCATACTTCTTAAACTGTGGTGATCATGTCTGACTGAGCATCTTTACCATCATGTCTGTTGATTTTTACTTAGTATGTTCTGTCTTTTCCTTATTCACCTTCCTGTTAGTCCATTCATCACGTGCTCTTCTACCTGCCGATTCGCCATGAGTACATCAGTCACATCTATTTTCTGGATGCCCCTCACACAAAATTCTTCACTTCAAATGATGATTATGTGATGCCTATCCCGCGCATAATCATGCGCAGTCATTTGACTATCAACTATTTCTTCCCAACAACACAGAATCATGTGCAGTCGTTCTTGAAATTTTTCCTGACGGCGCTAATTCTTAGCTTACTTCCAGGGCAGAAACTAAACGAAACTGACGCATGTCACAAAGGAGAGATGATGAATCAAAACAAAGAGCACTACCACTTCACCAGAATGTATAACTATGCTAAATTGCCGAATAGAATCCATAGAGTGAAGGGTCATTAGTACCTGACATATCCGTCATTGTCCAAGTCGGCAGCGACTAAATCCCCCAGAGTCATCTTCTGCTGGAGAACCCAGTTTGCAATCAGGCGATTCCTCTTGTCGACTCTCAGTTCGGTTAGGTACAAGAATGCCTTGGCGACGGCCAATGTACTCAATAGCAGCCACACTATTGCGAAACACCTTCCCATTGAGGTCGAAAACCCGCAATCTCCATAACCAACGGTTGTCACTGAAATGACAGACAGATAAAAGCTATCGACCCAACTCAAATCCTCCAAGCAACGAACCGTCACCGTCCCTATGGCAATGCAAATGAAGACCACACCTAAGGCCAAGCAAACTTTGATCCTTATTCTCATCCTGCCCTTTTCCTTATCGACCATATACGTCCGAACCATCGCATTGAAGCTGTTCTCGTCCACGGCGCTCAACATAACGGCTTCCTGCCGATCGCAGATGTAGGTGACCAATCCGTTGAGCAGAATCCCAAGTAACCCGAACCCTGCCAGGATGAACCCGCAAGTGAATAGCTTGGTAAATGTGGTGCTGGGGACGATATCGCCATAACCGATTGTGCAGAGAGTGACCACGGTGAAGTACACGGCATCGATGAATCTCACCGTCTCCTGGCCCTCGAAATTTCCGGTAGTTATGTAGACAACTACGCCGAACATGAAATACACGAAGACAGCAATCAATGCGTGGCGGACAATGGAAGAGGTAAGCTCAGGGGCACGTCCAGGATTTAAAGGGCCGGGAACCGATTCCTTGTTTCTGCTGAACAACGAAGGAGCGGAATGTGAACGGCAGATTGCCGGTTTCTCCGTATCGTTCAAGTTGGCAATGAAATCGACATACGGAGAAGAAGAACGGGGAACGGCGATACCAGCATCATCGGCAACATCACGTGCACTGGAAGAAAGACCTTTCCACGTCGAAATGCCGGATTCCTCTGCTCCTCCGGGATTCAAGAGAAAGGGTTCATTTTCCATGAAGAAACCGCAACAATAGGAAGTAGGAAGGGCGATAGCTTCCGGAAGAGAAATGATACTTTCTTGAATACAAGCAAACAGTCCACCTGCAAGTCAATGCTTTGGTTGAAGAAGCGAAGGTTTTTGACAGGTAGTTCGTCCAAGATTCACAAAACCCAGATCCGATTTTCAACGTCCGATGAAACTTATTTCAATCCAATTGGAAACCTCCATTGATGTGATGTTACTACTTGAGTTGGTATAAAACAGAAGGGAAGTTTTGGCAGTTACCGCTAGTGATGGGGAAGTACAAACTCAGAAAATATTTGGAACAATGAATGTCCAGTTTCATGTTGGACAAGCCAAAAGACCGATGGAGACTTCCTGTCTCTTGTTCCTCGACTAGACCAGTTTTCGCAAATGAAGACACATATATTTGTACCTAGTATCTATGTTTCCTGTTGCGAGAACACCATGCGATGACAGGTTTAATCTCTCACTATTTGGCTAACCAATCAGGAACTGAGTCTGCTTTCATCTCTTGACAGAAACACATAAAGAAATCATTAAAACTCCAAATGTTGCAGAAATTTCTGTACATTAAACGAATTTCAAGGAAGAAAAGAAAACTTTAAGCTTTTCCATCTCTACGTTGCGTTTTGGTGGGAGCCGGTATTGCTTGAACGAGAAAAATGAAGAGCGAGTATGTGGAGGCAGTCTCTATATGCTGTATTCTTGGGAATTTGGTAAGCAGTATTGGGTTCACCAAGCGCATGCCACACTTCACTCCTCTAAAAGAATCATTCACTTTCCATAAGGTCAGAAAGGGTAATCTTGCCAAATCTCCTTGTGTCCAAAACATTGAATCGGTTGCTTGTCAGCGCGATATCTCTCTCTGCTATCTTTCCCATCTGTGTTAGCTTGTAGATAATGAACTCCGATCTTCTGCTAGGAACACGAAGTTAGAATTCTAACATAGGGATTGATCTATCTGAATGAGGTGCTCAGTTCAGATAGAGAACCAACAGATATGGACTTGCAAAAACAATCATTTCCCAGAAAATCAGAACCATAGACGACATGAAGAGGGTATATTCAGATCATACTTTGTTGCAGTTTAGTGGACACAGAAATTTGGACACCATACACTAGGAAATTCTAACCAACAATTTCTCAGATAGTTTCATTTCTCAAGCACAGCATGAAAGGTGGGAAATCAAGAACTGCTCCTCTAGAAAACGGTCCTTTCAGTTTCAGGAGGGTTCACACTTCTTGTGTCTGGTCGACGCTCTAAGGAAGATCATTGGCATATCCTGGCATGTGTTCTTCAGTAAAAGGAGCACAGATATCTACTACTCGCTGGATATATTGTAATAGGACGACTAACAATACCAAATCTCCAGCTCGTTCTAAATTTCCGTCCATATTATAAATCTCAAATGGAGCATCTCAAAGGCACTCTTTCGGTATAGACCATCATCCATGTAATTTAGACCAAACTTTCTTTTTTGCTTCCAAACTGCTATGCTTGCTATGTTATTAGGCCTAGCCTCCTAATATTCTAAAGCACTTCCATTTGTTACTTTCTTTTTCCTTTCTCTCCAATGCTGGTTCTGTCTGATCTCTACTCCGCCTTCAATTAGAGGCCCTGGTGCTTAGTCTTCTCATGTTATGTTTACCTACAATCTCTGAAGAATGCCGACCCTGTATTTCAGAATGCTACTATAAAAATGATTTTCGGTTTTGAACCTAATGAAAGATCAGGTCTTCTGTTCTATTACCTCAAGCCCTGATGTACCCATCTGTTAACTTGTTTCGATCTTGCAAGCCGCTAATTCTAACTAGACATCAGTCTGTCTTTCTCACAATTTGGGATCCAATCTTTCTAAAAAAAAAAGGGTTTACTTCAAAATTAGGAGTGCTCCAGAAAATTTACTGTAACAGGCAATCTGATGCACCATTTTCTTTCCAATTAACATAAAAAAACTAGTTGTTAAGGCCACATGAAGGGTCAGGTTTGTTCACAGGCCACAACTAGATTGCATGAATCACTTCAATGCTGCAATCTGATCATATAATCTCATCAAAATTGTCTCCGATCGAAGTAATCTTCTGCATTCTAACTTTTTTCTTTGTCATCCCTTAGTGGTTCTGCATCTGCCTGAATACTTATCTGATTGATGAATGTAGTTCTACCATTGATATATCTTGGCTGTTTCTGCCATTGCTAGCTACAACTAACATTCCTAACCATACTTCTTAAACTATGGTGACCATGTCTGACTGAGCATCTTTACCGTTACATCTCTTGATATTTCCTAGTATGTTCCGTCTTTTCCTTATTCACCTTCCTGTTAGTCCATTCATCACGTGCTGTTCTACCTGCCGATTCGCCGTGTGAGTACGTCGGTCTTTTTCACATCTACTTTCAGGATGCCCCTCACACAAAATTCTTCGCTTCAAATGATGATTATGCGATGCCTATCCCCCACATAATCAAGCGCAGCCATTTGACTATCAACTATTTCTTTTGTCCTTGGACTATCAACAACCATATCTTCCCAAGAACACAGACTCATGTGCAGTCGTTCTTGAAATTTTTCCTGATGGCGCTAATTCTCAGCTTACTTCCAGAATGTATAAGTACGCTACATCACAGAAAAGAATCCATAGAGTGAAGGTTCATTAGTACCTGACACATCCGTCCTTGTCCAAGTCTGCCGTGACTAAATCCCCCAAAGTCATCTTCTGCTGGAGAGCCCAGTTTTCGATCAGGCGATTCCTCTGGTCGATCAGTTCGGTTAGGTACATGAACGCCTTAGCGACAGCCAATGTACTGAACAGCAGCCATACTATTGCGAAACACCTTCCTGCGGCGGTCAAAAACTTGCAATCTCCATAACCAACGGTGGTCACTGAAATGACAGACAGATAAAAGCTATCGACCCAACTCAAATCCTCCAAGCAATGAACCGTCACCGTTCCTACGGCAATGCAAACGAAGACTACTCCTACAGCCAAGCAAACTTTGATCGTTACCCTCATCCTGCCCTTTTCGTTATCGACCATATACGGCCTAACCATCGCATTGAAGCGGCTGTTCTCATCCACGGCTCTCAACATAACATCTCGCAGCCGATCGACAATGTAGGGGACCAATCCGTTGAGCAGAGTCCCAAGTAACCAGAACCCTGCCAGGATGAACGCGCAAGTGAATAGCTTGGTAAATGTGGTGGTGGGGACGAAATCGCCGTAACCGGTCGTGCAGAGCGTGACCATGGTGAAGTACACGGCGTCAATGAATCTCACCGGCTCCACCACGGTCTCCACCACGGTCTCCTGGCACTTGAAACTTCCGGTAGTCATGTAGACGGCAACGCCTAACGTGGAATACACAAGGACGTAAATCAATGGGAGACCAACGATGGAAAAGGTAAACTTAGGGGCACGTCCAGGATTGTGGAGAACCGATTCCTTGTTGCTGCTGAACAGCGAAGGAGCAGAATGTGAACGGCAGATTAGCAGTTTCTTGGTACGGTTCAAGTTGGCAATGAGATCGACATACGAAGGAGAAGAACGGGGCGTCCTTGGAACGGGGACGATACCAGCATCATCGGCGACATTACGTGCACCGGAAGAAAGATTATCACATGTCGAAATGCCGGATTCCTCTGCTCCTCCAGGATGCAAGAGAAGGGGTTGTTTCTCCATGAAGAAACTGCAACAGTAGGAAGTAGGAACGGCGATAGCTTGCGGAAGAGAAGGTTCTTGACAGGTAGTTCGTCCAAGATTCACAAAACCTCCATTGATGTGATGTTACTACTTCAGTTATATAAAACAGAAGGGAAGTTTTGGCAGTTACGGCTAATGATCGGGAAGTCCAAACTCTGAAAGGTGTTACCAAGGTAACTTCATTTCGCCGAAAATCAGCGATTTTCTTGAGAAAATATTTTTCGTAAAATAACCGCTTGCAAAAATAAATAAATACTTTTTTTTTTCATTTCCTACGAAATAGGTAGGCATACATTGTTATCGATAAAATACCTTTCTCGTTAGACTAATATTTCTAAACGATATAAGCCATTATTTTTTGCGAAACGAATGGCACCCTGAAGGACATTTCACGCCTTGCATAGTCTGTAATCATCTTTGTTTATTCTTCAATTATTCTGTAACGACATAAGCTACGGACATGATAACATTAAGTGGAGTTCAAAGGAAACTTGAAGCTCTATTTATAGAAGAATTTTTTAAAAATATAGTGGAACCTTGAACAAGCTCCACGGAACTTTTGTACAAGGTCAAAGGGATCTTACACGGCGCAAGAAGTTTGCTGAGCAAGGGCTTAATATAGCCCTCGGGCCACGCGCACCGGCCTTGCCCTGTGCTTGTTATGCCGAGCCCGCGTCGATGCCAACCCCAGCTCGGGGCTGGCGTCAGAGCGCCGAGAGGCTGATCATATCTAGTAGGTCAAATAAATGTCGCGTAACAGTGGCTTTAGGCCATGGTATTGTTAGATTTGAAATGTGGCCCCACGTTGAACGACAGAAAATTAGGATCTTCTGTGCATTCAAGTTCAAAAATGATTTCCATTCAAGCTCCCGGTAACAAACTTCTATTCTTACCAGAAGATCCCTAGATGCTCCGGTAAGAACAGAAGTTTGTTACCGAGAGTATGACAAGAAGAAAGGAAGGGGTCGGCCGAAACTTACTTGGGGGAAAGTAGTAAAACAAGATTTAATGAAGTGGGAATTGGATTGACGTACGGTTTGTATTAGGACGGAGTGGAGGAAAGCTATTTGCATTGTGGAGAGACAGATCCCCTATATTCTAGACTGTCCTTTTTAGTCGTTTATCCATTTTTATATTTATTTATTTATTTATATTTTATTTTGGTTCATCGACCGCCGACCCTAATTAGTTTGCGATAAAAGTGATGTTGATAATGATATACTTAATTTTTTTTTTTTTTGGGTCGGAATATATATACTTAAATAGTAGCTAGACATTAAAACCTTATGCTGGGCCAAGCTGGCTCGGCCGCGCCCAATTGGGATATAGAACAGGACACGACGGTAATTACGCCATTCGCTGACCGTGACCATTGTGGAAGTTAAAAAGACCGTTGGTGAAGTGAGTTCCCGCGTCTTCTTGATCGACTCTTTCTCATAATTTGAATTTGTAGAAAGAGAGAGAGAGGATAGCTTCTGGGTCTTCTTGATCGACACTTTCTGACGGAGAAAGAAAAACTGAAGGAAAAGAACAGAGAGGTATCAATGGAGTCGAAGGAGCAGGTCGAGCGTATAAAGGAGATATTACCCAATTGCACCGAACGAGAGATTTACGAAGCGCTCGATTACTGCAAAATGGATTCCGACGACGCCGCCGAGAGGCTCCTTTCTCGAGGTTCTTTCCACTCTCATTCAGTGTCTTCTTGCTCTTTGTTTAGTCTTGAGAGCTCTTGCCATGCCATCAAGCAAGAGATGTCCATTGGTTTTTTTTTTTATTTCTTTGGGCTTCAACGTAAACCCTTTGAATCAGTGCGGCGGATATAGTTACTCACTTAGTTCTCGATTTCCGCTTTTGACGAAACTGTTGAATTTGGGTCTTCTTGATTGACCCTTCAGTGGAGACGGAGAAAAACAGAGGCGCGGTACCAGTGGAGGGAGAGGAGAAAGTTGAGCGTATAAAGAAGATGATGCCCCGTTTCGCCGAAGAAATGATTCGCGAAGTGCTCAAGCAATGCGACATGGACTCCAACCTTGCCATTCAGAGGCTCCTTTCTCAAGGTTTTAACCCTCTTCTTCTCCTTTTGTTCTTTCTTTCCATTCTGATGAGATTATCAAATTTGGGTCTTCTTGATTGACTCTTCAATAGAGACGGGGAAAAACAGAGAGGGGTCACCAATGGAGAGGAAGGAGCAATTCGAGTGTATAAAGGAGATGGTTCCGCGTTTGACCGAAGAAGACCGAGAGGGGGTGCCAACGGAGTGTAAGGAGCAAGTTGAGCATATAAAGGAGATGACACCCTGTTTCACCGGAGAAATGATTTACAAAATGCTCGAGCAATGCTACATTGACTCCGACCTCACCCTGCCGGGACTCCTTTCTCCAAGTATTGCGCGCTCCATCCATTCTTCGTTCTTCTGGTCGGTTAGTCTTTAGAGGAATTGCCATCAAGCACAGAAACTCCTCATATTGTTTGAAACAAGAAATGTTAATTCTCTTTTGTTTCTTTGTTTCCACTTTAATTTATACAATCAGATGGCCTTTTGATGTTTACTTTTGGCTTCAGCGTCAAGAGAACATCAGTTTCTGATGTGCTTTTCATTGTTTTGAACTTTCTATAGATGTTCCTGTTTAGGTGTCACGCGAGAGAAGCATAATAAAGTCGACAACTTAGGCATGTTAGGTTATGCGCTTGAAGCCATATTAGTGACAGACATAAGCATTATCTGCTTTTTGCAATGCAAGCCGATAAGAAATATCTTTGCAGACCGATGATTCAATCACATTCAAGCACTGACAATGATTCCAGCAGTGTTAGGTCAGATGGAAATACTTGTCTATTGTTCTGGCCTTAATTTCTAGCATTTGATTGAGGAATTTAACTACTTGCAGAGAATTTTTCTCTGGTGCATTTGCCGTTTGAATTGCATACTGACAGATTAAAATTGTTTTTGGCTTACAATGGGGTTGGTAGAGGGTGGGGTTTGTCGGTTCAATAAACTCAGATGTATCTGCAGTTGCTGGAACTCACCATAGTGAGTCCTTTAAGGAGTTCTTGTTGTCTGGACTGGTAGGATTTTGAGCCAGATAGAGGTGCATTTCATACATTAGTCCTAAGGTTTAGGATTGATCTTGAAGGTAGATGTTGTTGATAATGTTTAGCATTATCCCACATAGCATTTTAACATTGAAGCACTCGTGATGACTTCATCTCTTTGCCGGATGATCTATGGAGCAATGTTCAAGTTCATAGACACAGCTCTCCTTTTTTTTCACCTTTACCGATTAGATCTCTCTTCACTTTCAGAAACACCTTGCAATTCAGGATCACCATTGAACGATTTTTCATCACCTCCGAGCAGTGCCAAGTCATCAGTCGCTTCTCAGTTGCACACTGTAAGTTTAGACCAAGGGAAGGAAGTTGTCCGGCACACAGAGGATGTCGCTGCAACTACATCAAGAAGTAATGTCCGAGCCTTGCGTGTCAAGGGTCCACGGAGTTCCCATGCATTACAAGCTGCTTCTGATCCCATGGCTCTTGGAAATAATGTGGCACTTGGAAGTTCTGAGTTTCTGGAATATGAACTCTTCCCACCACCAACACAACAGGTACAATTTCCTTACATATTGCATTTGACTACTGAGGTTGCTCATTTATGCTTACAGCTTTAATACTCTTCGGTGCGGCTAGTTGACTATCGTCCACGCCCTCGCTCTTAAGCAAGTCAAAACTATTTAATAGCAACATCCAAAGCCTAACCGGAAGACTTCTCAGTTCTCACTATTATGCTTCTGACCATGTTCAATTGAACACTACAGATTCTCCAGCTAAACATATTGGGCTTGGCTATATTAGTTTACTGTGGTTTAGTGTTGGCCATCTTTTTCTTGTGTTTGCTTGATCTTTTCTGTCTCTACAAGTTATCAGAAAAATCGTCGTCCAACCCAATTTTTCGGTTTGATATGTGCATCCACGATTGTTTGCTTTGTCCTCTTCTTTTTTCATTATGTTGCTGATTCATTTCCACAGTGTGGAATACAGTTGACGCTGAATGATTTGGTGGGAAACGCTGATCAACCGTCAGAACTTCGTCGTCTCCTTAAACTCCCCTTTCTAGAAACCCCATCTGTACCCTCAAGATCCAGTGCTGCAGGTTCTCCGCATCCACGAACATCTGCATTAGAGGTATGAAAATTTTAGGCTTTTAGCTTGTGTGATTTTCCTTTCGTGGATAACACAATCGAGTGCCTTTTCATCAACTCACTTCCCAAAAAGAGAATGGGAAAATCTTTGAATTATGGCGTGCCTTAGTTTTAAGGGAACTGAATAGATGGTTATTTGAAAAGATCTTCTACAAAACTGTCTAAGTAGAAGTATTTTGATGCGCTTTGGTAAGTAATAAGAAGGCGATATGTGACTCTTTTCATTGAAACTATAGAACCTTTGTCAGTCCTACATATGTGGTAGGGGTAATTCTGCATCATTCTCTTCCGTTTCGAACTCCATATCTATTGAGCATTGCAGCTGTCTAAATGCAGACAGTATGTTTTTTTCTTCCTTCTTTCTTATTGTCAAACCCTCAGATGAATTTTTTTTCTGCTGATTCTTCTCCACAGAATGGTCCATCAGAAGCTACCACAAGTAATTCAGCGACATCTCGCATTCAGCCTTTTAGGGATCCACAAGATCTGGTCCTTGATGCCCCATTTGCATGCTCAAGATACGGTCCTATTCAGCGTCCAGGGAGAATATCAGAGGTATGGTAGTATTAAGCTCTAACTTTTTCCCCTTCTATGGGATGCATGATGCTGGCCTTTTCTCTTAGCCGATGTCTCCATAAAGAAAACGGAAAATTTTGATACCTAATGGGTGTACCTTTAGAGGCACGGGAGCTTTCTTGATGTGATTTAGTAAGTAATAAGATGGTGTCATGTGACTGTTTTAATTGAAACAGTAGAACCTTGGATTTATACGTCGAACTGATCCAACAAGGCTGACATGACTAAGCTGTCAGCTTTGGGCATCCTTAATGTTAGATTCTATTAGCAGAATAACCTCAACGAACACATCTAGTCGCAATCCTTGGAGCTCCATATAAAATTTTAGAACATGTATGCTGGTTTGAAGTAGCACCTAGTTTAAACTTGTGGACAAGCCAGTATTGCTTCCTCCATGTTCACTTTTTCAATTGCAACAAACTGACAATACACGAGCAAAACTGACTACCGAGTATATTCATGATTCTACAAATGTTTGAAAGGACAATTAGTATTGTAGATCGACGAGTAAGATAGGCCACGCTTGTGGGTTCTGTTGTTTGATTGCCTGCTACCACTATAACTCTGTGTTTGGGACAGTCTTTGCAGTTTCCTAATTGCAGATGGTTTGTAACCTATTCATCCTTCTTTGTGTCCAAGCATAATATGCTACAGAACTTCGAATATGATATGCCATCTGCACAACAAGAGGTGCATCAAGGTGTTAGCTCGTCTCGGGCCGATGCTGACTCTTCTGGTTGGGAAAGATGCCCAGGTGCACGGAGTATGCCTCGTGGGTCTCTGACTATTTCACCTGCACCCTCTGATATTTCCAAGACTGGCCACGACTTCGCATTGCACACTCAGGCTCAGCACCAGCTGAGAAATGATTATCGCCCTGCAGAAATGGTAATGATTATCGCCCTGCAGTCGTGTAATGCAGTGATGCTAGCTAATCAGTTCTCTCATTGTATGTCTTTCCTGCAGAACTGCAACTACGCTGGGTGGAACCATCAACCTGATTCAGGAGCAATCTCCGCGCTCCCCAAGCTCCAACTTGATATCTTCCCCGGATGGGCGCCTCTGCCTGCAAAAGCAAATAGTCATTGTGGTGAAGGATCTTCACCGCAATATGCTTATCGAGGCAGCCAAGCTGGCAACTTCCTGAAACGAGCGTCATGCCAAACTATCAGCAGCAAAGCCCATGTGATATGACCACGAGTGATTTGCAGGACCCATCAACAACGCAGCCACCTTGAGCTCCGCTGTTATCGCTGCTTACTGCTTGGTATCTGCATTTACAGGGAAGGCTTTCTTCCTAGAGTTTGACATAGAAAGCTTTACAGCATGGCAGCTTTCGTTGGAAAGATACTTAGGTTGTTGCTAATCCATTTCTACACACTTCACTGGTTCCTTGGAATCGGAAATAATATGGAGGTTCTTGCTTGTCCATCTGTACATACTTTTCAGCATATAATTCATTGGCTCAATATCGCCTTTTTGTTTCTTAACTCTCGTGTTGGGACAGATATCAAGCAAAGATTTGTTCTGCCTGTCGGGGGGTTTCAGCATTGCGTACACCAATAATTCTAGTTGCAGGATGTTAGTTCGACTGTGTATATTTTCCATAGTCTCTAGCCCTCTTTTCTAATGCGTCAAGTAAGTCACCGCCACGGTTGCACCCTAGATGAACTCCAAGAGTTTCAGTACCACTACTGAGAAGTTAATTAATAGCCTCCTAGAGTGTGCTTGTCACTAACGAAAGGCAATTGACATGAATAATTAGTAATTACTTGTTTTTGTCAAAGGGTAATCCTCAGTCTCACCCGAATAGAACAAGGAAACAGAATCTATATTTGATAAATTCTTAATAAATAATTCCTCTCGTTCCTTGTGATGGATGTACGGCGGTGAGCAGCCTCAAGCAGACGGTGGCTCCACTCTTGATGAGAAGGGATGAACTTCCTCTAGCCATCCTCTCCAACATCCTCTCCAGAGTCTCGAGCCGGTCGCTGCTACAATGCCGATGCGTCTGCAAGCGCTGGCAAGAAGCCATCGATGATTCCTATTTCCGTAACTCATTGCACTACCCAAAAGAACCAGTGCTTCTATACTATGGGTATGAAAAAGAGGAGATCTATCTCCTCAAGATACAAGAGGAAGCGCTGATGAAGATGATCTAGATAGCGATATTTCTGGAACTGAAAGGCTACGTACTACAAGGTGCGTGCAATGGCTTCCTCTTTTTCAGGCACTTGACCAATGTCAAGAATAATCCTGAGCTCCTGATTAATCCTCTTACTAAAGGAAGCGATCCTGAGATTGCCTAGAGCACCCCAGCTTCAACCAAATATGTCCACACTTACAAGCTGGTACAAATCGATGCAATTGACTGCGATGAGGAGACTCGTACCAGCACGATGAGGGCTCGAGTCTACGATTTCGAGAAGCGATTGTGGAGGACCTGCAAAGCCCTGCTGCCTTCTAAGTTGCCTTTTCCTACATTATTGTTTGCTTCCGGAGCTTTGAACTGGTTCGTCGGCATGGGGGTGATCGTCTCTTTCGACCTTACCAACAAGGAATTCAGCTTGATCCCAATCCCGGACAACAGCTCCAATTTTTTGTCCCAATACATCGAGATGGGAGGATCGCCAGTGCTATTCCGTCATTCGTACCCGAACCACCTCCTCGAGGTGTGGGTGCTCAAGGACTCTACCAGCAGAGAGTGGACCAGGAAATACAAGATCCACACAGCCGGCCAATATTACCGCTTGGTAGGCCAGTACAAACGTGACAAACTCATCCTCCGAAACTCCCGACACTACAGGGACATGTATTTGCACGATGTCAAGAAGAAAAGATTCATGAGGTGTGGGACTGAGGACATCCCAGAGTGTCATGCGTTTGATATGGAAGGCTAAACCAGTTTTCTGTCACTCAAACTTTTCAAATCTGACGTGTCCGATCTTTTTGGTCGGAGATTCTGGCATCTTAATGAAAAATTCAAATGCTTGTGGCGGATTTTATTCTTGTGCATTTTCTGTGTCTGCTATCTGAAAGGAATGCTGATGGAGTTAAATTGCTATTTGGAGACCATCACTCGGAATGGTCTTGGTTGCCAACGAGGCATGCTGATATCAGATAGCTGTTTTTGTTGTTTGTGAGTCCTTCAAGGAAAATAATTCAAACACTAGCATGCTTCGGCTCAGGGCTGTAATCTCGAATTCTAAGTTCTGCTTTTTATTGTCATTGAACTATCCGAAGTCCGCTCATGAAGCACTTGTGGTGACTTCAAATTGTATGATGTTCTGGCCAAAAAGAAAAAAAGGTAAATAAATTGTATGATTTTATGTAACTCCGGGGAAGCATGGATGTCCGTATTTCCAAATCTGCATATGGAAGATCACAACCAGATGATCTTTTAGTCTCCTTTACGTCTCTTTATCAAATGATCTATGTCACAATGTTTGAGTTCACCGCCAAAGCTGGTGTTTCACCTTTGTATATTATAACACTCTTCAATTTCAGAAGTGGATAGCAACGCAAGATCAGAGTTGGATAATGCTTCATCACCTCCGGCTGCTGCTTTGTCATCAGTTGCTTCTCTCAATTGCGCCATCTAAATTTAGGGGAAGGGAAAGGGAAGGAAGTTGTTCTAAGCACTGATGTCAAGACTGCAGTCATATCAAGAAGCCACGTCCCGCCCTTGCGTGCCATGGATCTGCTGACAGTCCATGCATCAAGTGCTCGTTCTGATCTCAGGGCATTTAGAAACAATGTGGCTTGCTGATTCAGGAAAGTTTCCTTCAGCGTTAGGCGGATCATCGACCACGCGCAACAGGCACGTGTTAGTTTCTTTGTTTGCTTTGTCTCGTTTCTGTTTGGTCATGTTGTCGTATTATCATTGATTTGCCGTGGGTTTTACAAATGAAAGGAATGGAAGTGAGTTCAATGGAGAAACATCAGTCAGGGGCCCTCGAACTAGTGACATTATACATGCCATCTGAGCCGGAAGAACAAGGGATCCCACATGATCATCCATGTGAAGCCCTGGCCGACGCATACAACCCCAATTCTGTAAGTTCTGGGACTTTGGAAGGTGAACTCTTGCCAACTTATAGTGAACCGGTATGAATTCTTTACCTGTCCCCTTTCCTGTCTCTCGATTCTACTCTCCATTTCGGCCCTCAAAAACTTGATGCTAAGTAGTCCTCTATAAATCATGCCAAGTACATATATGAATTTCACATGGGCATCCATGAGTTTTTGCTCTTTCTTGCATCTGTCAGTACTGTTCCTTCCTTCCTCTCCGTTGTTTGTCTCTAGACTATATTAGTTCGATTTTCATCAATTCGTTACATTGCTAATTCATTTCGACAGCACGGACCACCACACATGTCACTGCATGATTTTCTGGCACAATGGGTCGATCGACCATCAAAACATCATGCTCTTGAATCATCATCTCGTGACATCCCATCTGTACCCTGGAGATCCAGTGCGGTTGGGCCTCAACTTGAGCTTCCAGAAATATCTGTGTCAGAGGTATGAAAGTTTTAGGCTTTCAGCTCTATGTGTTTTCCCTTGTGAAATGCCCTTCCCATTGATTCACTTCTGAAAAGGAAAACGGGCAAATCCTGGCATTTGAGAAATTATTCTTCATACATGGCTTACGATACAAGATGGTGAAAAATCCTGTGTCTGGAACGTGTCCGAGGATTAGTAGTTCCATGATGTGCTTTGATGAGTAACAAGATGGCGTTATATGACTGTTTTTATTGAAACCGTAGAAGCATTGCCAGTCCTACATATTTGTTAGGTGTACTTCTTCTTCATTCTCTTCTGTTTGAAATCCATATCTATTGGCCACTGCAGCTTTCTGAATGCAGACAGTATGATTTATTTATTGATCCTTCCTTCTTGTTGTCAAACTGTCGAATGAGTTGGTTCTTTTTGTAATTATTGTTACACAGAGTAGCGGTTCATCAGAAGCTACCCCAAGTAATTCGTGGACATCTTGCATTCATCCTTTTAGGGATCCTCAAGATCTGGTCCTTGACTCCCCATTTGCACCCTCAAGACACAGTCCTATTCAGTGTCCAGAGAGAATGTCAGAGGTATGCTTGCTTATTAGCTCATGGTTTTTTCTTTTTTCCTTTACTGAAATGTATGATGCTTGCCTTTCTTTACCCTCAGCTGATTTCTCCATATAGAAACTGTCAATTTTAATACCTCAGAGGTATGAATCTGAAGATGGGGCTAGAAGCTTGGTGATGTGCTTTAGCAAGTAATAAGTTGGTGTCATATGACTGTTTTACTGAAGCTGTGGACATGATTAAGCTGTGGACACGCTCGATGTTAGCTCCTACTAGCGAAAGAACCTCGGCGGTGCATGTCATCGCATCCCTTTGAGATCTAGACAAAACCTTACCTCATCCATTTTGGATTTGAAACATCGACTTTAGCTACTTTAATACTCTTTGGTGTCGGTGGCATGTTGGCGTTGCTTCCTCCACGTTCATATTTCCAACTGTGACAGACAACCAAAAATGACTGCTGAGTATATTTATGATTGCATAAATGCTTGAAAGAACAATATAGCTTGGCCACGCTCGTGGGTTTCTTGTCTGATATCAACAGTTACCACTGCATCTCGTGATTAGGACAACCTTTGCAGTTTCCTAGATGGAACAAGTTAATTTATTGATCCTTATTGTCAGAATAATTGCATTAGTTCATTTTAACAATTGGCTTTTTGCTGCTAATTCTTCTTTAAAGCATGAATTATCTGAAGCCGGCCCGAGTAATTCGCTAAGATGTTCCATTCAATCTATCCTAAATGATTCACCTGACCTTCCCTCCTCACCATTCCATCACATTGATGCCCATCCTGTGCCCATGACGTCCAGTTCAATGGAGCGTCCAGCAATGATGTACAATCTTTCAAGCGCAGCTGATTTATCCATAAGGAATTCGTAAATTTTGATACTTTATCCTTTAGATTGAGTTTGGCATTCTAGGGGGACTACTATATTGCATCTCCGTCAAGTTAAATTATCAGTTATTGATTAGGAAAGTGCTTGACAGCCAGAATTCTTTTGGTATTGTGTTGTGAGAAAGTTTGAGGTGGTGTGCTACAAATTTTAGATGACCGGAACGTAATTTACTAAAATGCTGCAAAGCTTTTAAAAGCCGTGTTTTCGCTTGGATGCACCACCTTTTACACCAAGTGCTTTCATCCATCAATCATCAGAAATCCTGCTTCAAGGCGACAACTTGTGCACTGGCTGTGAAAATACACACCCCAACATAGAACCAAGCTACTATCAGCTGCCCCTGCAATATGGTTACGTGAATAGTGATGGGCATGTTGTCGTTATTCTTAGGCTAAGTTCGTACAGAAAGACATGTGAACAAATGACTAACCTGCAGCCAACGCGAAATAAAAATCAGAATATTGATCCGAGCCCAACGAAAGTTGTTGTGTCCTTAAGACGAATTTGCCCCCTCAATCTGTACCCGAGGACGTCGGACAATTGTCTCCCAGGATAGAACGGATGGCGTTCCTTTGAAGCGGTACGTCTTCAAAGGACTCATTCGAACGCAAATTTGTAGAACAATCGCACAAATGAAGATGAGTAATGTCTTGTGAAAAAAAAAATGTCAGTAGTTTTTGAAAGTGACGGTCGCTCTTTGTATTTATAGACAATGAAGTGAAGAGTCGCGAAGCAGAACATGTCCATCGATGAAGGGATGCGAACCAAAAAAACTGTTCTTGTTCTGTTCGAACAGACACGTTCGTTCGCTTTATTCCGAATAAACATGTATGTTCGTCGCGAACGAACATGTTTGTTCGTCGGTCTAACATGTCTATTCGCTCAACACCGAACAATCATATCTGTTCGGATGAAAAGGAATGTCCAAAATTTCTGGACATGTCTATTCAAATCGTGTCCCTTCATTTCTTATTCACTTCCCATGGGATTATTCATCAAATCCCAACAATCCCCCACATGAATGAGATGTTCAGATATCACGACTCTTCGTGTATGCATGAAATGCAATGTGCGATTATTCCATGAGAGAACGTTGCATCGGGATAAGTAGTCTGAGACTTTGAACTTTCCCTAGTGAAACCTATCGGGATTACTCGGTCAATCAGTATACTTGATGTCTTTGAACTGTCGATCTTTGGTGTAAGCCTAGACAATAGAAATCACATAACTGTCTCTCGAACAAAGTTGGTTCTCACTGTTGTGTTCGTTTTGGCCATGAACACCGCCTGGTCTCATGAGTGTTTTAGAGAATTCGGCCTTTTCAATTCTCATAGAAGCGGCCCTCACTTCACACTCACATAGGTGATTTCTGAATATATAGTATATCACATACTCAATTCAGAATCATTAAAAGATTTCGCTTAACCTTCACATATTAGTACTGTCTTCATCTAGGAATGAGTAATAAATTACAGTACTCTACACAGTCTTCATAACTTAGTTGTCCCTTGGAATCTAGATCTTGGGATCTCCAGTCAATTAGGTAGGGTATCCGTTATGACGACTTATTTATAGGCATTAAACCCATTCCTTTCGATGTTTTCACAACCATCTCTCTAGGTAAGCCTTTTGTTAATGGATCCGCAACATTATCTTTTGACTTCACATAGTCAATCGTGATAATTCCACTAGAAAGAAGTTGTCTTACAGTGTCATGTCTTCGACGTATGTGTCGAGACTTACCGTTATACATGACATTCCTTGCCCTTCCTATTGCCGCTTGACTGTCACAATGAATGCATACAGTCGGCACTGGTTTAAGCCAATTAGGAATATCTTCCAAGAAATTTCGAAGCCACTCTGCTTCTTCACCGGCTTTATCCAAAGCTATAAATTCTGATTCCATAGTGGATCTAACAATACAAGTTTGTTTTGATGATTTCCATGACACTGCTGCCCCACCAAGTGTGAATACATATCCACTTGTCGATTTTGTATCTTTAGTGCCGGTTATCCAATTTGCATCACAGTATCCTTCAAGTACCGCTGGATATTCTGTGTAATGCAAAGCATAATCTTGAGTATGCTTTAAGTAGCCCAATACATGTTTCATAGCTTTCCAATGATTTTCATTTGGACTAACTGTAAATCGACTTAGCTTGCTGACCGCACAAGCTATGTCCGGCCTAGTACAGTTCATGACATACATTAAACTGCCTAGTATACTGGCATACTCATTTTGAGCCTTACTTTCACCAGTATTCTTTGAAAGATGTAAATTAACATTTATCGGTGTACTTACTGGTGATATGCCTAGATTCTTGCTTTTTTCAAGAATCTGCTCAATGTAATGGGATTGAGATTGAGATAGTCCTTCAGACGTTTTACGAATTTTAATTCCTAAAATGACATCTGCGATCCCCATATCTTTCATATCAAATTTACTTGCGAGCAAGCATTTGATCTTCTTGATAATCTCACTATCACTGCCCATTATAAGCATGTCGTCGTCTACATATAGACATAAGATGGCAAAGCCATTATGAGTGTTCTTAACGTAAACACATTTATCGCACTCATTAATCTTGAAACCATTTGACAACATAACTTTGTCAAATTTAGCATGCCATTGTTTTGGTGCTTGTTTCAAGCCATATAGTGACTTGATAAGTCGACATACTTTATTCTCTCGTCCTGGAACAATGAACCCTTCAGGTTGCTCTAAATATATTTCTTCTTCTAGATCCCCATTTAGAAAAGCTGTTTTGACATCCATTTGATGAATTTCAAGTCTATACAAGGCTGCTATAGCAATTAACATCCGTATAGATGTAATTCTCGTGACAGGTGAATAAGTATCAAACTAATCCAGACCTTCACGTTGTCTATAGCCTTTTACGATAAGCCTAGCCTTATACTTATCAATAGAACCATCTGCTTTCATTTTCCTCTTAAATATCCACTTACATTGTAATGGCTTATTACCAGGAGGAAGGTCAGCCAATTCCCAAGTATGGTTTGACAAGATGGATTCAACTTCACTATTGATAGCTTCTTTCCAGAGCGGGGCTTCTGGGGATGTCACGGCTTCCTTATATGTCCGAGGTTCGTTCTCTAACAAATATGTCAGAAACTCAGGTCCAAAAGACGTAGAAGTCCTTTGCCTTTTACTACGTCTAGGTTCATCCTCCATTGGATCACTTCTAGATGTAGTATCTCGAGGCCTCTTATTATTATCAATTGGTTCATATACTATGTTATACGTAAATATATTTTCAAAGAACGAAGCGTCCCTTGATTCAATTATCGTATTAACATGTATATCTGGGATTTCTGATTTGTGAACAAAAAATCGATATGCATTGCTATTCTGAGCATATCCAATAACAACACAGTCAACAGTTTTTGGTCATATCTTAACCTTTTTAGGTTTAGGAACTGCAACCTTAGCCAAACACCCCCACACTTTGAGATAATTCAAGTTAGGCATTCTGCCTTTCCATTTCTCATAGGGAGTTTGTTGTGTCTTTTTGTGGGGTACTCTATTTAAAATAAAATTTGCTGTCAAGACAGCTTCCCCCCACAAATTCTGCGGTAAACCAGAACTGTTCAACAATGCATTCATTGTTTCCTTTAGGGATCGATTTTTCTTTTCCGCCACACCATTCGATTGCGGTGTATAAGGAGCGGTAAATTGGTGAACAATACCGAACTCGGTACAAATTTCCTCAAAAGGAAATTCATATTCACCTCCTCTATCACTTCTTATTACTTTTATTTTCTTATTTAACTGATTTTCAACTTCAGACTTATAAGTTCTAAAAGCATTCACAGCTTCATCTTTACTGCTAAGTAAATAAATATAACAGTACCTCGAACAGTCATCTATAAACGTGATAAAATACTTCTTACCACCTCTGGAAGGTACAGTTTTCATATCACAAATGTCTGTATGTATTAAATCTAAAGGTTCTGAGACTCTATTAACTACTGAGTTAAAATGAGGCTTAGAAAACTTAGATTCAACACACACTTGACACTTTTCACTTGGACAGTCAAACTTTGGTAATAGTCCCATACTAATTAATTTCTTTATTGACTTATAATTAACATGTCCTAGTCAGCATGCCAAATATTAGGAGACTCAAGCACATATATAGAGGCAACTTTATTCATATCATCCTTGGTTACAACAGTCATTACATTCAGCTTGAACAAACCATCACTCAGATAACCCTTTCCTACATACATCTCATTTTTGGAGAGTACAAACTTATCAGATACAAAAACCAACTTGAAGCCATTCTTGCTAAGGAGAGATCCGGACACCAAATTCTTGCGAACGTCTGGCACATGAAGAACATTGTTCAGTGTCACAATTTTTCCAGATGTCATCTTTAGAGCAATCTTCCCAACGCCTTCAACTTTAGAGGTCGATGAATTACCCATATAGAGTTTTTCATCACCCCCCACAGTTGTGTAGGACGAGAACATCGATCTGTTTGCACAGATATGACGAGTTGCTCCAGTATCAATCCACCACTCCTTGGGGTTTCCCACCATGTTGCACTCGGATATCATAGCAGACAGATTGATATCATCAACGCCATTGGAAATCTCTTCCACCATATTTGCCTGAGTTTTCTGTCTTTTCTTCGCTCTGCAGTCTTTGGCTCGATGTCCAGACTTTCCACAGTTAAAGCATTTGCCGACGAACTTCTTCAGGCCTTGGGTGAATCCCTCTCCAAACTTATTAGGCATTTTCCTCTTCTTGTTGGGTTTTGATCCTTCTTCAACAACGTTGGCCCTTGAAACCTCTAGGTTCTTGCCAACTTTCTTCTCAGAGAGCCTATTGCCTTCCTCAATCCTCAACCGAACAATCAAGTCTTCAAGTGACAACTCCTTTCTCTTGTGTTTGAGATAATTTTTTAAATCTCTCCAAGACGGTGGCAGTTTTTCAATGAACGCAGCCACTTGAAATGACTCACTTAGAGTCATTCCTTCAGCATGAATATCATGCATAATCACTTGAAGCTCTTGAATCTGACTTAAGACGGTCTTTGAATCAACCATCTTGAAGTCCAGAAATTTACCGACAATGAATTTCTTCAGTTCGGCATCTTCAGTTTTATATTTCTTGTCCAGACTCTCCCATAACTCCTTAGCCGTTTTCAGCGGACTATAGACGTTATAGAGAGTATTGTCCAGACCATTGAGGACATAGTTGCGACACAGGAAGTCAGAATGCTTCCATGCATCCACAGCAGCAACCTTTTCCTTATTAGTCTCTCCATCGTCCAATTTAGGACCATCCTCATTGAGGAATCTAGCCAAGTTCAAAGTCGTGAGATAGAACAACATCTTTTGTTGCCATCTCTTAAAATCCGTACCATTGAACTTTTCTGGCTTTTCTCCATGATTCGGAATAGGGGTGATCGGAGTCGAAGTCGAAGCCATTTCTATGGAAAATAAAATTTAATAATGAAACCGATGAAGATTAACACAAAAGCCCAACCGAACACTTTCTTCAAATCGTAAACAGTATACGAAATGAACAACTACACAGAATACTCACAATATTCACGAGAAAAAAAAATACGTTTATCTCGGAAAAACAACTCTTATAAACGATACGATAGAAGTTCGAAAAAGATCATTGAACGAACGAAGGACAGATTGTTCACAACAACATAAAATACGAACTAAGCGCAAAAACAAGAAGTATAACGAAATTCGTCTTAAGATTGTTGTCGTTATTCTTAGGCTAAGTTCGTACAGAAAGACATGTGAACAAATAACTAACCTGCAGCCAACGCGAAATAGAAATCAGAATATTGATCCGAGCCCAACGAAAGTCGTTGTGTCCTTAAGACGAATTTGCCCCCTCAATCTGTACCCGAGGTCGTCGGACAATTGTCTCCCAGGATAGAACGGATCGCGTTCCTTTGAAGTGGTACGTCTTCAAAGGACTCATTCGAACGCAAATTTGTAGAACAATCGCACAAATGAAGATGAGTAATGTCTTGTGAAAAAAAAATGTCAGTAGTTTTTGAAAGTGACGGTCGCTCTTTGTATTTATAGACAATGAAGTGAAGAGTCGCGAAGCAGAACATGTCCATCGATGAAGGGATGCGAACCAAAAAAAACTGTTCTTGTTCTGTTCGAACAGACACGTTCGTTCGCTTTATTCCGAATGAACATGTATGTTCGTCGCGAACGAACATGTATGTTCGTCGCGAACGAACATGTTTGTTCGTCGGTCTAACATGTCTATTCGCTCAACACCGAACAATCATATCTGTTCGGATGAAAAGGAATGTCCAAAATTTCTGGACATGTCTATTTAAATCGTGTCCCTTCATTTCTCATTCACTTCCCATGGGATTATTCATCACTTCCCATGGGATTATTCATCAAATCCCAACAGGGCATATGCATCAGAACTACATATATGGTATGACATCTCCTCAACAAGAGGTGTATCAAGGTGACTGCTCATCTAGGGCCAATGCTGATCCTTCTACATGAAGTACCCCTGACCGATTTCTGCCTAACTCACCTGGCCCCGCTAATATTTCCTGGACCCGGCAGAACTCTTCATTGCATGTTCAGGCTCAGATCCAGCATCGAAATGATTATTGCCCTACTGAAACGGTAAAAAAGAATTTGGCACTTGCTTGATAGCTTTCTTGTACTGTACTTCCAATCTCACTGAAAGTCTCGAAATGCGACAATGGTATAACCAGTTCTCTCAATTGTGTCGCCTTTTTCCAGAGTTATAACTTCGCTGTGAGGAACAATTAGCCTGATCCAGCAGTAATGTCTACACTCCCCAGACAACAACAGGGTAGCTTGCCAGGATGGGTGCTTCTGCTTTGTAATAACCAGTGCGGTGATATTCCATCAGTTCAACAAGAAGTGTACAAAGGTGGCAGCTTGTCTCGGGCAATGCTAATGGTTCTGGCTGGGAAAGCTTTCAGGGCATGGGAAGTACATCTTATCAATCTCCGCCAATTCCACCTTATTCCCCCTTTAATATGTCCTGGACCAGCAGTGACTCCACATTGCACGCTCAGGACCTGTATAGAAATGATTATCGCCATTCATTAATTACTGGACCGGCCGCGACTCCACATGGTAGCTTCCCAAGATGAGCGCTTGAAGAGAGGACAAAGAGCAGAGAATGGAATTTCATAGGACATCAAAAGCGGTGCAGAGGAAGAACAGCTATTTTTCCCAATTCGTGCCATGTCCAGAGTGACATTATTATGTAGTTTCAAGGCAAGCAATTTCGGACTACTTATCACAACTTCTAAAGGCTCAGGATTAAATTCAACAATGACCTCATGTTCGGATTTACTGGAGTCTATAAACTTATATGGAAAAAACTGTTTTTGGCATAGAATTCTGTAATTATGAAGGCATAAACATCACTTATAAGCATAAGTAAATATCGTGCTCATGTGTTGCAAATTTTACCTCTTTTTTCTTTGTCGTTGGCTCTTCACTTCTTCAAATCCGTCTACAAAGATTCAAATCATAACAAATTATCAGTTCTTAGAAGAAAATGGCACGGGCGACTCCTTATAAAGGGAAAAATGCATGTGTGAATGCACCGGTACACTCGTAACCAAGGACATCACATCATCCGATATATTAATTACTAAAAGAAATAGAAAGACTGATCGTGGATACCGGATGATCAGTCTTTGTTGAATTTAGGAATTAGATTAGCAGTGTTAGTTTTCGACGATCAGTCTTTCTATTTCTTTTAGGAATTAATATACCGGATGATGCGATGTCCTTGGTTACGAGTTTACGATGCATTCATGCATGCATTTTTCCCCTTATAAGGAGTCGCCCGTGCCATTTTCTTCTGCGAACTGATAACTTGTCATGATTTGAATCTTTGTAGACGGTTTCGAAGAAGTGAAGGTCCAACGGACAAAGAAAAAAGAGGTAAAATTTGCAACACATGAGCACGATATTTACTTATGCTTATAAGTGATGTTTATGCCTTCATAATTACAGAATTCTATGCCAAAAACAGTTTTTTCTATATGAGTTTATAGACTCCAGTACGAACAAGAGGTCATTGTTGAATTTAATGCTAAGTCTTTAGAAGTTGTGATAAGTAGTCCGAAATTGTTTGCCTCATTCAAAGCACTCTTACAGTCCAGTTCACTGAAAGCACTCTTAAATTCGAAATTGCTTGCCAAAAAATACTTTGTATCACTCAAATGCTTAGATGATACAAATGAGGAAGAGGACACCATTTTTATACATGAGTCCCTCTCTTTATGACCATCCATGTTTTTATCTAACGGTGGAGAATCAGTTCTCGTGTAATCAATCCAACGGTAGAAATCTATTTCAATCTAACGGTAGTGGACATCAATTCCCGTCAAACAAATCTAATGGTAAAGATCAAGTCCACCTACGAATCTACATGTTCTAAGGAACTTTAGGGCGCTCATGATAATCATTTTTTTTTCTGGAATCAATTTCTGGCTAGAAATAGATTTTTCTATTTATAGTTTCTGGATGAGGTTTTGAGCAAAAAAACGCATTTGATAATGACATAAAATTTCTGTTTCTAAAACAGAAGTTCGTTTGATAACGGTTAAAAATTTCTACTTCTCG
Source organism: Lenwebbia sp. NSW1173648 (assembly GCA_029784005.1). Taxonomy (NCBI): domain Eukaryota; kingdom Viridiplantae; phylum Streptophyta; class Magnoliopsida; order Myrtales; family Myrtaceae; genus Lenwebbia; species Lenwebbia sp. NSW1173648. The sequence continues at coordinate 29,303,120 of JARCGZ010000002.1, forward strand.
AATATTATTAACACAAAATCTTCTACGAAAATTTTCTTCTTCATTTTTAATTTTTTTTAAATTTCTTTAAAAAAAATAATTTTTAATATTAGAAAATATTATTTAATATTTAAAAATAAAAAATTATTATTATTTATTTTTTACTCCGGCAGTGGCGGTGGTTGCGGCGGCCGGCGCACGGTGGCCTGCGGAGGTCGGCGGCGACCGAAGGTGGGTGGCGGCGACAAGCGGAGGGGGGGGTGGGTAGTGGTCGGCGGGGCAGGGTCGGTTATTTCATATTTCAGTTTCTAGAACAGAGAAGCTACAATTTTTAACTTTGCATTTCTCTTTCAAATCTATGTTCAGAACAAAAATTTGCTCCAGAAACAGAAAAATAGAATTGTATTGCCAAACGAATTTCTGTTCCAAACCTGTTTCAGAAATAGAAAGGCTATCGTACGTGCCGTTAGACTTCCTTTCTTTGGATTGATGACTTGGGAATATCTTGTCCGTGACGGACAATACATAACAATATTTTATAATTTAAGAATGATCAGTAGCACGAGAGTGCCTTTTTTGGTCCATCTTCTTCATGATCAATATGGTGCGAGCTTCACCTTTACTTGGCATCAATTCTTTCACATTCCCATCACCACCGATCTTCAAAGGTTGATGTATTTAAGGTTAGTTTGATAAAACTTAGCACGACTATAGAGCGCAAAACATAATGTTGAACCATTAACTTCATTAGTTACATGCTCTCGTTATCATTATTTGTGACACTCCCTAAGGCAAATTTCGTTGCTTCCTGAAAATCGCCATTGTATTGCAATTTGTCAAGGGCATTATTTTATTAAAGTCCAATTAAAAAAAAAAATTAATCGCTGACATATTAGTTATTTCATCAAGATGCAATTTCAGTAAATATGACAAAGTATCTAACGAGCGGCCGCTTCGTTGCCGGGAGCAAATATATTAGAATGACAGTCCGTAAATAATAATTTGTCGTGATTAATCAATTAAATCATAGTATTTAAATGGAAATACTTGCACTAAATCTCGAGGTGCAGACATGAGTCCCGTATATCTCTATTTGGTTTTTATAAAACGAGTCTATCAAGATTTTCAACTTTATAATATTATACCGCTTACATCGTCTATGACCCGTCCTAATTAAGCACCAAAGCGCCCTGAAATGTGAAATTATAGGGGACAATATTGCACAGTACAAAATCAAGTGCAAGGGCATCGTAAAATCGAAGAAAAAAAGAACAAAATCTATTAATAGTCCCTCGGTATTAGTTTGGACTGGGATTGGACAGGGGATATTGCCGATGCAGTCCAAGGGCTGCCCCGCCGGAAAGCAGGTGGAGCGGAGCCGCGTGGACCCCATCACCTCCGACGGCAACAACCACAACCACCCCTTCCCCTCCTCGAAGAACCACCACCGCCACCTTCTTCTCACCTACATCGTCAGCGACTCCTCCGCCTCTGCCGCCAATGCCGACGGATCCACCTCCGCATGTTTGACCCAGATGAGCTCTCGGGCTTCATTGGCGACGCCCCTTTGCTCAACACTGAGTTCGACTGGCTTGCTGACGTGGCTTCGACATCATCGTTCTTACGGAGGCCAGTATACGAGGAAGATGCCGATGTGGCGCCTGTACATAGAATGAGGGACAAGGAAGACGGTGACGATCCGTTGTTTGCTGATATGGGGGATTGCCAGAGTGCTCCTCAGTATTCGGTCGAACCCGAGAGGGAGAGAGCCCTGGGTGCGGTCTGAGCGCGGTTCCCCTGTGTGGGCATTGTAACATAGCACAGGTTTTGATCATACAACGATCTCTTTCTGGGACGACGCTGGTAGTCGTAACAATTGTAAACTATAGAGACTATAGAGAACCTTACACTAGTTGAGAAATGAGAATGCTTTCAATTTATATCCGAAGACATTTTGTGTAGGAAAAAATATACACAGAGGTAGCACTTAGCAGACCTCCCTAGTAGCAACAAGCAGCTAAAGAAACCCCCCTTAACTAGAGCAGCATCCAATCCGCTTAAAAATAGACCCGTCTTCTTTGACATTGATTGTTTGTCCCTGACCCGGAACAGAAGAAACACTTGGGTTGTCACCCGCTTCGACTGCTTTCTTGCTCACAATCCTATAAATCTGACTAAGGACTTCGGCAAACATTGCTTCCACATTGGTCGCATCCAATGCAGAAGTCTCCATGAAATAGAGTGACTCATTATCGGCAAATGACTTCCCATCCTCCAGTGGGGACAGCCACGAGGTGGCGGAGATCAAACTTGTTTCCAATGAGCATGACCACGATGTTGGGGTCGGTGTGGTCCCTCAACTCCCTCAGCCACCTTCCAACATTCTCAAAAGTCGCACGCCTGGTGACGTCATACACAAGTAAAGCGCCAACAGCTCCTCTATAGTAAGCACTAGTGATGGCACGGTACCTGAGAAGTTGAACAATTGAACTCAATACATTGGGTGATAATAAAAAAATTCACAGCAACCTCCCTCAACACATAATCCCACCTCCATCACCGGTGAACATGACAGTACATGGAATGGTTTTGTTATCATAAGATGTTAATTATTCAATGCATTGCCTTTCACCTTTTTTTCTTTATTGCCGGAGAAACATATAAATCTGGTGAATGCTCATCACATAGGCTGTGACCTCCAATCTGATCCTCATTGTTTCAGTAAGAACATGTGCAAGTAGTAAATCAGATACCATAATTCTCTTCCAGGTATCTCTGATGCATTGGTTGGATCAAGTTTGGTTTTAATCTGCCCGTTAAGCTCTTGCAAACTTCCAACACTAACTATATTCTCAAGGTCACAAACTAACTAGGAACTCGTGCTATTGTGAAGATATATGAAGCGGTTATTCCCTGCTAATGAAAAGAGGAAACTTAGAGCACGCAGCAGATATCGTTCATACTAGTTGAATCTTCCTTCCAGCATTCACACTAAACTTCAATGCACCATCTTTTATCAGTCCACTCAACGATCGCAAAGTACGTCTATCCTCCAACTACCAAGCAAGCAGGCATACAGGATCATTTAATGTTAGTGTCAAGTGACAATTTATGTTGACTATAATTGCAACTTCATATGTCAGAAGAATCACAACCACCCATGTCTATTCTCAAAAGACCAATGGCAATTTTTTCTGTTGACCATGAAAGACAACTTCAGACATGAGTACAACCGAAATTATCCTTCTCCATCATTACTTATTGAAGGGAACTTCTTGCTATCCACAGCTTGCGGATGTAACTTGTAAGACTACTCAGAGGTCAGAAAAGGTCAAAGATCTCCAAACAAACTCGTTTTGCTTAAACATGAGTTTGTTTCCTCATTTGGAAATTGCATCATTACATGACCCTCGAGCTTTTTTGCAATATCAAATCAAGATCTTGAAACTAAACTTGCCACAAGATGCTTTCAGTTCGATTTATAGATGATTTCCACTGTCAAATTTCCAACTCTGAGCAGCCATAAATGAAAATAAGGCTTTCATGGCAACATCATACATGTATAGCTAAAGTAACAAGCAATTTGCTGGACTTTTCTTGCTCTCTCCTTTCCTTTTTTTGCATTCAATTTCCAAGTTGTGAGTGAAATTTGTATATCCACAATACCTCCTCTATCAAAGACAAGGCCCTACTTCCTAACTGACGATAAATAAAGTTCATCAGGTTCTCCAAATAAGGTCAAAAAAATAACCGCAAAATTAAACTAAAACTTGGGAACCAGCTCCACCACATGCCAAGTCTGTCGAGCAAAGAAATGGAGGAGCTAGTTCTACTTAACACAATTTCTTGTCTGGGCACTTTGCTAGCCCTAAGTGAATCAAGAATAAAATCGCAAACACATCCTTGGAGTAAGGCACCTTAAAAAGAGTATCCATCACATAAAGGTCCTCTGGAAAAATCAGAGCCAGCTTCCACAAAGCAAACTTCGGCGCTCTTGACTACCAGAAGCACTATGAATCAGAATTAGCACTACCATGAATCAAAAGATCTCACTTTCTAACGAAGCTAGTAAAACTACCAGTAGAACAAGTAAGAGAAAAAGAAACATGAAACCGGTAGCCAATTATTAAACTTGCAAAAAATCACGGGGCACAGGGTGATGCACATGCTTCATCCTGCTGCTGATGTTCCGGTGAAAATTAGTCAGCAGACTTCTAATAGCAGGAAAGGTTCACTGAATAACACAATCATCATGTCAGTGTCGTACTATCAAAACCGTTCCCAAGATATTTCATTCGTAAATATCGAATTGGGAAAGAAATGTTGCATGAGCTATTCAAATGAAACCCCGGGAAAACACAGAAAGCAGACAGACATGAGAGAGGATACTTAGACCACGCACATTTCTTTAAGCACTTCAAACCTCATGCTAGGTTTAGCACACAATAAAACTGCAACTGGTGGACCATGTACAGATCACGAATTCAATATCTCACTAAATCTACAAGAACCAGATCACATACATCGAAGTCCTCCTTCGTGCAAGAACCAAGAGTTTCCCCATCACCAGCATAGCACCATCCATATCAAAACTTCAGCTCAAAAAAAGCCTACGGTACTAGAGATAGAATCGCCTTTCTTAGAAGCACCATCTCTCAAGCTTGATATTCCCAACATATGCTAAGAGTCCATACCATAAAAATCCCACCTTATAAGCCTAAACCTAGCAGACTAGAGAAATCTAATCCAGAGGCCGTCGAACCAGCAGTCTAGTGAAACACGCAACTACAACCAGAGCGCGTCGAAACCGCCGAAGAAAGGAAGTAGCACCCACAGAATCGAAACTTCGGAAATCAAACCAACAGTGAAGATCGATCAAGAGGAGGAGGAACCTTTCTTGGCCAGCAGTGTCCCAAATCTGAGCCTTGACGACTTTGCCGTCGAGGTTCAAGCTCTTAGTGGCGAACTCGACCCCGATAGTGGACTTGGACTCGAGATTGAACTAGTTCCTGGTGAACCGGGAGAGCACGTTGGATTTGCCAACGCCGGAGTCACGGATCAGGACCAGCTTGAAGAGGTAATCGTACTCGTCGTCAGCTTTATACCCAGCCATGAAAAAACAGAGAAAAAGAACCTTTCCCTCTTCAGTTCAGGCCGGTTTCCTCAAGAGGTCGAGAGATTCGAAAGAAGGAGAAGGGGGAAGAAGAAGAAGAAGAAGAAGAAGATGGTGAATCCACTCAGTCTGGTTTGGACTGATTTGAAAATTTGGGGACGAAGAAGGATGGAGACGGTTGTCGAGTAGGCAAGAATCTAGGAAAAAATGATTTTGGTTGGAGGATGCATTATGTTGCTTGGGACCTTTGCTTTGCTTTCGATTTTTCCTTAGCATCTCCTAATTTAATTTTAAACATCATTACATTTTTCATTGTATCAAACAAAGAGAATCTTCTCCTTTTTAAGGACCACAATCACCTTCTTGTTCTTCCTTCAAATATGCATTAATTACTTAATTTCACTAAGGCTGTACACATGGGATGGGACAATGTTGAAAAAATTCCAATAACTGCAGGGCCAAGCACGATTTGGTTTAGCAATACCTGCAAGAAAAATGAAGTTAAAAGATTAAGCTCTTATGTTTTGTCACCAAATATATGAGAACATTGTAAGGAAACTAATTGTGTACCTTCAGCATCAAGTTCTCAACTGTTGGCTTAGGCAAAGTTTGATCAAGATACTGATACCAAACATAACAACCGGGGCCATAGAGAAGAGGAATCCATTAGAAGTCATGCGAAGTGCCCGAAACCAGCCATGATCTGAAAAAAGAAGGCGAATGATGTCCTGCGCCATGGTTTCGGGTCTAACAGAGAGATTAACTAGTATGCCCAGCACAAGATGAGAAAATTGGCACAAGTGGAAGAAATGTAGCCACATGAGACATGACCCCAGGCTCAAGGGTGTGATTTATGACATCTCGAACTTAAACCTCGATGGAAGCCGGACCTGCTTCTAATCGATGCATGAAAATATGTAAAATTCACTAGCACGGCACAAAATGACTCCCAGCTGTAGCTCAACTAGAAAACCGATTTGACCACAGTTGGAAAGCATATTCTTTGAATCATATGCAGAGTTGATTTGCCCATCAACACCATATGACTCTTACAAAACTAAGCAATAGCAGCTTAAAGGGGTGAATCTGGCAAGCTCAACTGCACGGTGGATAGTAGTTCACCAAAAGATGACTTCACGTATTAATCTAATGTCTAGATAGTCAAGTATCCAACATAGAAGCGCCGCCGGTGCTTAAATAGTTCCAATCAACTCTGCACTAGTATCTGGCATTGAAAAGCCTACACGGCTTCAAAACTAGTGAACACGACACCAACCACTTGCTACACTTTTTCAGTGCTCTATCCTTTGAGAATTCAGTTTGCATATTGTAGGATTGTATCCATTAAGTTTGTGAAAAAGTGAAAATGTGAAGACCATAGTTTCTTGTGAAAACAGAAGTGTAAAGTTAAAATAGGACCAAATGCACCCTAATTTGATAATTCTTATCATAGCATTGGTCATATTGAAGCTAGATCATGCATCTCAGCAAAAAATTGGTGTGGGTCAGCACAGCAGTTGGTTTGAGTGCAATACATGAAGAAGGTGTGTGATGCGAAGAAGATTCAAATGTTATTCGCTTCTCCTTTGCACCTGCTGCATCCTTGCTTCCGATTGTGTTCCTTGAGAGTTGCTATAGATCTCTATGATACAGAGCAAGTATTTTAAATTGCTAAAAATGTCAAGATTGCGAGTTGGCTCGCATTCAATTGGTGGTGGCTGTTTCTGCCCAAAACCAACTAAACAAGCCCATGAGGCATTAGTGAAACGATGTGTTGGACTGATGCCTAATTAAATAAAATCTTAAATGTCAGTGCTTCTGGTTGGGGAAGCACTCAGGGCACAGGAAGGACATGTTATCAATCTCCGCCAATCCCACCATATTCGCCTGCCCCCGTTAATATTTCCTCGACCATCAGCATGGAAATTATCATCCTGCACTGGCTTTGACTCCACGTGGTAGCTTCCCGGGATGGGTGCCTCCGCCTGCGAATCCTGGAACGAGGGTCGGGCCAAACCATCAGCAGCAACAACAGGCAATTTGCAAGACTTCAACCATGCGACCACCTCAAGATCCGGCGGGACCTAAACGCTGATCACCAGTTGTTATTCTGCATTTATTGGGAGGGGATTTTTGCCTAGAATTTCATAAAAGGAGGAACATTAGGATCGTGGCAGTAACAATTGGCAAGACATGTTAGGTGCTTGCCTACCTATTTTTACACACTCTGCTACTTCCTTTGATTGGAAAGAACGTATAGCTTCTCATTTTGTCCATTTATCCATACTCTTCTGTTTTTCGGAGCCAGAATCCAACCGTACATATACTTGACTGGCTCAATATTGCCTTTTGTTTCTTAATTGGTGTTAGGACAGATTCTGTGCAAAGAGTTTCTTATGCAAGTAAAGGGCTTTGATAACGCGTAATGATAATAATTCTAGTTGCAGGATGTTGGTTATACTCTATATATTTACCCAGGCTCTAGAGACATTTCCCTATGCCTCGAGAAATAATCGCCACAGAATGATGAACTTCAAAATGTTTCAGCAAGTTACTAAGAGCTTAATTTATAGCTTCCTGGAACGTGCTTGTCGCTCTAGGAAGGAAAACAATTGACGTGAAGTTAAAGTCAATTGGGAGTGAAAGTGAAACGAGTACATTTTGATGTTCAGCATTCGCTTTACTAGAGAGTTTGGTTCCGACGATATAACTTGCCAACGTCTATTTTGGGGGGGGGGGGGGGGGGGGCTCAGTGATTGAAGGAGGCGTGTTGGTGCTTTGATCGCCTTAGGTGCTGATACTGATCACGGCGGTATCATTTGTAAACCGATAACCTACCATTGTAGAAAAAACATAAAAATTCAGTGTGTCTATATATGTATATACATATATGTATGTGTGTGTTTATCGGTTCAAGTGTGCGATTTCAATCTAGAACCGGAAATTGGATAGGTACTCACCAGTTCCAATTTATCGAAATCAGGACCGGACTAGTTACCATGAACCGTCAAGAACCGGCTAATTTGATTCAGTTTTGGACGGTTCTTGATTCTTTTGCACACCCCTATTGTTTTTTTGGTTGGATTGCACAGCCCCATTCAATATAGTGAACAAAACCTCAAAATTGAAGGCCCGTTGTGTATATTCAAGTTCCACTATTATTTCGATTCTGAGATGAACTTCGACGTGTATAGACAATTAGTAGCTAAAGACTAAATGTAAACCGTAGCCCATTCTTTCAAGTCAGGGTAACTTTATTTTCATTATATATATATATATATATATATATGCACCATCCAAATTATGAACCAAAAATGAGATCTTAATTAATTGAAAATCAATATATTATGATGAGGTCATATGTTTTTACATGAAAAGTTCGACTCTCGGCACAGTCACCAAATGAATTAGAAAAGAGTAAGAGAGTGGGATTCGGAACCATTATAGCAGTCTGTCAAGAAAATCAAGGAACACGCACATCGATGAAGAACACCAGAATGTTGGTGAGTCGAGTGCGCCAAGAATATGATGATTTTGAACAGCCGAATATAGCCACTTCTTGTGGAGCAATCGAGGTTTTGAGAAATCAAAGAAGATCCCTAGATCCCAGATCGTGCCAAATAGAGTTCAGCCACGAATCGAGCGGGAGGTGAGGCAGAGGGCACTCGCAAGAGTTCAGTCACGAATCGAGCTCCTTTCTATAGAGCAATTGCGATTTCGTCATCGTTTTAGTAGAGCAAGCGAGAAAGATGGAGAGCAACCGAGCTCCACGACCCTTAACCCAACAAAACGAGAGAGACGGAGATCGTACGGCGTACTTTTTATTTTACTAATCTATGTGGACCCACGTCAGCGCTAATTAGATTTCGTCATCCACGTAAGCGTTATGTAGGATTTTTAATGGTGCTTTCTTGACGGAGATGTAACAGGGGATAAATGTGTATAAGTTTGAAATTTTCGATGAAAAAAAAAGAAAGAATTGAGGATAAAAGTGCCCTATTCTTTGCGGGTTTTTACTCCTCTCCGTGCGAAAACAGAGTCCAGTCTTTCAGCGAAGGCCCAAGGCCAAGGGTGAGAGTAGTCTGCGGGTCTTCTTGATCGACTCTTGCGAACAGAGATAGAAAAAGCAATGGGGACGAAGAAAAGGAGCAGAGGAAAGAAGTTTGAGGTACCAATGGAGGCAAAGGAGAAAGTCGAGCGTATGATGTCGATGCGGATGTTTTCCCATCGCCCCGAGCAAGAGATTTACCAAGCACTCGAGGAATGCGATATGGACTTCATCGACGCCATGCTGAGACTCTCTACTCTAGGTTTTTACGCGAACTTCCGATATTCTCTGTTTCTGTTGCTGGAGAGTAGTCTCTTGTTCTTCTTGATCTGACTCTCTCTTGTGAACAGAGAGAAAGAAAAACGGGGAAGCAGAAGAAGGAGGAGAGAGAGAAGGTAGAGGTACCAATGGAGCCGAAGGAGCAAGTCGAACATGTCCTGATTGCCCCTTGGAATCAAAGAAGCAGTCAACGAATGTGGAATGGACTCCCTCACCGTCATTCATAAACCTCCTTGAGAAAGGTTTTCATGTGCTTCCGTTATACTCTGTTTTTGTTTCTATTTGACTCTTGATCAGAGCCCTTGCTATCAAGCAAGAAACACCCATTATTTCTTTTTGATTCAGTGTGACGTGAACCATTCGAATCAGTGAAGTCGATTTAGTTTCTCCTTCTTTTTCCATTTATTTTCCATTTAGATGGAATTATCAGATTCAGGTCTTCTTGCTCTCTTGAACAGAGAAAGGGAAAAACAGAGCAGGGCTACCGGCAGAGTGGGAGGAGCAAATCGAGCGTGTAAACGAGATTCTCAAGCAATGCAAAAGGGACCCCAACCTCGCCGCTAAGAGACTCCTTGCAAATTGGCTAGGTTTTACACACTTGCACTTTGTCTACCCTATATTCTTGTTTCTTGATTAATCTTGAGAGGCGTTGCCATCTTTGAATCGGTGAAGTTTACCAAGTGTGTCCCTTCTTACACTAGCTGAATGAAAATGATCAAATGAGCTGAACTCATGCCATACATTATCAGCAATGTTCTTGTCTGTTGAAAGTAAGACAGCTTCGGCATGTTAGATCATGTTCTAAGTGGCAGATATATGGATGTTCTGCTTTCGATTACGATGCTAGCCAATATCATAATAGTTAATCATGCCATGAATGTCTTTTCGCAGAATTAGATGGGCAGTGTTAGTTTTCGACAATCATTCTCTGTTTCTTTTATGAGCTAGCATACCAGATGATGGCATGTAGCTAGGTCACGATGTACTAGCGTCCACGCTTATGCCCTGAGTCACCCTTGCATTTTTCTTCTGGGAACTGATAATTTGCTTTGATTTGAATCTTTGTTGAAGAATTTGAAGAAGTGAAGAGCAAAAGGGAAAAGGAGAAAGCGGTAATGTTTACAAAGCATTTGCAGGATATTCAATTATGCTTATCTGTAATGTTTATGCTTTCATACTTAATTCTAGCACAAAAACAGTTTTCTGCGTATAAGTTGACAGACTTATGCAGATTAATTCGAATTTATCCTAGTTTTTAGAAGTTGCAAGAAGTAGTCAGAAATTTCTTCCCTTGAAACTACATTTTGATGTCATATTGGACATGGCACGAATTGGAAAAAAGAATGGATCTACCTCAACATGGCCTTTTATGTTTTATGAGAATCCATTCTCTGCTCTTCCCCTTCTCTTCATTGTCTGGACATCATTGAATTCTTCAGAAGATCGATGCGCAAGAGTCTAAGTCTCAACATGAAGTCAGCAGCAGCGTCGTAAAACAAGGAGGAAGTCATGATGATGATGTTGGAAGAACAGATACAACTCATGATGATACAGTCCAGGGTGCTCAAGGTGAGCATAAAGCATTTTGTTGATATGGAAGGCTAAACCAGTTTTCTGTTATTCAAACTTTTCAATCTTGTATCTTATAGTGTATTGCGGCGGATCCTTTTGGCCAGAGTTTCTGGCATCTTAATAAGAAATCAACTGGTTGTGGCGGATTTTATTCTCTTGCATCTTCTGTGTCTGCTATCTGAATTAATGCTGATAGAGTTAAATTGCTTTTTGGGGACTATCGCTCGGAATGGTGAGGTTGCCAATGAGGCATGCGGATATCAGATATCTATTTTATGCTCTTAGTGAGTCCTTTAAAGAGTTCTCATTGTCTAGACAGGCTAATTTGGGACAGATGGAGGTAAAATATTCATACATTAGCATGCTATGGCTCAGGTTGTAATCTTGATTTCTAGATTCTGTTTAGTATTGTCATTAAACTATCAGCATTCCGCTTGTGAAGCACTTGTGGTGACTTCAGTTGTAAGATGTTGTGGCCAAAATATAAATGAATAAATATATTGTATGATTTTATGTGACTATCAGGGAAGCATGGATGTCTGTATTTCTTACTCTGCATATGGAAGATCAAGATCAGATGATTTTAGTCTACTTTATATCTTTTTACCAAATGATCTATGTCACAATGTTAGAGTTCACTGCCACAGCTGGTGTTTCAACTTTACAAATTACAACACTTCTCAATTTCAGAAGCGGATACCAATGCAAGATCACAGTTAGATAATGTTTCATCACCTCTGTCTGCTGCCGTATCATCAGTTGCTTCTCAACCGCACCATCTAAAGATAGGGAAAGGGAAAAGGAAGAAAGTTGCTCGAAGCACAAATGGTAACACTGCAGTTGTATCAAGAAGCTATGTCCCGCCTTTGCGTGCCGTGGGTCCGCTGGGAATTTATGCCTCAAGATGCGGTCCTATTCAGCCTTTAGAGAGAATGTTAGAGGTAAGTTAGTTTTTAAGCTCATGGTTTTTCTTTTTTTCCTTTAATGGAAAGCATGATGCTGACCTTTTTCCCTCACCTGATTTCTCCATGAAGAAAACATCAAATTTTAACACCTCAGGATTGTACCTCAGAGGTATGAAATCTGAATATTGAGCTAGAAGCTTTGTGATGTACTTCAGCAAGTAATAAGATGGTGTCATCATATGACTTTTTTACTTGTGTTTTAAGAAAGGTTAAGGTGGCCTGCTACAATTTTTTTTTAATTAAAACCAGAAAAAGCAGATTTGTAGAAGTCTGGAACCTCAGTTACTAAAATGCTGCAAAGCTTTTAAAAGCAGTGCTTTCTTTGATCAGAATGCACCACCTTTTACACCAAGTGCTGCCATCCATCAATCATCACAGACCCTGCTTCGAGGCAATAATTTGTCCACCGGCCATGGATTTACACATCACGACGTAGAACCGAGCTACTATCAGCCTCAGCTACCCCTGCAACATGGTTACATGAACAGCGATGAATATATGCATCATAACTTCGGATATAATATGACATCTCCTCAACAAGAGCTGCATCGAGGTGGCAGCTCATCTTGGGCCAATGCCGATCCTTCTAGTTCGGGAAGCTTTCCAGGCAGAGGAAGTACCCCTCAATCTCACCAATTTCTGCATAATTCACCTGCCCCCTCTGATAGTTCCAGGACCCAGCTCAACTCTGCATTGCATGTTGAGGCTCAGCACCAGCATAGAAATGATTATTGTCCTATTGGAATGGTAAAAGTTAATTTGGCACCCGCTTGATAGCTTTTCTATTCTCTACTTCCAATGTCGACTGACAGTCTTGTAATGCAAAGATGCTAGCTAATCAGTTCTCTCAACTGTATCGCCTTTTTCAGTACTATGACTTCGCTGCGCAGAACAATCAGCCTGATCCAGGTGCAGTGTCTGCACTCCCCAAACAACAACAGGGTGGCTTCCCCGGATGGGTGCCTCTCCCTTCTTATGGTAATAACGAGCACCATGACATGCCATCAGCTCAACAGGGTGGCTTCCCCGGATGGGTGCCTCTACCATCTGATGGTAATAACCAGCACCATGACATGCCATCAGCTCAACAGGGTGGCTTCCCCGGATGCGTGCCTCTCCCTTCTGATGGTAATAACCAGCACCATGACATGCCATCGGCTCAACAAGAGTTGAATCAAGGTGGTGGCTCATCTCAGGCCAATGCCAGTACTTCTGGTTGGGGAAGCATTCAGGGCACAGGAAGTACATGTTCTCAATCTCCGCCAATTCCTCCTCATTCACCTGCCCCTTTTAATATTTTCTGGACCAGCCATGACTCCACATTGGAAGCTCAGGACCAGTATAGAAATGATCATCCCTTTTTAATATTTCCTGGACCGGCTTCGACTCCACACTGTCACTTCCCAGGATGGGTGCCTCTGCCTGCTAGTGGTAGGAATCAGCACGCTGGTGAAGGGTCATCCCCACAATATGTTTATCATGGCTGGCACCATCCTGGAACCCAGCAGCAGCAAAGCCCGTATAATACGAGCACGGGCAATTTGCAGGATTTATCAACCATGCAACCACCTCAAGATCCAGGACCTTAACGCTGATCCCTGGTTGTTATCCTGCATTTAGTGGCTGGGCTTTTTGCATAGAAACTGATATAGGAACATTAGGGCGTGGCATTAACATTTTTTTTTTTTTTTTGGTCGGAAGGGCGTGGCAGTAACGATTGGGAAGACATGTTAGGTGCTTGCTTACCCATTTTTACACACTTACTACCTCCTTTGATTGGAAAGAATGTATAGGTTCTTGCTTGTCCATTTGTACATACTCTAGTTTTTTTTTCCGGAGCCAGAATCCAACTGTGCATGTATTTTACTGGCTCAATATTGCCTTTTGTTTCTTAATTGGTGTTAGGACAGATTCCACGCAGAGATTTTCTTCTCCAAATAGGGGGTTGTTCGCGTAATGACAATAGTTATAGTTGCAGGATGTTAGTTAGACTAAATATTTCCCCAGGCTCTAAAGACCTTTTCCAATGGTTCGAGTAATAATCGCCAAAGTTGCACTGCCCTATTTTGCAATGGATGAACTTCAAAATGTTTCAGTAAGTTGCTGAGAGCTTAATTTATAGCTTCCTCTAGGAAAGAAGGCAATTCACGTGAAGTTAAAGTCAATTGGGAGTGAAAGTGAAACGAGTACATTTTGATATTCAGCATTCGTCTTACTAGATAGTTTGGTTTAGACGATATAACTTGCTAGGCAGTGACTGGAGGAGGTGTGTCGGTGCTTTGATCGCCTCAGGCATTGATCGCCTCAGGCATTGATACTGATCATGGCGGTATCGATAACCTTCCATTGGATGATGACCAGACCACGATGAAGAAGTTTCCGTGGCAACTCAAAAATCAGCATTATCATAGCTAGCTTTACAAAACAGTTTTAGGGATTCATTAATGTTTAGCATGCAAGAGAACCTTTGATTTGCCAAATGATGCTCAAAGTTTCAAGATTGGTCTTTCAAAATCAAATCAAAACGTCGACCGGACCCGAAGTGCAATCTGCCGGGCCTAAAGGAGCTATTTTCTCGTCAGGCCGACCGGCCGATCATTTCTACGAAAGAGCAAAGAGTCTTAGACCCGATACACACACAAACGAGTGCCCATTTGCCCAGGTACACACACATTCACTCCAAACAAAGGTCACGCTCGTGGGTTTCTTGTCCGATATCAACAATTACCACTGCATCTCGTGATTAGGACAACCTTTGCAGTTTCTTAGATGGAACAAGTTAATTTATTGATCCTTACTTATTGTCAGAATAATTGAATTAGTTCATTTTAACAATTGGTTTTTTGCTGCGAATTCTTCTTTAAAGCATGCATTATCAGAAGCCGGCCCGAGTAATTCGCTAAGATGTTCCATTCAATCTATCCTAAATGATTCACCCGACCTTCCCTCCTCACCATTCCATCACATTGATGCCCATCCTGTACCCATGACGTCCAGTTCAATGGAGCGTCCAGCAATGTTGTCAATGGTATGCAATCTTTCAAGCGCAGCCAATTTATCCATAAGGAATTCGTAAATTTTTGATACTTTATCCTTTAGATTGAGTTTGACATTCTAGGGGACTCCTATATTGCATCTCCGTCAAGTTGAATTATCAGTTATCGATTAGGAAAGTGCTTGACAGCCAGAATTCTTTTGGTGTTGTGTTGTGAGAAAGTTTGAAGTGGTGTGCTACAAATTTTAGATGACCGGAACGTAATTTACTAAAATGCTGCAAAGCTTTTAAAAGCAGCGTTTTCACTTGATCAGAATGCACCACCTTTTACACCAAATGCTTTCATCCGTCAATCATCAGAAATCCTACTTCGAGGCGATAACTTGTGCACTGGCCGTAGAAATACACACCCCAACATAGAACCAAGGTACTATCAGCTGCCCCTGCAATATGGTTACATGAATAGTGATGGGCATATGCATCAGAACTACGGATATGGTATGACATCTCCTCAACAAGAGGTGCATCAAGGTGACAGCTCATCTAGGGCCAATGCTGATCCTTCTACAGGAAGTACCCCTGACCGATTTCTGCCTAACTCACCTGTCCGCGCTGATATTTCCTAGACCCGGCAGAACTCTTCATTGCATGTTCAGGCTCAGATCCAGCATAGAAATGATTATCGCCCTACTGAAACGGTAAAAAAGAATTTGGCACCTGCTTGATAGCTTTTCTGTACTGTGCTTCCAATCTCACTGAAAGTCTTGAAATGCAACAATGGTAGCTAACCAGTTCTCTCAATTGTGTCGCCTTTTTCCAGAGCTATAACTTCGCTGTGAGGAACAATCAGCCTGATCCAACAGTAATGTCTACAATCCCCAGACAACAACAGGGTAGCTTGCCAGGATGGGTGCCTCTGCCTTCTGATGGTAATAACCAGTGCGGTGATCTTCCATCAGTTCAACAAGAAGTGTATAGAGGTGGCAGCTTGTCTCGGGCCAATTCTAATGCGTCTGGCTGGGAAAGCTTTCATGGCATGGGAAGTACATCTTATCAATCTCCGCCAATTCCACTTATTCCCCTTTAATATGTCCTGGACCAGCACTGACTCCATTTGCACGCTCAGGACTTGTATAGAAATGATTATCGCCCTTCATTAATTCCTGGACTGGCCGCGACTCCACATGGTAGCTTCCCTAGATGGGCGCTTGAGCCTGCTAATGCTAATAATCGGCGCAGTGGTGAAGAGCCATCTCCGCAATATGATGATCAAGGCTGCCCGAGCTTGCAGCGTCCTGGAACAAGGGTCATGCCAAACCATCAGCAGGGAAGCTCGTATAATAAGTCCACAGGGAATTTGCAGGACCCATCAAGCATCCAACCCACCTCGATATCCCGGACCTTAACGCTAATCACAGTTGGTTATGCTGCATTTACGGGGAGGGCCTTTTGTGTGAAATAGGAGCATTAGGGGGCGGCTGTTTCATCGGGAAGACACGTTGCTTGGAAAGAAAGTATAGGTTCTTGCTTGTCCATTTGTACATGCTCTTCTTTTTGTCCAACTGTGCGTATGCTTCACTGGCTCAATATTGCCTTTTGTTTCCTAAGTGAATGTGTTGGGCTCGTCTTTGCTTTTCCAATGCTCTGAGTGAGTTACTGAGAGCTTAAGTTATAGATTCCTAGAATGTGCTTGTCACTCTAGGAAGAAAGGCAATTGACGTGAAGTTAGAGACAATGGGGAATTGAAGTGAAACAAGTACATACCTTTCAAATTTAGAATTCGCCTCACTAGAGAGTTTGGTCCCGACCGTGTACCTTGCTAGGGTCTGCAGGGGCAGGTGATTGGAGGTGTGGTTAGGTGCTGATCGCCTCAGCACTGTCCTGATCACGGCAAGTATCGTTCATTAACCCGACATTCGATTGCACACCATTGGATGAGGATGACGACAACAATGATGAAGTTGCTGTGGCAACTCAAAATCAGCATTACTGAAACTTGCTTAACAAAACATGTCAAGGAATTTATTAGGCCCTCTAGGAAAGCAGAAACAAGAAACGCTATCCTGGAAAAGTACTAAAATTCAGGAGTTGGTTGTTTTGAATTGTGTACAATGACGTCCAAAAAGACAGGTCCCTCTAAATTAGGCAATGCCTCTCGCTGCCCGGTAAAATACCCCTCCAAGTGCCACCATTCACCACAACCACAGAGATTTTTTTTTTTGGTTTGGCCCAGTAATGTTTAGCACGCAAGAGAACTTTTGGTTTGGCAAATAATGCTCGAAGTTTCAAGATTTGGTTTTTAAAAATCAAATCAAAATGCCGGCCAGACCTGACGCGCAATCAGGCGGACCTAAACAAGCCATTTTCTCATCAGGCCGATCATCCCGATGGTTTTGACGAAAGGAGTTATCGACCCAATCCACGCTAAGGAGTATGAGTTTATAATGTGATTTGTTCCATTGAAAGGGAAGTGAAAGCGGTGTTTAGAGCATTTTTGTTGCATAAAACAGGATCGAACATTTACTGCTGTTTTGTCTAAT
The DNA here is from genome assembly GCA_029784005.1 of Lenwebbia sp. NSW1173648. Lineage (NCBI taxonomy): Eukaryota > Viridiplantae > Streptophyta > Magnoliopsida > Myrtales > Myrtaceae > Lenwebbia > Lenwebbia sp. NSW1173648. The sequence continues at coordinate 29,320,611 of JARCGZ010000002.1, forward strand.
TGAGACGGTTTGTGATCGATTGGTGCTACTGGTTTCAAGTTGATTGTGATGTACATTCTGGTTTATGATAATGATATTGATGTTGTTGTGAGTTTGTGGTGCTCAAGATAGCTGTTAACCCGGCTGAAGGGTTTGTGGATATGCGCATATTAGTTTAGGATATCCTAGTGGGCCGAGCCACCGGCATTATAGGTGGAGACCTTACCAAGGGGGGAATCTTGGTCGCCTTTTGTCACGGGCGTTATACGTGACCACGGTTAGAATCTTGAGCACGAGATTGGTCAATGGATAGACCATTGACGCGTATTTTGATGAGATTGTTGTGTTTTGACGAGATTAATCAATGGATTAGACCATTGATATTTGTTTTGAGTATTTAATGTGCATAGTGATTGTTCGATCCGCTTAGAAGAAATGTATTACTCGCTGAGCCGTGTTAGCTCACTCCTTTCATCTTCCTTGTCTTTCAGGTTCAGCGAGTCGCAAGTAGGACGTGAGCGATTGTTAGTAGATGACATTTTTGGTTAGTGGGGGCATTTAGGTGAGTTGTGAGTAGAATGTGGCTATGATGAGCCCTTTGAGTTGTTGTTGGATGTGTTCATCCTTTTTGTAGAGTTATGTGGATATCTGTTGATGGTTTAGTAGCAAACTCTGATTTTTTGTAACCAAAGGGCCTCTTTATCAAGTATATGTATATGGATGTACATATTTGTTATTCAGGTTGAGTTTTGGTTAAGTTGAGGCTGCGTCCTTTTTGAGAAAGGGACGGCCGTGTCATGGCCCCTGTTATTGTGTTTTGGGGTGTGACATTTACAGAGCTCGCTGACCGTTGTGGAAGTTAAAACCTCGTATGTTCATGCGACAACGGAGTCAACTCTTTCAGCGAAGGGTATAAATTACTCCCCTCTGAACCATCCCATTTCTCTCTCATAATTTGAATTTGTAGAGCTAGAGAGAATATAGTCTCCGGGTCTTCTTGGTCCGACTCTTGTGAACAGAGAGAGGAAAACGCCATTCTGAGATTCCTTTTACCCAAATAGTCGAGCTTATAACATGGACCACGACCTCGCCGCTGATCGACTCCTTTCTCTAGGTTTTACACACTTGCACTTCATCCACCCCATGTTCTTAAAGTTGACAACTTCGACGTGTTAGTCTTGTTCTTGAAGCCGTATAAGTAGCAGATATATGCATGTTCTGCTTTCGATTATGATGCTAGCCAATCCGTCCTAGTTAACCATACCAAGAAATGCAGAATTAGATTAGCAGTGTTAGTTTTCGACCTCAGTCTTTCTATTTCTTTTAGGAATTAATATACCGGATGATGCAATGTCCTTGGTTACGAGTGTACCGGTGCATTCACGCATGCATTTTTCCCTTTATAAGGAGTGGCCCGTGCCATTTTTTTCTGCGAACTGATAATTTGTTATGATTTGAATCTTTGTAGATGGATTCGAAGAAGTGAAGAGCCAACAGACAAAGAAAAAAGAGGTAAAATTTGCAACACATGAGCAGGATATTTACTTATGCTTATTTGTGATGTTTATGCCTTCATAATTACATAATTCTATGCCAAAAAAAGTTTTTTCCATATAAATTTATAGACTTAAATTCGAACTGATTGTTGAATTTAATCCTAAGTCCTTAGAAGTTGTGATAAGTAGTACGAAATTGCTTGCCTTGAAACTACATAATAATGCCACACTGAACATGTCACGAATTGGGAAAAAGAGCTGTTCTTCCTCAAACACCGCTTTTGATGTCCTATGAAATTCCATTCTCTGCTCTTTGCCCTCTCTTCACTAGACATCATTGAATTCTCCAGACGATCGATGCGCAAGAGTCTATGTCTCAACACAAATTTGGAAGCAGCGGCAGGAGCAGCATCTTAAAACGGGGAGGAAGTGTTGATGATGGTACTGGAAGAACAGATATGACTCATGACGGTACAGTCCAGGGTCCTCAGGGTAGGGCATACAGCATGTAATTTATATGGAAGACTAAACCAGTTTTCTTTCATTCAAACTTTTCGAGTCTAAAGTGCCTGATTGTGACAAGAGTTTCTGGCATCGTAATGAAAAACGAACTGCTTGTGACTGATTTTTCTCTGGTGCGTCTTCTATGTCTACTATCGAATGAAATGCTGGTAGAGTTAAATTGCATTTTGGGGACTATCGCTCGGAATGGTGTCGGTTGCCAACGAGCCATGCTGATATTAGACATCTTTTTTTTGTTCACAGTGAGTCCTTTAAGGAGTTCTTGTTGCCTAGACAGGCGCGAGTTTGTGACAGAAGGAAGTACCATTTTATAGAATAGCATGCTAAGGCTCAGGGTTGTAATCTTGATTTCTAGATTCTGTTTATTACTATCATTCATCTATCCTCAGTCGTTAGTGAAGCACTTATGGTGACTGCAAATTGTAAGATGATCTAAGTCTCCTTTGTTCTTTTTTACCAAACGATCCATGTCAAAATGTTAGTTCACTGCCTTAGCTGGTTTTTCACCTCTACAAATTGTAACACGCTTCAATTTCAGAAGCGGATAGCAATGCAAGATTACAGTTGAATAATGGTTCATCACCTCCGGCTGCTCCTGTGTCATCAGTTGCTTCTCAATTGCCCGATCTAAATATAAGGAAAGGGAAACGGGTGATAAAACAGTCATATCAAGAAGCCATGTCCCGCCCTTGCGTGCCATGAGTCCGCTGAGAATCCATGCATCAAGAGCTCGTTCTGATCCCAGGGCATCTAGAAACAAAGGAACTAGCTCCTCTAGAAATGATTCGCGAAAGTTACCTACAGCATTAGCCGGTTCATCGACCATGCGCAAGAGATATGTGCTAGTAGCTTTGTTCGCTTCGTCTGTTTCTGTTTGGTCGGTTTATCGTATCAGTACTGATTTGCCATTGGTTCTACAAATGAAAAAAATTGAAGTGAGCTCAGAGGCGAAAGTTCGATCAGGGGCTCGCGGTCTTATGCAGAATTGCTTATGCCTTCAAAGCCGGAAAAACCGTTGATCCCACAAACGCATGCACTTGAACTCTTTATGTATTCCCTTTTCCTCTCTTTTGATTCTACTCTTCATTCTGGCCCCTAAAAACTAGTTGACTTCAACCCGTCTCTACTCTTTGCCTTCTCTTTACTATCTGCATTATTTAATTCTTCAGAGGATCCATGCGGAAGAGTCTGAGATTCAACAGGAAGTTGGCGGCAGCAGCATTGTAAAACAAGGAGGAAGCCCTGATAATGATGCTGGAAGAACAGATAAAACTCTTGACGATGCAGTCCAGGATATACAGGGTGAGCATGCAGCATTTCATTGATATGGAAGGCAAAACCTGTTTTCTCTCCTTTGTGTGTCTGCTATCTGAATTAAATGTTAATAGAGTTAAATTGCTTTGTGGGGACTATCGCTCAGAATGGTGTCTGTCACACCCCAAAACACAATAATAGGAGCCATGACACGATTATCCCTTTCTCAAAAGGACGGAGCCTCAACTTAATCAAAACTCAACTTGATAACATATATATATATACACACTTGATAAAGAAGCCATTCGGTTACAAAAATCAGAGCTTGCTACTAAACCATCAACAAATATACATATATCTCTACCAAAAGGATGAACACATCTAACAACAACTTAAAGGGCTCATCATAGCCAAAACCAACTCACAACTTATAACCAAAAGCCCCCCACTAACAAAAATGTCATCTGCTAACGATCGTTCATGTCCTACTTACGACTCGCTGAACCTGAAAGACAAGAAAGATGAAAGGAGTGAGCTAACACGGCTCAGTGAGTAACACATTTCTTCTAAACGGATCGAACAATCACTATGCAGATTTAATACTCAAAATATAAAATATTTACACCAAACTCGGAACATATCAAACCTTCACGACCAAAATGAGTTATATATTACATCAACATAATACATTCATAGCAAAAGTATTTGTTTCAGACCATAACCTCAAAACAAATATCAATGGTCTAACCCATTGATTAATATCGTCAAAAACACATGTCAATGGTCTATCCATTGACCAATCTCATCAAAACACACGTCAATTGTCCATCTATTGACCAATCTCATCAAAACACACGTCAATGGTCTATCCATTGATCAATCTCATGCTCAAGATTCTAACCGTGGTCACGTATAACGCCCGTGACAAAAGGCGACCAAGATTCCCCCCTTGGTAAGGTCTCCACCTATAATGCCGGTGGCTCGGCCCACTAGGATATCCTAAACTAATATGCGCATATCCACAAACCCTTCAGCCGGGTTAACAGCTATCTTGAGCACCACAAACTCACAACAATATAAATATCATAAACCAGAATGTACATCACAACCAACTCGAAATCAATAGCACAAAATGATCACAAACCGTCTCAAATAGACAAAACAGCAGTAAATGTTCGATCCTGTTTTATGCAACAAAAGTGCTATTTCTTAAGTCATCACATATTTAGTACTATCATTTTCGGAATATGAGTTTACAAACACAAAAAAGAAATAGTATCACTCACCAGACGAAGTCAACAGCAAATTGCAACGGTTACTCGAGTCGACGTGTCCGAATTCCTATCAAATGTACGAAAAACATATCAAAAATGAGTAAAACGCCACTCTAACGCACGACTTAACTAATTTACACCTATTTAACAATAGAACGATGACTACGCGCCAACGGAAGCTCGCCCATAGCGGAAATCCTTTGCTGTCCGCTGTGGACAGCTTATGCTCCAAAATTGATAAGGCCATAACTCCCTCCACCGAGCTCCGTTTCAAGCTGTCTTATAGTCCAAACAAAGGTTATTCGACGTATTACAAAATTCGTATTGTGTCCAACCCCAAAAGACAACCGAAAAATAAAGATATCAGCCCTTGAAGTGTACTCTTCGCGTAGTACTGTAGCGCACCAGATTTGAAAACCTTGTTTCGGGCAAACCATAGCATCAAAATCCATCAAATCCCACGGCTCCAAAACACCCTAAAGTTTCATCCTTATATGAGAACGTAGCCCAAAAACTCCTCAATCGAATGCAGCAACTCAGACTCGACATAGATCCAAAATTGAGCCCTAAATTCAAAAGTCACTTCGATAGAAGGAACGAGAGTTGCGAGAACTTACTGGATGTTGCTAATCGGTGTCGGGACCGCTTGGCGAGGTGACGAGGCGTGGAGCGCGAACCCCTTTCCTTTCTTCTTCTTCTTCTTCTTCTTCTTCTTCTTTCTTTCTTTCTTCCTCTTTCCCTTTATGTTCGCGTTCTCTCTCTCTCTCTCTCTTTGCCTTTTGTTCCCTTTAAGAATGTGCACCTTTCTCTTTCCTTTTTGACTTTTCAAACCCTTTTTTTACCGGTGGGTTCCACCACCTTGTTTGGACCTGAGCAAATAACTCAAATATTACATTCTACCCTCCTTACAAAAATTTCGTTCTCGAAATTTAGACATACCTTAATCATCAAACAAGTAAGGGTACTTGCGTCTTGCCTCCTCCTCAAGCTCCCAAGTGGCTTCTCTCTCAATGTGGTTTCGCCATTGAATCTTCACATAAGGGATAATTAGCCGTCGTAATACTTGATCTTTCCTATCAATGATCCAAATAGGCTGCTCTTCATATGTCAAGTTCTCCCTTAACTTCAAAGGAGTGAAATCCAATACATGTTCGGGATTTGGCACATATCTCCGCAATAGGGACACATGGAACACATTATGCACTTCGGATAACGCTGGTGGCAAAGCAAGTCTATAAGCAACTTCGCCAATCTTCTCTAATATCAAGAATGGTCCCACATATCTTGGACTCAACTTCCCCCAAGTGCTAAATCTCATAACACCCTTCATCGATGAAACCTTCAAGAATACATGATCTCTCACACTGAACTCTACGTTGTGCCTTTTGAGGTCTGCATAACTTTTCTGACGGCTTTGAGCTGTTTTCAAATGCTCTCGGATCAATTTGACTTTCTCCTCTGACTGTTGTATAAACTCAGGGCTGATTAGTCTTTTCTCACCAACATCGTCCCAACAAATAGGACTCCTGCATTTTCGATCATATAAAGCTTCAAAAGGAGCCATCTTTATACTGGAACGATACCTGTTATTATAAGAAAACTCCGCCAAATGTAGATGTTCATCCCATGAGCCACCAAGGTCAATAACGCAGGATCGTAGCATATCATCTAGCGTCTGAATCGTCCTCTCTAACTGTCCATCTGTTTGTGGATAAAAAGCTGTACTAAAGTTGAGTTTAGTACCCAACGCTCTTTGTAAACTCCTCTAGAAGTTGGACACAAACCTGGGATCCCTATCAAAAACAATGCTCACCGGAACCCCATGCAGCTTGACTATCTCATTCATGTACCACTTCGCCATGTCTTCCACTGAAAGGCCAAATCGATATGATAAAAAGTGTGCCGACTTAGTCAATCGATCAACAATCACCCATATAGCGTTCTTACCACTAGGTGTCCTTGGTAAACCGACAGTGAAGTCCATGGTGATATGCTCCTATTTCCATTTAGGTATCTCGAGTGGGTGCAGCTGGCCACCTGGTTTCTGATGCTCAATCTTTACTTGCTGACAAACCAGGTATTGATCGACAAACTTCACAATATCTTTCTTCATGTTGATCCACCAGAAATTTCCTCTCAAATCCCTATACATCTTAGTGCTTCCTGGATAAATCGAGTATCTAGTGGTGTGAGCTTCCTGCATTAACTCCTTTTTCAATTCTGCATCATCTGGAACACATAGCCGACCACGAAACCTCAATGACTCATCCACATGAATACTAAAATCTGGTTGTCCCCCAACTTCTACGTCTTCTCTGATCTTCCCCAACTGAGAATCATCATTCTGTTTATCCTTGATTCTATCAATCAACGTTGGCTGCACTCGAAGATTAGCTAACCCAGCACCGAGCTGATGCACCAACACCTCCAAGTCCAACTTTCTCATATCCTCGAGAATAAGCTTCTGAGAAGTAAGCAACGCTGCCATGTTTCCAGATGATTTACGACTCAACATATCCGCCACTACATTTGCCTCACCTGGATGATAGTTGATAGACAAGTCATAATCCTTCAAGAGTTCTAGCCATCTTCTCTACCTCATGTTTAATTCTTTCTAAGTAAAGATGTACTTCAAACTTTTGTGATCAGTAAAGACTTCGTATTTCTCATCATACAAGTAGTGTCGCCATATTTTCAAGGCAAACACAACCACTGCTAACTCCAGATCATGAGTGGGATAGCTCTTCTCATGTGCTTTCAACTGTCTCGAGGCATAGGCCACCACTTTACCATCCTGCATAAGAACACAACTTAGACCATTCTTAGATGCGTCACAATAGATAGTGAAGCCACCAGTTCCTGAAGGTAAGGTCAATAGAGGAGCCGACACTAACCGCCTCTTCAATTCTTGAAAACTGCGCTCACATTGATCTGACCACACGAACTTAACCCCCTTCTAAGTTAGGCAAGTAAGTGGACCGAAAATTTTGGAGAATCCCTCCACAAATCGCCTATAATAACCTGCTAACCCGAGAAAACTTCTCACTTTAGTAACATTTGTAGGACGATTCCACTGAACAACTGCTTCAACTTTTTTCGGATCAATAGAAATACCATCCTTTGAGATTACATGGCCCAAGAACTCTATATGATCAAGCCAGAAGTCGCACTTACTGAATTTAGCATATTACTTTTTCTCACACAAAGTCTGCAAAACAAGCCTCAATTGTTACTCATGTTCCTCCAAACTCATCGAATACACCAGAATATCATCAATGAACACCACAATAAATCTATCAAGATACTGCCTGAATACCCTATTCATCAAATCCATGAAAGCAGCAGGCACATTCGTTAGTCCAAAAGGCATGACAAGAAACTCATAATGCCCATACCTTGTTCTAAAAGCAGTCTTTGGCACATCATCTGCTTTTATCTTCAACTGGTGATATCCAGAGCGGAGGTCGATTTTTGAAAATACCTGAGCTCCTTGGAGTTGATCAAATAAGTCATCAATCCGAGGCAAAGGATATTTATTTTTTATCATCACTTTGTTAAGTTCTCGGTAGTCTATGCAAAGCCGCATACTACCATCCTTATTCTTTACAAATAGGACGGGAGCTCCCCAAGGTGAGACACTGGGTCTAATGAAACCCTTATCCAAAAGTTCCTGCAGCTGCGTTTTCAACTCTTTCAATTCAGCAGGTGCCATCCGATAAGGCGCCTTAGAGATAGGTGCGGTACCAGGCATCAACTCAATGCAAAATTCAATCTCTCTATCAAGGGGTAAACCAGCTAAATCATCAGGAAACACATCCGGGAATTCTCTAACAATCGAAACATTTTCCAGATTTACAACTTCCTTGCTGGTGTCTTTTACACATGCTAGATAACCACCGCAACCCTTCCTTAGAAGCTTTCTCGCTTGCAAAACTGAAATTAATCTCGAAAAAGTGCCTTTACAACTTCCCGAAAAGGAAAATTTAGGCTGATTCGGAAGTTAAAAGATAACTTTCTTTGAATAACAATCAACAATAGCATGATGCCTTGATAGCCAATCCATCCCTAGAATAACATCGAAATCTCGTATATCTAACAACACCAAATCTCTAGGCATTTCCACATTATCAATTCGGAGCATACACCTCTTGAACACACAATCAACAATGAAGAAATCACCGCTAGGAGTATCAACATGCAATTCATATTCTTGAGAGTCGGGTAGCACATCAAGTTTCTTTGCAAATTCCGTAGAAATGAAAGAATGTATAGCACCAGAGTCAAATAATGCATAAGCACACCGCGAGGCAATCAAGATATTACCTGCAACGACGGTGTTAGAAGCCGCTGCATCCTCTTTCATCATAGAAAAAAATTTCCCGGTCACCTTCTGCCTTTGCTGATTTTCTTGGGGCCGACCAGCTGAAGAGACCGTCTTCCTCATAGGGCAAGTACGTGCTATATGCCCAGGCTACCCACATACGAAACATACTCTACCATCCGTAGGTACACTCCTTTGAGTGGGACAATTGCCCGACATATGCCCCGTGTTTCCACAAATAAAAAATGCTCTGGTCTTGCGGTAACAAGGACCGCCATGATGTCTCCCACATGTAGTGCAAGGGCCCTGTATAAATAGACTCTTCCCCTTTCTGGGATTGCTAATGCCTCTATGCTTGGTGCCGTTACTTACTTGACTTTCTTGGAAGTGAGTAAACTTTGGCCTCTTATACGGAGGAGTACCCTGTGTGCCACTTCTAGAAATTTCACGTTCGATCTTAATTACTCGTTCCAACACGTCTTTATAAGTTGGTAGTGAAAGAGACACAAGTGTAAAACGAATATCAGGCCGGAGTCCTCTCACGAAATGTTCGGCTTTTTCCCCTTCATCGGCCACCAGACGCCTCGCAAATCTACTCATCTGGTTGAAACGACCTGCATACTCCAGGACGGTAGAGTCACCTTGTGAAATATGTCGAAAATGGTTCTTCATTTGCGCTTGGAACGACTGTGGAAAGAATTAGGCATTGAAAGTCTCCTTCAAATCCTTCCAAGAAGTAGCAGTATCCTCATCTCCAAGAGCGAACCTCATTCCCTCCCACCAATATTCGGCTCCACATTCCAAATATTGAGTAGCAAAGTCAACCTTTTTCTCCTCGGGAACCCCTTCAACTCTAAAGATCCCATCTATCTTCCTAATCCAAAGCTCCGCCGCAAGAGGATCAGTTTTACCATCGTAAGTGGGTGGATTCGCCTTTCTAAACTGGGCAAAGGTGTAGCCTCTATCACCTATAGGCTCAACAACTCCAGCTACATTGTCTTGGGTCCTTTGCTGCTGGCTCTCCCCTCTTGATTCCTATGAATCAGCTCTTGTATCTTCTCCCCCTCATGTCGAAGGCCTGCCTCTAGAACCTCGAGGCACATCCCTGGAATTGAAGTTAATAGCTCTCCTGCTCCTATTGCTTTTGCGAAAATTGGCAAGTAGCTCTGGGTCAAAACTCATGGCTATCTAGATCCAAGAATGAAACGAAAGTATACCTTAACATCTCTTAGACTAACGCATTAAAATATATCACACTATCTCACAACGTCCCATATCTATACCCATAAAGATCATAACCTATACTCTGATACCAATAAATGTCACACCCCAAAACACAATAATAGGGGCCATGACACGGCCAACCCTTTCTCAAAAGGACGCAATGGTCCATCCATTGACCAATCTTATCAAAACACACGTCAATGGTCCATCCATTGACCAATCTCATCAAAACACACGTCAATGGTCTATCCATTGATCAATCTCATGCTCAAGATTCTAACCGTGGTCACATATAACGCCCATGACAAAAGGCGACCAAGATTCCCCCCTTGGTAAGGTCTCCACCTATAATGCCGGTGGCTCGGCCCACCAGGATATCCTAAACTAGTATGTGCATACCCACAAACCCCTTCAGCCGGGTTCATATCTATCTTGAGCATCACAAACTCACAACAATATAAATATCATAAACCAGAATGTACATCACAACTAACTCGAAACCAATAGCACAAAACGATCACAAATCGTCTCAAATAGACAAAATAGCAGTAAATGTTCGATCCTGTTTTATGCGTCAAAAGTGCTATTTCTTAAGTCATCACACATTTAGTACTATCATTTTCGGAATATGAGTTTACAAACACAAAAAAGAAATAGTATCACTCACCAGATGAAGTCAAAAGCAAATCGCGACGGTTACTCGAGCTAACGTGTCCGAATTCCTATCAAATGTACGGAAAATGGATCAAAAATGAGTAAAACGCCACTCTAACGCACGACTTAAATAATTTACACCTATTTAACAATAGAACGATGACTACACGCCAACGGAGGCTCGCCCATAGCGGAAACCCTTTGCTGTCCGCTATGGACAGCTTGCGCTCCGAAATTGATAAGGCCATAACTCCCTCCACCGAGCTCCATTTCAAGCCGTTTTATAGTCCAAACGAAGCTTATTCGACGTACTACAAAATTCCTACTGTGTCAAATCCCAAAAGACAACCGAAAAATAAAGATATCAGCCCTTGAAGTGTACTCTTCGCGCAGTACTGTAGCGCACCAGATTTGAAAATTTTGTTTCGGGCAAACCGTAGCATCAAATCAAGATCCGTCAAATCCCACGGCTCCAAAACACCCTAAAGTTTTATCCTTATACAAAAATGTAGCCCAAAAACTCCTCAATCGAATGCAGCAACTCAGACTCGACATAGATCCAAAATTGAGCCCTAAATCCGAAAATCACTTCGATAGAAGGAACGAGAGTTGTGAGAACTTGCTGGATGTTGCTAATCGGTGTCGGGACGACTTGGCGAGCTGACGAGGCGTGGAGCGCGAACCCCTTTCCTTTCTTCTTCTTCTTTCTTTCTTTCTTCTTCTTTCCCTTTATGTTCGCGTTCTCTCTGTCTCTCTTTGCCTTTTGTTCCCTTTAAGAATGTGCACCTTTCTCTTTCCTTTTTGACTTTTCAAACCCTTTTTTTTTACAGGTGGGTCCCACCACCTTTGTTTTGACCTGGGCAAATAACTCAAATATTACAGTGTCGGTTGCGGACGAGGCATGCTGATATCAGATATCTTTTTTGTGTTCTTAGTGAGTCCTTTTAAGGAGTTTTCATTGTCTACACAGACGCGAATTTGGGACGGATGGAGGTAAAATGTTCATACATTAGCATGCTACAACTCGGGTTGTAATCTTGATTTCTAGATTCTGTTTGTTATTGTCATTCAACTATCAGTAGTCCTCTTGTGAAGCACTTGTTGTGACTTCAAACTGTATGATATTACCATCTGGGGAAGCATGGATATCAGCATTTCTTAATCTGCATATGGAAAATCACGACGTGAGGGTCCTAGTCTCTTTAATGTCGTTCATGATCTGTATCACAACGTTAGAAGTCACCGTCAAAGATGGTTTTTCCACCTTTTGAAATTACAACACTCTTCAATTTCAGAAGCAGATAGCAACGGAATATCACAGTTAGATAATGTTTCATCACCACAGGCTGCTGTATCATCAGTTGCTCCTCAATTGCATGGTCCTAATTTATTGAAATGGAAAGAGAAGGAAGTTGTTCGAAGCATCGGTGATGACACTTCAGATATATCAAGAAGCCACGTCCCGCCCTTGCCTGTCGTGCGTCCGCTGGGACTTCATGCATCAAGAGCTGGTTCGGGAAATGAACTCTTGCCAACTTCAAGTGAACCTGTATGAATTCGTTTCTTTTCCTCCCTTTTGGTTCTCTACTCTTTCCCCCTAAAATGTCTATGCTAAGAAGTCCTCTTTAAATGATGCCGAGTAGACATATGAATATCGCGTGTGCCTCTATGGGAAAATTCTTTCCTGACAGTACTGCTAGGGACAGTACAATCTCAACCGTAGATCCATACACCATTACCGTGTGTTTTGCATAAAGTACTCATTAATTGAGAAATCGTGTGATCAGAAATAACATAGTACTGTCAGACTATCAGGTTAGCAGTTTCCGTGCCTCTATGAGTGTTATCGCTTTCTTTGCATGTAGACTATTCGGTATCAATCCTTCCTTCCTTACTCTCCAATGTTTGTCTCTACACTGTATGTGTTCGGTTTCAAACATTTCATTGCTTTGCTATTTCATTTCAACAGCATGGACCACCATACACATCACCTTATGATTTTTTGCCACTACATAAGGTGTCCTTCGGTACATTTGTTGCTTGAACACACATACAACATTCGGCTAACAAGGAACATTCGTAATGAAACACCGACCTCGTGAACACCATCAATGTCCGATCCACACGAGGAAGGTCTCGCCGAGCCCTCCTGAGCTATTGTGTCGCTGGCGAGAGCGAGCGAGCCCGCCGTCACCGCTTGCTTGAGGGGGAACCGGCGAGGAACTCTCCCGGTCGACTCCATGGAATCCGTGGGCTTCGAGCTCCTCCGACACGGACGCAAGGATCCTTCGTTCCTCGAGGGACCGTTCCACCCCCAGAACCAGTCATGGCCACAGCCACCGCTCAAAGCACCCGTTGATAAATCAAATAGTCCGAGTTCGACCCGATTTGGTGGAAATGGTCCACTCTTCTTGGACGACTTTTTTAATTAAGCAGGATTTTTCCTTTCGGGAGCCTTTTTCCTCGGCCGTGGATGGCTAGAATCTGCGGTCGAGATTTGCTGGGTGGAGGGGTGAGTGAAGACCGCTTTGGCTTATCAAAAGGCCGAACGGATGGCGGCGTGGGACCCATCATGTTTGTTTGCGTTCTTTTTAGGGCAAATTTCCAAATCAGGATAAAAAAAAAATTATTTACCAAAACAGGTTGAAATTTTTTTTTTTACCAAATCAGGTGCCGCTCGGCAGCCGGAGTGCCGAGCGGGCCACCGGAGCTAGGCCCAGCATCTCGCTCGGCAGTCTGACTGTCGAGCGGGGTGGTCGGCCGGCTCCAGCGAGCCCGGCTCCGCAGTGGGCCCCAACTAATTTTTTTATTGAAAATTTCATAAGAAAAATTATTTTTTTATAATATTTATTTTATTATTAATTTTGTTCTTTTTAAGCTTATTTTTATAATATAATTATCAATATTTAAATATTTAAGAAATATAATTATAACATTACAATAAATTCACATATGTAATGTCGATATTGAACATAATAACTGAATAAATATCGCGCAATTGGGATATTGTAATATTACAAAAAATTCACACATCTAATATAAAAACCACGAAAAAATTGTTGGAGTTGGCGAATACTTCGGGGAATCTTGTTTCTCACATCGGGTACGCCCACGTGAGCTTAGGGAACTTGGGTAATCTCGTGTGTCGTCCATTTTTCTTTGATTTCTGTGTGATCATTCTGATTCGATGTGCGATAAATCCCTTCAAAAATGACCCTTAAGAGGTCCCTTTCTAATTTGTCCACTAACTCTATCTACCTTTCTAATTTCTCTACTAACTCCATCTTCCTTTCTCCAACTTCAATCTGAAGAAGAACAATCTGCCTGATCCAGACCAAGAAAGACGGCAGATCGAGAAAGAAGGCAGCACTATGTGAAACGTGGTATCCTGGTATGCCCAGTACCCACACAGGCTGTTGCAATGAGGGGTGTTCTTGTAGTAGATGCTAGATTTTCCAATTTTAGTAGATGCTAGATTTTCCAATTTGTCAACTGAAATGCCAGCACGCTTAGCTACTTGTTCTTTGCTTGGATGAAGATGGATGTCCCTATTGAATGTAAGATCTCTTTGCTTCCATCACTTTGCCCCGCTGCCCGGTGAGCGGGCGGGGGTCGGGGGCAGCGCCCCCGAAACCTCAACGGGTTTGGGCTTTTATTTAAGCTGGCCCGTATGGTATGGAATTAAGGGATTTCATATATGTTTAGGTTTTGGGCCCGTTTGGGGCATATATATATATTTTCTGGTTTTTTTATCATTGTAACGAGTTGAGTCGCTGTAAACCGAAACTATAGTGAATCTCTTTGCAGGACGTAGCCCTATTCTGGGGTGAACCTGGGTAATCTCGTGTGTCGTCCATTTTTCTTTGATTTCTGTGTGATCATTCTGATTCGATGTGCGATAAATCCCTTCAAAAATGACCCTTAAGAGGTCCCTTTCTAATTTGTCCACTAACTCTATCCACCTTTCTAATTTCTCCACTAACTCCATCTTCTTTTCTCCAACTTCAATCTGAAGAAGAACAATCTGTCTGATCCAGAATAAGAAAGACGGCAGATCGAGAAAGAAGGCAGCACTACATGAAACGTGGTATCCTGATATGCCTAGTGCCCACACAGGCTGTTGCAGCGAGGGGTGTTCTTGTAGTAGATGCTAGATTTTCCAATTTTAGTAGATGCTAGATTTTCCAATTTGTCAACTGAAATGCCAGCACGCTTAGCTACTTGTTCTTTGCTTGGATGAAGATGGATGTCCCTCTTGAATGTAAGATCTCTTTGCTTCCATCACTTTGCCCCGCTGCCCGGTGAGCGGGCGGGGGTTTGGGGGCAACGCCCCCGAAACCTCAACGGGTTTGGGCTTTTATTTCAGATGGCCCGTATGGTATGGAATTAAGGGGTTTCATATAGGTTTAGGTTTTGGGCCCGTTTGGGGCATATATATATATTTTCTAGTATTTTTATCATTGTAACGAGTTGAGTCGCTGTAAACCGAAACTATAGTGAATCTCTTTGCAGGACGTAGCACTATTCTGGGGTGAACCTGGGTAATCTCGTGTGTCGTCCATTTTTCTTTGATTTCTTTGTGATCATTCTGATTCGATGTGCGAAAAACCCCTTCAAAAATGACCCTTAAGAGGTCCCTTTCTAATTTGTCCACTAACTCTATCTACCTTTCTAATTTCTCCACTAACTCCATCTTCCTTTCTCCAACTTCAATCTGAAGAAGAACAATCTGCCTGATCCAGACCAAGAAAGACGGCAAATCGAGAAAGAAGGCAGCACTACGTGAAATCGAGAAAGAAGGCAGCACTATGTGAAACGTGGTATCCTGGTATGCCCAGTGCCCACACAGGCTGTTGCAGCGAGGGGTGTTCTTGTAGTAGATGCTAGATTTTCCAATTTTAGTAGATGCTAGATTTTCCAATTTGTCAACTGAAATGCCAGCACGCTTAGCTACTTGTTCTTTGCTTGGATGAAGATGGATGTCCCTCTTGAATGTAAGATCTCTTTGCTTCCATCACTTTGCCCTGCTGCCCGGTGAGCGGGCGGGGGTTCGGGGGCAGCGCCCCCGAAACCTCAACGGGTTTGGGCTTTTATTTAAGCTGGCCCGTATGGTATGGAATTAAGGGATTTCATATAGGTTTAGGTTTTGGGCCCGTTTGGGGTATATATATATATTTTCTAGTTTTTTTATCATTGTAACGAGTTGAGTCGCTGTAAACCGAAACTATAGTGAATCTCTTTGCAGGACGTAGCCCTATTCTGGGGTGAACCTGGGTAATCTCGTGTGTCGTCCATTTTTCTTTGATTTCTGTGTGATCATTCTGATTCGATGTGCGATAAATCCCTTCAAAAATGACCCTTAAGAGGACCCTTTCTAATTTGTCCACTAACTCTATCCACCTTTCTAATTTCTCCACTAACTCCATCTTCCTTTCTCCAACTTCAATCTGAAGAAGAACAATCTGTCTGATCCAGAATAAGAAAGACGGCAGATCGAGAAAGAAGGCAGCACTATGTGAAACGTGGTATCCTGATATGCCCAGCGCCCACACAGGCTGTTGCAGCGAGGGGTGTTCTCGTAGTAGATGCTTGATTTTCCAATTTTAGTAGATGCCAAATTTTCCAATTTGTCAACTGAAATGCCAGCACGCTTAGCTACTTGTTCTTTGCTTGGATGAAGATGGATGTCCCTCTTGAATGTAAGATCTCTTTGCTTCCATCACTTTGCCCCGCTGCCCAGTGAGCGGGCGGGGGTTCGGGGGCAGCGCCCCCGAAACCTCAACGGGTTTGGGCTTTTATTTAAGATGGCCCGTATTGTATGGAATTAAGGGGTTTCATATAGGTTTAGGTTTGGGGCCCGTTTGGGGCATATATATATATTTTCTAGTTTTTTTATCTTTGTAACGAGTTGAGTCGCTTTAAACCGAAACTATAGTGAATCTCTTTGCAGGACGTAGCACTATTCTGGGGTGAACTTGGGTAATCTCGTGTGTCGTCCATTTTTCTTTGATTTCTTTGTGATAATTCTGATTCGATGTGCGAAAAATCCCTTAAAAAATGACCCTTAAGAGGTCCCTTTCTAATTTGTCCACTAACTCTATCTACCTTTCTAATTTCTCCACTAACTCCATCTTCCTTTCTCCAACTTCAATCTGAAGAAGAACAATCTGCCTGATCCAGACCAAGAAAGACGACAGATCGAGAAAGAAGGCTGCACTATGTGAAACGTGGTATCCTGGTATGCCCAGTGCCCACACAGGCTGTTGCAGCGAGGGGTGTTCTTGTAGTAGATGCTAGATTTTCCAATTTTAGTAGATGCTAGATTTTCCAATTTGTCAACTGAAATGCCAGCACGCTTAGCTACTTGTTCTTTGCTTGGATGAAGATGGATGTCCCTCTTGAATGTAAGATCTCTTTGCTTCCATCACTTTGCCCCGCTGCCCGGTTAGCGGATGGGGGTTCGGGGGCAGCGCCCCCGAAACCTCAACGGGTTTGGGCTTTTATTTAAGATGGCCCGTATGGTATGGAATTAAGGGGTTTCATATAGGTTTAGGTTTTGGGCCCGTTTGGGGCATATATATATATTTTCTAGGTTTTTGATCATTGTAACGTATTGAGTCGCTGTAAACCGAAACTATAGTGAAACTCTTTGCAGGACGTAGCCCTATTCTGCGGTGAACCTGGGTAATCTCGTGTGTCGTCCATTTTTCTTTGATTTCTGTGTGATCATTCTCATTCGATGTGCGATAAATCCCTTCAAAAATGACCCTTAAGAGGTCCCTTTCTAATTTGTCCACTAACTCTATCTACCTTTCTAATTTCTCCTCTAACTCCATCTTCCTTTCTCCAACTTCAATCTGAAGAAGAACAATCTACCTGATCCAGACCAAGAAAGACGGCAGATCGAGAAAGAAGGCAGCACTATGTGAAACGTGGTATCCTGATATGCCCAGTGCCCACACAGGCTGTTGCAGCGAGGGGTGTTCTTGTAGTAGATGCTAGATTTTTCAATTTGTCAACTGAAAGCACGCTTAGCTACTTGTTCTTTGCTTGGATGAAGATGGATGTCCCTCTTGAATGTAAGATCTCTTTGCTTCCATCACTTTGCCCCGCTGCCCGGTGAGCGGGCGGGGGTTCGGGGGCAGCGCCCCCGAAACCTCAACGGGTTTGGGCTTTTATTTAAGCTGGCCCGTATGGTATGGAATTAAGGGGTTTCATATAGGTTTAGGTTTTGGGCCCGTTTGGGGCATATATATATTTTCTAGTTTTTTTATCATTTTAACGAGTTGAGTCGCTGTAAACCGAAATTAAAGTGAATCTCTTTGCAGGACGTAGTCCTATTCTGGGGTGAACCTGGGTAATCTCGTGTGTCGTCCATTTTTCTTTGATTTCTGCGTGATCATTCTGATTCGATGTGCGATAAATCCCTTCAAAAATGACCCTTAAGAGGTCCCTTTCTAATTTGTCCACTAACTCTATCTACCTTTCTAATTTCTCCACTAACTCCATCTTCCTTTCTCCAACTTCAATCTGAAGAAGAACAATCTGCCTGATCCAGACCAAGAAAGACGGCAGATCGAGAAAGAAGGCAGCACTACGTGAAATCGAGAAAGAAGGCAGCACAATGTGAAACGTGGTATCCTGGTATGCCCAGTGCCCACACAAGCTGTTGCAGCGAGGGGTGTTCTCGTAGTAGATGCTAGATTTTCCAATTTTAGTTGATGCTAGATTTTCCAATTTGTCAACTGAAATGCCAGCACGCTTAGCTACTTTTTCTTTGCTTGGATGAAGATGGATGTCCCTCTTGAATGTAAGATCTCTTTGCTTCCATCACTTTGCCCCGCTGCCCGGTGAGCGGACGGGGGTTCGGGGGCAGCACCCCCGAAACCTCAACGGGTTTGGGCTTTTATTTAAGCTGGCCCGTATGGTATGGAATTAAGGGGTTTCGTATAGGTTTAGGTTTTGGGCTCGTTTGAGGCATATATATATATATATATATATATATATATATATATATATATATATATATATATATATATATATATATATATATATATATATATATATATTCTAGTTTTTTGATCATTGTAACGAGTTGAGTCGCTGTAAACCGAAACTATAGTGAATCTCTTTGCAGGACGTAGCCCTATTCTGGGGTTAACCTGGGTAATCTCGTGTGTCGTCCATTTTTCTTTGATTTCTGTGTGATCATTCTGATTCGATGTGCGATAAATCCCTTCAAAAATGACCCTTAAGAGGTCCCTTTCTAATTTGTCCACTAACTCTATCTACCTTTCTAATTTCTCCACTAACTCCATCTTCCTTTCTCCAACTTCAATCTGAAGAAGAACAATCTGCCTGATCCAGACCAAGAAAGACGGCAGATCGAGAAAGAAGGCAGCACTATGTGAAACGTGGTATCCTGGTATGCCCAGTGCCCACACAGGCTGTTGCAGCGAGGGGTGTTCTTGTAGTAGATGCTAGATTTTCCAATTTTAGTAAATGCTAGATTTTCCAATTTGTCAACTGAAATGCCAGCACGCTTAGCTACTTGTTCTTTGCTTGGATGAAGATGGATGTCCCTCTTGAATGTAAGATCTCTTTGCTTCCATCACTTTGCCCCGCTGCCCAGTGAGCGGGCGGGGGTTCGGGGGCAGCGCCCCCGAAACCTCAACGGGTTTGGGCTTTTATTTAAGATAGCCCGTATGGTATGGAATTAAGGGGTTTCATATAGGTTTAGGTTTTGGGCCCGTTTGGGGCATATATATATATATATTTTCTAGTTTTTTGATCATTGTAACGAGTTGAGTCGCTGTAAACCGATACTATAGTGAATCTCTTTGCAGGACGTAGCCCTATTCTGAGGTGAACCTGGGTAATCTCGTGTGTCGTCCATTTTTCTTTGATTTCTTTGTGACCATTCTGATTCGATGTGCGATAAATCCCTTCAAAAATGACCCTTAAGAGGTCCCTTTCTAATTTGTCCACTAACTCTATCTACCTTTCTAATTTCTCCACTAACTCCATCTTCCTTTCTCCAACTTCAATCTGAAGAAGAACAATCTGCCTGATCCAGACCAAGAAAGACGGCAGATCGAGAAAGAAGGCAGCACTATGTGAAACGTGGTATCCTGGTATGCCCAGTGCCCACACAGGCTGTTGCAGCGAGGGGTGTTCTCGTAGTAGATGCTAGATTTTCCAATTTTAGTAGATGCTAGATTTTCCAATTTGTCTACTGAAATGCCAGCACGCTTAGCTACTTGTTCTTTGCTTGGATGAAGATGGATGTCCCTCTTGAATGTAAGATCTCTTTGCTTCCATCACTTTGCCCCGCTGCCCGGTGAGCGGGCGGGGGTTCGGGGGCAGCGCCCCCGAAACCTCAACGGGTTTGGGCTTTTATTTAAGATGGCCCGTATGGTATGGAATTAAGAGGTTTCATATAGGTTTAGGTTTTGGGCCCGTTTGGGGCATATATATATATATATATTCTAGTTTTTTGATCATTGTAACGAGTTGAGTCGCTGTAAACCGAAACTATAGTGAATCTCTTTGCAGGACGTAGCCCTATTCTGGGGTGAACCTGGGTAATCTCGTGTGTCGTCCATTTTTCTTTGATTTCTTTGTGATCATTCTGATTCGATGTGCGATAAATCCCTTCAAAAATGACCCTTAAGAGGTCCCTTTCTAATTTGTCCACTAACTCTATCTACCTTTCTAATTTCTCCACTAACTTCATCTTCCTTTCTCCAACTTCAATCTGAAGAAGAACAATCTGCCTGATCCAGACCAAGAAAGACGGCAGATCGAGAAAGAGGGCAGCACTCTGTGAAACGTGGTATCCTGATATGCCCAGTGCCCACACAGGCTGTTGCAGCGAGGGGTGTTCTTGTAGTAGATGCTAGATTTTCCAATTTTAGTAGATGCTAGATTTTCCAATTTGTCAACTGAAATGCCAGCACGCTTAGCTACTTGTTCTTTGCTTGGATGAAGATGGATGTCCCTATTGAATGTAATATCTCTTTGCTTCCATCACTTTGCCCCGCTGCCCGGTGAGCGGGCAGGGGTCGGGGGCAGCGCCCCCGAAACCTCAACGGGTTTGGGCTTTTATTTAAGCTGGCCCGTATGGTATGGAATTAAGGGGTTTCGTATAGGTTTAGGTTTTGGGCCCGTTTGGGGCATATATATATTTTCTAGTTTTTTTATCATTGTAACGAGTTGAGTCGGTGTAAACCGAAAATATAGTGAATCTCTTTGCAGGACGTAGCCCTATTCTGGGGTGAACCTGGGTAATCTCGTGTGTCGTCCATTTTTCTTTGATTTCTGTGTGATCATTCTCATTCGATGTGCGATAAATCCCTTCAAAAATGACCCTTAAGAGGTCCCTTTCTAATTTGTCCACTAACTCTATCTACCTTTCTAATTTCTCCACTAACTCCATCTTCCTTTCTCTATTTCCCTTTCTAATTTCCCACTTTCTCTATCTTCCTTTTTGTAATGTTATAGTATCGTTCAAGAAACATATTTATTAAGTTCATTTTTTCGTGGTTTTTATATTAGATGTGTGAATTTTTTGTAAAATTACAATATCCCAATTGCGCGATATTTATTCAGTTATTATGTTCGATATCGACATTACATATGTGAATTTATTGTAATGTTATAATTATATTTCTTAAATAATTAAATAGTGATAATTATATTATAAAAATAAGCTTAAAAAGAACAAAATTATAAATAAAATAAATATTATAAAAAAATGATTTTTCTTATGAAATTTTCAATAAAAAAATATTAGTTGGGGCCCACTGCCGAGCCGGGGCCGCCGGAGTCGGCCGACCACCCCGCTCGGCAGTCTGAATGCCGAGCGGACTGCTGGGCCTAGCTCCGGCGGCCCGCTCGGCAGTTAGACTGCCGAGCCAGCTGTTGGGCGGCTATGGCCGTCGAGGTCTCCGACGCCTCGACGAGGGCCGATGACCCCGCCTACCTCAGGCGAGGGCCGATCTACCCTGGTCCTGGCCGATGGCTACGACCCTCAGCCGGATCTAGGATAGGGTCGCGGCCCTCCCTCGGCTCAAGCGAGGGCCAGCAGGCCCTCGCCTGTGGTCGACGGGGTCACCGGCCCTCGCCGAGGCGTTGGAGACCTCGACGGCCATAGCCGCCACCCCACCGATGGTGGGGGTGGAGGGCGGCCACATACGGGAGGACTAACCTCCCGCTTGTGTTTTTTTTTTTTTCAAAATCTCTTAAAAAACTAGAAAAAGGAAAAATAAAATAAATAGTAAATGACCAAAATGCCCATAACTAAAGTGACTCAAGCCCTTTTTTTAGACTAATATAGTCACTTCAGGCCATTATTTGAAATAAACTCCACTTTATGACCTTATTTGAGAGAATGATAGCACTTAGAGCCCTTTTTTGAAATTTTTTTATCACTTCAGTGCCAAATCGAAGAAGAAACCATTACTTTAGTGCCAATGACGAGAAATTCTGGCCAAAATATATATTATTGACACTTGATTTTTAATCATTTTTTATTTTAGAAAATTAATTAAAAATCAAGAAAAATTCTTAAAAATAAAAAATTAACTTTGGAACCCTTAGCCAAGCACAAGGAACTAATTTTGAACAAAAAAAAATATTTTTCCAAATTTTTCAATATTTTTGGAATTTCTTTTTATTTAAAAATATCCGAAAATTGAGAAAAATAGCATTTGAGACCGGAAAAATACATAAGAATAGTTACTAGTTTTATTTTAATTCCAAATTTCATTTTTTTCCTCGAAAAATTGATTTGGGTCATAGTTTTTCTAAATCATGAAATTTCATGCCTTAATCGAGGAAAAAAAAAACCAAGTTGATCCCTTTTTAGTCATTTTCGTACTTCGAGTCGGTTATGACATTTGATTTAGGGATTCTTTAATTTCACTATGGTCGAACCATTTTCGCACTTTGGACATATTCGAAATTTGACCTAATTCTAGGACATTTTTGGACCATTTGAGATTTTAAGCCGTTAGATCGATCCTACGGCCGTGATTGAAAAAAAAAATTGGGGGTGAATGAAAACAACGACAAAAGACAAATAAATACGAAGCAGATGTGGCAATAATTAAGCTTTGATTGTGGTAACTTTTATATGGTAATTACATTCCATAAATTTACTAACTGGGCATACCTATAGTAACTTACAATCAGGATAGTTATTTGCCATAAACGGATTATGTTCTAATTTCAAGATGTTATCAAACACAATAATTTGAAGATAAATCACGTTCTTCTATTTTTTTCTTCGAAAAGACGGGTACTTACATTCACTTAATAAAGTTTGAAAAATAACGAGACGTAGCATCGAAATATAGCACCGTCTGACAATCAATTGGGTAGAAGGTAGCCTAATCTATGTGCTTTAGCTAGCCAATCCGCACAAGCGTTTGGTTCGCGAGGAGAGAATAAAATTCGGACGTCCTTGAACTGGCCCAACAACATTTTACAATCAGCAATAATATTTGAGATGGGCCATGGGCTGGAGGATGGATGAGCTTGGCCTGATCAGACATGTCCAGGTGTGTATCACTTGAAGTCTTCAACGAGTTAGGCTTCAGATCTAAAATCAATTGCAGACCGTGCTTCAGCGTTAGGGTTTCCGCCGAATTGACTCCGCTAAGCCGTCGATCATTATTTGCTCTCCACCCACGGCGCATCGACGTGAATTTTCCAGAATCCTCGGCTCGGCGTCGACCCCCTTCCAGGTAAGTTGGAAACTTTTTCCTCCGAGCAAAGTTCAGATTTTGCTTGCCAAGATGATGACTCGACGTATCTGTTCATTAAGGGCAAAGGCTCTCACTCTCGTCAGTCCGTCATTCCTCGGCTCGACGGCGATTATGCTTTTCCGTTCCATTATGACCTCGCGCAATACCGGTAAGAATTCGTTACTTTTCCTCTCTTTTGGTTCTACTCTTTCATTTCAGCCCTGAAATGTCGATGCTGCGAAATCCTAGATTGCCTCTATGAATTTTTTGCACGTAGACTATTCCGTATCGATCCTTCCTCTCTTTGTCTCCATACTATATGTGTTCGGTTTCAAACATCTCATTGCATTGCTATTTCATTTCAACCGCGCATGGACCATTCACCTTCTGCGCCGCGTCACAACATAAGGAGTTCTTTCGGTAGCTCGACCAGATCATCCTCCTGAATCAACTGAATCAAATCAACTCGTAAGATCATTCTCCTTAATCAAATCGCAACACCTTGTGAAATGACTTGTTTCGTTTGATCCATACTCAAGTGGATTTACGCATCCCAGCATTAAAGCTTGCTCCTGCGATATGGCGACGGGAATAGTGATGGAATATGCATCAACATCTCCTCATCTCTTGTAAGAGGTGTATCGAGGTGGCAACTCTAGCCAATTCTGATCCTTGTTATTACCGCCCTTCTTGATAGCTTTTTATTCTCTATTTCTTCCAATTTCACTAATGGTAGCTAATGACTTAACTCAATTGTGTCGCCTTTTTCCAGAGCTACAACTTCAATCTGAAGAAGAACAATCTGCCTGATCCAGACCAAGAAAGACGGCAGATCGAGAAAGAAGGCAGCACTATGTGAAAGGTGGTATCCTGATATGCTCAGTGCCCACGAGGGGTGTTCTTGTAGTAGATGCTAGATTTTCCAATTTTAGTAGATGCTAGATTTTCCAATTTGTCAACTGAAAGCACGCTTAGCTACTTGTTCTTTGCTTGGAGATGTCCCTCTTGAATGTAAGATCTCTTTGCTTCTATCACCTTGCCAAGGAGGGAACTCTACGTCGAATTTAATCCACTGCATTTGTTGAATTCTCCAGAGGATCGATGCGCAAGCGTCTGAGACTCAACACGACGATACAGTCCAGGGTATACAGGGTGAGCACTAAACCAGTTTTCTGTCCTTTCTAAACTTTTTGATGTTACCATCTGGGGAAGCATGGATTTCGGTACTTCTTAATCTGCATGCATATGGAAGATCACGACGTGATGGTCTTAGTCTCTTTAATGTCCTATATGATCTATTCCACAATGTCAGAAGTCATTGTCAAAGATGGTTTTTCCACCTTTTTGAAATTATGACACTTTTCAATTTCAGAAGAGCATGGTCCTAATATGGGGAAAGAGAAGGAAGTGGTTCAAAGCATGGATGATAACAATGTGGCTAGCTCCTCCAGAAATGATTTGGAAAATGAATTCTTCTGACTTCCAGTGAACCGGTATGAATTCCTTACTTTTGCTCTCTTTGGTTCTCTACTCTTTCATTTCAGCCCCTAAGTAGACATATGAATATCGCATGTGCCTCTTTTGAGTGTTAGCGCTTTTTTCGCATGTAGACTATTGGTATCGATCCTTCCTCTCCATCGTTTGTCTCTATACTATGTGTGTTGGGTTTCAATCTTTTCATTGCATTACTATTTCATTTTAACCGCGCATGGATCACTCACCTTCTGCCACAACATAAGGTGTTTTTTTGGTAGCTCGACCAACAGAAGATCATCCTCCTGAATCACCATCTTGCGACACCTTGTGAATTGACTTGTTTCTTTTTCCTTATTGCGTGGTCCATCAGAAGTGGATTTACGCATCCCAACATAGAACCAAGCTTCTTTCAGTATCAGAATCAGCTGCCCCTGCGATATGGCAACGTGAATGGTGATGGGTATATGCATAACAGTTAACACTATATCTGAACATTAACTTGGAAAGGTTGGCTATAGACGACCTAGTCATTTTTTTTAGAACCAAGTATCCAAACGTGATGAGAATTATGCTACATTCTAGAAATAGGATATATACATTTGATTTGTTATTTTTATTTTGAAATTTTTGATTTTATAAGTTAATTTTCTATGTTTGCTCTTATTTAGGATAATGGTTAACAATATCAAAAGGGATATTATCCTTTTTATTGCTCCACGGTTGCTGCGGTGGGCCTATATCATCTAAATGGGATGAGAAAGATACTAGAGGAGCAGGAGGAGGGTGGTGAACGAGCAGTGAAGCAAAATGACCAGGAAAGCCCTGATGTTTCGGTTTTCAGGGGCCTTATGCTATATTTTGCTGCTACATGTTGAAATAGTCCAGGAAGAAAGTTGAAATGTAGTGGATACTGAATGTTTAGCATGTACATGGTAGTCTTGAGAAACAGCTCACCACTCCTATTAATGTGTCATCGGTGACCGAGGATCAGGATGGAAAGTGAGTAAGCTACTTGACCACTCCTATTAATGTGTCATCGGTGACCGAGGATCAGGATGGAAAGTGAGTAAGCTACTTGTCTTTTTGGTTGTTTTCGAAGGGTCCTTCTACAGTCACATTGAAAGTCTAGAAACTTTTTCAGTGACTTTATCAATCCTCGTGTGTCTATGGTGGATAGATGTTTTATTATGGTTTGACATTCTCTTCTGATACTGCTGGTCTGAAAATGTTGTGTTGCAAAGTTTTAACAGCCCAGCGCTTCAAAATAGCTGAAGATTGTGTCGGCTCTATTACTCCATGGAAAGGAGAAGCCACGGCACTGCTTTGGCTACATCCTTTGAGAAGTTAGTTTGCATATTGTAGAATTGTATCCATTAAGTTTGTGAAAATGTGAAAATGTGAAGACCATAGTTTCCTGTGAAAAATTTTCTGTGAAAACAAAAGTGCAAAGCTAAAATAGGACCAAATGCACCCTAATTTGATAATTCTTATCATAGCATTGGTCATATTGAAGCTAGATCATGCATCTCAGCAAAAAATTGGCGTGGCTCAGCAGTTGGTTTGAGTGCAATATGGCTCAGCAGTTGGTTTGAGTGCAATACGTGAAGAAGGTGTGTGATGCGAAGAGGATTCAAATGTTATTCGCTTCTCCTTTGCACCTGCTGCATCCTTGCTTCCGATTGTGTTCCTTGAGAGTTGCTATAGATCTCTATGATACAGAGCAAGTATTTTAAATTGCTAAAACTGTCAAGATTGCGAGTTGGCTCGCATGCAATTGGTGGTGGCTGTTTCTGCCCAAAACCAACTAAACAAGTCCATGAGGCATTAGTGAAACGGTGTATTGGACTGATGCCTAATTAAATAAATCTTAAATGTCAGTGCTTCTGGTTGGGGAAGCACTCAGGGCACAGGAAGGACATGTTATCAATCTCCGCCAATCCCACCTTATTCACCTGCCCCGTTAATATTTCCTCGACCATCGGTGCCTCCACATTGCAAGCCAGCTCAGGATCAGCATGGAAATTATCATCCTGCACTGGCTTCGACTCCACGTGGTAGCTTAGCTTCCCGGGATGGGTACCTCCGCCTGCGAATCCTGGAACGAGGGTCAGGCCAAACCATCAGCAGCAACAACAGGCAATTTGCAAGACTTCAACCATGCGATCACCTCAAGATCCGGCGGGACCTAAACGCTGATCACCAGTTGTTTTTCTGCATTTATTGGGAGGGGATTTTTCCCTAGAATTTCAAAAAAGGAGGAACATTAGGATCGTGGCAGTAACAATTGGCAAGACATGTTATGTGCTTCCCTACCTATTTTTACACACTCTGCTCCCTCCTTTGATTGGAAAAAACGTATAGCTACTTACTTTGTCCATTTGTCCATACTCTTCTGTTTTTCGGAGACAGAATCCAACTGTACATATACTTGACTGGCTCAATATTGCCTTTTGTTTCTTAATTGGTGTTAGGACAGATTCTGTGCAAAGATTTTCTTCTGCAAGTAAAGGGTTTTGATATCGCGTAATGATAATAATTCTAGTTGCAGGATGTTGGTTCTACTCTATATATTTACCCAAGCTCTAGAGACCTTTCCCTATGCTTCGAGAAATAATCGCCACAGTTGCACCGCCCTATTCTGCCTTGGATGAACTTCAAAATGTTTCAGCAAGTTACGGAGAGCTTAATTTATAGCTTCCTGGAACATGCTTGTCGCTCTAGGAAGGAAGGCAATTGACGTGAAGTTAAAGTCAATTGAGAGTGAAAGTGAAACGAGTACATTTTGATGTTCAGCAATCGCCTCACTAGAGAGTTTGGTTCCGACGGTATAACTTGCTAGTGTCTGTAGGGGGCAGTGATTGAAGGAGGCATGTTGGTGCTTTGATCGCCTTAGGCGCTGATACTGATCACGGCGGTATCGTTTGTGAATCGATAACCTACCATTGTAGCAAAAACATAAAAATTCAATGTGTGTGTTTACCGGTTCGAGTGGGCGATTTCAATCTAGAACCGAAAATTGGACAGATACTCACTGGTTCCAATTTATCGAAATCGGGACCGGACTGATTCCCATGAACCATCAGGAACCGGCTGCGGACTGATTCCCATGAACCATCAGGAACCGGCTGGTTCGAGCCGATTTTGGACGGTTCTTGATTTTTTTGCACATCCCTTTTTTCTTTTTCTTTTTTGGGATTGCACACCCCCATTCTATATAGTGAACAAAACCCCAAAATTGAAGGCCCTTTGTGTATTCAAGTTCCACTATTATTTCGATTCTGAGATGAACTTTGACATGTATAGATAATTAGTAGCTAAAGACTAAATGTAAACCGTATCTTTGGGGTTTTTTCTCCTCTCCGTGCGAAAACAGAGTCCAGTCTTTCAGCGAAGGCCCAAGGGTATAAGTTACTCGCATCCGAACCAGCCAATTTCTCTCTCATCATTTTAATTTGCAGAACTAGAGAGAGTGAGAGTAGTCTGCGGGTCTTCTTGATCGACTCTTGCGAACAGAGAGAGAAAAAGCAATGGGGACGAAGAAAAGGAGCAGAGGAAAGGTACCAATGGAGGCAAAGGAGAAAGTCGAGCGTATGATGTCGATGCGGATGTTTTCCCATCGCCCCGAGCAAGAGATTTACCAAGCACTCGAGGAATGCGATATGGACTTCATCGACGCCATGCTGAGACTCTCTAATCTAGGTTTTTACGCGAACTTCGGATATTCTCTGTTTCTGTTGCCGGAGAGTAGTCTCTTGTTCTTCTTGATCTGACTCTCTCTTGTGAACAGAGAGAAAGAAAAACGGGGAAGCAGAAGAAGGAGGAGAGAGAGAAGGTAGAGGTACCAATGGAGCCGAAGGAGCAAGTCGAGCATGTCCTGATCGCCCCGTGCAATCAAAGAAGCAGTCAACGAATGTGGAATGGACTCCCTCACCGTCATTCGTAAACCTCCTTGAGAAAGGTTTTCATGTGCTTCCGTTATACTCTGTTTTTGTTTCTATTTGACTCTTGATCAGAGCCCTTGCTATGAAGCAAGAAACACCCATTATTTCTTTTTGATTCAGTGTGACGTGAACCATTCGAATCAGTGAAGTCGATTTAGTTTCTCCTTTTTCCATTTATTTTCCGTTTAGATGGAATTATCAGATTCAGGTCTTCTTGCTCTCTTGAACAGAGAAAGGGAAAAACAGAGCAGGGCTACCGGCAGAGTGGGAGGAGCAAATCGAGCGTGTAAACGAGATTCTCAAGCAATGCAAAGGGGACCCCAACCTCGCCGCTAAGAGACTCCTTGCAAATTGGCTAGGTTTTACACACTTGCACTTTGTCTACCCTATATTCTTGTTTCTTGATTAATCTTGAGAGGCGTTGCCATCCTTTGAACCGGTAAAGTTTATCAAGTGTGTCCCTTTTTAAACTAGCTGAATGAAAATGATCAAATGAGCTGAACTCATGCCATACATTATCAGCAATGTTCTTGTCTGTTGAAAGTAAGACGACTTTGGCGCGTTAGATCATGTTCTTGAAGCCATATAAGTGGCAGATATATGGATGTTCTGCTTTCGATTACGATGCTAGCCGATATAATAATAGTTAATCATGCCGTGAATGTCTTTTCACAGAATTAGATGGGCAGTCTTAGTTTTCCACAATCATTCTCTATTTCTTTTATGAGCTAGTGTACCAGATGATGGCATGTAGCTAGGTCACGATTTACTAGCGTCCACGCGTATGCCTTGAGTCACCCTTGCCCTTTTCTTTTGGAACTGATGATTTGCTTTGATTTGAATCTTTGTTGAAGAATTTGAAGAAGTGAAGAGCAAAAGGGAAAAGGAGAAAGCGGTAATGTTTACAAAGCATTCACAGGATATTCAATTATGCTTATCCGTAATGTTTATGCCTTCATACTTAATTCTAGCACAAAAACAGTTTTCTGCGTATAAGTTGACGGACTTATGCAGATTAATTTGAATTTATCCTAGTTTGTAGAAGTTGCAAGTAGTAGCCAGAAATTTCTTCCCTTGAAACTACATATTGATGTCATACTGGACATGGCACGAATTGGAAAAAAGAACGGTTGTACCTCAACATGGCCTTTTATGTTTTATGAGAATCCATTCTCTCCTCTTCCCCTTCTCTTCACTGTCTGGACATCATCGAATTCTTCAGAGTATCAATGCGCAAGAGTCTAAGTCTCAACATGAAGTCAGCAGCAGCGTCGTAAAACAAGGAGGAAGTCGTGATGATGATGTTGGAAGAACAGATACAACTCATGATGATACAGTCCAGGGTGCTCAGGGTGAGCATACAGCATTTTGTTGATATGGAAGGCTAAACCAGTTTTCTGTTATTCAAACTTTTCAAATCTTGTATCTTATAGTATATTCTGGCGGATCCTTTTGGCCAGAGTTTCTGGCATCTTAATAAGAAATCAACTGGTTGTGGCGGATTTTATTCTCTTGCATCTTCTGTGTCTGCTATCTGAATTAATGCTGACAGAGTTAAATTGCTTTTTGGGGACGAGGCATGCGGATATCAGATATCTTTTTTGTGTTCTTAGTGAGTCCTTTAAAGAGTTCTCATTGTCTAGACAGGCGAATTTGGGACAATGGAGGTAAAATATTCATACATTAGCATGCTACGGCTCAGGTTGTAATCTTGATTTCTAGATTCTGTTTAGTATTGTCATTAAACTATCAGCAGTCCGCTTGTGAAGCACTTGTGGTGACTTCAATTGTAAGATGTTCTGGCCAAAATATAAATGAATAAATATATTGTATGATTTTATGTGACTATCGGGGAAGCATGGATGTCTGTATTTCTTACTCTGCATATGGAAGATCACGATCAGATGATTTTAGTCTACTTTATGTCTTTTTACCAAATGATCTATGTCACAATGTTAGAGTTCACTGCCACAGCTGGGGTTTCAACTTTACAAATTACAGCACTTTTCAATTTCAGAAGCAGATACCAATGCAAGATCACAGTTGGATAATGTTTCATCACCTCTGTCTGCTGCTGTGTCATCAGTTGCTTCTCAACCGCACCATCTAAAGATAGGGAAAGGGAAAAGGAAGAAAGTTGCTCGAAGCACAAATGGTAACACTGCAGTTGTATCAAGAAGCCATGTCCCGCCTTTGCATGCCGTGGGTCCGCTGGGAATCCATGACTCCACATACGGTCCTATTCAGTGTCCAGAGAGAATGTCAGAGGTATGCTAGTTTTTTAGCTCATGGTTTTTTTTTTCTTCTCTTTAATGGAAAGCATGATGCTGGCCTTTTCCCTCACCTGATTTCTCCATGAAGAAATTTTAATACCTCAGGATTGTGCCTCAGTGGTATGAAATGATGGGGCTAGAAGCTTTGTGATGTGCTTCAGCAAGTAATAAGATGGTGTCATATGAATTTTTTACTTGTGTTTTAAGAAAGGTTAAGGTGGCGTGCTACAAATTTTTTTATAATTAAAACCAGAAAAAGCAGATTTGTAAAAGTCTGGAGCCTCGGTTACTAAAATGCTGCAAAGCTTTTAAAAGCAGTGCTTTCTTTGATCAGAATGCACCACCTTTTACACCAAGTGCTTCCATCCATCAATTATCCCAGACCCTGCTTCCAGGCAATAATTTGTCGACCGGTCATGGATTTGCACATCCCTACGTAGAACCAAGCTACTATCAGCCTCAGCTGCCCCTGCAACATGGTTACATGAATAGCGATGAATATATGCATCAAAATCTCGGATATGATATGACATCTCCTCAAGAAGAGGTGTATCGAGGTGGCAGCTCATCTTGGGCCAATGCCGATCCTTCTGGTTGGGGAAGCTTTCCAGGCAAAGGAAGTACCCCTCAGTCTCACCAATTTCTGCCTAATTCACCTGCCCTCTCTGATAGTTCCAGGACCCATCTCAACTCTGCATTGCATGTTGAGGCTCAGCGCCAGCATAGAAATGATTATTGTCCTACTGGAATGGTAAAAGTTAATTTGGCGCCCGCTTGATAGCTTTTTAATTCTCTACTTCCAATCTCTGACTGACAGTCTTGTAATGCAAAGATGCTAGCTAATCAGTTCTCTCCACTGTATCTCCTTTTTCAGTGCTATAACTTCGCTGCGCGGAACAATCAGCTTGATCCAGGAGCAGTGTCTGCACTCCCCGAACAACAACAGGGTGGCTTCCCCGGATGGGTGCCTCTACCTTCTGATGGTAATAACCAGCACCATGAGATGCCATCAGCTCAACAGGGTGGCTTCCCCGGATGGGTGCCTCTCCCTTCCGATGGTAATAACCAGCACCATGACATGCCATCAGCTCAACAGGAGTTGAATCAAGGTGGTGGCTCATCTCGGGCCAATGCCAGTACTTCTGGTTGGGGAAGCATTCAGGGCACAGGAAGTACATGTTATCAATCTCCGCCAATTCCTCCTCATTCACCTGCCCCTTTTAATATTTCCTGGACCAGCCATGACTCCACATTGGAAGCTCAGGACCAGCATAGAAATGATCATCCCTTTTTAATATTTCCCGGACCGGCTTCGACTCCACACGGTCACTTCCCAGGATGGGTGCCTCTGCCTGCTAATGGTAGGAATCAGCACGCTGGTGAAGGGTCATCCCCACAATATGTTTATCATGGCTGGCACCATCCTGGAAGCCATCAGCAGCAAAGCCTGTATAATACGAGCACGGGCAATTTGCAGGATTTATCGACCATGCAAACACCTCAAGATCCGGGACCTTAACGCTGATCCCTGGTTGTTATTCTACATTTAGTGGCTGGGCTTTTTGCATAGAAACTGATATAGGAACATTAGGGCGTGGCAGTAACAATTGTGAAGACATGTTAGGTGCTTGCTTACCCATTTTTACACGCTTACTACCTCCTTTGATTGGAAAGAATGTATAGGTTCTTGCTTGTCCATTTGTACATACTCTAGTTTTTTTTTTTTTTCGGCGCCAGAATCCAACTGTGGATGTATTTTACTGGCTCAATATTGCCTTTTGTTTCTTAATTGGTGTTAAGACAGATTCCACGCAGAGATTTTCTTCTGCAAGTAGGGGGTTGTTCGCGTAATGACAATAGTTATAGTTGCCGGATCTTAGTTAGACTAAATATTTCCCCAGGCTCTAAAGACCTTTTCCAATGGTTCGAGTAATAATCGCCACAGTGGCACTGCCCTATTCTGCAATGGATGAACTTCAAAATGTTTCGGTAAGTTGCTGAGAGCTTAATTTATAGCTTCCTGGAATGTGCTTGTCGCTCTAGGAAAGAAGGCAATTCACGTGAAGTTAAAGTCAATTGGGAGTGAAAGTGAAACGAGTACATTTTAATATTCAGCATTCGCCTTATTAGAGAGTTTGGTTCCGACAATATAGCTTGCCAGTGTCTGCAGGGGGGGTAGTGATTGGAGGAGACATGTCGGTGCCTTGATCGCCTCAGGCACTGATACTGATCACGGCGGTATCGTTGACCAGACCACGATGAAGAAGTTTTCGTGGCAACTAAAAAATCAGCATTATCATAGCTTGCTTTACAAAACAGTTTTAGGGATTCATTAATGTTTGGCATGCAAGAGAACCTTTGTTTTGCCAAATGATGCTCAAAGTTTCAAGATTGTTCTTTCAAAATCAAATCAAAACGTCGACCGGACCCGAAGCGCAATCCGCCGGGCCTAAAGGAGCTATTTTCTCGTCAGGCCGACCGGCCGACCATTTCTGGAAAAGGGCAAGGAGTCTTAGACCCGATACACACACAAAGGAGTGCCCATTTGCCCAGGTATACACACATTCACTCCAAACAAAGGTCAGCATACATTAAACGTGGGGTTATAAATAAATATGAGCCGAGAAGAGAGTCCTTTTCGGCACTAGTGGTCTTATGAAAGCGGACGATCCTACGAGAGTAGTATTTTGCTCTTCAACGCATCTACTCACACTATGCTCTTTATGATCTCGGTCCGTGATTTAATTGCCATGTGTTTAGCTATTGGCCTCTAATAGCAGATCTTGGTCAATCAATCGGTCCTCTAATCCATCATTCTGAAATAGCACATCCTTCTATAATGGAGGCCAAAGACGTGAACTGCGACATTGTGTTGGCGACCAACCGTGGCATGGCGCAGATATGGCTGTATGATGGCGGCCCTAACGCTTCTCGACGGGCGTGGTAGAGTATATAAGCATTTTAGCAGGATTTGGAGATAAAGATTATAATGGGAGTGTGCTGGATTTTCAAGAATCCGTTCCAAATTGCTGGGAAGACAAAAACCTAAGGTTCTGGCACATTTCTTGAACTACTGCGAGTCTGGTAGAGGGAGAGTGGAGGGTTCATCCGACTGTCGAAGGATGCCGTGAAAGACGGGTGGCGTGATCGGATGGTGGATGATGCTCTCGGAACGCCAGCTGAGCATCTGCGAACTTCCTTGAGGAGCGGTCAAACAGCAGTTTAAAATGTCACCCAATTCCATACATTTTCCATAGCTGGTCTTGATGACCTGGAACATTAGGTGAAGAATTGTTCTCTGACTCTTTGCATGTGTTTGTGTGATGTTCCAAATTTTGGATGAGACAACGACCTCAATCATGTGGGGCACATTCTTGCATGTCCATTTCTCTGGATTAACAATGTACCCTACAGCACAAAAACACCCAAGGAAATCCTGAAAGTCCACTTAAAGAACATCTGTACATAATGATTAAATACACATGGATTAACAATGTTCCAGACAAATTTTGCCATGCAGGCTCTGCTTCTCCCCTCTGTACATAATCAGAAACAGTCCCAAACCCTTGACCAGGTGAACCCTCATTATATGCCTCCTTTACAAACACTTGACTACATTTTGAAATGGACCTGAAAGATCCCTGCACGAATTCGAACCAAAAAAGCACACGAGGAACGAAAGGACATAAACCCTCTTACGCCAAATAGGTAAAAGCACTGCACATGGCTGCGGAGAGACATCGACAATCCAGCAATATGCTTAACCTTATTGTACACTCACAGGTTAAATGACATTTACATCGCTGTACTTATGAACAAAACGCTCTCTGCAGCTGTTCATCTACAATTCCTTAGCCTTATGGAGCATCTGTCAACAAAAAAGTGGACGCTCCCCACTGTAACTCGAGATCATAGATTATATATGCATCCCTTGGTTTCTCCTCTGACTATGTACACTTCTTACCTACGCAAACAGTTAAGACTGTGAGCCGTCATAATGGAAGACTGACAGTATATAGACCATGCGGAGCGAAGTTAGTACTTCTCAATCAAGATCTGCCTTTGGACTGTCCAATGAATCCCCTAAGTAAGACCCATCGGCTTGACGAATACAAATGTTCAGGTTGCCCGAAATCAAGTAGTCCTGGAAGATTTACAAAGATTAGCATGATAACGTAAAGTAAGAGATGATCCACACTGTGAATGTTTCCTGTCTGCTTGTTTTATATTTCTGGATAATTCAGAACAGTTGAACGTCAGGCACAATAGGATGTCATCTATATCATCAAACAAGTAGTTACTCCCATTACATGAATCAAATTTCCAATCATCATCTTCAATCATTTTTTAACCTTTTAAAGAAAAGGAGAAGCCGCAGGAAGCTCAAGTGTCGGAACGGGGAAGTCAAGTCAGTGAGCAGTGTCTGGGCCACTCTAGGCCATGGTAAGGAAAAGAAAAGTAACTATTGAGTGTTACCTTATCGCCAGTATCCTGGCCTTCAGAATGGAAAACTATTGGTCGGCACCGTTTATCTTCATTCATCAAGCTTGAATTCTGGAAATGTGTCACAAGTGCAGCTTTACCCTGGATCCTTGCATACGCCAGTGAAGCAACCTTTTCACTATTAAACTTCTCCCACTTCTTCCCATTAAACGTCTGCAAACAGTTCAAAGATGTAGACTTTCTAGAAAAACTGAAACTCCCAGTCCCATTACTAATCACGCACAATGACAAGTCGCATGCCATTCCAATGAACTATATTGGTGATGCAACATATTACATAAGCAGCTCACGTAGACAAGAGTAACATCTACATCCACATGTTAACGTTAAGATTAACTACAAATACAAGGTCAAGTAAAATTTGATCTCTGAGTATTGGAAGGCTGAGAAATGGACAGAAAAGCTAACTTACTTTATAGAAAGAAACTATATGCGAAGGAGAAACCATATTGATGAAAGCATAGCCCACATTGCATTTGTTCTGCAACAAAATCAGAGGAAGCTCTGATCAATTAAAAAATGGCTGGCTAGCAGTGTTCACCAATTTTCCAAGAATCCGAACAATCACATGTTTTCAAGTGAGCTTCGCCTAATAGACGCATATTCATTTGGTGTTTGTAATTTAGGCCCAAAAGATTTATGAAGAGTTACCTTAAAATCGATAGGCAAGTAGAGAAAATCATATGTCCCACTGTGATTTTCATCAATCGCGGCAAGCAGCATCTTCGATGTGTACCTAAATTAAAGGGAAAAGGAAAAGTAACAATAAGTACCAGGCGAGTATTATATTAGAACATACACATTCCATATGGGGATTATACAGCAGTCTTACTTATTGGGGATGTTCTTGATCATTAATGTAGTCCTTGTATCTTCTCCATTCATAATTTTATCCAAGTCAAGTTGATACTGCTTCTTATTATCCATCTGATTGACACTTGTCTCGACCCGCCTATTTCGACCATGTTCACCCAACCCATCAATGCCAGTTGCCCCAGGTCCTGAAAATAGACCATTCCCAACAATCATGGGGCCATGCCTAGCCATTGGCAGCATTCTGAAACTCGGGGAACTGTTTTCAGCCATGTCTCCTGGAAAGCCAATGGCAGTCATAGTTGCATGGGTACCCGCATTCATGTAATTAGCTTTGTTTTGACTTAAACTCAAGCCCCTCAATGCGACAGAGTTCATGAATGATGATTCTGGTGACTCGGGCACATATCCAAAACATCTGTCAAATGGGAGACCAGATGGTGCAGATCCAACGTGATGAGGCTGATTTGAAGAAAGAAAAGAGGTATGGCGGCTGGCGAAAGGAAAACCCTGCCCCCTTCCTTGCCCGCTGGATGAAAGTGCATGTCCTGTAGATGAACTTGGCCATGCAGAGGAATGGGAAAGCCCAGAGTATGGAGTAGGACTTCCCCAGAGAAACTGAGGACCGGATAACGTCGTAACGCCGGAAGAATTTGTTGATTCTCCTATGACACAGCCAGGACTTGGCCTTACACTATGCTCAGGAAAAGATTGAGAACTCTGGTATGCTGCAACTTGTGACGACCCCGTCTTGTTAAATATCTGACCAACATAGTTAATTCTTCCTTGGTCCTTTCCTATAGGCGCCATCTTTGGGGAA
The DNA here is from genome assembly GCA_029784005.1 of Lenwebbia sp. NSW1173648. Lineage (NCBI taxonomy): Eukaryota > Viridiplantae > Streptophyta > Magnoliopsida > Myrtales > Myrtaceae > Lenwebbia > Lenwebbia sp. NSW1173648. The sequence continues at coordinate 29,357,910 of JARCGZ010000002.1, forward strand.
CTAGACAAAGGAGTAGGAAGAATTGACGCTAACCCCGGCAAATGATTACTGCTAATAGGGCTAGGTCCCAGACCAGGAGATTTGCTAAAAGCATGCAGAGGGTTCTGCTCAACGGGGCTGCCGTATTGGGCCCAGCTACCTACCACATAATTAACATATTCTAATTAAAAGACGAAAATAACAAGGGACTGTTGATGATCGCTGAATGCAAGATCACTTTTAAAGCTACCAACCTGGTGGAGAGTTGGTAAGTGGAGAACCCCCCTGATGCCTGAAAGTCCGAGATTCATCCGGTTCCAGCTCTTGATTTAGTTGCTGCATCAAGCTAAGAACAAAAGGTACAAATACATTCAATTTAGTCCAGCACACTTACCAAAAAGTGACTAGGAAAATCTGAAAGAATCTCCAGAGTGCATGGTCAGAAAGGAAAAGACTATAAAACAGAGTTTTGACCGAGTATTTCATATGCTTAATAAACCAGAGCAAATTATGCAGAAAGTCCTAACTCTAAGGGCCCATTTGATAAAACTAAAAAATAAGTGATGAAAATTTAAACACTGAATTTTAAGTGTTGAAAATAGACAATAAAAGTTGCTTGCTAATAACTGAAAATCAATTGATTGAATATTATTAATTTATTGCCATAGATGAAATGATGATCACTTTACGTATGTTATAGCAATATAGTTGGTAAGATTCTAATAGCTGTCGATTACTTTTTCTACTAAATGAATTTTACCCATTAAGTAATTTTTGGCTTAAATTAATTTTAAAAGTCAATGTTAGTTACAGTTGTCAAACAAGCTTAATCTCATTAAGCGCTGAATCTTTACTGTTCAGAACTTAAGTGGCTAATCAAACAGGCCCTCATGAAAGCTGTCTAATTGCATCCAGAAAAAACACATCTACAGACAAATCACAAAAACCAACACCGACACACCTTAAAAATTTCAAACATGTCAACTATCTTCTGCCTCAGATTACATCAAATTCATTTCACAGAAGACATTTATGTTTTAAATATTTCACATTATTAGTAAAATTGATGGATTTCCTGATAATGTCCATGATGATGATTATGAAAAATTGATCCTGATAAAACATCAAATGTACGCTTTTTACCAAACTTGAATTATAACCAATTTTTACTCGAATAGATCTTCTTCTTCTTCTTTTTTTCCTGTTTTACGTTGTTTACTTGAATAAATTTCTTAACTACTTGATTTTAGTATCCAAAGAACTTCATACCAGTAACTAAAATGCACCAAAGTGCAATAGCATGGTTAGAGACAGCTATAAAAATATCATTTGGTCAACCCCTGGCTCCACCATGACCAGAAAATAGAAAATTCCAAAACAATATAATGGACGTAATAAGCACTTACTTTCGACGTGCACCACCAGGACGACTAGGTTCCACTTTTATCCGTTTGCCAGCTATATCACTCCTATTTAAAGCTCTAAGAGCTGCCTCGGCAGCTCTCACATCATAGAACTCTATGAACTTATGGTGCTTCTTGTGTGGAGTTTCCCTGATCTGCATTTCAATGAAGCAAAGTTAAGACCGTGGTGTAGCGAAGACACATCAAATGATGCAAATTTAATCAAGTCTCTCAACCAATCTAACCTCTTTGACCTCTCCATATGCCCCAAATATTTGACGAAGGTCATCATTTGAAACAGATGCATCTAAATTGAATACTACAAGAGTTCCTTGATTAACATCCTTCTCTGATGGATTGTCCTGTTAAGGGTCACAAAATTCATAAATGAATGTCAATATGGGGAGCATGATTATTCTATGAGAAAAGAGATTCATACCTTAGGAATTGAAAAGTGAATGTCAAGTTTTCTTCGTCTCAAGGGTTTATTTTGTAAGGCACGCATCGCAGTGCGAGCATCTCGGATATCATAGTAAGATATCATGACAAATCCTCTATGCTTGCAAGCTGTATACAGAGTTCTGATGTCCCCATATTGCTACAAAAGAAAACGAAAGAGTCAAAACAGTAAGTAGTTTCCAAATAATCAGCTCCAACACCAAAGTTAGAAACCAAAACTGCCTTAGATCATAGACAGAGAATGATGCATGACAGCATTTTTTATCCTCAGCCCCACTAATAGAAGACTCTAGATCAGTCACGACTTACCAAATCATACCATGGCAAGAAGTAATTGCTAATTTCATGTCTGATTAAATACAAAAATATCATTCTTGAGCCCAAAACTAAAAATAACACTTCCTTTGGATGAAAACTATGAAGCAGTTAATTTGACGCGATCAAACACGAAAACACTTTCTAGCAGGGAAAATGCAGGGGTCAGAGGTAAACAGACAACCGAATCAGCTTCCAATAGTTGCACTGAGGAAACATTACATCTGCCTGTCATAAGTAAATCCTCTTCCTCTCTAACATCGCAAGGAACCACATAGAACTTCCTTTCAAAGAGGGTAAGTTGATCTCCAAAGTAGAAAAATGCATGAAATTAGTATTTGTAGAAGCCTGTAATTAGCATGCTGAAAAATTGCTCCAACTGTATCAGGCTTTCCCTAAGTAGACTTCAAGTAATTAAAACAAAACTTAATACCGATCCTTCAGAAAAGACCTTAATACATATGAAAGTCCCCAAGTAGACAAATACATGAAATTAGCATTTGTAGACGCCTCTAATTAGCATTCTTGGCTTCTCTCATTAGCTCTTAGCTCTCTCATCGGACTTACAAAATATCTCAAGCCATTTCTAGCAAAACGCTCTGAAGGCATCATCTTTGATACCAAAGAAAAGAACTGGCTAAATTTGTACATCATAAGTAAGTTCAGACATTTAAAAAAAATACTGTCGAGCTATCAGATGACACTTCTTCTTTTTTTAATTCAGTTGAAGGGCATAATATCTAAGGATTAAAGGCAAGAGTGGGAAAAAAAAACAACATTCTTACCCAAAAAAAAAGCAGGTCAAATACAAACAGGTCAAAAGTCAGTCTAATCCACCATACTTATCTAATTATCAAGAGTCAGTTGAAAGTATAGAAAGTTTAAATGGAGATGAGAAAAAAACATTTTCCAAGAGTATCACCTCAAAAAGAGATCTCAATTCAGAGTCTTCAACGTTGCTGTTAATATTTCGAACAAAGAGTGTCCTAGAAGGATGTTCACCATATGGATGTTCCCCAGCAACTGTAGCAGTTCCAACTCCATTCGAATAAGTGTACTGGCCAAATCCATTTGATGAACCACCTGCTATGCTTACGTTTGACAATCCAATACTTAAGCTCTCTTGAGGATCAATGTCTAGTTCCATTCCTCCTCCACTACCGAAAATGTCATCTTCCTCCAGATCTTTCAACTGACTAGGCAATCGACTCAGGTCAAAATCATCCATAATACCCACAAAAAGCTCATCTTCATCAGGGAGCAAGCTTCCAAGAGCACCTTGCTCGAAATCTTCAGCTATATCCTTAACTTCATCTTCTAGGTCAACTTCGTTTAGCTTAGGGAAGTTATCATCAAGAGACTGAACACCATTCTCCGAACCAATCACTGCATTTAGCCAAAATTACTTCATAAAAATTCCCACAAAATAAAAAAGAACTCTAGGCGAAATTTCAATAAAGCATACATACACTTCTCATGTGGAAGAACAGGCAATGAACTAGAAAACAAGCTAACATCATTGGATGCACGATAGGCATCGGCACCACGTGAAATCCCCCAAGAACCATTTCCTGCTTTCCTTGAAATATTAACTGATGGAATGTCCGATGGACCTACAAAAAGATGAGGTAAAATCATTGTGCAAACTTGAGTCAACCCAAACTTCCTAGGACTATTCAGAGTAATCTTCCATCCTACATTTGATAAGCCTCTTGTGTGTTTGTTGATCTGAATCAACTTAATCTTAAGCTTTAACCATATTTTGAGAAGCATGCTCAAAATGGCGCAGAAGAATGTTGTTTACGCATCTCAATTACACATCTTTTGAGACAAGTTCATGGAGGCTGGGATCTGCATACATAATCATACTCTTACCGACCAAGAAGAGCTCAATTCTACTCACAAGGGCTCATTCATTTCTTCAAGACATTGTTAAAGTTGGTCTTAGATGGCCAAAGTTGGTATTTCTTTGGAATCACAAAGTTCTATTACTTCAGATCTTCTTTCAAGAGAATGTTTAGAGTCTGATTATAATAGAGTACTTTGCTGGTAAGTACTGCATAGTAATCAAGCAAAAAAGAAATAATACATCTTCCATGAGCCATGGTTGTACCAAACTTAGTTGATAAATTTCGCGCTTCTCCTAAATCAGCAGCATTCGAAGTTTAACCAACATCAAAAGGCAAACGGATAAAAAGCTACCATAATGGTCCACAAATAACATAGGTTAATTTTCCCATCGAGCTTTTATCTTTTCTTCATCAGTGAAAGAAGGTATCATACCTTTCGGAAAATCAGACACCAAATCCTTTGGAAGTTGCTCCATTTATTTGTACACTGCCCAAAAATAATAATAATAATAATAAGATTGTGACTGAAGTGAACTTAATCAGTCGACAGAGGCATACAATGACAAGATGCAAAGCAGGACATATGTACCATTTTTCGAAGGGGGATACAAGAATTTGAACAGCAGTCACAAGGCACAGAAGTATTCAACAAATCAATAATTCTACACACATACTAAAGGGGCATGCATGATCCAATAAGTAATAGCATCAGAGCTCCTAACTAGAAGCAGTAAGTAACCCTAGTGATAAAGACTATGAAAGCTCCTCTCCATGAAGACCAGCAACTATAACTTATATGCCGAAAAAAAAATCCCATGACTGCACGCGCATAATCAGTTTTTTAATTGCTCCATCTATATTTTTAAATCTTGTGCAGTATCAACCACAGCCCAACACCAGCTGAATCCCCTATTATGATCCCTGAAGCTATGGTAGACAAATTGTTGTCAGACGACTGTCATATTCCCCTTAAAAATTTCGTGCAACCCTATCTAATCAGCTCTACACATTTCCCTTCCCTTTCATTGATTCACTCCACGAAATGCAGATGACAACATTGAACACCGGCAATCTGATTGGCTTTGCAAAGAGAATTAAGCATATGGGAACCAGCATATCCCAAGACCGAGCACTACAGTCTAAAGACACGACTCTGCAGCTGATGAAACTCAGCGAAAGTCCACGGACTCCTAAAGTCAAAGCTCCACCATTACCTTGACCAGAAAACTCGAGCTATAAGCTCACAATCTAATCGCAGTGATTCCTCAGCCAAAACCCAATTTTCTTCAACCTCAATTCATCTAAGCAACATCAATTATAGACGAAAACCAGAAAAAAAAATGCAAATTTCCCCACTGTACCAGCTGATCAACAACCCAATCAAGCACCACCTATGCTAAAAGCATCAAACTCACCAAACACTGATCATGCGAGCACACACACACACACAGAGACTTACCTCTAGCAGGAAACATGAGAAGATCGTCCAAAGCCGACAACAACAGTTAAAAAGGAGTTGGTTAAAGGAGAGTTGTATGGCATTCACGACCCAGAAAAGAAAAATGAAAAAAAAATAGCTTCCACCCTAAAAAGACGGTGAGAGATAAGAGAGTTTCGTAGAAGCAGGGAAATTTCTTTCTTCTACTCTTCTACTTCCTCCTCCCGCGCCGAGAAACTAGACACGATACCAAGACACAGGCAGAGAGAGAGAGAGAGAGAGGGGGGGTGGGGGTAAGTGTGTGGGGAAAAATTATAGAGAGAGAAAGTGAAGCCAAAAAGGAGGAGGAGAAAAAAAAACTGGGGGCTTTTAGAGAGAGAGAAAGCGTGATACAGTAGAGAAATGATTGGAGAGAGTGAACAACAATTCCGCATTCATTCAGTTCTTCAACAACAACAAAATTCAATCTTTACGTTTCTTACGATTCCAACGAAAAATTCTTCCAACACCCACTTAATAAATCACTTAATAAATCGATGCTTCGATTCATCAAAATGATGTGCAAAGGAAGCAATTAGATTCCAAAAAAAAAATGAAAAAAAAATTTGTTTTGTAGTGTCTGCTGTCACTTGAAAATAAGAAATTAAATTCGATTATTTAGACAACAATTAAAGAAAAACCTTAAAGAAATGAAACAACAAACAACAATCCCTCTCTCTCTCTAACCCCAATAATTCCAAACAAGAATTCGGCTGTATTTGAATCCTGTTTGGCGTCCGTTGACACCAGCCTCCTCACAGTCTGACGTCACCAGTCATGAACCCAACTTTTTCTTGCTCCCTTCCCTCTCCTTTCCTCGTGTTTTCTCGTAATAGGAAATGAGATGGGGAACCCACCAAAAGAAAATGTAGCCGCAATTGAGGTTGATATATATATATATATATATATATATCAACCTCAATTGCGGCTATATATATATATATTCAGTTTGTGTTCTTCCTGCCGTATATTCCTCGGTTTGTACTATGTTTGAGAGAAGGGGGTGAAAGAACGGAGCTAGGAGAGAATGTAAAAAAAATTCTTTTTAATTTTCTTATTTTCCACTCAAAGCTTTTATCTTCCCCATTTTTCTTCATTTTCCAAACATATTATTTCAGAACAATTTGAATTCATGTCAATTTTCCTTGACCTCTAATTGTGGGTTCAGATGATTGTTATCATCAGATTTGACCAGTAAGTAATTGTTTCTCATGTTGTTGGTTAGGATTAGAATCGTATTTCGATTCTATAATTGTAAACGACTTTAACGTGTCATTATAGCAGCTATCACCGACTAGGGCGGCCATCTTTATAGTAGGCAAGGATTTTTAATCTTAGACCGATAGTGAGAATCAATCCTCAGCAATGACTCTCAAAGTAAAAAAGAGAGAACCAAATTTACAAATTCAGGGCATTTCATATTGAGATACAAAGGATCAAAATTGAGGACGAGGGGACTCATTTTAATTTAACCGGTGACAGATCACAAGACCCAAGTCATGGCTGGCGACCACTCGGTTCTTGTCCCGGCGAGGTTTGCCGGACAAAATCTTGGCTCCATCCATTATGGATAACCAATTCACCGCCCCAAGCCCAAATGTCGGCCCAAAAGGACGATCCAATCTCAGGCCCAAGAAATCATTTCAGCCCTTGGATTAAGCCCAGGTGTAATCTCAGCCACTCATGGACCTCACCCTTCCCACTCTCACCACCGTATAACAGTTGAGAAAAATAAACAACAAAAAACCTCCTCTTAAACCCTGCAAAAATTTCTTTCTTCTCAACCCTAGACCTTCGCACCGCTTCCTCCAATGGCCGTAAACACCCGCCCACCTCCTCCGCCCCTCGCGCCGCCGCCGTCGTCTCGGGTGAGCTCCGGCAGAATCGAAAGAGCCGTGCAGGCCCTGCTCAAGTGGAAGGACGCCAATTCCAAGACCCAGAAGACCTCGCTCCTCGAGCCCGACGACTTCGTCTACCTCATCCTCACCCTCAAGAAGATCCCCGCCAATGCCCGCACCAACCCTTTCAAGATCCCCCTCCCCCACCCGCTGATCGACCCGGCGACCGCCGAGATCTGCCTCATCATCGACGACCGGCCCAAGTCGGGCCTCACCAAGGACGCCGCGCAGAAGAAGATCAAGAGCGAGGGCGTCCCCGTCGCGAAAGTCCTCAAGTTGTCCAAGCTCAGGACCAACTACCGCCCCTTCGAGGCGAAGAGGAAGCTGTGCGATTCGTACGACATGTTCTTGGCCGACAGGAGGGTCGTCGGCATGTTGCCGAGGTTGTTGGGGAAGCAGTTCTTCAAGAAGAAGAAGATCCCGGTGGGCGTGGATTTGAGGCACAAGAGTTGGAAGGAGCAGGTGGAGAGGGTCTGCGCATCGGCCCTGTTGTTCGTGGGGACGGGGACTTGCAGCGTCTTGAAGGTCGGGAGGGTCTCCATGGGGAAGGAGGAGATTGTTGCGAATGTGGCTGCGGCACTTGAGGGGGTTGCTGAGGTCGTGCCACGGAAGTGGCGGAATGTGAGGTCTTTCCATTTGAAGCTGTTGGACAGTTTGGCTCTGCCAGTTTATCAGGCTTTGCCGGATGTGAAGCTGAAGATCGAAGGGCTCAAAGATAAGGAGGAGAAGGAGGAGGAGGAGGAGGAGGGAGTGAATGAGGTTGTGGAGGAAGGAAAGGGAAGCAAGAGAGCGGCGAAGAAGAAGGGTGCGAAGAAAGGGCGAATTCACGAGGTGAGATATATGGATACCAATTTGCATTCTTTGGATGAGGACGATGAAGACGTTGATGACCTCGACATGGTTGAAGTCGAGGAGAGTGATGACGATGATAAGGATGAGACAGATGGTAGCAAAATTAAGGGGAAGAAGGGAAACCTTAAGAAGGAAGGAGATGTTTATGAATTGAGTGGTGAGAAAATTTCGAAGAAGTTGGCGAAGTCCAAGAAAGAAGGAGAAAAGAAGACAAAAACCACTCTGTCCGGAGGCTCAAAGAAAGGGGATAGTGTTAAGAAGACTAAGAAGAGTAATTTAACAGTAAAAGAAGGGGAAGTATCGAAAGGCAAGAAGGAGAAGAAGAGGAAGATTAAGGTCTGATGAAGGTAAGAGAGCCGGAGATTGGTTTGATGGTGTATGCGGATTAGACGGAAAGGCTTTTTACGCCCCGATCACTGCTCACTGGAATCCTAGCGAGTTTGAGTATTTATGCCTTCAGAAAAGTTTTGGCTTCAACTATCGATTATACTTTCAGTGCTAGTGATTAATGACATGTATTGCTTGATTACTTGCCTTGTAGCTCACAGAATGGTTACTGGCTATCGATTTTGTTCTGCTTCCTTCGACATCTCGCTGCTGTTTGGTTTCTTAAAGCTTTGACAAGTTAACAATCTTATCATCCTCTAGTTTGTACTCTGTTTAGTTCTTGAACTAATAAAGAGGGGAAGAGAACTTAGGGTCAGTTGGATAATGCATCTTTTCCTGTTGAAGCAAGCAGTAGAGTACCCTACATTCATGTGCGGTTCTAGGACAGCTGACTTGTGCCTTCTCAACTCTAGACATAGTTTGCTTCGCCTCTAACTTAACTTTGAATATAGTGGCATGTGGTAGTAGTCCCTTGTGATTTTGGATCATTGGACTTTGTCTCCTTGAACCCGACTCGCCGATCCTGGGGGAACCCTTAGACATGATGGGCATGTTCCTATTTTCTCGAGACTGGTTTGGCAGGTCATTGGGTCAGGTTCAATTTTGCTGGGTGTGAACATAATCAGAACATGAGGCACATTAGGGAAATGATCTATGGCAAATTCGACGTTTTTGACCTCTCCCTACATGCCTGAGAGATTTGAATGGATCAAATTAGAAGAGAACAGTCTTATCCTATGGATGACTGCAAATATTGCTACTCTTTTCTGTACTCTGGCGCGACTAAACACAAGGCTCTCTACCGGTCGTCAATTACCAGGAAAAATCTTAGCCACGACTGGTGCATATGAACCCACATTGTGTGCCGGTTCATGTGAGCTGGGCTGAAGCACATATTGGTAATTCAACATGCATAACACACGCCGTGAATTGAATGTCTGATAAGCGTTAATGTATGTCTGTAATCAGCATACCTTGTTCTCAGAATTGCTACAGCTGTGGAAGGTTTCCTGGGTACAAAACCTTACAGCTATCCTTCTAAGATGACCAAAAAGCATATGGAGCCCACGTTTTTACTGTCTCACTGAACTGTCATTTTCAACGAACCTTCATTCTACCCTTAACAACAAAACCTAGCACCATAACTGTACACTGATGAAGATGGGAGCATCTTCACCGAGCGAAAGCTCCTGAAAACCGATGAACCCAAGATACAAATACATACAGATAGCCTGTGACATCAGCTCTCCTCGTCATTCTCAGAGCATTTCTGTAGAAAGAATAACTGGCTGGGGGCATCGCTTATAGTTCCTATAAAGGAAAACGATCAGGTTAAGTGTTCAATGTAAATGCATTTTCAAGTTAATACAGATCGCCCGCAATCTCGGTCCGCACGGCCCACTGAAAGAAGTCGGCGGAAGCTTGACGTTTATCTCTAGTCATCTGCAAGAAAAACTCTCCCATACATTTAGGATGTAGTTGCACTGGTTTGCCCCCACAGGATGCCCAGAAATCATTATCTGAAGGCAAGGCTGTCATACCTGAGCAAGTTCACAGTCACAATTGCACCCTATTCTGCATTGTATGGACTTTGAAAAGTTTTGAATAAGGTACCCTGAGGAAAAGCTTAATTTAATAGCTTTCCTAGAGCGTGGTTGTCAATCCAAAATGCTGCATAAGATAGTGAATTCTGTCCACAAGGCAATTCACATGAATCTAAAGTCAGTTGAGAGTAGAAGTGAAAAGAGTAGTTTTAAAATTCCCTTTTCTACAGAGTTTGGTATTACTTAACCATGTCCTAATCTTCAATCATTCCTTCCTGTTGTTGGTGTTAAATTATTGCCCAACAGCTGCCTACATATACTGCTCTGTGCCCTCCTGCTGTGTTAAAGTGAATTCAACAAACTCCCAATCACCGTATCCGAAGCGGGATAGGCGGTTTTGTGTGCAAATGGCCGGCGGTGCAGATTTAGCTGTCCTTCCTCTATGCAACAAAGCTGTTAATGACAGAAGCCAAGATCCCGGTAAGAACAACCACAAGAACCTGGTTTCTTCTGCAGTGGAGGGAGAGACAATTCGGCGGCCTCGGGGAAGGCCCGCCGGCTCCAAGAACAAGCCCAAACCACCCATCATTGTGACGAGGGACAGCGCCAATGCTCTTCGAGCTCACGCCATGGAGGTGAGCTCGGGCTGCGACGTGGCCGAGAGCTTGACCAGCTTTGCCCGAAGGAAGCAGCGCGGGCTCTGCATCCTCAGCGGGACGGGCTGCGTGACCAATGTGACGATCCGGAAGTCGGCATCCTCAGGGGCAATCGTGACCCTCCACGGCCGGTTTGAGATCCTCTCGCTGCTAGGCTCGATCCTGCCCCCGCCGGCCCCGCCCGGGATAATGGGCCTGACAATATACCTCGCCGGGGCCCAGGGGCAGGTGGTCGGAGGGGGTGTGGTCGGCGGGCTGATCGCCTCAGGTCCGGTCATGATCATGGCCGCGTCATTCATGAATGCAACGTTCGACCGATTGCCATCGGACGACGATGAAGTCTCCGTGGCAATTCAGAATCAGCATTACCAGAACGGTCGGCACCAGCACACTGACATATCCGATTTATACGGAATGCCACAGAACCTGCTCAACAACGCCGGGAGTCTCCATCCGGAAATGTATGCCTGGGGGAGCGCACGGGCCGCTCCGAAGACTTAAGATTACTTAGGAGAAACTTAGAAAAACAATCTTCAATACAGAAAGAGAAGTTACTATAAAAAGGTTGTGTTTGTTTGGCTTTTCCTGAAGCAGCATAAGCATTGTAGCTTTGGTTACTGATCTTATATGGAAATACTGAATTGGTATCACAGTAGCGTGAAGCACAAGCGCTGTCCTAAATCCTTCACTTTCCTTGATTCATATTTAGCACAACAATGACCAAAAACCCCTCTTCAATGCATATCATAAATGCAATTATGTTCCAACATCTAACGCCAACGTTGTTTCCTGCTTTGTATATAAAGATGGGATCTCCGAGGATCAAACATAACTCCAACAAGCCCCTCAAAAAGACCACAGAAAACTAAATAAACTCAATAAAATTTCGTGAGTATCCCTTCTCTTGAGAATAATGGACACTACTACTACTTCGGTGAGGTCCGTGTTGAAGTTCTGCGTGGTCGTGTTCTTAGCGTACGTAGCATCGATGACCCCGGGCGCTACGGCGTTTCCGATCTGTTGCGGTCGGAACCATAAATGCTGCCACCGAGCTCAGGAGGCAGACTTCGAGAAATGAGGTGGAACTATTCTCTCTGGGCTAAATAAGGGTTACCGACTTTTATTTTCATTATTGGAATATGTGGGTCGATGAGCGTAATCCCTTTGAACATGTCACTCTAGTCTTGTCTCTTTAATAATAACCAGTTCGAATCTCGTGCATTGCGATGGTTTGAAATTTCAATTATCCTCGTTTTAGTTTGATGCATTGATTCGGTAAAGCTAAATAAAATGTGACGAATTATGTATTTCGAAGAAATTCACATAGGCATATGTGTCTTATTAATCGAACGATCAAGATTTATAAGTAACGACCTTTTAATGTTTTGGAATATATTAGTGTTCCTTGAACACGTTCTTTCAACTCGAGATGCAATCTTGTATTTTATTGGAAGTTGCAAACTTGACAGTCTGACAGTACTGTCAGTTATTTCTGACTACACGATCTCTTAATCAACGAGTGCTTTATGCAAAGATGGATTTAGACCTGCCAAACGAATGGGTCAGATCGAGTTTGGGTCGGGTCATAAATGGTTCGACCCAAATTGACCCATCAACCCGTTTATGACCCATTTATGTGAAGTGCAAATTTCTTGACCCATATTCGACTCGACCCGACCCATACCCAACCCATGTTACTAAAACACTTTATATTCAATCCAATCTAATTTCTTTTATTTTTTTTAAAAAATTTTAAATTACTAAATTAAAATGGATAATTTCTATAATTTAAAAAAATCATATTTTTTTATTTTTTAACATATTTTTTTTATTTCTTTTAAAATATCTGGCTTTTTTTATTTTTTTTATCTGAACTTATCAAATATGTGATAATATGATTTCTCCGAACCTCTTTGCGATAATTATTGATCAAATTTAGCGATGCGCTATGGCTCTGGTTGTAAAAAATAAATTACATTATTTGAATGTAAAACTATGCATCAGAAGTAAATTAACTTTTAAAAGTTTTGGTGTAATCGATATTAAGCATTCGTAGAAATTATAAATGATTTTACATGTCGATTTTTATAAAAGGTCAAATTGCGACTTCTATGAATTCTTTCAAAGGAAAGTCGAAATTAAACAAACATTCCTTATTTTGCCCAGCAATTTTCTCCGCCATCGTCACTTCTCGACCACTGGAGCTCTCGCTCGCGCTCTGCGTACGAGATCGAAGCAGAGCGTCCTTTATGGAGGCTGCGGGATTCGGCGAAGCTCTAGCTCTAGCGGTACTGGAGTCTGCTCTTTCCCATGTCCAATGGCGGCTCAAATCGTCCTCCAAGCGTCGTCTTCAAATAGGTTCTCATTCTTCATTCGTATGTGTTCGTTCTTCTGTTGATCTGGTTGTTCATAGTTTTTCCTCCAACGCCGGATTTAAAAGTCATTATTAACATCAGGGGATGAAATCGCACTGGTTCTGAATGTTTGCTTGTTGAGTCACAGATTGGAGAGACATGTTCGTCGGACAACGTCTGCGACGCCGCCCTGAAGTGCGAGACTTGCCCCGCGGATGGCAACACCCGACCGGGATGCGCCCTGATTCAACCCCTGAGCCCCACCGCCAAAGTAATTTTAAACGATGAAGTTGCAATTATTCTGTTTTTCCTTTTTTTTTTGTTGATAAATTTGGGTTTACCAGGTGAATGCAGGAGGCGGGCAGCGCGGCAGCGACGGCCGGCGGGTGGGGCCGGTGAGGCGGCCAGTGGGAGGGCCAGGGTCGGCAGCGTGCTGCGGGCAGCGGCTGACCGGCGAGGTTCGGGTGGGCCTCGCCGGTCTTAGAAGGAAAAAATAAAAATAAAAAAATAAATAATCAGATTTTTTAAATGAAATAAAAAAAAAGTAAAAGAAAGAAAAATAAAATAAAAGAAATGGTAGAGGGCCTAATGACCTCTTAAGTAGGTTGTCTTAAGTGGGTTGTAGATGAGTTCACAAGGGACCCATTTATATTTCACTTATTTTGACATCTTTATTTTGTAAACCCATTATGCTAGCTTGCTATGTTTGTTATGACCCATTTAAATATTTGTGGGTTATTAAATGGGTTTTGGACCCATTTTGACAGGTCTAGTGATGATGTGTGGATTTACGGTTGCGATTGTACCGCCCCTGACAGTATTGCCAGGGAAGCGTTTCTCGATCCTATTATCACAGTAGCATTTTCCAATGTCCTGCTACTAATACACGACACGGCACTTCACGACACGCCATAAAAAAATAGAAAATTCCGACACGTTGGAACACGTTATGAATTAAATGTATATTTTTATATATACATGATAAATTATTATGTATATATAAAAATATTAGCAGTGAGCTGCTGCTTCTTCTCCTTTTTTTTGTTAGGAATTCATGATTATATTTTTTTTTTGTGGCTGGGTATATGACTTAAGTATATGTATTTTTGATAGATTTACATTTTGACCCATAATTTATCGAAAATGTTTAAAATTGACCCCGTGCACGTCGGAATGGCGTGTTGGATGCTGAACTCGCGTGTCGCTGGCGTGTCCGGAGCGCTGACCACGTGTCGGATGTCTAACACTTGTCGGAGAGACCGACGTGTGTCCGACAAGACTTGGAGACCTCCGGAGAGTGTCCGTGCTTCCTAGGTCTTTCTACATCGAGATGTGATACAGTTAAAATTTTAGTTGGCTCATAATTCATTAACTTAAGCTTTTAAACGTGTGTTCAAACATGGATTCCCTCGGGCTAATCTCCCATGTAATAGTATCGGATTTGGTGCGTGTCCCAACACTTTCACTTTGGTAAAATTCTGCTAAAGGATGAAGAACAATGGGTACATTTTTTTTTCTTTTCTGTCACTATCACATGGAAAAGAAAGTGGAAAAAAATAATGAACCTCAAACTTTACATCTTGTCTCCACTATGCATGCTTGAACTGCCTTTCTACTTAAGTAATCCTCCAATGCTCCGAGCAACCTTCCTCTCTAAGGCTTAGACTTGAACAGATGACCAAAGTGGAATAGGCCCTCTCTTTTCCTGTCGTTGGAGACGATGCTTTTCCTAAAGGCAAAGGACTCCACAAAGGATCCGATCCTGATACACTTCACACTATAGAGTCCACACACTCCTAAGTCCTATCACTAATTACTCTCTCACTCTCTGTGCAAGCTTTCTCTTGGAAACAAGAATGGATTCTTCTCAGCCGGAACTCGTGATCTTCGACGTAGAGACGATCATAGAAACGGAAGCCATCATAGAATTCGGGGCCATAATCGTATGCCCGCGAACGCTGGTCGAGAAAGAGTACTTCTCCTCTCTGGTTCGTCCTCGAGACGACTCGGAGTTTGGAAAAAGATTCCAAGAACGGCGCAGTGGACTCAATAGAGAAGACATTATTTCCTCCAACATCTTCTTCTCGGACATTGCTCTCACCGTCTACGACATGCTTGACGGTATATCCTCGCCGTCCCGCATCCGTTGTTCGCTGTCTTCTCATTATGCTGCATCATATTTAACCATTCCAACAAATGATAGTGGAAAAAGCGTACCCACCCATTTCAACCATAATTGTTCACCACATTATTCACGAGAAGGTTTTCTTTTTCTCGTCGATGCTTTTATTACAACAGTAAGTTTCCTTCTTTGTAGGAAGGATTTGGGTAGGTCACAACATCAAAGGCTTCGATCGTAGAATTGTCGAGGGTGCGTTCGAGAAAATCGGGTGGTCGCCACCGAAACCCTTGGACGTCATCGACACGATGGAGTGGTGCGAACATTTTAAAGATGAGGCTGGCAATGTAAAGGTATATGCCAAAGTCGTGAAATGGACCGCCCTTTTCATGAGTGTGTCATCATATGATGAGAGGAAAAAAAAAATCGAATGTGTGCTATAGCAATGTATAATTTTATTAAGTTTCCTATCGCAAGGTTTTGTGCTAAGTCGATAGAGGGCGGATCAATAATAAGCTCCTATGATTTACCATGCATTCAAGAAAATAGAGGTTTTACGAAAGGAAAAAAAACCAAATTTTATGGTAGCTTTACAATGTTAAATGAAAAGTTATCATGGCCTTGCATGTCCTTAAACCTCCCTATATGCTTGACTGAAATGTTTAGGAAACTTTATCCTTAATCGATCCCTACTTTACGGAAACAATATTATCTGTGGTGCCATTATTCCTACTTCTGCAGCTATAGGTTTGCATTTTTAACTCATATCGGGATTAGGTATTATTCTCTCTTTTTTTCCTTGTGCAGATGGCAACACTTGCAGAATACTTTGATCTCGGAGAGCAAACACATAGGTAATTTTCTTCGTTATTGGGATTTAAATTTTGAATTTACTACAAGTTTGAAGTGACAAATGATGTTAAGGTTCCGTAGAATACTAAGAAGAATGTTAGTGGAGCAAGGGCTAATTAACAGCGGAGTCAAAGTATATAGTGAACTAAGTAGGGTGATATACATTAACGATTTTAGTTTTTGCCCTTAGTGGTGCTTCTGCACGATCACAAGCTGCATTATGAGCTGAGGAAAGAAAAAATTACCTTGTGATTCAGAACACAGAAGAGCAATTCCATCATGAGTGCTGGTTATGTATTGAATTGCTTTCGTTATATCTACGATTTTCCAGGAGCTTAGATGATGTCCGGTTGAATCTCCAACTATTCCGACGCTGTGCCGCCGTGTTCTTCCTGGTAAAAATTCTAAGTTTATGTCCCATACGGTCCTTCCTCTAAATGAACCGTTTCACTTTATAATGTGTTAATTTGTCTTTGTAACATTTTTCGGGTTAGGTGCAGACAGAGCACTTAACACAATATGGGAACACGAACAGCAACAGAGTTCCAAGGTTTCTGGAACCTGAGGAATATACAACTCCTTCGCTCAGAGCTGATTATGAATCTTGCGATTCCTTTGATCAAGTACGGTCTTTGCCGATCTCTTGTGCTTCTCTGAATGTGAAGTTCGGGCCTGAACCAAGGTTCTGGGACGACAACGGCCGCCCAAAGCTGAGCTTCGTGGTCAACGCGCCGGACAACCTGAGCACAATGCTAGATGAATGCGATCAGATGCTGCAAAGGTTGTTTCGAAGATTCGGGATCCACTCCGAGTGGAGAAACGTTGTGGATAGAGCATGGAACTCCCCCACTGTAAGGTTGCGGTAAGTTTTTAAACTGAGTTTGAGTTTCTACAGTGAAATTAGTACATTTAGTAGATACATATGTAGTCTCCTTCCAAAAGTCGGAGTCCTTCTTAAAATTACAACATGAAGAAGAGATGATCCATGCAATGAGATTTTAACAGAGGAGATTCCGCTCTGGTACTGCGTGAGATTCGAGTGGGAATACTATCGATTTATATGGAAATCTTTAAAACTGACAGAACCTACGTTTAGCTTTAGAAATGGGTCATTCAAAATTTGATTTTTCTCTGTTGTGATTGAGCAGCATCGCAAATACAACAGACAAGCAAACGATAGTATGCGAGAGGATGGCTTCCGGGAAAACAAGAAGGCTCGTCTTCGACGAGAGCAAGCTGGAGACACTCCTCACTCCAAGCACCAAGTTGGATGCCTTCTTCTTCCTGGAAACCTACGACTATCTAGGGTTCGCCGGCATTAGATTGGTGGCACATAAATTGATCATTCATCCCTAGTTTCCAACTGTCGCCGGACATCCCCAACTGTCGGTCGGACATCCCTAGTTTCCAACTGTACGTGTATACTATTGTGTTTCTATGGAGATGTTGAAAAAGGATTGTGTGCAAAGAGCTTGCATCAGGGATCGCTGTCATGTTTATACAGGCGAAGCTACTGATGACATTTTAAGATTCGCAAAATATTTACTTGGTTGAAATGTTTCCCCTCTATTACTTGACTTCTGTTATAATTTCATGGGATTACTTCCTATGACAGAAGATGAATGAAATGAAGTGGATTAAGAAAGGGATTTCGCATTTTTCCATCTTTTGTCAAAGATAGAACAATGATTTCTTTTCTATCGAATCCTAGTTATTTTGGGCTCTCGTCGAGTCACTTTTTGAGGTTGATAAGGTTAGACTCAAGGGCGGATTAGGCTCGGATAGGTTCGAAGGTTAAAAGCGCCTTCATTCTAGAAAGAATCAAGATTGAAATGCTCGGATAGGTTCTGCGTGAAATGGTCGCATTTCTTACCATTCATAATGCGAGATTAAACGGATATGATGTGCTGAATTTAATTCTGGCTAAAATGGTATCATCCTTCTCAACCTAAATCTGGACAATTGATGTGTTGCTCCGACTTTCGATAAGGTTGTAAGAATCAAGCACGTTCCAAGAATAATCCGGACCAAGAGACGGTCCAAAGTGTCTGTTACATCCCATTACATCCGTGCTTTGTCTATAGCAGCAAAAAGAAGAAGAAGAAGAAGATTGGTCCTTGTTAATAATATGTCTCGAGTTTGAACACAGAAATTCGATCCGAATTGGATGAGACGTTCAAGAAAGTCCGACTTGGATATTGTTTTGGTGTTTTCTTGTTTGCCGATTACAATTCGTATTATTCTTGGATATATATAAATCCAAGATTCGGTCAACAATATATCAAGGCAGTGGTTTGTTTTAAAGTTGGAGATAAATATTCAGGTTTGACCGAGGAGCAAATAAAATCCAATTTGACCGCATGGTGGAATATATATATATATATATAGCTGCACAAGAGATAATTACTTGCCTTTTGAGCAGCAAGAAGACAGACGTACAGGACGTCTTGGGTAGCCTCACGAACAGAGTAGCCTCACGAAGAAAAGAACGGGAACGTCGTTCTTAGTTCAGTCGTGTGTAGAGCAAATAATAAGATAAGTATCGGATTTTCTCTGTGAGTTCTCTGTGAGAGATTGTGAGGTATTACTTATGGGTTTGTTTTGCGCTTAATCTAGGTGCGGGAAACACCCGAGTGCATGAGCGATTGTAATTCCGATTCTCCGATTATAGTGGATTATATTGCTGGCACTCCCCGTGGATGTAGATACCGACATTCGGACCGAACCACGTAATCTCTGGTGTGCTTTATCATTCCTCATTATTTCTTTGTGTTTTTCGCGTTGACTTAATTGCAAGATCCTAGTTAGTTTCAGCATTTTATCTCAACAATTGGTATCAGAGCTTGCGATCAGATTTCTGGATTGTGATTTGGGGCTGTTGCTTATCTGATCATTATCTGGAAATTCTATTGTTGCAATTATATCTAGAGTGAAAGCAGAAATTGAGAAGTTTAACGGGAGGAACAACTTTGTGTTACGGAGCCTCAAGATGGAGGCGTTATTGATAACTCAAGGTTTAGCAGAATTATTGGAGGGCAGGCTAAGTTGCCCGAAACAATGAAAGATGCTGAAAAGGATGTGTTAATGAGGAAAGCTAGGAGTTTAATCCTGTTAAATTTATCGGATGAAGTGTTAATAGAGATAGGCGAGGAGAAGGATACCACAGCGTTGTGGGAAAAACTTTAGGCACTCTACGTAACGAATGGTTTGAACAATCATTTATATATGCTGAAGAGGATATTACCATTTAGATATACTGAAGGTACGTCTATCAGAACCCATCTAGATGAATTTAATAAACTCATGATAGATTTGAAAAACGTCGGTAAGACTCTAGATGATGAAGAACAAGGCATGATGTTATTGGCCTCTTTACCATAGTCATGGGAGCACTTTACTGATTCATTGCTGCAAGGGCGTACTACAATTACTTCGGAAGAGGTAAAGTTCGCCTTGTTTTCTAAAGAATGGCAGAGAAAGTTGCGAGATGACAGTCTAGCGCAGGATGTAGCGCGGGGACTAGTGATCCGAGGTAGAGACGAAGGAAGAGAGTTTGCAGGTAATAGATGGAAGAGCCGTTCTAAATCGAGGTCCAATGTTCGAAACCGTCAATGTTATCACTGTAATGAGGTAGGGCACTATAGGAGAGATTGTCGGAAGTCCAAGGGTAAAGGAGTTAAGGTGGAGTCTGCAGGCGATGGTAATATTGTTATCACAGCAGATAATAGTTCTAGTGATGCCAATGTTGTCTTAACAGTCGCCACGAGTTCATCAAGTAATGATTGGGTGCTTGACTCTAGATGTTCTTATCATGTAACTTCTCATAGACACAGGTTTACTACCTATCAGTGCACGGAGGCTGGTAAGGTGCTTATGGGAAACGGTGCTGCTTGTGAAGTAGTAAGGATCAAAACAGTTCAGATTAAGATGCACAATGGAGTGGTGTAGACGTTGACAGATGTGAGGCATGTACCGGAACTGAGAAAGAACCTTATTTCGTTGAGTGCTCTTGACAAGCTCGAATACCGGATTTTCGTTGAAGGTGGAGTTTTGAAGGTCTCTCGAGGTGTTTTTACTATGATGCGAGGGAAGATAGACTGTGGGTTATATATCCTCCAGAGAAGGACAGTGATTGGCTCATCTGCTAGATTCTCTAATACTTCAGGTTAGGATACAACACAGTTATAGCATATGAGACTTGGACACATGAGTGAGAGGGAGATGATTGTTATGAGTCAAAGGGGTCTATTGGGAGGTCATCGAATTGAGAAGCTGGACTTTTGTGATCACTGCGACATGGGTAGTCAGCGGAGAGTGAAGTTCAGTACGATAGTTCACTAGACATCGGAGATTGTAGGTTGCGTACACTCAGACTTATGGGGACCTTCTCATGTTCCGTTCAAGGGAGGTGCTAGGTATGTTTTGTCTTTTGTTGATAGTGTTTCAAGGAAAGTCTGGATTTGTCTTCTTAATCACAAGAGCTAGGTGCTTGATCAGTTCAAGTCATGGAAGGCGATAATCGAAAAGTAGATAGGAAGAAAGATCACGTGCCTAAGAACTGATAAAGGGTTAGAATTCTGTTATGATGAGCTTGGTCAGTTTTGCACAGGGGAAAGCATGGTGAAACATTGCACTGTTGCCGATACACCGCAGCTGGAAGGAGTTGCAGAATTGATGAACAGAATTATATTGGAGAGAGCTCGCTCTTTACTCCCAATGCTGGATTAAATGAAGATTTCTGGGCTGAAGTAGTTAATAACTGCTTGTTGGTTAGTGAACAGATCACCATCACTAGAAATTGATTGGAAAACTATTGAGGAAACGTGTGAGTGATGGCGCCCTGGAGTCGGGGGCAAGGAAGTGCATATTCCTAAGCTATGCACATGGGGTGAAGGGATACATGCTGTGGTGCACTGAGAAAGATTCACCACGTTTTATGTTTAACAGAGATGTTACCTTTGACGAATCTGCTCTGTTTTAGAAGAGGAGTGAGAGATCAATTGTGGAGAAAGATCTGGATGGTGTTCAGAAGCAGGTGGAGCTTCAGGTAGAGTCTAGAGATGTTCATAGTGCAATAGATATGACAGCGTCTGCAGAGTTGCCAGATTCCATAACAGTTGACAGTTGTTTCGAGGTCACAGATGATGAAGCTTCGATGTGGTCAGCGGAGGTGGATGAGATAGAGCGGCAGTTGTATGCAGATATTAAAATAGATAATTTGGGTGTAGTAGAGACAGCTTCGGGTATGGAGATGCAGAGAAAGACCGCTGAAAGAAATTCTGTATGTAGCCCACTTGCTGCATATTATAAATTGTCTAGTATGTCATAGTGTACTTGAATGGAGGTGGATCAATTGTCATAAGCTTCACATGTTAGTACTATTTGTTGTCTGGGTTATGCCACGGATAGTACTAAGCTTGATCTATCACATGTTAGTACTGTTGGTTGTCTGGGTTATGCCGTGGATAGTACTAAGCTTGATCTATCACATGTTAGGAAAATGTATATGATTAATCCAGATATACATTGTGAAGCTGTGAAGTGTGTTGGGGTGTGGTTCATACTCCCCTACGACAGGAAAGCACGTGGGTCCCGCTCCGGCGGGGGTCTCAAGAGGGCAGCGTCTCTTGGACACCAGAGGGCTTTTACGATTTAAGCCCGTAAATTTTCATTAGTAGTTTGGGCTTCGACTCATGAATAGCTACTGGTATATATACTCTTTTTCGCTTGTCATTGAGTGATGTAACGAGAGGTGGGAGGTGCTAATTATAGTAGAATCCTTTGCTGGACGTAGCCCTAGTTTAAGGATGAACCATGATAAAATCTCGTGTCTCGATTTCTCTTTCTTGCTTATGTTTTACTTCGACTTGATTGTGCGTCGAATCCTAACAAAGTGAATCCTCCTAATTGTGTTGGGGACGATAGACGTCGAGTTATGTTTTGGAGACACTATGGTCTCGTTGACGACTGAGACTGGAAACATAGTAGCAACAGAAAAAGTTGAAGAGGCGGTGTGGTCTAATGACTTGGTTAGTGATGTTGACGTGGGACATTTGGTTGATGTAATGTTCGACAAATGTCAGAGATATCACTTGAGAATAAAATTCATTGGTGACCGGAATCTCTGCGTCAGATATAACATGCAAGAAGGGACGTGACTGAGAAGAAGTTTCTTGCGGTGGAGAATCCTATGGGCATGTTGACCGACTTCATTCCTCTAAATAAGTTCAAGCTCTGCTTGAGCTTGATGGATGTCTGTGATGGTTGAGCGCTCGTTAGGGGCATTGGGAGACCAGCGTGGATGATGAGCACTATGACTTGGCATCAAACGTTGAGCCAAGGTGGAGATTGTTAATAATATGTCTCGAATTTGAACCGTTTACGAAATTCGATCGAATTGGATGAGACGTTCAAGAAAGTCCGACTTGGTTATTGTTTTGTTGTTTCCTTGTTTGCCGATTACAATTCGTATTATTCTTGGGTATATATAAATCCAAGATTCGGTCAACAATATATCAAGGCAGTGGTTTGTTTTAAAGTTGGAGATAAATATTCAGGTTTGACCGAGGAGCAAATAAAATCCAATTTCACCGCATGGTGGACTACATATACATATATATAATTTGCTGCACAAGAGATAATTACTAGCCTTTTGAGCAGCAGGAAGACAGACGTACAGGACCGTCTTGGCAGCTGCACGAACAGAGTAGCCGCACGAAGAAAAGAACGGGAACGTCATTCTTAGTTCAGTCGTGTGTAGAGCAAATAACAAGATAAGTGTCGGATTTTCTCTATCAGTTTTCTGTGAGGGATTGTGAAATATTACTTGTGGGTTTGCTTTGGGTTTAATCTAAGTGCGGGAAACACTCGAGTGCAAGAGCGATTGTGACTCCAATTCTCTAATTATAGTGGATTATATTGCTGGCTCTCTCCGTGGATGTAGGTGCCGACATTCAAACCGAATCACGTAATCTCTAGTGTCCTTTATCATTCATCGTTATTTCTATGTTTTTCGCATTGACTTAATTGCAAGATCCTGGTTGGTTTCCGCGTTATATTACAACAGTCCTTACATCAGTTTCAGCCTGAATTGTCGTTTGTTGTTTTCAGTAAAATTATCTTGGCATCCAAATTCTCTGATGGGAAATGGGTTATTCATACATATCGCTAAGTCAAAAGTTTAAACCGATTGAAAGAACTTGCGGTTTAAGCTATAAAGCCTCCTTCCACAAGCCAGAATCTTTCCTAACATTACGGCATGAAGATTGATTACGGCTATAGAGAGTGATACCGATGAGATGAGATCTGAATAGAAGACTGTCAACTGTGATACCACATGAAATTTGAGTGGAAAGCTTTAAAATTGACACAATCAAAAGATTAAACAGCCAGAAAAAAAAAAAATCGTTCGGGGGCAATAAATTATAACTAACATAATGCATTTCATTTTCCTCTCTTGTGATTTAGTAGCATTAAAAATACAGCCGAAGCAGACAACAATATAAAAAGTTCCTAGTTCGGAGGAGAACAAGCAGGCTTGTTTGTGGAAACCTACAACAATTGGCGGCTCATAAATTGATCATTCATCCCTAGTTTCGGAAGCAAAAGCTACTAGCTTATATTGTACAAGTTATATGCCCGTACAAGTATTGTTAGTCGATTGCCAATTGACGTTGGATTTTCCCGACCACGTGAAAAACGGAAGATATGCGTGATATGTCGTATCTCCGTAGAGATATTGAAGAGCATTGTGTGCAAAGAGTGTCGGTCAAGGACCGCCCGTTGTATTCATGCAAGCGAAGCTACTGATAACATTTCAAGACTCTGCAGATTATTCACCTATTGAGATACTTCTCTCTATTTCTTGACTTTGGTTATGATTTGATCGAATTACTTCCTATGACAGAAGACGAGTGAAATAAATTGGCTCGAGGGATGGTTTTTGCATTTTCCATATTTAATTTTGGTTACCACATAAGAATGATGATTTCTTCTCTATCGAATCCTAGTTATTTCGCGCTCTTGTCTAGTCGCTTCTTTGAGATCGATAAGGTTTTTGCTGGATGGCGAAATAGGCTCGGATAGGTTTGAAGGTTGAAGCACTATAACCCCGGAAAGAATCGAGGCCAAATATCGCTTGAGACGTTCATATTTCTTACGGTTGGTGATGCGGGATTAGACAGATATGATGTGATCATTTAGAGATACGCATCGCTTTGTTATTATTGTTCTTATCGTTGTTACTGCAAATAAACACGGAACCTTGTAAATTCAAAATGGACTTAACTGAGGACCTTTTCTTGCGATTGCCTCCTTCGATTGGCTTCAACAAAGCCATTTAAACCCATTTGAATAGGCTCCGTTTGTTTCACGGAAAAAGAGTCGTTTCTAAAAAATGTTTTTCGAGAAGTCAATTTTCAAGAAAATGACTATATTTTCCGGTGTTTGGTTAAAATATGAAAAAGACTCGAAAAATATTTTTCGTTGTTTGGTATGAAAAATTGGATTTAATTTTCGTCCATGCACACCATTCAATATTATTTATTTTCTTTTCATTTTTCATTTTTTTAAATCAAATTTTTTAATATTGTAACTTTTTCTTCTCCTTTTCCTCTTTTCTTCTTTTCTTTTTTCTTTTTTGTCCAGCACTATTTTCTGCCAACCGCAAGCGGGCCGGTGATGCCAGGCCTCGCCTGTGGCCGGCCACCGACTATGGCCGTGGTCGGCTAACGGCCAAAGGAGAAGAAGGGATAAGAAAAAGAATAAGAATAAGAATAAAAAATAAAGAAAAAGAAGACAAAAAAAAAAGAAGAGAAAAAAAATTAAAGAAAGTAATTAAAAAATAATTTTTATTCGAAAAAATAAACGAATAAAATTTGAAAAATTTGAAAAATAAATAAATAATGAAAAGAAAGTAATAAAATAATTAAAAAGAAAGAGGATGGGAAAGAGAGGAGGAAGGCAATACGAGGAAAATGTTTACCTTTTCTCAAAAAGAGAAAATTCACTTTTGAAGGAGTTTTTTTCACAGGGGAAAAATGTTTTCTGGGAAGGCTTTAGAAACGGGTCATTCCAAATTTGATTTTTCTCCGTTGGGATTGAGCAGCATCGCAAATACAGCAAACAAGCAAACGATAGCATGCAAGAGGACGGATTCCGGGGAAACAAGAAGGCTCGACGAGAGCAAGCTGGAGACGCTCCTTCCTCCAATCACCAAGTTGGATGCCTACTTCTTCTTGGAAACCTATGACTATCAAGAGTCCGCCGGCATTAGATTGGTGGCTCGTAAATTGATCAGCCATCCCTAGTCCTGGAAGCAAAAGCTACTTATACAGTGTCGTGTGCCCAGGAAAAGATTATCAGATCACCGCCAACTGATGTCGGACATCCCAACGACCTAAGCATATGTCTACTATTGTTTCTCTGGAAAGATGTTGATGAAGTGTTGTGTGCAATGAGTGTGTATTAGGTATTTCTGTCATATTCATACAAGCGAAGCTGCTGATAACATTTTTAAGACCTTGCAAAAAAAAAAATTTGTTGAGATGTTTCCCTCTATACTTGACTTTTGTTATTATTTCCTGGAATTACTTTTTATGACAGAAGACAAGAATGAAACAAAGTGGACGACAAAATGGTCTTCCCATTTTCCATCTTATGTTTGGTTATATGATAAAAGAACGATGCAAAGATAGAATGATGATCTCTTTTCTATTGAATCCTGGTTATTTCGGGCTCTCTTTGAGTCACTTTTCGAGGTTGATAAGGTTATACCCAAGGGCGAATTGGGCTCGGATAGGTTCGAAGGTTAAAGCACCTTTAACCTAGAAAGAATCAAGGTGAAATTTTGCTTGAAACGCTCATATTTCATACCATTAATGATGCGAGATTAAATGGATAGGATGTGCTCATGTTAAATTTCTTGTTCTTCTCAATATCTTATTCACAGGAAGGAATGCCCAAAATCTATTTGGACTTGTTCTGGAGTAAAATGCCTGGATCGGTAGGGCAAGTTGGATACTGTCCAACGAATTTCAACTATTTCAGCACGTTTGGTTGCAATATATCACATTATAGACCCAGCACATTTCCTCATAAGTCCAAGCTCATCTAGATCTGTTAAAGTACGACAGCCAATCTCTTGTGCTTCTCTGAACGTGGGGTTCGGGATTTTGGGGTGACGATGACCGCCCGAAGCTGACCCTCGTGTTCGACTCGCCGGACATCCTGAGCACAAAGCTAGATGAATTCAACGGGATGTTGCAAGGGTTATTTCCGAGTTTCTGGATCAACTCCGAGTGGAGAAACGTTGTGGGTAGAAGATGGAACATTCTTGTCTTTCTACATGGGGATGTAATGCAATGTGAAGCAGTTACAATTTTAGTTGACTCATAACTTATTAACTCAAAACTTTTATACATGTGTTCAGACTTGAATTTCCTCTTGGTAATCTCTCAAACACTAGTACCGGATTTGGGTGCAGGTCCCGACACTTTTACTTTTGTAAATTTCTGCTAAAGGACAGGAGAAAAAAAGTAATGAAACTCAAACTTTATATCTTGTCTCCACTATGCATTGCTTTAAACGCCTTTCTACTTAAGTTATCCTCCAATGCTCCGATACAATACAAGCTTCCTCTATAAGACTTAGACTTGAACAGTTGACGAAAGTGGACTAGGCCCTCTCTTTTCCTTTTGGACACGATGCTTTTTTAAAGGCAAAGGACTGCAGAAGGATCCTGGCACACTTCACACTATAGAGTCCACACACTCCTATCTCTAATTACTCTCTCTCTCTCTCTTTCTCTCTGTGCAAGCTCTCTCTTGGAAACAAGAATGGATTCTTCTCGGCCGGAACTCGTGATCTTCGACGTAGAGCCGATCATAGAAACGAAAGCCATCATAGAATTCGGGGCCATTATCGTATGCCCGCGAACACTGGTCGAGAAAGAGTACTTCTCTTCTCTGGTTCTGCCCCGACACGACCAGTTCGGAGAATTCGAAGAACGAAGCAATGGACTCAATAGAGAAGACATTATTTCCGCCAACATCTCCTTCTCGGACATCGCTCACACCGTCTACGACATGCTTCACGGTATATACTCAGTCTACGACACGCTTTTATACAACATTAAGTTTCATCTTGATCCCCTCCCGTTAATCCCTTCTTTGTAGGAAGAATTTGGGTAGGCCACTACATCAAAAAATTCGATTGTGGAATCATTGAGGAAGCGTTCCACGAAATCCAGCGGGTGCCACCGGAACCCTCGGACGTCATCGACACGTGGGAGTTGTGTGAGATGTTTAGAGGGGAAGTTGACAATCTACAGGTATATGGACAAACTTCTCCAAATTGGCGTTTAAAAACTCTTTTCCATGTTATTTCTTTTGTTAGACGCTTATATACAGACACATTTTACTTGATGAAATACATACCTTCGGACTTTGATTAAATCCTGAACTCCCACAGAGTCAAGGAATGGAAAGGTTCGAGTCTCCAGTATTTACCGTGCATTTGACGAAATTAGAGGTTTTCCAAAGAAAAATACTCAGTTTATGGCAGCTTACAATGTTGTTGCATGTCCTTAAACCTCCGTATATGCTTGACCAAAAAGTTTAGGAAAATTCATCCTTAAATAATTAATAATCAGAGTTCCGGACTCATTATTTAGATGCATTATACTTCTTTTCCTTATGCAGATGGCAACACTTGCAGAATACCTTGGTCTCAGAGAGCAAAAACACAGGTATAATTTGCTCTTACTTAAATTTATGTAATTTTTTTAACTCGAAGTCTTTTTTTCAATGGATTTACTGGAAGTTTTAAGTGCCATCGGCTATAATTAACTTAAGGTTTAGTGACCGGCAACGAATTTTCAGTAGATTATTGACAAGAATGTCAATGGAGTGAGGGCTAATTAAAAGTGGGGTCAAAGCATATAGTGAATCATATAGGGTGATATATATGCATGAAAGTAAAGAATGAATCTTAACGATTGTTGAAGTAGTTTTAACCCTTAGTCATGCATTTACGTGATCACAAGCTGCATTTTGAGCTGAGAAGAATATTTGCCTAGAGAGAAAAACAATTACCTAATTAATTATTTGAATTGCTTTTCTTGTATACATTGTCTGCCAGGGCGTTAGATGATGTACGGTTGAATCTCCAACTATTCCGACGCTGTGTCGAGGTTTTCTACCTGGTAATAATTCTAAGTTTGTGTATACATTTTACAGGTTCGACTATCTAAACTTTTCTCGTTGTTCAATGGAAGACTTGATTTTTCCTTTCGGTTCGACGGAGAACACACCTAAAACTTTCAGGATATGTCTCATATGGTCCTTCCTCTAAATGAAGCCGCATGTCATGACAATGTGTTTTTTTTCATTGATGGGACTCTCCAAACCTAATTTTCTGTCATCCTTACGGGTTACATACAGTCGGAGTTCTCAAACCTTTTGAGGGCTGCGAATAACAATGGCGGTCCGAGGTTTTTAGACCCTGAGGAGTATTCAATTCCTACGCTCATAGCTCATTACGACTCCTGTGATTCCTTGGATCAAGTACGGGATGTGTGTCTGCCAATCTCTTGCGCTTCTCTGAACGTGAGGTGGGGGGTCGGACCAATAATCTTCTGGCACGACAACGGCCGCCCGAAGCTGAGCTTCATGGTCGACTCGCCGGGCAGCCTGACCGCGATGCTAGACAAATGCGATCGGATGCTGCGAAGGTTAAACAGGATCAACTCCAAGTGGAGAAACGTCATGGTTAGGACAAGGAACGGCCCAGCCGTAAGGTTGCGGTAAGTTTCGAAACTAGATTTGAGTTTCTACAGAGAAACTAGTAGGTTTAGTACATAATATGCATAAAGTCTCCTTCCACGAGTCGGGTTTTCTTTACGATTATGGCATGAGGATTCATTATAACTATAGAGACAGATGACCGACGACATTATTACAACTAAATTGTCCTGAAAATCCTTCTTCTCTCTTGTCATTGAGTAGCATCGCGGATACAGCAGAGAAGCAAACGATAGTATGCAAGAGGAAGGCTTCTGGGAAAACAAGAAGGCTCGTCTTCGACGAGAGCAAGCTGGAGACACTCCTCACTCCAAGCACCAAGTTGGATGCCTTCATCTTCCTGGAAACCTACGACTATCGAGGGTCCGCCGGCATTAGATTGGTGGCTCATAAATTGATCATTCATCCCTAGTTTCCAACTGTCGCTGGACATCCCCAACTGTCGGTCGGACATCCCTAGTTTCCAACTGTACGTGTATACTATTGTGTTTCTATGGAGATGTTGAAAAAGGATTGTGTGCAAAGAGCTTGCATCAGGACTCGCAAAATATTTACTTGTCGACATGTTTCCCCTCTATTATTTGACTTCTGTTATAATTTCATGGAATTACTTCCTATGACAGAAGATGAATGAAATGAAGTGGATTAAGAAATGGATTTCGCATTGTTCTTATGTCAAAGATAGAACGATGATTTCTTTTCTATCAAATCCTAGTTATTTTGGGCTCTGGTCGAGTCACTTTTTGAGGTTGATAAGGTTAGAGTCAAGGGTGAATTAGGCTCGGATAGGTTCCAAGGTTAAAGCACTTTCAATCTAGAAAGAATCAAGGTGAGATTCTGCTTGAAATGCTCTCATTTCTTACCATTCATGATGCGAGATTAAACGGATATGATGTGCTGAATTTAATTCTGGTTATGTTGGTATCTTCCTTTTCCAACTAAATCTGGACAATCAATCTGTTGCTCCAACCTTCGATAAGGATGTAAGAATCAAGCACGTTCCAAGCATAATCCAGACCAAGAGACGGTCAAAAGTATTTGTTACATCTCATTGCATCCGTGCTTTGTCAATAGCAGGCAAGAAAAAAAGAAAAACGGATTGGTCCTTGTATCAGTTTCAGCCCTATATATATACCCAAATTGTCCTTTGTTGTTTTATAGTAAAATTATGTTGGTCACGCCTTCGCCCATTTTTATCCAAATTCTCTGATCGTACAAAATGGGGAGAAAAAGGGTTATTCGTACAAATGTCAAAAGCTTAACCAATAAAATGAACTTACAATTTAAGATATAAAGTCTCCTTCCATAAGCCAAAATTTTCCCCATAATCTCGGCATGAAGATGGATTACGGTTACAGAGAGAAATATCAAAGAGATGAGATCTGAACAGAAGACTATCGGCTCTGATACGAACATGAAATTTGAGTGAAAAGCTTTAAAATCGACACGACTTTTGTTTTGGTCAAAAAATGCCTCGTTCAAAAGTTTAAACTGCCAGAAAAAAAAAAATAGTTCGGGGGCAATAAAATATAACTAACATAATGCATTTCATTTTCCTCTCTTGTGATTGAGTAGCATAGAAAATACAGCAGAAGCAGACAACAATATAAAACGCTCCTTCGGAGGAAAACAAGAAGGCTTGTTTGTGGAAACCTACGACTATGAAGGATACGCAGGCACTAGATTGGCGGCTCATAAATTGATCATTCATCCCAATTTCGGAAGCAAAAGCTCCTAGCTTATATTGTATAAGTTACATGCCCCGAGAAATATGGTTAGTTGATTGCCAACTGACGTCGGATTTTTCTAATGACTTACAAGACGGATGATATGTGTGATTTGTCGTATCTCTATAGAGATATTAAAAAGTATTGTATGCAAAGTATGTGTGACGAGAACTGCCCGTTGTATCCATGCAAGCGAAGCTACTGATGACATTTGAAGACTCTGCAAATTATTCACCTGTTGAGATACTTCTCTCTATTGCTTGACTTTGGTTATGATTTCATCGAATTACTTCCTATGACAGAAGACGAGTTTAAAAAAATTGGATCAAGGGATGGTTTTCGCATTTTCCATGTTAGGTTTGGTTACCACAGAAGAATGATGATTTCCTCTCTATTGAATCTTAGTTATTTCGAGCTCTCGTTTAGTCGCTTCTTTGAGATCGATAAACTTTTTACTCGATGGCCAATTGGGCTCGGATAGGTTCGAAGGTTGAAGCACTTTAACCCCGAAAGAATCGAGGCCAAATATCGCTTAAGACGTTGCTATTTCTTATGGTTGGTGATGCGGGATCAGATGGATATGATGTGGTCATTTAGAGCTATACATCGTTTTATGATTATTATTATTATCGTGATTACTACATCAGAACCTTGTTAATTCAAAATGGACTTAACTAGGGACCTTTTCTTGCGATTAAGCCTCCTTCGAATGGCTTTCCATCTCTACGACCCTTGTGATCCAGAGCCTATGAATTCTAAACCCGTCTGACCACGAAAGGTATGAACTTTCTATTTTTCTTGTGACGACTTCAATGGAAGTGTGTAGATTTATTCATTCCCGATTTGCCCCCAATAGATGGTGCAGATCACATGATGTTCTTCTCGTGCAATTTTATCTCCACGTTGATGCAAATCAAACGAAATGATGATCTGAAAATCCAAGTGGAATCGCCGCATTGCGAATCCACCACAACTCCCGTGCGCCATTGTTTTGATCGACCAGCCCCAGAAAATTTGGCAAAAGAGAGATTCTTCTCCATACCCCACGAGCGATGGCACTCTACAAAGTATATAACTTGTGGCTCCAAAGGGGATAAAGACAATAAATTTAAAGATGCAATCGTCCTCTTTCACTGTTGGCTTCTCCTCTTGCTGCCACCCCTTCCCCAAGCGCTTGCTCTTCGATCCCCGCCTCAAGCGGAGACCCAGCAGTCTCGCTCTCGCCAAGACGCAGACGAGCTTCGTCGAGACCTGTTTCCTCCTCCTCACCACCACGAGCAGCCGCAGCGAGGAGCGAGATCATCTGGGTAAGAGCCAAAACCATACCTTTCTTCAGAATCTCTACTCTCCCATCGAAAGAAACGAATCACAGGCTCAAAGCCCGGAGACCCAGGATCGGGAACGAGATCAAGATCCGTTATTGGAACGAGGGGCGGACAAAAGGGCCAAGAAGCGCAACAGAGGAATTTTCACGAGCATGTGGTGGGCGGACGTGAAGGCTGCGATTGGACAGAGGATTAACTTAGAGGCGATTGTCTCTTCGGCTTCTGTGGTTGCGAGGGACCGCCATCTGTTGCTTCCGCACGTCTGTGCCCCTGATATACGCTATATTGATTGGGCGGAGCTGCAGAGAAGGGGTTTCAAGGGCGTGGTGTTTGATAAGGACAATACCCTCACTGCGCCTTATTCGTTGAAGCTCTGGGGCCCTAATGCTTCTTCGATAGAGCAATGCAAATCGGTCTTCGGTCAAAATATCGCGGTTTTTAGCAATTCTGCTGGTAATGTTAGGTTGAAGCTTTTGAATTTGAAGGTCGTTGTGTTGTTTACTGATTGAGAATGTAATGCGCTTGGCATTGTCTATGTCTTTGTTAAATTGGTGATACAGGGTTACTGGAATATGACCATGATGGTTCGAAAGCGAAAGCACTCGAGTGGGCAATCGGGATAAAAGTTATAAGGCATAGTAAGTTATTTGATATTTCAGTTTCGAGCGTTTTTCAAGGGCACTTTTGCAAATGGGTTTCTATTAACCATGCTAAATGTCTCTGCTAATATCAATATAATATATTGTGCAACTCTATGGAAAACTTTGGGTGTTGCTTATAGAGCACTGATCGTCATGCTTATGTGATTGCCTTTGAAATTCTTTACTAATCATAAATTAAGATGGAAAGGAAACTCTTGCAAGCCCGTGACTGCCATCTCATCTGAGTCAATTGAGGATGAGAACCTATCATAGGTTATTCTTTAGTCTTCAACATGCCTTGAGTTGTGGAGGACACCTAAGTGGTCATTTACCCTAAGCACCAAATGTAACCCCACATGGTTGTTCGTCGTAGAACAGGAGTAAACGGTTCCTAAATTGTCAAAGGGTTACATGAGTGTTGGTACAAGCAGTAAAGAAAATATATAATTCATGATCTAAAAGTCTTGCAATGGATCCAAATTTAAAGCTCTCTCAAATGTGAGAAACTGATGTAGTTGTGTGGATGCAACATGGGAAAGCTAACTACTAATAATGTTATTTCAATATTTTTAGCGGCCTAGTGAGCTTTTACTTGGCTCTAGCATTCATGTTGTTTATCAATCGGTCAGTATTCATGCATGGACAATCTTGGCAGTCAAAATAATTATAAAAGCACGGTAGTAGAGATGTAATATGTCTATGTCCTTGGTGCTGGCTGTTTAGCAATCATTCTTTGTTTAACATACTTTCATTTATCAGAATTTACACTTCTTATATCTCAGCTCTCTAAGTTAATCTTAGCTATTCCATTTTTCTTTTTTCGTTGAATATGGGAGGAAAGAAATGTAGACTTTCTGTTTTCTTATGAAGACTGTTTGCTTTGAAGTCCTGATTTATGTATTTTGTGTAATTATTAGGAGTGAAGAAACCAGCTGGAACAGCTGAAGAAATTGAAAACCACTTTGGCTGTGATTCCTCACGCCTTATAATGGTAGTACACTTGAATTGCTTTAGATGTTGCTCTAGTTTCTTCCCTGTTAATGTTCCTAACTTGTCGTTTTGTTTTTTAGGTGGGAGATCGTCCCTTCACAGATATTGTCTATGGAAATCGAAATGGATTTCTTACTATATTAACCAAGCCCTTTAGTCTTGCTGAAGAGCCATATATTGTGAGACAGGTCAGTTAGTTTGTAGCTTGTACATTTTTTATTGATGCACTATGGGTGCTTGCTACAAATTATAACCATTTCCAAGCCACATAGAGAACTGAAAGATTGGATATGAAGTATAAAATAAATTAATTTGGGTAGCAAATTTCATATTAAAACTCTAAATGCTTATGCCCTTTTTCATTTGCCCCATTGTCTAGAATTCACCTGCCCGTGGGTTCTTTTGCTGCACGATTGATGTTTTTCAGAAAGTTATGAGATTGCCACATGCTGGTTTTCTCCTTATAATGTTGATATAAACCTTCTAGCTTATTGTGCACGTGAGAGTAGTGGTGAATGTGAAATCAAATTATGGACGGACATTTGGCAAAGAAAATTGTATTCAAGCAGGTTCTAATTGCAGGAGAGACTTCATCTCTATCTAGACCTACTTTTTGCATCTCTGTTGCAAAAGAATAAATGAAAAAATCACTAAGGTTTTCTCCACTCAAGTTCATTCCTTATGTTCCTTAGGTCCTTCTATATCTTTCGACTTTCCTTCCCCATCATATAGTTGCATTTTGAAGTAAGTTGTTGGAAATATCCTTAACACTAAAAAAAATGTTTCTCCCCTCATCCTCAATGTTACCGGACCAACATTACTGGAATGCAGTCATTGTAGTCCTCCATATATTTGAGTGCGAATCGATTTGCTGAAGCAGTCTCATCGTGCAACACTCATTTTTTCAACATATTGGTACTTGCCACCTAGCATTTTGTGCGATAAAGCATTCACTGTTGTATCATAAATTTCACCCTTTAGCTTTAGAGGGTTTTCTTATCCTTTTCATGCTTGTATCATGTGGATGACATCTGACTCAAGCAGAATTATTTGTTCTTGGGTAATTTGAAATCCCCATTTCTCTCTACTGCTTTGTTTGTATCTTTTCTTTTATTAAACTTGCAATCAACGCTAACCACTTTTGAACTGACTAAACTGAATTTTGAAAATATTTTCTTGC
This sequence comes from Lenwebbia sp. NSW1173648, assembly GCA_029784005.1. Classification (NCBI taxonomy): domain Eukaryota; kingdom Viridiplantae; phylum Streptophyta; class Magnoliopsida; order Myrtales; family Myrtaceae; genus Lenwebbia; species Lenwebbia sp. NSW1173648. Next base: position 29,392,718 of record JARCGZ010000002.1, read on the forward strand.
TCCCAATTGCTGATGAATGATATGGTAGCAATATATTTAGAGTCTGGTGACAAGCTTGAACTTAGTCTAAATATTGAATTTTAGGAGATTGCAAGCAGACCAATGACAAAAATAGCTTTCGAAGTCGAGAGGTAAAAACTAGTGTAGGCCAAGACAACATGCTTTCCTTGTCTGCCATTGCATGGCTTTGGCATGCTAAGGGCAAGAAACATTGGGTCTGTCGCACAAATGACGCAGTTTCTAAAGAGTATAATCTGAATCTGTTTAGCCAAATTTGGTGCCCACCCAACGGGAGGTTAATAAGGTTGTTCTGTGGAAAACATAAAAGAAAAGGTTTTTACTGTGCTCTCTTCATTGTTTCATGGAAATGATTCTCTCTGGAATGCTGAGCATATAATAGAATATTTGCTGCTTCTTTGTTTTTGCATAAACAAATTTGCAGGTAAGGAAGCTGGAGGATACCCTTGTCAAACATTGGCTTAGTGGAGGATTGAAGCCGACAAGTCACAGACTGCTTCCAGATGGCTCTTGTTGTGTGAAAGAACCACCATCCTTGTAAAAGTCTTTTGTAAATATAGGCAATCCTTTGTGTTTGATGCTAAATTTTGAGGTTCCTGTAGTTAATTCGATATGATTGCTGCATGGAAATGCATCTTTTTCCTTGTAGCTAAATTTTGTAAGGTTGTCCAGATTCTGAATCCAAAAAAATTAGTGCCAGAAAGAGGTAGCGTTGATGACAATTCTTGTTCTTCTCAATTCGTTATTCACAGAAATAAGGGTTCTGAATCTGTCTGGACACTTTCTCGTTACTGATTGAAGTGCATGGTTAGAGAACCCTGTTGTGGTGTAAAATGCCTGGATTTGTAGGGAATGTTGGTTACTTTCCAATGAAATTCAACTGTTCAATTGACCCTCATGCTGGGGAAAGAAGCATTCTTTACTTGAAATCAGTCTAAAGAATTAGTTCCAACCGTTGGAAGGCCTTGAAATGTTTGACCATAGGCATGGTCCTTAAGATCCTCGGAATCTTGATTTACTTTCTCCAGGTTTGGATAGTCCCTTTGTCGCATTAACGTATGAAAAGATTGCCGAGGCATGAGTCTCGGTCTCTGTTGTGCCACGTGAATTGTCTGCCTTCAGGTCTAGCTCTTTCCCTGGATTGTAAAACGAGGTGCTTTCTCTGATATTCAATGAGAATTGGTACCCGGTGCAGATTCCGGCATTAGCTCTCACGTACATCACAAAGTAAGCAACAGGCATTCCACATTTTAGCCAAAATCCTGAAGTTGTACTTCTGTAACTCCTGTTCCATCCAAGTACTTGGTTTCATCGGACTTGCGACCTAATCTTATCAAGGGCATTTCTATCGTTCCATGGGGGTTTCGCAACCGTGTCGGTTTGACCTAGGTGTTGGCTGGAACCAGCTCTCCATCGATTCGGTGCTAGGCATGTTCCCTTGCTAATCGGTTTGGCATCAGGTTCCTAGAACATCTTTAGCACGTTTTGTTGCAGTAATGGTTCTAAATTACTACAGTTGTTCCCAACATACCCCTTATCTCTAGCCTCCCATTTACTTTACCAATGTTAGATTATTAGTTGTGAGAATTTTCTGCCATGCTTCTTGACATCACGCAATTTCCGGTGAGTCGCGATGGTCGATAGTATTCATATTCTCGTCGTGATGCTACCGGGAAATAGAAAGAGATCAAAGAAAAGAAGACAGCTAAAGTTGAGTCGTCAATAAGAACTGATAATTTGTTTGGCTCTTCATCAGATTGCAACCATAGGCTACGAGTTAAAAAGAACTCCAAATTCAAACATGTCCTTCTGAAATAACATTGGTGCTTAGCATCATCGTCAATGATCATTTAACCTTGCCTCTTGCGCTTAAATATGTCGATCACAACGAATTAGCCAATCACAAATTTATTACCTCTCCTCAGATCGCACTTTGGCTGGATTGGACACTCTTGAAGGACAAGCTCCGGATCTAGAGTTCATAGGCTGCATTTGGCAACAACGCCAAGCCGAAGCCCTTGGCAAATGGTTGTTTGACGAACTTTTTGGGGAGATTTCGGAGAAATGCAATTGCATTTCCACATGCTTCTACAGGCCTTTATCCCAGCGCAGGTCCGGAGTCAATTTGAGCTTTGAGCATTTCCGGAATACTAATATATTTTTGGGTTAATATCATCAAATATCTCAAACTGATACGCATGTGACAAATGCACCAAAACTATTTTTTTGACCATCAAAAATCTCAAACTGGTACAAATGTGATAAATTTATCTCAAATCATTTTTTTTTACCATAAAAAATCTCAAACTAGTATACATGTGATAAATGTATCCCAAATTATTTTTTTGACCATCAAAAATTTTAAACTTGTACACATGTGATAAATTTACCCCAAACTAATTTTTTGACCACCAAAAGCCCCAAACTGGTACACCTGTGGCAAGTTTACCCTCCGTTAGTTTCCGTTAAAATTAATTAATACCACGAAAAATTTCAAACTGATACATCTGTGGCAAACAAAGGGTAAAAATCCCAAATCGATACACCCATCAACTGTCACATGTCATCCAACTCAGCAATTTGAAGATAAAATTTTACGGAAACTAATGGAAGGTAATTCTGTCGCAAGTATACTAGTTTGGGGTTTTTTGTGGTCAAAAAATAACTTGGGGTAAATTTATCACATATGTACTATTTTGGGGTTTTTGATGGTCAAAAAAATAATTTGGAATAAATTTGTCACATGTGTACTAATTTGAGATTTTTTGTAGTAAAAAAAATATGATTTTGGATAAATTTATCACATGTGTATCAGTTTGGGATTTTTCGTGGTATTTACCCTACATTTTTTCTTCCAACTTTGCTCGGTAAACTATCATAATTCCGGAAATGTCCTTACCTCGCATGATGTCGATAGCGTCGGCCGCCCACCCTTCGCTAGTTTTGAGTTTTTTTTATTTAAATAAAACAAATATCAGCGAAAGTTCTTTACAAGCGTGATTTTTTCAGACACCGTTTAAACCAAAGTTGATTCCCATTGCACTTTTAAATACAATCTATTAAATGTGATTTGGATTTCGAAAGACCCATTTAACCTAAAGTCGTTTATATTTACCCAAACACTTTTCCTAGAAATCGAATCAAATGCACCCAGGGATCATACTACCCCCCCCCAGAAAACAAGAAAGATTCAGCAGCTTATCCTATCATTCTCTTCTAGGGTGTGCAAAACACAGTAAATCTAAATACACGAATAACCAATGCTGCTTTGATGATCTGATCAAATTCCAACTATTCAGTCCAATCATTGCAGCTTTGCTGGTCATCTCTTTTCTGATCCCTGGGATTTACCCTTTGCTTAGAAATTTTGGTCATTTCAATTGTGCTAAACTTTGGACACCTAAGGTGTCAAATCGTCTTTTTTTCTTCCACTACGGCGTACGTCCGAGTCAGCACATCACGTCGCCTCCTGAGCTTGAATATGACACGAGATGCCCATTGATCGATAGTCGAGATGAATCGAATGCATCCGACTCGTACAAGTAAATATCGTCATGCATGCGCCATAAGATGATAAATTTTATTTTTTTTTTCATTTTTTTGGGTGCCCCCTCCACATGCTGCGCAGGTGCAATCCGGTGATCATATAAATGAAGGGCTTACATATATGTGGAACCCACGCGTTTTTCTCCATCACAATACAAAATGTACCTTCCAACCGTCTTTATAAATGAAGCTGTACCTTAGTAAATAACTAACAAGCTTAGATATGGTGGGGTTAGATGATAGATTTGAGACAAGCGTGTCCTACATTGCAAAATAAATTCATCTCGCCAAATGTCGTGCTGCAAAGTTGCGGGTCGAAGAAGTTCCGATCCCTTACCTTATAACGTCGTTAGAGAGTCCGAACAATGATTACCCGGCATTGGTGAGACGGGAGTAGAGCGAACGAACGAACGAGGGATTCGGTCATCCGATAAATTCATGCATTCTGAGGAGGGTGAATGGAGATTTCAAAACCACGATGCAAGTCTTGTTAGGGGGGGTGGCATTTACTGTGCCCTCCTAAATGGGACAGCTGAAAGATGTGTGCTGTTTTATGAAAGAAGGCAACACTGTTCTTCACACAGTCACACGTTGAATTGAATTGAATTGGAATTAGCCTTTAAATGTACGTATCTAGTAATAAAATAAAATAAAAACACAGACATGTTTTTATGGCAATTGACCCAAGACCCAAGACCAAAGACCCTTCAAATAAATTCAAAATCATCTCTTTAACACCAAACAAAACAAAACAAATAAAATCTAAAATCCCCTCCAACTCATTGCTGTCTTATTAACTCCTGCTCTTTACAAGCCTCACCAACTCCTCTGTCGCTGCCATTAAATCTGGACAGCTCTCCACCAGGCCTTCCATGCCAAGAACAAGAAGATCCCCCATGCTTTTTCCTTAGCTATTCAATCAAACCTACTTAACTGTTGCACTACAGTTCACTAGAAAGAGCAAGTACCTTCAATGGGAGACAGAAAATCATTCAAGGGTCCTGAATGGGCTCTTCAACGACCATCTTTGGATGAGTGATGATCCCTCTTGGGATTAGAAGCCCCTTAAGGAAGAGCTTACAGAATTATTTAGTTCCTATCATCCTTTATTTTTGTAAAAAGAAGAAGGTTAAAAAAAAAAAAAAAGAACTGTCCAGATGGAATTTCCAGAAAATCAGGAGCAGATGCAGCGAGGAACCTCCCAAGATTCTTGGCTGTTGTTCCAGAATATATCGAGGCTGAAACAGATGAAGTTTCAGTCATATGTAACCAACGAGAAAGTATTTTATGCCACGGTCGCGCCGCTTCAGTTGTCGCATGTCGACGATAATCCTCACAGGATGTTCTTCGCTTCGAGAGTACTCCGAATAAACGGAAAGTGTGGTTTATTAGGAAAATGCTCTAAAGCAAGTGAGATTGGATATTCCGCGGTTGAATATCAGGTGATCAACACAAAATCTTCCGGATTACTCATGAAGGTGATCGCTTAGGACCACACCTAGGTTTTCTTTAGGACCATCGTCTTAACGTGCTGTCCAAGGCGGTGGTTGTGGGGTAAGAACAACGGTTGCGGCTCCACATGTTTATCGTTGCGAACTCGAACATGAATCTAGGGATGAATAAGTTGTCCCAAGCCTCTTATGCTCCGACCAACACACCCTGCACAATATCAATCACGTGATTAAGCTCATTTAAGAGAGTGAATCACCTGAATTTGGGTCTGTTATAGCAAGTTTGAGAAGGACCCTAGTCTTGTTCCATGTCCAGGCCATAGTTCTGAATGATATTTGACGTAAGTGTCCATGAGAATGTTTGTTCCATTCATTGCAGCTATGTCTAGCATGTCGGATATAGTTGGATCTATCATAGTTTATATGTATCTGCATAAACTATACAGTAGACTTTTCTATTAATAGTACATTCTGAAAGTTGGATTTGGTAAAAATCTTCAATAAGCTTAAATTAGTCGAGTTATCATCGACTAATTTAAGCTTATTGAAGATATTCCATCCCCATCAAGAAAATGATATCGCGGTGAACCTTCTTGCTGAAAACAAACCAGAAGTGCTAGCTTATGGGAAGAGAGTGAAGTTGTCAATACATCTGCATTTTTCTTGTTTGGGTTTCATACCATCAAACCATCTGGACTTGAAGCCTTGCATATATGAACTGAAAAACAAGCTCGAAGATTCACAAAGTAACTCATTCTGGACGGTGCAACCGATGATGTTACGATCAACGTGCAGAGCAGATGCTTGTAAGATAAAATGTTACGATGGATGTCCGAGCCCAAATTGCTGAAACTCAATTACCCGACCGACGACGGTTAAAGAAAACTAAACGAACATTGAACAGGAGAGACACAGAGAGAATTGAGAGGAGCGAAGCTAACAGCAATAGCTGTGAGCTGTTGCATTCCAAACAACAATTTGCATGTTGTGTCGCAAGCCAAGGACGCTTCAAGAAACACACAGACAGGCACACACAAACTCGACCATGAAGAGGGTGTAATGAACATTAATGTCGCGCATAAATGCGCTCTGCAACACGTCAACTAACCTCATCGTCCAACCTGCATCTATTTACTGAGACTTTGATCACTCGACTCTTTTATATTTACCCGCTCCTTCACAAGGCTCTCTCATACTCCCTCTCAAGTGTGTGGTTTCTCTTCTTGCCCAAGCTCTCTCTTTCTTGCTGATCCCTTAGTCTGCGCTCAGAGAGAGAGAGGAGAGAAATCAGAGAAAAGATGGCGAAACAGAAAGGCCAGACCGTGGGTCTCTTCCTGTGCCTTTGGGTTGCGGCGGCGGCGGCGGCTCAGAACTTGGTCGTTCCGGCGGTGGCTGAGGCCAGCTTTGAGGACCAGAAGAACTACTACACTCCTACTCCTGACCCTCATATTGGCACTCCTCCTCCAGGTCTCTCTCTCTCTCTCTCTCTCTCTCTCTCTCTCTCTCCCTCTTTACATGCTACTGATGAACATATTTTCGATCTTCGTCTTGACGGTCTAGGAGCTGTTTCCATGCATGAAGCATTCGACGTATGATTTGCTTGTTAAGACTGATATAAGACGGTTCATGTTATTAAGAAAGATGTTCTCATTATGACGTAGACAAGTTAGAATACGTAAGTTATTAGTTCCTCGTGTCGTTGTTCATTTGAATGGATGTTTATGTGACATGTTAGAGCTTTTTAAGTTCAAGTATTCTGAGTTTCTTTTGTTTTACACCAAATGATTCGAGAAAAGTCAAGAATTTAGAATCCTAACGTTTGGTTTATGGTGACTGCAGCTCCACGCGTAACTCCACCACACAGGACTTCGCCGCCGCACCGGCACGGAGGCACGCCGCCCTACCATGTGACCCCGACACCGCCAACCGGAAACTGCGGGAACCCACCGCACGTCCCAACTCCGTCAACTCCTCGCGGCGGCGGCGGCGGATCTTACTATAACCCACCCCCATCAACTCCTAGTGGCGGTGGTGGAGGATCTTACTCTAACCCACCCCCATCAACTCCAACTCCGGTGATTGTCTCCCCACCGACCACCCCCATTATTATTCCGGGCACCCCCGGCGCTCCCACCATTCCCGCGCCTCCGTTCGATCCGAACTCGAATCCCTTCACTGGGACATGCAAGTAAGTTCGCAACCTCGGGAAGATGTTCATTAAATGCGTGCATATTGTATTGTTGACAACTTGACATGAAGACATGATTTTGTTCTGTCGAATCAAACAGTACCAGAAAAATTGAGTTAACCAAGTGAAATTTGGAATTTTCAATTCTATTTCGATTAGAGAAATTTATAAGCGTTATCTCTGTAATTTGGATTTGGCAAATTACCTAAACTGGATAGTAACCAAACGTCTAGGATTTGGTATGAAATTTACTCTCTCTAAACCAAAAGGACCACACCCAAAATTGCCTACACAGACACTAATATTTTTCATGGTATTTACCAAAAACGCAGCTTCTGGAGGAACCACCCGGCGGTGATCTGGGGCTTGCTAGGGTGGTGGGGCACCGTGGGCAGCACGTTTGGGGTCACCAGCATGCCCGGTTTGCCAGCGAACCTCAACTTGATGCAAGCCCTCTCCAACACCCGCAACGATGGCCTGGGCCAGCTTTACAGAGAAGGAACAGCTTCGTTCCTCAACTCCATGGCCAACGCCCGGTTCCCTTACACCACCCAGCAGGTCAGAGAGAGCTTCACCAGGGCGCTCGGCTCAAACTCAGCTGCAGCAGCTCAGGCCCGCCTCTTCCGGCTCGCCAACGAAGGGCATACGAAGCCCAGGGATTGAAATGAACCATAGCTATGGAAAGACCTTTCCTTGATGTTTCTTTGAAGGATTGTTATAGCAGTAGTTTGTGCGTCAATTTGTGGTTTTTCAATGGGTTGTCGGTTTGCTTCTAGCTTTGTTTCGGTTGTCATAGAGCATTGAGATGGATAGTTTGTGGACATTTTTAATGCTTAATGAATGGTCTTTCTTCCATTTCAAGGATTGCAGATATCAAAACGTGTTCTCTCTCTCAAATCTTCAGTAGGAACTTGAAATACTACACCTAGATCTGCTCTGCCTAAAGTAATTCTTCATCGAGTAGTGTCTTCTTCTCCAATAACATTCTGCTAGAAAATCAGAGATGTCTCTTCGACTGGAGTCCATGCATGACAGTAGGATCTTGACCAGATTCCTTCTTACAGACTGATAAATTCAACAGTCATTCTGCTTCCAGCATTGCAAAGAGAAAAAATTACGAGGCCAGTATATGAGGTTGGCCAGGTAACTCATGTTGACAACAGGAAAGGAATTTAAGGAATTTAGAGGTGATTACTGTCCTGTCTTGTGGTCTTTTAGACAACCGCGAGGTCAGAATCTAATTGCTAAACAAGATGTTAACAAGGTACTCAATCAGATTTACCAACACAGAATTCCAAAGATCTCTTGTTGATGCTTGTTTCAAGTACCCATCTTTGACAAGATAACAATTGAATATAAATTCCCAAAACTATGTGTAGAATCATAGCTCATGTCTTTGGAAAGACTACCATCTACTTCTTGGCGCGTATGACCCCCTCGAGAGAAGCATCAACTTACAAAGTCAAGTGCTAAGAGGACTACTCTATCTGTTCGGATATGTATAGGCAAGACCAAGAAAGTTAGTTGAATAAAGGGAGGTACCGCACAGGCAGCTACCATGAAAAACAAAACGAAACATCAGTTGATCACCATATGATTCACAAACATCTGATTTCACGTTCAGCATTACTTTCACCAAACAGAGGCGAAATTTGCATACGGTTCAGTTGTCGTGTCGGGGACTGATCAATTAGGCATTCCTTTTCAGTCAGTGTCCAGTGCTGATACTTCCTGTTTCTACACATCGTAAACTCACAAGGAAACTTATGCATCTGTTCCATTTTTTCAGGCCAAGGTCAGTACAGAGCTGTATGAATGCGAAGCAATTGGGGGTGAGCCTTGCTTCAGCACCATTGCAGGGCTCGTCCCAATCAAAAGGAAAAATTCGATGCCACAATCAGCTCATGTGAGACTCAAACCACTTAAATATCTGCTCGGACTGCAAGCTGGTCATTTCATGATATGCAAATGCAAGGTTCAACTCCTCCTGGACATGATTAACCAGTTGCCTATCCAGCAATACATTCTTATTCTCCTGGAGAGCCTTCTTCCAGTGTGTTTTACGCCCGTCACTCTTCATATACCCATTTGCATCTACAAAGCCCTTACTACGAAACAGCTCAAATAACTTGGCTGAGGCATTTTCATCTACACCAGGAATCCTATCAGCAAACGTACTCGCTGACAAAGGAAACTCCACACATTCAACTGCAGCAACATCAATCCCCTTACTCTTCAAAACTGGCATGAATTCATCTATCTTATGCTGTCTATAGGTGTCCTTGGGCATGTGGACAAATAGGGTGGCCGGATAATCCTCTGAGACATCCATCTGATCAAACATCCCCTCGGCAATCATCAGCACAATGCTACTAAACCTCAAATTTGTCACGAGGGCAGAAACAAAGTGACCACCGGAGGATGCCCCTAAAGCCACAAGAGGAAATTTTTCAAGCTTGTTCTTCCCAACCCACCATCTAATGATATCTCTAACAATTAACCTTTCCTCTCCCATTGTCCAGCATCTTCCCGCGCTAGAGACGGTGAGAACAGCGAATTTCCTAGAAAGACCTTCGAGAACAAGTAGTCTTTCTTCAGGCAAACCAACGCATTGCTGGCAAGTAGGAGATCTGTCCCAAAAATTAATAGCTCTGCCATTACACCCGTGAGCTATAAACAGCACAGCTTTTGGAGAATCGGGCATCTGCGATATCAAATCTGTCCCATTCCTGTACTCTACAACTGGGCGAAACTGAACAAGAGAGTCAAACCTATTCCATCTTTGCTTCAGATGTGCCGGTACTAGCACTGGCTTTTCATCACCACCCCGGTAGAACAAAATCAGAACTAAAAGAATCAGGGTGGCACACGTAACCAGAGCCGGAATGCTAAAGTTATGAATGCCGAACCATTGTTTGGATCTGCTTCCGCGCTTCAGCATCACTGCATAGCACAATGAGAGCATTACATGGAAATGAATTTGCTGCAATGGAGAACTACAATAGCTAGCTTCAGCAACCATAGAGATGAATTCCTGAAACCCAATGAATCACGTCTACGACTCCATTCCACATAAATTCTTCATTTTTTTTCCTTTCCTTTGGAATGATTCTTCGTGGTTACGACATAGACATGGAAGGACTCCATTATGCTATAATTCACACAAGTCCCTTCCTCAAACAAACCAGAGTTCATCATCAATATCGCCTCTCTACAATGTCCACACGCAAAAGACAGAACTTAGAAAAAGATACAATTTCTCTCTTCAGTGGTGGGTATCTGACCAAAAAGCAAACGAATTCAAGATCGCTGCTTCCACTTCCAATCTAAAGGACCGCTCAATTCACTCGAAAAACAACAGAAAACGCAAGTGCCGAAACAAGCGAAGGTAAGCTTACCAGTGGATTCAACTACGGATAGAGGGAGGAAAACAGCGGCGGAATTTGGAGAAAACGAAAGAGCTTCCTTCGGCTTCAATGGCGACACTCAGCTCGATTTTCAGCTGAAGGGACCCCGCGATCGCAGGCACGCGCTCTCCTTCGGCGAGTGAAGGTTGTTTCTCCAAATTGAAAAGGGGAATTGGGCCGAATTGACATCGCGGCCCAAAATAAATGGGCCTCCGGAGACCAAGCGGACCCCGGCTTGCATTTGGGCCCAATTTTCAACCCGGAAACGGTCCGAGACAAACATGTTCCGAATTACGATGAGCCGAGTTTGATCAAGAGTACAGCACAAAATGAAAGGGAACAGGACACAAATAGTCTTTGCATTTTTGGCAAATTTTTAATTTGTTCAATATGATCACTGAACTTTAGCTCAATGTATGATATCGTCCCTAAACTCTTAATTTGTTCAATGTGAAGCATTGAACCTTTAGTATATATTCAATTTAGTCTTTGAACTATATTAAAACATTCACTGTAGTCCTCCCAGTAATTCAAGTTGAGGAAAAATATTGAACGCTTTCATATAGCCAAAGGTGAGTATATATATATAGCTAAAGGACTAGATTGAACATGTACCGAAAGTTCAATTACATTAAACAAATTAAAAGTCCATGGACTACATTACAAATTGAGGTCAAAGTTCAGGGACCATCTGTATGAGTATCTCTTCTCGAGACGCCACCATCCCATCAGTCCTACCGATCGTGTCAAAACGCCTCGACAGCACTCCGTTTCACCTTACCAATCCCGACGACCCGAGTACGCAAAACCTCTCAAAAATTTCACGGATCGAGTAAAGCTCAAAATGTAAAATCCAACTGAATCGCATAACCGAAATCGAATCGATCGTACTCCCATCAAGATTGGGGGGTCCCATCTCATAGAAAATTAAATTTTGCCATGAATTTTTGGTCCTTGTTTTTAGGTGGAGAGAAATAATATAGAAAAATTATGGCCGGCAGAGAGAGGAGGCCATCATGTGGTGTAAAGGGATTCTGCTCATGTTGCCCGCCTGATGCCATGTGACCCTTAAGGGAATTCCAAATCAGAGCCTGAGATCTCCATTCCATAGCTTTCAGCATCCAATGCCAAGGCACATTCAAGAGAAAATCCAAAAAATGTAAATGGGAAAAAAAGTTAATATACATGAATTTAAATAAAAATTCATAATACACATTGGGTAGGTTTGCATTATTTTAATATGGACCACACATCTTCTTCTTAAATTCCAAGACTCCGTTTGTTTCCCAAAAAATAGGCGATTTAGAAAATATTTCCCTAAAAATGATCGCGTGCATTGCTTGAAATAATTAGTTCGTGAAAAGTATTTTCATTACCGGTAACCATTTGCATCGAAACATTTGCGTAGACGATGAAAATATATTTCGCTCATTCGTTTTTTGTAAGCGATACAAACGATCATTTTTTGAAAAATGTTTTCCAAACCACTCATTTTCGCGAAACAAACGGAGCCTAAATTCCCTCCGTCACAATTAGTGCAGTGAAAACAAGAGAAAATGGTTTTCAACAAACATCAAGCTTTAAAATAATGAAAAGTAACACGTTACACGTGTTTTTAATGCGCAAAATAGGGAGATTTCAGATACCATGAAAAAAATCAAATTGCCCGTCCGCTAAAACAACTACAAAGTACAAATGCATTCCAACAAAAATAAATGGTTTAAATAAATAATGGGCGATTAATATTTCTTATTGTATGACCGATCGAGTGAATGGATGACGTGATCATTCGCAAAGACCAGAAATTTACGAGTAAGCACTTTGATTTTTTTCTCAATCGCAAATGCTCGAAACTTTCGCAATATTACAAATGTCGACAATAAATTAATAATCCCCGTCAATCCCATTCTCTCTCATCCTCTCTCTCTCTCTCCCCCCTAAAATTTCCCCATCAGTTCCCAAAAAATACTTGGCATCGTACCCAGCAACTCCTGCATCGGTAGAGTTACTTAGGGTACTAAACAAGGTTAATTAATGTATGTTTAAAATGGACAAGAAGACTAATGAAAGGACATTAACCAAAGGGACAATGTTAAAAAACACAGCACCAAAGGGGACAAGACAACAATTATCAGCAGAAGTTCTCCCACGTGATGCTCGTGTAACCCACGACATCCCACATTAAATAATAATAAAAAAACTAATTGTCGAATCTAGAGTTAATGCAATTAGTAAGTTTAATTTCCCATTGCATAAAATTAAATACACAAGAATGAAAATAAAAAAAATTTAACGGCGCGCATTGCAACACTTCTGCCCTAGAAATTAACTTGTGGCTAGAAGTTGATTTTTTTACTTCTATTTTTTAGCAGAAGTTAATTTTTTCTACTTTTTAAGAGAATTAATTTTTTTTTACTTCTTCGAGTGGCTCGTAAAAAATGCTTCAAAAATGAAAAAAAAAATGAAGTTACGGAACTAAATAAATTTCTATTTCAAAAATGACGTTATCGAAAATATTTCTAAAGCAGAAATTTTATTTCACGACTTGAGCATGACCGGGATGGTTTAACCAGCAGAGGTCCCCCTCAAATGGGGCCCGGGCCTCTTACGGCTTTAGGGGCCCACCCGCCCTCCCATGCCATTGGGCCACGCCATGCGACGGCCTTTCCACCTCTCGAGGTGCTGTCCGCAGCTGATTAATTCAGTCGCTGTGATTAAAAACGAGAGGCTAAGGAAAAGCAGGATTATTAGTTAAAGCCTAATTAAAGGAAGAAATGGCGACGCATATTTATAAATAGCCAGTGTAACTACCTTCCATTTCCTCTCACAGTCGCAGATCTCCCTCTCTCGTCGCCATCATTGCCGAGCTATAATTTGCGGATCCGCCATTGCTGGATTGCTCTCGCGGCCTCGCCGATTGCGGTAAGTCGTGTTCTTCGTTTTCAATGTATCGTCCTCCTTCAGTGCGAATCTCCTTCGTTCATCGATGAGTTCAGTTGCTGCAAATGTCGCGATGAAGCGCGTATTGATTGAGCCCAGATCTCGCGGGGCATTGCGTGATTTGTGAATGCGTCGGCCGCTTTGTGCTTCGGATCGTGCGATGATCTGACGAGCTACCGAGCAATGCGCTTCCTTTCTTTTGTTGTCTGTTGTTTTTTTTTTTTTTGGCATTGATGGATGTGATCCTGCTGAATTGTTGTGGATGTCGAAGGGAAGAATGAGGATTGCGTTTGAGATCTGGTTCGTTCTAGGTTCAGATCTGGCAATGTGTTGCTATGCTTTACCGGTTAGTGATGTGATCTGATGTTCTTGAAGGAGAAATGGGGCTGGTTGGACCAGTCACTGTGAAGAGTTTGTTGATAGCCGTTTTATGCAGATTTGCACGTTATATAGCCATTTGAATTTTTCTGTCTGATTTCCATGTGATTTTATAGCACAGAGATGACTCTGTGTTTCTCTTAAATATGATCGTTCCTGTGGTTTTCTCTGCTCTGTGTTTCTTCGGGGAATATCACTCTTCACATCTTATTGGAGAATACATTAGACACTGATGATCTCTTGTATATTTTCGTATTGCCATGTGAAAGCACCGTCTCGATTTCTTTTTAAAAAAGCCTTCTTGAAAGATCATTCTTCTGTGTGTATGTGTGGGAACGATATGGATGAATTTCGTGGAAAGGGGTTTAAAAGTGCCGGAATTTCTGACTAGATTAAGGGGAGATCTGGACTGCACATGTGGGAAAATTAATGCACAAACTTACGTTCAAATATCTCCTTTAGATGGAAGCCAAGTGACCAATATTTTCTGACTTAGTGAGTACTCTGACGGAGGATTTCTTGAGAGGTTCAAGTTTACTGCTGGCCCTCTAGATAGCCTTCTCTATATCCCCAATCTCTGAGTTCTTTTTCATATCCCTTCACTTTTGAGTCTCTCTTAATGGACCAGAGATCTGGTCCCTACGCAAGTTAAATAACTGACTGATGACCTGGTAAATATATCTTCTATAAAGTTCCAGCCAAAGTATCCTTAAAACTGAACATGGCAGTTTGCAAAGGAAGCTCACGAACTTGCACAGTGGAAGAAGCTTGTTAATGCTGCCTTTCCATTTTTGGTTCATGAACTTTATGGCACCATCAGATCAAGAGTGAAAAGATCCAGTTAAATTTTCTGAAATGTTTGTGAAGTTTTGACATTTCTTTTGAATTTGTTGTAAAAATGGCATATCCACTGCCCTCTGCTTTTACTTAGGAAACTTTGTTTAATTCATTACCTCTACTTTTAGTCTCACTCTATAATATTTATGATGCATTTACAGAGTCTATCACTATGGCTACCCCATACACACCAAAGAACATTCTCATAACTGGAGCTGCTGGCTTTATAGCATCCCATGTCTGCAACCGGCTTATTCGGAACTACCCTGATTATAAGATTGTGGTCCTTGACAAGCTTGATTATTGTTCGAATCTGAAAAACCTGCTTCCATCGCGATCATCTCCAAAATTCAAGTTCATCAAGGGGGACATTGCTAGTGCTGATCTTGTCAATTTCATCCTCCTTACTGAGTCCATAGACACCATTATGCACTTTGCAGCCCAGACCCATGTGGACAACTCTTTTGGTAACAGCTTTGAGTTCACCAAAAATAATATTTATGGAACCCATGTCCTTTTAGAAGCCTGCAAAGTCACTGGCCAGATCAGGAGGTTCATCCATGTAAGCACAGATGAAGTTTATGGGGAGACTGACGAGGATGCTGTGGTCGGTAATCACGAGGCTTCTCAACTTCTCCCGACAAACCCATATTCTGCCACAAAAGCTGGTGCGGAGATGCTTGTGATGGCTTATGGGCGATCATATGGGCTGCCTGTCATAACTACCAGAGGGAACAACGTCTATGGTCCCAATCAATTTCCTGAAAAGTTGATTCCAAAATTTATCTTACTTGCCATGAAAGGACAGCCCCTTCCAATTCATGGGGATGGATCGAATGTACGCAGTTATCTCTACTGTGAGGATGTTGCAGAGGCATTTGAAGTCATTCTCCACAAGGGTGAAGTGGGTCATGTTTACAACATTGGGACTAAGAAGGAGAGGAGAGTAATTGATGTGGCAAAGGAAATTTGCAAACTTTTTAAGTTGGACCATGATACGCACATTAAGTTTGTGGAGAACAGGCCCTTCAATGACCAGAGATATTTCCTAGATGATCAAAGGTTGACAACCTTGGGATGGTTTGAACGGACCACGTGGGAGGAGGGCCTAAGAAAGACAATGGAGTGGTACGTTAGCAATCCAGATTGGTGGGGAGATGTTTCTGGAGCACTGCTTCCTCATCCTAGAATGCTCATGGTCCCAGGGATCGAAAGAAAATTTGATGGGCCGGATGTTAACAACTCTTCCTCATATGCGGTGGATAATCCTACTCCGAATGGGATGGTGGTGCGAGCTCCGAAGAGCAGTCCCTCTGCTCAAAAGCCTTCTTTGAAGTTCTTGATTTTTGGCAGAACTGGTTGGATTGGTGGCCTACTGGGGAAGATCTGTGAGAAGCAAGGAATTCCATTCGAGTATGGAAAGGGACGATTGGAGAACCGTGCACAGATCTTGGCAGATATTCAGACTGTAAAGCCCACACATGTATTCAATGCTGCTGGAGTGACTGGTAGACCAAATGTTGATTGGTGTGAAACTCACAAACCTGAGACAATCCGCACAAATGTCGCCGGCACCCTAACCTTGGCCGATGTCTGCAGAGAGCATGGGCTCCTAATGATGAATTATGCTACTGGCTGTATATTTGAGTATGATGAAACACACCCATTGGGGTCAGGCATTGGTTATAAAGAGGAAGACAAACCAAATTTCATTGGTTCCTTCTATTCTAAAACCAAAGCCATGGTAAAGTTTTTTTTAATGTAGAAACGCTCACCCTGATTACTCATCTAATGCGATTGACCAAGCATGTCAACTAATCTAACCATCTTTATTTTCGTGCCAGGTTGAAGAGCTTCTGAAGGAATATGACAATGTTTGCACTTTGAGAGTGCGAATGCCAATATCTTCTGATTTGAGCAATCCCCGTAACTTTATCACAAAGATTTCGCGATACAACAAGGTGGTCGACATCCCAAATAGCATGACCATCTTGGATGAACTTTTGCCAATTTCAGTTGAGATGGCAAAGAGGAACTTGAGGGGTATATGGAACTTCACGAATCCTGGGGTGGTTAGCCACAACGAGATCTTGGAGATGTATAAGGCCTACATCGACCCTGATTTCAAGTGGGTCAACTTCACGTTGGAAGAGCAGGCCAAGGTGATTGTCGCGCCACGAAGCAACAACGAGATGGATGCGTCGAAGCTGAAGAACGAATTCCCCGAGTTATTATCCATTAAGGACTCGCTCATAAAGTATGTCTTTGAACCCAATAAGAGAACGTCTGTCGCTTGAGGGGCAATTAAGCCATAAAGAATGTAGCTGTCAGGAAATTCTTTTTGACTGGAAGCATTCATCAAGCTGAAGCTTGAACCGTTCCTGCTATTATTTCCTCTAGGGTGATTGTAGGATTGTACGTGTTTATTATCTTCATCATTATTTGTCAAGCGCATGACCTTAATTCTATCATTCTATAGAACTTATTCCATTTGATTGTTTACCATTTCGTGAAGTCTTCTTTTTGCGAATTTCGATTTGTCTAGAATTCACGAAGAAGTGTAATAGGCTTCTTTCAATCATATTTTTTCGATCATATTCGAACGAATAGACCATGCGGTGTAGATTGTTGGGTTGTGATCAATTTCTGGAAAAGCCGAGGGACCCTACAAGTACAAGCCTCTTGATGCGTAGTGAGTAGTTAGAGTGTGTGGCTCTAGCTTAGTTGGTGGTCGTTAGAAGTAGTGGTCAATACTAGAATGGCCAGCATGCTATGTTCAGAGATATTGCTGAGGAACGTCGGTCAAAGACGGCCCCATAAATAGTCTTGGTAGATGCTCGATCACGTGCAGTGAATAAACCAACCAGAAGAAAGCCTAAGCCATCTTGCCTTGTAAAACCCAAGTAACAATGGTAAACACTCGGGATAATTACTCAAATGATCTCTAAACTTTAGCACCGTCATCCTTAAACTTTTAGTTTGTTCAATATGATTCCTGAACTTTAGCCCGGTGTGTAATGTTGTTCCCAAACTTTTAATTTATTTGATGTGGTCCTTGAACGTTTGATAAATACTCAAATGGTCCATGAACTGTAGCCCTGTCATCCCTGAACTTTTAGTATGTTCAATGTAGTCCCTGAACTTTAACTCAGTGTGTAGTGTCATCCATGAACTTTTAATTAGTTCGATATGGTCCACGAAATTTTGTAAATGTTTAATCTAGTCCCTAGACTTTATAAAAAAAAGAAATCTAATGTTATCATTCCATTAATTTAGTTCATATGTTCCACTGTTCAAACAAACAGGATTGGAAGTCAAACAACTAAATTTTGTTAACTTGAATTAACGGAAGGACAATATTAAACATTTCCTTATAGTTTAGAAACTAAATTGAACATGTATAAAAAGTTTAAGGGCCATATTGAACAAATTACATATTTAATATCACAATGCACATTTGGCTAAAGTTCAAGGACCACATTGGACAAATTCAAAGTTCATAGACAATATTGTACATTGGACCAAAATTCATGGACCGTCGGTATCATTTTTCCTAAAAAAATCCGGTTGTTGTTGGTTCCAACGAGTGTCCCACTCTCATACTCACATTCTTCCACTTTCATCGTTGTTCAAAATCCTAAACTAATAACACCTTCACCATTAAAAGTACCACGCCGCTGCCACCGCCATCGCTATTGATCAATTTCTCATGTCGACAATCATCGCCAGTCATTTCTTGCTTTCTTACAGCTTGAAACAATTGCCAGCTTAAACTCTTTCATTCCGGCATACATTTCTACATGTATGAGCACGGGGCGGGAGGAAAATGTAGTGTTCTAAATATTTTGCACGGAGATAATTTTCATCACCTTATAACTGTTGAGAACAACTTTGAATTGGGGGTTATAAGTAACAAGTTAGGTTTTTAAAGGGAGATGAACACTGTTTGGATTTTGAGGAACGTTAGGAAATGAACGTCTATGGGCGATCCGACGGGATACCCGTCAAAACTGCCCGGGGCATGAACGTCTATGTGCCCCACCGATTCCCAAAGAAGTTGATTCCGAGGTTCATGTTCCTGGCCACGAAAGAACACGCCCTTCCGATCGAATGCGCGCAGTTATTTCTACTATCGTTAGGATGCCGCGGAGGCGTTTGAAGCTATTTCTCCACAAGGGTGAGGTGGGTCATGTTCGCACCATAGGGGCAAAGGAGGAGAGGAGGGTAATCGATGCAACGAAGTTTGTGGTGGATTCGAAACACGCGGATAAAAGTTCGTGGAGAGCGGGCCTTTCAACGCCGGAGATGCCAAATGATCGAAGGTTGAAGAACTTGGGGACGGTTCGAACTTCGAACGGACTGCTAAGGAGGAGGAGGTCTTGAGGAAGACAGTGGAGTGGCATGTTGGCAATCCAGATTGGGTGGGAGGAGATGTTTCTGGAGCACTGCTTCCTCGTCCTAGAATGCCCATGGTTCAAAAGGCGGTCCGTCTGCTCAAAAGCCAGCTCTGAAGAGAACTTCTGCAGTTCGAGGGGCGCAAACTAGGCTCTTTAAAGGCGTTCGTGAACCCGGTTCCGCATCGGTTCCCGCTATTACCCCAAAGCTGGGCCGGTTTGATGCCTCTTCTTAGCTCGACCGGTCATCCATGTTAAGAGTATGTCATGTAGCTGTTCATTAGTTGTGAAGTTAGGAGTATGACTGCAAATTCAAATTTAGGTGCCATAGCTGCACCTTAGCATGAACAATTCTCAAAGTCTTCTTCTTAGCCAGGCTGTGCTCCATCTCCAACCTCGCTTCGCGTTGATATACAGGCTAGTAATGTACTTATCAATGCGATGCACATATAACGATCCCGTGCGGTGCACATCATAATGCAATAAAAACATTAAAGCAATACCAATCATCCCTCGGAATAAGATGATCATATGGCAATGAGATATTGAGTATTCCCCTAGCTTGCACTTGCCATGGCTTCCTCCTATCATTTTCGATGGAATATTCATTTTCGATGAACCTGAACTCAGCACACATTACGCTTCTGCACTTCCCGCACGCAACCGGCACCCCAGCAGGGACTAGGATTTAGATTATCCAGTATTTTGTCAATTGCATGACCTTAATTCTATGATTTCGTAGTTTTTATTACACTTGATGGAATCTTAGGCTTGTTGTTTTGCCTAGTCAGGTAACAGCTTCCCGGTTAACTACTGCTTCTTGAAGGTAACTACTTGCTAGAGGATGTAGTTTTTTCTTTTTTGTGAATTTCGATCATTATTTGTCTATAAACTCATGAAGAAGCATAATGACCAATTCGTCGTTATGTCTATCAATTTCCTTCGCGGCAAATTTGTTCTTTTAGTTTTGGGTAGTAACGGGGAGACATCAAGCATCTGTCAGCCAAAACAGATCGGAGTCGGGACGAAACAACCACTGCGACACCACCACTCATCGGTCACTACAGTCACAACTAATACAGGATAATAACCATTGCCAAGATCATCAGTTCGCCTTCATCAGTAACAGTGACACACCACCATTACGACCGTCATTAATGATCATATTCTCGCATCAAACATTATAAATAGTCATTTTGCTTTCTTATACCGTGAACCCATTCTGCCTTAAACTTCTATTTTTCCATTTATTTGTGCTGGAACGGGTGCAAGGCATGCAAAAATACGACATCCTACAATGTTTTCTTGAGAATGATTTCGAGATAAAATCATATTCCATTAGTCCAAGCGTATATGTGTGTGTGTGTGTGTGTGTGTGTGAGAGAGAGAGAGAGAGAGAGAGAGAGAGAGATCTCTTAAGTACTATATAAACATTGCAATAACCCTTGTACAACACAAGATTCATCAGAAGAGTTTGAAGAGTGATGAAGAGAAATTTCGGAGAGTTCTTCCTTCGTTTAGGCGAAACTCGTCATATGGGTCTCTCCCCAGTTCTCTCCCCAGTTCATCAATTCCTCTTTCAACTAACTCTAGCATATTAAAAACCATAATCTGAAGTGCCAATTCGTCCAGTTGCTAGTGCTGCATATTAACTGCACCCAAAAAGGGAAAAAATTAACTAATTACATGATAAATCAAGAAATGAGACATGATTAGCGATATGACTATGATTAGATTAAAAATAATGAGCTTAGTTAGAATAATGGTCACAACAGTTCATGGCATCTTCACCTCCATAACCTAAACCTATAGTTTTCACCACCTTTGTCCTCTTTTACATGTTGAAGCTAAGATCTCATATGGCATTGGTGATAGATACTGAATCTATTTTGTTCTTAGTTGAAATTATTCATTGACAACTCTTTTTAATCATTTGCTGGTGAGCAACTATGATCCCGTAATTTCTTTGACGTGGTTAGGTTTATACACTGTGTTTTGCTCGTGAGGAAGCGGATTAAGACATGTATTTGATATACTTGATGAGTCCCTTGCCTGGTTATTTATCCTTTCGGGAGCAAAACCGATTTCCCTAACGAAGAACTTCTTTTTCTAATTATGTAGGGGATTCATATATAAGCGTGATTGATTGGCATGTACACAGACACATATAGAAGTAGAAAGTTTTGTTACTTGTACTGTGATTGAATGGGAAAAGAAATGGGAGTGTACCTGAGCTTTAATTAGACGAGTTGGAGGGCAGTGTGGTCGGATCGGGAGTAAGGTTGGTGATTTGGATCCAGGACGTTGACCGGCAGGAAGTTGCGACCGTATGCAGGCTGAGACGGTAGCGGCTCGTACACCGACGACGATCCTGGCATGTTGAAGTGATGATCACTCCCTTGCTGCTGCTGTTGTGCTCTCTCATTCTCAGCTATCTACATATCATCACAAACACAGAATTTGTTCTACTCAATCTCACAACAGTCATTGTCCATGTCCAAGTTCTAATAATTGCTTAGTTTTTTCATGATGATCCGCAGCTCAAGTTATCCCGGCCTTTGCATATATGCGACATAGCTCAACTAATCAAATCTCTTCATTGTGACATAGCTCTGCCTGTTATAACCAACCGGATTTTGAATTATAAAATTTTGAGACATATGATTAGTTTGGTAATACCATGTCTATACAACAAATTACGTACGCATGTGAATGCATGGGCACAGAGAGAGAGAGAGAGAGAGAGAGATACCTTTGCTCTCAGATACATGTTATCATTTTGCAGCTCAATTTCCTGCACAAGGCCCTTAAGTAGCTTGGAATGAGAAGATAAGCAAACGGTTGAAGTAATTAAGCATGCAACAAAAAAATTTCACAGCCAAAGCCAAGATTCATATTCATGTTGGTCCCATAAAAACCAATAAGAACACTTGTAATTTGATCATCACCATGTTGGGAATGTAATTGAATCAAGTGGTAGAAATTTCAAAAGATAGTTACTCACCCTCTTCTGCATGTACTCGATCTCGGCGAAAAGCATCTCATTCTGCAATAGTTAGCATTCACAAAGTCTATAAATAAGCGCATGGAGAAGAATTTAAGTGCAAGTTCTGATAGAGATCACAGCTATCCGAGAGATTATGACAATTTACCTTCTTCGATCTAACTCGGCTGATCGATTTCTCTAATTTGCTCTCAAGATTCTTGAGATCCTTGAAGTTCAAATCACTTATACCCTCACCTAGAATATGCCTGTACACATAACAGTGTCGGTGTGAATATTAATCCTCGAAGTAATAAAATCAAGCATCTTTCATTTTCAATCTGGTTCGTACTCTCACCTATTCGAGACCTGGATATCTCTTATCTGTTTCCGGAGCTTAGATGCTTCTTGCTGGTAAAACTGAAATCATCATAATAACAGTGAGCATCTAAGAAACATGGCAAATCAATAGGGTTTATTACTCATAAAATAACACGAATTAACTCATTTTCGCGTTCCATTATATGCCACGACTTACCATACAGTTACAAAACTAGGCGATATCACATGCATACAAAGTTATGTTGATAAATTACCGCTGATAGACACAAGCATTTAACATCATTATGTGCCATGTCTCTATAACTTAAAACAAACCAAAGTCAAATTTTGCTGACTCAGGACACAGGTTTGACCCAAATCATATAATCTTTGGGATACTGAGGGCTTGAAGCTCTCGACTAAACTCTTCTAATTAGGTTTATATAGTGATCTTACATAAAGGTGCAAAAGAAAGTGCAAAAGGAGGACTAATTTTGAATGCAAAAGGCCAAAAGTGTTCTGATTAGGTTACTACAGTGATTTTACATAAAGGTTAGGTTACTACAGTGATTTTACATAAAGGTGCAAAGGAAGACAATGATCTATCTAGCTACCTTAATTCTGTCATGTTCTTATTAGGTTGAAATATGTGAGCTAGATCAATAATACCTTAACATTGTCAGGGTTATAGACTCAGCATACTACTTATGCTTCTAAGAGGAGAATTAGTGAGCTGTAAGTGTCATTGGTAGTAGAAAGTAAGGATATAGCATGCTCAATAAGATTCATCACCAATTATCTGGAAAACCTACTCTTCTAGCGCCTCGAACTTACCTCTTCTTTTATGAGGGTCACCATACTTGTTATTTTTTCAATCAAGTAACTCAATTCTGATTTAACTCTAGGTCAAACCACTGCTTTACGTATCCAACCAAAAACCAAATGCGTAAATGATGCGACTTTTAATGTTGTACACTTGACCTGAGTAGTCATCTGGCATTCGGTTTGCAAACTATTAGGCATTTAGTAAGCTCTAAATACTTAGGGTTCCCTAATTCAATGGCTGACATGCTTCACTGCGGCAAATTAACAAAGGATATCACATCAGATCTCATGTCGGTCTCCTGATTAGTTCTTGACCGAAACACAGCAAAAACAAAGCAGAATAACCCGACTGAAGGTGGAGCCAAAGTCGGATGGCGACAACCTTAAGTAATGTACTCCCAACTGCCGAACTGCATATTGCGAACCTCCTAAACATTGCTTGATCTCACAACAACATGTTCTTGTGAGGTTTTCTCACTTCATGCAAAACAAACGGCCTATATGTGTGTCTATAGCACGTGAGAGTATGAAGTGCACTGTAGGAGTATTTAGTACGTCCATTCATTCGACTCAAATGTCACAGCGATGCGCTGCTAAAGTTGTCTTGATGTTCAAATGGAGCATGATACCACACTACCACATACATAAAAACTACAGTAAGGGTATTTCAAATTATGACGATATTGTAATTTGGCATACAAATTGCTGTATCTAACTATGCGAATCCTTAGGTTTTCAAGCTCATGACATGTGAATCCAAATCGACCCTATGCATATCTAAGTTTGGTAAATGACTTCGCGAAACTTCTTCCAAAGATTTGAATGTTTTCACTCCTCATGGTTTGTCATCGTTCCGAACCAGAAGCAAGTGAGATAATTCGTTTTTGGCAGTTGAATGGCATGGTTTCGCCTCATAAAAGGACTGTATTTTCAATTAGCTGCAAAAGAGATAATGAGCTCTACCTGAGTGTTCACTTCAGAAACAGACTGTGGGTGTGAGGAATCACTGTTTGCTTTCTTGTACCTCTCAATTGTTGCTCTGACACTGCAAAAATAACAAAAAAGAAGAATTAAAAGCGAAAGAGAAGGGACTATAGTTATTACATAAATTAAAAAATCATAGTAACTTCAACCAATGGTCAAGACATCAGCTGGTCTAAGAATTAAGCTAGCAATTTTCCGAATGATCAAAGGGTCAATTAACTTATCTCCTGGGATTCATAATATGTGGATTAAGAAAGACACAACCCTTATCAAGAGATACACAATTACCGGTATCAAAAGAAAATGGCATAAACGCCATCAAATGGTTTTGATGAGGTCCTGAATTTCATCAGGAGTCCTCTCAAATTTCTACCATACATGAGAGCCTATTGAAGATTTGCGATGGTCAATTGAAGCTTTCCTACTGGTAAAAGGATTACCTAGCTATAAGAAACCATAGTGATACATTTCGGATCATCTTGAACTTTGATTAGTTGAGGATTACGATACCTAAGATCGTAAAGTCCTAAGTTTGGATGAGTTCCTCTGGGAACATGCCTTGATGCACATAGTTAGAGACCTTTAGCTAACCATTAACTGCACCAACCGGTACCGCCACCATGCATGACCATCACCGCCATAACCGCCCCAACCACCAACTCCATCACCTCTTGCTAACTATCAATTACCACTACCGCCACTTTTGTGTATAATTACCAAATGATAGAACGATATATCGCAGAATTTGGTTTCATAGGAATACGATTCCTTCTAGAATTCCATTCTGATTTAGCAAAAATATAAGTAGTTGAACCAATCTAGTTAAGCAGTTAGGGGTTCTATAAGGAACACACATTCGAAGAATTGGAAATAAAGAACAAAGGGGTCTTAAGGTTCCTCTAGTTTCTCATAGGTCTTACTCTAACTACAACGTTTTTAACTTCACATAAATGACATAAATATTTGGTAATTACATGAATTAATTCCTTGGTAAGCTGTTAGAGCGAATAATGCATCTCACTGCAGACAATCTCAATCTAAAAGACAACCTAGGATATCAAGAACTTTGTACTTTACATATTCCATAGGTTCATTCTAAAGAAACAATGCATGCACATGAAATCTAGCCAGCTTTAGTTAGATTTATCATGATGAAGAGTTGTGAAGAACCAAACTAGGTGGACGAAAATCGTTTAGTTGATACCTTTTAAAATACTATTTGAACCGCATGATCTTTGTGAACAAGTAACATTTTGAGAAAAGGAGCAAACATCGGAACCCCGTAGCCATTTAGATCATTTCCTCGAAGTCATTGAGTCACTACTTTGAGTCTCATAATGCACGTTAAATGTACTAGGTATGAAGGAAAACTTCTAGACACTTCTTGTTTTTTTGACCTATTATTTCAACCCTCTCACCTTTTTGCGGAAAGAAATATGTACGTACTAATTCAAATTGAACATCCACCTCAGCTTCTACATTATCATAAATTCACCAGATCTTGATAGATGAATGGGTGGTCTGCACATCTCTAATTAGTACAAAGGGAATTTAGAAAGAATTCAAGAAATTTAATTAAAATAATCCAAAAATCATATATATATATATGTCGAAGGCTTTACTCTTGTGATGCTGAAATGCTTCGAAAAAGTAATTGGACCAAAGTACATAACATTTTTTTTTGCTATTTATCTTTTAAGAAAAGATCGTTGAGCATTACATGATGGGTAATATACAACATTGATTTATCTTCATATAAGAATTTTCAATAACATTGACGGGATATTTACGACCTCAAAGACTCCTAAATTTTAACCATTTATCATACACCAATTAAATTGGAAAACAATACAAATCATTTAATCTTTGTCATCTCATTAACTAGGATTATGTAAGAGAAACCTTTTATGTCACTGTACACATTTAATGATAAACAAAAATTCATATCTGTCTATGCTAACTTCTTTTTGTCTGTTTCCATGGTGCGGTCACGTGCTAATAAAACTACATTGAAATTTGCGACCTTAATTTCGCCGAGCTACTGAGAAATGATTGGTCATCCCCTGCCAAGCTGGCAGAAGATACCATCATATGATTGGTCCAACATTCTTTTAGTATAATCACGCAAATGCCACGTGTAAGAACCCCAGATTATCCAGAGGTTAATAACCCTAGGGAACACCCTTCTTTCCTCCCAGCAGAAGAATCCCAAAACCTAGCATCGTTTTTCAAAGGCCTATCCTATCCTTGGTAAAGAACCTTCTTGTGACTTATACTATGAATGATTTTTTTTTATTTAAAAAAAGAAAAAGGGTAGAGAAATAATTATTTTCCACTGTCTGTCTATGCTATGCTAGCTATAGTCAGTGTGAGGAAAAAACGCAATTTGTAATGAAGTGAGAAGAACTGGAAAGTTGCAGAGTCTCTCTCTCTCTCTCGTTGGTTCGTACACAACCCTCTTGCTTCTCTTCTCTGCTCTCTCTCACCCTGTCAATTTCAACTTTATCTCCCATGCTCTCTCTCTCTCTCCTCTCTTCCCCCATAATTTCACATTGTTCTTAGTCTGCTTTGAACAAGTAATTATGTGCTGCTAAACACAAATCCATACATTGTCAACGTTTTGAACTTTAATAAACTTAAGTGGCCGAATGCGCATGAAGATGAAATCACAGATTAAACACCAGAAAAAGTTCTTCTTTTTCTGTTTTTTTTTTCCTTTTGCAGGTTACATCCAGAAAACTTTCTTCTGAGATGCTCTCTCTCTCTCTCTCTCTCTCTCTCTCTCTCTCATGTATGTGTGCATAAGATTCTGAAGATCTAAACAGGGTTGCTTTTGCCTTCAGGGATTTCCTGAAAGATGAAAGCTCTCTCAGTTTCTTGCAATTTGTGGAGAAATCTGAGGTGGGTTTTATTTCTCTAGATTTTTTGTTCTTCTTCTTTTTCCTTGTTTATTAAATGGCCACAACTAGGGTCTCTTTCTGGTTAAATCGGTCGGTGGAAGAAATGAAAGAAATCGGTCAGTGGGGCTTAAAATAAGGGCCGAAGAGATCCCAAAGTTGAAGAAAGAAATTTCATATAGAGCAATTATTTCCTACCCTTTGAGATACAGCAATAAAAGAGAGAGAGAGACAATGACAATTTAGAAGGAAAAAAGAAAAAAAGAAAAGAAACATAGAAGCCAAGCAATGGAATCATGACACACACACTCTCTCTTACCTTGTCCCAAGTGAACAACTGAAAAATCATGTCTGACGTGACCAAAGATTCGTACGTGTTGTTGTTGCTTATTAGACATGATACGCACAGCTCACCCACACAAAAACAAAATGCAAAACCCTAACTAATCTCGAAACTTTCCTTTCTCTTCACTTCAATCCTAACTATGGAGAGAGAGACAGAGAGAGAAGAGAGAGAACAAAAAAATCAGTGACACCCAATTGGCCGAACCCTTTCAGCTTTTAGACTGGCTGATTGAAGTGAAGATCTTGGAGTAAATCTTCAGATGTGTGCCATTTGGGATAGTTTGAACCCTAATTTTGATGGGTTTAAGGTACTTGTTCCTGAGTTCTTTCTTTTCTTGGAGATGACATTTCATCCTAGGAAACGTCAAGAAAATGTGAAATGGCCCTTGACAGTGTCACAGCTTTATGAGAGGGAGAGAGAGAAAGAGAAGAGACTCATTCAAAAGACTTGAGATATCTTGACAACCAGCATATTTGCTGTTCTTAGTGCTAATACTCTCTCTCTCTCTCTGAGAGATCTCTTCATAGGCGTAAACCTTGATCTTGTAAGAGACACTGTTAGGAAGAGAAACAAGAGAAACTTCACAGTTCATGGGAGGACAGTCTTTTGAGAGAATCAGACCAAAAATGGGTCATGATCATGAAATTAGTAAGTTCCTAATCATTAGTTTCATCTGAAAATGATTGTGTATTCATAAATCTCAGCCTAAAAGGTGAAAATCCAAATGAGAAGAAGAGCACTGAACACACCGTAAGAAGAACACTTTTGAAGAGGGTTTATTCATGGAGTGCAACGAAACCTGTTGTTAGCATATTCGTAGAGCCGGCCGCGGCTCGAGAAGACAATGAGCGCTACTTCAGCGTCGCACAGCACCGATAGCTCGTAAGCCTTCTTCAACAAACCGTTCCGGCGTTTACAGAAGGTGACCTGCCTGTTCGTCGTGTTCTCAATCCGCTTGATCTCTATCTTCCCTCTCCCCCCGATTCTCTTCTGTGAAGAGCCCTCCGAAAATTCGCTCGGGAACTCCATACTGCCTCTAAAAACCTGAAAACAAACGGGCAAAATCACTTAGATCCGTCTATTTTAGCAAGGGGGAAAGTGGCAGTGTATTTTGATTGAATCTAGGAAGCATTCAAGAACAAGAAGAGGGGAAGACGAAGTTGAGCGAAAACCGTGACACCAACCTTGGTGTTGAAGATGCTTACAAACATAATATGAACAGATAAGATTCAAGAAACTAACAGCTTTACTTGGGTCTCTCTTCTTTAGTGTATTCTTGAGCCAAACAGTGAGAGAGAGAGAGAGAGAGAGAGAGAGAGAGAGAGAGAGAGAGAGAGAGAGAGAGAGAGAGAAGAAGAAGAAGAAGAAGAAGAAGAAGAAGAAGAAGAGGTAAAAATGAAGTTGAGAGAAAATCGTAAGACCAACCTCGGGGATGAAGATGCTTAGGAGAAGAACATGAAGAACAAGACTCAAGAAACTAAGAGCTTAACTAGGGTCTCTCTTCTTTGGTGTGTTCTTGATCCACAGAGAGAGAGGGGGGTTGCAGAAAAAGGAAGCAGGCAGGTTACAGCAGATGGATATTTATGGGCAGAGAAAATGGACCCTTCAACTATAATCAAAACAAAACAGCTTTGCACTGTCATTACACACCATACTAATCTCTTCTAATTTTTCCTCCATTTGAATTGTTTCTTGTGGAAAAAAATCTTTTTTGGGGGGGTGAATTAGGGCATGAGCACTAGGGGAAAAAGGTGTGCCTTCTTCTTCTTCTTTTTCTTTTGCTTTTGACATTTCAGATTCCAGTTTTAGCTGCCCATTGCTTGGTGTATAGGGAAAAGAGTGTGGGAGATCATTAAAGAGATCTTTGAAAAAAGTAACCCTTAATGGTGTTGATGAGTGAGGCCATTGGGCCTTGCCCATGTTCCTTCCTTTCACCTTCAATAGTGCTGGAATGGAGAAAGAAAAAAAAAAGGGATTTTAGTAAAATTTGGGAGCAGAGCTAGCTATGGTGAGAATAGTAGAGTTGGTACGCTAAGCGATACAGTATACTCCAAGCGAGCATTTAAAGTTTGGATAGTTGTGTCATATTTATTCTCCAGATGATAGTTTAACATACTCAGTATACCGATTTTATAAACAACTTTAGTCGACATAGCATTTCTCGTATTATTGATCGGTAATCTGATATGCAGCAATGCCCTTTACGATATATTTCGCCAGTGATTCACCATTGGATAAAGTCTCTCTATCTCCCTTGCATATATAGTTTACATTGTGTTTTACGATAGAACAATGTGTGCATATACAAATTATGTTGAAGATATCTTGTAGAAATATCTCTAAAAGATGCGTCAGAACGCATTGATTTTATTTACAACCCGGTATGGATCTCTTTTTTCTATTTTATGATAAGGAAGCCTATGTTTGGTAGTTAAACTATTGGAGAATGAGTCAAAACCGAATCGGGCGATCATGATACATGAATTTCTTTGCACTCAGTTGGTGCGACGGACCGAATCTGTATATCATACCTGTACACCTAAAATCGCTTTCATTCCTTAGTCGTTAATCTACGACCTCATTACTCCGAAAATCCCACGCAATCGATTTAACAGAACGAGTCACACCGCGCGATAAACTCTAGGGCATTTTTGTTGTGAACTCAATGAGGAATTCTGACGTGGGTGGGGGTGACTACAATGTGAAGTCCCTGTTCACACCACATTCTCTGAGTTCATTTATGGCAACAATGGAGGAGGCCCATGACTGTATATTTCGACTTCAAACCTGCAATGGATTGCCCCTCTTTCAATTGTAGGACATGGGTGGGATCTTCCCATCTACTTCGTCGCCAAAAAGTTTGATCTCAAAAGCTGAAGGCCCCTTTGTGTATAGGGTCAAGTCACATTTTTTCAGGTAGCTACAACTCGAATCCAAAGCAGCAATTTGTCATCCATTCTCAAGTTCCTCGTGGCCACTGTTGTTCCTAATGGAGCATCGGAAAGTCAAGCAGCAACATTCTCTCCTGTCTAGCGCTTTCGAGGAACGAAGGGAGTGGATGAAGTGGGGGGATGGAGTTGGTAGTTACTAAACAAAGGGGACGCAGTGAGTTTTCCTTTCCCTCTCGAAAGATGAGTGATTTGAAAAATATTTTTTTTTAAAATTGTCTCTTATATCGCTTACAAAAATAAATAAATAGAAAAAATTAGCCTGCGAAAATAGTAAAGCATAAATTGTTATCCATGATGAGAACATTTTCCGTTGACTAATTTTCCAAAACAATATAAGCAATCTTTTTTCGGAAAATATTTTCCAAATCGCTCACTTTCCACAAAAATGAATGCACCCTAGATTTAGATTTAATCTAGATTAGATTTGAGAGCTTGATAATAATTTAGAGGGTGGACATAATAGCTTCATGCTTTTGTGATAGCATAAGTGATATTACCAAGGCGATAATATCCCTCCATTTTGTTCATGCAACAATTGTTCCATCTTAGAGTTTAAAGTTTAGGGTGATATAATTGATTCGGTGATACCACGTCACTGACACATGATATCACCCCTCTATTTGGTATATTCTCACAATGTAATGGATCGACATTCAATGAGACATCTCAATTCATGTCACGTGTATAAGATGACGACGAGTGTCACTGACTTTTTAAAATTGAGTATTGTTAAATATGTCTTTGAATTTTATGTATCCAGTCCGACATAGTTTTCATGTTTGTTAGAGAGAGAGTTTTTTTTTTGTTTTTTGTAATTTTCGCGAGCCATGCGCTTTAGCGATCTTGTACTCTCTTTGATCATAGTGGAATTTCGTTTCGCCTCGCCTGTGGACGTAAATCGCCTCAATTAAACCACGTAAAATCCTGTTGTTCTGTCTTTGTTTTCTGCGTTTCATCATAACAAGTATATATGTTTAGAGGAACCAAAAACATATGGTCATCTTATGGGAAAATTATCCAAATTATCCTAAACCTATTGCACTTTTGTCAATTCAGTCCTAAACCCTTTAATTTGGCCAATTGAGTTACAAAGAATTTCACGTGTCACATATTAAGTCAATTCGATCAATTTTGGCTGGAAATCGCTGACGTGGACGCCAATCGTCACGTGGACAATTATTATTAACATTTTAATATTCTTTTTTGAATTTTATTTATTTATTCTTTTTTTAAATTTCTTTTGTTTTCTTTCTTTACTTTTTTTCTTTCCTTCCTTTTTTCCTTATCTTTTTTTTTTTCCCTTTTTCCCTCCGCTTGCCCTTGGCGAGGGTTGGCCTCGCCCGATCCGAAGGGCTTCCCTGCCAACCTAGGCTTGGGCATCCCTCGTTCGAGGCCGACGACCTCCACCGGCCATTGATGATTCTCGGCAATGGCTGGCAAAAGGAAAAAGGGAAAAAGAAAAAAGGAAAAAAGTAATCTATGAAAACATAAGAAAATAATGAAAAAGTTTGAAAATTAAATATTATTAAAAATTATCCATATCAGCGTCGATCGTGCCATGTAAGACAGTCGGCGTCCAAGTCAGCGATTTCGATCAAAATTGGCTGGCTGGACTCAATTGGCAAAATTAAAAGGTTTAGATCTGAATTGCCAAAAATGCAATAAATTTACAATTTTTGGACAATTTTCCCGTCATCCTACCCAGCGGAAATGCTAAAAGAATAAGGTATCCTTGGACCATCTTAAGCCGGGTGGTTAATTTTCTAAGAGGAGCAAAAGTTGCACATGATCTATTAAATATTTCAATCAATTTGTTGATTTGGCGGTCAATAACCAATAGGTGCCACTCCATTTATTCAATAGGCGTATTGCAAAAGACAACACTTTCTGATATCTTCATATGAAAGTATATATCCATATGTATATACCCTAACTATCATCAATAAATTGGTCTATGGTGGATCTAGTCGACACACAACTCAATCATGATTTTCTTCTCCCTTAGGCTAAAGTGGTGATGATACTTAATGAAAATTGTAGTGGCCATAGTACTTCAAAAGCTAAATGACAAATGAAGAAATTTTCCCTCAATGAGCAAAAATAAATTATGAATCCCAGTCTCCACTGGAAAAAGGAAAAGCATGGGGGTGGAATGTCCAGAGTTTTGACAGTTTAGGTGGAAATCTGATGCAAAATTAACTATGAAACCCTAAAAAGTAAAATTCTTCTCTTTTGTATTTTGATATGCAGATTGGTGAAGAAGGTTGTGAAAGCACTGGACAGTGACTAGAAAATGGTGATTATCTCTAGCCTTGGAGTTGTCCAGGGTGGCTATTGTATACCTTTTGACCTTCTTACATTTGAATTCTGAGTTCTGCTTATTACTCAACTTCTCAAATTCTAAGGACATTAGCTCGTAAGCATTTCGAATCATTCTGAACTTTTCCCTAGCTTCTAAACTATTTTGAATCATTTTTGTTAGTCAAACTATTTTTATAAATATTTAAAGGGTTAGAAAGTATAGTGGGTCAACAACCCCGAATGTATGCCAATTCCGACATGTGAAATACACATATGTAACCACATCGATTAAATAGAATGGCAACAACAAGGAAAATTTGCGAAATATTAGGAGTAGATCTGATCATGGGTCCGGCAAGCTCAGATTCTTCCACAAATGAGCAGGCTTGGCCCTAATTTTTGCTGCTAGTGGTATGGCTGGGGCAATTTTTTTTTTTTCCGGGGCTTGAACCCTGGGCATTATATTAATGACACAAAGTAGTTATACTTTTAATATATAGACTTCTAAAAATTTCCATTATAATGTAATCCATTCTTTATGTTGTTTTTTGGTTTAAAAATTTATGTAAGGTTATTTCTTTTTTATGCTTTCCGTTATGTCGCCTAGGTGGGTGGGACGAGCATGCCCATGCTTTCAAGAAAATCACCCAATAAGTCTAAAAGCCATTCCACGGGAAATTTACCAAAAAAGTTCTAAACCAATTGCAATCGTGTCAATTCAGTCCTAAACATTTTTTTTGGCCAATTGAATCCTTAAGTTTTTCACATTTTGCCAATTGATTCCATTCGGCCAAAATTGATGACATGAATGTTGGCCGTCCACCGGCCGCCCTACGTGGCACTACCGGTGTTGATGTTAAACTTTTTAATTTTTTGAATTTTTTTAAAAAAATTTCTTTCTTTATTTTTTCTTTCCTTTTTCTTTTATTGTTAAGGTCGGCGGGAGGCCACTAGCCACCGGCCGAGGCCCGGCGACCTCTGCCAGCCACTGGGCCAAGGCGCGAGTCCTCCCCCGCCGCAGCGAGGGTCGCGGCTTCGCCAGCCGAGTGTGAGGGCCGTGACCGTCGTTACGGCTGGCGAAGACTCGCTGCCCTCGTCCAGTGGCCAGCAGAGATCGCCGGGCCTCGGCCAGTGGTTGGCGGCCTCCTATCGGCACTTAAAAATTAAAAAAAAATAGAAAAAGATTAATAAAAAATTTTGAAAAAATTCACGTCAGTGCTGATAGTGCTACGTAGGACGGCGGGTGTCCATGTCATCAATTTTCTGCCAAAAAATTAAAAAATTCTAGTCATCCTATGCCGTCCTATGTGACACTGCCGTGTTAGCGATTTCTCGCGAGAATTGGTCGGAAGGACTGCAATGGCATGTAGCGCAAAAGTTTATGAGTAAATTGATAAAATCGAAAAACTTAAAATTGAATTGCAAACATACAATAAATTTAGGATTGATTGAACAATTTTCGCTCAAACTTTCTCATGGCCGAGCTTGGGTGCTTAATCAGGCCAGCAAGTTCAAGCTTTGGTGAGCTAGGGCAAAGCCATGCAAAGTTCGAACTCAAGTGGGCATCGTCCAACCCGCTCAATGATCTGATCTAACTAAAGTAATCACTAACACAAAACTTACATATTCAAATTCAAATTGATTACCCTGATGTATGAACCGTTTTCTTAAGGTCTCAGGTAAAACAACAACAATGTATAAACCACATATTTCTTGACGTTCTAAGAAAGAATTGTTTATTTGTTTTCATAAAGTACAAATGTTCAAATCCTATAATCCCTAAGCATAGGACAAAAAGTACCTTATCTTGTCCACATCACCCATAGAACCTGGAGGTCCAAATGACACCAAGAGTACATGTACAAGAAAATGAAAATGCGTACGAAATGACGTGATTGTACCATGTCATATGTCATGTCATGATATAGTATCAATTAAATTCTCAAGAGCATAGTATAAATACCTCATGGCTTCAATCTTACACTATCTAAAATCTATCGTTTTGCAATTACCATTTTTTTGGGCAAGTAATATATCGGTAAAAGTACCAAAAAAGTCATAAACCTATTGCATTGGTATTAATTCAGTACTAAACATTTCAATTGGACCAATTTATTTATAAACCTTTTTGTATTGGTACCAATTCAGTCCATCCGGCCAATTTTGGTCGGAAATCGCTAACGTGGATGCCGGTAGTGCCACGTAGGACGGTTGGCGCAGACGTGGATATTTTTTAATAATATTTTTTTAACAAATAAATTTTAATTTTAATTATTTTTTATTTTTTTACTCATACTTTGGCGTTTGCCAGCAAGGGCCGCCGTCAACCCTAGCCGGCCAAAGCCAAAGTTTCAGAAAAAAAAAAATCAAAAAAATATTATTAAAAAATGTCCACGTTAGCGTTGGACGTCTTACGTGGCACTACCCCGGCGTCTACGTCAGCGATTTTCGGCCAAAATTGTCCGGATAGACTGAATTGGTACCAATGCAAAAAGGTTTATGACTAAATTAGTCCAATTAAAAGGTTTAGGACTGAATTGGTACTATTGCAATACATTTAGGACTTTTTTGGTACTTTTCCTGTAATAGACAGAACTCCTCTAAGGTGCCAAGAAAAGAATCCTGGCTTTTCCCTCAGCATGCTTTGTCCCACATGCTTACCCTAATGTTGTGAAGTTTCTTCTAGCTATGCCCTAGCTAGACAACCGAGTTTCCCTAGCTAGACAATTGCGTTGGATCCACAGGCGATGACTTCTGGTATTCACCCTTTGAGAAATTATTTCATGAACTGCCATGCTCCATGCCTGGATATTTCAAGGTCCGGTGGAAACCCCCCCTCTCGACCCCTTCGGCCATGGCTCGTAGCTCGTGACTTCAATGATGGGGCCAAAGTTCTGCATCAATCATCGCAAGGGGAAAATCACTGAGGAACAGTGTTGTGGTGAGGACCACATTTGGGGAAGTACTAGAGTACTCTTGGCTCATGCATGAGAGAGAGCCCTAGATCCCACATGGAGAATGTTGTTTGGGATGTGAACCATCAAGAAGCCATGTCTCCCCCAAAAGCATGATTGGATCTAACCCCACTTGGTGACCCTAAGACCTTGAACATCATCAACCCGGATTCATACATCGGCTTTGTGTTTGGATAATCTATAGAAAACCTACTTGGTCGGCTACAAGATCGGTGGGTCGACCTTTGTGTTCATCGCTAGTTTGTTAGTGTCTCACGTGTTCGTTTTCACTCATGTTACGGATACCAGAAAAAGAAGTAATGGTAGATTTACCGCATCACAATGAGTCTCTGTAGGTCTAGCATTGTTGTCATGTATTAGTTTCGGGGACAATGACACCGCAAGTACTCGAACTTTTTTCCCATTTTCCCTACGAATATCTTATTCGGTTGAGTACCTGAACTTTTCCAAAAGGGCTCAATATAGAGATTACTCTTTTAAGTGCAAGAGGAAATTAGGGTTCCATTCATTGGGGGTTTGCAGTAAATCAAACTTTCGTTCATCCTCTGCTGATGCCTGGATAGGATCGCGACTCGTGGAGCGTGGGAGGAACAACGTTGTGCCTCTGTGGAGTCCCAGAAAGGTTACCGATTAGTTCAGGGAGAACATATTAGTTCAATGTCAGCACTAACTCCTTTATGAACTTACGAACTTCAATGTTAGTACTTCTTCTATGGGGTTACGAAATCGGTAAGATTTGATAAGTCACTCAAAATAAAAGTAGATAATTTTATTTAATGGTTGGTAAATTAGAAGTACTGGTATAAAGAAATTAAAATAAGTATAAAGATAAACGAAGTTCTCTTTTTTGTTGTTGGTTAGAGACAAGAGAAGTTGGTAATTTGAGAAGAGCAAAATAAACGCTCATGCAGGCTTGGCTGATGGCTGTACTGCCTCTTTTTGGTTTGATCCCTGGCACCCTAAAGGTCCCCTTCATAAGTTCTTCGCCAATAGGGACATATACCGTTCTGGAATCCCGAGGAAGGCCACGGTATTGGAGTTTTACTCCTCTACGCCTCGCCCATCTCATGTCACGGTCACCATTGCTTCTTGGTCCGATGTTCTCCCTATTATTGCTCCTGAAAGAAGAGATCGATTCTTATGGTTGGGCCACCCTTCGGGTGAGGTCTCAATCGCTTCGGCCTGGGACCTCATTCGTCGTAGAGGGCATGTCGTCTCGTGGCACTCGTTTATATGGGACCGTTGCATTGTCCCACGGCATGCGTTTCTACTTTGGCTTATTACTTTGAATAGGCAGTTATTGCTGAACTATCGCAAGATTACTGATGGGGTGTGTGCTTTCTGCCGCAGGAGGTCGGACTCTATTAATCATTTTTTTTTTTTTTGGTGTAGCATTCCTGGCTCTCTTGCCCTTTTCTGGGCTGCCAAGTGCAACTTATCTTGGCTTAATCGGTCGTGGCAGGACAATCTCCTTTGGGTTATCCAGCATATCAGTCGCCGTCACTTTCACCAAAGTATGGCTCGCTTTTCATTCGGAGCTCTTTGTCATCTGATTTGGACGATGAGGAATAATATTCTGTTCAGAGATCGCTCATTTTTTTTGCCTGCTTTGAAGAAGCATTTGTTCAAGGTTGTTGGAGATAAGACCTTGACTTTCAAGCATGTAGACGACACCCCTCGCAATCAGAGAATGCAAGTCAGCTAGGACATTTCTCCTTCCATTTGTGACTAATTTTGGGCTGCCATTCAGCCTTGTTCTTCTTTGTCTTTGACCGCTGTTTCGGTCTGTTTTTCCTTTGGGCGTCTGCTATGCAGGCTTGGCTCTTCTTTTGCCGCTTGGCTGCTTGTTAGCCTTGTTCTCCTGTGACTACCGTGCACCCATGATGACATTCTTTTGTTGTTTCGGGTGCGCGGCTGTCTGGTTGAGTCCCTGTTTTGGTTTTTCTCCTTCGTTGTCTGCGGCTACTTGCAGTCCTTGTTGTTTTTCTTTTGTTGCTTGGCCTCTTTTTGGCCTTTCTTTCCCGTGATTCCCTCTCACCCGCGTTGTTCCGCTTGTCTTTCGGGTCCCTCTCTTTGTATATTGCGCTCTGTTTAGTTAATACACTTCTTACCTTTACAAAAAAAAAAAAAAAAGCTCATGAATAACTCAAACAATTCGACCAAAAAAAAATAGGAATAATTCAGACAAAAGTAGCATGAAGTTGAAACAAAAATGGTCGAAAAAAGTTGATAACTTTTTTTTTTGGACGAAAAAAACATACTACTTTCATTCATAATC
The DNA here is from genome assembly GCA_029784005.1 of Lenwebbia sp. NSW1173648. Taxonomy (NCBI): domain Eukaryota; kingdom Viridiplantae; phylum Streptophyta; class Magnoliopsida; order Myrtales; family Myrtaceae; genus Lenwebbia; species Lenwebbia sp. NSW1173648. Next base: position 29,430,738 of record JARCGZ010000002.1, read on the forward strand.
ATAAAGGAAAACATTTGAGTCTCTACAATCCAAACATAACAAAGACCAAAGGTTATGATGGGGTTTTATCAGCCAATTGGGGTTGAGGGAGTCAGTGCGTTGTGCTTTGGCCACCCAATCGGCTACTTGGTTTGCGGAATGGGGACAGCGGGCCAAATCAAATGTTTAAGTTGATCCATCAAGGCACGGTAGTCCATGATAATTGGGCTCACCATCCATGGGCTTTCATCCGGCTTCTGGAACCACCTAATGACAGATAGGCAATCTGTCTCTATCACAGCTTTTGGAGCAGGGATATCTAAGCCACGCCTTCCTCCAGATTCTTCTCCCGTGTGTACTTTCAGCAAAAACTCCATCCCTTTTCGCACGGCAAGGGTTTCTGCAACACAGGTTGAGGGAGCACGAATCTTCTTCGCAAAGTCGGAAATAAGAATTCTGAAGGCGTCTCGGAGGATCCCAGCTACTGCGGCCTCTCTCGATTCGATGCACCACGACGCATCCAAGCTCAATTTCAAGCTACCCTGGCTCGGCAAGCTCCACTGATCTGGTAACGGGAGCTTATCTGTCGATCGATGTTTCTCGCTTGGATTCCATCTCTTGTACAGCTTGTAGGAACTGATTTCTTCATCTACAATGGTGTAATGCTTTGGTTCCCACTTTTGGAAGACCCAAGCGTTTCGCTCTTTCCAGATGGCCTAAAAAATTTCGGCTAAAATCGACGGTGAGGGAGGGGAGTCCACCGGTGGGAGGTTTACTCTGATGTCAAGGTTATCCGTCAACCATTTCTCAATTCTTGAAATTCTAGTCGGTGAGATGTCAAATTTTAGTCTTTTGTTTGACCATACTTTGTTTGTCCATTCGCACGGCAAAAGGAGATGCTCGGGAGTTTCCGGGGCTTTACCGCAAAGGGGGCATAAGGGATTCGGGGCCATTTTTCTTCTGAAGAGGTTTTCTTTTGTTGGCATGGCATTATTGCATACTCCAGAGGAATAGCCGAACCTTAGGATAGGTCTGAATCTTCCACAGTTTAGTCCATAGCTCCTTGGGGGGTTTGTAGGATGAGGAGGCCTGAGTTGTAAAGTCCTTGTCTTCTGGTGGATAGATTTTATTATACCCAGCTTTAACCGTATAGGTTCCCATTTTGTTCCTAGTCCACACTAAACGATCCTCCGATGGATTCTAGCTAAGTGGGATAGCTAGAATTTCCTGCCCCATATCCTCGTTGAAAAGCTTTGCTATGAGCTGAGAATTCTGCACTCGTGTCTCCTGAATTATCAAGTTTGCTACCAGTCGCGGTTCAGAGTGCTTCGCAGGGCCTTCGAATTTACCGGAGGGAAGCCATTTGTCCTCCCTGATCTTAATCTCCGTACCATCACCAACTACCCATCTAGTTTCTGATTCAATAGCATATCTTCCTGCTAATAAACTTTGCTACCCCCAGGATGGCCTGTGGCCCTTCTTAGCTTGCCATACATCACCTTGATGGAAGTAGATACCTTTGAAGATCTGACCCCAGAGAGAATAAGGGGCTTGCGCTAGGCGCCAAGCTTGTTTACCGAGCATCGCTTTATTAAAGGCGATTAGGTCCTTAAAACCCAACCCACCCATGTCTTTCCTGAACTTCAAAAGCTCCCATTTCCTCCGGTGAATACCTTTAGTGTTGATGTTTTGCTTCCACCAAAATGATGCGATCTTCTGTTCTATCGCTCTGCAAATGTACATGGGTAGCTTAAAAATAGACATGGTGTATTGCGGGAGGGCTTGGACTACTGTTTTGATTAGTAATTCTTTTTCTGCCCTCGAGATGAGTTTTTCTTTCCACCCTTCCAGTTTCGAGTTCACCCTTGCAAGTACCCAGCTGAACATGTCCTTCTTCGTTTGGCCCCAGTCTGATGGGATCCCTAAATACTTGCCCGTCGTTTCCATTATCGGAACTCTCAGTTCATTAGACAAATTCCTCTTCGGCGATTTTGGGCAGCCCTTGCTAAAATAGATGCCCGACTTATTCTGGTTTACGGCTTGTCCCGAGGCGTAGCAGTACTAGTTCAACACATTTGCCACATGCTAACATTCATTCAAAGTCCCATCCAGAAAAAATATCGCGTAGTCTGCGAATAACAAATGTGATAGCGTTGGGCACCATCTATTCAGCTTAATACCCTTCACAGTGCCATCCGCCACAGCCTTGTTCATAAGAGAGGATAGGGAGTTAGCCATAATGATAAATAGGTAAGGCGGAAGTGGATCACCTTGTCTAATCCCCCTGGTAGGTAGGAAGTGGTCTAGTGAATCGCCATTCACTCGGATACTATAGGAAACTATAGAGATGCAGATTTTAATTAGCTAAACCCAACCTTCACATAAACCCATTTTTCGCATTGAAACGCATAGAAAGTCCCATTCCACTCTGTCATAGGCTTTTTGCATGTCCATTTTCAAGACCGCTTGGAACTTTCTTTCCCTCTTTCTAATTTTCAGCTGGTGGAACACTTCCTGTACCACTAGAATATTAACTTGAATCTGCCTGCCACTTACAAAGGCACTTTGTTCGACCGCAATCAGATTAGACAGCCACAGTTTCAACCTATTTGCCATCACTTTAGAGATAATTTTGAAACTGAAGTTTACAAAGGCTTATCGGCCGAGATTGTGTGATGCTTTTTGGGTTTGCCACCTTTGGGAATAAGACAATATATGTTTGATTCAGAGAGGGATCAAAGTTACCTGATGAGAGGAAGCTATCTACCATATGAAAAACATCTAGCTGGACATCTTCCCAGTGATGTTGATAGAATTGTCCATTAAGGCCATCCGGTCCGGGGGCTTTGGTGGCCCCCAATTGAAAGTCCGCAGTTTTAATCTCCTCCATGTTAACTCTCTTCATTAAGGCCGCATTCATGTCTTCCTTCGCTAATTGAAGGCATTGGTCTATAACCGGCTGGATGTTTCTTTCTCCGAAAGATGCGTATAGAGATTGATAATAGGAGTTGATGTGGGTCTTGAGCTCGGTTGGGTCTCTGCACCAGCTGTTATCCTCCAGTTTCAGCATTGAAATTCTATTTCACTATCGGCGTTGTATCGTAGTAGCATGAAAGTATTTCGTGTTCCGATCTCCCCATTTCATCCAGCTAATCCTCGATCTCATTCTCCAAAACATTTCTTCATGTCACCATAATCTCTCCAGCTACTCTTTCGTGAGCTTTCTCATCGCTCCCTCCCAAACTCGGGTGATTAGTGCATGCTGTAATCCTCTTCATTAGAAACTCTATGTGCCTATGAGCATTTTTAAACTTTTTCCTGCTCCATTTGGTAAGGGCTTCCACCACCTTGCTGGTTTTGCTCACAAAGTCCATTTGCTGATTATGTTGGTCCCCCCAAGCCTCTTTAACAAGTTCTTTACAATCCGGGTCATCTAACCAGAACGCCTCGAAGTGGAACTCCCTCTTCTTCTTTGTCGGAGGTCGAAAAAAGGAAATTAAGATGGGGCTGTGGTCGGATCCTATCGCCGGCAATGCATATGCTTCCTGCTTCGGGAAATAACACTCGCCACCCCATGTTGCAGACCGTTCTATCCATTCTTTCCCAAATCAGCTCACCACCTTCTCTGTTATTCGCCCAAGTGTAAGCACACCCTTTGCTTTCCAGGTTCATTAGTGCACAGTCGTTCAACATCTCTTGAAAGGCGACCATTCTATGGTAGTCGGCCTCGTGCTTGCCCACTTTCTCCCAAAGATAGAGAATCTCATTGAAATCGCCCACACACAGCCAGGGAAGCCTATTCACATAGTGTATAGCTCATAGCTTTTGCCAGAGGAGGAGTTTCTCTTGGAAATTTGTAGATGCATGGAGCAAAGGTTTGCGTATAGTCTTTCCATTACCGCGACTACTACATGTAAGGTCTATGATTTCCCCGTTGCACTCCTGTACCTCCATCCTTACTTCCTCGTCCGACATAACCATTAGACCCCCCGCGATACCTACTGGATCGATAGTCACATATGAATTGTAATTGAGTCTCTTCCTTATCCTATCCACGGTTTCTCTCTTATTTTTTGTTTCCATTAAAAAGACGACGCTGGGTCTTTCGCGAGCCATAAGGGTTCGGAGATGCTGGAACGTCAGGGTAGAACCCAGCCCCTGACTGTTCTAGCTTAGAAGTTTCACTTATCCCTCGGTGGCTTATTAGGGCTAGCCACCAAAGCCCATCCTTTTGACCCAGTCTCGACTTGGATTGGAGTCTCATGAAGTAGACCCTCATCTAGATTAGCAATCTCCCTCCTCTAACTCTGATGCTGATCCTGTCTCTTCGCTTTCTTTGCTGCTGGGGTGAGATGATCCTTGCTGATCTTCTGAGTACATTCGGCCAAGTATTTTGCATTTCCTTCTTGTTAGGGGGTGTTCGAGATCATTAATTGGGTGCCTTGGTGACTTGTCCCTGGAGCCACCATCTCGCCTTCCTCGCGGCCCTTTCCTCTTTTCCTCAGCCTCTACTCAATTAAGCTTTCCATCTGCCTTGGCTCCTCTTGATCGTCAGCTCTAGTCGGTACCACTCCTTCCATAACGTCCTCCTGGACCGAGGTTTTCGGGATGACTTCTTCTTCATTGGACGTCGAGAACTCATCATCATTGAATACTTTCCAGAACGGGCTTGTCTCCCGCGCTTTTGCTTTCAGCTAATACCCGAAATTTCCAGCACTTATCTCCTTCGATTCCACTTCTTTGTATGGCACTTCTTCACAGTTTGTAGTGAAGTAGCCCATCTTCCCACACAAATAGCAAAAGCTAGGTAGACGCTCATATCTAGAGTCCACCCAATGTTGGCTTTCCACGCAATTGACGATGACCACAGACTTAAATGGCAAAGCTAAGTCTAAGAGGACCCGGGCTCTCCCCACCTTGCATAGGCTTCCTTCATTTGCATTCAGCTTCACCTCCAGCACTAGCCCTATCTTTGAAAGAACCTCCTCCATAACTTGGGTCATGATCCTTCCCAAAGGTAGGCCGTGAATTTGAACCCAAAATGCGCAGTGGTTGAAGTCGTGTTTGTAGATTGGTAATTTTGGGTCAAGCTGTTGGAGAATTAGAAGATTTCCCGAGAAAGACCAAGGGCTGTTTGCTAAAACCCTATCTTTTTAAGCCTCCGACCGAAAAGTGAAGATAAAAATTCCCTACTGAGGTTGATCTCCCACCACTTCCTCGGTCTTCCATGCTTTTTTCATAGTGGAAAGGACTGCTTGGAAGTTCACATTAGGTTTGGAATGGAGTTTCTCGGGAAAATAAAATTGGTAACTCAATAAAGACATTGGTAAAATAAACAAATAAACTAGTTGGTAACACAGATAAATGTAAGTAAGCAACTCAAATGAAAGTTGGTGACGCAAAACTTGTTGATAGCTTAATTGGAGATAGATTGGTAAGCTACTCAAAAAGAAGTTGTTAATTCTATGTAGTGAATTTAAGACGGTAAGAAAGATAAATAAAAGTTTGTAAAAGATAAGGGAAACTTTATTTTTGTCAGAAATAAAAGAAATTGGTTATTCAAAAAAATCCAATTAAATGTCAATAACTAAACTAAATAAGAATCGGAAAGACAAAATTAACTGGTAATTAAATTGGAGAAAAGTTGATAATCAATCTAATTAAGTTTAGTATTTCTAAAAAGAGTCGATAAATTTAACAAGTTGGTAAATAATACATATGAAAGTTGACAATCAACTGAAATGAGATATGGTTAACCAAAACTAGTTGGAAACCTAATGAGAAATAACCGGTAAGTCACACAAATAAAAGTTGGTAAATGATAACAAAAATTGATGGATTAGTAATAATCCAAATAAATAGTAGTAAGTAATTCAATTGCGAGTTGGTAACCTAAAACAAGTTAGTACTTTATTTGGAACAAAAAGTTGGTGTGTCATTCAAATAAAGATTGGTATATTGACATAAGATTGATATAATTAAAGAGTTGGTAAGAAAGACAAATAAAAATCAGTAAAAAAATAAAAATAAAAATTGATAATTCGATTTTTGTCGCAAAAGTTGATAATTTCACAAAAGTGTTGTAAGGAACTAACAAACTACTGGAAAATCAGGTAACCAGAAACTTTTTCTAACAACATTTTTCTGACACGTAGGGTTAACGATGTGAAGTCGAACCAAAACTTATTGCTTTGGGTGTTCTCACTTGAGGGTTTTGAGGGAAAATTTCAAATAAAAGCATTAAGTGCCATTATTTTCTCAAATAAAAGTCTGAAATGGACTTTATTTCAAATAAGAGCATGAAGTGGCTAAATCGTCTCAAATAAAGACTTTTGGCCGGCCGGCAAGCATGTAATTATTCCATCCATCGAAAAAGGGGTATTTTAGCCAAAAAAATTACAAGTATATTTTTCTATTTCTTTTACTTTTCTTTTCTTTCCTTTTCTTTTTTCTTTCTTTTTTCCTCTTCCCTCCCCGGGGGGAGGACGCTGGCCTTAGGCAAGAGCCACCCTTAAGGGTGACCCTCGCCCGAGGGTAGCCCTCACCTGAGTCCGACGGAGGGAAGAGGGGAAAAGAAAAAAGAAAAAGGAAAAGGAAAAAAAAAAGATAAAAGGAAAAAAGCAGGAAAAAAAACAAAAAAGTAAAGGACGAAAATACCCTTTGGCCGGCTAGGTCAAGTCTTTTTTTGAGACTGATATGACCACTTCAGACAATTATTTGAAGTAAGGCCACGCCCTTATTTGAAACAAGATCCACTTCAGACTCTTATTTTGAATTTTCTCTAGTTTTAATTTGTGTGTTTTGTTTAAGCTATCTTCAAATTGTGTATATTATGTAATGTCAAGGATCACTCCCAAATCAAACCAAAGCAAGAAAATCTTCAAGAAAAGTATGTAAACTGCCTATGTATACCATTGATGCACCAGAAATCTTGGAAGTTTGTACCTTAGGACTTGTTGGTAACACTCATGTTTCTCTGATTGAAAAAGAACAAAAATATGTTTGGTAATGTTAGTTAATTTTTTTGTTCCCAGGAACAGATCAGTGACCAGGGAACAGATTTAGAACAGAAACAAAAAGAAGAAAAAAATCTATTTTTCTATTCCCGCGAACATAATTAGAAAAAATCATCTCTACTCAGAAATTGTTCCCCAGAACAGAATTGTTACCAAACAGGCCCTTAGTGACTTAGAGGATCATAACACCAAAAATGTTGCTCTCCCAATGTAAATTCTACAAAATTAAGGAACTCATGAAGATGTAATGGTTGATTACCCATTCACATAGCACGAAAATTCCAAAGTAAACAGATTAGTCTGTAATCCGATGCGCAACAGCTCTGTATCATTGGATTTTCGCATCAATACTATAACTAATTGGTCCATGCATGATTTTTGTTAGAATTCTTAAATATGAAACTGCGTTTTCATCCACCACATTAAGTTTTTAGAACAGATCAGAGCAAGAGGTCTTGAATTCGAATCGTTTCAAGCCCGTATTTAACTCCCCAGTAAAATATTTCCACACTTGGTACTAAGCAAAAAGACCCGATTAAGCATGAAAGGGAGTGTTTGAATATTTAAATATGATCAAGGTAGCCCATAGAAATGGCAACCCGTATTATCCAATTTCCTCTGTATAAAGATCGATTCTTATCGAGTAATGAACAAGCGGCGTTGAGAGCACAACCTATAACATTGCGGATGATGTTCCGATCACACGCTCCCTCAAAATTTTTACCACGTCACGACGTCGGTATAGCTTTGGCTGCCAATTTGTCTAGGACAATCCCATTAATCACGGAAGAAATCATAAGGACGGAAAAAAAAAAAAAAAACTTGAAGAGGAATTGGATGCGTGCTACATCCTGTGATCTAGGAACAAAGGTCTGAACAAGATCTTGCACAGCAGACATATGCTGAGGAATTCGTCGCCACGCAAGTAGTGGACAAGCAAAGTGATTCAGCATGATAAGCGGCATTGCCCTAATAATTCAGTTTTGTAAACCTAATATTTATGATATTAGTAAATACTAACAAATATGATGATAAGAATAATAATCTTTGAAAGGGCAAGGAGGGGGGGACCAGGAATGCAACCCAAGGAGGACTCGTGTCACGAATGACGGTGAAAGATGCCCGAATTGAATGCAATTACCTAATTCCATAAATGCCCGATCATACATACCCCCTTAGTCACCATCACTCCATTTAACCAAAAATTTGCAGGACAAGAACAAAGAGGACCAGAAGCATTTCTGTCCTGCACTTTGAGTTTCATTCAATGCCGATGTCGTCACCGTACGTTATTTACCTGGTCTACGTTCCATGTCTTCTTTTGTAGCATAAGTCAAAACTTAGTCAATTCTTGGACCTCCAAAAACTTGACTAAAGCCAGTACTACCATGCCGCGGTATTCACATGATCCTGTCTGTGTTCAAGTAATTGGACCTTTGCCATAGTGGTCCAAGCAAAGAGAATCTTAATCTTGTTTACCCCCAGAATTATTGACAAGTGGGGGACACCATAATCTCTCCCAGATGTCCTCTCTCGAAGCTGCAGCTGATCCATCGATTTGACCTCTCGAATATGCTCCAATATAAGCCAATTCCTACAGTTTGATTGATCGAGCAAGCTATGGTTTCAGACACAAAACAAAGCCAAGCCCAGCCCAATGAAATACGAGTCTGAGCATATCGGTATCAAGCGAGAGTTGAATTTGGTTAGACCGCTCGTCGATTATTAGGAGCATCCCGAAGACGTCCCGGCCACATAATTGGTAACTTGCATTTTGATTGGATCAACAGCTAGATACAAAATCTCGGTGCGAAAGGAGATGGACACCAAGTGCGTTTTACCTAAATTATTATCAACTCTCTAGTTCGCTTCTGATCCAATCTTGGGAACACATCAGCGCTTGCAAGGTCGCTGCGCTGAGAGAACTGCGGTCCCGGTCGAGCACCTTGCCACCCATGTCGAACGCCGACTCCAATAGAACTCTCGACATAGGAGCACCCAGCACATTTCGCGCCATCATGGACAATATGGGATACCTCGGGGTGTGAACTTTCCACCAGTTCAGCACGTTGAAATCGACATTCCGAGGAAAGAGAGGCTCCTCCAAGTACTTGTCCAAATCCGTTTTCGTGCCATCGCTCTGAGACGTTTCGTCGATGAACTTATCAAACCCGACCAGCCTATCCTTCGCGTCGTTCCCGGGACCCGAAAAGCTCCCGCTACCACCACCAACTTGCCATGCCTGACCATGATGAAGAGTCGATAATGGCGAGCCGATGGAGTGTTCGTTGTAAAGCGCCTTGATTCGGCTGGATATCTCATCGATGCGTTCGAGGGAAGTACTACCATAGATTTGGGGGAAGTAATACTCTACCAACTTCATCTTAAACCGAGGGTCCAAGAAGGCTGCAACAGCTAGTCCCAAACTACATTTATCCCAGTACTCGTCAAATTTGCCCCTCATCTTTAAGGCCAGCGAACTGATGTAATCATCTGAACTCTTACACCACCCTATCAACTTCAAATGATTATCGCATATCAGAGGGAAGTATATATTTGCAGTCGGGTATCTGCTTCGGGAGAAATCATTCATAATCTCCAGAAAGACATTCAAGAAACCGGTAACAGCGCCGGCTCTCTCCCACTCCACATCAGAAGGACAAACCGTGAATAGCCGGTCCTCTTCCCTCAGAAGAGAAAATGCGCTCTTGTACTCCAAGGCAACCTCAAGCATCCTGTAAGTCGAGTCCCATCTGGAGCTGTTATCGAGAGACAAGCACTTCTCAGTCTCGATACTTTCTTGTTGGGCCAGCTTGTTGAACTTCTCTAACATTGCTTGTGAACTTTTGAGGTACCGAATACTTTCCCGAATTTTGTGAATTACCTCCCCTAGCGCTTCCAAGGTATCCTGAACCATCTGATTGAGAACAGTAGCCACACATCGCACTTCAAAAAGTTGGCCATTACCATAAAGAAACCTGTTCTGTGATAGACGATCTCTGATTCTGAGAACAAAGAAGTCAGAAGAAGAACCATCAAAAGTCATGGAAAACAATTTACGGTCGATGTCCCAATCCATGAGACAAGTCATGATGACATCTGCTTGCATGTCATCCGTGTGAGAAGAGTCCACCGACACAAAATTCAGTATCTTCTTCTTCAGCTGCCAAGATTCATCTATGAAATAGGCGGCCAAACAGAAGTATCGAACATCACCAGAACCAGCCCAAGCATCAATACTGAGGCTAATTCTTCCAGGCAATTTATCCAAGACCTCAAAAACCTTTTGCTTCTCTTTTTCGTAGATTTCCAAGCAGTCAGCCTCTATTTTATTCATTGTCACAAGCTCAAAAAGCGGCTGCAAATTCTTGACAAACACCTTGAACCCCACATGCTCAACCATATTCAGTGGATAGCCATGTATAATGATCATACGCGCAAGATCAAACTGGCTTCTCCTTTGATCGTAGTTACTGCCCACAGTCGCCGCATTTGCATTATCATCCTTCATCTGGTCGGAATCAAATTTGATATTTACAAGATTCAGCCCTTCATCCTTTTTCTGCTCTTGATTAAAACTGAAACTTGCAATAGCAAGGGGTCGCTCCCTTTTCCTTTCCCTTGCCGGAATGAGTTGAGTGATATCATGATTGGATCTTCTCTGACACCGGATCAAATGATTTCTCAAATGAGAAGTACCGCTAGTACTTGAGCCACTCAGTCTCTTTTTACAGTGCCTACATATAGCCACGCAGATATCACCTTTCTTGACTCTATCAAAGTCGTTCCAGACAACTGATTTTAATCTGCTCGAGTTAATTATGACAGCATCTGATAAGTCCATCGCATGAACTTAAGTTGAATAATCTGCGGATGGAAATAGAAAGAAGTCAATCCCTAAATCAAGGAAAGAAGTTTGCTAAATAGGAAAGGAAGTTTGAATCATCTAGCCCAATTCCACCAAGCAAACAATTCAAACATGACCAAGAACTCATGAAATACAGTGCATCTGCCTCAAGAATTATGAGAGTTCATGCATTTCTCAAGACTTTGGATTTGCATTCAGGACGAATTTTCTACTACCTTCAACATCTCTAATGTTGCACAAAGCAGATGTTAGAGACAAAATCAGTATCATCTTGAGCATAAGCAAATGACATCAGCAAAAACGACATGACATATGCTTGCATCTTTGTATGCCATCAATTTGATTTATCACCGATAGGGTGGTGTAGGGGAAGTGCATAAGTAAAGGCTGAAGCAAAACAGACCACTTTGTCATGCAGAGTAATAAAGTAAGTGACACATAAGTTATCTAACGAAAATCAGAGCAGATTCCAAGCTAATCATTAATTTGTCAATACAGGCTGGAAGGTCTTTCACTAACAGCAATATTCTGATCAGATAGCGGTAAAGGTAAAACAAACCAAGTATTCAAAAGAAATTTGAAGAGAAGACCAGTCTGTAATTGGTCATTGGTACAAACCATGCATTCTGAAAAAAGGACCAGAAAGGAAGTTCAGATCCTAAAAGTTGTATACTTGATAAGACATGAATTCCATCAAAATCTACTACAACTATGATAGTGCCGGAATGCACCAGTTGCTTTTTCGTATGGTTTAGACAAAGACAGATTGGGTCCAAGCAACTACTGTTACACCAGCTAACAACCTCAGAGAAAGACTCGTTTCGAATTAAAATCCACACGTGACTTTGCTCCCTCAAACAGATTCCGCATCTTGCAAGTCCGGTTATGATTTAGCAAGCATTGGCAGTCCCTGAAAAGCAGTACGAATAGGAAAACTTATGCTATCTCAACTTTTCCGGCGTTTAGAGCGCAGAGGGTAAAGGCCTTTGGCAGAGATTACTTCATCACAGTCAGCATTTTAGGCTCCCCAGAGGATGGGCAGGATAAACTGACCGTCTTCATCAAATGACGTTCTTTTCGTGAAATCAGTTTAACTGAACAGATAAATCCGAACCAATATAGGACCCAATGAACGTTACTTCCTGCTTAATGATCTGAACACTGGAAGAGTTTATACCATCCTCTACAAAAAAAGACGCTGAAACTAAAGGTGCCATCATGTTCAAATCATCATTGCATCGCCCGTTGGTCTATTTCAACCGAAACGTAGACACGCTTCCTACTTCACTCGGTGATAACTGTAAACTGACACCAACAACGTAGGAACGACAGAGCAACGAAAGATGCACAAAACATTCACGACAAGCTGCACGGTTCGGTCCCCCCGAACCAACGTTAGAGAAACCGCCAACAAAATCCAAAACGAAAGCGCCGGGAAGCACGCGCGAGGAAGGAAGGAAGAACCGAGACGGGTCGGAAGATCCGAAACCCGTCACCATCACCAACCAGCTCAGAAAAAACACACTCGGCACGCGCGAAGATCCGGGTCGGGTTAAGACAGATCATTTATAGCGGAACCCTATATGGGTTTCGGATCGGAGTGGACGCAGGTCGAGTTAAATTGCCCAGAACCCGACCGCGCTCCACCAAAAAAAGTATAAGACAGAGACGACCCGATTAGGTTTTCGGGCTCGGGGAGGCGAAAGACGAAAGCTTTCGCGACACGAAGCACGGGCATGACAGGGAGGAGGAGGAGGGGTGGAGGGACTTACGTGGGCGCGAAGTGAACTGGAGATGGAGGAAGCTCCGGTTGCAATCGGGAACTGCGAGAGGGGGGCTTAAGCGAGGTCAGGATGTGAATTTAGGGTTTACGCCGTCGACGATTGAGATAGAGATAGAGAGAGAGATGGATTTGGGGGTGAATCCGGTGGGGAGGCGCGCAACGGAGCGCGGAGGAGATGAAGCGCCAACGTTTCACCTTATTTTTCTCCCTCTTTCTTTTTCTTTTTTTTTTCCCACCAGATTGGATTTTAAAATAAGAATAAAGATATTTTCGCAATTTTCCCATGCACAAAAAAAAAAAAACGGGAGTTGTATTTGTTTCGCCTTAATTTAGTTTAAGTTTTCCCTATTCAACATTGACACCTTAATTAGATGCTCATTTCGATGCTCATTACAATAAGTCTCGCAAATTTTAATTATCAAACAGGTGATGCTGAATATTTCAAAACATCTCTAACAATAGATTGAGAATAATTCCAAACAATAGATTACACGATCAATAGAGGTCGATACATCGGTAGAATTCTCGTTTCTCCTAAAAAGAAAATTTCAAAAATCATTTTCTTAGATTTTTATTTGCCGAAACTATGTAAAAAAGCAAAAGAAGTCCCGGCGGCCAATATTGAGTTCTTGATATGTATCATCTTGAAAACATAAAACAATTTAATGGGATTCGTCCAACACACCTTCCCAATTGATGTAAGCTGCGCGTAGATGCAAAGCGATAACTTCTTCCGAAAATATATATTCAACTTTGTACAACCCAAGAGATTAATCATCGTTTTCTTAGATCAACTCAATTAATAGGGAAAAGCTTAAATAAGTTCTGCAATTAATGTACTTTAAGTGGAATCCAATCATTATGCGAGTGCTCGCATGCAAAATTTGTCTGGAAAACACTATTTATAAAGTGATAACCTGTATGGCTTGTAAAAATGAATAAATAAAATAGTTTCAAAATAGAAAATGTTTAGACGTAAATTATAGTTGATTTTAAAAGAATATTTATTATTAATAAATTATTTAAACAATACGTTAAAAAAACATTTTCCAAAAAAATATTTATTTTCCTTGAGACAAGTGTAACCGAAGATCACTTGCGAAATTAGCACTGGCTGTGGCTGGAGCAACCCAATGCGTGCCGCCGTTCTTCAAGATTTGGCCTCGCAGTCTTCTCCAATGGCGACTTTCTCATTTCACTCGCCCTTTTGCATCATTAACTGCAAGATTTTTCTATCTTTTCTCGGAAAGCTATCCTCCCTCCGTCGGTATGAAAATCTCGTCCTCCCTTTTGCCCTGCAATTTCGTAGTAGCGTTCCTTTCGTAATGCCGAGTTTAGCTTTCAGATTTTTCTTGGGTTCAAGTTCTTGAAGAACCCTGATAAAGAAGAGAGCTTTAGGAAGAGTCTGCGAGATGGGGACGAGGGCTTTTGCGATGTTGAAGTGTGCGTATAGGAATTACAGTGGCAAAAGTGCGGCGTACCCTAGAAAATCCACTCTAGGCATGGATTTGCCCGAGGCCGGGAACAAGAAGAACCGCCCGAAAAGCTCAAGGACGAGGACAAGTCATTTGGAATGGACTGAAGAGCAGACCCGAATCATATCGGCCATTTCCAGTGGCCGATCGGTCTTCATCGCCGGGTCGGCCGGCACCGGGAAAACCGCTTTGCTTAAGCATATCATCAAGTTGTTGAAGGATTCGTTGGGCCGGTCTACAGTTTTCGTAACTGCGTCCACCGGAGTTGCCGCTTGCGCACTTCGTGGGCAAACCTTGCACTCCTTCGCAGGCATCAAGAACCCTGGTTGCGAAGCTTCGGCTTTGGACATTTACATGGACAAGAAGGCCTGTAAGAGGTGGAAAAAGGTTCGAGCCCTGTTCATAGATGAGATTAGTATGGTGGACGGCGAGCTGTTCGACAATCTTGAATGTATTGCTAGAGAGCTACGGGAATCGGGCGAGACTTGGGGAGGAATTCAGCTCATTGCGACTGGGGACTTTTTACAGCTGCCGCCGATACCCAGAAAGGGGAATTGCGTGTCGAGGAAACAATTTGCATTCGAAGCCAACTGTTGGCAATCGAGCTTTGACTTGCAAATTGAGCTTACCAAAGTATTCAGGCAATCGGATGAAAGACTCGTTAAGGTGCTTCAGGGTATAAGGAAAGGAGAGATCAGTCCCGACGACTGGGAATTCCTGGAACAATCTTGCGCTTCTGATGAGCCGGATCCTTCTGTTGTTCGACTGTATCCACGGAACGAAGATGTCAATGAGGTGAACAATTATAAAATTGAAGAGTTGGCAGCTGAGGGTTATGTCTTTTCAGCAGCTGATAGTGGCAGTGATCCTTGGAAGAGGCAAGTCAAGCGGGGTATGGCACCCGATGAGATTTTTCTCTGTGAAGGTGCGAGGGTGATGCTGATAAAGAACAAAAACACTTCGCGTGGACTCGTGAACGGTGCTGTTGGAACAGTCATCGGATTTGTGAAGCCAGGGGATATGGTTGTCTCTGACCTATGTAGCGAGGGTGTCTTGCCGATGGTAAAGTTCGATTCTGGTAGGACGGTGGTTATCAAGCCGGAAACATGGTACGTGGTGGACGGAGATTCCGTGGTTGCTCAAAGAAAGCAGATTCCCCTCATATTGGCTTGGGCTCTAAGCATTCACAAGTGTCAGGGCATGAGCCTTGACAGTCTCCATACTGATCTAACTAGAAGTTTCGGGTATGGGATGGTTTACGTGGCTCTCTCCCGAGTGAGGAGCTTGAGCGGGCTCCATTTGTCAGGTTTTGATCCTACCATCATCAAGGCGCACCCGAAAGCGCTCGAGTTTTATGAACGTTTAGCTCATCAACGCGACAAAAGGAGCGAGGATGATGGCTCAAGCAAGGAAGAACATAATTGCAGTGACTTCGTTGATAGCTCTTCCTGAGTTTCTATTGTCCGGCCAGAGGAGAAAACTGGTTCTTTCCACATCTCGAGTGGAACGCATCTTTCCGAGATCTTTTCAGTCCTGGAAAGTGTTTGTTACAGTCCAGTCATATTGGACAAAGCATACATATATGGTGCAAGCATTTCCAGCGGGGGACTGGGACTGGATGTGGTGGAGGACTGCCTTCTAGTTCTGCATCCTATTGCAGACGCTGCGTAAGAGTCATTTGGCTTCTTTCTTGAATTAGCTTCTGAATAACAAAAAACTTGCACCGAAGCGCGATGCAAAGACTCCAGGGTCCGATTGTGGGTTTGCTCCACAGTGAAAACAAGGCGACACCAGCCCCTGAACTTTGCCTAGATCCGTCGCAGCCCGATAATTGTCTGGTTAGCGATGTGAGAGGGTGTTTTTATTTGTCAACTAGGTAGAGTCGGTTGATTTGTGCTTTCTTCAGGCGCGAAATTGGAGAATAGAAAACTGAATTCTGAGCTGGAGAGCGCGAAACGTTGTAGGTCAATTGATACAAGGAATTCGATGAATTCTTTATCACATTAGACTGCCGATATTCCATCTTTTGGTGGGTCGGCATTCAATCCGTTGCTACGTATTGTGTTCTTGACCATTTATTTCGAACTTCGCATCGGGTGCATCTTTATATGCTGCACAATGTATCCATGGTGCATTGATGAACTTACTTTGAGAATGATGTTACTGTTACTAGTCCTCCGCTTGGAATCATGAGAGTGAAGGTCACTCGGATGGTTCAATAGACTTATTGCATAGTTCTTCTTTGCTCATAATGCACTATGCTTTCCGATCCAAGTCTATTGCAAATCCAAGTCAAAATCCGAATCAAGCTTATTAGATCAACTCGATTCGAGCTCAAGCCAGTCATCGAGCCTTGACCTGACCTCTTAAGTCTGGTTCGTGTATTATGATACCTCGACTTTACTTGATTCGATTGTTCTGAACAGGAAAAAAGTCGCAATGGATTATCGATCATACTATGAACTCCCATTCATGTTCGGATCGTACGCCAAACACTCGGCCTCTTGTTGATAACCAAAGAATAAAAAGATGAAAACGCTGCTTCTAATCCATAATCGAAATCCAACTCAGTCAAATGCCTAAGGACCGACATCGGGAATTCCTCGCTCTCTTCGCACTTCATCAAGGCAAAGTCAATTCAAAGTCAGTCCAAGCTTAGCATTCGGACTCGGTAGACATATCTCACAACCCAATGCCTTTTGTGAATGGAGGCAGGCCTCAGCTCATTGAAAGCAGCTTGGAGAGAGAACAAAGCAGAAATAACAGAGAATCATTTTCCTTATGACTATACAGAGAAGGCAGGTACTGGCTCGCAAAATCTGCACAATGTCTCGGCACACATGCTGAAAGCATATGATGATGGGACGCTAAATTCAAATCATCAAGATGCGGAAGGGCCTTGATGGAGTGATAAAGAAACAAAGTACTGCACGCACGACAAGGAACACCAAAAAGATTGTTCATCCAGCAGGACCAGCACCAAAGCTGTGAGAAACGGAGTGAACGATATTCTCATCTCATTGAGTAGTGAGACGATCGAGTGCTTGGATTTAGGCGATCCCTCTTGAAGATTGCCCGAAAGCTCTCGAAACATTTGAAGGGTCCCACCTGCAATTCAGTTTTCAAAAGATGAGTTTAAGGATATACTCAAAGTTTCGGATGAGGCAGGAGAACAATGCTGTACAATGACAGGGAAGAAAGATTTCTAGATTCAGTACACTCAAGTTTATAGGAATTTAATCTGCGAACAGTGCAGCTGATAAGAAGTGTTTCAGAATAACTTCTCCATGGCAGGCCAATCCCATCTAAAGAATATTTCTTAGAACTTTATCTTTGAGCCAGATTTTGAGGCCAAATTGAAAAAACAGTTTCTGATTATATGCTCCCCCCTGGCACCACACTAACCATGTACTATCTATCATCAAGTATTATTGACTGATCCATTCCAGGTAACCACTGGTAGAACCTTGCAACGTCACCAACGATAACCTACTCGTAGGGTATTAGACATCCTAGAATAACATTGAAGAGAATTATACATATATGGTAATACAACCAGCCCTACTACCACTGCAACAATAGATATCTCTTTTATAGCCTCCAGCTTGCCATCACCAATTGTACGTCCCAGAATGACTAAAAAACTGAGTCTACTCATTCCCAACCAGCCTCATGAGATAACTCGACTAGACATATTATTCCCACTCTCCCTATTCAAAGACTGTCTGCTACCAGAACTCGAGCACATACAGGTGTCCACCCACTAAACGAGAAATGAGGATCCTGACCTCCCAAGAAAAGCAAGTCAGTATAAGCCTGCGCTAAGAGTAACAAACAGTCACTGGATAACTCGCTGTGCACTAGTTGTGCAAGTACCACGAATAGACAGGTACCTGTGTCTCCTGAATCAATTCACACTCCATAAAATGATTCTGGATCATGCGTCAGCATGGTCCACTTGAGCAGTAAACACAATTTATATGAACCAAAAGCACTCAACCAATAGATCATCTACAGCCTCAAAGAGACGTGAACTGATTTGGAACGAGCTTTTAGGAATAGACAATATGTAACTGCAATAGCATATTTTGAAGTTTGTGGAAATACAAAAGGTTAGCCTTTCTAGAACACAGAGAGAGAGAGAGAGAGAGAGAGAGACCTTCCATCGGTCAGAACGAGCAAGCTGGACACTAATCTGATCCAACCTCTTAATTATTTGGCTGAATCTCGGCCTCTTTAATGGCTCTTCCTTCCAGCATTCTTCAATTAACCTTCCAAATATATGTAAATAGGCATTTCATTAAAACAAAGTTTTGGCAATGTAGCTTAAGTATGCAATAAGATTTGATTTGTGATGGAAGCCACGCTTATGGAAATCACAATATCAGAGATGGACCGGGACCAAGATCAATAAGACAACTCAGATCTCTGTCTTGAACATTTTTCACTCAAGCTACCCCAATGTGGACTAGAGAACCACATTGACATGGCCAAAATCCAAATAAATCTGACAGAAAGAAGGAGCAAATAATTGATATATCGTTCGGACCTATCTAAAAAAATATAGTGCACATCAAGTCCCTGGTCACTTTTTATATATTGGACCTACATAAGTCCACTGAGATCACAATAAAAAACTAACCACGTTAAGACAAGAGCAAGCATAAAAGGAAAAAGTTCCATTATGCAAAAATAGTCCGTGTATATGGCTAGCTGCCATTACCTGCCGACATCAGACAAGGACATTAATCGTTTAAGTTAAATATGAGATGTTGCACACTGACTTACTCTTTCAAACCATGAGCATAATGCTTTGCCGGAGCTTTAAAAGGTGGACGCTCATTTGCGACATAACATTTAGGAACCTCATATTCTGGCTTTGAAGGGAACGGTACAGAACCTTCAATCATCTGAAACAGAATATTAAGTAGATCAATTACAATTTTTTCGGCTCAAGATCTGCCCATATCTTGCCCAAAACATTTAATCCGAATCGCCATTTGTCCAACTATTTACAATTTTATAGACCAAGCGGCCCTTTGAGATGAATTTAGACAATCTCCTAAAGCATAATCTTGAATCACAGATATGAAAATGTTTAGGGCACTGAGTGCTTGATTCGTCCTACTTGCACCCTAATGATACTAAATTTGAACATCTATAATCACAGACATGTTGCAACTCGAACTTTTCAATCAAGAATATGCCATCCAACTATGGGGAGAATTCTGATTCACGACATCCAATCATATGCCAAAAACAACATTATATATGGTGATTGTCAATCTATCTGTGCCAGCTACAGATGCAGACATAGACAACACCACCTACAGGTACAAGACCATGTGCACTCGTATCTTTCTACATAAGATAAACATATAAAACAATGATAAACCAGGTCTTGAATATTTTACAAACTGAAGCATGAGAAGGAAAATTTGTGAAGCTTTCGAGTATATGAATATCTTGCCTTTCCATATTGCTGAGGTATATGAAAAGTATTGGGCCCAAACAAGCGAAAAAATCACTTTGGATACTTGAATTACAGAAGCCTTTGCTGCAAGAGTAGCAAGGTTCTCCTTGTCTCCATATTTATTTGTATCCTCTATCAAGTATGAGTGAAGCTTTTTGTTCATTTTTGCCATACTTCTCTAAGGTTATTAAGAGCACGTGAAAAGACCCATTCTGAAGGCATATGGAGAATACATAACCCAAAAACGGCGAAGATCACTTTAATAGTAACATCATACAAAACTTTGGTCAATTTTCTCCTTTTTTACAAATTTACCTATGCTAGCAACAACTGAAATGAGTACAGGGTCCACCCTAAAGTCATTAAGAGCTTGTGAATACAAAAGCATATATCTGACGTCTTGGTGACACCAGCTATTCAGCTATTGATCAAAGACAATTGGAAAAATCATCTTGATCTGACAGGCTACAGGACATAGCATGGCACACAAAAGGATAATATTAAGATGTCAATCATGCAGTTCCTCTGTACTAATAAAAATGCATACTCTACATGGGGATTAGTCTGGAATTAAATCTCATACTCGAATAAATTCTAAATTAGCACCACAGGCCAATTGCAGGCAAAGTTTGCATCTCAACATTATACAGGCACATGTTATCAATAATTGCTTGAAAGCTTTCCTTTATTTTTTGTTCCTGACATGTACACAGTCCGCAAGTGACGAGAGAGAGAGAGAGAGAGAGAGAGTTACCTCTTGCAAGATCAAAGCAAATGAAAACACATCCACCTTAGTGTCGTATTCTTCATTTTTATAAACTTCTGGAGCCACATATCGCCCTAAGCATAAGCATCCATAGATAAGTAAAATATCATCTTAAATACAAATCCAAAATGTAATCAGCTAAATTGGTTTTGCATGTTGCCAATCAAAAAGCCTGAAAGTAAAAGGTATTTGTATATTCAACAGTATGTCAGAAGCAGCTAACACTATCCAATAAAAAAAAGAACGTGAAAAGTCAGCAGTGAAGACTGGAGTAGGATAGATTTCAGCAGTCCTAATCTTTCAGTGCATGCAACCGTTGCATATATTTACACTTAAGAACCTCGACAGAGGAAGAAAACGTACAGGAAGTGTCTTCATGAGTAACTTTTATATCTTCTTTGACTGTCTTTGCAACTTTAAGCATTTTGCTGACTCCGAAGTCTGCAACTTTCAGATGCCCAGAATCATCCCGCAGTATATTTCTGTTATCTTACTCATGAAGAATCAAAAGGCTTTCAAAACCCTCAACCACATCAGCATTTATTTAATGTCAACAAGCATCATGCATGTGGAAAATACATGCTATTCGTATGCACGTAAGTATGAGCATGTTCATAGCTTAATATACTTCCTCACCAACAGAGAATGAGGGAAAAGAAAACGCAGGCACGCACAGAGAGAGAGAGAGAGAGAGAGAGAGAGAGAGAGAGAGAGAGAGAGAGAGAGAGAGAGAACATACGAAGGCTCGAGATCCCGATGTACTACTGCTTCGGGTTTATGCTCATGCAAATAATTCATTCCCCTGGCCAAATTAGGGCACTAGCTATATAAGAATATGCATTTCCTGAATATCAAATAATGCAGATTGAGGACTCTTCCAGCATCTATTATTTGCTTTATATAACAAGGTTAACGAGCATGATCAGAGAAGTCCAAAGAGTCTAAAAATGATGAAGAACGATTTCTTGCATCATGTTTACATTTACATTAACAAAATCGAAGACCAAAACCAAGACACGATACCAACAAAACTGGTAGTGTGTCCTTTTGGAATTGAAATTTTTAGAGTATGCCTATTCTGGTATCTAGTGAACAACAAAATGCTCTGGTACATAACAATGCCTCTTTTTTTCAGTCATCATGGCAACTCAGCAATTATTTCATTCTTCCTACCCAACAGTACGGTTGGTCCATATCCAAGCAAACAATTTTACTTTCTCCTTATTCAATGAGGAATATGTAATATTTGCTTGACATTCATATTATTTCATTTAGATGTATTTGTAAGATCTCTAGGCTCCAACAAAAATCAGATTCCAGGCTGAAATTAGTCTGAAGGCACGATCTCTTGTACATGCCAACAAGGGAGCTTGCTATCGTGTTTAACATGCATACATAGAAGATGACTGACCTTGCAATGTCCAGAGCAAACCTCACAGCAATTATGGGTTTCAACGCGCCTTTTCGTTTCAAATATGCTCTCAGATCTCCCTGAAATGGAAGAGAGACAATTTAGAGGAGCTCCTACTTATACAACATGTCTCAAAAGTTTTACCAAACAAAGTGAAAAGAAAAGAAAACTTGAGAACTTGGCATATCCATTTCCAGATCCCAAAACCAAGGGTTACACACAGGGAATGAGACTGTAAGCTAATTGCATTGAATGTTCATCAGATTCCATTCAACATGTATACCATGACAGATCCAACATTCAGAGAACTACGGCCACAAAATAACAAATGCGAACCAGTTTGCAAATAAGCTCTTCGGCACATCTTTTTCCAATAGATAATATATCAAGTTAGCAGTCTCAAACATATGCTGAAGAATAGGTGGAGATATTGACCTTTCTTTTTCTTTTCTATCCTTTCTTTTTGTGTTTCTTAAGAATCAAAGGCAAAGGATTTCTCAGGGGTTATGCCTCTTATTTTTCTAATTTAGGATCCGAGTTGTATGAGTGATTTTTAATAGGAACCAGTCCCTTATAACAAAGAAAAGTCTGATTCACCAAGAAAATCTTTTCTCAGATGGGTACTGAATGTTTAATTCGCCAACCCAGACTTTCAGAATCACATTATTGTGTAACGAGCCAAGCCCTTGCATCTGGTGAAAACAACCAAAAGAAAGGGACAGAATCTTTAAACCCTCTGTTTGATTTTATCCAATATAACTGAACAGAAACATTGACATTACTGAAATTGTCCCTGTGAGATTTTGCGTCTCTCTTGTAAACAACACAACTTTTCGGGTTACATTAGCGATAGAGAACCCAGTTCTTGCGGAGAAATTGAACAAGCAATTATGCAACATACAAATCTATGTACTTCCAATTATTTCCGGAAATTCTATATAAAGGGGTAGGCGCCGAATGATAAACCACGCACCCACCAACCCAGTCACACAAACATAATTAACGTCGACAATTTAGAAACAAACAATAGCCGTGATTATGAAAGCTGTAAATTCCATAGAAAACCTTTGGAAGATATTCTGTGACAATCATCATGGGACTGCTCTGCGTGACAGCACCCAAAAATTGGACAATGTTTGGATGGCGCAACTTCTGAAGAAGTGCTAGCTCGTCCCTAAAAGCCTTTCTGTAGTACATTAAGTTGGAAAAACATTTATCATCACATTGCACAGCAAAAGGCAAGTCAAAGCAACAGTCTAGAGCAAAAGACAATAGCGAAACTAACTCACATTTTATCCTCATCAGTCAACACTTCCTCCCGAAGTGTTTTAACAGCAACTTGGATTCCACGCCACAAGGCACTTCGAAAAGTTCCCTGTTAAACTTCAGAAAATTAATGTACAGAAGTTTCTTCCACTTTTCTTTCACGGAAAGGGTATGTTATCACACATCCAGACAAGCAGATCCATAGTCTGTACTGATCTTGACATAAAAAATATGTTCATCTACCGCGATAATTCAAAAGGAGATGAATATTTCACTTCTGGTTTCACGTTGCAATAGAAAGCGAAGCATCTTTCTTTTACTTTTCCCCAAAGAAAGTTAACCGTTCGTCTAAACCAAAACTATACCTCCATCCATTATTGGCAACTTTGTTCATCTGAGATTAAACTCTATATATTCCAATTGATAAGGAGCCCTGGATTTATATCTACAACGTAGACATTGGACAACTTAAAGAATGCACGAAGAATAAAATAACAAATTTCCCGTCCACACAAATCTAGATCGTATTTGGCAGTCAAAATACAAGATTCATCCAACAGAAGGACAATCCAGCATTTGAGTCACTGTTTGTCTGTAGTTACTATATTTACACTGCTATGTCAATTTTAATGAGAAAATCATGGAAGCAGAAAAACTTGCATGTAGGAGACTTAGAAATTTGATACAGTAACAAACAACAAAGTAAGCGCTCAGGAATTTGATGCTAAATGAAATTGAAAAGAGAAGGAAATCAGAGACCAGGCATCTTGTCAAAGGCCAACTCATAACACCAGCAAGACTCCACCATCAGATGGAAGGACTATCTTAAACTAAAGTAAAGACAGAGATAATTAATGTCTTGTAAGTAACATACTCTTTCTTCTTAATCATAAGATTTAAGTGAGACGCGGTACTGCTTACATGGACCGGCGAATGAACATACGCTAACTAAAGCAATACTTTTTGACGGAAAATTTTTGGGAGCTCTAGATGCTGTTAAAAATAATGCAGGAAGTCAATTTGCTGATGAAAGAACGTGAAAGAAGAACATCTTACCTTTGTTATATTCACACTATCTGAAAAATCAAGCTCACTTGGATTGATTTCGTATTCAGGGACCTCCCGAGCATTTTGGACGTGCATGGGAGCCATCTACCAATTAAACAATCAAAATCAAGATGATAAACGTGATAATGTCACAAGACAACAGATTCACCATCGGGTTTTATGCGTGCATACCCTAGTAAACATCTCTAAACTTGTTACTTCAGAACCATCATACAATACTCATAACTTTCTCAGAACCACGGATGACCCCAACGACAAATGCCAAATCTGAAATCATATGTCACACGTACCGGAGGATGTGCGCCATTTTTCTCAAAGAGCTTTATCACTTCTTGGTTCTTATAATATATTGCGTCCGCAAGAGGCTGTCGAAACAAACGACAATCGATCACAACTTACAGCAACAAAATATTATGACAGCTTGCCCAATAATTTTATGCTAAAATGTTTATGCTCTGCAAGGTGCGTAATTTCACGTCAGGCAGAGAAACAAAATTTAGCAGTGAAGTATATAACTGAACTGAACTCCAACGTATGACGGATTGCAATCCAGTACCAGCTAAAATGTCTTGCACACCGAAGCTCGAAATCACACAATCAAAAACCGCAAGCGAAGCAACAAACTAAGCACGAAAATCCTCCACGAGAGAGGCGCAACAATTTACCGTGCTTCCCCAGCGATCCCTAGGATCAACGACGGCGCCCCTGTCGATCAACAGCTGCACGACGTCAGTCCTCCCCTGGCAAGCCGCAATGTGCAGAGCCGTCCGTCCGTCGATGTCCCTGAAATTGACGTTGGTCCCGGAGTCCAGGAGCTCCCGGATCGCGTCCAAATCGCCCTCGTTCGCGGAGTACATCAGCCGGACCCCAGGGTCAACCACCTCCGGGCCGTCGAGGTCGGCGTCGAGCGAGCTCTCGGGACCGGGCGCGAGGGACGACTGCCTGCCGAGCGGGAACCTCGATTGGAACTTGGAGTCCATGGCGGATGTGGAAAACTCGGTGAGTGGCTCACTCTCTCTCTCTCTCTCTCTGCGTCCGAGTTTGTGGTGGAGCAGAGAGAGAAAGTGGAAGAAGAAGAAGAAGAAGAAGAAGAAGAGTACGGAGAAAGAAGGATTATTTAAGAAGAAAGAAACAATGGAGATGAAGAATGAGAATCGAGAGGGACGACCGTCTGCGCTGCTAGTGCTAGGACCTCCAAGTTTGCGATTAATATTATCATTAGTTTATATATTATACCAAATATAAATGCACAATAAATTAAATCTTAAATTTTTGTTAAACAAATCGCACAATTCCATCCCTGCTCTAATTTCCTCAAGTGATCAATAAAATCTTTGATTTTGAACTGTTCAAGAATTCTAGACTTAAATTCGAATTCTCGATGACGACGATGATGCGCTGCTGTCGCTCCGATTTTGAGTATCGCTTGAAATTATTATTTAAATATTTAGACATATGTTACAGTTAATTAAGTAATTACTTTAAGTAATATAAAATATCGTTTTTAAGAAATATATATTTTTTAAATTATTTATTTTTCGCGAAATTCTTTTAGGACCAACGCAATAAATTCTTTTCCACCGCGTTTTTAGGAGATCGTTACAATTAATTGATTTTTTAATTAGGAGATGATTTTTTTACTTTTATTTTGGTCAGAAGGCGATGATTAGTATTAATGATATTAAAACTGGAAGATGTCGCGACATGCCGAAAAGTGGAGGCGAGCCGTATATACTGAATGAGGGGGCCTTCGTACAAGACGAAAAACGTGACGTCATCGTGAACATGAATTTTGTCCAGGATGGTCGAATTTTTTTTTGAATTAGATTAGCCATGAATTCCGTGCACTTATCATGAGAATAATTGGCTAATGTTGAGGATTAATTAGGCGACTCGATTGACTTTTGGGGACGAGCCGCATTCGGTCACGGTGCAATGATTCCTCTCCGCTTACCTTCGGTGGTTTAGTGAATTCATCTCCCACTTAATTTAACCAAAAAAGTAGAAAACAAAAGGAAGAAAATTCTATGTTTCATGAAAAGTCCGATTCGAACTCATAATCGATCGGGTCGACGAAATCGACATGGGTATGGGGACAATTTCGCGCGTGACGGCGGATAAAGTCACCGGTGCTGATCATCAAGAAAGAGACCAAAATGAATTCGATAATCTTATGTCGGCTAAGAAATATGGAAAATACAAATTTAATGTGTGAGGAAAACTCTGCATTTGGAAAGGTTAGGATAAGATGGGCTTTTTGTCTTCTAATGTGATATAGATTTGCTGCTTGGCCGGCAAAATGAAAATGAGTGGGGCCGGGGGTCGTTTTCCGATCGGACAGCTCACACGTCAGCAATTTCGTGTTAGGATTCCAGGAACGATGACACCCCCAACCAATATTTTCTCGAAAGAAAGGGACAAAAAAAAAATGGAAAATTCAATTTAAAGGAAAACGGACAAAGAAATTCCAAATGCAAAATGCTCCGAAAACGCCGCCGCATCGGTTAATTTGTTGAGGGCCTTAGATTCTTAGTGTTGTTTCACCCGTCGGTGATGGGTTGATGTTCTGGGCCCACTCGCTGACCTCTAGCCGTTATGGGCCTTACAACGATTTAAATTCGAGACTTCGTGATCTGATAAGGCATGACATACTGTGTGATCATTCTCAATCGTTCTAAAAGTTTAAGTTGTTAAACGATGGCGTGATCAAATTTTCAAATGTTCTAACTAGATCTGTCAAACGGGTGGGTCAAGTCGAATTAGGGTTGGATCGAAGATGGTCCGACCAAAATTGATCCACTTAACCCGTTTTGACTCATATTGCTTAAACACTTACATATTTAATCCAATTTAAAAAAACTTGTTTCATATAAATTTATAAAAGATTTATATTTCTAAAACACTATTGACAATTCTTTATTATTAAAAAAATCTAAATTTTTTAAATGTTAATTTTAATTTCTTGTTTCTTTTCCTTTTTTTCTTCTAAGTCTGGCGAGGGCCGGCTGACCCTCGCCCGCAGCTAGCCCTTGTCGGATTTTATAGAAAAAAAATAAGAAAATACAAAAGAAAAAAAAAAGAAAGTTGAAATAAAATAAAAAATTTTAAAATTTTTAAAATTTTTTAAAAAACTAAAACAATGACATATTTATGATCCACTTAAACATGTGTTTTTTTTTTGTTGGCACTTAAACTTGTTAGTTAACTCATTTATGATCCACTTAAAATTATTTTTAAAACTTTAGACAACCTATTTATGATATGCACCATTGTATATGCGTTAAAGTATGGGTTCTAGATTCATTTGGCCACATTTAGCAATAACACAAGGGAAGAAAGAAAGCGCGTGATCTCCAGAGCCACCCATCTTTTGTATTCACTTCTTTTACATCGACAACTCCTCACCTCTTCCATTCGCGTCTCATACTGAGTTTTGCGTAGAAGACAGCTTTATTTCGCAAAAAATAAATGATTTGAAAATATTTTTTTGAAAATAATCGCTTATATGGCTAAAAAAAATTCGTAAAAAAGAAATTTTTTCCTCATCTACGATAATATATAGATATAAATTATTATTGATTGTGAAAGTATTTCTCAATTGATTAAATATTTAAAATAATACGAGCGACCATTTTTAAACATTCATTAGAAAAAAAAGAAAGAAAGAATAGGAATGAACTCTTGCAGCTGCCATCTCTCATTACGTGAATATTTTAAGCATTCATTAAGTCCAAAAAAATTATAATAATAACACAGCGAATTTGTGAAATCCACGTGAGCAGAAAAGCAAGCAAGCATACGCGTGTGCATGCATGCCAGCACTTGTCGGCTCGCTTCCGACGAACACCTGTTCGTTTCTAACGTCGCCCACATCAACCCTGAACACCGCCGGCTCAACCTTCTGCGTTTCGTCCCACCGCTCGTACAGAAACTCGAAACAGGGTTTCAAAGAGCTCTCGCTCAAGAGAGATTCATGCATGGACTCGACCCAGGTAATTCACCTCTTCGACCGACGGACAGTTCTGAGTCTCCGACGCTCTCGATGGAGAAATTTCGACTATCTTGTCCAATTCGTCATCGGATGCGCCAGAATTTGATGAAGTCCGGTCGGTTGATCTTCGCTACCGATCGCTGATTTCGGGTTTCCCGCAGAGTTGAAGTCGTGGGCGTAGCGAGAAACCGAGGAACTTTGCACGTTGGCTGTTCGCTAGCCTCTCTACGTCTCATGGAGTCCAAGCGGTCCAATGTGGCGAGAGCCGAGGAGCTGAAAGACCTCGCCAACAAATCATTTCTCAGTAAGTACCTATTCGCGGCCGCCTCGCCGTATTTTCGATTGCTCTCGAGCGGGCAATACGGCGCCGTTTCCGAGGGTCGATTCTAGCTTCTTCATTGAGTACTATGTTCGTCTTCTCGAACAAGCTCTTGCGGAGTATTGTTGTCGTGCTGCGCAAATCTAATCCTTTGATGTTGTCGTAGGCCACAAGTATGTTCTGGCTATCGAGCTTTATACTCGAGCGATCGATCTAGATCGGCACAACGCCGTGTACTGGGCAAACCGGGCCTACTCCCGTATTAAGCTGGAGGAATACGTGAGCGCCTTTCAGGATGCATCGAAAGCTATCGAACTAGACGGCACGTATTGCAAAGTAAGCTTCGCCTTCTTGATCCTCTTGTCCGACCCGCGTTCTCGAAACCTTCTGAGTCGAGCAATTGTCACAGGGTTACTACATGCGGGGAGTGGCTTATCTCGCCATCAGGAAGTTCAGAGAAGCGCTCCAGGATTTTCAGCAGGTTTCTTGCTTTAGTGTATTGGAAATCCGAATGCAGTCGGCTTCGCCGATCGATCGTTCCCTCCGGTTATTCATTTGGAATTACCTGTCAAGTGATGTGATTTCGCTCTTTACGTTCTTCTCTGCTTCCGTGATCAGGCTATGACAATTTGTGCCCGCAATTTCGACACGGCGAGAAGAGTGAAGGAATGCGAAAAAGGGCTGATGCAACTTCAAGGTGCAATCATCCTCCCCGAACCCAAAGGAGCAATCATCCTGCGTGAGCCGACGCCGGCGGCCAAACACAAAGGAGCGATTGTTTTGCCCGAGTCTAGACGGCGTTGATCGGCGGACTACAGCGATGACGGTAAGTAGTCCAGATGTTTGTGATTATCTGTACCAAGCATGAAAGCCAAACTTATCTTGTTCGACTATGCGCATGCACATTGTGTTCTTACTGATACTGACGAAGGGAACTGCATTGCGAGCGCAATGAGCAAGAGGGTGAAAATTTGTAAAATTGTTTTGTTCGTCATACCCCTCATCTCCAATAGTCATTATTTCATTCCTTCTGGAAAGCTGCATGAGCAAGCGCAGTTCATTGACATGTGGTTCTCTTGTTTTGTGGTCGAACAGAGTCGTAGGGATCATCTAAAAATTTAGATAACTAGTTTTAGGAACCCTTTGGGCTGATTTGCATGCTTTTTATTCACGAAGCTGATGTTAACATATATGAAAGTTGGATTTTTTGATGTGTAAATATTTTTCATTGTCATGTTCATTGTTCACTTCCAAGATCCTCCTTTTGTTGGTGCTTCTAGAGTTCTCATTATTCAGCTCTTATCATCACAGGTGGGGAAGATGAAGGACCATGTTTTATGCCAGAGATTCTGGATAATGTGTCCAGACCAGGAGAAGAGAGTGTTGGAGTTATCAGAGAGGTTCTTCCTGTAAGTTTGTTCCTTTGTTCCTTTGTTCCCTCTCAATATATGCGCTTGCGTGTGTAAACAATAAGATTCATTAAAAAAAAAAAAAGCACTGTTCTAGCGCGAGCAGAAAAGACAAGAAAAATCTTGCATACTTCCCTGGATGGCCTGCACGCCCAGTTCGGCATTTGAAATGCCGAACTGGGCGCTTCCTTCCACTCCAGGCGGAACCCCCACCGCCCTCACACCAAGTGTTTGGCTTTGAATAAGGGGACCCCCACCGCCCTCACGCGAGTCGCCTGTAGGCCTAACGTCCTGCCCTCATGCCCTAGCGTCTGTAGGCCTAGCGTCACGAGAGGTGAAGCGCCTGCAGGCAGGCTTATAGTTTCACGTGAAGCCATAAAGAAGCCTGCAAGCTGCCTTTAGGCTTCTAATAAAGGTGCATTGAGGCATCATATAGTTATCAAAATCTGAAAGTCACGAAGAATAGAAGAAAAGAGAGAGAATCAAGAGAGAACCGAAAGAGAACACGGAGAGAAAAGAGAGATTTGGAGGTCGCTCGTAGATTCCCGGTATCTCCGTATCCCTGTCATTGATTCCGACGACGTTTTCTCGCCATCGAATCAGGTAACGATTCACTTTATAATTTTTTTTCTTCTACCCTTCGCGTTTTTCCTTTCATTACATGTCATGTTATTTTTTTATGCACGGCAGAGAAGTTAGAGGAGAAGAGCAGAGAAATTAGAGGAGACCAAGCATCTTTTTCCCCCGTCTCAACGCATGCACGCTTTTCCTGCCGTGCCACCGTGCTGTCCCGTTCGAGAAAGGTGTTGACCAGCACAATTTAAGCCCGGATCTTGCCCGATGATACAAGGTAATGCCTATATCCTTGTTATGGTTAATTTGAGCACGTTTTGGTATGAAAAATATGTTGTTTTAGTGCTGTGTAGTCATTGTTTCGCTGTTGTTTTGTGCTATTTTGCATACTGTTTGGTCCGAAAAATATCGTGTTCTTGCGCTGTACTACATATCTCTGTTTTGCATGTCTCTACATGTCTCACGAAAAATTTTATGCATATTAAACCATATTGTCATCATGATGTTCGAAATTTTGGAGGGTTAATTGGATATGATTTTCACAATACTAAAAAAATAACTGAATCTACATGTCTCACAAAAAATTTTGTGCATATTAAACCCTGGTTAGATCTGGATCGGAGGATGTGGTAATTAGATTGGATGGTGTAGATTTGATTTTCGATTAGATCTGAGCCGTTGGTTTTAGTTGCTTAATCCAACGGACGTGGGCTAGCCACGTGAGCAAACCTAGACCGTAGGATCTGTCTATAATAATAAAAGTTTTCCAGAAAATAGAAAAATCAGAAAAATTCAAAAAAAAAGAAAGAAGCGGAGTGGGTTTGGGCTGGCTCGTCGGGTTTGTGGGTTGGATCGAACCGACCCGGTCCAAAAAATGAATAAAAAAAAGGAAAAAGAAAATTAGAAAAAAAAGAATAATAGAAAATTAAAAAAATGGGCGCCCGGGGTCTGGTTGATCGGGTTGACCAGTACCGTATCTTCGAGCTTCGGGATTTTACGGAGTTTGGAAAATGGGATTTTGGCAAGTTGATTGGCACTTGATTACAGCTTTGGTTGAGCGGTGAAGACCAGAGACTCACACCTTCCATATGCCGGAAGGTGAATGCACGATCACACTGCAGGATATCGCGGTTCTAACAGGGCTTCCCATAGATGGAGATGCAGTCACTGGCCCCACTAATATGAATTGGGGCACTCTTTGTGAGAATCTACTAGGTGAGTGCCCCCCAAACAGTCAAATACGTGGTTCAATGGTAAAGATAAGCTGGCTGAGAGGACGCTTTGGTGTAATTCCTGACGATGCCGATGAGGTTACCATACAGCAGCATGCTAGAGCATTCATTCTCCAGTTGGTTGGAGGATCTATCTTTTCAGACAAATCAGGTGCCAGGGTTAGTTTGATTTTTCTTCCATTACTAGAGCACCTTGAGAATCCTACGCAATACAGTTGGGGTTCAGCAGCACTTGCGTGGTTATATCGAGAGCTATGTAATGCGACCGATCCATCAGCTCACCAAATCAGTGGTGCCCTACAAGTATTGCAGATTTGGGCGTGGGATCGCTTCAGTTGTGTCTCCTCATCCATTAGAAATCGTGATCCTTTACCAGATGCACCTCTTGGTAGTCGGTATGTGATCTATTGCTTTTTCTGTTTGTGAGTCATAATTTTTTTCAGTGCGTATAATATATGTAACTGTTATTTTTTTTTTTTTTTTGTTTATGCAGCTGGAATCAAGCCCTACAGATAACAAAAGTCCCCACACATACTTTGCCACATCTGCGCTACCAATTTGATAGAATGGCATCCGCAGATGTAAGTCATCCCAGCAACTAACGAGTTCAATGTAATGTTAGCTTTTAAATTAATTCTTCATTTAATTTGATATGTTTTAGTACGATAACAGATTACTTGGGAGCCCTACATCAATGACATTCTCCAGACTCTACTAGATTACTGCCTGCGGGGAGAACACATTTCGAGGGCTCATGTTCCACTTATTTATTTTCACATAGTTGAGTGGCATTATCCAAACCGAGTACTTCGTCAGTTTGGTATGCAGCAGCCAATACCTTCTCCTCCCCTTGATCATAAACCCTTTCATGATATTGAATTAAGGCCAATTACAAAGAATTGGATCGAAAAACATGGACAATGGATTGATATATGGAACAATTGTATTGACTATATAGTCCATATTGATCCTGCAACGGGGCCACTTCACTATCATTCAGAATATATGGAGTGGTACCATGCACACACACGGAGGTGGATTTCTTACACGGGAGGTGCAATAGGTGCAGCGGTTCGTACAAACACTTTTAATTTATTTCATTAATTATTTTTTTAGTAACATACATTATTGGCATTTGATAACTTCCGTTGACTTTGATTTCATGAACAGGGTGATGGCGTTGAACAAATCTTACAATTAAGTTCTGCTACATCTCGAGAGAACTTACGGGAGAACATGCGAAAGATTGCGAGGATATCTAGGTCAATGCTATATGCCTTCAATGAGGAGAGACGGCTGACAATGATTCCACCACCCAACCAGCACCTACAGCGGCACCCATTGGGCCGCACGAGGATGACCCACCTGAGACTGTTCAGTCGACCCGGAGGACCACTCGAGCTCATCAAGATAATGATACCGTCCCCTACCCCTTGGCCTATCATACGACAAATTTCACTCCGGGGTTCACTCCAGGGTTTAGCCAGACAGATTTTATTTCGGGGTTCAGCCAGTTTGCCAGCTCATTTCATGAGGGATACCGTCCCCAGACTCCCTCTAATTCTCCAATTTCTGGAGGATTTGACTTCTCTCCTTTTTTCCAATACCCTTCTACATGATATGTATCGTCTGAGCGTGGGATATTTGCTCAATTTGATTATGCATCTACTTCACAACCACGCTTCTCACAACAAGATATGCCTTTGTCATCTACAAATCCTACTCATCCGGAATCTCGTCCTCGGTACAATACTAGACGTGCAGAATACCGGAGACGACCTGATTGCGGAACAGGAGACCGCATAGGAGGACCACATCATCAGTGAATTTAATTACGGTTGAGGATTGTTATGAATTCATAATTTTGATTTGCTGAATTTTTTTAGCTCATGGATTGTTTAGCCACGTTCTTTTAATCTAGATATGTCATCTTCACATCTTAATTATTATTAATTATTTGTTGGAATAGAAGGTCACGTTCTTTTACTAAATTATTTATTAATTATATATCTTAATAAAATTTTCAACTAATTATGTTATAAAAATAAGCTTTAAAGATAAAAATTATATTTTACTAAATGTTATTTATATAAAATAATTAAAAATATGTTAAAAAATATGAATTTTTTTTTAAAAAAAAAGGCCTCAGTTCGGCAGCCGGCTGCCGAATCGGGGGGCAGGCCCAGTTCGGCAGTTGGGCTGCTGAATAGAGTTCTGTTCGACAGATCGACTGCCGAACGGGATCCCTTCGGCCGCCCAACTGCCGAACCGGGTCCGTTCGGCACTAAGACTGCCGAACCGACCCCTAATTGGTAAATTTGTTAAAAATAGCCTCAAATCGGTAAAAAAAAAAATATTTTAGGACCCCTTTGTTGAAAAAAGCCCCTTCCCTGTCTCTCCTTCGCTTTGGCCAGAAAGCCAGTATTAAAAAATATGATTCGATGGGCTTTCTTTAGAATGACTCGTTAGTCCCCTTATCTTGAAACTGTTTCCTCTTTGATCTTTGGGATGTTTGCATGGTTGTGCTTAATTTATATGGTGCAACATTTCTATCTGATCGTTAAGTTTGTTCCGAGTCCTGGAACTCTCAAAACGATTCTCCAGTTTCGTGTTGTTAACTGTAATTGAAGCCGTGCATAAGGATACACGATCCAATTCTTGTAGCAAGCTGGTGGAATGAGGATTTGTCTAGAATTTTTCATCCGAAGTAGTACATCGAAAAACTTCCGTAATCAAGAGCAATTGCAACGTTGTTATTGGGATTATTTGGGGGATTCTCTTCTCTTTTTAAAACAATAACACTAGATTTCAGCTTCCTGAAAACCTATGACAAGTGGGTATGGTGTCGAAGCTGTTTTGTTATTTGGAGAATTGACTGATGGTTATACTAATTTCCAGTATCTTCTTCTTGAACCAGCATGGCTCCTGTCGGGTAGCCCTTGGGCCTAGTGGCAACGGGGAGACGGTGACACTTCTTCCTAGCGAAATGGAGATGGTTATGCCAAGGAAATCGGACAAGAGCAAAATTGTCGGTGGCCAATTACGTGGTCGCAATGGCAAATTGTTCGGTGTGGATGGCGAGGAAGGTATCGTGAAACTGGACAATCTTGATGTCCAGGTATTGGGTTTGGGAATTCTAGCAAAGCTAGCATGACTATGATTCCAGTAAGAGTCTAGATACTTTGGGGGCTCGCGATGTACATAATTCTTGCTTAATGTTACAGAAATATTGCAGGAAATTGTTGTTCATGCTTTGTAGAGTTATAGACGAGTCGGGGTGGTGGGGGGCGATGCGCACATCTCGTAAAAGTTTGCAGACCCAATTACCATCTGCTCTTCAAATTAATCCAACGTCTCTATTATCATATTTCGGACTTCAAATCACATGTAGAATGTGAAAAATCTATGTTGAGAATTCCATTGAGCGCGGTGATGCCATGTGAAAAATTCCTTAATTTGGATATTCAGATCATGCATCAACCCACGGAAATTCCGTATTCAATACTTAATCCTGAGAGAACTCTCCTAGAGGGAAAGTGTGACTGGCTCTAGGAGGTTTTATATCAACTTGACGAAGGCTTCAACTCTTCATTTATAGCTACAAGATGAATCACCCTTCAGTCTGATTCCTCTGTACCATCACAGTACCCAGACAACCAAAACAGGTTGAACGAACACAGATCTAACATTAACATTTGAGAGAGCAAATCTTTGGGGTTCAGTGAGAGGTCAAAGCCCACTGCGATCACCATTGAAGCTGGAGGCAAAGGACTTATACACGGACAGATCATTGAATGCATGTTTATTATATTCCCATATCTCAGTTGGGAGAGAATAGCTCCCAAATCTAGATCGGGAGAAGAGAACTCCCAAATCTAGATCGGGAGAGAAGAAGGAACAAGAAAAGAACAAAAAACAAAAACAGCAAGAGAGGAAGGGGAAGGTGAGACTAGCTCAAACGTCTCTCTGTTGG
The DNA here is from genome assembly GCA_029784005.1 of Lenwebbia sp. NSW1173648. NCBI lineage: Eukaryota > Viridiplantae > Streptophyta > Magnoliopsida > Myrtales > Myrtaceae > Lenwebbia > Lenwebbia sp. NSW1173648. The sequence goes on from JARCGZ010000002.1 coordinate 29,466,340, forward strand.
TGAAATTAGTGCTCCTATTCTTGGAAAGGAGATGTGAATATTGTATTTCCTATTTCTGCATCTTGATTTTAGGGATTTTTTCTTTTGTGGTTGCTTGTTTCCTTGGTTGTAGCAACCTTGTTTTTGTACATATAGAGAATAATGGCAGATCATCTCACAACACAAAAAAGAAGAAGAAGAAGAAGAAAGAGTGTGAGTTTTTTGTCCGAGGACGTAGGCACATTGCTGAACATCGTTAAATTCTTGTCTTCATTTGCTCTTTGTTTGTTTTCATCATGGTATCAGAGCGGGAATGAATCGATCTGTTCCTGATCCACGTTCTTGATGCTATTTTTTGGTTGTTCGTGCTGCAAGTTGCTACAACTTCATGGCCGATTCTAGCTCTGGAATCAAAGGTGCTGTGCAAGACACAAATAACCAACGGCTTACAAACCTGCTGTTGAATGGAAAGAATTATCTTCCATGGTCTCGGGCGGTCACAATCGCTCTTGGAGGGAGATCCAAACTGGGTCATGTTACGGGACAGATCAAAGCCCCTGCTAATATCGATCCCAAGTTTGACGAATGGCAAGCCAACGACCATAATGTTATGTCATGGATTTTCAACTCTATGGAGCCTCAAATATATGAGATATTCGCCTATGTGGATACTGCTAAGGATTTGTGGGATTCCTTTTATGAGATGTACGGACAAGCCAATAATGCATCTCGGGTGTTTGAGCTTCAGCAAGGTCTCGTTAATTCTAAGCAAGGGATGAATCAGTCATTCACGGAACATCTGGGCCAAATGAAGAAACAATGGGAAGAACTTCGGCATTACAAACCTATTACTACAAATGTTCACGACTATGTTCAACGGGAAGAACAAGACAGGATTTTCCAACTCTTGGCTAGTCTCGAGCCTGAATTTGAGGAGACCAAAAGAGATATTCTCATGCGACCTGAGCTGCCGTCCTTCAATATTGTGTGTTCCATCATACAAAATGAGGAAACACAAAAAAGGGTCATGGCGGCAGATTCAAAGGCGAAGGCATCTGTTGATTTACTGGAAAATTCAGCCCATTATACTATGTCTAAATTCAAGCAAGGTGACGCTAGCAATCGGTGGGCAAAAGGAAAAGGAAAGAAGCCCATGCGATTTCACTGTGATCACTGTAATCGTGATGGGCATTCCAAGGAACGGTGTTGGGTTCTTAATCCACAGTTGCGACCAAGCAAAGATAAAGCTCCTGATGCGAAGTTAGCGGTTCAGGGGGATGCCACAGTGTTTCAGTCTAAGCTACAATTTTTAACTCAACAAGTTCAACAGTTGCTTCAAACTCATGGGCAAGGATCAGGTGCCACAAGCACTGAATCTCGAAATATGGCTAAAACCTCTGGTAATATCCATGCTCTCTCTACTAAGTTTAATTTTCAGATTATTGTTGATTCTAGGGCTACAGACCATATGTGTAACTCTTCAAATATGTTATCTAATACTGTCTCTAGCACTTTACACCCTCTTATAACTATTGCGAATGGAATGGAAGTCCCAATTCAAGGTATGGGCCAAGTAAATATTTTTTCAAAAAAAGCCGAAGCTTTGATAGTTCCAGGGTTGAAAAGCAATTTGTTGTCTGTCAGCAAATGTGCTAAATAGTGGAATTGCAATGTCATCTTTACTCCTCAAAAGGTGATTTTTCGGGATCGCATTACCAAGAGGATGATTGGTAAGGGACAGCTACGAGACGGGCTGTACACTTTGGATCTTGGTGGTGCGGCTCTAGTGACGACAAAACAAATTTCTACAGATTCTCGGCTACGGCATTGGCGAATGGGGCATCCTTCTGATAGAGTGTTGTAAGCTTTAGACTTGTCATTGACACATGATTCTAGTAATTGTGATCCATGTCATTTTGCTAAGCAACATAGGTTGCCTTTTCCTCAACATTTCAATAAATCAACTGAGTTGTTTGATGTGGTACACTCTGACGTTTGGGGAAATTCTCCCGTTGATTCTAAAGAAGGATTTAAGTACTTTGTTACTTTTATTGACGATAAATCCCGTGCAACTTGGCTTTACCTTCTTAAGTCAAAAAGTGAAGTTCTTACAATCTTTCAAGATTTTTGCAGTATGGTAACAAATCAGTTTAACACTACAGTGAAAGTTCTTCGAACGAACAATGGTACCGAGTATACCAATCAAGCGTTCCAGGCTGTGTTACGGCATATGGGCATATCTCACCAAACATCGTGTGTCGGTACTCCTCAACAAAATGGAGTAGCCGAGAGGAAAAACCGTCACCTGTTGGAAGTCACTCGAGCTTTGCTATTCTCTGGACATTTGCCCAAAACTTATTGGGCAAATGCAATGCTTACTAGCTGCTATTTGATAAATAGCTGCACCTGTTCAGCCACGAAGGTCATCCCGCGTTCCAAGACCTTCAACTCGCCTTCGGGACTTTGCCACATATTATTCCGCTCAACATCCTATTCAGGAATATATAAGGTATAACAAAATCTCTCCCAAGTTTTGGAGTTTCTTATCTGCCATTGAAGATCAACAGGAACCTAGTAGCTTTGTGGAAGCAAGTAAGAAGAATGTGTGGGTTAATGCCATGAAGGATGAACTTCATGCTCTTGATCGAAATCAAATATGGGAATTAGTACAGCTACCAAAAGGAAAGAAGACTGTAGGATGTCGATGGATTTACAAGACCAAGTACAATAGAGATGGGTCAATTGAAAGACACAAAGCAAGACTTGTTGCAAAGGGGTACACACAAACTTATGGTATAGATTATAAAGAAACATTTGCTCCGGTAGTCAAGATGAATACGGTGTGTACCCTTATGTCTGTAGCAGTTAATTATGAGTGGCCATTGTTCCAAATGGATGTGAAGAATGCATTTCTTCACGGAGATTTTGAGGAAGAAGTCTACATGGATCTTCCACCTGGGCATTCCATACAGAATGAAGATGGAGTTGTGTGCCGACTAAGGAAAGCTATCTATGGTCTTAAACAATCCCCTAGAGCATGGTACGGTAGACTTAGCACCACACTTGTCAAGGTTGGATTCAAGCAAAGTGCAGCAGATTCCTCAATGTTTACCAAAGTCACGGACAGCGGAATTGTTGTTATCTTAGTATATGTTGATGATCTTGTGATTACCGGCAGTGATCAGTCCGGGATCGAAGCTCTCAAGCAACATTTAAATAAAGAATTTGACATCAAAGACCGTGGTAATTTGAGGTATTTTCTCGGTATTGAGGTTGCTAGATCTCGGAAAGGATTGTTCTTATTTCAGCGAAAGTATGTTCTTGATTTGCTGAAGGAGACTGGTAAGTTAGGAGTCAAGCCAGCGAGCACCCCCATGGATTTTAATAGTAAATTTATTTCTGATAGTACATTGTTGCATGATGTTGGGCAATTTCAGCGCCTTATTGGATGATTGATCTACCTAACTATTACTCGACCTGATATAGCATATACTGTCAGCTATGTGAGTCAATTCATGTAGAAACCAACAAAGGGGCACATGGAATTGATAAATCACTTGCTTCGGTACTTGAAGGCCTCTCCAGGAAAGGGAATTCTGATGAAGAATAATGGTCACATAGACATCATTGGTTATGCAGATGCAGATTGGGCTGGCACTCCCGTTGATAGAAAATCTACTGCAGGTTTTTGCACCTTTGTGGGAGGAAATCTTGTCACTTGGAAGAGCAAGAAATAAGCGGTTGTTGCACGATCTAGTGTAGAGGCAGAATATCGAGCTATGGCTACGACTACAAGTGAAATAGTGTGGTTGAGATTGTTACTTCAGGAGTTGGGTTGCAACTCTATAACCAAGCCAACGAAGCTGTTCTATGATAATCAGGCCGCTATTCATATTGCTTCCAATCCTGTATTCCATGAGAGGACTAAGCACATAGAGGTGGACTGTCACTTTGTTAGAGAAAAAGTGCAAGATAAGACTATTGAAACCCCGTACATTCGCAGTGAAGATCAATTAGCGGATGTCTTCACCAAGGCTCTGTCTAAAGGAGTGTTTCAAGAGATGGTGAACAAGTTGACCTCCGATGATCTCTTTGGTCCAACTTGAGGGGGAGTGTTGGCGAAATTAGTGCTCCTATTCTTGGAAAGGAGATGTGAATATTGTATTTCCTATTTCTGCATCTTGATTTTAGGGATTTTTTCTTTTGTGGTTGCTTGTTTTCTTGGTTGTAGCAACCTTGTTTTTGTACATATAGAGAATAATGGCAGATCATCTCACAACACAAAAAAGAAGAAGAAGAAGAAGAAAGAGTGTGAGTTTTTTGTCCGAGGACGTAGGCACATTGTCGAACCTTGTTAAATTCTTGTCTTCATTTGCTCTTTGTTTGTTTTCATCACTCTCCATAGCTAAAGATTGAAGAAGACGATTGAGAGAGAAAAGTGAGGGAGAGAACAGAAGGGTCAAAGAAACGTCTTGACCCCATAAGTTAAAAGTTGTATTTCGGAAGACTTGTTTTACCTACATTATTGTCCTACATTGCCTAGAAAATCCTTTGTTGAGCACCAATGATGGATGTCCGGATAATCTTATCGTGTTTGTTAAGTTAGGTCGGAGCGAAAAATCCGATAGGGTGATGACTTGAATATGAAATTGTTTGTATTTAGCGAAACGGAATTAGACAAATTCGATTCCGATCTATTGCTTAATCGTCTAAATCATGGGCTTTTCGTTTTCAATTAAACCGAAGGTGCAACCTTATCAATCTCGAACTCGAAGGCCACGGATTGAATTTGGGAGATAGAGACATCTGTATTCCACCAGGAAAGGTTTTCTTCATTTCTAGAGAGAAAATTACACAATGTTGTCGCCTTGAATATTTGTAGTACCTTGTTCAATGGCCCTCTTAATAAGAGCACTGATTACTTTTTCATCTATTTAACTTCACTGGATCTTAGTAAATCAATTATAAAGAAGAAGTTACAAAAGAGCAATAAATTTTCATATCCAATTCTATTACGAGTAAGAAAGATTATAGACCTCTGTTCATACTTTACGGTTCATCTGATAATCAAATTAATTCAGTTTATCGATTCATTCTGAATTAGAAATCTAATCCTGTAAGTCTAATTGGTGCATCGCAATATATAGTTCTATACAAGAATTAAGGCTTAGTTTATTTCATAGAAGATGAATGATTTGAAAAATATTATCCTAAAATTGATCTCTTGTATCGCTTGAAATAACTAGCCAATGAAAATTTTTGTCGTTATCGACAACTATTTAAAATCTAAACATTTTCACGATCGATGAAAAAATTTTGTTTATTTATTTCTGTAATCGATATAAGCGTTTGTTTTAGGAAAATATTTTTCAAATCATTTATTTTTCACGAAACAAAGAGAACCTAAATTTCAGTTTGTGTGACGATTTTAGGCCTGTTTTTCTTGAAAAAAGGTACTTTAAACAGGTTCCAATTCTAGCCCACACTTTTTTCGGCCTCTTGAAAAAGTACCAACTTTAGTTCAGGTCTCAATTTTGACCCAAACATTTTTTTTTGGTCTCACAAAAAAGTTGTGACTTAAGCTCGGGTCCCAATTTCGACCCAAATACTTTTGTATCATAAAAAAGTACAAACTTTCAATCGGTACCTAAATGTGGCGTCCGTAAAACACTTTCCTCTATTCCTTGAAGCTTGGTACGATTCTTTAATGAAAAACTCATTCTGGTTAATCCTAGTAGTATGCTATGCACTCGCCACTATGTGAAACCCGTGCACCAGAATTCTGCTATTGAGGCCAAGAGAGACACGTGCGTGGGATAGCAAACCCTCCATAGATTCTGTTTTCATTTCCCCTTGTATACACATGAAATGGCACATCGAATTTTTATCGGTATCATTTGACCGAAATTTGAAGCGGGTTTAGACTTTTGGGTACCGACATAAAGTTTACGTTTTTTTTTTTAATGATACACAAAAACACTTGGGACAAAAGTGGGACGTGGTAAAGTTGATGCATTTTCACGAGATTAAAGAACTTTGGATTAGAATTCGAATGGTATGGAGAAATTGTATGTAAATGATGTTGTTTTGTTTTGTATAAATAAATTCAAAACCTTTTTGCTTAAATAAAATCAGTACTTAAAAAGGAATTCTTACCAAGCTCGTGACCCCAAAGAAATAGACATCAAAGGTTGTACGCATCTTCACTGCATCTTCCTCCCCGCGATTCTTCAACTGTCGTCCATCCGGTCTCTCTCCCGTCCTCCGGCGTCGATTTTCCGGCAACGTCGCCGTTAACAGCAACAGGTCCCTCCCTCCCTGTCTCTCTCGTTGCGTGTGTATGTGCGCGCACCGAAGATTGTTCTTCAGGTTCTTCAGTGTCTCATTGATTCTGCGTTGGACTGTGTCAGAGTCATATTGCGTCGACGCAAGTTTTGCTTTTGTTGCTGCGAGCAGCTTGAGTTTGTTGTTTGTTTATCTGTCTTTTGTCCGGATGATCGCGTAAGAGCGTGCGTAGGATGGGACAGTATCGTTTTCCCTTGCTCCTGCGTTTCTTGCGATGGCCGAGTTCTGACTGAAACTAGTTGTTTGAATCACGAGGCGTTTGTGTGTTGTTTTTCCTTCTCTTTTTGTTAGTGTTTGCTTGAATTTTCTTTTTTGGGTTGCTAGCTCAGTAGCTTGATTGTCCCCATCATCTAGGTGAAGCAAATCTTATGATGATTCCACTGAAGAATTCATGGAGATTGAATTAGAATTCTGTGCTTCCATGTGTGTGTCTCATCGTTATACGGAATTTGGAGATCTATCGTTGAAGAATTACTTGTGAATTTGACAGGATTGAGTGATCTTTGTTTGGCACTCCTTAGTTATGCAACTGGGTTTCATTTGATGCAACTCAAAGTTGCATACTAAACCGTGTTAGATTTAAAAACTAAGTCGTTAACGAAAACGCAAAGAATAAAAGGAAGCGGTCTATATGGCCAACTTTTTCGTTTTGGATAGCCAGGCTGCAGGACAACTACTAGCAAGCAAGAAAACGGGGACATCACGCAGAAACTAAGGTTTTTGGACTAGTTCTTTGTTGATCTGTCCCATTAGACTGTGCTATATTAGATGAGGTATATAAGCTCCACCTCTTAAGCTATTTCTTTCCCATTTTCAGCCACTGAGATGTGCTCTTATCTCAATAGATGGGCGAAATACTCAATGCTCAAATCACTTTTTAGAGCTCTAGTAGAAGCGTTTGGTCTATATTCGTGGAAAAATCTTGGCTTATATCTATTGAAAATGGACCTTTAAGCCTCAGTAAACAGCTAATGTGTAGCTTTCTGATTAGTGAGACCTTTTGTTAATTTTTTGTTGTCCCCCCACCATAGGGATATCAATGACCATGGTATTCTGCACCTTTGTGTGTTCAGGCAAAAGAAAAAGGCTCTTGGAGTTTCTTCCATCTATATTGATTCTGTTTCTGTCTGTGTTTCTGCAGATATTTCCAATAATGTCGGGTCAAACCCAGCGTCTGAATGTAGTTCCCACTGTCACAATGCTTGGAGCTATGAAAGCTCGCCTTGTTGGCGCTACAAGAGGCCATGCTCTGCTCAAGAAGAAGAGCGATGCTTTGACGATGCAGTTTCGTCAAATCCTTAAGAAAATTGTCTCTACAAAAGAATCAATGGGAGAGATCATGAAGTCATCTTCATTTGCCTTGACTGAAGCTAAATATGTCGCTGGGGAGAATATTAAGCACATTGTTCTTGAGAATGTCCAAAGTGCATCTCTCAAAGTCAGATCAAAGCAAGAGAATATAGCTGGTGTGAAACTTCCTAAGTTTGAATACTTCACTGAATCTGAGACCAAGCATGACCTGACTGGACTGGCCAGAGGTGGTCAGCAAGTCCAGCTATGTCGAGCGGCTTATGTCAAAACAATTGAGGTTCTTGTTGAGCTTGCTTCACTTCAAACGTCGTTTTTAACACTCGATGAAGCAATAAAGACAACAAATCGAAGAGTTAATGCTCTGGAGAATGTTGTGAAGCCAAGATTGGAGAACACTATCAACTATATCAAGGGAGAACTGGATGAGCTTGAAAGAGAGGATTTCTTCAGGTTGAAGAAGATACAAGGATACAAGAAGAGGGAGCTCGAGAGACAGATGGCGTCAGCGCAGCAATATGCAGTAGAGAAGCTCGCTGAGGAGGTTTCTTTGAAAAAGGGCATACCTCTTGACTCAGCCCACAAAATGTTATCGGCAGGAACAGAGAGAGATGAGGATATAATTTTCTAATCTGATGTCCCGAATCTAGTCAGTGTCATATGTCAATATGGTATAATCAATGTGCTGCTGCTCTTTTAGAACTAGAGTTGCCGGGTATGACTTAGATTGCCGTTCGGTGTTACGTAGTTTTATAGGGAATAAGAGTGGTGCTAGGATGTGGTTCATGTTTCTTGTAGTATGGTTGTTATCAGACTCTTTAAGCATAGAATACAGAGCTTCTCTGCTGAGAATCAGTTATTATGTCAACCGATGTTTGTCGAGCCAGTCATATGTGCACTGAAACTATTGCTGGTACTGGTGGTTGCGGAGCCATTGTTGGAATTGCCAGTTTGCTCTCCTTGATGTAAGTATGAAGTAGCTTAGTCTGTAGATTTTGGGAAATCGGTCTGTTTCCATTAAAAATATCTACATGTTACTGTGTCTCCCTTCTTTTGTTGCGGTGCGACAGGTTATTCTACTCGGCTTTGGTTTCTCTTCCTAGAGTGGCGCTCCTGTTTGAGCTTTGAATGGCCAGAGAATCCTTGTGGATTGCTTGCACCGCATGTGTTATTCAAACCAGCGCCCAGCAGAATATCGTCGATCCCGCTCCTAATGAGCTCCGTAGAGATGATTGCAACTGTCGCTGTCATACCCTGGATGTGGTTGCTTTGGAAATATATTTCCACTTAAATTAGCAAGCAATGAGTATTCGGATGCAGAGTTGATAGGGTTCAAGAGGACCTCAAAAGTTTTCCCTCAAAACCAGCTCATTAATTCTTTGTATTCAACTGATAAAATAAAGATAAGGAAACTCTATTTCTCGTGAACTGGGTTCCACTGGGCATTTCATATGTGGAGCTAAGATTAGTCGATGCTTGCTTTTGTACAAGCAGTATACGACAACACTGTGGCTTTCCGGACTATTCGGCCCCAGTGATTCGCTCATACATAAGTAAAGAAGACTAGAGCAAGTTTCCTCAATACGTGCTCCACAACTTTCCAAGGTAACATACCACAAAGGAAAGAGGTTTTTTTTTTTTTTTTGGGTCGTCACAAAGGAAAGAGGTTACTACATGCTTTTGTGTACACTTCCGAATCCTAAGCAGGAAAACTGAGTAAAAAGAACAGAGAGGAAGAGAGTTTGTCTAGATTTGACATTATTTCATCACCAAGCACATGGAAAAAGAAAAGCATGCGAGTCTTTATTGACGAAAAGAATTACAACAATATACCAGTTCCTAATTGGTGCTAATCTATGCTGTTTGCTAAAATAATGGCAGGGATGGCCATTGTCTCCATCAAAGATTGTATTTGCATTCATCACCGAACCATCTCAACCATGAGATCTTCGAATGTGAGTGCGCGAAAACTGGGTACATGTCTAATGTGCAAACTCCAACTCTGCCGTCCCACTTGGTAGTACAGCAGCAGAGAGGCAAGCGGCACATAGATTGAATTCACCCTCAGACTTCCAGCAAAGTTGTCTCAATTTCATCTTCTTCCCATACACACAACCTCGATAATCAATCCACTAGCTTTGCGTTGTCACCCTTATAAATTAGAGAAACTAGCAAGCGTTGTCATCCTCAATGATTGGAGGGACAAATCTACAACCCCGAAGGGTCTGTTCAAAGATGTGCCCGACCTTGAGCAATTTTTCCTGCAAAGAAATCAAACACATTCTATGTCTTAAGAAACACCCCGGTAAGAAAATGATGCATGATAGGTTTCTAGAAGGAAAGGACAGGAAGAGCTGTGGACTTGACAATACAGACAAGTAACTTCAGTATCAGGACAAAAACTTGAATGAACAAGCGTGCATAAACCTCATCAAATGCTGCACCGATCATCTGAAGACCAACAGGAAGGCTGGAGGGTCCTCCATCAACAAATCCAGATGGTAATACCAACGCGGGTAGACCAGCCAAATTAACATTCACCTGTTCCAGTCATAGATTATTCCATCTATACAAGATAATAGTGAATAATAAGTGATTTAGTCCAGTAGCTCAAAACTTTACAATTACATCCCTAGGCCAATAGAGCCTACACTGCGTGGTTCTCAGTTCTATCCAATTTGTGTACTCTAGTGAAGTCCCACATGATTTATGATATGTCTAAATTTTAGTGTATTGGACCAAGGCAAGCAACCTTTTCTCGTCATGGAACACAGACATAGTGTATCAAATGAATGAAGTCCGTTCAGCTCATTTGATACAAAGCTCAGACAGGAATAAAACTGAAGACAAGGAAAAGAGAAGGGCACGGCATGAATACTTACTGTCATTATGTCTCCAGCATACATAGCCAAAGGATCGTTCTTCTTTTCGCCTATAATTGGAAGCCAATGTGCAGTTTAGTGTAAGATGAGTAATCAGACCAATCAAGGTGGAACAGCCGCAAAAGGAAATAGCTACATACCAATTTTGTAAGCAGCTGAAGGGGCTGCAGGAGAAATAAGAATGTCATTTTCATCGAATGCAGCCTTGAAGCTTTTCTGAATGATAGTCCTAACCTGAAAAAAAAAAAAAAAAAAAAAGATCTCTATTAGATATACCTTAAGCAAATCTAGAATCCCCTAATCACTTTAAACACAAATACACAGGTATCTCCATTTATAGGTTGAATGCTATCTTCCTCTTTTTCCGCTTTCTTTTTTTGCCGATATGCATACAAGCAAGTGAAGTTTAACAGTAACATGGAGGCAATAAAGCATAATGCTCTCTTCAGCCCACTGAATTCACACTCTTCAAGTTGAATAAAGACAAAAAGAGAAAGGGCAGAGACCAATCTATAACAAAATCCTAGTACCTGCTGAGCGCGCTTGTAGTAAGCATCATAATAACCGGCAGATAAGGCATATGTTCCCATTAGGATTCTTCTCTTTACCTGTTAACATGAAGGTGGATTTCAGAGAGACACAAGGGGCAAGAACAATAGCAATTGCTAGTGAACCACTGTCAAGCAAAGCTATAACTGACCGAAATTAAAAAGGAAAACACTGAAGAATTCATAATGCAACTTCACATCAGAAGTACCTCAGAGCCAAAACCCTCAGCTCGAGAAACACCATATAAAGAACTCAACTCATCAGCAACTGCTTGGCTCCCGTACCTGACTACCATTGCAGAATAATATGTAAGAACTAAATAAAGCTGACAGTAGACACAAAGCTCTATCTCTGCCTCGCCCTATGAACAACAATTTGCAAATATTTGCAATGTATATTGAATCAAATAACCAAATAATGAGTGACCCCAACCGTAAAATTGTCACTCTAGGGATCAGCAAGGAACATTCCAGATGTTTTTATACCTTACTCCATCATAACGTGACAGGTTCGATGATGATTCAGATGATGCCAGAATATAATAGGCTGGTAACCCAAGGGAAAATGATGGCAATGACACCTGCAAAGAGAAGTCAAAAATAGAATTCATGACAATGTATGACAATGAAAGAGACTTTAAATAGAAGGATCCATTTAGTGATAACACATAAACAGAGTAACAAGAGGACCTCTTTAACGATGCATCCTAACTCTTCCATGTGTGAAGCAGCAGCATTAATCACAGATACTACTCCTGAATCTACACCACTCCCAAGAGTCTCACGTATAAGACCAACCCGCATTCCTTCTAGAGGTTTGTCTTCCAAAGTATTTGAAGCAGTGAAGTGAGAAATAAAATCCGGAACCACCTGAATAGGAATTTGTGAAATCTTCAACAGGTGACTGCAATAAGCTAAATAGTAATGTTGAATGGAGACATAAATACGAGGAGTTTCTGGATAAATATTTCCAAGACGAACTATTAAGATCAATTTTGAATGTATCAATTGCCTAAACAAGGCATCTTGCAAACACTGTGAATCATAAGTCAATGAATTGGTTTGGAACGTCAAAAAAATATTTAAAGAAGCTTACTCGCTTGCTGCTGGTGGCATCACGTCTATCGTGACCAGAAATTGCATTAAGAAGAATTGCAGTATCAGCAACTGATGAACCAAAGCACCCAATGACATCAAGTGATGATGCATATGCCATGAGACCATATCTTGAAACACGTCCATAGGTTGGTTTCAAGCCAACAACACCACAAAATGAAGCTGGCTGTCTAACACTCCCTCCAGTATCACTTCCAAGGGCCACCATACACTGCCTAGCAGATACCGCAGCAGCCGAGCCTCCTGAGGATCCTCCTGGAACTCGAGATACATCCCAAGGATTTGCAGTCACCTAACGATTAACAGATGTATCACCTGAGTAAACCAACTACAGTTACCAGATGGAAGTAGCAAAAACAAAAGGTTATGATCTGGCACTACCCAATCCAAAATGCTTCAAATCCTAGGTTCTTAAAAACTGTAAAGATGCAAAACCATTAAAGAATGAGCTCAAAACATGGTCTTTTAAATGTTTCCACTAAAGATGCCAAAGATTATAGGATAGCACTGATATAAGATATCAAAATACCAACATGTACGAGGACAGTATCCAAAGTGAAAAGCAAAAATAATGGATCACAAAAATATATGATCAGTTTTGACCTCTCCAAAAGTGCCAACGCCTAAATAGCGTCAAATTGGATTACAAGCATCCTAAGTTCCCAAGTGCCTAACCCCATTAGGTCGATCTGGGTTAAGAAATGGATATGTTACGTAAATTAGGTGCAGGACTAATGTTTGATATCCACACCACTCAGTACAACCATCAACTCAAGTTTTGGCTCATTTTTTCTAGACCACGAGGTTAGTAAGTATTTCATGGGTCTGGATTTTATCTACCTATGAGGGAGACTTTCTTCTCATGAGAAAAAATTAAAGTTGCCCAGCGTCATTCCTTTATTTGGCAGCAGATGCTTTATTCTTTTGAATGGGTAATCGATCGGATCATATAGATATCCCTTCAACACAACATAAGTCATCGAAAGGATCTCGGAGACCCACCAACCCAAATGGGAAGAAGAGGGTCAGCCAAACAGCGGGTAGCTCCACTTTGTACATTTGCTGAGGTAGACCCTTATCCCAATAGTCAAGGGTGAAGATTAACCTAACTCTCAAGTGCCACAAGCTCTGTATTGGAAAATTCACATTAATAAGAATCAAGCACTGAGAATAGACTTTCTTATCGAAAGTTAAGAATGAACGCTTGGGATTCAAGTGTGTCACCAGAAAAGAAGCAATTCCTTATGAATTCCTCTATTCAACTCTTGTAACTTTTTGCACTTTGAGTTTGAATTGTTTTTAAACTACAAAAAATTCATCCATTTGCAGAAGTTAATGTCACGCTCTGACAAAAATGAATAAACCTCTACTACTAAAGAGGACAGCAAAATTTGACACATTGATGAAATTTACGTACTTCCAGGATAAAGGCTATTAATATACATCATTAGCATGTTGAGCTACTCTATATCGTGTTACATAAACAACTTCAAAAGCTGATTAGCCGTTGACAGACATTACTAAGAAATTGCTTCGTCAAAGAAGCATCCCTAGATGCCAAGAGGAATTATTTTCAGTTTCTGAGAAAGAGAGAATGATTCAAACTAGCTTAGTTTCATCCAAAAGAACTTGCGATGTTAAGCTTATGGCAACACCTAACAACAAACAAACGACAAAGTTCACTCTAAAAAAGAACGCACGAAACAAATTCAAAAAGCCAATGGAAAAATTCCGAAGTCCAAACCTTGTAAGCAGACCCTTCAGTGGTACTCCCCATCCCGAACTCATCCAAATTCGTCTTCCCCACCACAATTCCCCCCAACTCCCGCACCTTCCTCACCGCCGTCGCGTCGAACGGCGGTCGGTAGTCCTCCAGGATGCGGGAGCCTCCCGTCGACGGCATGTCGGCCGTGCAGATGTTGTCCTTGACGCCCACGAGGACGCCGGCCAAGGGGCCGACGTCCTCGTCCCGACTGATCCTGTCGTCGACGGACTGAGCTTCCCTCAGGACGGAGTCGGAGACGTGGAGGAAGGAGTTGAGGTGGGGCTCAGTGAGGCGGAGGCGGGCCAGGTAGGACTCGGCGATCTGGACGGCGGTGATCTGGCGGGAGAGGAGGGAGCGGCGGAGGGTGAGGATTTGGGAGCGCGGCGGGGAAGGCGGCGGCGGCGGCGACGTGGAGGGAGGAGATTGGTCGGTGAGGAGGGAGGAGGAGGTGGTGGTGAGGGGACGGGGCTTGAGGGCGTGGATGGGGCGGAGGCGACAGAGCTGGGATTGGGCCGTCGTCGACAGCATTGTCGCCGGAAGAGAGAGAGAGAGGATTGGGGAGGTTTTTTGTTCACAGGTTTGGGATAACATGCAAAAATGGTGCACCCTAGTGATTGTTTGGCACTTCATGTCGTTTTACTGACGTTACTTTGTGTTTTAAAAATGTTAGTTGATAATTTAGGATCTTTCTAATGTTTGTGGATGCATTAACTCGGACCTTGTTTGAAAATAAGGATTAATTTGTTTGAAAGAAAATTATTTTTGAAAATTTATTTTTATTTTTCGTTGTTTGAACGACGAATTCATATTGAAATCATTTACGTCACCGTCACAGTACAGAAATTTTCAGTTAAACAAATGCATCTTAAGTTGATCATTTCAAATCGTTAATTGAGATAAGGTTTATGTCGAGCTCTCTTTAAAAAAAAGGAGCTTCATCCCAAATTCTGATTTGAAATTTTCTCTGATATTTATTAAAAACTTTGCTTATCTTTACTAAACATAAAGCCAATCTTCCATCAATTTCAACGATGGAGTTTAGTCTAAAATTTTTCTCCATCGTCTGTCTCCGTTGATCAAAACATAATACAATCACATATTTGGTTCGACGGAAAATTGATATGGTACAATATCCATAAAGAAATTTAGACTCTCACATATACTATCTTACACTTGAAAGATCCAAACTTCATGCTCATTGATGATCTCATGTCATAGTTTTGAACTAAGTAGCATTAACATCGATACGCGACACGACACGTCATTTCTAAAAAAATAGAGGATTCCGACGCGTTGGGACACGTTATATATTAAATGTATATTTTTATATATACATAATTATATAAAAATATCAGTAAGTTTTTCTTATTTTTCTTATGTTAGGAATTCATGATTTTTTTTTTTTTTTATGACCGAATATATTAATTTTGGGGCGATTGGATATAGGACTTAAAGTATATGTATCTTTGGTAAATCTACATTTTGACCCCTAATTTATTGAAAATGCTTAAAATTGACCCCGTGCCTGTCGAAATGACGTGTTGAGATGCTAGAATCGCGTGTCGCTGGCGTGTCTAGAGTGCTGATCACATGTGGATCGCATGTCGGAGAGTGTCAGAGAGTACCGGACATGACACGAAGGCCTTCGAAGAGTATCGGTGCTTCTTAGGTTCTGAACTTCTCTATTTATTTGAAACGGTTTCGGTTTTCTACTAGTTTTCGTGTCCATCGGACTTTCACATTTTACAATGGGAGTAAGAGTTTACTTGAAGTTGCGACTTTCAAGGAATAGTAGTTATTGAGTAAAAAAGACTAAAGAGATTGAAAAGTAGTGGATTAACTATAACCAGCCCGACTTACATATCCTCCTTGTGAACTATCTCGTCCGTTAAAGTCCTCAATTCAAACCATACGCATTAATCATCAACAAGAATCGCTTTACCGTCGCGTTTGATCGCAGTAGACGTAAGATTTGGTAGGACCGCGAGATGGAAAATGTGAGCTTGCATGCGGCAAATCCAGCCCGGAGGAGACATCTCATCCTCAACCTTCATAGTCGATGCGTGATCAGACCAGGTCATGGGACTTCCTGTTGGCGAAGTCACCCCAAACAGGGAGGCCAATCTGTGGTTTCAACACTATGGTTCTCTTTCAAGTGACATATGTACCACGATCTCAACATGGTAAATGGAGTATCGCAATGGAGAAGATCCCAATCTATTTAGCAAACTCAGGCAACCCGGAGAGAGAGAGAGAGAGAGGTTCAATTTCAAGAACCATCAGAAGGAAATTGAATAGCTACAGCACAAACTGTTAGGCTGATATTATTATGTGGATCATATCAATGTACAAAGAAAGTTTCCTACAGATATTCTAGTAGGTCTTGTTGACTCTCCAGGTCCCAAATTACCACTTTACCATCCAATCCTGTCATATAGGGATTGGAAAATCAGGTGGCCTCTTGGAAAAAAACGAAAACATATCTACTTCAAGCATTAAGAAACATAAGATAGAAGTATGTTTGTTTGCCAACCTGAAGTGCTGAAGCGTGTTATGGTCGAACTCCTGGCCTCGCCAAGTGGCACAATACAACTGCAGCAACATAAAATTAATCTTGTGTAAGCCATTCATCCCATAACATTGCCATTCTAACTCATCAACTCTCCTAATCCACACCATCTACCAGACTCATGTTTGGAAATAAAAGAAAAAAGATTGGAGAAGAGTTCAAGCTAATATACATCAACACACATGCCTGCAGTCCAATAAGCACAAAAAAAAAAAAAAAAATTTCAGCTGTAAGATGATTATCATCTTTATAATGTAAAAAGGAAGCAGAGATTGTTATCATGTTGATAGATACGTTATGCAGTTCTCGTGAACCCCTCCTCGCGGTCTTGAATTGTCGACGCCATCATTGTTCATACCATGCTTTGACTGGCCATACAGTTTCCCAAATGCTTCAGAAAACTGTCAAAAACAGGATGACCGTAAGTCATCTCAACAAGACAGGACGACTTTTGCTTATTTTAGTGCTGAATTCTAAAAGCCCCTAGGAGGTATAAGATTGGCTAAACAATTACATTTGTGTGTGCATCAATCATGGATTGGAATAATTTTAGACCACCACATTGCCAACATGCAACACTCTTTGTGCCTCGTGCATGTTGTTCCTAAATTAGTCTCGATTGTACCAATCCAGGCGATTTTCCTTTCTCATTTTTGGTGAAAGATTGTCATATCTTCAAGTTGCAGGCAAGTTGGGCCAATACTGTCCACCTCGGTCAATTCATTTTGATCGTCATATGCAACTCGTAGCAGTAGGATGCCAAGTAACGAGTTGATGATCACTTTCCATGAGAACCAAATGCTCTAGCAAAAGAGGGGGAAAATTTAACCATGACTATACCTGCGAACCATACTTCGGACCAATAGATGATGTCTTCCTCTCCCCAAGGAATCTGACAAAGTTCCTGGGAAGAAAGATAATTTACTTTTAATTCAGTCAATAGAAACAGATCTTTTGACTTGGGAGAGATGCAAACTCGCTGTGAAAAAGAGATTTTCAAAGAGAAGGGCTGTGGAAGTGGATAGGGAGAAGTCTCCCATCTCTACAAGAAAAATGTGAAAAAAAAATCTGAAACTTCACATACCATATGCCACTTTCATCTGCTGCAAATACCATTGGATTGCAGTCAAATCCCACACCAATGACTGTTTTCTCAGATATGAATAGCACCTACAAGAAAGGCACATTATTTATCTGCTTCGGATGCTAGCCGGAAAATATAATAAAGTTCAGATGTGAAACAAAATAAAACAAGAAGGATGCTGACCCACATCACGGAGGGGCAAATCGCGGAACGCAACGTTCTGTGCCAATGGGGAAGGACCAACATCATCCACGAAATAAATCACAGAACTATGACCTGTAAATTCCACCAAAGGAATTAAAAATGACCCATCGGTTAGAAGGTATACGTGTCTTCTCAAACTCAATGGATAAACAGACAAATTGCAGTCTGCAAAAATAGTAAATATAGCGTATAAGGAATAGTAACCACTCGTTTGATTCACCAAATGGAACAGGTGGGCCATTTGAAGTACCTATAGCTAATTCGAAATGGTCCCAAACAATGGAATAAGTATTTCATTGGGTATAAGCTAGGAAAGAATAGCTATCGTCCTCAGTCAAACACATTATAAGCGAGCTTGTAATGCAGAGCATGTTTTGACTTTAATAACGGAATGTGTTATGCAAATGCAACAGACAGGACCTTAATATGCTCGCACATCTCAGACAAGCACATGATAGAAGACTTCTTATTTACAAATTCAATCCTAAAATCATAACAGGAGAACCAAACAAGATAGAAAAAACAAATCACTCACCGACATAAGCTAAGGTATTGCCGCTGGGTGACCACTTTACACCAAATGCCCAGGAGAATGAGAGATCCAGTTGAAGAATTTGCTGTTTCAACAGGATAAGAAATTTTGATATGCTGCATCAAACATAGATAGAACTGTACAACTGCATAAACTACACATACAAGCCTCCCAGTTCTAGAACGACATTGTTTTGCAAAAAAAAAGCATGATATTACTTGCGGAAAAAAATGAAAACTATTTCATGTATTCCCCATCCAAACTGTCTGAAGTAAGCAAAATCTCCATTATGGATAGAATTAGTCCAAAGTCCAACAAACGCCCACATACTTGTGCATATGTTCTTGATGCTAATGTAGTTCTGTAAGCTATGCGCTCACATTTGTAGAAAACAAAAGTATCATCTCCATACAAGCAAAGACATTTCCCACCAATACAGGATAACACATTTTGGAGCAAATAACAATGACTCACATCATTTGACTAACATGAGGCGGTAACATTGAAGCTTTGTGGTCGGTGGAACTTGAAACTGAACTAATGAGCTAACTCAGCAAAGATACCACTTCATAAGTCCAAATGTAGCAGGCAGTTACTATTTCAGACACACCAAGTTAAAACTTCTACTTATTCCAAACTAATCCTTCACGAAAAGTGTACTGAATTCCATTTTCTAGCTATTCATCGATGCACCCAAAAAAGGTGTTGCAAAATTTATAACATAAAAGAGTATAACTTAATTCACATTGCCAACTTAGCAAGTTCACCTAATCTATGCTAATAAAAATTTACCTCCCCGAATTTCGAGTCAGATGAAGACCCTGCTTTGGAATCCCTGGATCATATACATTGAACAAACACATATAATTAAGAATTTAAGATTGAAAGTGTGCATGATCAGCATAAAACACTTTTAAATGGACTGGCTAGGTGGTGAAGCTACCTTGTATCAACACCTTTAATAAAAGTTGAAAATACACGACATTTTCCATCTGTTGATGTTGTGGCAAGAAGAATCTGCATTATAAGTCGTCAGTAGCCACTTCGACAAGATAATGGTTGCTTTTGGGTAAGGTGTCCCACTGTAGTGAAATTGCTCAACAGCAGATGGATGGATAATGCGTTCACATGATGAAAAGTCAAAATACTAAAGATAAAACATACAAAAGAAATTGCCAACTGCATATGAAGTAATCTCGGATGGCAATACGTGAAAAGTGTCTTTAATGGTCTGATGCAGCACATAATGTTTCAAAGAACAGACAATATTTCTTTCAACGACTGAAAAGATCAACTCGATGATAAAAGTAAATATTTTTGACAGGTTGACATCATGGAAATGTTTTTTGACCTCGCAAGCATGAATCTGCATTAAAGCCATCTCCTCTTATTTAGGACTGTCCAAAATGTAATCTAGATCAAATAAATCTTTTACCATCATAATAATCATACATCAGCAGATGAAACCACCAAATACATAAAGGTATCAACTTCAAGGAATGCCAGCCATAGATATTAATTAGGAAAGGAGAAGAGGCAGCATGTCTTTATCCCCTTCTCCTGCTTTGAATCTCAAATCCTATCTCAAACTCTTTTCAAATAACATTTGACTATATGAATTAACTCAAGAAAATGCCTAAATCGATGACTGACTGAAAGCTCATCAACTCTTTTTCCCTTTCCAAATCACAAAATATATTCTCAGACTTATGTCGTGTCATACAAAATCCTCATCAGGGAATAAAAAATCTAACTAGTGAACCATTTCAATTTTCCTGTCTTGTCTATTTCTCTAGTACTGCACTGTGCCTTTTTAGCTATTTCCTGCTGAAACTTATTACCATTCTTGACAGCTTTCATACGCAGATATATAGAGAATAAGATCATATTCTGCCCTAAAAAATTCATGAACTCGTACTCAAACAAACAGAGTAACTAACCGTAACACAAAAAAATTGTAAAGCAGAAGGCATGGCTGTAAATAATAAAGGCATATATGGGTGCAACCGGTAAAAAGATAAAAAGCATGGTTGCCAGTGCCCAACACTAAAAAAATGTGAGAAAGAGGACATGCTCACATTGTTAGGATGCCAAGCAACACTTGTTACCGATGAATCGTGTCTTTTCCTGATGAGTTTACTGACCCACCTATAATAGAGCATATATTAATAACTGCTCCTGAAGAGCTACCAAATCAGAAGATAAGTGGACTAATCTATTGTCTCTTCAATATGTAACCATCTCATTTCCTTCCTAACTTATAGAGCATGTTATTAACTGGTTAATTTCTAATCCGGGTATTCATTCCCAGAATGCTAAACTCTTGAAGTAACTGCAAGAGGGATATACGATTCATATTATGTAGCAACAGCACAGATGTTGAAGTCTCTGTTGGAGTTTGCTCTCCAAACTCTACTGAAGAAATGAGCCAGTACAACAGCATCAACACTGCCAGAATAATATTTGTTCCTCTTCAAGGTCCTCACCATTAACTTCTGTGTTTTGCCATCATATGTGCTTCCACAGCTACATAAGGCTCATCCACAAGTATCGCATACTCAGAAACAACCTAGATCAGCTTCAAGCAGACAATGCTTGGCCAATGCTCGTGCCCGAATTTAAAAGCTTTCACCATAAAAGTATGAGTTCAAATGCAGTGAATACAACCAACTTGGCGCCCAAGTTTGGAAACATTTTCCAATCATATCACCCATAAATCCTCGATCAATCATTGATGACTTACTAAAAAACACATCAGGAGATTACATGTCCAACCCAACATAAGAATGTGAAAAAAAAAAAACAATTAAGAAGAGGAAAACCCCAGAAATAGAAGCTAATACCAGTTATTTTCTTGCTCAAAATAGCATATGCACACTGTCTTTGCCCCACTTCCAACAGCAAATTTGTTTTCTGCAGGGAAAAGAAGAAATGAACAAGAGTATTTATTAGCTCATCATACTCGGTCCATTTGACAAGAGGAAATCAAGCAGAATATATTAGCAGTCCAGAGTGAAAATATCTCTAACAAGTGAAGGGGGAGGAAAGGAAGAGGGGAGAGCGGATTAGAAGGACCATTACAGAGTTGGAAACATAGGAGAGGGGTCAAATTTGAAGTACAATCAGAGATCATAACTAACTCACTGGTCTGGTAAATGAGCTCTCTCTCTCTCTCTCTCTCTCTCTCTCTCTCTCTCTCTCTCTCTCTCTCTATAATATATATATATATATATATATATATATCTATATATATATATATATATATATATATATATTATACATACTATATGTATGTATGTAAGTACGTTCGTATGTATGTATGTAGGTTGGTACCCCCTTGATGCCTCATAGTGATTTTCTCTTTACTTATAGAGAAAAAAGAACCATAACCAGCTAAACTACAAGGTCAGAACAAGTAAGATAAAACTATACGCAACTGTTTAACTATATTATGAAAGATGAAGAATAAACCTATTAGAGGAATTATAATTCATGCGGAAACCTATTTGTGCTTCACATATGTAAAATGGCTCCCTGGAGTCTAACAGCTCATGCAACGTTTTAAGAACAATTGACTGATTCTTCTACCAATTTCAACAGAAATTTTTTCTTCTTCAACACAATTACATACTCTAAGAAGTTTTTGATAGGCGACATTCAACATCAAATCATGTCTTCAAAGTCAATGATTCTGCATACCTTTTGGACTCCATTGAACACAGAGCGCAGCTCGGTTTAGCCTGAGGATTACTAAGGTAGGTACCCACTCTGATCCTTCATAATTCCATACATATCTACATAAAAACAAAAACTGCATTAGATACTTGAAAATATGCAGAAGGGAGGAGGAACACAAGGTGGTTCCAATTAGGTGATTTTATAAATAAAACAGGTACTCACGAGTTTCGGTCGTGGGACGCTGTTACTATTCTGTTTGACCTAGCACTCCAGTCTATTCCAGAAACAATTTGGTCATGCTGTGACAATACATTCCCCATTGTTAGCACCAAGAACAAACTTATACATTTAAACTATTAATTAGCACATATTAGACTTTAGTCATTTAATCTTGTTATGTAGAATGCAAAATAATTCTCAAGCATAGATAAGAATAAAATAAACCATCATTATGTACTCATTACATATTCAAGACAACCAAACATCAGTAAGGTACAAGTTAGAATGTTTCATTAGATGCCGGAAATCTGTCGGTGGATGATATGAGCTTTGTTAGCAAGATGAAACAAGCAACATCAAATTTCAAAGGTGCATCATCATTCATCAGTTCATTTCCTTGACATCCAAGCGGAAAGAAGATAATGTGGAGCTTAAGTTAGAACTCCAGCTTACAGGTCATATGTGGTCATCAAATCACTGTCTACAAATGACATTTGACATTGTGGAGAAAGAAGTCAGCAATACCATAAAACTGGAGAGGAAAAGGAGCAATAGAGGAGACAAGCAATGGGAAAGGAGGAAAACTAAAATAGAGTGTCTTCTGGTGCTAATTCTTTAGTTTTGGAATAGACAAACATGGCAGGAGGATTACCAAACTGAAGACAAGAAATCAGAGAACTCAACACAAATGCAGTTTTGCTTATCTATAGTTTGTAGCTTTTATTTCTGTTCTCATCATACATAACGTATAGTAGATTTGTCATCCCCGTGTTTCAGTCATTTGAATTCAAAATTACTCTTTAAGGATGAAGTACTGTAATAGCGACCTTTTGGAGAATATGAGCTTGCTCCCACTTGTCTTCTGAAAGTTTGTAAATGTGAACTTCACTATTGTTCGGACAGAATGCAACCACTACAAGAAAGCAGATGTTATTGTATCTGATATGCAGAGACTAAAGAAGAAGGAGCTCATAAAGAGATTTTATAGTTCAAACAAATTACAGTACAAGACAAACAGAAAATCCAAAATCAGAAGAATCTCAACACCTAGTTTTGCATGCTTGATGACATGATGAGGCAATGAACAACATCTGTTGACATTCTAATTGGAAAAGATAGTACTAGAAAGAATAAAGTAGGAAATCGAGAATACACTAAGTCAAGGTACTGACAAGGAGAAAAACCAATGTGAGATTTGTCTACAATCAGGAAGCTTGTCAATTATTGACAACAACAATCAAGGCATATACTTGCTAGGTTGATTAACTTTATTTAGATTTTGCCAAAACATTTTATTTTTTAAAGAAGCAATTATTAGTATAAGCGAGGAAATAGCGTTAACTATTACTGCTATGCATGAAACACCTAGTGGACGACAAAGTAACAATTACCGTAAAAGGGCAATAATTAGCATTAAAAAGCAATGATAACTTTTACTAACTACAAAGTAGTTACACATCTCCGTAGAATCATGAAAAGCTGCTATTCGTATTTCATCTGCTCTAACCGGATTAAGAATAGGAAGGTATGGTGGATCCCAGGATGCAAAATCAAAAAAATGTCACCCTTCCGCCTTACCTATTTTTCTTCAAAATTTACTCCCTCATACTTCACCACATGGCACTTACACCATTGCCTTTGGCCACCCATTCAGATTTGGTATGTGTCTTACCTGTTTAAGTGATTAGTGGGACTTTTGATGGCCCAGTATTATCTACGGTGGAGATACTCATCAGCTGTTAGAAGTTAGACCTGCCATTCCAAATGCATTTTACCTTTCCGTAGCTGTTAGAATGCTTAGCATATACTTAACTTCTCACGGTGCTATCTGTTAAGTGCTACTTGTTAGAACTGCCTTCAAAAACCCGAGTTCGCATTCCGTTTTTGGCCCTGTAACAGTTGATGAATACAAGGACTACGATTCCATGATATACACTGAATGATAGGAAAGCTAGAACCACCAGGAAACACATCAAGCGAACATTTCCAGCATTCAGGGGAAAGATATACAGATTTGTACCCTCCAAAATGCGCACGTCATCATACATTACCCTCTGTTTTATCGATCATTACCATAGGCGAACGCTTAAGATAAGTTCGATCAACTATGTTAGTGCCAAGGTCCCAAACGTACAGAAAATCAGAACACTCTTCCTCAAGCAGCCCATCAACTCACCAAGGTGTTTTTTTTGGCGGACATCCAGTTGCAATTACAGAAAAAAAAGCAACAAAGAACTCATCTAATTCCACAGCGTTTCATAGCATCATGCGCATTTCCGAAACAATCAAACACCCGAAACGAAATCAAATCGAGGTAAGAGGAGGATTACTAGAGCGGTCGGCACTCCAGGCGTGGCAAGTGATGCACGAAGCGAACTGGTGGACTGCGACCGCCGCCATTCTCGCCTCTCTCCCCTGGCAGATCAAAGCAGAAGCCCTGAACTTCGGGACTGGGAATCCACGATCCTGTAGAGTCGCCGGATATTCTACACTCCGATCCCGATGCTGTTCCTTCGGTTTCAATTCATGCCATCGATCGTGAAGAGATCAGATCGCGACTCCAGTGCGAGATCCAAAATGCAAAAAGTGCTCGGTCGAATGTCTTCCAGCTCGAGTTGTGGTTAAAGAAAAAAAAAGAAAAGAGAGAATTCTTCAGCTCGAAGTAAGAGCGCCGCGGCTAAATCGCATGGGTTAGTGTTCGGCTCGGCGAGAGGAAGAAGACGACACGCCACCCGACACCCAACAGCCTTTTTTTCGGGATCATCGGAGAATTTAGCAAAACGCGCAACCGTTTAACTTTTGTCAATATTTTCTATCATTTATTATCAAAGAGTATTTTCAACATTCATGAAATGAAAATGGAGGATATCAAAGGGGCCAAAAAAAAAAAAAAACTGACAACATTAACCATAATAGTTAAAAAAGGGTTAATACCACGAAAAACTCCAAACTGATACAGCTGTGATAAATTTATCCCAAATTATTTTTTGTATCACAAAAAACCCTAAGCTGATACACATGTGACAAATTTACCATATCTTAGTTTTTGTTAAATCTAACAGTCAATTTGTTGAGTTGGATGGTACATGGTAATTCACATGTGTATCAATTTGGGATTTTCCGTGGTATTAACTCAATTTAACGAATGGTAAATTTATTACAGGTGTACTACTTTATTGTTTTTCGAGGTCAAAAATCTTCGTTTATGATAAATTTGTCACAGATGTACCAATTTATGATTTTTGGTGGTCAAAAAAATAGTTTGGAGTAAATTTGTCATAAGTGAACATGTTTGGAGTTTTTCGTGATATTAACCCTTAAAAAAAAACCCTTTTGCTTTAAGTTTTTCAAACCCCTCATTTTCATTCAAAACAATTCATTATAAATAATCTAACCCGAACCCGATTCGATTATCATCTAAACAATCCAATTATAAGGCTTTATCAATTCGTTCAGCCTCAAAACTTTGCCTAATATTGTACTACATATGAGAAACATCTACTGAAACCTGATGCTTGCAACATTGCAGATACACATGCTTTGATGATTAATAGATATGAAAGTCGATAAATAATGATTATTACCATACGGAAGTCGTAGAATAATGTACATGAGCCACATTTTTCATTTAAGCATTCGATGAATTTTTAGCTAATAAAGAATTTAACGAGATCGGTCATCGATCCTCCGTGGTCTCCACATACACAGGAGCTGATTCCAAGTCTTCAAGACTCCGGCAAAGAATTAGTGGCTATCTAGCCCATGTGGTTGTGATCGCCGCCGCCGAAGAATGCCGACGGGTGACCATCTTTTCTCAATTGGGGCACTCGTTTAGGGTGTGACCATTTTTTTTTTCGCTTGGATGTATTGCATTAACTAGCTTTTACTAAATAGAAGACCGGAAACCCTATTTTGGTTTTTTATTCCTCGTAATGTTGGTGACCGTTAGTCTGCAAAAGATACACCGTGTTGGGTCGACTTGATTAAACTAGCTTCAATAAAAAAAAAATGCGCGAAATGTCGAAAATAGTGTACAAAAATGATTTCGAACGGATACGACAAATTTCTATTAAGGATATGAATGTTGATCAGCCAAATTATTTGAAATACTTATATATCTAGCTTCGTTTTAAAAATAAATTCAAATTTGTCCCCAAAGAAAAGAAAAGTAAATATAAACCGCCCACAGAAAGGGATTTTTGTATCCCTAACATCCCAAAATTCCATGATGCAATAAAAATGTTGAATTTGAATTATCCACTTATTCTAGCGATGTATAGATTCAAAAGTTGTGAGCTACTATAGACTGATAAAGGAACAAATTCCAAGTATCAGGAACTCCAGCAAGACACCAGTGGCTGCAATCCATGTTCCTGTGCCCTCCGAAGCCATACACCGATGGGTGTCCGTCCACTCGGAGCTGCGAGAGATACGTGACGTTGAGCAGACGGACAGGGTACGTCATCGACCTTATCACTTTCTCCGCCACCAGCTCTGCCGGGTGCGGGCCGGCCGGGTATCTCGATGCGGCAAGCGGGCGCGTCCGGTCGAGACAGGCATCGGCCTTCGGTTGACCCCAGTCGCCTGCACTGCTTGATTTGAACAGGATTGATGAATCGCGAGTTAGATTAGCGAAACATCGAACAATAAATCTATCCTCGAACTAAAAAATTCTCACTTTGCATGGTCCGGGGAAACTCCTTGATAGAAGACCGTAGTTTTCGATGGGTCGACCCTGGAGTCCACCCATTTGGCCCAAGTGTTCAATGCTTTCTCGTAAGCCACCAAGCGATCCATGTCTTTATAGATCTCATTCCCTTCTTGGATATAATCCCATCTGAATTAACTCAAAAAAAAAAATAAAAATTCTCAGGACCTTCAAACACAAAAAAAGAAAGCAACACAAATAAAGGGCACCAAATTAGGCCCGACCCGTCTTTGACCCGTGCATTGATCACCTCTAGACAGAAGTAATTATGGTGTAGAAACTATAGAAGAACTCGTGCTCTCTAGTGAGATCCAATTTCGGACCTCTCATATTCTTGAAATGGATTGACTTGATATGAAATCTAAGTCTATGCAACGCTTGCTGAGACAGGACACTTACGGTTGTTTCCTCCCGACGTGAAGCCACCAGTGCCACGAGTTGAACACCAACACATCGGCGCCCTTCCAAAGCTTGGCGTTCTGGAGAGAGTCGAGCCGGAGAGCTCGCCCGGTGCTGGTGCTCACAATGTCCACCAGGAACGCGTCTCGGAAGAACATCAACTCCACTCCGTACTCCTGCAACACACGAATCATGATCGACAAGGCATCAATCTCAGCCCTTTTAATTTGACTGATCGAGCCAAAGAGCAAGTCAAGAGGGTCAAACCGGGAATGAGAAGTTGGAAAGCCCAGCAACTGTTGTCGAAGTGTATTTGGCCTCAGGCACTGCGGTATGAACCATGCAAGTGAGGGATTGCCATTGATTCAAGCTCAGCGAGTCCCCGACAAACATCAGCTTCTTCCCCCTCAATCTTGACAAGAAGCCTCGGCCGTCGAACCTAAACCAAGCGACTTTCATTAATCAGGAGAGACGGCGTGTCATGGTACATAAATCGGAGACCTACCACACTATCGAATCGGTTCATCGAGAATTGATTAGTACTTCTCTGATCTGTCGAGAACCCAATACCGGATTCATTATCCAACCTCTTTACTTTTATTTTTCATTTGAATTTCATTTCGCCTCCTTTTTCGTTCCACATCGATCCAAGACTAAACTTCTTTAGGGTCGAAAGCCTACCTTTGTATATCGAAAATTCATAATATAAAGACAATAAGAGAGTTTCAAAATAATATTGCTAAAGGGTAAGACGAAAGCAACTTCACAACTACATTTCCTGTAAGTAAAGAAGTGCACTCCATGATTTTAATTTGTTTCTCTCCGTACAAGGGGGGAAAAGATAGACAAAATGATAAGTCGTGCACGCATAAAATACTTCCCATGATGGAAATTTGCCTTCTGGAAAATGTCCAAGAACGATTTAGGAAAAGAGCACGAGACTTGTAGGACCATGCTTCTTTGGAAGCAACAACGTTCGGTGACTGCGGGACTTCGCAATCAAATAGGTACCAATCCATGGCTAGCTCAATCTATTTCCAAAGACTATAGCTTGCCGATGCCTAATTAAGCGCATATACATAATCTCGCGAAGACCTTTCTTTTGATTCGTATTCGATCTCACATGAAACTTTAATCAGATGGACTTGGTCGCTTATGTATTTTGAATCGAAGATCATAAATGGAAATCTCGTTCGGGGTTAGGGTTTGAAGAATGTGGCTTATAGCTTAGGAGCTAATAAGATAGGGGGCTTTAAAGAGTGTGGTTATCCTCGTACCATTCGACATCAGGTTAGTACACTTGAAGGTTGACTAAGGTTTTGTATATCAACGACGCTTGCTGTAGCTATCTATTCCTCATGACAATACTGGAATATAAGTAGGTCACTTTTTAGTTAAGAAGAAGTTCCAATCCCTGCAACAGCATCTCCATTATGGACCTCCCAAACCACAACCATCGTTAAAACCAGACAAGAACAACGAAACCAAAGACATCACCGACATTCACATGGTCGTACCCAAGCCGGGTCCGAAGCGGAGTGTTGCCGAGCGTGCGCAGAGAGAGAGAGAGAGATAGAGAGAGAACGTACCTCGGCAAGTCGCAGTTGCCGGCCGGCTTCCATCTGTACTTGAGGTAACCCGTGTCGAGCCTGCCGTTCTCGAGGCACTTGAACTGCTTCTCCAGGAAGGGACACTGCGACGAGTTATAGAGAGGGTATGAACTGTCGTAGACCCACGTTCCTGCGGAGGCATCGCAGGAACCGGTCTCGGCAGTTTCTTCCTCCTTTCCCTTAGCATGTCCTAACGTTGTAACCGCTCGGTCAATCACAAGTAGAGAGATGACCACGAATATTGCACCTCCAAGGACACCCATGAGAGAGAGAGAGAGAGAGAGAGAGAGAGAGAGAGATGGGTTGGTTGGGACTTGAAATTTGTGTGAAACTGCGAGGGATTAACAACAGAGATTAATGTGACAATGGAGGGGAGATTAGACACAGAGAGGGTGAATGTTTTGGGGGTGAATCGGATCGGATCGGATCGAATCGAATTTAATTTGAAAAGGTGATTAATGGAGGATGAGAGGTTTATATTCCCCTCAATTAGGAAGGTTGCAAAATGGATCTTTTTTCCTATATAGGACGACATATTTGCGGAAAGTAGAAGTTAACATATACAGAATCTACGGTTTGACGAGGAAGAAGAAATTAGATTCTCGAGCCCTTTTCAATGTCAACTCATTCAATGTGTGGCTAACCTTAATGTTGGATTATGCTGCCAAATTAGAGATCGTTGGTCATCTACCAAAAGTTTTTTGGTTCTATCAATTCATTGATGAAATTGGAGTAAAGATTTATAGAGTTTGATTTTTTTTTCCATTGACAATGAGGTATGAACGGCACAATATTCGGAGCATTCATTGACATTTAACATGTTTGGCCTTTTCAGCCGGAGAAACTTTGTCTCATTAGAAGAGGCGAAGGTTAGGGAATCTCCTAAATAGGCCCATTTCATGGCATTTAAATTGAAAGTTACATGTGTCCACTGGCGATGGCTAGGCAACTTGGATGCTTTTCCATCGTTTGTCCCTCTCCCTCACCATTTTTAAAGTTATTTTGATTTTTTTTTTTCCTTTTTCTTGCTTTTCTCCCGTTTAGGAGCTTTTCTCTTCCGATTTAGTCTAGATTTGGAAGCTTTTCTCTATCATTTTTGAGAGATTTCTATTCCGATCTAATTTAGATTTGAGATTTTCTGCGTGTATGTTTTCGGGGTTTCGCTCTCCCCGGGTTTCGTCGGTGAATAAGTCTGGTTTCGAAGGAGATCAAAGGAGCTCGCTCGTGTCAAATCTATGCTCGTTCAACCTTTTCACTCTGCTCGATGATGGTGTTGGGGACGCCAAACCTAGGCACGCACCCCTGAAAGGCAAAGCCGAAACAACAGATGGAGTTCTCGGTGTGTGCTCATTACTGAAGACGGATTCGGTGATCGGCCACCGATTATGGTGTGAATAAGTCATAGATCTGCTCTTTGAGCGTGTAACTCAAATTTCTCTTGTAATCTGAAGCTTGTTTTGTTTTGAAGTTGTCTGGGATGTATTTTGGTTTGTAGTCGAACTGCAATATTTCTCGCTTGTATCCCGAGAAAGTGAATGAAATGAAATTTTACTTTTGACCAAAAAAAAATTGCAAGTTACAAGAAATTAACTAAAAAACGTGAAAATTGATTGGGATGCATACAACGTGAGAAGTACAAGCCAAGTTAATCGCGAAACCAATGTGTAAATTTTTTTCCCCATAGGCGAAGATCGTGGTGGCAAGAGGATGACGATTGACGACATGTCCCTCGACAATTTTTTTTTTTTTTTTTGTCTGAATTATGTTTTCTGTTTTGCTGAGACACCGCATTTGAAAGGTTTGATTGCACGTATCGAGAAAGTTAAAATCGAGGGTAATAAGGAAAAATAAGTTGGGACTTAGGCGAACGTCACAACATCAGAGAAGGTTCTTTTGTCAAAAAAAAAAAAAAAAAAACATCAGAGAAGGCCGAACGAAAGACTTACTAAAGGCTTGTGGTGTATTGGGCTTATAGAATTTGTGAGCTCGGTAAGATGTTCGAAAGTTAATATCATCTAGCCTTTGAAACTAGGGTTAATGCTACGAAAAACCCTAAACTGCTATATCTGTGATAAATTTACCTCAAATTATTTTTTTGACAACAAAAAATCATAAATTTGTCACATTTGACAAATTTACCTCAAACTAGTACACCTATAACAAATTTATTCTCTGTTAGGTTTCGTTAAATTTTATCGTCAAATTACTGAGTTTGATGACATGTGTCAATTGCCAAATGTACACGTTTGGGGTTTTTACCCTCTATTGTTTCAATTTGAGATTTTTCGTGGTATTAATCCAACTTAACGAAAACTAACGAAGGGTAAATTTGTCACAAGTGTACCAGTTTGGGATTTTTGGCAGTTAAAATAATTAGTTTGGAGTAAATTTGTCACAAGTGTACTAGTTTGAGATTTTTTGGTGATCGAAAAAATAGTTTGAGGTAAATTTGTCGCATGCGTATCAGTTTGTGATTTTTTGTAGTCAAAAAAATTGTTTGGGGTTAATTTGTCATAAGTATGTCAGTTTGGAGTTTTTCGCGGTACTAACCCTTAAAACTAAAAAAAATAAAAAATCAAGAGGAGTGATGGCCCGATTCTCTATAGTTGGCCTTCTTGTCGTTAGGGTTCTTCTGTGGAACTATGAATAGATATTGATCGCTCTGATCACAATTGATCAATAATGACAATAAATCAAGAGAGATGATGCCCCGATTCTTTAGGAGGTTTTCTTGTCGTTAAAGTTCGTCTAACTCTGATTGTCCATAATGTAAGTACATCAGTCTTTTGTCGAACTATGGATAGATATAGATCGGAGTGGTCACAATTGATCAAAAGTGACAATAAAGCACATGAGGCCTTTTAATTTTGATTTAACTCCATTTCCGCTTCTTGACTTCCATCAATTGTTGTTCGTCCTGTCCAATGCAGATATCGCATTTATTACGAGGTTTTAACTTTTGACTCTTCCGACCTATTATTAGCTTGATCAATCTTCATTTTCCTAAGTATACATCTGCTCTTCCCTTCTTAGTTTTCAATCAAGGTTGGGATTTCTCGCGCTATCTGTTTATGTCTAGTAAGATCACTTCATCGTTAGAAAAGATTTGACAACAAATAAGAAAAGAAACAAAATACAAGAAACATCATGAAAACTTGCAATGTTTTATAATATGAAAAGTTACGAATAAATTATATATGATTTTATAAGTCGATAATTTCTAGAAGATATGCATTCATTACATCTCATACTTTCAAGAAGTTTAAGTGTATCTAAAAAGATTTAGTCTTCTCTGATAAGGTTAATAATATTGGTGAATCATCGAAAGGTGCAGTTATTAAATGATGGAGAGATACAAATCTTGACAAGAAGCCTCGTCCGTCGAACCTAAACCAAGCGACTTTCATTTATTAGGAGGACGACGTGTTATGGTACATAAATTGGAGACCTACCGAGCTATCAAATCGATTTATCAAGAATTGATCGGTACTTCTCTCATCCGTCGAGAGCCAATACCGGATTTCTTTTCCAACCCTTCTACCTTTCTATTTGAACTTCATTTCGCCTCCTTTTTCGTTCCACATTGATCCAAGACTAAACTTTTGTAGGATCGCTTCGTATGTGGAGAATTCGTAAGATAAAGACAATAAGAGAGTTTCAAAATAATATTGCTAAAAGGACAGGATGAAAGCAACTTCACAACTACACTTCCTATAAGTAAAGAAGTGCACCCCATGATTTTAATTTGTTTCTTCACGTACAAGGGGGAAAAAAAGTGGGCAAAATGATGGGTCGATTTGATATTGGGTCATTTTGGCTTCTCTTCGTCGTACTTAAGTCTTGCACGCATAATATTCTTCCCGTGATGGTAAGTGCCTTCTGAAAATGTCCAAGAACGATTTAGGAAAAGAGCACGAGACTTGTAGGACCATGCTTGTTTGGAAGCAACAACGTTCGGTGACTTCGAGACTTACATGTAATGCAAGATGTATGTCTCAATCAAATAGTAGGTAGCCATCCGTTGCTAGCTCAATCTGGTTAGAAAGACTATAGCTTACCGACGCCTAATCAGGTCCGTATGCATAGTCTCGTGTAGATGTTCCTTTCAATTCGTATTCCATCTTATGCGAAATTTTGATTAGATGAACTCGGTCACCGTGAATTTTGAATCAGAGATCAGAAATGGAAATCTTGTGCGGGGTTAGGGTTTGAAGAATGTGGCTTACAGCTTAGGAGGTAATAAGATAGGGGGGGCTTTAAAGAGTGTGGTTATCTACGTACCATCCGTCATCAGTTTAGTACTATTTAAGGTTGACTAAGGTTTTATATGTCAATGACGCTTGCCGTAGCTATCTATTCCTCATGACAATACTGGAATATAAGACGTTCACTTTTTAGTTAAGAAGAAGTTCCAATCCCTGCAACAGCATCTCCATTACGCACCTCCCAAACCACAATCATCGTTCAAACCAGACAAGAACAACGCGACATTCACATGGTCGTAGCCAAGTCGGGTCTGAAGCGGAGCGTTGCTGAGCGCGCGCAGAGAGGGAGAGAGAGATAGAGAATGTACCTTGGCAAGTCGCAGTCGCCGGCCGGCTTCCATCTGTACTTGAGGTAATCCGTGTCGAGCCTGCCGTTCTTGAGGCACTTGAACTGCTTCTCCAGGAAGGGACACTGGGAGGAGTTATAGAGAGGGGATGAACTGTCGTAGACCCACGTTCCTGCGGAGGCATCGCAGGAACCGGTCTCGGCAGTTTCTTCCTCCTTTCCCTTAGCATGTCCTAACGTTGTAACCGATCGGTCAATCACAAGTAGAGAGATGACCACGAATATTGCACCTCCAAGGACACCCATGAGAGAGAGAGAGAGAGAGAGAGAGAGAGAGAGAGAGAGAGAGAGAGAGAGAGAGAGAGAGAGAGAGAGAGAGAGATGGGTTGGTTGGGACTTGAAATTTGTGTGAAACGGTGGGGGATTAGCAACAGAGATTAGTGTGATAATGGAGGGGAGATTAGATAGAGAGAGGGTGAATGTTTTGGGGGTCGAATCGGATCAGATCGAATCGAATTTAATTTGAAAAGGTGATTAATGGAGGATGAGAGGTTTATGTTCCCCTCAATCAGGAAGGTTGCAAAATGGATCTTATTTCCTATATAGGACGACATAATTGCGGAAAGTAGAAGTTAACATATACAGAATCTACGGTTTTATGATGAAGAAGAGATTGGATTCTCAAGCCCTTTTCAATGTCAACTCATTCAATATGTGTGTCCAACGCTTAATATTGGATTATACTGCCAAATTAGAGATCGTTGGTCATCCATCTACCAAAAGTTTTTTGGTTCTATCAATTCATTGATGAAATTGGAGTAAAGATTTATAGAGTTTGAAATTTGAAATTTAATTTTCATTGACAATGAGGTAGGAACGGCAAAATATTCGGAGCATTCATTAACATTGGACATTTTTGGCCTTTTCAGCCGGAGAAACTTTGCCCCATTAGAGGCCAAGCTTAGGGAATCTCCTAATTAGGTCCATTTGATGAGAGCTGAGGCTTGTGGTGGATTGGGACTACATAATTTCGAGGACATCACTTGACCATTCGATCACAACAAAAAAGAAGAAGAAGATCGAGAAAACTGATGCCCCGACACTTTAAAGGAGCTCTTCTTGTTGTTAGGGTTCTTCATCTTAACTCCGATTGTCCATCATCTATGTACATCAATTTTTTTTGTTGAACTTTGGTTAGATAAAGATCTGAGTGGTCGCTATTGATCAATAGTAATATACAAGATGGAAACTTGAAATTTCGTGGTGACAGATTAAATTAGCATGAATAATATGACCTATGTTATACACACTTTTATTTGTCATGTCTTTATTTTCCTCTTTATGATGTAAAAGATAATAAAGCACACGAAATCTCATTGATAGCCATGTTTTTAATTTTTGATTTAACTCCACTTTCGCTCCTTGAATTCTATCAATCGTAGTTCCTCCTGTCTAATGCATATACTGCATTTATTACGAAGTCTCAGCTCCGTTTGTTTTGTCCTAGAATGCCCCAAAGATTCAGGTATGATGGTTTGGAAGCCATCACGGTGGACCTTGATAAAAAGCTTGGTCATAGTGGATTGGGGTCTGATTTCAAAGGTAAAATAACAATGTGTTTGTTTGAGGGAAAGTGTTTTCCAAGAATTAATTTTTCGGATTTTCATCCGTTTAGTTCATCGAAAATAACTGGTCAACTTAAAACACTTTCAACCACCAGAGGATTGCTCTAGTGGCCACTCTTCCCATTTGGGAAGAGGGAGGTGAGGGGTTCGAATCCCCACCTTCAGAGGGAGTGGGGTGAGGACGCGAGAGGAAGAAACATGGTTTCACAACCTGCACACGGCACATACTACATAGCGCACACAGTGTAGCTTGCATAGTAGAATATGATAAAATAGAACTAGACAAAAAAAACTTAAAACACTTTTCGGTTAACATAATATTCATGCATAAAATTAGGAAAGTGAATTTCTAAATCTAAAGAGGTTTCGGAATAGCGCATCTAAAAAAAAAAAGTAAATTATTATGTTAATCTATTAATATTGATTTTTTTATTTTACAAATTCTTAAGTTTTTTATTTTATATTTTCGTTTTTGCTTCTTCCTCGGCCGGCGGCCGGCGACTGGCCACAGGTGGAGAGGCTCGGCGAGCTCGTCCTCACTTGCGACTGGTCACCGTGGTCGGCCATCGGCCGAGAAAGAAGGGAAAAAAAAGAATAAAATATAGTAAAAAATTATTTAAAAGATCATTTTTTTCCCTCAAATAAAGTCATGAAATCGAAATCGTTTTTAGAATAAGATCCAAACACCGAAAAAAAATTTCGGTCACGCATCACCAAACATAGGAAAAACTAACTATTTTCCTAATAAAATTATTTCCTAGAAAGTATTTTTCCCCAACCAAACACAACCTAATTGATGGAACAAAAGTTGCAATGAAGAGCCTTGAGGCACAGTCGACGTTTACGTCAGGGATTTCTCGCCAAAATTGGCTAAATGACCTTATTTGAAATCGCCAAAATTGGCCGGATAGCTTTAATTGACAAAAAGTGAGAAGATTTAGGACTAAATTGGCAAAGTAAAAGGTTTAGGGCTGAATTGACAAAAGTGCAATAAGTTTAGGACTTTTTGGATAATTTTCTCGCCTTAGAAATTCTGATTTGCTTGGTTTAGGTTGGTTTGACGGACTTATTTCGATTTTATTAGACTGAGCTTCCTTTAGCTTTGTTTTGAATAGGATTGAGATAAGAGCCCAAGATGAGTCCACGACAGCCCATGTCCCGACTGGGCCCAAAGGCCGAGCCCGGGTCCCTACTTTTCGGAATTTGAAAATTCAATAATAATAAAAACGAAAAACAAAAATTCAAAAACTTTTTGAATTTCAAAGCTGTTTGAAGAACAACTTCCTGAACCCCATGTGAACCCCATGATATCCTCCCATTTTCTTAATCTGACCACATTATTTTATATGTTCGTAAATCATCACGAGATGCTAACCTTACGCTGACTGTTTCTCTCACTTCTCCCCCTCCTCTCTTCCATTCTCAATCTTTCGCTCTGCTGCTCACAAACTTTCACTGCACGCGGCCATGGTCTCATTCTGCAGTCTTGCTTTTTGACTTTGAAAAACGACCCCATGAACCAGGAAACACGCTTGCGTTCTTGGAAACCTTCTATCCTCCCTCCACTTCAATCTCTCATTTTCATCCTCTTCCCTCCTATCTTCGTTTCTCAATCTTCTCTCCGTTCAAATTTTCACTTCAGGCCATGGTGTCATTCTGCAGTCTCTGTTCTTTTCTTGCCTTTTCCTTTGTTTTCCTATCGCGATTCAAAAACTTTGTCAAAAACCGTCTTGCGTTAATACTAGTAGGATTTTGCACGGAGAGCTCTCATAGGCTGCTCGTGTATGAATACATGCCTTATGGCTCGCTTGACAAATGGATCTTCCACAGATCCAGTGAATATGTTCTCAACTGGCAGTAGAAAGACAATTCCATATTCCATTGTATGTTATAAATTCATAATAGACAGTCCAGTACAGGAATTTCACATATTTACTATTCGACTTTGCCTATGAGAGTTCCTGCAAAATAATTAGTTGCTGTGCATGTAGACAAGAATTTGTAAAGTAACTGACGTTTCCAAGATGAATATTTTGGTCACGGTTCCTATATAAAGAAGGCATCTTCTTCTTTAATCTGTCAAAACAATCTCTGTAATTCGTGTAAATGCTTTTTAAACAGAGAGCCACTTCTATTAACCAACCATTTATCAATTACGTTAAATAAGTACTATATACGGAGATAGTTGAAGAGGTCAACCGGTCTCCCTGTAATACTCGGGTCCAGCCTCGGAGCTCACTTTGCCATGATGATTCCCATTATAGTCATAGTTTTGTCTGTTTGAAGAGATATGATAATGAAGCAGAGGAGGATTACCTTGATCAAGTACCGAGAATGCCACAAGATTCACGTCTGATGATCTGAAAGCTATTACAGACGACTTCTGGCGAAGGTAGTTTCGGTTCTGTTTTCGAGGGTACTCTGATCGACGGCACAAAAGTTGCTGTAAGGCCCCTCGATGGTTTTAGGCAGGAAAAGAAATCCTTTCTAGCCAAAGTTATATAAAATTTTAAGTGTGATGTTGTTCGGGCGCTCAGTGACGGGAATATCTTTCACCAAAATTCGCTCTTCGATTTTTATTAAGAGGGATCCTATGGCTCAAGTGTCAAGGAGAATTTAGGCGAAAGGTATTTGGCTGGATGGGTGTGTATGGAAAGATCGAATGTAAATGGATTGAATACGGATTGTGGATTGAATGACTGTGTTTCAAGTTTCTACAGTTTACAATACTCCTAAAGACAGCAGTAGATTGCAAGAAACCCAGATTACTGGCTAAGTCAGCACATTCATGCTCAATTGCACTTCCCGATTACTGACTTTCTCCATGGTTCTATTGGTAAGTTTTTGCATTGCTCTCGACTTACCGAATTTCGGAACCCAGAAGCCTTGCTATTCGTTCGGTATCTCGCTTTGAACTTACCGAATTTCGGAACACAATGGCCATGCCGTCCATTTGGTACCTTACTCTCAACTTACCGAATTTCGAGAAACAGCAGCCCTGTCGTCCGTTCGGTATCTTGCTCCCAACTTATCGAATTTCGGGACACAGTAGTCTTGCCGTTCATTTGGTATCTTGTGCTGGTTATTTTTTGATGTCAACATATGCTCCATTTTAAAAGAATTAAAAAGAATTAATTCTTTTAAATATTAAGAGTGAACAGGTACTTAATTTTTGCTTCAAACGACGTTTGCTGCATCGTTTTGTGTGCTTGCCTTTTCAACTCCTTTCGCATCAGTTCACTATATAACCAGCCGTCCCCACAAAATCAGGCTATCCATATTCTTTCTGCTGGTTTTAAACTCGTTGCATTAGCGCTCGTCTTGTTCATCTTTCCTGTTTTCCTCTGAACATTCCCTTTTCGACCCCATACTCAATCACTCGTCCTTCACTCAACATCCATGGCTTCCAAAGTTCCTATCTTTTTTGCTTCAGAAGCCCTAGAACGGTACCACAAGTTCATTGATTCCGACGATTACAATGATCGTCACCAGTTTCTTCTACTGAACCCTTACGAGGACTATTATGTTCTCGGCCCTGCGATCTACAACCATTTCTCTATTCCTGCAATCATCTCTAGCTTCTTCCCGCGGCTCTCAATCGAGGTGCTTCCTATTCATCATTCGTTTGTGTTGGCCTACAACTGGCATTCTCGTCCCTCCAGACTTAGGGCATTTTGTACTTTCGAAACCTCGTTTTACCACTAGTATCTTCACCTTTGTCCTTCCGAAGCTGACCTTTGGGATCAGCTTCAAATTCACGAGGCTTTGAATTTCTGCTGTTTCGAGTACCAACTAAATCTCGAGCTATTACGTACTCTATCTAGTTTTTGTTCTTCGTCGACCAATTGTTTCTTTTTCTTTCTCTCCAATGTCAATAACTTTGCTTGGCATTTACTGTATTACTAGACTCAGCCCTCTCGGGAAAGACGTAGCCACCATCTCGACAAACACTTGTCCCGGGTTCTGCAAACTTTCGGATTCCGAATTATCTTACGGAACCTTTTTAAACAAGTATTTTAGGAAAGAAGGCGAAGTTATCGATGAAGAGCATATCGCCTTCTTGTTGTATTGGTTGTCAAAATTCTTGTTTTGTCACCCCGTCATTAGAGTTTCCAAGGATTTCATAGATATTGCTTCTGCTTTAGCCTCGGGAACTAAATTGGCCCTTGGTAAAACCACTCTGGCACTCTTGTATAGAAGTCTGTCCCATGCTGCTTCCAATACTTGCTCGGATGAAGGTGAAGCCTTTGGTGGTCCCCTTTGGATTTTACAAGCTTGGGCTGCCTTTTATTTCCCCGATCTCTTGAATCAGGCTTCTTAAGATACTCTACAATGGGTCGTCTCCAATCTTTTTCTTGGACTACTTCACTCACAGCTATCGGTATCTCGCTTTGTTCAATAGATGGTACTGATAGTATAACAGTGGAAGTAATGCTTGCCAATTCTATTGATATTTTGTGCCCAGAGGCCATCTGTGCTAAATCATTGGCTTCGTAATTTGTTTTTCTTTTGACATGAATTATGTCATAGTCTCTGAATTGGTCTAGTTGTATTTTAGCCAAATAATAATAGCCAATGAGATTTTCATTTAAACATCGGTATTCTCCATTTAGTTGTTTAACAACTAATTGAGAATCACCAACTATTTTAACAAACTGTGCTTTTAGATCGATCAGCATTACCAATCCGATTATCAAAACTTCATACTCAGCTTGATTGTTAGAGCATTCAAAATCCAGTTTGTAAACGCACCTTGTATGCTCTCCTCTAGGAGAAATTAACACCAATCCGGCTTCGGCAGATTTATTAGCACAAGATCCATCAAAGTACATCGTCAATGGCACTACTTGACTGAAACTTTGTTCATTTTCCTCAATTTGTAAACATGGATATTCGATAAGAAAATCAGCAATGGCCTGACCTTTGACTGCTTTTAACGGCACGTATACCCAATCAAATTCGGACAAAATGAATGCCCATTTGGCTATACGACCTCTTATGACTGGCCGTGATAACATATATTTTATTACATCAGTTTTACCGAGTACATGTACAGTAGTTGGTAACAAATAATGTCTTAACTTTATATATGCAAAGTACAAAGATGACACAATTTTTCCATTGCGGTATACCGTTTTTCAACATCAGTCAATGTCTTACTCAAATAGTATACCGCATATTCTTTTCCATCATCATTTTCTTGTGCCAACATGCTTTCGATAGTTGCATCGGTAGTGATATGTATAACTTTAACGACCTACTAGCTTTCGGCGGCATTAGAATAGGAGGATTAATCAAATAATTCTTGATCGCATCAAATGCCGGCTGTTGTTTTTCTCCCCAAGAAAATGCATCTTGATCTTTAAGCTTCAAGAGCTGTGACATTGGCTCTATCTTCCCAGATAAATTGGCAATGAACCTATGGAGAAAATTAATCATTCCCAACACCATCTGGAACTGTTTCTTTGATACAGGATGAGGTAATTCCATGACAGCTTTTGTCTTGTTTCTATCAATCTCAATGCCTCTTTGATTAACAAGGAAACCCAAGAAGTTCCCAGCTCGAACGCCGAAGGCACATTTTGTCGGATTCATTTTCAACTTGTATTTTCTCATCCTAATAAAAGCTTACTCAAGACAGTTCAGATGATTTACCTGGGCCGACTTCATCACGATGTCATCAATGTAAACTTCCATGAACTTGCCAATCATATCGTGGAAGATAAAATTCATTGCTCGTTGATATGTAGCTCATGTATTCTTTAGCCCAAACGGCACAACAACCCATTGGAATGTTCCAATTGCTCCAGGGCATCTAAATGCCATTTTCGGGACATCCTCTTTGGCAATGAATATCTGGTTATATCTAGAATGATTGTCCATCAAGGACATCATTTCATTACCCGATTCCGAATCAATTAACATGTCTGCAATCATCATGTGGTATTCATCTTTCGGAGTAGCAGTATTGAGATCACGGAAATCAATACATTCCCGCAATTTTCCATTCTTTTTCTTTGCCGGCACAATGTTAGAGAGCCATTCCACGTACCTGGCTATTTCGATAATCCCGCCTTTACCAGCCTTTCTATTTCCTCCTTGACTTTATCAATCACATCTGGGATGAATCGTCTGGCTGGCTGTTTGTGTGGGCGAAATCCCTTTTTAATCGTCAACCTATGTTCAACAATATCTCTTGATAATCCTGGCATTTTGTGGTAATCCCCGGCGAAGCAATCCTTATATTTCTTAACTAACCCGATCAAGTCATCTTTAATGCCCCCTTGCAAAAATGCACTTATGCATATGGGTTGATGACACCTATGTTCTCCAATATTAATTTCTAACAAAGGATCTTCGATCTCTACTGACTTGTTTTCCTCTTTGATCGGTGATTTCTCCCATTCTTCAATGCAATCCGATGCTTCGAGACTTTGTTGAGTTGCTTCCACCAGGTACGTGAAATACCTCTCACTAGTTTCTTGTAACAAGGTATCGTTTTCCATAAAGATGATCTAATGCATCTAATGCCATGCTCGATTTAGGGATCCACTCAGTTTTCCCATTACCGAAGCGGCAAAAAGCGAAAGACCGTAGATCGGTCTTTGGTGTCTCAACAACTTGATTGCCATATGAATGATCTTCGCCATCTTAGTGGACTTCGGTCCAACTTATTGGAACTGATCTCCCATCTGCCTTAACATATTCCACCTTTTCTCCCTTCCAAAATACTAGCATTTGGTGGAGAGATGATGGCACGCACTGGTTAGAATGTATCTAATCTCTTCTTAATAGCAAATTGTATGAATCATTTGACTCGATAACGACGAAAGTGGTCTTCGATGCCTTAGATCCAATAGTTAGATCTATTACAACGACTCCCTTGACATCTGTAACCTCTCCGAGAAAATCAGACAACTGCACGTTTGATGGGTTTATCTCTTCTTCTTTCTTACCCAGCTTCTTGAAATATTTGTACGACATAAGGTTTAGAGTTGCCCCTGCATCTATAAAAATCCCGCCAACAGGTCGTCCATTCGCCTTGCCCAATAAAATTATGGATTTCAAGTGCTTAGTCTTATCAATTGGCACTTTCTCAAATTCCATCACCTCATTGTCGGAGAAATAGAATTCAGCCATAGCCATTTCTTTCTCAAAAACATGTTCCGACTCTTCTTCTACGACCAAATAAGCCCCAAACTATGGTGGAAGCCTTGCATGAACCATACTTATTCTCATTGGGGAACCCTATTCTTTCGGCATCTTGGATTGCCCTGCTCGGCAATTCTTGTTGTCCTCTTGCGGCGACTTGGTTCTATTCTTATTCTGCTCAAAATCATTTCTATGCTTGGGGTAAGCGCTACAGTAAACTGTCCAAAGTTTATTGTTTGTGGCACATCCCGAATCGTTTTTCCTTTCACCAATCCGGTGCTAGAACTGCTTCCTTGATGATCCATAGCGGTAACTCTTTCTACTTTGGTAACTTCTGCTTCTCGAGGACTGGGTTTTTAAACCCAATTCCTCTTTTTTTGATAAGGTTCTGATGCTGGAATTCGTGGTAGCATTCCTTTTGCCTGAGAAATCTCAATGCTTCTCTGCTTGCTCTTCATTCTCTGATATCGCTTTTCGATAGTTCGGTAAGACGCCTGTCGGGAGGTTTGGCTACTACCCATTTTTCTTTGGGAAGATTGTATGGAATCTTGACTTTCTTTTTCTTTTGCACTTCTTGCGGAGCAGGATCTGATGGTGGATCATCAAACTCATCTTCCCAAATAGATGGTTCAACCGGGAATGACGAATATGGGTGGTGATTCGGTTTACCATAATACACCACATAATCGAATTTACTACTAGGCTCCCCGAGAAGACCTACCTCTGGATCTCCTTCGTTATACCGTTGCATGAGACTTTTCTTTTTCTCAGGTTTCTGTACTGTTTCACTGCCCTTATGAACTCGACTATCAGTTTCATTGACCACAAACACCTGCATTGGTTGCTTGTGTTGGACCTTCTCCTTCGGCTCTTGAGAAGGGTGATTCGGGGGCACAATTTCAGATCTTATCTGCTTGTATTGTGCCTTCTCCTGCAGCTCTTAAGAAGGGTAATTCGGGGGCATAATTTTAGACCTTATCTGCTTGTATTGCTCCTTCTCCTTGGGCTCTCGAGAAGGGTGATTCGGGAGCACAATTTCAGACCTTATCTGTGGTCTGCCTTCCCTCTGAACATATGAACCGGATCAGTATCTTTCTCTCGGTCCTCTCATAAACGGATACTTTGGAGGATACCGAATCTGACTGCCCAACTCTTGATGACAACGAGCGTAAAGCCTACTACTATTATACCTTGATGGAGTGTGAATGTTGACCATACTAGTCATCTTTGTAAAAGGATCAGTATCCACCTCCATGGGAGCTTTGCCTTTCTCTTCAGCAAACTTGATTTTGCCTTGTCGTATAGCCTCTTGAATCG
Source organism: Lenwebbia sp. NSW1173648 (assembly GCA_029784005.1). Classification (NCBI taxonomy): domain Eukaryota; kingdom Viridiplantae; phylum Streptophyta; class Magnoliopsida; order Myrtales; family Myrtaceae; genus Lenwebbia; species Lenwebbia sp. NSW1173648. The sequence continues at coordinate 29,509,931 of JARCGZ010000002.1, forward strand.
TCTTTCTAAAGACGATACAATTTATCGTGTTATGACTCGTAGAATGATGTCATTTGCAATACTTTTTGTCGGCTAACTCCTCTTTAGATGAGATCTTCTGTTCTTCAGCCAACTTGATCAACCCATCCTTTAACAACAAGTCAAATATTTCATCTAACTTGTATATGTCGAAAGAGTAACTGTTCGATTCCTTAGCCTTGACCTTTGTGACATCTCTTACTCTTGCCGGCTTGAGTGCTAGGCACATATAAGGTTTTTCCAAAATCATAGTCGCAACAGCTATTTCATTATCTTCCTCCTCTTCGGCTGGATTCCCAAATTCGGTATTCCCCACGAAAGCTACAGTCTACCGGTTGTCTTTCACTAGCTTCTTATCTCTTTCCTTCAACAAATGTTCATATTTTGAAACTCTTGTAGTCCACTAGAAGAGGTCATCAAATGCCTGGCCTTCAATCCTTTCCCACAAGTTGAATTTTAACCAATTGAATGCTAAATCAGTAAACTCCTTTTCAGTAAGAGATGTCAAACACCGATTCCTGGACTTCTTAAAACGAGCGATAAACTTATCAGCCGTCTCGGTGTTGTATTGATATATTCTTGCCAAATTGGCTACTGTCACTTCTGGCACTGATCGATAAAATTGAGAATGAAATTGTCTTTTCATCTCAGCCCATGTCTGAATAGAATTTGTAGGCAAATTGGTATACCATGTGAATGCCGTCTTTGACAAAGACAACGGGAATAACCTTAGCCTTAAGTATTCATTTGTCCCAGCTTCGCCGCATTATGCTAAGAAACGGCCAATATGTTCCACCGTTGACTGATCTTCTTCTCCTGTGAACACAACGAAATCTGGTGTCTTAAATCCCCTTGGATAAGGAATGTTATCAACCTAGTCGGGATGCGGTTTCGTATAAACTGGTTTAAGAGCACCTCTGTCCGCTCCCAACTGTTGAAGTACCATCTTAGCCACTCGACCTGGATTCCAAGGCCTCATATTTTGTTGGCCGATCCATGGTTCTTGCCCCCTAGGATCGACTGGTGGAGGTCTATCCATTCCTTGATTTTCCAGATTGAAGTTAACCGATGGCACTGGTCTATATTGTGGGTTTCCCATGGCCTGTGGATTCGGTTTAACTCCAAGAGGTCTTAGGAGTTCCACATTGGGTATATTCGGTGCCGGTTGTGCATTTTGAATGGTTGGATTAACCATGTTAACCTCAATCAGGCTATTTTGAGGGAAATTATAACCGCTAACTACATTAATCAAACTAACTGGTGTTGGATTTTCTGGCCTTGGTATAATTCTCACGATTGGAAGAGGTAAAGACTGTCCTCCATTACCATTATATCCAGTGTGTGGGGGTCTATATGCTGGAGGAAATGGCGGAGTACCGAGACAACTCACATGGAAAGGTAAAACTTGAGAGGACGAACTAGGACGTGATATTACCTCGTTTATGGCATTAACCACCATAGGTCTTTTCACATCGGTTACATGCCTCGCCATGTGATTGGTCAATTCATTTTGCTGCTCTTCAAACATCCTCTTCATCGTGGCCACCAACGTAGCATCGGGTGCCAAAATGCGAGTTTGTTCCTCGGTTAACTGCCGTGGAATGTCGGCATTTCGAGGGGGTATTTCCGCATCCCAATTGTCTGTAGAATGCTATGACCGAGCACCATCATCGGGATTGTTGACATTGTCGGTCTGTACTTGATCACCTTCGGGCTGGTTTCTGGTTCTCACCATTTTCTCCAAAACTCACCACGCGAGTCCTATCGGGCGTGCCAAAAAGATGTTCGCGTGCTCAGTAACGGGAATATCTTTCACCGAAAGTCGCTCTTCGATTTTTATTAAGAGGGATCCTGCGGCTCAAGTGTCAAGGAGAATTCAGGAGAATGGTATTTGGATGGATAGGTGTGTATGGAAAGATCGAATGTAAATGGATTGAATACGGATTATGGATTGAATGACTGTGTTTCAAGTCTCTCCAGTTTACAATACTCCTAAAGAAAGCAGTAGATTGCAAGAAAGTAAACTGAAAACGTAAAAGTACAAGAAATATGAAGTGCGAGGAAAGCTAAACTGCAATGAAGATAAGTGTTTTTTGTTGGTCAGTTTGCGGGGGGCCTCTCCTTCATCCTCTCTACATATTTATCATCCTTTGCACTTTGTAACTGCTTAGATGGTTATTCCAAAGCTTTCAAATCGTGAATTTTGGCGCTTCTAATAACTTCCCTTTGATCCACGATCTTCATGGCTTGTCCGCCAAAATTCAAATGACTTCCTTTTGATTTATAACCTCCTCAATTAGTTCAAATCTCTTTTGATAACTTCTTCATGATCCTCATGATTTGCTTGTGCCCATTATTTTCGCTCTCTGCTTGAAACTATTGTGTCTAGCAATATCACATAGAGGGGGGGTGAATAGGTGATTCTAAACTATTTTGAAACTTAACGCGGAATTTAATAGATTCAAAACACAAACTGAGTAAGATCAGTAAAATAACGTGTAGATAAATTAAACACAGCAAGAGGAGTTTAGGGAAGAGAGAATTTGCACACAATATTTATAGTGGTTTGGCTTTAGCAAGCCTACGTCCACTCTCCCACGATGGCAGCCGATTGGCTGAATTCCACTATAAATCGATGAAAGGTTACATGAGATGTCGCACTTATAACTCTTACAAAGAACCTCTCAAAGATGAAATATTTCAGTTCTCAAGAACAAAAAGAATGTGAATCTGAACAACTCAGCACTTTGGAATTTTTAGTTCTTTAAAAACACTCTCGACAACAGTCACCATTGATCTCCTTTATACTCCTTCGATCTCGAACTAGCCGTTACGAAGGTCTTCCAAAGGATCACTCCTCAATCTCTGATTGGACGTCATCAATCTTGATTGAACGAGACTATATATGGGAAGATCTAGTAGCCGTTGGAGTAGAGTCTGAACCCTTCAGATTCAGTCACCCATACAACCAAATCTTCTGTTTCCATAAGTAGAGTTCATCCAAATCTCCAAGATATCTTGCTCTTGGAAGGTAATATCCAATTGAGGATATTATCCTGATTTGATTGGAAAATAATCCTGTCAATCAAATCTTACAAACTTCCATAAAAAGTCGCGGCCAAATTGGAAACCTGCCAAATGTGGGTCTTCAGAATCTAGTAGAAAGATATTGCAGAATCTGAACGTAGTTCAGAAGCAGTCTTCAGAAGTTGAAAGACTCTCTGAATCTGAACAGATTAGAACAGTGACTCTGAGCTTCTGTAAATTCCTTACTGACGTGTCACATAAGTCTTCTCGAGATTAAGTCTTCAGAGGCAACACAATCCTCTATCTGAATACTAGACTTCAACTTTCTCAGAAGCAAATATGTGACGACTACTCCTTGAGTTTGAACGCCAGTTTTGGAACATTATAAGCTTTTGTTCACATGCTCATTTCTACAATAAAATTTTATTTGCATTAACTAGATTCTCTCACAAGAAGGATAGTTTTGTCAGAATCAAAATTTTTAGAATGAGGGTTTTCTCAACAATCTTCCTCTTTTTGATGATGACAAAACTTCCTTAATAAAAGTTGATTATAAGAAATGTTTGTATCAATGTTAAGCTCAGAAAAGATTTCACAAAAATATAAACATATCTGTTAAGAGAATCTTTTCTAAAAGAAGTGCAACGGAATATGTTAGCGTAAAGTTTGCACTTTGAGTGATGGAAGGATATCACAATATATTGTAAACATCGCTAAATTCGTGATACTCCATCATCTGAATGTATAAAGAATTCTTCCATAATGATACCACCGATATGGGCGCGTATGTAGTCTGCGCATTTTGTGTGACCTGCAATTAAAAATGAGGTGCTTTCTCCCCGTTTTGTCATCAGGAAGACAATATGAAAATGATAGCAAACCACACATATTATTTAATAAGCAAGCTATCAGACCATAATATGGTTGTGATAGTTTAAGTCCACAAAAAAAACATATCATCCGACGAAGACAAAATAAAGTCAAATACGGATTGTTTGAAAGCAATTTTAAGAGGACAGAGGTGGATTTTGTTTTGACAAAGAGGAGAGAACATCAACATGCTCTTCATCATCCTTCTAAGCAACTTCATCGGGTTTATCCAATCCAGCAATAAGAGCAGCGAAGTCCTTAAGTTCCTTCATCTGTGGAAATTCTTTGTTGATCCTCTCATCTCCGATTAGTGTATAGGTACCAATGCTGGCTATCTTAGAGCAGAAAAGACGATAGTATTTATTAAGGATATCCTCAAATATGCTCATCTTCTTCTCAATCTGCTGCTCCATTGTATCTAGCCTCTGCATTATCTCTACCTGAAGTTTTTCAACTTCCTTGTAAACTAGACTCAGCGAAGACTTAGTTTCCAGCAATTCTTTGATGAATGCATCCAATGTTTCTTTTGGGGAGAGAGTCCTTGTAGGGGTTTGTTGTCTTGCTTCTTCAATTATCTGAGATTTGCCCTTTGATGTTGAATCCAAGACACGCTACAAATTTATCTCCCCCTGAGTCTGACTAGGGGCTGAATCTAAAATAATCGTAACAACTTCAGCAGTAGTGGATTCAATCATAACAGGTAGCTCTTCTGTGGTCTTCTTACCAACAACAGCACTGGATACCTTCTTAGAAGTCTTCTCTACGTATGCATTTGGTTCCTTTCTATTGGATTCTTCCTTTTCATCTGCAGCTTCATCCTCCTGAACAACTTTAGTTTGAATAGCATCTGTTATTATTTTCTCAAGTTGTTCATGTAAAATAGCGGATTCTTGTGGTTGCTCCCCCTGAATCTGTGCTATTTTAACAAGAGTGTCTGCTGTTGATTCGTCAGTTGTGACAAGGAATTCATCAGCCTTATCAACATCCATGTCCTTAGATGATGACTTTTTCTTCTCTCTGGCAACCAGAACAGCAATGGTTGTTCTGTCATCCAGTTGTTCCTCCATTATCTTCACATATTCATCCTTAGCAAGCTGGGCTTCTTTCTCTACCCTTTCACCAGTTGTCTCTTCAGCTTCTACATCTCCACTCTCATGAGTCTTATGGAGGTCCTTTTCTTTGTCTATAGGTTCCTCCTACTCATTTGCTGTTTCAGCATTCTCTTCTTCTTTCTGACCATTATCATGGTCTTCTTCTTCTGACTCATGACTTCCTTCAGATGAGGCAGTGGGGGTTCTCTCATCATCTTCTAATGATACTTCTTCTGCTTCTTCTTCAGAGGATTCACTTTGAACAGTAGTCTCCTTTCCTTTCCTAGCCACTATTTTCCTTCTTTTGGTAGATCTTTCAGACTGCTATGTCTCCAATTCTACCAGAACTATCTCCTTGTTCCTATTGTACCATCTTCCATCTATTAATTTGAAACCCATCTTCTGAATCATGTTTTCTCCTGCTGGAATGAATGGGTTCTTCTTTTGGGTTAGTTCTCTAAGAAGCTTGACTTTATGGTGCTTCAGAATTAGATAGATCAGCCCTACATATGGCAACTGACCTTTCGTTTTGTGCACAATCCTATACATATGCAAAAGGATAGTGTGCGCAAGTGAAAAATCATAGCTAGTGAGCAAGGCCCACATAAGTTTTGCTTCGAATTTGGAGATTTCAGTCTTTGAGGAGGCCTTTGGACGTAGAGATTCAATCACCATTTAAAGCATTACCAGATGCTTCAGAGGAAAGTCATTGTAGGCAATATGTGCCTTTGAGTCTCGACTATAATGCTCCTTTCCAGTTAAATAACTGTAAGCTTCCTCTGGTTTAATGTTGATTGGCTTGAAAGAGCTCTATCTTACTTCCATCAATTTTGCCAACTCATTGACATGTAGGTGGTATTGATTGTCTCCAATATTGTAGTAAAGAGACTCAAAATCAGTAAAAGACAAAGTCGATTAGGAAAAATTTCTGCTTTAATAGACACAAAATCCTTTAGTTTCGTTTCCTCCAGATGTCTCCTAATAGGGATACCTACCCTGTCAAAGTACTTGACATCAAACACTCTATATGGCATTACTCCTCTTTCCTTAAGGGCCTCGAATTTGTCTACATGCTTTTGCGACATAAAGAGATGGCTTTTGAAACTTCTGTCTGTTGTAGAGTGGAACAGTCTCCTCTTAAAATTCCTGAAAACGACATCATCGTCGTCATCGAACTTTCCTTTTGTCTCAACGTCACTTTCTTCTTCAACATTTTCCCGAATAACTACCCCTTTAGATGGGGTCCTTTTAGGTCTCGGAACATCCGGGACCACAAGCTTTTCTTTCCCTTTCTTTGACACTTTCTCAAGACTAACAACAATAGGCATTTCAGTACGAAGAGGCATATCCAGTAACCTCAAATAATCTTCTTCGGAAGAAAATTTGTGAATATTTAGGAGTTTCGCAATTATTTCAACTCCTAAGCCCTGTTCTTTAAAAGCATCATATAGAGGGTTGATGGAATGTGCTAGTGCCACCCTTTCGTCATAAATGTGTTCAGACAAACCTGCATTCAAAGCTTCTGTTGCCGTGTCTTTCATCGGAGTCGTATCATGAGATTTGGTGCGCTTCGTCAATCTTGACGATTTTCTTCTTTGCCTTTCGCTCTCTTCTACGTTATTCTTCGCCGAGGAGGATGACTTCGGAGCCATTGAAGAAAATTTTTGGATTTTTATGAAGAAAGAAATAAGAGCGATTTTAAGTGGGAAGGAGAAATGAGCGACGATTTTCTGAAGAGGAGTCTGTGATTTTGAAAGAGGGTTTGAGAAGATAGATACGAAATAGGGTTTTTCTTAGAGACATGTGACGGTTCGTATCTTTTGAAGATTTGAAAAAGAAAACTGTAAAACGGTTATTTTGTTAAATGGAATCAATTTAGAATAAAATCCGAAAATATCAATCTAAAGATAATATATTATATCAATCAATTAGAGAAGCATATATTTAGTGGTTAGAGATCGTACCTTAGATCCTTGCCTTTCTAGGAATTTCAAAAAAAATGTACGACGAACTGACCTTGCTTCTGAATGACTATTCTTCAATTATGCTTCTGAAAGAGATGAAGATCCTATTTCTGAGATACCTCAAGAAAAAGGATTAATGATAGCTAGTTTATTTCGTATATAATTGAAAGCTTCCTTATCGAGGGGTTTAGCGAAAATATCTACGAGTTGATTTTTCGTATCAACATACTGAATGCAGACATCTCCATTCTGAACATGATCGAAAATAAAATGATGTTTGATCTCGATGTGCTTCGCTCTTGAATGTAGAATGGGATTCTTCGTCGAGTTTATAGCACTTGTGTTATCACACAAAATTTCCACATTTGAATCATCAACTCCATAGTCTCTCAGTTCTTGTTTTAGCCATAGAATCTGAGTACAACTTTCGAGAGATACGTATTCTGCTTCTGCTGTACTGAGAGCAACTGTGCTTTGCTTTGTGGAATACCAAAAATAAGCATATTTCCCATAAGTTGACAAGTTCCAGAAGTGCTTTTTCTGTCAATCTTACAACCAACGAGATCTGCATCTGAATATCCCTCAGAATGAAATCAGAATCTTTTGAATACCAGAGTCCATAGGTTGGATATGTTTCGATATATTTGATGATTCTTTTTATAGCAGATAGATGTGATTCTCTTGGGCTTGTCTAAAATCTTGCATATAAGTTGACACTATATAGAATATCTGGCCTTGATGCTGTGAGATATAAAAGCGACCCAATCATACTGCGATATAGCTTCTGATTAACTTTATTTCCTTGTTCATCTTTATCAAGCTTTGACAAATGTGACATTGGAGTTTCTGTCTTCTTGCAATTCTCTAGGCCAAATTTCTTGACAATCTCAAGAGCATATTTCTCCTGATGAATAAATGTTCCTTTCTTGGTTTGTTGAATCTGAAGTCCAAGAAAGAATCTCAATTCTCCCATCATGCTCATCTCGAATTCATCATACATTACTTTAGAGAAATTCTTACTTAGACGTTCATTAGAAGAGCAAAAAATAATGTCATCAATGTAAATCTGAACAAGAAGAATATCATTACCCTGCTTCTGAATAAAAAGAGTAGTATCAACATTACCTTTAACAAATATATTTTCAAATAGAAAGCTGCTTAACTTTTCATACCAAGCACGGGGTGCTTACTTTAAGCCATATAAAGCTTTCTTCAGGGAATAGACTAGATCATTTCCTCTTGGTTCCTCAAAACCAGGTGGTTGTTCGACATAAACTTCTTCTTTGATGTATTCATTCAAGAATGCACTTTTTACGTCCATCTGAAAAAGTTTAAAATCATTGTAGCAAGCATAAGCAAGAAGTAGCCTTGTGGCCTCTAACTTGGCAACAGATGCGTAGGTTTCATCATAATCTATTCATTCTTCTTGCGAACATCCTTTTGCTACCAGCCTTGCTTTGTTCCTGACCACTTTTCCTTTGTCATCTAGTTTGTTTATGAACACCCATTTCGTTCCTATTACAAGACGATTTTTGGGTCTTGAAACAAGCTCCCAAACATTATTGATCTTGAATTGATGAAGTTCTTCTTGCATTGCATTGATCCAATTTTCATTAGCAAGAGCTTCTTCAATCCCTTTAGGCTCAATTTCAGAAACCAGTACTATGTTACTCATTGCTTCTTTGAATTTCGGTCTGGTTTTGATTCCTTCATTCAAGCTGCTCATTATAAGTTCCTTGGGATGACTTGATTTAATTTTCCAGTTCCTATTGAATCTCTCGTCTTGAACATCACTTGGGTCTTTAGATTCAGATAGCATCTCCTCTGGTTCTTCTGCAGCTATCTGTTGATCTGTCTCCTGATTATGAACTTCTTCAGAAGCATGATTTTCTTCAGAATCTTCAGCTGGTTCTAAACTTTGAGGGAATGACAGAATTTGAGCATATTCAAATTGACCATTCTTATTCTGAATATTCTCATCAAACTTGACATTCAATGATTCTTCAACAAATCGAGAATTTTTGTTGTAGACTCGGTATGCTTTGCTCATTGTTGAATATCCCAAGAATATTCATTCGTCTGACCTCTCATCAAACTTACAAACTCGATCATTAGCATTCTTCAGAATGAAGCATTTACAACCAAACATACGAAAGTATGCTAAATCTGGTTTTCTTTCTTTATAAAGCTCTTAAAGAAACACGGTTTAAAATGTAACAAGCAGTTGATACAGCTTCTGCCAAAAAATGCGATGTAATTTTACTTTCGATCAAAAGGGTTCTCGCCATTTCTTGTAGAGAACGATTTTTTCTTTCCACCACCCCATTTTGTTGAGGTGTGTAAGGAGATGAAAAATTATGTTGAATTCCAAACTCATCACAAAAATAAAAAAAAACTATGGTTTTCAAACTCTCCCCCATGATCAGTTTGATACAGGAAATAGAGTAACCTTTCTCATTCTGAATCTTTTTAGAGAATTTGGAAAAAGATGAGAAAGCATCGTTTTTGTGCGCAAGAAATAAAACCCATGTAAATCTTGAATAATCATCAACTATAATAAGGCAGTATTTCTTACCTCCAAGACTTAGTGTCTTGTTAGGACCAAAGATATCCATATGAAGCAACTGTAATGCACGTTCAATAGATACACGATTAATAGATTTAAAGGAACTTCTTACCTGTTTTCCAAGAGTGCAAGCTGACATAATTTTGATTTCTCAAACTTTGTCTGTGGTAATCCTCGAACTAGTTTCTTGGATGATAGCTTTGAGATGTGTTTGATACTGATATGGCCTAGCTTTCTGTACCATAGTTCAGATTCATCGTTGATGGATATAAGACACTTGATGTCTTCAGAATCAACGCCTAGAAGGTAGATATTTCCATGACGTCGATCAGTGAAGGTTTGCTTCATGTCTTTGGTAGCACCTGAACATTTTGAATCTTGAAAGCAAATTTGATAACTAGAGTCGCAGAGTTGACTTACTGAAATCAAATTGTATTGCAACCCTTTGACAAGAGAGACGTCGTTAATCGTAAGATTTTTGATTTTTACAGTCCCTTGGCCAACCACTTTGTCTTTGTTCTTTCCACCAAACGACACACTTCTACCATTGTATTCTGAAAATTGAATAAAATTTTCTGGATCACCAGTCATATGGCTTGAGCATCCACTGTCCAGAAACCATTTGTCCTTTCTCTTCCTTGGTACCTACAAGCAGAAAGTAATTCACTATTTCTTTGGTATCCAGATCTTCTTAGGTCCATCTGAGTTAGTCACAGTTGATATCTTTCTATTGACAAGTCTTCATACCATCATGCAATTATTTCTAACATGATTTCTAGCACCACAGTTTACACAATGCATTGGATAAAAGGATTTTGTAAATAGTTTATGGAAATGGCGTTGATATACAGATTTGGAAGGTTTATGCGAAATCCTGTCATTTGTTTCAGGAAATTTATTTTTGAAATTATTTTCCTTTTTGAAACCAAGACCAGACTAGTCACCATACAGAACTTGTCTGGAAATAATATATTCCAAATTTTTTGAAGTTTGAGAAAATTTCTTTGAAATATTTTCATTCTCGATTTTCAATGAATCATTTTCTTTCAAAATCAAATCACAATTTTCCTTGATTTGATGAAATTCCCTTTGCAAAAACTCAATCTTGTCTTTTTGAGAAACATTTTGTTGTTTCAAAGAGAAAACTTTCTTGTTCAAAACTGAAACCTTCTTAAGAGCTTCTTTGTAGTTCGTGCATAACTCTTCAATGTATTCAGAAACTTCATCTGGTATTTTAGAAGGACAAACCTCAACATCTGAATCTTAATTTGAGTATGAATCTGAGTCTGACTTTGCCATGAGACATATGTTCGCATAGTCATCCTCACTATCTTTTGAATCACTCAGAGTTTCTGCCTTCAGTGCCTTCTTGTATTTCTCGTATTTGATCTTATCTTTCTTCAGAAGCGGACAATTGGGTTTGATGTGTCCTGCCTTCTTACAATGAAAACATATTACGTCTTTGCTTTTCTGTTTGTCATTGCTTGATTGTCTTTGATCATTCCGTCTGAATGATTTCTTCCCTTTAAAGTTTCTACCTTTTCAAGCCATCTTTCTAAATTTCTTCACCATGAGTACAAGCTCTTCGTTGTCTTCATCTTCATCTTCTGAATCTGGCACTTCAAAATCAATTTTAGATTTTAAAGCAATAGACTTCTTACCTTTTGAATCTCTTATTTTGTTGTCACGCTCAGTTTCATATGACTGCAAAATTCCGACGAGCTCATCAATGGATAGAGGTTTGATTGTTTGACATTCCTGTATTGACGGCTTGATGTAATTCCAGTCGTCTATAAGTCCTCAAAGGATTTTTCTGACTTGCATCGGTTCAGCTACAGGAGCACCTTGCCTTGCAAGACCACTTGCTAGTATTTGAAACCTGTCAATCATTTCAGCAATTGACTCATCGGGCTTCATCTTGAAGGCTTCGTAATCACTTAACAGAATGCTAAGATTGGTTTCTTTCACTCTGTCAGTTCCCTGATATGTGACATGAAGTCTGTCCCATATAGCTTTTGTTGAATCTTTTTCTACAACGCGATTATATATGGGAATGGATAGTACATAGAAAAGTACGTGTACAGCTTTAGAGTCGAGTCCTTTTCTTTTTGCTCTTTCAGCATCTGACAGTGTTGCTGCAGCATTGGTGTTGTTATTTGTTTCATTTCCAGTCAAAGGAGTTGCCGTGACAGCAGGAACTACTCCATTGACAACAACATCCCACATTAGATCATCTGATGCCTTGAAGAACCACTTCATTTTGTTGCTGAAGTGTGCATCACTTGCTCCTGTGAAATTATTGCTAGACATAATAGATCGTTAGCTCTGAAGTAAAACACTTCAAAATAATGAGCAACCTGCTCTATTACCAATTGTTGTGTTCAGTAATATCACCTAGAGGGGGGGTGAATAGGTGATTCTAAACTGTTTTGAAACTTAATGCGGAATTTAATAGATTCAAAACACAAACTGAGCAAGATCAGTTAAATAACGTGTAGATAAATTAAACACAGCAAGAGGAGTTTAGGGAAGAGATAATTTGCACGCAATGTTTATATTGGTTCTACTTTAGCAAGCCTACATCCACTCTCCCACGATGACAGTCGATTGGCTAGATTCCATTGTGAATCGATGAAAGGTTACACGAGATGTCGCACTTATCACTCTTACAAACAACCTCTCAAAGATGAAATATTTCAGCTCTCAAGAACAAGAGAATGTGAATCTGAACAACTCAGCACTTTGGAATTTTTAGTTCTTTAAAAACTCTATCGACAATAGTCACCATTGATCTTCTTTATACTCCTTCGACCTCGAACTAGCTGTTACCAAGGTCTTCCAAAGGATCGCTCCTCAATCTCTGATTGGACGCCTTCAATCTTGATTGAAGAGACTGTATATGGGAAGATCTAGCAGCCGTTGGAGTAGAGTCTGAACCCTTCAGATTCAGTCGCCCATACAACCAAATCTTCAGTTTTCATAAGTAGAGTTCATCCAAATCTCCAAGATATTGCAGAATCTGAACGTAGTTTTGATTGGAAAATAATCCTGTCAATCAAATCTTACAAACTTTCATAAAAAGTTGTGGCCAAATCGAAAACCCGCCAAACGCGGGTCTTCAGAATCTAGTAGAAAGATATTGCATAATCTGAACGTAGTTTAGAAGCAATCTTTAGAAGTAGAAGACTCTCTGAATCTGAACAGATTAGAACAGTGACACTGAGCTTCTGTAAAGTCCTTGCTAACATGTCACATAAGTGTTCTCGAGATTAAGTCTTCAGAGGCAACACAATCATCTATCTGAATACTAGACTTCAACTTTTTCAGATGCAAATATGTGACGACTACTCTTTAAGTCTGAACGCCAGTTTTGGAGCATTATAAGCTTTTGTTCACATGCTCATTCCTTCAATAAAAGTTTATTTGCATTAATCAGATTCTCTCATAAGAAGGATAGTTTTGTCAGAATCAAAATTTTCAGAAGGAGGATTTTCTCAATAGTAACTTCCTTGATGACATGGCTAAGTCAGCACATTCATGCTCAATTGCACTTCCCGATTACTGACTTTTCCTATGGTTTTATCGGTAAGTTTTCGCATTGCTCTCGACTTACCGATATTCGAAACCCAGAAGCCTTTCTATTCATTCGGTATCTCGCTTTGAACTTACCGAATTTCAGAACACAATGGCAATGCCGTCCATTCGGTACCTTACTCTCTACTTACCGAATCTCAAGATACAGCAGCCCTGTCGCCCGTTCGGTATCTTGCTCCCAACTTACCGAATTTCGGGACATAGTAGTCCTGCCGTTCATTCGATATCTTGTGCTGGTTATATTTCGGTGTCAACATATGTTTTATTGTTCCTATGCATGATGTAAATACGATGTTAAAGGACATGAAACCTTATGGTCTAATTTTGATTCCAACTTGGTAGCAGGACTGTTTCTGTGACAGAATCGGTCAGCGGACACGTCATAGGCCCGAGTTTCGAGAAGGACAACGTTGGGCGGGCTTTGCCACATCGGAAGCTTCCCACGTTGGACCAACGTGGGGGAAAGACTCGACTCGTGAATGCCGTATCGTGGAAGCCAATAGCACAATTTTTTGTTTTTTCCCCAAATTTATGAGGAGCTGACTTTAACCCTGTAAATTTGAGGAAATTGAGGGCAGACATCCTTCTTGGGGCATTTTTGTGGATAATGTGATATCAAAGTGCGCTGTGGAAGCAACTTAATCATCACCTTTTTTTTTTTGTTTTTTTTTTTCGTTTGCACGTTTTTTTATCAAGAAATTTGGAAGTTTGGAGCAAATTTGGATTTCTATAGGTCTTATGAACGTTTGTTGTGATGTGATTATATCAGTACAAAAAGATCATCATAGATGTTGTGAATCTGGACCAAGGAGAGGAGAGTAGTGACGGCCACGGTTCGGAACCGACCAGTTTCGGTTCGTGGCCACTATGAACCGGAATCGGAACCTTAAGGGCCGGTTTCGGTTCCGGTTTTGAACCGGCGGTTCCGGGCCGGTTCAAGGCCCCGTTCCTGTTCAAAATCGGAATGGAACCGACCGGTTCCGGTTCCGATTTTCGAATTTAATTTTTAAATAATTAATTATGAAATAAAAAAATTATTAAATTATGAAATAATAAATTATCAAATACAAATTGTAATCAAATTGTAAATTGTAATCAAATTTGGGGGGAAAAAAAGGGAAGAGGAAGGGGCTTGAATTTAATGAATTATCATTAAGCGCCTACATATCTTCTTGGGATCGAAGAATCATAGCACATGTAGTTCTTTTACCTTTGATAATCTCATACTTACCTCATCGTCAATCGTCGCTACCCGTTTCGCCGATTTCGGTTTCGGTACCGATACCCGTGGCGGTGGTATCTCCATCATCGAAGAATTCGGCTTCATTGCTGTGATCCATTTCTTATCGTCGATGTTGAGCCTTTGTCCAATCATCCACACAAGCTTGAGCCTCCACCGATTTCGGAGTTAATCTTGAACGTCGGTCGTCTAAAATGTTGTCTCCAGAACTAAATGCTTGTTCAACCGCAACTGTTGAATAATGGGTTGCTAAAACTTGTCTTGCGATGAAAGCGAGAATTGGGAATTGGGTTGAATGACTCTTCCACCACTCTAGAATTTTGAAATCTGTGCCGCCTTCGGATTCACTAAACTCAAAAAAAGTGGTTAAATAGATCTCTACTTCGGAAATATTTCATGATGCTCCATTTTGTCTTTTTTGCCTATTCATCAGCATTTTGTACCATCTACTAATTCTACCTAGGTCCCCACTTTGTGTGTCACTAGGTTGGGAAGATCTACTATCATCTACATTATATCTATTAGAAAATTCATTATACATTTCAACTATTGCATTTTTAACTACTGTTTGTATAGTTCTAATATCTATAAATTCAATCAAATGTAAACAGTCATAATACGTATTCAAATCATCACCTAAACCATCTAATTTGGTACGTGGGTCGAAAACACAAGCAACCAAATAAATAAGAGGAATTTCGGTATAATAATGCAGCCATTTCGTTCGCATTGCCTTAATAGTCGGACCTAATTGATCATCTTTTTCATTTTCTTCAAAAATACCAGCAATATTAACACACTATATTAAAAATAAATGCGTAGTAGGATAATAAGTACGGGATAAAGTATAAATTGCATCATTAAAAACTTTTAAAAGATCTAAAAAAAATTGCCAATATTCCACTTTTATGGGAATAAATTAATTTGAGAAATATTATTCGAAATAAATGTACATAATAAATCTTTATATGCAAAAGATTGATTAAGCAATTCGTACATAGAATTTCAACGAGTTGGAACATCTTTTGGAAATCTTTTTGGTTTTCTTCTATTTGCTTTACAAAATTTTCCCCATTCTTTCATAATTTGAGGATGTCTCCATAAAAATTGAATTGCTATCTTTATTGGGTTGAGAAAAACATCAAGAGTTTGTAAACCATCTTGTACACATAAATTTAAAACATGGCAAGCACATCTAATGTGAAAAAATTATCCACCAAAAGCGGGTTTTCAAATCTTTTCTAACTCGAGAATGGAAGCGATATTTGCCGCGGCATTATCAAAACCAACTGAAAAATTTTTATTAACCAAAAAATATTCTTCTAAAACTTGCACAATTATTCTATAAATATTAATTGCCGTATGCCTATCATCAACTCGAAATGCAATAACTCTTTTTTGAATGTTCCAATCATCGCCTATCCAATGACATGTAATACCCATATAAGAATGAGTTTGCCAAGGATCACTCCAAATGTCGCTACCTATATGCACACGTCCATTGAAATTCATATAAAAGTTTTTCAAATCTTTTTTTCTCTTTTATAAATATTAAAAAGTTGGCGTTTAAGCGTATTTCTCGAAATAGGTTTTGCTTGTGGAGTATATGCAGTTTGTATAAAATGATGAAAACAAACTTTTTCACCAAAATTAAACGATAAACGTTCAACGGCAGCAAATCTAGCTAATTCTTTTTTATAAACTTTTTCATTGTAACGAAATAAAGGAGAAGCGTTAGAATTGGCGTACCTGGAAATTTGTTGTTGGCTGGTGTCGATCCCTACTTGCGTTGGATGTTTCGACCTCAGATGCCGTTTAAATGTTCCATAGCCGCCTCCACCTGTAAATTTGTATGTTGCCCCACAATATTTACATTTTACCTCATACTTGTTTCCGCCTAAATGTTCCTTCGTGAAGTGTTCCCATATGTCGGATGTACCCTCCCGTTCCAGCTCTTTTGTTGTTGACATTTCTTCGACACTGGTAGGAGGAGGATGGAGACTTTCTTGCGTTGGGACGTGCTCGACGTTGGGAATAATATTGATATCATCAACATCGTCTCCCTAATATGCAAAATCACGAGAATCATGAGGATGATCGGATTCCCCCATTGGGGTCTTTCCTCTGCCACTACATCTGCTTCCACTTGCCATTTTTTGGGAGAATTGAGCGGAAAACGAATTCAGAAAATTGACAGTCATAGATTTGAGAGAATTTGTGAGAAAAAATGAAAGATGAAAAGGGATATTTATAGAATTTTTGTGACGTCCCTGAATTTCAAGGCCTATTATGTGAATAATATTGGACTATTGGATTTAGTGACATTCGTCGGACGCAGGAATCGTTCAATCTGGAGGTCGTTAGTCGTCGATCGAAGCGTAGTTAATTTTAGTTCGATTAGATTAGTCGCGCCGTAAATATTTCTCGCCGTATTCCTTCGCGCCCGAGCCAACCCTGAACCAAATGTTCTGAACCAGTCCTAAAATCATCATATTACCGAAATACCCTCAGATATTATTCATATACGCCAGAAAAAATTAATACCGAATGACCGTGGGCCCCGCCTCATAAATGCCAAAGTCAAATCACCTTTTTGACCCATTGGAATTACGAAAATGCCATTTGACCATTGAAATTACCAAATTGCCCCCAAAGACCATTTCTCTCTCCTCTCTCTCTCTCCCTCTTCCCTTTCTCTCTCTTCATTCTTGCTTTTTCCCTCACGCACGGCAGCCCACCCCCTCCATTCTCACGCACGTCCATCTTCATCTTCTTCATCTTCGTCTCGCGTTTGTCGTCGCCGTGGACCGTCGTCGCCCGCCGCTCGTCCCCCCGCCGCCCGTCGCGCCCAGCCGAGCCGCTGGCCACCCTTCCCGCCGCTCGCCAGCCCCAGGCGAGCCCCCTGCCGCCCCTGTTTAGCCGCTGTCCGTCGTCCGCCGAGCCTCGCCGTCGTCCGCCGAGCTTCACCGGAGCCCCGCCGGACCTTGGCCGAAGCTCCGCCGAGCTTGCCGGTCGCTCGTTGAGCTCCGTTGTCGTCGTTTGGCCATTTTCTAGCCGCTGTCCAGCCGCCTTTCGTCGTCGTCTGGGTGTCGTTTTGGAAATCCGACACCGTGGTTGCGTCCGGATTGACAAGGAGAGTCCGTAGGGACGGCCGCCGGAAGCCGCTGTCGCCGCCGCCGCCCTTCGCCGGTCACCGCCAGTGTCGCAGTGAGTTAACCCCTAATCCATGATTAGGAAGTTAATTGCACTTATTAGGTTAATTAGTTAGTTACCGTAATTAGATTAAATAGTTACCGCAGTTAATAGATAGTTACCGTGGTTAGATAGTTACTGTGGTAGATTAATTAACTGATGTGGTTAGTTGAATTAACCGTGGTTAGCTGGAATAGTTACCATGGTTAATTGCATGTTGTTGTGCCTAGTTTGTGGCGTCTGATCGTGGATCGGACTGAGTGTTGATTGCGCATTAAATGCTGAATGATCACACTAGTGTCGATATGCCATGCTAAATTGAAAATGAATATTCGCGTGACCAATTGTGATTTTGAGCATGAAATTGGCCGTGGGCCAGGTTTGAGCATGAAAATGGCCGTGAGCCAGTTTGAGCATGATGTGAGTGTGGTTGTATAGAAATGAGATTTGGCTTGAGAGCCGGTTTTAAGCGCGAGGTCACGCAGTAGTTTTACCGTGTCACCCTAACGTAACTGGGGGCACAGGCGATACCCTTGTTGGCATGGGTCGTCGCCTAATAAGTTTGTGTGCCGGCGACGTACCGTCCGGGATTCCACGGCTTATTGGTTGCCTGTCAGTCCGTGCCGGCGACGGAACGTCCGGATAACACCGCTGATGAGATGCCGGTCGCAACTTGTGTTGGTCCGTAGTCCCTCCTGGAATTATTCCTGGTGTGCTCGCCTTAGGGAATTTGAGGTAGCCATCGAATGCCGTCGCCGTTAACGTTGTGGGACGACGTCCGGTTAATCCGGAAGAGTACTAGCAATGAGACTGTGCTTTAGCGAGAGTGGGGTATCTCTTGGCCGGCTGACCGGAACGCGTTTGTTGCATTATACATGATTTTCACTGAACATTCTAGATGATTGGCTGATTCACTGTTTATTTATTAGCATAATATATTTGTCGTATGGCTCAAGACGAGGTACGTTGCATGTGGTTGTTGTTCTGGATGCTGTGATTAGTTCGCTAGATTGGTTAGGCTGTGATCAACGTCCTAATCGGACTTAGGCGTTGACCCGCTGAGATTCATATCTCATGCGCTTGGCTGATCGCCTTTTAGGTCCTCGTGATGGCCGCATGCCAGGTTGACCTGGTGTTGTTGGCCCGAGGGTTTTGAGGAGTTGCGGAGGAGTTTTGGAGGCCGTTTGTTTATAGTCGGTATCATAGGAGTAGCATATCGGCTGTAGTGCGCCCTGACCCGACCCGGTATCTTTTGGGGGTCTAAGGGGATCGGTCCAAGAAGGACTTGTGTAAATTATGTTTGTATCGTGAACTAATCAAGCATATAAATAAAAAGGGTTGGTTGTTGTTTGTTGTCTTTCCTATTTGTCTATCCCTGTTGCTTGTTGTCCAGGGTTGTTATCGTTTCCGCATGTGCTTAATCATAAGATAAAAAGAATTGGGTCGATGATCTGCCTGGGACATCATCCTTTGACCTGACAATAGGAAGGGGTGTCGAGTGCCCGAGGTTCGGGGCGTGACAATTTAGGATAGATTTATTTTAAAAAAAATTGGACAAATGGCCATTGCAAGGCAACGGCTACAAGTCGGTTCCGAACTGACGGTTTCTCCGAGCGGTTCTGCGTCGGTTAAAAAAAAAGGTAACTCGAAACCGGGTCGGATGGGCCGGGCTGGTTCCGGTTCGGAACCGGCGGGCCCGGTCAATAGGCTGGTTCCGGGTTTGACCCGGGCCGGTTCCGGGCCCAAACCACCACCACTAGAGGAGAGGATGATCCACTGATGTTGGTTGGAGCTGGTTCTCTTGTTGATCATCTAGAATCTTGACCGGCTAAAAATGACAAAAAACTAGTGCCCAAGTACACTAAAAATCGGGAAAAGGACACTTTTAATGTCAAAAGTTGTGTACGGAGATCACTTTGGTGCCAAAAGTTTCCGTCGAATCACTTTAGTGCCAAGTCGGAGACAAAAGTATCACTTTGGTGCCAAGTCCGGCCAAAACTGTCGCGTGTTATTAATAAATAATTTTTAATGTAAAATGACATTTAAAAAAAATAAGTCCACGTGAGTTGCCACGTGGACTCTTGCACTTTAAAATAAATCAAATTCAAATTTAAAAATTAGCTAAAAATTAATTCGTTTAAAATACAAATTGTATTAAAAATAAAATTAAAAATAAGTTTAAAATTTAACAAAAAACCTTAAAAAAAAACAAAACAAAAAACAAAAAACTTACCAGGCGACGAGGGCTTTCACAAGCCCTCGCCGCCACCGCCCCTATAATTGCCGGTAATGGCCGGCGGTGGTGGGGCACGGCTAGCTGGGGTCACCGAGCCCCGGCCAGGGGTCGACGACCACTACCGGCCGTAGGCGAGGGACTGCAGGCCCTCGCCCAGGTCTGGCCGAGGGCTGCCATTGGTGGCCGACCCCCGCTAGTGGCGGCCCTCGGCCAGACTTGGGCAAGGGCCTGCAGTCCCACGCCTGTGGCCGGCGGGGGTCGCCGACCCCTGGCAGGGTCTCCGCGACGGTGAGGCGACGGCGGCGAGGGCTGTGTAGGCCCTCGCTGCCTGCAATTTTTAGTTTTTGTAGTTTTTACTATATTTTGTTAAATTTTTAACCGAATTTTTCATTTTATTTTAAATAAAATTTGTATTTTTTGATATTTTTTTTTTCCAAATTATAGATTTTTATTTATTTTTGTAAACTAATTAAGTTTGTATTTTTTTTTTAAATTTTCACCTTTTTAAATTGTTGACTGGACCTCGCCGGAGCCACGTCAGCTTGAAATATTAGTAAAATAATGACACGTCAGATTTCCAGCGGATCAAATCGGATTTGGCACTAAAATGATCATTTTTTCAAAAACTTGGCACTAAAGTGATCCGATTAAAACTTTTGGCACCAAAGTAATCTCCGTACATAACTTTTGGCACTAAAAGTGTCCTTTTCCCACTACAAATCTTACGCTGACTGTTTCTCTCACGAGAATAGGATATGATAGAACCGAACAAAAAAAAACTTAAAACACTTTTTGGTTAACAGAATATTCATGCATAAAATTAGGAAAGTGAATTTCTAAATCTACAGAGGTTCCAGAATGGCGCCTCTCAAAAAAAAAAATTTAGTATATTATTATGTTAATCTATTAATATTGATTTTTTTATTGTACAAATTTTTAAGTTTTTTTTTTTGCTTCTTCCTCGGCCGTTGGCTGGTGACCGGCCACAGGTGGCGAGGCTCGGCGAGCTCATTCTCACTTGCGACTGGTCGCCGTGGCCGGCCATCGGCCGAGAAAGAAGGAAAAAAAGAATAAAATATAGTAAAAAATTATTTAAAAGATCATTTTTTTCCTCAAATAAAGTCATGAAATCGAAATCGTTTTTAGAATAAGATCCGAACACTGAAAAAAAAATTCAGTCACGTATCACCAAACATAGGAAAAACTAACTATTTTCCTAATAAAATTGTTTCCTACAAAGTAATTTTCCCCAACCAAACACACCCTAATTGATGGCACAAAAGTCGCAATGAAGAGTCTTGAGGCACGGTCGACGTCCACATCAGCGATTTGTTGCCAAAATTGGCCAAATGACCTTATTTGAAATTGCCAAAATTGGCCGGATGGCCTTAATTGACAAAAAGTATGAAGCTTTAGGACTAAATTAGCAAAGTAAAAGGTTTATGGCTGAATTGACAAAAATGCAATAAGTTTAGGACTTTTTGGACAATTTTCTCGCCTTAGAAATTCTGATTTGCTTGGTTTAGGTTGTTTTGGCGGACTTATTTCGATTTTATTAGACTAGGCTTCATTTAGCTTTGTTTTGAATAGGATTGAGATAAGAGCCCAAGATGAGTCCACGATAGCCCATGTCCCGACTAGGCCCAAAGCCTAGCCCGGGTCCCTACATTTCGGAATTTGAAAATTCAACAATAATAAAAACGAAAAAAAAATTCAAAAACTTTTTGAATTTCAAAGCTGTTTTTCTTACACCGTAACTCAAAGTTCACTTTGCAAGAACAACTTGCTGAACCACATGTGACATTATAAACTCTAAACTTATACTCATGCGATACATTAACTACCTATCAAGTTTTCGTCAGATGATTTTCCAATGAAAATGACGTTTTTATTTCACTCAAGCCATGTTGGCTTTATCTGAACACCGTTTGCCTTCCGTAGTTCATGTAGGCTTTTTTTTTTAATGGTGCTCATTGATGGAACCTTAATGGAGGATAAGTGTATCACATAGGTACGAAAGATTAGAATAAATATGTCACGATGCGCATAATTTATGATTTTTGATAACTTTTTTGCTAGATAAAATGAAAGGTGAGAAAGGATGAGTTTTGTGACAATGCTGACTCAACCATTGAACTGCACTCTACCGAACTTTCCTATCATTGATAGATATGTGTATACATAGTTTTGGTTTCATAAATGACTCATAATAGCTGAATTTTATGAGCACTCGTTTTTTTTTTTTTTTTTTATGTTTTTCAAAAGGCAAAAGCAATTGTTTACTTTTCTGCTTAAATGTAAAATATTATGCAAATATAAATAATCTTGAAAGAATATATAAATTATGTTTGTGAAAAGTTTACATGTTTTGGGCCGAGAAATTATAAACGTGATTTTGAAATAAGATTAAATAAACAAGGCTTTTTGTATGTTTGTGAAAGTGTAGAGCTTGGAATCCACGGATGGTGGTGGACGATATCATTGCCCTTCGATTCGATTTGATGTGTCATTTTTTTTCTTTTCCTTTTTATTCACTTTTTCTTTTTTCATGGACAATAAAAAAAAAAGTTGGGTCAATAATACATGTTGGACCCACGGAGGTTGGGTCTAAGGGTGTGCATGGTCCGGGCCGGTTCGGGCCCGATATGGAACTGGGGACCGGACCGGTAGTCCCGATCCCCAAATCTTCGGAACCGGGGACCGCTAATACCAAAAAATTTTAATTTTTTTTACCTCGAACTTGACTCGAGCCTACTAGTAATCGTGCAGTTTAGACCGTCCAACTTGTGTAAATTCCTCTTGTGTGAGAGTGAGATCTATAGTATTTTTTTCGACTCTTTTTTTATCCATTAGAAGGGTTCGGATTAGGCTAAAGAGATCGTATTGCTGTAATATACCTTGAAATAACAAAAAACGTCCGATCGAACACTTATTGCCAAACCCCTCAGCTACCAAAGCTTCATTCACATAACTTGGATGCCGCTCAGTTTTGATTTGTTGTGTGAAAAACTTCAAATTCTGCAGTTTATTTTAGAAGCAAGGAAGTTAATTTTCTCTTTTGATCAATAAGTGCTCATAAAAGTTGGATATCCCAGCAGATGGTGTTGGCTACTTATTATTATTATTTTTTTCTAGGCGGTCCGGTCCGGTCCCACCCACCATGGAACCGGGGACCGGACCACCCGGCCACTGGTCCCATTTATTGGGACCGGGGACCGGACCGCTCCCCTCAAGGACCGGACCAACCCAGCCGGGTTGGTCCGATCCTGATCCGGTCCAGGCCGGTCCGGTTCAGTTTGCACACCCCTAATTGGGTCCGAGGTCCGCCGTTGATTTGTCTAAAAGATTTTTGGTGCTTCTAGTGTTGAATAGTCTAGCGTGCTTGCAAGGGCAATGAAAACGCTGGTGTTGAAGTGACGGAGATATTTATTCCGCAGAAAAAGGAGTAAGTGACACAGACATTTATTTCAGCGCTACTCACCTCTCAAAAACACCATGATATCTTCCCACACGAGATGCTAACCTTACGTTGACTGTTTCTCTCACTTCTCCCCATCCTCTCTTCCATTCTCATTCTTCTCTCTGCTGCTCACAAACTTTCACTGCACGCGGCCATGGTCTCGTTCTGCGGTCTCACTTGTTGGGGTTGGCGAATACTTCGGAGATCCTTATTTTTCACATTGAGTACGCTCACGTGAGCTTAGAAAAACTGAAGTGTTATCCGACGACATGTGACCCCTGCGCGCGAAATGCGGGGGTTCGACGGTAGTGCCCCCGACACGGGTGCCCCGCTGCCCTGTCAGCAAGCGGGGTTCGGGGGCAGCGCCTCCCGACGGGGGTTAGCGGACGGCTGTCCCACTCGCCGGTGAGCGAGCGGGGGTTCGGGGTAGCGCCCCTGAAACCTCAACGGGTTTGGGCTTTTATTTAAGCTGGCCCGTATGGTGTGGGATTAAGAGGTTTCGTATAAGTTTAGGTTTTGGGCCCGTTTGGGGCATATATATTTTGCTTGTTTTTCTGATTATTATAATGAGTTGAGTGGCTGTAAACCGAAAATATAGTGAAGTCTCTTTTCAGGACGTAGGCCTATTCTGGGGTGAACCTAGGTAATCTCGTGCGTTGTCCAACTTTCTTTGATTTTTGTGTGATTATTCTGATTCGGTGTGCGATAAATCACTTCCTCTCTTCTTTCCTTCTTTCTTTCTCCTTTGTTTCCCTCCATTGACAGGTTCTCCAGACAACCAATGAGCAGTGATTTACACGGGGCAAGGCTCCAAAGCTGTCTTGCTTTTCGACTTTGAAAGACGACCCAATGAACCAGGAAACACGTTTGCGTTCTTGGAAGCCTTCTATCCTCCCTCCACTTCAGTCTCTCATTTTCATCTTCTTCCCTCCTCTCTTCGTTTCTCAATCTTCTCTCTGCTGCTCACAAACTTTCACTGCACGCGGCCATGGTCTCATTCTGCAGTCTCTCTTCTTTCCTTCTTTCTTTCTCCTTTGTTTCCCTATTGCAATTCTTAAACTTTATTGACGCTCAAGCTCAAGCTCAAGCTCATAATTATCCAACTGCCACGCTTTCAACACAGTGGACGAATGACGCAACAGCTGTTCAATATACAGATGGATCGATGGTGCGGCCAATTATGGCCCGAGCCAAAGATGCTTATGGCCCTGCCTACGCCTGCGGCTTCCTTTGTAATGGTAGCTACAACACTTACGTCCTTGCTGTTTTCATCGTCCTAGTTGACAGTTATGGTTCCATTGATCTAAACAGTATTCCACAAGTAGTGTGGTCTGCCAATCGAAACAATCCTGTAAAGATCGGTGCGGTGTTAGAGCTCACTTCCGAAGGCAATTTGGTGTTGAAAGATCCTGATGGTACCGTTGCTTGGTCTACAAACACTTCTGGTAAGTCCGCTGTAGGCTTGAACTTGACAGATTTGGGGAGCCTCGAGTTGTTTAATAAGAATAATGTGACTATTTGGCGGTCTTTTGATGAGCCAACCGACTCACTTGTCCCCGGACAAAAGCTGATGGCTGGGCAAAGATTGATGACCGCAGATGGTATGATTACGTTTTCCATGAACAGCCGTGGTTTATCTGCTCAAATGGAGACTAGTCCTCCTCAGATCTATTACCAGGATCATATTGCTAATCCAAATTCAAGTAACGAGTCTCCATATGTTGAGTTTGTAAATGGAAGCTTGGATTTGTTCTCAGATTCTACCATAATTTTGCGATCGTTTCTGGTCCCTCAAGCATCTTCTGCACAATACATGAAGCTAGGCTCAGATGGGCATCTGAGAGTGTATCAGTGGAAAGATTCGTGGAAAGAAGTGGCCGATCTATTGAACGGGGATGTTGGGGACTGTGGTTATCCGACAGTGTGCGGGCCATATGGAATTTGCTCCAATGGGCAATGTAGTTGTCCAGCTTGGGGAACGAGCTATTTCAAGCCAGTAGATGATAGGAAGCCTAATCTTGGGTGTTCTGAGAATGTCCCGTTGTCTTGTGGGGCTTCGCAAAATCATAGTTTTCTGGAGCTTGAAAATGTCACGTACTTCGCTCTCTCTTTTTATCTTCCGTTGGAGTTCGTTTTCTCTTCACATCTTGCGTCCGGTTGTAAAGAGGCCTGCGCAAAGAACTGTTCGTGCAAAGCGGCTATATTCGTGTATGAGACTCCCACCAACGGCTATTGTTACTCACTCACTCAGGTGTTTTCACTCATGTACTTTGACATGGATAATATTTTCCATAACTCCATTGCGTACCTTAAAGTACAAAATGAGACCAATCAAGCTTCCAATACTTCGGTTGACAGCCAAATGAGCAACCGCCAAAATGAGACCAATCAAGCTCCCAATAATTCGGTTGACAATCGAATGAGCAACCGTCTCCCTGTAATACTTGGATCCAGCCTCGGAGCTCTCTTTGCCATGATGTTTCTCATCGTGCTCATAGTTTTGTTTGTTCGGAAGAGAGATGATAATGAAGTAGAGGAGGATTACCTTGATCAAGTACCCGGAATGCCCTCAAGATTCCCGTACAATGATTTGAAAGCCGTTACAGACGACTTTAGTAAAAAGCTTGGCGAAGGTGGTTTCGGTTCTGTTTTCGAGGGTACTCTAATTGACGGCACAAAAGTTGCGATAAAGCGGCTTGATGGTTTTGGGCAGGTCAAGAAATCCTTTCTAGCCGAAGTTGAGACTATCGGCAGCATCCATCATGTTAACTTGGTAAGACTCATCGGATTTTGTGCTGAGAAATCCCACAGGCTCCTTATCTATGAGTACATGTCGAATGGGTCTCTAGATAGATGGATCTTTCGCAAATCCAACGAATGTGTTCTCCACTGGCAGCAAAGGAAGAAGATCATTCTTGACATAGCAAAAGGACTTAATTATCTTCATGAAGATTGCAGACAGAAGATAGTTCACTTAGACATTAAACCCCAAAATATCCTCTTGGATGGGAATTTCAATGCTAAGGTTGCTGATTTTGGATTGTCCAAGTTGATCGATAGGGACCAAAGCCAAGTCGTCACAACCATGAGAGGAACTCCTGGTTATTTGGCCCCCGAGTGGCTGAGTGCAGCAATTACTGAAAAGGTGGACGTGTATAGCTTTGGCGTGGTGATCTTGGAGATAGTCTGTGGGAGAAAAATCTTCGATCGCTCTCTAGATGAAGAAGACATGAATTTACTAAGTCTTTTTAAGAGAAAGGCTGAAGAAGAACGATTGCTTGACATTGTGGATAACTATAGCAAGGATATGCAACTAAATGGGCCACAGGCAGTGGATATGCTAAGGATTGCTGCGTGGTGCTTGCAGGGAGATTATAAAAAGAGGCCTTCCATGTCAATAGTCATCAAGGTGTTAGAGGGTGTTTTGGAAGTTCAAGACGACCTAGATTACAACTTCTCTGCCCCGCCTTCCACTAATGGAGCAGCAAAATTCGGTCAAATGGAAGTGAAATTCAGTGCTACCACTGCATTAGTACCCTCAGTTCTATCTGGTCCACGATGACGCGGCAAACTAATATGAATCTTTGTTCTCTACATATCAAATGGTAAAATTGTGCAGGCAATTGAAAGTTTTAGAGTGAATGCTCCAGTTGGTCAATTTCTTTTCAGGCCAAACAGAAGTCTCTTCCATGAGATCAATTTCTTTTTTACTTGGAAGTGAGTGAACTTCACTATATCTTAGCAAAGATTTGACTTGGTTAGTTTTTTGCATTCAGGTTTCATTGGTTATGAAGAGTCTAGTTGTGCTCAAGTTTATTGTGTTGGTACCAATAGTAGTATATTATTCTGCTGGTCACCAAAATGGATTTTTGGAAGTTAGAAACTATGACTTTAAGTTCCCTTCCGACATTCCACTTGCAAGTTCCAGCTGGAGAGTGACGGAAAACATAGTGTCGGAGTACATTAGAAAAAAAGAGGGAACCCGTTGAGCCATTCGCGCGAAAAGCTGCTAAGACTAGTCGGTTCTTGATAATGTCTGTTGGCAGCTTTACTCTTCTTGGATCCAAACCTGATTTTCTCTTTTGTTCCATCACCTGATTTCGTTCGGAATGAATGATGCTTCCTTCCATGTCTTCTTCATTTTGAGGTTAATGAGCTATCTAGTCTATTCTGCGAAAACACTGTTAGAACGACATAGATTATGGGAGAGGTTCGTCATTGGTACAGTTCTGATTTTTTGTACTGACTACTTCATTTATCTCCTTGGTTAATCATCTTGATTCCAGCTTTCAAAGATCCATGGTGATCTTTCCGAGGCATATGTTTGCCAAACATAAAGAAGTTAGACGATTAAGCATGCAAGATTCAACTATACGATCTTTTGATGACACTGTTCATTCTCAAAAACCTTGGCTTTTCCACATCTTTAATCAACCTAGTACTTGATTTGGAGGAATCATCTCTTTCTCTTGGACTCTTTTCTTCAAATCAGTTTTGACATCTGAAGCATATTCCTTTGATAGGTAGTTGTAAGACAATTTCCCACTCCGATTCAGATTAAACAGTCCAGTAGTACAGAAATTTCACCTATTTACTATTCGACTCTACTAACAGTTAAAAAAAAAAGGCGAGGAAACAGACACCGAATGCAGTAAAAACGATAAAAGCGGCAATCCACTTTTAGGACCACTGAAGGAGACTTTGATTTGGTCATTGTTCCATGCTTAAACTTGTGTTCTGTCCTTCCGATGGCCCGAAACTTACGCAATCTTTCAATCGCCTCGTCAAACTTTACATAGCAAGAAAAAACAGGACTCTAAAGAAAATATAGACCGGTTCCAACCTCACTTTCCTTGTCCAATTCAATTTCATCTTTTTCATCCTGTTTTCCTTTCTCAGCATTGCAATAGCTGTCTGAGTATTTACTTTTTCCATATCCTATCATGTTCACACACCGTAGTTCTTCTCCGGCTACTCTTTGTCTTTCGCTCCTTGGATTATATTTTCTGGGTTTGGTCCTGTCTCAGCTAACGGCAAACCTTTCTACTACATGGGCAGCCAGCTCTATCAGCTCGGTATCCTTTGGTAACGGTTCTCCTGTGGATTCTGTGAAGCCTATTCTTCTCAGAGGAAATGATGTCCCGTCATTTGCCTGTGGCTTCGTCCGCATGCTATCAGAAACCGGTTATCTCTTCGATTGGTTACATCAAAGTACAGAACATTTCCAATGTAGTTCCTAACTCTCCCGGTTCGAATGGAACTCCTAGTTCCAATAATGGGGGCAAGACGAACCGTCTCGTGTTAATACTAGGTTCCAGCCTCGGATCTGTATTTGCATTGATCATTGTCATTGGGGTAATCAAAGTTTTATCTTGGAAGAGAGTAGCTGTGATGTTTGGTTCCGACGACCTTGGATTGCGTTCAAAATTGGTCAGTTGAAGCGAAACGGCCGTCTGGTTCGAACTCACCGCTGTGCTGTGACTTACAATGGATTTTGGCATATCGGAGTCATCTGGATAGGTTTTCTGGCAGTTTTCTGTTTTAGGAAATTCGTAATTATCTTTAATTTTAAATATTTTGTTTGATTAGATTAGATTCAGTTTATTTGATGTTATCTTTACTTATTCGATTTCCAATAGGAGTCCTATCGCTATATAGGACGTCCGTATCTATAATTGAGCAAAAATCACAGTATCAATATTGAATCCAAATTTTCGAGTTTCTTGGAGTTGTTCTGAGTTTTGTTTTCTTGCTGCGTCATTTGGTATCAGAGCAGGCATCTACTGTGACAATGGTCAATAATGCGAACGTTAATCTCCCCGTTGCTGAGGGCCGTGAAAGCGAGCCTATTACACGGGCTGAGTTAACCCAGTTCGTGGATCAAACCGATAGTAGGTTTCAAGAAAGCCTTGAGGCCATACAGCGTTTATCCACAAACCCCGCACCCGGCGTTCTTCCAGCCGATCGACTTCCTGTCGGTCGTGATCCCGAAGTTGTTGTGGACCGTGGGGCCAATATCCGACATAGACGGGTAGACTATGTCGAAGACTCTGAAGACGAAGATGAGGAAGATTTCCTAGACGTGCCTATTTGAAGAGGACGACAGAATGGAGGATTCCAAAATGATCGTGTCCGTGGAGGTCGGCGCTATGGAGGACATCAGTGGGATCCGGAGCTATATCAGTTAAAGGTAGATCTACCAACCTTCAACGGGAAATTGAATATCGAAGATTTCCCGGATTGGCTGTGGGAAGTTGAAAAATTCTTTGACGCCATGGAGATTGAAGAGGATTGACAAGTTAAGTTAGTTTCGTACAAACTGAAGGGTGGTGCTTCGGCTTGGTGGGAGCAAACGCAATTAACCCGACGTCGACAAGGAAAGGCTCCTGTCCGAACGTAGAATCGCATGAAACAGATGCTGAAGTCACGGTTTCTTCCCACTGATTATGAGCAGCTGTTGTTTCAGCAATTTCAGAATTGCAAGCAGACGAACCGAACAGTTTAAGCCTATACGGAAGAGTTCCTCCGACTTTCCGCCCGCAATAACCTAGTTGAATCGGAAGCGCAACAAACTGCTAGGTACATAAACGGCTTGCGACTGAACATTCAAGATCGTGTTTCTTTGCATCGTGTATTTTTGGTTGAAGATGCCCAGGAGATGGCGCGAAAAATCGAGATGCAGTTAGAGAGGACTACCCCTAGTACTTGTGGAAGCCATTATTCAGGTGGTGGATCCTTCGGAAAAGGGAAGTAGATTGATGCTTCAGGTTCCTCAAGTCAGCAAACCAGTGATACGAACCGAGCGCCGGGAGGTGTTGCTGGGATGCCTAAGGAACCAGTCGCGGCAAATAACCGTGCTCCGAACGTCCAGAATCCTTATGCCAAGCCGCAACCGATCAGGTGCTATAAGTGTAACGAATTGGGCCATCGTTCGAGCGATTGTCCCCGTCGGAGAATGGCCAATATCGTTGAGCATGAAGAGGAGGAGTATGAGGAAGATTGGGTGGACGAAGAAGAAGTGGAAGATGAGGCGGGCGAGCAAGTGAATTGTGTTGTTCGTCATTTATTACTTGCTCCGTGGATAGAAGACACTCAGAGAAATCAGCTTTTCCGCACTCGTTGTACTGTAAACGGCAAGGTATGCGATGTTATAATTGACAGCGGGAGTTGCGAGAATATAGTGTCAAAGGCTTTAGTGGACCACTTATAGTTGAAGACGGAGCCACATTCCGCGCCTTATACAATCTGGTGGATTCGCAAAGGACGTGAGCTTAAGGTAACACATGTATGTCGTTTACCTATTGCTATTGGAAAGTCGTATCAGGATACTATTATGGGCGATGTTGTAGAGATAGATGCACGTCATGTGTTATTAGGGTGACCATGGCAGTATGACATGGATATTACACATCGAGCTAGGGAGAACATGTATTCTTTTGTATGGAATAAAACCAAAATTACGTTGAAGCTGAGGGGTGATACTCCCCAGGCCCTAAAGAAATAGGGTTCTAGTTCTGGTGTAGTGCAAAGTGCAGGAGTTATGTTGTATATTTGTAAACGTGAAGGGATGTACATGCTTGTAGAGAAGAGTGACAAACAGACCGTGGTTCGTATTCCTGAAGCCCTTAAGCCTTTGCTAAAGGCGTTATGTGATATAATGCCGGATGATTTACCTGACGGATTACCTCCTATGAGGGATATCCAACATGAGATTGTCACGCCCCGACTCTCGGGCACGCGACAACCCTGCCAAATCGCTTCAGGTCATAGAGGTTAACGTCCCAGGCACGCTAACGACCTATCGAAATATAGTACGCATGCGGAAACGTGCAACACTCTCGGACAAAAGCATAAGCAGGGATAGCAAAGCAGAAAGATTAACAACGATCGAGCAGCCAAAGAACATTTCTATTAAAACACCAAAAGCAGATGATCGCTAACCCTACAGAGCTATATAAGAATAAATACAACCCCATTCTTCGGGGCGGCTCTCTAAGATCGACAAAAAGGGTAACGGGTCAGGACAGGGTTAACTTCTCATCTACTTCAAAAGAGGGACTACACCACCCTCGTCCTCAACTTCACCTTGGACCTGAAAAAGGGGTTAACCACGACGGGGTGAGAAATAAATCTCAGTGAGCTAGCGCCTAAGCCCGGTTAGGGCGTTGACTCGCTCAGGCGACCTACACACAGTACAATACAATAGTATAACGCCAATCACATGCAAGCTTATCACGCCTTGGATCACACATATGCAAGACTCGACTTGACATGACAGTCAACCAATCAAGGCAACAACCAGAACACCACAATAGCTTGCAAGTACAATGTTTCACACGTATTCCGGTTATTAATGGCCACTTGGACCCGCACACTAGATAGTTGGTGCGTAGCACACTAGGCAGTTGGTGCTCAGCACACTAGGCAGTTGGTGCTCTACCGGCATGACCGGGCATCGTCCTTTACTTCCGACGACGGTGTCCGATAGTCCGTGTGGTTCCGATCGACACGGCACGGAACTACTAGGAATCCCTGTAGGGGCTTCGGTCCATCCATACTGCAGCCGGCGTCCGATAAATCATGTGGATCCGTACGACTGGCACGGCACGAATTTACCAAGAAAAATCGTACGACTGGCACGGACCGTACGACTGGCAGGGATTTATCTAATCATATGACCACACAAGCAGATCATCCAACCAATCAATTCTTATCTTGGTTGCTCACACGATCATGCTTAAAGACTCGGCCACTGGCCATTTTTATGCTCAGATATACAATTTAACTTCACACGTTGTCACATGAATATGTACATTATCCACCAGACTTTGCATCTAAATACAGGTGATCAATCCTCAAGCAGTCAATCACAAATCATTCAGAGCATTCAAAAGTCAGCATTGATCACCACATCAAATAGTCGACAACAATTATAATAACGCACTCGATTAACTGAACTAACCACCGACGGCTACTCCGCCTACCAACCAACTAGTCAAACAATTTATCGTTCACTCGGCTCTGGCTAATCGCTCGCTCGCGATTAAATAAGTGCAGTCAATCAATCAATCTAATCACCAATTAGCCACAGACAACCTAGCTAACCAGTGTAATTTGTTTAATTGCAGTCATTTAAATTAAACTTGGTCTCTAACTAAGCCGACCACAATTAATCTACTTGAATGCCTAATTAAACTAATTAAGCTAATCCCGAACGCAATTAGCGACCTAACCGAGAGTTAGGGGCTAAATCACAACTAAACAGTCCGGCGACGACGACAGCGGCGGGACAACGACGACAACAACGGCGGCGGCAATGGCCGGCGAGCTCCGGCAACGAAGCAGCGGGCTGTTCGCTGCGGAACAAGGCGAACGGCGGCACGACGGGTCTCGAGCGGCACTATTGACGGGCTGAGGGTGGGTGGTACGGGTCGGCAGCGGCGGTCCACGGCGGCTGCACGGGCGACGGAGGGTCGGGTCGGCGGCGGCACGGCAGCTCAACGACGAGGCGGCAGCTTGCGGCGGCGGATGGCGAGCAGCTGGGCGTCGGGCTACTCGGTCGAAGGGGCTGAGGGTCGCGGGTTCAGGGGGTCGCGCGACTCACGGGGCTCGGGGCTGGCACGGCGCAGTCGGCTGAGCTCGAAAGGTGGTGGCGGCGAGGCGAGGTGGACGGAGGGGGGGGGGAAAGGAGGTCGCAGGTCAGCTGGAGCTCGGGTCGACGGGAGGAGGAGGCACGACGACGGTGAGGGGAAGCTCGGGTCGGCTCAGGCGGACGGTAGGGTGGGCGGCGCGAGCTCGGAGGGATAGCGGCAAGCTCGGCAGAGGTGCAGGCGGAGGTGGGGCTTGGCCGGAGAAGAAGGAAGAAGAGGAATGGGGCGTCGGGGGTTGTCTCGGCCAAAAAAGGGGGGGGGGGGGGGGTCGCGCGGCTGCAGGGGGGAGCAGAGGAGAGAGAGAAGGGAGAAGAGAAAAGAGAGAGAAAAGGGGAGGAGAGAGAGGGTGATGGGAAGATGGAGTGGACGTGAGGTGAGTGGGGGGCAGGTGGGGCACGGTAGGGGAAAAAGCAGAGGAGAGAGGAGACAGAGGAAAGGGAGAGAGAGAGAGAGAGAAAAAGTGGGTGGGGGCAAAGACAAGGGGGTCCCACGGGTCAAGGTTTTAATTTTCTTTGTCTTGTAGTGCAAAAAGAGACTCAGGCGCGAAGGGTCTCTAACCGGAGTTTCGGGATTTATTAAATCTATTTTCAGATCAAAATAAATCGCGTCCAATAATTGTCCCTTAGACCACAAAAATTCTAATTTTATTTATTTTATGGACCTTAAAATTTCGGGATGTCACAGAGATTGACTTTCTACCAGGTGCCAGTCTCCCTAATCTGCCGCATTACCGGATGAATCCAAAAGAGAACCAGACTTTACAAGAGCAGGTGGGAGAGTTCCTCTGCAAAGGTTTCTTGCGGGAGAGCAAAAGTCCTTATGCCGTACCTGCAATTCTCACGCCGAAGAAAGATGGCAGTATACGTATGTGCGTTGACAGTCGTGCCATTAATCGGATAACTATCAAGTACAGTTTCCAATTCCCCGGCTTGATGATATGCTAGATAGACTTGCTGGATCACGGGTCTTTACGAAGATCGACCTTCGAAGTGGCTACCATCAAGTTTGCATCCGTCCAGGCGACGAGTGGAAAACAGCCTTTAAAACGAGTGCAGGTTTGTACGAATGGCTTGTCATGCCGTTTGGACTCACTAACGCGCTTAGTACTTTTATGCGTTTGATGACTCGGGTACTCAAACCTTTTATTGGCAAGTTCGTGGTTGTTTTCTTCGATGATATTCTCATTTATAGTCCGGACGAACGACAGCACTTAGAGCACTTGAGGGATGTTCTATTGACCTTGCAGAAAAATCAGTTATTTATTAATTTGACGAAGTGCGGCTTCATGACCGAGCGACTTCTTTTCTTGGGTTTTATTGTTAGAGCGGATGGTCTCCATATTGATGCAAAAAAGGTGGCAGCAATCCGCGATTGGCCAGTTCCATAGAATGTTGGCGAGGCTCGAAGTTTCCATGGCCTTGCGACGTTCTACCGACGTTTTATTAGAGATTTCAGTACAATCGTGGCCTCGATCACTGATTGCTTAAAGAAAGGCAAATTCCATTAGGGTGATGAAGTTTCGGCCAGTTTTAAGCTTATCAAAGAAAAGCTCTCAACAACCCCGGTATTGATGCTTCCAGATTTTGAGAAAGTGTTCGAGCTGGACTACAATGCTTCGGGTGTGGGAATCGGCGCTGTTCTTTCCTAAGAAAGTAAGCCTATTGCTTTTTTTAGTGAGAAGCTTAATGAAGTTCGTCGGTGCTGGTCTACATATGAGCAAGAATATTATGTTGTAGTGCATGCTATAAAGCATTGACAGTCCTATCTTTACCAGCAAGAGTTTGTTCTTAATACTGATCATCAAGCTCTTAAATACATTAAGAGTCAGAAGCATTTGAATATGATGCATGCACGATGGGTTTCCTTTCTGGAGTAGTTTAATTTTGTACTTCGTCATAAGGAAGGCCGTTTAAATAAAGTGGCGGATGCACTCAGTCGGCGTGCTGCGACACTCGTGACTATGCACACTGATGTTGTTGGTTTTGATCAACTCTGTTCTCTTTATCCTGAGGATGATGATTTTGGTGTTATATGGGAGAAGTGTTTTGAAGCAGGTTCCCATGGCGATATGATAATTCAGGACAGGTTCCTATGATGCATGCACGATGGGTTTCCTTTCTGGAGTAGTTTAATTTTGTACTTCGTCATAAGGAAGGCCGTTTAAATAAAGTGGCGGATGCACTCAGTCGGCGTGCTGCGACACTCGTGACTATGCACACTGATGTTGTTGGTTTTGATCAACTCTGTTCTCTTTATCCTGAGGATGATGATTTTGGTGTTATATGGGAGAAGTGTTTTGAAGCAGGTTCCCATGGCGATATGATAATTCAGGACAGGTTCCTATTTTTCGGCAATAGATTATGTATTCCTCGAAGTTCTTTGCGGGAACAACTTATTCGAGAGCTTCATGGCAGTACTCTTGGTGGACATTTGGGTCGTGATAAGACTGTAGCCTTAGTGGAGGAACGGTACTATTGGCCACAACTGAAGCGTGATGTGGGGCGATTTGTCGGCAAGTGTTATATTTGCCAGACGGCTAAGGGCCATTCTCAGAACACTGGCCTCTATACTCCATTGCCAGTTCCTTCTGGTCCGTGGGTGGATATCTTGATGGATTTCGTGTTGGGACTTCCTCGCACCCAGCGAGGTGCGGATTCTGTATTCGTTGTGGTTGACCGGTTCTCCAAGATGGCGCACTTTATCCCTTGCAAGAAGACTTCAGATGCTTCACATGTGGCAAGTTTATTTTTTTCGTGAGGTAGTCCATCTGCATGGGGTTCCAAAGACCATCACTTCTGATCGTGACATGAAATTCCTAAGCCATTTTTGGCGTACTTTATGGCGTAGTTTGGGACAGATTTACAATATAGCAGCTCTTTTCATTCCCAAACGAACGGTCAGACCGAAGTTGTGAACCGTACTATGGAAGATATCATTCGATGCCTCTGTAGTGATGTGCCCAAGCAGTGGGATCGGTATCTGGCTCCTGCTGAGTTCGCCTTCAACAACATTGTTAACCGTTCCACTGGAAAATCTCCTTTTGAGATCATCTATGGGCGTACTCTGCAGCATACTTTGGATTTGGTTCCCTTGCCCAAGATTCCAGGCTATAGTGTCGCGGTAGAGCATTTGGCGACCAGAATTCAAGAAGTCCAAGCAGATGTTACTCGCCAATTAGCTGCTTCGAATTCAAAGTATAAAGAAGATGCTGATAAACGGCGCCGTTCGAAGATTTTTGAAGTAGGCGATGAGGTCATGATTTTTCTGCGAAAGGAGCGCTTCCCTGTTGGTGCTTATAATAAACTGAAGCATAAAAAGGTTGGTCCTTGCCGAATATTGAAGAAGATCAACGACAATGCTTATGTGGTTGACCTCCCTGATGATCTCAACATTTCTCCTACATTTAATGTGGCGGACTTATTTGAGTATCATTCTCCTGATACTCCCCTCTATCTTGATTATAACTCGAGGGCGAGTTCTTCCACAGAGGGAGGGAATGATGTAGAACAGTTGGCGTGCGATTATTTAGAATTACGTGATCGTTAGGATCGCCGGAAATCTCGGCAGTTTTTCTGATTTTGGTTCCGACAACCTCGGATTGCGTTCAAAATTGGTCGGTTGAAACGAAACGGCCGTCTAGTTCAAACACACTGCTTTGCTGTGACTTACGATGGATTTTGGCATATCGGAGTCGTCTGGATAGGTTTTCTGGCAGTTTTCTGTTTAAGGAAATTCGTAATTATCTTTAATTTTAAATATTCTATTTGTTTAGATTAGATTCAGTTTATTTGATGTTTTGATTAGATTAGATTCAGTTTATTTGATGTTATCTTTACTTCTTCGATTTCCAATAGGAGTCATATCGCTATATAGGACGTTCGTCTCTGTAATTGAGCAAAAATCACAGTATCAATATTGAATCGAAATTTTCGAGTTTCTTGGAGTTATTCCGAGTTTTGCTTTCTTGCTGCGTCAAGCTGTCGATGAAGTTGATGAGGATCATCTAGATCAAGTACCGGGAATCGCTATGAGATTTACTTACAACAGTTTGAAAGTCATTACCGAGGATAGGGTGGTTTCGGCTCTGTGTTTGAAGCCACTCTAAAGGACAGTTCGAAAGTCACAGTTAAGCGCCTCGACGGTTTAAGCCATATCAACAAATCGGTTTTAGCTGAGGTTGAGACTATGTGGAGCATTCATCACATCAACCTGGTAACCCTAGTAGGATTTTGTACGGAGAATTCTCATAGGCTGCTCGTGTATGAATACATGCCTAATGGCTCGCTTGACAAATGAATCTTCCACAGATCCAGTGAATATGTTCTCAACTGGCAGTAGAAAGACAATTCCACACTCCATTGTATGTTATAAATTCATAATAGACAGTCCGGTACAAAACTTTCACCTATTTACTATTCGATTCTGCTAACAGTAGAAATGATTCGATGTCTTTCTTAGATTCGTATGCAATCACTTGGATGGGTAGTTGCTAGTTGAGCTGCTTCTTTTTCTTCTTTTTTTTTCTGTTTTTTTATTTTTGGCACAATGTTTCTTCGAATTTGGAATACATGTGACTATTGTTCTCAAGGAAGTTGTCTGTCAATTTTTAAAATGAGGGTGCTGGGTTAACTCACCCAGACAAAGGGAGGAAAAACAGAAAAATAATTAGTTGCTGTGCATGTAGACAAGAATTTGTAAAGTAACTGACGTTTCCAAGATGAATATTTTGGTCATGGTTCCTGTATAAAGAAGGCATCTTCTTCTTTAATCTCTCAAAACAATCTCTGTAATTCGTGTAAATGCTTTTTAATTAGAGAGCCACTTCTATTAACCAACCATTGATCAATTACGTTGAATAAGTACTACATACGGAGATAGTTGAAGGGGCCAACCGGTCTCCCTGTAATACTCGGGTCCAGCCTCGGAGCTCACTTAGCCATGATGATTCCTATTATAGTCATAGTTTTGTCTGCTTTTATTCCTCAGGGGTAGCAACGCATACTTCACTCCATCCTTCACGAAGTTGTACTGATTACTTCTCCCCGAATGCTGAGCATCTACATCAAATTGCCACGGCCTCCCAAACAACACGTGGCATACATCCATATCCACCACATCACAATATATCTCATCACAATACTTACCAATGGAGAATGGGATCTTGCATCGTTCAGTCACCAGAATGCAATCTGCCTCAGATTTAATTCACCCTAACGTATAAGGGTTATGATGTTTCTCTACTGGTATCTCCAGCTTCTTTACTGCTTCCTTCCCAATTGTATTCTCCATACTCGTACTATCAATAACCACATCAAATATCTTACCTAGAATAGTGCATCTAGTTCGGAATAATTGATGGCGCTGCGAATCATCTTCATGTTTTGGGGTTAGCATCATCCTGCGCACTACACAATTTCGTTCCTCCTCGTCCTCATCTTCGAAGTTTTCCTCCTCCCCATCAGGCTCACAGCAATATTCTTCTTTCTCATCCTCTCTCGCTGCCACATTAACCGTCCTTCTCTGAGGGCATTCATTAGACTTGTGTCTAGGCTGATTACACTTATAACACTTTATCACCCCTGGTTTAGCATAAGGATTAGGGTTCGCGAATTTCTGAACTTGCGATCCTTTATCCCTTGGCTCGTTTATAGGGCGCTTTTTTGCCGCATTATCTTCTTGATTTCGCCATGCGTTATAGCGATTGTTGAAGCCGCCTCTCTCTATCGAACTGCCCGAACTGCCACCTTTATAATTTTTGTATTCTCTTTTACCCCGTTCTTGTTGCATTAATTCTGCCTTCATCGCCATATTCTTCGCTTCAGTTAAATTTCGCAGAAATTACACCCTGATTTTATCTCGAATGAAGGACTTTAGTCCATCAAGGTATCTCGCCACTTGCTATCCCTCTGTCTCCAGCAGGTTATTTCTCTCCGCTAATCTCATAAATTCAGCCGTATACTCATGTACAGTCCGATTGTCCTGCTGGCAACGTTGATACTGCTGGAACATAATCTGCTCATAATCGGGCGGAAGGAATTCTTGTCTCAGCAGCGTCTTTATTCTATCCCAAGTCCAGACTCTCTCTTTTCCTTCTCGTTCCCTTTTGTTATGCAATCTCTCCCACCATGCAGACGCACCCTCTTTTAATCTACAGGCCACTAATTGCACTTTTTTCTTACTAGGGGTCTCCATATAATCAAAGAATCGGTCTATATCAGCAATCCAATCCAAAAATTCCTCTATTCCTAGACTTCCACTAAAATAAGGAATATCGACCTTTAACTTAAAGTCGTTACCTTCGCAATCATCATAACGCCGTCTTCTATCTCTTCCATCATATCCCATTCGCAACCCTCCATGACGATTTCTATCGCCATAACCAGCGTTATCTTCATCGGAAAGTTCGTCTCCCTCTTCTTCTGAGCTCTCTGAAAATATAGGGTTATTGTGTCTGCGGACAGGAACAAGCCTATCGACAAGATCACCGCGAGCAACATCTGCACCTGGCCTTCTGTCATTCCGCCGATTCCTGTTCACATCAACGCCGAAACCTTCAAATCGATCCACCAATTCATCAAGTCGTTCTTCGATGCGATAAAATCTCTAACCGAATTGTTGATCCAGGCGCTCCATTAAACGCTGCTCCAAACGTTGCAGTGCGTCGTCCCCAAGGGCTCCAGTCTCCTGAGCTTCGTCACGAAGACCACCGCCATTCGCAATAGGCTCTAATACCACCTGACGCAGCGTTCAGCCATAAACAGCAAGGAAATTTTGATAGAGAGAGTAATCTCGAAGTTCTGTATTAAAAAAAAAAATCTATCCTTTCAAAACATAAAAGAACGCCTTTTATGTGAGGCGTTAACCCTAACAGCAAACCCTATCATTAAATTCGCAAAAATACTAAACTGCCACTGGTAATAAATTAAATTCGAAAAAGAAAAGAAAATTCGAAAACTCCATCTAGACGACCCCGAATCGCCGAAATCAGCCTTTAGTCAAAGCCAAAGGCTGCGAAAATTAATCAGGACGCCGTTTCGCTTTAGATGACCGAATTTGAGCTCGATCTGATGTCGTCGACCCGGTTCGCCGGTTCTAATCGCCATATCGTTTCGCCTTTCTGATTGGACTTCTTCCTGTCAAATTGATTCAGAAACGCAGCACTAATACAT
Organism: Lenwebbia sp. NSW1173648; assembly: GCA_029784005.1. Classification (NCBI taxonomy): domain Eukaryota; kingdom Viridiplantae; phylum Streptophyta; class Magnoliopsida; order Myrtales; family Myrtaceae; genus Lenwebbia; species Lenwebbia sp. NSW1173648. Next base: position 29,550,008 of record JARCGZ010000002.1, read on the forward strand.
TCCGCATCACTATGCCTGCGGCTTCTACTGTGACCTTGACTCAAGCTGCAACACTTTCCTCTTTGCCATTTTCATAGTCCCAATTGATAGAGGTGCTCTATTTGTTGGAAGTGAGACTGACTTTCCAGAAGTAGTGTGGTCTGCTAACCGAAACAATGGTGTAAAGATTGGCGCCACTTTGGAGCTCACGTCTGAAGGCGACTTGGTGTTGAAAGATGCTGATGGTACTGTTGCTTGGTCCACAAACACTTCTGGTAAGTCCGTCGTGGGCTTGAACATGACAGATTCGGGGAACCTCGTGTTGTTTGATAAGAACAATGCGACTGTTTGGCAGTCTTTTGATCAGCCAACCGACACACTTGTCACCGGACAAAAGTTGATGGCGGGGCAAAGATTGATGACCGCAGATGGTATGATTACGTTGTCCGTGAATGATTACGGTTTTTCTGCTCAAATGGAGACTAGTCCTCCTCAGATATATTACCAACCATTTATTAAGTATCCGAAAAATAAAATCAAGTCTGCATATCTTGAGTTAGTAAATGGAAGCTTAGCTTTGTTCTCAAATGCTACCACGATTTTGGCTTCGCTTCCAGTCCCTCGAGCATCTTTTGTACAACACATCCAGCTGGGCTCGGATGGGCGTTTGAAATTGTACGAGTATGGGACATCTTGGGGGCAAGTACCCGATCTTTTGACGGAGTATATCGGGGTCTGTGGTTATCCGACATTATGTGGGCAATACGGAATTTGCACCGGTGGGGTATGTAGTAGTTGTCCGGCTTCTAGTGGGGGAACGAGCTATTTCAAGCCAGTAGATGATACGCCTGATCTTGGGTGTTCTGAGAATGTCTCATTGTCTTGTGGGGCTTCACAATATCAAAGTTTTCTGGAGCTTGAAAATGTCACATACTTCACGTTCACTGCAGATCTTCAGAACACAGATGCTTCAAGTTGTAAAGAGGCCTGCATAAAGAACTGTTCATGCAAAGCGGCTATATTCCAGCATGGATCGGATCCCACTGGCGGCAGTTGTTACTTACCAACTCAGGTGTTTACACTTATCAATGAGAAGAAAAATACTACTGTTTACCTTAAAGTACAAACTGTGGCCAATGAAGTTCCCAATACTTCGGTTGATAATCGAAGGGGCAACCATCTCCCTGTAATACTTGGGTCCAGCCTCGGAGCTCTCTTTGCCGTGATGTTTCTCATCGTGGTCATAGTTTTGTTTGTTCAGAAGAGAGATGATAATGAAGCAGAGGAGGATTACCTTGATCAAGTACTTGGAATGCCCACAAGATTCACATACGAGGATCTAATAACCATTACAGACGACTTCGGTAAAAAGCTTGGCGAAGGTGGTTACGGTTCTGTTTTCGAGGGGACTCTAATTGACGGCACAAAAGTTGCTGTAAAGCGGCTTGATGGTTTTGGACAGGTCAAGAAATCCTTTCTAGCCAAAGTTAAGACTATCGGCAGCATCCATCATGTTAACTTGGTAAGACTCGTCGGATTTTGTGATGAGAAATCCCACAAGCTCCTTATCTATGAGTACATGTCGAATGGGTCTCCAGACAGATGGATCTTTCCCAAATCCAATGAATGTGTTCTCGACTGGCAACAAAGGAAGAATATCATTCTTGATACAGCAAAAGGACTCAAATATCTTCATGAAGATTGCAGACAGAAGATATTTCACTTAGACATTAAACCCCAAAATATCCTCTTGGACGGGAAATTCAATGCTAAGGTTGCTGATTTTGGATTGTCCAAGTTGATCGATAGGGACCAAAGCCGAGTCGTCACGACCATGAGAGGAACTCATGGTTATATGGCCCCCGAGTGGCTGAGTGCAGCAATTACTGAAAAGGTGGACGTGTATAGCTTTGGCGTGGTAATCTTGGAGATGGTCTGTGGGAGAAAAATCTTCGATCGCTCTCTAGATGAAGAAGACATGCATTTACTGAGCCTTTTCAAGAAAAAGGCTGAAGAGGAACGATTGCTGGACATTGTGGATAACTGCAGCGAGGATATGCAACTAAATGGGCCGCAGGCGGTGAATGTGCTAAGGATTGCTGCGTGGTGCTTGCAAGGAGATTATACAAAGAGGCCTTCCATGTCAATTGCCATCAAGGTGTTAGAGGGTGTTTCGGAAGTTCCAGATGACCTGGATTACAACTTCTCTGCTCCGCCTTCCACCGATGGAGCGGCAAACTTCAGTGCTACCACTGCATTAGTACCCTCAGTTCTATCTGGTCCACGATGACGCGGCAAACTAATAAGAATCTTTGTTCTCTGCATGTCAAGTGGTGAAATTGTGCAGGCAATTGAACATTTCAGAGTGAGTGCTCCAGTTTGTCATTTTCTTTTCAGCCCCAAAACAAGTCTGTGGCATGATACCAGTCTTCTTTTTTACTTGCAAAAGAGTGGACTTTGTCATGTCTTAGCAAAGGATTGGCTTGGTTAGCATATCTGCATTTAGGTTTCATTGCTTATGCAGAGTCCAGTTGTGCTCAAGTTCATTGTGTTAGTACCAATAGTAGTATGTCATTCTGCTGGTCACCAAAATGGAAGTTTGGAAATTGAAAGCTATAGATTAAAATTCCCTTTGGACATTCCGCTTGCGAGTTCTAGCTGGAGAGTAATGGAAGAGATGTTGCTGATGTTTTAACCCAGGTTCATGTCGAACATGGTGTCTGAATGCATCTAGAAAAAGAAGGAACCTGTTGAGCCATTTGTGCGAAAAGCTGCTAAGACTGATAATGATTCTGGATAATGTCTTTCAGTAACTGCACTTTTTCTTGGTCCAAACCCGACTTGCTCGTTTGTTCCAACACCTGATAATGATTTTTCCTCCCACGTTTCTTCATATTGAGGTTAACGAGCTATTTAGGGCCTGCATGGTAATGATTCTGATTCTCTAATAACGATTCTGATTCTTTAATTCTTTTTTTTTTTGGAACAAAAAAGATGATAAACATGTTTGGTAACGTACATGATTCTGATCCTAAAATTTTCTAATTCTGTTCTCGAGAACACTGTTGGAGCAGAAACAAGAATAAAAAAAAGTTTATTCTCTGCTCCAGAATCACTTTTGAGAAGCAAGATGAATAAAGTGAGAATGCTCTAACTTTGTTCTGGCCGCCGCCAATCGCTGTCGGTCGTCGGAGGAAAAGGAAAATAAATAAAATAAAATAAAATAAATAAAATAAAAAATACTTTAAATTTTTTTTAGTAATAGAAACAATATTTTTTTTGATAATAATAGAATTGTTTAATAAAAATATATATATTAGAAAAAAAACAACAAATAATTTTAAAAAAATTGAAAAAAAATTAAAAAAATTTCTCTAGATTTGTATGGCATTTTAAACAAATTATAAGAAATAAATATGCCATGATTTGGTTAAACATATAAGTGTATAAGTAATACGGGTCGGATTGGGTATGGGTTTGGTTAAATATAGAAGTGTTTAAGTGCAAATTCGTGGCAAAAATTCAAGTGCAAATTGCCTATTGAGCTTATGTTCTTTCTTATGAATTTTGCATATGTCTTTATGCTCCACGAAATAAATAGACTTAGTATGAATTATGCATGATCAGTATTCATTTTATTAGTGATGCTATAAATGTTGATTTTGTAATGACAAGACGTAATTATTTGACTTAAGTGAAAAAAAATTAGGAAGAGAAATTGTTCCTAAGAATATAAATTCTGTGCAGTTACCAAATGCATTTCTGCTGCAAGAATAGAAAGTTTGTGCAGTTACCAAATGCGTTCTGATTATCTAAAACTCGTCCAGAAAACAGAATTAAAAACAATCAATTTTGATCAGAATCACTTTTTCGGATCAGAATTGTTGCCATGCAAAGTATGTTCTGCTAATTCACTATTAGAACCGATAGAGATTAGGAATATGTGCATCGTAAGGAAGGTGCAATTGAGTCCTAAAACTTGCAAAAAGTGCACTCAAGTCCTAAAACTTATAAAATTATTGCAATCGAGTCCTTCCATTTAACTCCGTCCAATTAGGATAATAGAAAATGATGACGTTGCATTATTTATTATTTATTCTATTCTACATGGCGCTGACGTGGCCAAAATGACGTCATTTTGGTCCAAATTTATTGAAGTTATATTTAAAAATAAGTAAAATTTTAAAAAATACATAAATAAAATAAAATAGAAGAATGACGATGCAACAAGGGATGTAAGCGGGCAGCCCTCGCCGCCGCCCCCCACCATGGCCAGGAATGGCCGACGACCCACGCCAACGATAGGCAAGGGTGGCAGCCCTCGCCTGGATCGGCCGAGGGCCGCCAGTGGCGGGGGCTGGCAGCCCTCGCCTGCCATCGGCGAAGGTTGCCGGCCCCATTCCCCCACTGTCACCGGCCATTCCCGGCGATGGTGGGGGGTGGCGGCGGTGGTGAGGGCTGCACGCACGCAGCCCTCGTCTGCATCTTCTTTTTTTTTAAGGGAGTTGGTTCCCGTAAGTCGTCTTTTCAAACTCGATGTCCTATTCATTTGTTAACCTATCTCCCGTAAGAGAAGTTTGGTTTGAAGGACATAATCTAATGCAGGCAGATTGGATGCCAGAAACAAGACAAAGAAGAGTGCTTGTCTCTTGCAAATCGTCTGGTTTGACACTGTCAACAGGTATCAACTCTCTCTATGCTGTCCATGGGAGACTAGCTCCTGGTTCAACGCGTTCTTTTCACGACACTATACGATGTTGCTGAAGAAAATCCGGAGTCGAGCCGGCCATAAACTATATGACAAAGGGTTCCTGCATGTCCTAATCCTACAAGTCCACATCCAACCTCGCTTTCCTTGTCCAATTCAATCTGTCTTCATCTTGTTCATCCTATTCGCATTTCTTACCGCTGCAGTATCCGTCTTCAGCATTTTCTTTGTCATCTCCTCTCACGTTCACACATCGCAATTCGTTGATTTATGCGAAAGTTGACCAAGACACAGCCTGATCACCAGATAATTTAAAAATATCGAGAAGAAGCCCCGATCCATAAAGGAGGTCTTCTTGCCGTTAGGGTTCTTCATTTAAGTCCGATTTGGGCAGATACAGATCAGAGTGATCGCTATTGATCAATATTAATGTATAAGATGGCAACTTGAACTTTAGTGGTGTGAGATGATAATTTCGTGAGAATGACCTTTTGTATGATATATGCACTTTTATATGTAGCTATGTTTTTTATTTCGAGTTTAACTCCATTTTCACTCATTGACTTCCTTTAATTATATTTAGATCTGTTCTGTCTAATTCGTATATTACCTTCATTACGAAGTCTTAGCTTTTTTTCTCTTCCGACCTGTTGATTATTTATTAAGGTTCCATTTATTTTGCGAAAAATAAATTATTTAAAAAATATTTTCTAAAAAATGATTGCTTATATTGTTTACAAAAATAAATGGACAAAATATGCTTTCATTGTCCGCGCAAATGTTTGAAAATAAATTATTGCCCCAATGAAGTTTTGATTGACTAATTATTTCAAACGATATACATAATCATTTTTAGGAAAATATTTTTCAAATCACTCATTTTTCACAAAATAAACGGATCATATCAATTCATCGCGATTTTGTGTACATGTATGTTGTCCAATGTGCTTAATTTGTACATCCTGTGTCGCCATGACACCTGGCCCTCCAACCAATAGCCACATGTCTACCTTACATCCAAAATCGCAAAATTTTAAACTTTGCATTTTCTTTCTTTTTCTTGTACTGGTTATGGCGGAGCATCCACAATACTTTTACTTAATTTATGTAGTTGATGACTCGTTCCTTAGTTTAAGCCCTACGGTTGTTCTAATTACCATATTTAGTTGGTTCCGCTGTTATTATTATTGGTTTCATTTTGTCTCGGGGTCAATATTTTATTATTGGTTATATAGTGTACGACCTAAAAGACGAGTTTAGTTTTCTGAAAGGCTTAGATTTTTCTCGCCTGAGGCCAGCGAGGGCGGCCCTCACTGGAGGTCGGCGACCTCCATGGGCCACGTCCTGGTGGGAAAAAGGGAAAAAAAGGAAAAAAAGAAAAGAAAAGGAAAGGAAAAAAAGTAAAGAAGGAAAACAGAAGAAAAGAAAAAAAAAAAGGAAACAAATCAATAAATCGACAAAAAAATTCAAAAAATATTATTAAAAGCTATCCACGTCAACGCTTGCAATGCCACATAGGACGGCTGGCGTCCACATCAGCGATTTCTGGTCAAAATTGACCGATGAACTCAATTGGCAAAATAGGAAAATGTTTAGGATTCAATTGACAAATTAAAAAATTTAGGAATAAACTGGAAAAAAATGCAATAGGGTTAGAATTTTCTTTGATAAATTTTTCCCGTCAAAATCAGTGCGACCCTAGAGCTCACGATGGAAGGCAATTTGGTGCTGAGTGATGTCGAGGGTGCTGTGGCTTGGTCTACGGGCACTTCGTATATGTCGGCATATTGCCAATCGCATGTTACTAATGCAAATGCAGGCAGTAGTGACTTCCACTTTTGTTCCAACACCTGATAATGATTCTTCCTCCCATGTTTCTTCATTTTGATGTTAACGAGCTATTTAGGTTTTCATTTGTTTTGTGGAGAATGAATAATTCAAAAATTCAAGGATCACATTGCACATTTGGTCAAAAGTTCAAGGACCATTTGTGTCATTATTCCCAAATTGAATGAGTAATCGATCGGCAGCTAGCTATTCTATTATATTTTTGGAATTAATGTCAGTTAAAAGATTATATCTCCAATGTCAATATAAATGTAGTTGATGGCCGGTTCTTGGTGGATGAATATCATAGACCGAGAAAATATTGGGCACTTGACTAGTGCCAATCACTAGTGCCAAGTAGGATATACTCGAGTCTATTGATTAATTGCCACGTGGACACAGTTTAAATGTACGAAACACGCTTGCGTTCTTGGAAACCTTCTATCCTTTCTCCACTTCAATCTCTCATTTTCATCTTCTTCCCTCCTCTCTTCCTTTCTCAATCTTCTCTCCGCTCAAGTTTTCACTTCAGGCCATGGTCTCATTCTTCAGTCTCTGTTCTTTTCTTCTTGCTTTTTCCTTTGTTTTCGTATCGCGATACGAAAACTTTGTTGATGCCCGAACTCAGGACCATTATAATTCAACTGCCTCGCTTTCGACGCTGTGGACGAACAACGCAACTCTTGGTTATTTGGCCCCCGAGTGGATAAGTGCAGCAATTACTGAAAAGGTGGACATGTATAGCTTTGGCGTGGTGATCTTGGAGATAGTCTGTGGGAGAAAAATCTTCGATCGCTCTCTAGATGGAGAAGATATGCATTTACTGAGCCTTTTTAAGAGAAAGGCTGAAGGGGAACGATTGCTGGACATTGTGGATGACTGTAGCGACGATATGCAACTAAATGGGCTGCAGGCAGTGAATATGCTGAGGATTGCTGCGTGGTGCTTGCAGGGAGATTATACAAAGAGGCCTTCCATGTCAATAGTCATCAAGGTGTTAGAGGGTGTTTCGGAAGTTCATGACGACCTGGATTACAACTTCTATGCTCCTCCTTCCACTAATGGAGCGGCAAAATTCAGTCAAATGGAAGTCGAATTCAGTGCTACCACTGCATTAGTACCCTCAATTCTATCTGGTCCGCGTTGACGCTGCAAGCTAAAAAGAATTTTCCTTCTCTACATATCAAGTGGTAAAATTGTGCAGGCAATTGAAATTTTCAGAGCAAATGCCCCAGTTTGTCATCGTCTTTTCAGGCCAAACAACAGTCTCTGCCATGAGATCAGTTTCTTTTTTACTTGCAAATGAGTGGACTTCGCTATATCTTAGCCAAGGATTGACTGGGTTAGTTTATTGCATTTTGGTTTCATTGCTTATGAAGAGTCCAGTTGTGCTCAAGTTTATTGTGTTAGTACCAATACTAGTATATTATCCTGCTGGTCACCAAAATGCATTTTGGCAATTAGAAACTATAAATTAAGTTCCCTTTCAATGTTCTGCTTGCAAGTTCGACTGGAGAGTGATGGAGAGATGTTGCTGATATTTTAACCCAGGTTCATGTCGACATACTGTCTGAATATCTCTTGGAGAATAGGGAACATGTTAAGCCATATGTTAACCCAGGTTCTTGCTAATGTCTGTTGGTGGCTTTACTATTCTTGGATCCACCCGATTTGCTCTTTTGTTCCAACACCTGATTTCCTTCGGATTCAATGATGCTTCCTTCCATGTCTTCTTCATTTTGAGGTTAATGAGCTATTTAGTCTATTTTGCGAATACATCCTTGGTTAATCATCTTGATTCCAGCTTCTTAATGAATCATGGTGATCTTTCCGAGGTATATATGTTTGCCAAGATAAAGAACTTACATTATTGGGCATGCACGATTCAACTATGTGATCTTTTGATGACACTGATCATTTGCATAAACCTTGGCTTTTCCACAGTTTCAATCAAAATAGGACCTGATTTGGAGGAATCATCTCTTTCTCCTCCTTTCTTCAGATCAATTTTGATATCTCGAGCATAATCCTTTTATAGGTAGTAGAAAGACAATTCCACACTCCATTTATGTTATAAATTCATAATAGACAGTCCGGTACAGAACTTTCACCTATTTACTATTCGACTCTGCTAACAGTAGAAATGATTCGATGTCTTTCTTAGATTTGTATGCAATCACTTGGATGGGTAGTTGCTAGTTGAGCCGCTTCTTTTTCTTTTTTTCTAGCATAATGTTTCTTAGAATTTGGAACACATGTGACTATTGTTCCCAAGGAAGTTGTCTGTCAATTTTTCAAATGAGTGTGCTGGGTTAACTCACCCAGACAAAGGGAGGAAAAAAGAGCAAAATAATTAGTTGCTGTGCATGTAGACAAGAATTTATAAAGTAACTGACGTTTCCAAGATGAATATTTTGGTCATGGTTCCTATATAAAGAAGGCATCTTCTTCTTTAATCTCTCAAAACAATCTCTGTAATTCTTTTACTGCTTTTTAGACAGAGAGCCACTTCTATTAACCAACCATTGATCAATTACGTTAAATAAGTACTATATACGGAGATAGTTGAAGGGGCCAACCGGTCTCCCGGTAATACTTGGGTCCAGCCTCGGAGCTCGCTTTGCCATGATGATTCCCATTATAGTCATAGTTTTCTCTGTTCGAAGAGAGATGATAATGAAGCAGAGGAGGATTACCTTGATAAAGTACCTAGAATGCCACAAGATTCACGTCTGATGATCTGAAAGCTATTACAGACGACTTTTGGCGAAGGTAGTTTCGGTTCTGTTTTCGAGGGTACTCTGATCGACGGCACAAAAGTTGCTGTAAAGCGCCTCGATGGTTTTAGGGAGGAAAAGAAATCCTTTCTAGCCGAAGTTATATAAAACTTTAGGTGTGATGTTTTATTGTTCCTATATATGATGTAAATACGATGTTAAAGTACATGAAACCTTATGGTCTAATTTTGATTTAACTCCATCTTTCACTCCATGACTTTCATTGATCAAGAGTTGGTCCTGTCTAATTCATACGCTGCCTTCATTATGAAGTCTTAGCTTTTCGCTATTTCGAAGTGTTAGCTCTATGAATATCACATCTCCACTCCTCGACTTCCGCCAATCAATCGCGGGTCATGAATTCCCACGCTATTTGTTAATGTCGCTCTCATTTGGCGCTTCTGCAAAGTTCTTACTTTGTAGATAGCTCTCAGATCAGTGTTGGTTTAGTTAGATCAGTTCATCATGGTTGTGGCATTGGCTTTCCCTTTCTCATTCCAATACCATCGTTATTTCAATTGCGAAATCGCCCTGTTCTTAAGAAATCCCTCGATTGATAGGTTCTCCAGACAACCAAAATTCTGGATTGGGAGATAGTCAAAAGTGTAGATACCCAATGGACAGTGATTTACATGGGGCAAGGTTCCAAAGCTGTCTTGCTTTTTGTCTCTGAAAAACGACCCCATGAACCAGGAAACACGCTTGCGTTCTTGGAAACCTTCTATCCTCCACTTCAATCTCTCATATTCATCTTCTTCCCTCCTCTCTTCCTTTCTCAATCTTCTTTCCGCTCAAGTTTTCACTTCATGCCATGGTCTCATTCTGCAGTCTCTGTTCTTTTCTTCTTGCTCTTTCCTTTGTTTTTCTATCGCCATACAAAAACTTTGTCGATGCCCACTATTATAATCCAACTGCCTCGCTTTCAACCCAGTGGACAAATAATGCAACAGCTGATCCGAGCACACCATATGCAGTTGGATCGTTTGTGCAGCCAATTCTACTCCGAGGCGGAGGAGCTGATGGCCCTGTCTACGCCTGCGGCTTCTACTGTAATGGTAACTGCAGCACTTACCTCTTTGCTGTTTTCATCGTCCAGGTCAACGGGGGCAGATTAATTGTTGGAAATGATAGTCCACAAGTAGTGTCGTTGGACAATCGAAACAATCCTGTAAAGATCGGCGCAACCTTAGAGCTCACGTCCAAAGGTGATTTTGGTGTTGAAAGATGCTGATGGTACTGTTGCTTGGTCCACAAACACTTCTGGTAAGTCCGTCGTGGGCTTCAACATGACAGTTTTGGGGAACCTCGAGCTGTTTGATAAGAACAATGCGACTGTTTGGCAGTCTTTTGATCAGCCAACCAACACACTTGTCACCGGACAAAAGTTGAAGGCAGGGCAAAGATTGATGACCGCAGATGGTATGATTACATTGTCCGTGAATGATTATGGTTTTTCTGCTCAAATGGAGACTAATCCTCCTCAGATATATTACCGACCATATTTTGTGTATCAAAAAAATAAAATCAAGTCTCCATATCTTGAGTTAGTAAATGGAAGCTTAGCTTTGTTCTCAAGTTCTACCACAGTTTTGTTTTGGCTTCTAGCCCCTGTAGCATCTTCTGCACAATACGTGAAGCTGGACTCGGATGGGCATTTGAGAGTGTACGAGTGGGGGCCATTAGGGTGGGAAGAAGGGGCCGATCTTTCGAGGTATCTAGGGGACTGTGATTTTCCGACCGCATGTGGGCAATATGGAATTTGCTCCAGTGGGCAATGTACTTGTCCGACTTCTAGTCGGAGAACAAGCTATTTCGAGCCAGTAGATGATCGGCAGCCTGATCTTGGGTGTTCTGAGAATGTCCCATTGTCTTGTGGGGCTTCACAATATCAAAGTCTTCTGGAGCTTGAAAATGTCACCTACTTCACGTTCGCTGCTGATCTTGAGAACGTAGATGCTTCAAGTTGTAAAGAGGCCTGCATAAAGAACTGTTCATGCAAAGCGGCTATTTTCCAGTATGGATCGAATCCCACCAGCGGCAGTTGTTACTTACCTACTCAGGTGTTTTCACTCATGAACGTTGACAAGGATAAAATTTTCTATAACTCCACTGCCTACCTTAAAGTACAAAATGTGGCCAATGAAGTTCCCAATGCTTCGGCAGATTAAAAAAAAAAGTTCCCAATACTTCAGTTGACAATCGAAGGAGCAACCTCCCTGTAATACTTGGATCCAGCATCGGAGCTCTCTTCGCCGTGATGTTTCTCATCGTGGTCATAGTTCTGTTTGTTCGGAAAATAGATGATAATGAAGCAGAGGAGGATTACCTTGATCAAGTACCTGGAATGCCTACAAGATTTGTGTACGGTAATCTGAAAGCAATTACAGACGACTTCAGTAAAAAGCTTGGCGAAGGTGGTTTCGGTTCTGTTTTCCAGGGTACTCTAGTTGACGGCACAAAAGTTGCTGTGAAGCTCCTTGATGGTTTTGGGCAGGTCAAGAAATCCTTTCTAGCCGAAGTTGAGACTATCGGCAGCATCCATTATGTTAACTTGGTAAGACTCATCGGATTTTGTGCTGAAAAATCCCACAGGCTCCTTATCTATGAGTACATGTCAAATGGGTCTCTTGATAGATGGATCTTTCGCAAATCCAATGAATGTGTTCTCAACTGGCAACAAAGGAAGAAGATCATTCTCGACATAGCAAAAGGACTCAATTATCTTCATGAAGATTGCAGACATAAAGATAGTTCACTTAGACATTAAACCCCAAAATATCCTCTTGGATGGGAATTACAATGCTAAGGTTGCTGATTTTGGATTGTCCAAGTTGATCGATAGGGACCAAAGCCAAGTTTTCACAACCATGAGAGGAATTCCTGGTTATTTGGCCCCCGAGTGGCTGAGTGCAGCAATTACCGAAAAGGTGGATGTGTATAGCTGTGGCGTGGTGATCTTGGAGATAGTTTGTGGGAGAAAAATCTTCGATCGCTCTCTAGATGAAGAAGACATGAATTTACTGAGCCTTTTTAAAAGAAAGGCCAAAGAAGAACGATTGCTTGTCATTGTGGATAACTATAGCGAGGATATGCAACTAAATGGGCCGCAGGCGGTGAATGTGCTAAGGATTGCTGCGTGTTGCTTGCAGGGAGATTATAAAAAGAGGCCTTCCATGTCAATAGTCATCAAGGTGTTAGAGGGTGTTTCGGAAGTTCAAGACGACCTGGATTACAACTTCTCTGCTCCGCCTTCCACCAATGGAGCAGCAAAATTCAGTCAAATGGAAGTCAAATTCAGTGCTACCACTGCATTAGTACCCTCAGTTCTATCTGGTCCACGATGACGCGGCAAACTAATAAGAATCTTTGTTCTCTACATGTCAAGTGATAAAATTGTGCAGGCAATTGAAATTTTCAGAGTGAGTGCTCCAGTTTGTCATTTTCTTTTCAGCCCCAAAACAAGTCTGTGGCATGGAATCAATTTTCTTTTTTACTTGCAAAACACTGGACTTTGTCATATGTCTTAGCAAAGGATTGGCTTGGTTAGCATACTGCATTTAGGTTTCATTGCTTATGCAGAGTCCAGTTGTGCTCAAGTTTATTATGTTAGTACCAATAGTATGTTGTCATTCTGCTGGTCACCAAAATGGAAGTTTGGAAATTAAAAGCTATAGGTTAAGTTCCTTTTTGATATTCCGCTTGCAAGTTCTAGCTGGAGAGTGATGGAAGAGATGTTGCTGATGTTTTGACCCAGGTTCATGTTGCAACACAGTGTCTGAATACATCTAGGAAAAGAGGGAACCTGTTGAGCCATTTGTGCTTAAAGCTGCTAAGGCTAGTCAATTATGGATAATGTCCTTCAGTAGCAGTACTCTTTCTTGGATCCAAACCCGACTTGCTCTTTTGTTCCGACACCTGATTATGATTCTTCCTCCCATGTTTCTTCAGATTGAGGTTAACGAGCTATTTAGTCTATTCTGCGAATTCGCTGTTAGAACCGATAGAGATTATTAGAGAAGTTCATCATCTGAATACTTCTGAATTCTTTTTTTATTTCCATCTTGACTTCCAGCTTCGTAACGATCCATTTGTGATCTTTCCGAGGCATATGTTTGCCGAAAATAAAAGATCTTAGATGTTCGAGTATTCAAGATTCAACCATGTGATCTTTTGATAATACCGAATATTCTCGGCAACCTTAGCTTTCTCGCATCTTTAATTGACATAATACTTGACTTGGAGGAATCATCTCTTTCTCTCGGACTCCTTCGATTGGGAGCTAATTTACTAATTTTGATTAATGTCAGTGAAAAGATTATCGCTCTCCAATGTTAAGATAGATGTAGTTGATGACCGGTTCTTGGCAGGGCACATGGTCGTTCTGATTTTAAGATTTTGATTATGGTGCGTGCATTTTTTAATTTTTGCCAAATAGGATATAATTGAGTCCATTGATCAATTGCCACGTGGACACGGGGGTCCCACTAGTCAGCAACATCAAATTTCGTCTCTGTTCTCTCTCTCTCTCTCTCCTTCACTTTATTGTTCTTTTCCTTTCCTTCTTCGAACCATCACTCTCCGCCTCTGCTCGAGCGATCTCGCCCTCGAACATTCACCCTTGCCGCCGTGCGATATGGAGACTGTTACATCAAATTTCGTCTCTGTGTCCTATTTAGACCGTCGTTTACTTCTTTCACCTCCAATGTCATAAGCACTGTCCGAAAGCCACTCGGTCCGAGGAACCGCTCGTTCCATAGCTTTACTAATGACAGGAAACCTAGAATCTCTTCTGTTTCAGTTTCTTCTACAGCTCCTCCAGACAAAGAAAGTTCTGATTTTGATCGTAATAACGCGACTTCCCCCATTAAATCCCTACTGGGTTTTGGTCAGAGCCTTCCAAAAGCATCCTCAACCTTGCGACTCCTCCAGACAAAGAAAGTTCCTGCTGGGTTTTTGGGTCTTCAACACCTGTTGCTGCTGTGCCATCCATTGAGCACCCTTTGCTCCCGTGACAACAGGTCTATAGGTTCTACCAGTTGAAGAAGGAAATAAGAAGAAAAGGAAAGCGAGAAGAGGGAGAGCAAAGGGAGAAGACAAGTTAAAAGTAAAGAAATTTGATTTTTTTTTAAGAGTGGGGCCAATGTGTACACGTGGCGATCAATCAATGGACTCAAATGTATCGTACTTGGCACCAGCCAAGTACCTAATGGTCGTCCTGTTTTTCCTTCCGACTTGCTCTGCTCAGCTCATTCAGAGTGCATGAAAATCATTCTGTTTGTAAGTTTCTGTTCCAAATCTGAAACAGATTTGGAATAAAAACTCGTTTGGTAACATAATTTTATTTTTTTATTTCTGGAACAAAAAGTTATTTCAGAAATAGATTTGGAAGGGAAATGAGAAACAAAAATTTTTAGCTTTTGGGAGAAATGGAAATCAGAAACAAAAAACTCGTAAAAGTCGTTCGGTGTCTCCTTCTAGCATCGGGCGCCGCCGACCCCCGCAGGCCATCGTCGGCCACCTGTCGTTGAAGCCGACCACCGTCGGCCGCTGGCCGTCGCCTATTTCTATTCTAGAAATAGAAATTTTCAACTGTTGTCAAACGAATTTCTATTTTAAGATCAGAAATTTATGTCATTATCAAACGCATTTCTTGACTCAAAAATTCATCCAGAATTAGAAATAGAAAAATTTATTTCTAGCCAAAATTTTTTTTCTGAAATAGAATAATTTTCATGCACCCCTCTTCGTGACTCGTATCAGATGTTGCAGAGAAGCAACAAAAAATGAGTTGGGTTCCGAAGCTGTTTTGCTTAGACAGTAACTCAAAGTTGACTTTTAAAAAACAACTTCCTGAACCCAGCAACATGATATCTCCCATTTTCTTAATCCAGCCTCCCAAGTTCCTCCAAATCGCAAGATGCTAACCTTGCGCGACTGTTTCTAGAGATCTTCAGCCCTCCACTTCAATCTCAATCTTCTCTCTGCTTAAACTTTCACTGCAGGCCATGGTCTCATTCTGCAGTATCTGTTCTTTTCTTCTTTCTTTTTCCTTTGTTTACCTATCGCACTTCTCAAACTTCATTGACGCTCAAGCTCAAGCTTATGATTATCCAACTGCCACGCTTTCGACACAGTGGACGAATAACGCAACAGCTAATCACTCCATTCCATATACAGATGGATCGATGGTGCGGTCAATTCTGCTCCGAGCCAAAGATTCTTATGGCCCTGCCTACGCCTGCGGCTTCTACTGTAACGGTAACTGCGACACTTACCTCCTTGCTGTTTTCATCGTCCAAGTTAACAGTGGTGGTTTAATTGTTCAACCCAGTATTGGATTTCCACAAGTAGTGTGGTCTGCCAATCGAAACAATCCTGTAAAGATCGGTGCGATGTTAGAGCTCACTTCAGAAGGCGATTTGGTGTTGAAAGATCCTGATGGTTCTGTTGCTTGGTCCACAAACACTTCTGGTAAGTCCGTTGTAGGCTTGAACTTGACAGATTTGGGGAGCCTCGAGCTGTTTAATAAGAATAATGTGACTATTTGGCGGTCTTTTGATCAGCCAACCGACACACTTGTCCCTGGACAAAAGTTGATGACTGGGCAAAGATTGATGCCGAGTGTTTCTGGGACAAATTGGACCGCAGACAGCATGATTACGTTTTCCATGAACAGCAGTGGTTTATCTGCTCAAATGGAGACTAGTCCTCCTCAGATCTATTACCAGGATCATATTGCTAATCCAAATTCAAGTAACGAGTCTCCATATGTTGAGTTTGTAAATGGAAGCTTGGCTTTGTTCTCAAATTCTACCACGAATGTGAGTGTGATTTCAGTCCCTCAAGCATCTTCTGCACAATACATGAAGCTGGGCTCGGATGGGCATCTGAGAGTGTACGAGTGGGTATCTGGGTGGAAAGAAGTGGCGGATCTATTGACAGGGTATCTTGGGAACTGTGCTTATCCGACAGTGTGCGGGCCATATGGAATTTGCTCAAATGGGCAATGTAGTTGTCCAGCTTCAAGTGGGGGAATGAGCTATTTCAAGCAAGTAGATGATAGGCAGCCTAATCTTGGGTGTTCTGAGAATGTCCCGTTGTCTTGTGGGTCTTCGCAATATCATAGTCTTCTGGAGCTTGATAATGTCACCTACTTCACTTTCACTTCAGATCTTGAGAACATAGATGCTTCCAGTTGTAAAGAGGCCTGCACAAAGAACTGTTCATGCAAAGCGGCTATATTCCAGTATGGATCGAATCCCACCAGCGGCAGTTGTTACTTACCTACTCAGGTGTTTTCACTCATGAACATTGACAAGGATAAAATTTTCTATAACTCCACTGCATACCTTAAAGTACAAAATGTGGCCAATCAAGCTCCCAATACTTCGGTTGACAATCGAATGAGCAACCGTCTCCCAGTAATACTTGGATCCAGCCTCGGAGCTCTCTTTGCCGTGATGTTTCTCATCGTGGTCATAGTTTTGTTTGTCCGGAAGAGAGATCATAATGAAGCAGAGGAGGATTACCTTGATCAAGTACCCGGAATGCCCTCAAGATTCACATACAATTTTCTGAAAGCTGTTACGGACGACTTCAGTAAAAAGCTTGGCGAAGGTGGTTTCGGCTCTGTTTTCGAGGGCACTCTAATTGACGGAACAAAAGTTGCTGTAAAGCGGCTTGATGGATTTGGGCAGGTTAAGAAATCCTTTCTAGCTGAAGTTGAGACTATCGGCAGCATCCATCATGTTAACTTGGTAAGACTCATCGGATTTTGTGCTGAGAAATCCCACAGGCTCCTTATCTATGAGTTCGTGTCGAATGGGTCTCTAGATAGATGGATCTTTCGCAAATCCAATGAATGTGTTCTCAACTGGCAACAAAGGAAGAAGATCATTCTCGATATAGCAAAAGGACTTAATTATCTTCATGAAGATTGCAGACAGAAGATAGTTCACTTAGACATTAAACCCCAAAATATCCTCTTGGATGGGAATTTCAATGCTAAGGTTGCTGATTTTGGATTGTCCAAGTTGATCGATAAGGACCAAAGCCAAGTCGTCACGACCATGAGAGGAACTCCTGGTTATTTGGCCCCCGAGTGGCTGAGTGCGGCAATTACTGAAAAGGTGGATGTGTATAGCTTTGGCATGGTGATCTCGGAGATAGTCTGTGGAAGAAAAATCTTCGATCGCTCTCTAGAGGAAGAAGACATGCATTTACTGAGCCTTTTCAAGAGAAAGGCTGAAGAGGAACGGTTGCTGGACATTGTGGATGACTATAGCGAGGATATGCAACTAAATGGGCCTCATGCAGTGAATATGCTAAGGATTGCTGCGTGGTGCTTACAGGGAGATTATACAAGGAGGCCTTCCATGTCAACAGTCATCAAGGTGTTAGAGGGTGTTTCGGAAGTTCAAGACGACCTAGATTACAACTTCTCTGCTCAGCCTTCCACTTATGGAGCAGCAAAATTCGGTCAAATGGAAGTCGAATTCAGTGCTACCACTGCATTATTACCCTCCGTTCTATCTGGTCCACGATGACGCTGCAAGCTAAAAAGAATTTTTGTTCTCTACATATCAAGTGGTAAAATTGTGCAGGCAATTGAAACGTTTAGAGGGAGTGCTCCAGTTTGTCATTTTCTTTTTTGTTCCAACACCTGATTTCCTTGGGATTCAATGATGCTTCCTTCCATTTCTTCTTCATTTTGCAGGTAATGAACTGACAGAGATTATTGGAGAAGTTAGTCATTGGTACCGTTCTGATTTTCTCTACTGACTACTTTATATATGCCCTTGGTTAATCATCTTGATTCCAGCGCATGAACGATCCATGATGATCTTTCCGAGGCATGTGTCTGCTAAACATAAAGAACTTAGATGGTTGGGCATGCAAGATTCAACTATGTGATCTTTTAATGACACTGATCATCCTCGAAACCCTTGGCTTTTCTACAACTTTAATCAACATAGTACTTGATTTGTAGGAATCATCTCTTTCTCTTGGACTCTTTTCTTCAAATCAATCTTGACATCTGAAGCATAATCTTTTGATAGGTAGGAGAAAGACAATTTCCCACTCTGCGCTATGTTACAAATTCAGATTACACAGTCCAGTAAAGAAATTTCACCTATTTACTATTCGACTCTAATAACAGTAGAAACGAACAATGTTTTTCTTAGATTTGCATGCATTCACTTGGATGGGTAGTTGAGCTGCTTCTTTTTCTTTTCTTTTTTCTGTTCTTTTGCATAACGTTTGTTAGAATTTGATATGCTTGTTGTTGCGAAATCTGACTTCTGAGTGTGCTGAAACTAAAGAGTTACTAATCGGCAGTTGGCTATGTGATGTGCAGTCTGCTGAAGACCAAAGGAGATTAAATCAATCTTGACAAAAATAAGAGGCTAGTTTCATCTTCCATTCATAAAAAAAAGGGCGAGGAAACAAACACCGAATGCAGTAAAAACGATAAACCCGTAATCAACTTTTAGGACTGCTGAAGGAGACTTTGATTTGGTCATTGTTCCACGCTTAAAGTTGTGTTCTGCTCCTTCCGATGGCGCGAAACTTACGCAATCTTTCAATTGCCTCGTCAAACTTTACGTAGCAAGAAAAAACAGGTTGATTGTTATCACCAAAGCCAGAATGCAGTAATATATAAACCAAAGTTTCTCCTGTCGTGTAAGTCCTAATCTTTCCTACTTTTTTCAAAGTAGCTTCTCATTTGTTGTCTTCTCAAACTTGATGTCTCATATCCCGTATAAAAGTATAATTCGAAGAATCTAATCTAATGCAAACAGACTGGATGCCGGCAACCAAGTTCAACGCGTTAATTCCGGAGTTGAACTTTTTAAACTTTCAACCTTATCAAGCTCGCAAAGAACCATGGTCAAAGCCCATCATCAAGGGCCGTCAAATTTGTTCCTAAGGGGTCTGAAATTCACAATATGGGGAGTTCTCTGTCCACATCATAATTAGGAGATCCAACAACTCCGTGTGGTTGAGCTAACTCTAAAGCAAATATAGACCAATTCCAACCTCACTTTCCTTGTCCAATTCAATTTCATCTTTTACATCCTGTTTGCCTTTCTCAGCATTGCAATAGCTGTCTTGAGTATTTTCTTTTTCCATATCCTATCATGTTCGCACACCGTAGTTCTTCTCCGGCTACTCTTTGTCTTTTACTACTTGGATCATATTTTCTGGGTTTGGTCCTGTCTCAGCCAACAGCAAACCTTTCTACTACATGGGCAGCCAGCTCTATCAGTTCGGTATCCTTTGGTAACGGGTCTCCTGTGGATTCTGTGAGGCCTATTCTTCTCAGAGGAAATGATGTCCCGTCATTTGCCTGTGGCTTCGTCAGCATGCTATCAAAAACCGGTTATCTCTTTGCTATTTCCATCGTCTATACAAACGCATCTCAAATTGATCAGACTTATACAGCTTTTCCAGAAGTTGTATGGGCTGCTAATCGTAACAATCCGATGGTAAACCCCACGCTTGAGCTCACGTCGGAAGGTGACTTGATCTTAAAAGACGGGAATGGTTCTGTGGCATGGTCCACAAACACTTCAGGTAAGTCTGTTGTAGGGTTGAACCTGACAGATTCGGGAAACCTCGTGCTGTTTGATGCGAATAATGTGCCAGTATGG
This sequence comes from Lenwebbia sp. NSW1173648, assembly GCA_029784005.1. Classification (NCBI taxonomy): domain Eukaryota; kingdom Viridiplantae; phylum Streptophyta; class Magnoliopsida; order Myrtales; family Myrtaceae; genus Lenwebbia; species Lenwebbia sp. NSW1173648. The sequence goes on from JARCGZ010000002.1 coordinate 29,569,954, forward strand.
CAGTCTTTCGATCACCCTATGGACTCCCTAGTCCTTGGACAGAAGTTAACCGTAGGGCAGAAATTGGTGCCAAGTGTTTCTGAAACGAATTGGACTGCACAAAGTTTACTTTCACTTTCCATGACTAGTACAGGCTTATTTGCGCAGATGGACACTGATCCTCCGCAGTTGTATTACCCAGTTCGCATTAATTTTCCAAACACGAGTAATGACTCGAATTACATCGAATTTGTAAACGGAACCTTAGCATTGTTCACGAATTCCAAGCGAAATGGTACTGTCTTTATCAATATTCCTTCTGCTTCATTGTTTATGAGGTTGGAATATGATGGGCACTTGAGAGCATATGAGTTTGATCGGGGCAAATATCAGTGGACAGTGGCAGCAGACCTTCTGGTTCGGGATTATGGTGACTGCGGCTATCCGACGGTCTGTGGGCAGTATGGAATTTGCACTTCAAAAGGCCAATGCACTTGTCCAGATTCAAATGGGGGCACAAACTATTTCAAGCAAACAAACGACAGACATCCCAATCTCGGGTGTTACGAGGAAGTACCTTTGTCTTGCGACAATTCACAATTTCAAAGTTTGCTGGAGCTCGGGGATCTTTCTTACTTCACCTACAGCACAGATCCACAAAGTACCCCAGATCTTGCGAATGTTACTACGGTAAATTGTAAAGACGCTTGTGCCAAGAATTGTTCATGCAAGGCAGCGTTTTATGTGCGAGGCCCCAATATCCCAAGTGATGCAGGTTCCTGCTACTTATTATCAGAAGTATTTTCGCTAATGAACCTAGAGCAGCTTAACAATTCTATTGGTTACATCAAAGTACAGAACATTTCCAATGGAGTTCCCAACTCTCCCGGTTCGAGCGGAACTCCTGGTTCCAAAAAGGGGGGCAAGAGAAACCGTCTCGCGTTGATACTAGGTTCCAGCCTCGGATCTGTATTTGCTTTGATCATTGTCATTGGGGTCATCAAAGTTTCATCTCGGAAGAGAGAAGCTGTCGATGAAGCTGAGGAGGATCATCTAGATCAAGTACCGGGAATGACTATGAGATTTACTTACGACAGTCTGAAAGTCATTACCGAGGATTTCAGCAAGAAGCTTGGCCAGGGTGGCTTCGGCTCTGTGTTTGAAGGCACTCTAAAGGACGGTTCGAAAGTCGCAGTCAAGCGCCTCGACGGTTTAGGCCATATCAAGAAATCGTTTTTAGCTGAGGTTGAGACTATCGGGAGCATTCATCACGTCAACCTGGTGACGCTAGTAGGATTTTGCACGGAGAGCTCTCACAGGCTGCTCGTGTATGAATACATGCCTAATGGCTCGCTTGACAAATGGATCTTCCGCAGATCCAGCGAATATGCTCTCAACTGGCAGCAGAGGAGGAAGATCATTTACGACATAGCAAAGGGTTTGACTTATCTTCACGAAGAATGTAGAAGGAAGATACTCCACTTGGATATTAAACCCCAAAACATTCTCTTGGATGAGAACTTTAATGCTAAGGTCGCCGATTTTGGCTTGTCTAAGTTAATTGATAGGGACAAAAGCCAAGTCATGACGACCATGAGGGGCACGCCCGGCTATTTGGCTCCGGAATGGCTGAGCGCAGCAATCACCGAAAAAGTCGATGTCTATAGCTTTGGAGTGGTGGTCCTGGAAATAGTGTCTGCTCGGAAACTTTTCGATAACTCGCAGGACTCAGAAAACACGTACTTAGTAGGAGCTTTCAGGAGAAAGGTAGAAGAAGGAGGGTTGTCGGATTTCATCGATAGTCACAGCGAGGACATGCGGCTAAATGAGGTGCACGCAGTGAATATGTTGAGAATCGCCGCGTGGTGTCTGCAAGGAGATTCTACAAAGAGGCCTTCCATGTCGACCATCGTGAAGGTTTTGGATGGCCTTATGGATGTCCCGGGTGACTTGGAGTATGACTTCTCTTATCCGCCTTTGATGAAAACTAGCACGAAAGCTTCTCAAGAGGAGGTTCCCTATGCTGCTTCCACTCCGCTGTTACCCTCGGTTCTCTCCGGACCTCGGTGATGCTGCAGCAAATTGTAACTCTACCTTCCCCTGGAGTTAACATTGAATTCTTGAGGAGGCAATTGAAAATTTGAAGCTGTCCTAATGTATTGGCTTTTCAATGCTTGTTAGGCAGTGAATGAATTGACATGAACTGCATGATTCATCAGATGCATACACAGTCTGATCATAACTGAGCAGTTTATGCATACCGAGACTGGTCGAATCTTGTACCGCTGAGACTGGTCAACTCCAATCTCACATTCCTTGCTTCCAGGGAGCTCTTTCTCTGGTAAAAGAGAAAACTCAATGATAAGTCATTTTCTGTATGAAGGAAGAATGTCATAAGGAGAAAAGAGTTGTCCTGTGGTCCTAGTTAGATGGGTTGGATGCAAGGTGATATTATCTTAAAATTGTTCATAATTTTGTTCCCTTCGGACGAAACCGGCATCCCTAATCCTGGTTAGATGGGTTGGATGCAGCTGAATGAGTAATGAATTTTCTCTAATCTATTAGCGATTGATCAGAAGATATATGATACATGCACACTCTTGTTCTGACACATTTCATGTGTGTACTATGGTTAGTTTGTCACAATTATACCGAGCAAAAATAAAGTAGTTCAAAACCGATTCGATTTTAGTTTTTATCGTATAGCCGGTAGATTCAAGAAATAGAATCAAGAACTGAACCGGTCAAGGTCAGTTTTCAGTTTTTGGAGTCGGTAATTGGATCAGTTCTTGTGTGAACCCGCCTTGAACCAGCCTGTTCAGGGTGATTTTGAGGTTAAACTGGTCCGGTTTTACCCCTAATCATAGTTCTTGGACCCTTATGGTTTCCCCTATAGTCATAGTGAACCTTTCCCGCGCTTGTGTTATATCCTATTAAGTTGATACCCTGTTAAAATAGTCATACTCTCAAATACGGAACTTTCCGGTGCGAAAGAATTGTTTTTTTTTTCTTTTTTCCAGAAAACATGAAGCGATGGGGAAAATTGTCCAAAAAGTCCTAAGCATATCATACGACAGCCAATTCAATCCTAAACCTTTCAATTGTGCCAAATTTAGTCCTAAACCTTATGATGACCACAACAAACATGTTCAAGAGTTTGTACTGAATTCGTGAACCTAAAAGACCACAACTAACCTAATTATAAATTACGGATTCTGATGAAGTGAGAAACTCTCGACAGGGTTGGGGAGTTGGTGTTATCCTATTAATCTACTGAGCGAGAGGACTCTGAAAGTATCAAGTAATTTCTCTGTTCTTTACTTTTGTCCTGGTATCAAATTGATTTCGTAGTCTTCTACATGTGATTTGAAATTTGAAATACGATAGTAAATAAATTAGAGAGCGAATGGTTAATTAGAGTGATTTGTGACGCAATAGCCACTACAATGCTTGATCCTCAAATTATTTCTCGACTTTCCGGCGTCCGCTGATTATCAACTCTTTAATCTATAACCCGTTAGCACATCTATCCTGAACTTTGATGGGATTATAGTCCTCTCTCCTCCGATCTTCTAAATACTCCAGAACCGAGTCAGAGCCCATTCCGTTATGAACATTAGATTATACAGCTTTTCCGATATCTCATGAAATCAATTTTTGCATAAAAAAAATCAAAAGATAAATAAATTTCTAAAAACATTAGAATATTATTATACTGGCAAACACCTTAGGCATAACTTTTCGATCCGACGTCCCATGAAAACGATTTTTGGATCAACAAAAGACTGTGATCCGATTGTTCAACATGGAAAAAGAAAAGCAAAATAAACAAGTAACTATAATTTAACAAAATATTAAAATATTACATAAAATTGTCCACCTTTGGCAATTCATTAGAATACTGGTGTGGGCTAAGTACCTTCGTATTATTCATGGGACATCGGATAGAAAAATTATGTCTGATCAAAGTTTAGCCAAATTCGATAAAGTACATAAATAACATTTTTCGAAATTTATTCCAATTAGAAGATTTAAGATGCCTAACCTCGTGAGATTTAGAGTGTCAGATCATCTAAACTAATTATATTCAATTGCGGCAAAAGGATTTTTAACGCGAAAAATATCATGACCGCCATTTGACCCAACCCCAAAACCCTAAATACTAAAAATCCTAACCCCTAAACCCTAAAACCAAAATCAAAATCTCGATCACCCTAAACATGAATGCCAACCTTCTTATGTGGCATGACCGGTACTGACGTGAAAAATTAGTAACATTTTAGTATATTTAGAAAATTATTTAGTTTTTGATTTTTCTTTTTCTTTTTCCATTTTGAAACAATGGGATCATGGCCTACAATTGATGCAAAAATCGATTTCATGGGATATCAGATGGAAAAGTTATTTTCTTTTGTGGGCAATCAACATTAGATGAATTGCTACACCTATTCATGCCCATTAACATGTTTTTTATAGTTTCTAACTGGAAAGTATCTCTTATTACAATACGATAATCAAATAAAGAACTTCAGCTTCTAAATTTATTTTTATGGATATGGACAAAAAGGTCAAGAAGCTACTAGTTGGTCCAAGTGGTTGTTACATGTCATTTTACCACGGTGATTATCGTTATAGGGGGGTTGAGCGCGGTTTTTTGCAGCAGTAGTCTCCACTTACGTGTCTGCAGTATGCCACGATTAGGGAGTTGATCATGTGGGAAGTGATCGATTTAAGCGATGAGCACATCCTCAATCTGGTCTCGAGTAGCCAGTCACTGAAGAAGGTGGTTCTCGAGTATTGCCATGGGCTACGATTTTTTAGATTCGATAGCCACGATTCACTCGAAGAATTGGTTGGTGATTGGCACAATTGCAATAGGTTTAGTACTTTTTTGGTAATTCTCCCCATATCTGTGCATGAATTGGTCCAAGTGAAGTTCTCTTTCCACCGTTGAGGAGGAATTGAACATTGCCTTTTCTTCCATGGCAAGTAGCTCTACGGATCCACGTTCACGTGGATAAGCTCAATCACAATTATCAGCCAAGTAAATTTTATGGGGATGTCGTATGATCAACTGGCGTAATCACATGGATCTGGGTTCCAGGCAAAAGCTTCCCAATGACGTACCCATTTACTTTCAATTAATTTTAAGGAGATAATATTTAATTTTACTTTATCATCGAAATTTTAAATATTTAAGAATTGACATTTACATTTCGAAACTTTTTGGTGTTGAAGTTAGAAATAATAATGAGATCAGACGCATCATTCTCGATGGAGGTGAACATTACGCCGATTCTCAATTCCATAATCATAGAACCAGTCATGTTCGGCCTTGTTTCAAATTACAGGGTGGGAACTGACCCTCTCTAGAACCGATCACCTATTAAATTGTGCACATAAAATATGCACGGAAAAGTAGACGAAACAGTAACTTATCACATTTTAGAGAAGTTAAAAGCCTGAAAAAACCTCCTTTAATATTATGATTCTAACAAAATCCAGCCTAAGATAACTTTAGGCAGAAACATATCAGTTTGCAGCACAATATAATACTACTGTGTGTCCATGACCCAAAAAAAGAAAAAAACAAATACTGTGTGTCCTATTCTCATTATCACATTCCATGATTTGCCCTTATGGTGAATGGTCAAATGAATAGAGAGAGTATTTTCGATGGGAGAAAAGTGTCATCTTATTTGTCTCCCCCTCCAGTAAATCACTTTCTATTTCATGGCTTCTTTCTCCGTCACCTTCAACTTCGACTTCACTTCAAGGCATTTGGACTGAAAAAAGAAATTAGAAAAAAAAATTCGTTTTTGTTTTTTACCTCACCAATATTTTAATTTTTTTTTTTGGTTAGGGCGCACTTGGAATTGTGTGGTTAGGCGCACTGGTCCCAGGTTCGATTCTCCAGCTGAGCACCTGTGATTTTAGTGGGCCATGGCGGTGGGTTGCTGTGCTAGTCTCCCCCGAGGAATAGTCGAGGTGCGCGCAAGCTGGCCCGGACACCTCGGTTACCAAAACAAAAACAAAAACAAAAACAAAAATAATTTTTTCTATTGAACTTTGTAATTGTATTTTGCTTATGTTTATACATGCATCCTCCGTATGTTCCGAATGGAGCTCGTCCATTAAAATCATGCAAAAGAACTTTGCCGATCTTAGTGCCTCCGCAAGATCAGAATATGTCGTGGGAGCAAAATAACTTATGATGTTCGCCTGTGTAAATCATGTGAGGATATACGCGTGTTTTTGCGGGGTTTTTACCACGATCGAACTTAGCCTTGGGTAAGTTCGATCATAGTAAAAACTTAGCCTTATGGCCTGAAACTACTTACCCATCTTTTGGCTTCAGTCGGTTTGGTTAGGGCACATATTAAATTTGTTCCAAAATCCTAAATTTTCAAAACATCCGAAGAGCTTATTGTCCATTGTCTTCTTTTTTGGGGCTCATTCTTTGTCATTTGATGGTGCTTGTGAGTTGTGAGTGCTAACTTCGGTGCACTAGTCCTAAAACGCAGCAAATTTATACTCTTTGAGTTGCAAACTCGTGTAACATCTTTATCTTGGGCCAGCCAACTAAATTAATCGTTCCTATTTCTTTTGGGTTGCAAACTCATGTAACATCTTACATGTTTTCTTTACATTGTACAAGCTTCTACATATATATTACAATGAAAGGTTAACTAAGAAAACAATAAACGAAGATACATGGAATCAACTCCAATCTTGGATCGATATAATTTGATCAATTAAAATCTTAGGATTTGTCGGATTGATCAAACATGATTCGTAATTGATTCTCGCATATATCTAACATCTCGAATTGTTCAAACATGATCCGTAATTAATCATCGCATATCTCCAACAAATCGCGAGGTAGTCTTGGTCTTCTCATGTGAGTGTTCCCCATCAAGTTCGTCCTAAAGAGCATGGGAAGTTCACGAGACAGCGACACTTGAAGAAAGTGAGCACTCGGTTTGACACCGTGAGCGTCGATGGAATGATGACGTTTAATATTTTTGCTTCGATTTGATAGAGAATCGAAGGTATGGTTCAAGTTGATTTTGTTTCTTTGTCAATCACTTTCATTTCCACCAAACAAAATCATTTTTAGAGAAAATTCCAATTAAGGGCCCCAAGTTCCTTCATTTTCTCAAATAAGGGCATGAAGTGGTCATTATTTCAAATAAGGGCCCGAAGTGCTTTCTTTGTCTCAAACAAAAGTTTGAAGTGGCCATGTCTATTTCAAATAAGGGCCTAACCTCGCCGGCCGGCGGGCCGACCAAATATTTCGGCCGATCAAGGGCATTTCCGTCAATTTAACCTAATTTTTAGTTAAATTATATTAAAAGTTTTAAAAAAATAAAAATAAAAATAAAAAGAGACACAGGCGGGAGGGGGCTGCTCTCCCGCCTGTGGCCGTTGCCCCATCCTGGTGGGGCGGCGGCGATGGCCGGCAGGGTTGCCGGCGCCTCTACGTGGGCCGGCGACTCGCCAACCTGAGGCGAGGGCCACGGCCCACCCTCCTGTGTCTTTTTTTTTTATTACTTTTTTTTAAAAATTTTGGAAAACTGATAAAGGAAAAAACAAATAAAAATAATAACAAAATATGAAATGACCAAAATGCCCCTATTAACTGGTGAGTCGAGCCTTTTTTTTAACTAATAATGTCACTTTAGGCCGTTATTTGAAACAATATCCACTTCAGGCCCTTATTTGAAACAATGTCAATTTCAAGCTCTTATTTGAGAAAATGAATGCACTTCGGGTCATTTTTAAAATTCTCCCTCATTTTTATGAGAACCCAGAAAATTGTTGTGGGGAGTCACCGCCACCGGGAGGCCCACTTTATCACCGCCACCGCCCACAATTGCTCCTTGATGTTAATTTCTCTTTGTTATATAATTAGCATAATGTTGTCATTGCGAGGACTAGGAGCAATTCACATCAAGTTCTTTGGTGGATTGAAGAATTGAATTAAGCGTTGAGATCATTGTAGGTAATCTTCTTCTTTTGTCCCCCTTCATTTTTTTTCTCCCTTTTGCGAGAAAATATTTAATGGTATCATATCACCAGGTCACGTGCTGATGTGGCAAGCATGGTCCACTCAGCACCTATAAAAAAAAATGACACGTGTAAAGATTTGAAGCCTCTCAAATGATGAAAATGAAATTTGTTGGCTGTCACCTTCCAAATTTAAGTTTAAAAGAGTTCTAGCGGAGATGAAGATGAATGGGCGCCCAATTAGAATTTGGAAGGCATTTATTGCACTGTAGCGCAAAGGCATACGAAAAAATAGTGGGGCAAATAGATCAAGCTTTCTATGGGCACTCATCTCCTCTAAAAGAGATGTTGATGACTCCGAGATGGACGACCGGATCAGCAGCGAGGTCCGTGGGCTGGCAACAAGGCCGGTTTAGAGAGGATCTCAAGCAACATAAGCACTGCGCGCTCACGTGAAGCAAGGCAACATTGCATGCTTTCGATTGCTTTTAACGAGTTACGTCGATAGCCAACAAATTTTCTTTTCTTAATTTGATGGCTTAAAATTTACACTTGTCACTTTTTGATAGGTACTGATTAGACACATGCGTGCCACAATCACCGAATATTTTCTTCTCTTTTGCCTATACCTTTCTACCTACTTTGGGTAAATAGGGTCCATCGACATGACACAAGTGATAAAGTTCACAAATTTTCAACATTATAACATTTCTCGTTCATTCAAGTAAGTACCTCAAGTAATTATTGAAGGACAAAGATTCATACGATAGTCCACAAAAAGAAAGAAAGAAAAAAACACGAGCCTCGTGAAGAAATGACCAAAGAAGTGGAAGATGGTGTTAAGTGTCTTTTTTCAGTTTCAAGAATTTCGTTAATACACAGTCATCACAACTTGTCAAGATGTAATAATTCTTCATAAATTTAGAGCAAATTATGCGTGCATTGGTAGAGTCTTGTAAACGATAAATTATTATATGAATTTAGTGTTTTATGTTAACACGAAAGCCGAGAGTCCTGTGTGAATCCTACGTGGCTTCCATTGACCATTTGCCTCCACATGTCAACATGGCAAAGGGCCTTGTCAGTTGACTGCTTCTATGGATTTTGGAAAGATTCCAAATAAAAGCATGAAGTGTCATAGTTTTCTCAAATAAGAGTCCGAAGATGACATTATTCCAAATAAGGGCCTAAAATGCCATCCTTTTCTTAAATAAGGGTCTGAAGTGGATTTTATTTCAAATAAGGGTCTGAAATGGTCAAATCGTCTCAAATAAGGGCCTAACCTAAGGGCATATTGGACTTTTACTCTTTCTTTTTCTTTTTTGTCTTTTTCACCGATGGATGGCCTCTGCCTAGTAAGTCTCGTAACGGAACGCGGATTAAACCACACCATTTGTTGTTTCTTAAACCAGATAAATATAATATAATAATCAACATTACTAGAAAAAAAATTCTGGATTGCCAACATGAAAATCAAAAATAAGGAAAACAATTTTGGGAAACAAAAATAAAAGAATATTACAGACTTTGCCTAGGTGAAAATTTTCCCAAAAACCTATCGTTAGGGGAAAAACGAGCTACTCTTTACAAAACGTTAGAAAGCAAAAAGATAATTTTCAGTTTGCAGCAAAATAAATGAGACAAAAACAAATTAAATTAGGCAGAAATTTGTGAAAAAATAAATAAATTGAATTTGATTCTCTTATTTTCTCTTTTCACTTTGCATTCCGAAAAGAGAAAATTAAAAAAGCAGGTCATAATGGGTTTGCATATTACCCATGTGTGAACCCATTTAGGGCCCAACACAACATAACTAGACTCATCACGACCGTATTCACCGCCGCAAAACCCTAACGCCAATCTTTCCGCCGTGCCCGCATTCGGCCCGATCGTCCGCACGATCAACCTCGGCCGCCCCACGAGAACCCCGAGATTGACATCTTAAACTCCGGAGCCAAGGGCGGCAGCGCAGTGGTCGTGGGGGTTCGTCCTGTTCTTCCTGAACTACTCTACTTTCTTGGCGAAGCCTGATTTTTACACCTGTTCGTGAAGAAATGCCCCTGGAGGAAGGGGTTGGGGGCGGATGCTGCTGACGGCAACGGCGAGGCAGGCGACAAGAGAGAAGAACAGGGAACAGAAAGAAGGTTGCTGTGCTAGAAATTGGCAAGTTCAGAGGTTTTCAGAGAATGTCGCTGTTCAGTTTACAGTTTACGAAAGAGGCCGTAGAAGCATTGTTGAATGACAAGCCTTGTTGTTGAACTTCTTGGTCATTGGCTTGTCATTTAGCAATTCTTGCACGGCCTCATTCGGAGAGATTGTTCTGTGTCATGTTGTTCCAACGAGTTGATGAAACCCATCTCCTTGAGCAGGAGAGATTGCGAAATTCATTGAAATTTGCGGAGAAGAAATGCATGGATACCGGTAAAATTGTACTCTCCTTGCAATATGATTCTAATATCTTTTTGTCCTTCCATGGATCTGATCTTCTTGAAGCTGAAGTAACACTTTAACATGGTTTTAAGTTTTCCTAATCATGGAAATGGATTGGTGGATGGTGGATACAAGCATTTGTAATCTTTATATATCATGGAGTTACAAAAGAAACTCGTATAGATCTTTCTAGTCTACCATGTATGCAAGAGTAGCACTCCCATTTTTTCTTTTCAGCGAGTTACAATCTGTTTTAAATATGCACATTCGTGACAAGGTGTTTCACGCACCAGGACCATTTACAATTTTAACATCGAATGGAAAAAGATATCAACAGTTTGTCAACTGTAACAAGTCGTTGATCAGCGTGATGCTTAACTAATCAACTTATGGAGCCACTGCCTTAAGTTTGCAGTTGAGTTTTAGACTGTCAGAATATAGCTAACCTACCCTTCTATAAGTACACCGACACGCTTTGGTGATTTTGAAGTGTGTTTGAGCTTGTAATTAGATAATGGCCACCAGTATAAGTGCACCGACACGCTTTGATGATTTTGAAGTGTGTTTGAGCTTGTAATTAGATAATGGCCACCTAAATTTAAACAGTGAAGTGTGTTTGAGCTTGTAATTAGATAATGGCCACCTAAATTTAGACAATAGAGGAAGAACAATTTCAAAAGGCTATATTATTTTATTCTAGTCAAATCCCCTCATGGCTTTTGTATAATGGTAACCATGTCGGATAAGTCTTAATCTTGTGTGATGTGTAGCGCCATCATCACATGCCAATAAATTTCATTGAATTGAATGATATAGAAGTGTCATGTTGATTATGAAATTGTGAAATTCGTTTGCATGTAGAGCTTGAGATGGAAAAAAAGCTGGGTGAGCTCAATCAAGAAAAAAACGCTCTGATTTGCGAAAGGAACTTGCAAAACAAAAAGTAATGAGAAGGGTAAGACTACAATTACTGTAGTTGCGTTTGACTTGAATTGCAATAGCTGTTCGTGACTTCTTTCCCTAACTATTCGTGGTTTTGTTTACCTAGGCTGTAGTAGATTGCCTTATGAAAGAAAAAGAAGCAATTGAAATGCTTAAGAGAAATTGGCTGCCTGTTCCCAAATAAGCTGGTGCTGCAATATTTGTATTTGTTTAGACTGAGATGAACATGTTCTAATAAAGCAAAATTTACATAAATTTATTTTCAAAACAAACATATGCATCCAAACATGGAAAATGCTTTTCGAAGAACCTTTAACGCTTCAGCCTCTATCTTCAAGTTCTCTAATTGCATGAACGATTCTCGTGTAGTTTCCCGAAAGAGTGTTTAAGTCCTGCACATGTTTGGTCTGGTGATCACGATCTTCTTTTACTCTAAGCGGTTCATGGTGAAGGCATTTTACTGAAGCCTGACCCATAGAGCATACTAGTAAAAGAAGGTGGTGATCACCAGACTAGACATGTGCAGTCCTTAAACACTCTATTGTGCAACTTTCGGGAAACTACGCGAGAATCGTTCATGCGACTAGACAACTTTAAGATAGAGGCCGAAGTGTTAAAGGTTTTTCGAAAATCATTTTCCCTGTTTGGATGCATATGTTTGTCTTGAAAATTTATGTAAGTTTTGCTTTATCCATAGTGAACATGTCCATCTCAGTCTGAACAAATACAAATGTTGTAGCACCAGCTTGCCGCTGCGAATGAAAAATTAAATGTAGTGTTTTCTATTCCTAGTAATGTTCTCTATCCTTATATCTTATAATGGTACTTGTTTTGTTTCCTTTAGATGGCTGAGTTATGCGCTATAGAAATAAGCATGCAATTTGATGAGCAGAAGAGTAAAATATCTGAATTGCAAGAACGTTTCTCAACTGCGGAGCTCCAATTGGTTAAAGGAGAACAATTGAGAAGGAATCGTGGATGAATTGTGATATGGTGATAACGATTGACAATATCTGGCCTTGTGATGGTTCCGCTCTCTGAGATATTAGGTTGTTTGTTTTTCCTTTCGCTCTCCCTATTTTATTTTTCCTCTTCATTCGACAGATCGTACTTAACCAGAAAAGGGATTTGGGCATGTGGTTTTGATGATTAAGACCTATATTCTGTCATGATTTGGCTGATATGTGCATAAGCCTTTTAGCTCATATCGTAATTACCAAGCATTCAACTAATAACTGCTGCCATTGTTGAGCATGCTGTTTAATCTCGAGCATCAAGACTGTAAAACCGGATCTTGCATTAGGGATCGTAAAGCTCGAACCACTAGTGTCTGAACGAATGCAAGAGATCACCGATTCATGTGGACGCACAAACGGGGAGGAAGTTGCTTCCTTTCTTTCTTAGTTCGGATCTAGTAAGTTTCGTCAAACCTGATTATCTTTCTGAAGAAAATTAGTATGTTCTACAAACTTGATTATTTTTTTGGAAGAAAAAATAATATGTAATGGATCGTGGATGAATTGTCAAGTATATCTTCATTGAAATTGTAAATAATGATGTGCATCACTATTAAACGGTTGTGTGGAGCTACTAGAGGTGGCAAATGAGTGGGTAGTATTGAATTTAAGTGGGTCATAAATGGGTTCAACTCAAATTTACTCATTTAACTTACACTGGCTCATTGTTTTGGTAAAAAATTAAGATAGTCTACACGCAATCCAAATCCAACCAAACTCAACCCAAACTCACCAACATAAACGACAACCTGAATTGAACGAGAAAGAGATGGCTAAGGAAGGAGATCGAGATGGAAGGAAAATAGTGGACACGCCCAAGATGAGCCTGGAAGTGTGAGCTGACCTGCCGGATCGATGCATCGAAGCAACCGCTGGGCCACAGCCCCGGCGAAGTCCTACACCAACGAAGCAGCCTACCTACAGCTTCACTGCCATGGCCATCGCCGACTTGCTCATAACCGGGGCTGTCGGTGTGACGTCCCGGAATTTCAAGGCCTATTATATGAATAATATTGGACGGTTGGAATTGAGTGACATTTGTCGGACGCGGAATCATTCGATCTGTGGATCGTTAGTCGTCGATCGAAGCGTAGATAATTATAGTTCGATTAGATTAGTCGCGCCGTAATTAGTCTTCGCCGTATTCCTTCGCGCTTGCGTCGACCCTGAACCAAATATTCTGAACCAGTCCTAAATCGTCAGATTATCGAAATGCCCTCAGATATTATTCATATACGCCAGAAATAATTATTACCGAATGACAGCGGGCCCCGCATCATTATTACAAAGTTAAATCACTTTTTTTGACTTTTGGGTATTTACAAAATTGCCATTGGACCATTGAAAAGTCCAAAATGCCCCTCAAGAGCATTTTCTCTCTCCTCTCTCTCTCTTCTTCCTTCTTGGTTTCTCATGTTGGCAGCACTTCCATCGCCATTTCCATCTCCAATCTTCATCCCATCTTCATCTTCATCGTCGCCGTGGACCGCCGCCGCCCGCCGAGCCGCCGGCCGCCCGTCCCGCGCCCTGCCTAGCCCTCGCCGTCGCCGTGCCGCCCCAGTCGAGCTGCTGCCGCCCCTGTTCAGCCGCCGCCCGTCGACCGCCGAGCCTCGCCGTCGACCGCCGAGCCTCGCCGTCGACCGCCGAGCTTCACCGGAGCTCCGCGGACCCAAACCCGAGAGCCCGTCAATCCCGTTTTTCTGCGCACGCCCGGGAAGAAATCGCTCGTTTGAGCTCGTCCGGAGGGCGAATCGAGCTCCGTTTTCGCCTACGCGACCGTAAGATCAAGGACTACGAGGATCTGAGGACTGTTTGTCCAGGAAGTGGCCGGAATTTCGTGGGTTTGGTCAGAACAGAGGCTGGTCGTGGAGAACCGGCGAGTTCCGCTTCGTTTCAAGCTCCGCCACAGCCGCTGCCCTTGCCCGTTCGCCATCGTCCGAGTGTATTCATCGTAAACCGACACCGTGGTTGCGTCCGGATCGACGAGGAGAGTCCGTAGGAGTGTCGCCGGAAAATTCGCCGCCGCCGCCGTCGCCGCCGCCGCCGCCGGTCGCCGCCGACCGTCGCCGCCCGTTTAGGAGTGAGTTAACCCCTAATCCATGATTAGGCCGTTAATTGCACTACTTAGATTAATTTAATTAGTTACCGTAATTAGATTAATTAGTTACCGCAGTTAATAGATAGTTACCTGGGTTAGTTAGTTAACTGTGGTTAGATTAATTAGTTACCTTAGTTAATTTAAATAGTTACTGAGGTAGATTAATTAACTGCTGTGGTTAGTTGGAATTAACCGTGGTTAGGTGGAATAGTTACCATGGTTAATTGCATGTTGTTGTGCCTAGTTTGTGGCGTTCAATCGTGGATTGGACTGAGTGTTGATTGCGCATTAATTTGCTGAATGATCACACTAGGGTCGAAATGCCATATTAAATGGAAATTGATTATTCGCGTGATCGATTGTGAATTTGAGGGTGAAAATGGCCGTGGGCCAGATTTGAGTGTGAAAATGGCCGTGGGCCAGTTTTGAATGTAAAAATGGCCGTTGGCCGAGTTTGATCATGAAAATGGCCGTTGGCCAAGTTTGAGCATGAAATTGGCCGTGGGCCAGGTTTGAGCATCAAAAATGAGATTTGGCTTGAGAGCCGGTTTTGAGCGCGAGGTCATGCAGTTGTTTCACCGTGTCGCCCTAACGTAACTGGGGGCACAGGCGATACCCTTGTTGGCATGGGTCGCCGCCTGATAAGTCTGTGTGCCGGCGACGTACAGTCCGGGATTCCACGGCTTATTGGTTGCCTGTCAGTCCGTGCCCGGCGACGGACCGTCCGGATTACACGGCTGATGAGATGCCGGTCGCAACTGGTGTTGGTCCGTAGTCCCTCCTGGAATTATCCCTGGTGTGCTCGCCTTAGGGGTCTTGAGGGAGCCATCGGATGCCGTCGCTGTAACGTAGTAGGACGACGCCCGGTTAATCCGGAAGAGTACTAGCAGCGAGGCTGTGCTTTGGCGAGAGTGGGGTATCTCTTGGCCGGCTGACCGGAACGCG
The DNA here is from genome assembly GCA_029784005.1 of Lenwebbia sp. NSW1173648. Classification (NCBI taxonomy): domain Eukaryota; kingdom Viridiplantae; phylum Streptophyta; class Magnoliopsida; order Myrtales; family Myrtaceae; genus Lenwebbia; species Lenwebbia sp. NSW1173648. The sequence goes on from JARCGZ010000002.1 coordinate 29,585,374, forward strand.
TTTGTTGCATAATGCATGACCATTGCTGAGTGCTCTGGCTGATTGGTTGGTGCATTGTTTATTCATTATTATATTGTACCTGTCGTATGGCTCGAGGCGAGGTACGTTGCATGTGGTTGTTGTTCTGAGGTTGAGATTAGATCGATAGAATGGTTAGGTCGTGATCAACGTCCTAATCAGACTTAGGCGTTGACCCGCTGAGATTCATATCTCATGTGCTTGGCTGATCGCCTTTCAGGTCTTCATGATGGCCGCGCCGGTTGAGCTATGGAGGAGCTTTGGAGGCCGTGTTGTATATAGTTTGTAGTGTAACGGCTGTAGTGCGCCTCGACCCGACCCGGTATCGTTTTGTGGGTCTAAGGGGATCGGTCCAAGAAGGACTTGTGTAAATTATGTTTGTATTGTGAACTAATCAAGTAAATAATGAAAAGGGTTTGTTGTTGTTTGTTGTAGTTCATATTCTTTCTATCCCTGTTGTTCGTTGTCCGGGGTAGTATTCGCTTCCGCACGTGCTTAATTATAAGATAAAATAAATGGGTCGATGATTTGCCTGGGACATCATCCTATGACCAGACGAATGGAAGGGATGGTTGCGCGCCCGGGGCTCGGGGCGTGACATCCCCATTTTGGTATCAGAGCATGTTGTGTGGAGTGACAAGGTGCGATGGGTTTGGGATAGTTGATAGGAATTAAACCCTGTGCTTGTGTTTACTGTTTGATTGCTGTTTTTGTAGTAAACCTGAGTTCTCATTACGTGTTGCTTTGGGCGAGCAGGAGTCCTTACAGTCCTGCAGGATGAGCAACCGTAGCCGGGGAGTGCCCCGAGGTAGGGCGACTCAGGTGGATCCCGATATGGAGAGGGATCGTGTTCCGGGAGTGCCCGCAGAAAGGGTAGCTCCAGTTGTTCCGGAAGCGGTTGAGAACCGTGTTCCTGTTGCTCGCAGAGGCAGAGGAAGAGCCGCCCGAGCAAGACCTAGAGTGGGTAGAGTGGATGAACCGGAAGTGCCTAGAAAAGGGGCAGTGCATGCAGATCCTAGAGTGGACGGGATCTTGCAAGCGTTGGAAACCATGGGTAACCTGATGGGGCAGCAGATGAGGAACCAAGCTGCAGCTGCCATTCCACAGGAGGGTCCGTTAGCTGAAGACGTGATCCGCAGGCCGCAGACTCACAGATTGGTGGAGCAGTTTATGAAGCTTCAGCCGCCGAGGTTTTCGGGAACTGGTGACCCGGAAGCTGCCACCTCGTGGATGGAGGATTTGGAGAAGGCATTTGCCTTATTAGGATGTTCCGAGGAAGAGAAGGTAACGCTGGCTGTCTACCAACTGCAGGGTAATGCTAGCTCGTGGTGGAAGGCCACGCAAGGAAGTGTGTTTCCCGAGGGTGCGATCCCGGAGTGGGGTGCCTTCGCGGAAGCCTTCAACGGAAAGTACTTCTCGGATTGCGCGCGAGAACAGAAGATGGACGAGTTTCTGCATCTTCGTCAGTATCAGTTGTCGGTGGACCAATATGAGGCAAAGTTTGCCGAGCTGTCCAAGTATGCGCCAAGGATGGTAGGGAACCCTGAGGATAGGGCGAGGAGGTTCAGAAACGGGTTGAGGCCGGAGATCAAAAGTGTGTTGGTGCCGTTCAGCCTGAAGAACTACAATGAGCTATATGAGAAGGCTCAGCTGGTGGAAAGGGACATTGCTGAAAGGGCAACCGCATCTGGATCGCGGTTCGCTCCTGTGGTGAGAGATAACCGAAGGTTCGGTAAAGGACCGATGTTGGGTAATAGGAATCCCATCCCGCCCAATAGGAGAAACTTTGTTGGGAAGTCGACGTTCCATCCCGACGTCGTGTGCTCGTTTTGCCGTCAGAAGCATGGGTCTGGCCCATGCCCAAGGAGGTCAAGTGCGTGTTTTGGTTGTGGCAGGTATGGCCACCAAGTTAAGGATTGTCCTCAGAGACAGATGGGAGGACAGATGCAACAAGGGGGTCAGATGCAAGGGAACATTCCGCAGAACTTTCAGAACCGACCGCCAATGCAAGGAAGGGTGTATGCTGTCACCCGAGAAGAGGCGAAGGACTCGCCGGCCGTTTCAGGTACAGTCTTATTGCATAACCAAGTAGCTTATGCATTGTTTGATTCAGGAGCTTCCCACTCCTTTGTTGCTGCTCAGTTTGTTAAGCTAGCTGGCATGAGTACAGAACTGTTGAGATCAACTGTTAGGATATCTACACCGCTTAAGGATAATGTTGTGGCTGCAGTAGGATGTCCTGATTGTAGACTGGTTGTAGATGGTCATGAGGGAAGGATAAATCTGATTGTGCTAGCTTTGTTTGATTTCGATTTGATTGTTGGTATGGATTGGCTCACTGAGCAAAGAGCTGTCTTGGATTGTCATAGTAAGACTATCCTGTTTAACCCATTGAATGGGGTTAGTTTCAAGTTTGTTGGAAATCGAGGGGGAACCTCGATCCCCTTAGTTTCGTCGCTGGAAGCGACTCGGTTGTTGGATGGAGGTTGCCAAGGTTATTTGGCGTCCGTTGTAGATGTGTTGGCTGAGGAGTTAAGGCTGGAGGATATTGCTGTAGTAAGGGAGTTCCCTGATGTTTTTCCGAAGGAGTTACCTGGATTGCCACCGGAAAGGGAAATAGAGTTCGTGGTTGAGTTAGCCCCTGGTACGGAGCCAGTCTCAAAAGCACCGTATCGGATGGCGTTGTCGGAACTCAAGGAACTGAAGGTACAGATGCAGGAGTTGTTGGATAAAGGATATATCCGTCCAAGTGCATCTACATGGGGAGCGCCAGTTTTGTTTGTGAGGAAGAAGGATGGATCACTTCGTCTGTGCATCGACTACCGTCAGCTCAACCAGGTGACAGTCAAGAACAAGTATCCGTTGCCAAGGATTGATGATCTGTTTGACCAACTTCAAGGAGCTTCGGTGTTCTCCAAGATCGATCTACGGACGGGATACCATCAGCTAAGGATCAAGAGGGAGGATGTACCGAAGACAGCGTTTAGGACGCGCTATGGTCACTATGAATTCACAGTAATGCCATTTGGTCTAACAAATGCTTCAGCTGCTTTCATGGATTTGATGAATAGGGTATTCAGTGAGTATTTGGACAAATTCGTCATAGTGTTCATTGACGATATCTTGGTGTACTCTAAGAGCCCTGAGGAACACGAGCAACACTTAAGGATAGTGTTAGAGACTCTTCGGAAACACCAGTTGTTTGCTAAGTTTAGCAAGTGCGAATTTTGGCTAGCTCGCGTAGCCTTCCTTGGTCACATCATTTCTGGAGAAGGGATATCAGTAGACCCAACCAAGATTGAAGCGGTCATGGATTGGCCGAGACCGACGTCAGTGACAGAAGTTCGGAGCTTCTTGGGTTTAGCAGGCTACTACAGACGTTTCGTGGAAAGGTTCTCCGCGATAGCTTTGCCGTTGACACGTCTGTTGAAGAAGGACGAAAGATTCGAGTGGACAGACAAGTGTGAGCGTAGTTTTCAAGAGCTTAAGCAGAAGCTAACTACGGCTCCTGTTTTGACAATACCGTCTGGTCCTGGAGGATATGAGATTTACAGCGATGCTTCCTTCAAGGGACTAGGCTGTGTGCTTATGCAACATGGGAAAGTAGTTGCGTATGCTTCTCGTCAGTTGAGGCCGCACGAGTTGAATTACCCGACGCACGATCTGGAGTTAGCAGCGATCGTGTTTGCCCTTAAGATCTGGAGACATTACCTGGTAGGAGAAAGATTCCAAGTCTACACCGATCATCAGAGTTTGAAGTATCTGTTCTCTCAGAAGGAGTTGAACATGAGGCAGCGCCGTTGGATGGAACTTCTTAAGGATTACGATTGCGAGATCTTGTACCATCCGGGAAAGGCTAACAAAGTTGCCGATGCGCTGAGTCGGAAGTCTGCGATTGCCCAGTTGATGGTCCGAGAGTGGCGTCTTCTGGAGGAGGTGCGAGATTCAGAGTTTAAGTTAGAAGTAGGCCGTCTGTCGAGTTTGATGGCTACATTAAGGATCGAGCCGGAAGTGCAAGCGAGGATTAAGATATTGCAATCGACGGATCCTGCCATTCAGAAAGTCCTTCAAGAGGACTCAGAAAAAAGGAAAGAAGATTTTCAGGTAGCTGAGGATGGGATATTAAAGTTCAGAGGACGTTTGTGTGTGCCGGCTGATGAGAGTCTTAGGGAAGAAATCTTGTCGGAGGCACATCGTAGCAGCTACAGTGTTCATCCGGGTAGTACGAAGATGTACCAGAATCTAAGGCAGTATTATTGGTGGAGTGGCATGAAGACAGACAAAGCCAAGCATGTGGCGAGATGTCTGACATGCCAGCAAGTTAAAGCTCAGCAATGTAAGCCTGGAGGGTTGTTACAGCCGCTTGAGATTCCAGAATGGAAATGGGAACACATCACGATGGACTTCGTGACAAGTTTGCCGAGAAGCCAAAGGGGCAATGATTCAATTTGGGTCATAGTAGACAGATTGACGAAGTCAGCACATTTCATTCCAGTGAGAAAAGACTTCGCTTTGGACAGGTTGGCAGATTTGTAAGTACGTCTGATCGTACGTTTGCATGGTGTACCAGTGACGATCACGTCGGATCGTGATCCCAGATTCACGTCTACCTTTTGGAAAAGCTTGCAAACTGCGTTGGGAACGAAGCTGCAATTCAGTACGGCCTATCATCCGCAGACGGATGGCCAGTCTGAAAGGACAATTCAGACGCTTGAGGATATGTTGCGGGCATGTGTATTGGATTTCAAAGGTAACTGGGAAGGACAGCTTCATTTGGTTGAATTCGCCTACAACAACAGCTATCAGCAGAGTATCAAGATGGCGCCTTTCGAAGCATTGTATGGCAGGCCTTGTAGAACGCCAGTCTATTGGGACGAAGTAGGTGAAAGGAAAATCACCGGTCCTGAGTTAGTGCAGTAGTCGTTGGATACAGTGAAAATCGTCAGAGAAAGACTGAGAACAGCCCAGAGCCGTCAGAAGAGTTATGCCGACAAAAGACGCAGACCATTGGAATTTCAACTCGGTGATCATGTCTTTTTAAAGGTGTCGCCAATGAGAGGGACATCTCGTTTCGGCAAGAAAGGAAAGTTGAGCCCGAGGTACGTTGGGCCGTTCGAGATCTTAGAGTGGATTGGAAATCTGGCTTATCGTCTCGCGTTGCCGCCGAGATTTGCTCAGGTACATGACGTATTCCATGTATCTATGTTAAGGAAGTACGAGCCGGATCCAACTCACGTCTTGAGTTTTGAAGAGATTGAAGTGGATGAGCGTGTATCGTACGTGGAACGTCCGGTGAGGATCGAAGACCGGAAGGAGCAGGTTCTGAGAAACAAGACAATTCCATTGGTGAAGGTTGTTTGGCAACACCATGGAACCGAGGGAGCGACGTGGGAAAGTGAAGAATCAATGAGGAATAGGTTTCCTTTTCTTTTTGAGGTGATGTAATATTTTAATTTCGGAGACGAAATTTCCCCAAGGGGGGAAGAGTTGTGACGTCCCGGAATTTCAAAGCCTATTATATGAATAATATTGGACGGTTGGAATTGAGTGACATTTGTCGGACGCGGAATCATTCGATCTGTGGATCGTTAGTCGTCGATCGAAGCGTAGATAATTATAGTTCGATTAGATTAGTCGCGCCGTAATTAGTCTTCGCCGTATTCCTTCGCGCTTGCGTCGACCCTGAACCAAATATTCTGAACCAGTCCTAAATCGTCAGATTACCGAAATGCCCTCAGATATTATTCATATACGCTAGAAATAATTATTACCGAATGACCGCGGGCCCCGCATCATTATTACAAAGTTAAATCACTTTTTTTGACTTTTGGGTATTTACAAAATTGCCATTGGACCATTGAAAAGTCCAAAATGCCCCTCAAGAGCATTTTCTCTCTCTTCCCTTTTCTCTCTCCTCTCTCTCTCTTCTTCCTTCTTGGTTTCTCACGTTGGCAGCACTTCCATCGCCATTTCCATCTCCAATCTTCATCCCATCTTCATCTTCATCGTCGTCGTGGACCGCCGCCGCTCCGCCGCCGCCCGCCCGTCCCGCGCCCCGCCTAGCCCTCGCCGTCGCCGTGCCGCCTCAGTCGAGCTGCTGCCGCCCCTGTTCAGCCGCTGCCCGTCGACCGCCGAGCCTCGCCGTCGACCGCCGAGCTTCACCGGAGCTCCGCGGACCCAAACCCGAGAGCCCGTCAATCCCGTTTTTCTGCGCACGCCCGGGAAGAAATCGCTCGTTTGAGCTCGTCCGGAGGGCGAATCGAGCTCCGTTTTCGCCTACGCGACCGTAAGATCAAGGACTACGAGGATCTGAGGACTGTTTGTCCAGGAAGTGGCCGGAATTTCGTGGGTTTGGTCAGAACAGAGGCTGGTCGTGGAGAACCGGCGAGTTCCGCTTCGTTTCAAGCTCCGCCACAGCCGCTGCCCTTGCCCGTTCGCCATCGTCCGAGTGTATTCATCGTAAACCGACGCCGTGGTTGCGTCCGGATCGACGAGGAGAGTCCGTAGGAGCGTCGCCGGAAAATTCGCCGCCGCCGCCGCCGCCGGTCGCCGCCGACCGTCGCCGCCCGTTTAGGAGTGAGTTAACCCCTAATCCCTGATTAGGCCGTTAATTGAACTACTTAGATTAATTTAATTAGTTACCGTAATTAGATTAATTAGTTACCGCAGTTAATAGATAGTTACCTGGGTTAGTTAGTTAACTGTGGTTAGATTAATTAGTTACCTTAGTTAATTTAAATAGTTACTGAGGTAGATTAATTAACTGCTGTGGTTAGTTGGAATTAACCGTGGTTAGGTGGAATAGTTACCATGGTTAATTGCATGTTGTTGTGCCTAGTTTGTAGCGTCCGATCGTGGATTGGACTGAGTGTTGATTGCGCATTAATTTGCTGAATGATCACACTAGGGTCGAAATGCCATATTAAATGGAAATTGATTATTCGCGTGATCGATTGTGAATTTGAGGGTGAAAATGGCCGTGGGCCAGATTTGAGTGTGAAAATGGCCGTGGGCCAGTTTTGAATGTAAAAATGGCCGTTGGCCGAGTTTGATCATGAAAATGGCCGTTGGCCAAGTTTGAGCATGAAATTGGCCGTGGGCCAGGTTTGAGCATCAAAAATGAGATTTGGCTTGAGAGCCGGTTTTGAGCGCGAGGTCATGCAGTTGTTTCACCGTGTCGCCCTAACGTAACTGGGGGCACAGGCGATACCCTTGTTGGCATGGGTCGCCGCCTGATAAGTCTGTGTGCCGGCGACGTACAGTCCGGGATTCCACGGCTTATTGGTTGCCTGTCAGTCCGTGCCCGGCGACGGACCGTCCGGATAACACGGCTGATGAGATGCCGGTCGCAACTGGTGTTGGTCCGTAGTCCCTCCTGGAATTATCCCTGGTGTGCTCGCCTTAGGGGTCTTGAGGGAGCCATCGGATGCCGTCGCTGTAACGTAGTAGGACGACGCCCGGTTAATCCGGAAGAGTACTAGCAGCGAGGCTGTGCTTTGGCGAGAGTGGGGTATCTCTTGGCCGGCTGACCGGAACGCGTTTGTTGCATAATGCATGACCATTGCTGAGTGCTCTGGCTGATTGGTTGGTGCATTGTTTATTCATTATTATATTGTACCTGTCGCATGGCTCTAGGCGAGGTACGTTGCATGTGGTTGTTGTTCTGAGGTTGAGATTAGATCGATAGAATGGTTAGGTCGTGATCAACGTCCTAATCGGACTTAGGCGTTGACTCGCTGAGATTCATATCTCATGCGCTTGGCTGATCGCCTTTCAGGTCTTCATGATGGCCGCGCCGGTTGAGCTATGGAGGAGCTTTGGAGGCCGTGTTGTATATAGTTTGTAGTGTAACGGCTGTAGTGCGCCTCGACCCGACCCGGTATCGTTTTGTGGGTCTAAGGGGATCGGTCCAAGAAGGACTTGTGTAAATTATGTTTGTATTGTGAACTAATCAAGTAAATAATGAAAAGGGTTTGTTGTTGTTTGTTGTAGTTCCTATTCTTTCTATCCCTGTTGTTCGTTGTCCGGGGTAGTATTCGCTTCCGCATGTGCTTAATTATAAGATAAAATAAATGGGTCGATGATTTGCCTGAGACATCATCCTTTGACCAGACGAATGGAAGGGATGGTTGCGCGCCCGGGGCTCGGGGCGTGACAGTCGGCTACTTCACACTCTACAAGAGATTGCTTTCAAAAATTAACACGGACAACATAATCTTAACGACTTGTTTTTTTGTTTCCTTATTTTTGTTTATTTTTCAATTTTTTATATCTATTTTTCTACCAAAACATTATGCATGTTTGATTCGTCCATAGTAATTCCGGTATCGACACCCACAGATTTCAAGCCCTCACTCTCTTTTCCCAGTATTGGGATTCTCTTTCTTTATACGAGTGGAGCGTAACAAACTTTCACCCACTCATCTCATGATGAAATGCACATATAATACTATTGCACAATTATGCAAATACTTTCCACTATCTATCACCATCTTGAAACAAAATTTAATAGACATCTCAAATTGAAAAAAAAAAAAAAAACGATACTTTCATTGGCATGAGCAGCATAGAGCCCCACGGCATAGCTCAAATAGGTCCTTAAAAGGTTAGACAAAGCCTAATTTGTGACGTTCCCTGATCCAAAGCGAGCTGCGAAAAACCGTACAACCCTAAAAAGTGTTTCGAATATCAAGAATGCATCCGATACCAATGGGCCATCAAATGCAATTGCAAACGAAAATTAGAAAGAGCCTAAGCAAAAACACAAAAAGCAGGGGTACTTACACTGAAGGCGTTCGGACTGCAAAGTTTGGGTTGTGCGACGACGTTATCGAGCAGAAGATGAGCAATTGAGAACTCGCCGACAGTCAAAGCAGAGTGTGAAGAACGGGATGATAAATGAAATAAGATCAAGCGATAAGGATGGACTAGATTCTATCAAAAGACCAAAGTGACTTCGTTTTCTGTTCAGCCCAATTGGGCCTCCAATTTACTGGATATGCCATCGACCCAGAGATTATGGTTCGAAAGGCTTGACTTCACGTTCCGGTTACGGGAGACATTCAAATCGGGTCAAATTTGAAGATACCAAACCAAAACCAATAGAGGGATCAATTGGAATCGAATGGACTCCAAGGTTACCAAACGTATGGATTTTTAGCTAGGATAATATTGGATAAGATAAAAAAAAAAATGAAACCCAGGGATTTTACTATATCATATCCACTATTTGGCAAATCACAATAATAATTTATTACTAAGTAGTTGCTAACTATAGATACTGTCGATATTGCAAGACGAACTCCGATGAGTTACTACGCATTAAGGCAAGTAAAGGACGTTCAATCAAGGAAAGTTACGACACATAAAATACCTCAAAGAAATTGCACATTATTCAAGTTGCAACTAGTTCGAGTCAAGGCACGTTTGTTTCGCGGAAAAATGAATGATTTGAAAAAATATTTTCCACAAAACAATCGCTTGAATCATTTATAAGAATGAATAAACGTAAAATATTTTCATCCTCTACGAAAATATTCTGACATAAATTGTTATCGATAATAATTTTTTTTAATATTGACTAATTATTTCAAGCAATACAAACGATTATTTTTAGGAAAATATTTTCGAAATCATTAATTTCACGCAAAACAAACGGAGCCTAAATTACGCCACCACCGTGGTAAAATGCCTAAATGGAATAAGACACGCTTAGTACTTTTCGCAGCAACAATCGACCAAAATATGCCTCTTACGCTTCGTTTATTTCGCAAAAAAATGAGTTATTTGAAAGACATTTTCCTAAAAATAATCGCTTATATCGCTTGAAATAATCAATAAATAAATTATTATTATTTTCGCTAAATGGGCCGATATTATGTTCATTGTAAAAGCACAAGGTTTTTTCTCTTCGTGGTATTATGTTCATTGTAAAAGCAGGATACAACATTGAGTCTGAATCTTTGAATTCCTTGTGTATTGTGATCGAGTCTTCTTGGTTGCATATCCATTCAATTTAGTTGGTTTTGCCTAATGTTCATACAATCAAACGGCCCCTAAATCATTACGAAGTCCACTTGATGGATAACCATTTAGCTTAGTTTGTGCAGGGGTTGTACTGTTGCCAACTTTGTGGGAGTCCATTATCGAAGGACTGTGGAGATTGGAGATTCGACCTTGTCGCCACCAAGTGAAGAAGATGAAGATTCAGGGTTTTTGCTTGGTTTATTGACGCTAGTTGAGTGAGGAGATCATCGAAACATGTTACAAAATTGTGAGGGATATAGCGGATCTCTTTTATAACTTTAAATTCATATCTAGGTTTTAGTATCTGAATACACTTTTAGGACCATTGTATGAATATATATTGGAATGAATTGTTTTCAGGGAGTTCGGGATGGTCCTCAACAATTAGACTTGAGTAAAGTCAGTAGAAATGTTCCATTTTCAAGATGAGCACTTTACATGAATCGGGCGTCTAGGTCGATATGTAGTGAACTCTTCCAGTTATTATGTCGAAATTCTACCTTCCTGGTATCCTTTCTCTCGCCTTCAACGGCATCTACTTCCGCTTCAGCACAAGTTGTTGCTCCTTCCTCAAGCACTTCTCGCACATCGTTTTCATTCACATCCTGTCACGATTTGCTAAAATTTGCAAAGATTCCTTTGAAGGACTAAGAATAAGGTTTTCTTAGCTATAATGCACGACAAGCAAAGCTAGAGACATGGCCTCCTGGCTAGAGAACATGAAAAATGACAATTCATTGTCGTATTTTGCACATACCAGAGTGTCGGAAAGTGATGAGTGGCATGTATAAAAGACCGACTGATTCTGCTGCAGACCATGGAAAAGACTCGTTGAGAACAGTTCACGTTCTCGAAAAGTGTCTTGCCTTTTTGGTTAAATTTTCAAAAAAAGAAAGAAAACACAAACTAGTCAATGGTATCCGTATGAGCGGAAAAAAATCATCGGCAGAAGTTCATTGCGTAGGACTCGCCAACAGGTTACGATGATAGTTTGTTTGAGATATGGAGGCAAAAAAAAAAAAAATTTGAAAATCGAACTAAGAACCGAATCGAACCGAACTGAAAAGTTCGGTTCGGTTCGGTTCGGTTTAGGACAAGTTTTGGTTCAATTCAAGCATATTCTCAAATGGTTCAATTTAGTTCAGTTTTTCAAAAAAATGAACTAAACTGAACCATTGACACCCTTAATACGAAGTCCAATTTTACAATATTGCTTTGTTGTACTTCTACTAGATGATGACACGAACACCGGTTGTCCTACTGGCAAGGCCGGCACTAAGGTGGATAATTTTAAATGATATTTAAATACATTTCGAATATTTTTATTTTTTTCTATTATTTTTTTTTATCTTTTCTTTTCTTTATTTTTTTCCCTCTGTGTGGCAAGCTAGGGTCACCGGGCTTTCGCCGGCCACTAGGTGACCCTCACTGACCGCCGGCCACGGGTAAGGGCTTGGATGGGTGAACTGGGCGCCCCTCGTCGGCAACCCTCGTTGGCCACACAAAGAAAAAAAACAAAGAAAAGAAAAGAACATAAAAGAAAAACACAGGAAAAAGAACAGAAAAATTAATACAAAATTTAAAATATATGAAAATATTATTAAAAATTATCCACGTCAGTGCTGGTAGTACCATGTAGGACGGTGTCCACATTAGCAATTTCCGGCCAAAATTGACCGGATGGACTCACTTGGCAAAATATGAAATTGTTTCGGACTTAATTGGAAAAATTAAAAGGTTTAGGACTGAATTGACAAAAATGCAATAGGTTTAGGATTTTTTGGACAATTTTTTCTCTTACGTCTCTAGAGCTTGAATATTTTGACTTTTTATGTGTCACAAGCGTGTAGTTATCTCGTAGCTCCACTTAAAATTGATTTACAGACCTTTTATCCATGTTGCTTTATAGCCTTAACAACCAAAACTTTTGAAATGGATACTTTTAAATCTTAACGTGACCCCAGTGTCAAGTTATTGTGCTTTGTACAATAATATCAAATGTTTCTTCTCATGTGTATATTCTTACATATTTATATTATGTTAGTTAAATGCTCGAGCGTAACACGTGGGCATAAGGTGTCAAAAAGGAATTGCATACCCGAACCGAACCGAACGACCCAGAATTTTCGGGTCTTTTCGGTTCGGGTTACGGATCCCTATATGATTATAAAAGGGATATTGTAGTTGTTTCGATTTGGTTTTAGGTTTATACGACATTCGAACCGAACCAAAACATGCTGAAATAAAGTTGCAATGCTCACATTAATATGGGAAAGAGAAAAACCACTTGCATATCAAGACTAGGGACTAGCAGAAATCACATCTACTACTGTGCTTTGCCGCCACCGCCGTGCCAATCGCGGCAATAGCCATTGCGACCTCCGCACTAGTCACCCTAACCCCTTTGGTCCTTGTCATATATATATATACTCTCTCTCTCTCTCTCTCTCTCTCTCTCTCTCTCTCTCTCTCTCTCTCTCTGTACTCGATTTACGGCCGGCGAGGGCTCGCAGGCCCTCGCCCAATGGCCAACGCATATCGCCGGCCCTCGGCAAGTTGCCGATGACCTCCTATCGGCCCTAACCGAAAAAAAAGGAAAAAGGAATTTAAAAAAAAGTTAAAATATTCAAAATATCCACTTCAGCGCTGGTCGGTCAAATGGGCTGAATTGGCACAAATGCAAAAGATTTAGGAATCAAATGACAAAAAAAAAATTAAAATTGAATTGACACAATTGTAATAGATTTAAGACTTTTTTGGTAATTTCCCCGCTTCGTCACAGTACTTACATATGGCAAACGGGTCACACTTCGGCCAAGTGTCCTTCTGTGTTGAATAAAAAGAACTAATAATTACGAATTGATAGGAAAACTTTTCAAGTTTCATATGTATCTGTATACTTATAAATGTAAGGGGAAGAAAAATTTCAACCTTATCAAGCTCGCAAAGAACCATGGGAATCCAAATGAAAGAAATACAGCGGACCAGTCATACTCATGATATTTGTTTTCGCCAGAGGATGAAAACAGTATTCTCTATGAGAAAGAAGAAAGAAAAAAATTCAAAATACGTGGGGTCGGTACACTACTTGACATACATACACAACAAACAAAGAATTTACAAACAAATGACCCAATCAAGATGAAGATAGAAATACATAAATTTCTCTACTTAATCCATAAAAAACTCATGGAAAGAAAACATATAAGCAAGCTCACAAACTATTGATCGCCGAGAATCACACTCGTCATCCTCATTTACACGACAAGGATTGGACCGCCTTTGCTGTGGTATCGATTGCCATAGTGCAATTCATTTGCGAGGTCTTTTTCTTCTTGAACATGAACATGACTGTAATCTTCCCTTGCCAGGCTTGTCTATCGATTTATCGCGGCCTTTTATGCATGTTACCTGGAAAAAATATTCAAAAAGTCCAAAATTTATTGCACTTTTGTCTATTTAGTCTTAAACCATTTAATTTAGCTAATTGAGTCCTAAACATTTTTACGATTTGCCAATTGAGTCCATCCGACTAATTTCGGCTGGAAATTGTTGACGTAGGCGTCGGCCGTCCTACGTGGCATGGCCGACGTAGATAATTTTTAATAATATTTTCATATCTTTCTTCGATTTTATTATTTATTTTTTCCCTTCTTTACTTTTTACTTTTTACTTTTCCCTTTTTCCAACTGCCGAACCTCATCAATGGCCGGCGGAGGTTGCTGGCCTCAAGCGAGGGCTGCCCTCACCAGATCAGCATGGGAGACCCTCTCTTAGGCAAGGCCAGCCCTCGCTGGCCACCGGCACATGCCATGGAAGAAACATAAAGAAAAAAATATAAAAGTTATAAAAAAAAAATGTCAACGTCAACGCCAACCATGCCACGTCGGATGGCTGGCATCCATGTTTGCGATTTCCAGCTAAAATTGGCCGGAAGGACTCAATTGGCAAAAATGTGCAAACATTTAGAACTAAATTGGTCCAATTGAAATATTTTAGTACTAAATCGGTACGAATGTAATAGGTTCAGGACTTTTTTGGTATTTTTCCCCCAATCGAGTATTCATTCTTGAGAATGCCGTATTTATTTTCTATGTTGTATAAGCATTATAGTATAGATCTTCTGTTGGCCCTCTGTTACACGTGTGGCATGCTCTCTTCTTTGTATATCCCCCTAAGAATGCATAAACTTGATGACTAATTGACTCCAGGCTAATCTGGAGAACAGGATTAGGTCTTCCGCCCAGCTTGGCAGACTTGGCAAGTTGTCAGGACAAAGAAGAAAAAGATTAAAGTTGGTTGTGCTTGCAAGAGATTGTAAAATTAGAAGTCGCATTGAGTGCCTTTCAACTATGACGAGTTGATTGTGTTTGCACGCTTTAAAGTTTTCTGCTGTAAACACAAACGTACAAATATATTTCGATTCGAGTGTTGTGAACACATCTTATGGTTCAATCGAGCAGAATTCTAGGACAAGTTCATTTGTGAATACTATCATAGTTATACAGCACCTATACGTATACGTACACCTTGATGTCAAGAGCCATTAGGGACGGGAAACGAGCCCCGGCCAAAGCTCATCCATCAAGGATCGTCAGTTCGTCCCTAGGGAGCGGACCAGTCGTCCTCATGATGAAAACGGTATTCTCTATGGGGACAAAAGAAGAAAAATCCAATGCACATAGTGCTGGTACATTATTTGACATGTATACACAACAAATAAAGAATTAACAAACGAATGATGCAACCAACTATAAGATAGAAATACACAAATTTCGCAAAGTATGGATCATCGAGAATCACGCTCACTATCCTCATTTACACGACAAGGATTGGACCTCCTTTGTCGAGGTATTGATCGCCATGGTGCAATTCATTTGGGAGGTTTTCGTCTTCTTGAACATGAACATGACTGTGATCTTTCCTTTAAGCTCGCCCTGGCTGTCCAATGTTATGACCCCCGAGCTCAATTCGCTCCCCAGATTCGAGTTAATACTGCTGGGCAAATTAGCAGAGCTCAGAGCCACGCTCACGTCGATCTTCTTGGTGGACTTGAAGTTGGCCTTGCTTTTTGGAATGATCGCTTGTCCCACCTGGACACCTCCATAGGTAAAGTTAACGGTGGAGGCGTCGTACTTGAAGGGACCCCAGTTGGTGTTCTTGACTCGGATCGGGGCAACAAAGCTCATGTCGAACGAAGGCGAGGCCTGAGTCCCAACGGTCAGAGTCTGGACGGCAAAGTCGCCGACCCTGAACTTGGGGGACTTGAACTTCATGATGACCAGGACGAAGAAGAGAGCTTGGACTACCTGAAAGATGACGAAGGCAATGATGCCGATCGTCCACTTCATCCTCTTCTTGCGCTTGGCCTCCTCGTCCTCCATGGTATGAAGCGATTCTTGATCGTTCCGGTGATAGCCGTTGGATTCGGGTGGTTGGTATTGGCTCTGGTTCTTCTCTGCCATTGCTTGATGGTCTTGTGGGGAGCTTGTTTGTGAATTTTGGGTTTGTTTTTGCTTCGCTGAAGGAATTGGAAATGTGAGAACTGAGAAGGCTGAGAATGTTGAGAAGTCCTGGTTATGCTGAGGTATATATACGATGTTTGGGACGAAACCCAAGGGGATATGAGACTCAATTTCCAGGAAACTGCAATTGATTTGAGACGCCAACGCGTCGGAACGTTGGAATCATCGTGTTCTTCTAGAGGAATGCGACTTTGTATGAGTTTGACCTTCGGACATTGTTTCTTCAATTAAGAAGGATGATCTTTATAAGGTTGGACCAAAGCTTAAGGCACAATGGGGACAGAGGCAAGCCCAGTCCAGAGCATGTGTCTTTTGACTTCCAAAATATCCTTATCCCCACGATGCTACCCCATAATCAAGTATAGATACATTAGGCACATACGGGAAATACTGCACACAAAAAAAAGTGAGATGGTTTACTCGGAGACTGTCAATGATCAGATAGCGTGAAATAAAATGATACCTGTAAGTTTGTATTAACTAGTTTGCACATCTTCTCGTGATTTTAAGTTTAACTGAAAAATTACTCAAGAACTAAATATCATTTTTTTTAGTGCCATAAGGACACTAGTGCCAAAAGTTTCGAATAGCGCTTACTTTGGTGTTGAAATTTTTCGCCGGCTCACTAAAGTTCCAAATCGGAAAAAAAAAAATCACTTAAGTGCCTCCGGAAATAAATTCCAGCCACTTTTCAAATTAATTTTTTTCTCCGACATGGATTTTTTTAAAATAAAATAAGTTCATCAGGGAAATTTTTTTGTCCGCCCTGGCAAAATGAACCAAACGACGTAGTTTTCTTTTAGGGAGACTCTCTCTCTCTCTCTCTCTCTTTGTGGAGCTGAAGGAACAAACCTCCGTTTTCACATGGAGAAATAGAGCTCTGTCTCGACCTGGGGTTCGCCTTTGTGACGCTTTGATTCTCGTCACCGGAGCTCAGAACAATGAAATCTAAAGCATGGGGGAAGAAGGGCCCCGTTCTTTGAGCTTGGAGGAGGAAGAGGAGGCCTTGCAATCAACCTATGGCTGTTAACTTTATGATGTTGCTAGTAGAATCACCTAGAGGGGGGTGAATTGATAAATTCAAAGAACTTGATAAATTAATGCGGAATTTAAACTACCAAGTTCGAATTAGTAAATAAACAATAATATCTTTAGATTCACGTATATTCAATAAACATCAGATGCAGTATGAAATAGTTCAGAGACAGAGAAACATGCACAAGCAGCAACGGGCAATACCGAAGAAGATTGAAGTCTAAGTCCCAAAGAATTAGGGTGCAAGAATTTGAGCAGCTAGTCATGCTCCTGTGCTCCATTGCAAGCTTCAACTGTTAATTTTGGGGTTGTCTATAGCAAGAATTTGCCCCAAAAACTCGAATTAGCATTTCGAATTTGCGAATATGCTTGATTGTTCGATTTAGGGTTTATATTTGGGGCAAAACATGTGAATGACATCGTTTAGGGGTATATATGCTAACTGGGCACACCGGCAAGTCATGTCGGTCGGAGAAATTGATAAAATATTATCCTGTCGGATTTCGGCAACCCAAATCGGAGTTGACGCTTAAATGAATGTTCTTTTTATAAAGTGGCACTAAAGTGATTTGACAAAAAAAATTGTGCCAAATTGAGCGCCGTACGAAATACTTGGCATCTCGAGTGTCCTTATGCCCTTTTTTAGCTCTACAATTGGTCTTAAAGCCCATTGTTCTCGAGCGCGCCTGTGGTCTATCAGATACAAAGATTATTTTTTGGGACTTCGTGTGATACGTCAAGGTTGACTTAAAGATACCTCATCGCTATATAACCACAAAATAAATAACTAAAAACACCTTAATTAGAGATCAAGGCTGGACATATTTGACTGCAATTAGGTATGGTATGGAGGAGTCGTGTGATTGCTTATATGAAGTTCCACGATGTTCCCTACCTTAATTAATCTTAATTTTGGACGATATTTTATAACACAATAGAGTATCATTATTAGTCATACTACCATACACAGTCCAATCTCACAATATTAGTCTATTGTACTTCTCCTATATGATGTTTCATTTATTTCATGAGGTCGCTTTAATATTAGATAGTAACATTGCATATGGCCGCCTACATAAACAACGGCAGAAGGACATTAAAAATGCCAAAGTTTTTGTACGGCGCTCATTTTAGTACCAAAATATTTCGCCGGCTCACTTAAGTGCCAAATCGGAGAAAAACGATCACTTAAGTATCAACGGCCAAAGATTCCAGCCAAACTGATTACGTGGCATTTATAATTAATTTTTTAATATTACGTGACGATTTTTTTTAAATCAGTCCACGTGCCAAATTTTTTAAAAAATTTAGTCCACGTGTACTTTTAAACTTAAAACTAAGCTAATTTTTTTTAAATAAATAAAACTAAAAAAAATAAAAATAAAAAAGGGTTTGGGCTTGAAGAGGCGAGGGTGGGGGATGACAAATAGCGGTCGTCGACCCTCGGCAACCCCCGCCGAACGCAAGCGAGGCTCGACCACACCTAGATCTACGAGGTCGAGCCTCACCGTGGCTAGGCGAGGCCGACAACGCTAGGCGACGGCTAGGCCTCGCCCAGATCTGCGAGGTCGAGCCCTCGTCGGTGCAACCCTTTGGAGTATCTTTTTTTTTTTTAGTTTTTTAATATATTTTAACTTTTAGGTTTTTTTTATTACTGACTGGGATCCTCCGGTGAGCCACATAGGATTAGGTTATCCATAAAAAAAAATGCCTCGTAATATTTCCGGCAATACTCACCGGAATTGGCACTCAAATAATCGTTTTAAAAAGGAAAAATGACTCAAATAGTGTTGGGAAAACTTTTCTTCTGAATATTTTGATTCTGACAAAATTATCCTTCTTTTGAAAGAATCTGGTTAATGCCAATAAAATTTTTATTACAGGAACGAACAAGTGAATAATAGCTTATATTGTTCTAAACTTGGCGTTCAGACTTAAGGTGTAGTCGTCACACATTTGCTTCTCAGATAGTCAAAGTCTTTTATTCAGATGGAGGAAGATGTTGCCTTTGAAGACTTAATCTAGAGAAGACTTATGTGACATGTCAGTAAGGACTTTACTGGAGCTCAGAGTCACTGTTCTAATCTGTTCAGATTCAAAGAGTTTCTTCTTCTGAAGACTGCTTCTGAATTATGTTCAGATTCTGCAATTTCTTTTGGCCAGATTCTGAAGACCCATGTTTGGCAAGTTTTTGGTTTGGCTGTGTTATTTATGGAAATATGTAATCGTTGATTGACAAGATTATTTTAAAAATCAGATCAGGAGAATATCTTCGATTGGATATTACCTTCCAGGAACAATATACCTTGAAGATTTGAATAAACTCTACTTATGGAAACTAAGGATTTAGTTGTATGGGCGAGTGAATCTGAAGAGTTCAGACTCTACTCCAACGGCTACCAAATCTTCCTAGATACAGTCTCGTTCAATCAAGATTGATGACGTCCAATTAGCGATTGAAGAGCGATTCTTTGAAGACCTTTCCAACGGCTAGTTTGGGGGTAAATGAGTATAAAAGGAAGATCAATGGTGACTAGTCGAGAGAGATCAGAACTTACAATTCCAAAGTGCTGAGTTGTTCAGATTCACACATTCTTGTTCTTGAGAGCTAAAAAGCTTATCCTTGAGAGGTTTTGTAAAGAGTGATTCAGAGTGATATCTCTTGTAACCTTTCAATGATTTATATAGTGAAAAACAGCTAATTGGCTATCAGTGTGGGATAGTGGACGTAGACTTGCTAAATCCGAACCACTATAAAATTTGCGTGCAATTCTCTCTTACTCTGAACTCTCTTTGTTGTGTTTAGATCTTTGCATGTCGTATTCTGAATTTATATCTAAATTTTTTCAGTTTATGTTTTGAACTTGTTTAAATTCCGCATTTAGTTTCAAAACTATTTAGAATCACCTATTCACCCCCCTTTAGGTAATATAGCTATATCCAACAATTGGTATCAGAGCAGGTTGCTCATCTTTTTGAGGTGTTTTACTTCTGAGTTAACAATCTATCATGTCTAGCAATAATTTTTCTTTACCAGGTGATTCTCTGTTCAACGACAAGCCGCCTTATTTCAATGGAAAGAACTACAATGTTTGGTGCAACAAAATGAAGTGGTTCTTCAAGGCATCAGATAATCTGATGTGGGATGTCCCGATCAAAGGAGTAGATCCTACGGCTATAGCAACTCATTCCACAGGAAATGAAGGAAACAACAACACTGCAGCAACTCTTTCAGAGATAGAAAGAGCAAAAAGACAAGGACTTAATTACAAAGCTGTTCATTCCCTTTTCTGTGCTTTATCCACTCCTATTTATAATCGTGTTGCAAAAGAAGAATCAGCAAAAGCTATATGGGACAGACTTCATGTCACATAGCAAGGAACTGACAGAGTCAAGGAGACCAATCTCAGTTTACTACTGAGTGATTATGAAGCCTTTAAAATGAAACCAGATGAAACAATTGCTGAGATGATTGACAGGTTTCAAATATTGGTTAGTGGTCTCGCACGACAAGGTGCTCCTGTTGCTGAACCTATGCAGGTCCGAAAGATCCTTAGAGGATTAACAGACGATTGGAACTACATTAAGCCTTCGATACAAGAATGCCAAACAATCAGACCTTTATCCATTGACGAGCTTGTTAGAACACTTCAATCGTGCGAAATAGAGTGCAACAACAAATCAAATGATTCAAAAGGTAAAAGTCAATTGCTTTAGCTTCTAATTTTGATCATGAAATGTCAGATTCTGAAGATGAGGAACAAGATGATGAAGAACTTGTACTGATGATAAAGAAGTTCAGAAAGATGGCTCAAAAAGGCAGAAACTTCAAGGGAAAGAAATCATTCAGAAAGAATGATCAGAAACAGCTAGAATATGACAAGCAAGAAGGCAAAGATGTTGTATGTTTTCACTGCAAGAAGGTAGGACACATCAAGCCAAAGTGTCCGCTTCTGAAAAAGGACAAAGTCAAGTATAATAAATACAAGAAGGCACTGAAAGCAGAAACTCTGAGCGATTCTGAAGATAGTGAGGAAGACTATGCAAACATATGTCTCATGCAAAGTCACATTCAGAATCAGACTCAGACTCAGATTCAGATTCAAATTCAGATTTAGATGTCGAGGTATGTTCTTCTGATATACCAGATGAAGTTTCAGAATATATTGAGGAATTGTGCAGAAATTATAAAGAAGCTCTCAAAAAGAATTCTAAGTTGAAAAAAGAAGTTTCCTCTTTAAAACGACAAGATGCTTCTCAAAAAGACAAGATTGAGTTTTTGCAAAGAGAATTTCATCAAATCAAGGAAAATCGAGATTTGATTTTGAAAGAAAATGATTCCTTGAAAATCGAGGTCGAAAATATTTCAAAAATATTTTCTTAGAGTTCGAACAAATTGGAAAATATCATTTCCAGACAAGTTCTTTATGGTGACAAGTCTGGTCTTAGTTTCAAAAAGGAAAATACTTTCAAAATTAGATTTCTTAAAACCAATGATAGGATTTTGCTAAAACCTTCCAAATCTGCATATCGACAGCATTTTTATAAACAGTTTACAAAACCTTTTGTACGAAATTTTTGCATAAACTGTGGTGGTTCAGATCATGTTAGAAACAATTGCATGTTGGTATGAAGACCTGTTAATAAAAATACTGCAACTGTGACTAACTCAAATGGGCCCAAAAAGATTTGGGTACCAAAAAAATAGTGAGTTATCTTCATCTTGTAGGTACCTTGAAAAAGAAAGAATAGATGGTTTCTAGACAATGGATGCTCAAGTCACATGACTGGTGATCCAGAAAAATTTATTCAGCTATCAGAATACAACGGTAGAAGTGTGTCTTTTGGTGGTAAGAAAAAAGGGAAAGTAATTGGCCAAGGGACTGTGAAAATTGGGAATCTTACGATCAATGACGTCTCTTTAGTCAAAGGATTGAAGTACAATCTAATCTCTATAAGTCAACTATATGATTCTGGCTATGAAATTTTCTTTCAAGATACAAAATGTTTAGGTGTCAGCAAAGACAAGAAGCAAAGTTTCACTGGTCGTCGACACGGAAACATCTACCTTCTGGATATTGATTCTAAAGATATCAAGTGTCTTATATCTGTCAAAGATGAATCTGAACTATAGCATAGAAAGTTAAGCCATATCAGTATCAAGCATATATCAAAGCTATCTTCCAAGAAGCTGGTTTGAGGTTTACCACAAACAAAGTTTAAAAAGTCAGAACTTTGTTCAGTTTGCACTCTTGGAAAATAGGTAAGAAGTTCCTTTAAATCAATTAACCAGGTTACGACTAAACGTGCATTACAGCTACTTCATATGGACATTTTGGGCCTAACAGAACTCTAAGTCTTTGAGGTAAGAAATACTGTCTTGTTATAGTTGATGATTACTCAAGATTTACATGGGTTCTATTTTTTGCTCACAAAAATAATGCTTTCTCATCTTTTTCAAAGTTTGCCAAAAAAGTTCAAAATGAGAAAGGCTACACTATTTCCTGCATCAAAACTGATCATGGGAGAAAATTTGAAAACCAAAGCTTTTATGTTTCTATGATGAGTTTGGAATTCAGCATAATTTTTCTACTCCTTACACACCTCAACAAAATAGGGTGGTGGAAAGTAAAAATCGTTCTTTGCAAGAAATGGCAAAAACTCTTTTGATTGAAAGCAAAATAGCTTCGCATTTCTAGGTAGAAGCGGTCTTAACAGCTTGTTACATTTTAAACCATGTTTCCTTGAGGCCAATTCTTGAGAAAACCCTCTTATGAGCTTTTCAAAGAAAGAAAACCAGATCTTGCATATTTTTGAGTGTTTGGTTGTAAATGTTATATTCTGAAAAATGCTAATGATCGTAATGGTAAGTTTGATGAGAAATCAGATGAAGTAATATTCCTAGGATATTCAACAAACTACAAAGCTTACCACGTCTACAACAAAAACTCTCGTGTGGATGAAGAATCAATAAATGTCAAGTTTAGAAGCAGAGTGGTCAGTTTGAACATGCTCAAGTTCTCTCATTCCCTCAAAGTTCAGAACCAGTTGAAGACTCTGAAGAGAATGAAGCTTATGAAAAGAATAATGTTTATGAAGAAGTTCAGAATCAAGAAAAAAATTAACATATGATAGTAGAACCAGAGGAGATGCAACCTGAATCAGAAAATCCAAGTGACGCTCAAGACGAGATATTCAACAAGAACTGGAAACATAAATCCAGTCATCCCAAGGAACTTATAATGGGAAGCTTAGATGATGGAATAAGAACCGGATCGAAGTTCAAGTAAGCAATGAGTAACATAGCACTAGTTTCTGAAATTGAACCAAAAGGGATTGAAGAAGCTCTTGCTGATGAAAATAGGATCAATGCAATGCAAGAAGAACTTCATCAATTCAAGATCAATAATGTATGGGAGCTTGTGTCAAGACCCAAGAATCATCCTGTGATAGGAACAAAATGGGTATTCAGAAATAAGTTGGACGACAAAGGAAAAGTGGTCAGAAACAAAGCAAGATTAGTAGTAAAAGGGTATTCCCAAGAAGAAGGAATAGACTACGATGAAACCTACGCACCAATTGCCAGGTTAGAGGCCATAAGGCTACTTCTTGCTTATACTTGTTACAATGACTTTAAGCTTTTTTAGATGGACGTAAAAAGTGTGTTTCTGAATGGGTATATCAAAGAAGAAGTTTATGTCGAACAACCACCTGGTTTTGAAGAACCAAGAGGAAATGATCTCGTCTATACTCTGAAGAAAGCTTTATATGGATTAAAGCAAGCACCCCATACTTGGTATGAAAGGTTAAGTAGCTTTCTATCTGAAAATAAGTTTGTAAAAGGTAATGTTGTTGCTACTTTTTTTATTCAGAAGCAGGGTAAGGATATTCTTCTTGTTCAGATTTATGTTGATGATATTATTTTTGGCTCTTCTAATGAACGTCTGTGCAAGAATTTCTCTAAAGTAATGCAGGATAAATTTGAGATGAGTATGATGGGAGAATTAAGATTCTTCCTTGGACTTTAGATACATCAGACCAAGAAGGGAACTTTTATCCATCAAGAGAAATATGCGTTAGAAATTGTCAAGAAATTTGGCTTGGAAAACTGCAAAAAGACAGAGACTCCTATGTCTCGTTCATCCAAACTCGACAAAGATGAACAAGGAAAAGAAGTGGATCCAAAGTTTTATCGCAGCATGATTGGCTCACTTCTATACCTCACAGCTTCAAGACCTGACATATTATATAGTGTCTACTTATGTGCAAGATTTCAATCTAACCCAAGGAAATCACACCTTTCAGCTATTAAAAGGATCATCAAATATATTGGGACTTATCCCAAATATGGGTTATGGTATTCTAAAGAATCAGACTTCATTTTGAGAGGTTACTCAAATGCAGATCTTACTGGGTGCAAGATTGATCGAAAAACTACATCTGGAACGTGTCAACTCATGGGAAATATGTTAATATCATGGTACTCTAAAAAGCAAAGTATAATTGCACTTTCCACTGCAGAAGCAGAGTATGTATCTCTTGGAAGCTGTTATGCTCAGATTCTATGACTAAAGCAACAGCTAAGAGATTATGGAGTTGAAGATACGAATGTAGAGATACAATGTGACAACACAAGCTCCATTAATCATACCAAGAATCTCATTCTTCATTCAAGGGAAAAACACATTGAAATCAAGCATCATTTCATTCGCGATCATGTTCAGAATGGAGACGTCCACATTCAGTATGTTGACACAAAGAATCAACTTGCAGATATATTCACTAAACCTCTTGATAAATAGACTTTCAATTATATACGCAATGAATTAGCTATTATTGATCCTTTATCTTGAGTTGTGTTAGCAATAGGATATTCAAAAGCACAATTGAAGAATGCTCATTCAGAAGCAAAGGTCAGTTCTTTCAATATTTTCTATATCTTGATCTCACGACATTGCAAGGATTTAAGGTAAGTTCTTTCGTAATCTTATCATTTATTGTTGATTGATATAATATATATCTTATTCAGTTGATTTCCTTTAAATTTTATTCAATTTTTTTTTCCAAAGATAACCGTTTTACAATTTTCTTTTCTTTTTCAAAATTTGAAGAGACACGAACCGTCACCTTTCGCTCTCACTGAAAATACCTATCTATGTCAGATTATTACTATTCCTCTTTTGAAACCCTAACATTCAAAACTCGATCTTCAGAAAACACTTGCTCTCTCTTCTCTTTCAAAACTTCTCTTGCGTTCTTTCAAAAATCCAAACTTTCTCATCAATGGCCCCGAAATCATCCTCCTCTGCGAAGAAAGTTGTCGAGGAAAGTGAAAGGCAATGGAGGAAATCTTCTCATCTGACGAAGGGTACTACATCTCGCGACACAACTCCGATTGATATTTCAGCGTCAGAACACGAAGGCGATAAGGATACGGGATTGTCTGAAACACAATATGATGAAAGAGTTACCTTGGCACTTTCTATCAAACCCCTCTATGATGCATTTAAGGAACAGGGGTTAGGAGTTGATATTATTATGAAACTTCTAAGGATTCATAAGTTTGCCAGTGGGAAGGATTATCTTGCGATTTTGGAACTACCTATTCAAACTGTAACCCCTCTTGCTACGAGTATTCCTGAGGATATGTCACAAAAAGGAAAAAAAAGGTTGGGCTGTCTGGTGTACCCAAACCTAAGAGGACTCCGTCGAAAGGGATTGTTATTTAAGAGCCTGTGATGGAAGAAAGTGACTCTGAGTCAAAAGGAAGGTTCGACGACGATGATGACGTCGTGATTAAAGTCTTTAAAAGGAGAAAGGGTTTTGTCAGGGACAAAAGTTTTAAAAGCAAGTTTTTTCTCTCCCAAAAGCATCTTGAAAGATATGAGGCTTTGAAAGATCGTGGAGTCATGCCTCATAGATTATTCGATGTGAAATACTTTGACAAAGTTGGTATCCCTATAAGAAAACATCTCGAGGAGTTGAAGTTGAAGGATTTTGCAATTGTTAGAGCAACTATCTTTCCTGATGTAGTGGCTTATTTTTACTCAACTTTGGCCTTTACTGATTCAAATTCTTTGTATTATTGCATTGGAGAAGATCAGTGTCATTTGCATATTTTTGAACTTGCAAAGATTATGGAGGGTAAGGCAAGAGACTTCAAGCCAATTGACATTCAACCTGAAGTGGGATATAGTTTCCTAACAGGAAAGGAAAATTATTCGAGGGAGTCAAAGGTACACATTGCATACAATGATTTTCCTTTAAAGCACATTGTGATGCATAAGGTTGTGATTGAATGTCTACGTCCAAAAGCCTCTTCAAAGATTGATATTTCAAAGTACGAAGCCCAGCTAATGTGGGGACTGTTAACAGGGTATGATTTTTCTCTGGCTCACACCATTCTTCTTCATATGTACAGAACTGTGTAAAAATCGAAAGGACAATTACCATTTGCTGGGTTAGTCTTTTGAATTTTAAGTCATCACAAAGTCCATCTTCCTACTGAACTAATCCAAAATCAGAGTCAAATCATGGTTGCTGGAGAGACCATGAGCCAGAAAATGGGATTCAAGTTGATAGACAAAGGCTGGATGAACAAGATTAGGCTAGTTTGACCTCATTTTCATAAATTTGGGCCTAGATTTCATAGATTTCACTCTTCTGCAAAAAAATATCGCGGAAGATGAGGGCATCCAACATGCGGATGATAACATATATACTCGTAACCGTGCGTCACAAAATGTGACCATCTACATATGGAGCTGGAGCCAAACCCTCACTTGGATTTAAGACAGAAGCTGCAAAATGATAGTGAAGAACTTGTACTTCGTATCAAGGAGGATAATTTGGTTTTTTTTTTTTTTCAGTGGATAATTTGATTATTCAGCTGCTATGTTTGTATGTAATTTGGACAAAGCAACATTTAAAGAAAAAATGAGTTCTTAATATGGGAACTATCCCATGCTTCAATCAAACTTTAAACGTCATGTATTAAAATTTGTGTTTCATTTATGACATGCTAAAAAAAATAATGTATTTTAAATTATTTTAGTGTGCATTGGAAATTAGTCTTCAATTTAGGATGAAATTTTATAAAGTAACTACATAATTATTTGACTTAAATGAAAAAAATTAGGAAGAGAAACAGTTTTTCGAAACAGAAATTTTGTGCAGTTATCAAACGCGTTTCTATTCCAGGAACAAAAATTTTGGGCAGTTATCAAATGCGTTTTGATTCTCTAAAACTTATTTAGGAACAAAATCAGAAAAAGTCATTTTAATTAGAATCAGTTTTTCGGAACAGAATGGTTACCATACACAGCCTTACCCACCATATGAGACAAAATTTGTGGTCTCACAACTTTCATCCCATGCTTGTGGGTCCCACCGCTCATTCATCCCCTCTTTCTGCCTTCGTCTCTCCACCAAATGTCTCAAAGGCAAATTTCCGAAAAAGAAAATCTCCAATTTTAGGTTCAATCCTAATTTTATTCAAAACTTTTTTTGCGTTTGAAAAAACCTTCAACTTTCACTCTAGTCCCAAATTTTTCCCCGCTTCCAAAAATCGCCATTGGTTTCTCCATAACAACATGGCAAGGCAATTGTTGTTCTATGCGAAAGTGGGGGTGTTGATGAAGATGCGAGTTCTGATAATAAACCTTTAATTGGCCCCGATGTTGATAATTTTGAAGAAACTATAGGATATTTTTGAACGTGTGGCAAGATCTGAGACTAGAGTGAAAGTTGAGGTTTTCTTTTTAAATCAAAAAATAGTTCATGGTAAAATCAGGACTAGACCTAAAGTTGGGGATTTTAGGGAATTAAGCCAATGTATCGAATGAAAAACCACGCTCGTCAATCTTAATTTCTTCAGATTCATATCAATCTAATCAATGGAAAATAAAGGAAAAATGACACAAATGATTCTTGAATTTTTTTTATTTGTTCAATGTGATCCATGAAATTTGCCTCAATGTTCAATGTGGTCTCTAAACTTTTAAATATTTTCATATTGTCTAGGGACTACATCGATTATTTACCTATAATTCAGGGACCATATTGAATAAAATAAAAGTTTAGGGACGACTTTGCAAAATAGGCCAAAGTCTAGGGATTACATTGCACAAATTAATAGAAATTGCAATTTCTTTTTTTGGATCTCATCCTCTCTTCTATGTACATGTGTGTGCGAGCTCACGCAAATTGAACCCCAGACCTAATACTCTACGGCTCCACCCTCAATCCCTTTATCAATAAGGCCGCATGCTTGTTTGCAGAAATTGCCGTTTAAGAATACAATATCAAATATTTGAGAATTGAAAAAAGAGAAATTTTTTTCCTTTTGCATGCACATTGAAACAATAGTGGATGGGAGAGGTTTGAATTCAGAGAAATTTTATAGAAATTTGATAATCATCTTGATTCTTTAACCAACGATTATGCCCATTCAGTTTTGAATTATTGGTCTCCGTTTGATTAGTGAAAAATGAATAATTTGAAATATATATTCCTTAAAATGATCGCTTATATTGCTTACAAAATTGAATGAAAAAGGAATATTTTCATTGTCCATGAAAATGTTTAGACACAAATTACTGTCGATAATAATAATATATTTTATTGGCTAATTATTTCAAGCAATCATTTTTAGGAAAATATTTTTCAAATCATCCATTTGAGCCTTAGATTTAGAATATTTTTATGGTAGGCAAGTTATAATAAAAGTCTTCAATAAATAGATATTTGCTTTAGCAGAAATAACTGACATGTTAATCTCTTTTCATATTCACGTCTGATACTATCAGGGGTTTTACATTGAATAAAAGTTAAATTCGCAAATAGAATGAGAAATTTATAAGGATTCGTTTATTGCGCGGAAAATATTTTTCTAAAAATAACCGCTAATATCGCTTGGAATTAATAGTCAACGAAGAATGTTCTCATTGCCAACAATAATTTATGTGTAAATATTTCCGTGGACAATGAAAACATTTTTCGTTCTCTCATTTTTGTAAGCGACGATCAATTTTAGAAAATTATTTTCCAGATCGTTCATTTTTCACGAAACAAACGGAGCCTAACTAATGTTAATATTATTTTATGAAGACAAATCTGCAATAATAGATTAAATACGTATGAGGGGTCCTGTGACAATAGCATGCGCCTTTTAGGCATAGGGTTCTTCTAAACTTAGAAACTTTAAAACCTATCCTGATAAGATTGATTCCCAAATTTTGAATTAGAGAACCGACCATGTTGTTGCGGAACAATAAATCATGCAAAGCTAGAATGATATTCTGTTTTATGGGAATATATGTAAACTGTACACTCAAATATAGTAAATCTAAGGAAGACAAAAACTGCGAGCTGGTTCAAAACCGATGTAGTTTCAAAGCAGAATTGGCCGGTTCATAGTCTTGAAATGAATACCGAACCGGCCAATGTTAGCTCCCACTCTTGGAACCAGAACTAGACCAGTCCCACAGTGAACCGGCCTTGAACCGGGCTGGGTAATGCCGGTTCCTAGGTTGAACCAGCCCGATTGGCTCATCCTTATCGATGCCTCCAGCAATTTTTTTTTTCTTCCTTTTTTTTTTGCATTTTGCGAAAAAAAAAATGTTGCCATTTTATTTTTTTCGTCAACAATCATAAAATAATTTTATTTATTTATTTTCCTTTTCTAATCTTATAAATCTAATTAAAGAGAACACTATCTTTTGTAAACATTTCAAATTATTTTTTAACAGAAACACTCTTTAAAAAATATAATTAGGCTCCGTTTGTTTCAGAAAAAATGAATGATTGTAAAAAAAATTTCTTAAAATAATAGCTTGTGTTACTTACAAGAATGAATGAACGAAATGTATCATCATCGTTCTTGAAAATGTTTAGACATAAATTATAATCGATAATGAAAATATTTTTTGTTGACTAATTATTTCAAGCAATACAAGCGATCTATTTTTTTAAAAATGAATTTTCAAATCATTCGATTTTCACGAAATAAACATAGCCTTAATGTCGAAATAATTTATGCTAGCTGTAAATTGTGTTACCTAGAAATTTATATAAGATACAGAAGAAATAGGTGATACAGCTTAGTAGTTAAATTGTAGTCTATAAAGTAGGGCTGGGGTAGAAATGCCAACGTGTCTTCATGAGTGGTAGGTGACTCCCACGTGTATCAAGTCCACTCGTGCTCTTAATAGATTTTGAGATAAGTGCATTAGAAGTCTTAAAACTTATCACAAAAGTGTAAATGAGTCTTAAAACTTTCAAAAAGTGCAATCGAGTCCTAAAATTTATCAATGTGGTGCAATCGAGTCTTTTCGTTAACATCGTAAATTTATCTAATGAAAAATGCTGACGTGACATTTTTAAATTAATTTCTCTCTCCTACGTGGCATTTTTTTATTAGTTTCTTTCCCATATCCTATTTAAATTAAATGAAAAAACCAAGAAAATGCTAATATTTAATTTTAAAAAACGTAAAACTGAATGGAAAAGAAGAAGGAAGAGCAATAGGGTTTCGTAAGGCTCGGTCGCCGCCACCCATCGCCAGAGATCGTTGGGCCTAGTTGAGGGTGGTCGGCCGTCGCCAACCTCGAGTGAGACCTTATCGGCCCTAGGTGAACGCCAGCAACCCACGCTAGGCTCGGGGGAGGCTCACCTCGATCTAGGCAACGCTGGCCGGCCCAGGGCGAGGTCGATGTCCCCCAACTCTGGGTTTCTTCAACCCAAATCTGGGCAAGCCTTGCTAGACCTGGCGAGGGTCGCCGGTGAGGTCTGGCGCCGGGGCTAGCAAGGGCAATTTAAAATCTTACAATTGTCTAGAAAGCATAAGTTCATTGCACTTGTGCAATTTTAAACCTTACAATTGTCTGAAACCTTTCCGTGTTTTTTCAATTGAGTCGTTCCAGCTAATTGTGATTAGAAATCGCTAACATGGACGCTAATCGTCCTACGTGGCATTTTTGCCTCTAACATGGACATTTTTTTGATATTTTTTAACTTTTATAATTTTTTTGGCTTTTTCTTTTCTTTTTCTTTTTCTTTTCTTCTCTTCACAATTTTTGTTTCTTTGGACCGAGGCTGGCAAAGGTCAACTACCGACCTCGTTGGCATTGGGTGAGGCATCGCGGCCCTCATGCAGATCTGGCAAGAGCCTTGTCACCGTCGCTGTGGTTGGTGAGGGTCGGCTGGTGATAGACAACGCACGCGTGTCATTGCCCCATACGCAAAATCGCAACTATTACTTAAAGGGTCATCAATTGATACTGAAAATTACAACTGTCACTTGAACAAATGAGCTCACCTTTTACATCTAAACACTAGATATTTTAATTTTTCATCTTCGACAACCATGTTCAACTGTAAATATTAAAAGGTATGCTGGGTATAATTACCAAACTACCCAAGAATGTTCTGAAGATCCAAAGAAAATTCAAGAGCGTTTATCATTGTTGCTTATAAAAAAAAAGGGAAAATTCCAAAAAAGGGCCCGAAGTCCTCTCATTTTCTCAAATAAGGGCTCCAAATGAACATTGTTTCAAACAAAGGGCCTGAAGTGGCATAATATGTTTCAAATAAGGGCCCGAAGTAGTTATAGAGTTTCAAAAAAAGGGCCTGAGCTAAAGGGCATTTTTGTCATTTCTCATTTTTATTTATTTTTTCCCTATTTTTTTTTTCCGTTTTCTGTTTTTTTTTTAAATTTTAAAAAAATAAAAATAAAAAAACAGCCTCACCGACGGGAGGGTTGCCCCCTCCCGCCTGTGGCCGCCGGCCCACCGCAGGTGGGGGGTCTACAGGGGCGGTGAAGGCCGGCGGGGTCGCCGGCGCCTCGACGAGGGCCGGCGACCCCGCCAACTAGTGGCGAGGGCCAGATCGGGAGAGGGTCGGGCCCTTGCCCAGGACCGGGCGAGGGTCGCCGACCCTCGCCATGACTAGGGGGGGGGTCGACGCCCTCCCCTGGTCAGGGCGGGGCGGGGGCCGGCGACCCCCGCCCAGATCCGGGAGAGGGCCCAACCCTCTCTCGATTTTGGCGAGGGCTAGAGGCCCTCGCCTTTGGTCGGCGAGGTCGCCGGCCCTCGCCGAGGCGCCGGCGACCCCGCCGGCCTTCGTCGCCTCGGCAGACGCCCCACCTACGGTGGGCCAGCAGCCACATGCGGGAGGGGCACCCTCCCACTTGTGCAAGTTGTGTTTTAAAAAAAAAAAATTTGTTAATTTTTAAGGAAACAGAAAAAAAAATTAAAAAAAAATCAAATAAGGAAAATGACGAAAATGCCCTTGAAATCAGGCCTTTTTTTTAGATTTCATGGTCACTTCAGGCCCTTATTTGAAACAACGTTCACTTCAAACCCTTATTTGAGAAAATGAGGGCACTTCAGGCTCTTATTTGAATCAAGGTTTACATTGGGCCCTTATTTGAGAATATGAGAGGACTTCGGACCCCTTTTTGGAATTTTCCCAAAAAAAATTAAAAAAGGAGTTTTAAATTTTTTAAGACTGTGAGAATATTTTTACCTTTTTTCTCATTATTTGATTTATATCTTTACCTCGTTACTTAATTTAAATGTTAGGTACGTATTTCGAATATTTTGTAATAAGAAACATCTGAATATTCTGTAATGTATACATTTTTTACATATATTATATTTCGGAATTTGTTCGAATTTGGACAAATATTAGGTTTTAACCTCTTTTTTTTGTCAAAAGGTTTTAACTTTAATAGCAAAAAGAACGGAAACAAACATGATGGGTCCCACACCGTCATCCGTTCCGGCCTTTCGATAAGCCAAAGCCACAGATCTCCGCTCACCCCTCCACCCAACAAATCTCGACCGCAGATTCTAGCCATCCACGGCCCAGGAAAAAAGCACCCAAAAGGAAAAATCCTGCTTAATTAAAAAAGTCGTCGGAGAAGAGTGGACCATTTCCACCAAATCGGGTCGAACTCGGACTATTTGATCTTTCAATGGGTGCTCTGGGCGGTGGCTGTGGCCATGGCTGGCTCTTGGGGTGGAAGTGGAACGGTCCCTCGAGGAACGAGGGATCCTCGGGTCCCCGTCGGAGGAGCTCGAAGCCCTCAGATTCCGTGGAGTCGACCGGGAGAGCCGCTCGCCGGTTCCCCCTCAAGCAAGCGGCGACGGCGGGCTCGCTCGCTCTCGCCGGCGACACAATAGCTCAGGTCACGGAGCGCCTGAGAAGGAAGAGGGAGGGCTCCGCGAGATCTTCTTCGTCTGGATCGGACATTGATGGTGTTCGCGAGGTATGGTGTTTGGTTACGAATGTATCTTGTTAGCCGAATGTTGTATGTGTGTTCGAGTCGCAAGTGCGAATGATTGTGTTGTTGTGCGTATTCTCTTGGATTACATGATGATAACTGAGTAGTATATGCAGTGTTCAGGGAATGTGCTCGATGTTTTGTTTCTAGTTCCTCGTTTTCTCTTGCTTGATGAGAACACTGATACTAGACGTTCTGACTTCTGGGTCTATCAAAGATCTTCGCTTCGGCTTCTGGGAAAGCTCTTCTTTTGATTTCATCAGTAAGGAAAAAGATATTGATGCGTCTTCTCACATGATTGACTGGCTGATAATGCCTGCAGAGAAAATAAAATTGTGATTCTGAAAGGAAATTGCTGATCATTGTTGCTTTAGATTGTAGGGGAAAAGGTGGGCAAATAATCTCCACTTTAGGTGTTATGGCTTTTCTTCTAAGTCATTTGCATGTCACGGGGCAATTCTTGTACCAACTTCAAGTGTTTGGATATAGCACTGAAAAAGTGTAGCAAGTGGTTGGTGTCATGTTCACTAGTTTTGAAGCCGGGTGAGGTGCTATTGTTTAGTTTTCTAAAAGTCATATGGTGTTGACGGGCAAATGATGTGCCACTCACTCTAAATCAACTCTGCATATGATTAAAAGAAAAAGCTTTCCAACTGTGGTCAATAGGTTTTCCTTGTTGAGCTACAGCTGGGAGCCATTTTGTGCCGTGCTAGTGACTTTTACATATTTTCATGCATCGATTAGAAGCAGGTCCGACTTCCATCGAGGTTTAAGTTCGAAATGTCATAAATCATACCCTTGAGCCTGGTCGTGTCTCATGTGGCTACAATTCTACCACTTGTGCCAATTTTCTCATCTTGTGCTGAGCAAACTACTTAATCTCTCTGGCTCTCTGTGAGTCTTTTGGGTCGAAAGCTCTTCTATGAATATGCGTTTACCAATTTGATTTTTTTCTACATTCCAAAATGTCTCGTAAAATTGGAAGAGACGTCAAAAAAGAAGTTTGAGAAGTCTGTGAACTGCTAAGCTTGCTTTCCTTAGAGAGAGGAAAGGATGTACATATTTTCGTGGCTTTGGTTCTTTTCACATTTAGGAGGTAGGTTGTTTCTTTTCAAAAGGTGGTAATATTTAAGGCTGACGTGGTGCGAACTTCTTTTTGTTTGCAACTGTTAGCCTTTCACGATGGTTCAATGTTTTTATTGCTCTGTTAGAGTTTTAATGCCTGGTTTGGTTATTAAAGTATCTGTGTTTAAATTTTGACCCAAAGCTATGGCACAGGACATCATTCGCATTCTTTTTTCAGATCATGACTGGTTTCGGGCCCTTCGCATGACTTCTTATGGATTCCTTCTCTATGGCCCCGGTTGTTATGTTTGGTATCAGTATCTTGATCAAACTTTGCCTAAGCCAACAGTTGAGAACTTGATGCTGAAGGTACAATTAGTTTTCTTACAATGTTCTCATATATTTGGTGACAAAACTTAAGAGCTTAATCTTTTAACTTCATTTTTCTTGCAGGTATTGCTAAACCAAATCGCGCTTGGCCCTGCAGTTATTGGAATTGTTTTTGCTTGGAACAACTTATGGCAAGGGAAGTTATCCGAGCTTCCTAAAAAGTATCAAAAAGATGCTCTTCCCACACTACTCTATGGTAAAGTGCTCTTCAATCTTCAAAACTGGCTTTATTGATCCGATGCCAGGTAAAATGATGTATAGCCATGTACCTCATCTTTGCAGGATTTAGGTTCTGGATCCCTGTCAGTGTATTGAATTTCTGGTATGTTTCTTCTAACGCTTTTCTGGCATTTACATGATGTTACCTGACTAGATATATGAGAAACTTGTTTGAGTAGAGAGGAGCTCTCTCTCAGTAAACCTGGTTAGATGAATTCGCGGTTGTCAAGTTTCCCATTGTTTTTAGAGGCACTGTAGCTTGGCGACAGGAGAAAAATGATGAGGATGTGTTAATGCTGTTAAATTCAAGTTTATATTTTCATGCCACTCCTATCTGGGTTTTGTTGTTTCAAAAGTCTAGAGTACTTGGATATTCGGGTACATCTGGTATGAAATGCCGCATTGTAGCTTAGAATGATTCATGTTGCTGACCGCATTTAATGGGAAAGGGCTGTGTAGCGGTTGTTTGGAGTTTTTGTTTGGCTTTTAAGAGTTGGAGTTGCAATTCTTTGATATACCAGCAATGAGGCATTCTTTTGGCAATGTGGAGAAAAGATT
This sequence comes from Lenwebbia sp. NSW1173648, assembly GCA_029784005.1. Lineage (NCBI taxonomy): Eukaryota > Viridiplantae > Streptophyta > Magnoliopsida > Myrtales > Myrtaceae > Lenwebbia > Lenwebbia sp. NSW1173648. Next base: position 29,620,495 of record JARCGZ010000002.1, read on the forward strand.
TGAAACATATTTTCAATTCCTTTTTCTCCGGCGGACTTTTCTTTTCTTCTTGTTGTGTAGAAAAGCTTATGCGTCATTGACACATTTTGCCAACATATTTGGCATGCTAACAGGGTGGTTCCCCTTCAAGCCCGTGTAGCTTTCATGTCCATGGGCTCCATCTTCTGGAACTTCTACTTGTCTTCTACCATGAGCAAGTAGCTGTATCTGATGAACCTGATTTTGCCGCTCACTGTTGTCTTCTCTTGAAATAGAAGCTCTGGCTTCAGTTTTTCTGTGCTGTTTATTGGTTAACTGTAAACTTCCGAATTGGTAGACTACATTTCATGGCTTCGTACGGACAAGAGTCCTTGGTTCAATCTTTACGTTGCTTGCTTATTGAAACTTGCTCGGCTCTTCTAGATTGTACCGGTCAAGTGAATTCTGTAAATAATGTTTACTGCCCAATTTCGCATCTAATTGCGGGATTTGGTGTACAGTTTACAAGAGCAAGAATTGAACGATCATTAACTTTCAGGTAAAGATCTGGTGCTTGATTTCTGTATCTTCGAATTATGGACGAACCATTCCTGTCAGCTGTACTGCGTGGTTTGAGCATGAAGTTTGAAGCATGTGATTAAATGATCATTTGACATTAAAGAGCTTCATTCAAGCTTTGATACTGGAACATAATTGGACAGGGATGGGTGAATCAAAGTTTCTTCTATGGTCTGTTCCTAGTCCCCTCAAATGACCCCTTCCCTGAATGTCATAGATATCACTAGCTCACTATCTTTTGCTTGCCCCTGATGTTGGTAAGTTTCTAAAAACAGTGATAAGCCGTCAGATTGCTTGGGCAATAACTTTTTAGCGAGTTGCCATTACTTTCTATCCAATTATCGGCATTTATTTGATTTTTTTCGAAGTTACAAGCTCTTTCGGTAAACTAATATCGACTTTAACCGGTAGTATTCTTAATCATTTATGCTGCCTATACATTACGTATATTTTAGAGGTATGAAAATTAAAACTTTTATCTGTATTACAATATTTTTGTGCATCGTAGGGTTTAATTCTGGTTCGATATACACTAAAGTAAAGTGGCTACTTCAAAAGTTTCTACATATTTCTCTCTTTGGAGTTGGTAGGAGTCATTGGTCAACTTTGCAAAATCTCTGTTCACTCTTTCTTTCTTCTTGATTTGTCAATTTCAGGTGAATTTACGTACTTGACCTTACCTTCATTGTCAAAAATGACCAATTCCTCTTTTAACCAATGTAGGTATGATTCATTTATTTAACAAACATTACCATTCAAAACGTTACCTATTTACAAAATTATTACATCTGTTAATAACACGTGACAAAACTTCTCTAAATGACATACATACAATATACTTTTTTCGGGTGGTCGAAACATACATGATACTTGAATATTTCTCATTGGTAATTTGAGAATGTAAAAACCTTTTAAAAATCGATTTCCTTCTTTATATGACATGGCTAATTAATCCGGATCCTAATTATCATACGATGAGTGTACTACCGAATATACCGTGTTTCATTTTTACTTATATTTTCATTTGACATAATTCATCTACCAACTTTAAAGAAAGTGCTAATTCTATTTGGAACTCAACTCAAATAGATGGTTAAATCGAGATAATGGTGGCGAGAATACATGATTTGCGTATGCTTAAGAAGTGTTGATAGGGTTATCACAATTTGGTCTTCATAGCTCAGGAAGTTAAAGATCGAATAAGAATAACTAATGTTAACTCCAGTAACGAGAGTCTACTACTCATTATGTAATTCAATTAGAGATGTTGAGATTTTATTGTTAATCGGCTCTTAATGCACACACGGTGCGCGCGCGTGCGTAAGAAATCGACACATATGCTAATATTGGAATCGTCGAATAATGGAAATTAAACTGGTGATAGGAAAACATAATGTGAATAAATTGTATAAATTAATGCCGAAGGAGAAAAGTATTTCGAAATTTGAAATCTCCTTGAAAAAAGTTGTTATTCAATTCGAAAAAAATCCAAAATTTTTCAACATTGTCCCATGAATACAGCCTTTGTGAAATTAAGTAATTAAGCATATTTGAAGGAAGAAAAAGAAGGTGATTGTGGTCCTTAAAAAGGAGAAGATTCTCTTTGTTTGATACAATGAAAAATGTAATGATGTTTAAAATTAAATTAGGAGAAGCTAAGGAAAAATCGAAAGCAAAGGTCCCAAGCAACATAATGCATCCTCCAACCAAAATCATTTTTTCCTAGATTCTTGCCTACTCGACAACCGTCTCCATCCTTCTTTCTTCCCCAAATTTTCAAATCAGTTCAAACCAGACTGAGTGGATTCACCATCTTCTTCTCCTTCTTTGGAATCGCTCGACCTCTTGAGGAAACCCGCCTGAACCGAAGAGGGGAGAGGTTCTTTTTCTCTGTTTTTTCATGGCTGGGTATAAAGCTGACGACGAGTACGATTACCTCTTCAAGCTGGTCCTGATCGGCGACTCCGGCGTCGGCAAATCCAACCTGCTGTCCCGGTTCACCAGGAACGAGTTCAATCTCGAGTCCAAGTCCACCATCGGGGTCGAGTTCGCCACTAAGAGCTTGAACCTCGACGGCAAAGTCGTCAAGGCTCAGATTTGGGACACTGCTGGCCAAGAAAGGTTCCTCCTCCTCCTCCTCCTCTTGATCGATCTTCACTGTTGGTTTGATTTCCGAAGTTTCGATTCTGTGGGTGCTAATTCTTTTCTTCGGCGGTTTCGACGCGCTCTGGTTGGAGTCGCGTGTTTCACTTGACTACCGGTTCGACGGCCTCTGGATTAGATTTCTCTAGTCTGCTAGGTTTAGGCTTATACGGTGGGATTTTTATGGTATGGACTCTTAGCATATGCTGGGAATATCAAGCTTAAGAGATGGTGCTTCTAAGAAAGGCGATTCTATCTCTAGTTTGAGCTGAAGTTTTGATATGGATGGTGCTATGCTTGCGATGGGGAAACTCTTGGTTCTTGCACGAAGGAGGACTTCGATGTATGTGACGTGGTTGTTGTAGATTTAGTGGGCTATTGAATTCGTGATCTGTACATGGTCCACCAGTTGCAGTTTTATTGTGTGCAATACCTAGCATGAGGTTTGAAGTGCTTAAAGAAATGTGTTTGGTCTAAGTATCCTCTCTCATGTCTGTCTGCTTTCTGTGTTTTCCCGGGGTTTCATTTGAATAGCTCATGAAACATTTCTTTCCCAATTCGATATTTACGAATGAATGAAATATCTTGGGAACGGTTTTGATAGTTCGACACTGAAATTATGATTGTGTTATTCAGTGAACCTTTCCTGCTAAGAGAAGTCTGCTGACTAATTTTCACCGGAACATCAGCAGCGGGATGAAGCATGTGCATCACCCTGTGCCCCATGATTTTTTGCAAGTTTAATAATTGGCCGCCGGTTTCATGTTTCTTTTTCTCTTACTCGTTCTACTGGTAGTTTTACTAGCTTCGTTAGAAAGTGAGATCCTTTTGATTCATGGTAGTGCTAATTCTGATTCATAGTGCTTCTGGTAGTCAAGCGCGCTGAAGTTTGCTTTGTGGAAGCCGGCTCTGATTTTTCCAGAGGACCTTTATGTGATGGATACTCTTTTTAAGGTGCCTTACTCCAAGGATGTGTTTGCGATTTTATTCTTGATTCACTTAGGGCTAGCAAAGTGCCCAGACAAGAAATTGTGTTAAGTAGAACTAGCTCCTCCAGTTCTTTGCTCGACAGAGTTGGCATGTGGTGGAGCTGGTTCCCAAGTTTTAGTTTAATTTTGCGGTTATTTTTTTTTTACCTTATTTGGAGAACCTGATGAACTTTATTTATCTTCAGTTAGGAAGTAGGGCCTTGTCTTTAATAGAGGAAGTATTGTGGATATACAAATTTCACTCACAACTTGGAAATTGAATGCAAAAAAAGGAAAGGAGAGAGCAAGAAAGTCCAGCAAATTGCTTGTTACTTTAGCTTATACATGTATGATGTTACCATGAAAGCCTTATTTTCATTTATGGCTGCTCAGAGTTGGAAATTTGACAGTGGAAATAATCTATAAATCGAACTGAAAGCATCTTGTGGTAAGTTTAGTTTCGAGATCTTGATTTGATACTGCAAAATAAGCTCGAGGGTCATGTAATGATGCAATTTCCAAATGAGGAAACAAACTCATGTTCAGGCAAAACGAGTTTGTTTGGAGATCTTTGACCTTTTCTGACCTATGAGTAGTCTTACAAGTTACATCGGCAAGCTGTGGATAGCAAGAAGTTCCCTTCAATAAGTAATGATGGAGAAGGATAATTTCGGTTGTACTCATGTCTGAAGTTGCCTTGCATGGTCAACAGAAAAAATTGCCATTGGTCTTTTGAGGATAGACATGGGTTGTTGTGATTTTTCTGACATATGAAGTTGCAATTATAGTCAACATAAATTGTCACTTGACACTAACATTAAATGATCCTGTATGCCTGCTTGCTTGGTAGTTGGAGGATAGACGTACTTTGCGATCGTTGAGTGGACTGATGAAAGATGGTGCATTGAAGTTTAGTGTGAATGCTGGAAGGAAGATTCAACTAGTATGAATGATATCTGCTGCGTGCTCTAAGTTTCCTCTTTTCATTAGCAGGGAGTAACCGCTTCATATATCTTCACAATAGCACGAGTTCCTAGTTAGTTTGTGACCTTGAGAATATAGTTAGTGTTGGAAGTTTGCAAGAGCTTAACGGGCAGATTAAAACCAAACTTGATCCAACCAATGCATCAGAGATGCCTGGAAGAGAATTATTGTATCTGATTTACTACTTGCACATGTTCTTACTGAAACAATGAGGATCAGATTGGAGGTCACAGCCTATGTGATGAGCATTCACCAGATTTATATGTTTTTTTTTTTTGGTAAGGAAAGATTGTGACTTGTCGGAAGCTACTCTTCAAAAAAAAATAATAATAATAAAAAAATTTCACCAGATTTATATGTTTCTCCGGCAATAAAGAAAAAAAAGGTGAAAGGCCATGCATTGAATGATTAACATCTTATGGAGGTGGGATTATGTGTTGAGGGAGGTTGCTGTGAATTTTTTTATTATCACCCAATGTATTGAGTTCAATTGTTCAACTTCTCAGGTACCGTGCCATCACTAGTGCTTACTATAGAGGAGCTGTTGGCGCTTTACTTGTGTATGACGTCACCAGGCGTGCGACTTTTGAGAATGTTGGAAGGTGGCTGAGGGAGTTGAGGGACCACACCGACCCCAACATGGTGGTCATGCTCATTGGAAACAAGACTGATCTCCGCCACCTCGTGGCTGTCCCACTGGAGGACGGGAAGTCATTTGCCGAGAATGAGTCACTCTATTTCATGGAGACTTCCGCATTGGATGCGACCAATGTGGAAGCAGCTTTTGCCGAAGTCCTTAGTCAGATTTATAGGATCGTGAGCAAGAAAGCAGTCGAAGCGGGTGACAACCCAAGTGTTTCTTCTGTTCCGGGTCAGGGACAAACAATCAATGTCAAAGAAGACGGGTCTGTTTTTAAGCGGATTGGATGCTGCTCTAGTTAAGGGGGTTTTCTTTAGCTGCTTGTTGCTACTAGGGAGGGTCTGCTAAGTGCTACCTCTGTGTATATTTTTTCTTACAGAAAATGTCTTCGGATATAAATTGGTCTGGGAATTGTTGATGCACGAATTCTGGAAAGTTGGTCTAAAACTAGTTAGGCCAGTTGGATTTGATAACTAGGTGGAAGTGAAATGATGGTATTCTGATGGTGACATCATATTAACCAATACATTCCTGATTATTGCTCCGATGAGCCGAAATGGAAAGAATTTCGTTTGGACAATGTGGCAATGCAAGTGCAAAACCCATGATCTTTTGTTTCCCCTGTCACAGCAAAATCTAGAATTTGCGAGGTACATAATGAACGTTAATGCTATTTGTTGTGGACTAGCATAAGATTGAAAGCATTCTCATTTCTCAGCATCTGCTCAACTAGTGTAAGGTTCTCTATAGTCTCTATAGTTTACAATTGTTACGTCTACCAACGGCGTCCCAGAAAGAGATCGTTGGTGAAACTGTCTTTAGGTGGCACATGATCTGTGCCGAGCCGATCAATACAGACCACTTGACTGTATGATCAAGACTTGTGCTATGTTACAATGCCCACACAGAGGAACCGCGCTCAGACCGCACCCAGGCCTCTCTCCCTCTCTGGTTCGACCGACTTGGTTCGCCCAAATACTGAGGAGCACTCTGGCAACCCCCCATATCAGCAAACAACGGATCGTCACCGTCTTCCTTGTCCCTCATTCTATATACAGGCGCGCCACATCGGCATCTTCCTCGTAAACTGGCCTCCGTAAGAACGATGATGTCGAAGCCACGCAACGAGCCAGTCGAACTCAGTGTTGAGCAAAGGGGCGCCGCCAATGAAGCCCAAGAGCTCATCCGGCTCAAGCACGCGGAGGTGGATCCGTCGGCATTGGCGGCAGAGGCAGAGGAGTCGCTGATGATGTAGGTGAGAAGAAGGTGGCGGCGGTGGTTCTTCGAGGAGGGGAAGGGGTGGTTGTGGTTGTGGTCGGAGGTGATGGGGTCCCGCGGCTCCGCTCCACCTGCTTTCTGGCGGGGCAGCCCTTGGACTGCATCGGCAAGATCCCCTGTCCAACCCAGTCCAAACTTATACCGAGGGACTATTAAGTGACTCGATAGAAACTAAGCAACTTCAATTAATTGGTAATTTCGCAAGAAAAAAATTCAAATAAAAAGGTAATTTCACAAAATAAAAAATAAAAAATTTGAAGACTTCAACGAAAATGGACAAGTTACCAGAAAAGATTTAGAAATGACTAAATAAACGATGGTAAGTGGGTCTAATACAATTTCGCAGTTACTATTACAATTGAAATATTTAGATGCTCGAATTTGACTTGATTCAATCGTAGGAAAAAGTATAAAAAAAGTCTTAAATCGATTGTATTGGTACCAATTTAATCCTGAACGTTTTAATTAGATTAATTTAATCTTAAACTTTTTGCATTGGGTACCAATTCAGTCCATCCAATTAATTTAAACAGGAAATAGCTGACGTGGACGCCGACCGTCCTACATGGCAAGGCCCGCACTAACATGGACATTTTTTAAATATTTTTTTAATAATTTTTTTTACTTTTCTTTTTCTTTTTTTCCCTTTTCTTTTTTCCTATGGCCAACCAGCCACCGGCCATAGGCCATGGCTAGCGAGGGCTGGCCTCGCCTGGGCAAGGGTGCCCTCGCCAGCCACAAGCGAGGGTCGGCCTCACCTAATCACGCCTGGGCGAGGGCAAGTGCCGGCGAGGCCCACCTCACTTGTGAAAGGCGGACTAGTTGCAAGCAATCGGCGGAATGGCGACAGGGACGCGAGAAAGAGGGAGTGAGCGATAAGAATTCTTATTTCTCATTTATGTTTTAGAAACATAAAAGCTGCAAATTTAACTTTTCATTTCTGTTCCAAACCCATTTCGGCAACAAATGTTTGTTCCAAAAATAGAAAAATGAAATTGCGTTACCAAACAGATTTCTGTTCCAGAAACAAGGCTATGTTGGATAGCTACATTTTCATCTTCATAAGAGTTACATTTTCATTGAAAAATCACTGAGAGCCGCCTCTTCATAATCTCATTAACACAAAAGGACACTAAAGTAATCAGATCAGAAGAAGAATGTTACCAACAGGTACGGATTTTGTCTTGTAAATTGCTGTTTGCTCGAGTGCTTACATGGATTAAAGATATATACGACCCACGTAGAGCATCTTTTCAATCCCTTGCTCAAATCGGGGCTTTTATACGTAAAAGAACGGAACAAAGGGGAACTACATGCAGTTGAAATTCTTCATTTGAGCTCTAACATTGTAACAAGCTATCATTCCTCTGCACGATTTGTACTTCCTTTTTAAAATTCTACTTCTATGCAACTTAACTGCAAACAATCCTATTTATCTGTCATTTGCTCCATCTTTAAATCTAACTGACATTTGAAATCGACGCCGTAAGATTATGAGAGATTCTTCACGAACAAATCGAGCGGCCCCCTTGAGATTATTGTACATTTATTTTTGTTAGCAACGGAAAAGAATCAATAGAAAAAGAAAGAATCGGAATTGATCAATCTATTTCTCGAAACAAACAAAAAAGAAACGAAAGATGAAACATAAATCATGGATCAATCCAGCACCCGAAAAACTAATAGAAAGGGCCCTAAACTAAAGGAATTAGGGAGCATGCTCAACCCCAAATGCCGACGATAAGGTTCGTGTTAGAATCAGCCGTCTTACGACTAATGAATCAATGTGCAATTAATTAAGCTGCGTTTCAAAACCAAGCCTATCTCCCTCGGCGTATTATACTATGCCCGGCGAACCAACCAGCTCTCACCCACCATTCACATTGTCGCCAAGATCCACCCCCCCCCCCTCCTTCGCCGGTGACTAACGTGGTGGCCGTCTTCGCTTCGTCGATTCACTAATCCAATCTATTTGACGGCCATTTGTGATTGCAAATTGCAGAGGATTCTTGTTGTGCGTAAATAGGAGGGACTTGAACGTGGCTATCTTCTGACCAAAAAAAAGTGGCTATCTTAGAGTAATTGACGCCATATGAGTGATAGATTTATGTACCTTTGGTAAGGTGAGCCTTTGATGGGTTTTTGGCCGTACTTCCTCCACGCCCACGAATCGGACGGCGGAAAGGCCTCCCCTTTGCTCCTGGATCCCTCGGCGTCGCTCGCCATCGTCACCGACACCACTCTCTTCTTCACGCTCTTCCTATTTCACGAGAATTCGCCTCCCATCCATGTTAACATGATCGACACATCTCTATAAGGAAAAAAAAAAAAAAACGCAGATGTCTAACTATCCACCAACAAATCTGAATTGAAATTGCAATTTTCTGGGATTGAGGTAACTACCCAAATCTCAAATTGCGTTTGGTTATTGTTTTTATCTTGTTTTTGATTCTATAAATAAACTGTGTAACAACTCAACAAAACACATTGCTCAGCAATTCATCATCTTTATACTTTTGTATCAGAAAATTCAATTCCCCTGGACATTGATGAATCCTCTAAGATATGATCACTTTCACACACTCTACTAGAATTTTAATTTTACAGTAGAAGCCACTTTTTTTTTTTTTTTTCACTTGGATCGGTTGGCTCAACCACTCTCTTAGATCTCTGAACCTTTTCCTCTATTTGCGAAAACAGCTTCTCTTAGGATCTCGTGGCCAAAGTGATCCAGAAAGATTCTTCTTATGTAATTGAGGACAAGAGCGGGTCTGTTCAACCTGATTTCACAATCAATCCGGTGCAAATAGCTTGGCAAAGGCGTCCAAGTATCACATTTCAACTAGCCTCCCTTCTTGCTGAAGAAGTGGAGGAACCCCAAATGCAATGGAGTCTTGCCTCTAGGTTCAATGGGTTTGCCTCTCATTGGGGAGACTCTTCAGCTCATCACTCCCAGTTAATCTCTTGGCCTTCATCCTTTCATCAGCAAGAGAGTTCAGAGGTAAGGCTTTTCCCCAGGCCAGTTTAGCAGGTCAACCTGCTATTATTTCGGTTGACCCTGAATTTGATAATCACCTTCTTCGGCTGGGACGGAAGGCGGAAGGAAGCTTTCCTCTTGTGATGTACAGGCAGCAGCTGAGATCGTCGATGATGACATGGTCGGTTACTTCTTCTTATTTTTGACCTAATAAAGCCGCACACGAAACTTCAAAAAAGAAACTTGTACTGTTAAAGATTATAAAGCTAAATCCAAAATGATTTCATTGCAAATAAAAATCGTTCGTCACAAATATCGTTCTACGCAAATGCTTTGCAATCGTTGTTCATGAAATAATTTCATGGCAAATAAACTGGTTCGGAATATTGGCCCATATCTGAAAACGCAACAGAGAAGTGGGAGAAGATGAATGGTCTCCCATAGAATCCACAAGTGAAAAGAAAAAAAGTGGGGAAAAGCCTTACCTCTGAACTATCTTGCTGACCAAAGGATGAAGGCCAGGAGGAGAGTAACTGGGAGTGATGAGCTGAAGAGTCTCTCCAATGAGAGGGAAACCCATTGAACCTGGAGGCAAGACTCCATTGCATTTGGGGTTCCGGCAAGAAGGAAGGCCAGTTGAAATGTGGTACTTGAATACCTTTGCCAAGCTATTTGATTTGCAACTGGATGGTGAAGCCAGGTTGAACAGAGCCGGCCAGGTTGAACAGAGCCGGTCTTGTCCACAAGTACATAAGAAGAAATTCGCCCACCGTGCATCGAAGTGAAAAAAAGCCGCTGTAAAGATGATGAATTGCAGAGTAAAGGATGAGTTGTGTTGAGTTGTTGCGTAGCTTATTTATAGAATCAAAAACAAGATAAAAGATAACCAAACGCCATTTGAGATTTGGGTAGTTACCTCAATCCCAGGAAAACGCAATTTGACTTCAGATTTGGTGGTGGTTAGTTAGCTCAATCTTTAATGAGTTAAACTTAATATTAGATAATATCAAATTATAGTAATGATTAATTATTTAAACAAAATCATACTTAGTATGATAAGCTTAGTTATTAGATCATGGTGCTAGAGAGTGCTCGGACAAGAATTTGTGTTAGGTAGAAGTTCTACCTCTTAGTTTCTCCATTTCTTTGCTCGACAGACTTGGCATGCGGTCGAGCTGGTTCCTAAGTTTTAGTTAAATTTTGCGGTAATTTTGTTACCCCATTCGGAGAATACTTGGTTTTCCTAATGAACTTGTTATATGCGGTTTCAAAAATAAGGCCTAAACTTTAGGAGAGGAAGGTTTGTGGATATGCAAATTTGATTGAGAAATGATAATACAACGGTCTTTGGGTGACTGTTGTGCTATCAGTCTGTTTTGGGCCGCAACAAATAGATATCAATTAATTAAAAATTGTTGTGGAGTCCACTCTTTCAAGAATGCTCACAACGTATTGTTGTTCTGACAGTCACCTAAGGATTGTTATGCTAGCAAAGTCTAATTCGATTCTCAACTTGGAAATGGAATGAAAGGAAGGAAATGGAGAGCAAGAAAGTACCGCAAATTTCATATGTGATGTTACCACAAAAGCTTTATTGTCATTTATGGCTCCTCAGAGTTGGAAATTTGATGGTGGAAATCAACTAAAAACATAACTGAAATCATCTTGCGGCAAGTTTAGTTTCGAGACCCGATTTGATTTTGCAAAATAAGCTGGAGGCTCATGTGATGATGCTATTTCCAACGGGGAAACGAACTCATGTTCAACCGAAATGAGTTAGCTTGGAGATCTTTGATCTATTCTGACCTCTGAGTAGTCTTACAATTACATCGGCGAGCTGTGAATAGCAAGAAGTTATGACTGCACAAAACCATTCTCAGGGACCATCACTGTTACCAGTTCTCAGGTACCGTGCCATTACTTGTGCTTACTATGGAGGAGCTATGGGCGCTTTACTTGCCTATGACAGTCACCAGGCGTGCGATATTTTAGAACGCCGGAAGGTGGCCGAGGGAGTTGAGGGACCACACACCGACCCCAACATCGTGGTCATGCTCATGGGCAACAGGTTTGATCTCCGCTGCTTCGTGGCAGTCCCACCAAAGGATGGGAGTCACTCGCCGAGATTGAGTCGGGCCGAGGTCATTCCTCAGATTTATCGGATTGTAAGCAAGAAAGCAGTCTGAAGCGAGCAGCAACCAAGTGTTTCTTCTGTTCCGGGTCAGTGTTGTTTGAAAAATCTTGTACTTCAATTGGTATTTTTTCACGAAATGCAAATATGAGATATTTTATATCTTTTTCTTTGAATGAGATCTCAATTCCAGCGACGGTTTCATTAGATATCTTAAAACTAGAATCCCTCTTTTTTTTCGATCCAGTTCCTCCACCGCCGCGAACTCAATTAGATTCAGGCATGATACATTTTTTCATTATTGAGAGAACCCAAGTACTCTCTTTCGGATCCAGAAAACAGCTTTAAGAGATCTTTTTTCATGTTGGAAGATAGAGGAGCGAAATAATCAACCTATTGATATTGGAATACCCAAAAATTCTTCCAATGTATCATTTCGATCCGATAGAATTCATAGGTATAGGAAGAAACCCTGTCAAATAGAGATTTTTTCTTTCAACCATATTTTGATTGTTAATACGATATATAAAGACCTCTACTACGAATAGTACTACACCATTGATAGTGAAATATCGATTACTTGTTGAACCCTGTGAATGGCATGAAAGTAGGATACTCCAAATTCGAGGATCCAAGAGTTTTCAAAAACGTTTTTGGCTGGAAAAAAAAAATTGTGAATGAAAGATTTAACGGAATTGAATTGGGACCATGAATCTAAGAAATAGTGAGAATTCTTAATCTCTCTAGATTCGAAAATCCAGAATTTGAATTGATATACTTTTATTGATTTTTTCTAAATTGCATTGATTTCTCCTAAAAGGCAATCAATGCCAAAGAAGATGGGGGTCTGTTTTGAAGAGGATTGGATGCTGCTCTGGTTAGGGAGTGCAATGCGAGTGCCAAAAAAACCATAAATTAGTGTTTTGCCAGTCACAACAGAATCCCAGAATTGTACATAAAAGAACATAAATACTATCAGTAGCCTGTACTAGGGTAAGACGAAAATATCATCATTTGTCATAATCTCCTCAAATTGGCGTAACAACGCTATTTGAACTGTTTACAATTGTTGCGACGACCCACGATGGGATGAAATGACACCACATCGGCGTCACAGAAAGAGATTCCTCTGTGCGTGAGACATCGTGCCGTTTCTTGTGGCGTCTGACCCGCGCCGAGTCGATTGATACGTACCCGCTTGATTGATTGGATGACCAAAAACCTACGCTATACTACATTGCCAATGCAGGGAACCGCGCTCCGACCGTGCCTCTGGTTCTCTCCCTCCGGTTCGACCGACTTGGTTCGCCGGAAATCCAAGGAGCACTCCGGCAGCTCCCCCAAGTCAGCGAACAGCGGATCCTCGCCATCCTCCTCGTCCCTCGTCCTATACACGGGCACCGCGTCCGCACCTCCCTCGTAAACCGGCCTCCGCGGGAACGACGACGTCGAAGCCACGTGGGCGAGCCAGTCGAACTCGGGGTCAAGAAGGGGGGCGCCGCCGATGAAGCCCGAGAGCTCGTCCGGCTCGAACATGGCGGATATGGAATCGTCGGCGTCGGCGGCGGAGGCGGAGGCGGAGGCGGAGGAGTCACTTACGGCGGGGGCGCGGAGGTGGTGGTGGGGTGGGTGGTTCTTGGAGGAGGTGGAGGAGGAGGGGAGGGGGTGGTTGTGGTCGGAGGAGTAGGTGACGAGGAGGGTGGCGGGGTCCACGCGGCTTCGCTCCACTTGCTTTCTGGCAGGGCAGCCCTTGGAGCTACTGCATCGGTAATATCCCCTGTCCAATCCCATTCCAAACAAACACCTTAAAATTTTATGATTATTCTAAACACTAAACACGGTTTTTTTTTTTTTTTTTTTTCATTTTTAATTGACACTGATGTAATAGCAATCAAAGCTAATCCACTGCCCACCACTCCGAGCGTGACACTCACGCGCCCTCTGCATATCTCATGAATAAAAGACACTATAAAGGTCAACAGATCAAAAGAACAATGTTAGCAACCGGTACAATTTTTTCCCTTGAATTACTATTTAGAGCATGTTTTGAATCCCTCGTGCAAAACCGGGCTTTTATACGTAAATAAGCAAGGGAACCACAGGCGCATGAATTAACAAGAGAGCATTGAAATTGAAATTCCTGGTTCGGGCTCTAACATCATGACCAACAATCATTCCTCCAAATGATTTGTACTTTCTTTTCTAGATTCTACTACTACCCTACTAAACTGCAAATGAGTCTGCTTATCGGCCATTTACTCCATCTTTGATTTCGACTGATATATGAACAAGTCGTTAGATAAAGATAGATTTCTCTGCGCAGCTCCTTGAGATTTTGCATTTATACTAATTGAACTTAGGCGCTAATAAAAATCCCCCGAAGGATTAGCCCTTCACATTATTTTTCCCTACATTTTAAATGCTATATAGTCCAGGCTAGCGTACAGGGAGGGCGGCATGTTCAATGGTTCATCCCAAATGCCGATGGCGCGTGACATACATCAACTAACCACATCACAACTACTACGATAAGGTTCATTTTCGAATCAGCCGTCTTGCGACTAATGAATCAACGTGCAATTAATTAAGCCGCCTTTCAAAACCAAGCCTATCTCCCTCGGCGTATTATACTATGCCCGGCGTACCAACCAGCTCTCACCCACCATTCACATTGTTGCCGAGATCGCCCCCTTCGCCAGCGGCTAACATGGTTTCTACGACGCCGTCTTCACGGCCGTTCATGATTGCGAATTGCGGAGGATTCTTGTTGTGTGCAAAAAGAGGGGCTTGAACGCGGCTATCTTAGTAATTGAGGCTATAAGAGTGATGGATTATGTACCTTGGGTAAGGTGAACCCTTGATGGGTTTTTGGCCATACTTCCTCCACGCCCACGAATCGGACGGCGGAAAGGCCTCCCCTTTGCTCTTCGATCCCTCCACGTCATTCGCGATCGGCACCGACACCACTCTCTTCTTCACGCTCTTCCTACTTCACGAAGAATTCGCCCCCCATCAATGTTAACATCACAGGCATATCTCTATAAGCAAAAAAGCGCTCGTCGAGATGTCTCACCTTCTCTTTTGCGACGGTTTGCTAGCATTCGTCCTGGCATCATCCCCTGAGGAGGTCGAATCGGGTCCTGGCTCGGGCTCGGGGTCTTCCTCTTGATCATGCACAAATTGGTTGGTGTGGAACCTACGATCCATGAGCCTGCCCAAGATTAAAACCTCAGACCCGTCTTATGAGAAGCTTCCCATGAACATGAGCTGATTTGTGCTCGGTTCGTTCGCCCGCGACGGAGCACCGTACGGCCGGCAAACTGAGGAGAGAGAAGGGATTATTGAAGGGAAAGGTGGGGGGTTTAAGTTTAATAGGAGGAGAGTTCATGGGGGGGTGACAGATTGGCAGTTTGTGTAGTTTATTTTAGGGGGACGTGCAAGCCTATACGCAAGCTCAATAATTATATTATCATTATTTGAGCCTTAATTAATTAAAGTTTAAGAGGGACTAATCAAGTAGAGTGGGGTTTAATATGTGGAATCATGGAGCCTCATCAAACTAAGTGATGAGGTTGGTGGATAAGGTGGGGAATCGGACAAAGCTCGGGTTCGATTTGTTTACGTTGATGGCTTGAGATAATTAAGCTTTTTTCTTGGGTAGATTGCAGGTTAATTTAGTCGATCAAAGCCGTGTTTTCGTCGCGTGCGGACGCAGATCGAGACTTAGTTTAGTGATTAATTAAGGATTAGTGATTTAATAATATGCTAACGCTAGCAAAGAAAAAGAGACCAGTCATTCTTTTTCATTTAAACGGGTCTAAAGAAATAGCTCCTGGCTTTGCCATGTCCGTCCAGGGTGTTACCCAGGAATACTTCATCGTCTGGTTTCTCTTCAACCTGCATATATTGTAGAGTGGTAGTGTAGGGCTAAATCTATGGCGTTCCATAGTAACTGTTGAATAGTACCTAACTAAATCTCACTTAGTTTAAAATTGAAAAAATTACCAAAAAAGTTCAAAACATATTGTAATTGTGCCAATTCAGTCCTACACCTTTTTTTGTTGTTGCTAATTGAGTCCTAAACGTTTTGTATTTGTGCCAATTCAGTCCTCTTGAGTGGCCGGCACTGATGTGGACAAATTTTATATTTTATATATTATTTTCTTTTCTTTCCCTTCCTCCTTTTCTGCTTTTGTAACCCCTTGTGGATGGCGAGCTGTGCCGGAGTCGCCGGTGTTCGCTAGCCGCGAGTGAAGGTAGCCTTGCTCGCGGCTAGCGAGACCCTGGCGAGGCTGGGCTCGCCCAGATCCGAGCTAGACGGCCTCGCCCATGGTCGCACCTCGTGCGAGGCGCGGCTGCATGCGAAGGCGGCCATGGCCTTACCAGTCGTGGGCGAGGCCACCTTCGTGGCCCTTGCCCAATGGCCGATGAGCTCCGGCGACCCTCGTCGACCGCAACTTGTCGGCCATTGGGAAGAAAATAACAAAAAGAAAGAAAAAAGGAAAAAAGAAAAAGAAATAAAAATAAAAATATTAAAAAATTAGAAATTAAAAATTATTAAAAAATTATTTACGTCAGCGCCGACCGGTCAAGAGGATTGAATTGACACAAATGTAAAAGGTTTAGAACTCAATTAGCCAAAAAAAAAAAGGATTGAATGGACACATTTGTAATATATTTATAGTTTTTTTTTATGAATTTCCCTTTAAAGTTTTTAAGTGGTTGTGTAGCATATTACGATACTTTGTATAAGAATTACAACGAGATGTATTAGGATATAAGAAAGTTATCTCGATATACCATAGAAGACCTTGTGATGGGCGAGATTGGGCATCGACCCTTCATTTAAGGCTGTCTGGCCGGCACAACTTTGATCCAAACCCAGTCTAACCCTAACATTTGATCTATGTATTATGAGCGGGCCTAGGCAACATATTAGGTCCGATCGGGACGTTGACATTTTAAAAGTGAGGTACAAGATTCTCACTGAATCGTAGAAAAGAAACTTTAAGATCATGTGGATTTGGACACCCTCTTCAAAGACAAGCACTGGTTTTGGGCTTCGATCTCATGGATGGATGTGAGTCCAGTCCAATTGTTTAGATGGGCCTCAACTCTATTCCTTGTGTGCTTATTTGAATCCAGCGGTTCCATCTCTACAACCCAAACGTTATATTGGGCAGCTTCATTTATGGACATATTATTACTGCGTGTTTTGCATAAAACACTTATTGATTGGGAAATTGTGTGGTAAAAAATAATTGACGGTACTGTCAGGCTAGCAGCTCCCTATTATCACCACATGACACTTCTGACCTTTTGGACAAATAACTAACTAATTAATTTCATAGTCGTAAGACCTTCCATTTGAGGAGGGAAAATACCCAATGGACAAGTGAAAAGATACCAATTTCACGGTGTCACAATAAGATCAAACGTAGGAACTAGGAATCTCCTTCCATTTCTTGTCAAAGTACGTGAAATGCATAGCATTTAATGTAAGCCGACTCGACTAGATAAAACTCTGGCCCATGAAATACCATGCGAAATCTCATACACCGGATAAAGACTCGAAGGCACAATTGATCGATCCATACATAAGATCGTTTGTGCCGATAGCGTAAGGAATCGGACTTGTACTGGGTCTTGCATCTACCCAGGCATCCGCTCCTCCGCTATTAATTCAACCACTTCGTTTGGAAGAACATGAACTTTTGTAGCGAGCATATCAAGAGTTCAAGACCATTAAATTTATTTCACGTGTTCAGCCTTCTGTTCATCAAATTCCATGTGTCGTTCTTAATTTGACTCGGTCGTGAGAGAGAGTGTTAATATATCCCACATCGCCCTTACCCTATGTACACATTGAGTCACCCTCAACTTGTTACTTTAAATTGTTAGGTTGGACTTTCTAACTTAGTGTCGGAGCTCTTGTTGTCTGAGAAAGCGCCCATCAAGTCTCATCAAGTCTTTCTCCCCAATAGCAACGTCAGCCGCGCCGGTGTTTGTTTTTCCACCTAGCCCGCCCACACCTCTTAGGAGCTATTCCAACACTTTTCGCTGCTCTTTCGATATAAAAAAAAAAAAACTCTAGGTAATAGGAGGAGGGAGACCACGCATGTGTGTGTATATTTTGCATGTCAATCTCACTATAATGATATGTTTTATTTGCAATGTAACAACCATCGAGTTTTCTGACTTAATTTTAGACTTTCAAGATATGGTTATTTTCATTTGCTCTCTTTGATCCCAATACTATCCATAGCATGAAGAAGAAGGCTATACATGTCGTCTCGATGCTTGAATGAATGATAGATGCACTTAAAACCGAAAGCAGGATTAAGAGCAAACCAGTAACATGCTAAAACAAAATCGCTTGGAGGAATCTGCGTGGAATCTCGTCACGTCTTGAAAATCTAATTAATCAAAATAAGACTCGAATTTCAACCTTTCTGGGTCATAGTATTGAAAATTTTGTACAAAAGGTGAGTCAATTGGACCGGGAACTTAAACGTGCGACAATTATCTAATTATAGATGTGAATGAGAACTAGATCGGCAGGGATACCTGCAATCAGAGACGGTTGAAATAATAAAATGCGTCGTCGTTTGACTAAATTTTGGTGGGACTTGCCGTCGATGGCATCACCTGTTTCATCTTTTAGACAAGACCAATCGTGATAAGACTCTCTCAGTTTCAGATTGTTCACAGCTCTCATTCAATGAAGTGTCGTTTAGAATTTATCGAAAGACGGCCTGTTAGTTGATATGTATATGTATTTTTATGTTTTGTCCCTTCACACGCATGACCATAGACGAGGCTTTGGCAATCAATGTCTTTTTCTGAGTAACGAAACGAGAGTCTCAGAAGATTTGTCTGTACAAGAAAAATTCCAAACTTTTTTAAACTTGTGGAATTTGGAAAGACATGTATACAGGCTTTTCCTTCGTTGATATTAGACTCGTCAAACGGGTGGCTTGAGTCGGGTCATAAGTAGTTTGACTCAAATAAACACATTTAACCCATTTATTGCAACGTAAATCTAGTGGCTCACACCCAACCCGACCTGACCCAACCCAAACTAAGGTGAGAGTGCGGAGCGAGCGAGCGTGAGATCGAGTGAGGGCGAAAGAGAATGAAAAAAGAGTCATACAAGTGTGTTGGATCTAAATAAATTATACATCAATTTATGATTTATTTATGATCCATTTAACAATCATATTATGGCTGAACCTATTTATGATCCATTCATTGTATATAACTAACTCATATAACAACTCAGTTGTTGACAGGTGTAGTTGATATGAAACTTAAGATAGGACGTGTCAAGGATTTGCAACTCATCAGAAACTAGAGGTTACTTAGTTATATGCTATTGTTACCGTACAAATTGTTCTTGATCGGGGCCATGTACACATGCCAAAGAGTCAAAAGCCTGAACTAAACCGGTTCATAGGATTTGCATGATGTTCGTGGGTCTCTAGGTTGTCGGGGGTGAAATTATACATTTCCCATGAAACTTGAATAGGATGCTTTTTTCCTAATCTCCTCCTTTTCTTCTTAAATCGAAGTAGGAAAAAGAAAAAGAAGAGATATCTTCCCCGTTTTTATCTGTTCTTGTTCAATTTCAATCGTGGGGACGGACCTGTATGAAAGCAATGTGAGAAAATTCATCTGCATTGATCAGTGCTTGATCTATGATTTGTTGAGGGGGTCGTTGTCTCCATCACATGTTAAGCATGCCATAATTAATCATTATTTTTTTGTATGGTGGAAACGCGCTAGAGTTGAGGAACATCATCATCGACCATATACCTAACGCTACACCACCAAACATGAAATGTTTAAAAACTTTTGTTGGATGTCGCGCTTTAATGATTTGATTCCTTAGCACCACCTGATTTTATGTGCCCCTCTCGTCTTGAAAGACCCTACCCATGGTCCACCCCCAATTGATGCTTCCCATCGCAGTGCCTTGAAGTGCTCTTGAAAAGGGATTTTTCCATAAGGTTTTCACCAAATGGTGAAGTTGTGCTTTGGATGTCAAAACTTTTGCATGATACAGAGACTCGATCTGTTTGTAAGTGTGTTCATGCCATGTGTTAATGGTACTTACAACCCTCACATGGGGGTTTCGGAGAGTAGATCTGCTCATTGGTCGGGATTAGGTGAGCTGGGGCCGGACTTGCTCGAGCTCGAACCTTCAAAGGTCTTGCCCAGACGTGAACTTATGACTCTAAGGAATCTAGCCAAGCTCGCCCTTAAAATGAGAGAGTTGGATCATCCGCTCACTGATCGAGTCTATTTGAGAAAGATACGTGCAGCTGATACAGACAATCTAATCAACCGGTAACTCAAAATCGATTTCCTGTGCATATATTTTATACAATGTACATAACATGTATAAGCTCTCATCTAACTTCGTACCTACCTAATTATAATCATGTTTATCATAATCCAAAGTCAATTGAGCAATAGCACGCAATGCAATTTTTGAAGAGAGAGAGAGAGAGAGTTCAGGTGTCAAAACATAGAGACAAAAGTTGGGGGGTCAATTCTATTCATGGAGAGCGACCTCATCTCTATCCACATTAAGGGCTGGTTAAAAACAAAAAACAAAAAATCACGGGAAAAATACGCCTCAAATAAAAATTACGCGCAAGTTCTCCAACCCTTCTCATCTCAATGGTATCGAAGCATAAGAGGATTAAGGATTCCATCTTTCTCTCTCTCTCTCTCTCTTCTTTTCCCATAACCAATCGCTCTCATACCCTAAACAAAACCTCAAATTAAACAAAAAAAAAAAACTAAATTGCCAATTTCTACTTTGCTTGAGGTGGCGAGTCGCTAGCCCTTGTCCCGATGACCGGCTGGAGGAGGAAGAAGAAGATAGAAAAGAAAAGAAAAAGAATACAAAAAATTCGAAAAATATCGAAATATTATTAAAAAATTATCATGTGAGCGATGATTGAATTGACATAGATACAAAAGGTACGGTAGTTGTATGACTTTTTCGGTAAATTTCTTTATTTTCAAAATATAGAGATATGTTATTGATTACTACATAGGAAGGCGAGATACATTCTTGATATGCGTTTATTTTTGTCTTCTTCCCCATTAGCAAATGCGGGTGAGGATGCAACTGTGAAAGAGGTGGGAATATTTTGGCTTCTAGTAGAGTGCGGGGTAGGACAAGAAGTCCTTTTGTTTTTACTAAGAGAAAAGGTTAAGGTGGGCGGACAAGTCTAGATCGCATGAACATAGTGAAATGTTCCAAAAAAAAAAAAAAAAAAACCAGTTTAATTTATATGCTTCGCAATTCTAATAATTTCTCCACGCATAGTGCTTAAACTTTTTTTGGTGGGGGCATTGACGTTAACTTTACTCATGGGCACGTAGGGTACATTATGTACAGCTAATCGAAAGTGCATTCGAATATTCGAGGTGCTAAATCCTCTTCCCCATAACACCCTTGAAGGGAGCCCGTTATTACGGTTATACCCCATGACGTGATGAAACCTCGCACAACATTTTGTCTCATGCTTTTTGGTAAATTCCAGGAATTAGCTAGGTTGGTGAGGCTAAATGTGCGTTTGGCAACGATTCTGATTCAAACTAAAATACGTTTAGTAACTGCATAAAATTTCTATTCTGGGAAACAATTTCTCTTCCCAAGTTTTTTATTTAAGTCAAATAATTACGTCTTGTCACTATAAAGTTAACTTATATAAATGAACACAAATAATTCTATAATACTTTCATGCAATACAAATCTAGTGATTTTTTTTTAATTTTTTTAAAAACGTATTATCTTTCCTTTTTCTCTAGCAGCCAGAGACGGTGGTCGGCGGACGGAGACGGTGGTGGAGTTGGCTGGTCGAGCGATGGGAGCGGCGGACGAGCGAGGGGAGCCGGCTGGTCGAGCGTTCTTCCCTGAGGATTTCGTTCTGTTTTTTTTTTTTTTTTTTGGGTCGAGACTCAAAAGTGATTATGAAATAAAGAATTAACTTTTTTTTTTATTCTTGTCTCTGCTCCAAATATGTTCTAGAATCAGAGAATTTGAGAATCAAAATCATTTGCTTTACCCAATATATTTCTCATCTTTTTCTGTTCCGGGGCAACAAAATCAAAGAACCAGAATCGTTACCAAACATGCCCTATTATTTACTCAATACTAGAAAAAAAAAAGTTGGATTTAATTATCACTGTAAGTACCACTGGTTGGAGAAATTTTCATAAGCAGCCTCAATTACCATCCATGGGCAAGCATGGTGAAAAAATGTAAACGTCAATGCTGACTATTATTGATTAAGACTATTGATAGTGAATTTTTTTTATTTTTTTTATTTTTTTTTTTTTTTTTTGCGTTAATGGTGTTTACAATGTTAAGATTATCTTGGAGTAATCCACCGATATGTCTATCACATGAATAGAAGATCGTGATGTTAATGGACACTCTCTATACATCCTCTAATTCTAGATAAATTGAGCTGCTGCGCTTCTTGGATAATCCGAGAAGAGATTATGAATTAGAAATATAGGATCGTTGTCCTAATCTTAGTACGTTGGCCTGAACGAGCTTGAGCACCATTGATGATATCAAAAGTGACCAAGTACAATTCTAGGCAAGGTCGCAAATTGTCCAAAAAATCCTAAACCTATTGCAATTTTGCCATTTTAGTCATAAACTTTTTATTTTGCCAATTGAATTCTAAATGTTTTCACATTTTGTCAGTTGAGTCCATTCGACCAATTTTGGTCGGAAATCGTTGATTTAGACGCCGGCCTACTTGGCACGACCAATGCTAATGTGGACAAAATTTAACAATATGTTAATATCTTTTTTCTATATTTTATTATTTATTTATTTTTTCTATTTTTCTAATTTTTTATTTTCTTCTATTTTCCTTTACTTTTTTTTATTTTTTCTTCCCTTCTTCCCTCCTTCGGCCTCAGGCGAAGGCCGCCCTAGCCTGGGCGAGCAAGGGCAGCCCTTCGCCAGATCGGTCGAGGATTGCCCTTGCTTGCCTAGGCCCGGGCCTCCCTTGCTTGAGGCAAGCAGAGGTCGCCGAGCTAGTGGATGGTAAGCGGAGGGAAGAAAAGTAAAAAAAAAAAAGGATTTTTTTTAAGGAAAACGAAAGAAAAGAAAAAAAGGAAAAAAAAATTAAAAACTGTCCATTTCATCGTCAACCGTGTCATGTAAGACGGCAGGTACTCACGTCAGCAATTTTTTAGCTAAAATTAGCTGGATATACTCAACTGACAAAACGTGAAAAATGTTTAAGATTAAATTGGCAAAATTACAGTAAGTTTAGAATTTTTTGAATAATTTTGCCCCAGGCAAGGTACTGGGCTAAGGCTGTAGCCTGTTGGCTTAGGGAGAAGGGTGGGAGAGAGAGGACATTGACGTTTTTATTTATAATTTTCTGGAGCAGTAATTATTTGATACAAACGGCAAATGTCCAACTTTTAATGGGTACATCGCATGTATAAACGATTTTCAAAACAACCTAATCTTTCATTAGGATTAAATAATGTGTATATTTACCCAGCAGTCTCTCGAAAGAGTATATTATTTCCCTTTGCATCCCTCACGTGCCACATTTTTTTTTTGGGTCAGAACACGTGCTACAATTCAAATCAACGAGTTATATCCTATAAACTAATGGCGGATGTTAAGTTAGCTCGGAAACCAGTCAAACGCAACGCGAGAGTCTAGTGAAAACAATCGTGGACTTTTACTTCGAACTTCCTTAAAAAACGACAACGTTCACACGCACGCTGGCCTCCGGAGAAGATTCCACACGCAATATGAACTCAAACTCGGGGGCATCTCTGTAATTCCACCACGTATAAATATCGAACCCCCTTCTCCTTCTCCTCCTCATCTCCTCAAGCTAGTTCTTTCTCTTTCTTCTTTCAGGAGCTCTCGTTCTCTCTCTCTCTCTCTCTACTGCCGACGCCACACATGTCTGCAGAACACGTCCTCGAGCTCTTCGACTCGTTCTGGTTCCACTCCGGCATCTTCAGCGACAAACCAGCCTCACCACCTCCTCCTCCTCCTTCCTCCTCCTCTGCAACGAGGTCCTCTCATGAAGGCCACGACGGCGACGATGAGGACGACCGTCTCCTTCTCGAGATGAAGCTGTCCCGCGCGCCGACCCTCCACGTCAGGTCCAGGAGCGACCAGTTCTCGGGCGGCCTAGGCCTCGGCTCCGACCCTTTCTCTCCGAACTCGGTCCTCCTCGCGGCCACTCCGAAGCTCCGGACCATCCTCTCCGGCAAGGAAGTGTCGGACTTCGAGGGCGAGCGTCCGACGACCAAGAGCGAAGGAGAAACAGAGGAGTCGCCGTCGCAAAACAGGGGAAACAAGAAATCGGAGAACACGAGGAGGAAGAAGAAGAAAGAGAGGAGCAAGAGCAGCAAGAGCCTGTCGGAGCTCGAGTTCGAAGAGCTCAAGGGCTTCATGGATCTGGGGTTCGTGTTCTCCGAGCAGGACAGGGACGACTCGGGCCTGGTCTCGATCCTCCCGGGGCTGCAGAGGCTGGGATTCGGAGACGACGGCGACGAAATCGGAGCCCAAGAGGAGGAGGCCGATGAGATCAAGGTCCCGAGGCCCTACTTGTCCGAAGCGTGGGACAGCTTGGATCGCCAGAGGAAGAGGTACGGGGATCCGCTGGTGAACTGGAGAGTGCCGGTGCCGGCTTTAGGGAACAAGGTGGCCATGAAGGACCATCTCAGGTCCTGGGCGCACACCGTCGCGTCCACCGTGAGATAGCAATGGCTGATCATCCTCGATCTTCCTCCTTTTTTTTCCGGTCTCTTAGCTTTATTTCTCTGGAATTTTCCTTCCCACTTTTTCCATTTTGCCCTTTATTTTGAACTACACAATCTTCATCTTCGTGTTTGAGTGGGGAAAATCCTCGAAATCTGTAATTGTAAATAAAAGGAAAGAGAAATGATAATTATCCCTATTGATTTTATTATTTTCTTGATCACACATTGGGTTAAAATTCCCATGTTTGGGGATGAAGGAAGGCTTTTGAAAGACTTCGTCAAGATTGGGAGGTTGACATTTGACCCTTATGGCGCCATCCACAGAAAAAGGAAGAAGGGAAGTTGAGCCAGGAGCAATTATTTAGCTTAAAATGCAAGGCTACAAGATGCCAAAGGCCCCCACTTGAAACCGGCAAGTGGGGCGGACCATGTTGCGCACCAATCGATACTTTAAACCATCTATGCCGAATTCAAACCATTTAGTTCGTGGAAGATTCATTCGACAAAAGAGATTTCTAATATTTGCAAAGCGTTGCTTCTTTGTCAAAACATCTCCACTGGCCAAATGCTCCTGTCATGTGGTTATAAACCGATTTCTTAACTCACATTTAATGTGCTGAGATATTTTATGTGTCAGTTATATTAAGTAAATTGATCATAACTAGGTTTGTAATGGTAAAAATTTAAAATAATACGGGTGTTAAATGTGCTCACATTTATTTAAATTCAACTCACTTCTATGACTCTCTTTTCACTTTTTCTCGCCTTTACTTGACCCTGTGCTCGCTCGTTTCGTGCTCTCACCTTAGATTGAGTATGAATTTTTCTAAATTAGGTTAAGTATGAAAGTGCTTTAACAATATGTCACTAGATTTGTATTGCATGGAAATGAGTCAATTTGGGTCGGACAATTTTCGACCCGACCCACTCGTTTGACGGGTCTAGTCATGCAGTGAACACAACATCTTATTAATGTTGGCTTTTAGAAGTTCGAAAGGGCGGTGCTTAGCATTTAATGCATGGGTTGAATTATTTTCGAAGGGTGTACTTGTTTTGATTGACATATGTCATTGGTGATTGATTAGATTAGCAATGTGCAACAATTTGGTATGTATGTATGGTTAGAACCTTATGATGCGGACGTGGTACTTGTCGGGTATCATACTTCATTTCAGTAGGGAGCCTTGCTTGCTTCATTGGACTTGACCTTCAATTTGAAGCGTGGAAGAAGGTTTGGAAGATCAAACGTGCACTCGTGGTGAGCGGTTTAGCTGAAATCTGGCACCTATCCGTTGAAATCAGTTCTTCATTTTTTGGAACCTGGAACCTATCATGTACACCATGGAATCTGGAACTTACATGTCACAGGTTCCACATGTATTTTTAATTGAACGATTGCTGTAAATTATCACATTTAATGACCATAATTTATTGCTACAATGCACTGTCCATAACTCATTTTCAGAAACACGAAAATATGAATCATTAATAAAGTAAAAGTCACCTTCATGGATATCACCGAAAATGAAAATTCAGACCAATGGTTCCAGATTACACACTTATCATTGGACGCTATGGAATACTGCAGGATCGTGTCAAGACATAAAACAAGAAAAACATAAAGACCTATTCTAGATTTCTGGAATTTGCTCGTGAGAACTGATTCCCCAATTTTTGAAAATTTGGAACTTACCTTGCATGGCGTGGAACCTACCCTGTTTCCATCGAATTGTTTCTCTGATTCCTGCTTCTACCCTGAAACTATGTGCACCCCTAACAAGCACCAACATAACAATGTCGCTGGAAGAGTCCAATGTTTTGCTTCAGTTTGCCACATCGGATGTAATTATATTTAATACAGGCCAATGCGAGACATGTCTATCATTAAACTAATGCCTTCCATATAAGTTGCCAGAGTAACCTAATTAGCGGTCGGTCTTTAATAATAATGGTTTTTATGTAATCGGAAAACTGTGATATCGTGGTATCGTTAGTGTCTCGTTTCACCAATATTATAGCTCTAACTACTGCTCCACAATTATATGTAAAACGCGCCCGTTTCAGGGTTTGATCCAATACATCATGACAATAAAATTATTTCATTAACAAATTATCATTCTAATAAGGGACGGCGCTGGTCGCTGTCGCTGGGACCGCATACGGAATTTGATAACTTCCCTCGTCTCACCATTCAACTTAGCAGGAGCTCATTTCGTTTTTGATCGGACAAAATTGCAGCAGGAGCTTCAGACACAGAAAGAGAGAGAGAGATGTGATGCCACTGAATGGAGTTTCAACGATACTCTGACTGGCTTGCTGCTGCAGAGCTGTGAGAATTTTATTTTCCAACGTCTTTTTTTTCTTTCGGAGAATGTCATACTTTGTCAGTGACACGTAGGAAAAGGCTTTTTGTACTTCACCTTGGAGACCCACGTGCCAGTTGGTCGTCCATAATCCATATGCATTTTCGCTTCAGCTGAGGAGAAGCCTCTTCTTGCTTGAGCGGGTGCGACTAATTTTGCCAGTTCAGAATGCCAAGTGCAAAAAATCTAAGCAGACAAAAGCAAGTGAACTCTCCAACCTGGGTCCTCTTCCCTTTTTGCCAGCTTCTTTGGGATTTATGTTGAGCAGGAAAAGATCGTGAATCACATGGTGTGAACTGTCATCTTACTCTTTAGTCCTTCCTCTTGTACATGTGAACAAATTAGAATCGCACTCCCTAAACGTGACAAGCCACTAGATTTAGAAGGTTAAGCAAGAATGTGAAAAATGCTTGTACGGATCCGAAGCATAACCGAGACGAAGTGGCCTCGAATCCATCTCATGCGTGCAAGACTTTTTCATCTCACTGCATTCACAATTTGGCTTTGGTCCCTATCAATTAGCTTAGACAAGCCAAAATCTGCAATCTTAGCATTAAACTTTTCATCTAAGAGTATATTTTGGGGCTTAATATCCATGTGGACTATCTTCCATCTACATTCTTCGTGTAGATAACGTAGGCCCTTTGCTATGTTACAAATGATCTTCCTCCTCTGCTGCCAATCAAGCAAGAATGACTTATTGAGTTACTAAAGATCCATTTATATAGGGACCCTTTGGCCATGTATTCGTAGACAAGCAACCTGTGAAAGTTCTCGTCACAAAATCCAACGAGTCGTACCAAGTTGACATGATGGATGTCGCCAATGCTCTCAACCTCAGCAAGAAAAGTTTTCTTGGTTTGGCATAAACCGTTGAGGTGCTTCACAGCGACTTTTGGCCGTTAGCTAGAGTGCCCAAATAAAAAGAGCTAAATCCAAAATCACCGAGCCTCTTATTGAAATGCTCGGTAATGGCTTCTAAATCGTCATAGGCGATTCTCGAAGGTGCTCCGGGTATATGATCAAGAAAGTCCTCCTCTTTGACATCGTCGACACCTTTGTCCTCTTCAACCTCATTGACACCTTTGTTTCTAAATAGGAATTTTATGACGGAAACAAGAGAGATGAAGGCTAAGACTGATCCGAGGCTAGAAGCGGTGATTACTATCGGAACAGCATTTGCCCTCTTGGGTTTTTAGGAGAAACAGGAGGTTCACTGTTTTGGGAGAAATAGGAGGTTCACTTAGAATGCGAGGATTCTGATTTTCACTCGAGGGCTTCTACACTTTAAGGAAAGCAAAAGAGAAAGATAAATCGAAACACAAGGTTTTATCCTGGTTCACCCTTAAACTAAGGCTACATCCAGCAGAGGATCCGACTATATTTAGCATCTTGCACCTCTTGTTATATCTCTCAATTGCAAGAGAAAGGGATATTATATAGCAGTAGCTATTCATGGACCCAAGCCCAAATTACTGCTCCAAAGGATCTCATACAAAGTTTAGAATAGAATCTAGGGGCGGCCATGTTCATTAGATTTTTTACCAATTGTTGGCGGTTGTCTTCATTAGATGTTACGAACAACTATGATAGCGCCATTCGCTCTTGCTATCGAGCCAATTCTCATACCTTCTAGTTGTTAGGATTAGGATGTTGGAGCAAAGTCAGCATTATTCCGCAGCGTAAGTACTGGGAGCAACAAACGAAAGATGAGGAGCTTATTCTGTATTTTCTTACTTAATGCGTAAAGATGAAATCTTAGTCGTCCAACTCGATCTACTAATATGCAGTTCGGTTTATGGCACCATTAGCACTAAACGCAATACGCAATATTTTGCATGCGTGTACAAGTCACCACATAGTTGGGAGAACTGTTCGAAAAGTTATGAACTTATTACACTTTTGTCAATTCAGTTCTAAATTTTTTAATTTTGCCAATTTTTTTTTTGGTCAAGTTCCATTTTGCTAATTGAGTCAGAAACCTTTTGACAATTTGCCAATTTAGTCATTCCGGCTAATTTACCTTCGAGAATACTTACGTGGATACCTAGTCAGAGGTGACAATCCTATGTGCCCAAACTAGCGTTGATGTGGACGCCGGACATTAAAACGACGACTTTTTTTTTTGGGACAAAATTTATTAAATTTTTAATAGTTTTTCGCAATTTGTATAATTTTTTTAATATTTTCTTTTCTTTTCTGATTTTTTTGCTCTTCTTCTGCAGGTCGCTGGGCCTCGGTGATGACCGGCGAGGGCAACCCTCGTCGGATTTGGCAAGTCAAGCCTCGTCCGAGGCCGCCCCTCGGGCGAAATGAATGAAAATGATCCCGAACCACAAGTCGAGCTAACGCTGCTGAAAACCAAGATTCATAAAGTTAGGTTGAAAGTCAGAGACGTAAAGGAAGGGTGCCCGTTCCACAATTATATGTCAATACCCTTTTCAGAGTTCGATTCAATACATCATTATGTTGATTTACTTCATGACCAAATCTTTATTCCAATGACACGATTACAATTTTCTTCCACAAATAATTCTTTCTAAGGAATGAAAGGGTGCCTGCCCGCAACCCTGCGTTGGTCGCTGTCGCCGGGACCGCATAGTGAATTTTGCAACTTCCCTCAACCCACAATTTAAAATCACATGAGCTATATCAGAGAGAGAGAGAGAGAGAGAGAGAGAGAGAGAGAGAGAAACTACATGGTGTGAACTGTAATATACTCTTTAGTCCTTCCTCTTGAAATGTGAAAACTGGGATCAAGCACAATAAAGAAGCAGAAGCTGTGCATACTTTAATAACTGCAGACTGATTGTTTTCGACCGCCCCGCGTTGCAGAAATATTAGAATTTCACTCCCTAAACGTGACAAGCCACCAGATTAGCAAAGATACAACAGTAGAATCTGCAAAAAAGTGGGCTGAGATGAAGTGGGCTAAAATGCATCGGTTGCATGCAAAAAAAAATTTCATCTCACTGCCAGGCGCTACAAGCTGAAGAGATGTTTGTTAGTTGCGATTAAATCCTTAAGCAGCGCCTCAAGATCACCATAATCAGTATCACAAATCACAATAACAGAGTAGAAGAATTTACGCACTTTGTATGGGATTCATTTGTGAGGTTATAGAGGTGAGAACTTGGGAGAGTCTAAGCTGATTCCACGGATCGCATCGAATCCGTAGAATTCGGTAATCACCTCTAAACCCATCCTCCGCTCTCCGCTCGGAACAGTCGCGACAATGTGAAGCACCTCAATGGTTTATGCCAAACCAAGAAATATTTTCTTGCTTAGGTGGAGAGCATTGGTAATATCCATTATGCCAATTTGGTACGACTCGTTGGATTTTGTGCGAAGAACTTAGACGAAAGTTGAAAAGGTGTCGGGAATTGAAGAAAGAATATGGCTCTACATGCAGGTCAGTCAAGATTTTCAAGAAGCAGAGGGCGGAGCTCATGGAACAGAATTTTAATTTAGAATTTGAACTCCGTTCTTTTGTAAATGAAGCCAAGACTCTATTGAATAAATGGAAATGAAAGTCTTATTCTCTCTGACTCAAATGTTCTTTTGCTCCACTTACCGAATTCTAGCATCTGCTCCCCTATAATCTTCGACGAATTTTGCATATTTCTCTTGCGAAATCTTTGACGGCAATATTGATAACCGTCTTTCTCCACTTATTGGCAATGTTCTTCCACTTCTTCCATTTGTCCGAGAAAAGCTCTAGCATGTCACTACCCATGATCTATTCTATATCCTTTATCTTTATAACTGCTCAAGCTGCACAATTCATCCTGTAAATTTACAGTCTTGCCCGTGATGTCTTCACATGATTCTTCATCTCAACTGCCTCTTTGGTCTCGATCACATAGACGTTGTGATGGCCAACGTGAAGGTAAACTTTCTGTTAAATGTACCCTGATCCAAGCTTTGACAACTGTTTTTCATTTCTCTTAACATGGACAACTCTTTTATTCAATTACCCACAGATTATCAATCCTTGTGGAGACGACTACATGAACTGCTGTCCCAAGGACACCATACTTTATTATTGAGTCACAAACATAGGTTAGAAATTACCGAACTGACAGACATTTTCAGGTCCAAGGTATTCCTAACTGCAGACTCTGATTTCTTAGACTTAGTGTGGGAACTGTGCTCCTTATTCCCTACCAGCTTCGAAGAATTTGAGCACAATGTGAAGGAAATTTGAAGCCTTGAGCCTACTATTATGGAAGCCGAGGCTCTTAAGCTCCAAGTTGTAGAAGAATTTTCTCGATTGCGCGACTCCAAAGAAGAATATGCTCAAGTTCAGGACTCTTGCCTCCATGCCAGAGAAGATGTTGAGATGACACGTCGGCTTCTTAATATCCTTTCCAATCATCATCGTATGGAACACATGATGATTAAAGATGAAATTTCCCATGTTAGATCCATGGTCGAAATTTCTTCAAACAGGTACAGACAGTTGTTACAGGAAACTTGGGAGAAACTTGAAGTTGTCTGCTTCCATTCTCGTCGCATGGAATATCTCGAAGAACAGCAATCTGAACTCCATTATGACCTTGCATTACATTCCAACCTCGTAGCCCGGAACCTCAAACTTGTTAAAGATCTGAAGACCTTTGTAACCAAAATCAGAATGTATTTTCGCTTCTAATGAATAAATCAATCCCCTTGTGTTTCCCAGATTGATGGATAATATTTCTTTAAGAATTTCTCATTTATAGAGCGAGATAATTCTTTTCCATTGACATCCATCAATCTGTATGCATTTCCATTGAACATTTCAGTAACTAGATATGGGCCTTCCCAATTTGATGACCACTTACTGAATTCCCTATCTTTGAGGTTGAACGACAAAATTGCTTTCCATACTAAATCCCCGACGGCAAATTGCTTGATCCTAACCTTCTTGTTAAAAGCTCTGGCTACTCTTTTCTTTTGTGCGACTAATTGATCCAAAACAGCTGCCCGGACTTCGTCTAATTCATCCAAATTTATATGCATCCAATCTCTGTAATCTTCCGGCAACATTTCACTTTGCAATTGGACTCGTAATGATTGCACGGGTATCTCCATCGGTAAACCCGCCTCTTGTTCATATGTTAGCATATATAGACTGATGCCTGCACTTGATCTTCGCGATGTACGGTATGCCCACAACACTGTTGATAGCAGGTTATCCCATTCTCTTGGATTTTCTTCCAAATGCTTTTTAATCAATCCAATCACGACCTTATTAGTAGCTTTGGCTTGTCCGTTTGCTTGATGATAATATGGTGTGGAATGCATCATCTTAATTCCTCTTGATTGAACAAATTTCACAACTTCGCTTCCAGTAAACACCGTTCCTTGATCCGCAGTAATTGACTCAAGCAAGCCAAATTGGTGAATTATATTTTCCTCAATAAATTTAATCACCGTATTCTGACTAATGCTCTTGTATGGAATTGCTTCCACCCATTTCGTAAAGTAGTCCGTAGCCAGCAAAATGATACTATGCTTATGAGAAGAAGGTGGATAAATCTTACCTATAATGTCCATCGCCCAACCTCTAAATGGCCATGGCTTTATAATAGAATGAAGCTCCACAGCAGGCGCATGTTCCAAAGGTCCATGCTTTTGACATGAAATGCATGCTTTGGCATATTCAATGCAATTCTGCATCATTGCTGGCCAGAAATATCCATACCTTTTCAAAAACCATCTCATCTTAATTCCAGCTTGATGTGCCCCACATATACCTTCGCGTGCTTCTGTCATAACCAATTTCGCATTATCCTTATCAAGTCATCGCAATAGTAACCCATTTGAGAATTTTCGGTATAGCTCTTCTCCTAATATTACGTACTTTTACGCTTGTCTCCTCAGCTTTTGATCTCTTGAATCGGGGTTTTTCAAGTATTCCATGATAGGCTGTCTCCAATCCTTTTCTCGGACTACCTCACTGACCGCTATCGGTATTTCTCTTCGTTCAAGGTACCGATAATGTGATGATAGTTGTAATATTTGCCAACTCTTTTGATATTTTATCACCGGAAGCCACCTGTGCTAACTCGTCGGCTTCGTAATTGGTCTCTCTTTTGACATGGACTATGTTATATTCTCTAAACTGTTCTAACTGCTTCTTGGCTAGATAATAATAGCCAATCAAATTTTCATTCAAGCACTGATATTCTCCTTTCAACTGCTTAACCACTAGTTGTGAATCACCAAATATTTTGATGAACTGTGCTTCCAACTTAATCAGTATTCCTAAGCCGATAATGAATGCTTCATATTCAGCTTGATTGTTTGAATACTCAAAATCTAACTTACAAACACACCTTGTAAGCTCTCCGGTAGGAGAAATTATCATCAAACCGGCTCCAACCATACTCTTAGCGCATGATCCATCAAAATACATAGTCCATGGTACAACTTGGCTGAAATTCTGTTCATTTTCTTCCTTTTGTAGGCATGGGTATTCAGTAAGAAAGTCAGTAACGGCTTGACCTTTCACTACTTTTATTGATACGTATGCCAAATCAAATTCAAACAAGATAAATGCCCATTTAGCTATACGCCCTTTTATAACAGGCCATGACAACATATATTTTATTACGCCAGTCTTACCGAGTACATGTACTGTAGCTGGCAACAAATAATGTCTTAACTTCATACAAGAAAAGTACAAAGATAGACATAAATTTTCGATTGCGGTATATCTTTTTTCAACGTCAGTCAACGTTCTACTTAAATAGTATACTGCTTGTTCTTTTCCATTTTCATTCTCTTGTGCCAACATACTTCTGATAGTTGAATCGGTAGTAGATAAGTACAACCATAGTGGCCTGTCTGCTTTTGGCGGCATTAATACATGAGGATTCGTTAAATAAACTTTGGCTGCATCAAACGCCTTTTGCTGTTTCTCTCCCCATATAAATTCCTCCTGATTTTTAAGATGCAAAAGCTGTGTCATTGGTTCTATCTTCCCGGATAAATTGGCAATGAATCTTCTGAGAAAATTAATTTTCCCGAGTACCATATGCAGTTGCTTCTTTGATGTAGGATGAGGAAGCTCTATAATAGCCTTTGCCTTATTCTTGTCAATCTCAATTCCCATATGATTAACTAAGAATCCCAAGAAATTCCCTGCTCGCACTCTAAAGGCACATTTAGCTGAATTTATCTTCAATTTGTACTTCATCATCCTAATAAGAGCCTGCTCAAGATAATCCAAATGCTCTTCCTGATTCAATTTAATCAACACATCATCAATATAGACTTCCAAGAATTTACCGATCATGTCATGAAAGATGAAATTCATTGCTCGCTGGTATGTAGCTCCTGTATTTTTCAATCCAAAAGGCATAACCACCCATTGATAAGTTTTGATAGCACCAGGACATCTAAATGATGTTTTCGAGACATCTTCTTTAGCAATAAATTTCTGGTTATAACCCGAATGATCATCCATTAGGGATAACATCTCATTTCTTGACGCCTAATCCACTAACATGTTTGCCATCGGTATTTGATACTCTTTTTTGGAGTGGCATTATTGAGATCTTGAAAATCAATATAGACTCTCAATTTTCCATTCTTCTTCTTGATAGGAACAATATTCGAAAGCCACTCTACATACCTAGCTGTCTCAATGAATTTCGCCTTCAGCAGCCTTTCAATTTCTTCATTGACTTTATCAACTACATCTGGAACAAACCTTCTTACTAACTGTTTATGTGGACGAAATCCTTTCTTAATAGGAAGGCGATGCTCTACGATATCTCTTGACAAACTAGGCATTTCATGGTAATCCCATGCGAAGCAATCTTTGTACCATTTGATCAGGTTGATTAAATCTTCCTTCATGCTCCCTTGCAAAAACGCACTCACATATATTGAACGAAAACACCCAGGTTCTTCTATATCAACTTATAACAATGGGTCTTGAGCTTCTATTGATCTGTTGTCTTCCTTGATTGGTGACT
This sequence comes from Lenwebbia sp. NSW1173648, assembly GCA_029784005.1. Taxonomy (NCBI): domain Eukaryota; kingdom Viridiplantae; phylum Streptophyta; class Magnoliopsida; order Myrtales; family Myrtaceae; genus Lenwebbia; species Lenwebbia sp. NSW1173648. The sequence goes on from JARCGZ010000002.1 coordinate 29,655,262, forward strand.
CCTCTCATTCGTCAATACAATCTAAAACTTCAGCGCTTTGCTGGGTCATCTCCGCCACGTATGCGAAGTAACTTTCACAAACTTCTTGCAACAAGGGTTCGCTTTCCATAAAGAGTATGTAACTCCTCTAATGCCAAGCTAGATTTGGGGATCCATTCAGTTTTCATGTCCCCAAAGCGACAATAAGCATAGGATCGTGAATCTGCTTTTAGTGTTCCGATAACATGATTTCCATGTGGATAATCTTGATGCTCTTGATGAATATCGATCTACCCTATTGAGCAAGTCCCGAATCAGCCTCAATGTACTCTACTTCCTCACTGTTCCAAAATGCCAGAACTTGATGAAGAGTCGAAGGTACACATTGATTAGAGTGTATCTAATCTCTTCCAAGCAACAAATTGTACGAACCATCAGACTCTATCACGAAGAAAGTCGTCCTTGATGTCTTGGATCCTACGGTTAGGTCAAGCACAACTGCTCCTTTGACTTCGGTAACTTCTCCTAGGAAATCAGACAGCTGAACATTCGACGGAATTAAGTCATCATCACCTTTTCCCAACTTCTTGAAGTACTTATAAGATATGAGATTCGAAGTAGCTCCCGCATCTACGAAGATTTTACCGACAGCTCGGCCATTGACTCTACCTAAAATAACTAAGGATCTTAAATGCCTAGCTTTGTCTGAAGGTACCTTGCTAAACCTTATAACTTCTCCATCAGAGAATTCGAACTCTGCCATAACTATCTCCTTCTCCGAGATATGCTCGAGTTCTTCTTCTACCACCAAACAGGCTCCATATTCCGCTGGAAGCTTAGCATGGACCATGTTGATCATCATTGGTGAAAGATATTCTTTTGGCATTTTGGAGTGATCTGCTCGGCAACTCTTACCATCTTCTCGCGGCATCTTGAGATTCAGATTCTTTTGTTCTATTTTGACTTGATGCTTCGGTTAAGAGCTACTTGGAATTGCCCAAAGTTAATTGTTTGAGAAACCTGTTGAACATATTTTTCCTTTTTCACCTCGTGGTAAGAACTACTTCCCGAATCATATGTAGAATTTTTCTCTGGTTTGACAGGTTCTTTATCATCAGGATTTCTTTTCCAAACCCAATTACTTTTCATACTAAAAGATCTGAATGGAGGAATCTGTGATGGCATTTGTCTGTCTCGACGATTCTTGAAATCCCTCTGTCTGCTTTTCATTTGCTGAAAATGTTTTTTAACAGTTCGGTAGGATGCTTGCCCTGGTGGTTTAGCTATGGACCATTTTCCTTCAAGAGGATTGTGTGGAACCTTAATTGTCTTTCTCTTTTGAACTTCCTGGGAAATTGATGGTGGTGGATCATCAAATTCATCCCCCCCAACCAGTCGGCTCAGCTGGCAATGACGGAGGTGAGCAATCATCCGTGTCTTCATAGTACACTACGTAGTCAAATTTCCCGCTAGGTTCTCCAAGCAATCCTACTTTAGGATCCCCTTCTTTGTATTGCTGCCATAAACTCTTCTTCTTCTTAGATTTTCGTGGGGTTTCCTTTTCCTCGTGAATTCTTGTTTCAACTTCTTGAGTTGGAGGAACTTGTCTTAGTGAATCAGGACAGAACTCCCGCCTCCCAGGCACTTGTGCTAACTGCCTTGATTGAGCTTCTTGACTTTTTGATTGCGCCGGAACATTTTCAGTTGCTACGATCTCAGACTTTATCCGTGGTCTACCTACCCGACAGACAAATGATCTCGATTTGTATCTTCCCCTTGTTCTACTCATGTACTGGGACTTGGGAATTTCTCGATCCTGATGACTTAATTCTTGATGACAACGGGTGCACAGTCGTCTATTATCATATCTCGTAAACTCATATACATTAACCATACTGATCATCTTCGGGAAAGGATTCGTGTCTACTTCCATTGGAGCATTGCCTTTGTCTTCAGCAAACTTAATCTTGCCTTGGCGAATTGCTTCCTGAATTATCTTTCTAAAAACAATACAATTCACCATATCATGAGTCGTGGAATGATGCCATTTGCAATGCCTTTTATTCGTAGTTTCTTCCTTAGACGGGATTACCTATCCCTCAGCCAATTTAATCATTCCATCTTTCAACAATAAGTCAAATATCTCATCCACCTTGTAGATATCAAAGGAATAATTGTTCGTTTCCTTGGCTTTAAACTTGGACACATCCCTTACCCTTGCTGGTTTTAGAGCTGGGCACACATACGATTTTTTAAGTACCATAGTTGCTACCGCTATCTCATTCTCTTCTTCAGCCAAGTCTCCGTATTCGGTACCTTTAGCAAATGCTATTGTCTGCCGATTATCCTTTGTCGGCTTCTTATCCTTATCCTTCAGTAGATGTTCATACTTAGAAACACGAGCATTTAATTGAAAGAGATCATCAAAAGCTTGTCCCTCAAATATCTTCTTGAGATTGAACTTCAACCCGTTGAACGCCAAATCAGTAAATTCCTTCTCGATGAGAGAAGTCAAACACCGATTCTTGGATTTCTTGAAACGAGCAATAAATTGATCTACCGTCTCAATGCCATACTGGTACATTCTAGCTAAGTCGGCTACTGTTACCTCTGGTATCGTTCGGTAAAAATGAGAATGAAACTGTCTCTCCGTCTCAACCCATGTTTGAATAGAATTTGCTGGTAAATTTGTATACCAAGTAAATTCTATCTTTGACAAAGACAATGGGAATAGCCTTAGCCTTAAATATTCATTTGTTCCAGCCTCTCCACATTGTGCTAAAAAATGACCTACATGCTCTATAGTTGACTGATCTTCCTCACCTGTGAATACAACAAAATCTGGCATCTTAAAACCCCTTGGATATGGGATGTTATCAACCCAATCAGGATGTGGCTTCCTGTACACAAGTCTTGGGGTCCCTCTCTCCGCTCCCAATTGTTGCATTACCAACTCTGCAACTCTATCTGGGTTCCATGGCCTTAAATTCTGTTGGCCCAACCAAGGATCTTGCCCCCTAGGGTCAACCTGCTGAGGTCTGTTCATTCCTTGTTGATCCATAGTGAAGTTAATGGGTGGTGGTGGCCTGTAGAGAGGATTTTCCACCACATGTGGATATGATTGAGCTACATACGATCTCATAGGATCAATATTAGGCACATTCACTGGTGGAGGTATATTTAATACTGGTGGTAGATTCGGGACCATGGATTTGATCACGTTAACATCAGTGGGCCAGTTTGAGGGAAATTGTAATCACTCACACCATTCACTAGGTTTGCTGTCGTAGGATTCTCTGGCATTAATATAATTCTTACATGAGGTTGCAGATTTGATCCCTCACTACCATTATATCCAACATTGAGATGTCCCGATACTGGTGAAAATGGTATTGTACCAGGGGGATTTGCATAAAAGGGGGAAACTTGAGAAGACGAACTAGGATGCGATATTACCTCGTTTATGGCATTAATCATCATGGGTTTTATCACATCCGTGACATGACGCACCATATGGTTGGTGAGCTCGTTCTGCTGTTCCTCAAACATTCTCCTCATCGTGGCTACCAAAGTGTTGTCAGGTGCCAACGCGTGGGTTTGTTCTTCGTTTAATTGCCGATGAATATCAGCATTGTGATGGGGTACTTCTTCTTTAGCAGCCGAATGCTCAGATCGCACTCCATCATCTGGGTTGCTGATATTACCAATTGGTACTCCTTTTGATTGACCTCTGGTTCTCACCATTTCTCCTAATCTTACCACACAGGTCCCACCGGGGGTACCAAAAAAATGTTCGCTTGTTTTTGCAACATGAAATATCTTTCACCGAAATTTAGTCTTCGATTTTTATTAAGAGGGTTCTGTGGTTCAACTTTCGAAGAGAAATTTTTATCAAGAACACGAAGCAACACAGAGAGGTGTGAAATAGGTATGAAATCAATGGATCGAATATGGATTAGAGATCAACAAAGGTTTAGGCTACGTTACAATACTCCTATGAAAGCAGTAGAAGACTTGAAAATAAGCTCGAGTTGCAGAAACTGTAAATGCCGGTAAGGAAAGTGCAGGGAAGTTAAAATGCAGATAAACTTGAGTGTTTTTGGGTGTGTGTTGATCTGTCTCTTGCTCTTCTCTTCTGAGTATTTGTATTCTTTAGCTTTTCATAACCGTCTGTCGGTTATTTTCTTGCTTTCAAACTTTGAATCTTGGTGCTTTCAATAACTTCCCATTTGCCCACGTTTTATCCGTCGAAACTTGATCTTCAACTGTCAACATGGCTTTGAATTTGAATCTCTTCCAGTAACTACAGTGAACTGTTTGCATTCACTATCCTAATTTTTTGCTTGTAACTTCTTGCTGACGTGGCTAATTTGGCCATCCTGCGGTTCTTTTCAACTTCGTATTCCTCTTACTACTGACTTTTTACAGTTTCGGTATGTCCAGAATCTTACCGAATTTTGAAAATCAATAACCTTATTCTCTTATTTCCCGAATATCAGGTTTAGAATTTTGGCCATTTCGATATGTTATAGGCAACTTACCGAACTTCACGGAGTAGTTTATTGTTCCTGATTTATCAATTTTCAGGATATGATGATACCGAAGTCAATTCGGTAACTCATTATTATTTGGTGTCAACAAGTCCTATGCAAACCGGCATCGACCGAAAGTTACTCCGACAGCCGCATCGTCCTAGCCATTTCTATACGATCTATCTAAGCTAGGCTAACAAACAACATCACGAAGAGTTAGAGAAACTTACCTATATGATCATCGAAGTCGAGGAGATCGTGATACGACTTCACGGGGTTAAAGCTAGTTCGAATATTCAGGAGGTCAGACTCAGGGTTTCACGCGACGAAAATGCAAAAAGGAAGTATGGAGGAGATCAGTGATGCACAGGGAACATTTGAGACTTGAAATTTCGAAGAACAAAGATATGGATAAGAATTTGCCATGGAAGTTTAAGCTCGCGGCCATTCATGGCGTTTACCTCGATCATCGGCGAAACAACTCGTCGCGGGGTTGCTGGTGTTCCTTGACGCGTCACAAAGCTTAGGGGATCAACTAGAGGCTCTGACTCCCTCTCGTCTGGCCTGTACCGAGCTTCGAAACTCTCAGTTCCTCGAGCTCCAATGACGGACGACGAGCTAGTGGGAAGCGTCTCTCTCTCTCTCTCTCTCTCTCTCTCTCTCTCTCTCTCTCTCTCTCTCTCTCTCTCTCTCTCTCTCTCTCTCTCTCGTCAGTTATGATTCTCGATAACTGAATGAGCTTCTAACAGAAATGATTCCTTTATCTCCCTATTGTAATTGAAAAAAAAAAAATTGGCCGCGCGCGAGAATGGGTTCTCTGTGGATGTCCTCTGCACGTGTGCCGTCGCTCGGTCACGTGCCATTAGGCACGTCGGCGATGACGTGATTTTGGGAGCTTCGGCTGTCCTCCGGTTGGTTCTCCGGCGGGCACAAACGTGCTCAAAATTTGGCTGAAAAAATCACTGCTCTTGCTCACGCGTGCTCTGTAAATTTTGGGCAAGAAAGGGTGATGAATAGTGTCGGGTCTGGCGGGTCAGATCCGCCGAAAATTGTCATCTTTTTACAAAATTGAACCTGAAATTGGCTTTCCCAACATGAATTATGTATGAAAAAGTGGTTTTTGTAATAAAAAAAATGCACTAGAAATTACACAAAAATCTCAATTTTTAGGTTTGACTCGAAAGTAATTTTCCCCAAATACAAATCCTTAATGCACGAATTAGGTCGAACCAACCCCACCATTGGATTCGGAACGTTGAAAACTATAGGGTGGAAGTCTTGGGTTTGCATGGGCATTCCCTAAAAAAATTTAATTTCAATTTTGGTGATTTATGGGACTAAATTGAAAAATTAAAGTGCACTTAGGTCCCTCTGGTCAAAATTGAGCAATTCTGCGAACAATTGGACCAAGATGCAAATTGAGGTATTAGAGGAAAATGTCACAACTCAGAAAAAGTGAAAAAGTATATAAAATGACTGAAATTGTATTTTAGAAGCTCAACTCGGGTTTATGTTTATGAAGAAACATACAATCCCAGATTGAATTTTTCTAACTTCAAAAGGCCCAACTGAAAAGATATTTAAAATAAAAATATTGGATATTTTTCCATATTTTTTCTGCCACGAAATCTATTTTTCCATAAAAATATTGGATATGCTTTTTGCTCTTGATCTCTTACTGAAACCGTAATTTTTTTTTGGATTTTTCGATGTTTGGTTCACAGAAAATAAACTAGAAATCATTTTCCCTCCTCTTTCCTCCTTGCACTCTTTCACATTCCTTTTCTTTTTAACTATTTTTTATTTTTCTTTTCTTTCTTTTCTTTCCTTATGCCTTGGTTGGTCGGCGGCCACAGGGGAGGGAAGAGCTCGCCCAAGGATGGCGAGGCTCGACCTCGCTCGATTCTGACGAGGAAAGCCTCGCCCGAGGCCAACGAGCTTGAGGGCTCAAAGTCAGTGGCGAGCTTGAGGCCTTGCGAGTCGGCAGCAAGCGAGCTCGACATCGTCGAGTTGTCGGCCTCTAGCGAGCTGGAAGCTTGTCGATTTGGTGAGGTGGAGCCTCGCCCAAGGCTGGCGAGCTCGTACCTTGCCTATTGCAATTGCGCCAACTCAGTCATAAACTCAGGCTGACCAAAATTCGCCGGATAGAATGAATTGGCGCAATTGCAAAAGCTTTATGATCGAATCTGTAAAAAATGGTTTATGATTGGATTGACACAATTGCAATAGGTTTAGAAACTTTTTGGTAATTTTTCCCCTTTTCCTTGTCCCACATAGGAAAGATGGGAAAGTGTGAGACACTTTATAAGTAAAAGGCTATTTTTATCTTTAAAATGAAGAAATGTGTTAAATGGGCTAGACTTCACTATACCCGCGCGCTATTAGTAAGTGCACTTGATCTCTTCCCCAATTGCTTATTCACATATCTTAGTTAATAGATATGCTTTTCGCTCTTGATCTCTTACTGAAACTGTAAATTTTTTTCGAATTTTTCGGCGATTGGTTCACAGAAAATAAACTAGAAATCTTTTCCCTCCTCTTTCCTCCTAGCACTCCTTCACATTCTTTTTCTTTTTAACTATTTTTTTTAATTGTCTTTTCTTTCTTTCTTTTTTCCTTCTTCTTAGGTCGGTTGGCAGCCACAGGGGAGGGAAGAGCTCGCCCAAGGCCGGCGAGGCACAACATCGCTGGATTCTAACGAACCAAGCCTCGCCAGACTTGCTCGAGGCCTCAAAGTCGGCGGCGAGCTCGAGGCCTTGTGAGTCGACAGCAAGCGAGCTCGACATTGCTGAGTCGTCGACCTCTGGCGAGCTCGAAGCTTGTCGATTTGGCGAGGTGGAGCATTACCCGAGGCTGGCGAGCTTGTACCTTGCCCATGACCGGCCATCGCCATTACCGACCACCGGCCGAGGAATAAGGAAAAAAACAAAAACAAAAAAATTAATCATAAATTCAAATTTTTTGTTACCAAATGACGGAAATTTTTTTCGGGGAAAATTAATTATAGATTCTCTAGGAAAATCAAATCAGATTTTTCATACCAAATGACGGAAATTGTAATCTAGTTCATTTTCAGGATTCAGCCAAACACCGAAAAATATTATCATTTTCCTGAAAAATGACTTCTCAGAAAATATTTTTCCAAAAATGTCATATTTTTCGCGAAACACAGGAGCCCAAGTGCAGTTAAAACTTCCTCGTTCTAACTCGACAGTGTAGATGGAAGCTTGCCGACATTTTCCTTGTCTGAAAATCTTATATGATCAAATCTCCCACGTCAGTGTCACAACTTTTTAGTGGATCTCTTCCGTGCCATATCAAAGGAAAACAACCACTTAAGTAATAAAAAAAAGTACCTCCAAGGATAAATTCTGACAAAAAGTCCATCTTGGCTTTTTTAATAAAATGTTAATGTCTACGTGGCTTTATTATATATTAAAAAAAGAAAGAAAGTCCAACGTGAACCATGACGGGTCTCTTGTGACTGGTCTCCCTCAAGCAAAAAGTCGCCCCAACTTTCTTCATTTTTCCTTCATCTTCTCATCATCATCATTCATTCACTTATTGTTGAATCACAGAGCCTAGGTGATTTGAGATCTATTCATATCATACAAGGTGGAAAATTGAAGGAGGAGATGCCACCGTTCCATTTAGTAGACTCACAACATTGTGAGCTCACCATCTCCCAAATTTTAACTACACAAAAGTTCCATTTCACAATAATTGCACTTGTTTGAACTAAATCCATACAACTATTGACATATTGTCAATATTAATAATCCAAAATTAACCAAACAAGATGACTTTGAACTACGAAGGAGATACTGCTAAATTAGTATAAAAAAATGTGAGTATTGATGACTTTGTCAATGTGAACTGCCACAGCGATACGACAATGACCCCATTAACAAAGACCGGAGTAAGCAAAAGTGAGTTCTATAGGAAGTACAACAATCCAAAAATTTTCGAGATATAAATAAGCACATAGATTCACCTTGGGAAATTTTTCCAAAAAGTCCTAAATCAATTGCACTTTTGCCAATTCAGTCCTAAAATTTGTAATTTTGCCAATTGAGTCATAAAACTTTTCACATTTTATCAATTGAGTACATTAGGCCAATTTTAATTGGAAATTGCTAACGTGGGTGCCAGCCGTCCTATGTGGCACTGCCGGCGCTGACGTAGATAATTTTTAATAATATTTTAACATTTTTTTGAAGGAGGACTTATTTCCACACCCATTTTAGCTTAGACACTCTTTTTTGCAATCAATGGACCGAAATACCCTCCTCTTCTCTCTCTCTCTCTCTCTCTCTCTCTCTCTCTCTCTCTCTCTCTCTCTCTCTCTCTCTCTCTCTCTCTCTTCACTTTATTATTACTTTCTTTATCAGGCTAATCCACAAAGCTGCCTTTATTTTTATCATATCTATCATTAATTTCACAATACAAAATGCTCTTTTCATTCATCAAGATATCAATTTACCATACCTTATTATCACTTTGCCTAGAAAATATTGTCAATTTTAATTTATGGTCTCATAATTTCATTCACAAGAAATTTCTACATGTGACAACTCATGAACACACAATTATTTGCCCTTTTATTCGAATAGTATGAGTGAAAACTATATTTCAAATTCAAAAATTAAAATTCAATTTAAGTATTTAGCGATATTGATAAAAAAAAATGGAAAAGACAAATTGATCAAAATATGGAAAATGTTAATTTGTTAAAAGCGTGATCAAATGTCAAACATATAAATATTTAGATCATATCTAAACATTAACAAAGGATAAACACATAAGGGAACAAACATGAAACTTCTTGGTGTTCAACTCCTGTTATGAATGAAGTAATTAATATCGATTATAAATCCAATCTCATTGCAAGTGGATAAAAAACGTTAACATATGCATAATACATTCCCCTAAACAAATTTGACGTGAGTTTGACAGTGAAGAAGGTGTAAATAAATTTTCAACCCCATCTTGCAATTCATATTAAAATGTGAAAAGCATAAATCATTGATGTTTAACTTTAGCAACCTACAAATTTATTCTGAAAAATCACCCACAAGGTCAAAATCTCCTAGATAATTAGATTGAATTTTAAATTTCAAATTTGAAATGAAGTTTTGATCAAACTATTTCATAAAAAATAGGTAGTTAAATGTATGTTCATAAGCCGTTATAACTAGAACTTTCTAACCTTTCATATAACTTTTGTAATTAGAAAAATGAAATTAAAAATTAAAAATAACGACCTTCTTTAGGCAAAGTGATAACAGGATGCGTGATAAGATGATATTTTATTGGGTGTAATTTGACATTCATATTGAGAAATTAATAATTTAAGAGATAAAATAAAAATAATGGCATTTTTGTGGATTAGCCTGATAAAGAAAGAAACAATAAATTGAAAAGAGAGAATGGTATTTCGGTAAGTTAATTGAAAAATATGAGCGGCTTAGCCAAAATGGAGGTGGAAATAGTGTTGCCCTTTTTTGAATTACTTATTTATCTTTTTTATTTTATTTTTATTTTATTTTTTTTTATGTTCAAAGATCGGCGACCTTCGCTGCCCTCATTGTGGCTGACAATTGCCTAGGCGAGGGTGTGGCTGTGACGCCCTCGCTGTGGCCTACAAGGGCTCACGACGCTCTTGCCTTCCTCTCCGACCTCAGCGAGGGGTCGCCGGCCCTCAACACTGGCCGCTAGCCCCGCCAGCCCTTTGATTCAAAAAGGAAAAAGAAAAAAAAAGAAAAAAAAGAAAAAAAAGAAAAAAGGAAAAGAAAAACAAAAAAATTATTTGAAAAATTCCCGGCTAAAATTAGGCAAATGGGCTCAATTGACAAAAGATAAAAATATTTAGGATTTAATTATAAAATTAAAAGGTTTAGAATTTAATTGACGTAATTAAAAGATGTATGATTGAATTGGTAAAAGTGCAATAAATTTTGGACTTTTTGGACAATTTTTCCGATTCAACTTCGATAGGAAGATTGCTTCCTCTCATACACCATCAAGATCTTTGGGGCATTTTATTAAAGTATATAAAGTCAAACACATGTATATTCTCACAGATAGGTTCCCAATCTTCATACATGTTTTTTGTTGGACCATTTACCAGAGGTGATTCCACAATCATTAAGAAAAAAAAATGAAGTAACGCAGTCAACATGTGGCCCATGCGATGGTTGCCACCTCACTTCCTTTGCATTTAATTTTTATTTATTTTTCCTTTTTATTTATTATCAATAAAATGTACTTTTTCTATTATGTGGATCCCACTCCAACCCGCATAATTTTAACCTTTTTTTTTTTTTCATTTTCATTTTTGGTTTTTTTTGAAAAATATTAATTTATGATAAAAAAAATCTAAATAGAATTGAAATGATTGCCATGCATGAGAATATTCAAAACAACACGTACATATTATTTATTTGCCTTTTATCATTTTATATTGTTTAAATTAAAACCAATAATAAACAAACGTAATTGTTGATACACACACAAAACATTAGCCAATATATTCAATAGTTTATGGCTCGACTCATTCAATAAAAAGCATTTCATATTTGCAAGTGTTACTTCTTTGTCAAAGTTAAGATTTGTAGTAAAAGAGCGAAAAATAATAATATGTGCATTCCAAGCAAAGAGTACAAGAGCCCATTGGCTTTACAAGAGAACTACCTAAAGTGTTAAGAAAGGTAAAAATATATTATAATATCAATTATAATCAATTAGGGTCAATCAAGGATATGCATAATTATAATGTACAATCCCGAGAGATATGAAGAATATGTGATATCTATCAATGATATCTAACATCCTTCTCAAATTCAAGGTGACTTAGATGAAATCAACTGGAGCTTTATGAAGAGATCTTAATAACGTATGGATGGATGTTCCTTAGTGTAGATATCAGCAATCTGGTCAGTAGATGAAGTGGGGACGAGTTGTACGGTGCTATTACGCACATAATATCGAATGAAATGACAATCGATTTTAATGTGTTTGGTGCGTTCATGAAAAAATCATTGTGAGCCATTTGGATAGCGCTCCGGTTGTCGCAATAAATGATTGTTCCTCCGTTACGATGAACTCCCAGGTCTTCCAATAACTGTCGCAACCATAATAGTTTTGATTTTGTATTAACAAGAGCATGATATTCTGCTTTTGTATTAGAGCGAGCGACAACGGTCTATTTCTTGCTATGCCATGAAATGAGGGAATTATAGGGGAAAAAGAAATAACATTAGTGGAGCGACGATCTTGGGAGTCAGCAGCCTGATTTGCATCGGAATGAACTGTCAACTCTAAGGTAGAATGAGTAGAAAAGTAAATACCATGAAACAAGGTACCCTTAATGTAGCGAAGAATCCGAAGAACTGCAGCTAATTGAGTTTTTGGTGGCTTTGTCATGAATTAACTAACAATATGAATAACATCGACCATGTCAAGGCTAGAAATAGTGAAATATATAAGTCTACCTATCAACTGTTGATGGATTGTAGGATTCAAAAGAAGAGTCATATCTTTGGCGTCAAACCAAGCTTTGGTCTTAATAGGAGTTGCGGTGACCTTGTGGACAGTGAGTCCTACTCGAGAAAGAAGATTAGTGACATATTTGGCTTGAGAAATAACCAAAAGAATTTGAACTAAGCTCCAAGCCTAAAAAGTAGCTAATTCACCCAAAATATTTCATTTCAGACCATTGACTGAGATATTGTTTGAGTTTTAATATACCCATATGATCATTGCCAGTAATAACCATGACGTCCACATACAAGAGCAGCATAATACACCCACAAAATGTGCGTCGAACCAAGAAAAGCATGGTCACAGGAGCTGGATTCGAGGCCTAGATATTTCATAGTAATGTATAAATTGGAATGTCATGTGCGATGAGCTTGTTTCGAGCCATATAATGCTCGACGTAAACGGAAAACTTTGTAGTGAGGAGGAGTGTATCCTAAGGGAGGCACCATATAAAATCTCGAAGGCCGCGGGCGAGGGCGCGAAGGCCCTCACCAGATCTGGGCGAGGGCGCCCTTGCCTGAACCTCGCGACTGCCGTCGTAGCCTCCGTGGATGCGGGCGAGGCCGCGACGGCCGTTGCCAGGTCTAGGCGAGGGCCACCTCGCCCGTGGCCGGCAGGGCCGCGAGGGCCTTCACGCCCTGGCCCGCAGCCGCGAGGTCGCGACGGCCGTCGTCCAAGGCTGTCGCGGCCTCGCTGACCCAGGGCTAGCCGGCCCTGGCCCCTGGGCCGCCCGGTGGTGGCCGACGAGGGTCGCCGGTGACCCTTGCAGGCCAAGGGAAAAAAGGCCACAAAAATTAAAAAATGAAAATATCAACAAAAAAAAAATGCCAGAAAATATTTAAAAAAAAAACCCACGTGTCATTAAAAAAATAAATAATAAAATAATAAAAAGTCCACATGGGAGGATTTGCCGAAAGTGGCACTCAAATGAACGATTTTCACTGGAAGTGGCACTCAAGTGAACGATTTTCCTCCGATATGGCACTCAAGTGAGCGAAAAAAAAGTTATGGCACTTAAATGAGTACCATACAAAAGTTATGGCACTCGTAGTGTACTTACCCCCTCGGGAATGTCATGACAAGCTTCCAAAACCAGTTCCAGGATCAAGCACAGCTGCCTTAGGGTGTTCTTATTTCCTGAATTTTAGTTGATAGAGTCATACCGTTCTTGTACTTTTCGTCCTTAGGAATGGTAACCTCAGAGATATATTCATTTCTCAAGTTTCAGATAGTAGTAAAGTAATATCCGCAATATAAATAAAAATTTCAGAAACCATATGTGCTCCGCACTTAGTAGTACAGGATTCAAGTTAAAATACATTTGATTGTCTTCGTATCTACATGCAATTCAGTTGGTACAAAGTTCATCGAAGTATACACAAGCATCCTCACTATTTAGAGCAATGAACAAGGGGATACACAAAATTTCACAGGTAGGAAACCATTATTATACTATGCAGTTCATCAACATTATGGTGCAGTTAGGCAAATAGACATGAGATCATGGTCCGAAAAAATTTCAGTTCCCTCATCGTCAATTTTTCAGCAGAGATAAAGTATATGACACGGTTGGGATGGTTCACTGTGGACCAGATAAAACAGAGGGTACTGCGGAATTGATAGTGTCGAAGTCAACATCCTCTTGTCCAATTGTTACAGTAACATTCATGAAGGTGGGATACGAGAAGTTATAATCTAGGTCATCTGGGACTTCCGTAACTCCTTCCAGGATTTTGTTGACCATCAACATGGAAGGCCTCTTTGTGAAATCAACTTGCAAGCACCACGCGGCGAGCCTCATCATTTTCATCACGTGAGGTCCGTTCAATTGCATATCCTCACTATCCTTATCATTAATATCCAGAAGCCGTCCTTCTTCGCTCTTCCTCTTAAAAACTTCTAAAAGTTACACGTCTTCCTCGTTATGAGATTCGTCGAAAACTCTTCTTCCACAGACTATCTCCAGAATTAACACACGGAAGCTATAGACGTCCACTTTCTCAGTTATTGCTGCGTGTAGCCATTCCGGAGCCAAATAGCCCGGAGTTCCCCTCATTGTGGTCACAATTTGGCTTTGGTCCCTATCAATTAGCTTAGACAAGCCAAAATCTGCAACCTTAGAGTTAAATTTTTCGTCCAAGAGTATATTTTGGGGCTTAATAACCATGTGGATTATCTTCCGTCGACATTGTTCATGGAGATAACTTAGGCCCTTTGCTATGTCACAAATGATCTTCCTCCTCTGTTGCTAATCAAGCACAAATGACTCATCTAATTTATGAAAGATCCATTTATCTAGGGACCCTTTGGACATGTATTCGTAGACAAGAAGCCTGTGAAATTTCTCAGCACAAAATCCAACGAGTTGTACCAAATTCACAAGATTGATATTGCCAATGCTCTCAATCTCGGCAAGAAAAGTTTTCTTAGTTTGGCATAAACCATTGAGCTACTTCACGGCAACTCTTTTGCCGTCAGCTAGAATGCCTTGATAAACAGAGCTAAATCCACCCTCACCGATCCTCTTATTAAAATCCTCGGTAATGGCTTTTAGATCATCAAAGGTGAATCTCTTAGGTGCTCCTGGTATTTGATCAAGATAGTCCTCTTTGACCTCATCGACTTGTTTGTCCTCTTCAACACCTTTTTCTCTAAATAGGCATTTTATAATGATAAGAAGAAAAATAAAGGCTAAGAGAAATCCGAGCCTATAAGTGATGACTTCTATCCAAAGGCCCCTTGCCCTTTTACTTGTATTAGGAGAAACAGGAGGTTCACTTGTTGAGGGAGTAAGCTGAATTTCCCTCTGGGGATTCTGCACTTTAAGGAAAATAGCAAAGGGATGAGACACATCGGGCTGGTATCTAAACCAAAGTACCTGAGATACTAAGTAGCATGAACCAGAATAATTTCCGCACGAACAGTTGTTAGCACAAGCCTCTTTGCAACTCTCCTCATCTAAATTTCCAAGATCCGGGACTTTTTGGGGATCTGCCCTGAAGGTGAGATAACTACCACCGATGGGCAAAAAGGTTTGAAACTGCAAAGCTTCACAAGATAAAGGAACCCTTTCGGAGCACCCACGCGTATAATCTGTATGATCTATTGGCTCGAAGTAGCGATCAGGACACCTACATGTCTCATATTCATCACAAATTCCATAATTCCCACAAACCATTGGAGAATCGCAGTACGCAATGGATAGCATGTTATGTGCCTTGGAAATCTCGTTTTGATGCTGCTCATACACCCACAGATGTCCATCAGATTCGAACTTCAAGAACTGCACAGCCGGAGACGAATCATATTCATCAAATAAGAAAGAATGGTTTCTCACGTTATTCACAAACAATGCGAAATATCCTTGGGTGAATTCAAGATAATTAGAGTCTCTGCTTGTGTTCGGAAAATTCACGCGCGCCTGGTTATAAACCTGTAGAGGGTCCGTCTCTATCTGAGCAAATAAACCTTCAGTAGTCAGAGAGAAAGCGAATATAAACTTTGTTCGCTCATGTTTGTCGCCGAATCACTACGGGTCAATTTCTGCCCCACCCTTAATTTCTGTCCCAGTAGTAGTGAGTCCGTGGGGTGATCGAAGGACTGCCACACCTCAGCGTTGTTCATATCGAACAACACAAGGTTTCCAGTGTCTGTCAAGTTCATGCCAGCGACACCCTTACCATAAGTTTGGGTTGACCATGCGATGGACCTGTTGGCGTCTTTCAATACCAAATCTCCTTCTTCTTTGAGCTCCAGGGTGGCCTGAGTTCCAACAGCACGGTTCCGATTAGCAGACCACACAACCACGGGACCCACTCCGTCGTTGTTGACAGAACGCGGGTCGGTTGGAACAATGAGAATGGCGAAATAGTAAACTCTGGAATTGGCTTGGCTATAGAAGCCACAGGTGAATGTCAAGTCATTATGGCTCCCCAGAAGAATGGGGATCACGCTAGCGTTGGCCGAAGAGAACCAGATGCGATTGACAGCAGATGTGTCGGCAATCCATGTGGTGTTAAGGCCTGCTGTTGAATAGAAGTAAGCCCGGGCGCTGAATAAACCGAACAAGTAAGTTAGGACGAAAAGGCTGGAGGGCGTGAACATAATGTGATATCATCAAAAACAAGAGGCAGGACAGGAATGAGGAGTAGAAGACGGAAACAAGAAGACTGTATTCCAATTTAAAGGTGAAACTGCCTGTCACTGTAATCACCATTTGGTTTTTCTGGGTATGATCATTGTAAGCAACATTGGAAGTCCAAAAGTAAAAACTAATTTTTCTTCACAGTTTGCGACTCAGCTTCGAATGCCGAAGGCATCCGTGCTTAGTAACAGTCCAAGAACCTAATTCCAAGTCACCTAGAAAGCGAAAGCGATATCCAAGTACGTTTGCGACACCAACATTGGTTTGTCAAAGCTCCATCATCAATTAGGTAGTAATTGATAAGCACTGGTAAGAGAACTCTAGGATTGCTTTTCTCAGGAAAATTATCCAAAAAGTCCTAGACCTATTGCAATTGCACCAATTCAGTCTTTTTTTTTTTTGGGTGCCAATTAAGGCTTAAATCTTTTGCAAGTGTACCAATTCAGTTAATTTGGCCGCCGGTCGTGCCACGTAGGACGGAGATCGAATCGTGCTACGTAAAATATTATTAAGAATTATCCAGGTCAGAAAGAAAAGAAAAAGGAAAATGATAAACAAACAATTCAAAAAATATGTTAAAATATTACTAAAAAGTATCCAGGTCAGCGCCGGCCGTGCCACGTAGGACGGCCAGCTTCCACGTCAGCGATTTTCATCCAAAATTAAATGGATGGACTCAGTTGACAAAATGTGAAAAGGTTTAGGGCTCAATTGGCAAAATCACAAAGTTTATGACTGAATTAACAAAAGTGCAGTAGATTTAGCACTTTTTGGACAATTTTTCCAAAGTGAATCTCTGTGCTTATTTATATCTGGAATATTTTCGGATTGTTTTACTTCCTATAGGACTCACATTTGCTTACTCTGGTCTTTGTTAATGGGGTCATTGTCGTATCTCCGTGGCAGTTCACACTGACAAAGTCATCAATACTCACATTTTTTACATTAATTTAGCAGTATCTCCTTCATAGTTCGAAGTCAACTTGTTTAGTTTTTGGAGTAAGTTATTAGGATGGATCTCTTAAGAGATCTTTGAAGATGTACTCATCAAAATTTTCTTTTTCTTTTCTTTTTTTTTTTTTTTATCACGAACCCAAATCTTCTATTAATTAAAATGCATTCCCTTTTCAATCTCTCCCCTTCGATATCTTTACTACTTGCTTGGTTCCAAGATTTCTTCCTTTCCATCTTAAAAAAGAAAAAAATCCTTCTCATTCTATATTTCTAACCGTAGGATGTTGCTTATGTTCAACATCTTTTTCTTCGCTTATTTCAATTTGCTTTTGTTTCATTGTCTTTTTATTATCTTACAACAGACTTCATAAAAATTTAGTACAACGTTGTTACAATCTCATTTAGTAGAAATCTAAAAATGAAATGAAAAATAATTTCTGTCATAATGATAAGGAAAACTTGTTTTTGTTTTTCTTAAAAGACATGCATTATTCGTGGAATATAAAAGATATATATGCTATATCATCCAATTACTTTCCAACTATCGATAACTCCGACTCGAGCGTTGGGACTAGGCCTCGACCTCGAGGGTTCCCAAGCCCAAGGGCCAAGGCCTTGGTCATAGGACTTGGGATTTCTTGGACCCAGCCAATTTTTTTATTTTTACTTTCAACGAACTTTCTTGTATTTTATAATCATCAGTTATAAGAATAATCTCCATGAAGAAAAATCTGAACTGACATAGTACTAATTTGTCTTAGAAGGTGACTTCTGTCAAGAGAAGATTAAGTTACAAAAAAAAAAAAATTTAAAAAGATATCACTGAGAAATGGTTTGAGGATGTCACGCGTCTCCAATTTTCACAAACTTGATGGAGGAATTTTTATCCAACAGTTGGTGGGGATCGACTTACCAAGAGATGGACGACCAAGCGCAACATTGGTTGATTAACCCGAAGGTGCTCGACACTGCAAATGAGGAGCAAGAGGCCGGGAAGGAGGAGGGACTCTGGAGGCGGAGAGGCAAAGGAGCAGGACGAACTCTAGAGGCGAAGAGAGGTAAGGAGCAAGTAGATGAAAAGACGGAGGAGGAAGAAGAGGAACTCTGGAGGGGGAGAGAGATGACGAGCATGTAGGCGAAGAAGAGGAAGGTGAAGGAGCTGGCTTTTGAGGAAGTGCACAAGAGGAGGAGGACGTGCTAGGTTTGGGTGAGATGAAGAGGAGAGAAAATGATTTCTTTTTCTTTTTTTTAAGAGGAAGTTATTTTTTGTCCGACCGTTTTTTCCGACAAAATAAGGTAATTTTTTCAAAAATATTTTTCTTGACTAATCTATTTCTTTTGCATCAAAGGTCAGAAAATCCGAAAAACTTTTTCCTGAAATTTGTTTTTCGCAAAGCAAATGGAGCATAGTTTCCTCCCGTCTCCCCCTGCTAGGTTGGGTGAGAGAAAGGGCAGAGAAAATGACTTTCCTTTTAAGTAAAGAGAAAGTCATTTTCCTTTAATTTGAAGGTACTTTTTTCACTGACTGGAAAAAAAAAATTCTTGACTAATCTATTTTTCGTACACTAAACCTCGAAAAACATGGAAAACTTTTTCTTCAAAGTTGTTTCCGCGAAGCAAATGGAGTCTAATTTCCTCCCCCTTCCTTCGTGCACCAAAACTTGAAAAATCCGTTAAACTTTTTCTTAGAATGACACTTGGTTGGTTATCAATGGGATTAGAAAGTCTTGCATGCACCCACTTCATTTGAACCATTAAATCACGTGGATTTCATGTGGAACCTACACTCTTTAATGGTTGAGATGAAATTAGCTCACACATTTTAGATCCATACAAGAATATATCATCTTCATGCTTAGCTTTTTCTTTTCTTTTCTAATTCTACTATTACATCTTCGCTAATCTAGTGGCTTTCTCGTTTACGGAGTGAAATACTAATTTATTTATAATTATGATAGATTTGATTGCACCAATTTGATAAGTTTCGGAATTTAAATGGCACTTTCGTGACAAATTTATGTACTTCCAATGCCTTTTTCAAATTGGGACAGTGATGTTGTTCTAAATGGTTTTTAATTGTTGAGGTTGATGTCTTGTATTCTGTTATCCAAGAGATTATGAGGTGTTTTCGAAAGGCCCCCTGACGACTGGACAGCACGGGCGCCCCTAGGCCGCCAGAGGCATTTTATATTCAGTCATAGCATGATTTATATGGGAAAGTTAAATATTTTAGGCTATGTGGACAATTTTATAATTTGTGTCATGTAGGGTTTCGCTCTATATATTTAGGGAGAAACAGGTCTCTATTGTAAAGAGAGAGGGTGAGAAAGAGTGGCTGTACACTTTTCTATGTTATTAGTGAAACAGATCTCATCTCCCCTGTGGACGTAGGTAGGCGGAATATCTCCCCTGCTGAACCACGTAAATTCTTGTGTTGTGCGAATTTTCATTATTTTCTTGCATCATTGATAGGATCGAATTGAGATATTCGACATTAATGACATCATTTCTCTGGCGAGCCATATCGGAATTCACGCAACATAAGATTTTGGATTATCAATGTCAACAATATGTCAATAGATGTAGAGATTTAGTTCAAACATGTGCAAATATTATGGGATGGAACATTTGAGTAATTGACATTTCTTTGCATTTAATTTCAGCTACAAAATTTCACGTGACCTAACTTTCAAGGATATATTCCGATTGCTTTTGGATTATCATATGGGCCACGTAATTTCATAAAATGAACTGCATATTAGTAGATCAAGCTCAACGACTAAGCCAAAAGCTTAAGCTAATAGATGGAGGAAGACCACATGAATATAAAAATCATATAGGACCCCATATGAATATAAATTACATATAGGACCCATCTCACGTGCAAGTGGAAAACGAACAACACTGGCTCTGTTACCATATTAGAAAGTCTAACTCAAAAAGTTAAGCTAATAGATGAAGGGAGACCACGTGAATATAAAGAGCATATATGACTTGTTGTCAAGCGATATGGGACAACAACTTCAACGGCTTCTATAGCCAAGCCTATTTGGAAATTTACTTTTTCGCCGTTTTCATTGTTCAAACTGACTCGCGTTTGATTATCAACGACAA
The DNA here is from genome assembly GCA_029784005.1 of Lenwebbia sp. NSW1173648. NCBI lineage: Eukaryota > Viridiplantae > Streptophyta > Magnoliopsida > Myrtales > Myrtaceae > Lenwebbia > Lenwebbia sp. NSW1173648. Next base: position 29,675,527 of record JARCGZ010000002.1, read on the forward strand.
TGTGGCTCCAGCGATTGTGTGGTCTGCTAATCGGAACCGTCCTGTTGGTACCCAGGCCACCCGGGAGCTCACAGAAGAAGGAGATTTGATATTGAAAGATGCCGACAGTTCCATCGCGTGGTCAACCCAAAATAATGCTGACAGTGCTCTAACATCCTAATCCTAACAACTAAAAAAAGTACAAGAATTCGCTCGGTGAAAAAAAGTAACCAGGCACCATTTTTCAGTCGGTCGTTCCATTTAAAGAACAATTTGTTACATCTAATGAAGATGGCCGCCGCTAGATTCTATCCGAAACTTGGAACGACACCATTTGGAGAACTATGCGCCTTTCGTTGTCTATTTCAAGTTGTGAATTCCACTGAGAATATGATCTAATTGACGATGGAGCTTGGACAAGCCAATGTTAGGGTCTTCACATCAGGCGCTCTTTTTCGGAATTATTTGTAGCCCTCACTATTGGCTTCGCTTTCTAAATAGCTTGGAGTTAGATTTCAGAATCTACGGATGCCTTCAGCATTCAAGGCTGAGCACATACTGTCAAGAAAGCCAGTTGTTTTGGATTTCCCAATGGTGCTTACAATGACAGGCAGTTTCACCTTTAAATTGGAATACAGCTTTGTTGTTTCCGTCTTCTGCTCTTCTCATTCCTCTCCTGCTTCTTGTGTTTGATAACATCACATTATGTTCATACCCTCCAGCCTTTTCGTCCTAACATACTTGTTCGGTTTATTCGGCGCCCGACCTTATGTCTATCCAACAGCGGGCCTTAACACCATATGGATTGCCAATGCATCTGCTGTCAATTATATCCAGTTCTCTTCAGCCGACGCTAGCGTGATCCTCATTCTTCTGCGGAGTTATAATGGCTCGACATTCGCTTGTGGCTTCTATAGCCAAGCCTATTTGGAAATTTACTTTTTCCATAATGGCACGGTGGACGTTGATGTTTTGTTTTTTTCGAATTTTTATTTATTATTTGTCTATCTTATCTTTTTTCTTTTTTTTTCCTCTTTCTTTTTTTTTCCTCCCCATCTACTTCTAGCCGGTCTCTGGACTCAGGCAAGCCTCACCAGCCACTGGCGAGGCTCACCCTTGCCGGTGCTCGGCACCTTGCAGCCTTGCTAGGGGCGGGCAAGGCTCACCCTTGCTAGTGGCTGGCGGGGGCAAGCTTCGCCAGAGGCAGGAAGCCGGCTAGAGGAAGAAGGGGAGAAAAAAAAAAAGAAAAAAAAAATTAAACAAATAATAAATAAATTAATACAATTTTATGCCAACACTCTTTAGTCCTTCTTGTCGTAATGGGAAAACTGTGATTAAAGCGCAACAAAAAAGCAGAAGCTGCACAAATTTTAATAGTAGCATAAGTGTGTGTATATATATATATTTTGAGTTAAGAATTGTATTGAACAAAAAACGCGGATTACAAGACGAATCCCGACCGCACACCACAACGTGTCACTAAAAGTGCAAGGGCGGTCCGGAAATAGCAAAATATATACAATTAAGAAGGCCAAGAGGACAAGGACCAGCAAAATCGAAAAATCAGCCGGTCGTCAATCGAAAATAGATGCAGTAATGCCCTAGCTGGCTTGCAGCCTGCGGTTTCGATGGGTGTCAATGACATGTTTGAAGGTTAAGGCTTTGTCCCTGACCACTTTTTCGAAGTGCGCTTTAACTGCCGGAAAGATAAATCTCTTGTTGCGGAAGAGGATATGATTCCTTTCGGTTCAGATGATGTGACACAATGCACCAAACAAAAATCTAGCCATGCATTGGTGGAAAGGCTAGCCGCGTATATGTTGCAACGCCTATTGGAGGTTATCACGCCAAGTAGAATTATGCTAAGCCAGGTTGCATCTAGCGGCCCAAAATATAGCAAGGGCACCGGTATAACGGCAGCCGAAAAAGAGATGGTCGATAGAATCCGGGCGACAACCACAAAATGCACAAACACCATTCGGAATTCTACGATAGTTAAGCAAAAAAACCCGAGTTGGAAGCCTATTGAGGGTGATAATCTAAAGAAGAAAAGAGCGACAAGGGACAATATGACGGTCCAAATAAATGAGTGCCAAGGCACAGCTCACCCTCTAGCTCGAATATAATCCCAAGCTGAGGCAATGGAAAAGACCCCGGAGAGGTGACCAAGCCATATAATCCCATAACAGTTCCTAGGGATAAGCGGGGTAAGGGACAGCAGACGTATATTTTTAACCATGTGCATTTCAGAAAAATTAGAATATGTGACAGGCCACTAGATTAGCAAAGATGCAACAGTAGAGTCGGAAAAGGTTAAGGCATGAAGGCGAGAACTCTTGTACAGATCAGAAACACGTGAGGTCACTTCATTTCAGCCATTTGAAAGGTGCGGGTACGTAGTCTAAGAGTTTTGTGACTCACCTGCACCGGGTGCATGCAAGACTTTCTCATCTCATTGCCAAGGCGCGACTGGCTGATGGGATGTTACTAATAATCAAGTGCCTTTTCCTCTGTTGCAAATAAGAGCAAAAAAGATATTTGCATGTTACTTTTGATTCTAAAGACAGAGAAAAGAACAGAGCACTTGTGAACGTCCCTACAAGCTTTCAAAGATCGAATTCGATAGGTAGGATCATGCCGTTCATTATTTGAGTTATATGCATATGATTGTCATCGTATGGACATGCAATTCAACTGGTACAAAGTTCGGCGACCTTAACTTATGCATTTTCAATTACAGCAATGAATTCGCGGATATAAAAGATTTTACAGTAGGAAACAGTTATCATATGATGCAGTTCATCAACATCAGAGTGCACTTAGGCAAACAAGCAAAATCATATTATGTAAAAACTCAGTTCCTTCTGCACCAGTTTTCCAGCAGTGAAAGAAATATGTAACATGGTCAGGACGGATCACCGTGGACCAGATAAAACAGAATGCACCACAGAATTGGTAGAGCCGAATTCAACATCCTCTTGTCCGATTCTTACACTTACATTCATCAAGGTGGCATATGAGAAGTTATAATCTAGGTCATCTGGGACTTCCATCACTCCTTCCAAAACTTTGATGACAATCGACATCGAAGGCCTCCTTCTAAAATCAACTTGCAAGCACCATGCGGCGAGCCTCATCATGTTGACCACATGAGATCCGTTCAGTTGCATATCCTCGCTATTCTGATCGATCATATCCAATAGCCGTTCTTCTTCTCTCTTTATCTTAAAAACTCCTAACAGGTACATATCTTCTTGATTCTGAGATTCGTCGAAAACTTTCCTTCCACAGACTATCTCTAGAATTACCACACCGAAGCTATAGACGTCCACTTTCTCGGTAACTGCTGCATGTAGCCATTCTGGGGCCAAATAGCCCGGAGTTCCCCTCATTATGGTCACAATTTGGCTTTGGTCCCTATCAATTAGCTTAGACAAGCCAAAATCTGCAACCTTGGCATTAAATTTTATATCCAAGAGTACATTTTGGGGCTTAATATCCATGTGGACTATCTTCTATCTACATTCTTCATGGAGATAATGTAGGCCGTTTGCTATGTCGCAAATGATCTTCCTCCTCTGTTGCCAATCAAGCAAAAATGAGTCATCTAATCTATAAAAGATCCATTTATCTAGGGATCCTTTGGACATGTATTCATAGACAAGCAGCCTGTGAATGTTCTCGGCACAAAATCCAATGAGTCGTACCAAGTTGACATGATGAATATTACCAATGCTCTCAACCTCAGCAAGAAAAGATTGCCTAGTTTGGCATAAACCATGGAGCTGCTTTACGGCGACTTTTGTGCCGTCAGCTAGAGTCCCTTCATAAACAGAGCTAAATCCACCCTCTCCGAGCCTCTTGTTGAAATCCTCGGTAATGGCTTTTAAATCAGCATAGGTGAATCTCTTAGGTGCTCCAGGGATTTGATCAAAAGAGTCCTCAACGACCTCGTCGACACATTTCTTTCTAAGTAGGCGTTTTATGACGATAACAAGAACGACGAAGGCTAAGAGTGATCCGAGGCTAGAAGTGACGATTACTAATGGAACGGCATTTGCCGTTTTACTTTTTTTAGGAGAACAGATTCGCGTGGGGGATTCTGCACTTTAAGGAAAGTAATGGAGTGGTGAATCAAATCTGAAGGGTATGAAAGTGAAAATACCTGAGATACTAAGTAGCATGAACCAGAAAAATTTGAGCCAGGTGCTACATACTGAAAAAAAAGCCGCTTGGCATGAACAGTTGTTCACACAAGCCCTTTTGCAACTCTCCTTATCTGTATTTCTAAGATCCGGGGTGATTTGGGGCTCCGCCGTGTAGGGGAAGTAAGTAACCCCATCGACATCCAAAAAGCTTTGAAATTGCGAAGCTTCACAAGACAAAGGAACCTTTCAGAGCACCCGAGTCTAGGATCTGTATCATCTATTGGCTTGAAGTAGCGATCCGGACACCTACAGTTCTCATTCACATCACAAATTCCGTAAGTCCCACAAACCATTGGATAACCGCAATCCCAAATGAATTGTGTTAGAATATCATATGCCATGACCCACCCATTTCGTTGCTGCTGATACAACCTCAGATGTCCATCAAATTCGAACTTCAAGTACTGCACATACTCATTCGAAGTAGAACCAAAAGACAAAGAACAGTTTCTCACGAAATTCACAAAAAATGTCAGCTGTCCTGGGGTGAATTCAACATAATTAGAGTCTTTGTTTGTGTTGGTAAAATTTATGCGCAAAGGGTAATAAACCTGCGGAGGGTCAGTCTCCATCTGAGCAAATAAACCTTCAGAAGTCAGAGAAAGTGAAAGTAAACCTCCTTCCCTCATGTTCGTCGCAGAATGGCTCGAGGTCAATTTCTGCCCCACCCTCAATTTCTGTCCCGGGAGTAGCGTGTCTGTAGGGTGATCGATGGACTGCCACACCGCAGCATTGTTATCATCGAACAGCACAAGGTTTCCGGTGTCTGTCAAGTTGATGCCAGCAACAGACTTACCAAAAGTCTGGGTTGACCACGCGACGGATCCGTTGCCATCTTTCAATACCAAATCTCCTTCTTCTGTGAGCTCCAGGGTGGCGTTGGCTCCAACAGGACGGTTCCGATTAGCAGACCACACCACTGCTGGAACCAGGTGATTGTAGAAACTGGAATGCGGGCCGATTGGAACAATGGAAACAGTGAAATAGTAAACTTCCAAATAGGCTTCGCTGTAGAAGCCACAGGCGAATGTCGAGCCGTCAAGGCTTCGCAGGAGAACGGGGATCACCTTAGCCCCATCCGCACAATGGTAACTATTGACTGCTGCTGCTGTGGCAATCCATGTGGTGTTAAGGCCTGCGTTTGGATAGATGTCAACTTGGGCGCTGATCAAACCGAATAAATACGTTAGGACAAAAAGGCTGGAGGTTGTGAACATGGTGTGATGTGATCGAAAACAAGAAGCAGGAGAGAAATGAGGAGCAGAAGACGGAAGCAAGAAACTAAATTCCAAGTGGTGAAACTGCCGTCAATGCGAGCACCATTGCAAACACTAATGAAACTTATTTTCTTTGCGATATACGCTCGGCCTTGAATGCCGAAGGCATCCGTACTCTCGGTAAGATTCCAAAAACCTAATTCCAAGCCACCTAGAAAGGGAAAGAGATATTGAGGAAGACACTAACATTAATTCGAAACAAGATAACCTGATGTGAAGACACTAACATTGGTTTGTCCAAGCTCCATCATCAATAAAGGTCAGCTGGACAGCTAATTACCAAGTTGAAATGGACAGAAACAGGCAAAGTTTGTCCAAACGTTCTCGTCCAAAGTTTCAGATAAAATCTAGTGGCAGCCATCGTCATTAGATGTTACATATAATTTTTCTTTATCGAGCGACCAACTACCATAACAGCCATGTGCTTTTGCTACCGAGTGAATTCTCCTACCTTTTGACCAAAAAAAATAAATTTCCTACGTTTTTATTGTTGGGATAATTACCCAAAAATTCTTAATCTATTGTTTTTTTTTGGGGGGGGGAGTTAAGAAGTATATTGATTAGAAAAGCGCAAGTTACAAAACAAAACCCCGGCTGCACACCACGGAGTATCACAAAGAGTGCAAGGGCAGCCCGGGTGGGGAAAGAGAGAATACACAAGCCAAAAAGAGGCCAAGACAAGCGGCCAAATATACAGAGGCAGCAAGAGCGCCAAACAGACGGCCAAAAGAACGAGCAAGGACTAGCAGTCTAAAATCAATCAAAGATTGAGGTATCGATACCCCAACTGGCTTGCATCCGTCGGTTTCTAGGCGTATTGTCGACATATTTGAAGGTCAACCCCTTATCTTTGACTACCTTGACGAGGTGGGCCTTAATGGCAGGTAGGATGAAACTCTTGCTGCGGAAAAAGATGTGGTTCCTTTCAGTCCAAATAATGTGACATAGAGCGTCGAAGGAAAATCTAGCAATGCACAGTGGAAGTGCTGGCTGCGAATGTGCTGCAACGCCCACTGAAGGTTGTCGCGCCATGTGATGTTTTGCCAAGCCAAATTACATCTGGCAGCCCAAAAGAGAGCAACGGCGCCAGTATGACCACAGCCGAAGTAGAGATGATCGATGGAATCTGGGCGGCATTCGCAAAAGGCGCAAACGCCATTCTGAATTCTATGATAGTTGAGTAACAAAGCTTGGGTAGGCAGCTTGTTCAAGGTGATAATCCAAAGGTGGAAGGAGTGTCGAGGGGCGATATGTCGATCCTAGATAAGCAAATGCCAAGTCACAACTTGACCTCTGGCGCGTATGAGGTCCCAAGCTGCTGCAATGGAGAAGACCCCTGAGGGGTGCCCAAGCCATATGAGACGATCAGGGTTTTGAGAGACGAGTGTGGGAAGAGGTTCAAGCCAGGATTCAATTGTTGCCATCACCTGAGTGGGTTGGTGGGTTGTGGATAGAAAACCATACACCGTGGCATTCCTGGAGATGCCCGAGCGATAGATTTCCATATCCGAAAAGATCTTGTAGAGCGGCCCCCTCGGATGCCAGGAGTCAAACCATAAGGAAGTGTTGCATCCATTGCCAATATTCCATCGAAAGAGATGCTAGTAGTCCTAGCGGAGATCCAAGATCTTCTTCCAGGCCCAAGAACAAAGAGTCGGTTTATTTGCAACCCAGAAGTTTCTGTTCTTCAAAAAGGTTGTATGGATCCACTTGCACTACAAGGACTCCTTGTCTATGAATAGGATCCAGATATGTTTAAGCATAGCCGCCTGATTGCTATCGAGGAGCCTTCGGATGCCGAGCCCCCCTTCCTCCTTCGGGAGGCAAGTTTGATGCCAAGGGACTTTAGCGCCGCCAACGCCTAAGTTCGGGCCCTTCCATAGAAATTGCCTTAGGATTTGTTCATACGAAGAAGAACAGACTTAGGGAGCATGAATACACTTGCCCATAATATTTGAATAGCATGAAGCACTGACTTAACCAGTTGTAGGCAACCTGCGAATGATAGGAACCGTTGGGACCAAGATTGGGCCCTGGCGGTTATAGAGTTGATTAGTGAATTACAATCCGCTTTACTAAGCCTTGATACAATTATGGGGACACCGATATATTCCATTGGCATGAAGCCTTCGTGGAAATCGAGTGTGGAGAAGAGCTGCTGACGAAGGTCGTTCGAGCCCCCCGAGCAAAAGATCTTGCTCTTGGTCATATTGGGTCTAGCTAAGCCCAGACCAGCTGGAGAACTTGTCAATGCCCACCTTAAGTAGTGAGATAGAGGTAGGGTTGGCTTCGGCAAATAGAAGTACGTTATCGGCGAAGAAGATGTGAGAGAGCCGAGTGGCATTTTGCATCATAAATTTTTCAATTTGGCTAATTTTGTCCTAACCGTTTGATGATTTTCCAATGTACTCCTTTAGGTAAATTTTAACAAAAAATCGTTGATGTGGCACGACAAGCGATGACGTGGATAATTTTTTTGATTTTTAAAAAAATTCTGAATTTTTTTATTATTATTTTTTTTTTCTTTTTCCTTCTTTTCTTCTACTAAAGTTTGGCGAAGGTTGTTGGCCAACCCTCGCTGGTCCACAATGGAAAAAAAATAAAAAAAAAATTAAAACAATCAAAATTCAAACGAAAACAATATTCACATCAGCACCGACGGTTCTACATATGACAGCTGGCGTACATGTAAGCGATTGTTGGTCCAAATTGGCCGGAAGTACTATATTCACAAATTATCAAGAGGTATATGACTAAATTGGCCAAATTGAAAAAGTGTTAGGACTATTTGGCAAAGTTTAAGATTTTTTTTGTTCTTTTTCCTTTTAGTAGCTATCGGGAGCAACAAACAAAAGACGAGGAATTAATGTTATGTTTTATCCCTTGATGTATACGATTGAAATTTTAGTCGATGACTTCGATTTACTAATATGCAGTTTGGTCTGTAACACCATTTGCGCTAAAGGCGGTACGCTATGTTTTGCACGTGTGAACAAGTCACCACAGAGTATACACGACATCCAAAAGCAGAGAGAATATCCTAGAAACTTTTAGTGAAAATGGGAGTTTGAAGCTGGAATTAAATGGGGAGAAATGTTAATTTCACAAACATGTCATAATATTTGCACTTGTTTGAACTAAAACTCTACAACTATTGACACATTGTCGACACTGATAATTCAAACTAACCAAGAAATTTAATCTAATCTAGACCCCTTTTTTTTTCAGCGAAAAATGGATGATTTGGAAAATATTTTCCTTGAAAACTGTCGCTTGTATCGTTTGCAAAAATGAATGAACAAAAAATATTTTCATAATGAAAATGTTAAGATGTAAATTGTTGCTGATAGTGAAAACGTTTTTCATTAACTTATTATTTCAAGAGATACAAACCATCGTTCCTAAGAAAATATTTCCCAAATCATTCATCTTCCGCGAAACAAATAGAACCTAAGTAAATACTGTATATGTGTTTTGGTGCTCTTGGGTAGACCTAAAGAAAGTTTACCTGGCCCTGTATGTAGTAGTTAGCACACGTTCCGCTAATCTCTTCTCTTCCCCAAATGATAAAAAGAAAGTCAAAGAGACACAAATCAAATTCTTGATACTCCTTGTGTTTATTATAGAAGAAACCTTTTTCGCTCAGTATCTTCACTCACTTGCATCTTTCTAAAATCAACTATGAGGTGCCTCGACTGTGCTGCAACTACAAGAAAAAATGTTAATAGCAGTGTAATGATTTTCGTATCGTGCTTATTTTGGTGTCACAGCTTTTCAAGCGAGTATTTTATTGTCATATCATTTGCAAAATCAACGTTTTAAATTACATCACGGTTTTCATGCTTGAAAATCTTACGTTGTCATTAAAGAACGTTTCAAACAATGTCGTTTGGTTCCCTTTCTTGCCCCTCTAGCCTCCATTTTCCATTGGAAGTAAAAAAAAAAAAAGGGTAAGTGCATTAGAAGTCTTATAATTTATCACGAAAGTGCTCGAGTCTTAAAATTTGTCAAATTGGTGAAATCTGATTTGTTTATACTGTACAAAAATTAGAATTTAACTCTGAAAAACGAGACAAGCCACTAGATTAGCCAAGATCCAACAGCACGAATCGAAACTAAAGTTAGGCATGAAGACGAAATTAGTTCAAGGAACCAGGACACCAGGCCCAATGTGTTCTCATTTCCAGATTTAAAATGCTTCAGGCGTTGATGTTTGTCAACTTTGATTCGTCAGGGGCGTTTGAAGAGATCTGATCCTTAGAGCAGATCGAGGATAATAAGATGGTAAGATCATAAAAGTTCCACATATTATATGTGAAAAGTACATAGAAGTGTGAAATTATTATTCAAGAGATAGAATTGGTAGGATCATATCGTGCCTATACCTTTTTTAGTTACTGGAATGGTAATCCTCCTGAGATCTCCTTTCTCAAGTTTTAGATAGCGGTATTATAATATCCACAATACATATCAAAATTTTAAAAGTCATATGTGCTCACTAGTCAACACTACACGATTCAAGCTAAATACATTTTAATTTCCTTCGTATGGACATGTAAATCAACTGGTACAAAGTTCATCGACATGTAAATATCTCAATCTTTAGAGCAATGAACAATGGGATATAAAATATTTATTTATCAAATGATACAGTTCATGAACATCATAGTGCAATTGAACAAATTAACACAACCATGACGGCTTGTAAAAATTCAGCTCCCTCTCATCAATTTTCCAGCGGAGATAAAGAATGTGACATGGTCAGGAAGGTTCACCGGGGACCAGATAAAATAGAGGGTACCACGGAATTGGTAGCGCCGAACTCAACATCCACTTGTCCAGTTCCTCCAGTTACATACGTCAAGGTGGGATATGAGAAGTTATAATCTAGATCGTCTGGGACTTCCATCACTCCGTCCAGGATTTTGATGACCATTAACATGGAAGGCCTCTTTGTGAAATTAACTTGCAAGCACCATGCGGCGAGCCTCATCATTTTCACTGCGTGAGGTCTGTTTAGTTGCATATCCTCACTATTCTTATCGATCATATCCAACCTGCTATCTTCTTCACTCTTTCTCTTAAAAACTTCTAAAAGGTACATCTCTTCCTCATTCTGAGATTGATCGAAAACTTTCCTTCCACAGACTATCTCCAATATTACCACCCCGGAACTATAGACATCCACTTTTTCGGTAATTGCTGCGTGTAGCCATTCTGGAGCCAAATAGCCCGGAGTTCCCCTCATTGTTGTCACAATTTAGCTTTGGTCCCTATTCATTAGCTTAGACAAGCCGAAATCTGCAACCTTAGCATTAAATTTTCATCCAAGAGTATATTTTAGAGTATATTTTGGGGCTTACTATCCATGTGGACTATCTTCCATCTACATTTATCATGGATATAACTTAGGCCCTCCGCTATGTCACAAATGATCTTCCTCCTCTGTTGTCCATCAAGCACAAATGACTCATCTAATTTATGAAAGATCCATTTATCTAGGGACCCTTCGGACATGTATTCATAGACAAGCAACCTCTGGAAGTTGTCTGCACAAAATCCAACGAGTCGTGCCAAGTTCACATGATGGATATTGCCAATGCTCTCAACCTCAGCCAGAAAAGATTTCTTAATTTGGCATAAACCATTGAGCTTCTTCACCGCGACTTTTGTGCCGTCAGCTAGAGTGCCTTGATAAACAGAGCTAAATCCACCCTCACCGAGCGTCTTATTGAAATCCTCAGTAATGGCTTTTAAATCATCATAGGTGAATATCTTAGGTGCTCCCGGTATTTGATCAAGATAGTCCTCTTTGACCTCGTCAACTTGTTTCTCCTCTTCAACACCTTTTTCTCGATATAGGTGTTTTATGATGACAAGAAGGAAAATAAAGGCTAAGAGTGATCCGAGGCTAGAAGTGATGACTACTATCAGAATGGCACTTGCCCTTTTACTGGTTTTAGGATGTTCATCTGCATTGGGAGAAACAGCAGGTTCACATGTCATGGGAGCAAGCTGAATTTCAATCTGGGGATTCTGCACTTTAAGGAACATAGCTGAGTACCCAAGGAAATCGAATGGGTCTGTAAGCGAAAGTATCTAAGATAATAAGTAGCATGAACCTGAATGATTAGAGCCACCTGGTACCTCTTGAAAAAAAGCTGCTCGGCACGAACAGTTGTTAGCACAAGCCTCTTTGCAACTCTCCTCATCTAAATTTCCAAGAGCCGGTACTATTTGGGGATCTGCCTTGAAGGTGAAGTAACTAGCCCCAATGATGGGCAAAAAGTGTTGAAACAGCAAAGCTTCACAAGACAAAGGAACCAATTCGGAACACCCGCGTGCATAATCTGTAAAATCTATTGTCTCGAAGTAGCAATCCGGACACCTACATGCGTCATTTGTACATATTCCATAATTCCCACAAGCCATTGGATAATCGCAAATTGCAATCGGTAGCATATCTTGTTCCAGGAGAATCTCATTTTGATACTGCTCATACATCCCGAGATGTCCACTAGATTCGAACTTCAAAAATTGCACGGCCAAAAACGAACTATAACCAGATAACAAAGAACCATTTCTCACAAAATTCACAAACACTGCAAAATGTCCTTGGGTGAATTCAACATAATTAGAGTCGTTGCTTACGTTTGGAAAATTTACGTGCAACTGGTAATAAACCTGCGGAGGGTCAGTCTCTATTCGAGCAAATAAACCTTCGGTAGTAAGAGAAAGCGAATATAAACCTTTTTCGCTCATGTTTGTCGGGGAAATCACAAGAGGTCAATTTCTGCCCCACGCTCAATTTTTGTCCAAGTAGTAGCGTGTCCGTGGGGTGATCGAAGGACTGCCACACCTCAGCGTTGTTCTCATCGAACAACACAAGGTTTCCAGTGTCTGTCAAATTGATGCCAACCACAGCCTTACCATAAGTTTGGGTGGACCACGTGATGGACCTGTCGGCATCTTTCAATACCAAATCTCCTTCTTCTGTTAGCTCCAAGGTGGCCTGTTTTCCGACAGGACGATTCCGATTAGCAGACCACACAACCATCGGAGCCACGCTGTCGTTGTTGACAGAACGCAGGTCGGTCGGAACAATGAGAACGACGAAGCAGTAAACTTCGGAATTGTCATCGCTGTAGAAGCCGCAGGCGAATGTCGAGCCATTACGGCTCCGCATAAGAACGGGGATCACGCTAGCGCTGGCCGAAGAGAACAAGATGCGACTGACAGCGGATGAGTTGGCAATCCATGTGGTGCTAAGGCCTGCGGTTGGGTAGACATTGTTGAAAATCAGAGTCGCAGCGGAAAGTATTTTTGGTGAAGGTGGGGATAATTTCGAAGATGAACTCACAAAACTCACACAATATTTAAAGAGGAGATGTTTGGGCTATGTACTGTATTAATCGTAATCCACCACCATACCTTAAATGAATACAGAACAAGCCATTACATATGCATTCTACAAGACTCTTCAACTACACGACTCCTCAACCAACTAATAAATGAAAAAACAACAAACCACACAGAACATGAATCTAAACATTGAAACTCTAAAAGACTCTTAGAAAAACTAACAAAGCAATAAAGACTCTTTGAGAATTGAAAAGTCTCATAAATTTGGTTTAATTTCCAACACTCCCCCTTAAACCAAATTCTCTTCTATCGATCATTCCAAGCAGACTTCTGAATTTCCGAAACACATCAATCTTGAGAGGTTTTGTAAAACTATCGGCAACTTGATCTCCGGTCTTCACATGCGCTACTTCAATTTCTTTGTCCCTGACTTGTTCCCGAATAAAATGATACCTGACATCGATATGCTTGCTCCTTTCATGAAAAACTGGATTTTTCGCCAAGGCAATGGCTGAAACATTATCGACACAAATCTCCGTCGCATTCTTCTGCTCCATATGGATTTCTTTGAGCAGTTTTCTCAGCCATATTGCATGACAAACAGATGACGATGCAGCTACATATTCAACTTCGCACGTCGATAGAGTAACACTGGGTTGCTTCTTTGATGACCACGTAAAAGCAGTCTCACCCAGAAAAAATACAAAGCCCGTAGTGCTTTTCCGATCATCGACATCTCCACCATAATCGCTGTCTGAATAACCTCTAAGCTGAAATGATTCAGATTGATAATAATGTAAGCCAAGAGAGATAGTACCTTTGATGTACTGAAGTATCCTCTTTGCTGCTTTAAGATGAGGTACCTTTGGTTTCTCCATATATCAACTTACAATCCCGACACTATACATAATATCTGGTCTAGTACAGGTCAAATACCTCAAGCTTCCAATCAAGCTTCTATAATATGTCGAATCAACATCGGCGCCTTCATCGAACTTCAAAAGTTTGGCACCACTCTCCATCGGTGTAATGACCAACGCACAATTCTTCATGTTGAATTTTTCAAGAATATTTTCAGCATATCCTTTTTGGGAAATAAAAATTCCATCTCCATTTTGCTTTACTTCAATGCCGAGAAAATAACTCATCATACCATTATTGGTCATTTCGAATTCTTTCACCATCGATGCTTTAAAAGTATCGATCAATGCAGAGTTATTTCCTGTAAAGACAAGATCATCGACATAAAAACATGCCAATAAAACATCACCTTTTCCTTGCTTCAAGTAAAGTGCATGTTCGTACGGACATTGTACGAAGCCATTCGACTTGAAATAAGCGTCAATTCTGGAGTTCCAAGCTCTTGGTGCTTGTTTAAGCCCATACAGAGCTTTCTTTAGCAGCAACACTTTGTCTTCATGACCTTTCACGATAAACCTCTTGGGTTACTCAACATAAATTTCTTCTTCAAGAACGCCATTCAAGAATGCCGATTTGACATCCATTTGATAGATTGGCCACCGATTTTGAGCTGCAATGGAAATCATTAATCTTATCGTTTCCATTCGGATGACAGGAGCAAATACCTCGTCATAATCAATTCCTGCTTTTTGTTTATACCCCTTTGCGACAAGCCTGGCCTTATAACGAGTAACTTCTCCTTTCTCGTTTTTCTTGGCCTTGTATATCCACTTAACACCCTTGTTTGTTCTTCGGAAGATAAGCAAGCTCCCATGTTTGATTTTTCTCGATGGCTTCAATTTCTTCAACCATGGCTTTTCTCCATTTTTCTTCTTTGGCGGCTTCTTCGAAAACAAGTGGTTCACAATCTGCAAGAAGACATACAAGGTGAAGCTCATTGGTAGCTTCATAAATTTCTGATAGTCTCCTTGATTTCGGTGCTAGCGGCTCTTCGTCACCATTTGACGATGAAGTTGATGATGATGGAGTGGATATTGGAGAAGGAAGTAATGAGTGATCTTCAATCTCCATTTGGATAGAATCATCGCGAATTGTCGCGTCAACTCGTCGATTGTCCTCCCACAAGCTTTCTTCATTGAATTTCACATCCCTGCTTACATACACTTTCAAAGTGTTAGGATCAAACAATTTGTAAGCTTTTGATGAGGTATCATACCCGATAAAAATGAGCTTTTTGCTCTTGTCTTCCAGCTTCGATCTTTTCTGGTCGGGTATGTGAGCATATGCAATGCTCCCAAAGATTCTCAAGTGAGAAACAATAGGTCTTTTCCCGTTCCATGCTTCTTGTGGAGTCACACCATCGAGTCCTTGCGTGGGACACCGATTTTGTAGATAAACTGCACACATAACAGCTTCACCCCAGAGCTCCTTCGGTAGATTTTTGCTTTTTAGCATACGACGAACCATGTCTAGAATAGTTCTGTTTTTTCGTTCAGCTACGCCATTTTTTTGTGGGGAGTACGGCGCCGTCAAGAAACACCAAATGCCATGATAATCACAGAATTTGTTGAATTCACCGGAAATGAATTCACCTCCACGATCAGTTCTCAAGGACTTAATAAAATGACCACTCTCCTTTTCAACCATTTTCTTGAAGTGCTTAAAAGTAACAAACACTTCTGACTTCTCTTTTAAAAAATATACCCAAGTCCTTCGAGTAAAATCATCAATAAACGTAACAAAGTATCGATGATTACCGTAGGACTGAGGAGTGACCGGGCCACATACATCGGAATGAATCAGCTCTAGTGGCTTCTTTGCTCGGTAAGTTGATTCCTTGGAAAGCTTGTTCGAGGTTGTTTACCGAATACACACCCTTCACATAGTTGATCGGGATGATCAATATTCGGCAAACCATACACCATCTTCTTGTGAGATAATAACTTGAGACCACCGAAGTTGAGATGCCCGAACCTCTTGTGCCACAACCATGAAGGATTGTCTACACGTGCTTGAAGGCAACTAGACATTTCATTTTTGATGTTGAGAGTGAACATCCTGTTCTTCGACATCTTCACATTCGCAATCAATTTATTATTGCAATCTCTCAAAACAAGGCTACGATTTTCCATGTAGACAGTATAGCCTTTCTCTAAACGCTGTCACAGGCTCAGAATATTGCTTGACATTTTCGGCACATAATACACGTTAATAATAAACTGACGTGCCCCATTCTTCAGAGGAATCAGAATCGTACCTTTCCCTTCGACAAGAATCTGGGAGTTATCACCAAATGAAACTTTTCCTTGAACTGTCTCATTCAATTCAGTAAACATCTCCTTTCGGCCGCACATGTGGTTACTTGCTCCAGTGTCCAAGTACCACATATCATTCTTCTCATCTGTATTTTCTTTAAATGCCAGTAAAAGAACTTGATCGGCATCATTCACCAAGTTCGCCTTTTCATCCGCAGCAGTACTTTCTTTCTGCCAACACTCAGAAGCATAATGGCCAACTTTATTACAATTATAACAACGAATTTTTGATTTATCATACCGGTCATTTGTATTCCTTCCTCTTCCCCGAGCACTTCTTTGATTCTGGTAACACACATTGCTTTTGGTGACATCTCCTCTGCTTCGTCCACGACCTCTTCCTTGGAAACGGCCTCGACCTCGACCTCGATCACGATCTTGATTGACCCATCGGGTTTGCACAGGATCTCTTCCTTGGCCCTTGTCATCTCGGATAGACAACCGAGTTTGGAGTACTTCCTCCACCGGCTCAGATTTGCTTCTTTTGAGTCTTTCTTCATGAGCTTGCAAAGATCCCAATAGTTCATCGATCGCCATGGTATCGAGGTCTTTAGATTCCTCGATAGCGACAACGATGTGGTCGAATTTCTTATCCAGAGACCGCAGAATTTTTTCAACAACACGAACATCATGAACGTCTTCGCCATTCCTTTTCATCTGATTCACAATCGCTAAAATTCTTGTGAAATAATCAGAAATCGACTCAGATTCTTTCATATGGACTACCTCGAATTCACCTCTCAAAGTTTGAAGGAGAATCTTCTTCACTTTCTCTACACCTTAGTGCGTTGTTTGAAGGATCTCCCATGCCTCCTTAGACGTAGTAGCATTCGAGACTTTCTTGAACATAGAATCATCTAAGGCTTGATAGATGATTGATAACGCGAGTTGATCTTTCATTCGAGTCTTCTCCAAAGTATTCCTCTGAGTCTGATTCAATATGACTTCTTCATCTGGCTCATCATAGCCAGTATTGACATGATTCCATACACCATGAGCACCGAGAATGGCTTTCATTCTAGAAGCCCAATTACCATAGTTTTCTTTGGTGAGGCTTGGATATTGAAAAGGAAGCTGATTGCTTGTTGAGGCCATGATCATGAGCCAAAAGCTCTGATACCAATTTGTTGAAAATCAGAGTCGCAGCGGAAAGTATTTTTGGTGAAGGTGGAGATAATTTCGAAGATGAACTCACAAAACTCACAATATTTAAAGAGGAGATGTTTGGGCTATGTACTGTATTAATCATAATCCACCACCATACCTTAAATGAATACAGAACAAGCCATTACATAGGCATTCTACAAGACTCTTCAACTACACGACTCCTCGACCAACTAATAAATGAAAAAACAACAAACCACACAGAACATGAATCTAAACATTGAAACTCTAAAAGACTCTTAGAAAAACTAACAAAGCAATAAAGACTCTTTGAGAATTGAAAAGTCTCATAAATTTGGTTTAATTTCCAACAGACATAAGCTCAGGCGCCGATTAAACTGAGAAAAGACATGAGGACGAGAAGGCTGGAGGGTTTTAACATAGTGTGATATCGTCAGAATTAGAAACACATAGCAGGAGGGGGAATGAGGAGCAGAATACGGAAACAAGAAATTGAATTGCAAGCAAAGGATGAAACTGCCGTCATTGTAAGCACCATTTTGTTTTTTCGGGGTAAGATCATTGTATGCACCATTGGGAAGTCCAATAATAATAATAATAATAATTTTCTTCGCTCGCTCCGCCGTCAATGCCGAAGGCATCCGACTTAGTAACATTCCAAAAACCTAATTCCAAGCCACCTAAAAAAAAGCGAAAGCGACATTAAGGACTATAAATAGTTCTAAACCAGAAAAAAGTACGTTTGCGACACCAACATTGGTTTGTCAAAGCTCTATCATCAATTAGGTTCTCAATATATAAAAACAAATAAATAGATGAGACCAGCATAGTTATCAAATGAGTTCTTATTTTTTCACCTAGAATGTTGTTAGATGACTTACTTTATCCAGGATAGTAGAATCATCCACAAACACTAGCTGGAAAGAAGAGAATTAATTAACTTAAAGAGGGAATGCGTGATTCTCCCAAATGAGAATACGGCAACTTTTTACTTTTCTAAAGTCGGTTGTACGATAAGTACAAGCAACGAAGTTGAATGCAAATAGAAATAAACGGAAAGAAAGAAAGAAAGAAAAAAGATGTTCAACGTAGTCTACATCAAAATGAGAAAGATATTACAAGATGAGAAGGAAGAAATCTTTAAAATAACCAAGTAGTATAAATACGGGATAATTATCGAAAAAGTCGTAAACCTTTTGTATTGTTGTCAATCCAGTCCTAAACCTTTTAATATTATCAATTCAGTCCTAAACTTTTTTACATTTTGCCGATTCAGTCCTATTGGTCGGAAATCGCTAGTGAGGACGTCGGCCGTCCTACGTGGCACCGTCGGCACTGACGTGAACAACATTTATTTTAATATTTTTCAAATAGTTTTTATTTTTTATTTTTTATGTTTTTTTCCAGGGGCAGCCGCCGCCAGCCTAGGCAAGGGCAACCTCGCCTAGGCGGGCGACGGCCGCCCTTGCTAGCCCAGGCGAGGGCCGCCTACACCAACCTAGGTAAGGGCGACCCTCGCTAGGGGCCCACGGAGGCAACCCTTGCCCGAGGGGAGGAAAAAAAAAGGAAAAAAAGGAAAAGGGAAAAATATAAAAAATAATAACATATATTTTAAAAAATATTAAAATATTATTAAAATTTATCCACGTCAATGCCGACGGTACCACGTAGGATGACGACATCCACGTCAGCGATGTCTAGCCAATAGCACTGAATCGGCAAAAGATGAAAAGGTTTAGGATCGAATCAGCAAAGTTAAAAAATGTTTATGACTAAATTGGCAAAAGTGCAAAAGGTGTAGGATTTTTTTAAGAATTTTCCTGTAAAAATACTGGACGAAGAGATTGAAAAGGAAATGCATTTTAATTAATTAGAAGACTTTGGTACATGAAAATAAAAGGTAAATTTGAGAAAAGTTCCCCCATTACATCATTGGGGCTATTTTAATAGTTCCATGGTCATAGCTTACTCCAAAGCTAAACAAGATGACCTTGAACTATGAAAGTGAGTTGAGAATAATAGTGACCATAGAAAAATGTAATATTCTGCACATACTCAAGTGAAGATTACATGAGCCTTTTTATAGGTTTTACATGAGACTATATGAAATAACAAACTAAATACAATCAATCATGATGAATCAAGGGAAATATATAGAATCATAGAATATCCTAAATATATCTTACGCCAAAGCTAAACAAGATGACCTTGAACTATGAAAGTGAGTTGGGAATAATAGTGACCATAGAAAAATGTAATATTCTGCACATACTCAAGTGAAGATTACATTTCGACCAAAAAAAAAAAAGGGGGTGAAGATTACATGAGCCTATTTATAGGCTTTACATGAGACTATATGAAATAACAAACTAAATACAATCAATCATGATCAATCAAGGAAAATATACAGAATCATAGAATATCCCAAATATATCTAACAACACCCTCAAAGTCAAGGTGATTTGAAGGATGTCAACTTGAGTTTGAAAAATAAATCAAGAAAACGCCCAGGCGGATGTGTCTTAGTGAAATCAGTAGTCTATTCAGCGGATGAAGTAGAGACAAGTCGAAGCCACGAAGAACATGATATCAGATGACATGACAGTCTATTTCGTAGTACCATTCATTTGATAAGTGCATTGGAAGTCTCAAAATTTGTCATGAAAGTGCAATCAAATTTTAGAACTTATCAAATCGATGCAATCAAATCTATTTGTATTGTACAAAAATTGGAATTTCACACTGAAAAACGAGACAAGCCACTAGATTAGCCCGGATCCAACAGCAGGAATCTGAAAATTTTCGTTTGGATCTGGAAAATGTGAGCCCATATAATCTAATGCACTGAAGCGTCTGATTCTCACATGGAACCCATATAGCCTAGTGGTTTGGATGAAGTGGGGTCACATGCAAGACTTTCTGATCTTACTACCAAAGCGCGGCGAGCTTGACGATATGTTACTAACCAACCAAGTGTATTCTTATCTGTTGCCAATGGGGACAAAAAGGGTATTTGCTTCCAGCTTCTAATTCTAACATCATAGAGAAAACAACGAAGCACTTGGGAATGTCATGACTAGACTAGCTCCCGACATCAGCTCAAGGAACCAGGACACCGGGCCCAGGGTGTTCTCATTTCCTGATGTAAAATGCTTCAGGCATGGATGTTTGTCAACTTTGATTCGTCAGGGGCGTTTGAAGAGATCCGATCCTCAGAGCAAATCCAGGATAATATAAAAGTTTCAAATGCGATATGTGAAAAGTAATTACAGGTGTGAAATAATTATTCCAGAGATGGAATTGGTAAGGATCATACAGTACCTATACTTTTTTAATCTACTGGAATGGTAATCCTCCAGAGATCTAATCCTTTCTCAAGTCTTAGATAGCAGTATTATAATATCCACAATACATATCAAAATTTAAAAATCATATGTGCTCAGTAGTCAACAGTACATGATTCAAGCTAAATACATGTAATTCCCTTCGTATGGACATGTAATTCAACTGTTACAAAGTTCATCGACATGTAAATATGCTTCTCAATCTTTAGAGCAATGAACAAAGGGATATAAAACATTGTGTAGTAGGAAATAGTCATCAAATGATGCAATTCATGAACATCATAGTGCAATTGAACAAACTAACAAAACCATGATGGTGCGTGAAAACTCAATTTCCCCCGCACTAGTTTTCCAGAAGAGATAAAGTATGTGACAAGGTTGAGACGAGTCACCGTGGACCAGATAAAACAACGGGTACCAAAGAATTGGTAGCACCGAATTCAACGTTCTCTTGTCCAATTCCTACACTTACATTCGTCAAGGTGAGACATGAGAAGTTACAATCTAAGTCATCTGGGACTTCCTTCACTCCTTCTAGGACTTTGATGACCGCTGACATGGAGGACCTCTTTGTGAAATCAACCTGCAAGCACCATGCGGCGAGCCTCATCATATCGAGCACTTCAGGTCCGTGCAATTGCATATCCTCACTATTTTTATCAATCATATCCAACAACCGCCCTTCTTCATACTTTCTCTTAAAAACTCCCAACAGGTACATGTCTTCCTGAATCTGACATTCATCGAAAACTTTCCTTCCACAAATTATCTCCAGAATTACCACACCAAAGCTATAAACGTCCACTTTCTCAGTTATCGCTGCGTGTAGCCATTCCGGAGCCAAATAGCCAGGAGTTCCCCTCATTGTGGTCACAATTTGGCTTTGGTCCCTATCAATTAGCTTAGACAAGCCAAAATCTGCAACCTTAGCATTAAATTTTTCGTCCAAGAGTATATTTTGGGGCTTAATATCCATGTGGATTATCTTCCATCTACATTCTTCATGGAGATAATTTAGGCCCTTTGCTATGTCACAAATGATCTTCCTCCTCTGTTGCCAATCAAGCACGAATGACTCATCTAATTTACGAAAGATCCATTTCTCTAGGGACCCTTTGGACATGTATTCATAGACGAGCAGCCTGTGAATATTCTCTGCACAAAATCCAACGAGTTGTACCAAGTTCACATGATGGATATTGCCAATGCTCCTGACCTCAGCTAGAAAAGACTTCTTAGTTTGGCATAAACCATTGAGTTGCTTCACCGCGACTTTTGTGCCGTTAGCTAGAGTGCCTTGATAAACAGAGCCAAATCCACCCTCACCAAGCTTCTCCCGGAAATCCTCAGTAATGACCTTCAAATCATCATAGGTGAATCTCTTTGGTGCTCCAGGTATTTCATCAAGATAGTCCTCTTCGACCTCGTTGACACCTTTGTCTTCTTTGACCTCGTCGACAGCTTTGTTTCTATATAGGCATTTTATGACGACAACAATAAAGATGAAGGCTAAGAATCCGAGGCTAGAAGCGATGATTACTATCGGATCGGCATTTTCCCTTTTATGCTTTTTAGGAGAAACATGAGGTTCATCAAAATTGGGCGAAACAGCAGGTTCACTTGTAATGGGAGGAATCTGCATTTCACTTGGGTTCTGCACTTTAAGGAAAGCAGCATAGTGTCTAGCCAAATTTAATGGGTATGAGAGCGAAAATACCTGAGATACTAAGTAGCATGAACCTGAATAATCATAGCCATCTACTTCATTTTGGAAAAAAGCCGCTCGGCATGAACAGTTGTTCGCACAAGCCTTTTTGCAACTCTCCGCGTCTGTATTCCGAAGATCCGGGGTGCTTTGGGGATCTGCCCTGAAGGTGAAGTAACTAAACCCACCGACGTCCAAAAAGCTTTGAAATCGCGAAGCTTCACAAGACAAAGGAACCCTTTCGGAGCACCCGAGTCTAGGATCTCCATCATATATTGGTGTAAAGTAGCTATTTGGACACTTGCACCTCCGAAATACATCACACATTCCATATTTCCCACAAACCATTGGATAACCACAAACCGTAATGGAGTCTGTTAGAATATCTTGTGCCACAGTCCACTCATCTTGATGCTGCTGATACACCGTCAGATGTCCATCATATTCTAACTTCAAGTACTGCACAGCCGCAGACGAATTGAAACCAGAAGACAAAGAACCGTTTCTCACGAAATTAACGATCAGTGCAAAATGTCCTTGCGTGAATTCAACATAATTAGAGTCGTTGCTTGTGTTCGGAAAATTTATGCGCCAAGTGTAATAAACCTGCGGAGGGTCGGTCTCTATCTGAGCAAACAAACCTTCAGTAGTCAGAGAAAGCGAAAGTAAACCTTGTTCACTCATGTTTGACGCGGAATAACTAGAAGTCAATTTCTGTCCCACTCTCAATTTCTGTCCCGGGAGTAGTGTGTCTGTAGGGTGATCGAAGGACTGCCACACCGCAGCATTGTTCTCATCGAACAGCACAAGGTTTCCGGTGTCCGTCAAGTTGATGCCAGCAACAGACTTACCATAAGTTTGGGTTGACCACGCGACGGATCCGTCACCATCTTTCAATACCAAATCTCCTTCTTCTGTGAGCTCCAGGGTGGCGTTGGATCCAACAGAACGGTTCCAATTAGCAGACCACACCATCGCTGGAGCAACGCTGCCATTGATAATAGAATGCTGGTCGCTTTGAACAATAAAAACGGCAAAAATGTGAACTCCCGAATAGGCTTGGCTGTAGAAACCACAGGCAAATGTCGAGCCATTCTGGCTCCGCAGAAGCATGGGGACTAAGCTAGCGCTGACCGAAGAGAACCAGATATAATTCTCAGCAAATTCATTGGCAATCCATGTGGTGTTAAGGCCTGCGGTTGGATAGATGTACGCTTGGGCGCAGATTAAACTGAAGAAATTCGTGAGGAAGAAAAGGCTGGAAGGTGTGAACATAGTGTGATATTATCAAAAACAAGAAGCGGGAGAGGAATGAAAGGAGCAGAAGACGGAAACAAGAAGCTGAATTCAAGGAAAGCACCACTGGAAAGTCCAAAAGAACTCATTTTCTTCACAGTATGCGCTCAGCCTTGACTGCCGAACGCATCCGTAGTTCGGCAGGATTTCCAAAATGTAATTCCAACCTACATACAAAGTCAAAGCGACGTTAAGGAGTACAATTAGTTCGAAACAAAGAGTACCTGATGTGAAGACACTTAACATTGGTTTTGTCCAAGCTTCTTCTTTAACATGTTAGTTCGAAACAGGGGAATAGACAACTCGAAATGGACAATGAAAGGGGTCTAGTTCTCCAAACGATCTTGTCCAAAGTGTAAAACGATCTAGGGGCGGCCATTTTCGTTAGATGAACTGCGTTAGCGCCTGTTTTCTCTTGCTGCCGAGCAAATTGTTGTACTCTTTAGTTGTTAGGATTAGGATGTTAGAGCACAGTCAACATTATCCCGAGATGTAGCTACTTTGGAGCAATAATCAGAAGACGAGGCATTTATGCTATATTCAATCCCTTGATCTAGCAAATTGAAATCTTACTCGGAAACTATGAGATGTTCCAAATAAAATGATGAGTACATAGCGCAGATGTACACGAGATACATGGACATTATTTCCCCACAGAAGAATAAGAATCATGCTCGCGTCAGCCGAGTTGAACTGCGAATAATTTTCAGCAGATGTGGTGGCAATTCATGTGGTGTTAAGGCCTCCAGTTGAATAGTCACAGGCTCGAACACCAATTAAACCGAAAAAGGGACTGTAAGAGAAGAAAGGATAGGAAAGAACAAAGGTTCCATGGAGTGAACATCGTATGAAATTATCAAAAAGGAGCCGGATTTGAAGGTTAAAACTGCTGTCATTTTAAGCTTCATTGGGATGTCCAAAAGACAATTTTTAGATAAAGACAATCAAAGGATGGCAATGAGCTCTCTCAAGTACTATCAAAAGTGAAAATATTATCAAAAGCTTATCAAATAACCTTTTCTTTTTCACAGCATATGCTCACCCTCGAATGCCGAAGGCATCGATAATCAATTGAGGCTACATAGAAAGCGAAATATAAAGCAATTGAGGCTATATTTAATTCGAAAATCGAACGTTTGATTTGAAGACACAAACATTGGTTTGTCCAAGGTGCGGCAATTAGGTGATCTAGACTGCGGAGTTGTTCTGTCTCATGGATTGTTCTATATATGCACCTATTGGCTCTTGCTACCAAGCAAATTATCATACTTCTTGTTAGGATTGTGCTTTGGCGGAGATAGCGGGAGCAACGAAGAAAATTCTTGGAATTTAGGTCAACCGCAAGTTTGCAACCGAAGGAAAATGTGTAAATAATTGTTAATTCACGACAATTCAGGTCATAGTTCTTGTACATTTTGAACTAAATCTGGACATAATCATCTAGTCAAAATTAACACATCCAAACGTAACAAATATTTTAGGTCACACTAGAAAATGACGGTCTATGTTGGTTCTAAATCAAATATAATTGCATAGAAACGAAATATTTGCAGACTGAAAATCTTAATTCTTTATTTGTTTTCGTTTTCGTCTAAGCATTTGAATAGTTGAATGGTTTATGGCTTCGACTTCTTTCTTTGGGTGACAGGAGCTTATGTAATCTTAATACAGTAGAATTGGTAAGTTGACCATCCATGGACCACATGCTGGAGAGAGCATCATAGGAACACATGCTCATGCAATGAATTAGGTACGCGACAGCACTTACTACCTTCTCCCGTTTCCTTCTTTGAGCAAATCTATTAAAGTTAAATATTCAATCTAATTCATTGAAGCCATATGTACGTAAATGAGAAAGTACCCTATCAATCATACTCCCAACTATTTTATTTCTTTAATCCCGTCAATTGTCTATTGTTCTTTCTATTCAATCTTCTATGAAACATAATACTTTTTTGTACATTCGATGACTCTCAACATGATGTATCAAATCACGATGGGAGAAATTATCCAAAAAAGTCTTAAACCTATTGCACTTTTGTCAATTCTGTCATAACCTTTTTAATTTTGTCAATTGAGTCCTAAACCTTTTCGTATTTTACCAATTGAGTTCATCCTGCCAACTTTGGTCAGAAATCGCTAACGTGGATGTCGGCTATCGTACGCGGCACGACCGACGCTGACGTGAACAATTTCTACTAATATTTAGATATTTTTCGTATTATTTATTAATATTTTTATTTCTTATTTTATTTTTCCTTTTTTTTCTTTTCTTCTGTTTTCCTTCTTTACTTTTTTATTATGTGTTTCATTTTCCTTTTTCTTTTTGCTCTTTCCCTTCGCTAGCCATCGCCAGGCCTCATTGATGGCCGATGGAGGTCGCTGGCCTTAGGCGAGGGTAGCCCTTCGCCAGGCGAGGGTTGCTCGCTGGCATAGCAAGGGCCACCCTCTCTGGCCATCGGCGAGTCCATCGACGGCCGGCGGAGGGAAAATAAAATAAAATAAAAAAGAAAAGGAAAATAGAAAAAAAGGAAAAAAGGAAAAAAGGAAAAATAAAAGAATAAATAAAAAATAATTCACAAAAAATTAAAATGTCATTAAATGATGTCCATGTCAACGCCAGTCGTGCCACGTAGGGTAGCCGACGTCGACGTCAGTAATTTCATATCAAAATTGACCGAAAGAACTCAATTGGTAAAATGTGAAAAAGTCCAGACTTAATTGGTAAAATTAAAATATGTAGGACTTAATTAGTAAAAATGCAATAGATTTAAGACTTTTTGGACAACTTTCCCAAACACGATGCTTAAAATGATAATACAACTTGATCTTAAATATAAAATTAGCATGTTTATATTTTTTCAATTGTATTCTTAAAGTTGACTCATTGTAATGTCACTTTCCAACACAATTGAATATTAGATTGTTTATCTAAACATAAAATTAGTGAAGCTGGATTCCTTGTTAAAACCATGTTAACTACCTTGACACAATGCATATTTAAACATTTCCAATTCAACTTGTATATCCCGAAAATTTGATCAATTGCAACTTGTATAGCACGAGAGTTTCATTCGTATACATTCTACATGATACAAGAACTATGCATTCTACTCAATCTATATGCTAATTTTGTCTCTTCAGATTTTGTTTACATATTTCGACCAAAAAATAAATGCAGCTGATTCCTTTAAACTTCGATACGAGAAGGCATCGGGGTTTGCCTTAAAACTAGGCTATCATTACTTCTAATGTGTGTTTTGTCAATTTCCACCGAGTACATGATGTTACTTTTGTACAAGTTGAGTAATATCCCAATTATTTTAGGAAATATTTTTCAAGGTGAAAAAGGGACAATACGGCTAAAATACTTATTCAATCATTTAATAGAAACGAAAAGTACATCCTAATGATCTCTTCTTACTAAGTACTAGGAGTAGATAGTCCGTAAAAATGGATATAAGTTGGAATCTCGTCCCTAGACTTTTAACGTGTTCAATATACTCCCTAAATTATTAATAAATGTTCAATGTAGCCCGTAAACTATATGTAAATATTTAAAAGTTTAGAAACCACATTAAACAATTGGATCAAAATTGATGGATCACATTGCACAAATTAAAAATTCATGGACGATATTGCACATCGGATCATAGTTCGAAGGCCGTTTATGTCATTTTTCTGAAACAGAATGAACAAAAGAAGGTAATAGCACTGTGATGGATCATCGTGGACCTAACAATGAAATGGTGTTACTGAAGCCGTCGTCCTCGTGAGCAACTCTTGCACTCACATTCGTCAAGGACTAGGGAGGGATATGAGAAGTTATATAGTATTAGGCCATCTTGGACTTCAACTTCTCCATCTAACACCTTGATGACCCAATTTCAAATGTTAAAAAGATATGCAAATAGTAGATACCGGAATGATCCCACATATCTAATGTTTTCGGTTGAGACTCTGTTATATCCTGGATGATTTTTGCCGGTAACTATTAGCAACTTTGTGGAGGCAAATAATACCTTAACGAGAGAGTTATCATGCCTCAGAATCTAATTCCATTTGTTCCAATTCGTTCGCTATATTTTCCAACAGCAATTTCTCGAGTGATGCAAAAAAAAAAAAATGGGCAAAGAAGATGGAAATGTTTTGCATTTATGGCAATTTCAGGCAGCGATGATGCTCAAAAAACACCACCTCACTTTAAGTACGCTAACATATAAGGTTTGTACTGATTCCACCCAAACTCATTTGACTGCCTATGGAAATTATAATAAGCAACTCGAATGTTCATCAAATTCGTATGAGTTTACTGTACAGACGTATCATTTTATAGTAGAAAATGTTTCGACCGAACCAAGAACATTATAGTGCAATTCGGCAACATGACCACAACATTGATTGGTCAAAAACTCGAAATGAAACTACAGAAAATAAACAGAAGTAACCTTATGTACAAGATCATCGTGGGCCAGATAGAATAGAGGGTAACACAGTTGTAGCACCAAAATCAATGTTCTCCTGGCCGACAGTTACATTAAAGTTCATCAAGGGGCGATGTGAGAAGTCATAATCTAGGGCATCTGGAATTACCATAACTCCATCCAACACCTTGATGACCATCGACATGGAAGGCCTCTTCGAAAAATCACCTTGTAAGCACCACGCAGCAATCCTCATCATATTGACCACATGGGGTCGATTCAGTTGCATATCCTCATAAGTGTCGTCAACCATATCCAATATTTTCCCTTCTTCGGCCTTTCTCTGAAAAACTCCAAGTAGATACATGTCTTCCTCGTTCCGAGAGCTGTCAAATACTTTCCTTCCACAAACTATCTCCAGAACAACCACCCCAAAGCTATAGACATCCACTTTCTCAGTAATTGTTGCGCTTAGCCATTCCGGTGCCAAATACCCAAGGGTTCCCCTCATCGTAGTCACAGCTTGGCTTTGGTCCCTATCAAGCAACTTAGATAAGCCAAAATCAGCAACCTTAGCATTAAAATGTTCATCCAAGAGAATATTTTGGGGTTTAATATCCATGTGAACTATCTTCCATCGACATTCTTCGTGGAGATAATTTAGGCCCTTAGCTATGTCATAAATGATCTTCCTCCTTTTTTTCCAGCCAAGCACGAATGACTCCTTTGATTTGTGAAAGATCCACTTATCCAGAGAACCTTTGGACATGTCCTCATAGATTAGCAGCCTGTGAAACTTCTCGGCGCAAATTCCAATGAGTCTTACCAAGTTGACATGATGAATGTTGCCAATAGTCTCAACCTCGGCTAGAAAAGATTTTTTGATTTGGCGTAACCCGTCAAGGCGTTTCACCGCAACTTTTGTGCCGTCACTCAAAGTACCTTCGAAAACAGATCCAAAGCCTCCTTCACCAATCTTCTTACTGAAACCCTCGGTGACGGCTATTAAATCATCATAAGTGAACCTTGTAGATAGTCCAGGCAATTGTTGTCCTATGTAGTCCTCTTCAACTTCATCGACTTCTTGCCTCTTAAGAACTAGAAACTTTATGACCACATAAAAAGCAATTAAGGCAAAGAGTGACCCAACGCTAGGATAGAGTATGACTTTAAGAGCGTTTGGCTTTTTGCTAACATTCTGTACTTTAATGAAAGCAATGGAATAGCTGGGAAATGAGTATGTAAGCGAAAAAACCTGAGATACGAAGTAGCAAGATGAGTCATTGTAAAAAAGAGCTGCTGAACATGAGCAGTTGTTGGCACAGGCCTCTTTGCAACTCTCCTTATCTGTACTTCTTAGATCTGGGGCAATGTGCTTGTAGTTGAAGTAAGAAATGCCATTAAGCTCCAAAAAGGTTTGAAACTGAGAAGCTTCACAAGACAAAGGAATAGTTTCCGCACACCCAAGTTTAGGATCTCTATCATCAATTGGCTTGAAGTAGCTCGTCCCCTCGCTTGATGTTGGACAACTACACTGTCCGTCAGATTTACAAATTCCATATTTACCACAAACCATTGGATAACCACAACCCCAGTTATCCGGCGTAAGAAGATCATCTCTTTCACTCCACTTAAATTCATCCCATTGATATGATCTCAAATGTCCATCAGATTCAAACTTCACGTACTGCGCAGATAAATAAAAAACAAGAAGCACAGACCCATTGCTCATGGAATTCTTGAACAATGCCAAAGCTCCTGTAAATTCAATATAATTGGAGTCGGCGCTTGTGTCTGGAAAGTCTATCTCAACAGAGTAATACACCTGCGGAGGATCGGTCTCCGTCTGTGCAAATAAACCGATAGTAGTCAGCGAAAGTGAAAGTAAACCTTGTTCCGTCCAATTCGTTGGGGAAGTACTCGGCGTCAATTTCTGCCCCACCTTCAATTTCTGGCCAACGACAAGCGTGTCTGTGGGGTGATCGAAGGATTGCCACACTGGGGCATTGTTCTTATCAAACAGCACGAGATTGCCGGCCTCTGTCAAGTTCATGCCCGCAACAGACATACCAATAGTGTGGGTAGACCAAGCCACAGACCCATCAACATCTGTCAATACCAAATCTCCTTCCGCCGTGAGCTCCAAGGTGGCGTTGGCACTAACCGGATTGTTTCGATTAGCAGACCACAACACGGCCGAAACTACACCCCATTCACCCAAAAAAATGCCAAAGTAGCAAACTTTCTGGTCGGGAGGGTAGTAGAAGCCACATGTGAATGGCGTGCCCAAGTCACTGTGTCCATTCATAAGAATGGACATCGTGGCAGAAGGAAGACCAAATATCGTACTATCTGGTGATGAGGCTATCCATTTAGTAGAAAGGCCTGCAGTTGGATTGTAAACTTGAGCATAGACTAAACCGGAAAAGAATGGCAGGAGAAGAAGGGAAATGAAAGCGCAAAGGCTCCACCACCACGTGAACATGGAACTGGAATTATCAAAGAAAGCAGAGAGAAAGAGATAGAGGAATGAGGAGCAGAATGCAAACAAGAAAGAGCGCTATCATTTAAAACCTCCATTGACAAGTCCAAGAACTTCGGAATCTCTCGGTTAAGATATCCTCCTACACACGCTAGATGTAAATGCATCCGATGTGCGGGTGCGCCGGAGGAACCTAGGACAATTCAAGAACGTGAAACACAAGAAAAGATCGAAACTAATAATAATT
This sequence comes from Lenwebbia sp. NSW1173648, assembly GCA_029784005.1. NCBI lineage: Eukaryota > Viridiplantae > Streptophyta > Magnoliopsida > Myrtales > Myrtaceae > Lenwebbia > Lenwebbia sp. NSW1173648. The sequence continues at coordinate 29,706,212 of JARCGZ010000002.1, forward strand.
GTTCTTGATCTTCGTAAGCATGATTTTAGAGCGCAAACAACTGATCGAACAACACAAGAAGAAAACCAGCTAACATCAGAGGATCACGAGTAGCATATTCTGTTCACAATGAACATTCACAAATCTAATTCCTGGCCGTCGATAGTCGATTCTATGAAAGAAACAAATTACGATTACGGCACAATAATGGGCTCGTCGCCGGCTCCATAAAGATGATTGTAAACATTCTAGGTCCTTTTAAGAGAGAAGAAGAAAAAAAAAATATAGTCTAAGACTACCATTTTACTCAATCGCTTGATAAAGGAGTATGTTCATAAATGTATTTATAGAATATGAGACGCACTACAAAGCCGTAATTTGAATGGATAATTTTCGACACTCCCCTAAAGCTAAACCATTCAGTTTTCATACGACGAGTGCGACTTTTTTTATAAGTCAAGTCTTAGACAAGGGATGTGATTACATCGGATCGAATTTAAGACAGGCGCCGAAGAAACACATGTATAAACGTTGACACCTCTTTCTCACACAACCTTGCTAAAACCATTGGAAACTTAACTTGATTTACGACAAACTAAATTACATTGCCCCCACAACGCTCAACTTTGGCAGCTCGACTAGACAACGACTTCTCTTATCGATGAGGCTCACAATTGAAAGGGAGTCCCACAATGAATAGCGTCCATAGTAGGCATTGTTGAGGGGATAATTGTCACAAAAAAAAAAATTCTAAACCTATTGCAATTGTGTCAATTCAATCTTAAACTTTTTTTGCTAATTCAATCCTAAATCATTTGCATTTTATTGCCAATTCAATCCTTCCGGCTAAGTTTGGCCAAAAATTGCTGACGTAGCGTAACAGGCATTTGACGTGGCAATTTTTAATAATATTTTAATACTTTTCAATTTTTTATTTTTTTATTTCTTTTCTTTTCTTTCTCTTCCCTTCTTCCTCCAACCGATCGGCCTCCCGGCCACTAACGACGGCGAGGATGGCCTCACGAGGGCCGCGAGGTCTGGCCTCTCCCAGGCGACGACGAGGCCAGACCTCACCAACCCACATATGTGGCTGGTCGTTGAGATCCTGCAATCGGCTGGATGAAGAAGGGAAGAGAAAAAAAAAAGGAAGAGAAAGAAAAGGCAAAAAAGAAAGAAATAAATAAATAAATTTGAAAAATAATAAAAAATTATAAAAAATTGCCACGTCAGCAATTTCCGGTCAAAATTGGTCGGAATGACTGAATTGGCATAAATGCAAAAAATTTAGGACTAAATTGGCAAAAAGAAATATTTAGGATTGAATTGGCACAATTAAAATAGATTTAAAAAATTTTTGGCAAGTATCCCCATTGTTAAGTGTTGACCAAAATTGAAAAAGTTTCTAAAGATGAGGTGCTGTACATCGGAGAACTAGCAGATTGAAACTCGATCTAATGGATGGATCAAGGGTCAAAAGGTATATAGAGAAGCCAAATAAACGTGCGGATGCACTTGCAACGACTGGAAAAAGTGCGGGCGAGTCCGGAAACTGTTTATCGAATTACTTCAGCTACGTCGAATGTGTATATATGGGGAAAATTGTCAAAAAAAATTCTAAATCGTTTGCACTTTCACCGATTCAGTCCTAAACCTTTTAAGTTTTTCCTTTCAGTCATAAACCTTTTCACCTTTTTGCTAATTCAGTTATATTGACTGAAAATCGTTGATATGGACGTCGGCCGTCCTACATGGTACCGCCAGTACTGACGTAAAAATTTTACATAATATTTTAATATTTATTTTTTTCTCTTTTTTTTTCTTTTTCGATTTTTCTTTTTCCCTTTTTTTCTTTTTTTCCTTTTTTCCTTATCTTTTTCCTTCCGCCATCACCTGGGGCAAGGGACACCACCGCCTGGGCGCGCGAGGGCCGCCCCTGGCGAGGTCGCCCTCGCCCCTTGCTAGATCCGACGAGGCGACCCTCACTTGAGGCTGGCGAAGGTTGAGGCCGGGTGAGGGAGGTAAAATAGAAAAGGAAAAAAGGAAAAGAAAAGAAAAGGAAAAAAAAAACATAAAACATAAAAAAAAAAATATTCAAACAAAATTATTAAAATATTATCAAAATTATCCACGCCAGAACCGGCGGTGCCACGTAGGACTCCCAACATCCACGGCAGCAATTTCTGGCCAATAGGACTAAATTGGCAAAAGTTAAAAAGCTTTAAGACTAAATCAACAAACTTAAAAGGTTTATGACTGAGTTGACAAAAGTGCAAAAGATTTAGGACTTTTTAATAATTTTCCCTGTATAATGGACTTTAGTCCTACCATAACTTTTACACTGCAGTCAGTAACTTAAAAAATTATTCTATCTTAAAATGTCCAGTTACCTCAGAGCGAGGCATTTAATGTATATATCACCTGTATATATCGTTCCCATCATGAATTCATTATCACTTACAATGCGGGAGATCCACATGAATTACATAATTAAAGAGGAAGAGGACTCCATATATAGCTTTAGCTACCTATAAATTGACTTTTGCTCATACTTGCACTGAAGTTTTATGAATGGGAAACTGTCTTAAAATTTTACAGGGTACTTTCTGTGTTGGATGCAGCCTCAGGTAGCTTGAAGGTAGGAGGCTTGTCCACCCCCCTCCTCGAATATTCTCTCCATCTTCGAGCTGCAGCAGCTGCCTGCCTCGCTCTGTCGTTGATTTGCTCCTCTTCAGGAAAATGAACAAAATAGATATGAGCCTCGACTTACTAAGAAGCAGCAAGTTTTCACTATCTACTCGTATGCCTCTATTAGAAGCTCATGAAAGGCAATCATGCACTCGAAAAACAGATAGGAAAAACAGCCTAGAACTTGCAAATCTTGTGAAACAAAATCGATCTCATAATGGTGACGCCACATGCTGAATTCCAACCATTCATGTCAATGAGTGCGGTCATGCAGTTCATCAAAACTAGTGCATCGCCCACCTAGTTAAAGCTTCTACGGTCGAGTTTCTTCCTGTCTCTTTTCATTTTTGAACACACACAATCATCCTAGACAGAAGACAAACTCAAAGCCTCCCTTGCCATTGTGTTTTGATATCAGATCTTTTCAAATGACTCTACATACCCAGCAGAAGCAAAGTGTCTAATACAGCTAATGCATTGAGAAAAAAAGCAATTCATTAAATAGGCTGATAAACACTATTCAGGAAGAAGTTTAGCCAATGGGGCTGGTCAATAACAATTGATTCTCACCAGAGTCTCTATGATCCTTTGGTTTGCCCCAGAGGTCACTCCAGTATGAATCGGATTTACCAGAATCTTTTTGCTGCATCATTCTAATTTTAGCTTTTTGCTGCATAAAATTGTGGGAGTAATTGACGATCATTCCCACTAAGTAAACAAACTGATATGTAATAACCATGAGCTGTGTGAACGGAACAGTAAAATTTGATAAAGTATGTCCGACTAGGAGTCCTAGAACAAGGCGGTAAGTACCTTGATTCCACTGTAGTTATAAGAGAGCACTAGTACGCAATCATGACAACTGGATCAGGTGTCCTTTTCGTTAGTTCATGAATTTACGGTTACATGTACAAAATATTCCATAAATTTGTCCAGTGTACACAAGCTGTGAAAAAAGTTGACTACACAAGCCACGTAGATCTTCTGTCGAATTGCAGGCAACAACTCGCCTGCATGAAGCTGGAATTTCCAGTAAACACATAGCAGCCATACGGCTGTGAATTTGTTCGAAGGCCTTGTACACACAGCCCATCACCCTATGGAAGCTGACCTGTGTAGCCGATTTTCTGCATAGCTTGTGTCCAAAATATGTTCATATTCAATTTTCAACGCGTTTATCTTCTTCTTCTTCTTCTTCTTCTTCTTCTTCTTCTTCTTCTTCTTCCTTTTCCCCCAGGACCCCACTATCGAAATTCCCTTTACTATGACGGATTTCCTTTACTTTAACGAATTAATGCATTTTGTCTAAACCAAGACTGTTAACCCAGGTTGGGGGCCACAATTTTCTAACATGCTGATTCTCTTTTCTTTTCTTTTTTAATTAAAGCAATTGACTAGGGAACATCATTTCTTTTGAGTAGGTAAGCTTTTCATTGTTGACATGGTTCTGCTCCCATTTGACAGCAGCTCATAGATTCCAGACAGCAGTTTTCCTTCTAGAAGACATCGTAATGTATATTTTCAACTATTTGGTTATTTAATTGGTAAACCTGCGTTTTCTATTACGTATAGATTTAAGTAATTTGATTTACTTTAATGAGTTCATTGTGTAAAGTGTTTCAGAGTGTTCTTCAAGCTGTTATAGAGCAACCAAATTAAGTTTCCAACTCTTCACAGGATATAGACCAGTGTGAAAATTGAACTACGACTTGTGTGGCTTTTCCTGTCGACTTACTAAAGCAGATGAAACATTTGAAATACTCTAATGCCAGAATTTAAGCATATAACATTCTTATCCAAAATAGGCTGAACAAAAACTAAAGAAAGCTTCCTACCAAGACTTTTGCCTGCCTCTTTTCCCATCGAGAATTCGCCTGCCACAGATTAGATGTAATCAATGGGCAGAACTAATCCGATGATTCTAAATAATCATACAAATGAAGAAACTCCAGGCATGCAGGTCGCACAAATCAGATCATTTAGAGAAATTTCATTTGCTTTGAAGGAAAATTTCAGATCCTGCTGTAGCAGCCACAAACTGCTTGAGTTACAGAGAAAGTCCAAGTTCAGCCATCTTCATGAAAACCTTATTTGCATTTTGCACTACATTCACCGACAGGACCTCATTTGGAGAACTAAGAGATTTGTTGCAAATTTATTTGATTGATATGCCCCATACTGCCTTGGAGTGACGAGAGTGATAGGAAAGGCATCCATGAAGCTTCAAATCTGATACACAATGTCATCAATTTCCAAAAGTGACATTATCTATCTCATGTGGCACTTCTATGTATGCTACTTTGTATCTCGAAAACCTAACAGGTGTCCTATCTCAATTTCTCTATTACAGACATGATCAGGCCGAAGTTTAATAACTATAGCCCCTTAAAATAGGGGACAAGGAAGCAGGTCAAATCCTCACTATATTAACAACACTGTATGCGGAAGATACAGTTGAGCACAAACATATACTCCAAATCTCAGTCTAGAATTTCCAGAACACAGAGACATCACACAAAACAAAATCATAAATGGTTAGGGTGGGGGTCAAAATGACAGTCATACTCTTACCATTCTAAAGACATTCACAGACCCAGATCCCATTCCTGAAAGCATCATTGCAACCTGTCATCATTCAAAAGGACCCTTTAGCAAGAAAAACAAAAGGCAAGGTTTGGACCGATATATCCAATGAAAAGCAAATAAAAGTGTCATAGACATCATCCTAAGTCTAGGAAGACACTGTAATTCTTCACTGGACACAATCGTGTGGTTATAAAACTTACATTAACTCTCTCTACCATGCGCATTTCTTCTTCAAGAAGAGACAATTGTGGAGCAGAAGTCCAATGGATGCAATCAACTGGACTGAATTACAGAAGAATCTGATAAGCACAAATCCTGGGGACATACTTTGACAGGCAATGTAACTTAAGCAACAAGTGGAAGAGTGCAGAAAAGCTATGCCCTAATACCAAGAAGGTATTGCAAAAGAAACAAACAATGGGAGTCATGATCAAAGGCATTTGATGTTAGGGGCAATTCATGGGAAACAGAGATGGAATTTAGTAAGTCAACTGGATAGGCGACAGTGAAATTCCCAGATCACGCTAATTAAACAAAGAAATCAGTAAGTTCCACAGGAATCTAACTGAATATCATTTGATGTTAGGGGCACTTCATGGGAAACAGAGATGGAATTTAGTAAGTCAACTGGATAGGCGACAGTGAAATTCCCAGATCATGCTAATTAAACAAAGAAATCAGTAAGTTCCACAGGAATCTAACTGAATATCATTTGATGTTAGGGGCACTTCATGGGAAACAGAGATGGAATTTAGTAAGTCAACTGGATAGGCGACAGTGAAATTCCCAGATCACGCCACAGGAATCTAACTGAATATCATTTACATATGGCTGTCGAGTAAGATCATTTTCAGCAATGCCAATATATTCATCATCATCAGCTATGAAGATTCAATTATAAAGGGAAAAGCCCATGCATCAGAAAGCTAAAACATTCCAACTAAAAGAACAGGCAGAATCAGCAAATACATACCAACTATCAATTGCCTGCTGGACTAAATCAGGATTACCGCACTGGCTGTATACTCTAGCTCTTCCAAAGTCTTCCTCAATCGCAAATACATCAGGTGCTACATTGGCACAGTTTTTACAACCTAGGAGAACATGAAAGATACTAGAAGTTTCAAGAAATATACACCATGTCTGTACTTACTATTAATTACAGACATCCAGAAATATATGCAGTGCTCCCCAAGAGGGCTAAATGGATAGACTGAGAAAGAGGCAAGCAGGGTAAGCATCAATTGATAAAATAGATTGGACCAGGTATAATTATCTGCTTCGATCTCAATTTACAAGGCCCAAAGAAAAGCCCCTTGTAAGATGACAACAGTTGCATCTCCTCTTTACTTTCGACATACACAAATTAAGTTCCATATCAGAGGATATGTTCATTTCCAAGATGCCTTCACGATAAAATTGGTACATGCAGTACCCAACTGGCCAACTCCCACTAAATCAGGCAATTTCTAGAACAACCACATAAGTATCATTGTCTTGTGAACTGCATATGGCTCTTACACCTGAATGCCTACAGAAGTTTGCAGAGATTTGGAGCATCAACATGATCTCCTTTTTGCTGTCCTCTTGTTTTTTCTCAACAAGGAACACCTAAGGGTGGGTAAATCCCGGACTATCAAATGAGAGACGTGCAAATGGACATGATCTCGCAAGCTCAAGACACATCATATTTTCAAAGGGACATACTAATAGAAGGTTTTTTTTTTTTTTTTGTACGAAAACATTCTAATAGAAGTTACGTAGGAGCTAAAAGCACAATTCAAGACTATAGAAAATAGAGATTACTTCTCAAGTGACAACTTCAGGAATAAGCTGCCACGTACCTATGCAGCTAAACTCATCAACAAAAGCATGATCCTTTGGGCATGAGTCATCCAAGAACGGGTTGACCGCAGTTAATGCATAACCATGTATTTCATCATACACCATACGCTGCACAGGGTCACTGAGCACCTGCACTGCAATTGAATAATTAGAGAGGCGGAAAAAAGGGAAAGCTTAAGAACAAGCTCTGCAGTAGAAGCATAAGAAGGAATGGTCACACACATGCATTAGTTTGCATGAGTCATCGAGTCCAGAGCATATTGAACAGAAACTCACCGCATAAACCTCATTAATGAACATGCAAAAATTGTTGGTCTCAGGATCATTGCCGCTCAAATCTGGATGGCACTCCTTCATGCAATTATAGTAAGCTTTCTTAATCTGCGCCTGTGTGGCATCTGGAAGCTACATGAACAGTGATTCCAATACGTGTCAGATGGGACCAGAACTGGTCAAGAAAACACAAGCCATCAAGTAGATATCTGAAATAGCTTGAATGCAGTAAGCGTGATCGACATGAGCACTGAAGAACTAACAGTGAGAAAGCTCAATCTACTCAGATACACTAAATGTCAGTCGTGAATCTCGTGATGCAAACGTGCTCTCTACATTGTTTATGATAGTCTCAAAAAGAGCTTGCTCAATGGACTTCACGTTGACAATAGCAGAAAGTGGTAGATACTCCAAACCTTCATCCAAGATCTATTTGTAGATCTATCCGATAATGAAAGTACCATTTTTTTTCAAACGATTGAGATTCTGCACACTAAACAGTTGGATTTGCTTGAACAACCAATGAACGTTTCTCACAACATTCTACAGAATTCTCCAGAAACCTCTCAGTAGATCTACATCGTACATCGCGATCGCATGCAATAAAAATAGTTTGAGCAAGGACTGTAATCAAGTGCAACATCAAAATCCACACTCAAAATCACACCATTGATGGCATCCTGTTTTGCAAGCTGCTACCAATAATAAAACATGAACAAGACGGAAAATTCAATTTGCAGGAGATACGACCCTCTAATCGAATCATACTCATCCACCTCCGATTGCATTTCACCCTCTCTCTTTTTCCCGAAAAGGGCCAAAAAAGAAAAACGTCTCCTCACTTGATCTACTTCTCTCGTTATACAAACGAACAGCTGGTGAATCGAGAACACTACCAGACCCAGAACCGCGTAATAGTCATCAGCCACCGAGTCCAGCGCAGCCGAGTCATCGGTGGCCACTTTGACCAGCACACAGGCTCTCCTCCGGGCACCGTACCCTGGCGGATTCCAAGCGCCGGCCTTCGCGGACACCCTGCATGGGCTTCGCGAGCACAGACTCAGAACTGGGTTTTGGAATTTGAGCGCGTCCGCGCACACAGAAGACATCAACTGAGCCATCCTCACAGAATGCAGCAAATAAACAAAACGTAGGAGGACGCTCTGACTATGGAGCTCTTGAAACAGAGGAAGAAACAGAGAAGACGGCGGTATCGAAATGGGCAAGAGAAATGAAAACAAGGAGAGATCTTTCTGGGCAGATAAACGGGGTTTGTTTGAAGAATTTTGAGGGGGGGAGGAATTTTGGCGTGGACGACAGGGATGCTGCTGACATGGCGGATCGATGGCCACGCATTGTCCAAGAATTTGGACGAACCCTTTGGGAGGGAGAGATGAATCTTGGGGCAAGCAAAGCGCTGCAGAGAAGCGAGCGCAACGCATGCGAAGCCAAGATAGGGCACGTGTTGGCCCTGTGTAGGATAGTCGTCGGCTCGTGCATCAAGCAACGGTTTGACATGACATCTTAAGCAAGTAATTTCCCTTATGTTGAGAAGGGTGAAGGAAGAAGGTGAAGAAGGTCAAAAAGCTTCTCCTGCGGTCAAATTTGAAAACATTATTTAGCTTGCGCCTCTGATCTGTTCTCTCTACTTTTTGGATTGTTGTATCTTCTTGAAAGCACTGCAATTGACCCCTCTTTGAAGGGGAATTAGTGATTTTCAACCTTCAAAATTTTTGCCACTTACTTCCTGTGTGCTCTGTTGAAGTTTGTTTGGAAAAATAAACATAAATGTCTTTCATGGGAGAAATGAGAGAGTGCAATTCAGTTTATATATTAGAATACTATTATAGTATTCTGAAAAAAGAGAAGTGGGCAAGTGGCCTAAACCCCACCCTACCCTCGTGTGGGTGCACGATTATTAGGCGTACTTATCAACAATCATATTTCTTTATTTTTTTATTTTTGAAATAAAATTTAATTGTAATATCCTAGCGAAACAGTGCGACTGTTCATTTAGGAATTGCCATTATTTTTAATATTAATTTCGAATTTTAATTGATTAATTTTGTCCAATAGTTGCAACTTTTCGGACTTGACAGTTTAAACATGAAGAATTGCATCCGTTCGAGTTAGCAGTTTTAGATCTTCGAAAAGTTGCAATCTTTCATACAAAAAATTATTTTTCGAAAATTGAAAAGGTGTGATCGAATAAACTGTTTTGGACACGAAGAGTTGCATGAGAATTAACTACTTTTCGGACGTGAAAAAGGTGTGTTCATTTCTCATTATATATTCAAGTGTTCTGTTCATTTTTTAGAATCTCAACTTCCATTTTCGTTTTTCTCAGAAGATTCACAGACATTGTTTCCAATTGTTTCCCTTGAGAGATCCTGGAGAAATATCAGAATTGCTATCTACTATTCTCATCGAGAGTTTGTTGTATCTTGGAGGATATTTGCCGAAACCATTAACAATGTTGTGGAGCAAATAAATCCTTAAAGAGAGTGTTATCACGCCTCAAAGTCTGATTCTATTGTTCATTCCATTCGATCATATTTTCCAACATGCTCTGAGTATGTGGACGCAATATGACGGTGAAAGATGAAGGAAATGACCGGTTTCAACGTGAACGTAATCGGCCAGGGCTAATCGGCTCACCGCGTCTACGTTGAATTGGAGGCTGGGGACCAGCGCGGTGAGGGGAGTGCAAATGTGGCCGCGATCCCGACAAGGCTGGTGCCAAAGCCAAACTCAAGGATATTGAGCCGTCAATGGTGGGAGCGGCGTCGGTGGGTGAGGATCGGGGAGAGGGGGCTTGATGCAAGGTCAGAAAGGTGGGAGGTGGAGGAGGTGGAGGAGAGTGGTAGCGGCAGGCAAGAGCTGGAAGGAGAGTTCCTGGAAAAGAAGCTGGCAGAGGGCGACGGTGACGCGGATTGATCCGAGGTGGTGGTGCTCCAATTGGTCTGATGTGGTAGGATTGTCTTCCTCTTCGTCATCGTGGTAGTTTACCATTGCCATTTATTGTGCCAAAACAAGGGCATATGCTATGCACAAAGGCAATAAAAGGAGTGGGACTTGTAGGAAATGAAAAGGAAGAAACCAAATAAAGAGGAGATCATATTTGACCAAGGTGAAGTAACCTTCCGATGCCAAACACTTGGAACCACAAAGGATAAAATGGTCAAAATACTTTGAAAGAGAGTGGATTAGTGATGGAGGGAGTGGAAAATGGGCGGTCCATTTTTTCTTTTTCTTTTTCTTTTTTGGTTGTTTAAATTCAGATTATGGTAAGTTAAAAAAAAATCAGATTATGGACACTATTATACTTCTAATAAAGTTACAATATCCAAGTACCATGATTACGTAAGTAACTTTGTCATTTACAGTTTTCTATCCTGATTGTTCTTATAACAACAACAGACTGAGACGTGCTCATTTATAATGATTCTTTCGAAGAAAAGATATATTCGGATACCCTAAATACTATATTCATACTCGACTTTTTCTTCTTTTTTATCGTTCTCATGTTTGTGTCCGTGCATGATGCGGATTCACGTCTTGTTGGCCAAGAAAAAAGAAAAAATTTCTACATTGATCAGTAACTTACTTTGGGAAAAAAAACATACCAACAGTAAGATGGTGAAACTTATCGTACTTCCATCCTCCTAAGGTGTTACTCCGGCCAGTGACAGGTGCCAACTTCGATGCCATTTTCGGAAACGACCCATTGAAACTTACCAAACATTTTGGGAAAAATGACACAAATGGTTTCTAAAATTTGGCCGAATGTGTAATGTGGTCCCTGAGCTTTTAATTTGACCAAGTTGGTCCCTGAACTTTAGCTCAATGTGCAATGTGGTCCCTAAACTTTCAATTTACTCGATGCGATCCCCGAACTTTTGGAACAAGTTCAATTTAGTCAATGAATTATAAGAAAATGTCTAATGTCGTCCCTGAACTTAAATTAATGGAAGGACTATATTGAGCATCTTACTATAATTCAGGGACTAAGTTGAACATGTTCTAAAAGTTTATAGACCATATGGTCAAATTAAAAATTCAAGGACCACATTGCACATTGGGCTAAAATTTAGGTACCATATTAGTTAAATTAAAAGTTCATGGATCACATTAAACATTGAGTCAAAGTTCAGAGATCATTTGTGTCATTATCCCAACATTCTGCTGCCACGAAAAATTGCATCGAACACGCTACTGCTTCAGTAGCTATCGGGCTATTAGTCATGGGCCACCAAAAGGGCCTTGGGCAAGAACAAAATCATAGACAATGGCCCGGGTCGCCCCGACGCAGGGCTCGTGCCGCGCCAGCCCGTCACTTCAAAAGGGCCCAGCTCTTGAATTCGGGCCTTCTCTAGGACTTCTTCAAAGTTCAATCTGCGCTCGCCGTAGCCGGTGCTCGGGAGGACCTCAAGAGCACGACTTCCGGGAGCACCGTCCAGTCGATCCGACTCCGAAGCCATAGCAATAGCAGGGCGTATCGAATCAGAGCGTGCGAGGCTGAATAAAGTACACTCGTCCTCGGCTCTTTCTCTCGATTCTTGAACTATTCGTTCCCGCCGCCCGCAATCTTGATCCTCAGGACTTTTAGCTGAGCATGCATTCACAAACACAACCACAGCAGCCGAAGCCTTTCTGGGTCGTTGTCGACGCTGAGGATCAGTTAAAGGGAGGAGGAGGGAACCCAAAAGAAAAATCCAATCTTTTATGGCATTTGTATTGTGATTGCTGCAGGTGGGCGAGTCCTATGTGATGAGCGGTGTTGTTCAATCCAGAGAATGGTGGGGGGATTGTCGACAAGGTTGCTGAACATTTGCATAGCTTCTGTGTGTAAAACCCAGCAAGTGCAGAGAGCTGAAGTCCTCCTAATCGACGCCATAAGGTTAGGAGTGCTGCCGAATGTGGTGACTTACAATACTCTCATCGATGCCTACTGTCGTTTCGTCAGCATGGATGCGGCTCTCGCTGTTATTCATCGAATGAGGGAAGCCGGGATAAGCCCAGATGTGATTACTTATAATTCGTTGGTCGCTTGTTCCACCAGGAAGCGGTCTTTATCGGTGACCCTCGACCTGTTCGACGAAATGCTTAATTTAAGTATACATCCCGACCGGTGGAGCTACAACACGTTGATGCACTGCTTTTTCAGGGTGGGAAAGCCGGACGAAGCTTACAAGGTGTTCCAGAATCTTGTGCTCCGCGAGGTCACTCCTGGTCAAGATACATTTAACATCCTGATCAACGGGCTGTGCAAGAATGGGTTTGTTATTCATGGCCTCGTGTTGTTTAGAAATTTACAGCGGCATGGAGTCGTTCCAGATCTGGTCACGTACAATCTTCTCATCGATGGGCTCTGCAAAGCGGGGCGATGGAAAGCTGCGAAAACAATGTTGATGGAGCTTTTGGAAACAGATGAAAATCCTAATGCCATAACCTTCACAACAGTCGTGAAATGTTGCTTTAAGTTTAGGAAGTACGAACAAGGGCTTGAGATCTTCTTGCGGATGGCAAATGAAGGTCATACTTTTGATGGCTTTGGTTACTGTACAGCAGTTGGCGGTTTAATTAAGGTTGGTAAGATAGAGGAGGCGAATCAATGGATGGATCGGATGGTGAACAATGGAATAGGGCTTGACTTGGTATCCTTCAATACCCTGCTTAATCTGCAATGTAGGGAAGGTAGGCTGGACGCTGCCAACACAGTAGTGGAGGAACTGGAGAAATGTGGTCTGGAGGGTGATGCCTACACACACACAATCATTATAGATGGTCTGTGTAGAGCAGGTGATATCAAGGAGGCTCATCGCCATTTAGACAAAATGAAAGTATTAGGTCTTGGCTCGAACCTGGCTGCTTTGAATTGCATGATTGATAGGTTATTTAAGGCTGGTCATATGGGAGAGGCTATGAGATTGTTTGATTCTATGGAGACTAAAGATGATTTTACCTATTCCTCAGTCGTGCACAATCTTTGTAAAGCCGGGAGGTTTCATAGTGCTTCCAAGATACTGCTTTCTTGCTTGAGAAGTGGAACGAAAATACTCAGGTCTGCACAAACGGCAGTTCTTAGTGGCCTCAAGAAGTCGGGATATAGGAGAGACGCCAAAAAGCTCCAGTCAAAGATTTATATGGCTAGAGTGTTGGCACGATGTTGATGTGGAAATTGCACCCTTTCTCAGGCCAGAAAATTGTGCGACCTACCTAAAGTGTCACGGTTGCTTCAAGCTTTAATTTCAAGCAGCACCAGATGCGCATGCATGCCTCTTTTGTTTCACGGCGTTAAATGTGAGCTTTTTTCATCTAGTCAAGACTGGACTAAAAACGTTCAAAATGGCTGTTCATCTTACCGCGATAACAATGGCCTCGCCACCCTCTTTGGTTGCTTCGGATCGTGTGAGTAGACAACTCTGCTTCCTGGTGAAATTACACAATCAGGTGTCTTTTGTGGGGTTGATGAGTTTCAAACATGAAGTAGGATACATAGATGACAGACAACAGTTAATCTATGCATTCAGAAGACACTTAATTGATAAAAATCTCTGTTTGATGAGTTGAATTATGCTAAGCTCAAGTCTTCAGATGTGTATCCACTCATATTTTGCAGGTAAGAAATGCTTTCCGAATTAAGCACTAGGTAGGACAATCATGAGCTTGTGTTTGATGTTGTAAAAGGATCTCTCAACTGTACAAGGGAATGCTCCTTTTCGAGTACGTAATCGTCATTTGGCTTAGACTAGACTTGCCCTTGCTGATGAAGACCCTTGATGGGGATTTTAGGAGGAGAAAAATGAAGTATCTTTGTGGTTGGAGAGTCTTCTTGCAGCTGTGCTTCGGGGGGGGGGGGGGGGGCAACCATTCCTATACTAAAGAGAAATAAAGAGCTTTGGTCGGGGCCTTAAGAAGGAATTTGCTTCCGTATATAATTTTATCGTTGCTAGAAAGCTTGCATATGCATTTTGCTTAGGTCTTGTACCCCCCCTTGGTGCTTTTCTCTTGCCTAGCATTAGTCAAGCTCTTTGTCCTAAACATAGGGTCATCATTCTTGCATTTTACATTTGGTGCTCCTAGGATGAGGAAAGAACATATAATAATTTTCTATGCGATGTGCTGAAATACGTACTTGGCTGTCATTTTGAAAATAAGTTCCCTTGGAATTCTCTTGATGTAATTCTTCGAATCAATACACGGGTACACATGTTCTTCTAATCTGTTTTTCTCTTACTGGTCCAGGATTGCTTATTTTTCGACTTTTTGGCTTTCCTTAGTGTGCTTCAAATGTCCATCAAGGCATGTCCAAAGCTGCTGCAATAAACAAGGGGTTATCACATATAATTTGGTTATATAACAAGGGATCATGAGATACAATTTGGACTTAGCTTTTATCAGGTCTACTATAATGAAAATTACACTTATAACTTTGAGCAATTTTCTAGTGTAAGGATCGGACTTTGCCTTTTATCTGGTCTACTTATACTTTTAACTTTGAGCAATTTTCTAATGTAAGGATCGGACTTTGCCTTTTATCTGGTCTACTATAGTGAAAATTATTAAATGGTCTGATAAATAGGATAATTCCAGTGATTATTCGTTAAAGCATGCTCTTTATCAATCTTTAAGCTCACGATACTCATTATTTCATGTTTTCTTAATGTTGAGACTTTGAAAAATCATTACTAGTCAGTTACAATGCTGTCCTTTGCAGGAATTTGTACAAGTGTTGATGCTTGATAAGGATGGGAAGTCAACTGCAGGACGGAAGTTTCTTTTTGAGTTTGGATCATGCAGCGTGGTTGGAGGTCTTTGATTAGTAAGCACTTAATCTTTAAATGGCCTTCTACAAGATATTGAGGGATGCTGCGGAGTATAAAGAGGCATAATATCTCAAGGTGATGAAGACCCAGTTATGAGTGAGGCCCACCCATTCAGTTAGTCTTGGAGGACCTAAAAGTTCTGATCAAATAGACAGGAGAGTCACTGGAGCACACGATATCCAATCCCAAAAGTTATTTGGAGGGGAATTGCTTGTTTCAATCTTGAAGGTGTTCAGGAAAACCGATGAAAGACACTGCTCTGAATGATTTGCATTCTCTCCGCTGGAGCAGTTGTCAATAGTCCGATGCATTTGCTGGGGTATACTGCACGATAAGTGGAATCAGTAATTGTCCAGGAGTTCGAAAGTGAAGGTTATCGTATAATTGGAGTCTCTTATATGCATAAGAACAGTTATCATGTTCCCATTCAGTTGGTAAGCACCCATTCTTGGAAGCTCTAAAGCACTAGATGGTCAGATCATAGAATCGGTGCACAGGGTCTATGTACATCTTCCTACTGCTCGGAAGCATTTGGATGGTAGATTAGAAACCCGCTGCACTAGCATTCAATACGGAAAAAAACACTCTTCAGGCATTTTTGACATCCACAGTGGACGCACATGCGAAAGGGATAGGATGTATAAGGTAAGAATTGCAAAATGCATGCTTTGGTTTGTCTTCTCCCATATGAAACGTTGCGTACATGTGGAACGAAAAGCGACGCAACGAGACGGCATCGTAATACTATGCAAAGCAATTTAGTGGGTTACTCTTAATATCTCTGCTTTTGGGGTGGTGAAGATGGTAAACGAAGATCCATCTCTATGTCAGGTAAAAGTTTGACAAGAGTACAAACATATGGTCTGCAAGGTTGCTTTTACTGCTTCCTAGCCGTAGTATAAGGCGCGCTTTCATGATTAACTAGCGAATGATTGCGTCTTACCTTATGCTGTAAAATCTTTACTGTCCCGTGAACTTTTGATACATCTATCTATGTAGTGTGAACATGTGTCCGAGTCAACATTGGCGGATGCAGGGAAATTTGCTTTGACCTTTCATGAACAGCAGCACGTCTTTTCCCTGCTCTTTTAACTAATCAAGGGATTCCGATCAAAAATAAAAAATAAAAAATAATCAAGTGATGAAAATCTTACTAGTAAAAGTATTTATGTTCGAGACTTCGTCTTGTAAAATTGGATCTTGAACCATGAAAACGAATGTTGATGCTAAGATACTCATTACTTGAATAATCCAATTTCGAGAAGAATCGCCTTGAGGTTTCATCTACTTGGTTTTGATCTTGGAACCATTAAGTCAGCACGACGATTCAGATATCATATAGATGACAACTTTCGCTGGAGCTTTTAAAGAATGTTCGCAATTGTAACAGCATTTTTTCTGATGCCTGACTAACCGCATTGCACATGCAAGATGGATTGTAAAACTGAACCATAAACAAATATTTATAAAGGAAAAAAAAAGGGAATACCACAAGGACATGATCCATTGCTTCCTCTGGTTCAATGTGATTCTGTAAGGATGAGGGTACGTTATGAGAAAAAGGTACTCAAATCATGCATTTGCTTCAATAATGCTTTGCAATGCATCAGTTAATCAATACGAAATCCTTCATTATTATGAAAATCTACTTCATCACCAGCAAACCGTGATCTAAACAACGGTTATTTCAACTTAATGGATAGTCGTTACCGAACCGAGTTATTGACACAACCTAACCAATGAGCACCTAATTGAAGTAGGCCAACCTGCTCAGGAAAGTGACAACTGCTGCTCCTCCTCAACCATAGTAATTATCAGTTCACCCCAGAGATCAGAAAACTTGAGCGTGGACAACGTAGATTCAGTTTATTTTCCGGGCTGGTGTCGATGTTCATGGATGCTTATAATCGCATCTAACTATGAGTAACTCATGAATGGGCAAGGTGGCCAATATCCATCAGAAAAAATTTAGCAGGGACAATACGCTCAGCTATTGTGCCTATTGACCCAATTAAAGCTGTCTCACAATTCTTCAACAACGAAGGGTAAAATGAATTGCAGAAGTGCAGAGTCGGCAGAGTAGTCCACGTTTAAATTTGTAGAAGTATTTGTGGCTTATAACAAAGAGCAACTTCCCTCCTTAACGATCAATGCAGTAACTTCTTCAAATTATCGAATAACAGTAACAGAAAAGCCGGCTGAATAATCACATTGACATATTCATCACTAACCTCAAATCTCCACTTACGCTGCCTCGGCAGTCTGACTCGACATCTTTCCTTTGTAGTACCCATTTATTTAAACACATCTGCAGTCATCAGTCCTTTGGAATCACTCTACGGAGATGAAGTGACTGAGCAGCTAATTTCCAGTGACACAATAAGAAATATAGCACTTCAGCCTTTGAATCTAGCACAGATGCTCATTGTCGCCATTTCTATATGATACCGACTAAATTCATTTAGAAAATTCAACCACACTATTTGAATGGAGCCACATGGACTTCTCTGGTCTGACAGCCCTACACAGCTCAGAACATTGATTGCATTACATATTTAGACCACTAGCTTTCTATTCTTTCTTTTCCCTCTTTCACATCACAAGATTTACAACATAAGTACAATATTTTTAGCTGAAACGAAATACAGACACTAGCAATAGCTGTAAAGACAGAAAAAGACACTAGAAAAGCTGTAAAGACGGTACATGTATACAACTTGCAGGGTGAGAAAAACTGCTGATTTTACCAGAATGCTCTCACAAAAGTTCTTGCGGTTTCGCCTGCATCCCTTGCTTTTGCTCTGGGTAAAATCAACTTAGCTTATCTTTCCATTTACATACCAACTGGATGAGGGATATTCAGACTGTTCAATCGTCGCACATGCTCTGGTATTAGCCTGTTGACTAATTGAGGCGAAGCTCCAGCTAACTGTACATGGATTGGAAGCAAGCAAAAAGTCAGACAAAACAAGAGTATTCCATTCACACTATTGGCCCCAACTTAGAACTTACAGTCAAAAAGAGTATAACATAGTTTCTATTGTTGGATCCAGTTTGAAAAATATTTCTAAGCATCGACAATGTCAATTAAATTGTTAAAAGAAAAAGAATATCAATGTGGAAGTTGGACAAACATGATAAAAAGAATAGTGTAAAGTACAGTCAATCTGGTTAGGTCAAGAAGTTAAACCCACAACCAGCTTATTCTTTGCTACATATTTTCAACAAAACCGATCAACCCATGAGCAGAGTTGTTTTAATTTAATTTTCAAGGTATACAGTTTCCCCCCTTTTCATTGCAGACCTCTAAGTGTGGAATAGATCTAATACGAATTGCACCAAAGGTCAACTATCTGTCACACTGGTAAAACTTCAAACAACACGGGAATTTTTCAACAATTGAAGCGCATTTAATGAAACAGTGAGTAGCTTGTAAAGTTGGACCATACAAAAACAATGCAGGCAACTCTATCAAATACCTATTAGTGCAGTTCAAGACAGATACAATGGTAGCTTTACTTGACTATTGTCACAAACAAACTGAACAAGGCAGAAAAGGGAGGGAAATGAATTGAAAAAATAACAGCAGATACTTAAAAAAATCCTATGACCCAGTCAATCAAGTCGCTGCATTTGATTATCATTGATTATCCAGAAAGTCCACAATGCTATGAAAACAAAATAATCCTTACATGTTGTGAGCTCACATTGCTACAAGAGCAAAATAATCCATAGTTTCCACAGACACAATCACGAATTGTCTGAAGTTTTGAACAAATCGATCCATCAAAAAACATACCTCTTGCTTGAAATTGAAAATGGGGGGCAAGGGGCGACCAGTCGGAAGGCGTGCATTGGGTTCACGAAGCTCATCAAAGAAGGGATGGGCACAAGCTTCTAGCTGAAATAAAATTGAACGAAAAAAGAACATTAGCCCCAAACAGGGAAGTTGTAGATGTTCAGGAAACTATATGATTACTTAGCTCCATATAACCCTGAGAGAGCAAAAGCATGCACACATCAGATACTCATTTGTCAAAGTTCAATTGTTGACAATAAGTATGACCGACATATTCTCACACGAAAATATACATACAAAGATAATCAAAAATTTTATGGAGCTAGTAGTTTCACTCACAGCAGTGCAGCGAAGTCTTGGTGAATACTGAAGAAGCCTTGAAGCAAGGTCAATCGCTTCAGGAGGCATCCGCTTGTGGAATATCTGGACCAAGAAATGTGTAAGCTTATTAACTACTGAAGCAAGAAAAACCAAAGTACAAGATGGAATCCTTAAAGTTTTTCAATATCACTCGTCATAACAGATACGAATAATTCAGCCAAGGTAAGGAGACTTCTCAACATAGAAAGGTGTCTGACACTCAAAAAAGCAGTACTATTTGAACCTTGTGACAGGACACAGGAATAGTTGGTAAAGATGGTTCAAATGTCTATACTTGGTTGTCTGTGACATGGACAAACAACGTAGAAGTGGCAATAATGCTGCCATATGGTTCCCATGGCAGTGAAAGGATCACCGAATATCACCCCTTATAATGCTATAAAATAGACCATACCAACTTCGGTATTCATCTATTAGAATATGCTGCATATGTTGGCAGCATCAAATCTAATGATGACCTACAAAATTATGCCAAGCATGAGATGCTTGTGCTACTCTGGCACTCGGAGTTGGAAATGGAATAAGTCAGATAACTAATCGAAGAATTGCGGATGTTATTTGTAAAAATTGTGCAAAGGCAACTTCCGCTCTGAACAAGTACTTAGAATCGTCTCTATTAACCAGCAAGGAAACACAATATTGGCATACAACACCAGTATAAATACCTTGTGCCAAGGATGAGCCTTGATTTGTGGAAATCTGAAGTCATTATAATTAGGGTTCATGCATCGAACTTCTTCTCGCGTTGGAGTACCAAGAACCTACAAGAAGGTCCTTGATTAAACCCTTAGAACACTTGAATGGAGAAAACAATCAAACCAGATAATGAGGATTCACCTTGATGATCTCTACAAGTTGGTCCACTGCATTTTCTCCTGGAAAGAGTGGCTACAAAAAAAAAACTGAAATCATCAGAACTAACGAGCAACAGGTACAGATGTTATCGGATCTACAAGCCAAAGTCACCAACCTGTCCCAGGAGAAGCTCTGCAAGAACACAACCAGCGGACCATATGTCAATAGATGTGGTATACTCTGTTGCACCAAATATAAGCTCTGGAGCCCGATAGTAGCGGGAGCATATGTAGGCTATGTTTGCTTCGCCGTTGACCTGGTTAATATAGAAATGTGTAACAAAACAGAGGCAGATAATCTGGAAATGAAGAAGATGCAATTCAAACTCTGCAAGGAAAATTTAACAGTCGCTCTGTGAGTATTTTATCAAATATACTCAGATCCAGATCCAACGTAAGGGTAACTTTCAACCTCTATATTACACTGTTCTCATTAATTGAAAGAAGATCAATGAAATGATAGGCAAAGATAAGAATGTACCAGAACTTTTGCACTACCAAAGTCACAAAGCTTGACCTGGTGAGTGAGAGGATTCACCTGCAGAACATATGCAGGCAAAAATCAGGAATGACAATTTCATTCAAGAAAAAAAGAACCTTCACTAAAAATTGAGGAAAGGCTGAAGGCAGGCCCCTCACCAAAATATTTTGTGGCTTTACATCCCTATGGCAAACCCCAGGCACGGAATGGATATATGCCAGCCCTTGGAAGATCTGCGAAATACATTCTATTTTTTAAGACGAGGACCGGAGGATACCAAGGACAAATATGAAAATGACAGAGCACTCTTCATACTTGATAGGTATATAACTTCACATATATCAGTGGCATCTGCTGATTCATACTCCTGTAATGCTCCAGAACTTGGTAGAGACTCTCAGGGACATATTCCATAACCAAATTAAGGAAAAGCTCATCATTGTTTGTTGTAGAGAAGAAGCAGTGCCTCAGGGAAACCACATTTGGGTGATCCATCACACGCATCAAGTGCAGCTCACGACTTTTGTATCGTCTATCCTGCAGGACCTTCTTTATGGCAACTGTCTCTCCAGTCTCCAAGCATCGTGCCTGAGATGTACTTGCTTACCATATGTAATTTACGAATGATTAAGATCTCAGGAATTGTCAAAAATCCAAATGAAATACCTGAAACACGACCCCAAAAGATCCATTGCCTATTATGCGCTCTGCCATATAGCTGAGGGTCTGGGAACAGTTATAGCATTACTCAGTTGGGTGTTGAATTCAGGAAAACAAAAATAGAAGCTAACAAAATATGCAATCACTTCTAGAACTCAGAATTCAAGTCTTCAAATTTAAACTCTTAGATTCCATACAGCTAGTAATTCATAACTAACAGTTCTATTTGCTTTTGGGTTTGTTAGAATTGCTCAAAGTGCAGTACCATTATGACACAGAAAAAACATAAGCTGGATTTGTCAAATACAACCACGATCAACAGTTGTTCATCACTGATGCAATGATTAGCATTGGTTCTTTCTGTAAGTTCCATATGTGAAATTTCTTAAAACTTAGAAAATCGCAGAACAAGTGCTTCCTCACCTGCTTGGGTTCACCATTTTTCCCACCAATGGTGGTTGATATGATGTGACCTGTTACAGCATTCTTACTCTCGTAAACAGCTGGTGACACTTCCTGAAATTATGCAAAAGCATCAGGTTAAAACTCACAATACAGATGCTACTAGTCTGCAAACAACATTACTCCTAGTTGGTTAACCACTTCATGTTAGGTGCTTTAGGTCATGGAACGGGAACGGGAACAGCAATGGGTACATCTCTTGTCATGAAAGTGGCATGTGAGAGATAGAGGCTTAGTTGATTTGCTAAAGGGATTGCAGAAAGCTCGGAAGCAATCCTTCAGGGTATTCACTATGTAATATATGAAAGCAATCCTTCAGGTTATTCACTGTATTAGCTTGTGTAGCAATTTTCAAGCTCACACGTAACTAACACCAACTTTGCAAGATATCTGAAGCTTCAATTTGGATGACCACGAGAGTGCACAAAATAAACACAAACCATCCTTGCCACCAGCTTGATTTTGAAACCAATCATTGCTTAATCATTTCCCTTAATCTTTGTTAGTTGCTTCATTACCCCGAAAAGTATGGCACTAAAATATGACTGTATCCAGGGAAACGCATGCATGTATGACACCAAAAACACGAGGTCTATTGCCACGATTGCATTCAGAAACATCGGGGGAATTGCCAGCTTGCAATACAGTGCTACACGTAACCCGCAAATTTCTCATTTTGCATGCAGAAAGGCAGTTCAAACTTACCATAAAATCCACACACGGCCATTGAACATTAATGCCAAACACAGACACGTCAAAAGAAAAATAACAATACGCCATCGATGCACAAAATAAACACAAACCATCGGTGCCACCAGTTGGATTTTGAAACCCACCACTGCTTAACCATTTCCCCTAATCTTTGTCATTTGTGTCATTACCCCGAAAAGTATGGTACTAAAATATGACCGTATCCAGAGAAACACTTGCATGTATGAACCAAAAACAGGGGGTCTATTGCCACGATTGCATCCAGAAACGTCGGGGGGATTGCCAGCTTGCAATACAGTGCTACACGTAGCCCACGTATTTCTCATTTTGCATGCAGAAAGGCAGTTCAAACTTACCGTAAAATCCGCACACAGCCTCTGAACATTAATGCCAAACACCGACACGTCAAAAGAAAAATAACAACACACCATCGATGCACAAAATAAACACAAACCGTCGATGCCACCAGTTTGATTTTGAAACCAACCATTGCTTAACCATTTCCCCTAATCTTTGTCAGTTGCGTCATTACCCCGAAAAGTATGGTACTAAAATATGACTGTATCCAGAGAAACGCTTGCATTTATGACACCAATAACAGGGGGTCTATTGCCACGACTGCATTCAGAAACGTCGGGGGAATTGCCAGCGTGCAATACAATGCTACACGTAACCCGCATATTTCTCATTTTGCATGCAGAAAGGCAGTTCAAACTTACCGTAAAATCCGCACACAGCCTCTGAACATTAATGCCAAACACCGACACGTCAAAAGAAAAATAACAACACACCATCGATGCACAAAATAAACACAAACCGTCGATGCCACCAGTTTGATTTTGAAACTAATCATTGCTTAATCATTTCCCCTAATCTTTGTCAGTTGCGTCATTACCCCGAAAAGTATGGTACTAAAATATGACTGTATCCAGAGAAACGCTTGCATGTATGACACCAATAACAGGGGGTCTATTTCCACGACTGCATTCAGAAACGTCGGGGGAATTGCCAGCGTGCAATTCAATGCTACACGTAACCCGCATATTTCTCATTTTGCATGCAGAAAGGCAGTTCAAACTTACCATAAAATCCGCACACAGCCTCTGAACATTAATGCCAAACACCGACATGTCAAAAGAAAAATAACAACCCACCATCAATGCACAAAATAAATACAAACCGTTGATGCCACCAGTTTGATTTTGAAACTAATCATTGCTTAATCATTTCCCCTAATCTTTGTCAGTTGCTTCATTACCCCGAAATGTATGGTACTAAAATATGACTATATCCAGCGAAACGCATGCATGTATGACACCAAAAACACGGGGTTCTATTGCCACGATTGCATTCAGAAACGTCGGGGGAGTTGCCAGCTTGCAATACAGTGCAACATGTAACCCGCATATTTCTCATTTTGCATGCAGAAAGGCAGTTCAAAATTACCATAAAAGCCGCACACAGCCTTTGAACATTTTTGCCAAACACTGACACGTCGAAAGGGTAACAACAATACACCGAACTAACCCACACAGATGGATGCACCGCCATGAACAGAGCGTCAAGCATGTAAGGATAAGGAGCCAAAGTGCAAAGAAAGCAAGATCTATGCACTGGAGAAGCAAGGTATTAGGATGCCATAGGGAACAAGGAAGCATCGGAAACTAGTACAAAGTCGCTCCATTTACACAACCACAAAAAAATGATATGATAAGAGAGAATCAAACCACATTGACATCGGGAAGCAACCCTGCATAAGAGCGGTGAGAGAAGGAAAACAGCACACAAAAAAAAAAAGAAATCTAAATTATTTCAGCTGAATCTTTCAAGTTGCAAATCACAATTACAACACCTAAAAGACTAGCATACCTAAATAAAGGAAATTAATCCCGAGGGTATGTCTGAGTACTCTCAAAGACAACGACACACTTCACCAAAGTCTACCACAGCGAATTCCCAATCTACCCGTCTGTTTAATTTGAGCAAAGTAAATTTTACAGAGCTCCAAAAGCACTCATTTCCGTGCCGCCCCTCCAAATTACTTAGAAACTTACCATGAACTACACGAAAGAATCAACCTAGGATAAAAAGGAAGCTGAACCCGGAGATACCGGCACTGTACCGCTCGTAAAAGGGAATTATAGCTAGGGGACATGACCACCGGAGCTACAAAACCTCGAGAACAGCCGCGGCCGCAAACCATCTCCAGCGAGCCAGCTCCGATCTCGACATGGGAAGAGCAACAAATCGCGCGGACGCGAAGATCGCTCGAAATTCGTACGACAGCGTAACTTGGGAGCTGGATCGCTAAAGATCTAAGCATCGACACACAGCACAGAAGAGAGGGAGAGAGAGAGAGACCTTATCGGAGTCGGGAGGAGCTTGAGCTGGCGGCGGTTGGTGGTGGTGGTGGTGGTGGTGGTGGTGAGGCCCCAAGGGAAGAGAGGCCATGTGGACTTCACACCGCTCTCACACTGACTCTCTCTCTCTCTCTCCTCTCAATGTCACTGTTCTTCGATCTCCCCTCTCTCTCTCTCTCTCTCTCCTCCTCACCATCAAACTGCGTTTCTCTCTCCTCGGTCTGGTCCTCCTCCCCCTCCCTGTGTCGAAATTAGTAGAGAGAGAAAGAGAAGAAGCTAAAAGAGAGACGGGTAGAGAGAGAGAGAGAGCGAGTGGGGTCGGAGGGAGTTAGACCCACGCGAGTCGAAGGAGAGTGGAGAGCACGCTCCAATCAGTGCGCTCAATTAATGCGGTCTCGTCTCTCCGTTTCTTTTTCTTCTTTTTTCTTCTTTTTTCTGTTTGGTTGCCGAAAGATAAGAGCTGAAATTGCGTGGGCTCGAGTCCACGCTGTTCAATTTTGGACCTTAATGACCGCCAGCTCTCTTTTTATTTTTATTTTTAATATAGTAGATAAATCAAGTGTTGTTTTTTTTTTTCTTTTTTTGGTCTTTAGAGAAATTAAGTGTTGGATTTATAGATATAAAGCACAATCGATACGACCCAGATCTTGAAATTAAGTTTAAAGTCGTGTTTAGATGTTAACGATTATATATCGGATAAGAATGAAACGTGGTTATAAAAAGCTTTCGATTGATGCAAATTATTTTATCAAGATCTAATTAAGAAACGTATGTGAAATTAAAGATTAAACATAGCAAAATATAATTATAAAACATAGTTAGTGATGAACCATTAATTTTTGCTATTCAGTGAAATCGAGAAAAAGGTCAAAGAGTATAATTAAAAGTTTTAATTTAGCTAGCATTGGTCTTTTAGATATGTTATGGAGAGTCCAGTGCTTTTTCATACAGCTAAAAGATAATCGATGTACTGGTTTTTTTTCTTTTTAATACGTATAAAACTCATCGGATTTCATCAATGCAAGCACGTCTGACTTATCTATGTATAACTCAAAAGGAAAGTTTAATCGGTTTTTTATTCAATACAGAGGTGACTGGTCGAGCCGGTTAAAACTTGCTCTCGAGTGGTTTGTAACCTCCTTGATCGCAAAATCAAATTCCTCCTGGTGTTTTAACCGTGGCATAAGTTCGGCTTGCGTACCAAGCGTAGAGATCACTCGGTTCGATTGACTCGAGGTGGGAATATGAAGTATTTATACAAATTTAGAAAAAGAATAAAAAAGATCGCCATCCTCTTGCTAAATCATTTTCCTCCTTGTTATGGCATTTCGTGGGGGGAAGGGGGTTGGGCTTGGACCAGTCCCATGAACTTTAGGGAATCTTAATGAATGGTTTCGAAGATTTCGAGCACTCGAGGAAGACTAGAAATTTCTTGGACAAACAAAGTGTTAGATATATTCATGGAAGAGAATTTCGCCCGTTTGGTTCCGCTTTCTAAAAGTAATAAATTTCATTTTCCCCGTCAAAATGTAAAACATTATTCGAATTTCGAAAAATTATGACAAAAAATTACGCATGGTATGTTGTGAAAATTCGGCAAGGCCGGATGCAAGGGGCCCAATGGGCCTTGGCCCCAAACACCCAATCGGCGAAGCACACGATTCGACGACTACTATGTATATTTTTAAACTTTCTATTTTTTCAATTTATTCCTCGTTTAATCTGTCGGATAATTATCGAGTATTTTACTACCATCTTAAGCGTAAAATACTCTGAAATGTATCCGTTTGAGGCAAATTGTCAATCCACATAGGAGTTCACACGGTATGTTGCCCGCCAGGATCTTATTCAACCAAGATACTTTTATTTCTCCAAATCTTTGAGCCCCTAATAGTTTAGTCCTGGATCAATCCTTGTATTTGAGGATAATTATGATATTTTTATTGATTATCCGTATCTTTCAAGATTGCACGTATATTACACATATATCTCCATTTGATTGTGCACATCTTGATTGAGATATTATCTTAGAATATATATTAAATAAAGCCTATAAATAGGCTGGTGTATTCTTCATTAATGTAGACATCGAAATATACAGAAATTTCTAAAATATGTTTTCTGAATTATTCTTAACTAGTGAAATCCATCATCATTTCCGAACCAAAAAAAAAAACCATCATCATTGATTTGGATAGTCGATCAAAATTATCAACGGTAATGAGGATGAACTATGTAACAAATGGGCCACACAAGCTGTCTACCATAACATTGAGTTGGGAAAAGAACACTTGGATTTGATGTCTGAATACATATATTCAAAAACAAAGCAATACAACTTGTCAACTTCTTGACCAAGCCCTTCACAACCGTGAAGCTTATTGAAAACAGGAAAAGAAATATGCAGAGGGCATAGACATGCATTAAACATTTGTAACACTTAGCAAAATTCAGCTTACTTAATTTTCGTTTTGTTTGGGGGCATTCAACATTAGTTCACCACCCTACAATTCCTTCTGATCTCTCCATTTGTTCCCGTGAGCGGGCTGATGTTGCCCATCTTCACCATCGCGGCCGCAAAATCACTCGCGAAAGCCCTATAGTTATTGCTGTAAGTCCTGACGAGCGCGTCCTGCGATCCTCCGTTGAACAGCTCTTGGTCCGAATGGAGGAGCCCGCGCCGCCCCACGAGGCTCCGGTAGTAGTTGTTGTCGAACCGGTTCGGGGTCTGGTCGAGGGGCGCGAGGATGGTGTCGCCTCCAGAGGCAGGGCAGTTAGTCC
Source organism: Lenwebbia sp. NSW1173648 (assembly GCA_029784005.1). NCBI lineage: Eukaryota > Viridiplantae > Streptophyta > Magnoliopsida > Myrtales > Myrtaceae > Lenwebbia > Lenwebbia sp. NSW1173648. Next base: position 29,733,898 of record JARCGZ010000002.1, read on the forward strand.
TTCGGGTGGTGGCGAAGCTGGCATCGATGTTGGTATCGTTGTAGATGCGGGTCCGGAAGGTGCTGCACCGGGCCAGGCCAATGGCGTGGCCTCCCGACAGGGTGGTCATGTCACGGGCATTGAGACCTTTGGCGGCAAAGGAAGAGATGAGGGAGGCGAGGCTGGAGAAAGGTGATGGGATTTGGCTGTTGGCACCGCTCAGGCTAGCGGTCCTTGCGTCTCGCCGCCCTAGAGGCACCGTCCACGATGGTCCTCCCAACTGTAATGACAATTCTTGGCATAAGCTCAGTTTTGAGAAGAATGCGGAGAAGTGAATCAGAGAATTTTCTGAATATTCATTATTTTATGTAGATGAAGAATACATCAAATATCTCAATCGAGATATACACAATTAAAGAGAGAAATATGTGCAATATGTGTGCAATCTTAAGAGATCCGAATAATAAAGAAAAATATAATAATAATCTCTAACATAGCAAAATATCTTATAGACAGTGCTAAATATCTGTAACAATCTGATACATTTTATGTACATAGCAGGGTCAGTCTTATATATATATATATATATATATATATGCCATAAATATGGACTGAATCCAATCATGAAAACAAGGGATGACTATAGAGTAATTGGTATGGTCAGAGGTTTGAAGTTGATATAAACCAAAATCATGCATGAAACAAAGAGTATGAGCAAAAGTTAGTCACGATCATGATATATGAGACACTCACCAAGACCACGCCGTCTCGAGCAGCCAGCGCGAGGATGTCCGCGCAAGAAACGGTAGCATTGCAAGCAGCTTCGACGCGGGACTTGATGGTGTCGATGATTTCGAATCCCCTAAGAGAGTTTTGGTTCGGCCGAGCGGTCTTTTCTCCGGTGAAGGTGGCCGTGTCATCCAAAAGAACCGATGCGTCACATCCCTGCACGAATCGAGAAGGCCGAGATTGTATCATAAGATTGTATCGAAAGAGAAGGTCACAATTTGCACCATATCGCTTAATTAAGAGTTCATCTTCTTCTTCTTTTTCAATTCAATAACTATTTGAATTTAATGATTTCTTATGAGTATTTGATATTCGAAGATGTTATAGAAATTTCTTTTGCCTGTATTATTTTTTTCTAGCGCTTAGAAACATGTCTCACTTCTTATCTAGTAGAATAATTCTAGAAAATGTCCTTTTAATTCAAATTTAAGCACAAAATAAATATAATCTCATCATCACGTGCTTGTTTTGTCCCTCCAAAATCCAAGTCAATCTCAGGCATACTTAAAAAAATGGGAGACAAGCAAATTAAACATTGCGGAATGTTAAAATGTCTATCCAAAAACTTAAGTGATGAAGGGAGATTACATATTTATAGGGAACATTGTGACCTCACGTGTTGGAACGACGTGAGAATAGTCAACACTAAAAATCAATTTTACGAGATTAACATGCCGGAATAGATCCTAAATGACCGTAAAATCTACTTTAGCCTCCGTTAACAAAATGCAACCAAAATTGCTCTTTTGAAGAACCAACAAATGAGAAACGAAAGCAAAGAATCTTGGTTACGCACATTTACGAAACAATCATGGAAGAACATGCGGAGTATCGAGGCGCCCATCCTCAGCTCTCTTCTAACGGCTTGCGTCATCGCGCTGCGAACAATGCCTTGAACGTTGGGGCACCTTCTTCCGTAGAAGTTCGGCGAAAGCTGCGCGTTCGCGAGGCAGGCGAGGAGGGATATGAGAACCATGGCGACAACGGGGAAGTTGCCATTGGAGGCCATTTGGGGAGGGAGGGAGAGATATGAATTTGGACTTGTGATTGCGAAAGCGAGCTCTCAAACTTTGCCTTGAACTTGTGAGTACAAGCAGTGGGTTTTTGTTCTGTATATATAGAGAAAATGCAAAGTAAGTATGGTCTCGTGCATGGGGCTATGGTAGAGATATTCAAAATTTGCTGCTATACGCGTTTACATGAACTTTTAGGGTTTACTTTGAAGTTCGTTCTTGTTCTTCGGAGAGAGAGAGAGAATCTGAGGCTTTTTTAACTACTAAAGGCAAAGAGAATCATGCAAAGGAAGCAAAAAACAAGGTTCACCACGTTTTTTTGGAAGCATGCATGTAAAGAGCCATCTCTTTTTACCTTTTCTTTGGTTTCTAGATGTTCATCTCGGATATGTCGAAAAAAAAAAAGCAACAAATAGAAGCTTCTTTGTAACTTTGTAATCGTCTGCCAAAGTGGTGGGAGGGTGGGGTTCAAAGGGAGTTGTGTCCGAAAGGCCGTGTTTGGTAGCTTAGATAGGACAAGGAGACAGTATTTGGCGATGAACTGAGTAAATCTAGGTAAAATGTGGGATGAGTCGTCATGACTGCATGGTACATAGGTTTTAGAGAAATACTATGTGTACTAAGAAGTTAATTACAATGTAGAAAGTTCAGTATGAGAAATTATTGCAGTAAAAAAGGTCAGAGAGGGAAAAGAATTGCTTGAGGAAGAGAAAGGGAGGGCGGTGCCGGCTGGCTATCGGTTCGATCATTCTCACGTGTTGCCTCCGTAACGGCGGTCGCTTGAGAAAGGTGAACACAATCAACAGTGGTTGCTGACAATCTCCGCCTTATAAGGCAATGTTGGGAAACACCGCGACGTAGTCGCTGCACTTAAGTAGGGCTCGCTTGCTCGATCTATCTCTTCCCCTCTTGCGCACGATGTTTGCAAAATCTGCCACGGTGGTCTCCAGCGACCGACATGACAGAGGCGGCCACCATTGTTATAGTCACCGTAGCCCCGGTGATCACTGTGGTGGTGGTTGCCACCAGTGGATCCTAGAGCTCTTTTATTTTTCCTTATTTGGTCTTTCTTCAAGTCCTTTTTAATTCTTTTTAACACAATATGTTTTATCTGAATTTGTTCCCAAAAGCTTTCCAAACTGATGATCAGATACGGAAAAGTCCTATTATTTGTTTTCTAGCTATTCTAATATTTATCTCAAACGCAGCTTAAATGAAGAAAAAGAAAACATAATGCACCGTCGCTGTCTCCTCCGCGACGACCTAATCCATGTTGTTTATGGGCATATCAACAAACGGCGACAGCAATGACAAATCATTTTGATTTCCGACATTCACGTTGAAGGCCGGAACATTTGACTTGGTGCAAACCAATGCTCCACCAGTGGAAAAAAAAAAATGTGGATATTATGCTTATTGTCATGTCACCAAGTTTCGTCAATAGAGCTTTTGTAAGCTTCCTTCTCCTTTGTGATCAATATCTTTAGAGAGAAAAAAAAAACCACCTGTTTAATATTGGAATTAACATAATTCAAACAAAGCTAAAAGTTGAGTGCCGGTTATTTGCTCTAGGGGTGAGCAAAAAAATCGGGATTCATCCAAATCAAACCGGACCTTATCCAACAGGCTGATTTTAGATGGAAACCGGCGGGGTACCGGTCCGGTTCCCAGTTCCAATTTTCTGGAATCGGCAAATACTGATTCGGTTCATGATTTCAGATGGGAACCATCCAACCATCTAACCGGACCGAATGCATTGATACATATATATATAAATAATTGAAGCTAAAACCTTCAAATTTTCAATCATTTTACCTAAACAAATAAGAGCTTTGGGTTCTAAAAATGAAGAGGTTGATCATGTAGTGGTCTTTTTCTCAAAGGTGATATTGAGCTGGTGGTGCAGGTGACAGATGCTTAGCATCTTTGGCCTAAAGACAAAGTAGTCAAGCTTAACTCCCTGAATTGGAGAGCTTCATCCAGTAAGCATCTAAACCCCCAGAAGCCAGCAATTTCCCAACATTGAAACCTTGAAAGACCTTGAGACTTGCAAGTTCAATATCAGCATATACATACATGGTTGGTGCTGGTGCATATGATCTTCGTTGATGTCTTTTTTAATTAATGTTGGTGCTCGGTAGGACTGGTTCTATGGATCAAACCGGGAACCGGTGGTTCGGTTCTCGGTTGAATCCATAGAACGAGCGGGTGGTGTACGGTCCGTATTTTGCGGAATCGATCCCTAGCGGGTGGTTCTCGATTCTAAAATGGGAACCACCATTCTGAAACCGATCACCCCTAGTTTGCTCCATGAGCTATAGTTTTTCGATAAATTGGCATTGACCCAACTCTCTTTCAACACGATACCTTGTAGGTTAAGAGTTCGAAATCCTCTTACTTCCTTTTTTTAGCGACGTTCTGGTTGCGTTCTTTCCTTAAGTTTTTGTTCCTTTCTGTTTGTCTGATGTGGTTATGTCCATTTCATGTGCTTTGTGTGCAAGACACAATTGATTTACGCACAATAGAAAATACTTGCTGCGACATAATTTCGCCTTATTTCGTGATGACTCAAGCTCTTAGGGAAAACGATGATGTTCATGTTCCCTTTCCATCATTCGGGTATCCGATCTTTTTAATGCATTGCAGGTCTCGAACATTCTCCCTCTCCCGTAAGATATATGTCGGGTTTGCACGCTTCCAACTTAACCAATCGTGAGGCCCATGTTTGGATTGGAGTTGGTAGGTTAAAACCATGAGCATCAGTTAATAGTTAGTTAATTTTGCACACGGGTGATATTCACAACTTGTAACCCATAATCAGATAGGTGGTTAAAGGAAAAATATAATCTTTATTTATCAACCCTAATGCAATGTGGTGCTATTAGAACTTAGAATAAAATTCGAGCCATTATTATTAGAGTTAGAAGACTCAAATCGATTTTTGATGCTCTAATTTCACCCATTTATGAATTTGTTAGGCATTGCGAGTCTTGATCATTCTCTCGCTTGCACAGTCCTAATAGCTGAATAGATATCGCAAAGATCTTTATGCAGAAGCTACCCTTTTATTTTATTTTATTTTTTGGTCGAAAAAAATGCCATTCATATATCAGAATAATCAAGAAGTACGTAGAAGGCTTTCGAGACTAGTAAATCCCCAATAACTGCCGAACAAAGCAAAAACTTAAAAGCACATAACAAAACACAGTCTGCAGTTGGAAGCACACTCTCAGCCCTCGAGAATTCAAGAATTCAAAGATCTTAGGATAAAGAGATATACCAAATCTAACTTAGCTGTCTTTCTTGGTAAAAATTACTGGACGAATGTTTTTGGACACCTGTTAAGTATACACCAATATAAAATATTTCGAATTTATAATGAGTTGATCACACATCGCAAGAGAAAAATAGTGTATTGAAAAACCGTAAACTTTCTTCAAATGGCTTCTTAACAAGTATCACGGGATGCTATTACTTAATCATAGTCGATGATAAAATCACTATTTTCGTCGCTATTTCAGAATCGCAAGTGGGATTTTCACCTCACAAGGACTCCTCGATGGCCAATAATATGATTCCATATCGTACTCGTGGACTCTTTCGGTGTTTATCATTTTCAAAGCACGCATTAAGTGGAGAGTTGACTTTGGTCCCCGTGAGATCCGGACAAGCTGTAGTTTACTCTGGATTTTGGTCTAACAATTATTGACCAACTCCACCGCCGACTCGTCTCGAGGAAAATTCAAGCGGATAAAATGTTTTTTTTTTTTTTTGCCGTTTTCTTGTTCTAGATTTCGAGGATTGGTTTGTCTTGGTGGAAATTTCTTGGAATTTGCAAGAAGTTAGATTTGGAAAGTCAAACGAATATGGAAGAGCGTATGACCAGTGAACAGTATGTATGTGTGTTTGACCTGAATAAAAGTCTAAGAGTTTGGTCAGAGATTCCGGAGAAGATTATTCATTTCAATTTTTTTTTCCCGATATAAATAAATAATAGATAAGTATATCTATTTTATTTTATTTTATTTGAAATTTTGGGACCAAAAGTCGTCCCACACCGGTGGTGAACACCTTCATGCATCGATATCTCCGCAGTGTTAAGTAGACATCTCTACTTTGACCAAAACAAAAGTAGACATCCCTACGATTATCCAAATTAAATAACATTTAGAGATTTCTAGTTGACTTCAACTTGTTTTTTTTTTTTTGTTCTCCACCGTATTTGAAAATTAGTGTGGAAAGAGTCGAGTTAGTCAGGAATTGCAAGTTATTTGGGATTAACTCGCTTGATTTGCTCTTAATTTTGCGGGAGAACTGGACGTGTGTGCTATTGAACGAGTATTTATTTTAAATCGTGTGATACGTTTTCAATCTCAATAAGTTTTGATCGCCGGCTAAAGTTAGGGCGTAGATCTCCATAGGTAGTGCAATTGCTTCGGGCATAAGAGAATTTTCAACTTAGGAACCGAATGCCACTTGATTAAATCCCACCAGGTGCTTGTGAACTGCTCTAGGCCTGGGCTACTGCACAGGCCAAAAGTCTGAACTGGACTTAACCTGCTTATGGCACGGCGTTCAATGGGCCTTCCGGTAGCCGACCTCCACGCTCGTGCCCCTGAATTATAAAATAAAGCCACATCGAGTTCAATCCGAGTCCAAATGGCAGGGACGAACCCCGGAATCAAGACCCTGAGGCATGCATCCGATCCATAACTGCAACATCGATTTCTCAATCTGATTTGGACCCGAATCGAACCGAACCGCCGATACCCCTAAATGCTAGTACCTGTACTAACTACAATATTTTAACATGGGAACGACAGCGATAGATTATGGTAATGCATGCATGCAATTTGGTCTGGAAAAGCTGGCGCTTTGACCAAGCTCAAATCGAAAGAAATCATACGACTTCGAATTGTGTAAGCTGGCTGTTTATGTGTGAGCTTTGAATAGTTCAGGGATGACCCCTCATCATCAATGCCCGTCCGATTCCATTAGGATACTTTGACAGTTGGCACGTTACGGCCGGAAATGGTCGTATGCATCCTTCATTTGCCATATAGTTAAGCTAGCAATAATCATACGACTTTTACCTTAGATTAACGGGTTAGGACAGGCAATTTTCGTTGGTTACAACACTTAAAAGAACAGCATGATCTATACGTTTGAACACAAAAGTAGTCTTGCCTTACATGTTTACATCTAGCACTACTCCTCATTCAATGGTGGAGAACACTCTTCCCCGTACGTGATTTACTTCAGGTATCGAGGTTTCGTTTTGCCTTTCAATGAAAGCCCAGCGGAAAGTTTTCTTCAGAGTGTTTACATTTAGATACACGACAGCGCGACTCAGATTCCAAATGCCTCGATGTGATGACTAATCAAAATCTTCCAGCAGAGTTCCCAGGCAAAATAACCATGAAATTTGACAGACCCACCACTTATTGAACCATTATCCTCAAGATTGGTTGAGAATAGTTGCTGCTGATATAAAGTTTTACAAGAAGTTTCTAGGACTAGAGCTAGATAATAGTTAAGAGCCTAGACAAGGTTGTGTTACAGTAGAGGAGATCCCCATGAAGTTATCTCCGAAAGGTGCAAGCACATGGACAAACGCACTAACCGGATCGCTACTGCCGCAAGTCGGCTAAATGAATCAGGCCATATTTTCAAGAGGGGCTTTGATAAGTCCCTGACATAGCTTTGCCGATATTCTCCAACCGACAAGACCAGAGCACCTGCTCGACCGAGGAAGTCGCCATGAAATACTTGCACCGGGTTCCAACTAGTTTCACATGCTCGATTTTCCGGACTCCGATCTAATTGGTGTCTTCGGGGAGTGGAGACTAGAGGAGTTGCCTACCTTAGCAGTTGAGCGGTAATTCTTCACCAATGGCACCAGTGACTGCACAACATCCGCCATAAGTGGCCGGTAGTCTGATTCTGGCTGCACACACATTGCAGCAATTGCCGCCACCTGAATGACCTCTTTCAGTGCATACTGACCCTCTAATGCAGGATCCATTATCTGCACGACCTTTTCCCTATCCGTTAACTGAGGCAAAGCCTGTCGGGCCAACAGTAAAGACCCATTAAAATGCGAGTCTAGTAAAGCGATAGATTTTCAGAGATATTGACTGTTGAAAGGGAAGAGAGCAGATTCTGTAAAGGAATGGGAAACGACATGTGGAACATTTTGAATACATATCAGAAGTGAGAAAATGAAAGAAACGCACCCACGACACAAGAACCCCTTCTCCAGGAGGTCTCTTCATATCAACAGGAACTCTTCCAGTGAGCAACTCCAAGAGAACAACACCGTAACTGTACACATCTGATTTTGTAGTCAGATGACCCGTCAATGCATACCTGTGTATCATTAATATCAGCATTGAAATGACCTTGATCACTATGAGGTTACTGAGAAAATAAAACCCAACCAAAATGAGTAGAATAATAAGTAGTTCATACTCAGGGGCTACATATCCCTGTGTCCCTAAAACTCGGGTAGAAACATGGCCTCCAGCTCTCTCAGGTCCAAGCTTGGCCAATCCAAAATCAGAAACTTTGGCATGGAAATTTCTGTCCAAGAGGATGTTGCTGCTCTTGAAATCTCTGTGAATCACTGGAGGATTAATGTGCTCGTGGAGATACTCCAGACCTTTTGCAGCTTCTAGAGCTATTCTTAGCCGGGTTTCCCAGTCCAACTTTGAGTAGCGAGCACTAGAACCTGCAAAGAACTTAAACACTCAATTTAACCAGCAAGAAACCGCTGCAACACAATCTGTATTGGAACAACTCGTGAATGAGTGAAGATTATGTGTGGTGTAGGGCAAAGGGAGAAACTGCCAATTTTAGTGAAAGACATCTTTTAAATGGTAAAACATTCACAGATGAAGCAGACTTTTATCAGCTAAAGAAAGGCAGGACATTGCTGCTCAAACTTAACTTGGAACCGTGTTGTGGCAAATTACCTTCTACAACAACAGGTTGGTTTAAAAGCAAAGAAACAATACACACGACACATTAATACTAATGAAGAGAAACGTGAACGTGCTACTCCACTGTTATTATTAGTTAAAAATGAGAGCTTCAACCCTATCGAAGAGTACATTGACACAATGTAAAACTAAAATTCAATAAATCCATAAGAAAGATAGACAGAAGTTTATTGTCAAATTAAGTTCTTAAAAAAATGCATGGACTTGCAAGAATAGTCCATGAAGTCCCAATGTTCAATTTGGATGTCCTATATCCCCAGAGTATAAACTAGATCCAAATGTTTCAAGCATCGGAATCATAATAAAAACTGCTACTCACTGCTCAAAGGGTATAGATGTTCCTGCAGACCACCATTTGCCATAAATTCATACACCAGCAACTTATGGTTACGATCTGAACAATATCCAAGCAAAGTAAGCAAATAAGGAGAATGCAACCTGCTCAGCAGCTCCACCTGCACAAAAGATGACATTGATAGACTAATAGACCCGAAATAATGCTCCGCAATATAGGATAATATGACATTGATTAAGCAAACGTCCATATCCACCATACCTCCATTTTAAATTCCTCTTCTCCCTGCTTTCCTGCCTGGTCCATGAACTTAATGGCGACTTTCCGGCCATCACTGAGCACTCCTCGATAGACCAATCCGAAGCTACCGTGCCCGACCACATTGGACTTGCTAAAACCACCAGCAGCTGAATGTAGCTGCTTGAATGCGAACACCTGAAGTCCCTTCTCGGAAGCCACTTGCAGATCCCCAAAACCACCTTTCTCGGCGTCATTAAACCCTTGTAGCAGGCAATCAAGACCACATTAACTTACACTTAACTCAGTGCTGAGAAGAAACAGAGAACCATTGACATTAACGGAAAAAAAAAAACCCAGATCTTCAAAAGTACCATCACAAGCGAAACAAAAAACTAGGCGGGCATGATTTTCTGATATTTCTAGCAAAAATGAAAATTTGGTAAGTCCGTGAGAGTTCCTATGATCTCTCAGAGCTTCATTTGAAGCAAAGACCGAAGAATTTAAGAAACAACAGAAAAAAATAGAAGCTTGGAATGAAATTAAGAAAATCCATCATTCGAACTATTCCACGCAAAAATCTCTTCACCGACACTCAAATGGAGCCGCATTTACACCATCCGGAACGCTACAGAGCAGGAGATCAACGCACAGAAAAGACTCAACGACCCACACTTCACTTCCTCCACACCCTCGAAAACCAAAAAGACACAAAAAAGAAGAATGCGGTAGCGTGAGCAAGAGGAGCCCGGGACGACGAAATGTGGCTCACCTCGGGCCTTCTTGAAGCGCTTAGAGACCTTGTTGCGGATGTAGCAGTAGTAGCTGAAGGCCACGAGCAAGGAGGCCATGGCGAGGGAGGCGAGCACGACGATGATGACCAGAGCGACGCGCTCTTTCCTCTCGTACTCGGTATCTGCAGAGGCTTCCATCTCCTTCGCTAGGATCTAGGGGAGAGGAACCCTAGCCCCCCGTCAGAACGAGGGTCGAAGGAACAACAAGAGAAGCTAGAGAGAGAGAGAGAGAGACTCTGTTGTTCCTCTCACTTCCAATTCAGCAAAACCAGAGTCTTGTGGGGAGACTTGGCCACTGTGCTTGTCGTGTCTTGTCTCGTTTTGTGGCGCGGAGAAAGTCGTATCGTCTGACGACAGTTGGTCGAGCGAGTGGTGGATTTTCCTTTGCTTTGTTACTGTTAAACAGAAAACCCTTTTTTTTATTTTATTTTTGCTGGTATATCTTCATGGTCCAAATCAACTATAATTGTTCATTTGCATAATTAATTATCAATATTGACCCAATTTATGATTAATTAAACTTGCTCTAGCTTTCTAATAACGAGAAATGACGGGTTACTGACAGCAACAAGTGTAACTATCCTACCAGGAAACCAGGAATGTACCGAGTCGCTAAACGCACGTTTGGTAACATTTCTATTCCTGAAAATAATTTTTGACCAAAACTGATTTTTTTTTTTCCGATTCCATTTCCGAGAACAGTTTCTAAGTAGAAGAATAAGTTTGATAACTGCACAAAATTTATATTCCCAAAATCAGAAATGCGTTTGGTACTACCGACGACAGCGACTAGCGTCGGCAAAGGCGGTGACTGGGGTGGACCCTTTCTAAAATGATATTGTTTCTGATTCCGTTCCCGATAACAAAGAAGCTTCTGTTTGGAAACAAAAAAAGAACATAATTCTATTTGTAAATTGATTTTTTGTTTTCGAGAAAAAAAAATAGGAATAAAAGAATCTGGAGTGTCTTGCTGCGGAATTGCTGTGTACCAGAACCATAGACCGAAGTGGTCTTTCTGAAATGTAGACAAAACTTTGGAATGGCTCTTCGGCCGCATCATTTTTTCTTTCTTGAACTTTTCCCTGCACCTCACAGTCGCACAAAGCTCAGCAAAGTGGGGTTAGAAAAGAACTGATCGAGAGATAACGTTTTCAATGATCTTCAGAGTTTGGATTTTGCACGGAAAGGAAACACATGAAAAAATTCACTTTGGAATCATTGAAATGATTAAAGTGAAGATAGATAGTGGAAAAAAAGACGTTGAAGAGCCAAGAAGAAGGGCTGATCGTCGCCTTTCTTTTTTCTATGTTACAGTGGGATAGATGGTATCCTAAATCAGACTTTGGCCATCAAAAGCCTCTTTGATATGGCAAGGAAAAGCGATCTCATTGGCGTCGATACCGCTGCCTGTAGCGAATGCAGAATCCCCCGCAATCTTATGCACACAGAAACATACAATTTCCCAATATGGGGCTCGAAGATCAAGCCGCCGACGAAAATCCTAGTTACCTTTAACAATTCAGCTATGCTTCCTAGCATCTGAACCCTCACTGAGAAGGATTCCATATTCCAGCGTTTTCACTGGATGCGAGACCGAGCAAATTTTGCCAACACCACTGCGCATGAGATTGATCAAGTCCCAAAACGCTGAGGACAGTGGCTGCCGACACTTGAAAGGCACTCTGCAAAATTGACATAGCTTGGGGCAGTAATCACAAATCATGAACAGCTCAAAAATAAAGGAATGAAATGGAAAAGTAATATCTTCAACTCACATGTAAAGCGAATTTAAGGAGAAATATTTCGATTATCAAGGCATTGATTATACATGAGGCAAAAACTCAATGTATTAAAAACTCCACTCTTAACTCTATTTTGTGCCTCTTTGGCCCAAAAAAAGAAAAAAAGAACTACAATTTGTGACTCGAACTCGGAGGCACTCGCCAATTTGGTCCTCCTTTCACGATGATGGTGGAAAAAGGAGATCAACACATACTGCTTGCTAGAGCAGAAGAACCAATACAAGAGATCAACGCTGTTGCATACTGCAAATCGACTCAGGAATTCATAAGAGGCACAAAACAATAAAGAATAAAAAGAACTAAAAACGAACAGGAAAGTAAAGAACACTCTACATGTTGCAGCAAGTACAACCTTCCGCTCACATGCATCTGCCTCAGCTGGAGGGAGGGGTTATTATTTCATACTCTTCTCAATCAAAGAGCATCGCCCGTTTAATTGATCAACCTCCAATGCCAAATGCTTATCGCTAAATCCAATAGATAAACTGCAAGAGCAAAATGACTACAAGAACAAGATACCCATCTCATGTGACCGTTCTATCATAGTCCCATGGAAATTTTTGCTGGAGGGAAATGCATTAATAAACCATCTCTCAGGACATAATAGAGAGAGGAAGCACAACCGAAATAACCTAAGCACAATGAATCTTGTGGTAGCCCCAGCACTTCATCAAAAGAAAAAATGATTGAGGAGTTCGCAATAGGCAACATCAGCTCAGACTAACTTTGGTATAGTGATCCGCAGCTTTTGATAGTGACTGTATTGTAACAGAGAATCCAGGTCCCATCTGCTTGTGAACAGAGATATAACAAATTAATCTGGCTTAGAACATCATTTCGGCTGTGGTTATAGATGCACCTTAGTAATTTAAACTGTGCATGACAACAAAGTTAACCAGCAAAAAGATTAAAACCATCAGTGTCAACCATCCAGGTAGATGACAAATCTTTCAAAAATGAACAGAGTTGATGACAATAATGGATAATAAAACACCTAGTTCTCCCTTTTAAACTGTCATATAGCTAATCATCTCAGATAGGACAATAGTAAAGAACTGCCACTGTAGACAACAAACAAAAGGGAAAAACACAGATTGTAAGATCTTTTATCGTGGATCATTGTTCGGAGGAGGAAGGGGGAAGGGAGGACAGGGGAGAGAGGTGGTGGAATGTCGGCTTTCAATGCTTCTTCAGACAATTATTAAACACTAAAGAAGACAGACCTGGGCAAAAGAGAGATTTTGGTCATATATGGACTACTGAATAGAATATGTGGATAATAACACATCCTCCGTTTATATAGAATTTCCCACGATTTCTATGAGAGAAAGTTGTTTATTATTAGTTTAAGCACACTGTGACAGGAGACCTACGTAATATTCTATTTTGGACATGGGATAGCTGGTAGATCTCTAAAAGGCTATTTACGCTAGAACCACTCAACCAATATGTAGTCAATGGACAAACTTTTACTTAGGTAGATTAGCAATAAGAGCAGGTTTTTAGTAGCATATACAGACGATTCATTAGCTATAAAGATAAAAACGCCCTCAAGTGATCTAAAAAAATTCAGTTGCACAATGAATCAAAGCTCACAAAAAGATGCTAAAATCAACCCAGAGAACTGCTTACAAACATACCGTGCTGCATATATGGAAAGAGTTCACATAACCAGCATATTTGGAAGCTGCAAAAATAATTTAAAATGATACATAAGAGATTTTAATAGCTAAGACCATGAATGGACATAGTATAATTGCAGCAGAACTTTTAAATAACAAGGCAACATAGGCATATTGCTCTTATTTCTATATCTGAGATAGCCACAATGTCAGAAACATAGAGGTGGTCCTATAATCACAGGAGCAAGCTTGCTCCTTCCAAATCCAGGGCATCAGGACCTCAGTGTACTGACCAGAAGAAGAAAAGATCACTCTAGATATGCTTTTGGATTTAGCGGGAAAAACACATAAAGTCATAATGTAAGTTGAGGAAACGAGTAAAACCAAAGCATCTAAAGTCGACATAAATGACATTCAAACAGGAAGCTCTCTAGCCATTCTTCCGAAACAACTCCAGACCAGTCTCAGTGGCTCATTGTCACTTAAGAATTCAGAGACTGTCTTTACAGGGAACTAAATCCACAACTTTTAAAGTCTATGCCCTGTATTTAGGTGAAAAACGTGCAATCGATTGAAATTATATTAAAGCACTACCCAAGAAATTTTTCTTGGGGTGTTATTACAAATAAACCATCCAAAGAAGAAAAATTAAACGACAGAACACATTACTTTGTAGTTGTGTAGCTCCTAAAATTAAATGAATCGCATTCTATTGAAACAATTGCATCATGTTGCACATGCCCTCTTGTCATTTTCTAGATATTTTTAATTTGGCTTGACATAAAAGCTATAAGTGATTTGAATAAGTATTATTCTCTCCCCTATCTTCCAACACATTTGTGAAAAAGAAGACATACTGTCTACTACTGAATGATGTACTCTCTCTCCCCAAAGACCACCCAAACAAGAGAGATTTTTAGGTGCTTCAATAGCATTGAGTGGCCATCCACCCAGCCAATAATGGAGCACGCTTTTTTTTTTTTTTTTTATGTTTCTTCAATATTTTAACAACACTCTCCTCCGTGATTATGTTGGGTGTATGGCCATTTGGTGCTCTTGGAGCAACTCAACTTTCTCCACATCAGTTTTGGGAGTCACAATATAGAAAACGTCAACTTCAAGTAAATTCTTTGCATTTCAAAGTGATTGGATATGCAATGCTCATTTATTCTCTCTTCTTCAATGAACTTAGGTAAATTTGGATGCACATAGATGATAGAAAATCATAAATCATGACAACTTTCACACAGAAGATATGTAACATAAGGCAAGGATGAGAGTAAAATTTTCAATTCTCTCCCATATTTCGAGTCTCAAAGCTACTACTTTAAATAATTAGTAAACCACCTAATTTCATGTCTGAGAGTAACTTTATATTTAGACTTTTCACCTGGGCAACAAATAACAGTATGTCAATCTTCAATAAGATCACTTACTTTTCTTCAGCCCTGCAGGTTTCGCACGCAAAAGTGCATTCACAAAAGCACCTATATTCTCGCGTAAATCATCGTCTGATAAGCTCGCCTACAGGAAAGTATAGCAATCACAAGAGGATAGTCAAATCAATGAAACCAAGGGTCAATGTCATGCTAAAGGAACATGATGGGTGATACCTTCCCAAGTCCGACATGCACAATAGATGTTTTGTCCATTTTAAAGTCAACGTTACTCTCCTTTGCCTCCCTCACGGCTCGGGCAACATCACTGACCAAGGTACCTTGCTATTCCACGTATAAATACAATCAGGATAACTCAGTTCAGAGATCTGTAAATATAATTCAAGTTCAAGAGCACTCACTTTGGCATTTGGCAGCAAACCCAGAGGCTTTAGAACCTTCGCTATCTGCAAGAGTTCAGTTCGCACCTCCGGTTAGGGTGACAAATATGTGAAATCTACACTTTCACTGTAGAGTCAACTTAAATAACCTTTAGGACTTGGGGCATGAATCCCGGAGTTGTGAAACACTTTTGTACATCAAACTTGCCGCCACCTACAACGAACCAAGGGAAAACATGTTATACATAATAAAAGCAAAACTAATGTCCCCAAGAAATTTAGGAACAAAGGCATATAATGACAAAAAAGCACTCTACTGTTATGCTGAACAGTAGATGTATAGTGAAGAAAAAGGATCCTTGGCTTCTTTTTAACACCGACCTAAGGGAAAAATGTAAGCATTACACTGAAAGTATCATCTATTCGACTTCTGACCATCTATCTTAAAGTTTGAGAGTATTATGCAGAACCGTGGTGTCGCAACATGAGTAGCAATTCATAGTTTGCTGAGTAAATTATGCCGAAAATTAACCAGCAACCATGATAACAAGATCAGCTCATTACTATTAGCAATCTTCTCAACAAGTTCAGGACCACCAACTATATCAGCACCAGCTGCTCTAGCTTCATCAGCATCTGCTCCCTCACCCAGGAAAGCTATCTTGGAAACCTGAATGAAATCATAATTACCAGATGACGAAACTATGTAAAGCTGATAAGAGTGAGTCCCAATGAAGAACAGAAGTAGCTAGTACCTTCATCCCACTGCCATGAGGTAAAACCAAGCTACCCCGAACTATCTGTACCATAGTTTCGGATAATCAGAAAGTAAATAAAAGTTTGGTGGATGAAACTATCAAGCTACGCAACACAGGTGATGTGACACAAATATTTTTGCTGCCGTAGAACAAGAATCAGATAAAGGCCAGACAGACCAAAAAGTTTCCTCAGACAAGTCTAACATGTAGGGGCATATATATAGTATAGACTTATAATATCGGTACCCTAATAACGATCTAGATCATTGATTTTTCTATCAGTACAAAAAGATATTGGCAGTTGACTCAACAAACAGATACAATCTTTCAGTATGTGCGTTAGTATGCGACAATGTATCTCAGTAAAATGAAATACCAAATCCACAAAAGATATTCTCACCTCTAACCGGATAACTTAGAAGTAGAGGACATTGTTAGCCCATCTAGATTGATACATATGATGACATAGAAAGGATGAGATAAAGACAGCACACGATCAGAGCGGGTTGTGAATTACCAAGTCACTTCGCTTTTTCTCAATGCCCAACCTTACATGAGCTTCAATGGTTTCATCAAATTTTGCCCGTGCATTAGCCTGAAAAAGTGCAAACACTCACTAGTAAAAGTTTACTTAAAAACAAGTCACAAGGCAAATAATATCTTAACTCTCGGAATAGAAAAAGTCTAAGGACCTCTGTCATATCAGACTGGAACTTTGGCAATTATGCATCAGGAACAAGCCAACATGCAAACAAAAATACTTCTGTCAGCTTGGGCATCTAGGACAAATGTCAAAGATCTGTCCCACATTTTGTATAAGTAAAGGTCAATTTCCAGCCTAGTAAAAGGTAATAGTGCGAAATGAAGTTTGAACACTGATTCATATAAGTACATGAACCATAATAACCTGGTATTAAACCAATTCCTGCTCCCCTACTACCCATTCATATATATGCCTTGATATGCTAGTTTTTCAAGAGATCACCCCCTAAGTTAAAACTTTTATGAAAATTTGGCAAAATCTCCCAAACAAAAGTTCTTTTTTTTTATCATCAAGAAGCTCCATGATGTAGAGGATGTGTACCGAAGAACCGACAGGGTATAAAATGAGAAAAGAAGAAACGAGTGTTATGGTGGCAAAAGGGCAAACACACGGAGAACTTAGCATTTGAAGTCTTCAACTATATAGACAGATTATCTCCCTACAAAACTTACATTTCCTCTCAAGGTGCGGTACAAGATGACTAGAAATAGACAAGAAGAGTTCCCACACTGACAAACATTTAGTCTTTCCATGACAATTTGATATGAAACACGTGCATTTGCAAGTCAAACCTCTTAAGCAGCTCTACATTTCGAAAAGATGCCCAAATGACATATTCCTATCAGATGGAAGAGATTTCTACTACGGCTGCACTTGCATAGTGCCTCTACAAAGAATTTTGTATTAACTCCATCACAGGGCATTCCCAATATATCAAGAACAGCATCAATCAAAACTAACCTTGACAAGCCGGATCGCCTCGGCCAAATCGTAAACAGCCTTGCTCTCCCTCTTCTCAGCCTTAAGTATCATTGGGAACGGCACCATCGCCTGCTCCTCCTCCTCCAACACCCGCGACAATCTCCTCCTCCTCATCATGGTCGCTTGATTACCTGCCTCGGTCCGCCTCCTCTCGAACTCCATCTTCTCTCTCCCCTCATTCCCCTTCTCCACCTCCGCCCCCTCTTCCGCCGCATCCTCCGACGCCCTATCCTCCGGAAGGGGCGCCACGCGCATCGGGTACGACACGGGGGATATCGAGGGCGCGTCCTTCATGTAACGGATTTCCTCTCGAGTCCAACGCGCCCGAGGCTCCCGGATCGGCGCCTCGCGGGGCGGCGGGGGCTGAGCATCGTGTTGAGCTGAAGTTTCGGGAGAAGGGGGCGGGACTTCCTTGGGCTTGGCGGCGTAAGAGACGGGTTGGATGGGGACGGGCTGGGGTCGCCGCCGCTGCTCCGGCGGTTCAGGAGCGCCGTCGTCGTTTGGAGAGGGTTGCGATTCCGATGAGGAGGACGAAGAGGAGGAGAAGTACTTGGGGAGATGGTGGAGAGGAGAAGAGCGGGAGGAGAGGCAATGGCGGCGAGCTTGGGAGAGAAGGAGCTTCAGCGAGGCCATGGGCTATGGCGGGACTCTAGCCTACGTCGCGACGGCTGACATGCACTTCACTTGGGACTTTGGGAGTTGCAGACGAGGCCAGGGTTTTAGAAGATATCGGACGGGGGTTTTTGTTTTCGTCGGAGAAGATGATTTTCCCCATTTCTAGTGTTTTTCTCTTTTTGTTTTTTCATTTTTGGATTAGCAAAAGAAGATTTATTCCCTTATATACACACACAACACTAAGTAGCACCGACACTGACGCCAACACGTTATTTTTAAAAAATATAGAATTCCGACACACATTAAGATACGTTGCATATTAAATATATATTTTTATATATCCTTAATAAATAATCATTTCCATGATTCTTTGTAAAAATAAAAAAAAATAAAAAAGAAACTTCCTGCTATGAGTATTTCGGTAATTTGACTCCAAAAGCCAGCCTTTTAGGGAAAAAAACAAATAATAAAGTAAAACAGAAAATTAAATTGCGATTAGTGCCCGAGAGATCGTGTCTTCGAGCCCCATCAATTTTATGGGAAAATTGTGTTGGGTGTGGCCTGTTGTCCTTGGGCCCCACTAATACAGTAATACTAGTTCTCCAACCTTATCTCCATTCTCTCTTTC
This sequence comes from Lenwebbia sp. NSW1173648, assembly GCA_029784005.1. Lineage (NCBI taxonomy): Eukaryota > Viridiplantae > Streptophyta > Magnoliopsida > Myrtales > Myrtaceae > Lenwebbia > Lenwebbia sp. NSW1173648. The sequence continues at coordinate 29,752,733 of JARCGZ010000002.1, forward strand.
TATAAATCTTAAGTTGCGTTTGGTAGTCATGATAAAAATTAGGATATAATAAGATTTATTATATCATGTGTTTAGCTCCTGCCCAGGATAGAATAAAAGGGATATAGCCTGGATATAATTATCCAATGGGGGAGGTGGGGTAAGTGTGGATGGGATGATATAAAAGCTATTTTTTTCGAATAACAAAATTCTTAAATAATAAAATTAAAATAATAATTATATTTGAATTCTAATATTAATGCTAACATAAAAAAAAATTTATAAACACCTGTATGTATTTATAAATTTGAGTTTCTTTCTACTTTATAATATATATATTTTGTGCATACACACACACTTCATATCCATATCATTACATATTTTAAGTATGGTAGTTAGTTTATTATTTAATAAAATCTTTATTAAGAAATGATGGAACGGAGTAAAAATAATGAAAAAAAGATATATAAAAATAAAAAAAATAAGTAAACAAAAATGAAGTAGAAGAACCATATTTTAAATGAACAAATTCGAACTTGAAAATGATCTTTCTAATTCTCGATGAATGTAGGACAACGAAATTTCTAAAAAAAAAAACCTAGAAATCTCCATTTCCTTCTCCCATGTATCTCTGGTTCATGTTGAAGTTTCATCATTCCTTTGTAGTTTTTTAGTTCACGTCAAAACTTTACGAAAACGGCGAGAGAGTCGAAACTTCTTCTCGTTCGTAGGTTTTTGGTTCACGTCAAAAGTTTATAAAAGCAGAAAGAGAGTCAAAACTCATTCTCCTCCATAGCTTTATGGTTCATGTTGAAGTTTAACCAAAGTAACGAGAGAGAAAAAAACTTTTCGTAATTACAAATATGAATGATCATATTTTCTCTCTCGTACTAGAGTTGGAAGTGAATTATGAGAGATTCTTATACTTTTCGTTTGTGCATTTTCAAGTTCATTTACATCAATATGTGCAAATGCCAAACAATGAACATCATAGGGTATGTACATGTCCGACTTTATTATTACGATTCACCAAACAGTGGATAGGATATGACGAAATCCCTGGATTTCATATCCTATCTTATTCAATCCTATCCTGGCTAGAAATCGAGACAACCAAAGGCAGGTTTTTGCCTCACATCTATTCCTCCGCCTCCTTCTTTCCCGACTTCGCAATCTCTATTCTTTTTCCGAATTTGCCTCACTTCCAGCTCCAGAGCCCCTCGATTCTTTTGGCGTCCATCATAATTCCAAGCGTCCTAGTGTATGCTTTGCTTTCCCCATCCCCTTCTTCCTTTTCCTTCTCATCTCTCTCACTCAAGGCTCGAGAGGCAAACGCCCTCTTCCCCTTCTTCCCTGGGCTCTAGATCCGTGCTTTCTCTAGCGAGATGTGACCCACGCGCCACCGTAGCAGCTGTCAAGACCATCGACTTCCTCACCGACTCGCGTGTCGCTGGTGTTGACAGCATGTTCGTGTCCGACACCGACGCGGCGACCTTCTCGGCGTGTTGGTGCTTCCTTGTATACACATATTCAAATGGAAATTGCATTAATGGATATAAAGAGCCTTGTTAACAAGTGCGGTCGTTGTTGCACCATCGACCGATCAAAAGCGGAGGCTGCCGACCTTTCTTGGTATTTTGCGCAATTTCTATCGAATTTCTATCATCATATATTGTCCTCGAAACTTGATATTTCAAAAAATTCTTACCTCCTTGACAATCCTACCTCTTTCTACTTTTTTTGGCCAAATCCAGATTTTATTTTGCTTCTCCCGAAACCCGACCAACTCGACTCTTTCCCCAGTTCTAGGCCTCGTTTGGATTCGTTCTTCTTCTTCTATACCGTTGCTTGCAATAAAGAAGACACCCGATCGGCCCGACTTATAGAAATGCCCACTGCCAGCCCTTCTCCTTTTCGCGTATGTATTTTTGTCGTCGTCGATGGGGAAGAAGAAGAAAAGAATAAATATGTTTCTCGAAGTTCTTAAACATGCTTAAAATGTTATCAATTTCAAAGAATCGATTGCATATGAACAAAACTAACCTATTAAAAGTCTTTTCTTTTCGTAATTTATTCAATCACTTAACAAGTGTACCGGATCGGTATAGTAAAATCGATAAACGAAATTTCGTAAGTAAAAGTTTCAGTTCACTGTCTCTGTACAAGCCTAATCGAGTGATTGCCAATCCACTCTATAATTTTTCCCTCCTATAAATCGGCCACTAATACAGGCGAAAATATAGAGCAAGCTTGAAATTCTCGAGGTCGAGCTTGAAAAATCCAGCTCCAAGCATGTTATGATGCTTTGACTTTAGAGCGGCGACACTTGAGTTTTTCTAAGATGAAAACGCTCGAGCCAACTTGTTTCAACCTCTCTTCATATGATGGATTGGAGATATAAGATAATCTCCAAGTACTGCAAATAAGAACAGTTATTCCTCAGCAGCACAAAAAAGTCAACCTCAGGGAGTTCCAGAACCAGTGTTATGAACGAACTCGGAGCGGTAGACCAATCAAACTCGAATAGCACACTATGACTTAAACTCGGATTGATTATATCCGGACGAGCCATTCCAGATGTCGATTCCGCTCGGGTCATGAAACTGTTCTCCAACAATTTCACTTGAGAGAGAGGGTGAGGGTGAAAAAACATAATCTCGGCTCAACTGTATGAAAAAAGAAAAAAGAAAAAAGAAAATTCACTTTTGGATCCCCCACATGGTACGAACCACCAAACCTCCTATCAAGTCTTTGACTGTCCAAGCTCCATCTAGATAAATCTTTCTGGCAAAATTCGACCTCTTATAGTTCGAGAGGCCTGCTAATTGAACAGGAGTTAGCCCAATGGGTTCATGTATTACTCACCTAAACGAATTAACTTCATCGAAAATCGATGCGAGGATCATGAGTAACTGGACTGTCCCAATAGTAGATCGACCATGTCATCAGGAGTAAGAAGAGTTGTTCCACCCAGGATCAATTGCATATCAGGCCTGCCACTTTCAGAAACTGCCTCCTGGACTTCTCGGACCTGCGACCGAGACAAAGTGGTAGTCATTTCCTTATCGTTGTCCTACACCGTGATACAACCTAGCGCATCTCTACAGTGTCTCAGGGTGTGCCTCGAGGGTTTAAATGTTGCTGAGCAATGGGCAGGCTCGGCCAGGGCCGCTACGTCAGGCCGAATTTGGTTTATTATTAGGAATTTTAGATTGGATAACCGGTATCACTAAATAAACAATTGAAATGCTTCTATCGTTTGTTCTTGTTTGTTGTGTTGGATCCACAATTAATCTTATGGGTCTTTAGGATTGGTGTATTCTTTTAATCCTTCATGTGCAAAATTTCCAGGCCAGGCTTTATAGCTAAAATAATCATGCCCAAGGCCAGGCTTCAAATCATTGTCTCAACAGATTGATGGGTGCAAGTACCGAAATCCAAAAAAGGGGAAAGAGATGAACCTCCAAACCATTGATGCCCCCAATGACAAAAACCATAATCACATCTTGATCAGATAGGCTTGGCTTTGCCTGCATTGGTTGGAAAACAGGAGTAAGCACATACGAGATACAGGAGGGAAAATGATGGAGGAAATGGAGCTAACCTGTCCAAGGCCAAATCTCCCAAACCCACTTTTGAAAAGCCGTCCAACTGTAGAGGAATGATACACCAAGCCGGGTATATCGGACTTGTTCAGTAACCTGGTCAAAAGCTTGTATAGTAAGCCTTTATTCAAGTTGGAATCGCTATTGAAGCTACTATCCAATGTGGACATTCCTTCTCCCAATATATTCCTTTTGCTTTTCAAGCTGGATAACTTGTGCAGGAATTTGAAAAGGTTATCAACTCTATCATGCAGTTCCAACTTCAGTTGCATGTTGCCATAGGCGTGGTCTTTGTTCTCGACATCTTCATCTCCCCAGCTATCCCACTGATCATCATCAAAGTCATCTGTTGACGATTCGTTAGCAGACATTTCTTTACTTTTGTCTGACTGACTCCTTTTCCTATTGGCGTCAAGTTCTTCCATTAAACCATCAAGAAACTTCAGTTCAGCAATGCTAGGGTTTTCGATAATCGCCTCGACAAGAGCTTCTTTCAATGAATGCTCCTCTTGCCAAGAGAATGGGCCACCAGATCCAGACGTTGGAAAATTCTCACCAGCCAATATGTACCCCACTAGAGTAAGGAGCAAAGCATCGGAAAAAGAAAGAAGCCCATTGGATGTCCCTGTTTGCCCATTCTTTCCTCTAAGAGATCCCACTAAAACACTCTTATGGAGAAGATCTCCAATTTGAGCAGCGAGACTCTGGCTGGTGTCCCCAGCGCTCACACTTAGCATTCTTTCTGCACTTATGAATGCATCCCATCTAGCAGAATGTTGTTCATCAAGAGCAACTATTGTAGCTGCAGCTAACTGAATCAGCCCCTTGTTCCGAATTAATGATGACTGACTCTTGCTGAGTGCCTTTATCATAGAAAGCAATTCTGACTTTGTAGCATAACCAGGTCGAATTTTAATATTAACACTGATATTTTCCCGACGTAGACACTCTTGGAGCCATTTCTTTATTAATATGGTGCCATCTTTAGTTCTTCTGTCCAGTAATGCCTCTAAAAATGGTGTACCACGGAAAGTTTCAACAGAGACCAATGAGCCATTAAGTGGCTCCAACGACAGACCAATGGACTCCTTATTGTGATCATCGAAATTCAGCATAACTGAACTACTCCTTTGAGAAGCCAAACCACCAGAATTCCACCCACTCAGAAAAGCACTGGTCCTATTCAGAAGTGGAATGCTCTCTACTTTTCCATCTTCACTTAGGATTTCTGCAAGTCTTATCTGAGCATCAAGAGGAGCACGTTGTAGGTTGCCAGTACCTTGTTTGAGTTGAGACTGCGAACCCCTCATGTTCACGGCAGGCACCAATCTTTCTCTACGTGGCAAGGATGAAAATATTCGATCAACAAGTGAATCACCATGACAACAGGGAGTGAGAAGATCAAGGGTGCGGTCAACAAGCAGTAGTCCAGCAGATCTCTTACGACGGCCAACATCGTAAAGACTTGACATATCAGTCAAAACTTTCCCAACTGATTTCGACAGATCGCCAAGGGAAAAAATTTCCATTTTCAGGTCCATCTGCAACTCAAACAAAGAAATCAGTCATAATTACTTACCACACTAGATTCATACTAATCTTGCACTTAATGAATGGCTTTCACACAAATCGCCACTGCTTAAGAGTGCACAACTACTACGACCACCTAAAGGCAGTCCACATAATTATTTTTTTCGTGCATCAAGTCATAGATCTCATTCTGATGTGCTTCTTATCATTATTTAAAAAAAAAAAAACATACAAATGAAAAAACATGACTGAGATTGAGATTCTGATGAAAAGGTAAGTCAAACAAGATTCATTTGTTCGAGTAGATAAATTAGATAAAGCAAGAAATTCTGATTTCATTATTGAGAACACAAGTTGATATTTGGCTTCACTTAGGTACTGACAAACTCTCCAAATTTCGAGAAACAGAAACTCAAGTCCCTATTAAAATGTTCAATTCTATCTTTTCTTTTCCAGTGAACCAACTGAAGCAAAAATTGCAGTTTATAACAACTGACAGAACACACTGTAATCTTCTCAACTCGAGTGCCACAAGGAGGTTTATCACTTCCTAACAGTTCATGTTTTTTTTTTTTTGGGGTCAAACAGTTCATGCTTTCACATGTACAATTTGATAGATGTTTTTCAGTTTTATAATGTCTCTACCTTAGCAGCCAAATGGTAAATAAAATGCGCTGTAAGAATAGCTCCCGGAGGAATGTCTTCACCATCCAAAGGGACCCCTGTGCTCAAGGGAGGCAACCCTTGACTTATGGAATATTCATGCCCGTGTTGCAAGAAAGCTTCAGCCATGGATCCTTCAGAAGGTAGGACAAAGGCTCTGGGTGAAAGTGGACATAAAATACACGGGAAGTGATGAACAGAAACAACCAATCTTGACCCTATATCATCTTTATGTCCAGAAAAATTTTCTTCATATGAATCTCTTCCAGTTGAAGAAGCCTCCTGGTTAGGCACGTCTTCTTTGCCAGAAGGGAAACGCGACCATCCTTCATCTCCAAATGCCACATCTTCAGGAGAGTTTCCATCTTCTGACTGCCTGGCTTTTGTCTCTCGCTTCTTAACAAGCTCTTCAAAATCCTGAATGAGCAAAGTTTCATATTCACGGAATGCATCTGGTCCTAGAGGTGAATCAGGATACGCTGAGTGGGCTATCTGCAAGCAAAAGGCACTAAATGAGTTTACAACGTGGAGAATAAACTAGAGACAAAAGGACAGAATGAGAGGCAACTAGCAATAGCTGCCAATTGCAACATCATGGTTCTTAAATTTTCTATTTGACATTTTCCGCTAGAGTAACCTTGACGCCTATTAAGAAAAGAAAAATCATTTATGATACCATGTGAAAATAATATATATGAAAGGTGCTGTTATGTAAAAAAACTACCAGAAACAATAAAGAAGTGCATAATCTACCAAATAGAAAAATCAGTAAACATGGGCATACAAGGGAAGTTCCTAACCAAACATTATGTGACAAAAGAATGTAAATATTGCTGTAATTATGGGGTTTATAAAGCTAAACATCCTAAACATAAGTCAACATATAAGCTAAAAAAACAACTGTCTCGCATAATAGTATAAGTGTAGTGCTGAAGAAGCACCTCTGAGATACATGTATATACAGTACAACGACGAACAAGTTGGTGTGAGCTCAGGCAACGTAGGATATACCGATGGGCGTCACTCAGTAGACAGGATGTCATGATTGTAACGTCCCTCCCTGGGTGTAATTTTGAGTTCCAATCAGCAACCTACATAAGAAAAGGCACGAACAAGATCATTGAATTATTATTCGAGCAGTTACAAAAGGACAAGAGGGAGAAATCTTTATCAATCACCCAGCTGGTCCAAGTAACTGAATTATCTTCTTTTTTCTTTGCCATCATCCCATTTTTCAAACACAGCTTGTCACTGTCTGAGTTTCAGTTTTAGGAGATGGCATAACAAACATTCGAATTGCTAATTGTACTCCAAGCAAAAGGAAGGCAGAGTTCACTAATACTTCAGCAACTTACTCGTAATCACATAACTCTTCCTACTGAATATATCATACTAATATGAATCTTACCACATTGCATGTCATAGTCATTGTCACCAGGGTGTAGTCATTCTTCAGTGCTCACTTAGGTATGTCAGGCGATTATTCAGTATTTCTAAGCATATAGAGAAGGATAAGGGAAAAAAAATTGCTAACACTCCACTGGGGTAGAAAAATGACCCAGGCCAGATGTTCTTACCATGTCAAGAGGAGACATGTTCTCCAAGCTACAAACAGCGCGTGCCCCGAGGCTGAGCAGCAAGGGGAAAGCCCCGAGATACTGGAAACTTTCAGTGCAGCCACCATCTATGTATAGGGTAAAATCTTTTATGTGCTCCGAAATCTAACCAGGCCAAGAGGAAGAATTAGAGAAGTGAACTACGCATTAGGACAAAGTTAACACATTTATCAATCGCGGCAACACGACCAGTTCCACCAATAAACCAACATGAGCAAATGCATGGCCTGGCACGAGTTTTTCTCACAGCAATTAGCAATTAAGAAAACCAACATCTCTCCCTCTGAGAGTGCCCGGCAACTCAAAAATGATTGACCATGCAACAAGACCCTAAACGACTCAAAAGGAGCAAGAACAATACGATTCCGTACGACGACCCAGAATGAACTCATCCATCGAGGTTCCGGGAACAAAAACACCGCACGCAAGCGTCTTCCAAAGAAACAAAGGAATCGAAATCGATCAGACTTACTCCGCTGAGGGAATCGAGGCAGCATTTGGCGACATCGACCAGGGCCATGATCACCACAAGTCCCGCACAAACGTCCGACCTCAGTTCGAAGACTGAAACGCCGCCCCCAACGAGCGACAAAGGAAACCAATCGAATCCGCGCGAGCCCAAATCACTGAGCAGGTGCAAGTGAAATCAAATGGTGGACTCAACTCGAGAGAACGAAGAAATTAGCAGTGCGAGAGAGATCGGATTACCTTGGCGATGATAGTCATGGGATCAGTGGAGTTGAAGAAGACAACTGGAGGCGCCAAGCAGATCGTCGCGATTGGGTTTCTCCTGAAGAAGCTCGAGGGCGAGCGGTGAGCGTCGAACCGGCTCAACCGGGCTTCAAAAGCGGTTCGAAACGGTCGTCCTGAGAAATCATTTATACTCTCGGGCCGCATTTATGTTAAACTGTACCTTTAATACAATTTTTTTTTTAAATTCAGTATGATGTGGTTTTCATTCCTTGAATTTTTTTTTTTAAAAAAGTATAAAATAAGTCGACTAATGAAAAAAAAGACCATAAAAATATAATTAAAATTGCACTTACTGTCCTAAACATTAGGCTATATGTAATTAAATTTTAAGTGGCGCTGACGGAGGTCGAGGCGCATTCAACTAGATGAATTGTCATAATTGCTTGATCAATACTAGGGATGAACACCAATCCAGGGTTTATCCACGAACCGGTTCGGTTCCAAACTTTTAAAATTTTTAGAATCGGTACCGTGCAAATAAATTCCCGATCATGGACACTAAATCTACTCACCCCAAGACCGATCATTCGTAACAAATAGTTACCATTACCGTAAAAACAGTTATGATAAGTCAACAACATAATCGATTAGTTTGTTTTTTGTGTACTCCGTGGAGAATGGTTGCTCGATACCGTGAAAGGACAAATCTACCATGGTAGAGTGGGCACAAAAGACATGCTTGTGCCTTTTGATAATCCATCCTGAAATTTACTACTTTAAATTTCGCAAGTAATTATTTTAAATACAAAGAAAAGAGACTGAAGAAAGAAAGTGGGGAAGAGAAAAGAAAGTGCACAAGGATTTTATCCAGCCCCGTTAAAAATAAAAAATGAAACAAGAATCGTGACGAGAAATAAACCTTTAGATAAATAATGAAAATATTAAATTGTTATCACAAAGATACTAAAAATATCTACGTAGAAAATCAAACAGATGAAGATAATCGAATATCTTATTCTGTTTTAACTATCCTTCAAACACCACCTACGCTAAAATTGCCGCCACCGTGGTGGTGTCCGCCGTCATCCAAACCACTGCCTACGCTAAAACCGCCCCCATCCAAACCACCACCCACACTAAAATTGCCACCACCTACGCTAAAACTGCCGCCACTGTGGTGTCCGCCGTGAGCGCGCTGCTATATTCGCCTCCATGATGTCCTCCATTGTGGTGGTGGTGGTGATGGTGGAGGTGGCCGCCACCACCTCCGTGATGGCCTTGATGATGGTCACCTCCACCCACGTGATGGTGTCCATGGTGGCTGTGATGGTGGTCACCTCCACCGCCACCTCCGTCTCCACCGTCAACTACAACTCCATACATAGAGCTGTACAAGAGAGTATTTGCAATAGCCGAGCCATCAGTTACCCCTTTGCCGGTGCCACATGCCGGTTTGTTTTTGCGGGGAGAGCCAGATTTGTCGCCGTCTTTGCCGCCGCTACTGCCGCCGCCACCTGCCGGTTTGTTTTTGCGGGGAGAGCCAGATATGTCGCAACAGGTGATTGCGACTATAACAAGACACCCCAAAATAAAGCACGTCAAGACAATGTAGGGCTCGAGAAGCGCAAGATCCATCTCGCCTGGATGCCTAAAGCTAGAAAGGATCGGGCGCCAGAAACGGATAATATGTGTATTTATATACATATTTAGACTATACTTCGATTCGAAACGGTCCTTCTAGTGAAGCTGGATAATGTTTATCTCGACTCCCGAGAAATCTTTATAATCTTTCGTATTTATCTCACTTTAGAACTCGATTACACTTTTATGTTTATCTCTACGTTAAACTTAACTTTAATTCAAAAAATTATTTAAATTCAGTGTCACGTGATTTTCAATCCTTGACAAAAAATTAACAATTAAGTGTGAAGTTGTAGGCAATTAAAATAAGACCATAAAAATTTAATGAAAAATTGCACTCACAGCCTGGACGTTTGGCTCCATGTGAATCCGGAATTATTTCACTGCATTTTTTCTCTAAAAAAGCATCAACTTTATAACAAATGAAAAAAAAAATGAAAAATTGGAAAAACAAAAAAATATTTCAATATTACACGTCATTGGTTGCTCGATACCATAAAAGGACAAATCTACGAGATTGACTTAGCAAAAAGACATGCTTATCGTTTCGACAATCTATCCTGAAATTTACCACTTTAAATTTCCCAAGTAATTATTCTAAATTCAAAGAAAAGAGACTGAAAGAAAGAAAGAGGGGGAGAGAAAAGAATCCCCACAAGGATTTTATTTTGGATTCATTAAAAAGAAAATGTAAACAAGAATTATGGCGAGAAACAAATCAATAATAAGTAAAATAAATAGAAATGAATTTCATAAAGTTCCGAAAAATATGTATATAGAAAATTAAACACACAACATAATCGAGAATCTTATTCTGTTATATGTACCCTCCAGTCAACGTCTTATCCCTTAATGTCCATGATGTCTGCCTCTATCAAAACCACCACCTACGTTAAAAACCGCCGCCGCCGCTGCCATCAAAACTGCCGCCTCCTCCACTGCCGCCATCCAAACCACCGCCTCCGTCACCATCTCCATCCAAACCGCCGCCGCCACCACAGCCTCCATCCAAACCGTGATGGTGGTTACCTCCACCGCCACCTCCGTCTCCTCCATCAACTACAACTCCAGTACAAGAGAATATTAGCAACAGCCGAATATCAGTTATGCCTTCGCCGCCGCCGCCATCGGTGCCATCTCCCGGTTTGTTTTCACGGGGAGATCCAGATTTGTCACAGCCGTGGTGGCCACAAGAAAAACAGATGGTTACAACTATAGAGAGAGACACCAAAATCCCACACAAAATCAAGAGACAGTAGGACTTGAGAAGCGCAAGATCCATCTCATCTGGATGCCCAAAGCTAGAGAAATGAATATCAAGGATTAATTAGTTATGCTTTGGATATTAGCTAGAAAGAATCGCGACCCGAAGTGGATAATATATATATCTATATAGCTATATTTGATAGCCAATATAAAATTCAGGATATGATAAAATTTATTCTATACCGCCTTTGGTGCATGCTCAGCATATAATAAAGTCGGATATAAGATGAAAATAGATTGGACAAAATTATCCCATGAGAGAGGTAAGATAAATGCGGATAGGATTGCTAATATCTATAATATAAAACTCATTTTTCTCGAATAACAAACTTCTTAAGTTTATACTTAAAATAAACTTTGAATGTAGAGCGTCATGGGATCAGTGGAGTTGGAGAAGACGATTGGAGGCTTCGCGAAGCAGATGGTCGCGATTGGGTTTCTCCTGAAGCAGCTCGAGGGCCGGCGAGTAGTGAGAGTCGAATAGGCTGAACCGGGCATCAAAAATCGGTTCGAAACGGAATTATTCATTTTACTTGCTTAAAATGAATCCGGAATTATTTCCCTGCATTTTTTGTCTCTACAAAAAAGCATCAGCTTTTTAACAAATGGAAAAACAAAAAATATTTTCATTATTACACGTCATTGGTTGCTCGATTGTATCTGCATTGTTAATAGTATCTCTGAAAAATACCCTCAATTAGAAAGAGAAGCAAACTCTGATCACACCACTTCCACCATCGAAGAGCACAAAACTTGACATCTCAAAGCAATAAGTAACAATAGTCGAATACTCAGCACGGTTGTTATACTCGCATGCTTCAATATTCTGAAAATAAGCAACATCGAGCACACCCCATTGTTCCTTCGAAGGGCCGTGTAACATAAAACATGTCATATTCTGACTTTTATCCGGACGACCAAATGTAGCATAAAAGGACAAATCTACGAAATTAACTTACCAAAAAGACATGGTTATCCTTTCGACAATCTATTCTGAAATTTACCACTTTGAAAAGTATAATTTAACATTTGAATATTATTCTTTTGAAATATCTCTATTGTAAAAAAATTGAAACAAAACAAAGGAAACGACCAATTTCTGAGTAGAATCTAGAATGGACAGAACCGGCATGTAGGATCTAGATTTCAAAAATTAGAACCTGAATCCTAACTGGGCTAGGTTCACATTCTAAGAACCTACCAATCTCGAAATCGATCACTCCGGATTGACACTTACCATCATCGTAAAAATATTTATAGTTATTCAACAACATAGTCTTTAGTTTATTTTCGGCTCACTTTGTAGAGAATGGTAGCTCGATACCATAAAAGGACAAATCTACCGTGGTGGAGTGGGAACAAAACACATGCTTATGCTTTTTGGTTATCTATCCTAAATTTCACAAGTAATTGTTTTAAATACAAAGAAAAGAGACTGAAGAAAGAAAGAGAGGATGAGAAAAGAAAGTCCACAAGGATTTTATTTAGCCTCATTTAAAAAAAAAACAAGAATCATGACGAGAAATAAATCTTTAGATAAGTACAGTAAATATAAATGGTAATCACAAAGATCCTAAAAATATCTACGTAAAAAGCTAAACAGATCAAGATAATCGAGAAACTAATTATGTTTTTACTATCCTTCGGTCAACTTCTTATCCCTCAATGTCCGTGGTGTCCGCCTCCATCAAAACCACCACCAAAGCCAAAATCGCCGCCACCGTGGTGGTGTCCGCCTCCGTCAAAACCGCCGTCTCCCTGATGTCCGCCATGATGCCCGATGCTGGCACTATATCCGCCTCCGTCGTGATGGTGGTGGTGGTGGTGGTGGCCACCTCCGTTATGGCCTTGACGATGGCCACCTCCACCCACGTGATGGTGTCCATGGTGGCCGTGATGGTGGTTGCCTCCACCGCCACCTCCGCCTCCGCCTCCACCGTCAACAACAACTCCATACATAGAGCTGTAGAAGAGAGTATTAACAATAGCCGAGCCCCTTTGCCGCCGCCGCCGATGCCACCTCCCGATTTGTTTTTGCGGGGAGAGCCAGATTTGTCGCCGCCGTGGTGGGCACAAGAGAAACTGGACTTGAGAAACGCAAGAGCCATCTCATGTGGATGCACAAAGCTAGAAAGGATCGTGCGCCAGAAGCGGCTGATATTGTATATTTATATATGTTATACATCGGTTGGTACGTCGCTGGATGATTTTTATCCTGACTCCTGAGAAATCACTGTAATCTCTCGTATTTATCTTACTTTAGGACTCAATTTCGTGACAAATCTGAAATTTTCAGTGCATTTATCTATACGTTAAACTTAACTTTAATTCAAAAACTTATTTAAATTCGGTGTCACGTGATTTTCAATCCTCTGACAAAATTAACAAATAAGTGTGAAGTAGTAGACTATTTAAATAAGACCATAAAAATTAATGAGAAATTGCACTAACAGCCTAGACGTTTGGCTCCATGTCAAATAAATCCTAAACACATTGAATCTAGTGTAATCAAGCCCTAAGAAACAAAAAACAATTTTGCCGATATGACAAACAAGCATCCCATGTGGCGTTTATAATAGTATTTGAAGGATATGTGGAATGGTACTTGGCAATACGTTGGATTGTCAAAAATCCCAAACCGGTATACTTGTAATAAACTTTCTTCAAACTAATTTTTTGAACATCAAAAACCCTAAACTTGTGCACCCGTGATAATTTACCTTCCATTAGTTTCCGTTAAATTGAATTAATCACGACACAATCTTAAATTGGTACACTCGTGATAAACGGAGGGTAAAACCCCAAACTGATACATCATTCAACTGCCACGTGTCGTTTAATTCAACAATTTGACGATAAAATTTAACGAAAACTAACGAAAGGTAAATTTATCGTAACTACGTTAGTTTGAGGTTTTTGATAGTGAAAGGACTAGAATTTGTCGCATGCGTGTCATTTTAAGATTTTTCGTGCTTCAAAGGAAAAAGCAATGTCAGAGACCGCGAAGGAAGGGGGTGGTTGTTTCTATAGATTGGGGTTGCGCCCCACCCGGTCTCCCCCTCACGGTGCTTCTCCTCTCTCTTCAACTTCGATTTTTTCTGATGTGGCATCCACCGCGTCGGCACCATATGTCAACAACTTTCAAAAAACGTTACGGAAGATTCCAGCTTGAAAATTTGGATTGAGTATTCGACGGAATTACTTAATTGCTCCAGATTCAACATGTTTATGATTTGATTGCGCTTTTTTAATAGTATTTTTTCTTTCATTTTACTTACTTAAAATGAATCCTTAATTATCACCCTGCATTTTTTCTTCTCTTAAAAAACATCAACTTTTTAACAAATGGAAAAATATAAAAAAAAAATGGAAAAACGAAAAATATTTTCAATATTACACGTCATTGGTTGCTCGATTACATAAAAGGAGAAATCTACGAGATTGACTTGGCAAAAAGACATGCTTATTCTTTCCACAATCTATCCGGAAATTTACCGCTTTAAATTTCTCAAGTAATTATTCTAAATACAATGAAAAGAGACTGAAGAAAGAAAGAGGGGAAGAGAAAAGAAAGTCCACAAGGAATTTATTTCGACTCATTAAAAAGAAAATCTAAACACGAATTATGACAAGAAACAAATCAATAATAGGTAAAATAAATAGAAATGAATTTCATAACGATTCTAAAAATATGTACATAGAAAACTAAACATGTCACCATAACGGAGAATCTTATTCTGTTTTATATAATGTCCGTGGTGTCCGCCTCCATCAAAACCACCACCGACGCTAAAAGCAGCCGCCGCCGCTGCCACCATCCAAACCACCTCCGCCCCCACCGCCACCATCCAAACCGCCGCCGCCACCTCCATCCAAATCACCACCGCCTCCACCTCCATCCAAACCGCCGCCACCACCGCCTCCATCCAAACCGTGATGGTGGTTACCTCCATCGCCACCTCCGTTTCCTCCGTCAACTACAACTCCATAGATAGAGCTGTACAAGAGAGTATTAGCAACAGCCGAATTATCAGTTACTCCGCCATTGCCGCCGCCGATGCCACCTCCCGGGTTGTTTTCGCGGGGAGATCCAGATTCGTCGCCGCCGTGGTGGACACAAGAAAAACAGATGGTTACGACTATGGAAAGAGACACCAAAATCCCGCACAAAATCAAGAGACAGTAGGACTTAAGAAGCGCAAGATCCATCTCATCTGGATGCCCAAAGCTAGAGAAATGAACCAACACAGTTTATCGCCATCATAACCGTCTATCTTGCGAGTATCAAGAATTAATTAGTTATGCTTCGGATATTACCTAGAAAGAATCGCGACCCGAAATGGATAATACGTATATCTATATGGCTATATCTGGTAGCCAGTATAAAATTCAAGATATGATAAAAATTATTTTATACTGTATTAGGTGCATGCACAACACATAATAAAGTCGGATATAACATGGATATAGCCTAGACAAAATTATTCATTGAGGGAGTTAGGATATACGTGGATATTATTTCTAATATCCATAATATAAAACTCATTTTTCTCGAATAACAAACTTCTTAAGTTTATAATTAAACTAAACATTAAATGTAAATAGTTTTTCAATTCCAATATATTAACTCAAAATAATGAATATTTCATTTTTAGTTATTCCTTTTCTTTCTATCTTATAATACAATTTCAATATATAAATATCTATTTAGTATTCATATTTATTACATATTTTCGGTATTTTAGTATAGTTTATTATTTAATAAAATCTTATTAGAGCATGATGGAAGGGGGAAAAAGAATAAAAAAAATAAAAAAGAGATGAAAAAACAATAAACACTAAGCAATTAAAAATCAAGTAGGCAAGACTATCGCGAGAGATTCTTACCATGTTTGTTTGTGTAATTTCAGATTCATTATTTACACTAAACAATGGATATGATAGGATGTGAAAACATCATATTTTAATACGAGGATTCACCAAACAGGAGATATGATCTAGCAAAATTTCTGGATTTCATATCATATCATATCTTAACTAGAAAACGATACGACCAAACGTAGCTTATACATTTACATTTTTCTATCGTTGGATTCCGCGTGTCATGAACGACTGTGATGGACTAGACTTGATGATTGCTAGAGACGACTTAAACAATCAAGCAAGGAATGATATTAAGTTCTTGTTTGTGTGTGTAAATTGTAAAACTTGTACGATGTTTCTGGGAATAGATGCGGATGATTTTGAGGACCAGGACATCGTCATCGAATTGAGATATGTGGACACTGAAGAGGGATAGGGAGCACATTTGCATGTAGTACGAAGTTTTAATATGATGTAATTATTATACACCAGTACAAATACATCTAAACTAAAGCTCCAATTTGAAAAATGTTTACCTAAAAATGATCGCTTATATCTCTTACAGAAATAAATGAACGAAAATTATTTTCATCGCTCACGAGAATATTTAGACATAAATATTATTATAGGTCATGAAAACATTTTTCAATTGACTAATTATTTTAAACTATACAAGCAATCATTTTTAAGAAAATATTTTTCAAAATTATTCATTTTTCTGCCAAAGATACAAAGCCTTAGGTTAAAAATATTTATTTAAATTGTTTAGAATTATCCATCCAAATGCTACAATTGGACAAGTCTATTAGATTGCGGTATTAGTCAGTTGGTCGGGTTTGGGACCCCATTTACATGTTCCTCTTGACGTTCATAGAATTTAGCGAAGGCATCTATGGCATAACAACACATCGAACGAGAGTGGCTAAAGGCCCATCAAATTTCACATTACAAAATGAAGAATACAAAATGAGATGAAAGAGAAAAATGTAACATTCAACATATTACAAAATGAAGAATACAAAATCACTACATGTATTGGGTGAGAATACAATTAGACTTAAGTACAATAAAGATAAATTACAATTAACTTAACCCTAAATAGTAATCCTAACATAATCTTACATCCCCACACAATCTCAAGATGGCTTGAAAGAAGTCAACTGGAGTGTGGAGAAAAGATCCAAAAAATGCCCAGGTGGACGCACCGTGGTGAAGATACCGGCACTCTGATCAACATATGAAGCCGAGACGACTCGTATAGTGCTATTTATGCACATGATATCAAATGAAATGACAATCGAGTTCAATGTATTTGTTGCGATCATGTGATATTTGAATAGCACTTCGGTTGTCGCAATATATGACTGTTACGCTAATATGACAATCCAATGCTTCCCAAAACTTATCGCAACCATATTAACTTTAATGATGTATTAGTAAGAGCTCGATATTCTATCTTTTGTATGAGAGTGAGTGACAATGGTCTATTTCTTGTTATGCCATGAGGTAAGTGAGCTACCTTGGAGTTGACAGTTTATTCAAATGCTGATGGGCTGGTGACCACAAGATCGCCATTCCACTACGAGCAACTGACCATGAAACAATATTCCCTTGATGTAGTGAATAATTTGAAAAACTACAGCAAAGTAAGCCATACGAGGCGGAGTCATGTACTGACTAATAATGTTAGCATAAGCAATGTTAAGTCCAGTAACAGTGAGATATACAAGACGTTGACCAACTGGCACTAGAGCATATGATGCGAAAGACGAGTCTCATCTTTGGCATCAAATTTGGTGATGGTCTCAATAGGGCTTGTAGCGACCTTGTTGTCTGCGAGTCTTGTTCTAGAAAGAAAATCAGTGGCATACTTTGCTTAAGAGAGACAATAACCATAGGAATGTAAAGTGAACTCAAAACCTATAAAATAACCGAGTCATCCAAGATCTTTCATTTTAAACTATTTACTAAGTTATTGATGGAATTTTGAAATGCTAGTATGACCATCTCTAGTAATAACCATGTCATCCACATATAAGAGCAGCATAACAGACTCACCAGACGTGTGTTCGAACAAAAGGAGCATGGTCATAGGGGGATTGGATGTAAAATCAAGGGACTCCATCATGAAGCTAAACTTGGAATACCATGCATGAGGAGCTGGTTTCAAACCATATAATGCTCGACATAATTGACGTACTTTGTTAGAATAATGAGTGTATCTAAGAGGATGCACCCTACAAACTTCTTCAATGAAGGTGCGGTTGGATCACCTCCTTTTCAGGGAGAGCTAATGCTTGTTGGGTATTTTGGTTTGAATGCATGCAACAGGAGCAAAAGGCTTTTCATACTCAATGTGGTACTCTTGAGTAATACCTTTCGCTACTAGCCGTAAGTGTTATCTGCCTTTGTTATAATCTTGTATACTCATTTACAACCTACAACAGGCTTATCATGAGGCAAATCAATTAAATCCCATGTTGAGATTTGTCTAAAGCTTACACCTCATATACCATTGCTTGCTGCCAAAGAGTATTATCGCTAGCTTCTCTATTTGTGTGAGGTTCAAAAAGGAAACTAATGGTAGAGCAATTTTACAATCTCGAAGATGAAGAGAACTTCCTCTAGTGGATCCACAAATAGATGAGAAAAGAATGTCCGCCGGTGGAATTTGAAGATGGGCAGACATGTTAGAAGGTGTCGTGCTGTTATGGCGAGAATGGCCCCCATCAAGATTAGAAGAACACAAGGAGAGGAAAATTCACAAGTGGACGGAGGTGTGAGATCTTCTGGGAATAGATCAACAGAATGATTGGTGAAGAAGGGGACATGAGACGTGATTTGAAGGGATGAAGAGATGAGAACATTTTGTCTTCCCAAAAGGTAATATGACGAGACACAAGAAAACGGTTAGAGATAATACCCAACATCTATCCCCTTTGCGCTTAAACGGGCGCGAGGTTCCAACTCCGTGCGTTCAAGTGGAAGATGTGCAAAATAAGTAT
The DNA here is from genome assembly GCA_029784005.1 of Lenwebbia sp. NSW1173648. Lineage (NCBI taxonomy): Eukaryota > Viridiplantae > Streptophyta > Magnoliopsida > Myrtales > Myrtaceae > Lenwebbia > Lenwebbia sp. NSW1173648. Next base: position 29,771,594 of record JARCGZ010000002.1, read on the forward strand.
TACCAAAGACTCGAAGAAGACCGTAATTGGGACACTAACCTACTCATAAGGAGAAATGTGACCTATTGTAGGTAAAAGAGTACAATTGATAGTAAAGTAAGCCTCTCCCCGAAACTATTTTGGACAAGAGGTGGAGACTAGAAAAGTGCATGTAACACCTAAATTATGCATATATTTACATTTAGCTCAACAATTTTTTTGGGAAGTGCCTATAAGTGATAATACAATCTGAAGAGAGAATTTTAAGAAATTCGATGTCTTTATATTCCACGGCATTGTCAGTATCAAAGACTTTAATATTTATTGAGAAAATTATGTTTTTATAATGGCAACAAAATAACTGTAGATATAAGTAAGTTTAGATTGATTTGTCATCAGATAAAACCATGTATAACGAGAACGATCATTGATAAAAAAAACGAGAATGATCATTGATAAAGATTACACAATCCTACATGTGGCGGTGAATCTGGTGGCATTTGGCCTCCGTTTGCGACGAGTTTCTAGATGCGGTACATATGAGGGCGGCGAGTTTGTTGGTGGTCTCTATTTTTCGGATGGAGCAATGGAAGGATGTCGATTTGCAACTTAAAGCTGAGGACTTGGGGGAGAACGGCGGCCGATGCGGCTGGCCGTGGAACAAACTTGATGGGTATTTCCTCAGATAACAACCACCTCTGAAATCAAGTTGAGAATTGTAGTGAAAGAGAGATTAATTGTAACATCCTGTACATTATCAAATAAAGAATACAAAAGATCTTTTTATATAAAGATTATAATATATATAGGGGGAGAATACAATTAGTCTTAAGTACAACAAATGTAAATTACAATTAACCATATATGGTAATCCAAATATAATCTAACACAAACCACAGCATCGCATCTCACTTTATTGGAATGAAAGTCTATGTTTTAAAAAAAAAAATTCATGCATATAGGTTCAATTCAAAACCCTCCGCCACCTCCACCGCCACCGCCGCAACCACCCCCACCGCCGTGGTGTCCACCTCCACCACCATGATCACCTCCTCCATGGTGACCTCCGTGATGGCCTCCGTGGTGGCCTCCGTGATGGCCTCCGTGGTGACCTCCATGATGGCCGCCGCCGCCGCCGCCATCGCCTCCGCCGCCGCCGCCATCATCGCCTCCATCTCCGCCGCCTCCGCCGTCTCTCCTTTTCTTTTTGCTGCTAGAGCGGGACGAGTTGTTGCCATCGTCGCCACAGGAGAACACTACGATGGACGTGAGGATCAAGCACGCCACGAAGATCACTCCGGATTTGAGCAGCAGAAGATCCGATCCATCATCACCACGATGAACGCCGTCGCTTGCAAAAGGCCCCCAATCTCTCGCCATTAAGTTCCTCATTGTCCCACGGAGAGAGCCAGACGCAAGAACTCAACTATTATCGAGACGAGGAACATTCAATTAAGTACTACTGGCCATAACGATGGTAGACCACTCCGATTTTGGAAACAATTCACGTGCAGGACTTCTTGCAAGTCGTGGCGAAGGTTCTTCGAAGTTGCTTCTCATCAAAGTCTGAATTCTTAGAATGAAAATGGCTATGGTTGGACCAAAAGGTTAAGAAGACAAGTTGCGGGTCCATCAAGACTATGGGTGAGTTTGATTCGAAACTATGTTCCAAGTGGAAGGTTTTGTACTATTGGTGAGTTTGATCTGACGCTTCACGCTCCAATCAAATCCTCCCGACGAAAATTCACCCGGAGTTATTGATTTAGTGCTTCGGTCAACGTAGGCCGTCTTATCATCTTATGTGACATGTCGGTAATGATGTGATGTGGACAAATTTATTCGTTTTCTTTTCCTTTTTTTTCACCTCCATTAGCCGGATCAAGCACGCCCTCCTCCTTCCTTGGTTTCGCAGTTGAATATGCAAGCCCCACTGTTGCTCGACTCCGCAAGCTGTTGCCGTTGCTCGTCGAGCTCGATGGCCATGGCCCGAGCATCCAGATCTCGGCGACCTTGCAGCAACGGAAGTTCAGCCGCTTCGAGCTCGGTGGCCATTGAAGGCCATGGAGATTGAAGCCGCTTCTACGGCTGCTTCTTTTTTAGGCGATTATTCATGCTTTAAGGGGAATTAAATCATCGTGAAGCCCATTGAATTTTGGGGGTTCCAATTATTTCCGTCTCATTTGGGAGGGAATTCAAATTGTAGAAGCCAAAAAGAAACCCAATGAGCGCACTTTCTGTCGGCTCATGGAGTTGTAGAAGTTCGTCAATTGAGATAGTTGAAGAGTTGCTTGGCGTGATCGGAATTGTAGCTTGCTGATGTGGATGGTCACGTTCAAATTTTTTGTTCCCATTAGGCATTAAGTGTTTACGCTTTAGGGAAAAAATAAACAGTGGACAGAAAGGGAAAAAAGAAAGGAAAAGGCAAAAAACGAAAAAGGATACAAATCAGAAAATTTAGCAAAACCGTGTCGTTTCGAGTAAAGCTGTCCACGTTAGCTCGATGGCTGGGACACATAGGACCGTCGAGATGACTAGATCGCCACGTCAACAATTTCAGGTGAGAATTGATCGGAAGGACTACATCAGAATTTTACGCAAATGTTCGGTACATTGGCTCAATTTTTTTTTTGTTCAAAACATTGGTCAATTGAAAGGTATATAATTAAATTGGAATCCGTGCGATAGGCTTACGATTGAAATAGCAATTTTCCCACTAACTTTGCTTCTAATTACGCATACCGACTAAAGACTAATCTCAATTTACCGAATGCTTAATTCCGTGAAAAACTCCAAACTTTAAGGGTAGTACCAAATCTGTCTTTAATTTTTTTGGTCTAGAAAAAACTTCAACTTTAAAGTCTAAATTTTGCCCAAACTTTTTTTTTTTGTCTAAAAGGGACTCCAATTTTAGGTCCAATCCTAAATCTGCCACTAACATTTTTTACTATTATTATCTAAAGACATCACAAACTTTAACTCTAGTCTCAAATTTTCCCTTGTTAGCCATCCATCGTAAAAGCGTCGATAGTCGTCCCTAATTTTCATCTCAATGAAGGTTTCGTTTTGGAGATAATTTGTCACATTACCTTGCTGTTGTAGATTTGTTGCCGACGTGGAAACGCCACATCGAACAACTAATCAAGGCTTTTTGGACGAAGGGTTATTAGGAATAGATTTCAGACTATATTGGAAGTTTGTGATTTTTCTAGACTGAAAAAAAGTTCGGGCGTATTTGCGATTTTGTTTTTTCAAAAGGTTCTGGGCAGGATTGAGACCAGACTAAAGTGGAGAGTTCTTTTCAGAAAAATTTGGAGTAGAATTAGGACGAAATCTAAAGGTGCAGTTTTTCCAGGAAATAGGCCTTTTACTGGATGAGTTAAAATGCTGAAAGCAATTTTCATCACTTGCGTCTAAAATTTTAACGAGTATCCAATGGTATATTACCAAGTGCTATAAAATTTTATAATTGGGCCGATCAAATAATTTGTGACTTACAAATGGAAGGATGATTTTGTCACCACGCATCGGCTAGTAAATTACCAAGTACTCTAAAAATTTATAAGTGGGCCTCGTTGGTTAATTTGTAACTTATGAATGAAAAATCCATGTTACCATTTTCAAATATAGTATTCAGAAGCAAACTACCAACGGCTTTACTATTGGGTTAATACCACGAAAAACCTTAAACTAATATACATGCGACAAATTTACCCCAAACTATTTTCTTAACCACAATAAACCCCAAACTGGTCCACTTATGACAAATTTATCCTAAACTATTTTTCTGACCACAAAAAATCCGAAACTGGTACATATGTGACGAATTTACCTTAAACTAAATTTTTTACTACCAAAAATCCCATACTTGTACACTTGTGACAAATTTACCCTCTGTTAGTTTCCATTTAATTGTGTTAATACCACGAAAAATCCCAAACTGAAATACCTGTGACAAACAGAGGGTAAAAATCTTAAACTGATACACCTGTCAACTGCTACGTGTAATTTAACTCAGCAATTTCACGATAAAATTTAACGAAAACTAACGGATAGTACATTTGTCACAATTGTACCAGTTTTGAGTTTTTGGTGGTCAAAAAATTAGTTTGGAGTAAATTTATGAAGGGTGTACCAGTTTGAAATTTTTGGTGGTCAAAAAAATAGTTTGGGATAAATTTGTCAAACGTGTACCAGTTTATGGTTTTTTGTGATCAAAAAATAATTTAGAAAAATTTATCACAAATATACCGATTTAGAGTTTTTTGTGGTATTAACACTTTACTATTTTACCAATGGGCGTAACAATTTTTTCATGACTTACCGATAAAATAATAATTTCACTACCCCCACATACAGTTAGAGAATACCAAGTGTTTTGAAACTTTACAAGTGGGTCATTCAAATTGACTACTAGATTATCCATTTAGGTATAATTACATCTTAGGGTGCGTTTATTTAGGAAAAAACTCCATGAAAAAGACAAATGATTTTTGAAAAAGTATATTGGAAAACCTTTGTTTGATGATATGCGAAAGAAAACGTTGTTTTGGTGTTTGTATCTCATTTGGAAAATGATACAATCTCATGACTTTATCTCAAGCAAAAAAAATCATATCTTTCACATATTTTTTTATTTTTTTATTCTTGATTTTATTTTTTCATTCTTTCTTCTTCCTCCACTATGATGGCCGGTGGCAACCTCAAGCTCACCCGCAGCCACCGCCGGCCGTCGCAGTGGAAGAAGAAGAAAGAAAGAAAAAATTTAATAAAAAAATAAAATAAAAAATGAGTGAGAACAAATCCGAAAAGTGTTTTCATCTATTTAGATTTAGGATTTCACTTTTCTAGTTTTAGCCATGAATTTTTCGTTGACCAGAAAATACTTTCCATTGACTAAGTCATTTTCAGCGAACCAAACGGGTGAAAGTACAGAAAACTAATTCCATGCGCTTTCCCCGAAACTAATGCACCCTTAACTTAAGTTTTTTTTTTTTGGTCGAAAACCCTTAACTTAAGTTCAAATTATTTATTTAATTGGTTAAAAACGTCCGTCCAAACATTATAGTCAACGGGACGGGTTAGGGACTGCATTTACATATTCCTCCTACGTTTATAACAACCTTGGATCGTAATTTCAAGTATAAAGCTCGATTTTTCAGCGAGCTTTTCACCGTAGCCCCTCCCGCTTCCGTCCCTACTCAAGCATTAGGGATGTGCATGGTCCGGGCCGGTCCGGTCCCGGTATGGAACCGGGGACCGGACCGATAGTCCCGGTCCCCAAATTTTCGGGACCGGGGACCGGCGGTCCGATTAGGTCCCAATGGGACCGCTAACATTAGTTCTTCAAAAAATTTTAAGAGTAAGATAGACATGGTAAATGCCATTGACTACTTAAACCTTATGTCTATTGAAGAGTTTGAGAACTTTGACGAAGATGAATATGAGTTATCTTCAGAAGAAGAAATATAAACTCTTCGACGATCCAAATAAAGTCGATCTTGAAGTGATCAGACTCTCCAACGCTTGGAAAGTCGACCAAAATTTCGAACAACGAAACGGAGGTTTTGATCATGTCAGAAGCCTTACGGATCAAGAGATCCTTGTATATATTATTATTATTTTTGGCGGTCCGGTCCGGTCTCATCCACCATGGAACCGGGGATCGGACCGCCCGGCCACCGGTCCCATTTATTGGGACCGGGGACCGGACCGCCCCCCTCAAGGACCGAACCAACCCGCCCGGTCTGGTCCAGTTTGCACACCCCTATCAAGCATAGCTTCTCTCTCGCATTGAGTCTCCGAGCCTCACCAAACTAAAGGTAGAGCTAAAAATCTCGTAGCAGAGGTAGGAGATAGGCCAAAGTTCCATCCATTTTCAGCTCTACTGCACCTTTCATGCCTAAAAAAGACATAAATATAAGTTCAATTCAAGGCCCTCCGCCTTCGTCGCAACCGCCTCTGCCGCCATGGTGTCCACCTCCACCACCATGACCACCTCCTACATGGTGGCCCCCATGGTAGTGGTGGCCATCGCCACCTCCGCATGTATAGTAACTGTTAAAATATGTCTCAAGTTTAAAATATGAATTTTTTGAGATAAATAAACAAAGACGGAAAGTCGGAATTTTTCCATGGACGTTCAAAATCAAGCAAATCCCGTAAGAGGATATATACGGTTTTGCCGTGAGATAAGGACTCAAATATTCACTTTCTTGATTTATGTTGCTATCACGGTCAAGAAAAGGAGAAGTCCAAGTTTGGACTTCGTTGACCAAGTCACACAGATTCCCCTCTCCGAATAGAAGTTGGCAAAGGCGGCAGGTGGGGCTCACTTATATATATATATATGCACCGTTTGTTGAATAACGTGGGCAGAGGGAATTCCGTGCGTGGTTACATCCGAAGCGCTCTTCTTCGTGCGTGAAATCGAAGACAAATTCATGTGTTGAAGTCAATTAAATCTTGAGATTAGATTTGTGTAATTCATTCGTGAGATTGAGAGATTATTTCGGTAAGGAATTGTGGGGCAAAACACTTGTGGGTCATTGGATGTAATTGAGGCTGGAAAACAGTGAGAGTGTTTGAGTGACTCGAGCTTGACTTATAATCTCATTATATCCATAGTGGAATTCATTACTGCTTTCCCCGTAAACGTAGGTCTTTAAGACCGAACCACGTACATCTGGTGTTTGATTTATTTTCTTGTTCTGTCTATTTTATTGCTCAATCGCTTGTTCTGCGTAACATTTGATATCGGAGCTAGGCTTGCTTGAGTTGAAGCGAATTGATGGCGACAAAAGAAGTCAAAGTAAATCGACAGATTTGAGGGGAATGACTTTGGTTTCTAGAAGATGCAGATTGAGAACTATCTATATCAGATGAAGCTGCACTTGCCCCTGTCTGGGGAGAAGCCAGAGATAATGAAGCAAGCTGATTGGGAATTGCTGGATAGACGAGCGATAGGTGTTATTCAAATGGCGTTGGCTCGTAACACCACGTTTAATACCGTCAAAGAGAAAATCACTGCGAGTTTGATAAAAGCCTTGTCGAATATGTACGAGAAGCCCTTTGCGATCAACAAGGTCTATTTGATGCGACGTCTGTTTAATTTGAAGATGGACGAAGGTGCGTCAGTTGCTAATCATATCAATGAATTCGATGTGATCGTTAGTCAATTGAGTTCAATTAATATTGACTTTGAAAATGAGGTATGTGCTTTGATTCTATTATTCACATTGCCTGATAGTTGGAATACTATTGTTATAGCTGTTAGTAATTCCTCAAGATCAACAAGTTTGATGTTTGATGGGATTCGAGATTTAATTCTAAGTGAAGATATCCATAGAAGAGAATCTGGCGAATCTGTATGTACTGCTTTAGTAGGTGAAAATAGAGGAAGAGCTGGTACTCGTGTTTGCAGAAATAGTATAAATATGAACAGAAGTAGTCAGTCTAGAACTGGTGGTGCTGTCTATTGAAATTGTGGCAAGAAGGGGCATCTTAGAAGGGATTGCCTTAAGCTGAAAAATGAGAAGGGTAAGGGAACTAGAGTTGAATCTGCGAATGATTTTGCAGCTATAGCTGACGGTAATTCGGATAATGCTGATTTTGTCTTGTCTGTCACTGATGATTCGTCATTTGACGGATGGATTATGTATTCTAGTTGTTCTTTTCATGCTACACCAAATAGGAACTGGTTTATTACTTATCAATGCATGGATAGTAGTAAAGTGCAGTTGGGGAACAACGCTAAATGCGATGTTGTAGGTGTTGGCGATATTAGAATCATAATGCATGATGGTATTATGAGGACATTGACTAGAGTAAAGCATGTTCTAGAGTTGAAGAAAAATATGATTTCCTTGAGTGCCCTGGATTCAGCTGGGTGTTGGTATTCTTCAGAATGCGGAGTTTTGAAAATTATTCGAGGTGCCTTAGTGATAATGAAAGGAATCAAGCACAATGGCCTGTATGAGCTTCAAGGTGAATTAGTGACAGATTTCGTTGCAAAAATGTCGAATGCATCTGTTCGAGAGTCTGAATTGTGGCTTATGCGTTTGGGGCGCATTAGCGAGAGAAGCCTTAAGGTGCTAAATGAAAGAAATTTATTATGTGGTTATGTTGCTGACGAACTGAATGTATGCAGGTGCTGTGATTTAGATCAACGGCAGAAAATGCAGTTTAGTGCGATTGTCAAAGAAACCATAGAAATTGCAAAATTACTTCACTTAGATGTTCGCAGGTTGTCGCGGTTACCTTCGAGGAAGAGTGCTAGATTTATGCTAACAAGTTATAAATGACTACTCGAGGAAGACCTGGGTGTTTGCGCTTAGGCACAAGTTTGATGCTATTGTCAGGATCAGGCAGTTGAGAGCTTTGATCGAAAAGGAGACTAGTAAAATGATCCAGCATGTGCGAACTGACAAAAGCATGGAGTTTTGCTTAGAGCTGTTAAACGAATTCTGCATGAAAGATGGCAGAGTGAGACACCGCACTAGTGCCAATGAACCACAACATGTTGCAGAATTGATGAGCAGAACATCACTAGAGATGATCCATAAAATGCTCTCTAGTGCTGGTATGGCTAGGAGATTCTCTGCGGATGTGCTTAGTACGGCAAGCTACTTGATGAATAAATCCCCATTGACCGCGACTGGATGTCAGACTCCTGAAGAAGTGTGGTCATGTAATGTTGCTGATTATTGTATTCTTAGAATATTTGGTTGCTCATGTTATGTTCGAGTTAATGATGGTAAGCTCGATGAGAGGGAAAGAAAGTGCATGTTCCTAGGCTATGCACAAGGTGAAGTTGTGGTGCCCAGAATTAAATTCACCTATTATCAGTAGTGAATTTACATTTGACGAGTCTCCAATACTTCTGGTTATGAGTGATTATAGCAGTGTTCGTACAGATCTGGACGATGTTCAGCCTGAGGTAGAGTTGCAACCAGAAACTCCTGATGTAGCAGGTACTAGTGTAGTAATCGACACAAATAGTACTTGTATCGAGGTGGAGCCTGTAGAGCCAACAGTTGTTGTAACTGCTAATATTGACAAGGTACGTGTTTGGCCTCCTGACAGATATGGATATAACGGTGGTTTTACTTTATCTATGGTTAAGGAAGTTACGTTACAAAGTTCTTGCGAAGCAATTAACTGTGCATGTGCAGTTGGTGTTCTAATGAGGTCTTCGGTTATGGCGAAGTTCAAGCATGACTTGAACTTGAAAGATGTCTATGGCTGTTGAGCCCATTGGGGTTGTGCGAGACTAGTAGCGAAGTTCGAAATTTTAGCGAAGTGATTGTGACTTGGCTTAAACGTCGAGTCAAGGTGGAGATTATTAAAATATGTCTCGAGTTTAAATTCGAAGCGAAAATATGAATTTTTTGAAATAAATAAACAAAGTCCGAAAGTCGGAATTTTTCTGTGGGCGTTCGAAATCAAGCAAATCCCGTGAGAGGATATATACGGTTCTGCCGTGAGATAAGGACTCAAATATTCACTTTTTTGATTTATGTTGCTATCACAGTCAAGAAAAGGAGAAGTCCAAGTTTGGACTTCGTTGACCAAGTCACACAGATTCCCCTCTCCGAATAGAAGTTGGGAAAGGAAGAAAGTGGGGCTCACTTATATATATATATGCATAGTGGAAGTCTGAATGCACCGTTTGTTGAATAACGTGGGCAGAGGGAATTCCGTGCGTGGTTACATCCGAAGCGTTCTTCTTCGTGCGTGAAATCGAAGACAAATTCAAGTGTGGAAGCCAATTAAATCTTGAGATTAGATTTGTGTAATTCCTTCGTGAGATTGAGAGATTATTTCGGTGAGAAATTATGGGGCAAAATACTTGTGGGTCATTGGATGTAATTGGGCTGGGAAATATTATTTGAGTGACTCGAACGTAGTTTATAATCTCATTGTATCGCTTGATTTATAGTGAAATTCGTTGTTACTCTCCCCGTGGACGTAGGTCTCTACGACCGAACCACGTACATCTGGTGTCTGATTTATTTTCTTGTTCTGTCTATTTTATTATTCGATCGCTTGTTCCACGCAACAGTAACCACCACCTCAGGTTGTCTCTCTTTTTTCTTTTTTGCGGCGAGAGCCAGACGAGTTGCCGCCATCGTCGCCGCAGGAAGCAAGGATCAAGCTTGGCATGAAGACCACTCCGCCGCGGAAGATCCGCTCCTGCATCACCATGATCGGCGGCGCTTGCGAAAGCGACCCGATTTCTCGCCACTAATTTTCCCCATCATCTCATGGAGAGAAGCCGGAACTCGAACTTGAATCACGTTTCCACAAAGAATGTGAAATGCCGTCCCTCTCAGTTGGACCACACAAAGGTCAATTTCTCTCGTGGTGGACCACTAAGGTTGAGAGTACAAATTTGGAAATAATTTCAAGTTGTGTCCATAACTTTATTGGTGCTAGTTTGCCTTTCTACGAGAACTGGATTTTGATGCTGTGTGTTGATTGAAGCATCCGCTTTGCAACCTAGTCTTTTGCAAACCTTGCTTTATCAGTTATTAAGCTTGATTAGAGTGTCGAAACTCCGTGAAGCCAAAGGAAAAGACAGCAAGATTTGTGGTATGAGCATGATGAATTCCGTACACCCTCTTATCTTTTCGTAACTCTTTGTCTTTCCCTTGAAATATAGGATGGACCGGAACCGAATCGATGGACGGATAGGTCGAGATAAACCACAACCATGCACAAAACACAAATCCTATATGTCTTTCCCTTGAAATTTAAGATGGACCGGAACCGAATAGATAGACGGATAAGAAGAGATAGACCACAACCATGCTCTAAACACAAATTCTATATACTAATTGATGTCACCAAACTCTTTTACCCATCGGCTACTTATTTAGCCAGCAAATCATAGTGCCATTACCAACACCAACATAAAAAAACCTAAACATAATTACTTTATGTTTGCAAGGATTGGCTTCGAAGTTAGCAGCTACCCCCGCCCCCGCCGCAACCTCCGCCCCCGCCGCAGCCTCCGCCGCCACCCCCACTTCCACCACAGTTGCAGCCGCCGCCGCCGCCGCCGCCACCATCACCGCCTCCACCGCCGCCACAGACAGCCCCGCCAAAACCACCACTACCCAAGTAAAAACCGCCAGCTCCAGCAAGATTGCCCCCTCCGCCACCGCCACCACTACGACCCTTCTTTTCGCGAGGTTTCTGCTCACTTTTGCCGCATGCGAACATGATTATGGAGATGAATGCCAGGGAAAATGCAACCGCGCAAAGCAGCCATGTCAACTCCAGTTGGCTTCCATGGCCATTGGTAGCATCAACAAGAGCATACACCTCTCTTGCCATTTTCTTTTTCGTTTCTCCCCACCCACACACGCACAATGTGTGCTTTTTATGTAAACAAATCCGCTCATGTGATCTTGCCGAATCAAAGCAATAATGAAGGCCCATCACTCCCTTGCTAAAGATGGAGCAAAGTGGGAGGTGCAATGCTTCCTTATATTGCCTATTCGTGAAGGTTCCTTGAAATTGCTACTGATCCAACTTTGGAATTCTTTGCAATAGAAAAGAAAATGAATTGCAAAGCTGTGACATTGAACTCAGTGATCGTACTCTCGGAAAGAGTCTTACTTAAATGATGGAGCGTCTTACTAGTTTTACGCCTAATTACCAACTTTAATGATGGAGTTTTATTACTTAATGTTGAATATGGTAAATTACTGTACTAAAAGCGGCCTATATTGGTAAGTTACTTCTTTACTTTGTTAGTAACTTTACTAACTTGTAAGCAAACTTACTTCCGTAAGTTACTAATTTCACAAGCAAGTTACTAGTCTTCTTGAATTCTTCATCTTAGGAGGTTAACTTATAAATGAGAGAATAGCTTCCACTCCATTTGAAGTTGGCCAATTCCTCACTCTGCTGGAAACTTCCCACCTTATAAGTGGACTTGAGTTGATAAGTCATTAACTTCACCGGGAAGTCACTAATTTCGAGTAGAGGTGCCAAACGGGTTGGTCGGGTTGGGTTTGGGTCGGGTCGAATATGATCCGACCCATATTAACCCATTTAACCCGTTTTGATCCATTCTCATTCAGTACAAATTTTAACGACCCATACCCGACCCAATCCATACCCAACCCGACCCATATTACTTAAATACTTATATATTTAATCAAATCATGGAATATTTATTTTTTTTATAATTAATTAAGAAAAATAATATTGCTAAAACACTTTCATGCAATTGAAATTTTTTTAATTTGTCTAAAAAAATTTAAATTTTTTTTTTATAAAAAAGCATTTTTATTATTATTACTAGCCGCCCGCCACCGCTCGCCGTCGACCACTTACATTTTTTAAAGTTTTTACTTTTTCTAATTTTATTATTTTTTCTTTCTTTTACTTATAAAAAAATTAAAAATTAAAATATAAACTAATATAATTGAGGCCCATTTACAAGTGATAATTGGGAAGCTGCAAATCCATATTTGAATAGGCTTTATAACCTAAATCCATATTTGGCTCATTTTTTTAAATCTAATGAACCCATATGTTACCCAAGTGAATAAAAGTGGATTAAAAAAATGAGTCAAAGACCCATGTTGACATCTCTAATTTCGAGTAATAAATTTCTAAAAGAACTTGATAACTTACTAATGCATTTACCGTTGATAAATTGCTAACATTGTTGATAGATTACCATCAACATGCTTGACCAACAAGTTGCAGCTAACCGAATTTACCAATGAGATCTAAATTTCACTAATCGGTTCGGGGCGACATCACCTCAAAGACGCACGATCTTTCCATTGCCAGAGGTTATGAATCATGGATAGGTACGATTGAAATGAACAACTTCCCTTGCTGATTAACGACATACAAGTACATAAAAGGAGTGAAATCATCAGTTTATTACAACCAGAGAACAGTGATTGCAATCCCCTTTACAAGAAAAAAACAGAATGATGGTACAAATTTGGTATACAGAAAGAATGATCTTTACAGAAAGACAATGAAATGCATTTCGTAGTTATATTGTAAGAAGAGGGCAGTTCTATTTACAGTTCCTCATAATATGCTCAACAGAGCAGGTGTAAGAGAGCGCACCAACCACGGTGAGGCCGAGCGGAAGTCTTTTCCCTGTTCTTGGGATTGAAGAAGCTTTGGGAAAAGTGAAGAACAATGTTCAGATCATCGCATGTACGCACAATTCCACATCCTTCGAAACTGGATCAGTGCTCCTCAGGTTTCTGGGATCGGCGGCAGCAGTTCCTGATGAACAAGCAGTAGAATGAGCATTTGTGGCAGTGTGAAGGAATAGCGACGATGATCAGAGAAGTTACAGAATTACCTCAGAGAACCGCAGATGCCCGTGGTGCACATTGGAAGATTTGACGATGGTTTCCCACTTGGGATCAACAGGAGCTGACTCTGAAGCATGGTTCCCATTAACAACATTGACACCAATAGAGGATCGTGGAGATGGCTTCTTGGAGGAAACGGAGGGCATGGTTCTCGATAACCATGAGTCTGACGGAGATTTCGGTAAAGGAGGGGGAAGGGGCAAGGGTGAATAGGCGGTGGAAGGATTTTGCTGATCACCTAATCTCATAAGTGCCTTACTTTCTAGATCAATTTTACCATCTCTGCCAACTTTTGAGCTGGTCTCCTTGATGCCCACTAGAGTAAGAGCTTGATCATGTCTAGACAAGTCAATGTTTATATCCTGATTTAATCTGTCAGAAGCAGAGAGCAAGGGGGAATCCGTGAAACGCACACCTTCAAGTTCAGACATCGTCTTCTTCTTCTCTGGGTGCTCAATGTTCTCAACATCCAGAGAAGGAGACTCCACTAAAATAGCTTCCTCAACTTTCTTCCTAGTAGCCTTGATATCGAACAGATCACCCTCAGAATGGGATGGCTCCTTCCCGCCCGAGGGACTTGTATGGCCTTGAGATTTTACAACATGCACAGTATCAACGTGTACAGTTTTCTCAACCACAGGGCTTGTATTGCCTGCCCCCCATTCCGCACGCTCACTATCTAATAATTCTCGAAGATTGATGAAGCGCTTTCCTTGGGAATTGGAGACATCAACCTTGGAATTCTTAACATTCTCATGAAGACTAACTGATCTTTCCTCCCCTCGAGCGACTGATTTAGAAAATCCGTTCTGGTGCTCGAATTTGCCATTGCCTTGCAATCGTCTGTATAGTGATGACCCCTCTAATTTCCTGTCAAGGCTTTTGCATGTAGTTTGGCTCCGTGTGCTTTTGAGATCAAACTTATTGTCATGCAGCGCACCAACTGATCTTTGCTCATCAAAAGCATTTTTATTGTGCTACAGAAAAACAAGAAGAAACACTTTAGCAATTGGCTTCAACAGCTGATAAAGAAAGACCTAGAACATAACTGACAGCTAATTTAAAGAAAACGGAGCGACAAAAAAATTATGTACCTTACTCCTGGTTTCACCTTGATATTTAGCATTTGTAGAATTAAGTTGAGTTTTGTGCACTGTAAGCCCCGCAGTTTGCATCCTCATACCAGGTACTGGATTTAACAGGCAAAACCGAGGGAATAATCCACAAACTTTAGTTGTTGAGGTTTCATTATCATAGTAGTCATCATCTTTACTTTCTTCTCCAACTCTGACTTGGGTCATCGGTAGAACACTTGGTTTAAGTACCTCGAGCCAACAGTTCTCACCCCCAACCACTGCCTTCTTTACTGGATGCCTTGGCAGATCTTGTGCCACAGATTGCTTCCGGACGAAATGCAGAGGGGCTTCTGAAGCCATTGCCTTTGCTGCAGGCAAGAAACGACCCATCATGAAGTCCCTGGCTGGTGGATCTGTAGAGAACCTTCCAGATAGTCTCATATCTGAACCATCCACTCCACTCAAACCACTGACACTGCAGTTCAAGAAGAATGACTCAGATTGTGAAAATGTATCCAATGCATCTAAGTAGGCTTCATCACCATAATCTGAACCAGCGATCCCTTTTTCCTCTGTGGTCTCCTTTTTTTTAGCACCTTCATTGTTTGATTGTGCATTTTCAGAATATAAAACCATATCTCTCGTTTGAGATTGTACACCCATAGCACCATCGGAGTACTTTTCAGAATCCTGCTGCTTAACCCTCGCAATCCTCCCAGGTGGAAGTTTCGGGGCAGCAGGAGGGCATTCAGGAGTCCGACTCCGCGATAGGGATTCATTCTTAGGTCTTCCTGGACACTGTTCCCACACAAATGGAACAGTTCCTGGATTCCTTATCGGACCCGATTTTAGCTCTGATTTGTAAGGAGGAAGAGGAGGTATGGTTGGCAGTGACTTATCAGTTCTCCTTTTCTCCTGACCCTCTGCAGAGGCAATTGTGGACGAGAAACGTCTCACTGTAAGGAATGGCTGATTGAAATTTAGTTGTGTATCTCCCATCATATTTTCTACTGTCATATATACATTCCTGCAGAGTATCATCACAGTAAAAAGTCCAGTAAGATGAATATTCTCATGAAATCATAGGCATATGTGGTCTCACAGATATACTTCGACTCAACATAAGTTGTAGTTTTTATGTTAAATAGAGGCAAGTTTGTGCATCTGTGCGAATGCACGCCAATTATGGTTTTTCACGTTGGCATGCTTATGACATTGATTGGTTGGATCTTCCAAACGAGTTAGATATTTCACGCTTTCTAGATTCTCGCAGATCTTAGATTATATCAGTTATCAACCATCAAGATCTCATGAAATTTATACAGGTCTGGCGAAATACAATACATCTTCATTCTATGTCCTGGAGCATTTAAGACCAATATCTATATCTGTACCTTCAAACCTAGCAAAATCTTGCTCATCGTTTCTTCCATTTTACTTCTACTAACTTCACCTTAATATGTTGCCCCAGAGGAAAATTGCCATCTTAAGGTTCTCACTGAAATAAAACAAGCTTACTCTCCTTTTTGTTTCCCAACTCCCCTTTACAACCTCTAACAATAAATTGTTGAAAAGAAGTTTCAAGACCCAAAAAAACCCTGGGTATCCCTCAAATTTCCCCAGAAACCAAGTCCCAAAGCCCAGGGCTAGAAATTTCACAACTAAGAATCTCCTCTATACGTTGATTAGCTGCAACAAAAGCTCAACAAAAAGACAGATAAGAGAACACAGGAACTTTGCCTATTTGAGTTGATTAGTATCAACAATGCAGATGTTAATGGAACAGTTGACAAGGTCTAGCGGGGCAATTTGAATTCGGATTGCTTCTGTTTAGGAGTCCAAATTCTTCTCTCATTTTTAAAAATATTGCATTTAAAAGGAATAAGGCCATGGGGGAAGGAATGCAATGCAAGAACACTACTGAGTTTTATCCTCTGTTTGCCAAATGAAGACTAATTTTGAGCTTCCAATGACAGAAACAACAGCATCTACGACGCTCCATCACCGAAATAGTCAGCAATAACCTATCACGTTGAGATTAAATACCTTCCCCGAAGCTACGGAAACCACACAAAAACATGAAGCAAGAAAAAGAAAAGAAAAGGAAAAAGCAAAGCAGAATGCAGAGAGAAACAAAACAACAAAGTTGAAAATCCGTTTGATTTGAAGACGACAACAGAACACGCGCTAAGCCCTCTGAATTACGCATCGCAAATTTCGGTCCCAGGCGGAGGAATGAGGAGAAATTTTGAGATGCGACATCAAAGGCCGTCGAGTCGGACTATACACACACAATTCGCAGAAACTTGGGTTGCTCAGTTCGCAAGATCATCATCATCATCATCAGCAACATGCAACACTCCAAATGAAAAATCTCAAGCAAAGAAACATAAACACGACCGACCCCCTTCACAGAAAGAAAGATGGAAGAAAGTCCAGAATCCGGAGAAGGATCTCCGCATTCGCTCACTCACTCCCACCGCCGACAAGAACCACCCAAAAACGCTGAGCCCGCAACCGTACTGGGACGAGCCAAAGCCCCACGTTTCCGCACTCGTCCACGCACATGCATCCGTGGATGCATCGCCTAAACAAGCGAGCGCAGAGAGAGAGAGAGAGAGAGAGAGAGAGAGAGAGAGTTACCTCAAGAGAGAAGCAGGGGAGGAGGGACTCCGTTTCTTGAAGAAGCGAGCCAGCCCATTGATGATGACGAGCTGTAAAAGCGAGAGAGAGAGAGAGAGAGAATCGAAAGCTAATCATGCACTTGAACGAATTTGAAAATGAAATGAATGAAAGAGAATAAACCAAAGTCTGGCTTTGTGCGCTTGTGTTTACTACGTTGCTGGAGTTGATGAATGATCGTACCCGCCCGCCAAAGCACAAGTCATTAAAAAAGGCATCTTTTTCCATTATCGTCCCCAAAGCAACATCTTTTTTTCCTTTCTTCTTTCTTTTTACCCCTCTCTCTCTCTCTCTCTCTCTCTCTCTAGAAATGTAGTATCTTTTTGTTCGGTATCGACCTTTATTTGCGTGCATTACAATAACAACAGCAGAAAATGAAGCCAAGGGCGTCCATTGGAGTGAAGTTGTTCACATCGAATTGCCTGACATGTCATGTAAAACAGTCAGAAATGACTGGACCGCCATATCAATAATTTCAAACAAGTTTTTTGGCCGGGAGGATCGCATTTGAAAACTCCTCAAGTGTTCAGGACTACACCCAAACGGCTGAAAGGTATAGAAATGAATTGGAATCCAAAATATAAACGTAGGACTTAAAAAAAAAAAAATTTCCCCGCTAATAATGGAGAGTATTCTGATTCAAATTATAAATTCGACCAAAACATTACTAGTTCTTTCTCCTCCGCAAGAAAAGTTCAGCTACTGAACAATTATCTTGCATTTAATTATGCCTTGTGGTAAACGGAAAAACTTCTCATTTTAAGAAAGTTTAGCCCCTTTTTTCGTCGAGTTAATGATCATACCTTCATTCTTAAAGAAGAACTTTCATTTTACGAAATTTTTCTTAATTGCGAAATTAATCATGCTAAAACACCATGTGTTAAGTGAGGCGGCAGCTCCTCATCATGTGATTAAATTTATTGATTTATGACATATTCACATGGTGGTGCACCAGATTATTGTTGCTTAAGTAAGCGCCATACAATATATAGTTCGAAATAAATAAATGAAAAGGGCAGGTAATGGGAGGATGGATCTTAGAATCTCTGTACTGTATGTAAAGATGAAATAGTACGAGAAGGGCTTTCTTTAATTGAGGGACAGGGGAGCATGTGAGCGACAATTGTAAAGACAAGTGTTGCCGTCGCAATCGCCATATGTGATTTCTCGTGTGTACAGATGGACCGTCTTCCTCATCGTCGCCCCCATGCACTTTGCTTTTTTCTCCAATTATTGAACGTGAAACTTTACACACCTACATATATTGTTGCGTATATGAATATAGTCAACTAAGTTCGAGAGATTAATACTAAGGGTGTGTTAATGGTTCGGTTCACTTCAGTTTGGTTTTTCAAGAAAATCGAACCGAACTGAACCATTAGGGTGTAAGCTTGAGTCGAACCGAATCTCGCCATGGATTGAATATGAACTGAACTAAAAATTCGATTCGATTTCGATTTTTCTTTTTTGATTTTGATTTTGATTTTGATTTTCTCTTTCTTTTCTTTCCTTTTTTTTCTTTTTTTGGGCGAAGGCCACTGCACTGGCTGAGGACCGGCAGGGACGAGGGCCGCGAAGCCCTCGCCGGCACTCACTGAGGCCGGCGATCTAGCGTAGTGACGAACGCGACGCCCTTGCTCTGGTGAGGGCGAGTGAGGGCCGCGATCCCTCGCCTAGGGGCCAGCGACCCCCACTGGCCCTCAACCAGGGTTGCCGACCCTTTGTCCAAAAAAAAGAAAAGAAAAGAAAGAAAAATGAAAAATAAAAAAAGAATGGTTAATGTGGAGATTTTCAATTGGATTTGGTTAACCGAACTGAAATAGCCGAACTGGAAAAAAAAGAATTGTTATTTTTCAATTACATGAATCGAAAATCGAACCGAATCGAAATACACGAAATTTTCAGTTCAGTTCAGTTCGATTATCGATTCGGTTCGATTTTGATAACCCTAATTTATACAGGGAACTAGTATTAATAGAGACAAGTGACCGGTCAACTAAGAGTCGTATTGGCTAGCCATGACAGAACTAAGGCTCCGTTTGTTTCGTGAAAAATGAATGATTTGAAAAATATTTTTCTAAAAATAATTGCATATGTCATTTGAAATTATTAGCCAATGAAATATACTTTTATTAATGACAACGATTTTTGTGTCTAAATATTTGCTTAAACGATGAAAATATTTTTCGTTCACTTATTTTTATAAATGATATAAGCGATTTTTTTTTTAAATTATTTTCCAAATTGTTTATATTCAGCGAAACGAACGGATCCCAAGATGATTTGACAGTATCTTTAGGAAAACAAAAGAAGAATTTCTGTCTATTCGTTGCCTTTTTACATGATAAAGTATGCATTTTATCGTTTTTGAGTTAGGAGCTTATATAAACTATAATGTAGGGCAAGTTTGAGCAGTGGCACTCCGCCCATCTCACACGCACCAGGGGAACATCGGAGCCCACACGTGAAGCGGGCTCTTGATGATTGATTCTTCTTTCGTTCAGTAAACATGAAGGTACTAAGGTTATGTTGCGAAATTCAAGATCGTGCCTTTACCGCCCGTCGACGTCACCGAACCCCTCACGACGACGTGGTTGCTATCGGCCCGTCCCCGTGCACCCGTTCGCCGACTTCCCTGTCTCTTTGTCCCTCTTGTTGACTCTACGCGTGGCAAGTCGGCTGGGCTCACGAGGCCGTATCCGGTGCCACTGAGGCCGGACGACAAAGACATGGGGTCCGGTCATGACCCCGACCTTCCTCCGTCCTCATTGAGAATAGGGGAGGGTAGATCAAGGCCTCGCTGATAATGCCGGGGGCGGTCGCAACCTTGGCTCTTGTGAGGTCGCGGCCACCAAGCCACGAACAAAGGAGGGAGGGAGAGAGAGAGAGAGCGCGACGTCGTCGGAGGCTTGGGCCACTGGAGGGGAGAGAGCCGAGTTGCAGTGCTTTTTGGCATTTGGTGTGGAGCAAAGGTTTCCTTCCCAACGATGATAACTTAATCAGATAATCCTAGGATTCCAACCCTTCTTTTCGGTTGAAGCAATTCCATCAATTATATCACTAATAATGCAATCACTGAAGATCTAAAGTTACCATTACTTACTGTGCTGTCATCATAAAAGTAAACTTAATCATCATCGCAAATTCATTTATTATCGTTGTCACTTCTTTTTACAATTCCCATGTAATCATGGCTTAACCAAAAAAGGAATAAATGAAGAATGACTAGTGTACAAGATATACAGCACAAGATGATGTGACGTGCTTCGACATTAATTCATTCTTAAATTCATCGATTCTATTTCAGACACGATGGAAGAAAAAAGATTTTAAACAAAAAATTTTTTTTCTCTTTTTTTTCCCATTTATGTCCTTATGTCTTTCGAAATACAAAGATAAATGGAAAGAACATTAAAAGATCATAATTTCTATTCAATTCCCTCGCTAGCATCCAAATAACATAACAATCTAATCCCTTAAATTGCTTCTTTTGCCGACCCACTTTTATTGATTTTGATGATTAAGCTCCCCAGTGATGTTTCCAATGATTAATCTCCAAACATGGAAAGTATCATCTAAATCTGGGAATATTGAGTACAGTTTGTCACTGAAGATCCATTATGAAACCAATTTGAACTTATGGTACCATGAATAATATGGTCGGCGGACCTCGGAATGCGAGTACTTTCTATCGAATCGTGCATGTACACGAACGGTCATTCCTACATGATTAATATGATACGCAAACCCTAGCACTCTGCTAGGGGGTTAATGTGGGTCACACCTTTGTTGATGCGTTACTCTGCACATATGTTGGATCTAACTAACATTTCACCGATATGGACTTTCACGAAATCTCATTTTCTAAATTGAAGGCTAAAGACACAAAACTCTCCCTTAATACTTAATTTCCCCCGCTAAATTGACGCCCCTAATCGGCCCATGTGGAGGGAGCCGGATTCTCCATCCCACACGGTGCTCCTCTTGATACCTCGATCGATCTCAACTGTTGTCCGATCAATGAGATTCCGATCAACGATCGAGATCTGTTGAGGTACAAATACGAGCACCGCACAGGATAAAATGATCCTTGCCCCCCATGTGGACATCCCACCGACTCCACAAGTTTTCCCCCAAAAACATCCTAATCCGAGAGGGCAAATGATCTTTTTACTCCTCACTCTCCAACTAACTAAGATCCGAAGTGAGGAGGACTCAAATAATTTATTACCCTTCCGCTCTCTAAATTAAACGACAAGTTGAAGTTGCCATCCGACCTAACTCGCATTAAATAAGTGGAACAAGACAAGAAGCAAAATGAATTTTTAGTAATTTGTGGTGCTGTCGGCTCTCGTGGGATCACATTGACTCCCACGTAATGATGAATTAAATCAATTGGGTGACGGCTCTTGCAGTCTCATCCGGGCCACTGCCACCGCCGGTCCAAGGTCAAAACAAATCCCGTAATTCCAACACTCCCTCGATTGGATTGGTGTCCGTCTTCAAGTTACTAGAGATCGCGTTCCATTATTGTCACCAGCTGCACCTGGGTCGTTTTCGTGTCGGTGGTGCTATGGGAAGATTTTGTCAAAAAAATCTTTAATTTATTGCATTTTAATCGATTCGGTGAATAGGTTGATGATTCGATTGCAAAGGTGAGACGTAAGTTGGTTAGATGAACACGATTCCAAGGTGCCACGGTTAGCGATTTTCGCCTAAAATTTAAGAATAGATTGACAAAATTAAAAGGTTTTGGGGAAAATTACCAAAAAAGTCATAAACATATTATAATTGTGTCAATTCAGTCATAAATCCTAAATTTTTTGTATTTGTGTCGATTCAGTCTATTTAACCGGTCCGCGATGACTTAATTGTTAATAATATTATAATATTTCTTTCAAATTTTTTAATTATTTTTTCTTGTCTTTTTTGTTCTTTTTTTTTTTTGTCAGGGCCGCGAGCCCTTGCCCAGTGGCAGGCGAAAAGAAAAAAAGACAGGAAAAAAATTACTTAAAAAGTAAAAACGATAAGTAAAAAAATTTAAAAATATTAAAATATTATTAAAAAATTATCCACGTCAGCGACGTTTGACCAAATTTAAAAGGTTTGTGATTGAATTGGCAAAAGAAAAAGAAGAAAGGCTTAATACTGAATTAGCCCAATTGCAATAAATTTAATTTTTTTTTTTTTTAGTAATTTCGTCTACTAAATTTGCCAAAGTGCAATAAATTTTTCTGGTGGTGGTGCTGTCCCAAACTAGAGTTCACTTTACAGCTATGGAAAACCAGGAGTCGTCGTCGCACTTAGCATGTTCAATTCGTTATCTTTATCCCCCCAAAGTGAATAGCGCACGCGTTTTCTTGGGCATGCGAGCTAACGAGCGAAAGATAAATGGGTTTAAGATGAAACCCATGTCTACATCCATAATCAAGGAATTAACTCTTGCAATGTGATAAAATGGATTGGTGACGGACTTGTTTGTCGTGTAGAATATCTCTTCATAAGATTACTCTGTCTAATAAAGAGAAGGCAGTCCATTAGATTATCCTATCGCTGTTAATTTGCTAAATGACTTGTTTAACCTTCCCATTGAAATTAGCCGTACACACCTACATCAAACATACGTATATATACGTTGGGTCGAGCAAAGTTTCTTATTTCTAGCAACTTATTTTTTGTCTTGGAAGTTTAGGTGAGTTTTGCCTCTCTTGCTGCTTTTTCTTTGTTTTTTCCCTTGTAAACACCGTGGATAGTTTGCTGGTAATACAAACAAAAAGTGCATTGTCCCACATAAACTAGATTTTCTCTGTCTTTTAGAGAAGACCATGGGCTAAATAGGTAGACCATACAATTGCCGCGTGCAGGTGCACGAATATTAGGAGCACTTAGCACACATGTGGACCAGATTTGGCGTCCTATTGAAACAGTGTGACTGTTCACAATATGTTTATGGTTATTTTTAATTATAATTGCTAATTTTATTATGTTGCCTAACAGTTATTAGGCGCTCTTACAAACTTTGAAAAGTTGCATTTGTTCGAACATATTTTTCGCTATTATGTATCCTATGTTTCCGTTCATTGTTTTTCACTTCCATTTTTCGTTTCTTTTCTGAAGAGACATAGCCTTCTTTCCAATTGTTTTTCTTTGAGAGTTATTGGAGTAATATCAGAATTGCTATATCATATTATCATTTGGAGATTTTGTTGTATCTTGAAAGATTTTTGCCAGTAACTATTAGCAACGTTGTGGAGGCAAATAATTCTTTAAAAATAGAGTGTTATCTCGCCTCAAAGTCTAGTTACATTGCTCCTCGTTCCAATTTTTTTCCCAACAAACAAACACTGTTCTTACGATTTTGCGAGGAAATCCAATGTAACTAGATTATGGAAATCCAGTACAACTAGATTATCTCCAACATCTGAATCTCTTGATCAAAATCAAGACCACAGAAGAAGAAGAAGAACCTAAGCGACAGCCCGGGACAAGATTTAATATCCATCTATGATTTTACTAAGCGAAGGATCTTGGGCCGTCCAATGGTATTGCAATTTGCGGATGCGCATGTCTGGACCAGAGGCCTAAACCTTGCAATTCCACGAGGGCCGGACAGTGAAGGAGAAATGGTTTTCCTATTGGTGAATCTGAGTCCCACATCGACCAAAGCAAGATCTAGAGATCATCCCCTCAAGACTTTGCAAGGTGGTTTGCTACTGCTCGGTGAAATAACGCAGCTGCGCGGTGTGCACAGAGTTCGCCTTTTACTAAACAATACCGGCACGCCGCTGCTCAGCAGCATACGCCACTTTTTGGAAGGCTCTCGCCTCTACTGGCCTGGGCTTCTACCAACCATTGAGTGTCTAAGGGTTTATACTGGGCTGCAATAAGGACATCGTATGAATGTTCAATATAAAGTTCATCTAACTTCATTAGGAACAGACACATGCCCACAAGTTTGGTAAGCATGATGCAGATTCTAGACCGGTCAGTCCATCAGCGACATTTACTGTTGTGTCTTTATATTCCGAATGGCCTCAGCCAAAGATGTACATAGCTGTAACTGTAGAGACTCAAGGAGGATGAATTGGGGCTACATCATGCCCACAAATTTTCAAAGAAAGGGCATAGTGCCCACAAATTATGCTTCGCTCTCGTAGCTTCCTAAAAGTTGCAACATAGTTCTTGGGATTGGAGGCTTTTCTACTCCCATAACCCCTTCCAGAATCTGAACCACCTGAGACATAGTTGGTCTATCTCGCTCGCTGTCTTGAATGCACCAGCAAGCCACTTTGCATGCTCTGCACACTTCTTCCATCTCCACGAGTCCGTTCAATCTGCGGTCAGCCAGTGGCAAGATTTCTTCTCCTTGGGCGATTGAACTAGCTACCTGAAGCGGTAGATAGTCGCGCATATCACTATTCAGCTCCTCAATGTTCCTCTTTCCCGATATGATCTCAAAGAGCAGCTTTCCATAGCTGAAAACGTCGACTTTCGACGTGATGGCTCCTCCTGTAATCCATTCTGGCGTGAGGTACCCTCTGGTTGCCCTCATGGTGGTAATTACGTGGCTGACATCCCGTCCCACAATCTTCGAGAGGCCGAAATCAGCAATCTGTGGTGCGAGTTCTGAATCCAACAATATATTCTCTGGCTTGATGTCGCAGTGTATGATGCGATCTCGATACCTCTCATGGAGGTACTCCAATCCTTTAGCAATCCCGATGGCAATGCTGTATCTGGATTTCCAATCGAGAGTGATGGAACCTTTCTGAAACAAATGAGCTGCGAGCGAACCATTTGCAACGTACTCATATACTAGGAACCTTTTTGGCTCTTCTGCTCAAAAACCGCGCAGACGAACCACATTGACATGCTGTATTGTTCCGGTGGTTCTAACTTCCGCAAGGAACTGTTTGTTACTTTGGTTTTGGTTCACAAGTTTCTTTACTGCTACAGGAGATGAGTCTGGCAGTGCTCCCCGAAAAACAGAACTAAACCCGCCTTCCCCAATTTTCTCAGAGAAGTTCTTTGTCGCCTTCTTCAGAACTCGATATTCAAAATGCATCAAATGATAGTCTGCTGCACGAGCAGACCGTCTCGTCCTAATAGTCACCAGCGACACACTAAGGACCACGAGAAAAGCAACGGACGCAACTACAACTGCTGTTAGGAAATTCGAACTGGGTTTTCCCTTTTTCTTACTCTCCTTCAAGTCCAACGCCGCGATCCGGACAAAGAAATTTATCAAAGTTGCATCATCGGCTGAATGTTGAACTAAAAACTTCTCATCCGTCCATATTAGACAGTTAGCTTCGTAAACATATGCACTGCACGAACAGTTGCTCAAGCACAATAACCTGCACGCTTTGATGTTTTCCACCAGGAACGTCTCATAACTTTTCGGCAAGAATGTATTAGGCATGAGGAAAAAGTTATCTTTCCTGTCCCCACTACATTCCGATGCATTTCTCCTCTCGCATCGGCCCAGACGATCTTCCAGCTTCCGATCATCTAAGTATCCGAGTGCACAATCACAAAGCGCCACGTCACTCTGATTGCAGCTAGAAGAAGCACCACAAAAGGGATAAATCTCACACTTTTGTGCTGGCTGTCTCCGAAGCACTATCCATTTCTGGATATGGTTGGCCCATACTAATTGCTTGAGCAGCCCCATCGGTTCGAGCACAATCCTAGAAAGATTATACGGAGCAATTGAGGAATATTTGACATAGGCCTCATTCTCATTTGAAACAGTGGTGAAGTTTATCATGTTTTTGATTGTTACTGAGGGGCGAAGCTGGATTTCGTACCCGATAGAGTCGGCACAATGCCAGTAGGCTTCCAACCCGTTAAATAGCGAAAACAGAGCCTTTCCATTTACTCCCATGGATGCAGAGAATATTCCAGGAGCTGGATCTTTTAAATTTCTCCAAGCCACCAAAACTGTCTTTTCGGAAGTGTTGAACTTAAACTTGGCACCTGGCAACCACGTATCAGTCGGATTATCGAAACTCTGCCAAGCAACACTAGACAAATCAGATGTGTTCCTGAAAATGCAGTTTCCATTGTCAAGGAGCACTCCTGAAGTCGAATTAGGCACGAGCGATGTCGAACCTGTCGACCAGATTTGACGCTTGGATGAAGCGAGTAGGACTAAACTACCGTCTAGGAGGAGCTTCAACTCTGAAGAGAATGGGTCAGACACGGGGCGGTTCCTATACGCAACCCAAACCAGAGTCTTTTGAGGTAATCCTTTGTACCAAATGCCAATGTAGTGGTTACCAGTGTTACCTGGTGAAAAGAAGCCCATCTCAACTGTTCCTACTTGAGAGATTAATGTCTGATTTCCGGAGAGAGACTCACCGGGTAAGATGGTGTCTGTGCTTAAGGACAAAGAGAGGCCAAATAAAACAGAGAGAAGAAGCAAGAGATAAGTGCACATTTCTGGGTTTTCGCTCATGTAATTCATCTCTTTGTTGCTCTTTCTTTCGCAACTACGGTTTTGACATGGCAAGTAAGCAACTCCAAGGCTTTCTTTTGAACTGATAAATCTCGGCTTCTCATTGGCCAGCGGTCCTCGGGGAAGTGCGAGTCCAACAAGGCCGAGTCGAAAGAGATAAGACACTGGGGATGTATTATATGATCAAGAAGATCAGTTGGGGTCATCAACACAATTAAGACAAAGTCAAGTCAAGAACATAAATTCTGTGGACCAACCAAAGGTTCCGTCAGTGGAAATTATGCAGAGATTGTTGTACATAGCTTTCCCATTAATAACGAAGCAAGGTTTCTAAATTTGACATTTTTGACTAGTTGATTCTATCTAGAAGCAGCTTTAGTATCGCAAAAATGAACTGTTGTGCCTTAAATTGAATCAATTTCCTTGTAAGTGAGGCATCTGTGATGAAATTCATTTCAAGGCCAACATATCATAAGGGCTATACCAATAGATAGCTCAAAATCACTACTTTCAAATATTTCAAAACTGCTGAAATATCTGACAATTCCCCGCATATTTCAAAAAGTGTGAAAGACAGCCGGACAATCAATGAGAAATGGTTTTCCTATTGGTGAATCTCAGTCCCACATCGACCAAAGCAAGATCTAGAGATCATCCCCTCCGACTTTGCAACGTGGTTGGCTACTGCTTGGTGAAATCACGCAGCTGCGAATTATTCTTTCGCCTTTTACTGAAGAATACCGTGTGCATGCTGCTGCTCAGCAGCATACGCCACTTTTTGGAAGGCTCAGCCTTTACCGGCTTTGAGTCTTTACCATTCTATAAGTGTCAAGCATTCCCCGAGGAGGCCTCTCTGTGTATAGGCTTTGAGATTGACCGATGCTAGGAGGAAAGTTAAGCTCCAAGGTTCATCATTTGTATCAATCTGGACTGGGATGTTGTAATATGCTTCGAAACTCCATATGCACAGATGCGCACCGATGGCCAGTTACTTGGACCGAAATTTACCGAATGAGATCTGTCAAGTCCCGATTGAAGTGGATTCAAGAGGTGCCACTCCAAGCAATTTGTGTTCCATGAGTCTTCAACAAGGACAAACAACAATAACCAAATGCACCTATGGCTTCAGCTGATGGAAGAATCATCAGTAGCTTACTGTGATTCTTTCGAGCTACTCTTATCAGATAAGCAATAATGCATTCAATGAGCCTCTTTTAACTCGGTTGCAATAAGACGACAGTTCACCCCTTATCTTTCCGGGTTACAAGGATGAGTTCATTTCAGCACAGTCCATACACTTCATATCGGGAGAGTTCATTAGGGCCAAGGGCTTAACTTGCCTCCTGCAGCGAGAACCTTGTTTCATCGGTGTTTGACAATTGACAGTTTCCTCACAAGATTTGAACATTGTGACTTCAGAATATGCAGACATAAGTACTTATATTCGATGTTTGACATGGTTCTCAAGCTTCACCCGACAAGACTCATAGGTCCTATAATGTCATGACAATCACAATGGGATCCCAAGTACGTAAGACATGGGGTTTGACAGTGACAAATAATACATACTGCTTTGTGCGTATACATATCTGAACCATGAATGCTACAGGTACTGACATCACGGGATTATTTTGGTTCACTATGGTGTAATGATGAATTTCGGGCTAATTATTCAAGGAATTCAGTGAAAAGTTGGCATATACAGATGAAGGTGATGCTAATTCTTCAAGATGATTAGACAGAAAATTCAGGGAAACAATTGGCCTATAGGACGAGTTGATTTCATGCCAAGGAAAGGACAAGAGTGAGATGGCACATTCATCACACTATTTTAGCAATCATAGAGATATAAGAGATGAAGCAGGACGAAAAACTTAATAGACCAAACTAACAAACAGGAAGATCTGATGGGAAGACGCCAGCCTCCTGCTCATCGCAACCTTCTTTAGCTAAGTTTCACTTGAATTTGGTGGCAGACTGATGTCGCCATCTTCTGGTAACCAAGCTAGTTTGAAATCAGAAATTTCCCTTAGCTGAGGGCCGAGTTTCTGCCACTTAATCCTCTGAGCGAATCATGTAAGGAAAGGCGTGATCGAAGACGAGATCCAAGCAGGACAAAAAAAAAGTGCACATCGCATGTAAAATGAAACCAGTCCATGTTGGCTAGTGAATTGTTGTCTTCACCAAATACCTTACGGTTGGTTCTTGTACTAGTAGCCATTTCAAACTTTCAGGTCAGGCTGCACATAGCTCATCAAATTGGTAAATTACTTGAATCCGGCTATCTTATGATCGAATTCGAGTAGTTTAGAGCAGTTAATTGAGTTGAGGTGCTATAGTTGAGCAGCTTGCGATTCTATATGCATCTAGTACATGTATTAAAATGGAATATCATAAAGAGAATATGACACTGAAAGTTTTGTGCTCTAAATGTTTCAAAAGTACAGCAATCCTTAGTACCAGGGCAGCCCAAATACCTGTGTGTCTCAAGGAGGATGAATTGGGGCTTTGTTTCATGCTTCATTCTCATAACTTCCTACTAGTTGCAACAAAATTCTTGGGATTGGAGGCTTTTCTACTGCCATTACCCCCTCCAAAATCTTAAGTACCTGAGACATAGTTGGTCTATCTTTCTCGCTGTCTTGAATGCACCAGCAAGCCACTTTGCATGCTCTGCATAGTTCTTCCATGTCCAAGAATCCGTTCAGTCTGCGGTCCACGAGTGGCAAGACTTCTTCTCCTTTGGCTGTTGAATTAGCTATCTGAAGCGGTAGATAATTGCGCATATCGCTATTCAGCTCCTCAATGTTCCTCTTTCCCGATATGATCTCAAAGAGCAGCTTCCCGTAGCTGAAAACGTCGACTTTTGCCGTGATGGCTTCTCCTGAAATCCATTCTGGTGCAAGGTACCCACTGGTTCCCCTCATGGTGGTAATTACGCGGCTTACATCCCGTCCCACGAGCTTCGCTAGGCCAAAATCAGCAATCTTTGGTACGAATTCTGAATCCAACAGTATATTCTCTGGTTTGACGTCGCAGTGTATGATGCGATCTCGACACCTCTCATGGAGGTACTCCAATCCTCTAGCAATCCCGATGGCAATGCTGTAACTGGTTTTCCAATCGAGGGTGTTGGAACCTTTCTGAAACAAATGAGCTGCGAGCAAACCATTTGCAAGGTACTCGTATACTAGGAACCTTTTTGACTTTTCCGCACAAAAACCGCGCAAACGGACGACATTGATGTGCTGTATGGTTCTAACTTCCGCAAGGAATTGTTTGTTACTTTGGTTTTGGTTCACCAGTTTCTTCACTGCTATGGGAGTTGAGTCTGGCAGTGCTCCCAGGAAAACAGAACTAAACCCACCTTCTCCAATTTTCTCAGAGAAGTTCTTTGTCGCCTTCTTCAGAACTCGATGTTCAAAATGCATCAAATGATTGTCTGCTGCATGAGCAGACCGTCTCATCTTAATAGTCACCAGCGACACACTAAGGACAACAAGAAAAGCAACAGACACAACTACAACTGCTGTCGTGAAATCTGAACTGTTTCCCCTTTTTCTTACTTTCATCCTTCGAGTCCAATGCCTCGATCCGGACATAGAAATCTTTCGAAACTGCATCATTGGCCGACTTTTGAACCACAAATTTGTCATCCGTCCATATCAGACAGTTGGCAGTGTAAGCATATGCGCTGCACGAACAGTTGCTCAAGCACAATAACCTGCATGCTTCGATGTTTTCCACCATGAACCCATAAGAGTTTTTCGGCAATGTTGTATTAGGCATGAGGAAAAATTTATCTTTCCTGTCACCCCTACATTTCCACATGTTGCATCGGCCCAGATGATCTTCCAGCTTCAGATCATCTGAGTATCCAAGTGCGCAATCACAAAGCGGTGCGTCGCTCTGATTGCAGTTAGAAGAAGCACCACAAAAGGGATAAATCTCACACTTTTGTTTTGGCTGTGTCCAAAGCACTTTCCATTCCTGGATATGCTTTGCCCATACCAATTGCTTTAATAGCCCCGTCGGTTCAAGCACAATCCTAGAAAGATTAAATGGAGCAATTGAGGAATATGTGACGTAGGTCTCGTTCTCATTTGAAACATATGTGAAGTCGATCACGTTTTCTACTATTAGTGAAGGCTGAAGCCCGTATCCTTCCCCGGTCCACTCGACACTATGCCAGTAGGCTTCCGACCTGTTAAATTGCTCTAACTGAGCTCTTCCTTCCGCTGCTGGGATTGCAGAGAATATCCCAGGAACTGGATCATCTAAATCTCTCCACGCCACTAAAACTATCCGTTTGGAAGTAAGTGCACGGAATACAAACTTGGCACCTGGCAACCACGTATCAGTTGGATGATCGAAACTCTGCCAAGCAACAGTAGACACATCAGATGTCTTCCTTAAAATGAAGTTTCCATTGTCAAGGAGCACTCCTGAAGTTGAATTAGGCATGAGCAATGTCGAACCGGTCGACCAGATTTGATGCTTGGATGACGCGAGTATGACTAAATTACCGTCCCAGAGGAGCTTCAACTTTGAAGAGATTGGGTCGGACACAGGGCGGTTCCTATTCGCAACCCAAACCATAGTCTTTTGAGGTAACCCTTTGTACCTAATGCCAAAGTAGTACTTACCAGTGTTACCTGGTGAAAAGAAACCCATCTGAAATGTTCCTCCTTGAGAGACTAATGTCTGGTTGCCGGAGAGATACTCACCAGGTAAGATGGTGTCCGTGCTTATGGACGAAGAGGGGCCAAATGAAACAGAGAGAAGAAGCAAAATATATGGAGACATTTCTGTGTTTCTGCTTATGTAACTTATCTCTCGTTGCTCTTTCTTTGGCAACTATGGTTTGACATGGTGAGTTAGCAACTCTAAGGCTTTATGTGAACAGATAAATCGTGACTTCTCACTACTCGGCAGTCGTCGGGAATTGCCAATCCAACAAGGTAAAGTCGAAAGTGACAAGATGACTAAAATTCTATCAGTTGCATTCGCATTTTTTGCTGCCCACTGGTTGGCTAGTAAATGGTAGTATTTTCAGAGGAGATTCCTTTGTCTATGGGCGTGGGCATCTTCTTCTATGACATCCTTCCTGACAAGGTCTGCTTAGCGGTCCTCAACTGAGGGAAATTTCAGGTTGTGAACCAGCAGGACCAAATTCAAGTGAAACATAGCTCAGACAATCACAATGAGCATGAGGCCCACTGTCTTCACGTCAGATCATCCAATTACGGATGTCTTGTTAATAAGGCTTTCTGTGAACTGATAAATCTTGACTTATCATTAGCCAGCGGTCTTCGGGGAATTGCCAGTCCAACAAGGTTGAGTCGAAAGTGATAAGACACTGGCTGCTTTTCTTGTGGGGCGACTAAAACTCTACC
The DNA here is from genome assembly GCA_029784005.1 of Lenwebbia sp. NSW1173648. Taxonomy (NCBI): domain Eukaryota; kingdom Viridiplantae; phylum Streptophyta; class Magnoliopsida; order Myrtales; family Myrtaceae; genus Lenwebbia; species Lenwebbia sp. NSW1173648. Next base: position 29,803,545 of record JARCGZ010000002.1, read on the forward strand.
AGCTGCCTTGAATTATCCGCAGTCCCCTAGTTGGCGACTTAATGTGTAGTATGTGCAGAGGAGGTTCGTTTGTCTGATGGACGTGGGCATATTCTACCATGACTTTCTTCCAGGCAAGGCCTGCTTAGCGGTCCTCGACTGAGGGAAATTTCAGGTTCTGAACCAGCGGGACCAAATTCAAGAGAGGCAGCTAAGAAAATCACAATGAGTATGAGGTCCTTTGTCTTCATGTCAGATCATCCAATGATGGATGTCTTGTTGAGGCTTTCTGTGAACTGATAAATCTCAACTTCTTTTTAGCCAGCGGTCTTCAGGGAATTGCCTGTCCAACAAGGTTCAGTAGAAAGTGATAAGACACTGGCTGTTTCTCTTGCGGGGCGACAAAATTTCTAGCAGTTGCTGTCGACTAGTGGGCTAGTAAATGTGCAGAGGAGGTTCCCTTGTCTGATGGGTGTTCCATGACGTCCTTCCTGACAAGGTCTGCTTAGCGGTCCTCGACTAATGGAAATTTCAGGTTCTGAACCAGCAGAACCAAATTCAAGCGAAACATAGCTAAGGCAATCATAAGGAGCAAGAGGCCTTTCATCTTCATGTCAGATCATCCAATTATGGATGTCTTGTCAAGTCATTCATCTTGCTTCATCATGAATATGCCATCTATCTCACTCCATGGCTCATCTTGATCATGAAATCGACTCATCTTGTGAACGACAAGTTCCATAGTTTACTGTCTGATCATCTTGAAGAATTTGCGTTATTCTCCATCTGTTTGGAGAGTATATTGATGGATCCTATTCCTCAAACCGCCAATGAACATTTCCATTTGCAGGAATCCGAGAGGAACCAAATTACAGTTAAATGGAGTAAATGGTATTTGACTGTCATGAAGTGGCTCATGCTGCTGTAACTTGATGAATGTTTGCTTAAACTAACTATATTTCGTTCTGCAGATATTTAGAGCCAATCATCACGGTGGTGTCTGTGCTTGTGGACAAAGAGGGTCCAAATGAAACAGAGAAAAGGAGCATAATATAAGGAAGCACTCCTGGGTTTTGGCTTATGCAACTCACCACTTGTTGCTTTCTTTCGCAACTACTGTTTTGACATGGGGAGTTAGCAAACTCCAAGGGCTTTCTGTGAACTGATAAATCTCGACTTCTCCATCGTCAGCGGTCTTCTGTGGAATTGCCATTCCAACAAGGTTGAGTCGAAAGCGATAAAACGCTGGCACGTTTCTCTTGTGGGTGACTAAAATTCCAGCAGTTGCTTTCTAATTATTTGCTGTCCACTAGTCGGCTAGTAAATGGTAGTTTTCTCAGAGGAGGTTCATTTGTCTGATGGGTGTGGGCATCTTCTTACATGACATCCTCCCTAAAAGGATCTGCTTATTGGTCTGAGGGAAATTTCAGGTAAGGCAATCATAAGGAGCATGAGGCGCTTCGTGTTCATGTCAGAACATCCAATTATGGATGTCTTGTAAGTCATTCATGTTACTTCATCCTGAATATGCCATCTATCTCACTCTATGCCTCATTGTAAGCATGAAATCAACTCATCTCGTGAACAGTAAGATCCATAATTAACTGTCAGATCAACTTGAAGAGTTTACATTGTTATTCATCTCTTGGGAGAGCTTATTGAAGGCTGCTGTTCCCCAAATAGTCAACGAAGAATTCTAATTGCAGGAATCGACGGTAAAAACTAAATTACGATTTGAGTCTTTTATGGAGTCAATGGTATTCAACTGTCGTGAAGCGGTTCATGATGCTGTAAATAGATGAATTTTTACTTTAATTAACCATTTGGTTTTGGAGATATCGATAAACAACCATTATGGTGGTGCCCGTGTTCTTACCGGTGAAATTGTGTCTCACTATGTTAAGTGAACCTTTCTCGATTAGTCCGTCGATGTTCATGTGGGGAAAGTGATGCCTTCTCCACAAGAAATTGGAAATTATATACCGAAATCTGTTACTCATGACAAGGTCCAGCAGGAAAGGTTAGTCCAGTCGAGTTCAGCTTATATGTTATCTCGCATGACAGACGTTTCTTTGGTGATGGAAGTCCGAAATGTTGAATCTGATATTGCCCGATAAGACAATCTAAACTGATACATAACTATGGATTCTGTTTCATATTCAAGAGCATTTCAAGATTAAGACCTGCAAATTAAAAGAGAGTCATCTACAGGGGCGTACATTCCGCAGTCCTCAGCTATCCATTGAGGAGAACTTGGTCCTGAGGAGACCTTCTATGATAGGCAAACTCTTGGACAAAAATGTTGCAGATCTCATTTAAGACCGTTTCTCGACCGTGTTTGCCGTGTCTGCATTTTCATTCTCCTCAGACCGTCTCCCAAATGCCTCTGCTAAAAATACTTCACAAAGGCTGCATATTTGATCATCTTTATCGCTTTTTGATTTTATGTGTCAACTCTTCATTAATGAGAGAGGCTGTCAGACGGCATAATCAATCAAATGAAAACATAAGTTCTGTTAATTATAGTCTGCTCTTAGAGTATGCAACAGATGGAAGAAGAAGAAGGCTCAAAGAGACAAAACAACATTAATGCTCTAAGAGACGAACGACATTCTTTTGCCAGAATATATTCATGCTCTTGCAGCTCTAAAACATGTGTTAAGGAAACGGCGCGACGGGTGCAAAACAGTGCATAAGCACATGCAGTGCAGTGCTAGCACTAGCACAAATTCCAGACAGGACTCTGATTCGTGCAATTACAGTTAATGGATCAAGTCCATTTGATGTCTCAGTTTCGTTACGAGCTCACCTCCCTTTCACCAATTACAGATCCTATGGCAGGATCACCTGGATGACCAAACTTGTGAGGAGAAAATTCTGTAGTCCGCTCGAGAACAGTGTGTTTGCCATGCCAAGTCAGTTGCATCGAAAAAAACAAGTATTCTCTCTGATGTCTAATGGATGAAAGTGCAATATGTTTAGGACTTTTTGGACAATTTTCCGCATCATCAAATAGACTACGCAAAGGAGTTGGATATTATTACGAGTAATCGGCTTCAGGGTGGGTAAGTTCCGGACTTTAAACGTGGGATTTACCCTATTAGAACCTGTTCTCAATGAACCTCGAGCGTATTTTTTTCTGGTCTGGTTTCAGGCTACACTTGAGAACCAATTGATAGGTGACAAAATTGAGACAAATAGCAGTTACAGCCAAATAGTATGAGCAACAAAATGGTCAAAATAATTATCGATGCAAAACAAACAGAAATAACACAACAGGGAAGTTAAGTTCATTTAAGAAATATAAATCATCTTCTTCTAAGTTCATAAAACAAGTTCTAATCGCCGGTTCTCGGATGGGTGGGTGGATTCAGCATCCAGAGTCTGGAACTTACTCGCACAATACCGGTTACAAATTTTTGGAACCAAACCTATTTTCATGGCCAGTTCGGTCAGGTTCTCGGGTAGCACTAGACCGGTTGCACAGCCCTAGGTACTACTTGGCGAAATCAGGCAGCTACGTGGTTTGCACGGAGCGAACTATTCTTTTGCCTTTTAGTAAAGATCACCGGGTGCATGCCGCACTGAGCAGCATACGCCTCTACTGGCCTGAGCGTCTACCAACGATCGAGTGTCTAAAGGTTTCTACTAGGCGGCCATAAGGGCATCATTTGAATGTTTAAACAGTTCATCTAACTTCATTAGGAACAGACACACAAGCTGAATAGACAGCGAACTCCTAAACTGAATCTTCTGCCGCGAGAGGTTGGAGATACGGTAGCAAATGGTCATAACCTACAAAGTCTGGTAAGCATGATGAAGATTCAAGACCATTCAGTACATCAGTGTCTTTATGTTTCGAGTGGCCTTGGCCAAAGAGGTACATACCTGTAACTGTAGAGACTCAAGGAGTATGAATTGGGGCTACAACGCCCATAAATTGTAAAAGAAAGCACATAGTGCTTTCTTTTGTGCTTCACTCTTTTAACTTCCTAAAAGTTGCAACAAAGTTCTTGGGATTGGAGGCTTTTCTACTACCATCACCCCCTCGAAAATCTGAACTACCTGAGACATTGTTGGTCTGTCTTTCTCGCTGTCTTGAATGCACCAGCAAGCGACTTTGCATGCTCTGCACACTTCTTCCATCTCCACGAGTCCGTTCAATCTGCTGTCCACGAGTGGCAAGACTTCTTCTCCTTTGGCTATTGAATTAGCTACCTGAAGCGGGAGATAATAGTGCATATCACTGTTCAGCTCCTCAATGTTTCTCTTTCCTGAAATGAGCTCAAATAGCAGCTTTCCGTAGCTGAAAACGTCTACTTTCGATGTGATGGCTCCTCCTGAAATCCATTCTGGTGCAAGGTACCCTCTGGTTCCCCTCATGGTGGTAATCACGCGGCTGACATCCCGTCCCACAATCTTCGAGAGGCCGAAATCAGCAATCTGCGGTTCAAGTTCTGAATTCAAGAGTATATTCTCCGGTTTGATGTCGCAGTGTATGATGCTATCTCGACACCTCTCATGGAGGTACTCCAATCCTTTAGCAGTCCCGATGGCGATGTGGTATCTGGTTTTCCAATCGAGGGTGTTGGAACCTTTCTGAAACAAATGAGCTGCAAGCGAACCATTTGCAAGGTACTCGTATACAAGGAACCTTTTCGACTCTTCTGCGCAGAAACCGCGCAGTCGAACCACATTGACGTGCTGTATTGTTCCTATAGTTCTAACTTCCGCAAGGAACTGTTTGTTACTTTGGTTTTGGTTCAAAAGTTTCTTCACTGCTATAGGAGTTGAGTCTGGCAGTGCTCCCCGGAAAACAGAACTAAACCCGCCTTCCCCAATTTTCTCAGAAAAATTCTTTGTCGCCTTCTTCAGAACTCGATATTCAAAATGCATCAACTGGTCGTCCGCTGCAGGAGCAGACCATCTCGTCCTAATAATCACCAGCGACACACTAAGGACCACAAGAAAAGCTACAGACACAACTACAACTGCTGTTATGAAATTCGAAACGGCCTTCCTCTTTTTCTTACGCTCCTCCAAGTCCGATGCCGCGATCCGGACATAGAAATCTCTCATAAGTGCATCATCGACCAAACGTTGAACCAAAAACTTCTCATCCGTCCATATCAGACAGTATGCAGCGTAAACATATGCAGTGCACGAACAGTTGCTCAAGCACAATAACCTGCATGCTTCGATGTTTTCCACCATGAACGAATCATAATTTTCTGGAAAGTGTGTACTAGGTATGAGGAAAAAATGATCTGTCATGTCACCACTACAATTCGACGCATTTTGCCTCTCGCATCGGCTCAGATGATCTTCCAGCTTCGGATCATCTAAGTGTCCAAGCGAGCAATCACAAAGTGGTGCGTTGAGCTGATTGCAGTTAGAAGAAGCACCACAAAAGGGATAAATCTCACACTTTTGTGCTGGCTGTGTCCAAAGCGCTTTCCATTCCTGGATATGCTTCGCCCATACTAATTGCCTGAGCAGCCCTGTCGGTTCGAGCACAATTCTAGAAAGAATAAACGGAGCAACTGAGGAATACTGGGAGTAGGCCTCATTATCGTTTGAATCCAAAGTGAAGTTAACTACGTTTTCCGTGTTTGGTAAGGGGTGTAGCACAAATCCGTAACCCGTCGGGCCCTCACAATGCCAGTAGGCTTCCGACCTGTTAAATAGCGAAAACTGAGCTCTTCCTTCTGATCCCATGGATGCAGAGAATATTCCGGGAGCTGGATCATTTATATTTCTCCAAGACACCAGAACTGTCTTTTCGGAAGTGTTGAACTTAAACTTGGCACCTGGCAACCACGTATCAGTCGGATGATCGAAACTCTGCCAAGCAACGGTAGACAAATTGGATGTGTTCCTGAAAATGAAGTTTCCATTGTCAAGGAGCACTCCCGAAGTTGAATTGGGGACGAGGAACGTCGAACCGGTCGACCAGATTCGACGCTTGAATGAAGTGAGTAGGACTAAATTACCATCCCGGAGGAGCTTCAACTCCGAAGAGAATGGGTCGGACACGGGGCGGTTCCTATTCGCAACCCAAACCAGAGTCTTTTGAGGAAAACCTTTGTACCAAATGCCAATGTAGTGGTTACCAGTGTTACCTGGTGAAAAGAAGCCCATCTCGAATGTTCCTCCTCGAGAGATTAACGTCCGGTTTCCAGAGAGAGATTCGCCCGGAAAGATGGTGTCGGTGCTTATGGACAAAGAGGGGTTTAATGAAACAGAGAAAAGAAGCAAAATGAAAGGAAACATTTCTGAGTTTCCGATTATGCAACTCATCTTTCGTTGCTCTTTCTTGCGCAAACTGTGGTTTTGACATGGTGAGTTAGCAACTCTTAAGATTTTCTCTGAACGGAGAAAGCTTGACTTCTCATTAGCCGGCGGTCTTGGCTGAATTGCCCCATCAACAAGGTTGAGTCGAAAGTGACAAGACACTGGCTGCTTCTCTTGTGGGGGGACCATAATCCTAGCGGTTGCTTGGGAATTACTTCCTGTCCACTAGTTGGCTAGTAAATGGCAGGTGGAGGCTTAGTGTGGGGATGGATTATATGATTGAGAAGATCCTTTGGGGGTCATCGACCAATTAACACAATGTCAACTCAAGAACATAAACTGTGGACCAACCAAAGGTTCCATCAGTGGAAATTATGCAGAGATTGATGTCCCAGCTTTCACATTAGTAAGGAAGGTTTCTAAATTTGACATTTTTGACAAATTGGTTCTATCTAGAATCAGCTTTGATATCGTAAAAATGACCTATTGGGCCCTCAATTGAAGCAAAATCCTTGTGAGGCATCTGTGGTGAAATTCATTTCAAGGCCAATATATCATGAGTGCTATATCAATAGATAGGCCTGAGGATTATACCACTAAAGTCAGGTAGAATTGATAGTACTATTTGTAATTTGCATTCGATTTGTATAGTCACACAAACCTCAATTCCGCAATCTTGTTCTTGTGCTCGTACCGGTAACTACTAGAAATTGTTGGAGCACTTAAAAGAAGATGAGAATGTTTCAAGTTTTATGGCAGTCTCAGTATCGTAAACTAGCATCTCCATCGGATGAAGAAGTGATTTTGGGGAAAGTCGTAGTTTGTCGAGCTGTCCTTCTAGCATACCAAGGACTGGCTCATGGATGGTTGATCATTAGTGTAATAGATGGCCCAATAAAAGCCCATTTTCCTTGAGCGCAAGCCCACCTTCACTTTCCTTCAACAGGTGAGATGGTATATAATGGAAAGAAACGCATGGGCGGACAAAATATGGAAGTGGGAAAGAAGAGACGACAGAGAATTTTTGGGCGCAAACGATCCGGACACCCCGAGAAGCCTATTGTTCATTTAATCGGGGTAGTTCTTGGGGTTTGGTCGTAAATATGGAGTTACGTGAAATTTGAGATACGATGTCCGGTTTTGAAGTTGTCGAGGTGTGAACATTTATGGAAACGATGATTTAGGACGTCGTGAGACTATAGGGTGTGACGAAAATAGATTCCGAAGTACAATTTGGTCGAAACGAAATTATGAAGCTTCGTGTGTGAATTACGCGTTCGGAAAGTGCGCGTTACGAATGAAAATGAACGGGTTCTTCGTTTATGTGTGGAAGTGGTTTTATGCACGAAAAAGCGTAGTTTAGCTGAGTTGTTCGCTAGAATATTGTTTTACTCAGTTTTTGATATCGTTTTTCAATTAATTGTTAGAAATTTGAGTATGTCAGCTCAAGTAGCCATGGTAGGTTGGTTTTTGGCATTTTTAGGTGAGCTGTGCCATCTCTTCTTCGAGTTTGTAAACTCATAATACGAAGGGGATATGGATTATATATATTATAAGTTGCAAAATGGCATTTTTGTTGCATAAAAAAGAGGTCGAGCATTTACTACTCCGTAGTTATTTGTTAATGATTTTAGCAATGTTTTGTGAAAGATATTGTGAAAGTTCATATATGTGTATGTGTGTGTGTATTGCTTTACGAATCTAGTTTATGAAATGAGTTTTGAAATTATTTGGGAATATTTTATGAAAAGAATTTCTGGCAGATGAGTTGAGTAACGAAAAGTTATATGTTTGGCCTGTGATTACATGTATGGTTTATGAGAAATACTATATGATGTGGTTTGTGTAACCATTTTCTGATATTGATTCCGTATTGGCTTGTGATGTGTGAAGGATGTTGTGAGTTTGTGCGGTGCTCAATATCACTGTGAACCTGGTTGGGGGTTTGTGGCTATGCGCATACTAGTGTTAGGACATTTTTGTGAGCCGAGCCACCAGCATTATAGGTGAAAACCTTACCAAGGGGGAATCTTGATAGCCTTATCACGGGGCATTATGCGTGATCATGGTTAGATAGTTGAGCACGAGTTTGGTCAATGGAATTGACCATTGACATGATATTTGAGATTAGTCGATGGAATGGACCATGGTCGTTTGATTTGATGTGAGACTGATCAATGGAATAGACCATTGATATATGATTCAATGTTGTTGATTTTGATGAGGATTTCTAAGATGTATAAAGTTTTGTGGAAATATGTAACCCACTTTTGGTATTGTGCGTATACGAACTGCGATATATGAAAATAACGAGTATTTCAGTTTTGACTATTCACGTGACTGCATACTTCATTGTTTATTTTAACCGTATGTGTATTCTCCTGAAAAGAAATAACTTATGTTTGAATTTGTACGTATATTTATCGATGGAATTTTGGATTATTGAGATCCGTTATGATTTTGTAAATATGCATAGTGGGTACTCGATTTGCTTAGAAGATATATGCATTACTCATTGAGTTTCTTTCCCAATCTTTTCAGGTTCCTAGGTTAGCGGCCAATAGAGCGAGAGCATTATCGATGGGGATTTTTGGGAGATTATATTTTGAGTGGTTTGAGGCTGCATCCTTCGGGTGGAAAATGGCCGCGTCATACCCATATTCTTGGTGGATTCGGGATGTGACAATTAGGGCTCCATTTTGTACACCAAACATCAATGATCATCAACTTCCTTGTTGTCTCTCTTTCCTCTTCCATGGCATCTGCCATTTCAACCCCCTTTTCAATGCCGAGTTCATCGTAAACCCATAAAGGAAAATAAATTTGACTCCTCTGCATTTGCATTTGCATTTTCCCTTCTGCCGACCATATCCATCAACAACATCCCAAACTATGAACATCGACTTCACAAGATACACTGCCAATGTCTTTATAGAATAGCTCAAGCAACATCCTCTTGCTGCAGTCAACGTTAGTATGCTATGATCGGTGAAATATCACATCGTTAATGTAGATACTCTATCTCCTAGCTATGCTGAGAGAGATCTCGTACATTTCTTATAATCAAGAGAATTATCATCATCTCTGTGGCCAAAGATCCATTCAGCACGAACATTTTCTCGTCTCTTTCCATGATGACTTTCACTTTCTCATTCATTTGTGTTTGAGGAAAGAGGAAAGAAAGTAAAAGTCAACGTATCCCCGGGAACGTGCGTAATTTTATTTTGAGACCGACGCGTATCAACTGTTCATAGTTTCCAGCAACTTTTAAAGGATTGGGATCTATATAACACTACTTTGCTTTTTGCATGACCAACACTGCTTGACCATAATTGGTTGGCTAAAAACTCTTTTTAAATTGTGCTAAAAACTCAATTTGTTAGATGAAAGGGTGGTTTGATTTTTGAACAATCCGATACTCCCCTTCAAACGTAGGCTGGAGTTTGGCCTACCACTAAGCGTGAGAATATTCAATATTGAAGACAAATAAAGGGTCCGGAAAGATGTGAACTAAGGACCTCCTGACTTGATATCATGAAAAATTTTGTGCATACATTCATCAAGCATCCAAAGTTGAGTGCCGTGAGGTGATGCAATTTAGTTTGTCGCAATTCAAGTTAGTTTCCACACGATCTTATCAAGGTTGAGTGAGAAAGAGGCGTCAACTTTCTGATCATGTATTTCTTCGGTCCTTGTCAATTCCAACGTGAATCACTTTCAATTTGTCTTGTAAGGTCCGCTTTACATGATTATCACTGTCTGGAATCCTGTTTGATGTATCCGCATAAATCATTGTAGACATGTTTCAATACTTTTGTTAAGCTACTTATCTACCATAACGACGTCATAGAATCGATTAAGAATTTCAGTCGAGTCTCGGAACTTAATTTTAACCAAAGAAGGCCCACGTACATAGTAAATGATCATCGACCAGAAAGTTTTTAGGCAACCCTTTCTTTTCCTTTTGTCTGTAATTCACTTATTTGCTTTTTTCATTTCCCCCTCTCTTTGAATATGATCTTGCTTGGCCGAATTTGATCCTGAACCAATGATTCACTTGGACGAACAATCGGCCATGCTTTAATTCTCTTGATTACAAGAAATTTTATGTAGAGTAGAGACTCTTTAAGATCGACCAATTCTAGGAGGAAAGTCTATCTCCAAGCAATTTCTCATTGTTCATCATTTGGACCAATCTGGACTGGATGTGTGTAAATATGGTTTGAACTTCATATGCACAAATGCTCCCGCCGATGGCTAGCTGGGCCGAATTTTCGCGTATGAGATCTGTTAAGTCCTGATTGAATTGGATTCAAGATGTGCTGCTCCAACCAATTTGTGTTCCATGAGTCTTCAACGAGGAGAAACAACAATAATCAAATGTATATATGCTTCAACTGATAGAAGAATCACCAGCGGCTTATTACTGTGTTTGCTTGAGCTACTCTGACCAGATAAGATATAGTGTAGGTGTTTGCACCAAAAAATGATCAATTTTTGTTATTATCAACATGTGATAGCTTTAGTCGATAAGAGCGAAGCTTGGTCGTTTAAGAACAAAATTATCGACGACTTGAAGAATCAGCAACTTGATGAACCGACAGCTTGGATGAATTGACAAAAACTGCAGTCGATAATGCCGGATGCAGCCGTGGAGAAGTAAGCGTCAACGTAGTGAAATAAAACAATTGTCAACATAGTGGAGTCGATGAAATCGTCAAGGTAGTGGAGTCGAAGAAAACGTCGATAACCGTCAACTTAATGGAGTCGAAGAACCAGTCGAAGAAACCGTCGATAACCATTTGTAACCTATATTGGGAACTTCCACTTTAACTTTTGTTTGTAACTTCCCTTTGTAATCTCCGTTGATAACCATTGATTGTAGGCTATAAATAGCCACATCATACTCTTCGGAGACCCCCCCCTATGTCTTGCACTGCACTTTAAATTTCCTTATCTACAGCGTCATTGAGTCAAACTCCAACGTGTATCTTTATCCTTGGTGTTCCATCGTTGAGTCAAACTCCGGCGTAGTACCACGGAGTTCTCGAGCTTTTGTTTACGTTGGTCCGTTTGTAATAGACATACTTTTGAAACCTCTTCGCCGAGTGAAACTCTGGTTTGGTTTATGTTTGTATATTCTTATATGGAATTAAATAACTGATTTCTATATTCATCTAGATTATTCCTGTTCGGAATTGCCACAGAATTCTTCCCACATATTTAAAAGCATAAAAACTAATTTTGGTGAAAGATATTTCGCTGCGGGAATAATTCTGATGAAACAATATGCAATTAAAATATTGATTAGAATAAATGTCACGCAATGATGTGATTAGTTAGTTTTTTGTTATCAATGTTGAATTGGGTATCTAATGACTGTGATGTTCACTCCAAGAAGAACAGGCAGAAAGACACCAGAAGTGCCAAAAGTTGTGTAAGACGCTCACTTTAGTGCCAAATATATGTTTTTAGATCATTTACGTGCCAATTTTTTTATATGAAAAAAATGATCTTTTCAGTGCCAATTCCGATCTTTTTGGCCAAAAATTCGACGTCGCTCGTCGAAGGGTCTAGTCAGCATCTAAAGCATAAATGACGTCGTTGAATGCCTTTCTCCCAACTAAGAACCCTAAATCGCTCAATTGGAAGAGAACCCCCACTTTCAACCCTAATCGGCCATTGAACCCAAATTCACACCCTATTTCGGTTTGCCTCCAAAATTAACAGCTCAAACTTGCAAATGGAGGGCATGAGCTTCAGCAGCAGCTCAAATTTCGTTTCAACAAAGCGAAGAAGAAGGTGAGTATTGGAGCTTGAACAGCGGTCTTGGAGCCCTAATATTAGTTTCATATTCAAGGCCATTTTTGTCATTTTCTTTTTTATTTTATGTTTCTTTTCCTTTTCTGTTTTCTTTTTTTCTTTTTTGCCCTTCCTTCTCACCAGTGGCCGGTCTCAAGCAATGGCTGGCAACCGGTGAGGGTTGGGCGAGGCCGACGAGGCTTTAGTTGCCGCTCTGTTTGTTTCCGGAGACACTCATTTTGTGACTAAGGTTCGAGGTGCTCGTTGGACGTGCACATGGCATCCGTGGAAGGTGGTCTTGAAAGGAGCTCTACGGCATGGGGATGAGGGACGACTCAATTTCGACGAGACTACGAGGGCCAGAGACTGTTACCTCCATTGGAGCTTGCTTATCCTCTTCTCGATCGGAGACTATTTGCTATGGAAAGGATTTTTCCTTCAAATCATCAACTTGAAAGGATTCGTGCTGGGGGTCGTGTCTAGTGCCTTCATCGACTCCAGCTTCATCATAAAGAAGAAAGGCCGAGCTGGCGCCAATGGCCTAGTTGAGGGTGGCGAGGGCAGCCCTCGGCTTGCCCGGGCGAGGCGCCCATATCTGACGAGGGTGGCCAGGGCAGCCCCTTGGCGAGAAGAAAGGGAAAAAAGAAAAAAAGAAGAAGGAAAAATCATATCCATATTTGGGATACCTGAGCAAGATGAGGGCGACCTCCGAGGGGGAGAAGCCGTGGCTCTTGAATATGGCAACGAAGGAGTCGAGCTTGGGGCTGAGCTTGGGCTCGATGGCGACGGAGACAGCGTGGGCTAACTCGGGAGAGAAGCCATGGGCATGGATGAGGTGGTCTTCGAGGGAATGGGGCTTCGAAGAGGCGGTGGCGAGAGATTGGACGGAGAGATGGTAGGGATTCGGCTCCTCGTCAACCGGCCTTGCTTGGGCGAGCTGAGGGCTGCCCTCGCCATGCCCAGGAGAGGTCCTTGCCGGTGGCCGACTAGCCACCGGCGAGAAGGGGAAAGAAAGAAGAAAAAAAAAGAAGGAAAGAAAGAAAGAAAAAAGGAATAAAGGGAAAAAATAAAATAAAAAAGCAAATGACCAAAATATCCTTGGTCATGCTCTTATTTTAAATAATTAGGGCACTTCAGGCCTTTATTGAAACAAGCTCCACTTCAGGCCTTTGTTTGAGAAAATAAGAGCACTTCAGGTTTTTATTTGGAATTTTCCCTTTACTTTATGTGCTACGACATCGTTTTTGGATATGGACACTAGAACAACATCCTTTATGCCCCCAGCCACGTTGGACTCCACATTGGACTGAGCGACGCCATTTTCCACGTCCATGTGGACTTTAAAAAAATATGCCAACTCAGCTTAATTTTTTTTATTACAAATGCCACGTACTCATTTTGGCCGGAATTTTCTCGCCTGAGGCACTTAAGTAATTATTTTTTCTCTGACTTGGCATTTAAGTGAGCCGGCGAAAACTTTTGGCACTAAAGTGAGCGTCGTACATAATTTTTTACACATCTAATGTCTTTCTTCCAAAAAAAAAAAATATAGAAAAAGCCTTAGTTGTCCTTCCACCCTTTTCTATACGTAAAAAAGGACCCCAAAAAAAAAAACCTACTATGAGTGTAGAAACTATTCCACTTAGCTAGTGAGACTTTGTTATGTTCACCAAATACTCTATGGCTGTTCTTTTAATCGTGATCATTTGAAATTTTCAGGTCAGGTTGCTTATTGGCTAATCAGACTTCATTTGTAAATTATTTGGATCCGGCTATATAGAGCAGTTAATTAAGTCGAGGAGCTTTATTAGAGTACATATGCGTCGTAATTCCATGTAATCAAATGGAACATCCTAGAGGAAAGTTACACTGAAAGTTTGATGCTCTTTGACGCTTTGTTTACAAAAGAACGACGATCCTCAGCACCAGGGCAGCCCAAATGGCTGTCTGTCTCTGGCACACACACACACACAAACATCTGGACCAGGAACAGGGGCCAAAGCCTCTGCAATACAATGCAGCCGCGCGGCCGCGCGTAGGTATACGAAGTGGTTTTCCATTTCCAAAGGCGAGTTTCGAGTCCCGCATAGATCGAAGTAAGACATGGACAGAATCTTACAAGTCATGTAGTGTGGTTGTCAAATCCCGCAGCTGCGCACAGAGCGAACTATTCTTTCACCTTTTACTATAAAACACCGTGTGTACGCCGCACTCAGCAGCATACGCTACTTTTTCGAAGGCTCTTGCCTCTACTGGCCTGAGCCTCTACCCACTATCGAGCGTCTAAGGGTTTCTAATAGGCGGTCATAAGGGCATCACTTATGAATATTTAAACATTAGAGACACTTTGGCAGATTTGGCGCTTGGAGGAAGCTGAGCATGATTAAATTACTGATCGCGGAGTTGGACACTGGGTGGCAAAAGTTATTGATGAGAATCTTTACCCGGGATTTAGAGAAATCAATCGACAAAGTCATTGATAGTAGGTGATCCTAGATTTTGGTTAAGTGTTGAAGTGATGCCAATAATGGAAGTCTGCCTATGTATCGGTCGAAGACGGACAGTCGACACGAGCACATAACTACTCGTTGGTTGCACCAATATTCTCAGGAATGGTAATTTATAGAACATACTAAATAATTAGAGATCGCGTCCAGTGTTTGTAACTTCTTGTAACTGCAACACTGCAATATTTTTAACCCCCACTCACACAATTGATCATAGCACTGCTTTTTATCATTAATCTATGGAAAAATTATCTAACTAAGTCCTAAACCTATAGCAGTTTGTCAATTCAGTCATAAACGTTTTAATTTTGTCAATTGAGTCCTAAACCTTTAATTTTTGCCAATTGAGTCCTAAAAAGGAAAAAAAAACCTTAAAAAATTCAAAAATTATTTTAAAAAAATATTAAAAATTATCCACGTCAGGGGCGGTCGTGTCACGTAGGATGACTGGCGTCCACATCGGCGATTTCCGTGAACCGATAAACCTCGACTTCTCATCGGCCGTTTCTCTTGTGGGGTGACTTGAATTTTAGCAGTTGCTTTCGAATAGTTTGCTACCCACTAGTTGACTAGTAAACGGGTAGCATTTCAGGGGAGGTTCCTTTGTCTGATGATGATAAAAAAGATCATGGGTGACATCTGTCATTGAAATGTTCAAGTCAACCACTTAAAACCAAGTCAAGTCAAGAAATGTAAATTGTGTGGACCAACCAAAGGTTCCTTCAGTGGAAATTATGCAGATATTGTTTCACATTGCTTTCGCATTAATAAGTAAGGAAGATTTCTAAATTTGACATTTTTGGCAAATTGATTCTATCTAGGAATCAGCTTTAATATTGTAAGAATGAACTCCTATACCCTAAGTTGGAGCCAAATCCATGTAAATGAGGCATCTGTGCTGAAATTCATTTCAAGGCCAGTATATCATAAGTACGGTATCAATAGATAGCCTCAACTGTTATACCACTAAAATCGTGTACAAGCGATGCTACTATGTATAATTTGCATTCAATTTCTACAATCACACGAGACTAGATTCCGCAATCTTGTTATTGTCCTCATATCGGTAGCTACTAGAAATTGATGGATCAGTTGAGGAGGATGAGAATGTTTCAAGTTCTAGCTCAGTCTCAACATCATCAATTGGCATCTCCATCGGATACAAAATTGGTTTTGGGGGAAGTTGTAGTTTATCGATCTCTCCTTCTAGCATGCTAAGTACTCGGCTCATCGACGGTCGATCATGAGGGCTCAATTGTATGCACCAAAGTGCAACAATTATCATCTTCCTCGCTGTCTCTCTCTCCTCTTCTATGGCATTTACTATTTCAACCTCATTGTCTTTGCTGAGTTGATCATAAACCCACAAAGGGAAATAAATTTGACTTGAAGCCTCTGCATTTGCATTTAAATTCCTCCTTCTACCGGCCATTTCCATTAACATCATTCCAAAACTATAAACATCAGCTTTGTAAGAAATGCCACCAATGTCCTTATAGAATAGCTCAGGCGCCATATATCCCAAAGTTCCTCTTGCTGCTGTCAATGTTACTATGTTATGACCGGTGGGATAAAGTCTCGCAAGTCCAAAGTCAGAAACTTTTGGCGTGAAACTCTGGTCTAGGAGAATGTTGTAGGCTTGATGTCAAAGTGTAGAATTTGCATGTCACATCCTCGATGTAGATACTCTATCCCTCTTGCTATGCCAAGAGAGATCTCATACATTTTCTTATAATCAAGAGAATGATCACCGTCCTCATGCAAAATGTGCTTATCCAAAGATCCGTTCGGCATGAAATCATAGACAAGAGCTTGTTTGGAGTAATCGAAGCAAAATCCAACAAGATGCACCACATTAACGTGGTGGATCCTTCCTATTGTGGCCACTTCGCTTATAAAATCTTGGCCATTAGATTTCGGGTTGTTCAAAATCTTAACCGCAACTTCATTGCCACTCCTAAGTACTCCTCTGTACACGGAACCAAATCCCCCCTCACCTAACTTGTGTTTGAAATTTTTTGTGATCTTCTTGATATCGGAGTAAGAGTACCTTATTGGTAAGAAGTTGTTGTGAGATTGTAGAAATTCTTCGACGTTTGCGTCCATTGCTTGGTGCCTTCTCATCCACTTATAGATTAGAAGTATCAACACACATGGGGCACCGAATATGAACTTTGCTGCCAAGAAGTGAGCTGTGTAGAAAATTGCCTTAATGATTAGTGTAAAGCATAGTCATTTTTCATTTGTTATAAAGCACATACAAAGAGTGCTTTCTTCACATATAGTGTGCGAGTGTTTTGTGGATGTGAGAAGAAGAATCATCCATACCAAAGACAAAGCCGACATCAGGAACTGTATTCAATGCAACATTTAGTGCCGTACCCCAGGAAGAATTGTCTACAGAAAGCAAGAGATTAATTAAGACATATAATCAAAACTAGCGGAGCAATGAATGAAAAATACTTTTAAGGAAAGAAGCAATACTATCCTGATTAACTTAAAAAATCGAGATGTTCAATGTTGACATAACACAAACTTAGTTTTAGTGGGTTCTATATTGCAAGTTTCAACTATCATCGCGTTTCCAGGAATAAAACACAACACAACGTCAATGCGACAACGAGATTGTTTTTCACAGTGAACCAATTTATCTGCATGTCGTCTTAATCCCCTCGAGGGCTAATTCATTTTGTTCGGTTTTTGCTTAGCGAATCGCGATGGTTGGGAGTTCTACAAACTTCACTTGCATCTGTTACTTTGATATTCATGCCAGTCAGTCACAGTACGTCGCTTTAAGGCAAAAGAGCTATAGCTAGAGCCACATATTACCGTGTTGATCAGGGTGTACTTTGATGGAAAGGCATACTTACAGTAGTAGTAGGATATGCATTTTTGCCCTCCGTACCGAAAGCCTAAGAAGCAAAACTGAAATGTTTTCTTCCGCGGCCGCACCCCGTATGATAGATTAAACCCGTCGGCCATCGCACTGTGGATGTCCTTGTAGGAGATATTTTCCGGGGGCAATGCTGCTGTTTCATCCCATAAAAACAAATACTCTGCTGCAAATATTGACGTGGTTATGGTGCAAGAATCCTCGATATCGGATGGGGTCGCTTCGAGGAAGACGTATGTATAGTACCCATTTAAAGCTGTACATGGTTCAGTGTGTATATATGAAGGAGATGTCACTTGCTTTGAGCAAGACAGAATGGTCACCGTGCGCAATGAATAACTCCCGGAGTACGGTTCATCTCCTTCTCCACTGAAATTAGACCCTGTTAACGGGTGGAGAGGAAGGGAGGAACAGTTGCTCTTTTGCAGCCCGACATCGACCACTTCCATATACCCCTCAATGGAACCCCTGTAACTGCCGAGGGGTATTATCCTTCTCACGTGATATCGGCCAGCGTACAACGATAGCACCGTGCGGTTCTCTTCACACGCCAGCTCAAACCTCGAGTCGCCGCAGCCTTTCGGGTCGTCCTTTAATCGAAAGGGATAGCTAATGTTACCAACCTCGCCGCACACCGAAGGGGCGCACGGGCGATGGTTCTGGGCATAGCAACGAATCCCAGCTTGTATTACGAGAAGAACGAGCAATAGGAAAGGCTCCATTCGGTACCTGATGTTAAAGACAATTTGTGCAATGGCGAGGCTCGATAGGAAAGGGGATGCATTTGGAGAGACGTATCCTGATTGAAGTTGCTTAGTTGGAGTCGTCTTTGGAAAAGTCCAAGTCAAAGTAAATGACCCAGAGCCGCCCAAAGTCAAGAAAGTGGAGCGTGGACTAGTCGGCCTTGATGCTGCTTGGCGTTCGCTGAGCCACAGCGACGATCCGGCGGCGACGAAGGATCGCCGGTGGCCATGAGCGTGTAACGTGGACCAATGTCTTCTGGAGAGAGACTCGACGTATAAGATGGCGTCGGTGCAAGGACATGGAGGGGCCAAATGAAACAGAGGAAAGAAGCAAAATATTAGGAAACATTATGCAACTGATCTCTTCTGGCTTTTTCTTTCGAAACTACGCTTTTGACAGGGGTGAGTTAGCAACTTTTAAGGCTTTCACTGAGTCGATAAATCTCGACGTCAGCGGTCTTCGGGGAACTGCCAGTCCAACAAGGATGAGTCGAAAGTGACAAGACACTGGCTGTTTTTTCTTTTGGGGTGACCATAATTCTAGCAGTTGCTTTCAAAATGGTTGCTGCCCACTAGTTGTCTAGGGATGAATTATAAGGATTCGGATCACCTAATATTGGGATTTCTGTGACAAGGATGGAGAAGATCAGTTGGGGGTCATCTGTTCTCAAAATGTCCAAGTCAACCAACTAACGCAAGGTTAAGTTAAGAAATGTGAATTATGGACCAACCAAAGGTTCCATCATTGAAAATTATGCAGAGATCGGACGTTACTCGTAATATGTGAAAATATAAACGTAAATTCGTAGTCATTCCGTCGGAATGATACATGAAGAACATAAGCTAGATAACGGAAGTAGGCGCGTTGAAGCTAACATAACACATCAATTAGGAAAGAAACTTCTCTACAGTTTCTAAATTTGACTTTTTTGGTAGATTCATTATCTCCAAAAGTTAGCTTTCGTATCATAAAAAAGAAATATCGTGCCCTAAATCGAAGCTGGTCAATGCCTTATGACCTAAGGGGGGGGGGGGGGGGGGGGTGGGGGCAAGAACAAGTAATTTGTAACATTTCCAGGATCTAATAAAGGTGATAAATGAATGAACGAATAACGTGACTAGAGCACAAGAAATACAACACAAAATGATATGACGTGCATCGAGAGCATTCGATGACTTTATAATATTGTATTTCAAAGTATGTGAAAGCTCTTATTTGATTCATTATTGATACACTTGGGGTCACGTCACAAAGCAGTAATTCCTTGGAAATCCGTAATTCCGATGTAGACCACTTGCCTTCAACTAGATTGAAGAGGTAGATTTAACCTAATGCGCGAAGGTCCACGCAATATATCACCCGACGACTATGCTAAAAAGAAAAAGAAATTCGATATTAAGTCGTTTTTGACTATATCAATGCTATTCGAGATAAATTACAAGTGACCAAAGCTAACAATATGTTTGACGTCATTTTTGTTTGGATGAGATGGAGGGAAAAGAAAATGAAGAATTAGAAGGGATTAGAAGGGGTTGGATGTAATTAGTCCGATGTGCACTTCAATTCCCTCCAAGTTTGTCCGACTACGGACCAAACAAATTTTCTTTTCTTCCCATTTATGTCCGCATTTTCTTTCAGATTATATAATAAAAATGACATTGAGATCATAATTTCTATCCATTTCTCTCGCTTGCATCCAAGTTAGATCACAATTTAATCCGTTAAATTCTTATAACCAGATCGGTTCCTTGTTTCATTGATGGAAACATTATGCTGGAAATCGAGAAAATTACCAAAAAAGTCCTTAACCTATTGTAATTGTGCCAAATTCATTCCTGAACTTTTTTTTGCTGATTAAGTCCTAAACCATTTGAAATTATGTCAATTCAGTCTATTTTGTAGGCCAACGCCGACATGACTCTGATGTGATAATTTTTTAATAATATTTTTTGAATTTTTTAATAAATTTTTCTGCCTTTTTTTTAGGGTTTGGGCCCGCAACCCTGCCGGCCCTGGGCGAGGGCTCGTGACCCTCGCTTGTTTCTTGATGCGCTGGAAATCCTTATTTAGCACCATCATACGGGGACAAATTGATTGCTTGCTGATTTACTTGCTTGGTGGAATAATATCCTACTAAGAAAAAGCTTCCAAAGCTATTTTACGACCTTTCCTTAAATCTCTGGATTCACATGGTCACTTTCCTTTCGATGTTGCCTCGTACAAGCCATATAATCAACCCCCCAGGGTCAGATCCCATCGAGACACTGCATCGGCTTCTCCACGTTACACTCAATTTGCTAAGATGGCCAAGCTTTCGTTCCCGCAATTCTTCGTCGTGGCCCTCGTTTTTTCAGGTTTTCACATGAGTTTTTCTGTGGCGGACCTTGCTTTGCAAGACGTGAAGTGACTGTACACTGCTTTGTCATCTGAACGCTTCTTGGACGATGGAAAAATTGCAGCCATGTCCGTGTGTCCTCATGCAGAACCAGAGAGGTTGTGCACCGAGGTCATAAAATTCCAGAAGTGTACCAACCAGGCTTGTGTGGCGCAATGTAAGAGCAACCACGGCGGCTTCTTCCGCCAAGCGAACTGCCAGCAAGACTACTTCAGCCCCCAGATAATCTGCGTCTGCTACCATCACTGTTGAGTGCTTGAGCGCGCGCGCCCGTCACAATCTACTTTTCTCCCGTAATAAGGCGAATCAAATGTCTCCCCACTTGAAATTCTGGAGTTGATCGAGTAATATTCGGTCTCTCGTCTTTGTTCCTATCTCTTGATTTCACATTCAATATCTATATGATTACCCCTTGAAGACAGTTGACTGCAATTTGAGATTTTGTCATTCCTAGAGATGATAAATTAACTATGATAAGGCACGTCTATCGAACGATAACCCTAATCGAGTTAATGGCACATAACTAGTGCCGTACTTTTTTCTTGTCGACACAAGACCTCGATTTGAAAAGTGATAACACTTTACATCTGTTCTCATCGTTAGGCTTGCCATGACGGACAAATATCTTACATAATACGACAATACGAGACTAGATTTTCCTTTTCTACTTGAGAAGGACTAAAAATAGTCCAACATGCGATAGAATAGACTACGCTAGATGTGGGGGTTTGTTGACATCTAGATCACGATTGTGCAAGTATATGACAAACTATTAAATATAGTCCGATCAAGAATCAAGATGGACGTCATGATCACTTTAAAATTTATTGGCATGCATTTTGTTAGACATAATTAGGATAATTCTTTAGAATATTTTATTATATTAGATATAATTAGAATTTTTTTGTTGCTTTTCTGTATCTTTAAGGTTGCATGTATATCTCCTTTGATTGTGCTTATCTTGTTTGACATAGGCTACCTTCGATAATCATCTCATAAAATTCATGATGACATATAGAATTTTATAGAAGATTACACTATTCTCTCTTTCGTCTTATCATTCTTGTTTGACCTACCTGTAAAAAATACGAGTTTTATTTGGATCATCGAAATGCCGGAGCCCTTCAAAACAATATCAGCATGCGAGTTCATACAAAGGGTTTTTTTTTTTTAATTACGTCTATGTATTTGGAAAAACTATAATGTTTGTACAGTGACCCAATCCACCCCCCCGTTGGAAACAAACTCCAACTTTCATTGGATTCATCCTAAGAATAGATCCCTTGCTTGTCCCCGAATTACATACCTTGTTCTTCAGTTCTGAATTCTCTCGAGTTTCGCACTGTTTCGACCTTAAATTTTCTTGATTTTGAGCCCCAAGTCATGGTGCAAGCTTTTTCTTCAGAAAGCTCGCCGAAACCCTAGATCAGGGATCCCCTGAATCCCAAACTTCATGTTGTTGTCATCTTCACGATCGTCCCCACTCTCCTCTTCTTCTCCGCCGTCGTTAGATCGGAGCCACAGATCTCCCATTCCGCCATCAGATTGCTCTTCGAGGAGGGCAATGGCGGAGCCCTCTGTTCGGGGGAGGCCCGACCTGGTTCGTGCCAGGTCAAGTGCTTCGTGCCGACCCAATCTTTGGTGCAGACAAGGTGACCTATTGATGCAGCTGCACCGGCGTCGCGTACTCTGTCGTGGAAGTGGCGAAATTAGGCTACTGTGAGTACGGGTGATCAGCTCTCGGTCCAGTCCTTAGAAATCAGGAAGTAGGACCGGGAACCGGACTGAATGGTCAAGTGACCGGACCAGACTGATCGGTCTGGTTCCCGAGGGGTCCAATGGGACCGGTGTATTATAAATAGGGATAAGCAACACGTACCTTAATTCTAATACATAATTGAAATTAGGTTTACATTTAAAAATAAAACATAATAAAAAATAACCGGTTTGATCTGAGCGGTCCTGTTCCCCCTTGAAATTGGGAACCGAACCGAAAATCACTAGTTCCGATTTCATGGAACCGGGAACCGAACCGACACCCCCAAGAACCGAACTAGCTGATAAGGTCCGATTTGGCCGGTTCCCAGTTTGATTCATTCGGTTCGGGTCAGGCGCTGCTTTTTGACCACATCGTTTGGTTGATTGTGCCAGGGTTTTCGGTTCTTTTCGGGCTTTTTTGAACATAATGTTAGAGGTATTTTCTCTCTTTCTGGGGTGCTTTTTGTGACATCCTCAAATTTGACCCTATCCTGGATGTAATGAAACGATGATTTTAATCGATGCATTGTTAGTAATTATCGCTCTGAATTGATCACTCATAAGAGACTAACCGAAAGGGAAAGGCTATTAAGGAATTAAGTATGCACGGCCTGAGAACTCAACCATGGATTGATAATTCGACCATAAGGATTGACGAGGGACAATTGTGAGCCAGTATGGACCAATCAAGGAACGGTTATAGAATGTTTCGTCAATAGTATGCAATCGGATCGCGGGTGATTCCGCCTGACCATGTATGGATTGCGAACGACCTGAAACCAATTCCTAATGATTGTGTACATTGGAACTAGTGATTGACCCCACGCAGTTACATGACAACCAAGGTCGTCCATGGTTCGAGAAAGCTTAGACGTGGATTGATGTCAAATCAACCACGGGTCAAATATATGTAACTCCTAAAAGCCGCCCGTTAGTTTGAGATATTCTAAAGTGGCAATCGATCGATTTCGATCATGAATTAGAATCCGAATTTGGGTATCGAACCTTCGAGGATTTCAAGACTAAGTTATTAGACATCGTCTCATCAAGCTGCCTATTTATCAGTTTGCTCAAGACCTTCGGAAAAGGGTTAACGGACCGAGATTTGGAGTCCACAAGGAAGTGGATAGGCGAAGGCACATTGGGCCTCAAGCCCAATGTGGTTCGGTCATTTGGGCCCAAAGCAAGCCCAAGTGCGCCCAATTTAAAGTTACTAAAGTCCATTTAGTCAATTTGGGCCCAATGAACTTTTCAAGCCCAATCCTTATCCTTTTAAGTCCAAATTTGATTTATACTGACCCGTACAAAATTCTAGCTTGTATACCCGAATAGTATTTGTATACTTTGCAAAATTACCAAAATGCCCTTCTTGCTTGAGAAATTACCAAACTACCCTCCTTGCATTTATGAGCTAGAGACAAAAGATCATCATGGAAGAAGACTTTGAAGGCAAGAGCATTGATGAAGGGTTTCTATCTTGTTCTTGGATTGTTGATGAAGATTCAAGAGAGAAATATCTCTCACTTTTGGATCACTTTCTCTCTCTCTCTCTTCCTCCCCCAAACCGCCACTCTCCCTCTCCTCCCCTCTCTCTTGGCCAAGCCCCCACCGGCGCCACCATAAGCCTCCTTTGGCTGCCGTTTTGCCGGCCAAACCGCCACTGAGCGCCGTCGTGACCTCCCGTGGCCTTATGCTACCCGTTTGAGCCATTTCCGCTGCCGTTTCGAGCTCTGCCGTACCGAAATAGCTGCTGTCCGCTGTCCATCGTCGTGCCGTGTTGTTTCCAAACCGAGCCACTCGTAGCCCTTGCCACCATCGTCGCCGTCGTGCTCGTGTCTTCGGAATCGTTACCGGGTGATTTTTCGCCCTAATCCCTTGATTAGTATGTTAAAATTGATTAGGGTGAGATTAGAATAAGCTAAATATGCTTAGTGTTAATTAATTAAGGATTAGTTGATAAGCTATCTTGAAAAGTGATAAGTGGACTTTGATAGGTTATCAAGAATGCGATAAGATATCGATGTTGTTAGTGATAGGCTATCATGGTTTAGGTGATAAGCTATCAAGATTTTAGACGATAAGCTATCGAATTATTAGTATTTTATTTATATTCTGGTGTAGTTTTAAAACCAATTTATGACTGTATTATGCTTGAATTGTGGAAATCTAAATTAGTAAACCCCAAGGTGTCGGGTTTATATGTCTATATTTATGAGATAAGTAGGGCAAGAGTGTTTGGATATGAAAGTATGCTAAGTTCGAAGATTTAATTATGCACGTGTGATTTATTTACCGTATTTTGGCATGAGAGTTGCATTATTTGATAAATACTAGGATAAGCCGGATGACCCCTGTATAAAGACGAGCGTGTCCTTGATCGGCCGTAATTAATCGAATGGATAATTGCCCGGATAAGTCAGATGACCCCCGTAGAAAGGCAGGCGTGCCCTCGATCGGTCGTAATTGATCGAATGGATAATTGCCCGGATAAGTTGGAAGACCCCCGTTTAAAGACGGGCACGTCCTCGATCGGCCGTAATTGATTGAATAGATAAAAGCTCGGATAAGCCAGAAGACCCTCGTATGAAGACGAGCGTACCCTCGATCGGCTGTGATTGATCTAAAAGATAAATGCCCGGTTGAGCCGGAAGACCCCCGTATGAAGACGGGTGTGCCCTCGATCGGCCGTAATTGATCGAATGGATAAATATCCAGTTGAGTTGGAGGACCCCCGTGTGAGGACGGGTGTGCCTGAGTGGCCGTGATAATTAGATCGCGCTTGAGTGCTCTGTGAATGAGAATGTTGACGGGCGTTCTGATCGTGTTGTTTATTTATTGCATTATATTGCATATGGCGAGTTATAACACGTAGGGCGTGTGCCAAGGCAAGGTAAGGCTGCCTATGAATGTGTGATGGCATGTTTGTGCGTACCGTACTATTTTGCATGTAT
Organism: Lenwebbia sp. NSW1173648; assembly: GCA_029784005.1. Taxonomy (NCBI): domain Eukaryota; kingdom Viridiplantae; phylum Streptophyta; class Magnoliopsida; order Myrtales; family Myrtaceae; genus Lenwebbia; species Lenwebbia sp. NSW1173648. The sequence continues at coordinate 29,828,868 of JARCGZ010000002.1, forward strand.
TAGGTGCATCCGAGTTGAGTTGACCTCCTAATCGAGGCTTAGGTCGTTAGCTTGCTGAGATTTATCTCATTGTTGTTATTTAAATATTTCAGACCCCTGAGCATGAATCGACCACCATTGCTTATGCGTTTTGGTGTACCCATGGAGGTGGGTACAATAGTGGTAGAGTATCAGGTGGGACCTGATAAGTGGTATCAAAATCATTCGTCAACCATCTGGCTTGATGAGGGATTAGACATGTGGTAGCCGCACGAGTTTTTGGCCTGGTTCGTTAAGGAATGGGATAACCTGCACGGTCCGATCAAAGGTATCGATGGACCCCCTGCTGGAAGAGGTTTGGGATCCTATGGATCTAGACCCTCCGGATGGAGTTGTTACTGATCCGGACTCCGGTCCGAGCGACGTGGGACCCGAGGCAAAAGAAGTGGAGTCTGACCCGGAGCCTCCTCCCGGTTATGATCAGGCGTGGTGATAGGCACTGTATGCTTATCCTTTTTGGAGCTGCCCCTTTTAGTAGTGAAGTTAGGTTAACCCGATCCCCCTCACCCCTTTTTGTATGAGTGGTTTGCTAGGGAGCGGCCTTGTGATAAGCATGTATATATTGTAATCTCCCAAGGTTAACAGTAGTAAATAAAACGAATGTTTGTTGTATGCTGTTGTTGATTTCCTTTCCATCTATCCATGATGTATGTTTGTCTGGGGAGGTGAATCGTTTCCGCATGCGCTTAATCGAAAGATAAAATAAATGGGTCAATGATGCGGCCTAGGACGTCGCAACTTAACGACCGAGAAGGGATGTTGGCGTGTCCGACGGGTGCGGGGCGTGACACTTTTGGTGTTATGTCAGTTGGACGATTCCACGGGAGTTAACTCTTTTCTTCATGGTAATCATTCATAATGATGTATGGATTCATTTCTATGTCATCTTGCGAACGCTCATAAAGTTCTTTATTGTGCATATGTTCGGTCCTTGAGCTCGAAATTTAACAATTGATTTGATCTGTTGCAAATGGGAAAAGTATCCAAAAAGTCCTAAACCTTTTGCATTGGTATCAATTCAGTCCTAAACCTTTCAATTGTACCAATTTAATCATAACCCTTTTGAATTGATGCCAATTCAGTACTAAACCTTTCAATTTTGTCAATTTAGTCTTAAACCTTTTGCGTTTGTGCTAATTTTGGCCAGAATTCACTGACGTGGACGTTAGTCATCCTACATGGTCCTTGTCGGCCCTGACGTGGAGATTTCTAAATATTTTTAACTATTTTTTATTTTTAATAATTTTTTTTTTGGTTTTTTTTCTTTACTTTATTTTTTGTTCTGGGACATAGGCCCGGTGACCATCGCCATTGAGGGCGCTATAGCCCTTGCCTAGTGCTGGCGAGGGTCGCTGGCCCTACGTCCAAAAAAAAAAAAATAGATAAATATAATAAACCAAAAATATTACTAGAAAAAGAATTAAGAATATTTTTTTAAAAATCTCCATGTCAGCACCGGGCATGCCACGTAGGACGACCGGTGTCCATGTCAGTGATTTCCAGCTAAAATTAGCCGAATGGACTTAATTGGCATAAATGCAAAAGATTTAGGATTAAATTGGCACAGTTGAAAGGTTTAGGACTGAATTGGCACCAATGCAAGACGTTTATGACTAAATTGGCTTAATTGAAAGGTTTATGACTAAATTGACACCAATGCAAAAGGGTTATGACTTTTTGGACACTTTTCCCATTGCAAATCATTTGAGGCTACTGGTGGTAATTAGGTTAAAATTCAGAATATGGTAGATTTTATCGTATGTTGTGTTTGGTTTTTGCCCAAGATAGGATAAATTCAGATATAATAGGATTTATCCGAATAAAAATATCTCATGAGGGATGTGAGATAAAAGTGGATACAATTTTTAATATCCATATTTTAAAAGTTATTTTTCTCTAATGATAAATTTTTTGGGTTGCGTTTGGTCGTCTGGATTTCTAGCCAAGAAACGACTAGATAGGATAGGTTATTAAATCCAAGGATTTCGCTATATCATATCCATTATTTGGTGAATTACAGTTATAACTCGGGTAGTCTCACATCCTATCATGTCTATTGCTTGGTATGAATGACATTTCAATGTATATGAACCTAAAAAAAGCACAAATAGGGATGTTAAGAATCTCTCACAATACTCTTGCCTACTTCATTTTTATTTTCTTATTTTCTTATTATTTTTCCCTCTCTTTTTTTATTTCTTTTGTTTTCTTATGTCTTTTTTCCTCTTCCATCATTCTCTAATAAACTTTTATTAAATAGTAAGCTATACAATATACCTAAGATACTAAAATACCTAAAATATGTAATAAACATAAACACAATATATATATATATATATATATTCTATTATAATATAAAATTAAATTCTATTATACCAAAATCCAAAATAACAAAAAATTCAATTTTGTTTTTATTTACTGAAAAATGATTTTCGAGAAATCGTTTTCCTTGTTTATGGAGCTTTTCGTGAAACAAACGCGCCCTTATATTAATTAAGACTTATAAAGAACACTTCACCGCATTGTCAAATTACTAAACCACAAATAATTATGTTAAAGAGTAACAATGATCGAAACCATGACCCACAACACCAACTGATCGCTCCCCTTACAATTGATTCACCAGACGACATTGTTTTCGAATCTCTCCGACAGTTCCTGTGAGCACCCATCTTCTTCATCGACTTGCCAAACTTGGAGAAGAACGCAGCCGGCGACTGAAGCTGCTGCACCACCTTGGCCTCGCCTTGTTCGTCAAGAGCGCGACTTCAGATTGGAACAATCCCTTGTTTTCCGTGAGAATATCGAAGTAATGGCCATCCAAGGAGAGCGAGCTTTGGGATCCATTTCCACCGTCGTAGCCGGGTTGGCCGGGTTAGGGCATGTACGTGCGTGCGTGGGCAGCTTGATATTAAGAATTAATTATTTCAAATACAATAACACAAATTCTTTACGGTCAAAGTTGCATGAGTTTTGCACAGAAGGAAATATCTAGTGAATTAGACGTTCTTTACGGTCAAAATGTAATCAAGCTCAAAGCCTTTAAACTCAAAACGGCTAAAACCCAAATCAATTAACCTTAATAAGAATTAATTATCTCAAATGCAATAACACAAATTCTAGGAGATTTAGGCAAAGTATGATCATCCTAGAGATATCATCGTCCATAACAAAGTTGCATGAGCATTGAATGTGCAATCCATTTGCAATTCACTTGCAATTGATGGATTATAATCATTACGAGTGTTTCCAAACAATGAAAGTTCAACTAATGAGTTTTGCACAGGAGGAAATATCGAGTGAATTAGACATCGAACGTAAAAGTTCTTTGCGGTCAAAATGTAATCAGGCTCAAAGCCTTAAAGTTTAAACTCAAAAGGGCTAAAACCCAAATTTTTAAGTCTCATGGGCCTCGCCCAACGGCGGCGAGGCCTGACCTTGCCTAGCGACGGGGAGGCTCGCCCTCATTGGCCTTGACTCTAGCCAGACACCAAGATCGCCGACCGAGTGGAGGAACAATTTGGGAAAAAAAAAAGAGAAATAAAAGAGAAATAAAAGAAAAAATTAAAAAATATTTAATTTTTTTGAAAAATAGGAAAATATAATTAAAAATTATCTACGTCAGCACTGGCCGGCCAAATGGACTGAATTGGTACAAATGCAAAAACTTCATGACTCAATTGGAAAAAAAAAATAGGATTGAATTGACGCAATTGCAATATATTTAGGACTTTTTGGTAATTCTTTCCTGCTAATTCAATATGCAAAATTTATCTAATATTTTTTTAGGGCCCGGATTCAATTCCCAATTTCCTATTGAAATAATGACTAATGAGACGCCAAAATTTAGACGTGAACAGGGGAACGACGGTTCCGGGGCAAAGCCTACGGCAAATTAGGCACCGTGAGGTTATGCTTGATGGCCATGTGGTTGAGTGTTGGTCCAATCAGAGAGATATTGGCGATGAATGACGGTATAAGAAGATGGAGTTGTGCGCAACTATCTGGGCTGTTTCGTATAGTGTCATGTCTCAACCCAACCTCGTGCCTTTACCATACGGACCTAACGTGACCATCGATAATCATCAGGGCAGACCTCCAACCCAGCCTAGTGGGCAGGAAATTTTTTAACCGATTCCATAAAACATTCCACAAAAACATTTCATGGTCATCATAATCACCGTTTCCTTGTAAAAAAGTACGACTTTTAGTCGGTAAGAGAAATATCGGAGCTAAATAGAAATATCCAATACCCTAAAGCTCGTAAACTAAAACGTCATAAACAGCTAAGAATATTCGATGGTCACCATACTCAATGTTCATTCATTCCCCATCACGTGTCTCATCATCTTTCCTTATAAATTATCCATTTTAAGCGGGTAGATTGGGGAAAGTCAAAGAGGTGCGCTCGAACGCAGCCAATGCATGCAGAGCTATTTCACTTGGTCCCCACACGCTTGCTTTTTTTTGTTTACCAATCCGCCTAATATATGATAGGAAAAAATGCATTATAAGTCTTAAAACTTATCAAGAAAGTGCAATTGAGTCCTAAAACTTTTAAAAAGTGCAATTGATGTGACGAATGTGCATTCGAGTCCTAAATTTTCAAAAAGTGCAGTCAAGTCTTAAGACTTGTTATATTAGCCCAATCAAGTCCTTCCATTGTTTGCTCTTTTTGAAAATTTTAGGATTCGATTGCACTTTCGTGGCAAGTTTTAGAGCTTCATTGCACTTTTTGAAAGTTTTAGAACCCATTTACTCTTTCATGATAAGTTTGAGTACTTCCAACGTACTTATCCCTATATAATAAAAGCCTACAAGAGGCTACATCATCTTGAACAACTCTAATTTACTTTTTTTTTTATCATATGAATTGTTTCTAAATTGCTCAATGACTATAAATAACATTGCATGCACTACTGAATATTCTGGCTCCCCCGTCACATGCGCACGCAAAAATTACTTCTACATTTGCAGTGTGAACGGAATATATTCTAAGTGCAGTGTTTTTGTAAGGCTACATCTACCCTGCCATGGCCTTTGCCTTTGGCATGGTAAAAGTGTCAATGCGCAATCCGGCGGCCAACAAAAAGCGACCATTGATCCAATGTTCGTCAATCCGACAATAGTGATAGATCAAGTATGGAATTGCCAAGTTGATCAATCGAGCTGAGCCATCGTTTGATATGCATTGCACCAAGATTAGTTCTTTCCTGAATTACCACTCTGTAATTCATTAAATGAATAGTCACAATGACGACACGAGAGCGTAGGAGATATCTTTGCCTTTGACATTGCATTTGAAATCCCTATTCATAAGAAAATACATTATTGACGATGCTTAGATTCCTCAGGAGCAATTGTGATGGATGTGAATGCGTCAAACGCACATGTCAAGTCTTGTGAATCCAAGAGCTTAGATGCCTTAAGATTATCATTATTTAACGTCCGACGTAGATATCCACATATACAATTGACGAGGCCCTGTTTCTTTTGAAATCCACTATATGATATAAATATAACCTATTCTTATAACATAATCAAACTATGATGACTCCCCGTGAAATTGACTAGAAACAAAGTTACTATCACACCCAAAAGTACCAACCTATTACACTTGATCCTCAATCATCTCGAAAGGTTATGAGAACAAAAGGTTAACTAAAGGGGAAAAAAACATCATGAAGAGAACAATAGCTAGGATTATAATCAATTGACTCTTCTGCAATTCGTCCTGATCTGACCAGTAGACCCGGTGAGAGGGCTAAGGCCTCCCATCTTGACCATGGCCTTGGCAAAATCTTTCTTGAACAAGCCCATGTGCTTGCTGTAGGCAGTCACTTGAGCGTTCGTCGAACCCCCACTGAACAATTGCTGGTCCGAATGAAGCAAGCCCTTTTGGCTCATCAAGTTGCTGAAGTAGGCATTGTCGAAGGACGTCGGGCTCGTGACGTCTAGGGGGGAGAGGTTGCTGTCGCCTCCCAAGCCGGGGCAATTGGCCTTTGAAGACACGGCGAACGGCCAGCTTATGTCCTTCTCGTTGTAGAGCCGGGCCCGAAACGTCACGCACCTGGCCTGGCCTATGGTGTGGGATCTTGAGAGTGCCACCATTTCTTTGGCAGTGAAGCCTTTGTTAAAGAAAGAGGTGATAAGGGCACTGAGATTAAGAGTTGGAGCTGGGAGGTTGGCATTAGCAGCGTTTAGGCTCCCCGTGGTCGAATCTCTTCTACCTAGTTGAACTTGCCAACTCCGTCCACCCAACTGAAGATCAAATTAATTGAATCCACATAAGTGTAGGAAACTCAAGAATAAAATTATGTTCCAAGAAATCTGGGCGCTTACTTCAATGAAGGAGTCCCTAGCAACAACGGCTAAGATGTCGGCACATGAGATGACGCCGGGGCACAGTTTCTCCACTTCCAACTTGATGGCATCGATCACATCAAATCCCCTCACGGAGTTCACATTGGGAAATGCCGTCTTCTCCCCGGTAAAGTTCGCGGTGTCGTCTAGTAGAATCGATGCATCGCATCCCTGTCAAAAGAGAACATCAACATTTCATCTTAACCAGAAAGGATCATCTAGATATGGAACATATGAGGTAAGACTTAATATATATTTTTTTCTGACGATCGCTAAATGGATTGGGAAGGAACTAAAAGCTTGCACGTAAAATAACATACAACACATGCACAAAAGAATGAAATGGACGCGAAGTGAAAAATATAGAGCAGAGTGAGAGAGCGAATGAGACTTAGCATTGACGAAGCAATCATGGAAGTGAAGACGGAGCAAGGATGCTCCCATACGAGACTCATTGGCCACCGCCGATTTCACGGCGGTTCTAATTGTCTCGAGCGCATACGGGGGCACGTTCCCACGTAGTAATTATCCCGGGACAACGCGGTCAAGAAAACGAAGAAAACGAAGCAGATTTTCTGGGCTGTATTGGAAGCCATGACTGAAGGACTAATGGTTTGGGTTTTGCACGAACTTCAACATGCGGGTATTTATAAGAGAATTATAAATACAGGTTAGTTAGTAGACACATTTGCCAAAGGCCTATAGCAACGAGGAAGCAGCAGATGATCCGTAATTAGAATGAGACGCGATCCTTTTTGTAAAGATTCGATCCATTGTGAAGATAGTCCATCAACCCATAAGTCTAAAGTAATACCTAGGTTCCCCATCAAACTCCTTGTCATGTATTCTCGTACAGCAAGATGTCTGAAGGTTCTTTTTTACTTTTTCTGCGTTACTTAATGTATGCAGTGTGAACGGAATACATTTCCCCTACCAAGATCAAAGTAACTTAATAATATTAAAAGGCAGAGACATTATCTCTCTCTCCCTCTTAATTAATGTGCTTAATTGGATATCCTACAGAGCCTAGTTTAATAAAAACAAACTAAGGAAATTTCAGTGACTTTCCAAACGTGGGTTAGGCGTTTCTCCGACTCTTCCTGCATCAACTTTTCTTGCATCTTTCCTGTCCAGTGTTGGGCAAGTAAGTTTGGAGTTCAAACACGGTGGAGTAACAAGAGAATCGACTCGAACCAGCCTACTTAATAGAGAGGTCCATCCTCGTACTGGTACAAGAGTATTTCGAAGTACACTGCTCAAATGTCATGCTATGAGAATTCCGCTCATTTTCAAGAATTTCACGTATGATTTCTCAAGTTTAATTGGATGATCCGTTGGCAGGCAACTCGGGCTGGTCGAGCTTCTTCGTATATCGATTACTCAAAGCACATTCGTTTGCACTTTTGGAGGGAAAATTGTCAAAAAGGTCCTAAACTTTTCACACTTTTGCTAATTCAATCCTAAACCTTTTAAGTTTGCCGATTCAGTTTTAAACATTTTCACTTTGTGCCGATTCAGTCCTATTCGCTGGAAATCGCTGACGTGGACGCCGACCATCCTCCGTGACACCGCAGGCCTTGCTGTGGATAATTTTAATAATTTTTAAATATTTTTATTTGAAAAAATCTAATTTTTTTTTGTTTTTTCCGTTTTTTCCTTCGATGGCTTCAAGGCCGGCGACCCCCATCGAATTAGGGTCGACAGGGGTCGCCGGCCCCTGGGCAAGGAGGTCGTCGGCCCCTAGGCGAGAGCCGGCGAGGGTCGGCGACCCCTGCGGGTCTCGGGTGAGGACCGCGAGCGAAGGCGAGGGGTCGCGGGCCACAGTGAGGGCGTCGCGACCCTCGCCCGCCCTTGCCGTGGCCAGATCTAGCCATGGCGACCTCTGCCAGCCCAGATCTGGCCACGGCAAGGGCGAGCGAGGGTCGCGACGCCCTCGCCGTGGCCCACAAGGGCGAGGGCCGCGACCCCTCACCTTTGGCCGCGAGGGCTTCGCGACAGTCGCCCAAGGACTTGCGGGGGTCGCCATCCCCCGCCGACTCTCGCCCAGGGGCCGGCGACTCCCGCCTCTCCTTGCCTAGGGGCCGGCGACCCCTTCCGGCCCTAATCCGGTGGGGGTTGCCGGCCTTAAAGCCAGCAAACCAAAAGAACAAAAAATATCAATTTTTTTAAAATAAATTATTAAAAATTATCGCCGGCGGTGCCACGTAGGACGACCGGTATCCACGTCAGCGATTTCTGGCGAATAGGACTGAATCTGCACAAAGTGAAAAGGTTTAGGACTGAATCGGCAAACTTAAAAGGTTTAGGACTGAATTGGCAAAAGTGTGAAAGGTTTAGGACTTTTTTTGACAATTTTCCCCACTTTTGGACAATGCGCTAGGATAGGGCGAGCGGACAGCCAAACCCATGACCAGATCTATTTTGAAGCAATCCGTACCACTTTTATCCACTATGTTTTAATGAAAATTATCTTTTAGACGGGGACTTGAACATCACGAAGACTCTCGGATCTTGGTGGCGGTCTCTCCCATCTAATTACGTACCCTAAAATTTTACTTCGGTATGAAATGGAGTCTTGAACGACAGACAGAGAAGAGGGCCTTAAATGGGGTGTGAAGTGAAGGATATCAAGGAAGTCACTTGATAAAATACGTGCTCTATGTGACGAGAAAATTGTTTAAAAAGTCCTAAATTTTTTTCACTTTTGTTGATTCAGTCCTAAATTTTTTTAAATTTGTCAATTCAATCCTACACCTTTTTCACATTTTGTCAATTCAGTCCTATTAGCCAGAAATCGCTGACGTGGGTGCCGGCGGTCTTACTTCGTACCGCCGATGCTGACCTGGATAATTAATAATAATATGTAATATTTTTTCGAATATTTTTTCTTTTTTCTTTTTTCTTTTTTCTTTTTCTTTTCTTTTTTTCCCGTCGGGCAAGGGCTGCCCTTGCCGGGCCCTTGCTATGCCAAGAGAGAACTCATACATTTTCTTATAACTAAGAAAATTCTCACCATTTTTAGAGAAAATGCATTTATCCAAGGATTCGTTTTCTCGTCTCTTTCCATGATGATTCTCACTTTCTCATTCATTAATGTTGACGAAAGAAGAAAGAAAGTAAAAAATCATCGTGAGTAATTTTAATTTGAAGGACCAATGACGTATTAATAACTGTTCATGATTTCCAGCAGCTTTATCCCACATGGATCGACTTCGTGCGTCCATTTATTTTCACCAGCAAAAGTGGATGTCATTTCTTCCATTCCTCAACGCAACTGTCAACTGAAATAAGACCATATAGTCTGTATTTGCTCTTGGGTAGACGTGTTTTAGGGACACAAGGGCTATTTTTTAGACTTGAAACTTCCTCCATGAGCGGGTTGACCTAGGTATTATCTGGTACAAATTCACACGCTCAGGAGGGTTCATGTAGTCAAATAAGGAAAACTTTGTTGGACCTATATACACGTACTTTGCTTTTTACATGACCATCACTGCTTGATCATGTGGATCGGTTGGCTAAAAGCTTAACTCTTTTAAGTCTTCGTCGTCTCCCAAAGAAAATCTTACACTACTGTATAGAGTGATGAGGACCTCTTACTTTTTGAGAATTTTAAATCTTTTTCTTTCATTCTAAAATACTTATTATGCAATCGTTGTACCCATGGACCAATATGTTAAACATTGATTTTGATATATAATTTATCTTTTTACGCATAGGCTACTTTGGATAATATAGTTTTACCAATAACTTGTATCTATATTGATTATTCAAATTTGTATGATAAAACCATAGTGCTGCTGCATATGTGTAGGACTTAGGAGGCGTTAAGACTAAGATGAACCCATGTCTACATCCATAATCAAGGAATGAACTCTTGCAATGTGATAAATAGATTGGTGATGGACATGTTTGTCGTATTCAATGAAGATGGAGTCTCACCTCTTATCGTAAAGTCATCATCATTCATCGTATATGGGGTGAGGATGGAGTCTCCTTAGTCCATTCTTACGTTTTCGCGAGGAAATCCAATACAACTGGTTTATCTACAACATCCGAATCTCTTTGTCAAAATCAAGACCATAGAAGAAGAAGAAGCTGTTGGGAGCGCGCAGCAGAAGCCCGATACCTTCACCAGGGGAGATCACCAAGATGGAGCCCAAGTCCGAGCCCATCAACATATCCACATCAACATATCCAATTAGACTCACCTTCACTCAAAAGCTTAAGCCAATGGGTTATAGGCTAACTAGAATATATTAACTGCTCAACACCTAACTAAAATATATTAACTGCTCAACACCACATCAGCTTAAGCCAATGAGTTATAGGCTAACTAGAATATATTAACTGCTCAACACCACATCAATTCTCCGATGTGGGACTTCTCTAACACAACTCACACGTGCATCCTAACAATCTCCGTAACTATGCACCTCAATCAACCAACATCAACATTATTCACCAAACACTGATACATATTGGGAGTGGACTACAGACCAACCGTGATATCACCAAACACTGATACATATTGGGAGTGGACTACAGACCAACCGTGATAGCAATTTCCACCTAAATCAAGCGTCGATCATGAGATTCCTTCCTTGAGATATTATTCACCAAACACTGATACATATTGGGAGTGGGCTACCAATCAACCATCGGCTCTGATACCATTTGTTGAGAGCACGCAGCAGAAGTCCGATACCTTCACTCGGGGAGATCGCCAAGAGGGAGCCCAAGTCCAAGCCTGTCAACATATCCAGTTGGTCCCATCTTCACTCAAAAGCTTAAGCCAATGAGTTATGGGCTAACTAGAATATATTAACTGTTCAACACCACATCAATTCTTCGATGTGGGACTTCTCTAACACAACTCACACGTGCATCCTAACAGAAGCTATGCACATGCCTGGACCGGACAGTGAATGAGAAGTGGTTACCCCATTGGTGAATATCAGGCAGCTGCGCGGAGTGCATAGAACCAACTATTCTTTCGCCTTTTACTAACAGTGTGCACGCCGCCGCTCAGCACCATACGCCACTTTTTGTTTGGAAGGCTCTTGCCTCTACTGGCCTGAGCCTCTACCAACTATATGAGCATCAAGGGTTGCCATCAGGGCATCATATAAGTGTTTAAACAGTTCATCTGACTTTATTAAAAACAGACACTTGAGCTGAATAAACACCGAACTCTTTAATTGGATCTTCTGCCGTGAGAGGATGGAGAAATGGTAGCAAATGGTCGGAACCTACAAAGTCTGGTAAGCATGATGCAGGTTCTAGACGAGTCAGTCCATCAACGACATTAACTGTTGCGTCTTTATATTTCGAGTGGCCTCGCCCAAAAAGGTACATATCTGTAACTGTAGCGACTCAAGGAGGATGAACTGGGGCTAACATCGTGCCCACAAATTATCAAAGACAGGACACAGTGCTTTGTCGTATGCTTCACTCTTATAGCTTCCTACAATTTACAAGAAAGTTCTTGGGATTGGAGGCTTTTCTACTATCATAACCCCCTCCAAAATCTAAACTAACTGAGACATAGTTGGTCTATCTCGCTCGCTGTCTTGAATGCACCAGCAATTTGCATGCTCAGAGCACTTCTTCCATCTCCACAAGTCCGTTCAATCTGCGGTCCACGAGTGGCAAGACTTCTTCTCCTTTGGCTATTGAATTAGCTACCTGAAGCGGTAGCTCATACCAGTAACTATTAGAAAATCTTGGAGCACTCGAAGAAGATGAGAATGTTTGAAGTCCTATCTCACTCTCAACATCATAAACTCGCATCTCTATCGGATAGATAAGTGGTTTTGGGGGAAGTTGTAGTTTATCAATCTCTCCTTTTGGCATATTAAGGAACGGCTCATCGATGGTTGATCATAAGTGCTTTATCGTAATTGTGTTTGGTAAAAGGTCCTTTGTAAAGCAACTTTGGATCAAATAGTGTTTGGCAAAATTCTTCTTGCAAAGGACTTGGCTGCATTTGTTTCTATATTTTATTTAAAAGAGAATTCAAACCCTTCGTCGGCTCTGGCGAATGGCTCAGGCCCCGAGCAAGGCAGATCTAGTGCAGGCGACAGTCGAATGAGGTCGCACGACCACGAGCGGCCCCTGAAGACCCCCGGCGAGGGCTGCCTGGGGTCGTGCCACCCTCAATGAGGGTTGTGTCACCTCATCGGTCTCTTGCTGGCCCTTTGCAACTAGTTCTGGCCTCGCCAGCCAAACTCGCATAGAGAAGATGAATAGTAACAACGAGGGCAAAATCAGAAAACTAAAAAAAATTAGTGAGGGTAGTTTTGGAAGAAAATAATGGATTTAACCTAAGGAATAGCCTTCCGCAAATGCTAAAAGCCCAAGGCAAATGGCTTTCAAATTTACCGTGGACAGCATTTGGATAAAGGGGTCCCATATATTTTTTCCAAACACCCTATATTTTTCCCAAGGTCTTCCCAAAGCTGAACCAAATGCACCTTTATATACACCAAAGAGCAACCATCATTAACTTTCTCGTTGTCTCTCTTTCCTCGTCTATAGCATCTCTACCATTTCAACCACCCCCCTTTACATTGCTGAGTTCATCATAAACCCACAAAGGAAAATGCATTTAACTTGACTTCTTTGGATTTGCATTTGCATTTCCCCTTCTGCCGGCCATATCCATTAACATCCCAAATTATCAACATCGGCTTTATAAGAAATGCCTCCAATGTCCTTATAGAATAGCTTAGGCGCCATAAATCCAAAGGTGCTCTTGTTGTCGTCAATCTTACTATGCTATGATCGGTGGAATAAAGTCTTGCAAGTCCAAAATTGGAAGCTTTTGAAGTGAAACTCTGGTCTTGGAGAATGTTAGGAGGCTTAATGTCCAGAATTTGCATGACATTTTCCATGTAGATACTCTATCCCCTAGCTATGCCAAGAGAGATCTCATACATTTTCTTATAATCAAGAGGCCATCCTAATAAAAAAATGTGTTTATCCAAAGATCCATTTTCTCGTCTCTTTCCATGATGACTTTCACCTTCTCATTAGTTTATGTTGACAATAGAAGAAAGACAGTAAAAATCATCGCATTCCCACAAACGTTTGTAATATTAATCAATGACCAATGTCATATTAATCGTTCATAGTTTCCAGCAACTTATTAGGACGGGGAGGAATATCCCACATGAATCCACTTTCTTCGTCCATCCATTTTCAACAACAAAAGCCGATGTCATTTCTTCCACACCCCAACGCAACCGTCAATCCCAATAAGGCCACAGAGTCTGTATTTGTTCTTGGACCGACGTGTTTTAGGGACACAAAGGCTTTGTGTTTGACTTGAAACTTCCTCCATTAGTGAGTTGATCTTGGTATTATCTGGTACGGATTCACACGCTTTGGAGTATTTATCTAATCAAATGCTACAATTGCTTTGTACCCATAGATATAAGTATACAATACACAACTTTACTTTTTGCATGGCCAACACTGCTTGACCATGTGGATTGGTTGTCTAAAAATTCTTTCTAAATTGTAAATTTTATAGGCCGCTTCTAACTGTTCTGAAAATTTAATGGCGCGTTTGGTTGAGCTTTTGGAGAAAGTCTTTGAGAAACTGTGACGGGCTTTAGGCTGCTTTTGTTTCGCAGAAAATGAACGATGTTTCAAAACGTTTTCCTAAAAATGATCGCTTGTCGACAATATTTTTTATTGACTAATTATTGAAAGAAATAAAAGCAATTATTTTGAGGAAATAAATTAATGATTTGGGCAAAGTTCTTCAAAAAAAAATTATCACTTGTATCACTTAAAAATAATGAGCCAATGGCAAAAAAAGTTCATTGTGGACAACAATTCATGTGTAAAAAATTTTGTGCACAACAAAGATATTTTTCGCTCATTCATTTTTATAAGCGTTTTTAAGAGATTTTTTTAAAAATTAATTTTAAAATTATTTATTTTTCCCTAAACGAAGATATGCCTAATTTTTAAATTATTTATTTTTCCTGAAACGAAGATATGCCTCCTTGACGTCTCATTGGCCGTTTCTCTTGTGGGGCGACTTGAATTCTAGTAGTTGCTTTCGAATAGTTTACGGTCCACTTGTTGACTAGTAAACGGGCAGCATTTCTGGCGAGGTTCCTCTGTCTAATGATCGAAAAGATTGGTTGAGTGTCCTCTGTCATTGAAATGTCCAAGTCAACCAATTAACACTAGGTCAAGTCAAGAACAGCAAATTGTGTGGACCAACAAAAAGGTTCCATTAGTGGAAATTACGCACATATTGTTTTACATAGCTTCCCCATTAATAATGACGGAAGGTTTCTAAAAATTTGACAGGTTTGGCGAATTGATTATAACTAGGAATCAGCTTTAGAATCGTGAAAAACTATGCCCTAAATTGAAGCCAAATCCTTGTAAGTGAAGCATCTGAGTTGAAATTCATTTCAAGGCCAATATATCATAAGTGTTGTATCAATTGATAGCCTCGAGGATTATACCACAAAAATCGTGTACAATTGATAAACCTACGCATAATTTGCATTTGATTTATACAATCACACAAAACTAGATTCCTCAAACTTGTTATTGTGCTCATACCGGTACCTACTAGAAATTGTTGGAGCACTTGAGGAAGATGAGAATGTTTCAAGTTCTAGCTCAGTCTCAACATCATCAACTGGAGCCTCCCTAGGATACAGAAGTGGCTTTGGGGGAAGTTGTAGTTTATCGATCTCTCCTTCTAGCATGCTAAGTACTCGGCTCATCGACGGTCGATCATGAGGGCTCAATTGTATGCACCAAAGAGCAACAATTATCATCTTCCACGTTGTCTCTCTCTCCTCTTCAATGGCGTTTACCATTTCAACCACATTTTCTTTGCTGAGTTGATCATAAACCCACAAAGGAAAATAAATTTGACTTGAAGCTTCTGCGTTTGCATTTAAATTTCTCCTTCTACCGGCCATTTCCATTAACATCATCCCAAAACTATAAACATCGGCTTTGTAAGAAACGCCACCAATGTCCTTATAGAATAGCTCAGGCGCCATATATCCCAAAGTTCCTCTTGCTGCGGTCATTGTTACTATGCTGTGACCAGAGGGATAAAGTCTCGCAAGTCCAAAGTCAGAAACTTTCGGAGTGAAACTCTGGTCTAAGAGAATGTTGTGAGGCTTGATGTCAAAGTGCAAAATTTGCATGTCACATCCCCGATGCAGATACGCTATCCCTCTAGCTATGCCAAGAGAGATCTCATACATTTTCTTATAATCAAGAGAATGATCACCGTCCTTAAGCAAAATGTGCTTATCCAAAGATCCATTCGGCATGAAATCATAGACAAGAGCTTGTTTGGAGTAATCGAAGCAAAAACCAACAAGTTGGACCACATTAACGTGGTGGATCCTTCCAATTGTGGCCACTTCGCTGATAAAATCTTCGCCGTTAGATTTCGGTTTGTTCAAAATCTTAACCGCGACTTCATTGCCACTTCTAAGTACTCCTCTGTACACGGAACCAAATCCCCCTTCACCTAACTTGTGTTTGAAATTTTTTGTGATCTTCTTGATATCCGAGTAAGAGTACCTTATTGGTAAGAAGTTGTTGTGAGATTGTAGAAATTCTTCGACGTTTGCGTCCATTGCTTGGTGCCTTCTCATCCACTTATAGATTAGAAGTATCAACACACATGGGGCTCCGAATATGAACTTTGCTGCCAAGAAGTGAACTGTGTGGGAAATTGCCTTAATGATTAGTGTAAAGCATAGTCATTTTTGTTGTAAAGAAAATACAAAGAGTGCTTTCTTCACATATAGTGCGCGAGTGTTTCGTAGATGCGAAAAAAAGAAATCATCCATACCAAAGACAAAGCCGACATCAGGAACTGTATTCAATGCAACATTTAGCGCCGTACCCCAGGAAGAATTGTCTACAGAAAGCAAGAGATTAGTTAAGACATGTAATCAAAACTAGCTGAGCAATGAATGAAAAATACATTTAAGTAAAGAAGTAACACTATCCTGATTAACTTAAAAAATCGAGATGTTCAATGTTGACTTAACACAAACTTAGTTTGAGTGGGTTCTATATTGCAAGTTTCAACTATCATCGCGTGACAAGGAATAAAACACAACACGACGTGATTGCGATCCTCCTTTTCTCTCTGACAACGACGACTGTATTTCACGGTGAACCAATTCATCTGCATGTCATCTTAATCCCCTCGAGGGTTAATTCATTTTATTCGGTTTTGCTTACCGAATCGCGATGGTCGGGAGTTCTATAAACTTCACTTGCATCTGTTGCTATGATTTTCATACTAGTCAACTACAGTACGTGGCTTTAAGGCAAAAGAGCTATAGCTAGAGTCAAATATTAGCATATTGATCGGGGTAAAGTACTGTGATGGAAAGGCGTACTTACCGTACACGTAGGATATGCATTTTTTCCCTCGGTATCGAAAGCCTAAGAAGCAAAAGTGAAATATTTTCTCCCGCGGCGGCACCCAGTAGGATAGATTAAACCCGTCGGCCATCGCATTGTGGATGTCCTTGTAGGAGATCGTGCGATTCTCCTCGGAAAATGCATCTGTTTCAATCAATAAAGAGTATCCTGCAAGTATTGACGTGGTTATGGTGCAAGAATCCTCAATATCCGATGCCTCTGCGTCGATGACAGCGTATGTATAGTACCCGTTCACAGCTATACACGGTTCGGTGGCGATATACAGAGGAGATCTCACTTGCTTTGAGCAAGACAGAATGGTCACCATGGAAACAAAACTCAGGGAGTACGGTTCATCTCCTTCTCCGCTGAAATTAGAGTATGTTAACGGGTGGAGAGGAACGGAGGAACAGTTGCTCTTTTGCAGCCCTACATCGACCACTTCCATACGCCCCACAATGAAACCCCAACTATCGTTGTCGGGTATTATCCTTTTCACGTGATATCGGCCGGCGTACAAAGATAGCATAGTGCAGTTATCTTCACACGCTAGCTCGAACCTCAAGTCGCCGCAACCTTTCGGGTCGTCCTTCAATCGAAAGGGATGGCTAATGTTACGGACCTCACCGCACGCTGAAGGGGTGCACAGGCGATTGTTCCGGGCATAGCAACTAATCCCAGCCTGTATTACCAGAAGAACGCGGAATAGGAAAGGCTCCATTTGGTACCTGATGTTGAAGACAACTTGTGCGATGGAGAGGTTTTTGTTCGGCTTTGGTTATTGGGTGGAGAGGCTCGATAGAAGCAGAAGGGGTGCATTTTAGAGAGACGTATCCGGATGGAAGTTGATGGAGTTGGAGTCGTCTATTGGAAAAAGCCCAAGTCAAGCAAATGACCAAGAACCGCCCAAAGTCAAGAAAGTGGAACTTCCAAGAAGTTATTGCGTGGACTATAGCTCAACCGTGTATTAATGAATTTGCTTGTGAGGCACGGACAAGGGCTATATTTTCCTCTCACCGTATTTCTGATTGATTGGTTTCTGACACGGACATCATTCAAATTTATATTAAGACAAAATATAAATGCCGGTGATGTCCATAACTTGTGATCTACGATTTCACAAAAGCGATTGGAGAAAGTTTTCTTCAATTAGGGTTAATGGAAAATTAAGCTAGTTATGATCATACGTTTTAAAATCATCTAAATTGATCACTGGAATTACGAGTGCGGAAATTTCTATTTTCAAAGTAAGTGATTCTTTCCGAAAAGCCGAAGAACCTTCGTGACTATAGAGAAGACAAATTCTTTTGTCTCTCGTTCCAAAGAAATTGTCCCTACAAATGAGTTCTCTCTATCCCTTAGGTGACCTGCGGTCAAGATTGTATACCAAGAGAAAGTCAAATTGTTGCTACGTGACCGGAATGTTTTGTTTATATTTTGTTTTGTGAATCTTAGAAATTTAATTTACGAATAAGCAAGCAAAATGGATTTGTTCACGTCAAAAGCACGATTAGTGAATATCTTGATTTATTTAAAGTACAATCAAGTTCTAAAATTTTCCAAAGTCTAATCAATTCAAAAATACACTCAACAAACAACTCAATAATGTAGTATTCGATGGCACAATAAATAATAATGATCACCTCCAGGATTCAATTAGTAGATTAAAATGACTGTATAATTACGTATCGGTCGTAAGGATTTGGTCGTAAGGATTTGGGAACGTATCCATTTCAAAACAATCTTCGTTGAATCTATCACCTCCATTGACAACGAGCTGGTGATCTCACGGCAAGTTAGTGCTCGAGCGCGGCATTGAGAGCTCGAGCTCGTGACCTAGTCGCGCTTGACCACGACACACACACATAGAGACCAGTTCCAGAGATGGAGTAATGGCTTGGTGAATGGTGACGAGTCGGCCTTGATGATGCTTGGCGTTAACTCAGCCACAGCGACGGTCCGGCGACGAGCGTGTAGCGTGGATCAATGTCTTCTGGAGAGAGACTCAGACGTATAAGATGACGTCGGTGCTTTTGGACAAGGAGGGGCCAAAGGAAACAGAGAAAAGAAGCAAAATATTAGGTAAACATTATGCAACTGGTCTCTTGTTGCTCTTTCTTTCGCAACTACGGTTTTGACACGGCGAACTTTTACTGATAAATCTGTACTTCTCATTGGCCAGCGGGTCTTCGGGGAATTGCCCGTCCGACAAGGTTGAGTGGAATTCTAGCCGTTGCTTTTGAATTTATTTGCTGTCCGCTGGTTGGCTAGTAAATGGTTTTGCAGATGTTGCTGTAGCTACATCTAAAGTTGGACGAACAAAAGTCCTCGGCCGTGTTCGCCGTGTCTGTCTGCATTTTCATTCTCCTCACAACGACTCCCTGATGCCTCTGCTAAAAAACTTCCCAAAGGCTGCATATTTGATCATCTTTATGACTTTCTAATTGCAATTAGTGGATTATATGCATTTGATGTCTCAGTTTCGTTACTAGCTCACCTCCTTTTTCAGAATTACAGATTCCATTTCCAAGCTTGTGAGGAAACACTTTTGTAGACTGCTCGAGAGCATGCAAAAAACCAAGCAATTCTCTCTGTTGTCTATATGGCTGGCTCACTGCATTCGTTACAAATTGCGAGCAACAAGACACGAATGGTTAACACGAATGTCTATTTCGAACCAGACAAGAGAAACTCCCATCAGTTGTCAATAAATCGTGATCAATGTACATCACTCGGTAAGTGAGCATTGCAGAAATCAGACAAAATTGAGGAAACTTTACAACAAACATATTCGCTGAAAAACTTTCAGGGCTTCCTAGGTCATGCTCTTAATGACCAAGAAGTATGACCATACCAATTATTGAACGTATACATTATCAAGTGTGCATATCCTCTTTAAGGTTAGAAGCATACAGACCAAGTAAACATTGGGGCACACATGCGTTTTCTTGATGATTGATTCTTTCTTTCAGTGATTTGGGGTTAATATACTAATGTAATTTTGAAAAAATTCATTTTTATAGCATTGATGTGAGTGACTGTAATTGAATATTTAAATAAGTGAACTAGCAAGAATTTTAACGAGAATTGGCACGAACTTTGTAATGAAGAGCTTTTTCTATTTTTACTGTCGTTTACTCTTTTTCCTTTTCCTTAAAAGATGACAAATGATGCCATTGGTTTTTGCTTCCAAGTGAACGAGGTAGATTTGCCATTCCTTCACGAATTGGGATTCTTTAAAGTAAGTTTTCTTCGCAATTAGGTAAAGTTACCCCCTTAAGTTTTAAACATATCAGTATCAAGCAAATTAGACCGCTCAAATCGAGTATATTTTTTTCTTTTTTCCTTTTTCTTCATTCCTATTTTCCCCCTCGATGTATATGTTCATTATGCATAATCACCAGGTATCCCTGACAACCGGCCAGCACCGTGCCTTCACCACCCCTGGACATAACCCGACCCCCACCACCCAAGCTGCATGATGCTGTTGCCGTTGCCATTGCCATGGGCCCGTCCTCGTGCACCCATCGCCGGTTTCCCTCTGTCTCAGTGTGTCCCCCTTGTTGACTATATGCGTCGCAAGTCGGCTGGGCTCTGGAGGCCAGATCCGGTCTCACCGAGGCTGGACAACAAAGACATCGGGGTCATGACCCCGACCTTCCTCTGTCCTCAATGAGAACAGGGAGGGTAGATCGAGGCCTCGCTGATTGCAACCTCAGTTTTCGCGAGGACGCAGCCACGCAGCCACGAACAAAGGAGGGGGAAGGAAGAGAGAGAGATTACCAGGTTGTCGGAGGCTCGGGCCACTTGGCATTTGGTGTAGAACAAAGGTTTTCTTCCCAAAGGGAACTTGATCCGATAACGCTGGGATATCAAACCTTCTTTTTGGTAAAGCAATTCCATCAATAGGTCACTAATAATGCAATCATTGAAGATCTAAAGTTGCCATCACTTCAAATGTTGTAATCATAGATGCAATCTCAAAGCAAATTCGATCATTATAGCAAATTCATTCATCATTGTTGTCAGTTCTTTTTACATCTCTCATGTAATCATGGCTTTAACAAACAAACAAAAACATAAAAGCATAAAAAAAATAACCAAAACAATACCTGATTGCCTCAAGGGGGAAAAACAAGAACAAGTAATCTGTAACATTTCCAGGGTCTAATAAAGGTAATAAATAAATGAATGAATAACGTGACTAGAGTACAAGAAATACAACACAAGATGATATGACGTGCATCGAGAGCATTCGATGACTTTATAATATTGTATTTCAAAGTATGTGAAATCTCTTATTTGATTCATTATTGGTACATCACATGGGGTCAAGTCACGAAGCAGTAATTCCTTGGAAATCCGTAATTTCGATGTAGACGACTTGCCTTCAACTAGATTGAAGAGATAGATTTAATCTAATGTGCGAAGGTCGGCACAATATATCACCGGACGGCTTGGCTAAAAACGAAAGAGAAATTCGATATTAAGTCGTTTTTTTTAACTATATCAATGCTATTCGAGATACGGGAAATTACAAGTTACCAAAACTAACAATTTGTTTGAGGTCATTTTTGTTTGGGTATAGGGCATGAGATGGAGGGAAAAGAAAATGAAGAATTACAAGGGATTAAAAGGGGTTGGATGTAATTAATCCGATGTGTTCTTCAATTCCCTCCAAGTTTGTCCGACTACGGACCAGACAAATTTTCTTTTCTTCCCATTTATGTTCTCATTTTCTTTCCGATTATAATGAAAATGACATTAAGATCATAGTATCTATTCATTTCTCTCGCCTGCATCCATGTTACATCACAATTTAATCCGTCAAAGTCTTATAACGAGATCAGTTTTCATTCCTCGTTTCATTGATGGAAAGAAATTTGATGAAAACATTCGAATGGAAATCGGGACAATTAAGTCCTAAACATATTGTAATTGTGCCAATTCAATCCTAAACTCTTTTTTTGGCCAATTAAATCCTAAATCTTTTGCAATTATACCAATTCCGTCCATTTGGCAGGCCGGCACTGACATAGCGCTGACGTGACAATTTTTTTTAATGATTTTTTTCGAATTGATTATTTTTTATAATAATTTTGTTCTGTTTTCATTTTAGGGTTTGGGCTAGCAGCCCTGCCGGCCACCGGCCCCTGACGTGACAATTTTCTTAAAGATATTGTAATTGTGCTAATTCAGTCCTAAACTTATTTTTTGCCGATTAAGTCTTAAACATTTTGCAATTATGTTAATTCCGTACATTTGACCGGCCGACATTAACATGTATATGATAATTTGTTAATGATTTTTTTATTTAATTATTTTTATTTTCTAATAATTTTTTTCTGTCTTTTTTTTTTTTTTTTTTTTTTTGTTTGGGCCAGCAACCTTGCCGGCCACCGGCCCCTGGACAAGGGCTCGCGACCTCGCTCGTTTCTCGATGCGCTGGAAATCCTTATATAGCACCATCATATGGGGACAAATAGATTGCTTGCTGATTTACTTCCTTCGTGGAATAATATCCTACTAAGAAAAAGCTTCCAAAACTATTTTACGGACTTTCCCTAAATCTCTCGATTCACATATTCACTTTCCTTTTGATGTTGCCTCGTACAAGCCATATAATCAACCCCCAGGATCAGTTCACATCCAGACACTGCATCGGCTTCTCCACGTTATACTCACTTTGCTAAGATGGCCAAGCTTTCGTTCCCGCAATTCTTCGTCGCGGCCCTCGTTTTTTCAGGTTTTTACATGAGCTTTTCTTCTGTGGCGTATCTTGCTTTGGAAGACGTGAAGTGACTGTACACTGCTTTGTCATCTGAACGCTTCTTGGACGATGGAAAAATTGCAGCCATGTCCGCGTGTCCTCATGCAGAACCAGAGAGGTTGTGCGCCGAGGTCATAAAATTCCAGAAGTGTACCAACCAGGCTTGTGTGGCGCAATGTAAGAGCAACCACGGCGGCTTCTTTCGCCACGCGAACTGCCAGCAAGACTACTTCAGCCCCCAGATAATCTGCGTCTGCTACCATCACTGTTGAGTACTTGAGCGCGCGCGCCCGTCACAATCTACTTTGCTCTCGTAATAAGGCGAATCAAATGTCTCCCCACTTGAAATTCTGGAGTTGATCGAGTAATATTCGGTCTCTGGACTTTGTTCCTATCTCTTGATGTCACATTCAATATCTATATGATTACCCCATGAAGACGGTTGACTGCAATTTGGGATTTTTGTCATTCCTAGAGATGATAAATTAACTATGAAAAGTTATGGTTAATGAAACGACAACCCTGTTTGAGTTAATGACACATAGCTAGTGCCGCACCATTTTTCTTGTCGAGACGAGATCTCAATTTGAAAAGTGATAACACTCTACATCTCTTCTCATTGTCAGACTTGCCATGATGGACAAGTGTCCATTACAGTAATGCGAGAATACGAGACTCTAAAGATTTTCTTTTTCCACTGGAGAAGGACTAATAATAGTACAACATGCGATAGACTATGCTACATGTGGGGTTTGCTTGGCATCTAGATCACCATTGTTTAAGTATATGACAAAATATTAAATATAGTCAGATCAAGAATCAAGATGGACGTCATGATTACTTTAAAATATATTGGCATGTATTTTGTTAGAGATAATTAGGATAATTCTCTAGAATATTTTCTTCTATTAGAGATAATTAGAATTTTTTTTATTGATTTTCTATATCTTTTAAGATTGTGTGTACAACTTCATTGATTGTGCGTATATTGATTAATATATGATACCTTCAATAGTCATTTCATAAAATTCTTGATTTTTTTTTTTGTTGGAATGAAATTCTTGATTGATATATGCTATCTTTGATAGTAATCTCATAAAATTCATGATGACATGTTGGATTTTATAAAAGATTACACAATTCTCTCTTCCATTTTATAATTCTTGTTTGACCTACTTGTAAAAAGTACGAGTTTTATTTGGATCACCGAAATGCGGGAGCCCTTCAAAAAAAAAAAAATATCTGCATGGTAGTTCATGTAAAGGCTTTTTTTTTTTTTGGGGAGGGGGGGGGGCGTAATTACATATAGGTATTTGAAGGAAACTATAAATTTTGTTCAGTGACCCAATCCAATCCCCACTTGGAAACAAACTCCAATTTTCATTGGATTCTTCGCGTTTGAGCCTAAGAGTAGATCCTTTCCTTGTCCCGGAATTACATAACTTGTTCTCGAGTCTCGCTCTGTTTCGACCTTACTTTTTCTTGATTTGATCTGTTGCAAATCACTGAGAGTAATAATTATAATAAAATTTGGGATATGATAAAATTTATCCCATGTTGTGTTTGGTTCATGCACAAGATAGGATAAAATCAAATATAATAGTATTTATCCGGATAAAAATATCTCATGGGGAGGTGAGATAAAAGTGGATAAAATTTCTAATATTTGTATTTTAAAAGTTATTTTTCTCGAATGACAAACTTTTTAGCAATGATAAGACTGGATATGATATGTTATGAATCAAGGAATTTTGCTATATCATATCCATTATTTGGTGAATCACAGTTATAATTTGTGTATTTTCATATCCTATCATGTCCGTTGTTTGGTATGAACGGCATATAAGTGTATATGAACCTACAAATTGCACGAATATGGGTGGTAAGAATCTCTCACGACACTTTTGCCCTCTTCATTTTCATTTTTCTTAATTTTTGTTATTTTTCCCTCTCTTTTTTATTTCTTTCTTTTCTTATTTCTTTTTTCATCTTCCATCATTCTCTAATAACATTTTATTAAATAGTAAGCTATACAATATGCGTAAAATACTAAAATACCTAAAATATGTAATATAGAAAAAAAATTCTAATATAAAAAAAATCAAAATAACAAAAAAATCACTTTCGTTTTAATTTATTGGGAAATGATTTTCGGGAAATCGTTTTCCTTCATGGAATTTTCTGTAACGCACCCTTATATTGATTAAGACTTGCAAATAACATTTCACCAGATTGTCAAATTACTAAACCACGAATAATTATGTTAAAGAGCAACAATGATCAAAACTATGACACACAACACCAAATGATCGCTCCCCTTACAATTGATTCACCACACGACCTTGTTTTCGACTCTCTCCGGCAGTTCCCGTGAGCACCCCGATGCCCCAATATTCTTCATCGACTTGCTAAACTTGTAGAAGAACGCGGCCAGCGACCAAAGCTGCTACACCACCTTGGCCTTGGAACAATCCCTTGTTTTCCGTGAGAATATCGAAGTAATAGCCATCCAAGGAGAGTGAGTTTTGTGGATCCATTTCCACCATCGTAGCCGGGCTGGCCGGGTTAGGGCACTGGGTCCGGAGGAATGTAGCGTCGTGGCGTTCAGAGAGTGGTTGTCTTCTCCTTTCCCAGTGAATAACCTCCTAAAAAATGTGCCGCAATGAGCAACTCCAATGGTATGTGCGCCTGATTAAGGAGCAAAGATAGGGATGATTTCACTATACATTGTGCAATGTCTAACTCAAGGCAGTGTGTCAGTTATGTACTTTAATTAGCTTCGATGCTAATTTAAATCCAAATGTAAGTCATGAAACCTTAATTCGATCATCCGGACAAAAAAAATTGCAACCACTATAAATCGACATGGTCATGTCGGCTTACCTGGGAGAACGACAAGATCGTTCACATTGAAGCCTTCTCTTCATGAAAATTTGTACGAGAGTACTAAAGTTTGTGTGAAGGGAACCAATCCCATAACGTACGCAGCGGAATTACACGGAATTAACAAGCTCGGAAACTTACTTGAATCACTGATCAGAGAAGTATATCACAGAACGGACATACCTCATATTTTCACAGATTAAATGTCCACAATGCAGCGAGAGAGGCCAGTTATCCGTTTGACGATCGGGAGAGTTTGTCGTCGTTTTTCCTGTCGTTTCTCTACTCCGTGTTCTGTGTATTATGAATGTAAGAGAAAACTGACAATTAAGGGGGGATAACGTCTGTTTCAAACGTGACTTTATCACGTTTGAAACCAATAACTGCCTTTGGCAGTTATCCAATGTGGTAAAGGGTTGTGGTGCTCTACATGGGCGGACCACGGTATTCTCATACACCCTCATTTTCCAACATCTCCCACTCGCCCATGAAGGGCTATCCATAACTCTCATTTGCCCACGAAGGGTTAAACATAACTTTCTCTCTTTTCTACAAAGTTCATATCAACAAATAATCCGTGTGACCAGCATACTACGAGAGCTCGTTGCCATACATCTGTTAGGAGTATATATCAGCTCAAAATGGGCATATTAACTCAGAGTAGATCCAGTATGCAGTACCCTAGATCAATCAGTCACATTTACATCATATCTCTCTTGATCTCTTTAAGCATTTCATATGCATTGTATTCACAATCATGATTAAACTCAAATAATCATAATTGGTCGACCTGTGAATACAAAGATAGAATGTGACATCAAAACAAATTGATCTTCCTCTTCCCTTAAACCTCTCAATTTCAGTTCAGCTCGCTTTTCTAGAAATGTCCCATTAGATCGAATCAGTCTCATGACCATTGGCAACACTCTAAGATAGCGAACGCTGAATAGAAATCTTGAGAATAAGTAAGAGTCGTGAGGGGACAAATTTGAGGAACTTTTATCCTCAAGAGTCTCACACGGCTTGAAAGTTGAGATCAAAACTTCCGCCAACTCTTATTGGTCGTCTCATTATGAAATACGTATTACGGTATTCTCTCATTTCCCATGGAGCGTATGTCTTGTCACTTAATATTGTACAGATGATAGTTAAGACATACCCAATGTCTAACTTGAGTTCACAAATCTACTCTTTTAAAAGAATCCATCAAAACTCACATCTGGCATTAAGACAGATAAAGTGAAATATGTGGGCTATTTCACTTTCGGACATAATAAATAATATGTCCTCATCTTAACACTTTGTTAAGGCGACATCTATACTTTAAGCTCGAGCTCTCAATTATCACTTAGATAATGGCTTAAAATTGTCTCATCTCTATTTATCACATAGTAAATAAATGTGATTACCCGTGTGAGTGGGCTAATCTCTTATCTGCCCGACATACCTTCTCAACATAATGCACTAAGCATTAATATGCATAAATATCAAACAAACTCAAGCATTAATAATAATGGAACATACCATTAACTGTGAACTTTGGGAAAAATAAATATCCAGTACTTCAACTTCCACGTAGTCCTAGAGATTTCAATATAGGGAACTAATCCCTTTGTCAACACATGACCAAGGAAAACATCTCTAGGAATCGACTTCGTTATTAGATCTGCTATCATTCTATGCGTAGATATGTACTGTATGTTCACATCTTTTTGTACAACCATGTCTTTCACAAAATCATACTTCGTGTTTATATGTTTTGTCTTGTAGTGGATTCTTAGTGTAAGCTCTTGCTGCTTGGCTATCACAATTAACCAATAATTGAACCTACAGCATCCTTAGCAACACCTCATTGATCTAAACATCTCTTAAGACAAATACCCTCTCGTACTACTGCTGATAATGCCACAAATTCGGCTTTGATTGTGGATAAGGCTATACACGTTTGCTTCTTACTACTCCATGATATGGCGCCATTGTTAAGTAATGCAAATCTAGAGGTAGAATTTCTCTCATCTAAACCTCCTCCTCAATTAACATCAGTATAGCCTTCAAGGCGCAGATCTCTACCTTGATAACTCAACGAATAATTAGTAGTACCATTCAGATACCTCGGGATTCTATTGACGGCAGTCCAAAGTGCTTGACCTGGATTGGATTAGTATCTACTCACCATTCCAACTACATAACAAATATCAGGTCTTGTACACACCATAGCATACATTAAGTTTCCAACAGCACTAGCATGTGGAACACCTTCCATTCGTTCCTTTTCTTGTGGAGTCTCAAGACACATTCTACGGCTCAACCCTTCACTTCTTGCAATAGGAGTATCTTTGGGTTTACAGTCTTGCATACGAAATTATTCAAGAACTTTATCAATATAAGTCTCTTGTGGAAGAGATCACAATCTCTTTGAACAATATCTTGAAATCTGAACTCCAAGAATATATGCAGATTTACCCATATCTTTTATCTCAAAATTGGAACATAACCAATTATTGACTGTATTAACAAACTCCATATATCTTTCGGCAATTAGTATATCATCAACATATAATGATAAGATCACAAATTGATCTTTAGATCTTTTGATATACACACAATGATCTTCATCAATCATTACAAAAACATATGCCACTATGACATTATGAAAAACGTATATACCATTGTCTCGAAGATTGCTTAAGACCATATATCGATATTAAAAGTTGACATACCTTTTGTTCTTGGCTTTCTATAGCAAACCCAACGGTTTGTTTCATATAATTTTCTTCTTTTAATTCTCCATTGAGAATTGCAGTCTTTACATCCATTTGATGTAATTCAAGATCCATATTAGCCACTATTGCCAGAATAAGACGAATTGAAATAAATCTCACCATATGAGAAAAAAACTCTTCATAATCAATTTCTTCTTGTTGAATATACCATTTCACCACAAGGCGAGCCTTATATCTCTCAATCGAGCCATCAGCTTTACGCTTTATTTTGAGAACCCACTTGTTCCCAATGGCTTTGCATCCGTTTAGAAGATCAACCAGTTCTCAAACTTGGTTTGATCTCATTGATTCCATCTCTTTTTCCATTGCTTGTATCCAATTTTTCTTATCGGGGCAAGTCGGAGCATCATTTACATTCCTTGGCTCATTCTCTTCTTGTGGAGCGACCATGAAAGCTTTACCTTCAATGTCTAAACGTCGACAAGTCGACGGAGAACGATTTTGCAACTTGTTCGCCAAATTTGAGATTATACATTTAGTACGTCAATCTCCATTACGCTCCCACTCAGATTAGATAACGACTACATCTTCACATCAAGTGGTTGCAATTGAGACTGATTCGAAACAAATTCCCCACTTCTCACATTGCTCCCACTTGGATGATATGCATCAATAAAATCATTATCACTATCCAAGGTTTTAAACAGAGAATAGTCTTCACATATCTCGCCCTTTTTCTAAAATTCATTCACTAAGAATGTGACATCTCGTGATTCGAATTCAGTTACATTGTCTGCTTTCTTGCTCACCTATAAACACATACCCTTTCGAGTGCTCTCAGTATCTCATGAAGATACTCATTTTTTTTTTTTTGCCTCTAGGGCCCAATTTTTCATACTTATGGGAAGACTCGTGTGTATAAGTAGCACATTCTCAAGGTCTAAGAAAACTCAAATCTTATTTTCGACCTGTCCACAACTCATATGGAGTGAAGTTAACTGATTTAGAAGGCACACGGTTAAATATCTAGATAGCATTCAACAAATCTTCACCCCAAAAGGTGATAGGCAAATTAGCCTGTGCCATCATAGACTTAACCATTTTCATTGAGACATGTTTCTTCTCTCTACAACTCCATTCTATTGAGGAATCAATGGAATAGTCAACTGTTTTCTCTATTCCATTTTCATCACATAAACATCTGAACTGATCAGATAGATTTTCTTGACCTCGAATAGATCTTAATTTTTTTTAATTGATTTTCTAAAACCTCAAAAAAATTTCAAAGCAACTCATGCCTCAGATTTATGAGAAAAAAAAAATAACACGTCCGAATCGAGTGTAATCATCAATAAATGTGATCAAATAAACAGCCTCATGCCTTACTCTCATATTCATTGAACCACATATGTCCGAATGGATCAACTGCAAAGGAAACTCAGCTCTTATTTCTTTTCCAAATAGTTTTCTCGTTGTTTTTCCGCCAGGCAATGCTCACAAATAGGTAAATCGACTTTTTCAATATTGCCCAACAAGCCATCTTTAGCTTATCTAAACATTCGCTAGTGGCACATATGACCCAGCTTAGCATGCCATAATTCATATCATTACAGAAGATGTAAATATGGAATAACTAACATTTACATTATTGTACTCAACAATCAACATAATGAAACCATCCAGAACCATATTTACTTGTCCCCAAAGACAAGTTATCACTATCGTTATGAAAATTCAAACTGAAATCAAGTCTAACCAAAACTAACACGGAAACTTAATTCCGTCGAGTTTTTGGAGCATATAACACATTATGTAGGAACAGGGTGTGACCACCACGCATATTCAATTGGCAAGTGCCAATTCCTTTGACTTCCACTCATGAATTGTTTCTTACATATATCTACTATGCTCCATGTGAAATTTTGTCAAAATTCCACGAAGGCATATATGTCCTTTACTACATGGTCTGTGGCCCATGAATCTACAGTCCACAAAGGATGAGGTTCAGTTACAAAAACTGAATTGGAGACATGAGCAACACTCTAAAGTGTACAAAGGGTTTCTAACTTCTTTGACTCACCACAGTTGTGAGCAAAGTGACCCTTTTTGCCACAAATAAAACACTTCACTTACGAAATGTCATTTTTGAAAAGACATTTTCCTTTCCTATGTCGGTTAAACTTCAGTTTCTTTCTTGAAGAATTCGTTCCCTTGCCCTTCCACTTCTTGAACCCACCTTGACGCTTACGCTTGGAGTCCGAAGCTCCATGTGAACTAGAACCAACATAACAAATACAGTTATTGGTTTAGCCGCCAGAAGGCGATCCACCTCTGGTTCAAGACTACGCAAAGCATCCTCAAAAGTCTTTACTTTTCATTGTGGATTAAGTGGATTTTTGATATGCACATAGCTATGAGGTAAAGAATGGATTACTGCTTGCATTTACTGCTCCTTAGTCAAAATGTGGCCTGCATCTTACAATTCACTTATCATGTTTGACATACTTCTCAAAATGTTGTTTTATATTCTGCCCATGTGGCATCATATAAGTGTCAAACCTTATAGTGATCTATCTCAACTTGGTGACCAATATCTAACCAAACTTAATTTTTAATACTTCCCACTTGACTTTGGCATTTTCATAAATGCCTGAACTCATGCATAAAACGATTTTCCATGCTACTCAGCAATATAATGAAAGCAATATAGTTCATCTTTTTCCATGCGGCAAATGCATCTTTATACTTTCTATGATGTGCAGTATTTTCATCTTCAGATTCTTCTATAACTAGGTGAAGAGCTTCTAGTTCTTTTTGCTCTTCTAGCACATACTGGATTTTCATATTCTAGTTTTCATAATTTCCGCCATTCAAATTCTCTCCTTTGTCAAGCCAAGTTTCGATATTCTAAAATACTGTAGCCATTGTATCTAAACACGAAATTCTATAAACATGTATTCACGAACTATTAATGCTTAACATTTATGCATCTATTTTACACTAACTAATTACATTAATGAATAATTTCACATAAGATCTCAGATTCGAAAGTTCATTATGTTCCCAATCATCGTCTAAGAATCCTTACTTGAAATTATCATTAACATAATCATTTATGTAAAATTGAGTTCATTAAAGTTACTAAAACTTCATAGAACTCCCCACTCGAATGAAGATCATAAATCATACAATGATCCCTATATCTTGTAATCATAACATGGCATGGCATGATTTGAACTAATACACAAATAATACCTGTATCAAATCATACTCTAATTTCATAATACAAGATATAAAAGCAAGTACTCTAAACTTTATACATGATATAAGCAATCATGCTCTACACAATTTGCATGCGATTATGTACACGTAAGCCATCCTCTATATTTACAAAAATATAGAAGAACAAAAAATACTCGAAAAACACCCCAAAATACGTGTATCATGGGTTTCATACGTATTTTCATAATTTTCAATACATCAAACCTGTCCAAATAATATATCAAATTGAAGATAATTTCGAGACGAACACAACGGTATCTCGCATGCCCAAAACGGAGCTTGGACGCACCTCCACACGCCGGTCAAAGCTCCGGGCGCGTTTGGTCAACGGAGGCCAAAATGCAATATATTTTTTTTTAATCAAGGACCAAATCGAAATTTTTAACAATTTTGGAGACTAAATTGCAATTTTCCAAATATTTAGGGACCAAATTCCAATTTTCTGAAAAAACGGGGACCAAAATGAAATTTCCCGAAAGTTTGAGGACCAAATTGCAATTTCAGAAAGTTAGAGGACCAAATTGCAATTTTCAGAAAGTTCGGGGGCAAAAACGTAATTCTGCCGGTCAGCGGTCAACGGCAATAGTCAACAGTCAACGATTGACACAGTCAACGGGTCGGTCCCGGGTCGGGTCCGTTCCGATTCTCGGGTTGGGCCGGGTCAGATGACGTCATCATGACGTCATGATGCCACGTCAGCGATCGGTTTCCGCTGGTTCATGCACGTGCGGAGCACGTGGGCGTGTGAGTTCCACGCGCAGCGGTTCTCGCCGGCGCGTGTCGGCGCGTGTCGGCGCGTGTGGGCTGCTCCGGCCGTATGTGACGGCGTTCGATCACTCAAATTGCTCGTATGATCAAGACGAGTCTGTTGGTATACTTTAAATCCATTTTCACTTGGCCAAATTTTACGAAAAGGCGACGTTTCGCCGCGGCCCCAAGGGACCCTGCCCCGTCACGGCGCGTGGTGTGGCGTGCGTGCGGCCTTTCCCGGCGTCGGCTCGCGACGGGTGACCAGTCAAAATCTTCGTCTCTCTGAGCCCGTTCTGTTGATGCGTTCAAAAAACATTTTGGTTGAGAAGAACAGAATCGACTCGTAATGAACAGTGGCGACGAAAAACGAGTTTTATGCGTTAAAACGATTACAAAACATCACTTGATTAGGAAACAAGAATCTATTGCTCTGATACCAATGAAGGGAACCAATCCCATAACGTACGCAGCGGAATTACACGGAATTAACAAGCCCAGAAACTTACTTGAATCACTAATCGGAGAAATATATCACAGAACGGACATACCTCGTATTTTCACAGATTAAATGTCCACAATGCAGTGAGAGAGGCCAGTTATCCGTTTGACGATCGGGAGAGTTTGTCGTCGTTTTTCTTGTCGTTTCTCTACTCCGTGTTCTGTGTATTATGAACGTAAGAGAGAACTGACAATTAAGGGGGGGATAACGTCTGTTTCAAACGTGACTTTATCACGTTTGAAACCAATAACTGCCTTTGGCAGTTATCCAATGTGGTAAAAGGTTGTGGTGCTCTACATGGGCGGACCACGGTATTCCCATACACCCTCATTTTCCAACACTGTGAAAGGAGATGGAATGTTCCCACCGACGTTGGATGCTAACGAAACATTGCCGTCCCTTCGTCCCTTCAACACATCCCACATCGGCTTCTTAAATTGTGATTCGCACCATCATGTTCAGATGAATATTTTTTCAGTGAAGAAGTTTTAGACAATCAATCAAGCAATTTTAACTTACGGGGAAAGAGAAGACATCGGGAGCGGCCAGAGAAAGAACATCGGCGCAAGAGACGGTGTAAGGGCAAGCTTGCTCAACTTGTTTCTTTATGTCATCGATAACATCAAAACCAGCCACGGTGAGATTTGGTACTGCGTTCTTACTGGTTTGTCCCACAGGGTCCAGCAGTACAGATCCATTGCATACCTAAGAAACTATTATTTCCACAATTTCATCAACCCCTGATGTGAATGAGAGGAATTGAAGATTATTATGGAGACCGAGAAGCCGAGAAGGATCAAAATGCTTCTTTAACTCGGGCGTGCGTGCGTGGACAGCTTGACATTAAGAATTAATCATTTCAAATGCAATAACACAAATTCTAGGAGATTTAGGCGATTATGATCATCATCGAGATATTATTGCCCTTCACAAAGTTGCATGAGCATTGCACGTGCAATCCAAGTGCAATTCACACGTAGAAGTGTCAAACAGGTTAGTCGGATCAGGTTTGGGTAGGGTCGAATATGGTTCGACCCATATTGACCCATATAACCCGTTTTGGCCCATTTTCATGTGGTACACATTTAACGACCCATACCCGACTTGACCTATATTGTTAAAACACTTTAATATTTAATCATATTTAGGAAAATTCGTTTCTTATATATTTAATCATATTTCAAAAATATATACCGAACCATTGTGGATAATTTTTCTAATCTCTAAAATAAATTAAAATTTTTCTTTTTCTTTTCTTTTCCTTCTTCCTCCTTTCTTCGTCGGTCGCCGGGCCTCGAAGACGGTCTATCGCCCAGCAACCAGCCACAGACACAGCTGATTCCGGCGAGCTCGAGACTCGCCAGATTTTAAATGAGTCATAAATAGGTTTTATGAATATTTTAAAAACATTCGAATTTTTGAGTAATTTCTAATTTTATTTTATAATTTATTTCTGTCTTATTTTTCTTCCTTTTTATTTTTCGTCCAACCTCCGTCGCTGGCCAGAGGTGGCCAGGCTAGGGCAAGAGGAAAAATGAAAAAGAAAAAAAAATAATATTAAAATAGTAAAAAATTCAAATTGTTTTAAAAATTCACAAAATGACTCACTTAGCTAACCCATGTATGATCCATTTAAAACTTATTTAGGACCCATTAAGATTCTAAATAACCCATTTATGACCCACTTAAACTTATGTTTAAGACTTAAGTCAATCCATTTATGACCCACTACGATTAAATATGGGTAAAGTATGGATTGTAGACCCATTTTGCCGC
Source organism: Lenwebbia sp. NSW1173648 (assembly GCA_029784005.1). Taxonomy (NCBI): domain Eukaryota; kingdom Viridiplantae; phylum Streptophyta; class Magnoliopsida; order Myrtales; family Myrtaceae; genus Lenwebbia; species Lenwebbia sp. NSW1173648. The sequence goes on from JARCGZ010000002.1 coordinate 29,863,390, forward strand.
CTTATTCACATGCAATTGATGGATTATAATCATTCCTAGTATTTCTAAAGTTCGACTAATGAGCTTTCTATAGGAGGAAAAATTGAGTGAATAGGACTTGAGAAGTAAAAAATCTTTACGGTCAAAATGTACTCAAGCTCAAAGCCTTGAAATTGAAAAGGGCTAAACCCAACTCAATTAAGCTTATATGGGCTTGTCCGAATTTCATTGTCCTCGTGGGCTCAGTCCAGATAAATCAATTAAGTTTATAATAATCCACCACCGGTCCGATTAAAATGTGATTAATGAACCTATCTATATATAGAATGCTCCTAATTCTAGGTAATTGCCAAAATAATCATGAACCTATTGCAATCGTGCCAATCCAGTCCAAAACCTTTTTTTTTTGTCAATTGAGTCATAAACCTTTTGCATTTGTGCTAATTTAATCCATTTGGCCGGTCAGCACTGACGTGGACACTTTTAATGATAGTTTAACATTTTTCAAATTTTTTAATTACTTTTTTCTTTTTTTTTCTTTTTTTCTTTTCTTTCTCTTTCTTTCCTTTTTTTTTTTTCCATTTTCTTCCTCTAGCTGGTCGCTGGCCTCGGCCAGGCGAGCCTTGCCCACCTTGCTTGCCGCTGGAGAGGTCAAGCCTCGCCAGCCCCGCATTTGGCTGGAGGAAGAAAATTGAAAAACAAAAGAGAAAAAAATTTAAAAAATTCGAAAAAAATTTAAAATATTATAAAATCGTCCACGCCATGACCGGTCAGCCAAATTAACTGAATTGACACAAATGCAAAAGGTTCCGAACTAAATTGGCACAATTGCAATAGGCTTATGATGTTTTTTATTCTTTTATTTTTGTAATTCTCCCTTCGTGATTCTATATGCAATAGGCAACGGTCGGTGGAACTTGAAGTTGCAGGTTCTAATGTTATATGGTAATGGTGGGTTGAGGGAGAAGAATTATGTGAACGGAATATATTTGCCCTACCAAGGTCAAAGTAACTAATAATTAAAAGGCAGACAAATTATTTCTCTCTCTATATTCCTCTTAATTAATGTGCCTAATTGGATATTCTACAGAACCAGCTGTTTAATTAAAACAAACTAAGGAAATTTCAGTGACTTCCCAAACGTGGGTTAGCATTTCTCTAGCTCTTCCTGCATTAACTTTTCTTGCATCTTTGCTGTTAAGAGTTGGGCAAGGAAGTTTGGAGTTCAAACACGGTGGAGCAACAAGAGAATCGACTTGAACTAGTCTACTTAATAGAGAGGTCCACCCTTGGACCGGTATAAGAATATTTTGAAATACACTCCTCAAATGTCATGCTATGTGAATGCACAACCGTATGGTGTCATGTCTCAACCCAATCTCGTGGCTTTACCATACAGATCTAACGTGATCATCGATAATCAGGGCACACCTCCAACCCCGCCGAGGGGGCAGGAAAGTTTTCAACCGATTCACAAAACGTTCCACGAAACATTTCATTGTCATCATAATCGATGTTTGCTTGTTAAAAATACGACTTCCATTGGGATAAGAGAAATATCGGAGGTAAATAGAAAAATAACATCTTGGATAATTTTTAATAATAATTTATTATTTTATAATTTTTTCCTTATTTTTTTCTCTTTCTTTTTTTTTTTCCTTCCTACTACTACTGTGACCGGTGCTCCGGCGAGGGTCGCTTGCAAGGGCTTCACGGCCCCCGACCGGCCTCACCGGGCCTTGCCCAAGCTAGGGAGGCCATGGTTGCTGCGGGTGAGGGGGACCATGGCCTCGCTCGTCGCGGGCGAGGCTGCCTTCACTAGCTGCCGGCGAGCTCCAGTGACCCTCCACAGAGCTCACTGGCCATAGTAGCAGTAGGAAGGGAAAAAAAGAAAGAGAAAAAAATAAGTAAAAAATATTAAACTAAAAAAATAATTAAAAATTATCTACGTCAGCGCTAGCTGGCAAAGTAGACTGAATTGGCACTATTGCAAAAGGTTTAGGACTTAGTTGGCAAAAGAAAAAAGTTTAGGACTGAATTGGCACAATTGTAACAGGTTTAGGACTTTTTTGGTAATTCTCCCCAACTTTGAGAGTAAAGTGTTTGGTAGAAACACATTTGAAAAGTCTATTTGGGTGATTAATTTAAGCTTTTTAATTGTTAAATTGATTAAAATTGAATAAATGATGTCTGAATTTTTTTTTAAATTTAAATATTGACAAAAATATTTAAAATATGTATTAATAAATTTATGAATTAGAAAATATGATATCTTTTTCTTTTCTTTTGCTAAAAAAATTCAATTGGAAAAAATTCGAAAGAGGTGTGCTCGAGAGGCCAATGCATGCCTGCATGCAGAGCATTTTAGCCTGGTCCCCACGCGCTTTGCTTCTTTTGTTTACCAATCCACTTAATATATAATAAAAGCCCACAAGAGGCTATATCATCTTGAACAAGTTTGACCAAAAAAAAAAAAAAATTCTTGAACAACTCTAATTTACTTCTTTTATCATATCAACTCTAACTCACCCGTCACATGTGCACGTAAAAATTACTTCTACATTCGCAGTGGGAACGGAATACATTCTAAGTACAGTATTTTTGTAAGATTACTTCTACCTTGCCATCGAATTTGGCATGGTAAAAGTGTTAATGCGCAATCCGTTGGCCCACAAAAATCGATCATTGATCCAATGTTCGTATATCCAAAACCGAAGTGATAGATCAAGTATGGAAGTGCCAAGTTGATCAATCGAGCCTGAGCCATCGTTTGATCTGCATTGCACCAAGATTAGTGAATCCAAGAGCTTAGATGCCTAAAGATTAATCATTATCTAACGTCCGACATCGATATCAACATACACAATTGATGAGCCCCAGTTTCTTTTGAGAAAGCATGTAATCCATTATATGATATAAATATAACCTTAACTTATTACATAATCAAACTATGATCACTCCCCGTGAAATTGACTAGAAACAAAGTTACTATCACACCCAAAAGCACCAAGCTATTACACTTAACCCTCAATCATCTCGAAAGCGAAAGGTTATGAGAATAAAAGGAAAAATAAAGGGGGAAAAACATCATGAAGAGAACAATAGCCAAGATTAAAATCAATTGACTCTTCTGCAATTCGTCCTGATCTGACCAGTAGACCCAGTGAGAGGGCTAAGGCTTCCCATCTTGATCATGGCCTCGGCAAAATTGTTCTTGAATGAGCCCATTTTCTTGCTATAGGTCGTCACTTGAGCGTTTGTCAAACCCCACTGAACAACTGCTGGTCCGAATGAAGCAAGCCCTTTTGGCTCACCAAGTTGCTGAAGTAGGCACTGTCGAAGGACGTCGGGCTCGTGATGTCGAGGGGGGAGAGGTTGTTGTCGCCTCTTGAGAGGGGGCAATTGCCTTCAAAGACGTGGCGAACGACGAGCTTATGTCCTTCTCGTGGTAGGGCCGAGTCCGGAACGTCACGCACCTGGCGTGGCCTATGGTGTGGGATCCTGAGAGTGCCACCATTTCTTTGGCAGTGAAGTCTTTGTTAGAGAAAGAGGTTATGAGAGCACTGAGATTAAGAGTTGGAGTTGGGAGGTTGGTATTAGCAGCGTTTAGGCTCGCCGTGGTAGAATCTCTTCTTCCTAGTTGAACTTGCCAACTCTGTCCACCCAACTGAAGATCAAATTAATTGGATCCAAATAAGTTTAGGAAACTCAATAATAAAATTATGTCCCAAGAAATCTCGAGGATTGGGCGCTTACTTTGACGACAGAGTCCCTAGCAACAACGGCTAAGATGTCAGCACACGAGATGACACCGGGGCACAGTTTCTCCACTTCCCACTTGATGGTGTCAATCACATCGAATCCCCTCACGGTGTTCGGGTTGGGCAATGCCGTCTTCTCCCCGGTAAAGTTTGCGGTGTCGTCTAGTAGAACCGATGCATCGCATCCCTGTCAAAAAAGAAAAAAGAAAAAGAAGAGAACATCAACATTTCATCTTAACCAGAACGGATCATCTAGATATGGAACTTATGAGGTAAGACTTAATATTTTTTTTTTTCCTGACGATCCCTAAATGGATTGGGATTGAACTAAAAGCTTGCGCGTAAAATAACATGCAACACATGCACAAAAGAATGAAATGGACGCGAAGTGAAAAACATAGAGCAGAGTGAGAGAGCGAATGAGACTTAGCATTGACGAAGCAATCATGGAAGTGAAGACGGAGCAAGCATGCTCCCATACGAGACTCATTGGCCACCGCCGATTTCACGGCGGTTCTAATTGTCTCGAGCACTTGCAGGCACGTTTCCACGTAGTAATTATCCATGGACAATTGCGCCGAGGCGGATCTCGACACGGTCAAGAAAACGAAGCAGATTTTCTGGGCTGTATTGGAAGCCATGACTGAAGGACTAATGGTTTGGGTTTTGCACGAACTTCAGCATGCGGGTAATTATAAGAAAATTACAAATACAGGTTCGTGTTGGGTTGTCATATGTGAAATTCGCGATAATAGTTGACAGACACATTTGACATAGATAGCAACGAGGAAGCTGCCGATGATCCTTAATTAGAATGAGACGTGATCCTTTTTGTAAAGATTCGATCCATTGTGAAAATAGTCCATCAACCCATAAGTTTGAAGTAGGAAAATGCTTCCCTGACAGTACTGTCAGGGACGGTACAATCTCAACTGTAGATCCACACACTATCAACGCGTGTTTGCATAAAGCACTCATTAATTGGGAGATCGTATGGTCAGAAATAACTGAGCTGTCAAGTTTGCAGCTTCCTTTAAAGTAATACCTAACCTAGGTTCCCCCACAAACTCCTTGTCATGTATTCTCGTACAGCAAGATATCTGAAGGTTCTTTTTTACTTTTTCTGCATTACTTTATATGTGTATGCAGTGTGAACGGAATATATTTCCCCTACCAAGATCAAAGTAACTTATAATTAAAGGCAGAGAAATTTTCTCTCTCTCCCTCTTAATTAATCTGCTTAATTGGATATTCTACAGAGCCTACTTTAATCAAAACAAACTAAGGAAATTTCAGTGACTTTCTAAACGTGGGTTAGGCGTTTCTCCGACTCTTCCTGCATCAACTTTTCTTGCATCTTTCGTGTCAAGTGTTGGGCAAGTAAGTTTGGAGTTCAAACACGGTGAAGTAACAAGAGAATCGACTCGAACCAGCCTACTTAATAGAGAGGTCCATCCTCGTACTGGTACAAGAGTATTTCGAAATACACTGCTCAAATGTCATGGTATGAGAATTCCGCTCATTTTCAAGAATTTCACGTATGATTTCTCAAGTTTAATTGGATGATCCGTTGGCAGGCAACTCGGGCTGGTCGAGCTTTTTCCGTATATCGATTACTCAAAGCACATTCGTTTGCACTTTTGGACAATGCGCTAGGATAGGGCGAGCCGACAGCCAAACCCATGATCAGATCTATTTCGAAGCAATCCGTACCACTTTTATCCACTATGTTTTAATGAAAATTATCTTTTAGACGGGGACTTGAACATCACGAAGACTCTCGGATCTTGGTGGCGGTCTCTCCCATCTAATTACGTACCCTAAAATTTTACTTCGGTATGAAATGGAGTCTTGAACGACAGACAGAGAAGAGGGCCTTAAATGGGGTGTGAAGTGAAGGATATCAAGGAAGTCACTTGATAAAATACGTGCTCTATGTGACGAGAAAATTATTAAAAAAAGTCCTAAATTTTTTGCACTTTTGTCGATTCAGTCCTAAATTTTTTAAATTTGCCGATTCAATCCTAAACCTTTTTCACATTTTGTCAATTCAGTCCTATTAGCCAGAAATCGCTGACGTGGGCGCCGGCGGTCTTACGTCGCACTGCCGGTGCTGACGTGGATAATTTATAATAATATTTAATATTTTTTTTGAATATTTTTATTTTTTTTCCTTTTTTCTTTTTCTTTTCTTTTTTCCCGTCCGCCAAGGGCCGCCCTTGCCGGCCCCTTGCTATGCCAAGAGAGAACTCATACATTTTCTTATAACTATGAAAATTCTCACCTAGACAAAATGCACTTATCCAAGGATTCGTTTTCTCGTCTCTTCCCATGATGATTCTCACTTTCTCATTCATTAATGTTGACGAAAGAAGAAAGAAAGTAAAAAATCATCGTATTCCCAGTCCCACCAACGTGAGTAATTTTCATTTGAAGGACCAATGACGTATTAATAACTGTTCATGATTTCCAGCAGCTTGATCCCACATGGATCGACTTCGTGCGTCCATTTATTTTCACCAGCAAAAGTGGATGTCATTTCTTCCTTTCCTCAACGCAACTGTCAACTGAAATAAGACCATATAGTCTGTATTTGCTCTTGGGTAGACGTGTCTTAGGGACACAAGGGCTATTTTTTAGACTTGAAACTTCCTCCATTAGCGTGTTGATCTCCTTACTTTGCTTTTTACATGACCATCACTGCTTGACCATGTGGATCGGTTGGCTAAAAGCTTAACTCTTTTAAGTCTTCGTCGTCCCTCAAAGAAAATCTTACATTACTGTATAGAGTGACTGAGGACCTCTTACTTTTTGAGAATTTTAAATCTTTTTCTTTCATTCTAAAATACTTATTATGCAATTGTTGTACCCATGGACCAATATGTTAAACATTGATTTTGATATATAATTTATCTTTTTACGCATAGGCTACTTTGGATAATATAGTTTTACCAATAACTTGTATCTATATTGATTATTCAAATTTGTATGATAAAACCATAGTGCTGCTGCATATGTGTAGGACTTAGGAGGCGTTAAGACTAAGATGAACCCATGTCTACATCCATAATCAAGGAATGAACTCTTGCAATGTGATAAATAGATTGGTGATGGACATGTTTGTCGTATTCAATGAAGATGGAGTCTCACCTCTTATCGTAAAGTCATTATCATTCATCGTATATGGGGTGAGGATGGAGTCTCCTTAGTCCATTCTTACGTTTTCGCGAGGAAATCCAATACAACTGGTTTATCTACAACATCCGAATCTCTTTGTCAAAATCAAGACCATAGAAGAAGAAGAAGAAGCTATGCACATGCCTGGACCGGACAGTGAACGAGAAGTGGTTTCCCCATTGGTGAATATCAGGCAGCTGCGCGGAGTGCATAGAACCAACTATTCTTTCGCCTTTTACTAACAGTGTGCACGCTCCGCTCAGCACCATACGCCACTTTTTGCTTGGAAGGCTCTTGCCTCTACTGGCCTGAGCCTCTACCAACTATATGAGCATCAAGGGTTGCCATCAGGGCATCATATAAGTGTCTGAACAGTTCATCTGACTTCATTAAAAACAGACACATGAGCTGAATAAACACCGTACTCTTTAATTGGATCTTCTACCGTGATAGGATGGAGAAATGGTAGCAAATGGTCGGAACCTACAAAGTCTGGTAAGCATGATGCAGGTTCTAGACAAGTCAGTCCATCAGCGACATTAACTGTTGCGTCTTTATATTTCGAGTGGCCTCGCCCAAAAAGATACATATCTGTAACTGTAGCGACTCAAGGAGGATGAACTGGGGAGAACATCGTGCCCACAAATTATCAAAGAAAGGACACATTGCTTTGTCGTATGCTTCACTCTTATAGCTTCCTACAATTTACAAGAAAGCTCTTGGGATTGGAGGCTTTTCTACTACCATAACCCCCTCCAAAATCTAAACTAACTGAGACATAGTTGGTCTATCTCGCTCGCTGTCTTGAATGCACCAGCAATTTGCATGCTCTGCGGAATTGTTCCATCTCCACAAGTCCGTTCAATCTGCGGTCCACGAGTGGCAAGACTTCTTCTCCTTTGGCTATTGAATTAGCTACCTGAAGCGGTAGCTCATACCAGTAACTATTAGAAATTCTTGGAGCACTCAGAAGAAGATGAGAATGTTTGAAGTCCTATCTCACTCTCAACATCATAAACTCGCATCTCTATTGGATAGATAAGTGGTTTTGGGGGAAGTTGTAGTTTATCAATCTCTCCTTCTGGCATATTAAGGACCGGCTCATCGATGGTTGATCATAAGGGCTTTATTGTAATTGTGTTTGGTAAAAGGTCCTTTGTAAAGCAACTTTGGATCAAATAGTGTCCGGCAAAATTCTTCTTGCAAAGGACTTGGCTGCATTTGTTTCTATATTTTATTTAAAAGAGAATTCAAACCCTTTGCCGGCTCTGGCGAATGGCTCAGGCCCCAGGCAAGGCAAATTTGGCGCAGGCGACAGTCGAATGAGGTCGCACGACCACGGGCGGCCCCTGGAGACCCCCGGCGAGGGCCGCCTGGGGTCGTGCCATCCTCAGTGAGGGTTGTGTCACCTCATCGGTCTCTTTCTGGCCCTTTGCAACTAGATCTGGCCTCGCCAGCCAAACTCGCATAGAGAAGATGAATAGTAACAACGAGGGCACAATCAGAAAACAAAAAAAAATTAGTGAGGGTAGTTTTGGAAGAAAATAATGGATTTAACCCTAGGAATAGCCTTCCGCAAATGCTAAAAGCCCAAGGCAAATGGCTTTCAAATTTACCGTGGACAGAATTTGGATAAAGGGGTCCCATATATTTTTTCCAAACACCCTATATTTTTCCCAAGGTCTTCCCAAAGCTGAACCAAATGCACCTTTTTATACACCAAAGAGCAATCACCATTAACTTTCTCGATGTCTCTCTTTCCTCTTCTATAGCATCTCTACCATTTCAACCACCCCCCTTTACATTGCTGAGTTCATCATAAACCCACAAAGGAAAATGCATTTAATCGTTTGTAATAGAAGAAAGACAGTAAAAATCATCGCATTCCCACAAACGTTTGTAATATTAATCAATGACCAATGTCATATTAATCGTTCATAGTTTCCAGCAACTTATTAAGGACGGGGAGGAGTATCCCACATGAATCCACTTTCTTCGTCCATCCATTTTCAACAACAAAAGCCGATGTCATTTCTTCCACACCCCAACGCAACCGTCAATCCCAATAAGGCCACAGAGTCTGTATTTGTTCTTGGACCGACGTGTTTTAGGGACACAAAGGCTTTGTGTTTGACTTGAAACTTCCTCCATTAGTGAGTTGATCTTAGTATTATCTGGTACGGATTCACACGCTTTGGAGTATTTATCTAATCAAATGCTACAATTGCTTTGTACCCATAGATATAAGTATACAATACACAACTTTACTTTTTGCATGGCCAACACTGCTTGACCATGTGGATTGGTTGTCTAAAAATTCTTTCTAAATTGTAAATTTTTATAGGCCGCTTCTAACTGTTTTAAAAATTTAATGGTGCGTTTGGTTGAGCTTTTGGAGAAAGTCTTTGAGAAACTGTGAAGGGCTTTAGGCTGCCTTTGTTTCGTAGAAAATGAACGATATTTCAAAACGTTTTCCTAAAAATGATCGCTTGTCGACAATATTTTTATTGACTAATTATTGAAAGAAATAAAAGCAATTATTTTGAGGAAATAAATTAATGATTTGGGCAAAGTTCTTCAAAAAAAAAAAAATTATCACTTGTATCACTTAAAAATAATGAGCCAATGACAAAAAAAAGTTCATTGTGGACAACAATTCATGTGTAAAAAATTTTGTGCACAACAAAGATATTTTTCGCTCATTCATTTTTATAAGCGTTTTTAAGAGATTTTTTTTAAAAATTAATTTTTAAATTATTTATTTTTCCCTAAACGAAGATATGCCTAATTTTTAAATTATTTATTTTTCCTGAAACGAAGATATGCCTCCTTGACGTCTCATTGGCCGTTTCTCTTGTGGGGCGACTTGAATTCTAGTAGTTGCTTTCGAATAGTTTACGGTCCACTTGTTGACTAGTAAACGGGCAGCATTTCTGGCGAGGTTCCTCTGTCTAATGATCGAAAAGATTGGTTGAGTGTCCTCTGTCATTGAAATGTCCAAGTCAACCAATTAACACTAGGTCAAGTCAAGAACAGCAAATTGTGTGGACCAACAAAAAGGTTCCATTAGTGGAAATTACGCACATATTGTTTTACATAGCTTCCCCATTAATAATGACGGAAGGTTTCTAAAAATTTGACAGGTTTGGCGAATTGATTATAACTAGGAATCAGCTTTAGAATCGTGAAAACCTATGCCCTAAATTGAAGCCAAATCCTTGTAAGTGAAGCATCTGAGTTGAAATTCATTTCAAGGCCAATATATCATGAGTGTTGTATCAATTGATAGCCTCGAGGATTATACCACAAAAATCGTGTACAATTGATAATACTACGCATAATTTGCATTTGATTTATACAATCACACAAAACTAGATTCCTCAAACTTGTTATTGTGCTCATACCGGTAACTACTAGAAATTGTTGGAGCACTTGAGGAAGATGAGAATGTTTCAAGTTCTAGCTCAGTCTCAACATCATCAACTGGAGCCTCCCTAGGATACAGAAGTGGCTTTGGGGGAAGTTGTAGTTTATCGATCTCTCCTTCTAGCATGCTAAGTACTCGGCTCATCAACGGTCGATCATGAGGGCTCAATTGTATGCACCAAAGAGCAACAATTATCATCTTCCACGTTGTCTCTCTCTCCTCTTCAATGGCGTTTACCATTTCAACCACATTTTCTTTGCTGAGTTGATCATAAACCCACAAAGGAAAATAAACTTGACTTGAAGCTTCTGCGTTTGCATTTAAATTTCTCCTTCTACCGGCCATTTCCATTAACATCATCCCAAAACTATAAACATCGGCTTTGTAAGAAACGCCACCAATGTCCTTATAGAATAGCTCAGGCGCCATATATCCCAAAGTTCCTCTTGCTGCGGTCATTGTTACTATGCTGTGACCAGAGGGATAAAGTCTCGCAAGTCCAAAGTCAAACTTTCGGAGTGAAACTCTGGTCTAAGAGAATGTTGTGAGGCTTGATGTCAAAGTGCAAAATTTGCATGTCACATCCCCGATGCAGATACGCTATCCCTCTAGCTATGCCAAGAGAGATCTCATACATTTTCTTATAATCAAGAGAATGATCACCGTCCTTAAGCAAAATGTGCTTATCCAAAGATCCATTCGGCATGAAATCATAGACAAGAGCTTGTTTGGAGTAATCGAAGCAAAAACCAACAAGTTGGACCACATTAACGTGGTGGATCCTTCCAATTGTGGCCACTTCGCTGATAAAATCTTCGCCGTTAGATTTCGGTTTGTTCAAAATCTTAACCGCGACTTCATTGCCACTTCTAAGTACTCCTCTGTACACGGAACCAAATCCCCCTTCACCTAACTTGTGTTTGAAATTTTTTGTGATCTTCTTGATATCCGAGTAAGAGTACCTTATTGGTAAGAAGTTGTTGTGAGATTGTAGAAATTCTTCGACGTTTGCGTCCATTGCTTGGTGCCTTCTCATCCACTTATAGATTAGAAGTATCAACACACATGGGGCTCCGAATATGAACTTTGCTGCCAAGAAGTGAACTGTGTGGGAAATTGCCTTAATGATTAGTGTAAAGCATAGTCATTTTTGTTGTAAAGAACATACAAAGAGTGCTTTCTTCACATATAGTGCGCGAGTGTTTCGTAGATGCGAAAAAAAGAAATCATCCATACCAAAGACAAAGCCGACATCAGGAACTGTATTCAATGCAACATTTAGCGCCGTACCCCCGGAAGAATTGTCTACAGAAAGCAAGAGATTAATTAAGACATGTAATCAAAACTAGCTGAATGAAAAATACATTTAAGTAAAGAAGTGACACTATCCTGATTAACTTAAAAAATCGAGATGTTCAATGTTGACTTAACACAAACTTACTTTTAGTGGGTTCTATATTGCACGTTTCAACTATCATCGCGTGACAAGGAATAAAACACAACACGACGTGATTGCGATCCTCCTTTTCTCTCTGACAACGACGACTGTATTTCACGGTGAACCAATTCATCTGCATGTCATCTTAATCCCCTCGAGGGTTAATTCATTTTATTCGGTTTTGCATACCGAATCGCGATGGTCGGGAGTTCTATGAACTTCACTTGCATCTGTTGCTATGATTTTCATACTAGTCAACTACAGTACGTGGCTTTAAGGCAAAAGAGCTATAGCTAGAGTCAAATATTAGCATATTGATCCGGGTAAAGTATTGTGATGGAAAGGCGTACTTACCGTACACGTAGGATATGCATTTTCCCCCTAGGTATCGAAAGCCTAAGAAGCAAAAGTGAAATATTTTCTCCCGCGGCGGCACCCAGTAGGATAGATAAAACCCGTCGGCCATCGCATTGTGGATGTCCTTGTAGGAGATCGTGCGATTCTCCTGGGACAATGCTTCTGTTTTATACCGTAAATACTCTTCTGCATTTATTGACGTGGTTATGGTGCAAGAATCCTCAATATCCGATGCCTCTGCGTCGATGACAGCGTATGTATAGTACCCGTTCACAGCTATACACGGTTCGGTGGCGATATACAGAGGAGATCTCACCTGCTTTGAGCAAGACAGAATGGTCACCATGTTAACAAAAGGCATGGAGTACGGTTCATCTCCTTCTCCGCTGAAATTAGAGTATGTTAACGGGTGGAGAGGAAGGGAGGAACAGTTGCTCTTTTGCAGCCCGACATCGACCACTTCCATATCCCCCACAATGAAACCCCAACTATCGTTGTAGGGTATTATCCTTTTCACGTGATATCGGCCGGCGTACAAAGATAGCACAGTGCAGTTATCTTCACACGCTAGCTCGAACCTTGAGTCGCCGCAGCCTTTCGGGTCGTCCTTCAATCGAAAGGGATGGCTAATGTTACGGACCTCGCCGCACGCTGAAGGGGTGCACAGGCGGTTGTTCCGGGCATAGCAACTAATCCCAGCCTGTATTACCAGAAGAACGCGGAATAGGAAAGGCTCCATTTGGTACCTGATGTTGAAGACAACTTGTGCGATGGAGAGGTTTTTGTTCGGCTTTGGTTATTGGGTGGAGAGGCTCGATAGAAGCAGAAGGGGTGCATTTTAGAGAGACGTATCCGGATGGAAGTTGATGGAGTTGGAGTCGTCTATTGGAAAAAGCCCAAGTCAAGCAAATGACCAAGAACCGACCAAAGTCAAGCAAGTGGAACTTCCAATGTGATGGAACGTGTGTGGCCCGAACAAGAAGTTATTTCGAGGACTATAGCTCAACCGTGAATTAATGAATTTGCTTGTGAGGCACGGACAGGGGCTATATTTTCCTTCCTCTCACCGTATTTCTGATTGATTGGTTTCTGACACGGACATCATTCAAATTTATATTAAGACAAAATATAAATGCCGGTGATGTCCATAACTTGTGATCTACGATTTCACAAAAGCGATTGGAGAAAGTTTTCTTCAATTAGGGCCTGTGGAAAATTAAGCTAGTTACGATCATACGTTTTAAAATAATCTAAATTGATCACTGGAATTACGAGTGCGGAAATTTCTATTTTCAAAGTAAGTGATTATTTCCGAAAAGCCGAAGAACCTTCGTGACTATAGAGAAGATAGATTCTTTTGTCTCTCGTTTCAAAGAAATTGTCCCTACAAATGAGTTCTCTCTATCCCTTAGGTAACCTGCGGTCAAGATTGTATACCAAGAGAAAGTCAAATTGTTGCTACGTGACCGGAATGTTTTGTTTATATTTTGTTTTGTGAATCTTAGACATTTAATTTACGAATAAGCAAGCAAAATGGATTTGTTCACGTCAAAAGCACGATTAGTGAATATCTTGATTTATTTAAAGTACAATCAAGTTCTAAAATTTTCCAAAGTCTAATCAATTCAAAAATACACTCAACAAACAACTCAATAATGTAGTATTCGATGGCACAATAAATAACAATGATCACCTCCAGGATTCAATTAGTAGATTAAAATGACTGTATAATTACGTATCGGTCTTAAGGATTTGAGAACGTATCCATTTCAAAACAATCTTCGTTGAATCTATCACCTCCATTGACAACGAGCTGGTGATCTCACGGCGAGTTAGTGCTCGAGCGCGGCATTGAGAGCTCGAGCTCGTGACCTAGTCGCGCTTGAGCACGACACACACACATAGAGACCAGTTCCAGAGACGGAGTAATGGCTTGGTGAATGGTGACGAGTCCGCCTTAATGATGCTTGGCGTCAACTCAGCCACAGCGACGATCCGGCAGCGACGAGCGTGTAGCGTGGACCAATGTCTTCTGGAGAGCGACTCAGACGTATAAGATGACGTCGGTGCTTATGGACAAAGAGGGGCCAAAGGAAACAGAGAAAAGAAGCAAAATATTAGGTAAACATTATGCAACTGGTCTCTTGTCGCTCTTTCTTTCGCAACTACGGTTTTGACACGGCGAACTTTTTAGTGATAAATCTATACTTCTCATTGGAATTCTAGCCCGTCCGACAAGGTTGAGTGGAATTCTAGCCGTTGCTTTTGAATTTATTTGCTGTCCGCTGGTTGGCTAGTAAATGGTTTTGAAGTGGCTCATGTTGCTGTAGCTACATCTAAAGTTGGACGAACAAGTCCTCGGCCGTGTTCGCCGTGTCTGTCTGCATTTTCATTCTCCTCAGAACGACTCCCGGATAAAAAACTTCCCAAAGGCTGCATATTTGATCGTCTTTATGACTTTCTAATTGCAATTAGTGGATTATATGCATTTGATGTCTCAGTTTCGTTACTAGCTCACCTCCTTTTTCAGAATTACAGATTCCATTTCCAAGCTTGTGAGGGAACACTTTTGTAGACTGCTCGAGAGCATGCAAAAAACCAAGCAATTCTCTCTGTTGTCTATATGGCTGGCTCACTGCATTCGTTACAAATTTCGAGCAACAAGACACGAATGGTTAACACGAATGTCTATTTCGAACCGGACAAGAGAAACTCTCATCAGTTGTCAATAAAGCGTGATCAATGTACATCACTCGGTAAGTGCGCATTGCAGAAATCAGACAAAATTGAGGAAACTTTACAACAAACATATTCGCTGAAAAACTTTCAGGGCTTCCTAGGTCATGCTCTTAATGACCAAAAAGTATGACCGTACCAATTATTGAACGTATACATTATCAAGTATGCATATCCTCTTTAAGGTTAGAAGCATACAGACCAAGTAAACATTGGGGCACACATGCGTTTTCTTGATGATTGATTCTTTCTTTCAGTGATTTGGGGTTACTATACTAATGTAATTTTGAAAAAATTCATTTTTATAGCATTGAGGTGAGTGACTGTAATTGAATATTTAAATTAGTGAACTAGCAATAATTTTAACGAGAATTGGCACGAACTTTGTAATGAAGAGCTTTTTCTATTTTTACTGCCGTTTACTCGTTTTCCTTTTCCTTAAAAGATGACAAATGATGCAATTGGTTTTTGCTTCCAAGTGAACGAGGTAGATTTGCCATTCCTTCACGAATTGGGATTCTTTAAAGTAAGTTTTCTTCGCAATTAGGTAAAGTTACCCCCTTAAGTTTTAAACATATCAGTATCAAGCAAATTAGACCGCTCAAATCGAGTATATTTTTTCCTTTTTTCCTTTTTCTTCATTCCTAGTTTCCCCCTCGATGTATATGTTCATGGTTGTCAGGGATACCTGGTGATTTGGTGTAGAAGAAAGGTTTTCTTCCCAAAGGGAACTTGATCCGATAACGCTGGGATATCAAACCGTCTTTTTGGTAAAGCAATTCCATCAATAGTTCACTAATAATGCAATCATTGAAGATCTAAAGTTGGCATCACTTCAAATGTTGTAATCATAGATGAAATCTCAAAGCAAATTCGATCATTATAGCAAATTCATTCATCATTGTTGTCAGTTCTTTTTACATCTCTCATGTAATCATGGCGTTAACAAACAAACAAAAACATAAAAGCAAAAAAAAAAAAAACCAAAACAACACCTGATTGCCTCAAGGGGGGAAAAACAAGAACAAGTAATCTGTAACATTTCCAGGGTCTAATAAAGGTAATAAATAAATGAATGAATAACTTGACTAGAGTAAAAGAAATACAACACAAGATGATATGACGTGCATCGAGAGCATTCGATGACTTTATAATATTGTATTTCAAAGTATGTGAAATCTCTTATTTGATTCATTATTGGTACATCACTTGGGGTCAAGTCACGAAGCAGTAATTCCTTGGAAATTCGTAATTCCGATGTAGACGACTTGCCTTCAACTAGATTGAAGAGGTAGATTTAATCTAATGTACGAAGGTCGGCACAATATATCACCGGACGGCTAGGCTGAAAACGAAAGAGAAATTCGATATTAAGTCGTTTTTTTAACTATATCAATGCTATTCGAGATACGGGAAATTACAAGTTACCAAAACAAACAATTTGTTTCAGGTCATTTTTGTTTGGGTAGAGGGCATGAGATGGAGGGAAAAGAAAATGAAGAATTAGAAGGGATTAAAAGGGGTTGGATGTAACCCGTCCCAGGTTCGATTCCCCAGCTGAGTACCTGTGATTTAAGTGGCGGGCCATGGCGGTGAGTTGTTGTGCTAGTCTTCCCCGAGGAATAGTCGAGACCTGTGATTTAAATGGGGAGCCATGGCGATGGGTTGCTGTGCTATTGCTGTGCTAGTCTCTCCCGAGGAATAGTCGAGACCTGTGATTTAAATGGGGAGCCATGGCGGTGGGTTGCCGTGCTAATCTCCCTCGAGGATTTAAGTGGGGGGCCATGGAATAGTCGAGGTGCGCGCAAGTTGACCCGGACACCTCGATTACCAAAACAAAAAGGGGGGTTGGATGTAATTAATCCAATGTGTTCTTCAATTCCCTCCAAGTTTGTCCAACTACGGACCAGACAAATTTTCTTTTCTTCCCATTTATGTTCTCATTTTCTTTCAGATTATAATGAAAATGACATTAAGATCATAATTTCTATTCATTTCTCTCGCCTGCATCCAAGTTACATCACAATTTAATCCGTCACTTATAACGAGATCAGTTTTCATTCCTCGTTTCATTGATGGAAAGAAATTTGATGAAAACATTCGGATGGAAATCGGGACAATTAAGTCCTAAACATATTGTAATTGTGTCAATTCAATCCTAAACTCTTTTTTTCGCCAATTAAATCCTAAATCTTTTGCAATTATACCAATTCCGTCCATTTGGCAGGCCGGCGCTGACATAGCGCCGACGTGACAATTTTTTTTAATGATTTTTTTCGAATTGATTATTTTTTATAATAATTTTTTTCTGTTTTCATTTTAGGGTTTGGGCTAGCAACCCTGCCGGCCACCGGCCCCTGACGTGACAATTTTCTTAAAGATATTGTAATTGTGCTAATTCAGTCCTAAACTTATTTTTTGCCTATTAAGTCTTAAACCTTTTGCAATTATGTTAATTCCGTACATTTGACAGGCCAACGTTGACATGGACGTGATAATTTTTTAATGATTTTTTTATTTAATTATTTTTATTTTCTAATAATTTTTTTCTGTCTTTTTTTTTATATATAGTTTGGGCCAGCAGCCTTGCCGGCCACCGGCCCCTGGACGAGGGCTCGCGACCTCGCTCGTTTCTCGATGCGCTGGAAATCCTTATATAGCACCATCATATGGGGACAACTAGATTGCTTGCTGATTTACTTCCTTCGTGGAATAATATCCTACTAAGAAAAAGCTTCCAAAACTATTTTACGGACTTTCCCTAAATCTCTCGATTCACATATTCACTTTCCTTTTGATGTTGCCTCGTACAAGCCATATAATCAACCCCCAGGATCAGATCACATCCAGACACTGCATCGGCTTCTCCACGTTATACTCACTTTGCTAAGATGGCCAAGCTTTCGTTCCCGCAATTCTTCGTCGCGGCCCTCGTTTTTTCAGGTTTTTACATGAGCTTTTCTTCTGTGGCGTATCTTGCTTTGGAAGACGTGAAGTGACTGTACACTGCTTTGTCATCTGAACGCTTCTTGGACGATGGAAAAATTGCAGCCATGTCCGCGTGTCCTCATGCAGAACCAGAGAGGTTGTGCGCCGAGGTCATAAAATTCCAGAAGTGTACCAACCAGGCTTGTGTGGCGCAATGTAAGAGCAACCACGGCGGCTTCTTTCGCCACGCGAACTGCCAGCAAGACTACTTCAGCCCCCAGATAATCTGCGTCTGCTACCATCACTGTTGAGTGCTTGAGCGCGCGCGCCCGTCACAATCTACTTTGCTCTCGTAATAAGGCGAATCAAATGTCTCCCCAATTGAAATTCTGGAGTTGATCGAGTAATATTCGGTCTCTGGACTTTGTTCCTATCTCTTGATGTCACATTCAATATCTATATGATTACCCCATGAAGACGGTTGACTGCAATTTGGGATTTTTGTCATTCCTAGAGATGATAAATTAACTATGAAAAGTTATGGTTAATGAAACGACAACCCTATTTGAGTTAATGACACATAGCTAGTGCCGCACTATTTTTCTTGTCGAGACGAGATCTCAATTTGAAAAGTGATAACACTCTACATCTCTTCTCATTGTCAGACTTGCCATGATGGACAAGTGTCCCTTACAGTAATGCGAGAATACGAGACTCTAAAGATTTTCTTTTTCCACTGGAGAAGGACTAATAATAGTACAACATGCGATAGACTATGCTACATGTGGGGTTTTCTTGGCATCTAGATCACGATTGTTTAAGTATATGACAAAATGTTAAATATAGTCAGATCAAGAATCAAGATGGACGTCATGATTACTTTAAAATATATTGGCATGTATTTTGTTAGAGATAATTAGGATAATTCTCTAGAATATTTTCTTCTATTAGAGATAATTAGAATTTTTTTGTTGATTTTCTATATGTTTTAAGATTGTGTGTACAATTTCATTGATTGTGCGTATATTGATTAATATATGATACCTTCAATAGTCATTTCTTAAATTCTTGATTTTTTTTTGTTGGAATAAAATTCTTGATTGATATATGCTATCTTTGATAGTAATCTCATAAAATTCATGATGACATGTTGGATTTTATAAAAGATTACACAATTCTCTCTTCCATTTTATAATTCTTGTTTGACCTACTTGTAAAAAGTACGAGTTTTATTTGGATCACCGAAATGCGGGAGCCCTTCAAAAAAAAAATATCTGCATGGTAGTTCATGTAAAGGCTTTTTTTTTTTTTTGGGGGAGGGGGGGGGGCGTAATTACATATAGGTATTTGAAGGAAACTATAAATTTTGTTCAGTGACCCAATCCAATCCCCCCTTGGAAACAAACTCCAATTTTCATTGGATTCTTCGCGTTCGAGCCTAAGAGTAGATCCTTTCCTTGTCCCGGAATTACATAACTTGTTCTCGAGTCTCGCTCTGTTTCGACCTTACTTTTTCTTGAAGCCTTCTCTTCATGAAAATTTGTACGAGAGTACTAAAGTCTGTGAAAGGAGATGGAATGTTCCCAACGACGTTGGATGCTAGCGAAACATTGCCGTCCCTTTGTCCCTTCAACACATCCCACATCGGCTTCTTAAACTGTGATTCACACCATCATGTTCAGATGAATATTTTTTCAGTGAAGAAGTTTTAGACAATCAATCAAGCAATTTTAACTTACGGGGAAAGAGAAGACATCGCGACCGGCCAGAGAAAGAACATCGGCGCAAGAGACGGTGTAAGGGCAAGCTTGCTCAACTTGTTTCTTTATGTCATCGATAACATCAAAACCAGCCACGGTGAGATTTGGTACTGCGTTCTTACTGGTTTGTCCCACAGGGTCCAGCAGTACAGATCCATTGCATACCTAAGAAACTATTATTTCCACAATTTCATCAACCCTTGATGTGAATGAGAGGAATTGAAGATTATTATGGAGACCGAGAAGCCGAGAAGCATCAAAATGCTTCTTTAACTCGGGCGTGCGTGCGTGGACAGCTTGACAATAAGAATTAATCATTTCAAATGCAATAACACAAATTCTAGGAGATTTAGGCGATTATGATCATCATCGAGATATTATTGCCCTTCACAAAGTTGCATGAGCATCAAAGTTGCATGAGCATTGCACGTGCAATCCAAGTGCAATTCACACGTAGAAGTGTCAAACGGGTTGGTCGGATCAGGTTTGGGTAGGGTCGAATATGGTTCGACCCATATTGACCCATATAACCGGTTTTGGCCCATTTTCATGTGGTACACATTTAACGACCCATACCCGACTTGACCTATATTGTTAAAACACTTTAATATTTAATCATATAGAGGAAAATTCGTTTCTTATATATTTAATCATATTTAAAAAATATATACCGAACCATTGTGGATAATTTTTCTAATCTCTAAAATACATTAAAATTTTTCTTTTTCTTTTCTTTCCCTTCTTCCTCCTTTCTTCGTCGGTCGCCGGGCCTCGAAGACGGTCTATCGCCTAGCAACCAGCCACAGACACATATGATTCCGGCCAGCTCGAGGCTCGCCAGATTTTAAATGAGTCATAAATAGGTTTTATGAATATTTTAAAAACATTCGAATTTTTGAGTAATTTCTAATTTTATTTTATAATTTATTTCTGTCTTATTTTTCTTCCTTTTTATTTTTCGTCCAACCTCCGTCGCTGGCCAGAGGTGGCCAGGCTAGGGCAAGAGGAAAAATGAAAAAGAAAAAAAAAATTAATATTAAAATAGTAAAAAATTCAAATTGTTTTAAAAATTCACAAAATGACTCACTTAGCTAACCCATGTATGATCCATTTAAAACTTATTTAGGACCCATTAAGATTCTAAATAACCCATTTATGACCCACTTAAACTTATGTTTAAGACTTAAGTCAATCCATTTATGACCCACTACGATTAAATATGGGTAAAGTATGGATTGTAGACCCATTTTGCCGCCTTATTCACATGCAATTGATGGATTATAATCATTCCTAGTATTTCTAAAGTTCGACTAATGAGCTTTCTATAGGAGGAAAAATTGAGTGAATAGGACTTGAGAAGTAAAAAATCTTTACGGTCAAAATGTACTCAAGCTCAAAGCCTTGAAATTGAAAAGGGCTAAACCCAACTCAATTAAGCTTATATGGGCTTGTCCGAATTTCATTGTCCTCGTGGGCTCAGTCCAGATAAATCAATTAAGTTTATAATCATCCACCACCGGTCCGATTAAAATGTGATTAATGAACCTATCTATATATAGAATGCTCCTAATTCTAGGTAATTGCCAAAATAATCATGAACCTATTGCAATTGTGCCAATCCAGTCTAAAACCTTTTTTTTTTGTCAATTGAGTCATAAACCTTTTGCATTTGTGCCAATTTAGTCCATTTGGCCGGTCAGCACTGACGTGGACACTTTTAATGATAGTTTAACATTTTTCAAATTTTTTAATTACTTTTTTCTTTTCTTTTTCATTTTTTCTTTTCTTTCTCTTTCTTTCCTGTTTTTTTTTTTCCATTTTCTTCCTCCAGCTGGTCGCTGGCCTCGGCCAGGCGAGCCTCGCCCACCTTGCTTGCCGCTGGAGAGGTCAAGCCTCGCCAGCCCCGCATTTGGCTGGAGGAAGAAAATTGAAAAAAAAAAAGAGAGAAAAAAATTCAAAAAATTCAAAAAAAAAAATTAAAATATTATAAAATCGTCCACGCCATGACCGGTCAGCCAAATTGACTGAATTGACACAAATGCAAAAGGTTCCGAACTAAATTGGCACAATTGCAATAGGCTTATGATGTTTTTTATTCTTTTATTTTTGTAATTCTCCCTTCGTGATTCTATACGCAATAGGCAACGGTCGGTGGAACTTGAAGTTGCAGGTTCTAATGTTATATGGTAATGGTGGGTTGAGGGAGAAGAATTATGTGAACGGAATATATTTGCCCTACCAAGGTCAAAGTAACTAATAATTAAAAGGCAGACAAATTATTTCTCTCTCTATCTCCCTCTTAATTAATGTGCCTAATTGGATATTCTACAGAACCAGCTGTTTAATTAAAACAAACTAAGGAAATTTCAGTGACTTCCCAAACGTGGGTTAGCATTTCTCTAGCTCGTCCTGCATTAACTTTTCTTGCATCTTTGCTGTTAAGAGTTGGGCAAGGAAGTTTGGAGTTCAAACACGGTGGAGCAACAAGAGAATCGACTTGAACTAGTCTACTTAATAGAGAGGTCCACCCTTGGACTGGTATATGAATATTTTGAAATACACTGCTCAAATGTCATGCTATGTGAATGCACAACCGTATGGTGTCATGTCTCAACCCAATCTCGTGGCTTTACCATACAGACCTAACGTGATCATCGATAATCAGGGCACACCTCCAACCCCGCCTAGGGGGCAGGAAAGTTTTCAACCGATTCACAAAACGTTCCACGAAACATTTCATTGTCATCATAATCGATGTTTGCTTGTTAAAAATACGACTTCCATTGGGATAAGAGAAATATCGGAGGTAAATAGAAAAATAACATCTTGGATAATTTTTAATAATAATTTATTATTTTATAATTTTTTCCTTATTTTTTCTCTTTCTTATTTTTTCCCTTCCTACTACTACTGTAACCGGTGCTCCGGCAAGGGTCGCTTGCAAGGGCTTCATGGCCCCCGACCGGCCTCACCGGGCCTTGCCCAGGCTAGGGAGGCCATGGCTGCTGCGGGTGAGGGCGACCATGGCCTCGCTCGTCGCGGGCGAGGCAGCCTTCACCCGCTGCCGGCGAGCTCCAATGACCCTCCACGGAGCTCACTAGCCATAGTAGCAGTAGGAAGGGAAAAAAAGAAAGAGAAAAAAATAAGTAAAAAATATTAAACTAAAAAAAATAATTAAAAATTATCTACGTCAGCGCTAGCTGGCAAAGTAGACTGAATTGACACTATTGCAAAAGGTTTAGGACTTAGTTGGCAAAAGAAAAAAGTTTAGGACTGAATTGGCACAATTGTAACAGGTTTAGGACTTTTTTGGTAATTCTCCCCAACTTTGAGAGTAAAGTGTTTGGTAGAAACACATTTGAAAAGTCTATTTGGGTGATTAATTTAAGCTTTTTAATTGTTAAATTGATTAAAATTGAATAAATGATGTCTGAATTTTTTTTAAAATTTAAATATTGACAAAAATATTTAAAATAAGTATTAATAAATTTATGAATTAGAAAATATGATATCTTTTTCTTTTCTTTTGCTAAAAAAAATTCAAATGGAAAAAATTCGAAAGAGGTGTGCTCGAGCGGCCATTGCATGCCTGCATGCAGAGCATTTTAGCCTGGTCCCCACGCGCTTTGCTTCTTTTGTTTACCAATCCACTTAATATATAATAAAAGCCCACAAGAGGCTCTATCATCTTGATCTTGAACAAGTTTGACCAAAATAAAAATAAAAAAATTCTTGAACAACTCTAATTTACTTCTTTCATCATATGAATTGAACAACTCTAACTCACCCGTCACATGTGCACGCAAAAATTACTTCTACATTCGCAGTGGGAACGGAATACATTCTAAGTACAGTGTTTTTGTAAGATTACTTCTACCTTGCCATGGCATTTGGCATGGTAAAAGTGTTAATGCGCAATCCGTTGGCCCACAAAAATCGATCATTGATCCAATGTTCGTATATCCAAAACCGAAGTGATAGATCAAGTATGGAAGTGCCAAGTTGATCAATCGAGCCTGAGCCATCGTTTGATCTGCATTGCACCAAGATTAGTGAATCCAAGAGCTTAGATGCCTAAAGATTAATCATTATCTAACGTCTGACATCGATATCAACATACACAATTGATGAGCCCCAGTTTCTTTTGAGAAAGCATGTAATCCATTATATGATATAAATATAACCTTAACTTATTACATAATCAAACTATGATCACTCCCCGTGAAATTGACTAGAAACAAAGTTACTATCACACCCAAAAGCACCAAGCTATTACACTTAACCCTCAATCATCTCGAAAGCGAAAGGTTATGAGAATAAAAGGCAAAATAAAGGGGGAAAAACATCATGAAGAGAACAATAGCCAAGATTAAAATCAATTGACTCTTCTGCAATTCGTCCTGATCTGACCAGTAGACCCAGTGAGAGGGCTAAGGCTTCCCATCTTGATCATGGCCTCGGCAAAATCGTTCTTGAATGAGCCCATTTTCTTGCTATAGGTCGTCACTTGAGCGTTTGTCGAACCCCACTGAACAACTGCTGGTCCGAATGAAGCAAGCCCTTTTGGCTCACCAAGTTGCTGAAGTAGGCGCTGTCGAAGGACGTCGGGCTCGTGATGTCGAGGGGGGAGAGGTTGTTGTCGCCTCTTGAGAGGGGGCAATTGCCTTCAAAGACGTGGCGAACGACGAGCTTATGTCCTTCTCGTGGTAGGGCCGAGTCCGGAACGTCACGCACCTGGCGTGGCCTATGGTGTGGGATCCTGAGAGTGCCACCATTTCTTTGGCAGTGAAGTCTTTGTTAGAGAAAGAGGTTATGAGAGCACTGAGATTAAGAGTTGGAGTTGGGAGGTTGGTATTAGCAGCGTTTAGGCTCGCCGTGGTAGAATCTCTTCTTCCTAGTTGAACTTGCCAACTCTGTCCACCCAACTGAAGATCAAATTAATTGGATCCAAATAAGTTTAGGAAACTCAATAATAAAATTATGTCCCAAGAAATCTCGAGGATTGGGCGCTTACTTTGACGACAGAGTCCCTAGCAACAACGGCTAAGATGTCAGCACACGAGATGACACCGGGGCACAGTTTCTCCACTTCCCACTTGATGGTGTCAATCACATCGAATCCCCTCACGGTGTTCAGGTTGGGCAATGCCGTCTTCTCCCCGGTAAAGTTTGCGGTGTCGTCTAGTAGAACCGATGCATCGCATCCCTGTCAAAAAAGAAAAAAGAAAAAGAAGAGAACATCAACATTTCATCTTAACCAGAACGGATCATCTAGATATGGAACTTATGAGGTAAGACTTAATATTTTTTTTTTTCTGACGATCCCTAAATGGATTGGGATTGAACTAAAAGCTTGCACGTAAAATAACATGCAACACATGCACAAAAGAATGAAATGGACGCGAAGTGAAAAACATAGAGCAGAGTGAGAGAGCGAATGAGACTTAGCATTGACGAAGCAATCATGGAAGTGAAGACGGAGCAAGCATGCTCCCATACGAGACTCATTGGCCACCGCCGATTTCACGGCGGTTCTAATTGTCTCGAGCACTTGCAGGCACGTTTCCACGTAGTAATTATCCATGGACAATTGCGCCGAGGCGGATCTCGACACGGTCAAGAAAACGAAGCAGATTTTCTGGGCTGTATTGGAAGCCATGACTGAAGGACTAATGGTTTGGGTTTTGCACGAACTTCAGCATGCGGGTAATTATAAGAAAATTACAAATACAGGTTCGTGTTGGGTTGTCATATGTGAAATTCGCGATAATAGTTGACAGACACATTTGACATAGATAGCAACGAGGAAGCTGCCGATGATCCTTAATTAGAATGAGACGTGATCCTTTTTGTAAAGATTCGATCCATTGTGAAAATAGTCCATCAACCCATAAGTTTGAAGTAGGAAAATGCTTCCCTGACAGTACTGTCAGGGACGGTACAATCTCAACTGTAGATCCACACACCATCAACGCGTGTTTGCATAAAGCACTCATTAATTGGGAGATCGTATGGTCAGAAATAACTGAGCTGTCAAGTTTGCAGCTTCCTTTAAAGTAATACCTAACCTAGGTTCCCCCACAAACTCCTTGTCATGTATTCTCGTACAGCAAGATATCTGAAGGTTCTTTTTTACTTTTTCTGCATTACTTTATATGTGTATGCAGTGTGAACGGAATATATTTCCCCTACCAAGATCAAAGTAACTTATAATTAAAGGCAGAGAAATTTTCTCTCTCTCCCTCTTAATTAATCTGCTTAATTGGATATTCTACAGAGCCTACTTTAATCAAAACAAACTAAGGAAATTTCAGTGACTTTCCAAACGTGGGTTAGGCGTTTCTCCGACTCTTCCTGCATCAACTTTTCTTGCATCTTTCGTGTCAAGTGTTGGGCAAGTAAGTTTGGAGTTCAAACACGGTGAAGTAACAAGAGAATCGACTCGAACCAGTCTACTTAATAGAGAGGTCCATCCTCGTACTGGTACAAGAGTATTTCGAAATACACTGCTCAAATGTCATGGTATGAGAATTCCGCTCATTTTCAAGAATTTCACGTATGATTTCTCAAGTTTAATTGGATGATCCGTTGGCAGGCAACTCGGGCTGGTCGAGCTTTTTCCGTATATCGATTACTCAAAGCACATTCGTTTGCACTTTTGGACAATGCGCTAGGATAGGGCGAGCCGACAGCCAAACCCATGATCAGATCTATTTCGAAGCAATCCGTACCACTTTTATCCACTATGTTTTAATGAAAATTATCTTTTAGACGGGGACTTGAACATCACGAAGACTCTCGGATCTTGGTGGCGGTCTCTCCCATCTAATTACGTACCCTAAAATTTTACTTCGGTATGAAATGGAGTCTTGAACGACAGACAGAGAAGAGGGCCTTAAA
Organism: Lenwebbia sp. NSW1173648; assembly: GCA_029784005.1. NCBI lineage: Eukaryota > Viridiplantae > Streptophyta > Magnoliopsida > Myrtales > Myrtaceae > Lenwebbia > Lenwebbia sp. NSW1173648. The sequence continues at coordinate 29,889,853 of JARCGZ010000002.1, forward strand.
TGGGGTGTGAAGTGAAGGATATCAAGGAAGTCACTTGATAAAATACGTGCTCTATGTGACGAGAAAATTATTAAAAAAAGTCCTAAATTTTTTGCACTTTTGTCGATTCAGTCCTAAATTTTTTAAATTTGCCGATTCAATCCTAAACCTTTTTCACATTTTGTCAATTCAGTCCTATTAGCCAGAAATCGCTGACGTGGGCGCCGGCGGTCTTACGTCGCACTGCCGGTGCTGACGTGGATAATTTATAATAATATTTAATATTTTTTTGAATATTTTTATTTTTTTTCCTTTTTTCTTTTTCTTTTCTTTTTTCCCGACCGCCAAGGGCCGCCCTTGCCAGCCCCTTGCTATGCCAAGAGAGAACTCATACATTTTCTTATAACTATGAAAATTCTCACCTAGACAAAATGCACTTATCCAAGGATTCGTTTTCTCGTCTCTTCCCATGATGATTCTCACTTTCTCATTCATTAATGTTGACGAAAGAAGAAAGAAAGTAAAAAATCATCGTATTCCCAGTCCCACCAACGTGAGTAATTTTCATTTGAAGGACCAATGACGTATTAATAACTGTTCATGATTTCCAGCAGCTTGATCCCACATGGATCGACTTCGTGCGTCCATTTATTTTCACCAGCAAAAGTGGATGTCATTTCTTCCTTTCCTCAACGCAACTGTCAACTGAAATAAGACCATATAGTCTGTATTTGCTCTTGGGTAGACGTGTCTTAGGGACACAAGGGCTATTTTTTAGACTTGAAACTTCCTCCATTAGCGTGTTGATCTCCTTACTTTGCTTTTTACATGACCATCACTGCTTGACCATGTGGATCGGTTGGCTAAAAGCTTAACTCTTTTAAGTCTTCGTCGTCCCTCAAAGAAAATCTTACATTACTGTATAGAGTGACTGAGGACCTCTTACTTTTTGAGAATTTTAAATCTTTTTCTTTCATTCTAAAATACTTATTATGCAATTGTTGTACCCATGGACCAATATGTTAAACATTGATTTTGATATATAATTTATCTTTTTACGCATAGGCTACTTTGGATAATATAGTTTTACCAATAACTTGTATCTATATTGATTATTCAAATTTGTATGATAAAACCATAGTGCTGCTGCATATGTGTAGGACTTAGGAGGCGTTAAGACTAAGATGAACCCATGTCTACATCCATAATCAAGGAATGAACTCTTGCAATGTGATAAATAGATTGGTGATGGACATGTTTGTCGTATTCAATGAAGATGGAGTCTCACCTCTTATCGTAAAGTCATTATCATTCATCGTATATGGGGTGAGGATGGAGTCTCCTTAGTCCATTCTTACGTTTTCGCCAGGAAATCCAATACAACTGGTTTATCTACAACATCCGAATCTCTTTGTCAAAATCAAGACCATAGAAGAAGAAGAAGAAGCTATGCACATGCCTGGACCGGACAGTGAACGAGAAGTGGTTTCCCCATTGGTGAATATCAGGCAGCTGCGCGGAGTGCATAGAACCAACTATTCTTTCGCCTTTTACTAACAGTGTGCACGCTCCGCTCAGCACCATACGCCACTTTTTGCTTGGAAGGCTCTTGCCTCTACTGGCCTGAGCCTCTACCAACTATATGAGCATCAAGGGTTGCCATCAGGGCATCATATAAGTGTCTGAACAGTTCATCTGACTTCATTAAAAACAGACACATGAGCTGAATAAACACCGTACTCTTTAATTGGATCTTCTACCGTGATAGGATGGAGAAATGGTAGCAAATGGTCGGAACCTACAAAGTCTGGTAAGCATGATGCAGGTTCTAGACAAGTCAGTCCATCAGCGACATTAACTGTTGCGTCTTTATATTTCGAGTGGCCTCGCCCAAAAAGATACATATCTGTAACTGTAGCGACTCAAGGAGGATGAACTGGGGAGAACATCGTGCCCACAAATTATCAAAGAAAGGACACATTGCTTTGTCGTATGCTTCACTCTTATAGCTTCCTACAATTTACAAGAAAGTTCTTGGGATTGGAGGCTTTTCTACTACCATAACCCCCTCCAAAATCTAAACTAACTGAGACATAGTTGGTCTATCTCGCTCGCTGTCTTGAATGCACCAGCAATTTGCATGCTCTGCGGACTTGTTCCATCTCCACAAGTCCGTTCAATCTGCGGTCCACGAGTGGCAAGACTTCTTCTCCTTTGGCTATTGAATTAGCTACCTGAAGCGGTAGCTCATACCAGTAACTATTAGAAATTCTTGGAGCACTCAGAAGAAGATGAGAATGTTTGAAGTCCTATCTCACTCTCAACATCATAAACTCGCATCTCTATTGGATAGATAAGTGGTTTTGGGGGAAGTTGTAGTTTATCAATCTCTCCTTCTGGCATATTAAGGACCGGCTCATCGATGGTTGATCATAAGGGCTTTATTGTAATTGTGTTTGGTAAAAGGTCCTTTGTAAAGCAACTTTGGATCAAATAGTGTCCGGCAAAATTCTTCTTGCAAAGGACTTGGCTGCATTTGTTTCTATATTTTATTTAAAAGAGAATTCAAACCCTTTGCCGGCTCTGGCGAATGGCTCAGGCCCCAGGCAAGGCAAATTTGGCGCAGGCGACAGTCGAATGAGGTCGCACGACCACGGGCGGCCCCTGGAGACCCCCGGCGAGGGCCGCCTGGGGTCGTGCCATCCTCAGTGAGGGTTGTGTCACCTCATCGGTCTCTTGCTGGCCCTTTGCAACTAGATCTGGCCTCGCCAGCCAAACTCGCATAGAGAAGATGAATAGTAACAACGAGGGCACAATCAAAAAACAAAAAAAATTTAGTGAGGGTAGTTTTGGAAGAAAATAATGGATTTAACCCTAGGAATAGCCTTCCGCAAATGCTAAAAGCCCAAGGCAAATGGCTTTCAAATTTACCGTGGACAGAATTTGGATAAAGGGGTCCCATATATTTTTTCCAAACACCCTATATTTTTCCCAAGGTCTTCCCAAAGTTGAACCAAATGCACCTTTTTATACACCAAAGAGCAATCACCATTAACTTTCTCGCTGTCTCTCTTTCCTCTTCTATAGCATCTCTACCATTTCAACCACCCCCCTTTACATTGCTGAGTTCATCATAAACCCACAAAGGAAAATGCATTTAACTTGACCCCTTTGGATTTGCATTTGCATTTCCCCTTCTGCCGGCCATATCCATTAACATCCCAAATTATCAACATCGGCTTTATAAGAAATGCCTCCAATGTCCTTATAGAATAGCTTAGGCGCCATAAATCCAAAGGTGCTCTTGTTGTCGTCAATCTTCTTATGCTATGATCGGTGGAATAAAGTCTTGCAAGTCCAAAATTGGAAGCTTTTGAAGTGAAACTCTGGTCTTGGAGAATGTTAGGAGGCTTAATGTCCAGAATTTGCATGACATTTTCCATGTAGATACTCTATCCCCTAGCTATGCCAAGAGAGATCTCATACATTTTCTTATAATCAAGAGACCATCCTAATAAAAAAATGTGTTTATCCAAAGATCCATTTTCTCGTCTCTTTCCATGATGACTTTCACCTTCTCATTAGTTTATGTTGACAATAGAAGAAAGACAGTAAAAATCATCGCATTCCCACAAACGTTTGTAATATTAATCAATGACCAATGTCATATTAATCGTTCATAGTTTCCAGCAACATATTCAGGACGGGGAGGAATATCCCACATGAATCCACTTTCTTCGTCCATCCATTTTCAACAACAAAAGCCGATGTCATTTCTTCCACACCCCAACGCAACCGTCAATCCCAATAAGGCCACAGAGTCTGTATTTGTTCTTGGACCGACGTGTTTTAGGGACACAAAGGCTTTGTGTTTGACTTGAAACTTCCTCCATTAGTGAGTTGATCTTGGTATTATCTGGTACGGAGTCGCACGCTTTGGAGTATTTATCTAATCAAATGCTACAATTGCTTTGTACCCATAGATATAAGTATACAATACACAACTTTACTTTTTGCATGGCCAACACTGCTTGACCATGTGGATTGGTTGTCTAAAAATTCTTTCTAAATTGTAAATTTTTATAGGCCGCTTCTAACTGTTCTAAAAATTTAATGGCCCGTTTGGTTGAGCTTTTGGAGAAAGTCTTTGAGAAACTGTGAAGGGCTTTAGGCTGCCTTTGTTTCGCAGAAAATGAACGATGTTTCAAAACTTTTTCCTAAAAATGATCGCTTGTCGACAATATTTTTTATTGACTAATTATTGAAAGAAATGAAAGCAATTATTTTGAGGAAATAAATTAATGATTTGGGCAAAGTTCTTCAAAAAAAATTATCACTTGTATCACTTAAAAATAATGAGCCAATGACAAAAAAAAGTTCATTGTGGACAACAATTCATGTGTAAAAACATTTGTGCACAATAAAGATATTTTTCGCTCATTCATTTTTATAAGCGTTTTAAGAGATTTTTTTAAAAAATATTTTTTGAATTATTTATTTTTCCCGAAACGAAGATATGCCTCCTTGACGTCTCATTGGCCGTTTCTCTTGTGGGGCGACTTGAATTCTACTAGTTGCTTTCGAATAGTTTACGGTCCACTTGTTGGCTAGTAAACGGGCAGCATTTCTGGCGAGGTTCCTCTGTCTAATGATCGAAAAGATCGGTTGAGTGTCATCTGTCATTGAAATGTCCAAGTCAACCAATTAACACTAGGTCAAGTCAAGAATAGCAAATTGTGTGGACCAACAAAAAGGTTCCATTAGTGGAAATTACGCACATATTGTTTTACATAGCTTTCCCATTAATAATGACGGAAGGATTCTAAAAATTTGACAGGTTTGGCGAATTGATTATAACTAGGAATCAGCTTTAGAATCGTGAAAAACTATGCCCTAAATTGAAGCCAAATCCTTGTAAGTGAAGCATCTGAGTTGAAATTCATTTTAAGGCCAATATATCATAAGCGTTGTATCAATTGACAGCCTCGAGGATTATACCACAAAAATTGTGTACAATTGATAATACTACGCATAATTTGCATTCGATTTATACAATCACACAAAACTAGATTCCTCAAACTTGTTATTGTGCTCATACCGGTAACTACTAGAAATTGTTGGAGCACTTGAGGAAGATGAGAATGTTTCAAGTTCTAGCTCAGTCTCAAC